>CM028136.1:405462500-407962500 GCA_016271365.2 Neoceratodus forsteri | reverse complement strand
GATGCATCCCAGCATCCTATTTGCTTTTGCCACTGCCCTCCTACAGGTCTCCAAGTTGTTCATTCTGACATCTATCAACACCCCCAGGTCCCTCTCGCCCTTCGAGACTTGTAGTGTGTCTCCCAACAGGGTATACCCTTGGCCTGGATTTCTGGCTACCAGGTGCAGAACCCTGCATTTCCCTGCATTGAACTTCAGTTTCCACTTTCCCAACCACCTTTCCAGAGCCTCCAGATCCTCCTGCAGGACTACTATCTTCTCCTCCTCATCCACCAACACATCTAGCTTCGGGTCCTCTGCAAAGAGACTCATTTCACTCCTGATACCCTTCCTTATGTCTGAGACATAGGTGTTAAACAGAAGTGGCCCCAGCACTGACCCCTGGGGAAACCCCACTAATAACCCTCCTTGGAGATGAGACTAGCCCCCGAACCACCACTCTCTGAGTACACTCCAAGAGCCAATTTCCTATCCATCTTATCATCTGCATCCCTCTCCATTTCCTCTGGCCTAGCGTCAGGTACCGATTGAAATGCCTTGATGAAGTCTAGAAAGAGGACGTCCATCAGCCTACCCTGGTCCAGGGCACTCGTCACCCAGTCGTAGAACTCCACAAGGTTTGTCTGACACAATCTTCCTGGGATGAAGCCATGCTGCCTATCGTCCAGATACCCCATTTGCTCCAGTAACCCCCCTAGCCTTTTCTTGACAATATCCTCTATCACCTTGCCTACCACCGACGTCAGGCAAATGGGCCTGTAGTTCCCTGCCTCCTCTCTTGATCCCCCCTTGTGGATAGGCACAACATGGGCCACCATCCAGTCTTGGGGTACCCACCCCATCTTCAGAGAGATGCTGAAAAGCTCCACCAGGGGGGCCGACAGGACATCAGCCAATTCCCTAAGCACCCTGGGATGTATTTCATCCAGTCCTGGTGCTTTCTTCATCTGATGGGACCTGCGGGCTTCCCTCACTCTCTCTACCAAAATGTTAACCTTCACATCCTCCACCTTTGCTCCCTGTACTGCCAACCCCCCACCTGATGGTGCTGGCCCCTCCCTCTCCCCAGACCCATTAGGTCTCCTGATCACTAAGAGTCCCATCCCTTCCTCTGGTTTGCCCCCTCTCCCCCCGCAAGACATAGCTCCTCCATCCTCCCTGGTAAAAACTGAGGCAAAGTACTCGTTTAGAACCTCGGCCTGCTCCCCCACATCCTGTGCCCATCCCTCCCCTGTCCTTAGTCTGCTGATCTGCCCCCTCACTTTCTTTTTTCCCCCTATGTATCTAAAAATTCCCTTGTCCCCCCTCCTGATCTCCCTAGCCAAGGTCTGCTCCTTCCTCACCTTAGCCACTCTCACCACCCTGGTGACCCTCCTGGCCATCAGTTCATACTCCCCCAATTCCTTTCTCTCTTCAAGCGCTTGAAGCACCTATAGGCCGCCTTCTTATCCCTCACCACCTCCTGAATCTCCCGGGTCCACCAACAGGGTTTTCTTGCCTTACCAAATTTTGCGTCTCTCTCTTGCACAGGATCTGGTAGCCTCCTGTACTCCTCTCCTAATGATCTCCCACCTGCTGTCAACATCCATGTCAGGCCTTATCCCGTTCAAAAGTCTCTTAAGGATCCTTCCCATCCACCTGAAATCCTCACCCTTGAAGTCAGTTATCACCGTCTTTGTTCGCCTCCCCCCCCCCAGGGCCAGGAAAAACCAGACTGTGGTATGATCACTCCCTGCCAAAGGGTCCCTCACTTCCAGGCCCCTAATCTGGTCACTGTCCACCAGGACTACATCCAGTGTCCTGGCCTCCCTAGTTGGCTCTCCCACCTGCTGGCTCAGGAACACATTCTGGAAGACATCCAACAACCTCTGCTCATTGGCCACTGGGGATGTCATAGTTCTCCAGTACGTTCCTGGCATGTTTAGGTCCCTCATCACCATTACCCTTCCCTTCCCCAGTCTATAGTAGCTGAACATTTGTAACTGTAAACTCTTCCATAGAGCTCGCCAGCACGGGGGTCTGTATGCCACCCTGATCTTTACTTCCCTTAACCCCTGAGTCAGCAGGGTGACCCAAATTGCCCACATGCTCCCTCCTCCCACCTCCTTTCACCCCTCCACCACCTATGCCATTTTGACAAACAGTGCGCCCCTTCCCTCCCCCAGTCCTTTTCTGGAGTTAGTGTGGCCCCAGATTTAGGGTCCCATTTGTGCCCTTGGGTGGCCCAGGTCTCAGTGACTGCTGCCACATCTACTGCCCCCTCAACTAGCATCACTTGGAGCTCAGGCATCTTATTGCCTAAGCTCCTGGCATTTATCAGGATCACCCTCCATCCCTTTCCCTTCCTTTCATTCCCCACCTTGAGCTCCCGTTCAGCAGCACCCGCATCCAACCTGTTGGCCTATTTCCATGTCCACCCAGCCCCTTAGGGGAGTGGAGACCACATCCCTTTTTTATCATGCCTCCTGGAACAGCCCCTTCCTCGATCCCTCCCCCCTTCACAGATTTAAACCCCACCTTTCACTGATGAACCCAGCTAGTTTCAGCTTTAGGATTTCCTTCCCCTCCAAATTAAGGTAGAGCCTGTCCCTAGTGAACAGCCCCTTATCCTCCCACGTTGCCCCCCAGTCCCTCACAAGGCCATACTCCCTTTTCTTACACCACTCCCTGAGCCACTGATTTATCTCCCTAATCTTCTGCTTGTTCTCCCCACTAGCCCTTGGCACTGGCAGGATTTCCAAGAAGGAGATCGAACAACTTATGGAATGGCATACACTGGCCAGCTCCCGAAACCTTGTCTGTATCTCCAATTCACTATTCCCATTTATGTCATTTGTACCCAGATGCACTAGTTTGTCTGGGGACCTTCTCTGTATCTCAGTCCCCACCCTTGACTAAGCCATCCTCCCTAACTGTTGGCCTACTTTACTTCCTGCTTGCTTTCATCCCATTCATGTTCAGCGCCTCCCTACCTGCCATGCCCCCTGTTCCATACCCTCAGACCCCACATTTCTGCAGCCTCCTTCTTGTTCACCTGATCCTCCTCCTCCTTTCCCTGTGCCCCCTACCTCCCTTCCCTCTGCCTGTCCAGGGTCCCCCCCCGATGCTCCCAATTTCTGGTCCCTGCCTCTTGCCCCTTCTGCCTTCCTATCCATCCCTGCCCTAGCTACATCCTCCTCCCCACACTCCCCTCCTCTACCACCAGCCATAGAGGGCTAAAATGATTTGTGAGCCTAAGACCAGACCCCAGTGCCCCCATCCCTCCCGCCAACCTCGGTTCTCTCTGGACACCCCCAGATGCCTGCCTGCTGCTTTGGCAATTTCCACAATTTGGGCCTCCCTTCCAGGGTCCCCATGGGCCCCCGAGTACTCCCCTTCACTCCTCCCTAATGTGAGTACTACCCTTCACTCACTCCTCCCCCAGTGTGGGAGGCCTCAGCATCTGATGCTTCCATGTAGGTGACCCCTTGCCCCCCTGCCTCTCCAATCCACCTCCTGTCCCCCCAAGACCCCAAGCTGCCTTCTGAGCTCCTCAACCTCCTCCCTAAGAAGTGCCAGATGGTAGCACACTGGGCAACCCCCAAACTTTCAAGCCCAGTCAAGTATCATGGCCGCATCACACCCTGTGCATACAACCACCCTCCCAAAGATGCCCACTCTAGTGACATGTGGTCCCTTCCCCATCATCATAGCAGTCCTTTAGGTCAAAAAAAACCCCCACCGGGTTCCACAGGTGTCAAAGCTACAAGTGGCTCTACAGATTTCAGAACTACCAGTGCCTATACCTAGACAATCCTCCACACAGCATGCAATTTAGCTTAAACAGTCCCCTAATAGCTTACAAGGTGGCAGTCCAAAATCTACTGAAATTTCTCCAAGGCCACAGTCTCCAACTAGGCCAGGCCACTCCTATCTCCTGACTCCTCCCCCACCAGCTATGTAATAGAGGTCAAGGTCGGGGCCAGGGTGGGCAGGTAGGAGCCAAATACAGCTCTTCCAGTGCAGTTTAGGGCAAGGTGTCCGGGCTTGTCCTTATGTAGCCCCACCGCAAGTTTAAATCCGATGACCTGCCCTCCAATTGTTCCTCACCTTCTGCAACCTATTTCTACCCAGCAGCCCTGCTTCAGCCCTGGCCCACCACTGATTGCAGCCACTGGGAAAGCACTCTGCCCTGGTACCCCTTCACGTGCTGCCTATGCAGCCAGCTCCTTCCACCACCGATGCAGCCTCCATTGCGCTCCCCTCTCCAATGCTCCTCTGCCGCCGATGCAGCCCCCAGGACACAGCTCCTCCAGTGCAGTATGTATAACAAAGTTATAGTTCAAGTATTATCATTACACTTGTGAATGAAAGCATTTAGCAGAACTCTACACTTCAGGGTTCATTTGAAAAGATGACTTTTACATAGAGGATCAAGACCTATCTTAACAGCTTTATTTAATAGTCTTGGTTCATAAAGTGCTCCACCTGTCCACGTTTTGTTTGTTTTTTTTTTGTTAATTTTTCAGAAAATTGTTTAGAGGAAGTTTTAGGAAGAAACTTTGTTCTACTTGTAATTGTTATGTTTCTACTTAATATGTTTGGTATGCCAGTAAAGAGTCTTTGTGAAAAAGTTATAGCTTAAAAATAAATTATTTGTAACAGCAGTAGCATACCAAAGTTTAGATATAAATCACAATTATGCATTTGTTTTCTTGAGTTTGTCACCAACTTACAGATGTAATTAACAACAATAATGTATCTCTGCATAACAGATTCAGTCAAAAAGCAAAATTGATTTGTTCTCCAGAGCTGGGAGCAAAACTTATTTAGCTAAGATTTCTTTTTAACTTCAGGTATGAGACTTGCTTAATTTCTGTACAGAAAACCCATTCTGCTGTTAATTTTACTTGTAATTGCGTTTATATGTTCATAAAAAATTAGCAAATGATCTATTGTGACCCCTAGGTAAATAAAATTTGAAGATCATGTGGGGATATGTGGCTCCTCAGTCCACCCTGGAGCACTGACCCAAACAAACAGCAATACACATATTGCATTAGTATCCTGCCTTTATTAGTGAGATTTTAAAGTTCAGTGTTCTGCTGAGTAATCCAAATGTGCCAAGTGCAGTAAAGGAAACAAATATATTCAAAAGAACAATCATGCTGATACCATTAGGGTACATGACAATCAGTGACATTTGACCGGTGGCTGACAGTATGGTATGTGTGCTGAGCGTGACCATGCATGTCACAGCTGACATTTTGGCAACACCTTCCTCAGAGCTGTCATCAGACTCTATGAATATTTATACTGTGGTAGTAGCAGTGACCTATGTGCTCCTAGCTCAGTGATAAAGTGCATAAACTAATAATAAAGTGTATACCTTAAGCAATAATTGAAAAGCAGATTAAAAACATCATGATTTAAAATTGAGCATGTAGAAATCAACATTTAAAGGACAGATACAGAACAAATGCCAGTGGAAGGGGAAGGGGAATGGGAAAGAAAGGATGTAAAGGGTAAGAAAGGGAAACAATGATATAAATCACATATTCAAGCCCTAATAAAGCATTTCCTCAGCAATTCTTCATTTATTCCCGTGGGATTTAGGGTTGCAGAGTGTGAATCCAAAAACATTCCCTTTGTGCATGTTTCTCAAGCAGGTCTCTATCACCTATTCCAACCGAAACTTTTTCGATTGCTGTAAAATGTAAATTAGATGATGATCTATGACCTGCCTCCTATAAGTGTCTTGCCATGGCACTTGTAGTTGAGTTGTTCTAAATAGCAGATTTATGCCCACCAATTCTCCACTCTAACTGATGTTTCATCTGCCCTATGTCCTTATATCACATGGACATTATAGAAGATGCATTGCTCCCATAGTTGAACAACTGATTAATGTGTTGATGGTAAACTCCTTTCCGGATCTGGGATGTTTAAACATCTGGGCATTTCTACACTGATGCTGTGACCTCAATGGCAATTACCATTTGGTATGCTCAGTAGGCAGGTTCCTGCTGTACTTGGACTACAGTACATGCTGTATACCAAGCAGTCGTTATTGATCCTGCTCTGTCTGTAGCTAATTCATGGCTATATGAATCATTCCTGCACAGGGGCAGGATCACTTTGCACGACAGGCCAATGTCTTGTGATCACACCTGCCACCTTCTTGGCCTCATAGAATCATAGAATCATGTCAGCAGAAAAGGACCCATTGGTCCATCTAGTCTGCCCCTGCCCTCCCCTTGCTCATACTCTGTCACTGACCCTTCCCTTACCTCCCCTCCCAACCCAATATGTCTGCCCCCATGCCCTCTTAAATCCCTCCATCATATCAGCCATCACCACCTCTTCTGCAGTTTGTTCCAGGCCTCCACCACCCTCTCAGTGAAGAACTTCCCCCTTACATCCTCTTTGTATCTTCCACCCTCTAACCTTAAGTTGTGCCCTCTTGTTTTGGCCCCCACTTTCCTATTAAGTAGACTCCCTTCCTTTACCCAGTTGATCCCTTTTACATATTTAAACATTTTAATCATGTCCCCCTTCTCCCTCCTGGTCTCCAGCTTGTACAGATCCAGTTACTTGCACCTCTGTTCATACGGTTTCCCCTACATCCCCTGCACCATTTTGGTCACTCTTCTCTGAACTCTCTCTAAGTCCTCTATGTCCTTATGTAGGTGGGGTCTCCAGAACTGCTCCCTGTACTGCAAGTGCGGTCTCACCATGGCTTTGTTGAAAGGCATCTGTACCTCCCCCCTTCTGCTAGTGATACCCCTCCCTATGCATGCTAGCATTCCATTTGCCTTTCCCACTGCTTTGCTGCATTGGTTCCCACCTTAAGGTTGCTGGAAATTATGATCCCTAGATCCCTCTTCTGCTCCATTTTGTTGACCCCCCCCCCCAAGTATATACTGCTCATGGATTTTTATGCCCCAAATGCATCAACACACATTTCTTGCCATTGAACTTTAGCTGCTGAGTCTCTGACTACCCTTCAAGTCCCTTCAAGTCCTGCCTCATGGCCTATACCCCCACTGGGGTGTCCACACTATTACAGATTTTTGTATCATCTGCAACCAGGCACATCTTACCTTCCAGACCCTCTGCTAAGTCACTGATGTAAACATTGGCCCGTTCACAATAAGTGATCACAAAAGCGATTGGTTGTACTTCCTGCTTTTAATTTTTCATTTCCAAAAGATGACTTCTCCTCATAATAACAGTCCTAGTATACCCATTCCTCATGACTTCTGGGGTGTAGCCACTTTGAAAGAACCTATTAGCCATGTCCTTTGCCCTCACTTGAAATTCATCCTCAGAACTGAAGATCCTTCTAATCTGCAGCATCTGATTACATGGTATGTTATTTACTAGTGAATGTGGATGGCAGCTTGAAAAGTGCAGCAGACTGTTGCACTCCAAAGGCTTTCTGTACAGAGCAGTCTCCAATTTCATGCCATCTTTGTAGATCTTGAGGTCTTAAGAATCCAATAGACATCTCACTGTCATCACTTGTAAATTTGAGTTTGGGATCAGTCTTGGTGATATATTCAGCAAATGTGTTTAGTTCTTGTGTTTCTGACCAGAGCGACAACATATTGTCACTCTATTGATACCATAACAGTCCACATGTCTTAAAAAGTTCACAGGGATAGAAGTAGTGAGCATCCCATCTACCCACATAGAGGTCTGCCAAGGATAAGGCAAATGTAGTACCCATGGTCACCCCCCTTACACTGAATATAGAAGTTGCTTTTGTACATAAAACAGTTACATGTTAAAGCCATGTCACTCATCTGGACAATTAATTCAGTGGGTGGATTCACTTGTGGTTGTCTCATTTCAAGAAAATGCTGGCTAGCCTGTAGACCACCTTGATGTGGAATATTAGTATAAAGGCTCTCAATGTCCATAGATACTACAATGGGGTCTATGCACTAATGGGTGGTACGTATATGCAAATCTTGTGTATCCCACCAATGCTGCTCTGCACCTGCACCCAGCTGAGCACATGCTGGCATGCACAATTACTAGCCACCAGAAGGCACACCCACCCCCTTACAGCACACAACTGCATGGTAGTAGAACATGGCAGTTCAGGGGCAGAGTCTGGGCCATGGGTGGGCATCCAGTAGGATGTCCATCCCTGGTCTCATAGTGAATCCTCTGTGCAAACAGGCAGGGGAGTGTTGGACAGCACACAGCCTGCCCAGGATAAACAATGAGCATTTTCCAAAAGAGCCACCTACTGCTCTACCAGGTAGTCCAGTGGGCTGTGGCAGCTGGGTGCGGGGCAGGTGGTCCTGATTCCACTGCACCCCACTGGTAACCTTTGGGAGCACATAGATTGTTGAGGTAGGTTCCCCCATCATGTACAATTTCAAGCCCCATCCCAACATGCAGTGCTATTGTGCATGGGTGCAGCATGGGGCATGCCCCCGGTGTGGTGCCATGTGGGCAGCTGGATGATCTAGTGTGAATGGCACTAGGATGCCAGTGGTGAATGCTGTCATTGGTCCACTGTGCAGCATTCAGGCTTAGGATTGCCTACACCTCCCCGATGTGCGGCACCTAGGCAATCCACACCATTATGCATAGACCCCGATGTTTGAGTTGTGACCTCTATACTGTTTACTGATTTAATTGCATCCCTGGTGCTGGGTTTTCAAAGACCCCTGAAACTGGTGCAGGTGAAGGAAAAACTTATGCAAGTGGGTCTTCACTTGCTGAGCCACAGTTTTCCTCACACGTGCCAGATTTTCAAAAATGGAGCCATTTTGCAGCAACATTCTGTGCAGCTGTTCCTGATGCCCATGTAGAGCATGGGCTGAAAATAAGACTTTCCACCAGTGCAGAGGTTTTGTTTCACATCTCTGGACTGCAGCACAGGACTTAGTCCCACAGCCAATTTTAGGAATTTGAAAATCCAACCCATGGGGACAGATTTTCAAAGACCCGCAAAATTGGTACAGGTGTGGGAAAAACTTACACCAGAGGGTCTTCACTTGCAGAGCCGCAGTTTTTCCTGCATACACTGGATTTTCAAAAATGGAGCCATTTTGCAGCAGGCTGCACAATTTACAGAGCTTACAGCCATTTTGTTTGGTGCAGCTACACCAACATGTTATGCCTGGTTGAACCAGGAGTAATATTCTCTACAGCTGCATCTGTCACCTATGCTGAGCATTGGCTGAAAATAGGACTGTCTGCTGTGCAGTGATTTTTTTTTCCACATTGGCACACTGCGGCATGGTACTTAGTCCCACAGTCATTTTCAGCCATTTGAAAATCCAGCCCCTGGTGTCTGACAACTAGAAAGGGAGAGCCATGACTTGTAGTCTATGAAAACAGTCAACAAATTGGCTAAAATGTTCAATGGACAAAATGATAATGGCCACTATTGTTCATCCATGTGAGTTTTCAGGGTCTTTGTGCAGTTTTTGTAGAAGGTAGATCACTGGTCTCACTAGATTACTGACTCTAAAATGTTCACATTGTTGTCTACTGATGAAACCATTAGAAGACACACTGATGACTAAGACATTTGCTTTCTATTTGATCTTGCCAGTAGAATTTGAGGCAATCTTTTCATATAAGTTTGTGTTGCATAACAGTTTTTTCATCTCTTTGTTGTTTTCATCTGTGCCCTATATGATAATCACCCGGCCCTGTCTCCTGGTTTTATAAGGAGCGATGGGTCATCTCATAATTCTTGGAGCACTCTTTTCTCTTAAAGAGACAGATGATAGTGGATCTAGTCAGACACTGACCTCCACACAATCTGTTCCACCTCCTTATTGACAAGTGCTGAAAACATATTAATTGCAGGGTTCTATATTGTCAGAGGACAGAAGTTAGATTTATACAGTATGTCAAATGCTCTGTTTATGCATATGGTTTAACTGCTATAATTCCATTTGGCATTGCAGCCTAACAGGAATTGCTCATTCAGACACTTGTTCATTAGTGGCTAGCACTGTTTGATCAGATGGGCTACAATTCTGTATTCAATGTGACTTCTGGGGTTTGGCAAAAAAGCTGGTCAAATGTAACTGTTTATAAAACTTGTATGTACTGATCAACACAAAGTTGAAAGGGGCTGATCCATGTAGAAGGGACAAATGACAATTCTTTCTGAAGTACAGAGACTTGATCAGATGTTACTCTTTTTTTATCTGTCAAATCCAGAGTCACCACTTGTTCTGGTGGTTGGACCATCTCGGTGGTTCACAGCCACCTGTTATTGTTTAACATGATTCTTGTTATTTTTTGTTTAAACCACTTTTTAGTAATCTGCATTTAATGAACTCAAAGTATTTTCACTTTCATATTGGTAAAAGGGTGTCAGCATATATATCTGAAAAGCATTTTTTTTAATTATCCAAACTTTCTGTCCATTTGGTACATTTCTTGTGGTTGTGAGATTATTATCCCCAATACCACACTTGACACTGATAGAGAACATATATCTGACAAAAGTCTCAGGTCTTGTCACCCATGTGCATGACCTTGTACTTCTTGGCATTGAACTGCAGCTGCCAGACACCAGACCACCTCTCTAACTTTGCAAATTCCTCTTTTAGGCCCTATATCCCTGCATCTGTGTCCACCCTCCCGCAAAGCTTAGTGTCATCTGTAAAAAGGCAAATCTTGCCTTAATACCATCCCCAATGTCATGAACACACTGAATAATGCTGGGCCAAACACCAACAGTTTTCCCAACATTAGAACCAAGGCTGTATATTATGACAAAAGTAGAGTGCTATATAGAAGATTGCTATAAACAAAGGGAGCTAGAATGCTATATAGAAGATTGCTATAAACAAAGGGAGCTTTCAATTATATCAGAACAATGTGCCCATTAATTATTTGCAGAAAAGAAACAAAATATTGCATTTGAACCATATTTACAGATTATACAAGGCAATATGCGCACGATCTAATCTGCAAGAATATTTCACTGTCACTGTGGTGTTAATGTTTTTTCTCCCCATCGTATATCTCTAAATTGTACACTGTAAATTGAATTACACCAGAGGGCAAGATTGGTCTCTTGACAAAGAGCTTCACTCAAAATGTTGAGATGATTTGTGATGTGGCTGTGCTGCCACACGTTGCTCGCTTTTCAATAAATCAGTTTACATCCATTTTAACCAGCATTTGAGTGTGAAGTTTTTTCATTTTTCTTTGCAAGTTCTTCTGAATGATTGGAAGTCCTTAAAACTTACTGTGTTACCAACCCAGACTTTCTAGTTGAAAGATATACTGAGAATGTAATAAATGGAATTGCCTTTAATATGTATTGATAGCAGAATTTTGTACATATTTAGTTCAGAAAGGTTATGAATAACTGCAAGTTTAGACTACTTTAGTCAAGGTGCTTAGAGGCTAACTGGTATACAGAATTCAATTTGAAAGAGAGATGGGGAATTGCTGGACCTGGTATTTACAAATAGGAACAGTCCTGCAGACATCACAATGGGTAGTCCTCTGGATGCAAGTAATCACTGTACTGTCTGGTACAGCATATGAATTGGGCAGGATTAAAAACACACTAAGAAGGTGGTCCTGGACTATAGGAGGACAGATTTTGAAGAAATGGGAAACAGCTTCAGTAAATACTTTGAAAGGGTGTAATGATTGGGGGGACAGGGACTCAATTGAAACTGATTAAGGAGGAACTAGCCAAGACAATGGCATGCTGTTGGAAGGAGGTGAGCAAGGGAAGGAGGAGGAAGAAGCTGTTACAGTTCTTTAAGGAGGTGGCAAAGGTAATAAAGGAGAAGAAAACAGCATTTAGGAAGTACAAAGAGACCCAGATGGAAGTAGGCATTGAGGTATATCTCACAAAGCAAAGAGAAGCAGGAAGGAGGGTGAGGGCAGCTAACACACAGAGAGTGGAGAGGATAGCTAAGGAAGTCAAAAAAGGGAACAAGACCTACAGGTACGTGAGGGAAAAGAGGAAAACAAAGGGAGGGATAGTGAAAACCAAGATGGCAGGGAGGAACTGTGCAAAGGAAGATCAAGAAAAAACTGACATTTTAAATGATTACTTCTGCTTGATCTTCACAGTAGAGGGTGGAAGATGGTCCAGCAAGTAACAACTGGCACTAGGGGGACTGGACACAAGTTCATTCTTGGCAAACAGTCTGGAAGGGGGTTGCAAGCCCGTCAGGAGAAAAAGATGATGGCACTGGATGGGATTCACCAAGAGTCCTAAAAGAACTAAGCACAATGCTAATCGCCCCTATCTAGCACCTCATTACAGATGGGGGTAGTTCCAGAGGTCTGGAGGATGGCTGATGTGGTCCCTCTGCACAAATGTGGCAGCATGGACTAGTCTAGTAACTATAGGCATGTCACTCACATCATTTGGGGGAATTAATGGAGACCCAACTGATGGAGAGGGTCATGGAGTACCTAGATTCTAAGGGGTGGCAGGACCACTGACAGCACAGTTTCACAGGAAGGAGATCAAACCAAACAAATCTCATAGATTTCTTTGACTGGATTATTAGGAAGGTGGAGCAAGGTAGAGCAATGGATGTGACCTATCTAGACTTTGGTAAGGCTTTTGACATTGTCCCGGATTCCCCCCTTTTCCCTCACAAAAGACAGAGACCATTGTTTGCTGTTGTGCTCAGATTAGCAATTAATTTATTTATATTCATAATTCCATATTCCATTTGCATTTCATTATTATCATATTTTCAAAATGTCTTTTATTTCCATCCATATATCAATCTCTGATTATCCTTCCCCCAGGTGAAAACCTGGGTGCCTTCTTCTTCTCCTTTTCCATTAGGTAATGGTGAAAACCGAGACCGCTTTCTCCTTCATCTTCTTCCTCTTCTTGTGTTATTCCTTTTTTCTTCCCCTCTCCCTCCCTCCCCCCTTTCCTCCTGCCATCCACCTTTGGCAGTCCGTAACAATATTATCACATGCCATCCACCTTTGGCAGTCCAAACTGTCTGACCAGACTCATCTGTCATCCACCCTGACAGACCCACCATACAGTCCCATCTTGACTGTCTTCCCCTCTTGCTCTGCCTAGTAGAGTGGGTGGGATGGATCAAAACTCCAGCAAAAAGTGGCTGAGGCCCCCTTGTCCTGTTCCTTATGTACCTCCCTTCGCCCCTCCCCTTCCTGCTACCTGCCCATTGTTCTAGCCCTTAGCCCCTCCCCTTCCTTCCCCCCCTCCCCGTCTGAGCATAACCATTCTATGCAGGAGGGAAGGGGTGCACCAGGACAACCTGGTCTGCCCCTTAAAGTGCAAACTCCATTGTCCCGGATTCCCACCTTTTCCCTCACAAAAGACAGAGACCATTGTTTGTTGTTGTGCTCAGATTGGCAATTCATTTATTTATATTCATAATTCCATATTCCATTTCCATTTCTTTATTATCATATTTTCAAAATTTCTTTTATTTCCATCCATATATCAAGCTCTGATTATCCTTCCCCCAGGTGGAAACCTGGGTGCCTTCTTCTTCTCCTTTTCCATTAGGTAACAGTGAAAACTTAGACTGCTTTCTCCTTCATCTTCTTCCTCATCTTGTGTTATTCCTTTTTTCTTCCCCTTCCCCTCCCCCCTCCTTTTTCCCCACTAGCCAGTCTCCAGCTTGCGTTGGATGGCTGGCTTCCCTCATACTTAGGGTACCATTCTCCCTTACCTCAGGGAATATCCTTTTTATTCCTTCTTTCTTTCCTCCCCTTTTTTTTATATATATGTTCCATTTTTTGCATGTTTTCTCCATGCTTCTATAAAGCCCATTGTTTCTGTTTTGAACATATCTATGGCTAGGTCCGACAGGTGCACACCGTCTGGTCTGTAGAAATCTTCTACCCATTCTTCTACCCCTCTCAGTATCACCTGTCCTCCCATCTGCCATACCAATGTCCCAACCCTACTATTCATTTCCTCCTGGCCCTTTCTACTACTCTGTGGCTGTGCTCCTGCCTCCATACCCTCCGTGGTATCCTATCTGACCAGGCGATGCACACCTGTGGCCACCACTGTCGTATTGCCCCTAAATCCCTTTTTATTTGTAAGTATGTGTCTACCCAAGGTCTGTCTACCAGGTCATTGCCCCCTAGATGTATAATAATGAGGTCTGGACTGGGCCACTGTCCCTTGAGTTCTTTTAAAGTTGGAAGCAGCTGTGCCCATCTCATCCCCTGTATGCTATGCCAGACCAACCTACACTGTCTTGCATCCTGGTACAGCTGCCTTTCCCCAGCTTTCTTCTCTGCTCTTTTTCCAGCCCAATAAATATAGGAATGGCCACAGATTCAAACTTCTGTGATCCTCCCTCTACCTATAGGGTTCAAGCAAAAATTCATTATTTTACACATGCTCATAGTGTCATACCCGAATTCTCCCTCCTCATTATTCTTTTTTTTTTTGTGTGTGTCCTTCCACCACCTTTTTCTCTGTCTTGCCACCCCCCCAGTTCTGCAGCTCCAACCAGGAGCACCACCTTCAAACAAAAATATTATTATTTTTTTTTTTTTTACTTCAGTGCTTTAATGTATCTCTTATAACTGGCCGATCACCAGCGTCCCTTTTCCAATATCCCATTCACCGTCTCTCCCACTGCTGCCCACTGTGAGGCAGCCCCAATCTGCAAGGAATGGGATGATTAATTAGCCGGGTCATCCCCCATGACCTGCATGCCCTTTTTGAGTAATGCTGTGACTTGGTAGCCAGTGACCCTTTTTCCATCACCATGTACAAATAATTTCCCCTGTTCTGCTCCTGTGCCCTGCGGTGAAAGCCCACAGAGCCTGTACTGGGCATATTGCATCCTCTGCTTGCCCTTTCAGCGTCACTATGCAACCATACCCCCTTTGATCCATTTTTGACCTCCTTATCTTGATCCGTATCTCTGTTACCCCCCAGTTTACATCCTCCCATTCTAACCCCCCTTCTTTGTCTTCTCTCCCATGGCCTACCACCTCGCTCACTCTCATAGCCCCTGCGAACATTACCACGTAAATTTTGTGAAATAGTTGGGCCTTGGCCTTTGATCTGTGTATTGCCGGAAGCATGTCCTGCAGCCTTATTAGCCACTGCTCCCTTATTGACCTACTATTATCTGCTAGCCCTTGTTTCAACCTGCTCCATCCTTGCATCATTCTCCTGATGTGTAATGATTTTGTCAGGTCCTTCCCCCCTTTTGGACTGCAGATAACACTAATCCCTGCCAAATAGACTCCCATAGTGGTGTAGGCTGTGCCTTTTTTCCACTGTTCCATGGTGAACATGCCCAACTGCTCCTCTGTGAGTGGCCTACTTACCTCCATCTGGTGCTCTGCCCTGAATGTTTGAAACACTCGCCAGGCCCCATTGTAGGCCCTCAGAGTCCGAGGCGCCCATGAGCTGCGAAACAGCAGTTCTGCTCCTTCTTGCCAGCATCCCAGATATTCATTGGTATGGGTGTTTTTAGTTCTTCCGCTGTTGGTGCCAGCCTCCGAAAATGGTCCAGCTACAGACGGAAAAGGCTGTCAGCCAGGGTATTGTGTACCCCTTCTATGTGTTGTGCTCTAAATGACATGTTCAGCTGCAACACCCTTAAAACTAAAAGTTGTAATACCTGCATGACTGCCTGACCTGGCTCCCCTGTTGTTCAGCACATCCACCACTGCTCTATTATCACACCAAAATGTCACTTTCTGATCCTGTAATTCCTCCCCCCAGACTAAGGTACACGCCCATATGGGCATGATCTCTAGTAATGTTATATCTTTTACTTTTCCCTCCTTCACCCAACTGGCAGGCCAGGGTTCTGTGAACCATCTATCCCTCAGGTACTCCCCCATGCCTAGCCCCCCAGCAGCATCTGTGTAGAGGTCGAGGTCTGTGTTGTATAGCCACTCCTCTTGCCAGAAGGAGCACCCGTTGTGCTCCCTGAGGAATTCTTTCCAGATTTTAAAATCCTGCCTGACACCTCGCGTCAAGTCTACCCAGTGATGTTGTCTGGTGACCCCTGCTGTAGCCCTGGCTAACCTCTTTGTGAATGCCCTTCCTGGTCCGATGGCCCTGCATGTGAAGTTCAGGTGCCCCAGTACCTGCTGCACCAACTTTAGTTGTACCCATCTCCTGCTGGTATGTACCTGGATTAGTTCCTTCAACTTCTTTACTTTTTTGTCCAGTAGTCTAAATACTTCGCTCGGGGCATCTATCTTGATCCCCAGAAATTCCATAACCCTGCTGGGCCCCTCTGTTTTTTCTGGTGCCAATGGGACCCCCAGCTCCCGGCACAATTTCTTAAACTTACCCAGTATCCTCTATGTCTCCCTTTCGCCCTTCCCAATGAAAAGAAAGTCATCCAGATAATGGATGACCATCCTATAACCTGTTTTTTCTTGGAATATCCACTGCAAACATGTGTTGAATGCCTTGAATGTAGCACATGCTATGGAACAACCCATTGGCATTGCTTTGTCAAAATAATACTGTCCCTCACTTTTAAAACCCAATAGATCCCAGTCCTCCCTCCTGACCGGAAGCAGTCTGAAAGCGGACTCAATCTCCGTTTTTGCCATCCACGCATCTTCTGTGGCCCAGATTATCCAGACTGCATCCTCTAGTGTTGCATATGCCACCTTACTATGTTCCTCACTGATGAAATTATTCACTGACTCCTGTTCATGATAGGACAGGTGGTGGATCACCCTGTACTCCCCTTCTTGTTTCTTGGGTACCAAACCTAATGGCGAGATCCGCATGTTTGGCAATGGGGGGGGCATTAAATGGGCCCTCTACCCTACCTGCTGCCTTTTCTTTCTCAATCTTCTGTCTTAGCATTTCCTCCTTTCGTTTTACTGACCCAAGGTTGCTCGCCTCCCTCGCTTGCCTGGGTCCCCTACACTGCAATGAAAAACCTGTGTTAAAACCCCTTAAAATCATATCCCGCACGCTCGTGTCTGGATGTCTGTCCAGGCAAACTGTCCATGCCTTCAAGTTGATGGGGGTTCTGGCCATCCCAAAATGTTCCCTGTTGTGCCCCCGCCACTCCTCCCCAACCCCTCCCTCTCATTTTGTCTGACCTTCCTTCCCTCAGTGGTTCTGACCCCCCATTCCATGTCCCCTACCCCGCCTCCCTGTTCCATGCTCGTCCTTTAAACCCCTGGCCATCTTGAAAAACTGTTGACCTGATCCTTGCCCCCCATGCCCTTGTGCTCCCTGGGTCCATGTCATTCTGTATTTGCTTGCTGGGTGCCCTCCTCCGTATTTTGAGCAGGCATGCCAGAAATGACATTGAGGCCACGAGCAAAAAGCCCTGTTATAAGCCCAGCACATCTCTGGGGCGTAAACCCCTTTTTGCCCCACTTACCTTCAGGTGTGGACTGATCTGTTACGTAATCCATCCACAAATCTATCTGCTTGGTGTCCCATCTCACGTCCCCAAATGTTGCCATTCTCTGCCGAAAACATTCATCATAGTATAACCACCCCACCCTGCCCTTTGCTTCTACTCTCTGTATTATCAGTGAATAGGTAATGAGCGGGATGCCTAGCTCCAGCAAAACCTAGCAACCACCCATCCCAAGTCTTCCCTTTTGTGAACTTGTCGTCCTCTTTTTTTCCTAAAAGCACTATGGCCGCTGCCATCTCACTCTTACCTATGCCCTCAATTTCCTCGTAGTTGGCTGCCACCTCCGGCTCACCAAAGCGAATATATCCACATATTCCCCTTTCCATATGTGTTCCTTTGTGGCCAGTGGCACATACTCACCTATCCTCATCCCAGGCACACCTGTCTCTCTTGTACCTTTCCCTTCTCTTTCCACTCCCTTTTCATTATTTTCCGGCACCTCTTTCTCTGTCCTAATCTCCACCAGAGCCAATTCCATCTACCCCAGTCCTTCTGTTCCCAGTGCTGCCACAATATGCCCTATGTATTCTTTTATACTGTCACCCACTGCACTGGATGTGTTACCTGGATATGTTACCTGTAACCTTGTCTGGGCTGAGCTGCCTGGAGTCCTCCAAAGTTCCCCTTGCTTATCCCTGTGGTTGAGGTGGAGTGTGAGCTACTGGGGTCTACTGGGGTCTGCGGAGAGAACACCCCATTCTGGGCATCATGTCTGGGTTCAGCCGGGGAGATTCCCCCTTGCTCTGGGGTGGGTACTGGCATTACCAGGTCCACAGGCCACAGAGGTACCGAATCAACCACCCTGGTGGGCCCTTCTATCACCGGTGGTACCCTAGCGGGACTAAGTAGCCCTTCAGCTGGTTGTTTCCCCCTGCCACCTTTTCCCGGGCCCACTTTTCTCTTCTCCCCAGGTCTCCCTGGTTCCTCCCCCTCCACCAGTTCCCACATTCTGTTTGCCTTTTCTGCCAATTCAATTATAGCCTTCTAATCATCTTCCTTTGATGGCCTGCTCTTCTTTGGTGCCATGTCCGTCTTATCTTTGCTCTGTGAAGACAACTACAGGAAAAGAAAAACAGGGTTATTTGTATATCTGTACCTCCTTGTACACCTTCCTCCTGTCCTTCACACCACCCGCCCCCTTAAAACAGACCAGGCCACCAGTGACGGCCCCTATCCTGCTTGACAGGTCGCCGGGTCCCTTGGCTGTTCTCAGCCATGCCCTACCGAGACTGCATTGTGAATGACCCGGCACCCCCCCGTCCTCCACTCAAGTGCCTCCTCTTATTTATAATTGAGCCTTGAGCCTCTAGCAACATCCTGCCATCCCTCAGCCAGGCTACACTGTGCTGGCCTCCCCAGGAGCTTCCTCCTTTTGAATGCTGCCATTTTCCAGCCTCCCTGCATGCCTGGGTTGACCAAGGCACCCCCAGTCAGTATCCGCACTGCATGGTCCAATAATTGGCCCCTTCCCTCCTATTCCTGCCTGTGCCAGCTTCTTTTCACTTGCAGTACCCAAAAAGGAGGGGAACGGCCAAAACAGCAAGCAGCCCCCAAAAAGTAAGGGCACCACTTCCAATGCGACCCACTCCCAGCGTGGGACGTTGCCCACGAGGTTCTGGGTCACGATCCCCCTTGTTCTGCCCTTGGCCTCTCCCAGGCCCCTTATTCCCCCCCAGCATGCCTCACCAAAAGGGGAGGGACCCCCAGAGCTGTGGAAATCACCCTATTGCATGGGCACGCTTCTATCCCAACCCCCCAGTGGTGTGTGATGTCACGCCGCATGGTCCCCTGTTGTACTCACTCTCCCTTGTTCCAGGGCCTTTTCCCAGGCCTGCTCTCCTTATTTGCACTGAAAATGCCTCACTCCGCCCCAGTAGCCACCCAAAGAAACCAGGCAAGTGCTCTCCTATGCAGCCCCACATGGCGTATGCTGCACACCACGTGGTCCATGTGTTGGGGCCTCTTTCAGGCCTACCATCCATTCCAGGCAACCGAGCGGCCCCAAAACCACCACCAGTGCACAAGAGCAAGACACTAGGATGCTCGCCACGTGGTCCCAGGATCGCGCTCACCGTTCCCAGCTTCACAGCTTCTTCAAGGCCTCCTGATCTTAAACACCCAACAAAACATCCTCCCTGTGCCACCTTAAGCCAAGAAAACCAAAGGCAAGTGCCTGTCTAGCAACACCCCATATGGCGTGTGACTCACGCCACACTGACCATAGGCTCAGGGCCTCTTCCAGGCCTCCCATTCCTCCTCAGGCCCAGAAAGGCCACCAAACAGCTACCAGAGCTCCAGAAAGGACAAAAAAGGGGTTTCTACAACCCCCCACGTGGCGTGTGACATCACACCACGTATCTCTACTGTACTCACGCTCCCATCTCAATGGCCTCTTACAGGCTGACTATTCATACCAGGCAGCCACACAAAGGGATAAACTGCCATCAAATGCAAATTCACAGAAATGCTTTGCTACCACATCCCAAAAACTGCATGTGGCACCATGCCCTGCGTTCCCCTGTTCACGCACCCCCTCCCCTGTTCAGGGGCTCTTTCGGGTATACAAATTCTTAGCTGCCAGCAAAAAAACAGTCCTCAAAGTACCACACAGCTTCACAATAATCAACACTATAACATGTATTATCTTAATACTGTATATATTTTTCCTCTCCTTCTCTTTCTTTCTTTTTTTTTTAAACTTCACATATCTTCCAGCAATATCAACTGTTTATTTCCTTACCTCTCTCTCCTGGTGCACAGACCTTAAAGAATTTGCCAATCCAACGTGCTGCAGTTGATGTAGATCAAAACTCCAGCAAAAAGTGGCTGAGGCCCCCTTGTGCAGTCCCTTATGTACCTCCCTTTACCCCTCCCCTTCCTGTTACCTGCCCATTGTTCTAGCCCTTAGCCCTCCCCTTCCTTCCCCCCTCCCCTTATGAGCACAACCATTCTATGCAGGAGGGAAGGGGTGCACCAGGACAACCTGGTCTGCCCTTAAAAGAGCAAACTCCATTGTACCGCACACAAGGGTGCAGAGATATAGTAAAAGCTGAGGCGAGAATCAAGGCACCTATGAGGGGTACAAGGGCACTTTTTCTGCCTAGCTTTACCACACAGAAATAAAAGTGGAGGGGCTACTGCCCTTTTGCTTCCCAGTTCCGGCACCTATGACCGCACAGAAAGCTGGTTAATAAACGAAGCAGCCTGGGAGTGGGGGAGAAAGTGGCGTATATGGCTGACACTCAGAGGACAGAAAAGTGAATAGGGGGTGCCACAGGGGTCAGTGCTATGACCAGTCTTCCTCAATGCCTACATAAGTGACATTGCTGAGGAGCTGGAGGGGAAGGTGTGTCTCTTTGTGGATGATACAAAACTCTACAAAGGGTGGACATGCAGGAAGGGGTGGAGAGAATGCAAGGTAATCTCTGGAAACTAGAGGAGTGGGCTAGGATTTGGCAGCTGGGTTTCAATGCCAAAAAAGTGCAAGGCTATGCACCTGGGGTGGGGAAACCCAGTAGCTGTGAATAAGATGGAGGGGGAGATACCATCACCAAGCAAGAAAGAGACCTCGGGGTCATCTTATCTGATGACACCACTGTAGCTGGTCAGTGTGACAAGGCAGTTGGAAAGACTAGTAGGATGCTGGGGTGCACTGGGAGGGGGATTTCTATCAGGAAGAAGGAGGCGATGTTGCCATTCCATAACTCACTGGTGAGGCCCCACTTGGAGTTCTGTGCCCAGTTCTGGAGGCTGCACCTCCACAAGGACATTGACTGGGAGGAGGCAGAACAGCGGAGGGCAACCAAAATGGTGTAAGGGTTGCATGAAAAGCCAAATTAAGAAAGGCAGCAGGACCTCAACATACTGTATACTCTCTGGAGGAGAGGAGAATGAGTGGGGACATGATTGAGACCTACAAGCACCTCATAATGATGAACAAGGTGCAGTTGGGATGTCTCTTTCCAAGAAAAAAGGGCACTAAAACATGGTGGCATGCAATGAAACAAAGAAGGGTGTTTAGGAGAGATGTGAAAAAATACTTCATCACAGAAAGGGTGGTGGATGACTACAATATCCTGCCAGAAGAGGTAGTGGGGAGCTTCAGGCATGCATGGGATAAAATCAAAGGCAAATTGGGTAGAACAGGGGGGAGAGAGGGAGGGAGGGATGCCAGTGACCAAATAGGGTCATAGGCACCAGAATAGGCAGGGAAAAGGGGACAGACTAGATAGACCACTGGCTCTTTTCTGCAGACATGTGTTTCTATGTTTCTTTCTTTCTGTGTTGGTAGCTAAGCAACTGACTACAACACGACAATCTGACATAAAAATGCTTTTTACATGATCTTATTGTTTCAGCTGAGAAAGGGGGAATGCATCCAAAAATGGTGGAAAGCCCATTCAATGTAAACTCCAAAGACGAGAAAAAAGAAGAAAATGTATTCTAGTCATTGTGGAACTACAATGGACCCAAAGTTATAAATGTTCCACAACCAGCATGCCAGATGCTGTGGAAATGTTTGAACTTTGGAACAAAAGAATCAGGAAAAGCAGAGGAAAAGCAGTGGAAAGCAACAAAATCCTTTAGACAGATCCAGAGGATGTGCTATAATGGAACTAGATAAGCAAGCCTGGAACACATAAGGGTAAGAATCCAGATCCTATATAAGGAGATGTGTTCATAAAACATTGTTGAATTGTATGTAGTAAACAGAGAGATGTTCATACTCTTTGTTATACTGTGTGGCAGTTTGCAGCCCTAAACTGGTGAAACACATGACACTGTGATGTGGGCTAAGAATTTAAGATGTGGTTCAAATTGCAAAACAGTAGCCACAACCCAGAGTCATCGAGCAGGGTCCTCCTACATGATGACTGCTGTCATTCACAAATATGGCTGTCACTGAGAGTGGGTGACAGGGACTAGGGATGGCTGTTTCTGGTCTTTCTCTTGTTAGATTTTATACAGTATGTGGAGTACTGTGTAGAACAGGCAGCTTTATGAACTCAATTAGGCTGAGCCAAGCCAGTTTGTGAGAGGGAGACCTAGGCCGTTGTAGACCTTAGAGGCATTGGAGTCTATTTTGGAGCCAGCTGTTTCTGGACCCAGTGCTGGTAATAACTTCAGATGTGACCTCTTGATGTCCTATAAAAACTCCTTGGTGGAGTGGAGTTGAATGAGTGGATGGACATATTCAAGGTCAAGTGGTGTTTAATACAGCTGGGACCAACTCATACAGGGCTTTGTATGTTAACAGCAATTTTGAAGGTGGTGCACCATCTAATTGGTAGTCAGTGCTGATGCCACAGTAAAGTAGTTACAGTATATGATCCACTATGTGGTCCAGGCTATTGGTTAACTAGGATCTGCAGCCTATGCATTATGGGAAATGGGCAGACTAGATGGGCCAAGTGGACCTTATCTGCCATCAAATTCTATGTTTCTATGTTTCACTTTAGATAGATAGATAGATAGATAGATAGATAGATAGATAGATAGATAGATAGACAGACAGACAGATAGATAGATACTTTGTTTATAAAGCACTCTTCTCTGGAGATTTGGAGCACTGTACATGTCTAAAAAGAAATCAAAGCAATACAGTAATAATAGCACTCCAATTGCAAACTCAACATCAGCAAGAAATAGAAATACTCTAAAACGCATCTATCATAATAATTAAAAAACAGCATCCAACAACTACTTATGGGTAAAATACCTGCTGAAAAAGGAGTGTTTTAAGGCTGGTCTTAAAGGCTTCAACAGAGGGTGCCTACTCTAAATACCTGGGGAATGAGTTCCACAGGGTATGCATGGCAACTGAGAATGCACAGTCCCCAGAATGCTGCAACCTAGCCCTGGGAACCCCCAGGAGGCCACCCTTGGCAGAACAGAGAGCTCGGGTCAGCCAGTGGTACACCAGGAAATCTTGCAGCTAGACTGGTCCCCAATCATGCAGGGACTTGTAGGTAAGGAGCCCTATCTTGAGGACAATCCTCCGCCTATCTGGCAACCAGTGCAGCTCGCGGAGAACAGAGGTAATATGTTTGTTTCTTTTTATCCCTGATAGTAATCTCACAGCTGCATTCTGCACCAGCTGCAGTTGGTGAAGGTTGCTTCCAGAAAGCCCAAGATACAAGGCATTGCAGTAGTCCAATCTGGATGTGATAAATGCATGTCCCAGCGTGGGCAGATCTTCAGATGGAATCAAGGCTCAGATATGGGCAATGTTCCTCAGATGGTAATATCCACTTTTGATGACTGTCGACACCTGAGTATCAAGTGTCAGGCCGTCGTCTAGGACCACACCCAGATCCTTCACCTGACTAGATGGAGTAAGAGGAATCCCCCCCCCAGCATTAAGCCAGGGGGGTTGCCTCGATCACCCCCCCACCACCATGACCTGGATCCACCACTAGCATCTCAGTCTTGTCTGGGTTAAGTCCAAGCCAGTTTTGGGACATCCAGTTCTGGATTTCCTCTATGCAGCTGTTTAATATGGAAGATACCACCTGGTTACCAGGTGCACAAGACAAGTACAGCTGGGTATCATCTGTGTAGCAGTGATAACCCAGCTTGTACCGCTTGATAATGTCTCCCAATGGCAGCATATACACTGTGAACAACAAGAGCAACGAGACTGTCCCCAGTGGCACACCGCATGACAGAGGCTTTGGGCTAGATGTGGCAAGCCCTATCATCACTCTCTGCACCCTGCCTGTCAGGTATGACCTGAACCAATTGACGACATTTCCTGACAGGCCACACCAATACCACAGGAGGTCAAGTAGCACCTTGTGATGCAAGGGTCAAACCTGCCGACAAGACCAGGAGAACTAAGATGGAACGCTCTCTCCTGTCCCTTGCCATCAGGAGATAATTACGCACCTTCACCAGGGCAGTCTCCATACTATGTCCAGCTCAAACCCAGACTGAAATGTCTCATAAGTGGAAGAGGAAGCAAGATGCACCTCAAGCTGAATGGCTACCACTTTCTCAATAATGTTTCCTACAAATGGGAGGTTTGAGACTGGCCTGTAGTTACCGAGAAACTCTGGATCCAATGAGTATTTTTTCAGCAAGGACCTAACCACTACCTCTTTCAAGAATGCTGGGAATACCCCACTACTCAGAGAACTCTGGACAACCTCAGCAACCACAGGCCCAATCAGGTTCAAACACTCCACCAAAAGGCAGGTAGAACCTGGATCTAGGTCACATTGTGTTAGCAGCAACCTCAAGATTGTAGTCACCATCTCCTCCACTCCAACTGGCTCAAACTCAGCCCAGACAAGAGGAGTGCTCTGGCACATTTGAGAGAAGACCCCACAATCCCTTTGAGAGACACTGGGGGAAACCCCAGACCTGATAGAGGACACTTTGTTGGCAAAGAACAGAGCAAACTCTTCACACCTAGTACTTGAACGCGCTCCTCCCACACAAAGACAGGCAGGATGTAATAGCCTTTTTACCATGTGGAAGAACTGAGACAGTCTGTTCCTTGCCACAGCAATCTCCCATGACAGAAAATTTGCCTTCATTTGGAAGCTTGCCCTCTGATATTTGCAATAACGCGACATCAGGGCCAATTTGTCCTCCAACAGTCCCGATCTCCTCCAGTGCTTCTCTAACCTCTGACCCGTCATCATTAACTCCCTGAATTCCTCATCAAACCAAGGAGGTGCCTGGAAAGTAGACAGAGGTCAAACACAGATTGGTGCAACTGAATTGAAGGCTGCCGTGACTTCCCTATTATAGGCAGTCACACCCTTCTCTGATCCAGCCACACACGCAGCCTCCACACCAGATAAGTCCAGCACCACCAACAGTCCTGATGAGGACACTCCTCTTAAAGGGTGGTCCCAGACCATTTCCACATGGGCAGGATGATCAAGGGGGGGGGCCGCAAACCTGAACCCCTCGGTGCTGTGATCTGACCATTCTAGTTGGTCAATCATTAGATCACTCACCCCCAGGCCAATTGAAAACACAAGGTGGAGTATATGGCCGCTAAAGTGGGTCATTGTCATAACATATTATGTCAGGCCCATGGCCTCTATATTCCTCAGGAGATCTGCCCCAATCCTGGGAGCCCATCATTGACCCAGGCATTAAAGTCCCCTAGAATAAACCATCTGGAAGACTCCAAGACCAGGTCAGTGACAAGCTTGGCAGTCTCCAACAGGAAGTAACCATCGCTCCCTAGAGGGTGATAGATCAAGAAAGCCCTAAAGCCTGCACTAGGCCCACCTCATGCAGCCACACTCATTTTATTGGCCTCGTGGGACCCATTGGTAACACTGTGAGGCTCAGGCCAGTCTTAAAACAAATGGCAACCCCCTGCCCCAGTGATCCTCCCTTGGGCTCTGTATCATGGAGTACCCATCTGGCACAGCTGCCTCCAAAACAGGAGCAGCATTTTCATCAGCCAGGTCTCTGTGATGCATGCCAAGTCTACTGAGGAAATCAAGTCCACCATTATGGCAGTCTTGTTCCTCATCGATCTGGCATTACACAACACAGCCCGGGTCAGATGAGGGGAGACTTCTGGATCAGTCTTCTGCCCATCTTTAACAATGGAGCTCTTGGGAACGGGCACCAAACAGGTAGGACCCCTCTCTAGTACCCATTTCACCCCAGGGCATCTCCTGGACCTCACCACCTGCAACCACGACCTTCCAGCAGCCTCTCAAGCAAGCCCACCCCCACCAGACACACCCCCTCCGAGCTATCCCCAGCACCCTGCACCTCCCACATATTTCAGCAGGGAGTGCTGAGAGCTTGAAGGGTCAGAGATCGTGGAGGAAGGTCACTGAGTAGCTGCCCCTTTCTGGCCTATACCTCAAACACATCCTTAAACCTTACCCACTCTGTAATAAAACAATTCTTCTTAATAAAACAATTTTCCAAAAACACAATAAAGACCCCTACATTAACCACACCCACAGTAATGAATATAAATTAACTAAAATAATCACAGCACAGTCGTATAGTAACATTTTGTCCGCAGGGCTCTCACCTCCTAGGATCAAGCAGTAACCTTCTATAACCTAAGGAATTTTCACTCCCCTAGGCCTTATTTTTTTTTTTTTAAGACTTGAAGCAAAAGTCCAACATTTCGGAACTCTCACTTCTGAGTGCCCAAAGTCAAAGTTTATTGCAGAAAGACGTCTTTTCCAATACCAAAAACAGATGATATCACTTTAGCATGATAATAAACATTATCCCCACACAGCCAGTCTCTCTCCTTGTATCTCCTCAGTTCAGCCACTCCAGAACTCTAAAAGAGGATTCTCTCCAACATGTTCCCAGCAATCTAACATAAAATTCAGTACCAGTTCAAGGGCATGGCAAAGCTGCTTCCCGCCGTGCCACTTCTCGATCTCCTCACTCTGCCTGACATCCTTTGATGTTAGCTGCTACCAGGATGAGGGGAACTCCACTCACCAGACCAACATGCTACCCAGACCAGTCCCTTACCACAGCCACACTCTGGTTACCGTGTGAGGAGATGGATGCATCATAGGTGCAGCCACCCACTGGCTGCTGCATAGAAACACAGAAACATAGACTTTGACGGCAGATAAGGACCGCTTGGCCCACCTAGTCTGCCCATTTCCCTACCTACAGGATAGGCCACAGATCCTAGTTAACCAACAGCCTATTTCTTCCTACCCCCCACAAGAATTGCCTTATGTCTGTTCCATGCATTCTTGAATTCTCCCTCAGTTTTAGACTCCACAACCTCCTCAGGAAGGTTGTTCCATGGATCCACTACCCTCTCTGTGGAAAAAAATGCTTCCTCACATTGCTCCTGAACTGCCCCCCCATCTTTAAATTGTGACCTCTTGATCTTACATGTCTCTTTTTCTGAAAGATGCTACCCTCTTGGACTTTGTTGATTCCACTGAGGTACTCAAAAGTTTCTATCATGTCCCCCCTCTCCCTTCTTTCCTCAAGGGTATACATATTAAGGTCCTTTAGTCTCTCCTCTTACGGCTTCTCTTGCAGACCCTGCACCATTTTAGTTGCCCTCCTCTGGACTGCCTCTATCCTGTCTATGTCCTTGCGGAGATGGGGTCTCCAGAACTGGATGCAGTACTCCAGATGGGGTCTCACCAACTGTCTGTACAGAGGGATAACAACTTCCTGTTTTCTGCTGGTGATGCCTCTCCTATGCATCCCAGTATACCCCAGCCTCCCTACTGCCTTCTCACATTGCTTGCTAACCTTAAGGTCATCTGATATGATTACCCCAGGTCCCTTTCCTTTTTGTTGTTGTTACTACCCCCAGTTGTGTAATCTTCCCTGGTTCTTGTTTCCCAGGTGCATTATTTTGCACTTCTTGCATTGAATCCTAGCTGCCATACTTCTGACCATTCCTCTAACCTTGCCAAGTCCTTTCATCCTTTCCACACCTCCTTGTGTATCAACCCTGTTGCAGATCTTTGTGTCATCTGCAAAGAGGCATACTTTTCCTTCCAGTTCCTCTGCAATGTCACTTGTAAAGACATTAAAAGGACTGGACCCGTGTATTGAACCCTGCAGTACCCACTAGTAACCCCTCTTTCTTCAGAGTGGACTCCATTTACAATTACCTTCTGTGTCCTGTTGTCCAGCTAATGTTTTACCCAGGCTACCACCCTGGTAACTCCTCAGCACCACCAGACAGCCCCCCTCCCGGGGGGGGTTGACCCCCCGCACTCTCGGCAGCACCGAATGAAGCCTCAGTGGCCTAGCACACCACAGAACCTCCATTGGACACACTCTTTATTTACTTATGACCCAGGAATCAACCCAGCTGTGGCACTGTACACTAGTTACGGGCTATGCACCAATGCCTCAGATAATCCCGCTAGGAAGAATTATAGTAGATGAGTCTCAAGGTTATAAATGCAAGTACCATAGTCACCAGGTCCTCTTACATCAAGTAGTGTTTAATATATAAAATATTCCATAGCTGGAATAATTCACTGGGAACCGCAACTCACACATGATGCTCAAGTGTAAGTCCAGAGTCCACAGTGACTCTCAGATTTGTTACTGTATCCACAGCTGTCAAGACAGTGCCATTTTCTGGCTACTGACCAATAAAAAACTACTTCAACCAGTAACAGCTCTATTTTGGTCAGATTGAGACTCAGCCCACTGGATGCCATCCAGTCAGTGATCTCCTGTAGGCATTATTCCAGCACCAAGATCACACCTTGATCACTTGTGAAAAGGACAAGTACAGCTGAGTGTCACCTCCACAGCAGTGAAGACCTATGCCACACTGCCTAATAACCTGCTCTAGTGGTGCTTATACACTGAAAATTATATGAGGGACAGAACTGACCCCTCAGGAATACCACAGGTGATTGCAGGTGGTTGCAGTGTAAAAGAACTCATCATATCCCATTGCAATCTACCTGATAGGAAGGACTCAAAACATTTCAAAGCTATCATAAAAGATCCCACATATTCGTCAATGTTCTCAATCAAATCTCTATGATTCATGGTACAGAATGCTACTGATAGAGCAAGGATAACAACAACAGACTGCTCCACCCATTCATCGCCAGGAGCAAATCACTGAACACCTTGATGAGCATGGTCTCCATGCTGTAATAAAGCTGGAAACCTGAATGGAATGGTTCATATGTGTTATATTTCTCAAGGTGAGCTTTCAGCTGCATCACCACCACCTTCTCAATAAAGTTCCCGAAAAGGGGAAGGTCAAAACAGGTCTATAGTTAGTCAGCACATCCAGGTCCAAAAGATGCAGTTTTTATGAGTGGTCTCAGAGAGGATTTCTTAAGAGCCTCTGGAAATCAACTCTCCTAAAGGGAACACCAGATTATGCTGACAAACAGTGGACTGAGGGCCTTGTGGCCACCCATCAACAGCAGCAAATGCCCAGCATCCCAGTCATAGCAGATAGGGTGCAAACCTGAGAGCACCTCGAGCACCTCCTCCAGAGACACTGGCTGTGACTCATACCATAATCCCTGAGTGCCTCCATAACTTCTTGCTCGGCCACTGCTAACCCTTAACAGGCCATCTGTAGAGATCCTGACCCTAATGAAGGACACATTGTCAAGAAATAAACTGGTCAAACTCATCACACCTATCTTGTAACAGTACTCCACTGGACTGTACACAGGATGGATGCATCAACCAATCCACAGTGTGTAAGGCTTGAGTTGGTTAGTTCTTACCTGAGACAATAACTTGTGACAGTAATTCAGTCTTTTTCAGAGTTATTGTTCTTTGATATTCTTTATAGTGTGACCTCAGAGCCATACTATGATCTACAGAGCCATACTATACCTCTTATAGGATTCTTCCCATCTCCACTTCACTGACTTAAACCACCTCAGTTCTTCATTATACTGTACTATGGTAAACTGCGGTGAGACATCAGTGGGTGGGCAAGGATTGGTGTATTGAAGCCAAGTGCCACTGAAATGGCCAAATGATAGCATTTCATAGCTGCAACTGAAACCCCATGGCACACCCTCTCTATGCTCAAAATGTCCAGTACACCTAGAAGCTACTCTGGCTCCAGATCGCATAAAAGTGTGTACTGAACCATCTCTGTAGGAGGGCCCATTTTCTGGGTGGACCCTGAAAGAAACTGAACAGAGTGGTGATCTGAAGATCCTTCTGACTCTACCCTGATACAGCAAATGTCCAGCATGAGAGTGAAAATGAGGTCCAAGGTGTCACCAGTTATGGGTTAGTTGTGGAAACTACCTGTGTGAGGCCCAGTGAAGCCATCAACTGGAGAAACTGCTGAGCAAATTACATGGTTTCATCATCAGCCCATATGTTCTGTTCAGTATCCATCCTGGTAACAGCACTGATGTAAGAATGAATGGTGGCATCTTTGCTTCTGGTTAAACCTGATTAGTTGAATTCAGCCAATCAGTTTTTACTAGAAGCAAAGATGTCACTGTTCACATGTGCCAGTTCAGTGCCATTAGCAATTTAGACACTGAACAGAGCAGATGCTCTGCAGTGGGGGACTGTTTTCTTTTTTACAGGTCAATGTTAACTTGTTTTATCTGGGCACTGAGGGTTGTGGGGGCCAGAGGGAAAGTTGGTTGGCAGAGTCTTCATGTCAATTGGCTCTTGTGACTTGTTGGGTTGTGGGAGGCAGGAGGAGTGTGTTCTTCAATGTTGGTGGGGAAGGGGTATAATAAAATATTAAATAATGACTGAGACTGAAAGTGAAATTTGCCAGGGAAGGGGGGGGAGGAGGAAGGAGGGTGGTACAGGTAGGATGGAAGGGGGTTCACGATACAAAAAAGTGTTTAGGAGGAGGGTGTGTGATTACAGCACAGTGAGTGGGGAAGGTATTTTATGTATTTTGGGAGCTTTTTTAAAACAAAACTAATAGTAAGTTCACCAGCAAAGTTGTTGCGCCCCCTGGGAAATTCATGAAGTTTTGCAAACTGCAAATTTCATGAACACATATCAACTAAGCCAGTGAATTAAAACTTTACAACATCTCTACTCACTGACTGATGCAGTATTTTCAATGCCTTCATGGCAAATATTGATACGTACATGGGACTAAGGAATCTAACTGAATACTTCAATTGAGCAAATAAATGGTTAAGATGATAGAGCTGTGTGGAGTATAAAATTGCACTGGTGGAATGCCCTCAGAATTACCATTCTGATTCCATGGAATTTTATGGAATCTGCATGACAATGTTGCAAAATTTTAAATTGCAGTTATTTTAGTCTAGTTTTTAACATATGTATCCAAATTATACCACATTTGGCAGGTATACAGGTATTAATGACTTTCATAAGTGTTCTAAATTTCAGAGTCCTGGATTGACAAGGAGCTGTGTTATGGGTGGCCAAAGATTTATTCAAACTTTAATTTTCAGTTATTTCCATCCAATTTTAAAATGTCTTATTCAAATTTCTCCACAGTTTCAGGACTTAGATAAACATGCAACATGGCTGTGTGCATGTACACCAAGTCCTATGTGTCAAGTATTAAAGGGAGCTGTGGCATAGGTAGCCAAACATTTTTCCAAAATCTAGATTTTCACTATGTTAGTTTAATTTTGAAAGCATTCATTGAAATGTTATCAACTTTTGTAGGTATATGGGTTATTATTGCATTTATATATGTACCTAGTTTCAGATTTCTAGCTCTAAAGGTGCCTGAGGTATATGCAGATAGAAGTTTTCATGAAATTTTCCCACAAACTTAAAATGGCAGATTTAATTTAAACATTTCTTACCCAACTTTCTCCACATTTTTGGGATTTAGTGTAGCATGGGTATGTGTGTCATGTTTTAAGTCTTAAACTTTAAAGAGGGTTGTGCTATATGTAGCCAAAGATTTTGCCAACATTCAGATTGTTGTTATTTTGGTATAATTTTGAAAGCTTCCATTGAAATGTTATAACATTTTACAGTTACACAGCTGATTACTACATTTATCCATGCATCTAGTTTCAGATGTCTAACTCCAATGGTGCCTGAGTTATGTGCAGATACAGTATTCATGAAACTGCTCACAAAAATTAAAATGACGGATTTGGAGCACCTATAATTTTGAGACACTGCATTCTAATGTAATGATATTGTTCATTTCAATATGGCACCAGTCAGCAAGTAATCCCTCCAAATTTCAGATATGTAGCTCAGTAGAGAGCTATGTAATGGACAAATTAACAAATTTCAAAAATTCTGCAAAATTCTGAAAAAAATTCTGGAATTTTGTAAACTTTTAACCAAAATTCTTTGAATTCAGAATTTTCTCATTCTGCACAGCTCTACTAGGTGATCTTATGTCCCCTCTTATTCTCACAACCTTAGTACTTACTGTGGCAAAAAGCTACTCTTTTAAAACTGAATATTTGTTATGTTATACACAAAAGTTTTATAAAGATTTTGTGAAAACTGAGTGAAGTGAAATGTGCAAATTTCATCCAGCTGTAGTGTTTGTGAGACCTTGCAAGTCTATTCCAGAATGGAAGAAAATTACTCACTATGGTAATGTTGTTTCTTCTCTGGGATCCATCATGAGCCAAAAGAAAGAGATAAAATATATGTAAATTAGTGGAATGAAGAATACTATTCAAACTCTGTACTATGGTCATTTTCCCCCAACTGGCTTAAAGCTAGATTTGTTTCTAAGGCCCTTGGAGCAGTGGCCACTAAATCTATCTAATGATTACTGTAATTTTTGTAGACATTTTTAAAAACCCAAATAAAATCTAGCCAGCCCATCAGTGCAGTGGTAGCAGTACCACTCATGACACCAGCAGCCCATGTTTGGGAATGAGCATGGGGTGCCAGGGGCTGGTCGGGGGGGAGGAGGATCAAGCATCTAGGAGGATGCTCTCCTCCTCCTCCTCCAGGGAGGGACAGCTGCTGGCTCCACTGTTCCACTGCCACTTGGGTGACCACAGGTGGTAATGCAGCCAGGGTCAGACACAGGCAGGTGCCACCCACCTCACACAATCATGTGCATGAACATGCACACCCCTGATGCCAGTGCCTGAGTGGGTGAGACTCAGAAAACCAAGGAAAAAAAGACAGGGCTGTGACAGGAAGACTACTGGCTCTCTGCAAGCCCCGCACCGGTGATTTGGCACTCCTCCATCTGGGACCTGATCTGCTGGTGCAGGGTGAGACCCTGCCACCCTCTAGCTTGAGGCTTCCAGGTAGGGAGACAACATGTGGAGGATGGAGTCAGATGGCAAGTCCACAAGATGCCAGGTGATGTGGCTGGAGGAGCCGGTAAGATGGTGGGCCAGGGACCAAAGGGAAAAAAAAATCATAGCAAGAAAGTCTGTCATGAAATTATCACAAATGTAACAATGTTGTGGAACTTTAACAATGAATGCTCAAGCAACCATAAAAACAGGAATTGTTCTTGTGCAAAACTATTTTCAGGTTCTATAAGGATAGGCAGGGTTAGGGTTTGTATTGGCTTGTTGATGGATCCCAGTGCAGAAACAACATTAGTACGGTGAGTCATTGTTTTTTTCCTAACAACTGGAATCTCTCTATAATGATGCCTAACTCAAAGGTGCAGACTCACTAGCACCTGCCTTGGGACAATGGATCTAGAACATCTTGTGAAAGAAGGTTCTGCAAGACAGCAATTCCAAAACTGGCATCTCTCCTGGACCGAGACCAGACAGTTGTTTTTTTGTGAAAGTGAGTACTGTTTTCCAGGTAGTTGCTTTACAAATTTCTTAAAGTGGAATGCCCCTTGGAGCTGCCACAGAGACTGAGGTGCCCTTTGTGGAGTGTGCCCATAAGTCTCTGGTAGGTTGTTTGCTAGTTTTCTCATAACAGAACTGCATACTTGAGAATGCATCCACCAAGAGATAGCCTTACTGGCTTCTGGTTTGCCAACCTCTCCATAAGTAACAAAAGGTTGTGTGCTCTCAGAGCAGACATCCATTCTCTGGTCCATGTAGCAGCCCATTGCCCTTTTTACATCAAGATGGTGCTCATCCACACTGGAGTGCTCGGGAAAACCTTTTAAAAATGGGCTGTGAAGCCAAAGACCTCTTCTGACCTGCTGCTGTGTAAGCTGATACAGTTGTCAGGTGCACTTTCAGAGTTGTTGGCAGCATACCAAGATTGTAAGTGTACCCAGTAGTCCAGAACTATAGGCTGACCTGCCTGCATTGAGAATATCTTTCTGGTAGTATACCAGTGTGAAAATCTCTTCCATCTTTAGGAGCATGCCTTTCTTGTGGCTGGTTTCCTGGAATCCTTCAAGACTTTTAACACCTCTTGTGACAGATTCAGATCAGAAAACACTTGCTTTTCAAGAATCACGCCCGCAAACATAATGTTTTGAGGTCTGGAATGCTATTCTGCCCTGAGACAGAGCCATCAAGTTGTACCTCAGTGGTAGACTGATTGGGGTCCTGCAGGACAGAGTCAGCAGTACTGTGTACCATGCCTGCCTGGGCCAGACTGGGATTATCAGAACAATTGTTGCTGGTTCTCTCGTGAGCTTCATGAGTACCCTCTGTATAAAGGAAATTGGGGAAGGCATATAGAAACCTCCATGTCTAAATTAGGGCTAGGGTATCCTCCAGAACTGTACTCCTGACTGTGGGCCTGCAACATAACTTAGGGAGCTGACTGAGTTCCCAAGAAGCAAATAGGTATATCTCTGGAGTGCCCCACCTTCTGAAAATTGAAGCTGGCATTTGTTGGTTCAAGGCCTATTTGTGGTGTCCTTTGCTGATTCTGATTTCCTGTTTGTTTTTCCTGAGACTAGCCATTTATACAGGTAGGGGAAAACTATTACACCTTGTCTTCTTAGGTTAGCTGCCACCACAGCTACAGTAAGCACTTTCTGAATTCTCTTGGTGCTGAAGTAGGACCAAGAGGTAAGGCTGTGAATTATCAGTCTGAACCTGAGACATTTTCTGTGTCATGGTCTGACTGGAATGTTAAAGTAGGCATCCTTCAGATCCAGTGACCCCAAAACCATTCATCTAACTGCAAGGATGAGAATATTGTGCCCAGTGTTACCATCCTGATTTGTTCTTTTTTCATATGTCTGTTCAGATACCTTAAATCTAAAATATGTCCCAATTCTTCATTTTTCTTGTGAGTTAGAAAGTATCTTGAAAATGGCCCTTGCCCTGCTGAGATGCAAGAACATTTTCTACTGCCTTTGTTGTAGTCATTTCATTACTTCCAGTTCTAACAGGGTTTGCTTCTGTTGATGAATATGCTGTAAGGTTTTTTGACCTCTGTACTTTAGAAAATATTCAACATTTCAGAGACAAACCCTGACCCACTACATCCAGGATCCACTTGTCTGTAGTGATTTAACTTGATTACTGAAAGTAATGGGTCAGCTTTCCTTCAACTGACAATAGTGCATTGGAGAAATTGGCAACATTTTTATGGATTTTATTTTGGCTTTAGCTTAGGGGATGGTTTGGTAGCATGCCCTGTGTCCCTTCTGCCCCATTCTTATGTAATGGGGCCACATGGCCACTGCCATGCATCTAGAGGGATGGATGATATCTCATCCAGGAGAGCACTTGTGTCCACTCATGCCATGATTGCTAATTCTGCACCACATCAGACACCTTGCTAACTCAGATCGGAGCAGTGAGGATCAGAAGCACCTTAAAACCATATCCTGGGGTGCCAAGACAATGTGACCACACACAAACTAGAGTGTCTGTACAATCAAGGGATCAAGAATTGTGGTTTTATTTAATAGTTGCCTAGGTGATGCACAGCTCTCTGGTCATCTCCCTTGCCATAACATCTTTTGCCATAATGGTACTTACACATATTATACTACAACTTCTTCCTTGGGCCATGTCTTACACACACATATTATTCCACGTATTTCTGGGGCTTTCACACATCTCTCCTTGCCTGTAGTCTGCATAAAATTCTACTGCTGATGCTTTAAACTGGACTGATAGTGCACAGCTTACTTGTGGGGCCTACTACTCACCCCATGGCTGCATGAGTTTTCAGGTTGACACCCAGAACAAAAGGGACACAGTTTTATTGTGTAGGCACTGGGCCTTTTTCAACCTTACAAAACCCTTAACTCACTTGTGGGATCCTTGGAACCTTGGCACTCCCAAGTCCATTTGTGTGATTGCACCCCCCCCCCAGACAAGGCAAGCACTTACTGGAAGGAGGGGCAAGCTGTGCTGACACATGCCTCAATGCGCCAACTACTGTAGGGCAACAGATATAAAAAAGCATATCAACGTATGGTATCACTACTAATTGCATAAAGCATTGTTGTTCCAGACATGGGTGCCTCCCTTTGACACACCACTGATCACCCTCTTGGCTCAAAAAGCAGATTCCCATAGCTGCCCCTCACATAGGGCCTAACTGGCCCAAACCTTTGGCAGACCCACTCCTACCTAATGCCATTTCATTCTGCTACCTGCCATGGGTTTAAATACAGACTGACAAGGACTTTACAAAATGAGTATTACTTAAGCATGGTTAATATACAGTTGTCTCCAAAGACAGGCTGACTTCTCTCAGTTCCTTTTTACTCTGCTGGGAGTGAACCCACAAGGGTTCCAGTGACAGCCCTTGGGGGTGGCCCACCACTCTCCCAAGTGTGTCTTTTGGGGCTGATTTCTCCACTCCTATCAAGGCAAGTCTCTGGGGCCTCCATCCCACCAGCTGCTCCCAAAGGTTTTCTTCTCTGAAGACAAGGATCAAGGGTACCAGTGCCACCTGATTCCAGGGACCCTGCCACCATCCCTGGGATCAGAGGCCTTCAAGGCCCTGTCACAGCCAGAGAAGCTGGATTGCTTCTTACTCTCTGTGTTCCCAGGAAAAGACCAAACTGCCCTGGTATTTTCTCTTATATAGAATCTCAAGGGAAGGGCAGAGTGATGCATATTCATGCTCTAAGCAAAACAAAAAGATAATATTAAATTTACACTGAAAATACAGTTAGAATTGATGGGTCATCTTCAAGAATTATCTAAAACAGAAAAAAGCAAAGTTAGTGAGGAGGTAAGGGAAAATAAGGGATATATATGTGAGGAAAGAAAATAGATAGAGGATTTATGAAAACAAGTGATAATAGGCAAGGCAAGAACACAAGCTAGAAAACAAAAAGGTAATCATGGGTATGAAGAGACATGGTAGGAGTAAATGAGCTAGGGAGTCCTCAAGTGGGGACTTATTAACAGGGCAAAGTAAAATGACTGAAAGGCAGAATGTCCCCTTATTTTCTTTCCTCACATATATTTTTTTTTGTTTAAAAGTTTGGTGACCGGGAAAGGCACACTGAGCCAAGGCTCATTTCCAGGTGTGACCTTGGGGAAAGGGAAAGGGGAACCAAACAAGCAGCAGTTACAAACAACTGAAGTGCAAGAAACAACAGTACTTCTATATCCCTTATTTCCGCTTATCATTGTACTAACTTTGCTTTTTTATCTTTTAGATAATTCCCGAAGAAGACCTATGGTTAAAACAATGATTCTAAGTAAGCCCCCCCAGTGCCTAGGGGTATCCAGATGGTACAAAGTGGGATGGGGGCACTGTACAGCCAAGAAATACAGTCCAGAAATAATAACCGGAAAATGGTACCTGAATTCCCTTGGGTGATGCAGGTGATGGATTAGCTCCATTGGGGGTGCCCTCAGACCTTCTGGGTGATGCACTGGAACACCAAAGAGGATGAAGAATGTTGACTCTTCACCTGCCTGGCCTTGCCAACTTCACCCACATGCATTTGTAGGCTGTCTTCACCAGGCAGGCCTCTCGACGTCTTCCTCAATGGTGTGTTGGCTCTTCGGGATCAAACTCTGGAACACACTGGAAATTTCTGTGGAGGCAAACTTCTTTTAGCAGCAAAACAGGTACTCCAACAAATGAGGCAGACACCAAAATTGCAGAAAACAGGGGATCCCATTTAATGAACAGTTGATAAATACAGGAACAATCACTCCATGGAGCAGCAAAACACAATTAGGTTGCTTAGGACCGTGCAGGTCACATCAAAGCTAGTGGTGATCTGAACTATGGAGATCACAACCGTGAGCAAGTTACTTCAGGTATCTACTAACAGCCTAAGTAACTACAGTCCAAATGCAGGCAGCACAATCTGTGGCCAAATAGGTCCTCCAACAGCAGGCAACAACACAACCTTCCTCTCCTCTAGTCTCTCTCCCAGCTCTCAGCGAGGAGCATGGACCTCCAGACGCTGGCTCACCCAGCAAAGGCCACCCTTTTCCTCTGCTCCTCCCTCCATGACCACTGAGTCCAAACCTCCTAGAAGCAGCTGTCCAGACCTACAGCCACCCTCAGTGCTGGCTCCTTTAGTGCACAGAGCCCAGAAATAAAGCAGTCCCAGCCAGAGAGGCAGACTGTGATTAGGGGTGTCCCAGACCCCTGGCCCACCACTGCAACCCCTTACCTCATGTCTCTGTCTCCTCAATGTGATCCCTTGCTGGCAGCCTCTTTCCTGTCTCTCTATCCATTTGAAGGTTCCAAAGCTGCAAGTTGGCCCCACACAGGTCTCCAAGACCAGAGAACCACCACAATGTCCTTTTTCCTGACTCACTGTGCAGCCAAACAAATTAAAAAAAAACACCCAGCTGCATGGTTGAATAGGTGAATACCCTGCTCCAACCTTCTCTCACAGGCTCCTTCTCCAATCTCCACATAGCTCCTGTCTCTCCCTTATATTGTCTCAAATCATGGGTGCCCAAAAAAACCCTGAGGTCCAATCACGGACCAGATCAGCGGCATCAAAACACTTTTCTCCCTGGATGACCCCTGCCAGACATGTAATCCCAAGTAAACTATTTATACTTGCCCCAAATGGTGCTTGCCAGCACTGCAATTACCTGAACCATAAGGAGCAGTTGCTCCTTTAAATTTCCACACACTCAGCCGCCACGCATGCCCAGAATGTGCTGCTCCACCATTTTTATTTATAATCATTTATTTATTTATAATTGCAGTCCGAAGCCAGGACCACTGGAAAACCAGCCTGGGACCACCACCCCCACTCACAGAAGCCCAGACATCCCAGTGCTCAGCCCGGCCCCTACAGCAAGCTGAGACACCAGGAATGGATGGCCAGAGCAGCAAACAACAACCCCAGAGCCACAAGGTGTGACTCCCATAAGGAGCCATGGATGACCGTGATGTGGGGAAGCACCAGCGCCACGGGGCACCAAAGGTAAGCCGATTAGGGGGCTTGCACTATCTCTCTAGACTATTAGCATGCATTTAATATTACATAGAGGAAAGGTTCACATCTTATGAAAACATAGTATGTTGAATAGCACTGGCATAGACAGGTATATGTTTAGATTTTGTTATGTAAAACATACAGTGCAACAAAGAATTACTGTAGTTCTTTGCTGCACTGTATGTTCTGGTGTAATAAAAAAATCTCCACATATTCCTATCTATGCCAGTGCTTTATTTCAACATACAGTGTGTTTTCATAGGAGTGTTGGGACCTTCCGGGTTGTGCATGCTTTGGATCTTGAATAGGAAATTCCTGTTCCTGCACTGAGGTCCATTATCCCATGAGCACACTTCAACCTGTCTGGTGCATTTAATATTACTTTTTTGTTTGTTTTCAGTCCACATGTTTTTTTCTTTTTTAATTCATGTTCTAGTTTCCCCTTCTTAGCTCCTGTAAGTCAGGTCATTCCCAGCATGGATATCCAAACATCCTGTCTTGGGACAATCCCAGAGCAGCTCTCAGAGTTTTGTTTAACTCTTTGAGTGCTTGCTGGTAACCTGCTTTCAGCTGACTGAGAAGAGAAGCTGCCCAGAGGGAACTTGAGTGTAAAAAAATTCAAAATATAATGTTATATGTTATTGATACAGTGCACATTGCCTGGACATGGCATTGAAATTTATTGTTTGGGAGTTTCATTTAGCGTATATGTGGTGTCACTGTGGTTTGCATGCAATGTCAGTAAAGTGTGTCCCAGTTATGTTAATTAATGCTAAAACAATACTGCAAATGCACTGCAGGCCACAGTGTGGTTCTTGGCTCTGCAGCATTGCAGACAGCAGCATTGCAGTGATATTTCACAGCATTCCAATTATAGTATGTGTAGTTAGCACTGCAATAGCTGGACAGGACTATTTTTATTTATTTTTATTTATTTAATGCAATCAGTTTACAACCTTTGAGCCAACGGCTCATTTACAAAGGTACCTCGTCAACAATGGTAGATAATACAGTTAAAATAGAAAGCAGGGTACATACAAAGAAGAGCATCAGTATAAACAGACACGATTAATGGCACCTGGTTACAGCAACTATACAGGACTATACATTTGCATTACTTACTGTGGAGTCGACGGAGTGAGTGTGAAGGTTTTAACACTAAATTAACATTGCACCTAGACAGTTTAAGGTATAATCAACACAGGCTATGGAAAATCATAGGTGTATAATAAACATTACATGTAACTGCAATCAATAAATTCAAAAACAATAAGGCTCCAGGACCAGATCTCATTCCTCCAGAGATTTACAATTATAACTAACTTTGGATTCCACTATCAACATGTTGTTTTTTTTTAATTTATGTCTAAAAGTTAAATTTATACTTAAAGCACAGACTAAAAATATTATAATTCCTATCCACAAAAAAGATTTGGTCTATGATCCAAACAACTTTAGGCCTATCAGCCTACTAGATATTTCATCAAAAATTATCAGTGGAATTATCCTTAGTAAGCTAACAGATTGGGTAGACACCAAAGGAACTGTTTCACCATTACAGGTAGGATTTAGAAAGGCCCATTCAACTACAGATAATGTTTTTGTTTTTTCTCACCTTATAGAAAAATATGTTCATATTGGAAAGATGAAATTATTTGTCTCATACATTGATTTCTCCTCTGCATGTGACTCAATAAATAGGTTGAAATTATAGGATATCTTAGTACAAAAAAATACCCTATTCTTTATAAATGCCAATATATTTACTGTACACTAACACTGCAGTTAGATATAGTAATAGCAATTTAACAGATTACTTAAGTTCTAACAGAGGAGTCAAGCAGGGGTGGCTTCTTACCCCTGCATTATTTAGCATTTATATTAACTCATTACTTGAACATAACAATGCGCCTCTGCTGGGTGCCCCTTTAATTAATAAAACAAAACTATACTCACTCATTTACACAGACAACATAGTTTTGTTCTCTCTTTCTTGAACTGGTGTACAGAAACATAGATATTTTTTCAGAAAAGTGTAAAAGATTAGAGCTAAAAATAAATGTAAAGAAGATAAAATGCATGATAATAGTAGTAGTAGTAAGTAGTAATGATTTTATTCACATATGAACATGGAAAATAACCCATTGGCCCAGATATTCAAAAGGGTTGCACCATGCGCAATAGAGATGCGCCTGCACAAGTCTGAAAATGCACCATTCTGTGATATTCAGCAGGAGAGAGCTGCGCCGCCCAAATTGCAATATGCAAGAGCGCAATGGTAAAGAATGCATGCACAACTGTAGGGGGAGGAACCATGAATAAATGGCGCAGTGCGATATTCAACAGCATGTGCCATGCACAATAGGGGAGCAAGTGGAAGTTGCGCGATAGCAGAAATGATCCAAAATAAAAAGGAACAAGAGAGAGGTGCAAGAACACTATAGGGAAGCCAGAGGTAGGAGCAAGGTGACAGCAACAGAAAAGAGGGTATCAGTGAGTGGGACTGGAAAGGAGCAGGACAGGGCACACCTGGGAACAAACAGCAACAGGACAGGAGTGGGGAGCCTGTGCCACTGTGCAGGAGAGACAGGGGAAGTGCCACAGTGGACTAAGGGCAGTGGCAGTGGGCAGGACAGCCAAAGGTTGGAGGTGTACCCGGTGCAGGGGGGAGCAACACAAAGGACAGTGGAGGGAATGGGATAACAGCTGACGGAGGGAACACCAGTCATGGACATGGCCTTTTAGATGGAGGTGGTAATGAGTAGTGTGAGAAGGCAGGCAGCAGGGGGGCATGGACATGGAAGGGCCCATCGGCGGTATGCCCCCAACAGGTGGTACCGATCCAGCACCAGCTTCGAGCACTACAGTGACACAGAGATTGTGGGCCAGTACCACCTGAACCAGGCTATCCTGACATGGCTCTGTGAGCTGTGCAGTGATGAGATGCAGGCACCCACACAACGGAGTCATGCTCTGTCAGTGGAGACCAAGGTAACAGCTGTCAAGTGCCTGCTCACCACTGGCACATTCCAGAGACCAACAGGGGACACAACAGGCATAACCTAGTCGGCCACGTCATGCGTACTCACACACTTCCTCAGGGCACTGCTGCCACATGCTGTAGAGAACATCCATTTCCTCAGTACACTGGTAGAACGCACCGCACACATACAGGAGCTCCACAGGGTAGCACGAATGCCTGGCATGCTCGGTGCCATTGACTGCACCCACATGGCTATTTGCACGCCTCCTGGCCTGGAAGGTGCTGCTTACATCAACCGAAAGGGCTATGCCAACATCAACTGCCAGGTGGTGTGCGATGCTAGGGGGTGCATAATCAATGTCTGTGCCACACACCCTGGGGGAGCACATGATGCCTTCATCTGGCACCAGTCTGCACTGTGCCACAGGTTCAAGAGTGGGGACATCCCCACTGGCCACCTAGTGGGTGAGTATGCAAACAGGTAGGATGACATAGATTCCGGGAGAGGGGCATAGTCAGAGGTGCCATTGGTACTGGCCTTGACAGCCCATGGCAGAGCAACACTGACCACCATACTAATGTCCACCCTCTACACACAGGTGACAGTGGCTACCCACTCCATCCCTGGCTGTTCAAACCATACCGGTGGCCTGCGACCCCATCGCAGTAAAGAAACAATGAGGCACATGCCACCACATTCAAGGTCATAGAGCAGGTGTTTGGGATGCTTAAGGCATGTTTCCATTGCCTGGACATGTCTAGCAGTGCCCTACAGTACAGCCCTTCGTAGGCCTGCGTGCTATTCCTGGCCTGTTGCATCCTGCACAACATGGCCAATGACTATGGGATAGCTGTAGAGGTCGAAGAGTGGGACAGCGATGGGGACAATGAGGACTCCGGTGCAGACAGTGATGAGCAGCCTCCCCTTGGGCGAAGGGACCCCCACCTGATCCGGATGTCGCAACTGCACTGGGACACTATCACAGAGGAGCACTTCAACCAACCCAGGTAAGTCATGGGGCCATGTGCAACCACCAATGGAAAGGGCACAACCCACAAACTCACATGGACAAACCCCAGGGGTGCATGGCGGCAAGGGAATTGGTTGAGCATGGAACTGCACACGCCGTCAGGGATGGGCAAGGCCTAACATGGCACGCAGTCATGCACACACACACACACACACACACACACACACCCCCACAAGACATGCACAAGGGGTAGGAGGTACACCGACCCTGACCGCTACCTCTAGCCACACACAGGTCCACAGACAACCACGCCCAGTGCCCAACATTGTGCATGTCTCAGACGCTGGGCAGCATTGCACAGTGGTAGACAGCGCAATGCAGGCATCATCATGCACACGCCACAGCGGCCAGCAGCCAGGAGGGTATATGCATGGATTGTGTGTGTGTGCAGGGCTGGATACCCCACCCGTGCATTGCACATTGAACAACACACACTGAACACAGGGCAGTGTCAGACAGTAGCCATGGTGGGAGACAGGTCAGTCACGTAGCACAGTGCCATGGCCACCACAGATGTGTGGGCAGCCCAGCCAAGACCTGCCAGCCATGACAGGCTGACCATTGGCCTCATGGGGTGGCACCGATGGTCCCCCAGGGGTGACGCTGCAGGAATGTGACCGTGTTCGAGCAGGGGTCTGCAGCTCACCAAACATGCCTGCACCAGGAGTGCTCGGGGTGCCCACAGCTGAACCCGGTGTCCACATGGAAGGTGTCACACGACACCGGGAACAAGGGGTGGACATGACACTGCACGGTGTCTGCGGCACATGGGCAACAAACTGTGTTCCCAATGTTGCCATGACAGCTGTGAATGCACGTGTGTGCCTGTCAATGGCAGCGGTCACATCCTCCCGCTGATGGCCATCTCTGCCAAGAGCAGAGCATGGTCTCTGCTGCGCCACTCCTCTGCCTGGTGCAGAACTGCACTGAGTGCATCCACCGCACTGACAAGCTGTGACTGCTGATCTATGGTAGCCTGGAGCAGTCGGCTGTGCTCATCAAAGAGGTCATCCGCCGGATCTGCATGACGTCCCTCATGGTGTTCCTGGCCCTGCTGGGCATCACCCCTTGACGATGGGCGCTGCACACCAGAACCATGCCAGGGAATGGCCACACGTGGTGCACTGACGCCACCCTCCGACACTGTCCCCTCATCGCCATTGGCTGACTGCTGACACTGCCCCTCTGGCCACCGCTCGTCAGCTCAACGGTGCATCTGCAGCAGCTGCAACAGCCCCACTGGCCTGGATGTACACCAGTGCTGCCCCACTGGTGCAGACAGGCACAGGCTGGGACTGTGATGTCACGTAGGCCTCAACGGCGGCACCACCCTTGGCTATGCCTGTGATGTTACCTGCTGTGGGGCCATCCTGTGGCCCACATGTATCACTGTCCATAAAGTTAGCTCCATCATCATCGGTGATGGATCCGGCACCAGTCTGAGTCTCAGCATGCTGGCATCCATGGACGCTGTCATGCTGGGACACGGGCAGGGCCTCCTCTGAACCAGCATCACCAACTTCAGTCCGGACAGACAGGCGGGTACACTGTTGTCCTGACCCTTGGACACCTGTGGAGGTGGATGGGTGCTCCTCTGTGTCCAGGGTATCGCCCGCAGTGGATGAGCCCACCACCGCTGACCCATGTAGACACTCAGGAGCTGTAAGGGAACACAGTAGCATTAATGTCTCTGCTCTACCCTGTGGCATTACGCCCACCCCCCCACACAGTGACAGATCAGAACCTACCATGCAGTGACAGGCTGCCACCCGTCTGGAAGCCACCACCTGGAATGCCCTCTAGGGCACAACACCACATGCTGCCAGCCACCCGCTCTTCATGTGGCATCAGGCGTGGCACGTCAGGCTGTCCATCACCAGTCGCAGCAGGTGCTGCCCTGACGGCAGCCACCTTATCTTAAATCCTCCTCCTATCTGTGCCCACCTTCTTCTTGCACTCCTGCATGGACCGCTGGTGGCTGCCATGCTGGTTGACGGCACATGCCACCTCATCCCGTGCCGCAGCATGGGTCTGTGGTGTTCCCTGCTGTCCGCTGAGCAGCGATTCCTGGTCAAGGTAGGCCACAAACAGGGCATCTGATTCTGCCCGGGTGAAGTTGAGCCTCCTCCGTCTCCCACGTCTCTGTTCTTCCTCCTCCTCACGTTCGGTCATTATTGATCCTGTGGGAATGATAGGTGTTACCTCTGAATGTGCAGTCTCATGCATCTCCCACACACTACAGTCCACACTGGCAAAGAACATACAACCCACCACAATAGACTGCAATACCGGACTATGGCATTTGCAGCCCCATGTCACATTTATATAGCGCAACACATGCAAATGAGGCGAGGCGCAACTTTAAGTGGATGTTAATGCAGTAGCTGCACCAGGGAATTGCTGATGAGCTGATTTGCATATGCTGGCTGAATATTGTGCTGTTGCACCTTGCGCAATTGAGTTGAACGTGCTCAGGCAAAGGCGCAGCTCAGTGACATGTGTAGTAGGCACCGCACGGCCCATGCCCGGGTGCTGACGCCAACGCCTGCCATGCTGCTGATGCACTGAGCATGGGAGGCAGTGCAGGGCTTGGCCACCACTGTGCCAGTGGCACTAGTGCGCTGTTCACATGTATGGTGCTTGTGCCCTGGAGCACCGTAGGTGCCATGGTGCCACAGCGCAGTAGGCCACTGCAGGGTGTCTCACACAGGCACCCAACTGCGCTACACGCAGGGAGTCCCAGTCGTGCTGTGGCGGTCCGTGCGTGACAGACCCTTGACCCTGTGGTTGATCTTTGCCCCCTAGGCACCATGCATCTGCATAGGTGCACCCCTATCATGCTGTTCAGTGACAGAGCGATGGGGAATGGCAGCATTGTACCGCGCAGCATCTGCATGTGGTGGATGTGCACTACAGAGCACCATTTTGTGATCCTACCTGAAGCAGTGATAGCAAGGAGGAGAGCTGCCTTATGGAGCCCACTGGAGCTGGTCAATTTGGTGGCCATTGTGGAGCATCATGCTGGGGCCCTGTTTGGGGATGACCCCCTGGACAGGGCATGGAGTGCAGTTTGGGAGGAGGTGGCAGTGGCACTTAAGGAGGCCACATGGATCAACCGAACAGCTTAGCAGTGTCGCCACCACTACGGGGACCTCCGGTGGAAGGACCCAGACAGGCTTGCTCATCTACAGGCACATGCCAGGTGAGGTGCAGTGCCACATCCAGGTAGGTGCTCCATCCATACACTGGTAGCGTCCGTACGGGTTATTGTGGTGGGCATGTGTCCACCACATGGGGGGGCCATCCAGTGTGGGTGGTGGTGGTCATGGGGTTGTGACATGGCTGGGCTGTGCGGGATCACACACACCCGGGGGGGCCTTTGCTACTGGTTTGTACTGATGCTCCCCTCTCCATGTTTGCACCCTAGGCCCTGAGGAGTGACAATGAGCCAGAGAGGCATGTGAACACCGAGAGGCAGTGGATGCAGGGCAACAGGCATGTGCTGCCGGGCCCATCCAGCATCAGTGCCTGGATCCAGCCGATGCAGATGAGTGCCTTTTTTCCAGGATATTCTGTGCATGCTGTGTTGCGGGGTAGGCAGAGGGGCATGGCCACCATCCATTGACACCACTGACATGCACGCCACATGGTACACTCAGTACTGTCCTGTGGCACTGCATGTGTGGGTGTGCATTGCTGGTGGTCCATGCGTGCACTGGGTACATGGCTGTGCCACTGCCTTCGCACCGCATAGCCATGTCACTGTACAGCCATGATGATGCTGTGCAGGACTTGGGTGGTGGGTGTGTGCAGCGGTCCATATGGCTGTGTGCATCTGGGTAGGCAGGTCTTGTGGACAAGATCACTGTGGGAGGTCGCACACCAGCACAGGGGGCATGGCCCACGGCTGTATGCCATACACAATGGGTGGGCTGCAAGGGGATGGACATTCACACATATTGACTCTGCTCCCTTGTCCTAGGTGGACAGTGGATGATGCAGCTTGAGAGAGCCATGCAGGAGCTCCTGCAGATTTCACAGGCATCTATGGAGATACTCCAGCGCATGGAGTATGGAGGCGGAGGTCGAGGAGGCACCACAGGGGTGGACAGCTGGGTGGATGCTAGGCCCTCCATGCCCCTAGATTCACCCTACCCCTCTGGACTCACCCTCACACCCCTTCTTCCCTCTCCCATTTGGTCACCCCTGCCCCTTACCCACCCCCACCCGGTATGTGGCCCTTCCCCCCACTATGTACATAATTGTAAATAGTTTTTTTACCTTTCAATAATACATTTGTTTTGTTATGCCTACTGTGGTGGTCTCTAATTTGCAGTGGGCTAAAGATGCTCAGCTGCAGTGGTGTGCATGGCATCAGGGGTGGTGCAGGCATGGGTGGTGTGTGTGTGTGTGTGTGTGTGTGTGTGTGTGTCCGGAGGGGAACTGCTTAAAGTGTGGGAGTGGGAATCAGTCACTGTCTGTGGTTTGTGTGTTGTTCCCTGTGCACTGGATGCCTGTGTGCTGTGGTCCATGGTGCATGCAATGTGTCCATGGCACCCCTGTCAGACCGTCCATGACCTGTACAGCTGACACCCTTGCATGTCTGTGATCTGCACAGTCTGCTGGCATGTCAGTGGTGGCTATCCATGCTGGACAACCACTGTACCCAGCACAATGCTGGGTTGCCTCCTGTCACTGGTATGGTGCACGTCTGCCTCGGGTGGCACTGTGGCCTCCACTGTTGTTGTCCCCCTCCATGCTGTCGCTTGTGTCTGTTGCAGTGGACATGCTCCACTGTCTGTCACTTGTGCTCCAGCCGCATGCTGGTGGTGTACAGCTTCATGGTGCCTGCGCAGGGTGGCTGGTACACCTGTGCCATGGAGGGGTGCTGGCCGTGTGTACATGGCTGCCATGGCCACACACCAGTGGCTTTGTTGACCCGCTACTGTGTCCCTGTGTTGGTGTGCCTTTGGGTATGGGTGGGTGTTTGTCCATGAACTGTATGCATCCTGTGTGGCGCATGCTTCCATGCAACACTGTGGGTATCTGTGCTGGCTGTTGTGGCCAGTGCTGGGATGGGGTGTGTCCTTGGGAGGGTGTGCAGGGTGCTGTACTGCTGGTGGTGGCATCCAGGGCAGGCCCTGTCACATGTGGGGTACCTCGTGTGCCAACGCATGGTCGGTCTCTCAGCTGTACCTAGGAGGGGACGTGCAGGGCAGCACTGTGTAAGCAGTTGTTGCATCAGTGTCTGCTAGTGCCCACTGCAGGGCACTCACAGTGGGGCTGCCTTGCATGGCTCCATGGTGCAAAGGGTTGCATTGTCACAGTGGGGGTGGTGGCATGCATGGGGTGTTCTGCACTGTTGGGCACTACTCTTGGGCAAAGTGTCTTGGGATCATGGTGCAGGGTGTGCTCTGCATTGGTGGGATGGTGTGGCACAGGGTGGCTGGACATCCTTGTGTGCTGGTCACAGCTTGCCAGGGGATGTGCTGGGGCACCATGCCCTGGCTGTGGGATTGTTGCTGGTGTCCATGAGCCAGTGGTTCTACCAGCTCTCCTCAGGTTGTGTGGTGCATGGGGTGTGGGGGGGCGATGTCTGTTCTGCTGTGTGCTCCTCTGCCCATCCCTATCATGGGTGGTGGACCTCTGCATCCTGTCCCTGTGCATCTCTGGTTGTGCTATTGCGCATCTGACCTGCATCACTGCACATCCCTGGTTGCACTATGGCGCAGTTGGTGCAATAGTCAGTCATGTGCTGCAGGCGCATCTTGACCTGCACAGTGTTTGAATATTGCATGTATTGCACATGGGCACAGTGGACTTGCACCTGCTCCTGCTATTGCACTACCTTCTGGTGCAGTTTGAATATCTGGGCCATTGAGTATAAAAATATGCTCATTTACAAGGGTCTCCATATAGGAAAAAACAAATATTCCAGTTACACACAAAAATGTTAGTCAACAGCATAAATAAGTACACTTAATACATATCACACATAAAACACATTCATTCCTACTTCAAGTATTCCAGTTACAATCAATATGTAAATTAGCAACATAATACAAAAAACACAAATACATTATAGTCACACACAACATGAAACACAAGAACCTATTACATGTAAATTCCTATATTACATGCTAAAAGGTGTCCTATACAGGCATATAACTTCAACAATCCAACTTCCTAGATAGTACAGCACTCTCTTAATGTGCCAATTTGGTTCCTAAACCATTTATCTAACTGGACCCATGTCACATTAGCTTCTTGTGATCTGAGATAAGAGGGTAATTTATTCCACTTTTGGGGTCCCAGACAAGCAATTGTATTACCCCAATTTTTTGTTCTCTTTCTAGGGACTTTAAATTGTAAATAACAAACTGATCTTAAGTGTCAAGCCGGAACATTCAGTTCAAACTCATTAAGCAAATATCCTGGAACGCTTTTTTTAATGACTTTAAACATTAATTTAATCATATGTTTATCTCTTCTAGTATCTAGATGTTCCCATTGAAGTTCCCTATAGAGGACACAATGATGAGTAATTGTTGGGGCCTTCAGAATATACCTAGCCATCTTATTAAACATAATATCTATCTTTTTTAAATCTTTCTTTGAGGCCCCCCTATAGATAATATCTGCATAGTCTATAATTGGTATCAAAATGGTTTGAACAATATGTAACTTTGATTGCCTAGAAAAATTATCTTTAAGTCTATAAAGCATCCCTAACTGCTGTCCTAACCTTTTCACGGTCTTATTAATGTGCACTGTCCAGGTACAGTATGTATCAAGCCACAAGCCAAGATACTTACATTCCTTCACCTGCTGTAATATGGTCCCATCATCTACACTAATATCCAAAACACTATTGCTACACATGGTTTTATTCTTATGCCTGAACAACATAACTTCGGTTTTTCCACTATTTAATACTAATTTATTAAATAGATAATAGTGTTGTAGATCATTAAAGGCTTCCTGTAGATTACTTTGTACTTTATTTATCTCATCCCCATCCAAATACAGAATTGTATCTTCTGCATACTTATGCCACATAACTTTCTGATTATTAAATTTCAGGTAATCAGTGTACAAGTTAAAAAGTAGGGGTCCTAAAATGGACCCCTGAGGTACTCCCTGTGCCACCACTCTGCAATTTGAATAATATGATTTTAAATAGACCATTTGCATCCTGCCTTTTAAATAACTACTAAACCACGCAATTACATCATCAGAAAATCCAAAACATTTCAATTTATGTAACAAAACATCATGATTTAAAGTACTGAAAGCCTTCGATAAGTCTACTAGAACAGCCCCCACTATTGAACCTCCATCCATAGCCTTCTGAATGTCACCAGTCACTTTAACCAAAGCAGTTTGTGTACTGTCTTTTTCTCTGAAGCCAGATTGATACATTGTCAACATATTATTCACATTTAAAGACGTTTTAACCTGCCTGGAAATAATTCTCTCAAAAACATTAGCTACAACTGGCAAAAGTGAAATCAGTCTGTAATTAGAGAGCTTGTTCCTAGAACCTCTTTTAAAAATGGGAATCACTTTTACTAATTTCCATTCCCCAGGCAATTCCATAGTAGTAACAGACACATTATAAATATGTGCAAGTGGATATGCAATTACTGGAGCGGCATATTTTAGCAATTGTCCACATACAGTAAACCATCAGGCCCATTTGCTTTTTTTACATTTATTTTTAATAATCCTAACAAAATGTCCTTTGTTTTATATATAACAGTTTAAATTGTATTCTGTCTAATTTCTTCTTATTATTTCCTATTAATTCCATATTTGTTTCCATTATCTTTAACTAATCCCAAATTCACAAAATAATCATTAAAATATTGGCCACTGATTGTCCTATTTATTTGTCACTACCATTTATACAAAACTTATTTGGGTAACCAGATGTTCCTGGATTTTGCAATTTATCAATTCAATTCCAAAATTTGCCTGAATGGGAATATTGTGTATCCTGCATACGTATGTTTATAATATTCAGCGTTGGTCCTTCTAACTTCCTTTAAATATGTATTTCTTGAAGCCCTATACTGATCCCAATCTACTTTCCTCATTGTCTTTTTAGTTTTTTTTCCACTGCCAATTCCTTTTCTTCTAATATCAAGCAATGCCCCCTTATACCACATTACATGTTTTGAGCTATGATAAACTTTTCTTAAAGGCGCATCTCTATTATATATTTTAACAAATTCATCCCTAAAGAACTGCCAGGCCTCTCCAACTGTTGGAATTAACTCTATTCTATCTCACAAAACTAATTCCAAATCTAACATAAACTGTACTTAATCAAAAATGTTTAAATTATCTTTTAAACTCCCAACTCCCAGTAGCTACACCAATTTTTTAGCCCTTACACATATGATACCTTGATGATCCCTAAAGGCTTCTGGAAGGACCCCACACTGTTTATAATTTGCTTTTTTTTGAAGTAAATATTAAATCCAGGGTAGTAGAGGCTTCATCATTCCTAGGATTAATTCTCGTAAATCCCTTAATTAACTGGTACAAACCCAGACTGATGGACATATCCACCAGTTCATTTTCAGATGCAGTTTTGCTGCAGTTTTCATTAAAGTCTCCCATCAGTAATATTTCTTGAGATGATTTATAATTCATTAACAAATCCTGCAAGATGTTAAACTTAGATGAGTGGAACTTTGGGAGTTTATAGACTCCCATTGTATAAAAGAGAGCCTTAATTCAATAGCCACAGCCTCTATTCCATGAAAATCAACATCAATAACAATAGACTTAACCTCCAAAGTTGACTTTATGTGCATCATAAGTCCAAACCCCCTCTTATTTCAATCTACCCTATAGATTTGATACCTATCAATATCTAATAATGATGAGGGAGTTTTTTCGTTCAACCATGTTTCACCGACTACAACAATCTGAGGTTTAAAACCTAAGATCCATTCTCTAATAGCAAACTCTTCAAAATTGAATAAGTATCTTACGACAATAGATTCCAACAGAATAGAAATTGCTAACGAATATATATATTGGAATAAAAATATCAAATGCCAGATGGAATGAACATTTCAAAGAACAGAACTTTAAAGCAAAATTAATAGCTAAAGCTTTACTAAGATTCAATTCCAAGTATGGGGGAACTCAATCCTTCCAGCACTGGTGGCAGGAGAAGCAAAAATGAATCCAGTAATTTTGTATGGGGCAGAAGTTTGGGGAACTGAAATTAGCAATATTCTGGAAAATCCTCTTACATATTTTTATAAATCACTACTTAAAGTCTCAAAATCAGTCCACAATGCCATAGTAAAGGCAGAACTGGGCAGGATAGAAATTAACTGTATACAAGAGACATGCCTTATAAATTATTAGCTAAAAATTATAAATAATTCACTCAATAATATGCCTAAGATGTATCTCAAAGAAGAAATAGGATGATATAAAAAATATATTAGATCTAAATGGTTAGACTCCCTAAAGGGAATAATATCGAAAATAAATGTCCAACATTTATGGATCAATTATAACAGAAATATGGACATAGAAAAGTAGAATTTGATGACAGATAAGGACTGCTTGGCCCACCTAGTCTGTCCATTTCCTTAATTAATGCATAGGCTGCAGAACCTAGTTAATCAACAACCTACTTCCTCCTACCCCCCACTAGAATGGCCTTATGCCTGTCCCATGTATTCTTGAATTCTCCCACTGTTTTTGACTCCACTACCTCCTCAAGAAAGCTGTTCCATGCATCCACAACCTTCTCCATGAAAAAATTCTTCCTCACATTACCTCTGAGCCATCACCCCTCTATCTTCAAATTGTGCCTCCTTGTTCTTGCACATCTCTTTTTCTGAAAGATGCTACCATCTTGGACTCAGTTGATCCCCTTGATGTACTTGAAAGTTTATATCATGTCCCCCCTCTCCCTCCTCCCCTCGAGTATATACATATTAAGCTTCTTTAATCTCTCTTTGCATGTCTTCTGATGCAGACCCTGTACCATTTTAGTTGCCCTCCTCTGGAGAGCCTCCATCCTGTCTATGTCCTTGTGGAGATGGGGTCTCCAGAACTGGATGCAGAACTCCAGATGGTGTCTCATTGACTGTTTGTACAGAGGGATAACAACTTCCTGTTTTTTACTGGTGATGCCTCTCCCTATACATCCCAGTGTCCCACCAGCCTTCCTTACTGCCTTCTCACATTGCTTGACCATTTTAAGGTCATCTGAAATGACTACCCCAGGATCCTTTCTATTTCTGTTGTTGTTATTATCCCACCCCCCATTGTGTACTCTTTCCCTGTATTTTTGTTTCCCAGGTGCATTACTTTGCACTTCTTTGCACTGAATCTAAGCTACCATACATTTAATCATGCCTCTAACCTTGCCAAGTCCCTTTGCATCCTCTCTACACCACCTTCAGTACCAACCCTGTTGCAGATATTTGTGTCATCTGTAAAGAGACATACTTTTCCTTCCAGTCCCTCTGCAATGTCACTTATAAAGACATCAAAGAGGACCGGTCCCAGTATGAACCCTGCGGTACCCCATTAGTAACCCCTTTCCCTCAGAGTAAATTCCATTTACTATTACCCTCTGTATCCTGTTGTCCAGCCAATGTTTACCCAGGATACCACCTTGGGACCCGCTCCAAGGCTGGCTGACTTGTATATTAATATTTTATATGGGACTGTGTCAAATGCCTTGATAAAGTCTAGGTAGGCCATGCCCACAGCCCCTCCCTGGTCTACTACACTGGTTACCCAGTCAAAGAAATCTATTAGATTCATCTGACATGACCTTCCTGCTGTGAATCCATGCTGCCTTGGGTCATGTGCCCCACTGGCCTCCAGGAATTCAACAATTCTTTCCTTTAGAAGTGATTCCATCATTTTCCCCACCACTAAGGTCAAACTAACAGGTCTGTAGTTTCCTGCTTCTGACTTGCTCCCACCTTTGTGATGGGGAATCACATCTGCCCTCCTCCAGTCCTCCAGTACCACACCATCCTCCCATGATTTGTTAAAAAGGGAGGTCAGTGGTGTCACTAGTTCTACCCTTAGTTCTTTTAGAATTCTTGGTTGAATCCCATCAAGTTCCATTGCTTTGTCCATTTATTATTTATTAACACTGCTCCACAATATAAAGAGCTAATCAAATAAAAACACGTTGCCCATGTGAAAAACAAGGACATAAAAAGTATGCAAGCTCAAAAAGTAGCTACTTGGTATAAAAAAACAAAATTGGACAATACTTAGAAAAATATTTGATAACCGCTATAGCACCAGAGCAGAAGAAAAACATAACTTGGGCCAGATTCAAACTAATATCCTCAAAATATACTTATTTTAAAAGGTTTAGATTCCCCACCCAGAAAAAGGATTACTCACCCTGTATATGCAACAAATGACACATAGATACAATAATGTATGTGATTATAAGCTGCCTCTTGTACTCCAGACCATACATGGATTATTTATTAAGCACAATCACTTTATATTCAACAACTCTGTATGACCCCACTTTTGCTCTATTGCACCCAAGAACTGTGGATTGCTCCACAATATAAAGTTCCACAAGAACTGCACATTTTATGGCATCAGTGGTAAAGATGAAAAAAAAAGGTTTTTAAGATCACACAGAGCAACAAATTAAAAATGTTTTTCTTATTTTAATGTCTAGGTCACTTATAAAATAAGTAATTAGGAGGATGGATTGTGGTTGTTTTAATGAAGTGCATAAGGTCTTTGTATCCAGACCATGTAGGATTATTTATAACCTCTTTTTTGTATTTCTTTTTTGTATTTAATAATGCTTTTATCTTTGTCTGTGTTGTAATGTTCATGATGTTTACCCATTATATTGTATAATTTACAAAAACTTTATGCAGAGAACTTAGAAACTAGTGAAGAAAGTGGGAATGAAAACTATGCAGAAGGAACAATAAGACAGCAGGATTTTTGGGAGGACCCCCAGAAGGGGAGCAGTATGAATCTAGGTCAAGGAAAAGGACCTGGAGGGGGGCAAATGACAGAGGATGCAGATGCAGAGGAAAAGGAGGATGAAGGAACTATGGAAGATATTGGGGAGGAACCAACTGAGACATTCAGCAAGGCTGATGAAATGAAAATTTTAAATTTGTCAAATTTACCATTAATGCAGCCACAGGAATCAGTGCTGAAAAAAGGTTTCACATTTATACCATGGAAAAAAATGAATGTGTTTTAAAACAAAAGTAGACAACTACAAACTCTATAGGCAATTATACCTAAAAGTACATTTTTCAAAAAATCCACCAGCTCCAACTACCTATTGAAGATGTGTGGTATTAAGTGAAATTAATACAGTAAATTGAGAAGAAGAGGTCACTGAAATAAGACATATAAGAGAGAAAACAACTTTTAGAAAGAAGATTTCATTTATACCCCCAGGAAACCAAAACCAGGTGGTGAACACATTCAGTAAAGTAATAACACAGGAAATGGAAGAATTATTTGAAAATAACACCGGGAAAGTGAACCACAACATAACAGTAAAAGAATGAGTAGCGCTTATGGAATTGAAGAATAACACAGACCTACTCATCAAAAAAGCAGACAAGGGAGGGGCAGTAGTCATTTGGTAAAAAGAAATGCACCTAAAGTAGATGTATGATCAACTGAATATTTAATTTTATTATAAGAAACTGAAAAATGAGCCTACAGATGTAATTAAAGAGCAGATCAGATGCTAAACTCAGCAGAAGAAAATAAAAGGATCACACAAAAGAAACTGGATTTCCTTAAAGTGCCACACCTGACAAAACCCATAATTTATTTACTTCCCAAAGTGCATAAAAATTCACAATGCCCTCCAGAAAGACCGATAGTGAGCAGCATCAGTTCAATCACAGAACCTGTTTCAAAATATGTGGACTTCTTTCTGAGACCATTTGTAGAGCTTCAGAAATCCTACAATGAAGACGCATGTGCTGTCCTTAACAAATTAAAAGGGATCGATGTAAACAGAATCAGAATTATGGCAACATTTGATATCATAAATCTGTACTATATACTCCACTCTCAAGGAGCAAAAATAGTAAGAGAAACACTCCAGAAAAGAGAGCCTACTGCATATCCCCCCTCAGAATTTCTCACTGAGTTGGCAGAATTTACTTTAGAGTCAAACTATTTTTTGTTTAATGGAGAATACTATCAATAACATCACAGTACAGCTATGAGTACCACCTTTGCCCCTTCATTGGCAAATCTATATGTTGCAGACTGGAAGAACAAATTTACAGTATATGTGATAATACCAGGAACAAATGGAAAGACAAGACAGCACTCTGGGTCCATTTTATAGATGATGTACTGTGTCTCTGGGAAGGAACAGAGCAGGAACTTGCAGAGTTTTTTGTCTGCATCAATAACTGTGACACAAACTCAAGGTTTACAGAGAAACACAGTGAAAATGAGGTACATTATCTAGATGTGCATATCTACAAAAAAGAAAATAAACTAAAAACATCACTTTTAAAAAAACCTATGGATAGGAACACACTTTTACATTGGAAAAGCTGCCACCCATATTATCAAAAAAGGAACATTCCATATGGACAGCTTCTCAGGGCAAATAGAAAATGCTCTGTAGAAAAAGAGGCCAATAAAGAAATGGCTGCAATATGTAAAAGATTCATACTAAGGGGATATGATCTAGGCATTTTAATAGATGCAGTAAAAAAGAACAAAGGAAAAAACAAGAGAAAGCACCTTAGTAAAAAAGGAGAAAGAGAGTAATGAGAATAAAATCACCTATAGCACAGTGTATCATAAAAATAGGGAAACAGTGAATAAAATAATAAAGAAAAATTGGAATTTTCTACAAGGGGAACCATGCATAGTGGAAGATATTGTGGAAGACCTTAGGTCACAAGAAAAAGAGGTAGAAACCTAAGAGACATTCTTATGCGGAGCAATTTTGAAGAACCAAAAATAATGAGGCTGGATTGGATGCCACAGCCACCAAGAGGGAACTTTAAGTGTGGACACTGTGTTCCTTGCAACAACAACATGAATGTTAAAACATTTACCCATCCAAGGAAGAGAACAAAGTATGAGATAAATGGTTTTATTACTTTTAAAACACAAGGGGTAATTTACATGCTCACATACCCTTGTGGAATGGCATACATAGGCCAGATAAAATGGGAATTAACACAGAGGATTGGAAGCACAAGACTGCAATAAGGGTAAAGAACCAGACATATGTGATGGCCAGATATTATGAGGAAAGAAACCACAGCTCATCATCATCCCTTAGATTTATTGGACTAGAACTGGTACAAATATCTAAAAGGGGTGGTGACTTGAAAAAACTGCTTGAATGAAGAGAGAGTTTCTGGATCAATGACCTGGATACCATGGTCCCCAAAGGCTTAAGTAAAGACAATAGTCTCAGCAGCTTTGTGGGAGACTAAATTTTGTTATAGTAATATATGAGCACTATTTAATTTTCAAAAATTTCTATAAGGTCTTCAATAACTAACAACTCTTGTCCTTAGTGCTAAGCCACCTTAATAACAGAACCAATTTAGAGATATTTGCATGCATTCACTGTAAGAAAATTGGGCAGCTAGGCACTTGCTACATCTGAGCAGATGTCACATAAAAAATTAATACACAAGGTACTGACAATGTTCGGAAAGGGGGTTTGGAAAAAAGGAGGTTCCCCCACTCTGTGTCAGTGAAGAATGATAGTTTATTAATAGGCTTGAATGTATATTTTACCCAACCAAAAAAAACAACCCTAAGGAGTTGGGTGTTTTAAAAAATATTGGTGAAGTAATCATTAACCTAAGAATTAGGCTTTTATTTGGTCTCCATATTATTTTGGCATCAGTGAACTCTGATAGCTATTGACTACTTCAGTCGAATAAATAGGACAAATGTCCTTTAGTATTGAAGCATTAAGAGTCACAGTGCCGAAACCTCCAGCAACAATGAGGTGGTGACAATCTGTACACAAAATATGAATTCCATGGCCCAAAAGTGAAAAGTATTCTGTGAAACAAAAGTCCAGTTGGAACATGATGCAGAAGTGCCTAAGTAGTAAATGAACTGAGTGAGTTGCATGCGTTCTGCAGCGTTACGAATTAATAGCAAGATTGCCTAATAATGACAACTGTATGAATGGTATAAAAAGTTTTGCATAGAAATGTATACAGTCATGGAATTTGTTTGCTTAGTTGTGAACCATGAAATCCTGAGTATGCAGTTTTGTGAAGCTTTAAATAATTTTCATGTTTTATCACATTGTCACTGGCACTAATGTAAGTAGTAAACTGAAGCACTCTTCACAATCAAGACGGTGGATATGTTTAGTAACTATGACAACCCCAAACAATATATAAGGCAACTATCTGTGGGGCCAAATCAGCTCTGAGGAAGATGCCTTTTCATGTCAGAAACATCAGCAAGTTTCTTCCGTAGAATCTCCATGTGCAGTGCAACCCAACATGTTGCTTAATGGAGCTGTAGCAATAGCCAGAAATGCAGCAGGCTCAAAGTGAAAACAATAACTTCAAACAAGTCGTTACACTCATATGCCCGTCCTCACAAAGCAAGTTATATGGAACGGGCAATTGAGCAAGGAAAATTGAAGTGTGAGGCATGGACAAACAACAGAAATGGCAATAGCAGCTTAAAGTAAGACTGTTCTAATGACTGTTTCTTGCTGTGTAAAAACAAAAAGAAATCTGTTTTGCACTGTATGGCCACCTGTTTGAGTATAATTTGCTAAAACACATTTACACAAAATTCACAGTGTGTGTGTGTGTGTTACTTTCAGGAGGGTGCCGCCACGGGTTTTCTACCTGCTGGGGAAGAAACAACGTCTAGTGACAAACTCCTTAGGCTTGCACCTCTGTTGGGGCTCCGTATGAGGTAGTTGACTTGACTGTCAAATAATAATATACCAGTTATATCTCAGGAAGTGGCACTATGAACTTTCTTCTATTAATTTATATTGTTTTCTTGTACACACTACCATCTAGGGTGCAGTCATTCCTTTGGCGATTTGTCCCAACTTAACCAACTCATTGGAATGCCTATGCACTATTCTACAGCACCGTCAGTTTTAAACATATCCTGTAGCTATCCCACAACCACTATCTCCATTAGTATCCCTCACTGAAGTCTGAATGCTACATGTTGTCTTCATTACTAGTACAGAAATACTAAACCCTACCCTTATTCCTGCACACAATGGTATGTGGACCATCCCCACCCACCCTACCCGACCAAATGCTAGATAGCAGACTGTCAGCATGAGCTCAGTCTCTCCCAGTGTCACCACCACTACCCCAATCACAAATCAAGAGAAATCAATTGCTGTCCAGTGGTCCTATCCCCCACTCTCGATCATTGATAAAGTGTACAGTAACCCCTATTTATTGGTGTTCAGTGGTCGCCCACCTCATCAATCCCCAATCCCTCGAGTGACCTCAGACCCTCCTCCCATCCCACTCACTCAAGTATGGTATCACATCATAATAATGACCCAAAATGAGAGACTACAAAAATAGTGACTCATTTTGGGCATTATATGTCAGGGCTATAATGCAGAATAGCGAGGATATGGGAAAGTGACCGTGGGGAATGGCGAATGGAAGGGGGGAAATAGCGAGGGGAAGGGGAGGGACAGGCAAGGGATTTTCAGAGACTGGTGTACCTGCTGCCACTGAGCTAGATGTGTGTCATAGTGGTGTGAGTGGCTAGCTCTGGCACAGCAGGTACTTGGTTTGGGACTGGGAGCGAGTACATTTTGTCGCAGCTGCAAACTGCGGCACTTACATTTTGCCGAATTCGGATTTTGCTCCCTCCTGACATGCACCCCCTGGAGTTGAGAATCCAATCTAGGGATGCAAAGCCCACTGCAAGGGGGCCTTAGAGGGTGCAACCACTCTGCAAAAACACATTTTTGAAATCCGGATGTCATGTCGTCTTGACTTGTATATCGTCGATTTGCTTTTCAGCGATATACACTTACCATAATAGTGATCGCTGTTTTGTGATTGCTATTATGACATGGAACCCCCTGTACTCACCCCTCCGCCACCACTCACCAAAGTCACTATCTGGCACCAGAGACAGTGACCAGCACATTCCATCTGCTCACCACCTCTGTTGTTCTCCACCTTTCAGTGACTGTAGTTGTGCACCTGACTGCTGTAATACAGGACAGCTCTCAGTTTAGGCCAAGACTTTGTGTAGTGCTATATTCAGAGATTGCACACAAATTCATTATTTCTTGGCTATAATGCATTCAGTGTCTTTTTTTTAACTGAGTAAACTTTGTTAAAAGATTTTTGAGGTAAACAAACAGCAACAGTGCAAAATATCACAAGATAATGTTGAAGCATTAAGGGAGATCATATAAACAAAGTAAACTGCCATAACAACAAGAGCAGAATACATACTAAAAGAACAATATGTACTATATAAGGGGTAAAAGTCATAGCATCACACAGGCACAGAGATCAGAAAAAATACGAAAGGACACCAGCAACGTATATCTGTTTAAAGCTGGGAAACAAAGCCATTAATGATTTATCTATATATAGAAATGAAAAAAGGAAACAGAGAAACAGAGAAACATTGAAACATAGAAATTGACAGCAGATAAGGACCACCAGGCCCACCCTGTCTGTCCATGCACCCTACCTTTCTTAGCTGCCTCTGGCCCTACTTGGTCATCAGCTGTTGCCTCTCCTTCCCTCCCCCCGGTCCCCTTATGTCTATCCCATGCATGTTTAAACCTTCCCCTTGTGCTTGCTCCCACCACCTCCTGTGGCAGGCCATTCCAGGCATCCACCACCCTTTCTGTGAAGAAATACTTCCTCACGTTGCTCCTTAGTCTACCCCTTCCAGTCTCATGTCATGCCCCCTTGTTGTTTTAGAGCAGCTTCTCCTCTGAAAGATGCAGCCCTCCTATACCTTATTAATTCTGTTGAGATACTTGAAGGTCTCTATCATGTCCCCCTCTCCCTCTTCTCCTCCTCCAGGGTGTACATAATGAGTTCCTCCAATCTCTCTTCATATGGCCTGTGGTGCATGCCCTGCACCATTTTTGTTGCCCCTCTTTGAACTGCCTCCACCCTGTCTATGTCCTTCTGGAGATGTGGCCTCCAGAACTGGATGTAGTATTCCAAATAAGGTCTCACCAAAGACCTGTACAGTGGCATTATGACCTTTTTTCTTCTGCTAGTAATACCTCTCCCTGTGAACCCCAGCGTCCCACTGGCTCTCCCCACTGCCTTGGCACATTGTTTGGTCACCTTTAGTTCTTCAGATATGATGACCTCCTGATCTCTTTCCTGTTTTGTGGCTGCTAATATCTCCCCCATCATCTGGTATTCCTCTACTGGGTTTCTGCGCCGCAGAGGGAGAAAGGAAGAGGTGCTACTTCACTGAGAGGGTAGTAGAGCTATGGAATGCATTGCCCAGGGGGCTGGTGGAGGCAGAGATGGTGGAGGGGTTCAAGAGGGGGTGGGACAGGTACAGGGGAAGGGTTCTGGAAGCAAAATCCAGTGCAGTGAGAATATCCGGAACTGGGAAGGGAGAAGCCAGAGAAGACGAGGGGGGGTAGCAAGGTCAGCTCCCAGGGTGGGGGCTGACCAAACGAGCAGACACGAAAGACCATTAGGCCTATTCTGCTGGCATTTTAGTATGTTAGTAAGTGCATGATTTTGCACTTCTTCACATTGAATCCTAGTTGCCACACTCTGGACCATTCTTCTAATTTAGCTAGATTCCCTCCTCATTCTCTCCACCCCTCCAGGAGGGTCTAGTACGTTTCACTAACTCTTACCTTACCAACAGTCATTTGCCCGTTTCTGATTGACTGTTTCCTGATTGACCATCACAATCATATATTTGACACTCAAAATATGACATGACAGTATGCTGACAAATGCACGCTAAGTGAGCCTTTCATTTCTTTACAGCTAGACTGGCTATTATTACATGTAGAGAGCTTACTAAATGAACAAATGGTATGGTACAAAAAGCATTTCACATTCAAAATTGTACATGCCAGCAAGTCAGTAAATTAAAATAATGTGCAGGACTGAGTACTCAGCTCACTATTCAACAATAGACACTGTGAGTGTTTCACTTCATTTCAGCTAGAAGATCCTACCAAAGTTCTTACCTTAAGTGAGCGTGTTATTTTGTTTCGTGTAGCAGATCCTGATTTACTGGTCAAAATTCTCTTACCTTAAGTGAGGATTTCATTTTAGTTGTTATGATTGTAGCAGCACCACTGTGAGGCTGCTGTTTGAATGCTACAATTCTACATCACGCAACATTCAAGCAGCAGCTGCCCATATTGGAGCACAATCTAGTGAGTGGAGTGCGTAACTTTAAAATCAGTCTTTACTTGGTTACAATGATTAAAAGCAGACAGTCACTCTTTCCTTATTATAGTGCCATATTGCGGACTATGCCACATAGAAATTCAAGTGCAGATCTCTCATTTTTACTTTGCAGAATATTCCCAATTTTTTCTTCATGCATGAGCTATTTTTTCTTTAGGGGCAAGCAGGGAAGACCACAATTTATCTTTTCGATTTTGCTCCCTGTGACTTGTTGTTCCCTCATAATTTCCTGGACAAACCATGTGATGCTGACATGACTTGAGCTAGCCAGTGCACCGAGGTGATGATGCCATGCCTCTACATTGTTTTGGGTGTGGGGACACCAGAGGCAATTTGGTCGCATATAGACCACAGTTCTGGAGGAAAAAGTGGATGGCTGCAAATTGCGGTGTTATTTCTCCTTCGTCTCCTGATATGGCCAAGTACATAGTTCTTCTTAAACCATTCAAGCACAGGGAGGTTACATTCCAGGAACTCAGTTTTTATTGATGCAAAAGCAGCTGGAATTTCAGATGCAGACAAGAATGCCAGTGCTTTCAGCTGCCTTATTTGCAGGCTAAATTCAGGTTCCAAGCCATACTTTGTTGACAGGCCCATGCCCTGAATTTTGCACCATATAAATTTGACCAAAATGAAAAAGGCAGCCCTTGTTAATGGAGGTAGGGAATTCTGCCTTGCAGGCATTGATGGCTGCCTGCTGAAAACTGGTCACGATGTAGTGAGGTGTTAGCGATATCCCATGCTCATCAGCCAGGTCATGCAGGTCCTGGAAAAGGTGGACATAACATTCCTGCAACTTGGAGGACATTAGGGCGTACATCAATGGCATGACACTACTGATCTCCGTGCTTCCCACTGGGGCATGTATTGAATAAAGCTGCCTGAATAAAGAGGGCACAGTTTTAAAAATCCCATTCATCAGCCAGCATTCTGCCACAGGCAATTTGAGGATATTAGCCTTTGTGCAAAAAATCTAAATTTTCTCCTCACCATATTGCGATTCTTTAGCAAGGAACTGCTAACCATCAGTGTATCATAGGTCATCTGGTACTAACACATCATCAAGCATCTTGGGCTCTGATGGCATGTTTTCTCACCTTGCTCTTATGATAACCTGCTGCATTGCATGTCGTGAGGACATATTGTGGCGTGCTTCTGCTGTCACCTTTGCACATTCGGCTTGAATTAACTAAGGATGGGTATCATTAGTGCTTAGCACCTGCTCCTCCAGAGAAGCAACAGCCTCTGCAACTAGACCCTGACTGGCATTAGGCGAATGAGTGTGTTCAGTCTTGCCACAGAGATGATAGTGCCCCCCAACCTTTACTGTGCTTGCCCACCCCTAGCACCCAGTTCTATGCTTTTGACAGCACCAGTAGAATAAGTCACCCCTTTGCCGCACCTTATAATATAAGTAGCCATCAATGCAAAGTTTATCGAGGCCCTTCTGTGAGGGAACCATCTTACATGGCTCATCCATGGAAACTGCCATTGCAGTAATCACTATGTTACCCCAACCACCAATCAAAGGCCATTTATCTTATAGCTGTAGCCTCATAGTCATAATAGCCTCAAAGTTGAAGGTAATTTAAATGTGCACGAAATGGCACTAGTATGGATTGTATGTCTTTTTTTAATGTTTTGCCCAGTACACTCACACATACTTATTAGTTGTCTGAAATGAATGAGCACGTGAACATCAGCCTTGGGATAGTACACTCGCACACACTCTTAGTGCTGCCTTGTCAGTATAATGAGAGGCGTTAATTTAGTCATCGGTAGAATGAGCGATGCGGTAAGACAGAGATGGGAAAACAATGTCGGTCAGTTCAGAGTCGGTGAATCATACAGATCCCCTCCAGGACTGTCCACCCTATTGCAGATCTTGGTGTCATCTGCAAAGAAGCATACCTTCCCCATCAGCCCTACTTCAATGTTACTGATGTACTGTAGATATTAAAGAGCACTGATCCAAGAACTGAACCCTGTGGCATGCCATCGGTCACTCTCTCTACTTCTGTTTTAGCCCTGTTTAACACCACTCTCTGTGTTCTATTCTTTAACCAATTTCCAACCCAGTTCACCACCTTGTTCCCTAGCCCCAGGCTGCACAGCTTGTTTACAAGCCTCCTATGTGGAACAGTGTTGAATGCCTTGCTGAAGTCAAGGTAGGCCACATCTACCACTCCCCTTGATCTACCTCCCTAGTGACCCAGTCAAAGAAATCAATCAGATTAGTTTGACAAGACCTTCCTGCCTTGAATCTGTGCTGCCTCAGATCTTGCATTCCACTTGATTCAAGGTGCCCTACTATCCTTTCCTTAAGCAGATTCCATAATTTTCCCACCACTGAGTTCAGGCTGACAGGTCTATAGTTTCCAGCCTCCTACCTACTCTCACTTTTGTGAAGAGGGACCACATCAGTCATTCTTCAATCCTTCAGAACCTCCTCCATTTCCAGTGACTTGATGAAAAAGGCCACCATTGGTGCTGCTAATAGCCCCCCAACTCTTTTAATATTCTTGGGTGAATCCAGTCTGGTCCCATTGTCTTATCCACCTTGAGTTTTTTAAGTTCTACTAGGACTCTCTCCTCTTTGAATGGACTGTTGTTAATCTCCCCTTCCATCCTGATTTTTAGCTGTGGTCCCTTCCCTTCCTCTTCCACTGTATAAACTGAACAGAAATAATTGTTTAAGAGAGATGCTTTATCACCGTCCACTTACACTCCCACTTCTTCCTCCCTTTTCAGCCTTACAATCACCCCCATCCTTCTTTCCTTGCTTACGTATTGATAGAAGGGTTTGTCCCCCCTTTTAACCTCTTTTGCTATATATTCCTCAGTCTTTGCCTTGGTGCCCCTGACTGCCTTCCAGGCCTCCCTCTGTTTTTCCAGATATTCTACCGGGTACTCCTCCTTTTGGGTCTCCTTATATTTCCTAAAGGCTAATTATGTTGCTGTTACTTTTCCTGCCACCTCTTGTGAGAACCATAGGGGTTTCCTTTTCCTTTTGTCTATTTGTCAGATACAAAGGTTTGTTGCCTCCACTATGGCTCCTTTTAGATGTGCCCATTGTTTTTCGATTCCCCTCCCTTTCTGTTACCCATTTAGGGCCTTCTTAAGCCATACCCCCATCCTAATGAAGTCTGCCTCCAACCACTCAAAAGTCCATACACATAATGTACAGATACAATTGTATCTGTAACTTCAGGGAGAGGAGATTATTTCCACAACTAGTGGGGTTGGGACAAATACGTCAACATATGTAAAACTTGTCACCTGGCATGGTAAACATATTTGATATGCCACATGTTAGCCAACTTCTGTTCCATACATAGGTCCTCTAACATAGTGACTAGCCATTCTCTGTAAGTTGGGGCCTGGTCATCCATCCCATGCAATGCTATAACTTTCTTAGCTGTAGCCAATATCAGAGCCATATGAAATTGTGTTGCCCAATAAGTCACTCTAAACCAAGGCCAGTAACACATTGGATGGGTATAAAAGCCCCATCTAAGCCCAACAAGGGATCTAACCTCAGTTAATGGTTTGCCACAACGATTGCCCTTAGTCACAATCACATGTATTCAGAGGGTCTAAATTAACATCTGTCATCCGTAGGGATACCATTGTTTCTGGCAACCACACACAATAACCCTATTGAATCCATCAGAATCATTATTTTATTCTTTTGGTAACTGGGTAAGGCCCACTAGGCACAAGTGTCTGTTTTCAGTGGCAATCTGGGAGCACTGGGGTGGTTAAGTGACTTGCTCAGAGTCACACAGTATACAACTGGAGGTTGTGGGAATCAAACCCAGGTCTGCTGGATGTACTAAGCTCATTCACAGCTCGTTACTGTAGCCTCCAGGCTATACTGCCAGCCCCACCGAAAAAAAACAAGATTTTTCTGTCACAAACAAGGTTGGTCTTGTTGGTTGTGTTGTTATGTTTAGATTTGTAACACATCTTACAGTCTCACCAGTCTCACATCAAACCTTAGTCATACAGACTTTTTGTATACAGTGTCCACAGAGAAGGTTTTAATGCATCGGTACTGCTTCTGACTAATGCTCCCTATGCTGCGTACAGAGTTCAACTCAACACACAATTGGAAATTGCAGTTTAACCCCCCAAGTACCAGACTCACTTATAGCACCCACATTACCAGCCACAGAGGTTATCCCCCAGGCTTACTTTCTATTGCTGTCTGTAAGTTTTTGCAATGAATGCTCATGGTATGTGTGGGGTTTTACAACTTAATGCTTTACTGGGGTAACTTACTGTATAACTTTATAAGGTTCCATACACATATAGTGATATAAAGAGCCGATCCAATGACATAATTACATCGCGATGTAGAGGCCATCAAAAGTTATTTTACAGCAAATTGAAGCACAGCAGTTAACAGTTGAGGGCTGTACCGCGGTGCCTATATTTTTTTCCTTAATGACCACAACTTTACCTATTTAGGTGTCCTTTAAGCATTAGAAAGGCATGTTTAAATAAACAACTGTATTTATCTATATATCTAATTCAATATTACTTTCTTGGGTCACCAGTGTGTATAGCAGGAGGTCAAAAAGGGGGTGGTGAGTCATGGGGAATAAGATGGACACTGGATTTCCACTATGAAGCCCAATCTAGCTTGGAGCACATCAGGAGCTCATGGCAGTTTTCATCTAGAATTGCTGTATTCTCTTAGGGGGGGAATTAATTTTGAGCACATAGCTGGCCCCATGCTCCCATGTGCTTTCTGCAAGGGCTTTTTCTGGCTGTTGGGTGTTCCTAACCATAGCCAATGCCAGAAGGTGTATATAGCAGTTTTTACTTTTCTTTCCTGGTTCAGGCTAAATCCTAGTTCATGAATAAATCCATTTACGAAATGTCTATTTACAGAAGTACTTGTGGGGGGATCATATGTACAAATTGTAAGGGGGAATAAAACACATTGTTTGATCAAACAATGCAGACTGACTTCAATGTCCCTAAAGAGAAATATTTAAATTAAGGATGTCTGTTTCTCTTCATCAATATTCGGTTGGCATAACAAAGTACAAAACTAAATAACTGTTTAGCTCATTAACCACAAACATCAAAAATATCCTACAGTGGCGTCTGTTTTTAGCACACTCCTGATGGCTTTAGAACTTATGCCAGTCTTCTATTTATCTGGAATCACATTGCTCCTATAAATGTCAACTGTACGATCTCTGCAAAAGGGAAAAAGCATTTATCAAGTTAGCTTCCCAGTTAAGAAGAAAACACAAAATGCATGGAGATTGAGAGAGAGCGAGTAATAGAGAAGGGGAGGGAGAGAGCGTGGGAGCAATACTTGGGACAAGTTTACAGCAGAGATGGAGCAGCATGAGGGATGAAACAGATACACAGAGAGAGAGCACTTGGGCAAGTTTGCAGCAAAAATGGAGCAGCATGTGGGGTACGTTTTGTAAGAGTAGCATGCAGAATGAGTTTGCAAGACAGCAGCATAACAGAAACATCTGCAATAGTGTAGCACATGGCAAGTTTACAACAGGTAGACAACAGAATGTTACTGGGTCAGAGAGCAGCACGTTAGGAAGTTTTCAGCAGAGAGGCAGCAGTTTGTGAAAGCAACATGGGGGTGAATTTGTAAGAGCAGTGAGCATGAAAAGTTTGCAAGAAAGCAGTATATGGGGTAAGTCTGAGACAGAGAAAGAGAGAGAGAGTGATAAGCCTGGTAGGTTTCCAAGACAGCAACACATGGAGTGCACCTGACAGAGAGCAGCAAGTGGGGTGTGTTTACATGAGACAGAGAAGCTTGTTGGATGGGTTTAACAGAACAGGAAATGGGTTGACTTTGAGAGAAGCAGCAGGAAAGAGAGAAAATAAATCAGGTTGGTTATGTTTGTGATAGAAAGAGCAGATATGGGATGAGTTTGCTTCAGGAAGAGGAAGCAGCATGTGGGTGTTTTTATTTTTAAGTACAGTATGTTGGCATTATGAGAAAATACAGCATATGAGGAGATTTGTGACACAGTAGCACATATGATGCATTTTTGACAGAGAACAGTAGGTAGGATGTGCTAATAACACTGGGCCCTATGCACTAATGGTCACAAGTTATGTGCCAAAAGCACTTAACCTGCCCGTGCAGCTCTGCACCTGTGGACAGGTGCTCACCAGCTGCTATTCACGAATGGCTGCCACCTGTTCATGGCTCTTCCCCCCCCAGCACGCAAGTCCATGCAGGATGGGCATAGGCGGACTCGTGGACCCAGCCAGGCATCCAGAGGGATGCCTGGCTGGGGTCCCAGAATGGATCCATTGCACCTGATGGTACAGGTCCAGGTGCATGAATAGTGAATGCAGGCACCTGGACCCATACAGTATTGCCCCGTTGGCTGTCGGACCCCCTGCAAAAGCCCATGTCGCATCGTGGACCCCTGCCTCACACCCACACTGCTGCCAGCAGGACCCCTACACAGAGGCCCATATGCCAGCCTCCCCACACACATGTGCCCTGATCGATAATGTAGAGTCAACATCTGCTCCTAACACATGTGTTCCCATGACACCATAGGGGTGATAAGGACCCCCTGGAACATGTGAGCACTGCCCTGTATGGGCATTACAGAACCCCCCCCAAACACACACACCGCAATGTCCCCATAGGGTGTACTTTTACTCAACCCCCCCACAGAGACACACACACACACACACACACACACACACGCACATGGGTGTCCATCTCCTAGGTGTACACACATCCTGGGCCCCCCCATGCACTGGTAGTCCTTGGTCCCGGTATGTCACAGGTAAGCCCCCAAACCCAGATCCCCAACATACTCATTGGTAGCAAGTGCCCCCCCTCCCCATGACACTGACATCCCCAAACCCCCATACATGTCAGTTGGTGCCACAGGCATGCACGGTCAACTGCACCAGCCCTCCTCATCTGCCTAGTCAGCTAGGGCAGCACGGAGAATTGCTTCTTGGTCCCATCATGACCAACAGGTGGAGTCCATGGGGGCATGCAGTGGGTTACGGCAGGATCCTGGCTGCCATAACCAGCACCCATCTCCGCACCTATGTGGCAAGCACTATGTGGTTTAGTGCATACTGTGTAGTGCTGGCATGCCCCCAGAATGCCCCCGGCACAATGCAGTCCACTCGGCTGGGGGACCATCTGCATATCTGCCTTACACCCCATTTGTGAATGCCATGTGGTGTCCATGGGACTCCACTCCATGGCATTCGGGTGTATCAATGCCATGCACCTGGTTTAGACAGCACATTGACATCATACATAGGGTCCATAGAAAGAGCTGTACATGAGGGAGGGGTGTTAATAAGATAGAAAGAGCAGTATGTGGAGTGGTTTGTGACAGAGAGAAACAGAACTTTGCAGGGACATATGACAGGGATAGATGCAAATGGGATGGGTTTGAGAAAGAGAGAGAGAAGGGGCATAAACAGGAGCATGAGCCACAAGAGAACGTGCTTATGCATGTTGTGAAAGGCAGGTGTGGTTAGAGAGCAGTGATATGGGCATGCTTGGAACAGAGCCACTTGATTGCATTTAGAAGAGCAAAAGAACAAGAGTCTGAAGGGGAACTGTGCCACATGAGAGCTGCAAATATTTGTTTTTGTGTGAGAAGAAGGATTTTATTTATTTATTTATTTATTTAAGAGATTTACCAGGAAGGCATGGTGAGCGGAGTACCGCTCGATTCCAGATGCGCCCTGGGGGTAGGGGGTTACAATGGTACAGTAATACAGACGAAACGAATCATACGTATTGTGAAATTGTTACAGACAGTGGTACGGTAGTATAGAAGAAACAAACATACATTGTGTGAATTGTTACAGACAAATGGATGAGGCATTCATACAATTCAAAATAGAGTAGGTACAGTTTTTATTATCATTTAATAGCACTATTGAGGTTGAGGAGGACAAAGCCATTTTTACAAAAAAATATACAACCACCAATATTTAGCGGTGCTGCTGAGTACATATTTGCTAATCCTGGTCCTGCCCTCCTTCCTGGTACTAAATCATGAACATTTAATAAAAATGGTTGCCAACCCTCTATCATATTCTCAACCACCTCCTTACTATTGACCTCCTCCCCCCATGGTTCAGGCTCTTCCTAGTGCAACAAAACTGCCTGTTTCTTGTTCACAGATCAGGCATCATCACCTTTTTCAACACACACCGCACACTTTATTTTCCTTTTGACTAAACTGAATGTTGCTTTGTATGTTAATTTATGGTTACCCCAGTTGTTGTGGTTATTAATCACTAGTTCTGTACTCCATTATTACACTTTTGTACATTGTTATTGTTAGCGTATTCTATGACTTGTAATCTTGGTATACTTTACTCCTCTTTCCTTCTTCCGGAGTTACACCTGGAAGGGAGCCTAGGCTCACTATGCCTTTCTTTGTTACCAATTTTCAAATACATACATACATAGTGTACATACATACATACATATAGGCGTTTACCAAGCTTCCCACGCTTATCCCAACCCCCTACTAGCCTCTCCTCTTGCCTACTCCACTGACCTACACTGACCTACACCTGCCCTCCTATCTCCTTCCATTTGCTCATACCAATTGCCTCTGAATGGCTCTGCCCCCTGGCAGGGATCTTAACATCCTGGATGGGACAGGCTAAAGCTTCACCTCTCTCTTCCTCTTCCCCCCTTCTAACTATCTTCCTACCCTACTCTTCCTCTTCCTCTTCCCTACACCTGCCACCCCCCCTTTTTCTTCTTCTCCTTTGTCCTCTCTTAGCTCTGCCCCTGGCAGGGTTCTTGGCATCCTGGAGGGTATAGATCTAGGCATGCCTCCTCCTTCCCTACTAAACCTCCTCTCCCTCCATTCTACCACACCTTCATTGAACCCCACTACACTGGACTTAATTAGACAGCCCCTATATCCACTCTATACAGTTTGCTGCTTAACCTGTGAATGACCATGTACAGTACACACTGCAAGCCCATATGTTGGCTGGATCCACCAGTGGGCTTCCAGATGTAGAGTAGCTGTCATTCACAGACAGCTCTGTTGATGTGTGGCTGTGGAGGCATGCGGGTGGGTTTGACCTGCCTGCCAACCCTAGGACCATGCCAGAACTGGGGGAGCGGGATGGGACAGGTTTGCCTGTGTGGGTGGGGTGTCTACTGGACCACCAGGGTGCTTTGTGGTGTATGAGGCCCTTGCAATCAGGTCAGCGGGGGGGGTTCAGCTCTTCGTGTGTGGCATGCCATCGCGGTGTTGGGCATGGGTGGGGGTGGTTCACACTGCATTCTGTAATACCACAGTGTGCAGCATGCCATCTTGGTTTTGGGCATGTATGGTTTCAGTGCCACATTCTGTAATGATGCAGTGTGTGGCATATGCTCAGGGATCCAGGCGGAGGGATCACTGGACTGTCAGGGTGGGTAGGTTGCCATGCTGCTGTGTGCAGCACAGCAGCCTACCTGTGGCCGCTCACTTAAGTCTACTTGAAGTAGACTTATCTCTTGGAGGTGCATCTCTGGACTTGCTCCGGGGAGGCGCCTCTAGGATGGGTTGTGAATGGGGCTGCACACCATATGCATGAGCACACCCCATTCTCAACACCTCCAGATGCGCTGCATATCATTATGTGTGGTGTGCGGTGCATCTGCAATGCATTGGTGCATCGAGGATGCACCAGCGCATCAGAACCCTTCCAGAATCATGCCAGTGCACAAGTTGGGGATGTGCTGACACATCCTGGTTGTGCTGGGTGCTTCCCTTTTGTGAATCCTGCTCTGAATATTCTATTATGTACCGTTTACCTTTTTCTTATTTGAAATACCAATCCAGCTGTATGTTGTTAATATGTGGTTTCAATTATGTACCTAATTATTATGTAAGAGAACTGTAATTGTATATATAATCTCTGTTTTAAACCCACTTGTACTCCCCAGGTCGCACCGTGAGATGAGCAACTTGTTGTTCAGTGTACCTTCCTAGTGAAATATTTAAATAAATAAATAAATAAAAAAATACATACATACATAAATTACTGGTATTTACCTTTGGGTGCATAACTCATGCATTGGAAGTCCTCAGCATTCTTTAACTTGCATATCTGAAAAAAGGTGGAAAACCTCTAATGAATTATATGTCTGACCAAAGTGACTAATGATCTATAAAGTAGAGATGTTCATAGGAACACAAAGAAAATAAAAGCATTTATCAAACATTGTGTCTGGTATGTCTGGACCATTCTGTTTTCTTATCTATCTGTAAGGAAAGTAAAGAAAAAAGGCATCAGTTAAGTTCACAGAACTGGAAAGGGTCACAGCTAAGCAGCAGTTGTGGGAGGGATGGCTCTTTGGCATAGTGAGTTTGCTACCACTCTCAACACTGACGACCTGGGTTCAGAAACAAGCCCTGGTTGGATGAGAGCTCATAGGAAAAGGAGGACTGAATGTCCCACAGGACACTCTCTTTTACATGATAGAGGACTGATTCTAAGTAGCTCCACTTGAGGGTATGCAGGTGGTACAGGTTAGCTAAGGATAGCAACGGGTGGGAAAAATGTCTGGCCAGGTGCTGTGCATGCCTGTTCTGTGCTTGTGTCACCATGTTAGCACTGTCATCACTGGAAGGGGTACAAAATTGGGGAAAAGCAACCAGAGCCAAGGATGATGCTTCCCGGAATCTGTAAAAGGGTGCTAGGAGAGAAGAAATATCCAAATTATTTAGTTTTGGAATGCCCACTCAGAGTGTTGTAAACATCTGTTGCCTTGAAGTTCTGAGTCTGACTTGGTACCTGGCTAAGTGAACGACTGCAGTACACTGAATAGTCCCAAGAGGATGAAACACATGTCTGAATTTTGTTACTCTCATACTATAGTGGATCAGATGTACAAGCCTGTCTAAAAGATGATTTGTGTATTGCCAAAGCCTTGTCAGCCTGACTTGCAGAGAGATTTGCATACCCATAATGCCTTGTACTGGGACAGAAGCTATAGAGTATGTGTGTGTGGTTTGGAGGGATGGTAAATAAAAAAACAAGAAGCATTTGGGTGTCAGTTCAACATAAAGGGTTTCCACAAATAACTACAGGCAATTGTTATAACCCTCAGCGTCTGACACTATACATTGGAATGCTTTGATCAATGATATTGCCTTTTTCTCTGATCATAGGAACACAATAATATTGGGAGATTTTAATATGCCTCACATTAATCAGTCCACCTATACAAGTAATAGTAAACAAGATACAGATTTTTTGTCAGCATTGACTGATAATGGTTTACTGCAACTTATCTCCTCTCTTGCTAGAGGAATTAACATTATTGATCTCCTTATTTCCAATATAAGTCACAGACTTTCAAATATTCAGATTTTGGACCCTTTGGGAAACAGTGACCACTATTCAATTTTGTTCGACCTAATAGGAGCCCATTACAGTTTAAAAAATAAGTCAACATATAAAAATTATGATAGTGTGGACTTTACCATTATCACCAGTGAAATTAGAAATACACAGTGGGAAAGGGTCTTTCAGGGTCTCCCTACAAATGAGGCATGGACTTTATTAAAAATGTTATTCATTCCCTTGAAAAAATATGTATCCATAAAAAAACAAAAAAAATACAGCAAAAAGGGCGGGATACCAAAATGGTTGAATAAATCTATTAGATTACAAATCAATAAGAAAAAAAAACTTTTTAAAAAACTTAAAACTAGTCAATATAAGGGTAACAGTGCAGTTCTTACTGAGTACAAAAAATCTCTACATAAACTGAAACACATGATTAAGCAGGCCAAAATGAAAATTGAATTTAAATTGGCACATACAAAAGATGGCTACAAAGCATTATTTTCATATTTAAATAACAAAAGGGTAATTCCCAAAAGGTAGGGCCATTAACACATAATGGTACTCCTATGCAACTAGATTCTGATATAGTTAATCTTTTTAATACATATTTTTGTTCAGTTTTCACCAAATAAAGCTCTCATCCCTTTAAAGCAAGTCCAGGGTCGCATTTGGAATCAATCTATACATACAGTATTAAAGCTTCTGATATCTATCCACTCCTTAAATCTCTAAAGAAAACTACAAGCCCCGGACCTGAATACATTAATGCCAGATTCCTTATCGAAACTGCTGAGGCTCTAGCTTTTCCATTGGAAATTATTTTTAATAAATCCCTTCATAAAGCAGAAATTCCTGCTGACTGGTTAACTGCATTTGTTACTCCAATTCATAAAAAAGGTAGTAGGTCATTTGTGAAGAACTATCATCCTATTAGCCTTACTTAGATTATCTGTAAAATTATGGAAACATTTTTAAAATAATTCCTTGAAAAAGAAATGATAGAACTTACCACTGATGATACCACTCAACACGGGTTCAGAACCGATCACTCTTGCACAACTAACTTGTTATCATTCTACAATCATGTTAGTCAGGGCCTTTATAATAATCACCAATTAGGTGTTATTTTGTTAGTCTACAGCAAGGCCTTTGATAAAGTTCCTCATAAAATCCTTATTAAAAAAATGGAATATTTGGGCTTTTCTTATAGACTAATCAATTGGCTTAGTGCATGGTTGACAGATAGAACTTAGAGAGTTATATTGAACGACTGCCCCTCTGACCCAGGTGCAGTTACCAGTGGAATCCCGCAAGGCTCGGTGCTGGGCCCAGTTCTGTTCAACATTTACATTAGTGACATGCAAATAACCAACAAAAACTGGTTGTCTGAATTTGTCGATGATTCAGAGCTTGGGGGCCTTGTGAATGATCAAACAGATTCTGATTGACTCAAATCTGACTTGCAGTTGATTGAAACATGTGCTACTGACAACCTGATGGAATTCAACATTGAAAAATGTGTGGTTTTGCATTTCAGGACTCATAACCCCAAAAACAAATATTATATCAGTATTACATTGTTGAAATCAACAGATTTGGAAAGGGACTTGGGGATACTTGTTAATTCAAAACTTATACCAGTTGACCACTGTACAAAAGTGGCTAACTCAACTAACGGATTACTCAGACAGATTCAGCACTCCTTTGTTACTAAAACTGAACAATGTATGATTACTCTTTAGCAAACTTGTGTCAGACCCCTGATTGATTATGGGTCCCCCTTTTGGAACCCTTACCTAAAGTCTGATATTGACCGTCTGGAAAGAATCCAAAAACACGCAACCAAGATGACCCCTAGATTAGCAAAAATGCCCTACTAATCTAGACTTTCTATCATAGGCTTACATTCTTTGCAGGGTAGAAGAATTAGAGGTGACTTACTTCTAACACACAATCTTCAAAAAAAACCCTGATCTTATGAAAAAATGTGGACTTCTTCATGCTACTAGGCAAATTGTTCCTAGATGCCACACTAGACAACTTATTAAGCCCAAGGCTAAAACAAATCTCAGGTTTAACTTTTTTTCACTGAGGTTGCCAAGATTATGGAATAAACTTCCTCAGGAATTAGTAGACTCTACTAACATTGTAGCATTTAAAAAGGGTCTCGACAACTGGTTAATTCAGAATCATCTTATGTAAATTGTTCCCACTCGGTGTGGGGGAAAATCTAGATGGGCCTTGGCCTTCTTTTTTTTTCCATAAAAAACAAGTAAATTAAGTAATGCTTCCTAGCACTCTTGGGAATTGGGACACCTGCTTTCCAAGCATGGAAGCCCCTCATCCACTGGACTGGACTCCAGAGAGGCTGGCACTAGGGAGCCCCACCATGGGAGGTGGAGTTATGAGGGAACCAAGTAAGGGCATCCAGGGGCAGGTTACAGGCCTAAGAAGTTTCTTAGAGTAGAGGTTGGAAGACCACATGACTGGCTGGTGTACAAAAGAGAATATGAATAAAAAAAAAAATAGAATCTTTGGCCTCCATTCAGAGTTCTGTACTCTAATACTGCCCTCCATCCAGCCGGACATGTTTATGGTTACATAGTGAAGCAGTGAGAGGGATTCAAACCTGGTTCACATTTACAATTAGGTGTTCAAAACTTCCAAACCCCTCTCCCAAAGTGAGGTCCTTCCTTTCTGCTCACTGAGAAGGTACCCTCCGTGCTTGTGGAGATCGCCCCCCCAAGCAATCCTAGAGCAGACCACCCCATCCCATGTTCCCAAGCAAAGCTTCTTTCCCCCAAGCACTACTGAGTAAAGGCCTGCTGTCATTCCCCACTCCCAGTATTAACTTTCTATGTCTAATTTTCAGCATCTGGGCCCCCAACATTTTCTTCCAGTGCCTCAGCACTACTTGATCAGGCCACCAGTGCTTCCTGGGTCATCTCTGACCAAGTTTCCCCCAGTGCTTTCTAACCTTGGCCCTCACCCCCCAGTGCTACCTGAGCTAGGTCCTCTACCCTGTGTGATCCTTGACATAATCCCTCTGTACTCCCTTACACCTTAAGCGAAGCCTTCATCCTAACTAGGGCAGGGAGAACTCAGTGAAGTTCTGACCCTTATTAAATAAGAACCAGAACACGGTGAAGTTCTGAATAGTTCTGATGTACTGACAAATATTTGAAAACATTTGAAAAAATTAATAAAAGTAGCCAAGGTTGGTCACATTTGACCCAGAGTCCCAAAGGAAATAATTTTATGGATTATTTGTATAAACATTAATGTAAAACTGCTAAATAAAAACGCAATCACTCACTACTAGCCCCTTCATGGCTGGCCTATAATGGTGGCATATTCTGCTTGGGTCTGTGACACAAGTGTGCTGGGAGAGACAGAGAGAGAGAGTGAGAGAGAGTGAGAAAGAGATGGAAAGAGAGAGAGACTAATAGAGACAGGCAGATACAAATACCTATATCATAGCACCACTAAGCACTGCAGGCACTGCCAGGCAGCTAAGATTTGTTTCTGTTAATGGTGCTGTGTGGGTATTATTATGATGGATGTTCAAGTCAGAGCCGAACAGGACATAGAAATGAATATGATGATCAAATAAGCAGCGCTATAAGATCCCATCCACCCTACCCATGTGAATGATGCAACTGCTTTGCATGCCCAGTGTACTGTGGTACATGCTAAACTACCTGCTCCAACAGGTGGTAATGTTTTCTAGTACTAGTACTATAACTACTTCTACTGAATCTGTTCAACATGCTGAATCCTTAAAGAAGAAAAACAAAAGACATAGTGATCACCACCACCCAGGTAGGCAGCCAGTCACACTTCGCATCTATCAAGTACAGGGCATTCATAAAAAAGTTTGCCACTGCCACCTGAAGACCTGATGACACACAACACAATTACATCCTTTCTATTCCACAGTTGCTGCTAGCCACTGCCAAGTAATTTAAGTATCAAAAATGAAATATAGTAATATAATAAATCTCTGCCCAGTTACTGTAACTGAGATGTAAGCAGGCTAGCATACCACGAACACACAAATAATAAAACAATTATATGAATTTTCAATTTAGTAGCATTTTTCTCTGTGAAGTAGTCACAGCCAAATATGGGGGATGTGAGAAATATACAAAGAGTATTTAGTTTCTGGGTTTCAGGCATCTGTTAAGCCATGCACTGTATGAAAATTAAAACAATACAGTCAGGATCAGTTGCTGAGGGCAAAAACAGTAGCAAGTAGTAGTAAGGACTGGAGTAAGGAAAGAAAGTGATAAGTAGTAGTCATGACTCATGAGGACAAAAACTGATAGTAGTAGTAATAGACAGCAGTACCCTACTTTCCAGATCAGATGGTGGTACCAGGTACCACCAAGTAAGTTTGTGACATGAAATGCAGTTGCTTGCTCTTTTTGGACTCTGAACCCACTGATGTTATTCTTTTTTTTTATTGTGTGCTGCTCATGTGATCATTCAAGTAATACTGGCCTGGCCTAGTCTATCCTAACCTGACTTGTTGCAATTAATTGCTACAGTACCTCATATAGTAGACCCTATTCACAAAAGATTTTCACCACAGGCACAAATTCTTGAAAGTTTTTTGTGGATTGGGCCTGCTCAGAGCAGTTAGTGTATGTTTTATTCAGGTATCATATTTGAAATTAAAATGTGGAATGCTGACTTTGAGAAATGTTAGGCGCTCAGCATTTTCTGGTGTCAAACAGGATCATGTGTCAGTAATGACGTTATCAGCAGAACTAAACAATTGTTCTGAACAGACGCTACTCAGAGGGCAATTCATGTACTTCATTGCAATGTTTACTAAAGCAGGCCACTTATTTTGTTTGGATTTCCAGTATTGCAAAAGATCAACATTCCAGCTGATATTGGGCTCTGCCAGGTACATTTCAACAATGGTCTGTGCTGAGGCTGTTACAAGAGGCAGGTAAAGATGATGTTACAATTACATCTTCTAAGTGACTCCAGAGACATGAAGCTGAACCAAGTGACTGTGGGACAGTGCTATGTTTGGCTGGTGGTGAAGAAGAAGATACAACTGCAGTGGCTAAGGAGGAAGAGGGAGAAAATGCCACAACAGTAGAGGATGGGCCAACTGATGCTGTGCTGTGTCATGAAGAAGATTCTGAATGTGGTACAACTGTTGTACTCTGTTCCATGACAGCACGCAGCTCATCAATTATTTCTTGTTTATCTGGAAACAAGTGTCATCATTATCATCACTCAGTAGTTGCTTATATATATATATATATTGTTGCTTTAATGTAGTACTCAGAATGAAGCATTTTACATAGTTTGTCATCTTCTTCAACTTTTTTCATCATATGTCTCGTTAGATCTTGTATTTTATGGGGGCAATCTGCATGTGTCAGCAGCAACACTGGCAGCTTGGGTTATCATGGAATTGTTTTGCTTTTCTAACTTTTCCCTAATCAGATTCAATCTGAATTTAAACATTTTATTAGTGGTATCACCTAACTGAGAGTTGCTGTGCTTGCACTAACCTCCCTGGTGATTTTCTCAAATGGCTGGAGCAGGAAAATTAGAAACTCCAGCATGGCCCACTGTGGTGAAGTAATATAGCCATCTGCATCACCAATTTTATTTTCCATGGTGTATTGCCTGACAACTTTCTTTTGTTCCAGCAGCCTTTGGAACATAAAAAAGGTTGAAAATTAAGTAGAAATGTCTTTGATCAGTCTGTGCAAAGGTAAACTGTGCTCCTGCTGTATTTTTCAACAAGTGACAGGCTTTGCTTGAGTGACTGAAATGAGTGAATATTCTTTTAGCAGTGCTAATGAGAGCCTTAATCTCCCTGCCATCATTGAGAAAATCATGAACTATTAAATTTAAGCAATGCACAAAGCAGCAGATATGAACAAAGCCCCCCTCCTCCAAGGCCTTCCTTGTGTTGAAACCCTTATCTGCAACTATAAATCCAACTGACAGTCCCTGTGAAGTGAACCATTGATGTATTGGTTTTTGGAGCTCTTCACTGATGTTGTATGAGGCATGTTTAGATGGAAAATAAAACATTCTTAGAAGAGCAAACTGGGATGCTTCACTGTCCCCAATCCCAAGTGAGTTATCGAAACATGCTTGATTTGCCATGACAGACATGAAGGGTTTGGGCTGACAGCTTGTCCAGATATCTGTTGTGTGATGCATCACCCTTCAAACAGCATTACACAAGTCATGTTTTTTACATGCAACATTGTAAAGATCTGGAATCCCTGTTGTCAAAAAGTATTTCCGTGATGGTATACTATATCGAGGCTCAAGGAACTCAAGCAGCCGCCTTAATCCTATATGTTCAACCATGTTATATGGTAGCAAATCAACAGCTATCATTTCTGAAATTTTGGGGGTTATTTTAACAGCAACAGGGTAAGTTGAGGCGTATTTGGCTTTACGATCATATGTTTCTGAGATGATAAGCTGCCTCCTTGAAGAAGGAGGGCTTTTGAACACATGGTTACTTACACCAACAGTAGGTGGAGTCCTTCGAATGGGAGGAAGTGGTGGTGGAGGTGTTTCAGTAGTGCTGCGGGAGCTGCCACTGCTGTTATCTATGGGAGCTACACCTGAGTGTAGTGTGCTATCACTGTCACTTTCTCTTTGAGACTCACAACTGGAGATTTCAGAAGTGCTATGATATCAGTCTAGGTGCCTTTTCAGTGCTAAAGTTCCCAAAGCTCCTTTCTTTTTATCCATGCTGATTGGCCACTTACAAATAACACATGTTGCTACCAACTCATTGGAAACACTAATGGAGAAGTATGACCAAAGAAAAGATTATATGTTTTTAGTTTTTTCCCAGGAAGGCACAGCATCTCAATCACCTTTTCAGGCTCCCCCCCCAGGATTTTTCTTGGGCCTGTTCCTCTTGTGGTTTATTCCCACTACCCCCCTCCACAACCAAAACATTTCTGTCTGTTTCTTCCTCATCTGCAATTTCCATTCCCTCCAGTAAATCATGTACTGCCTGATTATTCTCTTAATCTTTATTATTACCCTAATCGGGTTCAACCTCAGAAGAATCTGATGAGGATGAGGGACTGGCAGTGGCATAGTATGCAATTGTTCCATATCATTGGGTGCTTCTGTGGGTGGTACCCACCAAGTCTTTAGTTTTTTTTTAACTACATAACTTATTTTTTTTACTTGGGACTGATGATGATCCGAGACATCCACCTTTTTTGGATTCAAGCATTTGCTTGGAAGACGACACCTTAGACATGAAAAAATAACATTTTGGGGTTTGATTTTGTTTTCTCTTTTCAGGCTGATTGCTGTCTTTTGCAGTGCTGCTGCCTACCTGAGAAATAGAATGTGCTTCATCAACACTTTGATCCATGTTTTCTTAGTATTCTAACCTGTAAAAAGAAGATCCCTCAGACTAACGTGATGTCCTTCTGATGACTCCCACCCACTGACCAAGGCCAAATTTACTGTCGTGACTCATGACTGTACACAGCACACCGACAGCACAGCAGTCCACCACCACCACTTCCTTCCAAGATTACCTGACTGATTCCTACTGTACAGCTAGTTACTGTTAAGTGACCAAATTCAGCAACTGTTAATTGTGTCTCAGAATTTGAATTGGAGATGCAGACACATCTGGTGCATAGCCGCACACAACACAGTCCCACACTGGGGATTGGCTAATGCTTATATGTAATGTAATTCAATATACCATAAAATTACTGATAATATGGAGGAATAGAGAGGCAGCAAAATTTTATTTCACAGGAACAATTCCGTCAAAATCACGAATTTCACCGCATGAAATATTTCATGAAATTCCATGCATTCTGCAAAATATTTCACAGGCGCAAAATGCGGAATTTCACCGGTGAAATGCAGAATTTTGCCAGCAAAATGCATACTTTCACCTGTGAGCAGTGCAATTTCACCTGTGACTGGTGAAATTCCACATTTCACCAGCTGAATTTCACATTTTGCACCAACAAAATATTTCACAATATGTGCGAATTTTGTGAAATATTTCATGGGATGAAATTCTGCAATTTTTGCACAACACTAAGGAGGAATAATGGGAATGAGTGATGATGATGATGACACTTGTGTGTACAGTAGTTGCACTTTACTTGCTTTGTAGTGTTAACAGTCTGCTATGAGTCACAAAGTCAGATTATCCCCTGGGCCACCCATAGCCAGCAGCACAGGTGCATCAACTTGTATGTTGTTTATCTGAACAGTATTTTTTTTAATACATGAAATCATGAATTAACATGAACAAGTGACCATAATTCATGATTGGATGCCACAAGTCAAAGATTTATTTTCCCAGCCTGCTGCCCTTGCCCTGTACACACAGCCACACTGAAAAGTCAGGAAAAATGTATTTGGGATTTCTGTGACTGTTACATTTCTCATGGGCCTCCCTGCAGTCTCTCTCTCTCTCTCTCTCTCTCTCTCTCTCTCCCCCTTCTCTGGATGGCACAAAATTATATTTTGCCAGCCTGCTGCCCTTGTACTGTACACACAGTCACACTGAAGCCAGGAAAAAAAACATTTATTTGGGATTTTCTGTAACTGTAAATTTTCTCTTGGGCCCCCAGTAGTCTCTCCCTCTCTCCTCTGGATCTGGAATGGCACAAGTCAAAGATTTTGTCAGCCTGCCCTTGCTCGTGTACACAATCACACTGTCTGAGGCCATGAAAAGAAAAACACTTTCATTTGGGATTTTCTGTAACTGTAAAATCTCTCTTGGGCCCCCAGTAATCTCTTCCTCTCTCCTCTGGATCTAGAATGGCACAAGTCAAAGATTTTGCCAGCATGCCCTTGCTCATGTACAAAGTCACACAGCCACACTGCCTGCCTTTGGCCCCCCCCAGGCAGACACCCAGGCTACCACTATCTCCCCAGTCTCTCTGAATTCCTTCTTTCCTCAGTCCTGACCTGTCACCCCCCCAAAGATCAGTTCCTCTCCCCACCCCAGTAAGTCTTTTTCTCTCTCCTAGTTTCTCTTCCCTCCTCTCCAAATTTTTTTTTTATATTTGTGTTTTTTTTTTCCTTTAGCAACTTCTTCTGGCAGCTTTCTGTTGCAGTGAGTGAGTGAGGTGCTCCTCCGACTCTCCTCCTCCTCTCGCCTGGGCCACATTGCACACTCAGCATGGTCTGACTGCATTAGAGGAGAGCTGTGATTGTGTGCTGTTGTCCGGGAGGTCCCGGGGCAGCATCGTCGGCAGCTTTTGAGTCACCAGGCTGCATCAGCAGCTGGGTGCAGGAGTTGGGACTGCATCAGCAGCTGGAAGAAAGTTCAGGGACTGCATCAGCAGTCGGGAGTAGTATCGGGGACCACAGTCGGCGGTCATGAATCCACAGAAGCAAGCCTGGAGCAGGGACCAATCGACGCACAGGGCACCAAGTTTGAACTTGTGCTGACCTACTTAAGCATCATAGAACAGCTACTTCAGTCTGACTGCATCAGAGGAGAGCTGTGATTATGTCCCGCTGTCACCCCAGCCCTGACTTCTATTAAATGGTCTGTGGGGATTAAGCCTAGGAGGCAGATGATCTGGGATTGGAGGACAGAGGGCTCAAGGGAATACTGGGACTAGTAACTTTTGTGACTAATGTGGACATAGGCGGGGGAAGAAATCGATTTTTGTTTGCTGTCTGGGGCTGTTATTGGGAACAGAGCCAAATGTTGTTATCTTGGTCAAGAACTGGGTCTTGGGCTATGCTCAAGCTGTTAGAATCTGTAAAGCATGGCAAATAAATTACCCTGATTAGGAGCTAGGTGGAGGCAGTGAGTAAAATTGTTGTTGTACTGTTTGGTTCTAGGGAGGTGCTTAAACTGTTGAACTATTAGCTGCTTATATGTTTAACTAGTTTGAACTGGTAGAACAGTTAGCTGTTAATGTGTTAACCTAGATTAGGAGCTGGTTTCTAGGGCTGTGGTTTATCTGCTAGAACTGTTTACCTAGTTTAAACTGTTAAAACTGTTAGCTGCTGAACTGTTTACCTAGAGTAGGAGCACATTTATAGGGCTGTGGTTTATCTGCTAGAACTGTTAAGGGGCTGTAGGACTTCATCTTATACCACCCCAGTATGGCCACTTGGGAAGGGAGATGGGTAGTATTCTGGGGGGAAGAGACTGGGCAAAGGTGGATGGTCCCAATATGTGTAGAGAAGGACAAGTAGGGTGGCCTTCAGCTACCACGGCAGGCATCTTTGGAACGGCTGTAGGTTGCACAGCCTGTGGGGTGACAATAATACTTAATTGGGCCTGGAGTGAGGGAGGCTGCCCACTCTGCAGCCAGTTACTGCAGATCAGGGTAGAGGTAAGCTGGCTAAGGAGGCAACTGTAGGAGTTGGGGGCGATGAAAGAGAATGGGGGCTATGGGTGGCAGGTAGGAGGGGTTCAGGTGAGGCCAGGACACATCTCAACTAATAGGTGGGGACACATCTCAACACAAAGGGGAGGAGAACTTAGGAACAGTGGACTTTTAGTAAGGGAAGCAGAAGCCAGGGGGGAAAGTACTAGGGTAAGCAGGGAAGATCAGAGGAGGGGGAGGAGGTTGGGTCAGAAGGGACTGATAAGGGGCAGCCTAGAGGAGCAGACAGTAGGAAAGTAGATCAAAAGGAGGACAGGTCAGGAGGGGCTGGCAAGGGGCAGTCTAGAGGGGCTGACAGTGGGAAATTAGGTCAAAAGATGGAGGCTGGCATAGAGTGTTACAATAAATTTGAGCCGCTACACAACTTGGAAGGAGTAGAGGGGCAGGTTGAAATGAGTGGAATGACAATGAGACCGGAGGAGAAAGAGAGCTGGAAACTCAGTGGGCATTAGGGATTGAGGAAGGAAATGCTAGAAATAGTTCCAGCAAGGGAAGAGGGAAATTAAATTTCAAGCAGAGGGGGGAGAGACATCAGATAGCAGGCATTGGGGCTGAGGGCACAATCGGTAAGAAACAAGAAGAAACAGAGGTGAGGGAGGGGAGCCCCTTGAAGAGGATGTATTGTACCAAAAAGGGTCCCTAGATAAGGGGGTCCCACAGGGAGCACAAGAGGAGGAAATATTAACATGAGGGGAGGAAGACAGGAGAGAGAAGGAGAATGGAGAGAGCCAGGGAGAAAGGGATACCTAATCAGGGAGATCTGAGGATAGTGGGCATAAAAAGTGTGGCAGGAAGGGGAAGGTGACAAACGGTTCTCTCATAAGGAGGCAGAAAGACACACAGGGGAAGGAGAGAATGGATAAAGTAGGAGGATGGGTCGGGAGCACAAAACAGAGGTAAATAAAAGGCCGAAGGGGTCATTAAGGTACTCCTGCTGGGGGACTCCATGATTAGGGGCATACACTGAGGGGGGGACCCAGCCAGGTTAAGGTAGTAGGCATCTCTGGTCTGATGGTGCACCAGGCAAAGTTTCTGGTGTATGAGCTGGCAAAGGAATGTGGAGGGTCACCGGACTTCCTGGTGCATCTTGGGACAAATGATACAGAGGGAAATAGTGTCCTGGAAATTCAGGCAAGGTTCTGAGAACTGGACAGAGTTTGTCAGAATAATGGATGCACTGTTTCCTTCTCAGAAATATTGCCAGTACCAAAGGCCTCAATGGAGAACAAAATGAAGATCGTAGAGGTAAATGACTGGCTCAGGTAGCAGGGTGAAGAAAGGGGGTCAGGGGTGTTGGGGGACTGGGGAGGAGTTTGGAAAGATAAGGGATTTTACACCAGGGATAGGCGTCACCTTAATCCAATAGGGAAGGAAGTCCTAAAATGGGATGGTGGACTACATTCAAGCCAAGTGGGTTTAAACTTGTGAGAGGGGAATGGGGCTGACCAGATGTTCTAGGGCCTGGCATGTGCTCTGGGAGGGTCGGGCAAAAGCCTAGGGGAGGATGATACCATAGTTGAGGAAGGAGGGAGGTTACATAGGATTTCTGATGGGGGCATGGCAAAGGGGGGTAGCGACAGGGGTTGGGGGGTGGTGTTAGTAAATGCCAAGAGCCTGGGAAATAAGATGCTGGAGTTCCAGGCCATGCTGTTCGAAGGAGGGGTGGACTTGGCGGCAGTCACAGAAACTTGGGCCAACCCTAGTCACAATTGGGATCTTAATGTGATTGGGTACACAGTGTTTAGGAAAAATAGAAAGGAGGACAGAGAGGGAGGGAGGGGTGGCTATGTTCATTAGAGACAACATAGAGATTACTAGGGTGGAAGAGGCAGAGGGAAATGTGCAGGCCTTATGGGTTACCACATGAACCCCTGCAGGAGGAAAGATCAATCTGGGAGTGGTATATAAGCCCCAGGGATGGGAGAGGTTCTGGAAGATTGTCTGCTGGATAGCATTAGGGGCCAGTGTGGACCAAAAGGGGAGGGAGTGATGTTGCTGAGGGATCTAAGTATGCTAACTACTGACTGAGTAACCATGACTTCCATGGTGGCCAAGTAGCAGAGGCTGCTGGATGACTTCCAGGATGTGTTCATTACTCAGCAGGTGTTAGAGCCTATGAGAGATCGGCATGTCTTGGATGTGGTTCTTGCAGATGGGGATCTGGTATGGGATCTCACAATGGAGGATCACCTGCCAGGGAGAGACCATGATACTGTATGGTGTAGACTAAATTTGGGGGTGGGGGAGGTGGAAGCGATAGTTCTAGGGCATTGGGTGTTCATTTTAGGTGGGTGGATTTTAGGGGCATGGGAGAGATTCTCAAAGAACATTTGAAGGGGATTACGGCAAGGACGGATGTAGAAAGGAGATGGGATGTCATTAAACAGGGACTTTAGGAGGCCATCAGGATCTGTGCAAAAGTGAAGCGCAAGGGGGCAAGGTCACGGAAACCATGCTGGTGGTCCAAGGAGGTTCAAGAGGCAGTAAGTGTGAAGAGGGCTGCCTACAGAGGATACAAAAAAATGAGAAGGAAAGGATACGGAAGCTTACCATCTTGCATCCAGACAAGTCATCTGGATGGTGAGGGGGCAAAGTCCAGAAAAGAGCAGCAGCTGGCACAGGGGATATGGGGTGGGGAAAAGGGGTACTTTAGGTATATTGAGGAGAGGAGAGGAGAAAAAACAAGAGTTAGATCGGTAGATTGAGAACAAAAGGGGGGATGGGTGGATGAGGCGAGGGATCAGGCGGAGGTATTAAATGAGTACTTTGCCTCCATTTTCACTAGGGATGGAACTGGGAAACTTACAAAGTGGATGCTGATGGAGTTAGAAGGGGCAGTGGGTAGGATTGTTGGAGCAATAGATAAGGAAAAGGCTGGTGGGAGAGTTACCTCAGAGGTTTCACATCAGGATGGATTGGCTAATGGGGGGGAGGGACCTACAATGCTATTCTCATTGGCCGGGTGTGGAAAACCCTTAAAGCCCTAAAAAAGGAAAAATCTCCAGGGTCAGATGGCATACATCATAGAGTTCTATGGGAAATGGCTGATGTACTGGCTGCACCTCTGGTGGATCTCCTCAACAAGTAGCTTGAGACAGGGCAGGTACCTAGGGATTGGAGGGTGGCGCATGTGGTGCCCATCCATAAAGGGGAATCGAGGGATGTGCTGGGTAACTATAGACCCATCGGTGTGACATCGGTGGTGGGTAAAATAATGCAGAGTATACTTAAGGAACAGTTGGGGAGGGGGTTCTTGGAGGAGATGGGATACCTGGATAGTTGTCAGCATGGGTTTGTGCCAGGTATATCGTGTCAAACTAACGTTGTGGAGTTCTTTGAATGGATAACATTGGAACTCAACAGGGGAAGGCCTGTGGATGTACTGTTCTTGGATTTCAGCAAGGCATTTGTCTTGGTCCCTCAAAATGGCCTACTGGTGAAACTGAGGGGGATGGAGGCAGGCTCATTGATGGTCAGATGGATAGGAAACTGTCTGGCTGGGCACACTCAGAGAGTAGTGGTCGGAGGGAAGATCTCAACTCCTAGAGGATTCATTAGTGTGGTACCACAGGGCTTGGTCCTGGGGCCAATCCTGTTTAATGCCTACATCTCTGATATCAGGGAGGGTATCAGGTGTGAAATGAGTCCCATTGCAGATGATTCCAAGCTGGGTGCAGTGGTTGAGGGGGAGGAGGGGAGGTTGGCCCTGAAAAGGGACCTGGAGACCCTGGATAGGTGGGCTTGCACCTGAAAATTTAATTTTAACTCCCCTAAGTGTAAAGTGTTACATCTTGAGAGGGGAAACCCCAAACATGAGTACACCCTGGGAGGGGAGGAGTTGGAGGCCACAGCAGGGGAAAAGAACCTGGGGGTCCTGGTGGATGTCAGCATCAATAACTCTGAGCAGTGCAGGAGGGTGTCAGTAAAGGCAAACAGGATGTTGGGCTGAATCGCATGGGGCATTATCTCAAGGAGCAGGGAAGTGATTCTGCTGCTGACCAATGGCCTGGTTAGACCACACCTAGAGTACTGTGTACAGTACTGGAGACCGCACTTGAGGAGGGACATCCAGCTTCTGGAAAGGGTTCAGAGGAGAACAACCAAAATGATCCAGTGTCTAGGGGAGCTGACGTATGAGGAGAGACTAGAGGAGCTCGGCCTTTTCTCACTGGAAGAGAGAAGGGACCGGGGGGGCATGATTGAGGTCTTCAAGTACCTCAAGGGAATCAACAGGGTAAATCAGGATGGGATCTTTAGGCTAAGGGAGGGTGGTATCACCAGAGGACATAGTTTGAAGGGTGAAGGAGGATGGATGAGGGGGGGGAAGGAGAAGGAGGTATTTCATTGAGGAGGTGGTAGAACTGTGGAATGCGCTACCTGGGGAGCTGGTTCTGGCTTCTATGGTGGAGGGGTTCAAGAGATGGTGGGACAGGTACAGAAAGGGGATGACGCAGAGGTTGGCTAGCCCCATGGGGGCTGGGATGGAAATCAGGAGTAACAGGAATGCAATATGAGGGGATGGCTTTGGTACCTAACCAGGGGTCTGAGGCAGAAGCAGAAACGATAGACCGTAAGGCCTAATCTGCTGGCGACCAGTATGTTAGTAAGTCATATACCATGAGTCCATCACATGACCTTCTGTTGCCTGACTGGATGCCACTGACTGCATGTACACGGAGTGAGCATGCTGACTGCATCCACATAGCAATAATACACAAAATGGCACAAATGGCACTTCCACAGACCTGGAACTGGACTTCTGCAGTGAAGTCCGTATTTATATGGGTCTATGGATTGCGGGTTTGATCCGGGGTCCGGATCTCCCTTGGAACAGTCCACCCAGCTGTAATCCTAACCCTAATACTTCTTGACCAAGGCCCTTCCCATTGTTACCTGAAAAATGCCCATAACACACACCAGGAAACCCCAAGGTCATCAACCCTGAGGAAGGCTGTTTTTCCCTAAACAAAGACCCCTAGTGACCCTGACCAAGTACCAGAGATCCCTCAGTAAGGCATACATCCTTAATGCCAGTGCTCACTAAACAAGGCCCATAGCCTTCTGATACTCCCTAAGCAAGGCCCCCAACATACTCCCTGAACAAGACAATTCATTCCCAATGCTCCCCAAGCAAGGCAATCTCCTCCCATGCTCCCTAAGCAAAGCCTCACTACTCTGTTTTCCCTGAGACAGACCCACACCCCATGCTCCTTGATCATAACCCTTGTGCCCCTGTGCTCCCTGAGAAAGACCCTTTCCCAAACTCCCTGAGCAAGACCCACACCTCTGTGCTGCCAGCACATGACACTCACCTACCCCATTCCTCCTAAGCAAGGTAATCACCCCCAGTGCTCACTAAGGAATGCCCCCACCTCTGTGCTCCCTGAGAAAAGCTTTAACAAGGGGCATCCAGACTTGGTAGTAGATCTGGGGGCATGGCTATGAACACCCTTTTCTCTAATTGCCATTAACAAGTTACACCAAATTTGAGATTTCCAGCTACAGTGTGATGACTCCCCCTACCAAATGATATATTTAGATCCACCCTGTGACTAAAAGGTAATGTATAGTGATTTAAGAGAATTAAAGTTAAAAAAATTAAAAGGAAGGACATTTTGTGGGGTACCAGGTGTACTGGCAGTGACCCCCCTCAGTAGTTTAATAGTAATAAGTCACTGGGTGGTCCAGTGTGCTAATGTAGTCAATTGTCTCTGGTGTCTGTGAGTCTGACATTGGACTCCTACTTCCAAATCTGCTGGAAGTCTTGTTTCCCCACTTCTCTGTATCTTTTGCAAGAAGGAGTCAGGCAGGAGTGGGAAGAGGGGTACATCCCCCAAAAGGAGCAATATCACAGACAGTTGGATTCAATGCACCACCAGCATATTCCCCAGCTTGTTTATAACAATGTTTCTGTCATCTCAATCTTTTTCTTTGCCTACCTAGGTCCAGGTCATTCCTAAAAAAAGGTCCCTTTGGACCTGTATACTCACCCAATCAACAAATAAAAAAACAGAATAAATAAAAGCATTAGAACAATGACTGCCTATAGAACAAAACTCTACCCCCTGAGACAGAATGCTCCCTTACTGCTGTACTACTAACTGATCTGCCTATTTTAGAAAAAAAACGACTGGAAAAACAAAAATATACAGTATATATATATATATATATATATATATATATTTATACAACATGTGTTTTGGGATAAATGGTGGGATAAAAAGTAATATCTGAAGCAGGCAGTGAAGATATCACTGATATCTCCATGTTCCTATACGTCACAGAGATATCTTCATGCTCCTATACATCATGGTGATATCTCTATGTTCCTATACGTCATTACAAAGAAACTGAAAGCACTGAACTGCTGTGCCTCTCCTTGACCCTCAACCCTGGCCCCCACCCCCATCCATGATTCCAATATCTGGTTGGTCCTGCCATCATTTTTATATCCTAATTTTTATTTAAAAAACATATCTATTTGATGCTGCCATTTCCCCTTCTCCTAGTATAGCATTTTCACTTTTACTGTAAATTGGTAGCATAACAGAGTGGTTTCACTATATTACAATGCGACCTGCTAGTTAATTCACCAAGCAGTGTTTCCAGACTAAAACCCAACCTGCCACTGATTAAAACATAGAAACATAGAATTTGATGGCAGATAAGGACCGCTTGGCCCACCCAGTCTGCCCATTTCCCTGCCTACTGGATAAGCTGCAGATCCTAGTTAACCAGCAGCCTACTTTTTCCTACCCCCATCCCCTAGAATTGCCTTATGACTGTCCCATGCATGCTTGAATTCCACCACTGTTTTTGACTCCACGACCTCCTCCGGAAGGCCATTCCATGCATCCACAACCCTCTCTGTGAAAAAATACTTCCTTAAATTACCTCTGAGCCGCTCTATCTTCAAATTGTGTCCCTTGTTCTGCACACCTCTTTTTGAAAGATGCTACCTTTTGGACTTTGTTGATTCCCTTGAAGTACTTGAAAGTTTCTATCATGTCCCCCTTCTCCCTCCTTTCCTCAAGGCTATACATATAAGCTTCTTTAGTCTCTCTTCATATGGCTCCCGTGCAGACCCTGCACCATTTTAGTTGCCTCCCTGACAGCTTCCATCCTGTCTATGTCTTTGCGAAGACTGGTCTCCAGAACTGCACGCAGTACTCCAGATGGGGTCTGACCAGCTGTCTGTACAGAGGATAATAACTTCCTGTTTTCTACTGGTGATGCCTCCCAATGCATCCCAATATCCCCCAGCCCTCATTGCTGCCCTCTCACATTGCTTGCCCACCTTTAGGTCATCTGATATGACTACCCCCAGGTCCCTTTCCATTTTGTTGTTGTTAGTATCTCACCCCCATTGTGTACTCTTCCCTGGTTTTTGTTTCCCAGGTGCATTACCTTGCACTTAGCATTGAATCTAAGCTGCCATACATTTGACCATTCTTCTAACCTTGCCAAGTCCCTTTTCATCCTTTCCACCCCACCTTGTGCATCAACTCTGTTGCAGATCTTTTGTCATCTGCAAAAGAGACATATTTTTTCTTCCAGTTCCTCTGCAATGTCGCTTATAAAGACATTGAAGAGGACTGGTCCTAACTGAACCTGGGTGGTACCCCCAACCAGTAACCCCTTTCATCAGAGTGACTCATTTACTATTACCTTCTGTGTCCTATTTTCCAGCCAATTTTACCCAGGCTGTCATCTTGGGACCCACTCCCAGGCTAGCTAACTTGTATATTAATCTTTTGTGGGACTGTGTCAAATGCCTTGCTAAAGTCTAGGTAGGCCATGTCCACAGCCCCTCCCTGATCTACTACTTTGGTCACCCAGTCAAAGAAATCTATCAGATTTGTCTGGCATGACCTTCCTCCTGTGAATCCATGCTGCCTTGGGTCCTAGCTCCCTCTGGCCTCTAGATACTTGACAATTCTTTCCTTAGAAGTGATTCCATCATTTTCCTACCACTGAGGTTAAACCAACAGGTCTGTAGTTTCCTGCTTCTGCCTTGCTCCCACTTTTGTGAAGGGGAATCACATCTGCCCTCCTCCAGTCCTCGGGTACCACCCCATCCTCCCATGATTTGTTAAACAGGGTAGTCAGTGGTGTCACTAATTCTACCTTTAGTTCTTTAGAATTCTGGGATGAACTCATCAGGCCCCACTGCTTTGTCCACCTTCAGTTTTAAGAGTTCTTTCAGAACCCTTTCTTCTGTAAATGGGCTGGTATCAACTTCTGTATCCAGTGTGTTTCTACTGTTTGTTCTAGGTACCCTCCTTCCTTTGTAAATACTGAGCAAAAATTGTTTAGTATCTCTGCCTTTTCACAGTCTCCTCTGCCCACCCTCCCCTTTATTAAGCCTCACTATCCTCCCTTGGTCTTCCTTCTCCCTGATGTACCTATAAAAGGTTTTATCCCCGCCTTAACTGAGTTGGCTATCTTTTCCTCGGTTTGGGCCTTTGCTGTTCTGACTGCCTTCCCAGCTTCCTTTTGCTTTAACTGATACAGTTCTCTGTCCTGCTCCTTCTGGATTCCTTGTACTTCCTGAAAGCTTTCTTTTCTCTTGAACCTTCACTGCCACTTCCTTGAGAACCATAGTGGTTTCTTACATCATTTAGTTTTGTTTATTTGCTTCACACAAAGGCTTGTTGCCTCTGTGATGGCAGTTTTTATTATTCCCCATTGTTCTTCCACCCCTCCTTCCTGACCATGTGCTAGTGCATTCCTTAGGCACTTACCCATTTTGGCAAAGTCAGCCCTCCTAAAGTCCAGTACCTTTGCCTTTGTATGGCTTGACTCTATTGCTGTTTATTGTGAACCATACTGTTCGATGGTCGCTAGTTCCAGATGGCTACCCACTTCACATCTGTGATCCTCTCTTCATCTCCATTTGAGAGAACCAGGTCTAAGATTGCTCCCTCTCAAGTGGGCTCCAATACTAGTTGTTCAAGGCCTGCCTCTGTAGGGCATCTAGAATAACCCCACTCTTCAAGTGGCTGTGGCAACTGCACTCCAGTTAACATCTGGCATATTCAGATCACCCATCAGCAATATCTCCCTTTTTTGCCATACTAAGTATACTTTCTATCATTTCCTTGTCCATTTCCTCCTGAGAAGGGGTCTGTATACAACCCCCAAAGTGGATTGTGGTGCCATTGCTCGGTCTCCAAATTTACCCACAGTGCTTCTTCTCCTCCCTGTTTCTCTTTTGTTCTGTTACTTTGATTCCTTCCTTATGTAAAGAGCTACCTCCTCCTCTTACCCTCCCTGTCCCTCCTGTAGATAGTGTATCCTGGTATGTTTATGTCCCAGTCATGGTTTTGTGCAAACCATGTTTCTGTGACTGCCACGATATCCAGATGTTCCTCCTCCATCAAGGCCACTAATTCAGGAAGCTTGTTACTCAGACTACGGCATTGGTACTCATTGCTCTCCATTTTTTGATGGCTTTACTTTCTGTTGCAGCATCCCCCACTGACCTTTCTACCTCGGTCTTTTTCTCATTTAGTACCCTGTTTTGTAGGGAGAGGCTGGGATTTTTCTGCTGCTCATCAGTGCCTCCCCCCTTGACTAGTTTAAAAGCTTGCCAATGAAGCATTTAAACCGATTGCTCAAAAGACTTGTTCCCTTCCTGGACAGATGCAGACCATCCTGCCAGTATAATTAAAATAAGCAATTTTCCCCATCACAGCTTAAAAATTGTATGCCTTTTTGAGAACTTACTTACTCGAGGCCACTCATGAGATATCATGATATCATTGGTCTCTCGTGAAGATAAATATGATATCTTCAGTCAGCCCACGTCATATCCCCTATAGATATATTTATTCATCTATTTATTTATTCTTTATTTGGGTAATACCTTTGAGCAAAAGCTCTTTACATAAGTTCCACATCAACAATCAAGACAATAACAAGAACATGAACAAAGGAATGAACACAATAGATTGGCAATACGGCGATTAGAATGACACTATTACACTGCTACAAATTTACATAACAGCAAGAGTCATTACATATAATGAAAATGTACGGTGGCTTAAGGGCATCGTAAAAAGTATGTCCATTAACTGAGTGCAATTACAGTTAGTGAGAATATTGGGCAATGACAGAGAGAGCAGTGGTGGCAGTGATACAGTAGTTGATCTGGTGCAAGGTAGAATGTAAGTCAGCCCACGGGCCTCGTCAGGTTGCTTAACTGCATGCGAGAGGAGTCGTAAATCACAGATCTGTGCCAAAGTGACCTGGGGCAAACTGGCATGAGCAGTTAGTGGGTGCAGTCACATATGGAGTCAAAGACAAGTCAGAGTTTAAGCTCCCTTTTGAAGGCTCCTTAGGTAGCAACAGATGAGACATCAGCAGCAAGTGAGTTGAACCAGAGCAGCGGTCGGTAGGCAAAAGACCTTTGACCCTGGGAGGTATGGCACTGAGGGGTCTTGAAGTATTGGCAGACTGAGCCTTTGGTTCTACATGAGTTGGTATTAGGGATAAGAAGCTCCTGAACCCCAGGAAGCATTAGCCCAGAGGTAATCTAAGCTAGGAGACAGATTTGGTATTGAAGTTTACTATTGAACTGAAGCCAGTTTGCATGTGCATATAGGTCACAGGTGTATGTTAGAGGCCCTGCACCTGTGAGGAGCTGGCAGGCCTTCTTTAGTGCTGCTGTAAAATGATTGAGGGACGTGGCAGTGGCTGACTCATATATGATAAGACCATAGTCCACAAGTCAGACCACCAAGCTGTGTATAGCTGAGCTGAGGGCTTCAGGAGTCAAACTATGCCTATGTCTTTACAGGAGCCCAATTCGCATGTTTGCATGTTCATATATCTATATATATATATATATATATATATATATATATATATATATATATATACTCTGTCTCAATCTCTACTATTCTATCTGGGATACAGGATGTACAGGCAAATGGGAAGGGACAGTTTGTTTTGCTCTGTTTTTCTGGGGCAACTTGTAACAAACTGTTGCAAGTGCTGTATGCGTATCAGTCAGACTACAGTGAATTACACCTATAGTATCCTCTCTGTGACTGGTAATCATAGCCAACGTTGGGTCTGGTTTAGTAGCCTCTGCTGCTGCCTCTCAATCCATAAGGCCTGTAGGAGGTAGAAGCCTTTTCTTTTTCATTTAAGTTTTTGGAAGTGGATTTATATTTATCCTCTTTTTTCATATACTGCATTATACTTTAGTTGTTGCCAGCAGATCATCACCCACATTGCTTTCAACTGTTTTACTCCTATCACTGTATTTCACAATGCTTTTGGCACTGAGCAGTGTAAGCCATATACTGTAGCCTGCCTGCTTCAGTCTTGGAGTGGCTGTTGTGTAAACATCTCTGGCCATATAGACCAGCTTCCTAAAAATTTTTCTGGAAGGTGGGTTGCTAGAGAAAGTTTAGCTTTCTCACAGGCTTTGTTATATTTCTTTGTAAATAAAGCTGCTAATTTGTTTAAGTACTCATGCAGTGCGGATATTTATTCTTGCTTGGTGCTTTGTGTTTATATCCAGCACACACCCAGCCCACTGAGAGGTTTCGTTTTTCTCTTCTCAGAAGCTGCAGCTTCTATCAACCCCTCATGACTTGAGTAGGCATACAGATGCTTTACAATCTGTTTGTAAACTTATTACTTCCTCAGTCTTTTTATCTATGCCAGCAGAAGAGTGTGGTGCCAACATGATCTTAGCAGAAGCCATTCTGAGTGATTTACTCTATGTACTGGCAATGACTGTCTCACAGTGGATCGCAGGCCTATACATATTTATTTATTTATTTGGATTTTGGTAACCAGGTAAACCCACTGAGACCAGAAGTCCCTTTTTCAGGGGTGGCCTGGAATTAATTACAGAAAAAGGACACATAATAGCAATTATTTACAGTAATTACAATAGTTACAATAGGTTCACAGATTTACATTAGCAACAGTTTACAGGCGTAACAACAGGTTCGCATTCAGGCTCTTAAATGCAATACAAGACGTCAGGTTGCACACCAGTTAGTAGGGAATAGAGACAACAACAGTAAATGACATCCTTGTTTAGGAGATTCATCGGGGGCGAAGGTGGGTTTAGCAGACGGACGGCAATGGGACCTGGACTAGGGAGCTAACGGTTGCAGCCAAAGAGGCTGAGTTCGAGGATATATACTTTGAGTCCAGTCTTAAACTGCTTGAGGGAGGGTGAGTCAATCAAGCTAGCTGGGAGGGAGTTCCATAGGTAGGAGGCAGCATATTTGAAGGAGTGCTTACCTTGGTTTGAGCGGATCCGAGGGATGTCTAGGGGGTGATTTGCAGAGGATCGCAGGGTTCAGCTTTGCACTTTGTGGGAGAGAAGTCCACTTAGGTGGGGAGGGTGACCAAGGGTAGAGAATTTGAAGGCAAGGCAGGCCATAGGGTAGGCTAGTTTGTGCCACAGAGTGGGCCATTTCAGGTCCTTAAGTGCCTCACAGTGATGCCTCCTAGGGGAAGAGTTAGTGGCGAAGCGAGCCACTTGTAGAGCAAGGTAAGTTTATTGAGTTCCGTCTCCCGGAGGAACTACAATAGAGGACCCCCATATAAGATAGTGGGGAGGAGATTGCAGCAGGCAATTGCATGATGTGCAACACAGGAAAGGGAGTTCCCCAGATGGTAGAGGAGGCCAAGCCTTTGGTGAGTGCTGTATAATATACAGTACTGTATATTATAGAGTACTGTATAATACACAGTACTCATAAAATCAGCCTGTTTAATATACATCTCTGTTTATTCTGAGAGGACAGCAAGAGTGTCAACCATCTGTCTTAGAAATAAGGAATATAATGTAGAATCCTCATTCACTCTAGGGGGCAAACCAAAGCCCTGTGCAGGGATACTGGAATTCTTCTGACACTTGAAGCCTGCCTCAGTCATTTTTAAGGACAGCAAACAAGTTGATTAGAAGTGCTTTTTGTGTTTGTTTGTTTGTTTGTTTTTCAAAGGGAAGCTGTTCCTTTAATGTTAAATATAAGTATCGTTATCCTGGCCTTGCAATACTAAATCAGTTGGTGGGGCATTCCATTTGGTTTCTGTTTTTATAGTTTTTAACCAAATCCAACTGCATTATTTTGGCATGGCTAGTACCATATTCATACAGCAGTGTGCTGCCCATGTTGTCCATGTCTCACCAGCATCTATTCTGGATGCTGGTGAGGCATGGACATCATGGAGGGCACCACAACATCCAAACATGTCCTGGTCATGATTCTGCTAGATTTGACTAAAAAGTAGAAAAATGCAAATCTATATGTGTGTCCTCACCATGTGATAGTAGTTTGGGCAACCAGGACTACAATACTTAGAAACATAGAATCTGCCAGCAGGTAAGGAACCGCCTGCCCCACTGAGTCTGCCAATTTTTCCCTACCAATTGTAAAATCACAACCCTCATTCTGTCTTCCTCTCCACCTCACTCCTTTGTTGATAACATCCCCTTTTGTTTGTCCACATTCTTTTTAATTCTCCCACTGTCTTCACCTCCACCTCCGTCATGTGGAGGCTGTTCCACTTCTCCACCACCTTTTCTGTGAAGAAGTACTTCTTCACATTACTTCTGACCCTGCCCCCCTCCAGTTCATATCATGACCTCTTGTTCTCGAACCTCACTTCATCTGGAACAGGCTACACCCTTGTACCTTGTTAATGCCCTTGAGGTATTTGAAAGTTTCTGTCATATCTCCACTTTTTCTTTCCTCCAGCGAATACATGTTGAGATCCCTCAGCCTCTCCTTGTATGATATCTGATGTAACCCTTGCACCATCTTTGTAGCCCTCTTCTGAACCACCTCTGGTCTGTCTACATCCCTCCTGAGATACAGTCTCCAGAATTGTGCACAGTATTCCAGATGAAGTGTCACTAATTGTCTGTAAAGTGGCATCACAACCTCTCTCTTTCAACTAGTGATACCCCCCAATGCAACTGAGCATCCTGCTGGCTTTCCCCACTTTCTTCTCACAATGCTTGGGCCACTTTAGGTTATCAGTTATAATCACCCCGTGGCCCCTTTCTTGATTTGTGGTTGCTAGGACCTGCACTCCCCTCATTGTGTATTCCTCAACAGGATTTCTGTGTCCCAGATGTATGATTTCACATTTTTTAGTATTGAAGCTCAGTTGCCACATCCTTGACCATTCCTTGAGCTTGTCTAGGTCCTTTTTCATTTCCTCTACCCTTTCAGGAGTGTCCACTCTATTGCAGATTTTAGTGTCATCTGCAAAGAGGAACACTTTTCCTTCCAGCCCCTCTGCAATGTCCCCTATGAAAACATTAAAAAGAACCGGCCCCAGCACTGAACCCTGTGGAACTCCACTGGACACATCCCACTCATTGGATTGGGCAACATTTACCATTATTACATGTGTCCTTTCACTCAACCAGTTCCTGATCCAGTTTACTACCTTGGAGTCCACTCCCATTCTGTCAAGCTTGATTAGAAGCCTCCTGTGTGGAACAGTGTTGAAGGGTTTGCTGAAGTCAAAGTAGGACACATCATCTGCCCCTCCCTGTTCCAGTTCCTTTGTCTAGAAGCCTCCTGTGTGGAACAGTGTTGAAGGGTTTGTTGAAGTCAAGGTAGGCCACATAACCTGACCCTCCCTGTTCCAGTTCCTTTGTCACCCAGTCAAAGAAATCCATCAGATTTGCTTGACAAGACTGATCTGCTATGAATACATGCTGCCGTGGATCCTGTGTCCCACTTTCCTCAAGATATGCCACAATCTTTTCTCTTAGCAATGACCCCTTTAACTTCCCTACCACTGAGATTAGACTACCTGGCCTATAGTTTCCCACCTCTTCCCTGTTCCCACTTTTCCAGTCTTTTCACTCTTCCAGAACCTCACCTGTTTAAAATGATTTGCTAAACTGTGCTGCCAGTGGTGCTGCCATCTCCCTCCAAAGTTATTTCAGTGTTCTGGGATATATTCCATCCAGTCCCATAGCCTTGTTCCCATTCATCCTTGGTAATTCTTGGAGGACTCTCTTCTCCATAAATGGATTGTTGTCTACTCCCTCTCCTATGTTACCTCTAGCATTTAACTGTGTAGCATCCCCTTCCCTCTCTTTCATAAAAAATTAACAAAATTAATTCTGACCTTGCAGGATAGAGACTGATTCATTTATTTTATTTCCATTTTATTTTATTCTTTGTTAATTGGGCAATGTACACTAGACATAGGTGCCTGTTTTCAGGGGTAACCTTGGGGTACTGTTGTGGTTGAGTGCCTTGTGCAGGGTTGCATAGTATGCAGGTGGAGGTTGCAGGGTTCAGGCCCAGGTCTGCTGAGTGTCCAAGGCTCATTCATAACTCACTGCTCTAGCCTCTGGGCTATACTAGAATCCACATCATTACAGTCAGAGTTTGTCTGTACATTACATGTATTACATATACATTTACCAGAAATGGTATGTAATAGCCTGGCCACCCTCCTGCATCTAGGGGTATTGGATGGCATCTCATCTAGGAATGTACCCGCCTTACACCATGATGACCAGTACTGCACCAGTGGGGGCAATGGGGATCAGAGGCACCATAACACCACACCCTAGGGCACCATAACAAGAGATCACACACATGAACTACTTTGTTCATACCAGAGCTGGACCTACTCATAGCAGTATTTTCATGGCTGTGGGTGGAGCCTACAGCTATCTTGCTGTCTGTAGCTGGAAAAATGGTGTATCGTGGAACACATTTTTGGAGTTTTCAATGTATTCTTCCACATCTACAAATCACTATGCCAAATGAAATAAAATACTCTCTACTTTCTGTTTAGAATGTTGGAGACATAACTCCAAGTTGCTTATCAGATGGACATTAGGAAACTGAAGCAGCTTGTTAAATACCGGTTGTTTTTTAAACTAGAGATTTCTTTACCCCCTTTGAAATGCAACAACTTGCACATTTAAATACTTAGCATTTAAACATTTTATTGCTACTAACTTCAGTTGGGCAGGTAATCTCTTTCAAGAAAGATTCATACCTCATAAATGTCATCCATTTTTCAGCAAGGAATCTCCAAAAAGGCTGTATACTGTTTTTCTAACCTCTTAAGGCACTATCTGATAAGAACTGTCTCAGACATATGCCAGGTCTTCTGTGAACTATCCATGATAAATATATAGCAATCAGCAGGCATTTTTTACTATGCTTTTTGGGAAAAATACATTGAGCTACAGCAAACATGCACACCCACACACACACACACACACACACACACACACACACACACACTGTACACACCATCATCAGGGCCACAACATTCAAAATAAATACTGCAATCTAACATGTTATAAAACAATAAAGAAATTGTTTATGGCAGTGAACACTATGAAGTTCAATTTACAGTAGATTTCCTTTAAATATTTCTAATCCTACATTTTGTATCTTGGATAGCACAGGGGAGATGCTACATCTCATGGTCATAGGGATCTTCATTTACATATTTTTGCACTGTATTTGCTCAGGATGTTCCAGACTAGATGCAATATCTTATTTTCACTGAAGTCATGAATATACCATTTTTATAATGTATTAATTCTGTGTAGTCTGGTTCAGATGTTTATCTGATAATAAGGAGTCTTCCTTGCTCCAGCTAAGTGTTCCTTTTGACTCTCCTATCCCCCCTTTTGTAATCTCCTTGACGTACGCCTCAACCCCTAGCCTCCAGATGTTGTGTTTGGCTGATATTCCCAGCTGACGGCTGGCCTCCTATGTATGAAGCTATTACTTTCCTACCACTGGGTAGATAAGGTCCCCTGGTTTTGCTTCATTTACCTCGTTTATGTCTGTTGCTCTTACTTGTATCTGCTCTTATTGTTTTCCCGCTGTACCTGATTGTATCCTTGTAATCATGTATGTATCTCTGTAAAATCATGTTTGTATCTCTGAAATAATCATGTATGTATCTCTGTAATCTCCCGGGTCGCAACTGAAAATAGGCATCTGGTTGTCTAGTGTGCTTACCTGGTAAACAAAAACAAATAAATAAAATATTGTTTTCAGTGCGTTTTGATTTTATGCAATGCAGCATAATATTGTGTAGATGTAGAGCCCCACTGAAAATAAGATGCCATGTCTTCTGTGATCTATCCAGGCTAAATATATAGCAATTGTCAGGCAGACTCTAGGAAAACACATTGTAAAAATGTGTAAAAGGAAGACCACATTGAAACTGCCTCTTAGCAGATCTGCATTGTGGAAATTCATTAGAAATAGCGTGTAAAACATCCCAAAAGTGCTCCACAGCCAGTCGGTGCTGACCAGATCTTGTATTATTTAGCTGCAAGAGGATACACACTTCTCTGGACATTTCTCTGTCCATTACTTTTTTCAAGGTATTTGGCTCATCTTTCTCATCCCAACCAACATCATTTTGCAGCCCTATTGGCTCTGACTAGAGTTTGTTTTTCCTTGCCAGCCACTGCAGGCAGTGGATGGTTGGAAGTTCTTTTGACACTTTAGCCATTATTTGCATCCAGTTTCTCTCAACTGGATGTCCAGTACTCTTTGTGGTTTCAAAGACCTTTAAATACTTAATGGGCATGAATAGGGTTAGTACTGAGGGCATGTTGAGATTAAAGGAGGGTGGGAAACAAGAGGGCACAGTCTAAAACTGGAGGGTGGATGATTCAGGGGGAATTGAGGAGGCACTACTCATTGAAATCTGTGGACAGTTTTAAGATGAGGTGGAACTTGGTCAACGGTAAGGTCAAAACTGGGGGGAAGCTGGGGAGGGGGAGTTGGCAGAATGGGGAGATAAATCAGATAGACGGGAAAGGGGTGGGGGGCAGCTGCAGTAAATTAGACTGGGAGCTGCACACTCAAGCAGACTCAATAGACCGTATGGCCTATATCTCCTGGTATTTTCAAATGTTCATAAAGATGGCTTAGCAACTTCATCAGTCCCCTCTGGACAGAGACTACTGCTAGAAGCATTTTCCAGTCAATACTATGGATGCCCAGGGCTGCTACTGAGGTGAGAAACCTTCTGATACATGCTTCTTACCATCAGTGGTAACCAATCCATTTCTAAGCTTTTTACTGGAGAGCTTTTTGGTGCCACAGAAGCAGACTGAAGACCTAAAACAAACCTTATCTTTTGCCAGTCCTTTGTTTTTGTGTTTTAGGGCAAAACCATTTACATAAATCTTTACAGTATTTATAAAATTCTAGTTAGAACCCAGACAGTTAAAACACACTCTTGGCAGTCTGCTTTTGCCAGGAACTGGTAACAGGATTTACAATTTTTAAATCCTGTAGTCCCTATTTTTATCTTAAGTTTCTCAGTCATGCCAGTTGACTGAAAACACCTACCAAATTGTGTATTCAGTTCCACAAATATAATACATTTAAAACACTTGCAAAGTTTTTATTTTAAAATGTTATGCATTTTTGTTTTAATAGAAAACACCTGGGGCAAGATATTCAAAACTTAGCCCCAGGGCAAATGTAGCACTGCATGGTGTGCTAAATTAACCCTGAACCATTAGTACGCTATATTCAAACAACTAACCCCAGGGTTAAAACAACTGAATATTGCGTGCAAATGAAGCCATGCAAACAGGGCTGGGAGTGCAATGCAAAAATAGACCAGCAAATAAAACAGCTCTGAATATAGCAACCGGAAAGGCCAAACTGCAGCAGTAGCTCAGTGGACACAGAGGTGGAGTAAGTCAGAGCTGCAGCAATAGACCATTGTGAGCGAGAGTAATGGAGTGATGTGCAACACATTCAATGCAGGCCACACACAGCAGAACTGTGCTGCTCAAGTGACAGGTTAGCCCAGAGCAAACACATTAGCCCAGCGCTAACACTTTGCCCCCTGGTTAACACTTTAGCCCAGGGTTAATGTTTCCTATATTCAAAGCTCCTATGCAAATGAGCTTACTGTACTTAGGCAATCCATGTGCAAACAGCCACATTAGAATCTCATTAAGGCCAGCTTAGCATACAGTAGCATGAAGATTGCCCAGTGCTATTCCATGGTGCACACAGCTCCTCCTGTATGTCAGGCAAGAAGTGTAAGCTAGAAGCCACAGGAAGGGGTGTGCACACAGTTCCACCTGTATGTCAGACTTGAGATCAACCAGATAGCTGCAGGCAATGGGCATTGGCAGGCTCACTCAGTGCATACCCCTCACCCATTCATCACTGCAACGAGGGACACAGATGTTCAGAATGAGAGTCAATGAGGAACATCGCTCCCCAGAAGGCTGGACACATCCTCAAACATGGAGAAACCAGCACAGGACACTATGGAACCATCACCTTTGTATGTATAAAAGGTAATGGTATGTAGCACCATAGCATAGATACCACTGCTGTCATGTCTGGCTGTACAGCACATTCACTGTGTGTGCACACCACTGTTCCCATGAGGGAGGAATGCAGGTCAGGGCTATATTGAGGGGTACACTGAGGGATGTCCCACGTAATGAGGGACACTGTAGAGGAATGTATAAATATGTGTATAATTATATATATATATATATTCTTTGCCAAAAATCTTCATTAATGCATTAGTTAGGGTGGGGCAGGGAGGTGGGTGTGCAGACTGAGGGTGGGGAGGAGGTGGGGAGACATCAATGGACTATGACACTATGGGCGATGGTTTTCTACATTTACAGGAGTTTTATTTTTTTTAAATAAGTATGGGCACACTAGGGTGGGCTTCCAGTGTTCCACATAAGTTTGGCAGGGGGGCCATCATGCCAACAGGGGGATTGGGCACTCCTGTTGCCTGGAGATTTAAAAAAAATATACTGTATAAGTATGGGTAGACTGGGGTGGGATCCCAGTGTGCCACATAAGGTGGGGGGATCATCATGCCAACAGGGGTATTGAACACCCCCATTGGCAATACAAGTTGGTGTGGGGAGGTTATCCGACACCAGGAGTGAGCATCCCGGTGTCTGAAAGGTTTATTTAAAAAAATATGTAAGTATATGGGCATACTGGGGTGGGCTCCTGGTGTGCCATAATACTGGGGTGTGGGATACACATCAACACTGGGATTGGGCACCCCAATGTCGGTGGATGGGGCACAGTAGTTCGATGCAGGATCCTGCATTGAAATAATCGCAAATTTCAATGCAGGATTCTGCATCAAAGAAAATACATTGGGGGACAGTTTTCTTTTCCCAGAGGCTTTTTAATAATGTTGGGCACACGAGAGTGGGCTCTCAGTGTGCCAAATATGTTTGTGTGTGCGGGGGGACACTTACAACATGGGGATTGGGCACCCCGAGTCAGAGGGACAACTGTGGGTCTTCCTTGACTCCGCAGCTGGCAGCACAAGTTCCAGCTGCAGCAGCGGAAGTCAAGAAATACCGCTCTTTTCATACAGAGAGGGTCCAGCTTAAAACCCCACAAAACATCAGAATACACCTAAAGGGGTCCTGTTTAGCTGTTTTCTGATTTTTCTTGTGTTAAAAAGGTTCAGGATTTCAACATTCTAGCTAAGCGGGCAAACAAGATGGTGGACGTAACGCAGCTTAATCGATCGAACCTCTGTGGTCTATGCACACAATACTAGGATTCTGTGTGAAAAGAAGCTGGTATTGTGTGCATGGTACTCCTATTGTGTGCACAATACCAACCTTCTTTACGAAAATAAGCTAATATTGTGTGTACCATACTATATTCTGCGAACAATAGTATCTTTCGTGCCCAACATAAATTTTCTCATTAGAAATAATCAGAACATTTTAAATGTCATAACTTTTGAATAGATTACTATATTTTCACCAGACCTTCAAAAGGCACATCTGTGACCCAAAGGCTTTCTACCCTGAAAATTGCAGCCTATAACATAAAGCTATTTCTGAGATCCAGGATGACAAAGAAATGTCAAAAAATCCAGATTTTTCTGTTTTTTCAACACTTCGTAGCTCAGAAACCACTCAAAAGATTCCCACCAAATTTGGCCGGTGAAGAGACCTACCCTAGATATGATGCATGCCAAATTTCATGCAAATCCATTGAATGGTTCCAAAGTTATTAACCCTCAAAGTTTGAACTTTAACAGAGAAGTGCACTTTCACGCTAACTATACTGACATGACCATGCCAGTATCATATATATATATATAGTTATTAACCCTCAAAGTCTGAATTTTAACAAAGAAGTGCACTTTCATACTAAACTATACTGGCACTACCATTCCAACATAATATATATACATGTATATATGTATGTATGTATGTATATATATATATATATATATATATATACATATACATCTATATATGTATATATGTAAAACAGAGAACCTTAGGGCTCAAGCACTGAGGCAAGGATTATCCCAAAGGGCACTGGCCGGGAAGCCAAGTTTCAAAGAAATACAAATCCACACGCACCCCCATAATGCAAGGCATCATGGGCTGTATATGCAAATCACCACAAAATATTGTGCTGGTTCAACTTTAAGCAGAAATGCATGGTGTCAAAAGGCCTCTCACAGAGTCTGCAAAGGGGTGCCAACAGAATACACAGACACTTGTTCCATCGATATATATATATATATATGGTTCAAATATATAAATATATAGAAGAAACACATTTTATCTGTGTCCATATTTGCCCTGGTAGTCTAATGCCCCTTCCTCCACAGATCCCCGACACAAGGAAACAGTACATTATTCCAGTTCCTTGTAGTCATAGAAACATAGAAACATAGACTTTGACAGCAGATAAGGACTGCTTGGCCCACATATTCCGCCCATTTCCCTACCTATTGGATAAGCTGCAGCTTCTAGTTTACCAACTGCCTACTTCCTCCTACCCCTACTATAATTGCCTTATAGCTGTCCTATGCATTCTTGAATTTCCCCACTGTTTTTGACCCCACAACCTCCTCAGGAAAGCAGTGCCATGTGTCCACCACTCTCTCTCTCTGTGAAAAGATATTTCCTCATGTTGCCCCTGAGCCGTCCCCCCATCTTTAAATTGTGCCCCCTTGTTTTTGCACATCTCTTTTTCTGAAAGATGCTGCCTTCTTGGACTTTGTTGATTCCCTTGAGGTACTTGAAAGTTTCTATCATGTCCCCTCTCCCTCCTTTCCTCAAGAGATTCCTTAATCTCTCTTAGACTCTCTTCATATGGCTTCTGATGCAGACCCAGCACCATTTTAGTTGCCCTCCTCTGGACCGCCTTCATCCTGTCTATGTTCTTGCAGAGATGGGGTCTCCAAAACTGCAAGCAGTACTCCAGACGGAGTCTCACCAACTGTCTGTACAGAGGAATAACAACTTTCTGTTTTCTACTGGTGATGCCTCTCTCTATGCATCCCAGTATCCCCCCAGCTCTCCTTACTGCCTTCTCACATTGCTTGCCAACCTTATGGTCATCTGATATGACTACCCCCAGGTCCGTTTCCATTTTGCTGTTGTTCGACTTCCCTCATTGTGTACTCTTCACCTGGGTTTTGTTTCCAGGTGCATCACTTTGCACTTCTTTGCATTGAATTTAAGCTGCCATATTTTTGACCATTCCTCCAACCTTGCCAAGTCCCTTCTCATCCTTTCCACCCCCCCCTTGTGTATCAATTCTGTTGCAGATCTTTGTATCATCGGCAAAGAGGCATACTTTGTGCTGAGAGGTATGGCAAAGCCGCCATTTTTATGCCCGCCCTCCCATCTCCCACCCCTGACCCTAACTATATAGAACTTCTTGCCCCTCCCTCTACTACCATTGGCTGCTAGTGTCTTCCTGTACACCCCTTCAACTTAAATATAAATTCTTAGATATTAGGCTGCTAAACCTCAGGAATCAGGCACTGGGTCAAACTGCTGCCATTGTCAGCCTTGCCAGTCTTCTCTACCTGACTTATAATACTACCTCTAGCTGTCTGTAACTAGTTGATTGAGCTGAAAGACAACTCTTGTCCTCTTCATACAAATCTCTCTATCTTAACTATCCTCTCTTTGGCAGCTTAGATTTTTAAACATGGCTCTCGTGTACTGGATTTATTTATTCTCTGCCTTTTGTACACTACCCTTAATTGGGTACAAGCTCAATGCGCTTTATCCTCAGGAACAGTTGTATCCCCTTCGACAAGAATGTCTACTCTTTAACTCCTTATATAATATGTGTAGTATCCCTACGTTCTCATATTTACACTCTCTTGAATCTTCCCTTCGGAGTAGCACCAGTATCCTACTATCAACGCAAGAAATGCCACTTACCTAGATCTGTACTTACATCTCGTGGTGTTTTACAGCAAGGGATCTAGTATATGCATTAACAGTTCAGCACAGCACAGCACAAAAAATATGTCACTGCTTTCGTACAACAATACCATATCCAGTCGAAGAAAGACCAGAACTTCAAAACTGCCATTTGCAGTACTAAGAAAAGTTGTGCTCCTGCTTTTGCTATGTTCAGGCACTGTTAAACTCAACCCTGGCCCAACCAAAGCAATGTCCTCACCATCAGAACTTACAAAGCTTGAAGGTATCAGCTTCGTGCATGTTAATGCATGTAGCCTCTTAAAAAAATTCACCTTAATACAGGCCTGGGCTACCCATGTGGAACCTGATGTACTTGTGGTCTCAGAGTCCTGGCTTCACCCTGTCACTCTGGACAAAGAGGTCAACATTCCCAACTACCTCCTACTCAGAGCTGATAGATCTGCTAGAGGCAGTGGAATAGCCATTTATGTTAAAGAGAAGTTCACAGTCACTACCCCTGATTCCACCTCAATGGCTAATGGTTTTGAATGTCTGACCATTAAAATCGAAATATTTTCATCATTGGCCCTTCATGTTATAGGATGTTACAGACCCTCATCATCGAGATCACAGCTTTTGACTCACCTCTCATCTATTATGGGAAATGACAACTTGGAAACTATTATTGTAGGTGACTTTAATTATGACTGGTTTTCCAATGCCTCACTGCCCCTCAAATCCTTCTGCGACTCTCATGGGCTCACCTTACTCATTAGTGAACCCACACATATCAATAAGAAAAACTCCTTGAAAAGCACATTACTAGACGTTCTTCTAGTAAGTAAATCCCATTCTTTCTCCCACACTGGGATTTTCTCGGCCGACGTTAGTGACCATTGTTTTATCACTGCCATAAGGGCAGTCCCAAAAATACCATCCTCAACCAAATTCTCTACCAAAAGATCAAACCGGAATTTTAACCTGCTTGCATATATCAGTGACCTGAAATCATCCCTGCTTTAGTAGGGCTTCTATTTAGCCAAATCAGTAGAATCAGCGTATGCAATTTTTCACGTAATTGTATCCAGAGCACTCAACACCCATGCACCATTCGCAAAACTTGCATCAAGACTAGAAAGTGCTGTTGGTTCACTGCCGAGTTTAAGAAAGCACTATTAAAAAGGGACAAGCTCTGGAAATTGGCTTGCAAAACACAGAAAGATGAAGACTGGTGTCTCTTCAGATCAGCTAGAAACCACTGTACTAAATTGATTAGAGAGGTCAAAGCCAAATTTTATTGTTCTGAACTTGACTCTGCCTCCAAATGCCCTACTAAGTTTTGGTCTACAATAAAAGATCTATCAGGCCATATGACAGGTAACACACTCCCTACAAAAATCATCTTGGACAATATAACTATCAGCGACAAAAAAAGAGATCTCACAAGCCTTTAACAACCATTTTGCAACTGCAGGTTTAGCATTTGACAACTTGCCTGCATGTAGCTTGCGCTCCCAACTCAATTTGCCACCCCCCATAACGTAGTTCTACTAAAGCAGTCTTTTCCTTCTCCCCTGCTTCCCTGAAAGAGGTTGAAGAGCTCTTACTCCAGCTGGATTCCAGAAAAAGTGCAGGCGTTGACACCTTTGATTCGTATTACCTAAAGATTGTCTACCACGTCCTAGCTATACTGATTATGCATCATTTCAATCTATCTCTTTCGCAAGGCACCATCCCTCACCTGTGGAAAATCGCACATGTTATTCCATTATTTAAATCTGGGGACCCCTCTGACCTAAATTATTATAGGCCAATTTCCCTCCTCCCCATTTTATCAAAACTTCTGGAAAAAATTGTGATTGCCCAATTGAGATCCTTCATAGATAATACAAATCTGCTAAATCCAATGTAGTCTGGCTTCAGAGACAAACATAGTATGACCATGGCCCTGGCCAAGGTAACAAATGACTGGCAGCATGACCTAGAGAATAAGAAAATCTGTCTGTGCCATTTTATTAGACCTAAGTAAGGCATTTGACACTGTCGATCACAGCCTACTTCTCTCTACACTAAAAGGAATAGGCCTTGACCATACTTCACTGTGCTGGTTTGACAGCTACCTCACAGACAGATACCAACAGGTCAAAGCTGAAGGTGAACTTTCTACTTCCAATCCATTAAAATGTGGTGTCCCACAGGGCTCTATTCTGGGGCCACTCCTATTTATTACATAAACACTATAGACATTGCCATCAAAGAGGCAAAAACTAATCTATTTGCAGACGATATGGTGATCTACCTAAGCCGCACAAAGCCTGTAACTCCCTGTAGAGATCTGCAAACTGACTTCAACCTACTGCAACACCAGCTGATAGGCAAAAAGTTGTTGCTCAATCCCAAAAAAACTAAAGCAATGCTTTTCTTACCTGCTAATAATGTTTCGTACTCTGCTGTTATTGGCTCCATTCCCCCTATTTCCACATTACTTGGGAAAAATTTGGAATTTGTGCTGAAATTCAAATACTTGGGGGTCTGGCTAGATCATGAACTTTCCTTTGTGGATCACATGGAGGAGCTATTAAAGAAACTGAGGCAGAGACTTAGTCTTTTTTTAAGGATTAACCGCCTACTAACCCCAGAGGCCAAGAAGCAGGTTGTTCAGTCCACATTCCTCTCCCTAATTGATTACACTGACTTCATAATACAGCCAGTGTGCTTCCTCTTACCTCAGTATACTGGACACATTATACCACCGAGCCCTGCACTTCATTACAGGTCTCCCTTTCTCCACTCACCACTGCTTCTTATATGCAGCTGTGGGATGGTCCTCTCCACACTATAGACGCAGCAGGAATATGGCCTATTGGACATACAATGCTATCATTGGCAAATTGCCGTAGTATATTGTTGACTGTCTGCCCTACCACTGTGCCTGGAACATAGGCCCTAAGAAACTGCTCTCTTCTCTCCCTAAAAGTGCCTAGGGCTCTGACACACTTTGGGAGATCTGTCATAGGGTTCATACTGCCATCACTATGGAACAAACTTCAGAAATCTCTGAAATTACAGTCTCCTGTTAGTCTTGCTATGTTCAAGACTTGTATATAAAATATTTCACAGAAGCCTGTAATTGTTTCACACGCTCATAGCTTGTCATGCCTGCTCTCTCACATACCTCTCCTTAATTTTCATTGTATGCCTGCTCCTCTTATACACCCTTTTTTCTAATTTTCTTTCCATGCAACTTGTCTGGGACTCCATGCATCCAACTGTGGGCACTGGGCGGTCAGTGTTCTGAAGCCACCACCTGAGACCATTTGCCTGTTCTCTGTATGTTGAGAGCTGTGACCACTCCTGGGCTCCCAGCTCATTCGCCACAGTTAATCACGGATGCCGGGTGTTTGGCGCTTCTGAAACCACCACCTGTGATCTCTTGCCTGGACAGTGAATCAGAGCTCAAGCATCTTCCTCAGGTCTGCTTCGATTGGTCCCCGTGATTCACTCTTTAATACCAGCTGGGAAAACTTACCCCTGCTCCGTGTACCAAACCAAAAAAACTCTGTTTATCTCATACACCTGCCTACCTGTTATCCCCTATCCTGCCAACCTACCCCCCTTACCCCTGTCTTATCTACTATTCCCCAAATCTCTCCCCTCGCCTACACCCCCTCCCATCTCATGTCTTCACAGTAAATATTATGCTGCCAATGAAGCTGCATATCATATCCTTTTCATGAACACCATCCATGTGTTTACTTGTTGAAACCAATGTTATTCAATATAGGATTGTTATATGTGTTGGTTCTCCTTCACTATTGTATTTTTTGTGACTGTTTTATTACAGTATATAAATGTATTGTTATTTGACCATGTACAACGCAGGTCCACCTTGCAAATGAGCTTGCTTAATGATGTCCGCCTGGATAAATAAATATTTTGATTGATTGATTGATACTTTTCCTTCCAGTCCCTCTGCAATGTCTCCTATAAAGACATTAAAGAGGACTGGTCCCAGTACTGAACTCTGCAGTTCCCCACTAGTAACCCCCCTTTCTTCAGAGAGAGTTCCATTTACTATTACCCTCTGCATCCTATTGTGCACTCAATTTGTTACCTAGGCTATCACCCTGGGACCCACTCCCAGGCTGGCTAAATTGTTTATTAATCTTTTGTGTGGGACTGTGTCACATTCCTTGCTAAAGTCTAGGTAGACCATATCCACAGCCCCTCCCTGATTTACTGCTTTGGTCAGCCAGTCATAGAAATTGATTAGATTTGTCTGACATGACCTTCCTGCTGTGAATCCATGCTGCCTTGGGTCCTGTGCTTCTCTGGCCTCTAGGTACTCAACAGTTCGTTCTTTCAGAAATGATTCCATCATTTTCCCTACCACTGAGGTCAAACTAACAGGTCTGTAGTTTTCTGCCTCTGCCTTGCTCCCACTTTTGTGAAGGGGAATCACATCCACCCTATTCCAGTCCTCAGGTACCACCCCACCCTGCCATGATTTGTTAAAAAGGGTAGTCAGTGGTGTCAATAAGTCTCCCCTTAGTTCTTTTAGAATTCTGGGTTGAATCCCATTAGACCCCATTGCTTTGTCCACCTTGAGTTTTAGGAGTTCTTTCAGGACCCTTTCTTCTGTGAATGGACTGGTATCGATCCCCCTGTCCAGAGTGCTTCTACTGTTTGGTTTAGGCAACTCCTTCTTCTTTGGTGAATACTGAGCAAAAGTATTCATTCAGTATCTCTGTCTTTTCACTGTCTCCGTCTGCCCACCTCTCCTCACCTTTATTAAGCTTCACTATCCATCCCTTTACCTTTCTTTGCTCTCTAATGTACCAATAAAAAGTTTTATGCCCCTTCTTAACTGACCTGGCTATCTTTTATTTGATTTGGGCCTTTGCTATTCTGATTGCCTTCCCCACTTCCTTCTGCTTTAACTGATACAATTCCCTGTCCTGCTCTTTCTGTGATTCCTTATACTTCCTGAATGCTATATTTTTCTCAATAACCTTCTCTAGTGCCTCCCCCACAGATCCTGAACACAAGGAAACTGTACATTATCCCCATCCCTGGTAGTCTAGTGCCCCCCCACACGATCCCTGAACACCAATCGCAATCACAGGAAGCACATTATGTCCCTTAATATAAATTTATGGTGTCTCCCACTCCTGTCCCAATATCAACAACTATATGTTTCCCTGGTGGTCCAGTGGACCACTACAGCCCCTTTCCCTGGAGCCCATTCACTAGAGTACCAGGGATTGGGCATGTGTGTACTTGGATCAGGAATCATGCTTGGGGGGGCCCACTAGACTACCAGGAAGTGTTGTGTAGCACATAACACATGGGTTTTGTGATCTGGTGGGGGGCAAAACACTACTGGGCTTGTGTGCTTTGTCTTTGGGCATGCGTGGGGAATGGGAGTACTGCCTCCCCTGATTGCCCGATATTACCACATGCTTTTTGGTGGCAGTATTCAGTACTGCACTACAGATCACACAACACGTTGTAGCACAGCACTATTCTTTTGAATATGCTGGTGCACCAGCATTCGTGGCAACTCCCCTCACTCCCTCCCCTACATACATTCACTTTTAGCATTGGCACTGTTACATAGCAATGGCACTAATTGGCCTTTTGAATATTGCAGCTGGGCACAAATTCGGTACTACTCCAGTGCAATGGGTTTGCATGTGGTGCAAAGCTTTGAATATCTGGCCCCTGGTTTCTCACCAGGCAAGAACCATGCTGAATCATGATTTCTCTGGTTAAGCATAGCTGATGGATTCCTGAGACGAAACAACATTACCACAGTGAGTATTTTTTTTTCTGTTTGGCCATGGTATCACAGTTTCTGGAATTATTTTCAAGAGGCTGTGCAGAGAAAGGGACCTTAGCCCTCTTACAAGCATCTGCCTTTACCACTCCTCTATGATCAGGATGGGGATACAGGTATTTTACCCCCTACCTGTCTACCTGATACTTTTTCTCAGATTTCTTATCTATGCCTGCTGCTGAATTTGGTGTTCATATGATTTTGAAGTAGCTTTCCTAAGGGAGTTATGTATAGGGACTAGCAGCCTCCTTGTAGTTGCTAGTCCAATCATGTCCAAAAATTGTACTTCCTCCTCATCCTCCTTCATTTCATGAGAGTAAGTAACTAAACTTTATTTCTAAAGCACCCATCCCTGGATGCTCTGGTTGCTGAACAAAGGCTTACATCAATATAAAATATAAGCAACAGATAATAAAATATAAAACATTTAAATTAATGAAACTAAAAAACAAGAACAATATGAAAAATATGTTGCTAGTAATAGTATCTAAGAAAAGAGCCTCCATAAATAGGTGGGACTTCAGACGCCTCTAAAAGGCTTCCAATGACCTTCTCACGACCTTGGGAGTGATTTCCATGGGGTCAGGCTGGCTACTGAAAAGGACTGCTGCTGAGATGACTTCAGCCAAACCCTGGGAAGCGCTAGGAGGCCTCCTCAGAGAAGCAGAGAGGATGGAGGGGTTCGTAAGGAGAAAGTAGGTTATGCAAGTAGTCAGGACCCAGACCATGTAGGGTTTTATAGGTCAGCAATCTGACCTTCAAGGAAATCCACCACCTCAACAGCAGTCAGTGCAGATCATGTAAGACTGATGTTATATGGCAGGACCTAGGAAGGCCACCAAAAATCTGGCCACCACATTCTGCACTAGCTGCAGAAGATGCAGGGCTTCTCCATTTAACCTCAGGTACAGAGCATTACAGTAGTCAAGCCTGGATGTCACAAAAGCATGTACTAGTGAGAGCATGTCGTCAGATGGGATAAAAGATTTAATCTGGGTGATATTCCTTAGGTAGTAAAAGCCACTTTGGACAATGGCCAATACTTGATCCTCCAGTGTAAGATTGCTGTCAAAGATCATGCCCCGATTTGCACCTTAGCAGGAGTAACCAACTGGGATGCATCAAGTACAAGACTGACAGCCTTCCTTGCCAGCCTGGCTTCCTGCCAGTGTCCAGCCTTAATCACTAATACTTCTGTCTTATCTGGGTTAAGTTTTAGCCAGTTGGAAGAGATCCAGTCCTGGACCTTGGCCAGGCAAGAATAACATTTAGAGACTCTACCATGTAGTCCTGGTGCAAAAGACATATACAGCTTGGTGTCATTTGCATAACACTGAAAACCCATACTTTGTCATCTAATAATATCTCCCAGGGGCAGCATGTATACCGCAAACAGGATGGGTGACATGATCGAGCCCTGCAGAACTTCACAGGACATGGGCTTCAGGTGGGAAGAATAAATTCCCATCACCACCCTTTGCATTCTGCCTGTGAGAAAGTACTTAAACCAGTTGATGACCGTTCCACTGAGTTCACAACATTCTCTAAGGTGATACAATAACACTACATGATCCACAGTATCAAATGCCATGGAGAAATCAAGGACAACAAGAACAGACCATTTATCCCTGTCTCTTACCCAAAGAAGATAATTTTGCACCTTGACAAGTGCAGTCTCCATACTATGCCTAGACCTGAATCCAGACTGGAGTGGCTCAAAGATGCAAAGGCAGCAAGATGTGCCTCGAGCTGTGTGGCCACCACCTTCTCAGTAACCTTCCCCAAAAAAGGGTACTTTAGAGATAGGTCTTTAATTCACCAGACAAGCCAGGTCCAATGAAGACTTTTTCTAGACAGGTTTCATGAGAGCCTCTTTCAAGGGCTCAGAGAAGACCCCCCCTCAAGAGGGAACACCAGTATATGTCGGTGAATACTGGACCAATGGACTCAACACAGCTCACCAGAAGATATGTCAGGCCCAGGTCCAGGTCACAGTATGTTGACCACAACTTTGAGACAATCCTACTGACCTCTTCCACCCCCACTGAATCAAACTTGTTCCAGATTTGAGGAAAGCCCCTGCTAGTCTCAGATCTGACACCACCCACCAATTCTGTGATCCAGGGGAGATAACTGACCTGATAGAGCACACTTTGTCAACCAAGACCTGAGCAAACTCTTCACATCTACTGGATGACAAAGCTCTGGCCAGCTAAAGACATGCTGGATGAAGTAGCCTGTCCACAGTCCCAAAGAGCTGAGCTGGTCTGTTCTTCACTGTGGCAATCTCCCTGAACAAGAACTCTGCCTTCTTATGAGAAATTGTCTTTTGATATTCCTTATAATGTGATACCAGGTACAGGGTGTGACCACGCTTCCCTACTTTCCTTACACTCTTCCTGTCCTTCAAGCTCCTACACCTCTCTGCCCCTCCCATGTCTCACTTCTAACATATTCCAACCTCTACACTAATCCTCTACCCCATCTAAACCATCCGTTCCTCTTTCCCTCCTACCCCTAAAATCCTTCCCTCCCTTCAACCTCTCCCTCTCTATCTCCTCCCTTCCTCACTCCCTCCACTACTACCTCTACCTCATTCCCATTCTTCCTGCATCCACTTCCTCCCCCACCTTCTCCACTCTCCTCCCCTTATCCTATCCCTATCAATTTGCCCCCCTTCATTGCCTCTGTACTAGCTATTCCCAACCCTACAAAAGTGATTGTTACTCTCCATACTATGTATCTTAACACTGAACTCCCATGTAATGTTTTGTTGCACATTGTGTATTAGAATTATGCAATCCCTAGGTATGCTATGTAAGGGACATCCTTGCAAATGAGCTTGCTCAATGGATTTTTATCCCTTCACAATAAACTGAACGGAACTAATCACTCTGCCCCTTCACTACTTTCCCTCCTCCTGTCTTCTCTCTGTGCCCCCCCCCAGTCTGTTTCATTAACCTCTTCTTATCCTGTTCTGTTCCTGACATTACAACCTGGGAGTGCCTGGTAACTCACACTTCTGATGTAATCAATCTGTATTGTTATTATGTAACCCCCTACAAATTGGGGTTTACTAAACTGTCTTCCTGGGCTTCTAAATGCCCACTGTCAGGATGGTGTCCTGTTTTGCAGTAGTCCTATTTGTCTACATGAGAGCACCTTAGTAAGCCTCCATGCCTGTCTCTTTAAGAGAGTATCTAGTCTGTGTTTTGGAAATCAGTCTGGGCTGGGTCCAAGTAGTTAAGGTGTGTGACCAGTCAGACAGCATGTTATATTGCTCCACTCTGCAGTCACTGTTAGCACAGAGGGAGCCCAGTTAGGAAATGTAGCCATTTATTGTTTATCTGTTAGAGTGATAACAAAAAATGAGTTTGTCTAACCTGCTTTCTTTTGCAGCTTGTGCTTTGAAAAGAGCCATTATTTTGGTTCTGGACTGCCAGTATTGGACCAATCGAATCTCTTGGAACCTAAAATGGAGACTGTCCCCAGGGGTTGTATGGGAAGGAAATTCTGTAGCATTTGTAGTTTTAGATGTTTGGCGCCTAAATGGACCTGGAGGTGGAGCTCCTACTGTAACAGACAGTTCTCTCCACCAACCAATTACAGGGAAATACCCAGAACTGCCTGAAGCAGTGTGTCAGTTGTGAGTGAAAGTTGGAGAGTGAACATCTGAGCAGTCAAGCAGCTTCTCCTAGAGGGAGCACAGGAGAATCGTCAGGAAGGCTCTGTTGGCCTGCCTGCCATGTTCTCTGGCCTAAAGAGATTGCCTATTGCAGAAGTCTGACTTTTCCAATTGCCAGCTTAGACCTGCAGCAGATGAAAGAAAGTGTGTCAATACTACTTGCAAGTGAGATTGAAGACTTGCTTCAGAAGCGATCAGCCTGCCTGAATGAGAGAAGATAGCCTTGGGTTGAAAGGCTTTTGCAATGCAGCTGTAATTAGCAAACAGACTTTATCTGAATTGTGGCTTAGAGAAATAACTGATTTTAGAGTGCTGAGTGTGTTTCATGGGTCACGATTTGATTCTCCACAGTAAATCGTATGTCAGCTGGTGGCTTTCCAGCAACAGATCATGAACTTTTCCCAGGACTGTTCCACCTGCTTGAGCCTTGCCATCTCAGCCCAAGCCCCTGCCTGAAATCCAGAGATCATCTCGGCAAAAGACGGGCTCTGGGATTCGGCCCCCTGCTCAACACCATCGAACAGTTAGCAACCACCAGGAGGTAAGTTGTGTAGGCCCCACTTCCCCCAGCACACCACATCAATACTGTGAGGTCTTCCTCTCACCTGTCCTACATCCTGGTCTGGGTTGTGTGAGTACAGATCAGGGTAGCTCCCTGCAACAATAACTGAAAATCATTGTGTGTCATCTACTTGCTTGTTTTGGGTTATTGCTAATGAAGTGAGCCATCTAGTTAGGGAGTACAAATATTTGGGTTGTGCACATGCTAACTGTCTTTCTTTCTAAAGGGCCCCACCAACAGCTGCAATGCCACCCATCCTGGGCAACACTCCAGACTAACCAGAAAAAGATCTGAGTACACAGGGTTGCAAGACTAATTATCAGGGACTTACAGTGCATGCTGAATCAGCTTGAAATAAATCATAGTGCCAATCATTTGACTAAATTCATGCCCATCCCTTGTTCACTTTCCCTGAATAAACCTGATCATCTGTTTCATGTTTAACCTGACTGGTGTGCGCATTATTAGCTGGGTCCTAGTGAAAGGCCTTGCATTGTGTATTACTGATCTTATTTTACAGGGGGTCTCCTGGGCAATTGCAGTAGATCCAGCTCTGGTGGTAAGTGCAAGTGGTGTGAGCATATTCTTATTGTTATTCAGTATATGCAAGTTGGTCTATGGTACTATTGTTTAGGCCACTAGAAAGGTTGGTGGGTAGTTATAGCATCCCGGAAGGCTATACCAAAGCAGTTGAGCTGCCACAATATCATTCCTCCGGGTGGAGGCACCCGTTCACAGAACTCAGGCCCCTCAGCCAGTGCATATTACAATAGGCAGGGGCAGTATCCCATAGAATAGCGCCACCTAGGGGTTACAGTTAAGTATGCCAGTATATTACTGTATGTTAATGTACATTGCTGAGTCTTATTGCAGTATCATATTATTGTGCTTTTTACTTGTTATTATGTAATTATCTCCTTCCCCTTCCCCCAGGACACATCTGGAAATGAGCTTTATGACATAGTATGTTTTCCTGGTAAATCTCTTTTAAATAAATAAATAAAATAAATAGGTTGGTCACAGAGGTAATTACCTGTGACAGACCCAGTGATTCCATATACTGGAGAAAGTTCTGATCAAAAGGTAAGAGTTCATTATCAACCCAGGCATTGAAATTGCCTAGAATTAACCTTCTGGATGACTCCAACACAAGGGTGGGCCATGAGGTCTGTGACTTCCTGCAGGAACTCTCTCTTATGGCCCAGGGGTCGGTACACAAGAAGGATCCTGCAGCCTGCACCTGAGCCCCTCGGGTGGCCACACACAATCAAATAATGTGGCGGGTTCCACCAGGAGCATGGAGAAGATAAGCTAGATGTAAAGCAGATAGTCATTCTTCCCACCCCTGTGGTCCCTCTTCAGGCAGTGCATAACAGAAAACCCAGCCAGGTGAACTGGAACAACATCATTACCTGGCCAGGTCTCTGTAATGCAGGGTAGTTTGACCAAGGAAATCAGATCTGCCATAATAGTGGTCTTGTTCCCCATCGACCTGGCATTGCAAAGCATGACCTAAGTAGGATGAGTAGAGACTGCTGGCCTACATGCTCCCTGCCACTCAAATCAGTGGAATACCTGTGGATGGGAACCAGGCAGAGGGAACCCCTTTCCAGTTCCCATTTCACCCCAGGACACCTTCTGAATCTAAGCACCCTAATGTCATCCTCCCCCTTAGCTCCCCCTGAGCCCTTCCACCTAGCCTCCCACCTCTGAATGATACCCACAGCCCTGCTGCATCTATATGTGTCTGCTGACAGGGGGAGGGTCTTGAAGGGGTGGAGATCCACAATAGCTGGGCTAAAGAGTAGCTACACCCGGGGGGGGTCCAACATCCCAACACATCACATACTGGCTATAAAACGAAAACTCCTGTAATATTAACAAAAAAGTAGACCTTAAGATAATACTCCTTAAAAACCCAGACTGTAAAAAGATATATAAATTAATAGCCACCCCACCCCAGCCTCACACTCATTCTAAGACCCTACTGTAACCAAATACACCACAGTCATACAATACCTCCATAAGTTATAAGTAAGTATCACCCACTCCCACAGTCATACATAAGCTGTCCACTCACAACCAAATTATACCCCATCCCCATAAATAAAACAACTCCTTTGAGAATCACCACAATTTAATAAAAGGGAGAGCAGCAAGGATAACAGCAATGTAATGCAATTAAAGCCCAAGTTCCATACTGCTGATAATAATAATCCAGATGAAAAAAACACTTTAAAGCCCACAATATAAAAAGACTGCCCATTGTGTTTATAGAGTCTCTGCTCTCACCAGAGAAACCAGATCTTCAACCAGATGAAACATTTGCAGTACTCTCACTACTGCACAAAGTCAGTTTGGAACCAGTATATGGCAGCAGAGAGTTAGCAGATTGAAAAGTTTTTGACTGAATATTCAACCTCATACATTTAGCAGTATTTTCACTACTGCTTTGTAATCTAACCAGGCAAAGTTTAAAAGCCAGTGTATAGCAGCAGAAAGGTAACAGTAGAGTGGAAATTTTATAACCCCAAAGGTTCTCTCACCACCCTCAGATGTTCTATTTAGTCAGAACGAGGTATATCAAATGAGTGCTCAGCAATGAGTGAAATCCAGACGTTCTTCAAGCAGCAGCCATATAGTGTTTGAGAAGAGATTTAAGCTTAATTGCAGCTGTATTCTATGTACTCTTTGACAGTGGTAGTCCTAAGGTCAAAGCAGTTACAACCACGGCATGAGATTCCGGTGCTGCAGAACTGGGCACTATTTACAACAGCAGTGACTGTAGTCACAATCAAAATCACTTGTGAACTGCATGTTAACATGCGCTCTCAACTCTCCAAATGACTGGCCTCATCTAGCAGTCATTCAAGCTGGGCTCATACCCAGCAGTCAGGAGACAAATTCATGGAGAGCTTCTATCAGCAGTGCTTTATAGTGCTGTCTGCTGGTCTTTCATGTCGATCACGGCTGCAATAATTCCACTCTGTTTCCCTTGGCCAGTGATTCAAAAAAATAGCAATACTCTCCCAGTAATGTCTCAAGTCAGAAAGTTGAAAAATGGTCTAGGCTGAAAATGTGGAGCAGCTGTAAAATTGTGGAACTGTAGGAATGACCCATCTCTGTCAACTCTACAACCTAAAAAGATGCAATGCATATATAAAACCAGGTGAAGTGCAGTACAAGGTAAAGCCATACAGCCCTAGCTTAAAACAAAAAAGGCTGCCTCCTCATATTAACTCACTGAAAGCCATAACTACACTAACAATTTCCCAATCTATAACTACCTAAATAAAATAGAGAATAATTTAGTTTTATAAGTTTTAAAAGTTAAAAAATTGCTGAGTTCTCCTCAGACAGCAAGCACCCAGTCCAACAAATCCAACAAGTCAGCAACATCCTTCACACTGCCACCCAGCCTGGAAGCCATCTTAGACCACTAGCCATTAGAGTTGATATTGACAGTGTTGATTCTTTGCTTAATGAATGAGAAGTAGTCTTCAGTAACTCTAGCAGGGGACTCAAACTACTGCTCAGCAGAGCCATCCAGAGTCATTGGTTTCCCCCGCCTCCTCCTTCTCCTATTCCTTGAACCTGTCTTCCTCCAGGACAAGTTGCTGGCCTGGAACTGAAGCATGGGGAGGGAGACTGGAATATTTAATAAATTTGTCATCGCTTAAAAGGTCTAGAAAAACAGTCATGTCTTTTTCATGTCCTTTACTGAGGGCAGTTGCCACTGCTCCACTGCCCTTTATTTAACTTTGCAGGATGATCAGCAGGGACATGATTTTCTTTTGGTTTTTTCTTCACAGGCACAGGTTCCAGTACCAACTCTGAGGCTCTTTTACTTATATTTAGCCATCACTGGAATCGGGGTTCCCCCTTTCAGACAACCTATTATTTTCTCCATCTTTACCATGCCTGTCTGATGGCTGAGCAGTTTTATCTGTTTTGTTTGTCCCATTTGACAGAGACTGCTGCTTATGAGTGGACAAACCCTCTGATGTGTGCATTCCACTAGAACTGGGAGCTCCCTCTGAGCCTTTATTATGCTTACGTGCAGTAGAGGCAAAATGAAAAGCTATAAGCTCTTCTCTTTTTAATGTGCTTTGCTTTTTTCTTTTGGGGTAAAACTTTTGATAAAGAACACAAGTTTTAGAATCATGATCGGGCCCCAGGCACTTTAAGTAAAGCATGTGGCAGTCTGCTTTTGTCAAGAACTTTAAGCTTTTCATTTAGTTTTTAAATCATGTGTGTCCTGTTTTCTTTTTAGGCCTATCAGTTATGCTGAACACTGATAGAGGCCTGTAAAAAATATGTTCCATTTTTAAAATAAAAAAAAAACAGTAAAACTGTTAGTAATTAAATAAATATAATAGAAGTCACTATAATTTGTTAGAAAAAAATGAAAGCATTTAACATTTTATGCCACAAAAATGATTGATTCCCTCAATTGGGAATTGCACTATAGAGCAGCCTTCTTCAGTTCCTGGAAGTGGAGAAACACTATGTATTGGAGAATTATTAATAAAAAAAAGTCCCTAACTAATGCAGTGGATTGGAAAACTAACTGAAACAGCAAGAGAAAAATATAAAATAGACCAGAATTCTCTAGACATCTTCAGGGTAACTGCTCTGTTCAAGCAGAGGAACAAAACTGATACCGGACCAGTAGGGAGAGTATGACCCATAAGGGGGCACTTGCAGTCCTACCCTGTAGCATATGGATCAATGTCAGGGATCCATAACAAAGTTATTGCCCCCCCAATGGTTGGATGCAATTTGTGAGTGAAAATGCATGCCAAAGTACACTGGCATGGGAGGAAAAGAATATTCGTCTTCCTGCATGCAGCAGGATTGTAATATGACATGTCCTCCACCATCATCACAATTATGGAGGACACAGTGCAGAGTTTGAATAGAATTCTGTATTCCATTAATTTACATATATTCTATCGCCAGGGCATTACACTCTGGCAGGATAATGCACTATAGTTTTAGGCATCATTGATGAATTCCAGCTGTTAGAAACAATTATAGTAATCATTTTATCTGAGCTTGGTGACCATCAGTGCCAATGTTGCATGCCCATTCCAAATGTTAGTGGGCACTGCCAGAAAACTGCAGAAAGTATCTAAAAATACTAATTGCCATTGTGCCAAGAGGAAGATGTTGGTGTCCATTGTGCCACAAGAGAGACACAGGGCATAACAAACACAACAAAATGATGCATGTAGGGCTTAGGAACCCAACAGCTGAGTATAGGATGGGGAGCAGGTACTGATACCCACAAAAGAAGAAAGGGACCTTTGAGCCTATCATAACATACTGTATGACTGCAAATAGGGCTGCAAGTTCAGTTTGACCTTAATCCAAAAAAGGCCGAACCCCAGTTGTTCGAAGGGTCGAGAACACCCTCTAACTTTTTGCTACTTTTATGAACTTTGGTTCCCTCCATAATTCCTTGGAGTATAGTGGTCCTCCCTCCCAATAGCCGATCATCAATTGTTGGCCCACTGTACTAAATTCCTTGATGTCTAGTGGTACCCCACCAACCAATAGCTGATCACTGGCCTATTGTAGAAAATTCCCTGGTGTGTAGTAGACTCCCCCCCAGGCAATCACTACTAGCCTGAGAAACAAGTAAATTGCCTGGTGTCTAGTGGTCCTCCACTCTGGTAGGTAGTGCTCACCCTGACCCTGGAGTGGGCAACCAGCAGCCTCCTCTCCACCATGCTGGCCACCCGACTGAGCTGTCAATGAATGAACATGTATTTGTATAAGCATGCACTCATTTGTTGCCAGCTTGCAAACATGCATTGAGCTCTTTCAGCTCTGTTGGGGGTGCAGACAAGAGCAGAAGGTTGCTTTAGTCACTGATGGGGTGGCTAGATGGGGAGGAAGGGCATTGTAATCCCCAGAGGGGATCCACATTGCCCTTCCCCCATCCTGCCCCCATCCCACTGGCGACCAGAATAACCCTCCTCTCTTGTCTGTACCCCCAACAGAGCACAAACAGCTCAATGCATTGGTGTGAGTTGGTGGCCTGTCAATGAATGAGCACATGCTTGTAAAAGTACATGCACATTCATTGACAGCTCAGTCAGGTGGTCAGAGTGGTGGAGAGGGATGACCATGCTGGTCACCCACTTGGGGTTGGGTTGGAGGGGAGTGGGGTGGGGGGCACTGCATTACCTGCTGGGGTGGTGGTGAGGGAGACACCAGGGAATTTACTTGTTCATCAGGCTGGTGGTGATCAACAGGGTGGGCCACTAGGCACCAGGGAATTTCATTGTTCATGGGGCTGGTGATTGGTGGGGGCACTAGACACCAAAGAATTTAGTACTATGGGCTGATGATCAGTTATTGGTGGGGGGAGGGGACTTGTGTCTCCTGAAAAAGGTAAAACCTGGTTCTACCAATTTTCTACCTGGTAGAAATTAGTAGAACTTTTGGGGGTTCGAGTCTCAAAGTTCACAAGGTAGAACTTTTAGAGGTTTGTACAGCCCTAACCACAAAGTGGCATGGCACAGTGACAGAGTAGTGGTTATAGTTAATGGGATGCTGTGGTGCAAATAGAGGGGTAACTCCAGCAGGAGAAGGGAAGGTGTGTTGCCACTGTATCACTTGCTGGTGAGACCCCACCTGGAGTACTGTATCTAGTTTTGGTGGCCCCACTTTAGAAGGACATAGAGAAGGTGAAGACAGTCAAGAAGAGGGCAACTAAAATGATGCATGGGTTGCACAAGAAGCCCTATGAGGATCTGTTGAGGGATCTCAACATGTACACCCTGGAAGACAGAAGAGTGAGAGATGAGATGATAGAGGCCTTCAAGTACCTCACAGGAGTGAACAGGGTGCAGGATGGGAGTCTCTTTCAAATGGTAAAGAGAACTAGAATAATGAAGCATGTGATGAAGCTGGTGTGAGGAAATACTGCTTCACTGAAAGTAGATGCCTGGAACATAGTCAGTGCAGTTAGTGGAAACAAACACAGCGGGGGACTTCAAGCATGCATGGGATAGGGATATATGAGTAAAGAGGCAGGGAGGAAGGAGGGTTACAGAAGACCAGTTAGGATCTGTAGAGACAGATTAGGCAGGGAACATCTGGACAGATTGGATGGACCAAGCGGTCCTTTTCTGCCAACCAATTCTATGTTTCTATGTTTCAGTGGCATCTCTGATCTGGGAAATTTGTTTTGAGTTTCTAGAGTATGAGAAATATTTACTGTGTATTTTGTGCTGTGCAAGAGTACAGTAATGGTAAACAGGAAACTTACATGAAGACATCAACAATGACAAGGCATTTGTAGAAGAGTCACATCTCTGAGTATCACAATGCAGGCAGCTGAAGGCAGAGCATTCAATCAACACGTAGTGATGCTAGTTGGGATCCCTTATAGGAATCTCAGATTACAGATCCAAAGTCTATAGCTGAAATACAACTCATCAGCTGTAGGTGCCTATAGTAGGGGTGATGATGAAGGAGATGTTATTAGGACTTGAAAAAGATAGAAAAGCCTAGGCTTAAATAAGAAGTGGAAGAGGAAGGACATGGTTGTCATGTACCACAAGAGTGCCACACAGTACAATAAAATCAGTGACATATGTAGTCCTAGGATTTTGTCTAGATTTTCCAAAGAATCTGAAAGTAATTTAGCGATGTATTTTATGCAAAGAAATTCAGTGATGAAAAGGAAGGCATTTGTCTGTGAATATTAATAATGACAAGGTATTTGAACAAGACTCATAAATGGGAGTATCAGAATGCGGTCAAAGAGAAGGCTATCCATCAACAGGATGTTTATTTACAAATTAATGACCCAGAAAGGCACACTAAGCCAAACTTAAAGGGAAATATCAACCTAAAATTGGGCTCACTCAGAGTGAGCAGGGGCCCAATTAGCATTATCACAAAATTAGTTTTATTACTTTCATTGTGTTATTTTACTTTAGGATTTATCTATTGATCCTGTTTCTTTCCACACCAGCATTTTAAATCTAAGTGCCCTTAGCGTGTGTCCACAACTCCTCTCAGAGTTGTCCCGAGAATGGCATCTGATGCGGGAGCAGCAGTGGAGCGTCTATAGGTTTACTATATAGTTGGAGCTTTTATTAGCTCTGGTTTGAAATATACATGTCTTGGAACTGTACTGAGATCACGTGTAGACTGGCAGTCAACTGCCAGTCTATATCTCATCTCGATATAGTACCAAGACATGTACATTTCAAACTGGAGCTATTAAAAACTCTGGCTATTTAGTAAACCTATCGATGCTCCCACAGCTGCTCTCTGCATCAGACGTCATTCTCGGGACTGTTGCAGGAGGTTGTGGGTGCACTGCTAGTGGCACTTGGATTTAAAATGCCGGTGTGAACAGATGCAGAATCAGCCAGCTAAATTCTAAATAAAACAATGCACAGTAAATAATAAAAAACAATTTTGTTTGAAAATGCTAATTGGGCTGTGCTTCACATGAGGTGGGGCCAGATTTTAGGTGGACGTTTCCCTTTAATATTAAGGTATTACCTGATGAAATGGGATTACAAAGGGAAGGGGGTATAACAAAGCATTACAAGCATCAAATAAAAGAACAGAAGGCCTTATATACAGAATTCCAATACAGACATACAAACTAAAGAAGGAAACTGGAATCTCCTGAGGAGCAAAGTATTTTTAAACTTTCCTTCTATTAGATTTTTTTGGGAAATTGTATTTGTGTAATTATTATAGAGCACTGCCTTTGTTCTTTGTCATAAGAATCAATGTAAGAGGCTGCAGTCCATGAAGACCTGTTAGCCTAGTATCACATACTGCTGGAAAGAGCACTGCGTGAGCGGAGACATAGTTAGCTGTAGGGATTGTGAGGCACTCATCTCCAACGATATGATTTGGAGAAGGGGATACTGCCCTATTTGTAAGACTTTCTGGAAACTTCATGCTCAGCTGGCAGTGACTAGAGAGGAAATACTCCAGCTGTGACTCCAACTAAGCTTGTTCCCATCCTGCACACCCCAACTTCCTCAAGGATCCACTGGCCAGAGGGGGTGGAGGGTGGTGGGGAAGGGGGCAAGAAGGAGATTGGGTGTGTGAGATGGTGACACAACCATCAGCTGGTCACAATAAGGTACAAACAGCAAACTGTTTTACACCCCTGGAAGAGTTTCAGGTGCCTGACATGGGCCATGGTGACCATTGGTCAGTTGGTGTTGATAGGAAGGGAGATGTAGTGCCACTTGGGGACAAGGGGGGGAGAAGTCTGTAAGGAGTATTCTAGTAATAGGAGACTCTATTGTTAGAGGGGTGGAGATTATAGTAGCTAAGGTTGGTAAAGGAAGGGGGAGGACAGATGGCTGCTTGGAACATCAGCATTCTGAAATTGGGGTAGGATAGGAAGGAAAGCAGAAGAGGGGGATAAAGGAGTGCTAGTACACCTTGGTACCAACAATCTGGTGAATCAGCCTGTGGACATGTTGAAGAGGGACTGCCAAAGGCAGGAGACAGTTTGAAAAAGCACTCAGCTTCCTCAGCATGTTCTGAGGTCCTTCCTGTCTGGAGTGGGGAGAATGGGAAGACTAGAATAAGGGAGGTAGTGACTGAGGAATTCAATGGGTGGTTGAATGAGTGTTGCCAGGAATAGGGGCACCACTATGTAGGACGTTGGGATGCTTTTGGGACAAAGAGCTGTTCAAAGGTGATTGCCTTCAGCTAACAAGAAAGGAGACAAGTATGTTAGGGCAGAAGTTCGATATCTACTTTGGCAGATGGTTAAACTAGCTGTGGTGAAGGCTGAGGCTAGGGGTTCCACTATGGAGGTAGGAACAATGAGGAACCTGGAAAGGACTTGCCCAGGGATGGAGGTAAGGTGTTCAGGGAACAATAGATGGGAGAATTGAGTCCATGAACGCACGCAGGGAAGGCACAATAGTCATGAAAGGAAGGGGAAACACACAGGATACCAAGGTTATTAAAGAAAGGTGATGGGGAGGGCAAGTGAGAAGCAATAGAGGTGCAGGCACATGTTAGAGGGTGGTATGCCTCAATGCCAGGAGTGTGGGTAATAGGATTAGTGAGCTCCAGGCTTTGGTAAGAGAATCTGGGCTGGATCTAGTGGGTGTTACAGAAACTTGGGCCAGTGGGAACAATGATTGGGACATAGCAATCCCAGGCTACACCTTATATAAGCATGATAGATGGACAGGTAGAGGGGAAAGGGTGACCATCTACATCAGAGAAGAGATCAAGGTAGTAGAGAATGTTGAAATTGGGGGGAAAGAGAAGGTAGAATCATGGTGCGTTCAGCTCACAGAGTTGTCAGGTAGGAAGACTCACATAGGGGTGTTTCACAGTTCACCGGGCAGGGAGAAAAGAGAAATAGGGAACTGGATGCTGAAGTAGGATGGGGGTAGCAAAGGGTGAGGTTGTAATTGTGGAAGATATCAACCTGTCAAACATCGACTGAAACATCCCCATGACCAAGAGTATCAGAAGCCAGGCCCTGCTTGATGTCATGCAGGACTGTGTGTTGGCACAACAGGTCAGTGATCCCACCAGACAGTTAGGCATTATAGATGTGGTACTCACCAACTCAGAAAGAGTAGGCAGAGTACAGGTCAGGGAACCATTTGGGTACAGTGACCACAATTCTATATGGTTAGAGGTCACCCTGGGCACCTGTAAGCCCTTGTCTAAGGCTGACATGCTAGACTTTGGAAGAGAAGACTTCAACCATATGATGGAAATTGTGCTGGACAAGTAAGCAGGAGTAGATAGCATCAGGGGGTGGAAGCGAGATGGGGGTTATAAAAGGAAGCATTCTTGAGGCAACAAAAGTGTGCATGAGAACAGTTATCAAGAGAAACAAATATGACACCAATTTGGTTTACTGAAAGAGTCAGGGATGCAGTAAAAGCTAAAAAAGGGCCTTTATAAGGCACAAAAAAGCAGGGGGAAGGGGAACAGGATGAGTACCAAGAGAAAACTAGATAGGCCAAGACGATATTCCTAATGTGCAGGAAGTATGCAGTAAGAGTAGCTCAAGGATTTGAAACAAAACAAGGTTGGATGTATTACACCATTGGCATGCATTTCAGTTTGACTAAGAAAAGAAACAGAAAAAACAACCAGCAACATCCAAGAATTTTAGAGAAGGTAAGCAATCATAAAATGTGGGTTTTCAACTAGAAATAATATAATATAAAAAAGATTGACAGTGTCACTTTACAACCTCAGTATGATGCAATCCACTGAGCAGTAAGTGCCCAAGATTATATTTGGAGTTCTGTTATATCTTTTTTCTAACAATTTACTGGGAGAAACCTCAAAGCGACATTTTGTGACAGTAATGCTAATTTCTGGATTCATTACAGCATAATGATAACTTTCCATTTAGGGACTTTTAATAAGTTTAGCAATATTGGATGCAATTTTTTTCCAAATTTTTATATGCAATTTTCCTATCAATATGCTGCAATCATAATTTTTAATACAGAGCTACATAAGGGAGCAATTACAATATCTTGTACAAACCAATTCCAGAGAAAACCTCTCCCCACAGTGTAAATTGTTTTTGGCATGATCTAGCCAAGGTATCACACACTTTTTTCATTTCCAAAATCATCTTTTTTTCCAGAAGACATGCATTTGCCAAAACTTTGGTGTTCTATAAAGATACTCAATAATTTGGAAGTCCCCAACTAGCTAATGAATTACAGATGATTGGTCAAGTTCTAAACAAGCACTATAGCCTGGTATAGTAATGGATACATTTAATAGTTTCTTGTACAATGAATGATCTGGTTTTTCTAGATATCTTTAACCACATGTCCCTAGATCTCTGTGTCATAAAGGCTTTGTGCTATTCCTATAGCATGGAAACCTAAGTGCAGCTTCTACAATATTACTTGTATACATGGAGTTAAATCTTAGAATGGCTCCACTGAACCGAATTACCTTTCTCTGTACATAAGCCATTTTCTTTTTCTATGAAAAATTATTATTGCATTCCAGATAGCATATTCCTTGATTACCTCCATCTTGGCCTCTTCCAGCCTAAAGTCTATGTTTTCTTGCCTCCACCCTGTTCATTTCTAAAAACAATTACTTTACTTTTATCTGTATTTATATTTAAATCCAAATCTCTAGCCTTTGTGGCAGAATATGAAACTGTGATTGAATGCCATGCTGAGACAAAGAAATAAAGATTAAGTCATTTGCATAAGCCAAAACAGGGCAGCTTCTGCTGCAAATTTTTATACAACTATACTGTTGTCAAGAGCAAACAACAAATCATTTTGATATACCGTATGTTAAATAAAGACACCCCCCTGCTTAACTCTTTTGCTGATCTTGATTTTATACATGAAATTCCTCAATTTGTCATATTATACCTTACACCAGTTGTAAGTACAGAAATTATTTACTACATTTATAAAAGCATGATCCAATCCCAAATATTGCATTCTCTTTCCCAGTATATTTTTATTTAACAAATCAAATGGTTTCCCGAAGTCTGTAAAAGCCAAGTATACTGGTTAAGATCTCAATAGAACATATTTTTCAAGAAGGTGATCTAATACAAAGAGTTTGTGTCATAGAACCACCCTTTCTAAAATCTTCCTATAAATAAGATACCAGTTGAAAGTGTGCAAGATGATTTTCCAATTAATTACATAAGACTCCTACTCCTACAAAGATTTTGAAGGCTGAGTCAAGAAGACTTATTGATCTATATATTTCTGGATTATTTAAGTTGTCTTTTTTAAACATGGGAAAAAGTAACTCCTCTCCAAAAGCATGGAAACTGCTTAGCAGTCAAGAGATCATTAAAACATTCTTACTGCAGGCCCTCAGAATACAGGATTTATTTTGAGCAATGAAATTGTTTAACCAGGAAAGGCACACTAAACCAAAACTTGTTTCCAGGTGTGACCTGGTAGCACAAGGAAATTAAGAAACTTGCTCAGGGTCACACAGTATGCAAGTTAGGGCTGTGAGATTCAAACCCAGGTCTCTAGGTTTGCAGCTTAGTGTCCTAAACCACAGCGATATACTGCAATACTGCTTTACTACTGGGCTATAAGAGCATATGTATTCGATCAGGGCCCTGAGCTTTAATACATTTTGAAATTTCAATAGTTTTTTTTCAATTTCGCTTTCTGTTAATATCAAGATATGAACCTGCAAAGGTGCCCAACTTTCATGAGAGTATCCCTGTCTATTAAGCAAAAAATTGATAATACCATATATCTTTGATCTATAGCCACCCTTGATCATTAGCAACCCTCAATCTAAAGCTGCACATTTTCAGATCAAATTTTAAGCTTCCCTCAAATGTAGACTGCTTTAGGCATTAGAACTGCAGAGTTTAGATACATGGAGATGTGTAAAAACAGTAATAACAGTAATAAAACATCAAGCTGACTAGATTACAAGCAATTACAGCAACCACCCTTAAGCCCCCTTACTGTACATGCCAGCAAGCTTGTCCCAGAACTGCAACTGTTTGTGAGGTGATACAATGAGTAGGTGAAGCTGTGCTGGATTGCAGTGATTACAGTGACCCCCTTAAGCCCCCTTACCATACATTCTGCTAAATTGAAAGGAAAAACAAACAACAAAAAACAAGTGGACTGTGTGTTCAGCATGTTCAGTGTTTGTGACATCCATGAGCATGCCCATGCATGTCTCTAGTGACAGGTAGTGACACATTTAATAACACAGAAACACTGACAAAACATACAAGCTTTGTACAAAAACTTTATGTACAGACAAATTAATAGAAAAACAGAAACATTAAAAAAGCAGTGACAGAATGTCAGTCACTCAATTTCATCATCACTGCTGAGATCACAGTCAAAGCAGCTCTCTGGTTGTGTGTTTTTAATCACTTGATTCTGCTGTAGATCAGCACTGACTCCAATGGCTAGTTTGCTGATAAATTCTCTCACCTCCTTCCTTCATGCAGCTGATGATATTAAGGTCACTGCTGGCAACTGCACAGACCTGCAAATGAACAAAAGTTATAAGCAAGCAAATTATGTAACCAACATGATTTGTAACAGGCAGACAAGATTACTTCAAAGGATTTTACTATCACTTCTTTATAACAGCTGCTAGGTGTCTTAATCCATTTAAGCATTCTGTCCTTCCTGAGTACTCATGAGTTGCCACCTTTTGTCAACTCCTCATCTGTGGTCATCCATCAGTCATAGCACTTTCTGTTAGCTGCTTTAAAGGGAGCATTCCAGCTCATGTCTGCAGGTTGAAGGACTTTTATACAACCACAAGGGATGATGGAGATGATGGTGTGTGTTTTTTTTTTGGCATAAACTGTAACAGCAGGGCTGATATAGCAACAGAAGGCACCCCATACTAGCATCCATTTACTGAATGCCATACTGCCCCATACTTTTAGCCATTTAGTATTCAGATCTTCAGACATCCACCCATTAGGGAACATGGCAACTACAACTCCAGTAATACCCAATGTATCTTTCAGCCCCCTCTTTCCCTTCAACACCACAAGCAGTGGTAGTTTTCTGCCATCTCCCACTGCAGCCAGGCAGACAGTCACTTTTTGTTTCTCATGCACCATTGTGAGCAGCAGCACTGACTTTGTATCAGTGTGGTCTCCTGTTCTATTGCCAGCATGTCTTCCCAAATTTCAGGCTCATCCATGTTGCCTGTCATGGATGTTGAGAGACTACATATGGTAATCTGTCTGTTAAAAAAGCAGGCAAAGTCAATCATTTTTGGCACAAACTCCTTACATAGAAACATAGGAGTTGTCAGCAGATAAGGATCTCTTGGCCTACATAGTCTGCTCTATTTTCCCTGCCTACTGTGCCACTGCAGACCCTACTTGATCTTTGGTCTCTCCCCCTTGAGTTGTTTCTAAGGCTCCCTTGTGTCCCATGCATGCTTGAATTCTGTTACAGTTTAGCACCCACTATCTCTGTTGGGAGGCTGTTCCAGGTATCCACCACTCTTTCCATGAAGAAGTATTTTCTCACATCCCCTCTGAGTCTCCCCTCCTTCAGCATAATAGTGTGACCCCTTGCTCCTGAGTATCTTTTTCCATGTAAATTGCTACCCTCAAGTACCTTATTAATACCTGTGAGGTGCTTGAATGTTTCTATCACGTCCCCCTGTTCCCTTCTTTCCTCTAGAGAGTACATATTTAATTCCTTGAGTCTTTCCTCATAGGGCTTTTTTTTTAAACTTCTTTATTATTTCATTAAAAATTCAAAAACCAAGACAACAACAACTGTAAAGTCATAGTGTTTGTCAAGTCAAATAAATCCATAAGCTGCTATGCTATGCATTTTGTACAATCTGTCAATATGTTATCCTAATATTTCTTGCATAACGTTTTGCACAAGTCCATCCAGAAAGAGAAATGCTATTAAAACAATGTACATTAAAATGAAAATAGAAATACAGATGTTTAGAACCATAAAGACATCAAAATCAAATTAAATAATAAAAGAGCTGGTACTTTATGAACAATGTGTCACACCTGAGTCAGTACACATTAATACAATAAAGTGCTAGTAAGGACCCAGTTGGGAGTTCCCAAGTTCAGTATCCATGCACCTGTTGGGCTAAAACACAAATATCTTCTATCTCCTCAATAAGTGCCATAAAAGGGAGCCAGGTCCCCTTGAATTTGTTTGTTTGTAGTCCAAGATCTGCAGTAAACATTTTTTTCCAGTATATAATTTTAATCAGCATGAGCCAGTCCTTTATAGAAGGTGGATCTGGGAGTAACCATTTTCTTGTCATAGCTTTACCTGCAGAGCTAAAAGGATCCCCAGAAAGGATGTTTGACTATTGCTTCTTTTACCCTTGGGAGGGACACCCAGGATGAGATGAATGAATTCCAGTTCTTCTAGTATCTGAGCCAGTTTTTTGTATTGATGCTTCAAGTCTGTCCAAAAAGGCCAGAAGACAGGGTAGTCAAAAAAATATGATAAGCTGAGCCTACCCCACCAAAGTTCCTCCAGCAGCATTCTGATTGATTCTGTAAGTAATGTTTTGTGCGGGTGGGAGTAAGAAAATAATGGGAGACCTGCTTCCACCAGAATTCCTTCCAGTTGATCAAGGCCGAAGTGTGGAACACACTGTACCAAATCTATTTCCATTTCTGAATGAAATGTGTCAACCAGATTCCCTTTTCCATGCTGTATGGGAGCCCGGAAGGGGGTGCTCCAGTGTTAATATAAGATATTGAGTAAGTATGGCTATAAATTTCTTTGTTAGCAGACCGTAGAGTGTGTGGAATGTTTTGTGTTTCCTGAAGATGAGAACCTTTCTTGAGAAAGGAAACCACCTGTAAGTAACAAAATAAATCAGCCTGTCTTAGTTGGTATTCCAATCTCATTTCATTAAAGGTTTTAATGACATCCTGCTGGATAAACTGTGAAAAATAATGTAAGCCTAGGTGTTTCAATCTCTGAAAGGCAGTGTCCATTTTTGGGGGCGTGAAGGTAGCACAATAAACTATTTGAGTGCGAACTGTCAATCCTTCTTGTAAATCTGACTTGTTCAAATAAACAAAATAAACAAAATATTGAGTTATTTCTTCACCAACTTCCAAATTTGATATAGATGTTGTGTCCATGGATTAGATATTACTAGTTTAGAAACATCTGCTGGTGATGTTTCAAATCCCTCCAATGGGTGGGGTCTTATTCCTCCCCTTAACTCCTGATTCACCCAAACATTATCAGGATTTTGTTATAATATTGTAATCCAGTAGGTAATTTGAGACATCTGATAGTATATTTTAAAAGTAGGTAAACCCAGGCCACCCACATCTCGTGGTCTTTGAAGGTCTGACCAACGTGTTCTTGCTCTTTTTTCACCCCATATAAAGCAATTCAGAGCTTTGTTCGATTTTAACCAGTCAAACCTAGGGATGTTCAGGGGAAGGACTTGAAACAAAAATAGGAATTGGGGTAAAATGTACATATGCCCTGAGTCAATTTTTCTTAGTGGAGATAAGGGGAGAAACTCCCAACATTTCAAATCCATTAGGACTTCTTGAATAAGCCTTCCCTAATTCACCTGGTAGAGGTGTTTAATATCTGTTGGTACGTAAACCTCTAAATATCTTATTGGTGTGGAGGCCCACTTAAAAGGGATCACACTGTCAAGGGCAGGCGTATGAACTCTGTGCATCAAAATTACCTCTGTTTTGCTTTCATTGGGCCCTGTGCATGAACGTGCAGAGTGGCTACATGCTGCGCGTTGCCACCCTGCACCCATTGTGCCCCCCATGCAGGATGCATAAAAAGGGCGTACAACCTGTATGTACCTGATCTCCCCAGCTGTGCAGATGGCAACTCCCTGGCGGCAGACAGGGGACATGCCAGCACTATGCTCCAAGCACTATGGTGTGTGTTGCTGGCCACAAGGGTGTGGAGGAGGGCACATGTTACAGCAGGGGGGACCCTGCCGTAAACCACTGTGTGCCCCCATGGACTACACCCACTGGTTGCATTGGGACAAGTGAACATCCATCTGTGCAACCCCAGCCCACAAGGATGATGGGGTGCATTTGGGCAGTTGAATGGGTAGGTGCCTGTACAGGCAATCCACAGGGACCCGTCAGTGGGGGTCAACATCTCTGCTGGACGTCAGCCAGCCTAGATGCTCTGACCCAAGCATGCCCCCCCCCGGACTGCGACACCACCCAATGTACTGATGCGACCCCCCTCCACACCCAACACAGGACAAAGCACCCCTGCTCAGATATGCCCTGTCCTTGCCATAGCATTGGCATCTGCTGCCCCAGCAGCAGTGTGCTCCAGCCGCATAGGGTGAGGGGGTGAGTGCAAGTCCCCCCCACTACATGACCAGCCCTGCCCTGGACATACATACATACACCTCCTTCAACAGTTGTCCCCACCCCCAGTGTAGTACTGGTACACCCCCCCCTGCATCCACAGCCCCCTATTCATCCTGGCCTCTGCAGGTGATAGTTGGTGGTCAGTGGACACCCCTACCCCTATGGCACCATCCCCGTACCTGTACCTTGCTGCTGGTGCGACAACCCGGGAGGTCAGCAGCACTGCCCTCCTCACACCTCCATGGCTGCTGGCTGTCTGAAATCTTCAGGGGTGTACAACCAATGTGTGGCCTGTCATGTAAGGGATCCACTGAGGGACCCAGGATAGGCATTGGATTGGATGCCCACCTGGTTCTGCAGCTATGCCCATGTCCATCCCATACAAACATGCACACTGGGGGGGCACAGAGAGGTGGCTGACAATTATGAATGCCAGCAGGTGTGCACCTATCTACAGGTCAGAGCTCCATCGGTGGGCTACACAACTGTGGCACATCCCTTTGGCCCCTTTTTGCATAGGGGCCATTGATTTTATAATCAGAGATATGGCCATATGTTTTTAAAATTTGATACATAATGGGAAAAGTTTGCATTGGGTTACAGAGGTATAGTATGGTTTCATCTGTATATAATGCAATTTTATTATCTCCTTCTCCCACTCTAATTCCCTCAATATTCGGATGTGCTCTAATATATTCCACTAGAGGTTCAACACTTAAAACAGAAAGGGTCAGGAAGAGCGGGCAGCCCTGTCTTGTTCCACAGCTAATAGATAAAGAGTCCGACGCCGTGCCATTCACTTTTACCCATGCTGTGGGATCTAAATAAAGTGCCTTTAACCATGCCGAAAATTGATTATCAACCCCATATTTAGGTAATGTGGCAAACAGAAATTGCCAATTAAGCCAGTTAAATGCCTTTTCAGCATCGATGGTAATGGAGATCTGCATCTCCTTAGACTGTTGACCATAGTGAAGTATATTTAGATGGCATCTGATGTTATCCGACAGATAATGGTTGGGAATAAATCCCATCTGATCTGGGTGTATTTGATTTTTGAAGAATTTATTAACCCAGTTGGCTAGTATTTTTGTTAAGATTTTTAAATCTATGTTTAATAAAGAAATAGGACAATATGAATCATAGCTGTCTGGTGGATTACCTGGTTGGGAATGATTGTGATAAATACTGTTTGCCAAGAGTCTGGTAGGTCACCCTGCTCATGGCAAGATTTAAAAAACGGTGCCAAAAGGGGGGTGAGTTGTTTCTGAAAGGCTGTATAAAACTCCACATTGAACCCATCAAGGCCTGGTGATTTACCTGTGGCCATGTGGAGAATAACTTGAGAAATTTCTTCTGTAGAAATAAGTGCATCAGTCAGAGCCCTGTCTAATACTGTTATGGAGGGAAGGGTAATCCCATCTAGGAAATTCAAAATATCCTCTTACGCATGTTTTTCTGAAGTGTCTGGATTATAAAGAGCTCTGTAATAGTTTCTAAAGGCTTCTGCAATCTCCCAAGGAGTATATACCTTCTTTGTGTCATCAGCCTTAGCTTATTTGATGACTTTCACTGACCTCTCAGCCTGTGTCTTATGCAATCTAAATGCAAGTAAGCAGCTTGCCCTGTTACCATGTTTGTAGTACTTTTGATTGACATAGCAGAGCTGACCATCAATTTGTTTCATTCCATACATTTTGAAGGTCTCTATGGACTCTTTGTAACTCCCAGTATGTAGTCCAGGATAAAGAGCTTTTATGCTGCTGTTCCAATAAGCTTAGCTCTTTTTCTAGTCAAAGTTATTTCTCTAATTTTTGTTTTTTAAGGTGGGATGCATATGCAATGATCACCCCCCCCCCCCAAAGTGGCTTTTAAAACATCCTAGCACCATTTAATTTTGGCTTCGTCATTCCAGTTATGTTTAACAATGTCCAAAATGGTGTCTGTAATAATCTGGTGGAATTCTTTCTTGTTTAATACAGATGTATTCATTCTCCAGAATGAGATTTTTGGCCAAATTCCCAATTGAATGTCTAGAGTAATGGCTGAATGGTCATTTAGAAGCTTTGGATGAATGACACAGTTTTCAAGTTTATACAGCTATTGAACGCTACCTAAGGAAAGATCAATTCTTGAGTAAAATTTGTGATCATTACAATAAAAAGCATAATCTTTTTTATGACTGATGCGTTTCCCACCATATATCCACCAGTGCTAGTTCCTGAATACTTGCTCGAACCACCCTGCTCATCTGTGGTTTAGTGGTTGTAGATTGAGAACCACAGTCATATTGAGGATCTATAACACAATTAAAATACCCCCCCCCCCCCATCAGAATCAAATCCTTCCCAAGGGCTGCTATTTGAAAAAATACTCTCTGTAAAATGTCAGGAGAATTCTGATTTGGGCCATAAATATTAATAAGGTGAATTTTATTTGCAAAGAGAGAACCTGATACTATTACTACTCTACCCTGCTCTGTTCTTATAGAGTGAGTGATCTAGAGAGGCAGATCTCTGCGAATCAAAATTGCCACGCCTGCATGTTTTCCTGAAGGTGAGAAGCTGATATGACATGTCCCACTCACAACCTGTGAAGTTTTAAATCTTCTGCCGCAGACAGCCTAGTCTCATGTATTAACCCAACATCAGTCTGTAACCATTTAAGATAAGCAAGTATTTTTTGTTCTTTTTATAGGTGAATTAATACTCTGAATGTTCAGGGCAGTGAGTTTTAAGGATCCCATAATGTAATATGAAATGAATGATGTAGGATCCCTTCCTACAGGTCCCTCCCATTACCCAGCATTCTTGAGATCACTCTACCAACTAGACCCGGATGTGACCAAAACAATCTTCATTAAAATTATTCACTTCATATAGCAAAATAGGTAGGTGAACCAGATTTTACTCACAACAGGTGCAACAACAATTAACATATAGATAACAGTGAAATAAAACCATTGTACCATGCTTCCAAGATGTAAAAAATAATTTCCACTTATGGTGTTACCATGGAAGTAGCAATTTTGCTAGCTAGCTCATAACCTAAATAAGCCTGATCAGTCACATGACTGGTTAATTGGTTTCACTGGGCTGAATCAGTGGAGCCACCAATGGGTCTCCTAGATGGCCAATAAAAGACCAAACAGATACCACATTCTGCCAGGGAGCTAAGGACTCCAAAATTAATATCAGGTCTATCTATAAAGTTACCCCCAAAATTCTCCATTGATCCCAAAATAAATGAGACCAGAGAAAAAAGAAAGACAATGGGTAAAAGAATGAGAAAGGAAAAAGTAAAACAAGGGGGAGGGTAAAGAAAAAGAGAGAGAGAAGAAAGAAAAAAAATCCTTTTTTGTCTCTTCTTTGTTTTTTTCCCCTCAAGGTACCCAACTGGGTATTAAAATGCAAGTATTCCCTGGTGTATAAATGGAAAGATCTTGCCATACAGTATATAAGAAGAGGAAGCCCACTAGTGGCTAGAATATAACCCATTCTGGATTTTATAAAAGAAATATCAGATTTGTACACATGTCCAAACTGGGTTAATAAGTGAGTCTTGTCCTGTATTAGCAACTCTATAGTGTAATTCAGGTTCCTGCAGCAACAAAAGAGCAGTAAATTATGGATGACTCCCATATTCAGTCCAGTCATGTGAGGAAGTATAATATCCATAAGCAAGAAAACAGCCACTTTGCAAACAGTTAGGAATGGAGCTGCTGCCTAAATGTGGTAGAAGATCAGTATTTTAAAATACAACATAAACATTCAGTCTTAAATTATAATATCTTATACAGTGGATGGGTAAAGCCAGCGAGGCATTCTTGACATGAAGAAAAAATATCAGGGATTACCGTTCATAAGGAAAGTAAAGAAAGAGGAAAGAAACATTAATTGGCTTGATATTAAAGTTCCACCGGTATTTCAGTTGCATCCTGAGGGCTATATTGATGCTGGTGAGTTAAAATCATCTGGCAGCCCCCCCCCCTTCTTTTTTTGTTGTTAATTAGAAGTTGTTTTGTTGGGGGGGAGGGTAAGGGGGTTGGGGAGGAGATACTTGTTTTTTCTGGTTATTTCTGGATGCACTCTATGTATATTATGCTGTGTTACTTGTTGTATGTTGAAAACATCAATAAACTTTGAATGAAAAAAAATCATCTGGCAGTACGGGTCATTCAGGTGTAAGTAGCTGTACAAATAACTGATCCCACATTTTGTGCAAGTTATTAAAAAAGAGCCCAAGGTGTGGGGTAATTAAGTAGCAAATAACACAGAAGGGCTTTGGCTATGGAAGGAAAAAAGTCACTGAACCTTTGCAATGCAGTGTTCATGTTGAAAACCCTGCTGCCCAAATATCCTCCTCTGTTATAGATTTGTTAAGATCACGCAGCTCCTTGTCCAGGAATTTCTTGAAGTCCTCCTTCATATAGGATGGCCACATTTCTGGTGAAATATTTGCTCTCCGGGGTTGTCCTGCTCTATGCCAAGCCATGAGGGCCAAGTGGTGCTCGATTGCTTCCATCCCCAGGTTGGGCAGGTGAAGTCCATCTTCTGTAGGGCTGGTGCTGCTTCCCATAGGAAATCAAAGGTCTGCCAGCCAGAGTCCATTTTAATGCACAGACATGCTGGATAGAAGAGCTGAATCAGAATATTTTTAGATCTAGCTTGTTTAATAATTTCCCTCACCTTGTGGCATTTCTCGTTCAGTTCATCCAAGAAGTCTTGATCAAAGAACATTTTTTGACCATCTATGTTAATGTCTTTAAGCCACTAGGCTGTTTGCAGAATCACTTGCCACTTTGGAAATTCAAGCATGTGGACAATAATAGATCTCGGGCATGCTTTTTGATCTTTTGACTTTTGGGTAAGGGTTCTGTGTGCTCATTCAGTCAGTAAGGGGACCTCTTTAGAATTTTCAGAATGGACCAGAGAATATAGGTAATAAATTCTTCCATCACTGCATGTGATTTCTCCAGGTCCTCGGGTACCCCATGAATGGGGAGATTTTTCCACGTTGCTCTGTTCTCCTGGTCCTACAACTTATTGTGGAGCTCACGTTCTCTGACAGGGAGGTATAACAAGGCCTTGTCATGCTGGTCCACCAAATCTGTAAGATCTCCCACAGTGTGCTCTGTAGTCATTGTTCTCTTTTCGATTTTCATGAGATTGGAGCAGAGATCTGCTACTAAGGATTTGATTCATAATACTGCTTTATTAATGCCATCTAATTTAGCTAGGATAAGTCCTTGGTCCACTCGCACTGGCCAATCTTCCCCACCATCTGTTCTCGTGATCAGGGATCCCACACAATCCTCGGAGGACAGGCCTAAAATTGAATCTTTGTCTGTCTTCACCTTTAATTTGGATGCCTGCATCTGGTTTTCCTAGGGTGGTTGCTGGTCATCACAGATAGTAGATAAATGTAAAATTGGGGAAGTTTGCTGCAAATTGGGTTATTGTTAATGTTTTATTGCCCTTGGCTTCCAAAGCTACAGAATCAGGCAGCATCAGCCCCATGATGTCACCGGAAGTCCCTCATAGGGCTTTTGATGCAGGCCCTGCACCATTTTGATTGCCCTCTTCTGTACCACCTCCACCCAATCTATATCCTTCTGGAGATGGGGCCTTCAGAACTGGACACAGTGCTTGAGGTGGGGCCTCACCATCGATCTATACAGGAGTAACACTACCTCGCTCTTTCTGCCTGTGATACCTCTCCCTCTGCACCCAAGCAGCCTGCTAGCTTTCTCCACTGTATTATGACACTTTTTTGCTATCTTCAGGTAATCAGAAATAATTATCCCCAGGTACTTTTTTTGTTTTGTGGTTGCCAATACCTCCCTGTCTAATTGGTACATTGCCACCAGGTTTCTGTGCCCCAAGTGCAAGATTTTGCATTGTTTTGCATTGAAACCCAATTGCCAAACCCTTGACCGGTCTTCCAGCTTTTTCAGATCATCTCTTACTTTTTCCACCCCCCCCCATGTGTCCAGACTGTTGCAAATTTTTGGGTCATCCATGAACAGACATACTTTCCCTTCCAGCCCTTCTGCAATGTTGCTAAGAAATACATTAAAGAAGATCTAGTACTGACCCCTGCAGCATCCTGATGGTCACCTTGCCTTCTTCAGCGTGAACACCATTTATCATCATTTATCACCACTCTCTGACTCCTGGTGCATAGTCAATTTCTTACCCATTTTGCTACTTTTGGACCCACTCCTAGGCTGCCCAGCTTGCTCACCAGTCTTCTGTCTGGAGCAGTGTCAAAGGCCTTACCAAAATCCAGTTACGCCACATCTACCACTCTGCTCTGATCCACTTCCGTGGTAACCTAGTCAAAGAACTCAATCAGGATTGTCTGGCAAGATCTCCTCCCTGTGAAATCATGCTACCTTAGATCCTGTAATCCACTGGTCACAAGGTATTCCCCTTTCCTTTCCTTTCCTTCCCTTTTTCCTTTCCTTAAGTAGTGATTCCATTATTTTACCCAAACCCGAAGTCAGGCTGACAGATCTGTACTTTCCTGCCTACTCCTTCTTAACACTTTTGTGAAGTTGGACCACAACTACCCTCCTCCATTCCCCCAGAACTTCCCCTGTATTTAGTGATAGGTTGAACAGGGCTGTCAGAGGTGCAACCAGCACCTCCTTGAGCTCCCTCAGTATCCCTGGGTGTACCTCATCAGGCCCCATTGCCTTGTCCACTTTTAGTTGTGCTAGTTCCTTGAGGACACTCTCCTCTGTAGAAGGACTAGTGTCCACCTCCATTCCTTTAATGCCTTTGTCCCTTATCTGTGGCCCATCACCTACCCCTTCCTCCATAAATACTGAAGAAAATTATTTGTTCAATATGCTTACTTTTTTCGGTCCTCTTCCACATAAATCACTCCTTCCCCTTTTAGCCTTACTTCTTTGGTCTTCCTCTTTTTGCTTATATACATAAAGAGTGTTTTATTTTTATCCCCCTTTTTTGCTGACTTGGCAATATTCTCCTACATTTGCACTTTTGTGATTCTAGCTGCTTTTCTTGCCTCCCTATGTTTCTCCTGATATCAGTTCAGTTCAGTATACCTTATTTGATCAACTTTCAAGTTATTACAAAAAGAGCATTTTAAAAGTGTGATTAAAACAGCACAGTTAAAATTTTTAAATAAAGCTTGTCTTATCACAATTCACAGGTATCTGTATATGAACAGTCCTTGAGTTACTTCAAAAATATAAGTACATTAAAATGCAATTAGTTTTAGCAGGCTTAATGTACACTGTACCTTATTGCTTAGCCATATACTAAGTCCACTGTAAAGAAAATGATCACTTTAGTTTTAATTTACAGTACAGTACAAGCTACTTATAGTGGACGCGTTCATTATCTACCAGTCTACATGCTATACAGAGTGGTCGGAATATCCAAATTAAGAAAAAAATAATTGTTGGCGAGCGTATCAATAACCAAGCAACAGCCAATGTACAATGCAGTGCAGTAAATTTATTCAGTTAACATCACCACTTAAATCAAAACATCACCACTTAAATCAAAACCTCAAAATGAAATGTTATGTTTGGCTTTCCATCACCCAAGCCATCCCTCAGAGGTGATAATGTCTGTCTTTCCCAATGCAATGGCAAGCTGTTCTGCTTTTTGATCAAACCAAAGACCACTAATGAGGGCATCCCTACCCCTGGCATTCTTGAACCAATGTAAGAGTGCTTTCTCTACCTCTCCATCCTTCCCTTCTCTCTTACGTTTTCAGTCAGGGTTCATGTTTGAGTGCCATTGATTGTAAATGTCAGCACACTGTCGAAGCAAGTCTGCGATTGAAGACTTTGACATCTATAAGTTCTGTGTCAAGTCATGCTGATTCATTTTAAGGAGGCTGTCAATTCATTCCAACAGCTCTACCTTCTCCTTCAATGATAGAGCCCTCTGTTTGCGAACAGAACTTGAACCCGAAGCACTAGCCATAGTGAACACACTCTGCTGAAAACTGAACTGAACTGATAGACCAGGTACAGTAATGCTTAAGTAGTGACAGTCAGGGAGGGACATCGCTCATCCATTGCTCAGAGAATCAGGTAACAGAGTCGATATAGGTGACAAGTGGCACAAATTACACAAATTACAAATTACACTCCATTTAAAAAAGTTACATTTGTGACAACAAAAGCGATATGTATTGCCTCAAAAATGGACATTCTAGCAGGCTTCCAACATTTGTTTTAAACAATGTTTTAAATGAAGGAAATATAGCAAATGGAGTTTGGCAACCACGTTTTGCCTATTATATCTGACTGCCCAGGTTAAGGGTGGGTGATCTAAGTGGTGTATACTGTACTGTATTATGATTTTTTACACATTTTTCTTGTGACTCAATCTAATATAGTCTATTATGCCTTTTGCTATAAGGTCAAATTGAGGATTAATCAAGATTCTCAAAACCTCCGGCACAGAGAGCACATTTGTTTGGAAATATTGTGATAAAACCTTGTTTCGCATTTTGTTGTATTTTGGGCAATGGCATATCACATGTTCTAGAGTTTCCATGTTATTTGTCCTACAGTCACAGTTAATATTTTCAACTTTTGATTTATCTTTAGCATATACATATTTCATAATGTTGAAAGGACATAATTCTAGAATTTTAGAAAAAGAGCCCTGTTTTTCTTATTGACCAAATGTATTAAATAGGGTTTGAGGACGTGATTAATTTTGTTTTAGGAATACCAATGGTGAAGGTTTAAGAATCTAATTCTGTTCATATCTTCCTGAAATTAGGCTTGAATAAGTCAAGTTTTAATTCTTTTATTACAGCCTGTAGATATATTTATTCCCTTTTGTTGATCCATTCAACACTGTAATAAACCTAGTTTCATAAGAATCTCAGTTACTTGGACCAGCCAAGGAGATGGTTGACTCCTGTTTAGCCATTTGGTTTTCTCCACCAAGCATTTATTTGCAATTCTGATTTGGCTTAGATTTGAGCATCTTATCCAATATCTTAATTTAGTAATTTTTACTAGGTATTTAATATGTATTCTGCCCAGTTCAGCTCTTGCTATCTGAGGGGGAGTCAACCTGGGTGGATTCAATATAGATCTATAAAGACACATAAAGGACTTTTCTAGTTTATTGGTATGTTTATCTAGCCAGGTTTCCACAGAATAAAGAGCTACAGGATTCATTCTCATTTCTGCTGCATGCAAAACCACCCAGATCAAGTATCCCCCACATTTTGCATCGTACCTTAATAATGTATTTTTACTTAATTAATGTGCTTTGAGCATATGTTCTTTGTTTAGTATATTTCCCATCACTAAATATATAAATACCCAGGTATCTATAATTTATAACTGTTTTAAGTGGAACATTATGTATATACCATGTAAACTTATTTATATGTTTGCCTACTGTTAAAATTTGGGTTTTATTTGTGTTTATTATTAGGTTGCCTTGTGAACAATAATTTTGTAACACCCTTAGTTGCCTACTAGACCAGCTGGAGAGAATGAAATAAGTCCCAAGCCATCCATGTGAATTAAAATGTATTTATTTATTTATTTAGTTTTTATTGATCGAGTAAGTGCACTAGACAAATTCTGCCTATTTTCAGGCATGACCTGGGGAAGGGGGATACAGATGAATGCTAACTGACCTTGAACCAGATTAAGCTGTTGGTGGTATTTTTAGTGAATGGTGGGGGGGAATTGTCCACGGCACTGGGGAAAATCCCCTACTATCCTGTAGGGGGAACCTCTGGCCTGTGAAATGGCCACTTTCAGCAATCCTCCTGAGGAGATGGATGTCTAGGGTTGGGGGAGCAAGCCTCCTGTCCTGCCTCCATATCTCTAGAGGCTCAGCATGATTTAGCACCAAATTTAGCTATTCAGAAGACTGGAGCTGAAACTCCAGAAGTGTTTCACTCAACAGATTATTTAAGCCATTCTGGTGATATTTCTGGGACTGGTCTAGAGCAGCAGGCTTCCCCTCCAACCGATGCTGAAGTTTCCTTGATTCAACAACTGTCTTGTGAAAAAATTCATTACCTGGAGCTTGAGTTGGATTTGCAGGATCAAATCACTAGGCTGAAAGCTGGAACACCAAAAGTCGCTCCCTTGACAGAGCAGGGTGACAGCGTTCATGACATAGCCGCATCAAGGGCTCTGGCCCAGGCAGGGCCAGGTGAGTTATTATCTTTCACTAATTCATCCAAGGTTGCTTCAGGATTTGTTGATGGTTCGGCTGGCGTTCCAACTGCTTTTTCTGGTAGGTGCCTACAGCCGACCACTGCATTGCCAGTGAATACATTGTCTTCCGGGTCTGAGGAGAAGAACCCTCAGCTCCCTTCAGCCCATTTGGATAGTGATCCATTTTTTCCATTTTCCCCTATTCAAGAACCTCTGTCTAGGAACACAGGGTTTGTTTTGAAACCTACTCCTGCCGGCGGTCAGCCCGGAGTGTCTCCCTTTCTGAGCCCTGCTCCAGTTATTTATCAGCACTCACCCAGTCAACAGGAGGATGTAACAGTTTTCCCATTTAGCTCTAAGGAGGGCGGCTTGGCATTTGGGGCTAAAGACGATGTAAAAGGGTACAGAACTGCCGTGACCCTAGCCAAAAGGCATATTTCTTTGGGATTTGACTCTGATACTGGTAAAGTTTTGTCTACGTCGTCTTTTCCTGATGCTTCAGTCGGGAAAACCACTGCTGCTGTGTTACAATCTGCATTTGCTCTTGATAAGGAGAAACTCCCCCCCCCAATTGAACCTTGATTCCCACAAAAGGCTCTCAGCAATGTGGGTTGGAAGCTTTCCCCTGCTGGTATCTGGCTGCCTGACCCTGACTGGGATCCGAAATTGAATTTCTCAGTCTTCTCCAGTATGGTGTCCTGGGGGACTTCCCAAATCTCTTCCTGGCTCTCTGCTTAATGCAGATTTATGATCTGATGTTAAATCTACAAGTACTGGGGTATCTCCTTGCCATCTGCCCCCTGTCCAGCAGGGTCTGCCTGGTGCCTCTTCTTCAACTGACTTACCTATATTTCTGGAAGCACGTGGGGACAGTGCTGTTATTCTGGATGAATCTCCACAGGACTCCCCTCAACCTAAGAAATGTCTCTTGTCTGATCTGTTTACTAAAATAAAGAAAGAAGCTGCCCCCAAAGGAATGCGGTATGGGTCCACAATAAAGGGGGTCTTGAGCACAAACCAGACAGGCATTTCATGGGAAAACACTTGCTGAAAGACTCCCTTCATTTTTCCCCACATGAGGTTTTTTGCCTTTATTAACATCAGTGGGGAGGATAATTATGACATTAGTTTTCACACTCCTTATGCTCTGGACCTCTTCTGAGAGAGGTATGATCAGGTAACATTTTCACCCACATGGACCCCCTTTTTTGTTATCCCTCTTACTAAACCTTTGATTTAATTTGTTACCATCACGTTCCATAATGAGGGGGTACATGTGGATAATATCACTTATTGGCTCTCCCAGAAATGCAAGGTCTTAAGTGACCCTGAGGCAAATATGGACTCTGAACTATTCTGGACTGGTGGTTGGAAATATAAGGTCAAGCTGTGGCAGTCAGATTCAGGGATTACTCATGTTCCCAATTCCTTTATGCTGGGTAGGAACTGGGGAGTGTGCTTCCATGCCAGGCAGCCCAGGGCATGTTAGAAGTGTGGATGCAGGACTCACATCTCCAGTTCCTGTGATAAACCATGCTGTGATAATTGTGGTGATGTTGGGCACATTGCTTTGCAATGCATCTCCCATACTAAATGTGATTTGTGTGATGAGATTGGACACATTTTTGGTGAATGCCCTTGGGTAGCAAAAAATAAGGCCTCATGTATGAGCCCGAACTTGTTAATTCAATATGTGCAGGATTTGGTGCCTGGTCTAGAGTCTGACCCTCTTCCCCCTCAGATTTCTATTCCCCTCCCTGCTGTTTCCATTGCCCAGATGTCTATGCCCCCCTCCCCTTTCTGAATTTCCATTGGCTGTAACTATTCCTCCTCCCTCTCTTCCTCTTAGTAAAGAGCCCTCTGGAATGGTGGCTGTGGAGCCTGTTTGCTATAGAAATCCTGACCCCTTGGTACTTTCTGCTGAAGTCCTAGCACCCCTTCCTAGATGTTCTTCTAGGAATTTGAAGGCCAAACCTGTTTCGCCTCAGGGTTCCATTGAATCTGTTAACCCCTTTGAGATTGTGGCCTCTGTAGATAGAGCCTCTGACATGGACCAGTTGGAGTCGATGTCCAGCCTCCTGCTGCCCTGAATGCCACTTCAACAGCTGGGTTGGTTGGTTATGGTGGTAAAGAAGAAAAAACAGAAAAAGATAACTTAAAGCTGCTATCCCATTGAAGGTGGGATCAGTAAATATACATAGTCTTTTAAACTCCATAAAGCATCAGGCAGTTTTTGAACTTATCCATGACTCTGAGTTTGATATCTGCTTTTTGCAGGAAATGTGGATGTTCTCCGAGGATCAGATTCAATTATTTCAGGGGGAATGGGTGTGGGGCCCTTCCTACTGATCCTTTGGATTGGACAGTGGCAATGTGGTGGGAGTTTTATTCAATGGGTATCATTTCTCTCTGATTAAACTTATTGATTTATGCCCAGGAAGGGGTTTGATTGTGGATGGAGTATGAAATGAACTGCATTTTCATCTTATTAATATATACAACCCACAGTTGAAGGCAGAGAGCGTTTCTCTCCTTCATGCAATACAACCATACTTGGTTACTTCTCATACTATATTTTTTGTGGGGATTTTAATTGCTCCTATAAAAAAGATGGGGGTTCCTCCACTAAAAAAGTGCATTGTGACTCCAGTGCCCTTTACCAAGTTATCGACTCTGCTGAGTTGATTGATTGCAGTACTTTTCGTAAATCTGGGCCTAGTTTCACCTATATGAGAAACAAATATTACACCACCATAGATTATATGTTTGTGTCTAACAATTTGCCACACTTCTCCTTTCATACCCAGCCTACTGAGTATTCTAATTATTTAATTTTGTACATTGTTTTAGATTGTACCCTGGGGGCCTCTGCCCAATCCAACCGCTGGAGGCTCTGCACTTCAGTGTTGAAAGATCCATTGGTCCAGCCATGGATCCTTGGGCTGATTGTTGCTTGTTGCTCTGTCAGTTTTCTTTACTCCAATTTTAGGGAATGGTGGATGGATTCTAAAGCTGATTTTAAATCCTGGTTCCAGCAGTTTGGTAAAAAAAATTGTGAATAGCAAATTTTTGAAATATCTTTCTTTATGTCAGCAATTGTTTAAATTGGTTACATTGGCTAACACTACAAAATTAGATTATTCTTCCCAAATCCATCATTTAAAAAAATAAATGCTTTTCTATCAATACAACAGGGCTCAGTCTCTACAGGCTATGCTACAGTAAGGAACTCAAAAGTTCTCAGTGGGTGATCCTTTAGTGGCCTGTAAAACTTTGAGGCACACAGTCTCAATGGACTCCTTGCAGAACCAACAAGGGCAGATGATCCACTCAACTCCGGCAATCCATGAGACTCTCATATCCTTTCTCCAGTCCCACAGTCCTCTGATTTTACCTTCAGATGAATCCATCCAATCATATTTGGACGCTGTCAACATTCCACTTATTTCAGCTGAGATTCCTCCTAATCAAGACCATGTCGGACCTGACAAAATTGAACAGATTATTAGATCTCAGAAAAATGGTGTTTCACCTGGCATATTTGGTCTGCCTTTTGAATTTTATAAAGCCTTTTCCTCAGAACTGTCTTTATGTTTGGCATTTGTTTTTGGTTATTTTTTGTCTTCCCAGAAAATGCACCCTGCCTTTTTGAAAGGCTTATTGATATTTTTATTTAAATCCGGTAATAAATGTCTTCTCCAAAATTGGATACCAATTACAATTTTAAACTTGGATCATAAGATTTTAGCCCATATTCTAAATAATCAGTTGAAAAGTGATGCCTCTCTGGTCATTTCTCCCTATCAGTTTTGTGGGATACCCACCCAAAAAATTCAGCAGGTTCTTATGGTAGTAAGGGATCTGATTGAATTTTTATCTCTAAATGGTATGACTGGCTGCCTGGCTTCCATCAATCAGGAAAAAGCCTTTGATCGATTGTATCTGCCTTTTTTGTTTGCAGCACTTAGAGCTTATAGGATCCCTGATTCTTTAATCCATCAGATTCAATTGTTATATTCCTGTACTATAGTTCACCCAGTCCTTTGGTGTCAAATTACTGATGGTTTTTCTGTCCCTACCGGAGTTCACCAAGGGTGTCCCCTTAGTCCTCTATTATACCCATTTACTTTGGACCCCCTTCTAAGAACAATGGCTCTTTCCCCTTCTTGGACAGGCATCTCAGTACCTGGCTGTGTGAGAGAATTAAGGGTCCAGGTATATGCTGATGATGGCTACCTGTTTTTTACTGATACTACCCAGTTGTCTTGTATTCTGCAGGAGATTTCAGAATATTCTGTACTCTCCAATTCAAAACTGAATATTCTTAAAAGCAGGGGCCTGTTTTGGAGAGCTGGGTCTCCTTCCCCCGTGTGTGTTGAGGGTATCCCCTTTTCCTCAGATCCCCTAAAGATTTTTGGGGATTACCTTTGGGCCCCAAAATTTGCCATTATTAAACTGGGAAGTGGGGTTGCAGAAGGCTGAATCTAAAGTTGTTAGATGGAAATACTGGAAAATGTCTAAAGTAAAACAAAGTGCAAATCATTAAACAATTTCTTATTCCCATCTTACTTTACAATGCAATGATCTATACCCCAGGGCATCTGGTTGTGAAATTATATAGCCTTTTCTTCCAGATGCTCTGGGGAAATAGATTGAACCCCATAAACTGATGTTTTACCTACCAATCCAGAGAAAAGGGTGGTCTTGAGATGCTCGATCCTATAGTATTATTTTCATACTTTATTTATCTCCCAGACAGTGAAAAGTGGGTTGGCCTTATCTCCAGCCTCCCACAACCACTGGACTCAACATATATTATCTTGTTTTTTTTCTGCTTGGAGTTGACCCCTTCCTGCCTGCCTGTCTATTTACATGTACCTGAATTTTTTCATCCTGTGGTGATCAAATTGTATAAATGGGGTATTTCTAAACAGCTAATTATTCAGAGTTCTGGTCGTCAACTTTACCAAGCTGTTATGGCTATGGTTTCACCTACCGAATCAGTTTTTAAGAATTGCTCTCCCCAAAATTATCATTCAATATTGGCACAGTTATGTAATCCTAGAATCCCCCCTTTCATGTGGGAGCACCTGTGGCTCTCTGTTTACAGGAGGATCAATGTACGGGGTAATGCTAAACATAAGGTATTGGAGGACTGTAATTGTCCATATATGGACTGTATCAATGTAGAGGAAACTGCGGAGTATTATCTTTTTGATTGTTCTTATGCTAAACCTCTATGGTCCCACCTAGATTGCTACTGGAACATGAAGTGGTTGTTCACTATGTCATGTGAGTTTTTTATATTGGGTCAATATGCTCAATTAGATTGTAGGTATCATCCAGACACATTGGCTGTTTTTTTCTATGCTGTTTAAAGTATTATCTGTGGCAAAGTAGGTGCCACATGAGTATTATACCAAAGGTTGGTGCCATATGATACTGTTCGTGTTTTGGTCTCTCAAGCTATGGTCAAACTTTATGTTTCTGTTGTTGCATGTCACCCTTCATTAAAAGTTTTTCAGTGGTAGAAAGGTTTTAATATCTTTATCAAATATAAATTAAGTGGTTTGTAGTTGTTAAAATATGTATGATGGTAATACTTATTTTTTTTCTCTTGTTATGATTTCAGTTCTTCTCCTCTTTGTAGTGTGAATCAACACAGTTGTGTTCCTTTAGTTTTTATTTGTACCTTTTGATTTAACACCTATTGTACCTTATGTGTTTTTGATGTTATTATAATAAAAATTCCCCTACTTTTTTTGAGAAGTGCCATGAGATCTTTAACATCCACCTGAACTACCACCAGAACAGACAGATGGGACCTCAGTTTAACGTCTCATCCGAAAGACAGATTGGGGACAAGAATACCATTAGCTGATGGAGAGTGAGTAGAGACAGGAATAAGAAGGTCAGGAAGATCATTAACAAATTAATTGAATAACATGGGGGCTAAAATGCAGCCTTGATTCACCCCTTGATTAGAAATTAAAGGTTTTGTTAAATTTCCTGTTTGATCATATCTAATGTACTGTAAGTTCTATGTTGTGAATATAATTTAATAATAATAATTCTCAATATTGTTTGATTTATTTTCATATTAAATAGCTTTTCCCAGAGTAGTTCTCTGTCAACCCTATCAAAAGCACCCTGGAAGTCAACAAATTTAATATAGATTGATAATTCTATTTTCAAATAATATTTTTCAATAATATGATTTAAAATAAAATATTGATCGCTTGTGGAATATTTTTGCCTGAAACCTGCATGGTATTTATATATGAACATAAGAACATACAAATGTGACAACAGAACAGACAGATTTATTTATGATGCTTTTTTTGATTCAACCATACATTGAGTCTAACAAGAATAACCCTTGTAAACATTTTACCAAGGCTATCCAATAGGCTAATAGGCCTATAGTTTTCTGGTAAGTTGGGATTACTTTTTTAAATATAGGAATGATTGTATTTTCTTACCAAGATTGTGTAAGTTTTGTATATATTTGATGCTGAATATTCTGACCTCTATCTTGATAGAATAATTTTTTATAATACAATACCAAAGTTGATGATGGTATGTGAGCAGGGATAATAAAAATTTCCAGTGCCCTTAGCCACCTTTAGCCAGAATTATTTTATATTTCCATTCGTAATTGTTTCCAGCATGGATTTCCATTATGATTGCTGATAAATGTCATGGTTTTTGATTAAATATGTTTTACATTCTTTCCTAAGTTTGTTTAAATATTTAATATTTTCTTTATTATGATTTTTTCCTACCTTCCTTATTTGTTTGTATAAGTTATTTTTGAAATTCTGACAATCCTTGTCAAACCAAGTTACTTTTTCTTTGATGTTATTGTTTTTATAAAGAATAGGTGAGACTTTGTCAGTAAAATTCCCCAAATTATTAACAATTTCCATTACAGAAGTTTTCTTTTTAATGTTATTGCCTAATCTTTGTATATTCAAACTTTTTATTATATAAGTCACATTATGTTCAATGTCTACAGAAAAATATACTCTTTTTTATTTCTGATTTTTACTTGTGGCATCATGTTATTTTGGTTTGAGTGTTTATCAATGTACAAATCTAAATGAGCTATTACTGGATAATGATCACTCTCTGGTTGGAGTATGATATCAAACTTGATAATCCTAATAATCCTAAGAATTTGGCAAGGGAAAATGCAGATATAATCTATAATACTTGCTCCCATACCTCTCAAGTGTTCCTCATTATGAGGGGCATCTTTCATTTGGCCCCTTAAAATTGCTCTGTCCCTCATGAAAAAGGTGCTGCCCACACAGAGAATGTGCTGTAAATTTAGACTTTAAAGCAGAAACTTTTAATATTCTAAAATGCAAAATAAACTTTGTACAAGTAAACACTATGGTGTTCACAGTGTTCTGAGCTTGTATCCCCATGTTTGAGGATATGTCCCTCATTCTGAGGGTCTGTGTCCCTGATTGTCCCTTTTTTCAGTGTCCAAAAATGTCAATGTCCCTCATTTCAGTGACAAAAGGTTGAGAGGTATGCTTGCACCCCTATCATTCAGAAAAGTAAAATAAGCAGAATTTGTGCCCATAATTATAACATTTAAAACCATCAATCCTAGGTTAGTAAGCATCTGAAAAAGTCTTTTCCCATTTTTTTTTACCTTTTTATCTGCGTTTTAAGATATGAAAAAGAAGTTCCTCTCAGGAGGTAAGCATAAAGATGACCAATTCTTGAATTAAAGTCCTCCACTAAAATAAGGCATGCTTGAGGATGCCCCTCAATTATTGTAATGAAATGATTTTCTAATGTTTCCCATATTTGGTCTGTATACTGTTTAAAGTTCAACAGGGAAATATATATATATATATAGATATATATATATATATATATATATATATATATATATATATGTGCATTAGTAACAAGCAAAGGCTCCATATTTAATTCCAGTAGCAGACTAGCTTTACCAATGCTGAAGCCTAGTTCTACTCACAGAAGCTAGTCCTTAACTGTACAAAAACAAAAACAATGTTGTTTCACAGTGTACAAAATAGGTTCCGCTCCCACTAGCTGGAAATCAGAAATAGCTCAGGCATTATCCTAGAACAGACTTGACTTTTTAAGTATTTAGGAGTGACAATTGACCACACTCTGTCATTCTCCAGCCATATTGACAATGCTACCAAAACAGTGAATACCCATTTTGGGCTACTACACAAACACAGACACTGCCTTATCCCAGAAGCCCTCAAGCTTGCTATACATAGTTCAATGGTTTCAGTAATTGATTATGTGCTTGTGATCTATGGATACACCTCTGACACCACACTGTGCCATGTCACCACTGCCCTTAACAAGGCCTGCCATCTCCTGACTGGGGCCACCCACCTGACACACACATGTGACTTATATGAGCAAGCAAACTGGCTTCAGCTCTAAGGCAGACTATCCTATCAATCCTATCAATCATGCCTAATAGCAAAAAAGGCCTCCCTATGTCTCTTGCCTCCTGGTGTACAGTCAATGTTTAGGTCACCAAACCACATACGGCATACTAGACACACCTTGAGCCATGCGATCATAGTGTTTCGCTGCCATACCACCCAAGGGCAATGCACATTTGCATGCAGGGCACCATTGTGGTATAATTCATGCCACTGTAATGTTACCAAAGACACACAACTATGAGCTAGCTACAGAACATGGCAGATGCTTGTTATCTAGCTCCTCTAGGCACTAAACTTTAATTACCTAAAAAAGACTGCTTGACTTTGGCAACAGCTACTAAATTACCACTAAAGCATTCTGGGAACTCATGGTGACCAGCAAATATAAAAAGAAGCAGGCAAGACTGAATTTCAAGGTTCTACAGACTCCAACGACTGCACACAAAGGATTGGAGCAGAATAGCAGGCCACAAGAGAAAGAAACTGTGTGTCACTCTGAGCAGTCCAACTTTAGTATGGCTGATGTCATCAAATCACTGGCTGGTGTGCCAGCCACCTTATCGCAGATGCAGCATAAGATGAAGGTGGGCTTCATAAATATTATTGCGCAGCTCACTCACCTCCAGAACGTGGTAACTGACCTGACCAAGACTTCCACAGCCAACATGATGCAGATCACTGAACTGGAGCACTAGGTGGGAGAATTAGAGGAATCTTTAAATGTGGTCGCCTTTAAGTGAAATGGTTTGAGAAAAGCCATGGAGGAACTGGTTGCTTGGGTGGATGATCAGGAAAATCATTCTCAGTGATCCAACTTGCACATTATTGGCCTCCCTGAGGGCACAGAAGGCCACAACCCCAAGAAGGAGCTGCACAGCTGGCTCATAGAACACCTTGACCTGCTGGCCGAAGCTGCTGACTATGAAGTGAAGAGAGCGCACAGAGTAGGCCCAGCCCTGAAAACTGGTGTGAGGCCGCGCCATTGCTTGATCAAATATCTCTGATCTACTGACAAAGAAATTATTTTGAAGAAAGCAAAGAGCTTTGGTCCAATTTGTTAACTAAACACCAAGGTCTACATTTTTCAAGATTACAGTCAGGATTTGCAGATACAGCGGCAGAAGTTTAACGCAGTCAAGGCAAAACTGCATAGGCTGGGTTGGACATTCGCTTTCATGTACCCTGCTAAATTCAGAACAGACAAGGCGGGCCTACTATAAAGTTCTTCACTTACTCCAAAGCTGCAGAGAAATGAGAGGAGGAAGAGGAGTCCAGAAGGGAGAGGGCCAACACGGCACTGACTTGATAAAGTTATTTGCAGATAAGTCAAATTTTTGGGGATTTTATTTCTTTTTTCACAAGGAAAGCTAGGCCATTATTGGGGCTTGGGAGCTTATCATTGTATAGCCTTCTGCCAGGAACTTTTGGGCCTGCATCTTTTTATTTTGAGTTTTTGGATTGCCCAAAGTTTAGACTTGCTCATACTGTTTAAACTATTTTCCTTTTGTGATGCCTGATAGTCATGGTATTAGCCGTCACCGGAGCTGATTCTCCCCTGACCATGTCTTGGGACATGGGTAGTAGTGAGGGGAATCCATTGGATTGCTAGCACACTGGAGAAGCCATATGACGCTGTTGACTGCTATTTGCCTTTTACAATTAAAAGCCCTTAACAGGCTGGTAGTTCAGTTTTAGTTGGCACAAACATATATGTTTCCAGCCACATTGAGGCTTAAATGCATAATCTTTAGTTCTGTAGTCATGCCTTACATTAATATGGAAAGGAGTTTACTAGAACTAAGTCTGGCAATGCAACCTTGGGAATTTAGTGATGGCAGACTCATATTTTCATTTTCTTATTTACAAAGCAGCCTTTCCAGATGTATTCTCCTAACTTTTGTTATAGTGCCAAAACTGGATTTCCAATGCTCTTATGCATTTCAATTATGTTATTTTCTGCCTGTTGTTTGCAAGGTAACATTGAACAGGCACCATTGTGTCTGAAGGGGGTGGGGGGAAAAGCTTAATATTTTAGGTATTTAGGGTAATACGGGTATGATGTTATTGGGGATGGGGGATTATTCTATCATTATAATGTTGTTGGGGATGGGATATATTCCTTCTGTTGGTTTCTGTGGGGGCATCTGGCTCCTCCCAGGCAGGCACAAATCTATGTTGAACACTGTGCCTGGGGCAGAGAGAATTCTGGGTTCCTTAAATTTTCAGCAGTGAGAGTGGAGGAGGAATGGTATATATCATTTAGGTACACAACTGGGGTGAAGTTATGTGATCTAATTAGTTTCTGGTAAAGAGCAGCTTGTTTTCTTTCTGGAGATACAGTTCAAACCATCGGGGCAACTGTGTTGTTTACATGATGCTTCTGGAAGATTGGCTAAACAGAGGCCTTTATTTTCATTCCAAAAATGGGTAGTGATATCAGAGTGGTTACTTGGAACATAAATGGGCTCAAATCTATTATTAAAAGGAAGAAGCTCTTAGCCTAAGTTAAAAGTTCCAAATGGCAAATAGTCCGTTTACAGGAGATGCATATGACTGCAGCCGAAGCTGCAAGGACAGGACATTTTCTGGGGCATGATTTCCTTCCCGATTTTCATCCAAGGCTGGGGGCATCAGTGTGGTTTCCCTGTGGTCTCCAGGTTGATATCCTGGAACAGATGGTTGATCCTGTGGAAGGTATGCTCTAGTTAGAGTTTCAATCCCTGGGTTGGGCACATTATCCATAGGCTCGGTTTATGCTCCTAATGTGGATGACCCAGGTTTCTTTCAGAAATTAGCACTGGATATGTCCAGTTGGGGTGGGCCATGGATTCTGGGGGCAATTTTAATTGTGTTGCAGATACTATCTTGGATCAATCTAATGTCACCCCAGTCGTCCCAGCTAAAAATGCAAAGGCTGTGAGGGAATTGGAGGTGGAGATTGGCTGTGTGGATGCTGGAATTTGTATTCTGCCACCCCCCCCCCAGTTTTCCTTGTTTTTTCTCACTATTATTTGCCCTGTTTGCCCTATGATCAATATCAACATCTTCCTACTTAAAAAGTAGTAAGCTTACACTATCAATTTTGAGGGCTAATGAGTAGATCAAATAAAGTAAGATTTGATCTCTCACTGCAAATGTGACTTGCTTCTGAATGGTGCATCCAGCCTCCCTTCTAGCCCATACAACACCTTTTCTTCCCAGCCTTATTCCCATGACCTATGTGAGTTAATAACAAAACGTTTTCATTTATGTTTTTCAGTTTAGTAATGTTGTTTTTCCAACCCATGCAAGATTAGGACACGTTGTTTCTTCTCTCTTGCTTGTCTCTCTAAGGCATGATGTTGCAGTAAAGTCTGTAACTCCGATTCTGTCATTCTTATCCTTTGAGCAAAATTTTCTTTTGCTTTACCTATTACTGTTTCGATCTTTACTGGTGAGTCCATTTTTATACCTCTGGACATTAAACGTTTGCTTTGTTTCCAAATCCAGTCTGCAATTTGACAGTTTGAAAGTACAACATAAACTGGGGTTTCTTGAGCCTGAGTACCTCTCTCCACAAAAATTTAGTTTTTTTTTTCCCCTTTTGGTATTTCTAATTCAATTTCAAGTACCTGTGTCACTAAGTCAATCAATTGTGTCTTAATTTCTTCTTCACTATGGTAAATCCCATGTATACTTGTCATAGCTTCATTCACTAAAAACCGCATTTTTTTTATTTTTTTGAGACTGTAATATGTCCTTCAGGTACTTCTTTTTGTGTTGAACCAGGGATTTTCCCTATATTTGCTACTTGATTTTTGGTAACTTGGTGCAGATTGTTCTGAGTAGTCTGCTTTATGGTTACATTTTCCCTTCCCCATTCTTTCTCAATATTTTTTGATTTCTTAATTTTTCCTTTTTTTCTCTGACCTCCTGCTTTCTTTATATGTACTTTTCCTTCAGCTACTTCATTTTCTTTCATATCCATTTTTTGAATTTTTTTTTCTTTTTTTCTTTTTATTTTGGACTGCTGTTCCCCACTCTGGGAGTAATAAATGTGTTTGTTTCCCAGAGTCATTTACAGGTCCCTGTTCCATTGAATCTACTTTGGAGCCCAATTCAAACTTGACCAGTTCTCTGAATAGATTTCTAATTAATGTTTCAGGGTGACCAAGGGAAGATTTTATATGGTAACCTCATCTCTAAGGATGAACAGTTGTTTCATTAACAGCACAGTTGCCATATGTGGGTCTTGTAAAGTTTAATTAATCTAGGAGTAAAAGGTATGGGATAATTTGCCACTAATTCAGAAATTGAGTTATTTTGTATTGGTATTCGTCCTTGTTGAATTTGGAGAATATTTGTTTGGGATTTCTGAACCATTATTGTAGATTTTTCCAGTGAGGAAATGGAATCAGCCAGTTTTGTGACAGATTTAAGGAAAGGTTCCCATTCAAAGTCTGTTGAATTATGCAGGGAGGTACTACTTTCATAAATTACTGATTTAGCAGCCTTGTTAATCTGATCTTTATATTTTGCTTTGGGGGATATGTCTGATTCAACTAGAACAACTGAAGGAGATTTATACTTGCGGTGGCTTGTATCCATCAAAGGTGCTTCTTTACTAAGTTGTTATGTAGAGGTGCACAATAATTTGTCAGTCTTTACTTGCCCATCTTTACCTGTATTATCCTGCTTAGTTTTCCTCATTTCTCCTATAAGTTTTCTTTCCTGACAGTAGGGGTGACTCTGCTTTCTCCCCTTCACTTTGCCTTTCTTTGATCCTTTACTAGATAATTTCCCTTCCAACTTTACAATGTGGTTTCCTTTGCTTGCTTGACCCCTTGCTATCACACCCATATTGTAACTAGAGAATAAAAATAATTTCCTGGCTAACACAGTCCATGGGTACAATATAAAGACATACCCAGGTCACCCATTAAATCAAAATACTATTATGTTTTCAAAATGACCAGCAGCATCCAGTGTTCTGTAAACAAATATAAATCACCCGAAATTCAAAGTTCTGTTTTATCAGGCAGCTGACAAAGGCAAAATGACTAGAGTTCTTTTTCACTAGTATGATAAAAGGGGTTCCAATGAATATTCTATAGCAGAAAATGTTTAAGGTCGACACTTTGTAATAGGACCCATTGTATAGGATTTTGCTCCTCCAAATAAGAGATAGTTCTTGGGGCTTCTTTCTCCTGGCTACAGAAGAACTTGTATTTTGTATAGCGTTTTTATCCCTTTTGTGTAGTTCTCACTTGGCTTATGGTACAGTGTCACTGTCATAAGAAGAATAAACTGGAAAAAAAACTTTAACAATCTCTTAGTTTAAGGGCCTTGGTCACACACAGTTTTAAATGACCTTAAAAGATTGTGGGTCATTTTTAAATTACTTTAACTATAATTTTATACTTTCAAGCAATTAGGTTTGTATTTTGTGGGTTGCAATAAAAGTATTTACTCCCTTGTGGAATGTTTTAACTTCGGATAGCGAAAAAAGAAGTTTGCGTTCCGTTAAAGACTTCCAACTTTGTGCTTCTGGAAAATGTCAGGCCGCAAAACAGTGGCTGTTGCTGTTACTGAAACAGAAGCCAAGAGAAAAGAAACTCAGTACAGGCCTCCAGCAAAAAGGCTACAAAAATGTGTGTCTACCTATGTATATCTATCTATCTGTAACCAGCTCGAGTATGCTTAAGATTTATTTAAAGTAAAATTTAAATAAACTCATAAAAGGAACTTATACAAATCTAATAAGAAACAATTTCAGGCTGTATTAGGAAAAAATAAAAATCAATAAATTCAATAAAAGGAGGAGACCCCAAAAAGCATACCTTTCTAGAGGAAAATTTAGTTTGGAACACAGATTGCAGGCAGCTAAAAAGACATGAAGGTGCTTTCTGCTGACTGCAAGTTTTGTTGCCTGTGTGTGTCTGCTTGGTGCAAGGATGGTGCTGACTCTGAGCTAGGTGCCATGTGTGCGCACTAAGTAATCTCTCAGGTCATGTGACATGGGTGTGCTAATTTCAAATATTTAAAAATATTAAAGGAAAGACTGCAATTTGTTTGGTGGTGACTCCTGGTACAAATATATATTAAAATGTAAAGAACTCTGGCCCAGATATTCAAAAGGGTTGTGCCATGCACAATAGGGTTGCTCCAGCGCAAGTCCGAAAATGTGCCATTCTGCAATATTCAGCGGGAGGCAGATGTGCCCCCCAAATCACGCTGAACAAGAGCGCAATGATAATGAATGTATGTGCAACTGAAGGGGAAGGAACCATGCATTAATGGTGCAGTGCGATATTCAACAACATGCGCCATGCACAATAGGCGAGCAAGCAGAAGTTGCGCGATAGCGGAAATGAGCCAAAATAAAAAGGAACAAGGGAGAGGTGCAAGAACGCTACAGGGAAGGCACATGAGGCTGAACTCTAGCCAGACAAACAGGGCAGGAGGGACACACAGGGCAGGATAGGTAAAGGGCACCCTGAACACACAGGCACAGGGAAGGTGTGGGGAGCCACAGCCAGTGCAGAAGGGGGAAGTTCCACACAGCACAAAGGCCACCACAGGAAGGTGTTCTGGTGCAGGGGAAGTAGCAGCCAGGACAGCAGGGGGAACACAGAAACAGCTGCCGGGGGAGCACAAGCCAGGGACATGGCCAGTGCCACCATCCAGATGGAGGCAGTAATGAGGGGTGTGAGAAGGCGGGCAGCAGGAGGGTGCAGCCATGGAAGGGCCCGTCACTGGTATGCCCCCAACAGGCAGTACCGAGCCTGCACCAGCTTTGAGCTGTACAGTGATGCTGAGATCGTGGGCCAGCACCACCTGAATTGGGCAATTTTGAGGTGGCTCAGTGAGCTGTGCAATGATGTGATGCAGGCACCCACACAACGGAGCCATGCTTTGTCAGTGGAGACTAAAGTGACAGCTTGCATGTGCTTGGTCACCACGGGTACCTTCCAGAGACCAACAGGGGACACCACAGACATAACCCAGTTGGCCGCGTCATGCCACCTCGCCCAGTTCCTCAGCACACTGCTGCCACATGCTGCAGAGTACATCCATTTCCCCAGCACACCGGCGGAGTGCACAGCAAACATACAGGAGTTCCACAGGGTAGCACATATGCCTGGCATGCTAGGGGCAATAGACTGCACCCATGTGGCCATCCGCACACCACCTGGCCCCAAGGGAGCCACATATATCAATCGGAAGGGCTATGCCTGCATCAACTGCCAGGTGGTGTGCGATGCCAGGGGGTGTATAACCAATGTCTGTGCCCATATACCCTGGGGGAGCACATGATGCCTTCATCTGGCACCAGTCGGCACTGTGCCACAGATTCAAGAGTGGGGACATCCCCACTGGCCACTTAGTGGGTGAGTATGCAAACCACATGGACAAACATAGAGCTTGGGAGGGGCATGGTCAGAGGTGACATGGGTATTGGCCTACATGGCCCAAGACAGGGTGATGCTGATCACCAAACTAACCTCCACCATCTACACACAGGTGACAGTGGATACCCACTCCGTCCCTGGCTGCTCACACCATAGCGGTGGCCCGCGACCCCATCGCAGCAATGCTACAATGAGGCACATGCCACCACATGCAATGTCATCGAGCGGGTGTTCAGGATAGTGAAGGCACATTTCTGTTGCCTGGACACCTCTGACGGTGCCCTACAGTACAGCCCCTCAAAGGCCTGTGGGCTATTCCTTGCCTGTTGCATCCTGCACAACATGGCCAATGACTGTGGGATAGCCATACAGGTCAAAGAGGGAGACAGCGGTGGAGACAATGAGGATGCCAGTGATGATGGTGATGGGCAGCCCCCTCTTGGGCGACAGGACCCCCAACTGCTCCGGCTGACACAGCTGCACCGGGACACCATCACAGAGGAGCACTTCAGCCAACCCAGGTAAGTCATGGGGCCATGTGCAACCACCAGTGGCAAAGACACAACCCACAAACATGCATGGACACACACCAGGGGTGAATGCCATCAAGGGAACTGGCCGAGCAGGAAACCACACACACCACCAGAGATGGGCGAGGTCTAACATGGCACATGGTCATACCCACACACACACACACACACACACACACACACACACATATACACACACACCCCCCTCACAAGACATGCACAAAGGGTAGGAGGCACGCTGACCCAGACTGCCACCCCTAGCCACACACATGTCCACAGACCACCACGCCCACTGCCTGTCATTCTGCATGTGTCAGATACTGGGCAACATTGCACACTGGTGTACAGTGCAACACAGGCATCATCATGCACACACAACAGTGGACAGCAGCTGGGAGGGTGTACAGATGGAATGTGTGTGTGCGTGCAGGTCCAGGTACCCCACCCGTGCATTGCCCGCTGAACGACACAATGCACACAGGGTAGCATCAGACAGTAGCCATGCTAGGAGACAGGTCAGTCACATGCCACAGTGCCACAGCCACCCTGGATGTGTGGGTGGCCCCGCCGAGACCCACCAGCAGTGACAGGCTGACCACTGGCCTCATGGGATGGCACCGACGGTCCCCAAGGGGTTCCACTGCGTGAACACGACTGTGCTCGCACAGGGGTCTGCAGCACACTGAACATGCCTGCGCCAGGCGTGCTCGGGATACCCACAGCTGAACCCAGTGTCGACAAGGATGGTGTTGCACAACTCCAGGAATGGGGAGTGGACATTGCACTGCGTGGTGTCTGTGACACATGGGCAAATAACTGTGTGCCCATTGTGGCCATGACAGCTGTGAATGCCTGTGTCTGCCTGTCAATGGCAGCGGTCACATCCTCCCACAACCAGTCCATCCCTGCCAGGAGCAGAGCGGTGTCTCTGCTGCACTGCTCCTCTGCCTGGTTCAGAGCCGCACTCAGTGCATCCACCGCCATCACAAGTCACATCTGCTGATTGACTGATGCTTGCAGTATGCGGGTGTGCTCATCTAAGAGGTCACCTGCCTGATCGGCATGCTGTCCCTCACGGTGTTGACAGCCCTGATGCTCATCACCCCTTGAGGGTGGGCGCTGCACACCAGGGCGAGGCCTGGGCATGTCCACAGGTGGTGCACTGATGCCGCCCCCTGACACTGTGCCCCATGGCTATTGGCTGATTGCTGATGCTGCCCCTCCAGCTGCCGCTCTCCAGGGCTCAATGGTGCCACCACAGTGGCTGCAACAGTCCCACTGTCCTGGACACACACCAGTGCTGCCCCACTGGTGCAGACAGGCAGAGGCTGGGACTGTGATGACATGCAGGCCTCCATGGTGACACTACCCACAGCCATAGCCACGATGTCACCTGCTGCGTGGCCATCCTGTGGCACACACGTGTCACTGCCCATGACGTTAGCTCCATCATCATCGGTGATGGATCCGGCACCAGCCCGAGTCTCAGCATGCTGGCATCCATGGACGCTGGCACACTGGGACCTGGGCAGGGCCTCCTCCACACCTGCTCCACCAAAATCAGTCCAGACGTCCAGGTGGGCCCACTGTCACCCTGACCCCCATATTCCTGTGGAGGTGGATGGGACCTCCTCCATCTCCATGTTACTGGCCTCAGTGGAGAAGCCCACCACTGCTGACCCATGCAGACGCGCAGGAGCTGTAAGGGAAAAAAGTATCATTACTGCATGTGACCTACCCTGTCCCTCCCAATAGACAGACCATGACCTACCATGCAGTGACAGGCTACCACCCATCTGGAATCCACCACCTGGAACACCCTTAATGGCACAACGCTGCATGCTGCCAGCAACCCGCTCTTCCTGTGGGGTCAGGTGTTGCACCTCCAGCTGTCCCCAACCGGTCGCAGACCATGCTGCCCTGATGGCAGCCACCTTCTCTTTAATCCTCCGCCTGTCTGTGCCCATCTTCTTTTTGCACTCCTGCATGGAGCGCTGGTGGCTGCCATGCAGGTTTACAGCACGCCTCCTCCCATGCAGCAGCACAGGCCTGTGGTGTTCCCTGGCATCCACTGAGAAGCGGTTCCTGATCGAGGTAGGCCTCAAACAGGGCATCTGTCTCAGCCTTTGTAAAATTTGGCCTCCTCTTCCTCCCATGACTCTGTTCCTCTTCCTCCACCACACGCTCGGTCATGATTCATCCTGTGAGAATGACAGGTGTTACCTGTGACTGTGCAGTCCCATGCATGTCCCAAACACCACAGTCCACACTCCCAAACAGCATGTAACTCACCACAATAGACTGCAGTAACCAACTATGGCCAGTGCAGCCCAATGTCACATTTTTATAGCGCAACCCATGCAAATGAGGTGAGGCGCATCTTTTAAGTGGATGCAAATGCAGTGACTGCTCCATCGAATGGCTGATTAGATGATTTGCATATGCCGGCTGAATATCGCACTGTTGCGCTTTGTGCAATTGTATTGAACGTGCTGAGCCAAGGGTGCAGTTCTGTGACATGCGCAGTACACACCTTACTGCACATGCCCGGGTTGATGACGCAGGCGCTGGCTGCACGCTGCTGATGTGCTGTGCGTGGAAGGCAATACAGGGCATGGCCACCATTGTACCAGTGGTGCTACAGTGCTGTTCACCTATATGGCGCTGTGGCACTGGGGTGTCGTAGACGCACTGGGGCAACAGCGCTGTAGGCTGCTACAGGAGGTGGCACACAGGCACCCAATCGTGCTACACACATTGGGTTACAATCACGCTGTGGCTGTCCATGCGCCAGAGACCCTTGACCCTGTGCCCGACCTTTGCCCCCTAGGTGCCATGCATCAGGCATGGGTGCACCACTATTGCACTGTTCGGTGACGGTGCAATAGGGAATGGCAGCACTGTACTGCGCAGCATCTGCACATGGCAGGACTGCACTGCAGGGCACCATTTTGCTTGCACCAGGCAGTAGAGATGGTGTGGAGGTGTGCTGTGGTTTGCAGCCAGATAGAGCTCGTCAACCTGGTGGCAATAGTTGAGCCCCATGCTGGGGCTTTGTTTGGAGAGGCACCCCTGGACAGGGCCAGGAGTGCAGTCTGGCAGGAGGTGGCTGATGTTCTGGAGGAGGCCACCGGTATGGGGAGGATGGCGGAGCAGTGCCGCCACCATTATGGGAACCTGAGGCACAGGGACCCGGACCTGCTTGCCCGCCTGCAGGCACATGCCAGGAGGGGCATGGTGCCATGGCCAGGTAGGTGCAACATCCATACACTTTTATCGTCCATACGGATATCACGGTTGCATGTGTCCGGCACATGGGTGGCCATCCGGTGTTTGCCGTGTTGTTGGTATCAAGGTGTGGGGTGGATGGGTATGGCTGTGTGGGATTGCACACATATGGGGGTGGGGAACTTTGCTACCGGATTGTACTGATGTTCCACTCTCCATGTTTGCACCTTAGGACCAGAAGAACGGCAGTGCAACAGGGAGAGGAGGCGCCACATGGTGGAGCAGAGGGACAGGATGGGTGATGGTGGTCTGCGGCGTGTGGACCAGCCTGCTGATGGTGAGTTCCTTACATCCATGATTACTATTGCATGCTGTATAACTGAGCAGGCAGTGGGGCATGGCCACCATCCATTGACACCACTGCCATGCACACAACTTGTTACAGTCAGCACTGTCCAGTGGCACTGCATGTCTGGGAGTGCATCAATGGTGGTCCATGTGTGCACCGGGCACATGGCTGTGGCACCGACTTCTCACCACATAGCCAAGTCACTGTACAGCCATGGTGGTGCTGTGCAGGACATGGGCGGTGGGTGTGTGCAGTGGTCCACATGGCTGTGGCTGCCTGGGTTGGCAGGTCTTGTGGACACGGTCACTGTGGGTGGTCGCACACCATCACAGGGGCATGTCACATGGCTGTATGCCATGCACAATGAGTGGGCTGCAGGGGGATGGACAGTCACACCTATTGACTCTGCTCCCTCATCCTAGGTGGCCGGCGACTCCTACAGATACAGCAGGATATTCAAGAGCTGCTGCAGATGGCAAGGGAGACATTGCAGCTCCTTCGGCGCATACACCGCCATGGGGTCAGGAGGCAACGGCGAAGCTCACATCGGTGCCAGGAAGAGGAGGACCGGGATGACCATTGATGTCCCCATGCCCCGACTACCACCATCCCCCCTTTGACCCACCCTCACACCCATTCTTCCCTCTCCAATATGTTCACCCCTGCCCCTTACCCACCCCCACCTGTTATGTGGCCCTTCCCCCGTTGTATATAATTGTAAATGTTTTTTCTTGACATCTTTCAATACATACATTTTGTTATAACAACGTGTGGAGTCTCTGATTTGCAGCGGCTACAGGTGCTCAGCTGCAGTGGTGCATGGCATCAGGGGTGGTGCACATGTGTGTGTGTGTGTGTGTGTGTGTGTGTGTGTGTGTGTGTGCAGAGGTGAACCACCTATGGTGTGGGCAGGGGATCAGTCACTGTCTGTGGTTTGTGTGTTGTACTCTGTGCACTGGATGCCTGTGTGCAGTGGTCCATGGGGCCTGCACTGTGTGCATGGCACCCCTGTCAGACCGTCCATGCCCTGTGCAGCTGACACCCTTGCATGTCTGTGATATGCACGGTCTGCTGGCATGTCAGTGGTGGCTGTCCATGCTGGATAACAACTGTAGCCAGCACAAGGCCAGGTTGCCTGCCATCACCAGTATGGTGCACGTCTGCCTCCAGTGGCACTGTGGCCTCTGCTGTTGTTGCCCCCCATCCATGCTGTCACTTGTGTCTGTTGCAGGAGATGTGCTCCAGTGTCTGTCACTTCTGCTCCAGTAGCATGCTGGTGGCATACTGCTTCATGGTGCCTGCACAGGGTGGCTGGCATACCTGTGCAATGTAGGGGTGCTGGCTGTGTGTACACATCAGCCGTGGCCATGTGCCAGTGGCTTGGTTGACCCGCTACTGTGTCCCTGTGTTGCTATGCCCTTGGGTATGGGTGGGTGTTTGTCCATGCATTGTGTTGCATCCTGTGTGGTGCATCCCTCCATGCTACACTGTGTGTGTGTGTCTGTGCTGGCTGTTGTGGCCAGTGCTGGGACAGGATGTGTCCTTGGGATGGTGTGCAGAGTGCTGTACCGCTGGAGGTGGGGTCTGGGGCATGCCTTGTTGCATGTGGGGTACCTCATATGCTGACGCATGGTTGGTCTCTCAGCTGTACCACAGGGGGGATGTGCAGGGTAGCACTGTGTATGCATGGCTCCATGGTGCACAGGGTTGCATTGTCACAGTGGGGGTGCTGGCATGCATGGGGTGTCCTGCACTGTTGGGCACTACTCCTGGGCAGGGTGTATGGGGATCATGGTGCAGGGTGTGCTCTACATTGGTGGGATGGTGTGGTACGGGGTGGTCGGCCCTCCTTGTGTGCCGGTCACAGCTTGCCAGGGATGTGCTAGGGCACCATGGCCTGGCTGTGGGTTGGTTGCTGGTCTCCATGGGCCAGTGGTTATTCCAGCTCTCCCCCGGTTGTGCAGTGCATGGGGTGTGGGGGACGATGTCTGTTCTGCTGTGTGTTCCTCTGCCCATCTGTGGCATGGGTGCTGGGCCCCTGCATCCCTGGTTGTGCTGTTGCATTGCTGCCCTGCTGCAGGGGGCATCCCTGGTTGCACTATGGTGCATCTGGACTGCTCAGCCAAACATCCCTTGTTGCACTATGGCACATTAGATATGCTCAGCTTCACCTCCCTAGTTGCACTATGGCACAGGTGGTGTGCTATTCAGTCATCGGCCGTAGGCGCATCTTGGCCTGCGCAGTTTTTGAATATCGTGCTTCTTGCACGTGGGCGCATTGGACTTGCGCTTGCTCCTGCTGTTGTGCACTTTTTGGGTGCAGTTTGAATATCTGGGCCTCTAAGTAAAAAGCATAAGAAGCAGTACTAGGGAAACAATATTACAGAGTCACCATTTCACAGTTTCACAGTTTAACAAGCGGCCGTGAGGTCTCTTATCTTGCGCTTAGCTACAGTAGATCCACTTCTTTTCATTTCTCATTGACCAATTCTGCTCCATGGTCCTGTGTCCTTGTATTCCAAACTCTCAGTTCTCTTAAGCCTTGTAATCTTCTATGGTCCACTCTCTTCAATGTGATACACTGATTCTCCACCATCCAACCCTCTGCAGGCACACTGTCTTCCAACCTCCTCACGGGGAGTGCTTCCCACCACCTCTGAGACTCCCTTAGCCCTAAAATAGGGAAAACATGGTGAAAGAAAAAGGACACCCATTAATGGCAGCACAAGATGGTCTGGAAAGAGACCAATAAAATAAAATAAATAAATAATGTGGCAATGATGGCATACCTTTAGTTAAGAATTTTCAAACTTTCCTCTGTCTCCTGCCCTTCTCTCTTCTCCTCAGAGCAATGGCATGCAGCTGCCTAGAGTCTGTTACCCAAAATAGCCCACAACATGGTCTCCTAAATAAATAAATACTGAAGAAAAGTATTTGTTCAATGTATCTACTTTTTTTGGTCCTCTTCCGCACAAAACACTCCTTTCCCTTTTAGCCTTACTTTTCTTTCTTTGGTCTTCCTCATTTTGCTTATATACCTAAAGAGTGTTTTATCCCTTTTTTTTCCTGACTTGGCAACATTCACCTACATTTGTACCTTTGCATGCCTAACTGCTTTCCCTGCCTTCCTATGTTTCTCCTGATATCTCTCCCTGTCCTCCTCCTTCTGTGTCATCTTGTACCTCCTAAATGCTAGCTTCATTGTCCTTACGTTCTGTGCTACTTCTTTAGAGAACCACAGCAGTCTCTTTTTTTCTCTTGCTCTTGTTAACATGCCTGACACAGAGGTCTGTTGCCTTCTAAAATGTCCTCCTTTATTTTTGCCCACTATTTCTCAACTCCACCCAGTTTCCCTATCCCTGCTAGGTTCACCCTGAGGCATTCTCCCATTTTCTTGAGATTAGCTCTCATGAAGTCCAGGATCCTTGTTTTAGAGTGGTTTGACTCTGGCCCACTTCTACTATTGAACCACACTGTATGATGATCATTAGTCCCCAGGTGGCTACCCACTGTGGCATTGGCAACACTGTTCCCATTTGTAAGTGCTAGGTCCAGTATTGCCCCCCATTAGAGTGGGTTCCCTAACAAGTAGCCTGAGGAATGCCCCAGTCAGGGGCTGCAGGATGTCCCTACTTCTAATTGTTGCCACAACTGGGAGGCTCCAATCCATGGCTTGAAATTTGGCATCCCCACCAGCAATACCTCCCCCTTGCTTACCATCCTTTAGATTGTTTCCAACATATCCTTATCCACCTCTCCCCCTGTTCTGGAGGTCTGTGCATCACTTCTGTGTGAATAGTGGCTCTTTCATGTCTCCAGGGTGAGCACAGTACCTCTGCTTCTCCCTGCTTCCCACATCCACAGATAAGGAACTCCAGGCCCATCCAGACCCCTCCCCAAGTCTCTGAACTACTCCTGAACTATTGCTGGCTCATCCCTAGCCAGGCCTCTGAATGGCAGTTGTTTATTGGTGCATTGTGAATCCCCAATGCTAGAGAAACTTGTCCACCCACCACTGGCTAGCAGAAAAGGAGGGGTCATCAATTATGGCTATGGACTATGGCCTTTAGTACAATTGCCTTTCTAATTACCCAGTAATGCTGCTTCCACTGTTCACTTATCCAGGCTGAACAAAACAGATTCACTTTAAGGTTACTTTGGCTGGCAGCTACCACCATCCAGACACCAGAATTTGCAGTTCAAATCCACTGACCCAGTCAGATAGCAAAGATTTCTGGAAATTTGTAGTCTTTAGCAGAGCCAATTGGCATAGGCATGGATTCACATATTCATCCTGAAGTTTGGGAAAATAAACATATCTTCAATCTAAAGCAATGGCTTATATTACAAATCTATGTTTGAGCTGCAGCTTATGATCGAGGGTGGCTATTGTTAGATTGTGGCTTGAAATTGATTGGTAGTCAGATGACTATTAACAGGTGTCACTGAGCTAAGTAAGCCACACGTCAATGTGGTACCAGTACATTATTAGAAGTTGCAATGTTGGAGCTAGAAAAAATGAAGACATGCAATGCATGACATAATTCACTGACAAGTGCAGTGCACAGCACAGAATAGCAGATGGTGCAGAGTACAAACATTTCAAAACTACAAACATTTACAGTTTCAAAGGTAATAAATCAGTTAATCAGCCAGGCTGTGAAGTGACAAGATGCCCCTAGTGTCCAGTGGTCCCCCCAGTCCATGATCCCTGGACAGGATAACAGAAGCATACTCCCTGGTGTAAAGTGGTCCCCCTCAGTCCCCAATCCCCAGACCTGTTCACACATACATACCCACTGGCATCCAGTGGTGCCCGTGGTCCCTGATCCCTGAGCCTGTTATGTCAAGCATACTCCCTGGCATCCTGTATTTCCCCCCAGTCCCTTATCCCTGGACCTGTTACATTAAACAGACCCCCCAGTGGCCATTGACCCCCCTGTCACTGAGCCCTGGCTCTGTAACAAATGTAAAATCCTGTCCTGGGCTTGGGATGACTGTCAGTGTGCTACAGTGCATGGCAAACAACCACCCACAATATTCATCGGTGTCCCCACACCTTCCCATTGTCATTTCTCCCTGTCATACCTTTAATCCTTCAAATCTAGTATCCCCTATGACACAAATCACCACCATGCTAACTCCTCCCTTTACCTGACTTGTTGTGGTGCCATGAAACCCACATGTAGCTGGCACAGCTCCTCCTTCACCTCTTCAGCTGGCCGCTACATAAACAGCTCAGGGGTTCATATCCTATGTATAGTACAGGGTGTGTGTGTCCTCTGTGCAGCACAGTACAGAGGACATGCTCCCTAGACTATACATAGAATGTGTGTTCCCTTTCTGTTTATGTGACTACCAGCTGAAGAGTTGAGAAGAGGGCTGTGCCACTCTCTGTATGGTCTCCCGCTGCACCAATAAATCAGGTAAGGGGGGAGTTGTCAAGGTAGATGGTTGGTGCCATGGGGGCCACTAGATGCCAGGGATTACAGGTGTGACAGGGAGGAATGGCAATGGAAGGGTGAGGGTACCACTGGAAACCATAGAATATTTTGGATGGTTATTTGCCATGCACTGTAGCATGTTGACAGTCGTCCCAGGCACAGAACAGGATCTTATATTTGTTTTGGTGGGCCAGGTATCAGTGAGGGGGTTCACTGGCCTCTGAGGATCTTTTTATTGGAATGGGTCCAGGGCAGTACACTGGATGGGAAGGAATATGCATGACATAGTGGATCTAAGGATCAGGGACCAGGGGACCACTGGATGCCAGGGACTTCTCTGCCCTGCACGGGACAGCAATTGGAGGGGGAACTACTGGCTACCAGGAATACTATTCTGTTTTACTGGGCCACCAGTTGAAGGAGGTGAGACCACCAGGCACAAGGGGCTGTCCTGTATTACACAGGACTGGGCACTCGGGGGGGCAGATCCATGCAGATCTCCCACCACTACCCATGAAAATGAGCCCATAATGGGCATGCAAATTGCCACTTGGCACCTTGCATGCCCAATGAGCTCACTACATGGTTCCCTTTGAATATCGTACCTAGCACTCCAGTGCAGTCGGGTCTGATGCTGGTATTCCCTGCACAGCAGAGATCCATGGCAGGGCAGCACTACTTGACTTAGTGCTGTGCTCTGCTGGCATGCCCCTATATTCAGCTGGATAGCGCCAGAGCACTGTATGACTGAATATAGCACCCTCAGACTCCTGGACAAGGGCAAAGTGCAGCACAAAACTATGTGCTCCACTTTGCCCACTTTTGAATACCGGACCACAGGCCTTTTTGTTCTAGCATTTCTTATGTTCCTCTGTGCATCTTTACTTAATAGAAATGCAAGGTGGAAAAGCCTGTCAAGCAACACAGTATCTAATTTATTTTTACAGTTCAGTTAATTTTGTGACTGCAATATCCATAAATTCATATTTTGATTTGTACACATTGAACTGCAGTATGTGCCATTACACCACATCAATTCAGTAATCTTTGACTCAGAACATGCGTTATAACTACACCACTGGACATCTTACAGCATTCTTATTGCACATTGCAAAAATGGAAAATGTTATCTAACCTTTGATCTAGAAAGTAAATCAGCCCTCTCTAGTATCATTTTAGAGGATCAATCCTGCCATACTTACACTTACAAGTAAATTGTTACTTTTAGCTTTGCTCAGAGAAACGAAATGGTGTCATTATCAAGCTATCAGTAGTGTAGCTGGTTTCTTACTTTAATCTTGAATTGGCCTGAGGTAAATAAGAGTTGGTACTTTTCAATATTGTCTAATTTACCAGTTAGCTTTACTGAAGACAATACCTGTCAGGAAATCAATATATTCTAGGCAAACCACCATTCCCTTATAAACATATTTTTGTTCCTTACCCTTTATTTTGATTTTTTTATAGCTTCTGTTTCTTACATCCAGACCCAACCAGGAAATGTTCTTCCATCTCCCTTTTGTCTGAATCTCATCTATTTCTTGCATTTTGCAATTGCAACATGATGTTTTGTTTTTATATTTATATCTATCCATACATATATATTTCTAATGCATGAGCTAAACATAGAAACATAGATCACTATATACACTAGATATAAGACATAAAATTTAAGATTCTGAAATGGCATTTTAATTTGCTTCTGTGAGATGAACATATATTTTTGCCAGAACTTTAAAATGAAACCCAGTGACTGGAAACAGGTCTTAATGTGGTTGTCACTGAAGTTACATAATATGTTACAATATATAATGATTAGTCTTAAAGAAGACACAATCAGGGCAGGCATGTCACATCAGTGTGCTACTTGCCCCAGGAGCTAAATAAACCATTTAAAAACAGATTTCCCATGGTATTTCTGAAGATTTCAAGATTTTTTTATTTTACAAACCTGCACTGCCCTGGATGCTGAAGGTGTAGCTCCACCCATAAAAATAACGATGATACTAAGTGAGGAATAGGGTGATAGCATGTTTTATGGACGACAGTACAATGTTTTAAAGTCTTTATCACAGTATCTTTATACAAGATTGACTCACAAGGATAAACACACATTTTTATTATTGTCTTGTTCAAAGTTACAAGTTAAGAGCAAATACCTGGAAAGTATAACAGAACGGGAGGAGGGGGGCTGTACACAGTAACTTTATAAAACTTATCAGGCCACCATTCATTTTGAGGGTAGTATATCTGGCTTTATCCCACTTCCAAAAATGAAGTGTTGTCTGTTGTAGGCATGCAGCATACTTCTCCAAAAAGAGCCATATGTTTGGAGTTTAATGTACCCACCCTACACACACTCACATCATACATCATTTGAAAGCTAATTTTATGTATGTTTAGATGAGGTGCTGTATGCTGTGGAGCTGTCAAGTGGAGCAATAAGCCTGTAGGCCAGGTTAAACAATGGTACCCAAAATAAGAAAGTGTAATTCTTTTGCACAGTTCCAGAAACACTACAACATAACTATGACTCTAGTTTTTACTATTTAAGTTCATTTCAACATCTTAATGTGGTGCTTATTGGTCAACGCTCCCAAATGACAATGTATTAAAAGATTTTCATTGGTTTTGCATTGGCTAATAAATTTTTTTTCCCAGAAATGATGTAGTTGATTAGCATGTGGCAAAAATGGTGAATATCAACATTTTGCTATATACTAAAATGAAATGTTTTCACATCATAGATTTTTAATTGTCAAAGTGTCTCACAAGTGATTATAATAGTTTTCTATATTTTCAACTGAAATTTGCTGCCCAGATGAGTCTCACACTGAAGGTTGTGCACCAGTAGCAGTAGATTGTGTGCCCATAGTTTGTGTTGCATAGTAGTAGATATAAATGTACGTGAATGCCTAATATAATGTTTCTCCATTTGTAAGCTTTCGTACATACAATGTAGCATCTAGTCTGTCTTGTAGAAGGTTTTAATTTGTAATTGCCTATGCATGCAGTACTAGCCTTTGAAATATTCTAGAAACTAGCTTTTTAATTCAGTGACACTTATGCACAGTCAGTATTAGTGTTAGAGATGACAATAGACTGCTTCATATTGGGCTTCAGTCAAAGTGCTCACTAAGCAAAAATGTCAGTTTTGATACTAACATACAGAAGTAATTTATATCTAATTTAGCACAAGTCTGTATACTTGTACAAAATGAGAAACGGTGGTAGTGGTGGTGGTAATGCTAACAATATACTTTTTGAATTTTACCTCCACGGGGAAGTTACAGTATATGAAGACATGGAGGATACAAGCCACTTGAAGCTTACATCAGAGAAAAAAAGGCTCTCCACAAACTTTGAAAAATGTGTTATTTGTTAAGAAAATCAACAGAATGCAAACTGTCAAAAGCCACCAGTGCTGGACAGAATTATGTGATGCTGGCAGCAGACACCAGGACAGATGAATTGTATTGGTGGCTACTGGATGAGTTTTCTAGTTTTTTTTTTAAATTAAGTCAACTTTATTAAGTTTCAAAGTAGTTCAACAACAACAACCAGTAAAAGAACAGCAACAAATATGATCAAACAATCAAAAAATGATTCCTTCCCCAACCTCACCCTCCTCTCACCCATAGCAGCAGAGTGGCACCATGCCCAGGAAGGTCCGCATACTGACTCACACATTAGTACCTGGAGCAGTCTTCAGGGCATAAAGAGCATGAATGTTGCCCCAGGTTTTAGCAAACATTTGAGTGCTCAGTATTTTTGAATGTATACAGATTCTCAACGTATATATACATCCGCAGTTTCCTAAGGGTTAAGGCGATTGAACAGACTGGCAATCAGGTGTTCAGTATGGATGTAGAAAAGCAACTCCTACAGCCATTCATTGTAAGTTAGTCTCTGAATCCCACCAATGGTGCAAAACTAGTTTTCTAACAGATAGAGAAATTAAAGCCTAACAATATCTAAGCTCCCGGATCTCTACCATGGAGTAATCGCCCACTAAGCAGATTTCCAGGGAGAAATGGCCAGTGATACCTAATAAGGGGTAAACTCTTTGACTGATGAGTGACCATAAGGAGGCTACTTTAGGGCATTCCCAAAAAACATGATAAAGGGATTCTTCCCCTTCAATACACTGCATGTAGACAGGCGACGGAGCTCTGCCCATTTTAAAAAGTTTGACAGGTGCATGGTAAAAATTATTAAGAAGCTGAAATTGCATGAGCCTTAAACCATCTTGTGTAACATAAATATAGCAATCCTTCCAAACCCTACACCAGTCAAATGCTGACTGTGGAAAATGCGAAGTCCAGTATTCGGAGACACCCTCCACCCGGTGGGAAGCTCTACTGTAAAGGATAGCATATAATCTGGATACTGTATGCGGTGAAATAGAAAGCTCAGAAAGGCAATGTAAAAAGTCTCCAGCATTAATAGGGTCAAAAACTGCAGCAAAACAATGCAATAACAGATGTCGGAGCTGATAGACATTAAAAATAAGGGAATTTCCCAATGCGTAGGCTTGCAGAATCTCCCCAGAGATGAGACACATCCCGTCTCATATCAGGTCACAAACTTTCACATTTGCCAATTGAAGAAATCAAGAAGCAGCAATAGGAGTATCCACAGGTTGAAAATTTGGGTTCTAAAAAATGGGTTGTGAGAAATTACATGTGTGATTGTATTTCACAAAGGAGCATCATTGGGAATGGACCTTAACTGACAACGTGATCAAGGAGTCATGTAGAGCTGAAGGGAGGGCACTGGGACTTACATGTAAAAGAGTCGAGGGGGACACCCCCGAGGAAGCAATTAGCTCCTGTTCCAGGGAGAGCCATACAGGCACATACGAAGATGAGCCCTGGTCAGACACAGATGAGAGCCATCATAAGTACTTACTGGCATGGCTAGCCCAGCAATACAGTCCAAAGTAGGGGAGTCAAAGACCACCCTGGATTTTGGGGGCTGCCATTTTGCAATATGCACACCTCAGAGGCTAGTCCAGCCAAAGAAAATCAGAGATGATAGCATGGACTTTCCTGAACCAAGAAAGGGGTAACCAAAGATTCAGCATGTTAAGCGGGTAGGAAAAGCAGGACAAGATATTCATTTTAATGAGGCTAATATGGCCCCAAAGGGAGAGGGGTAAAGTCTTCCAGGAAGAAAGGTCCTGCTGCAACACACGGACCAAATTCATTAAATTGAGTCATCTTATCTGGACCTCACATCTGGATAGACTGATACCCAGGTATTTAAGACGCTTGCAGAACCAAGACAGTCCGAACTCGAGTATATCCATTTTAAGAACCCTGGAATTCAAAGGGAAGACTGAGGTTTTGTCCAAGTTAATTTTGTAATTCGACTATGAAGTAAATTCTGGAATTACCTTAAGTGCAGCTGGAACAGAGGAACGTGGAAGCAAAAGATGGAGTAATATGCCATCGGCATAGGCAGACAACTTCAGTTTATGGTCCCTTATCTGGATACCCTGAAGCTCAGGGTTCCCTCTGAGCTTAATGAACAGGCATTCCAGATAAAGATTAAACAGTAAAGGTGATAAGGGACATCCCTGCCTAGTGCCAGAATATAATAGAAAAAGTGAAAGGAAAAGACTCCGTTGCAGTATATGTGGGCACTAGGGCAGGAATTTAGGGCCTGAATCAATTGGAAAAACTGCAAAGTGAAACCGAAATGGTACAACGAACAAAACAGGTACTGCCAATCCACTCAGTCAAAAGCTTTCATCGCATCCAGGGACACAAGAACTGCTGGATGTTCAGAGTCCCTGGACATGAAGAAAATATGTGCCCACTTTTGAAGATGGTCCGAGGATGAACAAGCAGCCATGAATCTGACCTATTCAGGACAAATTAAGGATGGCAAAACCCGACCAAACCTGTCCACCAAAATATTGGCTAGAAGTTTAACGTCATAATTCAATAGCAATATTGGCCTATAGCTAGTAGCCTTCTCTGGCTCCCTCCTTGGCTTGTGAAGCACCACTGTCAAAGCTTTGAAAGCATTTCATCAGAGAATCTAGAGGAGAGGATATACTTAAACAGCCCATGCACCTAGGGCACTAGCTTATTTGCAAACATTTTATAAAAGGTGGGTGAAAACCCATCTTGACCCGGTGCCTTGTCTGTTGGCAGTAAACAAATCACCTCCAGAATCTCAGCCTCCATTAACAGAGCTATCAGAGAAACTTTTGGGGCATCAGACAAGGTAGAGAGTGGAATATTGGAGAGATAATCATCTACAGACTGTAGGGAGGGGATAGTGGGCATCAGACTACACAGGTTGTGGTAGTATTGTTCAAATTCTGTTGCTATATCTTTGGGGATTGTTTTAAGGGACCCATCCATTAGCTAGTGAAGAACGCCTATGAGCTGGGAAGTTTCTTGCTTCTTAACATGCAATGCGAGCAAATGGTCCGATTTTTCACCCTGATCGATATAATTCACCCAGGTTTTCAGGATAGCAAATTCAGCTTTTTCCTTTAAAAGCTCACTGTACTAATTCCTCAGCCCCAGGGGTTCCCACCTGGTGGCTTCAGGAGTAACAGGAGACAGATGTCTTTCCAACTGCCTGACCCAGGAAAGAAGATCAAGGGCTAGATTCTCACTCTTGTGCTTCCTGGTCAAAGACAGCCAGATAACCTCCCTGCAGAGATAGCATTTTAGGGTACACCATTCCACATCCGGCTTAACAGTGGACCCCAAATTAGAGGAAGTGAACAGGTCAATGTGTTCCCTAATATGATGAACCACCCATTCATCCTTTAATAACTGGTTATTTAACTTCCAAATGGTTTCTTCCTGTTGAATTGTGGAAAACATTAATTTGCACTGACTGATGAGTGGTCGGAAATGTCACCAGGGGCTATCCCAGCACAGTAGAGATTGACCCACAAGAAAATAGTCAATGCAGGACCAGGATTCATGAACTGAAGAATGAAGCATGTATTTCCTAGAATCAGGATTCAACGTCCTTCAGGGGTTGCAAAGCCCCCAGACAATCCATTAACTCATGAAGGGAGCACTGTGCCAGGGTCAAACCAGCCTGGACTTTATCCAATCTATCTAAATCCAGTGCAAATGGAAGATTCAAACCCCTTCTAGGAGAATAGGAAGAGAGGTGAAGGAGACAACACTCACTTTATTTAACCAGGCATAAACACCATTGAGCAAGCTCATTTTCAAGGTGGTCCTGGGCATTAATTCAATACAGTACACTTCATAAGATTACAATTACGGTGGACAACAGTGCAAAAAAAAAAAAAAGAAAAACCATTGTGAAGGTGCCGGTCAATATGAGCCTATACATACCGGTCAACATAATTAACATGTAAAGGTACATAATGATAAGCTTTACTGAAATGAGAAGAGACAACAATCCCATATAGTCTCCGCTACGTAAGAGCACAGACCTAAATTATATAAAAAAGAGGAGGTATTAAGGAATAGGGTAGAAATTGGGGTGAAAGAGTAGGCAGCCGAAAGGGAGGCCAGAATAGGTAGAAGGTAGAGAATAGGCAGGGCCATCTTGGATTAAGGGAACTAGGCGTGTAAGTCCTAGGTTTCTAAGGGAACTAGGCTTGTAAGTCCTAGGTTTCTGTTGTTAGGAATGTGGGGTGGATGAGATACTTAGGCGTAGGATTTGAGAGTGGCACCCGGGGCTTAGGGGTCATCGGCATCTGAAACAGTTGCATGATTCCTTCAGATAATCCATTAATAGAGCTTTGAATGTGAAAATGCTTGGAAGTGAGGATAATTTTAATGAGTCTTGCATAGTGTTCCAGAGTGATGGAAGTGAGAAGTTGATTGCTGCTGAGCCAAGGGTAGTTTTCACTCTAAGAATCTGGAAGCAGATTAAGGAGAAGCGCCTCGGACCATAGGAACCTTTAGTCCATTTGAAGATGTTCGAGATGTATGCAGGGAGGTTATCAGATAATGCTCTAAAAAAACCAGAGGAGAGCATTCCTTTTTCTTCCAGTTGAGAGTGAGGTCCATCCCAAAACCTGGTATAGACGACAGTGATGTGTACTACGGGGTAGATTTAAGATACTGTAAATCTTAAAGCCCGGTGGTAAAGGGTGTCCAGTTTGTTTAGCATCGTTGATGGGCAATGACTGTAATGGAAGTCAGCGTAGTCCAGTATAGGTAGGAATGTAGTTTGTACTAGTCTCATTCAGGCTTCTAACGAGAGTAGGTGTTTAATGCGATATAATAAACCTAATCGCTGTCTTAGTTTTTTTGAGGTTTCATTTAAGTGGCACAGAAAGTTGAGCTTGTTATCCAGCCAGAACCCTAGGTATTTAAAGGTATCAACTACTTCAAGGGGTTCATCTAAGAGTGTTCGGATCTGTGTGATATGTGGACAACCGGAAGTAGACTTTGGTGAGAGAATCATTGCTTTAGTCTTTTTGGCATTGAGGAGGAGCTTATGAGTGAGAATGTTGTATTGGAGGGTGATGAAGTCTTTCTGTAAGTACTCATGGGCCAGATCCAAGGATGAATTGTGGTATAGAGTACAGTATCATCTAAAATTCATATAATTCATCCAGCAATGAGTATCATCCTTCAGAAGACATTCAAAGAAGGTGCCTCTCAATTGTGGCATGCATAGTATTTAACAGTTCTAAAATTATCACACCACTGCACATAAGCCTAGCTGCACAGCTACACCATGAGTTTTGGTCTCGCAGTTTAGTTGACATACTACACCTTCATGGATTCTGCATCAATTATGATGAGTTGAGGTGGTTCTTGACTAGTGCTGCAAAAGCATAAGTAGAAAGACTCCAAGTATGTTCATTCCAAATGGAATTGTACCACTTCATGCTGGTGGAAATCTCATCAATGAAGGAGATGATAATATAGACATCAATGCAGTAGCACCTATATTCTGCCAGGTACTGATGCCTCCTCCATCCAGCAAATCATGGATTCAGTCCTGACACACAAACAGGGGCCACTGGTGGTGGTGGAGTGACCTAAACTGTCTATTGAATCCATCCCTGGACACTTCTGCATCCAGACCCCATCATCAGGCCAAAAGCATCTTAGATGCCAGTTTCATGATATAAGTATGGTGGATACCTGGCTTCACTTGCACCCCACCCTGAGACAATTTTCTTTTCATTCACATGCACATAAGCATTTCTCAAGACTTGATCACTTTTATACAAGTGCTGAGCATTTAAAATTAGTCCATAATGCTGAGATTAACAAGTATAACTTTCTGACCATGCCCCTATTATTTTGGTATTGGCTACATCTCAGGAATGGAAGAACACCATGTGGCACTTCAATCCCTCCTTATTGAAGGATCCGGCCTTCAAGGAATTATTAGAGGAAAAAATTCCAGAGATCTTGGGAAATAATTCCTCCCAGTATATGTCTCCCTAGCTTTTGTGGGACACTCTTAAATCAGTCCTATGAGGTTACATTATTGCGTTTACCTCTAGGAAGGAACAGCAAAGTGAAGCCCACCTTTGGGAGTTGGAAGATGCACTTAAATTTCTGCAAGAAGCTCACATGCAGGGTGATCAGTCTTTGGTGGAGCAAGCCTTCCAAACTCAACAAGAAACACAACAGTTATTGACTAATAAGACAGAAAAGGCATTAACCTGGCTTTGCCAGAAATACTATGAGGGGGGCAGTCCTAGCATCAGCACCCGGGGCCCGGACAGCAGGGAAAGGGCCTTTCTTAAAGGCCCAGGCCTGATTCCACTGCCAGGACTGTGTAAAAAAAACTGCCTATATTCAAATTCCCATGGCCCATAAAAATCAATGCTGACCAGCAGGGCACCGATCCAATTAAGAAGTGTTTTGTGGCCATGGGGCGGGTTGTGGGTGCAGGCAACCAATGGCTGGAGACTACTGTGGCAGAGGGGCTGGGCTGACCTGGGGGGATGAGCTGCTGCCTTGCCTCTGCCAGTTAACTGTTAGAAGGCAGGAGTCTCCAGGCGGCATGGTATGAAGATGGAGTCGGAGTGCACTGCCGGTGGCGAGAACTAGAACGAGCATCGGGCAAGACTGAATTGTCAGTTGATGTTGTGAGAGGAGAGGCTAGAGGTATCACAATCCTCTGTGTGTGGGGGCCAGCCGGGGGAGAGAGCTTTTGGCATGGACCATGGCCGGATTTGTCCATTGTCAGTTCATGGGTTGTCAGGGTCACTGATCAGCACTGATAACAGCACAGATCTGGGAGTCATCAGGATCAGGATGGTTGAAGCAGTGGAGGACTGGAGCCTGACTGTGTGAGCATCTGGAGTTGTGGCAGCAGGCAGGTCAGTCTGGTCAGACAACAACTCGGAAAATTGCAATTCCAATTCATATGAGTTATGTCTTATTTATCCCTGTTTTCAGAGGAAAGTTCAGACCTTTCATTTAGGCCTGGTGGATCAGTAGCTCTGAGTTTGAAGATCCAATTGGTTCAACATGTCATAAAAGTTTTCCATCCAAAATCTTTCCCATTCCTTGTGGGGCCCAACTGATTTCTCTATATTCTTTGGAATGAAAACTTATGTCTGCCTGGATTCTGTCATTGTCAAGGTTAGCCAGGGCAGTGTCTTTGTCAAATAAATTTATCAACAAATCTGTGACTTTTCAGGCTACAGAGGTAGGTAGTACCAAACATGGGATTTCATTAATTGTGACAGGCACCATAGGGGTTATATATTTGGTGAAATGCAACGATTCCAACTTGTGTTCATTTTTAATGTATAAAAGGTAAGCAAGGGGTCATGGCATTGGCTCACAATCAATCACATCACAAAATTTCAATCCTACTGATAGTGACAGTGTAACAGAATCCACTGCAGGGGTTGGGAACCATCTGGGCTGGCTGTGCAAGCCACTTTGACTGTTTGGGGGGGCAGATGGCAGCACATTCTGAAAACTGGTGGGAAATTTAAGTAAGTAAAACTGTGCGTGCCAGTGAGCCACTGCTAATTTGCTCTGGTTGGAGCCTAAAGTTGTGGGGTTTGGTCCAAGTATGAAATAGTGCCACTGCCAATGGCTCAGGGTTGGGGAGGTGGGCTGCCTGCATCTCTTTGCCAAGTGCCAGGGTTGGGGCTGGGCCTGGGTTGATTGTAGTTTACTTTTTTTTAACACAGATGGACAGATCTGAGGGGGGCCCACTGGAGGTGCATGCCCCGGGGCCCATAAAAACCTAGCACTGGCCCTGGAGAGGGGAGCGCGGGTGTCATGAGTTCTAGCATACTGACTACATAAGCAAATGCAAATGGTCACAATAGCTAAAATTAAGAACCCCCAAACTGATAGGTTAACTTACACTAATTCGCAAATTCTTTCCATCTTCAGATTGTATTATATAGATTTATACTCAGAGACCCCTCCAATTCAATATTAATCACTACCTTTTTGTCTAGCCTTAAGCTTCCAACCCATGGACCCCAACATATTGAACAATTACAATGCTCTATCACATCCAAAGGACTTTATCACACAATTCAAATCTTAAGAATGGGAAAAGCCCTGGCCCAGATGGCTTTGGAGCTGAATTTTATAAAGGTACATTCAAACTTGATAGAAAATTTTTTCTTACAGCTCTTACGAAGAGTCACACCACTGCTGAGTACTCCATATCATGAAGACAAGCTGTGATTTCTGCTATTCTGAAACCAAATAAGCCCTCTCAACTCTGTGATTCATATCGCCCAGTCTTGGTCCTGAATCAGGATTATAAAAGTTACACCAGTATCCATTCCTGGCCCATAGACTGGATGATATATTTCCTCTCTCAGTGCATCCAGACCAATCGGGGTTTGACCAATAACATCAAGTGGACGTTATTTAATTAATCATGCTCATACATTTAAGGCCCTGTTAATGATTTTGAGTTTAGATGCTCAGAAAGCATTCAACAGAGTTTCCCAGTCATTTCTTCAATCTGCCCTCTTGAGACTCAGCTTTCCCCAAAAGTGTCTGGATAATATTAAAGGAATTTATATTAATCCTGAGGCAATGGTTAAAGTCAACTGGTCCCATTCGGCTAGCTTTTACTTGTCCCATGGCACCCGCCAGGGCTGTCCCCTTTCCCCTTATCATTTTGCATTATAAACAGAACATATAGCCCAGTATTTATGCCAATCTGAAAAGATCCAGGGATCTTCAGTGGCTGGCCATTTGCATAAATTAGCTAATTATGCAGACAACCTTTTGCTGTATATTATCAACCCAGAGTCATCACTGGCCACACTGGAAGATAGGCTGTCTATGGTACAATGGGTTACAGGTTATAAAATGAATCAAAGTAAAACAGAGGTGTTACAGATAGAGCCCCCCCACATAGAATTTGACAGCAGATAAGGACTGCTTGGCCCACCCAGTCTGCCCATTTCCCTACCTGATGGATAAGCTGCAGATTCTAGTTAATCAACAGCTTACTTCCTCCTGCTCCCCATTAGAAATGCCTTATACCTGTCCCATGCATTCTTGAATTCTCCCACTGTTCCTGACTCCACAACCTCCTCAGGAAGGCTGTTCCATGCATCCACAACTCTCTCTGTGAAAAAATACTTTCTAACATTACCTCTGAGCCGTCCCCCCTCTATCTTCAAATTGTGCCCCCTTGTTCTTGCACATCTCTTCTTCTGAAAGATATTACCTTCTTGTAAACCCGCTTGTACTTATATAGGTATAGATATTACTCAGACCAGCATAAAGTATTTGCCCAAACCTATGATTCCCTCTTTACACAGGTCAAAGCGGATCTACTGAGATGGACTCATCTTCCAGTATCACTTCTTAATAGGGACCAGTCCATCCAAATGAATGTCCTCCCCAGAGTATTATAGTTAATGCAGAATATCCCATGCCCTCCACCAGTGAAGGAGGGTAAAAATATGAAATAGAATTATTTCATCATACCTATGGCAGGGTTATAGGCCCTAGATAGCTCTGAGAAAACTTCAATTGCCCAAAGAGAGGGGGGCAATGGCTTTCCCTAATTTTTATAAATATGCCTTAGCAGCAGTGCTTACTCACATGTCTCACTGGTTTGTTTCCTCAAATGGAGATCCTATGTGGGTGCAGGTCAAACTGGACCTTTCTGATCTCCCCTTGAATTACTTCACTGTACATCAGCCTAACACAGTGGATCTTTCCAGAGAGAAATCCCCATGCACATCGGCCTTGATAAATTGCTGGGTAGCATATTTACGACAATCTGAGAATCAAGTGGGGGTTAAATGGGTGGGAATATCAGTGTTGAGCCAGACTTTTGTCCCAACAAGACTAGATACAGAGTTTAAGAGATGGCAAAGGAGGGGCCTGATTCATGCATTTGATTTTTACAGTAATGGCATCTTCAAAATCTTTCCACAGCTCCAGACTGAATTCTTCCTCTCTCAGAGGGATTTATTTACAGATCTACCAATACGCCACTATCTAGGAATTGTTTGGGACTTGGACATAACCTCTAAGATAATACCCCCATTATTTACACTGATTACCCAGATACAAAGGGCACTATCCCCTTGTCACTGGTGTCTCATTATAAGGCCTTGATAAACCTTCAGATGATTCTGTTAGACAATATACAAGCAAACTGGGAGGCAGACTTGATGGTGGGGCTTACACCAGGGGCTTGGATTAAGATTTGGCAAAGACAGCACCAGACTAGAAGTTCTTACAGCTGGAGGGAATTTGGATGGAAAGTGGTTGCACAATTTTTCTGTACCCCACAAATTATGGCCAGGTGCACAAAATCTGGGGACTCCTCCTGCTGGAGAAACTGTGAATATGATGTCTCTATACATGCTCATGTTCTTTGGTTTTGCCCGTTCTTACAGATTTCTGGGATGGGGTAGGGAGACAGCTCTGGCAGAGATTTTCCTTGCTCTAGGATGCCTTACACCAGAGATAGCCATATTATTACACTTACCTAAACAGATCACACAGAGACGGCAGGTATACCTCATAAGTATTCTTCTTGCAGTGGCCAAGAAGTTGATCAACTGACTATGGTTCCAGTGGAGATCCCAATGATTAAAAGTTGGAGGACACAATATATGAGATATATAGAATGGAGAGTATGATGGCAAAACTTCATGATAAAACTCCTATTCTTATGCATTGATGGGCGGCATGGTTCACATACACAGCACTTCAAAGGACAGATATAATCCCATAATATGTTGGAGAGTTTGATAAGTCTCCAGTAGTCTGGTCAGCTCACTGTACTTCCATTACTTTTTCTATGAGTTACACTAAATACTACAGTGCATCTGGGGCCCTCAGCAAATCCTCCCCCCCCCCCCCCCCCGAGTGGATTTTTACTGCTATACCACCTTCTTTTTCTTTTCCTTTTTAGTGCAGACCCACCCTGTCTCCTGTTATAGAGAACTGAAATATGTACTCTATGATTTTTGATGAATGTAGCAGCTGTGAAATCGAATGCTTGATCTGTCATATTATTTTTTTTGTACTGTTTAAATTCAATAAAAATACAGTTTAAAAAAATATATAGACATCAATGTAGAGACCATTGAAGGAAAGAATACCTTCCATTCAATGGCTAGAGTGGTATTTCAAGAACACTCTGCAGAAAGTCCAGTGTCACAAGAAATATCACTGAAGCATGGGACAGAAAAGTCACTTACTTTCCTCAGGCAATCAGAGTCTCTTATGCAGTGTGCAGCATTTGAAAAAACTAGAACATGTCCAGAACTGACTCACCATGAAAAAGAACTTGAGAAAATAAACTCCTGTCATCTACAAGTGAAAGCTGTCTGAGATCTCTCCTGGCGTCTTTTAAGACTACTACCTTGTGATGTCCTGCCAGTACCAAATGATGCTGATATTGTTTACACTCAGATGATACCATTTTGAACTGGTTTCAACCACAAGCTTGCCACAAAGCAAAGCATCTACACAGCAGTTGCACATGCACCTACTGTGGATGCCAAACCAGCTGACATGGCCACAGTCTGTACTATAATGCTGAAATGTAAGGAAGTGCCAGCAGCTCTAAGCCAGCAGTATGCCATTTAGACCATGAATCAGCAGCTGTATGCTGTTGCTCAGCAAGTAGAATGGACTCTCCCAAATGAACTTGGGACCAATTTAATTCACCTGGGTGGTTTTCACATCCTGTGTTGTTTGATTGCATGTATTGGGAAATTTGGGGAAGATGCAGGATTGCTAGACCTTCTTGTTTATTCTGATGTCTATGCAGCTTGCACTGCAGATCAAATACTTGCTGGTAAGCAATTCAATCATGTTCTGCATGGCTTGACTCTAGCATTTGAGGCCATAAGTGTTCTGAAACTTTCTTCATTTGTTAAATGGTGTGAGCAGGGAGGAGGAGGTACTCATGGAGTTCCAGCATTTGTATGGTAAATGTTGGCTGACACTCAAAAGGTGTTTGAGTCTGAAGATACTGAGTCCTTAAAACATATAATTAAAGTGCTTGATAATGCACTAACTCAGCATATGCTACCCCTACTGGAGGAATTTCAGAGATGGTGGTATGCCCTGTCTCCTACATTCAAGTTTAGAGATAATTTTCTCCAGGTTATGCAGGTACTATTTCTAAATGTCTGTGCACAGCAAGAGGGTGATTGAAAACTTCACCTACACACACAGTATGCCAAGCTTCCATATTCATTTGCTGAAACCAGTCCCAACTATGCCAGGTGGATTCCAAACTACATTTTTGATATGCTAAATCTCCCTGAAAAAGTACACAGTGCCTTTGAATCTGGGGACTCTGCTGTGCATCAGACTCCTGGTTCTTTCACTAGAATTTGGAGTGACATGGGAACAAAGAAAACTGTCATCAAAGACTCAAAGGGCAGCAGTGGGAGTGTAGAACTGACAAGAAAGAAGCCAGCCCTTGTCAGATGGACAATAACAAAACATGTCCTGAGTGAATATGCAAAAACTATGAGAGAAAGAAGTGGCCTATCAAAAAGTAGTGAAGACAAAGTCCACAAAGAAGTCCTTGCCTCTGCACTGAAGAGGGATGAAGAGCATGTTACAGCCCTAACCAACCATGTCATCAACAATATGACAAACCCTGAATCACATCAGAGGTGTCTATCAACATATCTACTGGACTGCATGTAACATCAGATGTACAAGAGTCTCCGCTGAAAATAGCAGTTGTTGGTGAAGAACAAATGGGGAGACTTGTGTAAGTTGCATTTGATTCTGATGGGACATGTACCTTCCTCAGCCCCATCAAGATATCTGGCATCGAAACATTTGCTAACAAGGCAAAGAAGACCAAATTTAAGTCTGGCAAGGGAGGGACAATTACAGCAGCTATCAGTCCAGAAATTATTTTCCTCAGAGCCCAGTCCTTAGCAAGATGTAGAGATGATGCTTCAATGGCAACTGTTCTTAGTCAACCAATAGGACCTGTGCCTATGTCCCTCTTCCATGTTGATGGAACAATGAGAAAAACAGACAAAGTTGAATTAGGGCATCAGCTGGAAAGACAAGCTGAAAGCATCCATGACCTATGAGGATAGAAACATAGAAACATAGACTTTGATGGCAGATAAGGACCACTTGGCCCACCTAGTCTGCCCATTTCCCTACCTATTGGATAAGCTGAAGATCCTAGCTAACCAACAGCCTACTTTCTCCTACACCCCACGATAATTGCCTTATGTCTGTCCCATGCATTCTTGAATTCCCCTATTGTTGTTGACCTCACAACCGCCTCAGGAAGGCTGTTCCACGTGTCCACCACCTTGTCCATGAAAAAGTATGTTCTCACATTGCCCCTGAACCATCCCCCTTCTATCTTCAAACTGTGCCCCCTTGTTCTTACACATCTCTTTTCCTGAAAGATGCTACCCTCTTGGACTTTGTTGATTCCATTGAGGTACCTGAAAGTTTCTATCATGTTTCCCCTCTCCCTCCTTTCCTTGAGGGTATACATATTAAGCTCCTTTAGTCTCTCTTCATATGATTTCTGGTGCAGGCCCTGCACCATTTTAGTTGCCCTCCTCTAGACTGCCTCCATCCTGTCTATGTCCTTGCAGAGATGGGGTCTCCAGAACTGCACACAATACTCCAGATGGGGCCTCAACAACCATCAGCACAGAGAGATAACAACTTCCTGTTTTCTACTAGTGATGCCTCTCCCTATGCTTCCCAGTATCCCTCCAGCCTTCCTTACTGCCTTTTCTCATTGCTTGCCTACCTTTAGGTCATCTGATATGACTACCCCCAGGTCCCTTTCCATTTTTCTTGTCATTAGTATCTCCCCCCCATGTGTACTCTTCTCCTGGGTTTTTGTTTCCCAGGTGCATTATTTTGCACTTCTGTGCATTGAATCTAAGCTGCCATACTTTTGACCATTCCTCCAACCTTGCCAAGTCCCTTCTCATCTTTTCACCCCGCCTTGTGTATCAACCCTGTTGCAGATTTTTGTGTCATCTGCAAAATGGCATACTTTTCCTTCCAGTCACTCTGGAATGTCACTTATAAAGAGATTGAAGAGGACCAGCCCCAGTACTGAACCCTGTGGTACCCCGCTAGTAATGTACCTTTCTTTGGAGTGGACTCCGTTTACTATTACCCTCTGCATCCTGTTGTCCAGCCAATTTTTTACCCAGGCCATCGCCTGGGTACCCACTCCCAGGCTGGCTAGTTTGTTTATTAATCTTTTGTGTGGGACTGTGTCAAAAGCCTTGCTAAAGTCTATGTAGGCCACATTCAAAGCCCCTCCCTGGTTGACTACTTTGGTCATCCAATCAAAGAAATCTATTAGATTCATCTGACATGACCTTCCCACTGTGAATCCATGTTGCCTTGTGTCCTGTGCCCCACTGGCCTTTATGTACTCAGCAATTCTTTCTTTTAGAAGTGATTCCATCATTTTCCCCACCACTGAGGTCAAACTAACAGGTCTATAGTTACCTGCCTCTGCCTTGCTCCCAATTTTGTGAAGGGGAATCACATCTCCCTCCTGCAGTCCTCAGGTACCACACTATCCTCCAATGATTTGTTAAAAAGAGTAGTCAGTGGCGCCACTAGTTTTCCACTTAGTTATTTTAGAATTCTGGGGTGAATACCATCAGGCCCCATTGCCTTGTCCACCTTGAGTTTTAGGAGTTCTTTCAGGACCCTTTGTTCCATGATTGGACTGGTATTAACTCCCCTATCTAGAGTAATTCCCCCTCCTGTCCTTTGTAAATACTGAACAAAAGTATTCGTTCAGTATCTCTGCCTTTTCACTGTCCCCTCTGCCCACCCACCTCCCTTTATTAAGCCTCACTATCCCTCCCTTGGTCTTTCTTCACTACTAATGCATCTATAAAAGGTTTTATCGCCCTTCTTAACTGAGTTGGCTATCCTTTCCTTGGTTTGAGCCTTTGCTGTTCTGACTGCCTTTCCTGCTTCCTTCTGCTTTAACTGATACAGTTCTCTGCCCTGCTCCTTTTGTGATTCCTCATACTTCCTGAATGCTAACTTTTTCTCCCTAACCTTCCCCGCCACCTCTTTCGAGAACCATAATGTTTTTTCCTCCTTTGTTTTATTTTATTTGCTTCACACAATGACTTGTTGCTTCTTGGATAGCATTTTTGATTCTTCCCCATCGTTCCTCCACTCCCCATTCCTGCTTATTTGCTAGTGCATTCCTTAGGTACACTTCCATTTTGCCAAAATCAGCCCTCCTAAAGTCCAGTACCCACACTTTTGTTTAGCTTCACTCCACAGCTATATTTATCAAGAACCACACTGTTTGGTGGTCGCTTGTTCCTAGATGGTAACCTACTTCTAAATCCAAGATTCTCTCACTGTCCCCGTTTGAGAGTACCAGGTCTAAGACTGCACCCTCCCAAGTGGGTTCCAATGATAGTTGTCTGAGGCATGCCCCCTATAGGATGCAACAAAAAAACACGGTGTACATCAGAGGTGCCATTGCTATCATTCAAATGATGGCTGGAGACAGATTCCATACATTCGATGAATTGGCTGCTGAGTACTTAAGGCAGGTCCTAAAAGGATTTGACAAAGCTAATTCTGTAATTGAAGTCTTTGACAGACATGACAGCAGTGACTCTGTGAAAAATGTAGAAAGACAGCACAGGACAGGATCTAAAGTTGGATGCAAGCAATACCAAGTGATTGGTGGATGCCCTGTGCCTCCAGGGAAAAACTTTTTAAACATAGCATCCACCAAGCAATCACTTGCAAAATTCCTCTGTGAATATATGGTTCAAAATGCACCCAAGAGTGTAGAAACATACCCAACACAAACACTCCTTCTTGCTGGAGGCTTTTGCAGTGGAGAAGTAGCAAAGTTCACCACCAGTAGAGGTGCTGAAGAAGTCCATGACTTGTACAGTAGGTCAAGATGAAGCAAACACAAGCTTCCCCTCATTTCTGTAGCAGTGTCTAACTGCGAGGCAGTATTTGTGATACCTTTTATGTAACTGTCTGTGAAAAACATTACTGCTGTGACTCTGGAGCCCTGTTCCTAATGAGGAAATAGGAGGAGGAACTTGTAGTTCATTTGCCTTGCTGGTGAACTACAAACTCATTTATTTGGGGCTATTTTACACCAGGGTTCTGTTTAGTACAGTATATTGCAGCTATAGATCACTCATGAGTGGTTGGAATTGAATCATTCCTATTTTAAACTATATTTTACCTTGTCTGTACAGTGTGATCTTGGAGGTACTTCCAGGTCATGCTCTGGTATTTCAACATGCACTGCAACGAGTGACAGTGCACAAAACAAACTTCTCCTCATTTCTGCTGCAGTGTCTAACTGTGGGGCAGTATGTGTCATACCATTTATGTAACTGTCTGATGAAAACATTACTGCTGTGACTTTGGAGTGCTGTTCCCAAAGAGAACACAGGAAGACGAGCTTGTAGTTCATTTGCCTTGCTGGTGAACTACAAACTCATTTATTTGGGGCTATTTTACACCACAGTTCTGTTTAGTACAGTATATTGCAGCTGTAGACCACACATGAGTGGTTTGAATTGAGTAATTCTTATTTTAAACTATATTTTACCTTGTCTGTACAGCTGTGACCACGGAGGTACTTCCGGGTCATGCTCTGGTATTTTAACACGCACCATGACGAGCAGGGTGAGCCCGGGCAGGGCAAGCATGCGTTGCCACTCATGAAGACGTGTGTAAATACACATATGTCTGCACGTGTCATGTGTGTCTTGCATGCATAGCATGCAAATGTAATTGACTAAGGTGAATAGAAACCGAGCGAACGTCCAAAGCAGTACTAAAGATAACGTGATAGAAAAACTTCCAGAACCATAGCATTGTTGTTGTACATTGGTAACAATAACTAGTAAACTAATTATAAAAACAGCAGCAACATGGTGCAAACGATGATATTGGAAGGGGAAAAGGGGAATTGAGTGTGAAGTTTCTAAAATGTATCTAATAATAGCAAATATGGATACTCCCTCAAAGTTTACGTGCAGTAAGTGCAAGGAAAATGCCTTATTGGTTTCAAAAATCAATTTGTTCAATGACAGGCTTAAAAACCTGGACAAGATCCAGGCTAACATGGGTAGAAGTTTACAGGAGAGAGATCACTCAACAGTTCAATTAGTACTAAACCAGCTCTCCAATGATTCAGAAGGGGTAAATGAAGAAGTTATTGTCCAAAACAATGATAGCACACATATTATATACAAGGTGATTAATAAACAAAGCCCCCCCCAGTGACTTAGGTAATGATAGACAAACCGAAACGCATTCAAGACTAAATGATAGTGCTGATGGCTCTGAAACCGAATGGTTTCAAGTTCATGCAAATGAAGTTTCTAAAAGAGGGAGAAAGGCCGCACAGTTTCAGCTCCCACTTATGAATCATTTTGATCCCCTTAATAATATTGGAACCCTATTACAGATACAGAATACAGAAAAGCATGTTACAGGAGAGCCAAGTTTATCAGTGAAACAAGCAATACAAAAAATATCTAATAAAAAGCAAAATATGTCTACCAATGTTAACAGCTTTGAGGATGATAGGTTGGAGCAGGTGATAACCCAGACACCCATGGACTCTTCAACATCTATAAGAGCAAAAGGTGTCTCAACAACAAGTGATTTAATAACATTCTCATCTGAGCTGACAACACAGGGCGGGTAATGAGGTCATGGAAATAAATAATATTGAAGTAAAAAGAGAGATCATTGTACTAGGTGACTTTATGGTAAAACACATATATAGAGACATATGCAATCTGGATAAGATGAATAGGACCCTTTCCAGTTATAGAGGTGCAAAAGTATCAGACATAACAGAAATGGCAACTAATATCATTAAAAAATGCAGGAAACAACCCTTTAATTATGGTACATACTGGGGCAAATAATGTATTATGTGAACCAATTATGAAAATTAAACAGAATTATGTTGCCCTGACTAACAAATGTATCGAACTTGGGAGTGAAATTGTGCTGTCAGAGATACCCTCCATCCCAAAGGCAAATTACTTTTAACATAACAAAATTGTACAGATCAACAGTTGGATAAGGAGATGGTGCCTAAGGTCAAATATATGGTGCATTATGCACTGGGAAGCATTTACTGGAAAAAGGTAATTGTACCACTGGGATGGTCTGCACCTCAGCAGAAGAGGAAGTAGAATTCTTGGAAGAAATATATTAGACTGTATCAATAGCCATTTAAACTAAATACCAGGGGGGAGAGGGACTCCCATGTTGCCTCTCTAGAGCTAGAAAACCTTGAGAAAAATAAAAATTTAACTAGCATGCAAAATAAGGTCATAGAACGATGACTAAAGAACAAAGAAAAAATGGATCTAAAAATAATATTACTGCATGCCAGAAGTCTTCACAACAAGAAAGATGAGCTTATGTATATGTTGAACACTAATCAAACTGACATATGTGGGGTCACAGAAACTTGGTATAGTGACACAGGCTGTAATACTGATATTAAGGGTTATACTAAAATAAACAAAAATAAAAAGTATAGAAAAAGGGGGAGATGCCTTTTACATTAAAGAAAATTTGAAAGCGTGTGAAATACACGGCTCCGGTGATGACAACGAGGTTGTATGGGCACAGATTAAATTATTAGATAAAATACTAACTTTAGGACTAGGATACCGCCCACCTGGGTTAAATAATGAAGAAAGTGATCTGTTTCTAAATTGTGTAGAAAACAGAAAAATCACCAAAACACCATACTAATGGGAGATTTCAACTACCCTAAAATAAGCAGGGAAACTTCAGATATTAACAACCCCAGTGAAAACAAATTTATTTACTGTACCATTCAGAATCATCTGGACCAAACAGTAACCAAACCAACCAGGGGAAATAATATTCTCAATTTAGTATTAACAAATGATATGTAAAATATATATGGACTGAAACTAAAACCACCCCTTGGAGACAGTGATCACCAGGTTATTGAATTATCATATAAAGCAAATCAAAAAATAACAAAAGGTGTAACTATTATTAAAAACTATCAAAGGGCAAATTATAAGAAAATACAGGAATACATATCTTTGTGGAAATGGAAGGAAGAACTTCTGAACAAAGACCTAAAAATGATATGGATGAACATAAAAAATCATTTAGACTACTGCATAGACAAATGGGTCCCAGTGATCAAGAAATACAAAAATAATAGATGTCCCCCCTGGTGGAATAAAAATATCAAGAAACTAATTATAAAAAATAAGAAACCATTTGCTAAGTTTAAAAAAAATCCTTTAAATGATAAAGAATGGCATAACACCCAAATTACTTCAGGAACTAGAAACTGAACTAGTGGGACCCTTGACTGTCTTATTCAATCAGTCACTAAAAAGTGGTGAAGTACTGCAAGAATGGAAACAGGCTCTTATAACTCCAATACATAAGACTGTCCCTAGATCAGAAACTAAAAATTATAGACCTGTAAGTTTGACCTCGGTGGTAGGTAAAATACTGGAAAGAGTAGTTCAACAAGAAATTACAGATCACATATTTAGGGAACAGAAAATAGACATCTAACAGCATGGATTTATAACAGGAAGATCTTGTCTTACAAACCTGATTTCCTTCTTTGAACCAGTAAGTGCAGCCCTGGATAAAGGGATATCAGTGAATGTTACATACTTGGACTTTGCCAAGGTATTTGACAAGGTATCATATAAAATATTGATCGAACTGCTTTATCAAATCAAATTACAACCAAATATAGTGGGATGGATATTAGAATGGTTGCAAAACAGAAAACAAAAGGTATCAATAAAGGGGTATCAGTCTGACTAGGGAGATGTAACAAGCGGGCTACCACAAGGCTCTGTACTGGGACCAACATTGTTTAATATTTTGGTAACATCATTGAAAACAACAGAAAATGCATGATTGAGTAAGTATGCAGATGATTGGAAACTAGGAGGTCTGGTACAGAATCAAAATGATGGAAAAAAACTTCAAGCCAATCTGGACAATTTAATTGTGTGGGCAAAACATAATAAAATTATGTTTAACATAGCAAGACCTAAGGTCATGCATTTTGAATCCAGAAACCTGCTTTGTACATATAAAATGGACAACCAGGTATTACAAACCATGACAGAAGAAAGAGACCTGGGTATAACAATAACAAACAAACTGTCCTCAGACGTTCATACAAAAATGATGGTAAAAAAAAGTCATAAAATTCTGGGTTGTATTTTATCTAACATTAAAAGTAGAGAAGAAACAATAATTATCCCATTATACACCAGCCTAGTACATCCACATCTAGAATATTGTTCACAGTTTTCAGCAGCAAACACAGTCAAAAGTAAAACAATAAAGGAAGGTGTGAAACAGAAAATAACAAAAAAAATTAAGGGCTAACAACAACATAGCTATAATGATAGGTTAATACATCTTGGACTATATTCCTCTGAATATAGACAGTTAAGAGGTGATCTATGTCTTACTTTCAAAGTATTTCAGGATCCTAGTCTGATGGAAAGTATTGGATTGCAAAACTGTGAAGAACCAAACAAAAAAACAAGATCTTATAGGTACAGATTGAAAGGAGAAATAAGTGCAACCAAGAAACGATCTGACTTCTTTTGTTTATTCTTTTTTTTCCCCTCCAGTCACAGCCTGAAGGGGCACTTCCTAGGCATCCTGCCTGTTCCTGCCCACCTGAGGTCCCCCTGAACCTGTGCCTCCTCTCTCCCCAACCCCCCCACTGCCAGCACCCCCAGTTTAACCCCTCTGGGGTGGGGCCACCCCTCCTTATTGGGCACTCTCACATTCAGATTCTGGCTGAGGAAGTGGGCCCTGGGTGGAGGACCTGGCAGGCCAGGCAGGGTGGTTTCAGCAGTGGGCATGGGGGTCAGGTGCTGTCACCTCCCCCTTGGAGCTAGGTTTTTCCTTGCTCTTGGTGCCCTTCCCCCTGCATGGTGCACCCATGATGCTCTGACACAAGGCAACCCCACCAGCGTCATTCATGCTGCATGATGTGCAGCCAACCTGCTGTAGCACCCATGGTCTCCACCAGGAGTTGCTGGTGTGCTGAGCTATCCCCTACCCACCCCCAGGGGAGGAGGGCAGCCCACAGGTGCTTAATCCTCACCCTGTCCCTGCCAACCCCTGGCGCTCAAGTTCACTCCCGAACTCGGATCACTGGCATGGGATGAGGTGCTGCATCCAGCACCTCAACCCTCAGCACCACCAGGCCTGTATGATCTGACTTCTTTACACAAAGGATAATAAGTAGCTGGAATTCATTACCTATTCACATAGTAGAAAGTAAAAGCATTGATCTATTCCAACACAGACTAGATCAATATATGTGTAAATAATATTTTTTTCACTAATAGAAAATAATGGTGTTGAGTTCAGAAAGGACAATCTGTCTATAGGACTCATATTCAACTATGAACCTATGAACCTATAATGCTTATGCATGCTGTATGTGCCAATATGGCTTTTGGGTCTCTTGGTGTTGAAGGAACCCTAGTAATTAGGCCACCTGATACAAATGTTTTGGTCCTTGCTGTTCACTATTTTCCAAAAATGGAACACATAGATAACATGTGGACAGAAACAGGTAGCATTGCCAGCACAACTGACAAGCATCACTTCATACCTGTACATGCAATTTGTGATGCACTCAATCCTGACTTCTGCAACATACTTCCTGCTGTACACCCTTTAACAGGATGTGACTCTGTGCCATCCCTATTTGGTATTGGGAAAAAAAATCTTTGATTAATGCTGCTACACCAAAGGGAGCTTATTGCTTCACAGATCTTGCCAAATTGGGAGAGAAAGTGACAAACAAGCCACAGTTTCTGCAGCAAGGAAGTTAGTAGCAGTGTTGTAAGAGCAGAGTGAGAAAGAAAAGGAGACCCAAAGAGACCTGAATAGCTTGTGCCTCAATCTAGCCATCAAAAGGACAAGTTACAGGCCAAACATCCACCACGTGAAGACAGTTTTGAAGAGCATGTCAAAAGAGCATCTTGTGAAAAAAAGATTTCAATGTCTCCACACATATGTAAACCAGATATTGGACCACCATTGCAATTGGATGGAAAAATGTGGTTACTGAACTATTTCTTGTATTCTTCAAGGGCCCAGTGGCATCTGAGCTTCTACAAGACCTTATTTGTGCCTGCACCAGTAGGGGTCACTGCACAATCAACTGTGTCTGTAGTCAGAACAATCTTGTCTGCATGGAACTATATACATGCCAAGGCAATGAAGACTATGGTAACCCACGCACTCTCGACAGAGATCATGATGATGATAAAGATGTTGACTTGAACTGTCACCAGCACTATTACATTTCAATGATACCTGTACAAATTTATTATTAGATTTTGTTTTACCTTTAGATTGTTATTGTGATGCTTTGAGTTCACAAAGAAATCCTATTTTATGTCTTGAAATAATGCATAGTGTCATTAAACTAACAGAAATGAATGCAAATATTTTAAAGTGGTCATTCTAACATGTTGAGGGTGTCATTGTTAGCCCCATTTCTATGGTAACAGCACCACTTGAAAGCTTCCCATCATACCTCATCTTAAAGTAGATGTAATAAGCTTTCAAATGATATATGCTGTGCATGGGTGTAGGGAGTGTACATTAAGTCAACCAAATTAGTGGTGTCTGTCACTCGCCTATTAGATTTCATAAAGCTGCTATACCTTGAACTCCCTTCCCCGAGTCTGCCATGGTCTCTAAGTGAGCATTCATTACTACATAGAAGAAGCATTACCTAGAGGTTGAAACTCCAAACTGTCAACCTAGAAACACAGAAGACCTAGGTTTAAATTGCACATTATACAATGGCAAGAAAAGAATCCTGGGCTCTGATTGGTCAGTGCCAACATCACTGAATGAAGGTCAGGCTCACCTGGACCACACCAAAGAAAAATAAAGAAATCATTCCATCCTGTTCCCCACTTCCCACCCACCACCAGCATCAATGAATAGTTAAGCTTTGACAGACATAGCACCCCTTCCCACCCCACCCCAGTCCCTCACTGAATCACTTAAATACACAGCCACATTAAAAACAAAGGAAAAAAAAGCATTCTCTTTAGACTGCTGCTGCATAGCATTGCGCTTAAGAACTGTCAGCACGCATGCACCTGCTCAGCTGCCTGCTTCTCCGAAGAGCTGCTCGCTGTGGCAGTATTTAAAACATGCAGTGGCAGTATTGTGGTGGCATTTAAAACAAAATCTTTCCTCATGTTGCACAGTTTCACTAACCTCAGTCCTTAAAAACTTACAATCCTCCATCTGATTTCCCCTGCTCCACACCATCATCTATAGAGATGGGTGAAATCCGCAAATTTCATTATGCAAAATATTTCACAAAATACATGCATTTTGCAAAATATTTCATGGGTGCAAAATACGAAATTCCACCAGCAAAATGTGGAATTTTCCCCACAAATGGCGGAATTTCACCACTGACAGGCAAAATTCCACCATTCAAGGGCAAAATTCTGCATTTCACTGGTGAAATTCCACATTTCACCCATGAAATTCTGCATTTTGCACCTGCAAAATATTTTGTGGAATGTGTGAATTTTACAAAATATTTCACGCAGCGAAATTTGTGATTTTTGCCAGAATTTCATCGGCAAAATTCAATTTCACTGCATCTCTAGTCATCTATTAATGCCGCTTGTTCCACACACTGCCCTGCTCCCAAAAGTAAAGGCTGACACCGCCCCACTACCGAAACTAGTGGCCAGCAACATATCCTCACAATGTAAAGCAAAACCAAGTATAAGCCCTTACTCAAACTAGGAACCTAGAGACAAGACACTGGTGTTTAGGGATGACTAAGAAGATGTAGGGAACACAAAGTAACAGAGCTAGGGGGCATGACATTACATAACAGCTCCACCTAGTGGAAAAATGCAGAACAGGAGCTTTTTTTTCTCTAAGCATGCTTCCACACTGAAAAATAGAGTAAAACAATTTAAGAAATGATTTTTTTCAATTATTTCCTCTACATAAAAATCAAACCATTATATAAGAGCAATAATGCACTCCGGGGTGTGCGATGTCCTGCTATTTATTTAAGAGTTGCCATCAGCAGTGATACAGCTTAGGGTGACTCAGTCACAGGCAAAAAGTAAACCAGGTCCCACCCAGAGATGGTGGAGCAGTGGCTGACAGCGACCACATTTGGTCAACTCCTCCATTAGGTAGAGACTGAGGAAAGCAAAGGGCTACTTAATGAACACAGGTTTTGCTGAACACAAGTGTATTAGAACATCTGTGTGATGTTCCACTCATATATAATGGAGAAACTAGTGCATTTATTTTCAGTTAGAACTGGTCTTAAAGCAACAGTGCAATGAAACTGAGCAAAAAATTTGACCTACTTTTTTCACTATAAAAAATTCTACACATCTTTCAGTTTTATTTGGTGATACAATTTTCTTAATGCAACAAAATCTGAGTATTTTGTAAATGTTTTGAGTTTTTTCTCAAGAAAAAAAGATGGCTGCTGCATTTTGCATAGAAATAGCATTCTAGATCTGTCAAGGGTTAGGATCAAAAATGAAAAAAAAAGATTCATGGTTCACAGTATAGGAAGTACCTAGACAAGTACATTTGATGTGTACGAATATTATTCTTAACTGTAACTTAAACTAGCTTTTTTGGAAAAAACATTTTTGTTGCACTGCTGCTTTAACTAGTAATTGTTTATTGTAATTTTTGACTAGGAAATGCATACAAAACTGTGATAGCTCGTTTCCAGCAGCATAAGATATTTCTACATACCTGAAATTTGTGATGACTTAACAAGACTGAAGTTAAAGGGGTTTTCAAGTGCATTACAAACTAAGGGTGAGTAGAAAGAAGAACATTTTCACCTCCTCCCATACTGTATTTTACACAAACTTTATTTTCCTTTTTGCTCCTACCCTGCCCACTGACCAGCCACTCTTTCAGACCACACATTGTTTAACCCCCTCCCACCAGCCTGTTCCCCGCTGCCATCTTCTTTGCCCCTCATTGGTCCTGTGCCCTGGTAGACTTGGCATATCCCTGCCAGTGCTCCCCTCCTCCCGGGCAGCAGAGAAGGGGAGAAAGAGTTCCACTGTCTTGAACAGAAGTGTGGGGGGCTAAGAGGAACTACGTGTTGCAATGTGAGAGGCTTTGGGGCATGGGAAGAATGTGGTAGCCATCATCCATTCAGATGGTTGGGCATTTTCCATTTTCTGGGTCCTCCCCATCACCCACAACTGTACGGCTGCAGTGGCATCCTGGGAACATGAATAGTCAGCAACGTACGGTCACCCATACTGCCAAGAATGTCTCCACCAAGCCACCCACAAGGAGTCACTACAGAGTGGTCCAGCATAACCCACTCCCCTCCCAGGAGTGAAGTATCCAAAGGGTGCTATAACTCCCTCCCTGCTTACATCTGCTCCTGACATCTGGGCTTGGGGCACGAACCTGGGTTTCCCACATGCTAGAGTGATGTCCCATCGCTCACTGTCATAATGCCATAATAGCTTTTTTAATCTAAAAAAAGTGTTCTAAAACCCAGTTTTAAAAGGTTGCAGTTGATCTGTGATCCACAGCCAGGTGGAGTACTTGGTAAGGGCATATTTAATTTACAGTATGTGATGTGAGCAAGGTGATGAACTAAACAAAAATTGCAGAAGACGCTTTTTAACATTACAAAAATCTTATTATACATGAATTTTATAACACATCACAACCACATAAAACAGGATTTGAGATTTCATGCCCTTGTACAGACCCTGAACACAGCACATTTATAGGGGAACACCTGTCCTGCGATTGGAGGAGGGGACTTCAGGTGCAGCTCATGTAGTTCCTATCCAGTAGTGCAGTCATGGGGTGGGGAAAAAGCATAGCATTTGGTCTCAAATAGGAGTACAGCATGCACAATGAATTGCTGATTGGTGTGATACATGGATATTGTGGGGGGGGCTTCAACTAGGCAATATCAGGTACTAGTAGGGTTCAACTGGGAAGGGGAGCAGGCAGAACATAGTGTGTGGAAGGCTGAAGGGGAATAGATGACATAGGAATTACAGGGAGTGACAAGAGTGAACATGACCAATGTAGATGAGAGGAGGCCAGCATAGGGGAAGGGTCAGGACAGGAGAGGGTCCAATCAGTGGGAAGGAAGGAAGGGGATTGGCAACTAGCAAGGCCTAGGGAGGGTAGTTTGTTACCAAGGATGCAGAGCAGCCATGTTCCTGGCAGTGGCATGGAGGGCTGGACAATGTTTGGTGTGCTGGCAGATGGGGCAAATAAGGGAAGAAATTGGGTGGCTGTGGAGGGAGCTGCAGGCATAGGGAGGCTGAGGTAGGGAAGAATAGGGTCATAAGGGGAACCTGTTGGGACACACAATACAGCCACCAGCAGGCCACCACAAGAAAATTCCAGGGGAATCAGAGGGTGGGCTGCAAAATCCAGCGCAGTCACATGCAAGACGTGGAGACAGGGGTTGGAGTAGCTGAGGAGACAAGACTACAACAGGGCCAGTGCAAGGTCATAAGCCTCAGGAAATGGGGGCCGGGAAAAAACAGGGAAAGGGGAATGCCAGAGCAAATCAGGTCAATGGTATGGCTAACTGGGAGAAGCAGGAGGGGGAAGGTAGTGTAATCACTGAGAAGGTTAAGGGGGGGGTCGCTACCAGGGAGAAAGGATGCATCACAGAAGTGGCAGGCACTACCTATAGCCCTAGACACAAGGGGCAGTAGAAAGGTGGTAAGGAAGCAAAACCAGGGACAATGGAGCAGGCAGGTGCAACAAAGCTAGAAACAGGAGGCAGCAAGGATAAGGATGGAACAAGGCTGAGGAAGGAACCTTGGGGAGGGGGCACATGCTACTCAAGGAAAACACAGGAAAACTGTAGTGGGGATGGCAGCAGGATGAGGGCAGAGGAGAAAGCATGGGGGAAGGTAAGGAGGGACACAAGGGGAATGGTCTAGTAAGTGAAGCTAATGCACCAGCCATAGTTGGCAAGGGGGAGAAGTCAAGACACAGAATGGAGGAAGCAGAAGGGGGATAGCTGGGGGATGGGGAAGGGAGCATTTTTGGGGAGGAAAAGAGCCCGCAAAAAGAGAGGGAGCTCATAAAGGAGTCAGTCATAATTCTGGGGGACTCTATAGCTAAGGGGGTCAGATGGGAGGGAAGAGGGGCCAGGAAATGCAACATCTGGGTAGAGTGCATGCCTGGCATGACAGCAAGTAGGGTGCAGCAGCACATTGGTAGGTGCGTACAGAAGGTGGGGGGGACCACACGTCATTGTTCACCTAGGAACAAATGATCTAAAAGGAAGGCAGACAGAGGAGGTTCAGGACAGCTTCAGAGAAGTGGGAAAGTTATGCAGGGAGGAGGGAGGCACAGTGGCATTCTCAGAAGTTCTGCCAGTGCCAAGGGTAAGTACAGACAGAAAAAGCAGAATCATGGACTTCAACAAGTGGCTGAGAGAATGGTGTGAATCCATGGGGTATGGGTGGGAGAATGGAGCAATACATGGAGAACCCAGGTCTATATGCAGGGGACAGGCTACATCTAAGTAAGGAGGGTTTGGGGATGTTAAAGCAGAGACTGAGGGAATTTATCATCACAAAGTATGATTTAAACTTGCTGGGGGTGCTGGGGAGGTGGAGTGAATCAGGAGAGGAGATCCAGAGGACTTCCCCCCATAGCAATGATAGGGCCTACTTTGTCTAGGATGGGGGGAGGGGAGAGTAAGGGGGCAGCTGGGAGAGAGTCAGGGTGCAGGTTGGTATCACTAAATGCAGGAGCCTGGGGAATAAGATGGCAGAGCTGCAGGCACTACTGGCAGAAGAAGAGGTGGACATTAGCGTCCATCACTGAGACATGGGCAGCCCAAAATCATGACTGGGACTTGGTCATCCCAGGATATAAATTATTCAAGAGGGACAGAGAAAAAGGTAAGGGGGGGTAGCCATTTACATAAGGGAAGGGATTGGATGCGTCAGGGAGGAGGGGGAAGAAGGTAGGTCAGAAGTCATTTGGATACAACTCCATGCCCCAAAGGGGGCTAGGGTCGGATTGGGGGTTGTTTGCAGGCCCTTATCCCAGAAAAAGGACATGGATAGGGAGCTAGGAGAGCAGCTAAGGAGACTATGTGGCAAAGGGAGCACTGTGGTGGTGGGAGACTTCAATTTACCAGGGGTGGATTGGAGCATCCCAGCCACCACATGTGCCAGGGAGTAGATCCTTCTGGAAGCAATCCAGGATTGCTTCCTAACCCAAAGGGTGACAATGCCAACAAGGGAAGAAAATATCATAGACCTGGTGCTGGAGGATGGAGAACAGGTCACAGATGTAAGGGTGGAGGAACCACTGGCTTGTAGCAATCATCACACAGAGTGGTTCTACATCAGTTTGGGTAGAGAGAGCCACAATACAAAAACAAAGATCCTGGACTTCAGAAAGGCAGACTTTGACAGGATGGGGCAATTAATGAGATCACATATAGATGGCATCCACCCTGACATAGACCTAGAGCAGAAATGGGAGATCATAAAACTAGGGCTGACTGAGTCCAATAAGGCTTGTGTCAAGAGCCAGCAAAAGAAATCAAGGACCAAGCATCCAAGCTGGATGACCAGAGAGGTAACAGAGAAGGTGAGGGATAAGAGAAGGGCCTTTTGAACCTACAAGAGAACCAACAGGGTAGAGGATAGGGAGGACTATGTGAGGAAATTCAGGGAACTGAGCAGAGCAGTCAGGACTGCAAAGGCAGCCAGGGAAATGACATTAGCACAGGAGATTAAGGAAGGAGAAAAGGATTTATTCAGATATATTAGGGAAAAGAGGAAGTGCAAGGATCAAATAGTTAGGATCAGGAAAGGTTGTGGGTGGGTAGACAAGGGGTCTGAGAAGGCAGAAGTACTTAATGAGTACTTCTCTTCAGTGTTCACAAGGGAGAGGGATGGGCCCATTCCTGAAGGGAAAGGGGGCGCAGGCATGGGGGGTGAGACAACCACAGACAGGGTCATCATGATGGAAAGGGTACTGGAGGGCCTTAGGTCCCCTGAGGGTAGAAAAGGCACCTGGGCCAGACGGGGTACATCCCAGGGTGCTGAGGGAGCTGGCAGAGGTCCTGGCAGCGTCACTGGCAGATCTGTTCAGCACCTCGCTACACATGGGATATGCGCCCAGAGATTGGAGAGAGGCACACATTGTACCTCTCCACAAAAGTGGGCCCAAGGATGAACCAGGGAACTACAGAGCCTCACCGCAATTGTGGGGAAACTGATGGAATCTATCCTCAAAGAAAGCCTGGTGCAGTTTCTTGTGGATAATGATCTGCAAGATGAGAGACAGCATGGGTTCATCACTGGCAGATCCTGTCAGACAAACTTGGTTGATTTTTTTTGACTGGGTCATGAGGGCACTGAACAAGGGCCGTGCGGTAGATGTAGTCTACCTAGATTTCAGCAAGGCCTTCAATTCAGTGCCACACGGAAGGTTGACCTGCAAGTTGAGGAGTCTTGGTATAGGGTGGAAGCTAGTCCGATAGGTAGAAAACTGGCTGAGGGACAGGCAACAGAGGCTAGTTGTGGGGGGAAAGCATCAAAGTCCAGGGCAGTGACAAGTGGCATTCCACAGGGATCAGTACCTGGGACCAGTCCTGTTTAACATTTTCATCACAGACACAGCGGTTGGGATCAAGAATAAGATCAGCCTCTTCGCCGATGACATCAAGATCTGTGCTGAGGTGGATGGGGAGGAAGGTAACAAATTACTGCAGGAGGACTTGGCAAGACTTGCGGAGTGGTCGCACACCTGGCAGCTTGGGTTCAACACCAAAAAGTACAAGGTGATGCATTTCAGAGCCAAAAACCCAGGATACAGCTACTGGATGGATGGTATCAAACTGTTCACATACAACAAGGAGAAGGATCTGGGGGTGCTTATGACCAGGGAATTAAACCACTCTGCCCAGAGCAGGAAGGCAGCAGCTAAGGCTAACTGGATGCTAGGGTGCATAGCAAGGGGGATTATATCCAGATGTAGCCAAGTCATATTACCCCTGTACAGGTCCCTGGTTAGGCCTCACTTGGAGTACTGCATGCAGTTCTGGTGCCCATACTTGAAAAGGGATATCAAACTACTGGAGGCAGTGCAGCGAAAAGCAACAATGATGATCCAGGGGTTGGGGGATAGAACTTATGAGGAAAGACTAAAAGAGCTCAACATGTATACCCTGGAGGATAGAAGAGAAAGAGGGACACGATTGAGACCTTCAAGTACCAGAAGGGGATGAACGGAGTAGGCTTCCAGGGTGGGTTCACTCTCCAGAACAGAAGAGATACCAGTGGACACTCCCTAAAGTTAAAGGGGAGCATATTCAGGAGAGAAAGGAGGAGGCACTACTTCACTGAAAGAGTGGTAACAGGGTGGAATGCACTGCCTCAGCAACTCGTATCAGTGCAGACTGAGGGGTGCTTCAAGAGGTGGTGGGACAAATTCAAGGGGAAAGTAGAAATTGGGGGAGCAGTTGAGGGGAGCGAAGAGTTAATGGGGGGTAGCTGTAGTCTAATGGGCTGAAGTGCTGCACACTCGAGCACACTAGATAGACCATATGGCCTGTATCTGCTGGCAATTTCATATGTTCATATGATAAGACTCCCAATATGCCGGTTATAAACTGTTTCTGTGTACTATACATGAAAACATGCAGCATATGCACTCTGGACACCAGGGTCAGCACCCATCAGGCTATATTCTAGGACACAAGTTTCACCTGACATGTCTAGCTAATCTGAATTACAGTCTTTGAGTAATTCCAAAAAACAGAGCTAATTTTGAAAATAAAATCAGGAGAAACAAGATTATACAGGAGAAACAAAAATGGAGGTTAATATTCCATGAAACACATAATCCATGGTTTTAACTGATAACATCAGCTACAAACACATTGCGGCACAAAACGCTGCAACCAAAACATCAAAAACAATGCACATCATCAGTGAAAACACCAACCTCACAAATACTGACACAACAGAAAGACTAAGTAAAAAACAGAAGGATTTCTTTCTTTTGTGGGGGGCTCCGCCCCACCTCCGCCATATGTGTGGGGCTTCCCCCCCACACACTTTGAAATATATATAATCAGCTCTGAGGGGATGTGGACCTCGAGGATGGGGAGCAAATCAGGAGGGGGAAAATGTGTTAGGGGGAAAAAAAGTTCAGTTTTGGGAGATGGGGAACCAAACCCTGGTCCCCAGATCTCCGCTGCTGTAGGAGCAAGTGCCTTATCCACTCTACCATGGAAGCAGCTCAGCCAAGCATTGCACCTCCTGCTCTTTTATCCCTTGGCCACTGCTGTTTTCCTTTCCCTGCCCACACATACAGCGACAGGGATAGTCATAACTTCGTAACGCTGTAATCCCCCTTTCGCTGTAAAGGCTTCTGACGTTATTGACCACAATATTCTTGAGATGATGCTTTTTAAACGATGTTGTGGGTGGATACAATTACCCATAACTTCAAATCTGGTGCCCTATACACAGTCACAGTTGGTGACAACATAATAATTTGCATGCCAGCTGCAACGCACAACATGGTCACACATACGTATGAATTTTTCACTCACACAGTCAGTCATGCTGATATACTAATAATCTGTCACTAAAAAGATATACATACATACATGCATTGTTACAGGGAACACACAGTTGTTATATGCATACAGTTGAACAGTGACAGTACCAGCATATGCAGCTAAAAAAATGTAAATACACAAGTGTACCATGATGCACACAGACATATAGAAACAAATGACAATCAAGATCTCCTCCCCCCCACACCACCACCACCACACACAGACTCGCACACATACACAGGCACATCGGAGCACATATCGGCAGGCACATACCCACACCCACACACACTTATAGCAGAAAGCAGCATACCTTACTGTGGATTACCTGCTCGGATTCGAACAAGATCATAGCTAATGATTAGAAGGATCAGACCCTGATGATTTATTAAACACTAACGATTTGCATGCCAGCTGCAATGCACAGTCGCACATACATATGAATTTGCCACACACACTATCAGCAATGCTGACATAATATTAATCCCACACTAAACAGACATACATGCATACATCCATGCATTATTACACTGAAACACTCACTTCCTAAATGCACTCAGTTGAACAGTGACACTACCATCATATGTAAGAAAAATAAATAAATACACAGGTATACCACAATACACACAGACATATAGGTAAAAATTACTTTCAAGAAGCCCCCACGCATACACACACACTTACATGTACACAGACACACATTTACACATACACAGACACACACACACACACACAGACAAACACAATATGCTGTATAATTACATACCCCTACGTACATCCATTTGTTCATACATGCAATCAGCAATGCACTAGAATCAAGAAATGTAACTTACCTGTTGCCGTTCTCTCTTTGCCACGACAGTTGATATACATGGCCTTTTTGCAATCTTCCCAAGACTACCCAGTGTAGGAGCTTTGGCAGAAATTGTTGATACAGAACCTACCTGCAAATGGTGGCAAATGCGGCTTATATCGATTCTAAGAGACTTGCCTAAGGCATACTGTGGCTTGAAACAGTCTTCCTTAAAATGGGCACTACATAGACAACTGTTGTTAGCAGCACCTTTCCAATTCATTCTATACTGTATTACCACTTTCTCCTAGCATGCCTGTAGAGCTGGATCACGAGGGAATCGATGCTTTCTAACATTGTCCTTATTGCTGTTAGAGCAGCCATATGCTACACAGGTATTCACCATCCTGAAGTACAATTTGATGGGTATACATAGAGATGCAAATAACTGACTAGAGCACAAGTGTGAGATCAATGAAATGTACAGATCAGTTAGTAATATGCTGTTTGCCTTGTTATGCCACACTTGACCATGCACATGTGCCTATACAGCCAGTAAATTGACTTATTACAACAATTCCTAAAGAAAATCTTGGCAACTTTGAAACATAGAAACATAGACATAGTAACATAGAATTTGATGGCAGATAAGGAACACTTGGCCCACCTAGTCTGCCCATTTTCCTACCTAACAGATAAGCTGCATATCCTAGTTAACCAACAGCTTACTTCCTTCTACCCCCCACTAGGACTGCCTTATGTCTGTCCCATGCATTCTTGAATTCCCCCACTGTTCTTGACTCCATGACCTCCTCAGGGAAGCTGTTCCATGCATCCACAACCCTCTCCGTGAAAAAATACTTCCTCACATTACCTCTGAGCCATCCCCCCTCTATCTTCAAATTGTGCCCCCTTGTTCTTGCACATCTCTTTTTCTGAAAGATGCTACCCTCTTGGACTTTGTTGATTCCCTTGAGGTACTTGAAAGTTTCTATCATGTCCCCTCTCTCCCTTCTTTCCTCAAGGGTATACATATTAAGCTCCTTAAGTCTTTCTTTGTATGCCTTCTGGTGCAGACCCTGCACCATTTTGGTTGCCCTCCTCTGGACAGCCTCCTCTCTGACTATGTCTTTACGGAGATGGGGTCTCCAGAACTGCACACACTACTTCAGATGAGGTCTCACCAACTGTCTGTACAGAGGAATAAAAACTTCTTGTTTTCTACTATTGATGCCTCTCCCTATGCATCCCAGTATCCCCCCAGTCTTCCTTACAGCCTTCTCACATTGCTTGCCCATCTTTAGGTCATCTGATATAATTACCCCCAGGTCCCATTCCAATTTTACTGTTGTCAGTATCTCACCCCCCATTGTGTACTCTTCCCCTGGGTTTTTGTTTCCCAGGTGCATTACCTTGCACTTCTTTGCATTGAATCTGAGCTGCCATACATTTGACAATTCCTCCAACCTTGCCAAGTCCCTTCTCATCCTTTCCTCTCCATCTTGTGTATCAATCCTGTTGCAGATCTTTGTGTCGTCTGCAAAGAGACATAATTTTCCTTCCAGTTCCTCTGCAATGTCACTTATAAAGGCATTACAAAGGACAAGTCCCAGTACTGAATCCTGCAGTACCCAGCTAGTAACCCTCCTTTCTTCATTGTGGACTCCATTTACTACTACCCTTTGCATCCTGTTGTCTAGACATTTTTTTTATCCAGGCTACCACCTTGGGACCCACTCCAAGGCTGGCTAACTTGTGTATTAATTTTTTGTATGGGACTGTATCAAATGCCCTGCTAAAATCTAGGTAGGCCATGGCTACAGCCCCTCCCTGGTCTACTACTTTGGTCACCCAGTCAAAGAAATCTATTAGATTCTTCTGACATGACCTTCCCATCGTGAATCCATGCTGCCTTGGGTCCTTTGCCCCACTGGCCTCTAGATACTCAACAATTCTTTCCTTCAAAAGTGATTCCATCATTTTTCCTACCACTGAGGTCAAACTAACTGGTCTGTAGATTTCTGCCTCTGTCCTACTCCCACTTTTGTGAAGAGGAATCACATCTGCCCTCCTCCAGTCCTCAGGTACCACCCCATCCTCCCATGATTTGTTAAGGAGAATAGTCAGCGGTGTCACTAGTTCTACCCTTAGTTCTTTTAGAATTCTTGGGTGAATCACATCAGGCCCTATTGCTTTGTCCACCTTCAATTTTATTAGTTCTTTCAGAACCCTTTCTTCTGTAAATGGACTGGTATCAACCCCCGTCTTCAGAGTGTTTCTCTTGTTTGGTTTAGGTACCTCCCCTTCCTCTTCCTTTGTGAATACTGAGCAGAAATATTCATTCAGTATCCCTGCATTTTCACTGTCACCCTCTGCCCACATTCCCTCCCCTTTATTAAGCCTCAGCATCCCTCCTTTGGTCTTTCTTCACTCCTAATGTACCTATAAAAGGTCTTATCCCTTAACAGAGTTGGCGATCCTTTCCTCGGTTTGGGCCTTTGCTTTTCTGACTGCCTTCTCTGCCTCTTTCTGCTTTAACTGATAAAGTTCTCTGTCCTGCTCCTTCTGTGTTTCCTTATATTTCCTGAATGCTATCCTTTTCTCCTTAACCTTCCCTGCCACCTCTTTTGAGAATGATAGCGTTTTTTTCCTTCGTTGTGTTTTGTTGATTTGCTTTACACAAAGGCTTGTTGCCTCTGTGATGGTTGTTTTGATTACTCCCCAGTGTCCCTCCACCCCTCCTACTTGCCTTTTTGCTAGTGCCTTTCTGAGGCACTCTCTCATTTTCCCAAAGTCAGCCCTCCTAAAGTCCAATACTCTTGCTTTTGTATGGCTTGATTGTATGTCTGTGTTTATCGTGAACCACACTGTTTGGTAGTCGCTTGTTCCCAGATGGCTACCCACTTCTAAATCTGAGATTCTTTCTCCGTCCCCATTTGAGAGTACCAGGTCTAAGATTACTCTCTCTTGAGTGGGTTCCAATACTAGCTGTCTGAGGCATGCCCCTTGTAGTGCATCAAGAATGACCCTGCTCTTGGATGTGCCTGCAGCAAAGGTGCTCCAGTTAACATCTGGCATATTCAGGTCCCCCATCAACAATATCTCCCCTTTTTCTGCCATTCTAAGGCTGCCTTCTACCATTTCCTTGTCCATTCCCTCCCCTTGAGATGGGGGTCTGTATACAACCTCCATGCTGATTGTGGTGCCATTTCCTGTCTCCAGGGTGACCCAGAGTGCCTCATCTGCTCCCTGTTTACTCTTTAGTTCTGTTTCTTTGATCCCTTCCTTTACATAAAGAGTTACTCCTACTCCTCTTTAACCCTCCCTGTCCCTACTGTAGATTGTGTATCCTGGTATGTTGTCATCCCAGTCATGGTTCTCTGTGTACCATGTTTCTGTGACTTCCACAATATCCAGGCAACCCTCTTCCATCAAGACCACTAGTTCAGGGAGCTTGTTACACAGACTATGGGCATTGGTACTCATCACCTCCACTTTTTGATGGCCTAACCCTTTTTAGCCCCCTCCCTGTCCTTACTGCATTTGCCTTTTTTTATATTTACCTCTGTCCTGCTCCCTAATGACTTCTCTACCTTGGAGTTTACCTCACTAATTACCGTGCTTTGTGGGGGGAGGCTGGGATTTCCCTGCTCCTTTTCAGTGCCTCCCCCCTTGGCTAGTTTAAATGCTTGCCAATGAAGCATTTAAACCTCTCACTTAGGATCCTGGTCACTGTAATTCACTATATTTCATAACACATGATGCTTTTTTAGGCAGCAACACCTTGTAAACACAAACCTGGATTTAATCATTTAAATAAAAAAATATAAATCCACAAAGTATGCCACAAGACCTTTATGCCACATATGCTGCCCAGTTATCCTGACATATACCACACACAGTGAACCTGTGAGGTGTATTCCTGTTGTCAAACCAGCAATAGCTATAGGGGTTCACAAATATATTACCAGTATGAATGCTACAACAATTAATAAAGTCTGACAACTAAACCAACACAGCGATAGTCAGGACATGGGGGTCACCAATATTAAAAATGCCTGATTTGCTGACAGCCACCACATTCACTCAATCAGTCTATTGGGATGAAGCATTGTCGAAAGTGCTTCCTTTGCAGTCACTTAAACAACAACTTTTACTGCTCATATATACTGATGTTCACTAGTCAAAAACTGCTTCCAGTCACAGTATTTAGTTTAACGTTTTTTTACTCAGTATATTCACACACTCTCGATCTCTAAATGACAGCAAACATGCCCTATTCAATTTTCCCACTAATGCACACTAGCGCCGATCCCATTCTGCCATCTGATCTCCCCAACCTGACAACACAGTGTCTGTCAGCGGGAGTGGTAGAGCCAACACACTGCGGGACCGCACATCAAACAGAGGATGATGAATTCAACAAAATAGAGGTATTAAAACAAACTGTTGATAAAAAATGAACTTGCAGTGCATATGAACGTCACCTCTACATCAAGAAAATAGAAACATAGAAACCATAGAAACATAGAAGTTGATGGCAGATATGGACCGCAAGGTCCATCCAGTCTGCCCATTTCTTTTTCTACCTTATGAATGTGCTATCGGCGTTTGCTCTGTCAATGGCCTATCTATTCATACTTATCTGTATTGCTCCCTTATGCCAATCCCATACCTCTTTGAAGCCCTGCACTATATTCATATCCACCACTTCCTGAGGTAGGCCATTCCATACATCCACCACCCTTTCTGTGAAAAAGAACTTCCTCACATTACCCCTTAATCAGCCTCCCTCTAATCTCATGCTGTGTCCTCTTGTCCTGCTATTTTTCTCATATTGAGACATGTTAGACTCTTTTACCTTATTAATGCCCTTAAGGTGTTTGAATGTTTTGATCATATCACCTTTCTCCCTCCTTTGATCTAGGGTATACATATTGAGCTCCGTTAATCTATCCTTATATGTTTTCTGATGCAATCCCTGCACCATTTTGGTTGCCTTTCTCTGGACTGCATCAATTTGGTTAATGTCCTTGTGAAGGTATGGCCTCCAGTACTGCACGCAGTACTCCAAATGTGGTCTAACCAGTGTCTTGCCCACTACAGAGGTAAGACTGGCTGGTCTGTAGTTCTCTGCCTCCTCCCTGCTACCATTCTTGTGGCGCAGGATCACATGAGCCCTTCTCCAGTCTTCTGGGACCTTTCCTGTGCTCAGAGACTCACTAAACAGTTCTGATAATGGCTCTGCTAGTTCCACCCTTAGCTTCTTTATTACCCTGGGATGTATGTCATCGGGTCCCATTGCCTTGTCCACCCTGAGCTTATCAAGCTCTTGTAGGACCCTTTCTTTTGTGAAGGGACTAGTGCACTCATCCCTTCCTCCCTCCTGTGTCCATGGTGCTGAGCTGTGGGCCCTGCCCTATATTCTCTTCAGTAAATACCAAGCAGAAGTATCTATTTAGGATAGATGCTTTTACATGGTCCTCCTCCTCCTCACATGCCCCCTTATCCCCTTTGATCTAAGCAATATCCCTCTGGACTTTCTCCTTTCACTAATGTATCTATAGAAAGTTTTGTCACCTTCTTTTACTGTTCATGTTAGTGTTTCCTCGGCTTGGGCCTTTGCCTGCCTTATTGCCTTCCCTGCTTCCCTTAGGGAAGTTTGGTATGCCTCCATATCTTCATCCCATTGCCTTCCCTTATATTTCTTGATGGCCAGCCTTTTGACTCTGACCTTTTTTGCTATTGTTTTTGAGAACCAAAGTGGTTTCCTTCTTCTTTTGCACTTCCTTTTCTCCCTAACACAATGGGATGTCGCTTCAAGTATTGCATCCTTAATGCTTGCACACTTTGCCTGTACCCCCTCATCTTTATTTATTTTTGCCAGGGCTAGCTTAACTCTGTTGGCCATCTTATCAAAGTCAGCTCCTCTGAAGTCCCATATTTTTGCCTTGGAATGGGATGATTTAGTTCTAGTGGCCAAATTGAACAATACCATGTGATGGTCACTGGCCCCCAGGTGACCTTCTACCTGGAGATCTGTGATCCTTTCCCTGTTAGTCAGTACTAGATCTAGGATAGCCCTGTCTCTTCTGGGTTGTTCTACCAGTTGTTTGAGGCCCTCCCCCTGCAGGGAATCCACTATGTGTCTAATTCTGGCATATGTTCCTGCTGGTATTGACCAATCTGTATTTGGCATGTTGAAGTCTCCCATTATCAGAACCTCCCCTTTAGCTATCATATTTTGTATATCTTCTAACAGCTCAGTGATACTCATGTGTCAGCAGCTCTTTCACTGAATGCCTCACTGAATATATATGACTGTCCCCCAACAATAAAGTCAATTATCTGCCATCCCCACACCCCCAAGTGCTGCAGATACTCATATAGTACTTTCTCACCCCCTCCTACTGTCATCATCACTGTGTAAAATGCCACACCAAGTCCCAGTTTATCACTAACCACAACCAGTGGACTGCTACACTACTCCTTAGTTGATTCTGACATCTGACCTCCAGGCTTCATAGACATAGTCATAGGCAATTAATCAGTTGGTTGGTCCACCCCCTTATGCCTCTCGGTATTGCTGATACTGTCCTACAACCCCTGGCAGTGAATTCCATCATTTTGTCAGTCTACATATGAAAGACCTTTGTCCTTGAAAAGTACAGTACACATTTAGGGTAATACCGAGTTGTTTATAACCAAAGGTCTAGGATTATACAGGTTGTCACATTGAGTTATCTGCCATAAGTTTGACACCCATTAGGTGTGTGACCCATTACACGGACTACCCAAGATGCCCAGCATGATAATTTTATCTCCATTCTGATCTGTGCTGATATAGAGGTCACAATGATGGGTTGTTGGGTCCACTTCAAGAATGGATCAGCAGTAGTTGTTTAGTAATAACACTGTGCTAGATAGCACATCATATGTTGCCCCAGTATAGACCACAATAGAGTACCACAATCCACACTGGATAAGATAAAGATTTCCACAACCAATTTTCTTGTTTTTTGCATAAAGTTACTTTTATTAAAATATGATAATGTTTAAGTTTCAGATTAGCTTTTTAAATTAAGTGATACATATGGTTGGCACATGACAGTATATCCAGGACAATACCGAGATATTTAAAGTTCATGCTACTCTATCAGAGCCCATGAAACAGAAGTTATATTATTTGGATGGTAAAACAAAAATCAACAGTTGGTATCATCATCTGGGTTATAAAAAGAAAGTATAACAAAGTCTATTTCAGCATGAAATTTATAACACAGGTTTTTGAGGCCTAAATTGCTAATTATATTTTATGGGGGGTAAATTGCCAATGGCATTTTGTAGCCAAATTAAAAAGATCTGTAGCCACACCAGAGACATTGTGTGACAAAAGATATTGGGCCCAAGCACTTAAAAGTCAGGGGTAAGCTGTAGATTTTTTTTAAATGACTGATATTAGTAGTGGCATTCAGAAAAGGTTCAAGACCTTTATTAAAGCATGCTGCCCTAAAATCCTTGAGGTGAAGGTCAAACAGCACCTCAGAGCTGTAAAATAAAGTTTCCTCTTTTTCATTGAAATTAATATCATGATCAGGTCCCTGACTCTAGCTGCAGTAGAAGTTTGGTAATTTGAATCATGCGATTGTTGTCAAAATAGAGAAATGATTAGCAGAATATGACTTGTTGAGTTGCAGGTTAAAGAGCAGCTGACACTGTTTGTACCTTGGGCAGGCAAGTCCAACATCATGTAGAAAACAAGCACAGGATGTGCTGCTAGTCCTGTAGGTGCAGGTGCACACCCCTCTGACAAAGTGGTACTGGGCCTCAAAGTGACAGGGTTCAAAATACTTGTGCTTTGGGCAGTACTTTATTTTGTATACTTTACTTGCTTATCTAACAAAATCTGTCCAGAGCCAGTATGGCTGCATCTGAGCATGCTGAAGCCATGTGGAAACACAGCACTGTCCGCCATGTCAAAGATGGCTGCCAGAGTTCAGTGCACATGCGCAAGTCGTCGCACATATGCACAGTGAAGTCATGCATGCGCGATGACTCGCACTTGTGCAATGGGCTCCAGTAGCCATCTTGGACACAGTGGACTGTGTCGTATTCTGCCGGCTGAAATAGTGCACCCTCGAGGGGGGGCGGGGAGTGAGCGGACTGTTTTGGAGTTGCAGAAGTATTGTTCCACAACTCCAAAATGGAAGCCTTCTATGGTGTCAATCTGGTAGCTCATTTTTAGAGCTACAGTACTTCAAGACAGCTGCAGGCTCTGCCCAGTGCAGCTATAAAAATGCAACAACTTTCCAATGCTTTCCTGAGTGATGTGCCTCCTTTTTATGCACTGCAACTCCAATGATCTGCCTGTCTCTGGATGAAAAACATTGAGGGTAAATAATTGGCGCAGTAAATATTTTTGTGTCTTTGTCTCCTCTGATCAGAACTTGGAGGTCATGAACTGCTCCAATGTGAATAGCATAATGGGTTGGGGATAAATATACTAAAATCATCTTAAAGAATTTTACAAAATATTTGCAGTATTTCGGAATACAGTGCACGTGTTAAGAATATGACACAAGAAAACTTCCATGTGTGATAAAGAAAGCATAGATACCAGGTACTTGGTCTCTGTGTAAATAAGGGCTCACTGTTTACTTGGCTGCAGGATAAATAAGGAAAGCACAATTTCCTATTCACCCAGCTAGAACCGAAACACAGCGAAAATATATATATATATATAGAGAGAGAGAGTGGCGTCCCCCAGGATGAAACGCACTTTTAACGCACTCTGCAGTATGCTGCAGCAGACATACTGAATAAAGCAATGTAATTTTAATGGCAATTAGTCCCCTTTGTCATGCAGGAAACTGTGGCATTCATTTCATCCTGGTAGTGTCACATTTTCCTGAATGACAAAGGGGACTAATTACCATTGAAATTACATTGCTTTATTCAGTAGGTCTTCTGCAGCATTTTGCAGAGTGCTGCAAAATGCTGCAGAATTGCATTTCATCCTGGGGGATGCCACTGCAGATATATATATATATATATATATAGCTAAGCTCATTTGGGCATTCAGTATATTTTCCTTTAGTCTGAACCTAAAAAAAATGCAACTATATTTATATATATATATATATATATATATATATATATATACTGTGACTGATATTTATACAGATAATAACTGGGAGCAAATGCTTATACTAAACAATTATTATGCTCAGTCACTGCTCAGTCTTAGTTGATATGATTAAATATAAACTAATTTCTGTAAAATATTTGGAAATTAGAGACATAAGGTATTTAATAAATTAAATGTAATAACAAAAATAATCATTTAAAAATTTCCAAGCCTCATTTGGTAAACAGAAGGTTAGGCTGAATGTAGGTTTTTTATATTCTTTGTTAAAGAGTTTTAGAAGGGGCCAAAATCTGCTGAAAAAGATGATGGTGCGTTCCTTGAAAAGTAAATAAGTACATAAATATGAACTGCTAGATTTAGATTTGAATTATGTTTAAGTAGTTCAGTTTGAGGATCCCAAACATGTTTACTTTTGTGCAAAAAAACTTGACATGAATTTCAGCAATAGAGTTCTTGATTTTCTCCTGTTACGGTAAAACAGAAACATTTTGATTCCACACATACTGTACAGGTAGGTATTCCTGACTGTACAGAATTTGGACAGTAACCTCACAAAATGGGTGCACTTTGAAAATGCTTAAAAAACTGCCTTTTCTCATGTCTGTCAGTGTTAGAAATGTGCTGACATTTACACATTTTCTTGATCTAATGAAACTGTTAGCAGAAATTAACAGTATTAGTAGTCAAGAGATTTCAGGTTCAGGGAAGAACATAGAGCTATATTATCAGTTAGGTTTTATTTGGGCATTCCTTCCTCCCCAATCTGACTGCTGACCTTAGTGTAGATGTCTTTGATGCATGATAATTAGGCAGTTAGGCAGCTGGCATAAAGAAATGTTTCACTGTGTCTGCAGGGGCTTCAAATGCTATTAATCAACACCGGTTCTGCCATGTTAATTAATTGATAGATTATACATCGATGTCAAGAATGTCATGACTCAACAAAACAATTAAAAAACAATTATCAAATAAATCTGATACTTACAAGCAACTGGTCACTCCTTTGCATTCAACTATGAAGTCGCAGTGACCATTCTAAGCAAATATAGAATGCATCACATTCAGCTTCAGAAGTACAGTGAGGTGTACATCTCTAAACAAAATGTATGTTTGAGAAAACATGGCAATCTTCCTATATGCAATTACTGAGGGGAATTATAATTGAAATAGTTTATTTCTTATAGGCAGTTACTGAGAGGAATTATAGTAGTATTATAGTAGTAGTAGAATTTATTTCAATGTGGTACTCTTCCCTGGAGGCTCTGTGTACCTTACAGTACATATTGTTTGTACAACAGACAGTCTTATAAATACAAATCAAATAAAACCCTATAAAACTTAATGAATACACAATATAAATACATATATTAGCCAGAAGTAGCAGGAACCAGAACAAGGAAAATTCTCAGGCCCCAAATGACTCTTCAAACTTCTGGATCTGTTCTTCAAAAGATTGAAATTTCAGGCCCCTCTTAATGGTCTCTTATGATGGGGCCTCCCTCAGGGCCCATGAAAGACAGTTCCAAACCACCAGGTTAGCTCCCTCAAAGATCCAGTCACCCAAGGATCTCAGCCTAGCCCTGCAGATATACAGGAGGCCCACATCAGTGGAGTAGAGAAGGTGAGAGGGATGAGTGAAGAGACAGGAGCTCAACCAGGTAGCCTGGGCTTATTCCATATTGGGTCTTATAGGTTAGTAACCTACCCTGAAGGTGATTTGCCACTTCACTGGGAGCCAATGCAGGTTGTGATGGGCAGGGATTACATGACATGACCTTGGGAGGCCCATCAGTAACCTGGCTTCTGCAATCTGCACCAATTACAGGCATCATAGAACACCTCCACTTACCCTGATGTATAGGGCATTGCAGTAGTTGAGTCTGGGAATTATGAAAGTGTGCCTCAGTATTGCCAGTTCTTCAACAGATATAAATAATGTTATCTGGCTAATGTTCCTAAGATGGTAAAAGCCACTCTAGACTATTGCTGACACCTGAGCCTTAAATATTAGCCTATCATCCAGAATGCTCACCTTCATGGAGGTCCCTAGCATCAAGGACACAAGCATAAGCCTTGGCACCTCTTTAGCTGCTGCTGTTCCACTGCTCCAGCCTCAGTGAACCACTAGTACTTCTGTCTAGTCTAGGCTGAGTCTCAGCCAGCTCAATGCCATCCAATCCTGGATGTCAGCCAGACATGCATTTAGCACATTCACTGAACCAGTCATATGGTCAGACCACTGCACCGTGGGGTTCAATTTTTTTTCCCCCCTGAGAAGGCCTACCCCTGTGGAGATGGCGAGATACTGCCCTTTACGGGATATTTCTCCCCAAGGCCTTCCGGCGGTTCTTTACCTCTCGTCCCCCGCATTGGTGAGCAGTAGTCCAGAGACCTTGGTGATGGCCTATAATAGGGCGGTTACCTCGGCTCTGGATACTATTGCTCCTGTTCATGTACGCCCCCTCTCCCTTCATCCCAAGGTGCCCTGGTTTGATGGGAGGTTGAGGGAGATGCAGAGACAGGGGTGAAGATTAGAATGCTGTTAGCGCAGATCCGCCAGTGATACCGACCGCCTTAAATTGATGGACCATTACTCGGTCTATCAATCCGCAATCTCCCCTAAGAAGGCAAAATTCCTGTCCAGGGAGATTGCTGCTGCTAGGAACCGACCGGCTCAGCTGTTTCGAACTGTGGACAGGCTGTGCAACCCAGCTTGTCTACAAGTTCGGAGAGCTTTTTCGCAATTAGAGTGCGAGGAGCTTGCTCACTTCTTCGCTAATAAGGTGGCCGATATCAGGGTGAATCTGCATCCTGCGGCTTCTAAGGGGGATGCGGTTGAACAGCGTGGGTTCACAGTGCCTCAATTTTTGTGGTGTTCCTTCAGCAGACCTGATTTCATTGACGTCATGAGGATTATCCATGGTATGCGCCCTACGAGCTGTAGTTTGGATCCTGGACCGACTCCCCTAATATTGGGTTGTTGTGACATCATCGGTCCAATCCTTGTGCAAATAGTCTGGTGCTCCTTGGACTCAGGTGAGTTTCCTAGCTCCCTGAAAGAAGCGGTGGTGACACCGCTCCTGAAGAAAGCTACCTTGGACCCAGATTGTTTTGAAAACTACAGACCCATCTCTAACCTACCCTTTATTGGGAAGGTGATTGAGAAAGTAGTGGCGATCCAACTGGAGAACCATTTAACCATCCATGACATATACAAACCCTTCCAATCCGGTTTTCGTAAAAGACATAACACTGAGACTGCGCTGGTTCAGGTGCTTAATTATCTCTTGAGGGCGAGAGACCAGAAGAGACGTTCTATTCTAGTTCTTGAACTCTCTTCAGCTTTTGACACCATGGATCACGTGGTGTTGTTAGCACGCCTGAGGCAGATCTGTGGAATATCGGGAACCGTCCTCGGATGGTTCACCTCATTCCTCACTGGGAGATCACAAAGAGTTGTGTCGGGAATTTTTTCCTCTGGCCCAATTTCTTTGTTGTGTGGGGTGCCTCAGGGTTCTGTGCTATCTCCCACGTTATTTGCAGTGTATATGCTGCCCCTCGGAGACATTATAAGACGGTATAGGCTGAGGTTTCATTGCTATGCTGATGATGCCCAGCTATACCTGTCTTTGGCCCCTGACTAGGATGGAGCTCTCTCAGTGTTTAACAACTGCCTGAAAGAAATCCAGGATTGGATGGACTCTAGTTGGCTGAAGTTGAACTCAGAAAAGACTGAGGTTCTGGTTGTGGATCCGGGTTGTCAGACAGAGAGGTTGCCTGTTGGTGCACCCTCAGGAATTTTTCTTGTGGGTGTATCACTCCCAACCTCTGAACGGGTGCGTAACCTAGGGGTTATCTTTGAAGACAGGCTGACACTACAGTCACACGTGTCAGCGGTCGTCAAAACTTCCTTTTACCACCTTAGGAATATTGCTAGAGTGAAACACCTTGTTCTGTCTGACTCGTTACCAACATTGGTCCACGCTTTTGTGTCCTCACGTTTGGACTACTGTAACGCCCTGTATTTTGGGCTGTCTGGGGTTGAAATCCGCTGCCTCCAGCTAGTGCAGAATGCAGCAGCACGGGTTTTGACTGGGACAAGCAGGTCTTGCCACATCTCCCCGGTGCTGCGCAATCTGCACTGGCTTCCTGTTAGGTGGCGGATCACCTTTAAAGTCTGTTTATTGACTTTTAAAGCCCTACATGATCAGGGTCCAGCCTATCTGAAAGATCTCCTGGTTTCTTACTGCCCAGGCCGAGTATTCCACTTGGCTGACATGGGGTTGCTAGAGATTCCAAGAGTGAGCCTAAATTCATCTGGTTGTAGAGCTTTCTATGCTGCTCCCACTCTTTGGAATTCTCTACCCCGTCGGTTGCGGTTGTGCACCTCCATGGAGGAGTTCAAGAGGGATTTAAAAACTCACTTGTATCAGTCTGCCTTTTTAAACCAGTGACTGTGATGTATCATTCTGAGATTGATGTTTTTATCTGTGTTTTATCTGTGTTTTATTTGTGTTTTATAATCCTTGTACAGAGCCTTGAAATTGGAAAGGTGCTTTAGAAATAACATTTATTATTATTATTATTATTATTATTATTGTGTGTCCTGGGTGCAAAAACATTTACAACTGTGAATCATCTGTGTACCAGTGAAAACCCAGACTGTACCATCTAATGAACTCACGTGGGGCAGTATGCACACTACAAACAACATGAGTGATTTCACTAACCCCTGAGGAATCACACATAGCAGAAGAACAGGATGCAATGTAAACTTTCTGATCAGAACCCTCTGCATCCTATCTCTGAAGTAGGACTCAGAACAGCAGATGACATTGCCAGTGAGCCCTCAGTACTCCTTCAAGTGGTACAACAGCAACCTGTGGCCCATAGTATCCAATGCTGATGAGAGATCAAGGTGGATAAGAATTGACCACTCCTCTCTATCACTCACCCTGAGTAGATCATTGTGCCCCCAGACTAATGCAGTCTCAGTGCTATGTCTAGACCTAAATCTAGACTGGGAGGGGCTCAAAGATGTCATAGGCCATGAGGTGTGTTCCAAGCTGTGATGCTACAATTTTCTCAATAACCTTATCCAAAAGGGTAGGTTAGAGACCAGTCTATAATTTGGCAGGCTGTCAAGGTTCAAATATGGCTTTATTCAGAAAGGGGTCCCACCAATGCACTTTTCAATGCAGTTGGAAAAAAAATTCATTTTTTTGCAATTTAATAAGCTTTATTAAGTTTGGAACAAGAAACACTCTAATTCTAGCATAAACAAAACAGAGCAAAACAGTAATGAAACTAGAGTACATAAGTACCAACTAGTACAGAAATTGTAAAACAAGCCCCCACCCCCCATGCCCACCCCTCAGCACCATGTGCACCACATTTAATGGCACTGTAAATAAGAAAAGGTCAGACAGACAATCCTTGATTATCAAGCTACCTCAGCCAAGAAAACAATTGGGACAAATTGAGGAGAGTGAAATGATTAGACACTCCATTTAAGCTGAGAGTAGAAGAATTGCTAATAGTCCTAATAAGCACTCCAAGTTCTATTAGTAAATGCTACTGCCCATTCAGCATTTAGCTCCACTAAAATTCCTGGAACCATTCCAAATACAAAAATACCTTGTCACCCCTCCAGTGCCTCAGTTTAGTGACAAGTGCAATCATCACCATTCACTTCTTGAACTTAATAGTTGGGATAGCCGAATAATCATTCAACAAACACACCTCCACTGTGAAAAATCTACCAAAATCGAAAAAGGTAGATTTCTCCCTCTTGTTTGACATCCAGAAAGCCTTAACTGTAGGAAAAGACTGCAGTTTATGATATGACGTACCGTCCTCCAAACCACACCGTTCACCCAATGGAGTGGAAGCCTTACCCATTTTATATAGCTTTGAGGGAGAATAATATAAATCATGAAGAACGTTAAATTGTAAAAGCCTTACTCTACCTTGAATTACTACTGAATAAATATCTAACCATACTATCCGCCATTGAACATTTGGCTGATTTATGTCTAAGAAATTCTTCCAATAATAAGGCACTGGGAAGATTTTTTCCCAGGACTGAAGGCAGATTTCATTATACATGTCAGATATAGATCTTTTCTGAAGAACTAAAGTATGACTTTTTTCTAAGGTGTCACCCGCAAAATTAGTCCATGAGAAAGAGCCCAAAAATTGAGTTAAACAATGTCTAAGTTGCACAGTTTTAAAATAATCCTGAAACTTGAGAGAGAATCAATGCATAATTTCAGATACCAGCAAGACTTTCCCTTTGTTCATAAGTTCCCCCAGAGAACCTACAGGTACATTTATCCATTTACTAGATGATAATGGGTTACCTGAAATTCTGAGGTTATAGTTTTCATAAATGGGTTGACCTATATTCCTAAAATGAGTTATGGTTAATTCCCTACATAACTGAGAGCATGCTTGAACATCCCAGTCTATAGGCGTCTCTCTGAGATCTTTGGGCAAATGAGTCCTGGACATATACAGTAAGAAAGGCAAGGAAAACCCCATGCTTTTCCACTAAAACATCCTCTATTTCATTCCAACTAGGAAGTGGCCTGTTAATCATGCTAGGTTTGAATCATAGGAAATATTTTGCCGAGTGAATAGCTAAGTAGTAATTGTAGCTATCTGGAAGCTGTAGGCCTCCTAACCCCTACACCCTGCACAATTTCCCATATGCTGTTCTTCAGTCAATCAACATCTTTATTTAGCCAGACAGAACATCATTGAGCAGGGCTCATTTACAAGATGGACCTGGTACAAATAATCAACAAGTCACAAATTGACAGAGGTATGGCCAAAAGAACATTGGCAATCAGCCTGCAATAAATACCAATACAGTAAGATGGCATGGCTTGGCATGGTAGAGTATGATACTTACAAGTAACATAGATGGCTAGGTATGGTAGGTTCATGGTCGGCAGAAAAAGAACAAATGCATCATGGGTTACAGGTAGGGTGCAAAGGCAGGCAGTATATAACTATGTACAAGTTCTATACAAGGAAAGTCCAATAATGGCAATGAAGTACAACTTTCATAACGATCAACGAGGTTAGACTAGTAAAGCATTGTGTGGCCTTGGTAAGTTTATGTGGCAAGGCTAGGGTATGCACAGGGTGTGCAGAGGTTAGAGAAGGCACAAGGTTAGATTAGAGGAGTAGATGCACAGGCAGGTGCGAGGGAGAGACAGAGTTTTAATGATGGTGGTTTTCCCCTCCACAAAAAAACTGAACATATTAAATGGATTTTCTTGAACCACATTTTAGGAAGGTATAAACCCAGCATATTCAAGGGGTAAAATAATCTTAGCAGAACCATCATTTTCACTACATTGGCTCTCTGCCACATTGATAAGGGTATTGTTTCCAGTGTGCTAAGTCATATTCTAACTGTTTGAGGAGTGGGTCTAAATAAGGCTTTCAACTGAGACAAATCTTTTGACATTTTTATGCCTAGTTAAGGTATAAAATGGGCCTCCCATTGTAGTCCCATTTCCATAACTTCTGTTTTAGTACATAAAGGGGAAAGTGAGTATACCACTGTTTTATGGTTTTTCAGTTTTGTAACCTGAGAAGAAGCTGAATTGGGATATGAGACTCAATGATGCATTCAATGATACTTGCCAGTTTGACAGGTACAATAATATATCATCTGCAAAGGATGAAGGCTTATACTCCATCCGTGCTATCTGGATACCCTCCCCATCACTGGCCCAATTCAACCTGTGTCAATGGCTCTATATACAGGTTAAAAAGTAGAGAAGACAGGTGGCAACCCTGTCGAGTTCCACTGGCCAAGCAGAAAAGTTCTGATAATTCGTTGTTACATAGGATAGAGGGACAGTGGTATAATAGTTGAATTCGTTTGATAATTCTGAAGGGATCCCATAGCGTCCTAAGACCTCAAGCAAGTAGGGCCATGCCATGCAATCAAAGGATTTCTCTGCATCCAGGGAAACCAATACTGCTATTACCTCTGGTTCCCTGGATGCAGTGAAAAGAAGAAATAGTTTGCAAAAATGATCACTGGCACACCTCTCCAAAACAAAACTTGCCTGCTGTGGGCCCAGAAGAGATGCTCGAACCCTGGACAGCCTAGCAGCCAAAATGTTTGCATAAATTTTAATATCAGTATATATTAGGGAAATAGGGTGATAGTTCCATATCTGAATAGGGTCCTTCCCTGATTTTGGAAGAAGGACAATCCTGGCCTCATAAAAAAACTTCTCTGCAATGGCAGAGGAGCTCCAAGAATTAAAAAGTACTGAGAGAAGTGGGAAAAGTTCCCCCTTTTAAGTTTTATAGAACAAAGAGGTACAGCCATCCAGCCCTGGGGCTTTATCTAAAGCAAGGGAATTGATAGCCTGATCCACTTCTGCTTCAGTGACTGGACCCAACAGCAGTTCTTGCTAGTCAACAGAGAGTTGTGGAAGCTCCACCTCAGTCAGAAATTCACTCATTACCTCTCCAGAGGGGGGTGATAAGGCAGGAGCAGAGTATAGCCTTTGATAAAAGGTTTTAAAGATATTTGTCATATCCTTTGCATTGCAAATCAGGGTGTTGCGAACTGGATCCCTCAATGCTGTTAGCTATTTTGACTCCCTTTGCTATTTTAAGAAAAAAAAATATTCTGACAAGGAACACCAGATAATTCCAGCAAACAATGGGCCCAGTCACCCCAAGCAACTCACTAGTAGTCACACTGGGTCTGGGTCCAGTTCACAAAAAGTGGGCAACAGCTCTGAAATCACCCCACAAACCTGTTCCATTGTAACTGGCCTAAACTCTCCCAAGATAAGATGAGTATTAATGTGGCAGGAAGGTGTAACCCCACAGGTCCACCACAGCCTGCTTAGGGTTATCCCAACCCATATAGGAGGACACCCTCACTACCGCCTCATGTTTTTAAGGCAGAGTTAGCCATGGGGGTAAAACATTGATCATGAAGGGGGACAAAGGGGATGACAACAACACAAGAGGAGGGAATGCGAGGGCCAGTGATCAGGAACAGTTAAAGGGGAGGTGGCAAAGTCACAAAGAAAGGATTTAAGGGAAGAGAAGAACAAGGCTGAACAGACAGATGGGGGAAGGGAGGACCAGAGTTTAGGAAAATGATACAAGAGGGCAGCATGGTCCATGAAAGTTTTCCTGTGGGAAAGGGAGAGGAAATGGGGAGCAGTGTTCCACAGGGGTTAGGATTAGAAAAGGGGAAGGAAAGGAGAGCAAAGACATAGGGTGGGAGACAGGCAAACCAGAATTTGGAGAAGATGAGGCATCCTGAATTGAGGGAAGGATGGGAAAGGGAGAAGTAGAGAGAGCAGTGGTGTGTAAGCTGGGGGCAACCCAAGACAAAATGGCAGAAAGTGTAGAAGAGGGGGTCCAGTCTGGCAAAGGTGAACTTGGGAGCAGCACTATAGACAATGTTGCTGTAGTTGAAGATGGAAAGGATCATCTTTGTGACGGGCTCTGTGTGAGCAGGGAGAGGGATGCTGGCTTCATTTCAATACAGCGCACCCAGTTTGGGGTGAAGCTTGAAGTGCTTTGCAACAGTGTGTGCCAAAAAGTCATGGTGCCAGTCCAGCCAGATCCCAAGGTACTTAAAAGAAGGAACATTAGCAAGCACAAAACCATCAAGGGTGTGGAAGACAGGGAAGGGAGAGAATCTGACAAGCCTCTGCCAGGAGCCAAAGGTCATAGAGACTGTTTTCTTGCCAATGAGGGACAGAAGGTTGAATCTTGTCAAAATCCTGTTGCAGATAGACTGCCAGATGAGCAACAGAGGAGCTAGAAACTAAAAGCACAGTGTTGTCTGCAGACATGTGGATGAATGCATAGAAGAGGCAGAAGGGAGGTCACTTAGGAATATGGAGAAGAGTATGGGGCACAGGACAGATCCTTGGACATGTGGGGAAAGGGTGTCTCCAATACTGACAGCTTGTGACCTGCCCTCTAGAAAGGAGCAGAACCAGCTGACATAGTGTAGTGTGTAATAATATTTATTGTTCGGCCTTAGACCTTTAACATAAATAAAATTCAAAATTCAAAAACATATTACAAAAAGATAAAAGGTATAAAAGACAAGACATGCAGTAGTTCCAGAATCAAATTGCCACACATACAATTTATACAAATAGATAAATACATGTATCCTATCATATCTAAAGACATAAAAAAATCTTACAAAGGAATAAAGTGCCCCTGAGAGATTGGGAATCCCTTTCTCAGATGAACCTTGTATATCATGGCTAAATAAAGTGCAGTTGTTTTAATAACTAATTCATCATTACTAGTGAATACAATCTGTAAGATCAATTGCATGTCATTTGTCTGGATATTATTAGAAAATGGAGAAAACCACTTAGATCTAGCTCTATCATACCATCTACAGTCTAAGATAACATGTTTCAGATCTTCTATATCATGGGTATTACAACCACAATATCTCACAGAGTTTTCGATAGCATTAGTATATCTGGCTTTAATGAATTGCTCGGAAACAACTCTATGTGATAGAGAGTATAGAGTCTTCTTTGCTCAAAATCAGTTAAGACATCTAAATTATATCTATAATAGTGATTTATATCATGTTTGATCAACCAGTTAGATATATGGAGTTTTTGGTTATACTCAAGGGGCAGGATTCACAAAGACAGTCAAAAATCCCGCAGCTGCGGGAAAAAGACCTGCAGCACTGCGGAAATGCTGGTGTGGGATATTCTGAAAGAAAAATTGAGCACCTGTGGAAATCCATAAAAAAACTGCAGTTGCAGAAATTCAGCAGCTGCAGAAATTCTGCAAGTGCTGAAAATCCACAAATGCGGATCTGAAGCTACAGAAAAGGCTTAGGAGGCACAACAACAGGTGATCCATATTAGATGGTGCAGCAGACTTTGAAAGTCTTGCCATATATGTAGCTGAAAGTACCCACAGAGAGACCAGCAACCATTCCCTCAACTGGAACCACTGCAGCACCACTGGTACCAGAAAAACCATGCACCACAGTGGCTGTCTATAACTGATGGTCATGTCTCTCCCTGGAGTGTTTCTGTTGCCTGCTGCAGTAGCACTTATTGCAGGCTGTTCAGCATCTACTGACTGTGGGGCTCCTTCATGGGCTGCACCGTGTCTGGAGGTTGTTGTTTGTTGTCTTTCAATGTCAGTGTGTGCAAGTGTTGCTGTAACAATTGCCACTGGTATACACCCACTGGTTTGCTATTACTTATGCCTGACCTCCACTATAATTGTATTTCAATTGCTGGGGCACTGCATTTTGCTCAGGGAGTGTTACACCTCACTCTCATGTGAGCAACAGTTTTTCCACAACTGCGGAAAAAAAGTGGCTAAGAATAGCCTTTCAGGGGATGTGCCATACTTATCAATGACTTTTTTCCTCAGGAACTTCCACAGCAGCACTTTTTTCCACAGTCTGTCGTGTATTTTTTTCTGCAGCTGCGGATGTTTTGTGTGTAGCACTTAGAGAAATTTCCCCTTTTTTCCCCAGCTGTGGAAATTTGGGGACTTAGGGAAGGTTTTGCACCTTCAGATTGTTTTGTGAACCCCCCAGGTCTTTAAGTTTATAATTATCTGTTATTTTCTCCTTAACAAATTCTTGGTATTTAAAGCTGATGGAAATTCCTTTTGATACATACTTCTCCAGAAATAACAAATTATTCTCTCTTAAAATGGTTAATATGTTTTTTAGCCACCCTGTCTGCTGGAAGTTTTGATTAATCCAAGAGAAATTCTCCCTATGACACCTATGTGGTAATCTATTGTGATTCATATGTGTTACTTTTATCCAATAATTTACCTTCCTAGCCTGGATAAGAGCTGATAGACGTGTTATACCTAATTCAGCTCTAATTAAAGAAGCTAGAACAGTAGGTCTTAACCCTAGAGTTGTTCTAAGCAATTTTATAAGGGAAGCCTCCAGTAAATTAGATCTACTAATAGCCCACACTTCTGAGTTGTATAGGAGTTGTGTGTTATATTTTGACTGCTTGTAATAAAGGTCTAAGTGTTTTACTACCATATTTATTTTTATTAAACAGATTTAGGGAACTAGCAGTCTGTTTCAGTTTGAGCCATATTTGACTGACAAAATTCAGTCCAAGATAATAATAATCTTTGACAGTGGTAAGTTTTTTGTCACCTATTAGTCAGCTTTTTGAACAGGATCTAGAGCCAAAGATCATAACTTGACTTTTGGATTCATTAATCCTTAATTTGCTTTCAGTGGCAAAATCATTTAGTATTTTTAGTTTTTTGGATAAACCCGATTGAGATAAAGAAATCAAAATTAGATCATCTGCGAAGGTCAAAATGGGGCATTCTCTTGATATTATTTTTGGAGAGTCAGAAGATGAATTCTCTAACAGTACCAATAATTTATCTATATAGAGACAAAACAAAAGAGGTGCTAAAATGCCCCTGCCTGACTCCACAATTTGTGGGGAATGGAGATAATAACTGATTAGCAGGTCCTACCCTGACTTGGGCCCATGTATCCATATAGACTTCCCTGATTATACAAACTAAATGAGGAGAAATACCCTTGTCAATCATTTCCTTCCATAGAATTTGGCATAAAATAGAATAAAACTTTTTATTTTTTTTTTATTTCAGAATTCAGAAAATACCTTTGAGCCAAAGACTCCTTTACAAAGGTTCCACGTCACATATAATAGATACAGACACACAATACAGAAAATGTTACAGAGTAAAGTTAGGTTTGTTATGCAGCACTAAAGTCAATGTAAGCTACATAGACTTTTTGCTTTCTTAATTTAACATATTTTTCAAACAAATGGTTTAATATAAAACAGTTATCAACTGTAGAATACCCCTGTCTGAAACCTGCTTGATAATCTGATAGACCCCCTAACTAGGCAAGTTCTGCATTTAATCTTTCTAGAATAATTCTGGCAAAAATCTTCCCCATGACATCCAGTTATGATATTGGCTTATACATCTGGGGGTTTGTTTCGTCTCCCTTTTTATAAATTGAAAGGATGGTTGCTCTCTTCTAAGACCGGGGAAATTCCAATTTCTTACAACAAAGATTGAAATAACTAGTTAAGATTCTGGTCCAGAGTATTGGAGTGATTGCATAAACTTCTGGTTGGATCAGATCAGGGCCTGGCGCCTTTTTTGTTTTTAACTGTAAAATTGACAAATACATTTCATAATGTAAGATTGAATTAAATGAAGACATGTCTGGTTTATTAAAACATTTGGAATTTTCCAATACTGGATCAAAAATGACCTTTGAGTAATGATCAAACCAAGTTGGCATAGATATATAAGAATCTACCTGGAATTTTAATTTGTTTGTTCCATTAGCAACTAGCAGCCAATAAGACTGCTGATCTTGCTTATTAATAATCAAGAACATTTTATCCCATTGTTTGTGCTGAATCTCCTTCTGTTTGCCAAGCAATAATAACTTATATTTTTCCCTTTCTGCATTTAAATATTTATTTCTATTTTTCAATTCCGATGTTTTAGTATTTTTTGCAATTTGGTTCAATCTCCTTTTGGCAATAAAACACTCTTTATCAAACCATGAGGTGATATGTCTCTTTAATGTTTGGGGAGTAACTGCCATCAGATGTTCCCTAATATTGTTGAGATAATTTTTCATTAATGCATGTTTATCACAAGAAAAATTATTTAAAAAAATCTATGCGTAAACAGTGAACTTTGTCCAAAATTACTTTTTCGCAAGACGTTTGCCATCTAACCTTATTGTTTCTTACTTCAATTGGTATTACTTCATCTTTTCTATCTGTCATAGTCCCAATTACATTATTGAAATCTAAATTGACAGGAAAATGATCACAATCTAATCATCTATTAACATAACAATGTTTCCAGCAGTTCATTTCTTCATTCCAAAAAAATAAAATCAAGTATTGTTGGGCCATGGAGACTAATATGCGTAAAGGAGCCTCCTTTATCACCAGTTATTCTACCATTTAATGGAGCTAAAAAATGAGTATCCAAAATATTAATCAATTTGTTACTAGCTTTGTTGATTTGGTATCCATTGTAGCCCTAGGATATTTGTCAGCATTAGAATAGCATTAATTATGATAATTATTATTTGAATAACTGTCAAAATCACCAATCTTAGAGTTAAAATCACCACACATAAGAATATGCTCACAGCCAGTTGTTGCCCAAATAAAATGTATTGTTTCTTCCAAAATATCCCATAGGGCTTCAGTGTGGTATTTAACACCCCTTGGGGGTATATACTGTAAGTATTAACAATACTAAATTTACTCCCTGGAAATATAATAAGAAAAGCTTGGATATTTGTATTAGATATTAATAGATCAGATTTAAAGCTGGCATCAGTCCTAAATGAGGTGGCTAAACCACCCACATGCCTACCAACTTTTGCCAACCTTATCCCTGGAACTTCATACAGAAGTAGCCATTTAGAGATATATCAGTACTGGTTGTGTGCCAGATTTCTTGTAGACATATTACCTGGAAAGATTTTATGTAACTTAACCACTCTTCATCTATTATTTGATCCTTTTTCAAATCTGTGATTTTGCCATCAGTTCTTACAGGCACATCAGTGGGCATTAAATATAGGTCCATTAAATCAAGCAAGGCAAAGTTGTCCCATATTTTATCATATAAGCCTTGATATTTTGTGGTTAGCAAGGCTTGGCTAGATTGCTGACAGGGTGATACCCTAGTGACTTCAATGGCCCCATTGTCCAATATAGAGACATTTAGAAGCTGTTCTAACAAATCAGTGATGACATTTTTAAGTACGGTATTTGTTTCATTTTTAACTTGAGAAGGACCATATAGGTAAAAGGATTTAGACATTTTCTTTTCACTTGTACTTGTATCCCTTGGCTTAAATATATAGGAACTTTCAACAATGTGGATACCCACTTTGCCCAGTAGGGTTTTTTTTTTTTTTGCAAAATAGAGTCAGATGATTCTCCCTGTATTATTGCATCTACCTGGCCATTTTCATGCTTGTTCATCCATCTATGAGCACTGTTCATTTTAAGATCGACAATATCTATCTTTAAAACCTGTGCAAACAAATTTGATAAAACATTTTTTATTTTCCCCATGGTTTCATTTGGTATGGGGTTTAACCCAACTATACTAATCTGTTTTGTTTTTGTTGGATCAATGTGGAGTAAGCTATTTAATTTTTCCCTATTTACAAACTCCATATCATAGCCCTGTCTTTTTAAAAGGTTGTTATTGAGCCATATGTGGTTAATTATTCTCAGAGTAGAGCTAAAAATAAAGATACGGTCTCTGGCCCACTCATCCTTATCAGTCCACATCTGTATAATATCCAGAGACTTAATATCCACATCTATAACTGCCCTGAGAAGGTTCACAATCTTGTTCTTGCCATCATCAGTCCCAAGATTTCCCTTTAACTTATAACCGTATTGTGTCATTATTGCACACTCATCAAGAGTAACCAGATTCCTTGTTTCAATCATTTCTTTTTCCAGGATCCTTGATCTATCCATGGATCCCAAATTATCCCTTGTCCCAACAGGGTTAAGCTTGGAATTCATTTCTAATCTAAAAATTTGCATATCAGAATCAACTTTTTGCAATTTTGCATTTATAGATGCAAGCATATCTCTTTGTTCCAATCCATATTGAATTCTTGGGGGATTATTGAGGTCAGCAGAGAAATAAGATGAAAAACTATCCTCATTTTCAGCCACCAGATTTTGTACAGAACTAAGGTGGCATTTGAAGACAAATCCTTTAGATTTTACAGCTGTTTTTACAATCTTTTTACAGATAGCTGCAGGTTCCACAGGGTGGAGACAATTGCTCCTTGTTTCAACAAACTTAGCAGATACTTCCCTCTCTACTTTAGATACACGTCTCCCCCTATTTTTCTTATTTTTGTGTTTTTTCTCTTTTTGCTTTTGTCTGTAATGATACATCCATTATCAGTTTTTTTTTAAAGGGAATGCAAATGGGGAGGGATTAGAACTGACACCTTCTTGATTTTCAAAAACATAAGGGGGGATCTAACCACTGGTAAAAGCAACTCCAATTTTCCAAGTATGGAATCCAGTTTATCATTATTAATGGCAATGTTAAGTTTAAGTGCATCAAATTCATGTCTAAAATTAAAAAGCTGCTCAAGAATCACCAAAATGGGCAGAGTGAGGATTTCTCACAAAATTCTTTAGGTCTTCGCTAGCACCAAATGGATACTCCTCAGGGGGATTTGTTGGTTGTTGGTTAGAAATAAAGCTTGCAGAATGACTTTCCTCTGGGTTTTTCAGATTACCTGATGTATATATCTGCTTTAGGCCAATAATAATATCTTGTAAATCTGTAGCAATCTCCCTCAAGCTGGATTGCCAGTTAGGTAAGGGGTTAGAGTCTTTAAAATAGTCAGGTGAAAAGACAAGAGACTGTGGTGCTCAATAACTGATAGACCCACAGAAGTGATGATTAATTCCCTCAGGTGTCATCTCTGAGGAACTAACACCCTCTTAGCAATTAATTGGAATTCCAGGAGGAGGATTTAAATCAGGGGTAGCTGACAGCCTTGACTGTTCCTTCTCATCATCAGTACAAATGTAGTAAACTATACTCTTAGATCTTGATTGAACCTTATTGAGTTCTAGGGTCTCATTGGTTAAAGTACCAGGTATAGTAAATACCATTACTTCATCTTGCTCTTTAAATTCTCCCTCTGCTTCTGCCATATTGTTATCTGGGCTAACTAGAGATGATCTAGTTATAAATTGATCAATTTTAGTTTGAATGCATTGCTTATTGGTTAATTTGTGTTGTTTATTTTTTGATTTTTTTGATTTAGCCCCTTTTGTACCATTCTTCGGGGGTTTGGTAACCTTTGCCTTAGCCTTTACCTCTATATTACCACCAGAATCTTTTCTAGCTTTGGTACCAGCCTTAGATTTCACCTTGGGAGTGAAGTACAGTTCAAATAACTCATCAGGTACATCAGTAGGTTCCTCCCCTATCTTATAATTAGTACTGTGCTGTTTGGTACTATTTATAGGGGTTAATTGTTTAATACTCAGATTCAGGGTTTCTAATGCCTGTTTCCTTGTTACAACCATTTTTAGCAATTATCATCAAGTACTAAATATAAATGACTCCTAGAAATGTTTGTCAAATTACCTCATAGGACACCTATAATGATAGTTGCCCTTAATAATACTACCAGGTTAAAGGTAAAATTAGTTAGGGAGCACAGTTGACCAAAATTAACAAAAACAGTATCAGATTTACTAAAAAACAATTTGAACAGAGTAAATTAGAAACAATGCAAGATTTACTAGATTTACTAGCAGTCTCTCTCAAGCAACTGGCTTCTCTTCATGAACGCTATCTTAAATTCTCATTTGATTTTCACAGTTCCAAAATAGGCTCCAAATAAATAATCATAAAGAGCCTCAGACCCCGCTGAAGATATTCCAGTTACACAAAACAGTACCACATAATGTTGTGCAATAGCCTCCATGAAGATACAAAGGCCCTTGTTGTAGTAACTATTCTCTCTGTCCTCTATCTGGAAGGGAGGGGGGAAACAAGACAGTTCACAGTTCACAACTTTTCTCCCAGATTTTGTGGTGCAGGGAACCCTCGCTGTACAGACCACTAAAAAAAACAAAAACAAAAGCCCACTTATGCCACGATCAAAAGAGGGCAATATAAAAACAATATACAACTAAATAGGTTTAGTTGACTTAATTTAAAAATACAGAAAAATAAAACAAGAGCTTCAGATCCTAGATACTTTAACAATTTAAAAATCAATAAACTTCAATTATTCTATTCTATTCTATCCTGGTGAGTAATTATGTTCCTACCAATTTAAAAATAAGAGAGCTTACTCATAGTTTTGCAGTGGGTACGCCACTATGTTGAAAACAGCTCCTGGTAAATGCAGCAGGCTTTACAATGGGAAGGCTGTAAGTTTACAGCAGCAGCGAGCAGGGTTCCCCTCTGAGGTGCTAGCATGTTGTAGGCACTATGAGGGGACTCGAAAAACTAGCACCCGCAGTCCAACCGGCCTCCACAATTTAACTGTGGTGCTTTTTCAATTTAAGCTCCAACCCAATTTGCTGCAGTTTGGCTATCTTCCCGAAGTGTGTTGCGGATTCACAGATGGTGTCTCGAGTAAATCTGAGCACCAACTGGAGTCTGCGCACTAAATACGTGCTGCCCACATGATTTAAATAGCTAAATGGCATGAAAGTAAATTCTCTAATAACTTGTTTAAAGAGAAAAATACAAGAACAACAATAAAAAATACATTTAAAAAACAACATAAACCTTTCACGAACTCCCAACCTCCAAACAAACCATGGAACATTTATACTGCATCCAGTTATCTGTAAAAATCAAGTTATGTGTTTGTGAGGTTAAAATAAGTCATAATAGTAGCACAAGGATATTGTCTCTTTTATTTATGCTTTTCTTTTCCCCAAGGACTTCTCGGCTTTTATCTGGTGCTTCTTGTCAATCAGTCAGTTGAGCTAACGAGCAATCCAGCAAACAAGCAATCTGCCGGAAGGCCGGCTGCACCTCCAGTTCCTTGACCCAGCAGTCCGACCGGCTTCTCTCCCCTCCACTCCACTCCACTCTGGCCTGAATTTGCAGCATTCAGTCCTGTATTAGGTGGGAAAAGGGACAAGGAAAAGACAACTAAAATGAGATGTACAGTAGACAAAAAGATGAACTGTTAAGGCTGCACTTCTCAGGCAACAGATGGCATACTTCTTCAAAAATAAAACAAGCTGTGCAGCCCTGCTACTTGTGTTTACTCCACAAATGCAAGTGCGTGTAGTCAACTCCCTCTGAAGCAGCAACTGTCATTCTGGTCATTCTCCGTGTTCAGATCTGCTTCTCACCAACATAGTGTAGGGAGGGAGAATGCTACTGCATGGCCAATTGATGATGCTGCTGCCTGGTATTTCAAGGATATCAGTAAACACAAAAGGGAGGCAGTGCACTCAACACCAACGGAAGTTACTTTATTGTATTAATAAAACAACACACACAATGAAGTGCAAAGAAGTGCAGTGAAAAGAAACACTATCTAAAGCCCCTTGACATCTGCTAGACAGGACTCCCCAACATTTCATGTTGCTCTGACACTTCTACATGGGATGGAGTCTGGTTTCTAGCAGGCCCCTATTTATACTACAAAGTTTAAAGTTACAGTGACCCAATGTTAAATTCATAAAAGTACTGTCAGGGATCTTCAGTTAGTGCAAATGCTGCCAGTGATCTCCAGTTAGTGCAAATGTCAAAAAGATACAATGTGCTAAAAGTACAAAATATGTGCAAACAGTGCCACATTAAATAAACCTACATAAATGTGGTGAGCTGCCTGGCTGCCAGTCCTTATTTATAGATATACTTCTGTGTGTGTATATTTATACACTATATATAGATATATATATATATATATATATATATATACACACATACATATATATATATATATATATATATATATATATATATATATATATATATATATATATCATGCAAAAAACTCCATTTAATGCATCACTTAAGATTGTTCCACAGTGACAAAAGCTAGGACATTTGGTGTTAGGGTTGAAAACCCTAACAGCGCATTCTCCCCATCCCCACCCCCATCCCACCACTCACACACATACACACACACACATGCAAGTAGGGGAAGGACCAAGGCAACACAACCAATCACACACATCCAGCTGGAGGTGTATACCTGTGTCACTGTAGGAAGTGGAGAAATCCAAATTCAGATATGATACATTAGTTACAAAGTTGTTCTTCGAGGTTAGTTCACATAAAGGTGAACCAAGCCGGCAATAGCGAAAATGCTGTTCCTCGCTTCGTTTTCAACATATGAGTGGTGAAAGGAATCATGGGTGCCGCAATGTGAGTCTATGGCAAATTTCTCAATTTTGGAACACTGTACCTTTGTAATCCTTAAGTATTTTAGCACAATAGCAGGGAAAAAGTACATCTGTGGGACCAGGTCTTGCCACCCTGCAAATGTCAGCCCAAAGGACCCAACTGTTTGCTTGCAGGATGATGACAAAGATGTGCAGTCATTAGGAGCATACTTTCACAAAATACTTTCACAAACACGAAAGTGTGACAGCACGATATGTGTTTAGCAGTGCATGTAATGTCCGGGATGACAGTTAGCAGTGACAGCCCCATGCCACAGCCCAGTGGGAGCATGGGTGTGTGGTTTTGTGGTTTAGATAGTTGTATGTTATTCCTGTTACCTGCTGTTGGTTGTGTGTGATTGGTTGTGTTGCCTTGGTCCTTCTCCTACTTGCATGTATATGTGTGTGTGTGTGTGTGGTGGTGGTGGTGGGGGTGGAGGGGGGAATGCGCAGTTAGGGTTTTCAACCCTAACACCAAACTTCCTCACTTTTGTCACTGTGGAAAAACCCTAACTGATGCATTAAACAGAGTTTTTTGCCATGAATTCCCCTTCTTTTTGAGACTGTGCACTATAATTAGTGAAATAACGGTAATGCAAACGCAAGCGCAAGTGGTCATGCACATGGTGATGGAAACGTAGATGATAACACAAACGATAATAGAAACACAAGCACAAATGGTAATGAAAACAGAAATGCAAACACAAGCGCATAATGAAACACAAATCGTAACACGCACAGTCACGGTAACGCAATTGGAAACGCAAACGCTTACGGTAACAGCAACGATGACACCAAAGGAAACACAAACAGAAATGGAAATGCAAATGGAAGCACGTATGCAAATGCAAATGGAAATACAGATGGTGACGCAAAAGGAAACGCAAACAAAAACAGTAATGGAAATGCAAATGTTAACAGTAATGCAAATGCCAGCGCAAATGCAAAGAGTAATGCACACGGTGGCGTAGACGGGAATGCTAACGCAAATGGTTATGGAAACACAAGTGGAAATGCTAACAGTAACAAAAATGCACACCCTTTTGTTCCCCAAAAGCTGCATTGAGAAACACAGTGAATACAAAGAATGTATGCATAGTAATGGGCCTTGGAGCAGAAAATGAACACTTGGGAATACTAAATTGCTTATATCTCAGGAACCATACGACATAGAAACAAAAATTAAAATCTCATATAATTTATGACTTTCCTGGCTGGTTTTGCACTTAGTCCCCACCCGGGGGGGCTAAGCATTTTTATGATGAAAAGTCTGTATCTCGAAGCGTTTCCAAGATATGGGCCCTGAAAGGCATGGTGGATGCCAAAATGTTAGCCTATGAGAAACATTTTCAACGTTGGAGTGCCGTAACTTTGCAGCCCTCTAACATTTTGTCACCAAACCACCAAAAGGCACATCTGTGGGATCTTGGCTTTCTTCCTTCCAAATTTCAGCCCAAAAGACCAAACTGTTCTTTTGCAGCAGAGTGGCAAAGATTTCCTATTCTTCTGGGCATAGTGTCGCAAAGTAATGTCGTGATTTGTGACAATTTTACAAAAAAAAGCACGAAACTGTCGCATGTGTGATACTACTTTGCAACACTACTGTTTACAAAAATGTAAAAAACATATTTCTGGGGTGTTTAACTTCCCAAAAAAGACATGGCTAGCATCTTCAGGGCTTGACTAGGTGAGCGCAGCAAGAACTGCGTCCCTAGAGGGTCTCAAATTTAAATGCCAAGCATTTCTGTGACCACCAACTGAAAACAAGATGGTGGATTTGCGACACTACTGTGATCATTTGCGACACTAAAAACTGCATAAAAAGCTGCCCTGGATTCACTACAGATCTCCGGGGCTGATGGGTCACCGCTGACTGTCGCAGGCTCGGTCAAGTACCTGGGGGTAACCCTTGACCCGCAGCTGGCTATGAACCTGCACATACGAAATACATGCAAGGCCTCAAACTGCAAGCTGGGTCAGGCTTACAGAGCAAAAAGCTGTCCAACTCCTGCTGCCCATCTTGCTTTAGCCAGGGGAGTCCTCTAATCCCACGCTTTGCTACGGACTAATCACCTTTGTCCACGTTGCAAAAACTAGTCTAGTAAAGTGGGACTCACCGTACAACAACATATGCTGTTTTGCGCTCTCAGCCCCCCACCTCACTCACCATTGTGAGCTTTACACCCGGCTTGAGTGGCTCCCACCGGAAACTCACCGCTCTTATGTCGTGGGCAACTTCATTGACAATATTTTCAGAACTGCCACCCCTCAAAACCTTGCTGAGACCCTTTTCTTGCTACACCCTGCTACAACCTGTGATCCAGCAGCTCCCATGCCCTCCTGGTACCTAAAACCCACACACAAATGGGTGACCGAGCCTTCGCTGCGTATGCGCCCAGGGTTTGGAACTCTCTTCCAACTAGCACTCGCTCCTCTCCCTCGCACCAGAGCTTTAAAGCCTCCCTCTGGGGTTTTCTCAAAATGGCTGCCACCTGTCTCTGCACTAGACAAACCCTCTCAGCCTGAGATGCCCCAACTAACTGAGAAGCTACCTAAACATTACAACTTGGGCAGAGCACAACTGTGCTCATATTCCTCCTGTTCTCACAGCATATATAAAAATGGACCATTTAGGCCCACCGGCAAAACAGGGTGAGCACTATAACTGTGCACTCCTTTCTCTCGCACTGGGCCCACTCTATCCCAACTGTGACTCCTCCTTATTCTAACTGCTAGCCTTACAACTTGCTGCCTGGAGCGATGAATTCACACTGCACTTCTTCCTACTGACTACAATGTTTAATACTGTATTGTAATACCTGTTTTTGGTATTGTTGTCTTACAATGTCCCTGTGTTCTGGTCACTTTATATTAACTCTTCACTACTATTTGCCTGATGAAATCTGATAATTGTAAAGTCCCTGTTGTGCTAATTCTATGTAATGTAATCCTCCACTTGTATTTGCCTGATGTTCATGTATGTACCTTGTAATGTACCTTGTAATCTCCCTGGTCACACCCTAAAATAGGCACTTGGCTGTCTAGTGTGCTTACCCGGTTAACAAAAGCAAATAAATAAATAAATTTACGACACTGTCGAACTTTTTGTTAAATTTTCCCATTGACTATAATGGAAAACCTGTTTTTTGAATAACTTTTGAACCATTTAATATTTTTTCATGAAATCTTCAAAAGGCACATTGGGCACACCGGTCACATGTTCCCTGAAGGTTTTGGACTGGATTTGTGCAGACTGTGCGACCTGTAGGCACGAGCAAAGAATGCACAAGAAAGCGTAAATATAACATTCTACTGCAATATGTAGCTCCGCAACTGTATATCCAACCATTACGAAACTTGGCAGATCCAGAGATCTATGGTACCGCTCTGTGCATGCAATATTTCAGATAAATCTGTCATATGGTGGCAAAGTTATTAAGCTGCCAAATTTCACACTTTAACCTTAAATAGGGTACTCAACCCTAACTATAGTGGCAGTACTGTGCCACTATAATATATATATATATATATATATATAGATAGATATAGATATATATATATAGATATAGATATAGATATAGATATAGATATACATACATACACACACATATATGTGTGTGTGTGTATATATATATATATATATATATATAAATATTAGGGGTGTGCGGAAAAAAAACTTTTGCAAGTGGAATTCAAGCAAAAGTCGGACTTTAGCTACCGCAAAAGTTCAGAAATCCGTTTCTGAACCTTTGTGGAAATTCTGCCTGCGATTGCCACCCAATGGTCAACCAAATTCCCCTCAAAAATAAGCTCTGGTGGCTAGTGGTCCCTCTCCCCACCTGCCCCACAAGTACACAAAATATTCCTGGTGGCTAGTGGTCCCTCCCTCCCCTCCACCATGACCAAAGTGTCCAGTAACACCCCCATCCCTATCTCATCCCTCCCAAGGTAAACAAAGATTGGTACCTGGAAAAATTATCAGAGACTGGCGGGGGTGGCACATCTGCAGGTTGGAGTGAAGAGTCAGCAGGTCATAGGCTGCTGACTCCGATCAGCTGTTTGCTGATTGGCTTCTGCTATCGGGCCAAAAACCCTGTTTGGTAAGATCACATAGAACATAATAAAATAGCAACTCATCATCATTTTCCAATATTACAAATACACATATTTTGCACCGTTACATTCCATAATAAACAACCTTAAACATGGATTGTTAGCACAAATTCTTCTTGATTTCTAATAATCATTATGATACCTAACTTCTTTAACAAAAACATTTTGTTTTCTGATAGTTATATTACTAGTTGCCTGCATCTCATTTCTTATCTGGTCATAGTCCAGTCTTATGGAGTTTATAGTCTACTCAATTGAACATTTCCTGTGACTGCTGCCGAACTGACTTTTAGCTGTTAAAATTACACATTAGTTTATCGATCTGGCTTCTTTACTATATATATATATATATATGTGTGTGTGTGTGTATATATATATATATATATATACTGTATATATAGTATTATTTAATGCCAAATTAGTGGCTAGAATCTCATTTCTTAAGTGGTTCCAATCTAATTAATTTTTCTTTTTACGTTATTATTCACACAACAAATATTTCATTCAAAAACTGACAGATTGGCTCTTGATGTATAAAGAAAATTTGAAAGGTCCCACATCTGAATCTTATTTCTATTTAAAAAGCTTAGCCCCTTAGTACTGCTTTTTTTTTTGCAGTTAAGGCAGACAACACCAGAGAAAGTATTCAATGTGAGTCAGGGGGGATGAAGATCAACATGGGCAGTGTGTACTAGAGTCCCGACCATTCTGTTATGAAAAAAAATTCCCCGGTGGTGTAGTGGTTTCAGTCCCCCTCCACATCCCCAGTCCCCAGTCCCTGAATAAGTTCACTGGTGGTCTAGTGCTCCCCCCACCCCACCCCAGCAGTTGTCCCACCACCACCCTGCTCCCATCTCATCCTGAACCCCAGCGGGTGGACTGACACTGCCCTCCCTCTCCTCACAGCCAGCCCGCCCACTGAGCTGTCAATGAATGAGCATGTTAGAACACACTCATTCATTGACAGCAGCTCAGTGAGTGGGCTGGCCATGCAGAGAGGAGGTTGTGCTGGTCTGCATGCTGGGGTTTGGGATGGGAGTGATGGTGGGACTCCTGCTGGGTGGGAGGGTGGGTGGCACTGACCACCAGGTACTTTATTCAGGGACTGGGGATCGGGGATGAGGAGGGGGGTTGAAATCACTAAACCACCAGGGAATTGTTTTTCATAACAGGACGGTCAGGACAAGATAGTGATGGGGGGTTACTGGCACTTTGGTCATGGTGGAAAGGAGGGAGGGACCACTAGCCACCAGGGCAGATTTTTTGGGAAGGTGATTGGGTGGCAGGAGGGATCGTGACCACGGGGGCATGTCTTTTCAGGTTGGGTGGGTGATCCAGTGGGGGAAGGGCCTGCTAGCTACTAGGGATATTTTGTATACTTGTGGGGCTGATGGGGAAGGGCCCACTAGTCACCAGGGCTTACTTTTGAGTAGACATGGGCTAAATTTCACTCATGACATTCAAGGAAGTTTTCCGCTCCTCCACAGGTGGAAGTTTGGAAACTTTCACTAAAGGTCGGAAATTTCTGCAAAAGTTAAGCAAGGGCAGAAAACACCACTTTCACCCACCCTGATATATATATATATATATATATATATATATATATATATACAGTATATATATATATGTATATATATATATTTTTTGTTATGTTGTCTTGCACGTGCAGTGCAGACAACATATTGTGGCTGCTTCAGTGGAGAAGCAGGTTTTGGAGGTTTGGTCCTGCTGCAGCCAGTGGAGCCACTGCTTTTTGTGGCTGGGTTCTGTGGTGCCAGTGGCATAGCACACTGTCTATGACAGCAGTTCAGAAAATGTGCCACCACCTTGAAAGAAATTAGCCGCTGCAATCAGGGAGCACCACCAGGTGGTCACTAATTGCAGCAGCCAATTACTGCTTGCCTCATCCGGTGTCCCCTCAAGCAACACGGCGGCAGTGTCCCGTCAGCTTCTCATAGTCCCCACAGAAGCCAAGGGATAGCCGTCGCCTTCCACAGTCCCTCTGAAAGCCGACGGGGGTGCCCAATCCCCCTGTCAGCATGCCCCCTCCTAAGCTAATTTGTCGATGGGGGTGCCCAATCCCTGTTGGAATAATGTACCCCCCCATTTGTTGTGTGCCAAGGGGGTGCACAATCCCCCTCAGCTCATGCAACCCCCCAACTCTGTATAGCCGGTGGGGGTGCACAATCCCCTGTTGGCTACAGCCCCCCCAAAAAACACTCAGGTGTTCCTGTAAAGAAACAAACTGTCCTGAGATGTGTTTTTCTTTCTTTTTTTTAACCTGTAAACCAGAAAACGGCCCCTCGTTGAGTCCGGTGGCCCTTCCCCCAACCCACGCCCACCCTCTGCACATCCTGCCTCCCCACACCCCCCTCACCCCATACTTACCTCCAGAGCCCAGTGTGACAATCTTCGGTGGACCGGGAACAAGTCTGCACTCTTCAAAGCTGACCGCGAACTGAAGAAATGCTGGTAAGCTGTATAATGGCATAAATGGGTTTTTTTCAACTTATGTGGATATCACGGCTATTTTTTTGACTTTTGCCACCAAATTTTCAACGTAGGGTTTTTGGGACCCCTCCTCATGAATTCGGTCGCTGTCATGGCATTATTCTGTCCCGAAAGGTGATTTTGCGGTCACTGCGTGGAATCACCTTTTGGGACTGAGTAATGAAATGACAGTGTGGTGTTCATGAGGTGGCTTCCAAAAGCCTACGCTGTAAAATTTGTGAAAAATTCAAAAAATTATTGTGTTACGAAAGGTATTGCGCAGTTTCCACACACACTTGTAACTTCGACAATTTGTAATATTTTCACTCCAGATTTTCAAAATTGGCATTTTTTCACACCTCCTTATAAACAGTGCAGTTGCCAATTTTCACATATTGGCCAAAATGTGTTTTCGCAGTACCGGCGCAGAATAGCATGGACGCTGTGGGAAATCAGTATTCAGGACAGATTACAAAAATTACAGTGGCACTGTTCATAAGCAGAGTTCCTAAAATGCCTATGTTGAAAATCTGGTGACAAAAGCTCATAAAATGGCTATGTTACAAGTGTGCATTGTGCAGTTTCCACGCGCACTCGTAACCTTGACAATTTGTAATATTTTCACTCACCATTTTCAACATTGTCAATTTTGCACACATCCTTATGAACAGTACAGCTGTTATTTTTCAGATCCTGCCCGAAATGTGTTTTCACACAAGTGGCGCACTATGGTGCGGTCACTGTGGGAAACCAATGACTAGGACAGATGAAGAACATCATAATGACAGTGTTCATGAGCAGAGGTCCCCAAATGCCTATGTTGAAAATCTGGTGAAATAATTCCACTAAATGACTGTGTTACGAGTGTACATTGTGCAGTTTCTAGCATGCTCATAAATTTGAGCATTTTTAATATTTTCACTCAAGATTTTCAACACTGCCATCTTGTCACACCTACCTATGAATGGTACAGCTGTCATTTTTCACATCCTGCCCAAATGGTGTTTTCCCACATCTGGCGCAGAATGGCATGGTCACTGTGAGAAATCAATGTGCAGGCCAGATTAACAAAATTACAGTGCCACTATTCATAAGCAGAGTTCCCAAACACTTTCATGAGGTGGGGGTCACAAAAATGCTGTGTTGCAAATTTGTAGTGCAAATACCAACAAATGGCTGGGGCATTAGGGTTTCTAACCATAACATCCCACCCTGTGCAGACTGACAGGTGTCAGGGGTGTGCCTTTGCATTGCTGGTTGTCATGCTCATGCCATGCCATCCCCCCCCCACCCTCAAGCCACTGCCAGGCATCGAGGTGTGCCTTGGACTCTTTGGCTCCACAGTTCACCCCATTCTCCTATGCTGCACCCATTTCAGCATATGTCCTTATGAAATGGGGGACTGTAAAGCCAAACACCCCAAGACACACCTTGGCACTTGTCAGTGACTGCAGGACAGGATGAGGTAAAATGCCATGAGTGTTATGGCCAAATGGAGTGAGCGTAAGGCCCATGGACTCCAAGGCACAATGCGATATTTGTCGCACTGCAGGGTGGGGGGAGCTGAACTGCCATGAACATTATGGCCGATGCCCAAAGGCACACCTCAGTGCCTGTCAGTCTCTGTAGGGGGATGTGGGGTTTGATGTCACTTTCATACTTCACTGCCATTTCTATTATGCATCTGTTCAACTCCTGCGCTACCGATGCCAATGTCAGCAAGACAACATTCAGCATTGACAAATGCTTGTTTTTATATGATTCTGTGTACATGTACATGCCCCAGAAATGCCTGTGTTAATTCAAGGCACCTAGAGAAAAAGACTAGATTTGTTTTTTCAAACAAAACAAAACGAAACAAAAAAAGGGTTTGACCTTCTTTTAACCTGCAGGCCAGCATTGCTTGCCAGGAATCTGACAAGTTCTTGTCAAAAAGCTTGTGAATAACTGATCAAAGTGTATTCCTCTAAGTTAACTACGCAAGGGAAACAGGGGTAATAAAATCAGTTTGTATAATCATAAACCTTACAGGATTTTCCTTGTAACTAATTAAATTTAGCCAGTTTAAAAACCCAGGATGCTTTAGCCAGGAATTGAACAGCAGATGACAATTCTAACAGGACAGTGTGAATGTTATCTTACAGATGCCAACTGTCTACTGGGGACTTCAAAGGCTTAGACTTTAAATGTCAAGATTTGATTTTTGGAAACAGCAGAACAGTGGCATCTCCTGGCCAGAGTAGTTGCTCTGAACTGGGAATTGATGACACTGCAAGGTTACAGACTGGGACAGCCTTCCGTATAAAAAAGCCCAGCTCATGGCATTTGAACACAGATATTTTCATCTGGACACTCTGCTTGACTCACACCAGAAGCCAAACTGCTGAAACCCAGTGTGGCTAAAAGGACTATAGGAACTGAAAACTTTCATCCACTTTTCCGGTCTTCAATTCACTGCAATTTCAAGGTAGATTTTTCAGCTAACAGTTTTAGTGCATTTCTCTGTACGTCTTTCCATTTTTTTTTTGTTACGTATGCTGTTACCCAAATTGTTGGATGCTCTTTTTAATTGTAACTGTATTTATTAAAGTATTTTAGTAAAACTATTGTTTTTCTAAAAAATATCTGCCTGAGTGGGAATTTCTTCTATTGTATGTGTGATTGTAGAAGATTTATTAATAATCTGCGAAAACTGTTCTTGCCAAAGGGGCCTCACCAATAGCATCCAAACTGAGGAAAGGGTCTGTAAGAGATCTGGAAGGATATCATTTTAAATTGTAAACAAGGATGAACTCCACTGTACACTATAAATTCTCAGCATAACAAATTGCTTTTATTTCAGGTAACATGCACACTTAACATGAGGGCGACAGTTTCGTGGCTGTCACCACTTCCTAAGGACCAACAGTGTTGCATCTAAAATAAAGAAAACATAAAACATAGTTTTACTAGATAGATATTAGCAAGATTCATAATCACATCCTAGTTGTGATGGGTCTCATACTACACCATATAGTATTGAACTTTTCATATTTAATTCCTAATTACAATTTTTTAAGTTTAGATCATTGCTCCTGGATGATTTTTTTATAGAAATTCTTTTTATAGATTCCTTGAATAATTTACTAACATGTATATCAATAGTGAAAACCAGCAAGTACATGTTTTCCTTACTATAACACTACTGGAGACTGGTATAGCGTACTCACATTCAACAGTGAGATGAAATCCCTGTTCTTTAATCCTTCACTGTTTCTTAATTCCTTAGCAGGTTTAAAGCTGTATTCAAAATAGAAAGGAAGCATATCTTAAGATGTGTAAGGCCCTGGTCCAGTTACAATAAACTCACTTTGTTTGGTAGATTTTTTTTTAAACGGCTATGCAAGGACCCCCTTGAAAGTATCGTTAAAATATATTGTATTAAATGTAAGGAATACTTCTTTAAAAAGGATTCCTCACCTCCTAGTTAGGGTCACTTCTCTTATTTATCTGTCCTACTGGTGTTAGCAAATGGCAATTTCCTACCTAAAAAGGCAAAGGTGTTTTACTTGTAATAAAGTAGAAGCATCTCCTAATAGCAAAGTATTCTAAATCTTAAAAGAGGAAATTGCAGAAAAACTCACCAAGTAGTGGACCGAGCAGAGTTCCGGGGTCTCCTCAATGTTGGAGCATCTGAACTCTCACTCAGTTGTTGTTTAAATACTGCCAAAGGTGGGAGGAGCAAAAAACATCACTGTAATGTCATAGACAGGCCCCCTACATGTCCCTGCCTCACAAACGTCTGGATGGTGCAGAGAGGGGCCTGAGTATGAGTCTTGCAGTGGCTTGATGGATAGGAATGGACTGCTGAGGGCCAGTGGCCAGGCTGAAAGGCAGCTCACCTCCCACCTATGGCAAGTTGACATTTTTTTTTAAGTAATATTTTTTTGGTTTTTTGGAAAATATGAAAAGTAAAATTTTTATGAAGGGTGGTAGTATTCCATAAAAAAAGGTGGAATAATTTTTTTTTTGTTCTATTGATTTCACTTACACGTTTATCAGTGTGCTTTATGACTTATAAGTCTGAAGTCAATTTGTGCTTCTTAGTAAATATCTAACAATACCAAGTATATCAGTCTCCTGTAGGTGTGCCCAAATTACATATTTAGATGAAACGTTTTAACCACTTAGCGGGAGGGGCAGAGAAGGCATAATCTATATCTTGTAATTCCATAAAGTTTCAAAAAACAGTTAATGGTTCCATCTCACTAATTAAAATTTGTAAAATGTATGTATTTCATATATGGAACAGTCCTGATCGGTGGTGTCCCTTGTAAACAAGAACAGCTTCTTTGTCCCAAAGGAGGCATATTCGCTTAAGTTTCCTCCATGATGCAGATGTTTTCTATATTGACTCTCATTCCTTACTCCAGGGATGATCCAAAATGTATCCAAGTGCAATTCCTCAGCCCTCAGAAAGAAAGTCCATTCTTTAGTAGTCACCAAAACAAATTCCAGTCACATTGTTCATTCAAGCCTATCCTGGGATTTGTACTCTCCATTACAAAGATCCAAAATATTTTGTGTCTCAGGACTAAATCCCCCCAAGTAAGACTTGTACCTATTAGTTCATTTACTTTCTCTAGACCCCTCAAAATCTGAAAGATGTTGGTGTGTGTCCTGCGGAGTTGTAGTGTTTCGCTACTGAAGAGTTCTGGTTCTGATTTCGAATGTCATTCTTGTGTTGACTGATCCTGTTTCTGAGTTCGTTATTTGTTTTTCCTGTGTAAAATTTATGGCACAGACTTCGCAATATGTATATCACATGATCTGACTTACATGTTATGCGTTGTCTGATTTCATATCATACGTTAGTGTATGGGTGTTAAAAAAAAGTTTTCTTACTGGTGTTATTGCATTGAAAACATTGTCCATATGGGAAACTTTCATTTCTCAATGGACCAAGTAAGAGCTGTTTCTGTCGCTGTTCTTTCGGTAGAGGTGCTGTGTGTACTAACTTATCCCAGAGTGTCAGATTCTTTTTCAATGTTATTAAAGGCAGTTCCTGGAATCTCCTATTATGCGTATTTCCTGCCTGTAAAATGTTTAAATTTGTTACGAATATAGGTACTAGCACAGGAGAAAGCCACAACATACACACACCTTTTCAGGAGTTCCAACAGAGGCCTGAGGACAAACACATTACATACCAATTTACAACTGAAGAGCAGGAGAGGGTACTGGGTTTATTAAACCCAGATAAAACATGGACAGAGACAACAAGCGATAAATCATTATTGAATAACATTTTCCATTTAAAACAAAACGACATACATCTAGAGTGGCATGCATTATCATTGGGTGAATACATCAAAAATAAGAGAATACCTAGGGGACTCAGGGTCCCTTAGAGTGAGAAGCAGAGAAGGCGTACTCTATATCTTGTAATTCTATAAAGTTTCAAAAAAAAGTTAATGGTTCCATCTCAATAATTAAAGTTTGAAAATGTATTTATTTCATATATAGAACAGTCCTGATAGGTGGTGTCCCACGTAAACAAAAACAGATCCTTTGTCCCAAAGGATGCATATTCGCTTCAGTTTCCTTCATGTTGCAGATGTCTTCTATATTGACTCTCGTTCCTTACTCCAGGGATGATCCAAAATGTATCCAAATGTAATTCCTCTGCACTCAGAAAGAAAGTCCATTCCTTAGTAGTCACCAAAACAAATTCCAGTCACATTGTTCATTCAAGCCTATCCTGGGATTTGTACTCTCCATTACAAAGATCCAAATTACTTCACATCTCAGGACTAAATCCTCCAAAGTAAGACTTGTACCTATTGGTTCATTTACTTTCTAGACCCCAAAATCTCAAAGATGTTGGTGTGTGTCCTGCTGAGTTGTAGTGTTTCGCTACTGAAGAGTTCTGGTTCTGATTTCGAATGTCACTCTTGTGTTGACTGATCCTTGCTTCTGAGTTGTCTATTTGTTTTACCTATGTAAAGTTTATCGCATGGACATTGCAATATGTATATCACATTATCTAACTTACATGTTATGTGTTGTCTGATTTCGTATCGTACGTTACTGTATGGGTGTTCAAAAAAGGTTTTCTTGCTGGTTCCTGGAATCTCCTATTATGCGTATCTCCTGCCTGTAAAATGTGTCATTTTCCCATTATGACCCATGGATCTCTTTACTAAGATGGCTATACACTGTAGAGAAGACTATTATGTTGTTTGTCTTATCCTTCTTATCCCCTTGTAGGAGTGTTTCCCATGGTGTGTCTGTTGACTCTTTCACTGCTTCTAATACTTTTCCCTTTTTGTATCCCCTATTGATTAATCTCCTTGTCATTTGTTCTGCTTCAATAGTGAACTCTTCAGTCATGTTGCTGTTCCTTCTTGTTCATGTTATTTGAGATTTGGGGATGCTATCCTTAAGTCTGGGGTCGTGAAAGCTTTGACAGTGTAAAACAATGTTTCTATCTGTGTCTTTCCTATGCAGTCTTGTCTCAAGAGTACCATTTTGTTTATAAATAAGCAGATCCAGAAAGGCAATTTGTTGTTGATTGGCTTCCATTGTGAAGCTGATGTTTGTGTTCCTACTGTTTAAGTATTCCTTAAATCTTTCTAGATCAGTCATTACTACCCTCCCATATTAAAAACACATTGTCAATAAAGTGCCTCCTCTCTTTAATGTTCCTCAGGAAAGGGTTATTGTTCTCGTCATAGATGTGCATAGACTCAAAATACTCCATGTAGAGGCTGGAATACGATGGAGCCATAGTGCTCCCCATTGCCATACCCTTGATTTGCATTTAGTACCGGTCTTCAGACTGGAAGTAGTTTTTATGCAGAACTATCTCTGCTAGACCAGATAGAAAATCTAGTGTTAGGAATGGATACTCCCTTTGCCTTAACACCTCAGTTAAAGCCACTAATCCCTCCTCATGTGCTACACTTGTGTAAAGATCTTTAACATCAAGCGAAATCAACCAGATGTCACTAATATTTATATTTCTTCAACTGAGCTCTGTAATAATGTCCAGGACATGTGTTGTGTCTTTAATGTACAATTTTATCTTAGACACCTCTGGTTTGATGTGAAAGTCCACATATTTTGAGAGCGGCTCCAGAATGGAGTACATCCCCGAAACTATATTTCTTCCTGGTGTTTTTTCTGCATTTTTGTGTACCTTTGGTAAGATGTAAAATAGAGAAACCCATGGTTTCTTTTTAATCAGCATGTCCTTTTCTCCTTCCACACACCATCCTAGGTCTACCCCCCATTGCCAGAAATTCTTTGATCTCTTCAGCTATTTCCATGGTTGGATTCCCTGTAAGGAGTTGGTAGTGCTCCTGGTCACCTAGCTGTCTAAGGCATTCTGTTTTATAATCCTCATATTGCCACAAAATGATGCTGCCCCCCCCCCACCTTATCTGCTGGTTTGATAACAATATTACGGTCTAACTCTAAAGACCTTAACATCTCCCTTTCATTCCTTGTAAGGTTGTTCTGTCATGGAAAGAGATCTCTCATGTGTGTCATTTCTCTTATTTGTTTATCTACTACTTTAATATAAGTCTCTACCGTGTCTTTGCCTCTCGGAGGACTAAATGTTGAATGTACATCTAGTGCTTTTTGCAATTCCTTTGTTCATGTTACAGGTTGTTGTTCCTGACCCCCCAAAATAATCAGCTAGCCTTATCTTTCTATAAAACCATTGTAGATCCACGTCTAGTTGCAATTGGTCCAGGCCTCTGGTAGGTGAAAACGAGAGTCCCTTACTAAGTACTTTGATAGCCTGTTCTGTGATAATCCTGTTACTAAGATTGAAGATGGGTATGGGATCATCCATTATCGCCATCTCCCTCTCGACCCCCTCCTCTGCCTCTTCCTTTGCCTCCTCTTTCCCCTCCTCCACCACTCCCTCCTCTCTGGATGCTTGATCTGCCTCTGTATTGGTCCTCGCTTCTCCAGTCCCTGTCCCTCAGGTTGTATCATCTCTCCTCTCCTCTCCTAAATTTTCTATGGATGGGTAGGTTCTTGTATTTACAAGGTCTCTCTGGTCCTAGCCCCCTCTAAAAAAGGACCCCAATTATCTTGTTGTCTGTTATGTCTTGCATATGAGTTAGTGACATAGCTGTCCCCACTATCCGAGTCTATCTGATAATCTTGTGAATCTGTATGTTGTGAGTAACCTCTATATGTGTTTGGTTTCCAAAACCAGCTGTAAACATTGTTTTCTCTGTAATCCACTATGTCCCTGTTGAAGTTTTTTTAATTTTTTTCTGTTTAATAAAAATCTTCATATTTGGCTAAATCTTTCTTAACCTTTTCTAGAGTGGAAGTAAATTTTTGGTGATTAACTCTTGCTTGATACTCGTCCTTAAATCCTTGAATTTCTTGTGTCAATCTATTTCTTTCTTCTACAATAGCCTCAATCAGTGCTAACATAAAATCAGTCAAACACTTATTTCTTATATCTGTCCACTTCTCATTTAGTTTTGGAGTCATAAATCCCAGGTTAGGCTCCACCAGGACCCTGAGTCTGCCAGGTATTCTCTTATTTTTGATGTATTTACTCAGTGATAATGCATGCCACTCTAGACGTATGTCCTTTTGTTCTAAATGGAACATTTTATTCAATAATGATTTATCACTTGTTGTCTCTGTCCATGTTTTATCTGGGTTTAATAAACCCAGTACCCTCTCCTGCTCTTCAGCTGTAAATTAGAATGTAATGTGTTTGTCCTCAGGCCCCTGTTGGAACTCCTGAAAAGGGGTTTGTCTGTTGTGGCCTGCTCCATGCTAGTACCTATATTTATAATGAATTTAAACATTTTACAGGAAGGATATACACATAATAAGAGATTCCAGGAACCGCCTTTAATAACATCAAAAAAGAATCTGACACTCAGGGATAAGTTAGTACACACAGCACATCTACCGAAAGAACAGCGACAAAAAACAGCTTTTACTTGGTCCATTGAGAAACGGAAGTTTCCCATGTGGACAATGTTTTCAACGCAGTAACACCAGCAAGAAAACCTTTTTTGAACTCTCATACACTAATGTATGATACGAAATCAGACAACACATAACATGTAAGTCAGATCATGTGATATACATATTGCAATGTCCGTGCTCTAAACTTTACGTAGGAAAAACAAATAGAGAACTCAGAAACAGGATCAGTTAACACAAGAGTGACATTCAAATTCAGAACCAGAACTCTTCAGTAGTGAAACACTACAACAACACTGTTGTGAAACATTGGAATATCATAAGTTCAGATTACATTTTGGGTAATATCTGCCAATCAGTGCCTAGATTTAGCTATAAAAGAGGAAGGAATTTGGCAGATATGTTAACACATAGGCCCAGATATTTAAAAGGGTTGCGCATGGTGCAACAGTGTTGCACCATCGCAACCCACTGATGTCTTGGTGCAATATTCAAAAGGGAAAAGTGTACCACACAAATCCCGATGCGCGAACACATCAGTAATGTATGCAGGCATTGTGGTGGTGCCTATGCATAACCTGCACAGCCCGATATTCACCCCGGGATGTGCAGAGCCATGCATGCGCAACCCCTACCTGTGCCAGCACAAAGTTTAGCCAAAAAAAAGGAACAACTGATGGCCACCCACAGGTGAGCTGCCACATTGCAGGGTGCAACACGGTAGCTGCCACCTGTGGGTGGCCACCTGAGTTCCGGCTGCATCTGGTGGCACCCCTCCATGCCCGATCACAGGCATTTATATAATAAAATATGAATTATTGCAATATCCCTGGTGATCCAGTGGACTGCTGCTCACCTGATCGCGGGCATTTGTATAATAATATATGAATTATTGCAATATCCCTGGTGGTCCAGTGGACCGCTGTTTGCCCGATCACGGGCATCTGTATAATAAACCCCCCTCCAATATCCCTGGTGGTCCAGTGGACTGAATGCTGCCCGATCACGGGCATCTGTTTAAATGATAACCCCCCCATACCAATATCCCTGGTAGTCCAGTGGACTGCTTTCTGCCCAATCGTGGGCATCAGTACCCAAAGAAAGGACCAATGTCCTGGTGGTCTAGTGGTACCCCCCCCACCCACCCACTGAGCCCCACCACTTACTCCCTCGTCAGCCCGGTGTAGCACCCTTGCCTGCTGCCCCACCACCCACTGACTGACAGCTCAGTAGGGTTGCATGCCCATTGGTTCACAGCGTGAGCCAATGGACGTGTAGCTCATACCATACTACACATTCCAGATATGTAAATGAATCACATATCTGGAATGTGTAGCCTGGCGCAGTTTGAATATCTGGGCCATAGTCTCCAGCCAATAGAAAATAAAAATAGACAAACATGGCTACCAGAACTACCAGCAGGCAACTATAAATGCAGTAGATGTAAATACTGTTCTGTGATGGAGAAAGCTGCAACTTTTACCAGTCTGAACGCTACCAAGGTGTATGACATCCAGAACTTTATAAATTGTGCTAGTAGATATGTGGTATATTTGGTAACATGCACCTGTAACAAATTTTATGTGGGTAAAACCACTAGACAATTGAAAGTGCAGGTGGGGGAACATATGAGCGCAATAAAGAATATCGATCTTAGAAATGCATTAGCAATACATGTTTTTGAAAGTAGAGATAAAAATGCCCATAGGTTCAGCTTTAAGGGCATATAGAAAGCTGAAGCAGGGAAAAGAGGAGGGAACTTAGAAAACATGTTATTATATAGAGGGGCATTGTGGATGTTTCAGTTGGGAGCCCAACATGATCTAGGTATAAATGAAAAACTGGACATAATGCCATTGCTGAATAGTAAAATGTTTAGACATTGATAAAATGAAGAAGGGGAGGCCCTCAGAAGATATGTTATTATGCACCACATATTTATAGGCAGGACTGTTGGAATTATACAGAAAACATAGGTGTAGCTGGACATAATAGAACTAAGTGTAGATGTTTCCTTAAAAATAGTAAACACAGGTCACGTGATGGCAGCTTAAGCTACGGCAGCGGTCCCTCGGAGCTCCAGTCCCTCTCTCTTGGTTTTTTACAAATCAACAGCATTTCGCATTGGAAACTTGCTGCAAAATCAGCTTAAAGATGAGACAACTTACCTCCGGTGTACAAGGCTGACTAGTAGATGGAGGTATATATGAAGAAGGCGCCTCCAAGGCATTCTCCTCCGTGAACGCCAGAGAAGGATAAGGCCACAAAACGGCCTAAGCAGCAGGCTGCTAGCTCAGTAAAGATGCCTACCGTTGAAGTAGCCCTTTCCGAAGGCAGATTTCTGGAAATCATGCAGCCGCTTCAGACTGCTATAGCCTCCATCGCTGAAGACCTGCAGGAAATTAAGGGCTCAGTAGAGTCGCTGACGAGAAGGGTCGGTGATTCCGAAATTAAAATTGTCTCACTGGAAAGAAAGCAAGATAAATCTGAGCTAGAGTCGGTAAATATAAAACATAGAATGAAGAAACTTGAAGACAAATTAGAGGACCTAGAGGGGCGTAGTAGGCGGAATAATTTAATAATATTAGGAATTCCAGAGAAAGAGGAAGGGAGTGTGATGATTACGTTCTTGCAGAAGCTTTGTAACAAAATAGCTGGTCCCTCACCGGGCGGAGGAGAATACATCATAGAGCGAGCCCACCGAGCGCTGTGCCCTCCACCAGCCCAAGGTCAGCCTCCCAGGCCAATTATTTTCAAACTCTTAAACTATCTAGATAGACAACATATCTTATATAAAGTCAGAGGCATCAGTGAAGTGACTTGGGAAGGAAGGAAAATTCGCATTGCCCAGGACCTGCCACACTCGGTACGGATACGGCGACAGGAATTCCACCCTTTGGTCTCCAAATTGGTGGCAGCTTCAACGCCATTCAGGGTCAAATATCCCGCTATCCTAATGGTCAAAAATGAGGATAAATGGCTCTCATTTGAATTGCCCAAACAAGCCCTGCCAGAGCTTAAAAATATTTTCCCTGATCTCTTCAAGTGAATGGCAAGAGTGTATACCATCGCTCACAAATATGTCGATATTGTGGTTTTTTAGGTTATTTGAAAGACTGATCCATTCAGCAGAGCACATTACACAGGCAATCATTTCATGAGGAGGTTAATGCCTGGGCACAAGCATCTGTTAGTTCAGAGGGCACGGTGCTTTATCATCATGACTCCCACTTGAGAAGAGGTATATTTCAGAACGGACCTTGAGAGATCACTCTAATAATTGTGAGAGCCGAGTACGATAGTGCAGAACTCGAACTGTGTTGCCACTGTACCTAAATGCTACGCCGATGCTTCATAAAGTAATGTGATGCTGAGCCAGATGAATGGTGATATCTGCCTGCTAAAGTGACAACTCAACCTCAGATGAGTGTACGTTGATGTGTTGCCCAGACTCATGACTTCTACAGTGAATAGACTATCCCCATTTTTGAGTTAAAGAGTCAATCATTTTATTTGGTTTTATTGGCAACCGTGACAACCGTGGAACGGCTAAGAGGTTGGGCAAAAGACAGTCCAGCATAGATCCCGGCTCTGGAGTCTTGACAGTTATGCATAGCTGAGATATCTTGACAATTTAACTGGTCTAGTGAGGCACTTCATAAAATATGACCCGAAGATATGTCTTGTACCCTGCAGAGTGCAACCCCCTCCCCCTTTTTTTTTTTTTAAATGTTCCACGGTTGTCGAGGGAAATGGGATCACTTATCCCAGTACAAAGTCTTAGAAGAAGTTGGGGGGTTGTACAGTGCGATGCTGGCACTGATGGACTGGTCTCTGACCATCCTTTGTTATACTGAAATATTGATTTCACAGAAATAAAGTTAATTGATATTTGTTAATAGCGCTAGTGGGGCTTAGGGGTATCCTAAGGGGTACAGTTGTTCAATCAAACAATATTGAGGGGGGGGCTCCGGGGAGTATGACTGTGGAGCTTGAACTGCTATGATGTTAATCATATGGCATAACTGGATTGGGAGTGCAGTTGATTTGAACTAGGGGATGTTTGTTCTGTTAGGGTTGGGGGGTTGTAGGTCTGTTGATTTCGAGGGAATGGTAGGGATCTTATGTGGGGGGTGGGGCTTTGACTACACACTGTCAGGGGTTGTTAGCCCCAGCTAAAGTCAGGTCTTGTTCCAATTTCTCAGCAGAATCCTGGCATCACCCGCTGGGGGAAGTTCTGCGTATTCTGGGTATTTACGCTCACTTTATACTATTATAGACTATGGGCAGTCAATACAACTTTATTAGCTGGAATATTAAGGGAGCCAAGGATAGGGTCAAGAGGCAAATTATATTAAGGCACCTGCAACAACTGCGGGCGCAAATTGCCTTTCTACAAGAAAGGCACCTGAGGAGAGAGGATATTCTCCTTTTTAAGAGAACATGGGTTGGGCAAGTTTTTGGGGCAGGGGTGTCCACAAACAAGGGAGGAGCAGTCATTCTACCTTTTAAATTGGCCCAGGAAATTTGGGACCCGGAGGCCCGGTATATTATTGTGCATGGTGCATTAGAATCCCATTCGGTTCTTCTTGGCTCAGTATACGGCCCAAATTGTGACTCCCCAACCTTTTTTGTGCGGTTACTAAATATTGTGGTGTCCAACCCACCTAAGCTTACCATTCTGGGTGGGGATTGGAACTTAGTGCTCCAAACAGACCTGGATAGATCCGGCTGAGAAAGACGAGGGTTATCTCCAGCACAAAGAGCACTGAAGGATCTCATTAGAGATGCTGCTCTAGTTGATGCCTGGTGGGTCATAAATCCAGCAGTCCGGCAGTATACTTTTTTTCTGCAGCACATAGGACATACTCCCGAATCGACTACATTCTTATAAGTTCTTTTGCCATGTCTGGGGTGGTGCAGACAGAGATATCGGCCAGAGTCCTGTCTGATCATGCTCCTGTGAGTCTGGAATTCTGGTTAGGAGCAGGGTAAACGGTCTCCCAGTGGAGGTTAAATAGCCAGATACTGAGAGATGAGGCTTCTCTGGGGCACATAGTGGATTTCATTACTACATTCCTCAACAGCAATCAGGGCTCAGTGGCTAAGTATGATTTAATTTGGGCTGCTTTAAAATGTTCCCTAAGGGGGAGAGCTGATAAAAATGGCCTCCATGAGGGCTCGGACTCAAAGAGCTCAATTGGACTCTCTTTTGGTATCCATTAAGGATTTAGAATATAGCCTATCTCGAGCCTCTACGGCAGAAAGTTGGGCCAGACTCTATCAATTACAATCCAAGTAAGCTGGACTGGTATCTCAAAGAGCGGAATTAGCCCTTCTGAGGACTAAACTCAGATACCTAGAGGCAGGGGAGAGGGCAAGTAAGTTGCTCGCTATACGTATCCATCAATTAGATTCATCACAATTCATTACAGGAATCTATTCGGGGGGGGGTGGCCAAGTATGTACCGACCCTCTGGAAATGGCGAAAGCCTTCGATACCTATTTCCAAGGGTTATACGCTGTGGACCCAGCTCAACAGCCCACTGATGCCGACATTAGTTCCTATCTTAGCTCGGCGAACCTGCCTAAGATTACAGACGCAGAGGCGCGTCTCTGAGTGCCCCAATTACTCTTACTGAAATACAGCAAGCCGTTCAGCCGATGCCCTTAGATAAGTCCCCTGGGCCAGATGGATTGCCTAGTAATTTTTACAAAGCCTGTCATTCGGCAATTATTCCTGTTCTAAAGGAGGTATTTATGTGCTGGTATGACAACGGGATTTCAGATGCTAGTTTCCAAGAAGCCTCGATCTCTTTAATTTTAAAACAAGGGAAAGATCCTCTAAATATCGACAGTTACCGCCCCATCTCTTTATTAAATACGGATGTTAAAATCTTGGCCAAAATTCTCGCAAATAGACTCTCAAAAGTTATGGGTAGCCTGGTGAGCCGGGAACAAGTGGGATTTATGATGGGTAGGTCATCTCAAGATCACATGAGAAAGTACTACATCTCCTGGCAACTGCCAGGGACTCTGATACACCAGCAGTATTAGTATCGCTTGATGCCGAAAAGGCATTTGACAGGGTTTCCTGGGATTTCCTATTTGCTACCCTAGCTTCATTTGGGCTGCCTAAAGAATTTCGGAGATGGGTGCGTCTTCTATATTTGTTTCCCTCAGCCAGGGTCAAGTGTAATGGGGTATTGTCCCCTCATTCAAATTAACCCGGGGCACAAGGCAAGGATGCCCTTTGTCCCCCTTACTTTTTAATTTATACTTAGAGCCATTATTGTGTAGATTGGCAATGAACGCAGCTATAAAGGGAATTCAAGTAGGAAATGCCAGGTATGCCTGTTCGGTATATGCAGATGACATTCTATTGCATATCGAGTAACCAGACATTTCAAGTCCAGCTACCCTAACTGAGGTTGAGAGTTTTTCTAAAATATCCTATTATAAATTAAATCGGGCCAAAACAAAGATACTTCCTTTAAACAGCAGAGTTAATAAGGCCGAACTTCTTCCCTTTGGCCTTTCTTGGGAAGTAAAGTCAATCACATACTTGGGAATTAAGGTTTGCAAAGCTTTGAACTTTACCGTTAAAGATAATCTTGGCAATTTAGTTAATGTAATAACCGGGGATATGGAGAGGTGGCGGCTACTCCCCTTTTCTCTCTGGGGCAGGCTAAACATAATTAAAATGAACGTATTACCAAGGATAATGTAGCCCCTTGGTATGTTAGGGGTTTATCTACCGAAAGGATGGTTCTCTAAATTGTGAAGTGCAGTTAATCTTTTTGTATGGAACAAGAAAAGAGTTCATAGGTCTTATTTAAAATTGACGGCCCCGAAGTTAAGAGGAGGCTTGGCCGCCCCTTCCTTCTTTCTCTATTATGCTGCACAGCATATAAGCAAACTAGCCCAGTGGAGTAGGGAGATTGGACACCCGGAATATAGACCGCTGTGGTTAGATATAGAGCAGCATTTGGCAACACGGGTTAAATGCTCACTGAGGACTCTTCTATATGTTTCCCCATCGCTATCCCTAAGGCCTTTAGAAGCAACCCAATAGGATGGTCACTAAAGCCTACCATCAGATACAAAAGTATCTACTTGATAAGGTGGTATCACTCGTCCTGACCAGCCATTGTTGGTAATCCACACTTTAAGATCGGGGGGGCACTGCTGTCCCCCACTTTTTGGCCCCAACTAAATTGTGCCAGGGTTTCAAGCTGTTGGTCAAACGGGAATCCGCTCCCTTTTGATTATCTACAAAAGTCCATAGGGGCCTTGCGTAAGGAGATATTTAAATATTTGCAAATTAGTAAAGCCCTAATCTCCTTTTTCTCCCGGGTATCACCGATAGATCCGAGTGACAGGGACCTGTCCATGCTCCTGCAAAAAGCCTCCCAACCACGCTCAGTCTCAAACCTGTACAAAGCTCTTCAGGAATGGGACTTTAGATTACCATCAGGGATTGTTATTACTGGACAAGGGAATTGAGAATTCCGGAGGACCCTAGTCTTTGGAAGAAACTCTGGCTGTCTATGTACAGATTTATAAAACAAGACAGACTGAGATTGGTGCATTTTAACATTATGCATAATATCTATATAACTCCCATTCAGCTATGCAAATATGGGTCATCGACAATGTCACTCTGTGTAAAATGCAAGAGAGGCAACGGTACCCTGTATCACATGCTTTGGCTATGCCCCTATGTGCAGGCCTTCTGGCAGTCTATCAATAACATCCTTGACCCTATCCTTGGCTTAGAAACCCTGTTTACCCCTGAAGTTTGTTTAATTAACTTTTTCCCAATGGGTACCACCAAAGCTAAGAGGGCCCATATGTTGCTCATTTCTGCAACAGCCAAATTAATAATCTTGAGACACTGGGTTGGTGACAAACATCCCACTTTGATGGAGTGGTATAAGGAGAGCATTTGGCTTTGCAGTTAGAGGCATATAGCCTACATGCAAGAGTGAACTAAGATATATGCATCTTTGTGGGGCTCTCTGGAGCACTCTGACAGCCTGGAAGCCTTGATGGCTGAATTTGCTATAGGAGCAGTAAGCCAAGAACTTTTGGCGTGTGTAGTCATGGGGGAAGGGGGGGGAGGGACGGACTTGGTTGTTTGACTTTGTTGTTTATTGTCATGATATATTGTACTGGTACTATTGCTGGGTACTGTTTTGACTATTGTAAAACTAATAAAACTGATTTAATAACAAAAAAAAAATAGTAAACACAAACTATTCAATAGTGATCTAGAATTAGCCCTACTTTTTATATTGATTCAGTGAGTCCTGGTGCCTGTGTGTTTGTTGGAAGAAACACTACAACTCAGCAGGACACACACCAACATCTTTGAGATTTTGGGGTCTAGAGAAGTAAATGAACCAATAGGTACAAGTCTTACTTTGGAGGATTTGGTCCTGAGATGCAAAGTATTTTGGATCTTTGTAATGGAGATTACAAATCCCAGGATAGGTTTGAATGAACAATGTGACTGGAATTTGTTTTGGTGACTACTAAGGAATGGACTTTAATTTTGAGGGCTGAGGAATTACATTTGGATACATTTTGGATTGTCCCTGGAGTAAGGAATGAGAGTCAATATAGAGGACATCTGCATCATGGAGGAAACTGAAGCGAACATGCATCCTTTGGGACAAAGGAGCTGTTTTTGTTTACATGGGACACCACCTATCAGGACTGCTCTATATATAAAATAAATACATTTCACAGACTTTAATTAGAGAGATAGAACGATTAACTGTTTTTTGAAACTTTATGGAATTACAAGATATAGATTACGCCTTCTCTGCCTCTCACTTTAAGTGGTTAAAAAGTTTCATCTAAATATGTCATTTGGACACACCTACAGGAGTCTGGTATACCTGGTATTGATAAATATTAACTAAAAAGCACAAATTGACTTCAGACTTATAAGTCATAAAGCACACTGATAAACGTGTAAGTGAATCAATAGAACAAAAAACCAAAAAAAAGGATTCCCCCTTTTTTATGGGATACTACCACCCTTCATAAAAATGTTATTTTTCATATTTTCCAAAAAAACAAAAACATATGATTGATAAAAAAAGAAATGTCAACTTGCCATAGGTGGGAGGTGAACTGCCTTTCAGCCTGGCCACTGGCCTTCAGCAGTCCCTCCCTATCCATCAAGCCACTACAAGGCTTATGCTCAGGACCCTCTCTGCACCATCCAGAGGTTTGTGAGGCAGGGACATGGAGGAGGCATGTCTATGACATCACAGTAATGTTTTTTGTTCCTCCCACCTTTGGCAGTATTTAAACAGCAACTGAGTAAGGGTTCAGATGCTCCAACATCAAGGAGACCCCGGAACTCTGCTCGGTCCACTACTTGGTGAGTTTTTCTGCAATTTCCTCTTTTAAGATTTAGAATACTTTGCTATTAGGAGATGCTTCTACTTTATTACAAGTAAAACACCTTTGCCTTTTTTAGGTAGAAAACTGGCATTTGCTAACACCAGTAGGACACAAGGACAGATAAATAAGAGAAGTGACCCTAACTAGCAGATGAGGAATCCTTTTTAAAGAAGTATTCCTCACATTTAATACAATATATTTTAAGGATACTTTCAAGGGAGTCCTTGCATAGCCGTTTTTTTTTTCAAAAATATCCACTAAACAAAGTGAGTTTATTGTAACTGGACCAGGGCCTTACACATCTTAAGAAGTATTTCCTTTCTTTTTTGAATACAGCTTTAAACCTGCTAAGGAATTAAGAAACAGTGAAGGATTAAAGAACAGGGATTTCATCTCAGTGTTGAATGTGAGTACTCTATACCAGTCTCCAGTAGTGTTATATTAAGGAGAACATGTACTTGCTGGTTTTCACTATTGATATACATGTTAGTAAATTATTCATGGAATCTATAAAATGAATTTCTATAAAAAAATCATCCAGGAGTAATGATCTAAACTTAAAAACTGTAATTAAGAATGAAATATGAGAAGTACAGTACTGTATGGTGTAGTATGAGACCCATCACGACTAGGATGGGACTGTGAATATCGTTAATATCTATCTAGTAAAACTGTTTTATGTTTTCTTTATTTTAGATGCAACACTGTTGGGCCTGAGGAAGTGGTGACAGCCACGAAACTGTTGCCCTCATATTAAGTGTGGACGTTACCTGAAATAAAAGTAGTTTTTTATGCTGAGAATTTATAGTGTACAGTGGCGTTCATCCTTGTTTACAATTGAAAATTATTTTCTTGCCTTGAATATTTAAGGATGACCCAGAATTAAATTTGCTTTGGTTTTCATACTGAGGGCAACCTGAACTAACCAACACAGCACTAGATCTGGAAGGATAGGGAGAATACCAAAGTCTCAGGGATGAGTCAGCAGGGGATTTTGAACCAGGTTGTTGCATGTCCTTTAGAGAGAAGGTCAAATCAGGCTTACACTGCTACCCCAAAGACAGTGTGATGCCTGGGTCTTCCTCCTTTGTGTAATAGCCAAAGAAGGATTCATATTTGGCCACAAGACTTGATACTGGTATTGTGCCCTTATCCAGAGTTAGAGGGATACCCCGGATCCTCATGGCATATGTGCAGTTGTGACCTCAGCAAGCATTTAAAAAGGATGAGGAGGGTATCCCTGCCCCCCCCATCACAGATTGCACTTAAGGGTGGGCACTGTGAGCTCAGTGGACTGACCCAGGAGTGGGTTTGTGACAATCAACTACAACAATAAATGTTAAAAATTGTTTAAAAACAAGACAAAAAGGCAAGTTATTGTAGGAAAAGGAAACAAAGAGAAACAGGGAATAGAGGAAGCAGGTGAGCAGAAAAGTTAGAGGGGTATAAAATTGGACAGACAGAGTATTTATAGTCGACTAGTGGTATATTAGAAAAAGTAAATATTAGAAAAAAATGGATATTGAGTTAACAACTAATGGAGACAAGAGGAGAGGAAAGAGGAATGGACAGGAAAATGGGATGTGGTATTTTGGCCTAAGTTGGGAATGAAGAAAGGATATGTGACAAGAACAGGTACTGTACATTGAAAGAAGGTCAGGCAGGTGGGTGTGAGGGTAGTGAACCATAAAGAGGGGAGGAGGTAAAGGGACATGTATTGGAAAGAAACAGTGGGAGGTAGTAATGGGTGGGATGGATTTGGGGGAGGGAAAAGAGGGAAATAAAAAAACAGGGAGCTAGTAGTCTTTGAAGATATGTGACAAAAACAATGTCAGATATTGTCACATGATAAATAGTAAAGAGAAGGGATAGATAACAAATATACACAGAGCACAAGCGTAATTAATTTTAAACATCCCAACGTATTTAATATCAATAGAGAAAATCAAAGTCCAGTCTTGGTGGTGGTAATCCTGGATCGCTGAAAATAAAGAGATAAAAATATGATTAAATGCAATCAATAAATAAATACTGGTATTCACAGGAAAGGTATGAAACCTATTACATCATTAAGCCATTCTGGTTTCAAAGAGTTTGCCCATAGGCTCTACCTTGGTTCCTTTTGCAGTAAGGTTTGGAGGTGCTGGATCCACCTTGATTCCTTTCGCAGTAAGGTTTGGAGCATATCACCTCCCCTTGTATTGGGTGGTATGTGTTCCAAGACCAAAAATGTGAGTGCTTAAGGAACACAATTGTGACTCATTGCACAGTAGTTCCTAAGGCCTTTCTCCAGTTTACCACCCCTGATAGTCCATGCATGTTCTTGTATTCTGTCTTTGACCCTTCTAATCATTCTGCCAATGTATAATTTCGGGCAGGGGCACCAGGCAACATATACCACATACTTAGCATTACATGTGATACTGCATGTTGTTTTAGGTGAACAGAATTGTTGTTCCCTGGCAGGATACGCTCTTTGCAAGTCACTGCATATTTGCAGATACTGTATTTCAGTGGTGACATTTAAACATGTCACAAGAGTCTGTTCCTAACCAGAAATCCTGAGGTGGTTCTGGTTTAAGGTGGCTATGCACCAAAATGATCCCCAAGTTTTTCTCCCTGGAGAAAGTAATATGTGCGCTTGTCTCAAGTGCTTTGACCCTCTCTGGTTGGCATTGAGTAGTTGCCCACTTTTTTCCTTACAGGAGGCAGTATAGCACAGTAGTTTAAGGCTCTGAGCTACAAACCTGGGGGCCTGGGTTTGAATCCCACAGCCCTCACTTGCATACTGTGTGACTCTGAGCAAGTCATTTAACTTCCTTGTGCTCCCAGGTCGCACCTGGAAACAAGCTTTGGCTTAGTGTGCCTCTCCTGGTTAAACAACCCCCCCCCCCTTTGAGACTATCTTTCAGATCTCAGGGGCCCATTGGTTATATTTTATAACCAGAGAAACCAGTCTCTCACTCAGCTGAGTTTTAGTCCTAGGAAATAGGAGACTACCCCTCTCCACGTCTATTGTATGCTTGTAAGCTAGGTTTATGGCCTTTGCAGAGTAACCACTCTCTCTGAACCTGATTTTTAGTTCATGTAGCTGTAGTACAAATGTATCCATGTCAGAGCAATTCCTCCAGGTTCTAATGAAGTGGTCTAATGGTATGCCATGAATGAGACTCTTGGGATGCATGCTGTTCGCACAGAGCAGGGAGTTACCTGCCATTGGAGACCAGTGCATACAGCTTTTCAGCTGGTGCCCAGGGTTGCCACCTGTCTGGTTTTAGACCAGATAATCTATTTTTTAGGGTCCTTATCTGGTCATCCAGTTTTGCTTAAGTGTAGTCCAGATTTTGGACCATTTTGAGAGCTCACATAACTATAAACTAATTTTATCAAATCATTCACTGTTGTGTCTGCTGGTTCAGGTTACAGTACAAAGAAATTCTGATGTTATACAGACCTTTGTTGTAAAACTAGTCAGTCTGGAAGGTGTTAAGAATTTAAGACCATTAGCAGTAACTCAACCAAATCTTTTCCATTCTGAATTTTAAGTATTGTCTTTTACTGCTCTGGTAAACAACTGTTTTTATACCTTTATATGCTCTCCCATGCTCCTTTTTGCTTGTCCTACAATCTGATACAGTATGTTTTTGACCCATTTCTGTTAAATTAATTATCTAATTTTTATTGCCTTTGTCACTACATGGATTCCCTCCCTCTCTCCCGAGTCCTCAGCAACTGCTCCTCTAATTAGTCATACTATCTGGGCATTCCATGATACTAGTTATACCATTACAGGCAATTCAGATGAATAGAATGGAATGATATATCTAACGTTGTGGAACGTCTTAGAAATATGAAAAGAAACAGCAGTAGCTATTAGGGTAAAGGGAACACAATGCAGAAATGAGGTACCACAAACATAGATAATTAATTTATCAAAACTGAGTTAAAGAATATCAGAATACATTACTGACATGGAAAGGAAAAGGGGAGTGTGTTTAGCAGAGGTTAAAACAATGAGCTGTGAACATGCTTGTCACATTCTGCAGACATGGTTTTGATTCCCAGAGCCTCAGTTTGCATACTGTGTGACCCTGAGCAAGTTACTTAACCTCCCTGTGCTCCCAGGTCACCTCTGTAAATGGAACTTACCTGCTTACCAAAGAATAAAACCAAAAAAAAATAAAAATAAATACATAGCAACAGAATAAAATGATTTCTTATCACTTTTGAAGTCTTCTCAGATGTTAAAAGTGACTTTGGAAGAGGAACAATATACTCATCATAAAAAAGAGGTGATGCCAAGGGCAGTGTTAGGGGTGTGATTTAGTATTCGGTTTTCACATCATCCAAAAGTAGCAACCCTGCTGGTGCCTCTCTGTCATTTTTGAGGCTGACATCGAGGAAGTTTATAGTGGTGGGATGTGCCTAGTGAATGAAAGAAAGATTCAAGTTATTATCATTAATCCAATACATGAAATCAACAGTGTCACTACTCCCATTCCATACCACAATGCTTTCATCAATAAAGTGATGCCATGTACTATCCTCCTGAGAAAGGCGTTAAGGCATGGGTCAAAAATGAGTTCCTTTTACCACCAGCCCAGAAAAACATCTGTGTAAGAGGGGGCAACAGTGGCCCCCATTGCAGTACCCCAGGGCTAGAGTTAAAAGGAACCATTAAAGCATTTTGAGTTAATAAATATGTTGGCCCCTCAAGAGGAATTTAAATGGCATCACTTTGCCTAATTCAGAGTGTGAGTGCATTTCAAACTGCTAAGAGACCCAAATCATGCGGTATGCATGTAAATAAAAAAATTTAAGTCAGTGGTAATCCACCTGTATGAATCATGCTGTTCTAGGTTCTGTAGTTTGTCTAGGAGATTTATTGGGTCATGAGAGTATAAGGGGATAGTAAACATAATTTCTTCAGGTAGTAATTAATATTCCTAGTCTCCCAGGCAGACTTCTCAAGCTTTTATGGGTTTTAGACAGCACATAAAATGTTGAAAAAATAAGGGAATCTGTTCTTAAATAATTAGCTTTTTGAAAGTCTAATTCCCCTGCCCACAGTGTGTTAATGATTGTCTTCAACTTCCTTCATAAATTGCCATGTTTGTTTTTCCATCTAATTTTAAATAACAAGAAGCATCAGTCAGCTGTCTCTTGACTTCCCCAACATATAGTACATATATCTAGGCATTACCACAACATCACCACCCTAAACTAAAGTGTTTATTTTTTGTGTGTCCTGGCTATTTCCCCCTGCCAGGGGTTCTGGTCCCCAACTCAGCTCACCACCCCCCATCCCAAGGCTTGCCCCACTGGGCAGGCACCCCTTCCCAGGAAATTTGGTCCTTGGAGCCCTGGCTTGCCCTCCCCCCGGTGGAGTCACGGCAGCGGGCCCCCCTGGCGGACTTTTATCTGCAATGGGAGCAGAGGGGGGCCATTGGGCAGGTATGTGCAATGATGCCAGCCTCAGACCCACCCCCCGATGTGTGGCGCTGGCTGTGGTAGTACCCCTAGCCTCCACCAGAGGTCCGCATTGTGGTGGACACTCTTCCCCCCCCTTCCCTAGAAAAGGAGAGCAGTCCCCTGGGACACTCAATCCCTCTCCCCCCGGCAGGCGCTCTGATTCCTGAGTCCATCCTCAAACCTGGGATGTTGGCACCGCAGATGGACACTTTGCCGCTGCACTGGCAAGCTGGCTAAACTAACAATTTAATAATGATGTCAGTTCTTTCACTATAGTCTCTTAAAGCCTTCTGTTATAAGTACAGAAGTTCTTCCATTTCCTTTTTAACCAGTGTTTGGAACACTATCACATAGAATTCATCAATTCACGGTGACAACAAGCTTGATTTTTCTTTATAGGGTGCTGTGAATCATGCCTTATGGGCTGTCTCTCCTATTACTCTAGGTTCTGTAAAGGTTTCTGTCCCTCCCATGTTTACGCCCATCAGATTCAATAAGTCCATGTTCACTTCAGGTTTTCTAGTCTCTTCAGTGTATCCCATACTTTTACCATCAGAAAATTCTCCTAGATTCCCATCCTCATCCCAGTCTGTACTTATTTCTGAGTAGAACTTCCTGGCATCACCTGACTCTCTCCCCATGCTGGCAGTTTGTTCTTGATTGTTAAAATGTAACTTCATGTCTATATTTCTAACAGATTTGAACAAACATCCACATCAAAAGTGTCGGGTTATTTTTGTGGGTTGAAACTGAATTCCTTTTCCTAAAAGGTTGTGATCCTTGCTGATAGTTCATTGTCTGAGACGTTTATAATCTGTACCTTTTTTTGCTGCTTACTCACATTCCTCTCTGATCTCCATTGTGGGCACTGTGAGCCATTTTGAGAATCTCTCCCTTGGTGTATTTTTCCTCCTCCTCCTCCTCCTCCTCTTCTTCCTCCCTGCCTCCCCCTGTTTCCTGTATTGTTCTTAGTGTAGATGGTCTGATGAATCTAGTCTAAATAGTGTCATCTCTTTGTGCAATATTGTTTTCCCTTGCTGCACTAGCTGTTGTCTGTTCAATTTCTGGGAAGCCACTTTACTGTGGATTTCGTCTGTTAGTATTAATTCTAATCTCAGAATTGCTGAAATTATGCCTTCTATAATTAGAGTGTGAGATGTGTGGCCCTGCACACTGATTTCTGCCATTTCTCATACTTATACAGTAGATCGTTCCCTCTTGGTAATCTGACTCATCACATAAATATTTGTTTGTCTTCCTCTCTACAATTTCTTTCTCACGTGCTACCAGTTTTTAATACCTCCTCATACAATGTATCATACTCATGGTAGTTGCAGAGGCCTGATAGGTCTTGTCTTACTTCCTGGATTTCATTCACAGCTTCCTCAGAATTCTTCATGTCCTCATCCCCAGGATTTCAATGACTGTGAAGGGGTAGGTAGTGAGGGCTTTTTCCCAGTGTTCCTTGTTCTTGAAGCTTTTAGGACCTGCTGATAGTAATTTATCCAGTCATAAACCTCTAGGAATCCAGTCCTATTCTCTGTATTTGTTCAGTGTGGTTTTATTGTAACACAGACTGGTCTCCTGACATAGCAGCCTTTCCAGTTTTACTAGTAGCACCTTTGGATGATCTTCAAAGGAAATGGTGGCTAAATCTGTGCTGATGCCAGACTTCTTCTGCTCTTTGTAACCTTTGTGCTCCCGCTTCTACATTCCAGGGCATGGGCAGGGTGGCATCAGCAGAATAACTGGAGTTTGGCTCAGCTTGATATTGTGTCTAATTGTACATGCTGCTTCATGCCAATTCCTGCATGAAAACTGGATTCAGGTATTGACATCTCCAGTTAAAAAAAAGGAAACTTTGGGGCAGTATGTATTGTCCTCACATCAGTTAAGGATGGGAAAAAAATGTTGTATGTTTGAATGTAACCTAACTGAGAGCAATGATGGTGGAGGGTTCCACATTATACTTTAGGCGTACGGACTCCTGCAGCAAAACAAATGACAAATGTAATAGTAGAGGTGGGGAGAGCGCAATCAGTGAATGGTGCTGCTGCCTTGTATCTCAAGGATATCAGTAACGACAAAAGGGAGACAGTGCACTCAAACCCACTGTAAATCACTTTATTGTATTGATTCAAACACACACACACACACACACACACACACACACACATATTAAAGTCCAAAGAAGTACAATGAAAGAAATGAACACCATCTATTGCCCATGCACAGCGGCTAGACCAGACTCCCCAACATTTTGTGTTAGTCTGACAGTTCTACAGGGGATAGAGTCTGGTTGCTGCCAAGCCCCTATTTATACAGTAACTTGTAAAAGTACAGTGACATAATGCTAAATTCTTAGAGGGGCTGCCAGGGATCTTTGATAGTGCAAATATCATGAAAGATGAAAAATGCTAAAAGTACAAAATATGTGCAAACAGTACTACAAAAAATAAACCTACAGTACATCAACTACAACAATAAATGTTAGAAATTGTTTAAAAACATGACAAAAAAACAGTTATTATAAAAAAAGGAAACAAAGGAAAAACAGAGAACACATGAGGGAAGAAGCTGTTGAGCAAGAAAGTTAGAGGAGTATAAAATTGGACAGAGAAGGCGTATATACAGTCAACTAGTGGTATGTTATAAAAACTAAATAGTAGAATAAATAAGTACTGAGATAATAACTAATGGAGACAAGGGGAGAGGAAGGAGGAATGTTTTACATTTGTTTTGCTGCAGGAGTAGCATACCTACAATGGGGAATCCTACACCACCATAGTTCTCAGTCAGGACTCATTCAAATATGCCATATTAATTTTTTCCATCCTATTCTGATGAGAGGACAGCATACACCACCCCAAAGCTGCCTTTTTAGGGGATCCAGATATGTAAATATCTGAACACAGAAGTGGCATGAACAATTAAACATGATACTGGGTGTTGAGCCAAACTCCAGCTATTCTTACAATATCACCCTGCCCCTGCCCCTGTCCCTGGAACACAGAAGTGGGAGCACAAAGGTTATCAAGAGCAAAGGAAATCACTGCAGTCAGCACAACAGAGCAGCTGTTTCCTTTGAGGATCATCTAAATATGTTGCTAGTAAAACTGGAAAGGTTTATATGTCAGGAGACCAGTTTGTGGTACAATATAACCACACTGAACAAATACGGGGAACAGGACTAGACTCCCAAAGGTTTATAACTGGATAAATTACCATCAGTGGGTCCTGAAAAATTCAAGAACAAGGTACACAGGGAAAAAGCCCTTTCTACCAGCTCCTTCAAACCCATTGAGATCCTAGTTGACAAGGATGCAGAATTATGAGGAAATTGTGAAAGAAATTGCGGCGGTAATGAAGGATTTATCATGCCTCCATAACCACCCTATGTATGATACATTGTATGAGGAGGTAAGAACTGTTGCAGCACATGAGAGAGAAACTGTACAGAGGATGAAAAACAAATATTTACATGATGAGTCAGATTACCAACAGGGAACAATCTATAAGTGGGAGAGACAGCAAAGATCAGTGAGCAGGTACCACACATGCTCACACTCTTGATTACAGAAACTTTGGCAAATCTGAAAATAGAACTAACAGAAGAAATTGCCAGCAAAGTAGCTCCCCAGAAATTTAACAGATAATAGCTACTGCAGCAGGGGAAAACAATACTCCACAAAGGGATAACACTTTTTTAGACCAGATTCACCAGACCATCAACACTACAAACAATACAGGAAAGAAACAAAGGGACACAGGAAGGAAGAAGGCATGGAGCTGTAGATACTTAAAGTGGAGCACAGGGCCCACAATGGAGGTTTGAGAGGACTGTGAGCAAGCAGCAAAAAAACACAAAAACACAAAAATTCTAATTATAAACCTCTCAGACAAAGAACTACCTGCATAAGCCTTTTGGAAAAGGGATTCAGTCCCCCCCCCCATAAAAACTTTTCCCTTTTCATTAATGACCTCCCTTCCCTATGCACTCATGCCAAGATCCACATGTCCGCGGATGACACTGTCCTTTTCTTTTCCTGTCCCTCATCCTCTGACATTCAATCTCCCCTACAAAAATATTTCTCTGTGGTTATATCCTGGTTCAACGACAATATCCTAAAACTAAACACTAATAAAACTGTAGCTATGACCTTTGGCTCCAAGCAAAAACTTGCCAGGACTCCTTCCCTCCCCTCCTTCTTTTCTGAAATAAATACTCCTCTTGACATTGTCCCTGCCTATAAATACCTTGGGGTTTTTCTTGACCCTGCCCTGGACTTCTCACCCCATTTCAGCGCCCTCCATTCCAAACTGCACCCAAAACTTAGGTTACTCTATTGCCACAAGAATAGTTTCTCCATCACAGTCAGGTGTGAATTGGTTGGCAAATGGATCCTCTCAGCTTTCAACTATGCTGAAGTAGTATTCAGTACAGCACCAGTCACCTCCCCTACCAAACTTGATGTCCTTTATCACGCTTTCTGCCATTTTACCGTGTACACTCCACAGCTGACTCACCACTGTAATCTTTACTCCTCTGTATCCCTCCAACCCCTCTCGCAGAGATGCTCAGACCACTGTGCCACTTTCATCTCCAAATATTGGTTTGGGACTCTTCCATCCTATCTCTCATCTTTGCCAAATCCCACCGCCCCATCCCTATAAATCACACACTAACTGCACCTAGTCTTTCGCCCTCCCAAGAGTCCGCACATCGGCTGGAAAATTTTCCTCCTCTTATAGGCTTCCCCTCCCTGGAATTGTATCCCCCACCAAATCCATCTCTCTCCCACTTTCCCTGAACTCAAGCACTCACTCAGACCAAACCCTACCTCTTCTTGCACTTGCCCTGTGTCCTAGATTTCTCCTTCTGCCCATTTCCTGTTCCTTTCTCGGTCCTGCTCCTCACTCTGCCTCCCTATTTCTCATGACTGAATACTGCAGTTTTACTTTACTGGCTGTCTCGGCCTATCAGTTTATTTCAGTTATTTACTCTTTATCTTTCAACATGTATATATTTCAACATGTACATACAGTAGCAGCCACAGACACTGCCAGCTATTTCCCGAAATTTCTGTGATATTTCCAGAAATATCTCCTGCTTTCTGCATTTCCACAGTAGGGGCAGCTGAGAGAAACTCTTCATAAATTTTGCAAAATATCTGGAAATAGCTGCCAATGTCTATGGCTACTACTGTAATCACCAGTTTATCTCTATTCACACTGTATATATGTTTCATCAACTTTTTTTATATCTTAATGTATTTAATGAATGTACTTTGCTTTACCCTATATTTGTACATATCATACCTCTGTTTGTATGTGTCATACATCTGCCCCCAGTTTGCACCTGGAAGTGAGCCCCTGCTCAGCATGCCTGTCCCGGTTATCACATTTTAAATAAATAAATAACTGGACACTTTGATGTGCATGTTAATTTATTCAAATTCATTAGAAATATAGACTTGACGTTAAATTTTAAGAATCGAAAACAAACTGCTCCCATGGGGAGAGAATCAAGTGATGATGGAAACCTTCAGGAGTTGTACCCAAAAGTGGTTTCATATTCAGGTCCCAGATTTTATGCAAATTAGGAGAGATAGTAATGCCCAAGTAGGTAATCCCCTCCAGGGCCCATTGGAGCCCATGCTGAGTAACCATTTGAGAGGTACACTTAGAGTTTAAAGGTAGGACTTCCATCTTGGCCTGGTTAATCTTGAGCCCTGAAAATGTAGACAAATCTGACAAGGTGGACAGTAGGGGAGGGAGGAGGGAGGGAGGAAGGTGACGATATTGGCTATAGGGAGCAACAGGTCATCTGCATACATAAGAGTAGGGTATGCCCTTGTTCCCACCTGGACCCTGGAAATTAGAGAATTTGCATATAAGCGGCTACCAGAGTTCTACTGCCAATACAAAAGTAGTGGGAAAGTGGGCAGCCCTGATGGGTACCTCTACCCAGTATGAATGGGGGAGACAGCATCGTATTGGTGAGTATCCGTGCAGCTGGGGATGAATATATTGCCCCAATCCAGGTCCGAAACCCCACCCTCAAGCCCATAGTGCAAAGCACTCGTTGGCTATAGTCCCACTCCAGGGAATCAAAAGCCTTTTCGAAATCTATTGCAATGGCAGCAGCGAGGAAGATAATGTTTGGGCCTTATGGATTAAATTTATCAACAATCTAATATGGTCCGTGCTAAAGTGGCCTTTAACAAAGCCTCCTTGGGATGGGTGGATCAAATTGGGAAGGAGAGGATTAAGTCTATTAGCTAGTATCTTAGCTAGCACCTTGCTATCAGCATTCAATAGTGAAATAGGGCAGTAGTTGGATGCTTTAAGAGGGTCTTTATCTTTTTTTGGTAGGATAGTAATAGTTGCCTCCCTAAGGGATGAAGGGAGAGACCCTGTTTGCAATGACTCAGTAAATACTTGTTGCAATAGCAGAGAGATTATGGGATGCAACAGCTGCCACACTTCAATAGGGAAACCATCCTCTCCTGGGGCCTTTCCCTTGTTAAAGGAGAAGATGGTGTCTGCCGCCTCCTGGGTTGAGATTGGGGCATCTAGGGCATTAGCCTGGGCTTCCAAGATTTTGGGGAGATGCAGGGACTCCAGAAATGGGAGGACACCCTGGGGGTCTTGGGCTCTGGAGGATTTATATAACGAGGAGTAAAAATTCATCATTATTTGATTAACACCTTGCGCTGAGGTCTGGGTCCTATCCTCTAAAGCTGCTATATGCCTTTCGGCTTGCTGCTTTTTGAGATGGTATGCCAACAGCTAACCCCCCCTTTTCTCCCCTTCCCAATATTTATGCTTGAGTCTAATCATCGAAATCTCTGCCTTTCTAGAGACCAGCTCATTCACTTGCATCTTCAGAGAGGTGATCTTGTGACCTGCCTCTGACCTAAGGGAAGGGACACAAAGGGCCTTAAAAGCAAGCTCCGCTTCTCGGAGTTGTCATTCAAGCCCCCTCAAATGTTGTTCCCTCCTCTTTCGGTGCCAGCTTGCATACCCCATTGTCACCCCTCTTAGAGTAGCTTTGAATGCCTCCCATGTGGTACCCACAGCGGTATCTGCTATGAGGTTATGCCAAAAAAATTCCATTGCTTCCTTTTGAAGACAAGGGGGAAAGTCTGGGTCATGAAGTAGCAATGGGTCTAGCCTCCATGCCGGAGACTTAGGGAAAGGGGGGGCCCCATGTGAAGGCAAGATGCACAGGGGCATGATCCAAGATAACTAAGGGATGAATAAGGATATTAAAAGTGTTACTAGTAATAGTAGGAGAGGTTAGCCAGAAGTCTGTTCTACTAAGAGAACTATGTAATGGGGAATGAAAGGTGTAGTCCCGCTGGGAGGGGTGAAATACTCTCCAGATGCCCATAAGGGCCAACTCTTGTTGTAATTGAGCCACTGCCATTACAGCCCTGGAGTGGGGCTCAGTATTGGAAGGGGATCTATCCAGAAAAGGGTACAGAGTAAGACTAAAAGTGCCCCCTAATAAAATGGGGGTGTATTCCGAAGCTATGGATCCCAGCACCTGGGCCAACTTGTGAAAGAAGGAGGGTGAGTCCTCATTCGGAGCGTATACGTTACCCAGGATCAGAGGGCCCTCCCCAGTATCCATGAGTACCACCACCCATCTACCCTCAGGGTCTCTCACTTGTCTCTGCAATTTCCATTGTAGTTGCTTGTGAAGCAGAATCAGCACCCCTCTCTTTCTAGAGGAGGCTGAGGCATGTATGACCTGACCTACCCACTCCTTCTTCAGTCTGTCAGGATCCCCCCGGTAAGTTTGGTCTCCTGCAGGAAGGCGATCCTCGCTCACAGTCCCTTAAGGTGGCCCAAAACTTGCTTCCTCTTGTTTGGGGTGTTAAGCCCTCTGACGTTCCATGTCAGACAAGTGATATCACCTGTTAGTAATAGGGAGCAAATATTTAATTAAGAGATATACCAAGAACAACCAGCAGATAGGGGGTGAGGGCAGCCCAACCAGAAGAGGCAAATTTTTATAGAGCACCACCAGATATGGAGAGAGTGGTGGGTAAAGCCCATATACCCTGCCCCTACCAGATGACCTTATATTAACAAATAATGAAACAACTGTGTGTGTCTCTTTTGAAACAAACATATATAAACTGTGGTAAACTCAGGTACTGGAGGAGAGGGGGTTTCCCTGAGTAAGAAAGTCAGGGTACAGCTGCAGCTGATATAGCTGATTAGCTGCAGTTGCACAGACAGGAGAGCTTTAAAAACAGGAAGGAAAAGCCAGCAGGCAGTTGCTGCAGGGGTAGAGGGCTGACAAGCTGCTTGTATGTGTTCCAGAACAGGAGTCCCTGAAGCAACCATCAGGAGATTGGTCTCCTGAATTAGGCCAAAAGGAAAAAAGTTATTTCCATTGTGAGTTTTCCATTTTACTGTTTGTGTTCTTCCAGAAGGTCTAGCCTTCTGGAAAAGGGGGTTTTCTAGTTAGGGTCGGGGATTGTTTAGTCAGCACTCCCACCTGGAGCTAGTCCTCTTTATTTCTGTTTTTGTTTCATTTTTAATGGTGGGGCTTAAAAAGGAAAAGGGCAGAAGAAGCCCAAAGTTCTGTGTCACCAACCATATTAAGAAAATAAAAATACACCTGGTTGGTTTGATGTTAACAAACTGGTCTTCCTGAGACTCCTTAACCACCGCAAAGCTGATCCTGAATCCCGTGGCGAGGTTGCACCTTGTCACAAAACACATTAGCAAACTATGTACATTGTGCACAATGTACCATGCAATTTGGGGATACAGAGGCATCTCTTCAGCCACAGAGCCCTGCTGTAGGCCAGCCCCTATTCCCAGGGCATTATCAAGTGGTATCCATCCTTCCTTAGCACTACGGTGAGTGCAGTGGGGGAGGTCCCCCCCGAGAAAATCGAGCAATCCAATAAGAAGGTTGGACCATGTGGCTCATTGCAACCCCAGAGGGTTGAGAGAGTTGCTCCAGTGGTGTAGCTCAGAAGCTGGGGTAGTTAAATTGGGACTACATAATGCTCCTAAAGAGGTGGGGGTTTGCAGGAAAGAAAGTGGGGGAGAACTGCCCACTATTTCGGCGAGCCTAGGGTTATTGCTGATGGGTGCCAACGTGTTCTCAAAACAAAAATCTTGGTGAAGTCAGGCTCGTCACACCTATGAAGAGTATACTGTAAGCCACCCAATGCAGGGGCTAGGAGACCTCCCCTTGATAGCAAAATATAATAAAAAAAAAAAATACCAGAGAAGAACGGGCCTGTGCCATTCATCACTTAGGGCCTCATGTAAAACACATCCTAGCTACCCATTCAGTGCAACAGTTTATGCATGCCGACAAATACTTTCATATTATATGACACAGCTTCCCAGCAGACCTCACCCCACACACACACACACACACACACACACACACACACACAAGTAAGCGAGGCAGAACCCACAAAAGTTCTGCTGTTTAATCAGATGGTACAAAAAAGGCCTTCTAGACATGCGAGAACCTTTGATCAGGACATCCACTGAGAACTTGTTGGTAGGCCTCATTGAATCCCTCCCAGCATAGGAGTAAGGCATCTTCTCTGCCATATGGCAGTGCAAGTCGGGGGTCAAGGTTGGGGTGAAGAGGGCTCGAGAGTTACCTTACACGGGTAACATGAAGAAAGGGTAGCAGATGGGTCAGTCAAGGAGATTTTCCACTGACGATCAATTCAGACACCCCAAACTTGCCCCATACCTACAACTCCCTGGGGGATTAAAAGAACAGGAATAGAAAGAAAATAGAAAGATGACTACTTATCTGACCACGTCGGTGGGTTTTCTCTAATCGATTGCCCTGGAGATGTAGAGCACTCAGGACAGTCCACACTGAAGATGAGATCTCCGCTGGTAGAGGAGGCCTCCCTCGTAGCCTTTGGTGGACGCTGCCCTCTGCTATCTGTAGCTCCATTCTGTGGCTGGTGAGGAGTTGCTGACAGGGGCAGGTAGCTGGGCTGCAACATAGGAGTAGGCCTGCCTTCCACGGTCGAATCTACAATGCCTGGGTGTTGATCTGGAGAGCTGGGGCATATAGCTTCACATCTATTAGAGGTGTGGTAGGCCTGTAATGGATTTGGAGCTACAGTGTCCATGCTTGTGGCCTCCTCTATGTCGTCTTGCCCTCTCTCCGAAGGATGCTCCTGGCGGCCGTGTTTCTTTGAGGATTGCCTATTCCTGTGTGCTTTTGGGGAGAGTTCCCAGTGTTGCTCCCTGAAGTCTTGCCAAACTGCAGGCCTACTCACTGATGGAGAGGAGCAGCAATCCAACCCATCGGTAGCAGTTTTTGCCGAAAGGGCTCCCGGGGTAGTGGTGATGAATTCTTGTGGCCAGTTGTGCCGTAAAAAATCCATGAGTGCATCAGGAGATTCAAAACTGTTCGGGACCCTGTTATGCATAACCCACATCATGGCTGGGTAACGCAAGGAGAAGCACAGTCCAATACTGTGCATTTTATGCCTTGCCTCAGAGTATGCTCAGCGTTTGTCCGACAGATCCTTAGAGAAGTCCTGAAAGATGTGGATCCTATTCAATCTCCACACTATATGTTGTAACTCATGAGCTCTAGCTAGGACCTTCTCTTTGTCCCTAAAATCAATAAACCAGGCTATGATAGGTCGTGGTCTGTCCTGGGCCTGAGACATGGGGGCTAATGTACGGTGTGCGCGTTCACCTAGAGCGGTATCAATTGGTCCAACTGCAGCATTTCAGTGATGGCTAACTGTAGAAATCCCTCAGTATCTTTGCCTTCTACACGCTCGGGGAAGCCCAGGAAGTGAAGATTGTTATGGCTACCTCGATTCTCGAGGTCATCCATCTTACTGCGCAGCATCTGTATGGTCCATTGTTGATCTCCTAATTCTGCCCTTAAGTCCTGAACATGTCCCTCCATCGCCGAGACCCGCTGTTCGGTATGCAGCATCCTAGCTTCTAAATTTTGAACCACTTGGGTGTTTCGATTAGTTGCCACAGTGACTTGTGCCATCTGGGCCATAAGTTGGCTGAACATCGCCTCAACTGACGGTTGCTCCAAGGTTTGTGGCAAGCGGCCTTCAGCCATATTTTCAGGCCTACCTCGTCCAGGAGGCTCTTCAGTAAAATAGCGATTTCCACACAGCAAATGAAGGCTTTCTGTATCAATGAAGCTAAATTAGTGTAGCTTGAGTACTACCCCACAAGTTACAGTAGAGTGAGGATATAATATCAGCTGGTAGAAAAAGGATTTTAAAGGATATTTCCCTCTGGGTTGTGGAGCTGATCTTTAAGCTGCCATCCTATTTAGCACCTCTAGTGGCCAATCAGGGATGTGTGTTTTGATCGGTTACCCCCTGTGGTGATGTGTGGTTTGTTAGCAATACCTAGGAGCCATAAGATTTTCCGGGCTCCCTACCTTGTAAGTTCCATTACAGATTTAACTTAATGTACAGTTTTCTGGTTTCTGCTCTTTTTTTCTGAATTGCCTAATTGGCATTACTTGTTATATTTATATTGTTAAATTCAATTTTTTCTTTTACTTATTAGTAGATAGATTATTGATAGCCCAGAAAAATTGAATCTGTATGAATCTATTTATTCTTCCACAGTATTTATAGTATACTGTATTTGATAATCCAAAGTCTGTTTTTCCCATTCTATTTACACATTTAATTCTGGTGTTATAGAATGTTCTCAGTACAGACAAGGCACTGTTGTCTGTTAATTTATAATAATAGTAAGGAAGGATGTCAATTTTGTTTTCTAGTTACTGCAAATTGGCCTTGTTTTTTTTTTCTGGTATTAGGTGGTTTCCTTTTCCCTTTTGGGAGCTTACTCTAAAATATCCTAAAACTCATTTATGCAATGTATGCTATTTTAATAAGTTAAGACTTGATTCTATAGTTATATTATGCCTTCTTTTATCAAATTTATTTCTTATAACGTAAATGGAATACATAATCTGGTGAAAAGGTATCGCCTCTTACATTACTTTCTCCAACAACAGGCAGACTTAATTTTACTGCAAGAGACCAATTTATCCTTAGAGGAACACTTGAAATTTTTAAAGTTAGACTTAGATGAAGTTTTTTTTTGCTTCTCACATCTCAGGTTGTCATTGTGGGGTGTTGACCCTCTATCATCGTCTGCCGGTCAAAGTTAGTTTCAGTGTGGTAGATGATGCTGGTTGATACGTAATTCTTACAAGAATTCTCTATGGCCAGGAAGTGACTCTTGTTAGTTCATATTTTCCTCCAGGGTCAAATAAAAAAGATTTTTCCAGATTTTTTTTTCTATCCTTTTATGTTCTCTAAGGGGACATTTACTGTGGGGGGGAATTTGAATTTAACTTTACAACCAGATATTGACACATTAATTTGTTCGTCATTCTCTGCAGCATTTGGGGATTGTGGATGTATGGCATTCTCTTAATCCACAGATGAGGGAATACATCCATTATTCTGCTAGAAATGGGAGCTTTGCCTGGCTTGATTATTTTTTTACTACAACAGAACATCTTGGTTTTGTACATAAACTCGAACACAGTCTACTTCATCTCTTTGATCATGCTCCTGTTCATGCATCTCTCATTTGAGAAATCCTCTTCTTGTCCTTTTTGGTGTTTTCATTTAGGTCATTTAAGGGATCAGGCCCTAATTGAAGAACTTAATGTTCAGATTAAACAGTTTTTGCAGGATAATGATAATGGGGAGGTAAAAGATAGCATTCTCTGGGATTCTCTAAAGTCAATGCTTCATGGTAAATTAATAGCATATACCTCAGTCAAATGGAAAACACAAGATTCCCATATGAAGAAATTAAGCTAATCTCTTCAGAAATTACAAACTGCCTGGATGCAGGTAGATAAGACAGTCCATTCACAGTTACTTGAAACTTGAGTTGAGTTGCAGCAGTTATTAGATCAAAAGACAGAGCATGCTCTCCTCTATCTTAAGAAAACTTATCATATTGGAGGGCTAAAGGGAACTAGATTTTTAGCACACCAGATTAGATCACATAGGGTCGCTGCAACTGTAGTCAGTTTTAGGGAACCCGGATTCAGGTTTATTGTCTCGCTCTACGGTAGATATTCTTTCTAGATTTTACTCCTACTATTCTGCTTTTTATTCCCCTGATTCCTCTATTTCCTCTGATGACTTGGTGCAATCTTTTCTTACTCAAGCTGGCCTTCCACAGTTATCTTCTGAGCAAGTTCAAATCTTAGTTAATCCTATTTCTCAGGCTGAACTGCTAGCAGCTATCCAGCATGCTAAATCGGGTAACTCTCCAGGCATAGAAGGTTTTCCATTTGATTTTTACAAGGTCCATGTATTTCATGAATGTTTAGAGCCATTGTTGCTTCAGGTCTTTCCTTTGATCCAGAATGGGTCTGATCCTCCCCCGACATGGAGATATGCAATGATAACAGTGCTCCCTAAGCCTGATGAAGACCGTACTAAACCGGACTCATATCATCTGATATCAGTTCTGAATTCAGACTATACACATTTTATGTCCATCCTAGCTATGTGATTAGAGGGCCTTTTCCTGATCTTGCTGGATTGGGACCAGGTGGGGTTTGTTCATAAAAGGCATGCTCATGACAATGTGCACCGAACATTTCTGTTACTGGACTATGCTCACAAGTGGAATAATCCCCTGGTCCTGGCCATCTTGGATGCAGAGAAGGCCTTTGACTGCATCTTGTGGCCATTTCTTAGGTCAACCTTGAATAGCTTTGGTTTTCCTCCACCTTTTATCACCATGTTACAAACTATATATATGGCTTCTGCGGCTTATGTGAAGATCAACGGCACACTTTCTTCAGTTTTTTCCTTGGGTAGGGGAACCAGAAAGGCTATCCCCTATCTCCTCTTTTATTTCTGCTTTATGTAAATCCCCTAGCCTCACATATCCCTCTCTCGCCTCTGATCTCAGGTCTTTCCATCGGAGGGTGTGATTATCGCATTGCTTTGTTCGTGGACAACATCTTATTAACTTTAACTAATCCTACAGTACCTCCATTTTGGAAGTTTTTTGTATCTTGAATATGTTTGAACAGGTAGCTGGTTTTCAGTTAAATAAATCTAAAACTGATCTTTTATATTTTAATTATTCCCCTCCTCCTGTAATTCGACAGCTTCTTCCAGTTAAATGAAATAGAAATTTGTATAAAATATTTGGGGGTTATAATCTCTAAATCCTTAGAGCCAGTTGATATTTTGAATTTTGAACCTCTTACCCAAATTATCACAGAAGATCTTAATCGCTGGTCCACTGTACCCTTGTCTTTTTTTCACCATCTTGAAGTTATTCAGCTTAATATGTTATCCAGGATCTTATTTTTTCTTCAAACTCTTTCCCTTCTACCCTCGTCTTTTTATCTTCGAGATTGGCATAGACCATCCTTTCCATTTCTTTGGGTAAATAAAAGACCTAGAATATTGGCTTCTGTCCTGTTTTTATCTCCATCTAAAGGAGGTATAGGCCTTCCCTGCTTCACTAGATATGCAGAAGCCTGTCTCTTTCATATATTTTGTTGTTGGGCTAACCCATTATACCTTGCATATTGGAAGGATATCGAAAGTGAACTTTCTGATCTGCATGACATTGAGTCTACACTATTTGCTTTTCCACCCAAATATTTATCTTTTACTTCTTTTGGCCCTATTACCAGTGCAGTTTTACAATTATGGCATAACTTTAGGAGGTGTATACCTCCCTATAAACTTTTTTATTTGACTGCTCTAGCCTGGGACCTTCAAAACCCTCTTAGTAGAAAATATACTTTTCTTCGGCACTGGGAATGGGCAGGGTTGATATATTATCATTAGTTATTAGACTCTCACAGGATACACACATTTGCTAATTTGCAATCCTGATATGGCCTTCCACAGGCTGATCATTATAGATACTTGCAATTATGGGCCTATCGTCAGACTTTACCATACATAGTGCACGGGCTGCCTTCTTAACTTTCTCCTCTAACTAGCTTTTTAATTTCTATCCAATCAGGGGTGGCTTCAGACCATTTAACTGGTGTTCTCTACTCTACTCTTTGTTCTTTTTCAGTAGATTCAACCATATCTATTCTAAGTGGACTATAGACTTAAAAGAGTTCTGTAGCATTGAGAAGTGGGATTGGTCTGCCCTGGTCTCATACACTTTATCTTCCACGCCATATATGAAAGAATTTGAATGTAAGTGTAGAGTCCACTTTTTTGTTACCCTGGCCCGGGTAGCATGGTATAAAGGTCCTCTAGCAGGGAGATGCTAGAGACAGTGTGGTGAGATTAGGGTGGATGATTTCCATATTTTCTGGGCCTGTTCCCGCATTCAAGAATTTTGGTCAGCTGTCACTTGCCATATCACCCAATTGGATAACCCTGCCCTTACTATTATGCATTTGTTGATGCTTTTACATATTCCTCCAGACTCTTTGGCTTTACATTCCTGCCAGTTGAAGTTGCTGTTGATTTTGATAATAAGTGCCAGGAAGACTGTAACTAAATATTGGCTCAAAACCCAACCTCCTATGATTCAACAATGGCATGATATTACTAATTCTATATTTGATTTGGATAAAGCATATTATAGATATTTAAACTGTTTCTTCATCTTTGAGGAAATTTGGGGGCCTTGGTTTAACTTTCAGCTACATGTTGATCCTAATGTTGCCCCATAAAAACATAGTTTGGGGTGGTTATTAGTTATTTTGTCACCTGGCTTTAACTCTGTTTAAATGTCTATTAAACTGCCCTACATTTATTGAGGGGAGTGGCATTATACAGTGCATTGCCCTTTAATGTTAATTGTAATTTTAATTTTCATGTTATTTATAATTCTGTTATTGTTTATGTCATCTTGTTACACCTCGCACACTGTGATTTTGTAGGAAAAACAGGTTCTTCTTTTTCAACTGTGCTGGCTGTTATTCCTTAGTTCCGGTTGTCAGGATTTTATAGCTTAGCGAGGTATCTGTCCTTGTTTATAAGATGAATGTTTCTGGGCTTTTTATTAGGATTCATGCTTGTACTTTATCTTCTTGTTTCTAATGTGTTGCTGTTATTGTTCATTGTGTTTCTATCTGTTATTTATCTGTTTAATAAAATGTTATTATAAGCATAATGGCAGGAAAAGGGGAGGTGCTGTTGGTGGGGGACTTCAGTCTGCTGGATGTAGACTGAAGCCTCCAAACTGCTGCCTCAGCTAGAAGCAAGGATGTCATAGATACCCCAGAGGGGGCATTTCTCAGGCAACTAGTCTGGAAGCCCACTTCTGATACGGGCAATACTAGACCTGGTGCTCACTAATAGGGACAGCATTGTAGATGTCAATGTGGGAGGCCACCTAGGGACCAGTGATCACCATGTGGTTCAGCATAAGGATGGCAGTGGAAGCAAACACACAAGGACAAGGGTCCTGGACTTCAGGAAGATATATTTACAAAAACTGGGTAAATGCTTCAGGGACGACCTAGTAGGAGGAATAGCCAATGTGGAGTGGAAACAATGGGACAAATTAAGGGATGGCATAGTGAAAGCAACAAATTTCTGTGCAAAGAAGTGAGCAAAAACAAAAGTAACAAAATCTAGCCAGAGCTGATATGGCTGTGTCGAGCTGCCAAATGACCAAAGTTAAATGTGTGCATAGGAAATTTTGAATGACCGGATGTAACTTGGTAATTTTTTGGAGTTGTTTCACCAAATTTTCAACATGACCTTTTTGGGACCCCACCTTATGAAAAGTGCCACTGAAATCTTGTTCACTTGTCCCAAAAGGTGATTTCACACAGCATGCATGTGGCATAGGTTTGAAAACATGTTTCAGGCAGGATGTGAAAAATGACAGCAAACTGTTAATAAGGAGGCATGCAAAAATATCAATGTTGAAAATCTGGAGTGAAAATATTAAAAATTGGTGAAGTTAGGAGCGGGTGCAAAAACTGTGCAATGCATGCTTGTAACGCAGTCATTTTTTGGAATATTTTTGCCAAATTTGCAACATGATCTTTTTGGGACCCCACCTCATGAACAGTGACACTGTCATTTCATGAATCGGTCCCGAAAGGTGATTCCGCACAGTGACCGTAAAATCACCTTTTGGGATGGAGTAACAAAACAACAGTGATGGTGTTCATGAGGTGGGGTCCCAAGAACCCCATGTTGAAAGTTTGGGGCAATAATTCCTAAAAATGGCTAAGATATCAGCCTAAGTTGAAACCCTCATTGATTGGCATTATACAGCGCTTACCTTTGATTCTTCAGTTCCTGGTTCATCTTTGAAGAGAGCAGATGTGTCCCAGTCCAGAGAAGATGACAGCACCAACCTCCAATGGTAAGTGTGAGGTAGAAGTGGGCGTGGTGGGTGCTCAGTGGGAGGGGTGGGGGATGGGGGAGGGACTGGTGCAACAACAAGGGACCATTTTCTTTTGTACAGGTAAAAACCCACAGGGATGGTTTTCTTATTTAAAAAAAAACAAATTTGGGCACACTGGGGTGGGCTCCCAGTGTGCCACATGACTTGGGGGGGACATGATGTCGACACGGGGATTGGGTACCCAGATGTCGGTAGGGTGGGAAAAATGAAAAAAAATAAAGTTAGGCACACTGGGGTGGGCTCCCAGTGTGCCACATGAGTTGGTGGGGGGAGTACGTGATACTGACACAGGGACTGGGCACCCTGATGTTGGCATGGGAGAAAAAATAAACAAAAAACATAACTTTGGGCACACTGGAGTGAGCTCCCAGTGTGCCACATGAGTTGGGAGGTTACATGATGCTGACATGGGGACTAGGCACCCCTATGTCAGTGCATGGATGGGAAATGGAGGTAGCAGGGAGGACAGCAGCAGTGGGAGAGCGCAGGAGGCTTTTATTACCGGTCAATGCTAGGAGGGCACAGAGGGAGCAGGGAGGTCAGGAGCAGTGGGAGGGTGCAGTAGGAGTGTCATCTGCAAGATGGTGGAGGCGAAGCTACCACACATTCACACATGCATGGTTGTGGCATATGGCTTTCTGCCTTTTCACAAGATGGCGGCACCAGGAGAACTGTACATGCTCACAAGGCACACATGCATAGTTCTTGTACTGGAATATGGAAGTAACAGTGGAAATAGTGCACTTGTCACTCTGTAGAAGCCAATCGTGGCAGAGTGTTACAAGCTCGGTTGGATTTTCAGAAGGGTACTTTTAAAAGTTCAATGGAAGGTTCCACGATTGGCCAACAGACCAATCCCAAAATGGCTGTAGGCTCCGCCCACAGCTGTAAAAAGGGACCACAAATGTTCTAAAGGGAAGTGGCTGAAAAAGGTTAAGGCTAAAAAGGTAGCATTCAGAAGGTACAAAGAAATGCAGAGGGAATAGGATAGGGAAGTTTAGCTGGAAATGCAGAGGGAAGTAGGGAAAGCGGTGAGGAGTGGAAAGTTGCAAACTGAGGAAATGGTAGCCAAAGGGGTAACTAAATGAGACAAGATTTTTTTTAGGTGTATAAGTGAGAAGAGGAAGACAACAAGAGGGACTGTGATGTTAAAAAGGGCAGGGAGACTGTGCAGAGAGGATCAGAAAAAAGCAAATATCCTTAAATATTTCTATTCAGTCTTCATGGTGGAATGGAAAGGGGAAGGTCTACATAAAGGCAACAGGAAATTGGGGGGAGGGAGGGAGGTAGACATAAATCCAATTACAGAGGAGAAAGCACTGAAAGGACTTACAAATCTGTAAGTGTACAAAGCTATGGAGTGAGACAGGGTGTACCCAAGAGTGTTGAGGGAACACAGTTAGGCACAGACTGCACCTCTGACAGTCCTGTTCTAAAACTCAGTGAAAACAGGAGTCGTTCCAGAGGGCTGGTGGAGGACAGATGTAGTATTGCTTCATAAAAGCAGTAGCAGGGAGGAGGCTGGCAACTATAGGCCATCAGTCTGACATCATTGATGGGGAAGCTGATGGAGTCACTTTTGGAGGAAAGGATTGTGGAGTATCTTGAATCAAGCTCTTTACAAGACATGAGGTAGCATGGATTCATGGAGGGGGGGCAATGTCAGATGAATCTGATAAATTTCTTTGTCTAGGTGACCAGTGAAATAGATCAGGGTGGGGTGGTGGATGTGACTTACTTAGATTTCAGCAGGGCCTTCAATGCCGTACCAGACAGAAGGCTCATTAGGAAACTGGGCAGTTTGGGGGCGGCTCCTACGCTGGTAAATTGGGTACAAAATTGGTGGATGGATAGGTGACAGAGGGTGGCAGTAAACAGATCTCAGGGGAAGAGAGAGTGGCCTCAGGGCTCAGTACGGGTTCCAGTCCTCTTTAATGTTTTTATATATGACACTGCAGAACAACTGGAAGGAAAGGTATGGCTCTTTGCAGATGACAAAAAAATCTGCAATAGGATGGACACCACAGAGCGGTTAGAGAGAATGTGCAGAGAGCTGTGAAAACTGAAGGAATTGTCAAGGGTATGGCAGCTGGGTTTCAGTGCAAAAATTTGCAAAATCAAGCACCTAGAGCACAGAAAACCAAAGACAGAGTATAATATGGGGAGAGAGGTATAGATGATCACCAAACAGGAAAGATACCTGTCCTCCTGAATTCCACAACCCACATCCTTGTGTGGTTTGTGGTTTGCTTCTGCTGCTGTCCTTATGGTGAACCACAATGTACAGTGATCACTGATCTCCCAGGTGGTCTCCCACCTTAACATTTGCAATATTGTCCTGTTTGTGAGTACCAGGTCTAGTATTGCCACATCTAGAGTGGGCTCCCTGTCAAGCTGCCTGAGAAATGCCCCATGCAGGGAGACTAGGATGTCCCTGCTTCTAGGTGAAGCTGTTGCTGGGAGCTCCAGTCTGCATCCAGCAGACTGAAGTTTCCCACCAGCGGCACCTCCCTTTTTATTGCCATTTTGCTAATGGTTTCTACCAGTGCCTTATCCAGTTCTCCCCCTGCATTGAAGGTCTGTACATCATGGCTGTGCAAATAGTGGCTCCACTTCCTGTTTCCAGGGTGGCCCGCAGTACCTCCAACCCCTCCATTCCCCTTAGATTCCCTGTGTCCTTGCTGCTTTGATACCCTCCCTTACATACATAGAAATATAGAAGTTGATGGCAGATAAGGACCGTGTGGCCCACCTTGTCTGACCATTTTACCTATCTATTTCAATTCACAGATTCTAGTTGATCAGCAGCTCACCCTTTCTTTCCTGTCTCTAGGGTAACCTTATGTCTATCCCATGCATTCTTGAATTCCCAAACTGTTTGTGCCCCCACCACCTCCTTTGGGAGGTTGTTCCAAGCATTCTTTCAATGAAAAAGCCTTCCTCATGTTGCCCCTGAACCTTCTCCCAACTTTATTTCATGCCCCCTTGTTCTTGCACATCTTATTTTTTGAAAGATGCAACTCTCTTGTACCTTATTTATACCCCTGTGGTACCTGAACATTTCAATCATGCCCCCCCTTCTCTCCTCCAGTGAATACATATTGAGTTCCCCTAACCTCTCCTTGTAGGGCTTTTCTTGCACATCCAGCACCATCTTTGTAACCCTCCTCTGGACTGCCTCCAATCTGTCTATCTCCTTCCACAGATATGGTCTCCAGAACCGGATACAGTACTACAGCTGAGGTCTCACCAATGATCTGTACAGTGGCATAACCACCTCCTTCTTTCTGCTGGTAAAATCTCTCCCTATGCATCCCAGAATGCCACTGGCTTTCCCCACAGCCTTCTCATATTGTTTGATCACCTTTAGGTCATCCAATATGAGTAACCCCAGGTCCCATTCTTGCTTGGTGTCTGCCAGTAGCTACCCTTCCCCATCTTGTACACCTCCCTTGGATTTCTGCTCCCCAAGTGCATGACTTTGCACTTTTTTGCATTAAATTCTAGCTGCCATACTTCTGACCACTCCTCCAACCTGCTTAGGTCTTTTCTCATATTTTCTGTCTCCTCTGGAGTGTGAACCCTGTTGCAGATCTTAGTGTCATCTTCAAAAAGACATAATTTCCCCTCCAGCCCCTCTGCAATGTCACTTATGAAGACATTGAAGAGGACTAGTCCCAGGACTAGTCCTAGTCCCTGTGGCACCCCACTGGTCACCTCCCTCTCCTCAGATTGAACACCATTCAGCATCACCCTCTGTGTCCTGCCCTTAAACCAATTTCTGACCCAGTTAACCACCTTGGGGCCCACCCCCATGCTGCCTAACTTGTTTGCCAACCTTCTATGTGGGATGGTATCAAAGGCCTTGCTGAAATCTAAGTAGGTCGCATCCACCACCCTTTCCTGATCTTCCTCCCTGGTCACCCAGTCAAAGAAATCCTTATTAGGTTTATTTGACATGACCTTCTCCCGTGAATCCATGCTGCCTTGGATCCTGTGCTCTGCTAGATTCAAGGAATGACACAATCCTCTCCTTTAATAGTGCCTCCATTAATTTCCCCACCACCAAAGTCAAGCTGACTGCTTTGTAGTTGCCTGCCTCTTCTTGGCTCCCACTTTTGTTTAGAGGGACCAAATTTGCCCTCCTTCAGTCTTCTTGGACTGTCCTGTCTCCTGTGATCTGTTGAACAGAGTGGTCAGCGGGACTGCCAGCACCTCTCTGAGCTCTTTTAATATTCTGGGGTGAATTCCATCTGGCCCCATTGCCTTATCTATTTTCAGTTTCCCGAGTTCTTCTAGGACTCTCTCTACTGTGAATGGAGTGGTGACTACCTCCCTTCCCTGGTTGCTTTTTTCGCCGAGTTGTGGTCCTTCACCTTCCCCTTCCTCCATGAAAACTGAACAAAAGTATTAGTTCAGTATTGTTGCTTTTTCTATGTCCTCCTCTGCATACCCTCCTCCCTCATTCGCTATCCTGACAATCACATTCCTTGTCTTCTTCCTCTCACTGATATATCTGAAAAAGGTCTTGTCATCTTTTTTTACAGCCTGTGCTATATTTTCTTCTGTTTGTGCATTTGCACTCCTGACTGCTTTCCATGCCTCCCTCTGCTTCACTAGATTCTGCTCCCTGTCCTCTTCTCTTTGTGTTTCTTTGTATCTCCTGAAGGCCCCTCTTTTATCTCTTACTGTCTTGGCCACTTCCCTCGAGAACCAAAGTGGTTGTTTCTTTATCTTACTCTTGCTTTGCTGTTTAACACAGAGGTTCATTGCCTCTTTTATGACCCCATTGAGAACAGACCACTGCTTCTCCACTCCCCCCCATTGTCCTATTTTGCCAGGGCTCCCCTAAGACATTCTGCCATTTTGTCAAAATTGGCCCTTCTGAAATCCAGGACCTTTACTTTTGTGTGGTTATCCTCTTCCACTGTGGTTACACTGAACCATACCATCTGTTGTTACTGGTTCCTATGTGGCTGCCTACTTTAACATCCTTGACCCTGTTCTCATTGGTGAACACCAGGACTAGTATAGCCCCCTTGCGGGTGGGTGCAGCCACAAGCTGTCTTAGGCATACCCCCTACAATGAAGTCAGCATGTTCCTGCTTTTGACTATACTCGCAGTCTGGAAGCTCCAATCTACATCTGGAAGATTGAAGTCCCCTAGTAGTAGTAGTTCACCTTTGGTTGCCATTTTGTGGATGGTTTCCACTTGTGTTTCATCTGTCTCTTCCCCCTGCACCGGAGGTCTGTAGATCACCCCTGCTCTAATACTGGTTTCATTTCCTGTCTGTAGGGTGACCCACAGTTACACTGCTCCCTCCAGCAGCCCCTGAACTTCAGTTTCTTTGATTCCTTCCCTCAAGTACATGGCCACCCCCTCCCTTTCTTACTTCTCTGTCTTTCCTAAAAAGTGCATGTCCTGGTATGGCTATATTAGTATCCAGTGAGGATTGTGACTGAATATGAGCAACTGTCTAAATGGCGAATCATAATCAGCACCATCCTCATGGGCTACCCTGCAAAGGTAGTGACCGTGAATAGCGAAGGGAAGGGGAGGGATAGGGAAGAGGGTTTGTCAGAAGGTAGGTTGCCTGTTGCACTTGAGCTAACCATGTGGTGTGGTGGCGAGGGTGGCTAGCTCTGGCACAGCAGGAACTGGGTTCAGGGCTGGGAACCGGGGGGAGGGGGATTTTGCCACTGGCTGCCAGGATTTTTTTGCAGCAATCCGGATGTCACCCTCAGAGGACATGCACCCCTGCTTGATAATCCTTTAGCAGGGGGTGTGGTGCGAACCCCATGAGAGGAGGGGTAGGGGCACAGCCCACCCACATAAACACTTGGATTCCTTGACAAATGTCTGTTCATTGACATGTGTATATCGCAATAGACACTCGCCGTGATCATGATCGCTGTTTTGTGATCGCTATTATGACATGAAACCGGTTAGATCCCATTCATGATTTTCTGTACACCATGTTTCTGTAACAGCCACGATGTTCAGGTCCACTTCCACCATCAATGCCATCAAGTCTTAGATTTTGTTTCCCAGGCTGTGGGCATTTGTACATTTATTTATTTATTTATTTTTTGTTGACCAGGTAAGTGCATTAGACAAATTCTGCCTATTTTCAGGCATGACCCGGGGGAGGGGGATACAGATGAATGCCAACTGACTTTGAACCAGATTAAGCTGTTGGTGGTATTTGCTCTCCACATTCGGTCAACTCCCCCCTTACACCTTTGTCTCACCTCCATCCCCTTTTTTGAATTTTGTCCCATTATTTGTTTTCTCCTCCACGTTACCTATGTAGGATTTCTGTTTTTTTGATGATCTTTTGACCCTGGTGTGACAACCCACCTCTCCCTCTGGACTGAAACAGCTTTTAGAGAGGTGTCTGTCCTTGGGTATTCGCTGCCACCAGCCGGACTTTCCTTCTGGCATCTCTTTCAAGTGTACAAACTTGAATAATCAAACGTGCAATTGCACAAGTTAAAGTCTGGTAGTGTGTCTCTCTTGGGTGGCGGATGCTACACAGAGTTTACCTCAGCCAGCGGAAACCAAATATTACCTTAGAAAAATGACATCACAGTCACAACTGTAGAGCAAATAAATAGCTTTTACTTAACAGAAAGTGCACTGAGCATTTACAGGATATATATTTACAACACAAGAGAATAACACTCTTACAGGAAAAGTAAACAAATGTTTTTAAATAACAGATGGCAAAAGAAGAAGGCTATTACTGAAATATGCTATCACTAAACTTACCCTTCCCTGTCCTTACAAGAGACACTGGACCCTGTTCTAACTGCCAGCTCCCACGGACATAGCTACAAGGTAGGCTCCAAGCTTTTGTTTCCCCACCCAGCTTCCAAAGCACCAGAGACCCTTCTCTGTCTTTCAGAAGGTTATATACTCTCTGGAGAATAGGTCATTCCTATTCTCCCTTTAAATGCACCAACCAACTAACATGTATGTATTTAATTGTCCCAATCAGAGTGAACACCTATCAGTGACCAATTATATTCCCTTTTCACCTTAAGTTTATATTTGAATGATCCAATCCATTCAAACTGCCCTGTGTCTGTGTCTGCAGGTCTGTGTGTGTCTGGAGATGTCCACTCAAGATTTATGACCCATCTCTTATCTAGCAGCTAGGAATTCCACAGGTTGGATGCTGCTGGACAGAGGATTTCAGCCTGACTGTATTTTTTCCAAACTGCTAAAAAAATAAGGCACCTACAGCATCCAAACCATTAACTCTTTCCTTCCCATTTCTGTCACACCTGGTATCCTCTTTTATGACTGTCTCTTACTGTAGTGGGGGGGCAATATGATATTCCCTGCTTGCTTTCACCTCCCTCCTCAGGTAGTTTAAATGGTTGCAGAGGAAACATTTAAACTTTTCACAAAGGACCTTGGTACCCCCCCCCCAGGATAGATGGATGCAGGCCATTCAGCTTGTACAGTCCTACATCCCCCCATGTGGGGCTCCAGTCCCCAATGAAGCCAAAACCCTCCTATCCACACCTAGCTTTCAACCATTCATTGAATTTCTGGGAAGGATGGACCTACCTTCACCCTTGCCAGAGACAGGCAGTACCTCCAAGAAAGCTATGGAGCATGCTACCTTGTTAAGGCCCCTTCCCAAGTCCCTAAAGTCCTCCTTCACTGCCCCTATGTCCATCACTTTCCAAGCTAGGTAATTTGTCCCCATGTGGACAATGACATCCAGCTCCTCCCTGCTCCTGCCTTGGTGATCCTTAGGATCCACCTCCCCATCACCGAGCTGTGCCTCCAGGTAGGCACTTTACCTCCCCCACCACTGCCTATCCCAAACTCTATTCCTCTCACAATGGAGTCTCCAAACAGGATTTGCTTCCTCCACCTATGGAATCTCCTGTTGCCCACCCTTGAGACTGTATCACAGAGGATCCACTCATCCTCCCTGGTGAGTATGTTGAGAGTCTCTGTGGGACCTTCCCTCTCCACCAGGAGTGCATATGAGTTTCGTAGTTTCACCAGTTAGGGGATGTGCCTGTGACCCCTCTTCCTCACCCTCTCTGAGCCCACAATAGTCCATCCTCTCTCTCTGCAAGGCAACTGTTGAAGAAGTGGAATCTGACCAGGTGGTCTCTGGGTGAGTGTGTAGGCCTCCTGTAACCTAGCCAGCTTGGCCTGGAGCATGTTGACATCTGCCCTCAGCCCAGAGGGGGTGCCTGCATATGGGGCAGCACTGCAACATCCAGAAGGTCCTCCTGAACAGTATTGCTCCTCAGCCATGGCACTGCACCATGCCCATCATTGTTCCCTTTTTCTCTATTGACTTTCTCTTTTGCTGTCTTGCCCTTCTGTATTTGTTTGTCCCATTTACCCTGAATTAGCTGTGGTCCACCTCGCATGCTGTTCTTCCGGACCTATCCTTCCTGAACAGAAATAGACTGGTATGACCATGTCACAGTTGTGGTTTCCTGTGCGTTATGATTCAGTAATGGCCACAGTATCAAGGTCTGCCTCCACCACGATGGTCTCTAGGTCCAGAATTTTATTTCCTAGGCTTCTTGTGCTTAAACAGATGCCCTTTCACATTTTGATCCCACTCTTCCTGCTACCACCATCTTTTCCCTTTTGCCCTGCCTCCTTTTTCCCTCTCTGTTTATAACTCTTGTTCCTGTTGCCATTGTTTTCTGCCACATTGTTTGTTTTTTTTCTATATTTTATGCCACGGTGGATTTTCCTCCCTTGGGCTCTCCTTTCCATCTTTTTCAGTCTATGACAGGTGCAGTTCATGCCTTCTATTTTCCTTCTGCCTCTCCAAAGGAAAATTTAAACCATTCAATGAGGACTATATTTCCCTCCCAGATGGATGCAGGCCATCACTCCATGTAGGCCCTTATCTCTCCAGGTTGGTCACCAGTCCCCATTGTAGCTGAACCCCTCTTCTCTACACCACTCCTTCAACCATGAGTTGAAGCTCCTGGTGTGGAGAATGCTATGCTGACCCTGGTCATAGACAGACAGCATTTCAGCTAAAGCCACTGAGTGTGCTATCTGCTTGAAACTCCTCCCTAGCTCCCTAAAATCTCCTTGCACAGTCCTGACCCTGTCCCCATCCAGGCCATTAGTCCCCAGGTGGATAATGACATCCAGCCCATTCACCTATCCTGCTGCAATAGTTATCCTTAGGATCTGCTTTCCATCCCTCCATGACATGGTATGAGGTAGGCACCTCATCTCCCTCTTCCCCTCCCTTCCTGTTCCCAAATCTATTCCCCAATGATCGAGTATCAAACCAGAAGTTGCTTTTTCCTCTGCTAGGGTCCAGTACATCCCACCTTGGGGCCTCCCCTATGAAGGACCCCCACATCCTCCCTGGCCACTATTACGGGTTCCTTCTCCCAGCAGACCTGTCATGTCAGAGCAGTGAATATGTCTCATAGTGGCGCGTGCGGAGGAATGTGCACCTGATCTGCCACCTTCACTCACCCAGTGCCCACCACAATTCAGGCAGCCCTCGTTCTACTACGCATCTTCTGGGGCAATGGTGGTAGACTTAGTGGCCCCTGGATGAGGAAAAATGTCCCCAAACCCTAGCCAGCTCAGTCCAGAGTCTAGTGACCTCCTCCCTCAGCCCAGAGAGGTGCGTGCAGATAGGGTAGTACCTCAGTCTCCAGATGATCTCTCTGAAAATGGTGGTCCACAACCACTTCACTGCACCACTCCCACAATTCCCATTCCTGCCCTTTCTACTGTTACTGAAATTAACTTTGTACCCTTACCCTAGATAGGGTGTTATTAGTTTTTAATTTATCGCTTTACTTAACCACTTTGTAGTGTGACTCTAGGTAGCATAATTTTACTTTCCCCCCTTTCTGTCCTTGCCCTAAAAAATGAGTTTCTAGTTCCCTCTTTTTTTCTGTACTCAGCACCTTTGTAGCATGGCCCTACATGGGATGATTTTGATTTTCCCCTCTTCTCTTTACTTTTACCTCTTTGTACCGTTACCCTTGATAAGGTCGTTCCTCTTTTCCCACACAACTGATAGTTGCTGTTTGCGTAGACTGTTACCTCCCTGTTGTTATCCCATTACCTTCTTCCAGTACTCTCTGACACAGGCAGCAGCAAGTAAACAGGTACTGTATCTAGCCTTACTGGACTGGCAGGGTTCCCTGCATGCCCACTGTCACCTGAGGATGTCTGCTGATGCTCAAGAAACCAGTCTTGTTCCACTCCTGCTCTGCTCCACTCCTGCTTTGGGACAGCTCAAGCTATTCTTAAAGTGGAATGGTGTCCGACATATTTTTTCTCCACCTTACCATTCAGCATCAAATGATGCTGCTGAACAAGCCGTACAGACATTCAAAACAGCCTGAACCAAACAAGGTTCTCAGTCAATACCTGCAATTCAAAGATTGGCTTATTACTTCTTTGCTTACAGAAATGCTTCTCACACCACCACTCAGCAAACACCTGCTGAACTGTTCCTCAATCATCCACCACATACCATTTGGCATTGCTCATGTCGGCCTTGTCCAATACCATAGCAAAAACATCAGCTGCAAAAGCAGAGGGCTAATGACAAGTCAACAAACCAGTTTGAATTTTCTATCCTGGGGGAGAAGGTGATGGTTCTGGACTTCTAACATCCCAAGCATCTTTGGATTTCTGGGGTGGTGACATAAAATCATGGACCCTTAACTTATGGAACCTGTTTGGGGTATCACATTGTTCACATACATGTGGATCACCTTTTACTTTCAAAAGCTCCTGCCCATTTAGTAGAAGATGTTATAGTGACACTGAGGACTTTGCTTCTCTCCAGAAATACCACTGGGGACTGTGCCAAATAATAGTGGACTTCATGCTTCACCAGCAGCAGTTGCTTCAGGTTAGACATATCCCATACAGCAGTGAAGAGCGCAACAGAGACTTGGGCCCAGATATTCAAAAGAGTTGCGCCATGTGCAATAGGGTTGCGCCAGTGCAAGTCCGAAAATGTGTCATTCTGTGATATTCAGCGGGAGGCAGTTGCGCCCCCCAAATCACGCTGAACAACAGCGCAATGATAATGAATGTATGCGCAACTGAAGGGGGAGGAACCATGTATAAATGGCGCAGTGCGATATTCAACAACATGCGCCATGCTCAATAGGGGAGCCAGCGGAAGTTGTGCCATAGTGGAAATGAGCCAAAATAAAAAGGAGCAAGAGAGAGGTGCAAGAACGCTACAGGGAAGCCTCAAGTTGCTGAACTATATCCAGCCACACAGGCAACACACACACACAGGGCAGGACAGTGAAAGGGTACCTGGAACCCACAGGCTCAGGGGAAGGTGTGGGGAGCCACAGTGCAGAAGGGGGAAGTACTTGCCACACAGCAGTGAGACCAGCACAGTCAGATGTTCCCAGTGCAGGGGAAGTAGCAGCCAGGACAGCAGGGGTAACACAGAAACAGCTGCCAGGGGGGATGAACACAAGCCAGGGACATGGCCAGTGCCACCATCCAGATGGAGGCAGTAATGAGGGGGTTGAGAAGGTGGGCAGCAGGGGCGGCGCAGCTGTGGAAGGGCCCATTGGTGGTATGCCCCCAACAGGCAGTACCGAGCCTGCACCAGCTCTGAGCTTTATAGTGATACGGAGATCGTGGGCTGGTACCACCTGAATCGGGCAATTCTGAGGTAGCTCTGTGAGCTGTGCAGTGATGTGATGCAGGCACCCACACGACGGAGCCAAGCTCTGTCAGTGGAGACTAAAGTGACAGCTTGCATGTGCTTGCTCACCACAGGTACCTTCCAGAGACCAACTGGGGACACCACAGGCATAACCCAGTCGGCCGCGTCACACCACCTCTCCCAATTCCTCAGCGCACTGCTGCCACATGCTGTGGAGTACATCCATTTCCCCAGCACACCGGCGGAGTGCACAGCAAACATACAGGATTTCCACAGGGTAGCAAGTATGCCTGGTGTGCTTGGGGCAATAGACTGCACCCATGTGGCCATCCGCACACCACCTGGCCCCGAGGGGGCCACATACATGAATCGCAAGGGCTATGCTAGCATCAACTGCCAGGTGGTGTGCGATGCCAGGGGGCACATAATCAATGTCTGTGCCACGCACCTTGGGGGAGCACATGATGGCTTCATCTGGCACCTGTCAGCACTGTGCCACAGATTCGAGAGTGGGGATATCCCCACTGGCCACCTAGTGGGTGAGTATGCAAACCACACGGACAAACATAGGGCCTGGGGGGGCATGGTCAGAGGTGACATGGGTAGTGGCCTACATGGCCCGGGGCAGGGCGATGCTGATCACCAAACTAACCTCCACTCTCTACACACAGGTGACAGTGGATACCCACTCCGTCCCTGGCTGCTCACACCATACCGGTGGCCCGTGACCCCATCGCAGCAACACTACAATGAGGCACACGCCACCACACGTAATGTCATCGAGTGGGTGTTCGGGATGCTGAAGGCACATTTCCATTGCCTGGACACCTCCGGTGGTGCCCTACAGTACAGCCCATCAAAGGCCTGTGGGCTATTCTTGGTCTGTTGCATCCTGCACAACATGACCAACGAATTTGGGATAGCCATACAGGTCAAAGAGGGGAACAGCAATGGGGACGATGAGGATGCCGGTGACAATGTTGATGGGCAGCCCCCTTGGGTGACAGGACCCCCGACTGCTCCGGCTGGCACAGCTGCACTGGGACACCATCACAGAGGAGCACTTCAGCCAACCCAGGTAAGTCATGGGGCCATGTGCAACCACCAGTGGCTAAGGCACAACCCACAAACATGCATGGACACACACAAGGGGTGCATGCCGTCAAGGGAACTGGCCGGGCATGGAACCACACACACCACCAGGGATGGGTGAGGTCTAACATGGCACGTGGATGGACACACATACACACACACACACACACAACGCACCAGATACGCACAAAGGGTAGGAGGCACACTGACCCAGAATGCCACCCCTAGCCACACACATGTCCACAGACCACCACGCCCACTGCCTGTCATTGTGCATGTGTCAGATGCTGGGCACCATTGCACATTGGTGTACAGCACAGTGCAGGCATCATCATGCACACGCAAATGTGGACAGCAGCCGGGAGGGTGTGCATATGGACTGTGTGTCTGCGTGCAGGGCCGGGTACCCACCCGTGCATTGCCTGCTGAATGACACAGTGCACACAGGGCAGCATGAGACAGTAGCCACGTTGGGAGACAGGTCAGTCACGTGCCACAATGCTCCGGCCACCACAGATGCGTGGGCGGCCCGGCCGAGACACGCCAGCACTGACAGGCTGACCACTGGCCTCATGGGGTGGCACCAATGGTCCCCCAGGGGTTCCACTGCGTGAATGCGACCGTGCTCGCGCAGGGGTCTGCAGCACACTGAACATGCCTGTGCCAGGTGTGCTCTGGATGCCCACAACTGAACCCAGTGTCAACAAGGAGGGTGTCGCATGATGCTGGAAATGGGGGGTGGACATTGCACAGTGCGGTGTCTGCACCGCATGGGCAAATAACTGTGTACCCCTGTGGCCATGGCAGCTGTGATTGTATGTGTCAGCCTGTCAATGGCAGCGGTCACATCCTCCCACATCCGGTCCATCCCTGCCAGGATCAGAGCGGTTTCTCTGCTGCGACGCTCCTCTGCCCGCTCCAGAGCCTCACTCAGTGCATCCACCACAGTCGCAAGCCACATCTGCTGATTGACTGATGCTTGCAGTATGTGGGTGTGCTCATCCAAGAGGTCATCTGCCTGATCGGCATTCTGTCCCTCAGGGTGTGCACAGCCCTGATGCTCAGCACCCCTTGAGGGTGGGCACTGCACACCAGGACCAGGCCTGGGCATGTCCACAGGTGGTGCACTGACACCACCCCCTGACACTGTACCCCCAAGCCCATTGGCTGACTGCTGATGCTGCCCCTCCGGCTGCCACTCCCCAGGGCTCACTGGTGCTGCCGCAGTGGTCACAACAGTCCCACTGTCCTGTACACACACCAGTGCTGCCCAACCGGTGCTGACAGGCACAGGCTGGGACTGTGATGACACGCAGGCCTCCACAACGGCACCACCCACAGCCATGGCCGCGATGTTACCTGCTGTGTGCCCATCCTGTGGCACACACGTGTCACTGCCCAGGACGTTGGCGACATCATCATCAGTGATGGACCCGGCACCAGCCTGAGTCACAGCATGCTGGCATCCGTGGACGCTGGAATGCTGGGACATGGGCAGGGCCTCCTACACAGCTGTTCCAACAACATCAGTCTGGACATCCAGGCGGGCCCACTGTCACACTGAGCCATGTATTCCTGTGGAGGTGGATGGGCCCTCCTCCATCTCCATCTGACTGGCCTCAGTGGAGAGGCCCACCACCGCTGACCCATGCAGATGCTCAGGAGCTGTAAGGGAAAACAAAGTCACGTTACTGCATGTGACCTACCCTGTCCCCCCCCAATAGATAGACCATGACCTACCATGCAGTGATGGGCTACCACCCATCTGGAATCCACCACCCAGAACACCCTCTATGGCACAACGCTGCATGCTGCCAGCAACCCTCTCCTCCTGTGGGGTCAGGCATAGCACCCCCGGCTGTCCCCCACCTGTCGCAGATCATACTGCCCTGATGGCAGCCACCTTCTCCTTAATCCTCCTCCTGTCTGTGCCCATCTTCTTCTTGCACTCCTGCATGGAGTGTTGGTGGCTGCCATGCAGGTTCACAGCACGTGCCACTTCCTCCCATGCAGCAGCACAGGCCTGTGGTGTTCCCTGGTGTCCGCTGAGAAATGGCTCCTGGTCCAGATAGGCCTCAAACAGGGCATCCATCTCGGCCTTTGTGAAATTTGGCCTCCTCCTCCCACAATTCTGTTCCTCTTCTCCCACAACTCGCTCGGTCATGATTCAGCCTGTGAGAATGACAGTTGTTACCTGTGACTGTGCGGTCCCATGCATGTCCCAAAATCCGCAGTCCACACTCCCAAACAGCATGCAACTCACCAATAGACTGCAGTAACCGACTATGGCCAGTGCAGCCCAATGTCGCACTTTTATAGCACAACCCATGCAAATGAGGAGAGATGCAACTTTAAGTGGATGCAAATTGCAGTGCTGCGCCATTGAATGGCTGATTAGCTGATTTGCATATGATGGCTGAATATCGCGCTTTTGCGCTTTGCGCAATTGTGTTGAACGTGCTGAGCCAAGGGTGCAGTTCTGTGACATGCACAGTACACACCTAACTGTGCATGCCCGGGTTGATGACACAGGTGCCTGCCATGCTACTGACATGCTGTGCGCGGGAGGCAATGCAGTGCACGGCCACCATTGTGCCAGTGGCACTACAGCGATTTTCACCTATATGGCACTGTGGCACTGGGGCATCGTAGGCACGCTGGGGCAACAACGGGGTAGGCCACTACTGGAGGTGGCACACAGGCACCCAATCTCGCTACACACATTGGGTTCCAATCGCGCTGTGGCTGTCAGTGCGCCAGAGACTCTTGACCCTGTGCCTGACCTTTGCTCCCTAGGCGCCATGAGTCAGGCATGGGTGCACCACTATCACGCTGTTCGGTGACAGCGCAATAGGGAATGGCAGCGCTATACCACGCTGCATCTGCACATGGCGGAACCGAGCTGCAGAGTGCCATTTTGACCCTACCGAGCAAGAGAGATGGTTCGGAGGAGAGCTGCCCAGTGGAACCAGATGGAAATGGCAAACTTGTTTGCCATTGTGGAGCCACTTGTTGGCCCACTATTTGGTGAGGCACCCCTGGGCAGGTCCAGGAGTCAGCTGTGGCAGGAGGTGGCCAACGCCCTGGAGGAGGCTGCAGGAATGGGGCAGATGGTGGAGCAGTGCCACCACGGATATGGGGACCTGAGATGGAGTACCTGGACCTGCTTGCCCACCTGTGGGCATGTGCCAGGAGGGGCACGGTGCCATAGCCAGGTAGGTGTAACGTCCATACACTTTTATCTTCCATATGGTATCATGGTTGCATGTGTCCGGAACATGGGGGAGGACCATCCGGTGTTGGCTGTGGTGGTGTTATCAGGGTGTGGGGTGGGTGGTTCTGGCTGTGTGGGATTGCACACACATGGGGGCAGGGGGACTTTGCTACAGGATTGTACTGAAGTTCCTCTCTCCATGTTTGCACCTTAGGCCCAGAACAGTGACAGCTGGCGAGGGAGAGGAGGCACCAGCTGAAAGACCATCACACCAGGAGGGGCGAAGGTCCACAGAGGCATAAGGACCAGCCTGATGATGGTGAGTGCCTTACATCCATGATTACTATTGCATGCTGTGTAACAGGGAGGGCAGCAGGGCATGGCCACCATCCATTGACACCACTGCCATGCACACAACTCATTACAGTCAGCACTGTCCAGTGGCACTGCATGTCTGGGAGTGTGTCAATGGTGGTCCATGCATGCACCGGGTACATGGCTGTGCCACTGCCTTCGTACCACATAGCCATGTCACTAAACAGCCATGGTGGTGCTGTGCAGGATTTGGCTGGTGGGTGTGTGCAGCAGTCCACATGGCTGTGTGCACCTGAGTGGGCAGGTCTTGTGGACACGATCACTGTGGGTGGTCACACACCATCACAGAGGCATGTCCCATGGCCATATGCCATGCACAGTGGGTGGGCTGTATGGGGCTGTGCATTCACACCTATTGACTCTGCTCCCTTGTCATAGGTGGATGGCAGCTGCACATGATCAGGGAGGTGCTGCAGAAGATACTGACTGTTGCCAGGGCATCGCTGGAAATCCTGCAAAGGATCGAGAGGCTGGGGGTCAGGCGGCGTCATGGCAGGAGAAGCAGCCGGAGAGGGAGCGGGCTCCACTGAGTGTCAAATGCCCTGATTTCCCTACCCCTGGACCCACCCTCACACCCTCCTTCCCTCTACCATTTGTTCACCCTGCCCTTACCCACCCCACCTTGTTTGTGGCCCTCCCCACACATTTGTAAATATTTGTACATAGTTTTGTTTGATGTTTTTAAATACATTTCTTTTGATATGACTACTGTGGTGGTCTCTGATTTGCAGTGGGCTATAGGTGTTCAGCTGCAGTGATGCGCATGGCGTCAGGGGTGGTGCAGTCATGGGCATGTGTGTGTGTGTCCGTGGGGAAGTGACTATGGTGTGGGAGTAGCTATCAGTCACTGTCTGTGTTGTGTGTGTTGTTCCCTGTGCACAGGATGATTGTGTGCAGTGGTCCATGGTGCATGCTCTGTGTCCATGGTGCACCTGTCAGCCCGTCCATGGCCTGTGCAGCTGACACCCTTTCATGTCTGTGACCTGCACAGTCCGCTGGCATGTCAGTGGTGGCTGTCCATGCAGGACAGCCACTGCACCCGTCACAATGCTGGGTTGCCTCCTGTCACTGATGTGGTGCATGTCTGCCTCGGGTGACACTGTGGCCTCCACTGTTGTTGTCCCACCTCCACGCTGTGGCTTGTGTGTGTTGCAGGGGATGTGCACCACTGTCTGTGACTTGTGCTCTGGGCAAATGCTGGTGGCGTACAGCTCCACAGTGCCTGCACAGGGTGGCTGGCACTCCTGTGCCATGGAGGACTGCTGGCCATGTGTACACGGTTTCCATGGCTCCACGCTGGGGGCTTGGTTGCCCCGCTACTGTGTCCCTGTGTTGGTGTGCCCTTGGGTATGGGTGGGTGTTTGTCCATGCACTGTGTTGCATCTGGTGTGGTGCATGTCTGCGCTGGCTCTTGTGGCCAGTGCTGGGTCGGGGTGTGTCCTTGGGAGGGTGTTCAGGGTGCTGTACCACTGGTGGTGGGGTCCGGGGCATGCCCTGTCATGTGTGGGGTACCTCGTGTGCCGACGCATGGTCGGTCTCTCAGTTGTACCTCGGGGGGGGCTGTGCATGGTGGCACTGTGTATGCCGTCGTTGCATCGCTGTGTGCTGCCACCCATTGATGGGTGCTCATGGTGGGGCTGCCTTGCATGGTTCTGTGGTGCACAGGGTTGCATTGTCACAGTGGGGGTGGTGGCATGCATGGGGTATCCTGCACTGGTGGATGCTACTCCTGGGTAGGGTGTCTGGGGGTCATGGTGCAGGGTGTGCTCTGCATTGGTGGGATGGTGTGGCATGGGGTGGTTGGCCCTCCTTGTGTGACGGTCACAGCTTGTCAGGAGGTGTGATGGGGCACCATGGCCCAGCTGTGGGTTGGTTGCTGGTCTCCATGGGCCAGTGGTTATTCCAGCCTTCCCCCAGTTGTGCAGTGCATGGGTTGTGGGGGTTGATGTCTGTTCTGCTGTGTGTTCCTCTGCCCATCTGTGGCATGGGTGGTGAGCCCCTGCATCCCTGGTTGTGCTGTTGCATTGCTGCCCTGCTGCTGGGGAGAGTCCCTGGTTGTGCTATGGCGCATCTGGACTGCTCAGCTGAACATCCCTTGTTGCGCTATGGCGCATCAGATATGCTCAGCTTCCCCTCCCTAGTTGCGCTATGGTGCAGGTCGTACGATATTCAGTCGTCGGCTGTAGGCGCATCTTGGCCAATGCAATTTTTGAATATCGCACCTCTTGCACATGGGCGCAATGGACTTGCGCTTGCTCCTGCTGTTGCGCACTTTTTGGGTGCAGTTTGAATATCTGGGCCTTGATCTTTAAGTCATGAACTGAGCCCATGTCTTTGAGCAACTGGACTTTTTAGCTGTTGTGTTACTTAGTTGGTAGCAAGGTCCACCAGTGGAGCAGAATAATACTCTAAACTTGTTCCTGGGTACCAAATAGTCTATTTTGATCATAAGAAATGTTAATGCTGTGCATTTTAAGACTATGTTTTGTCGAAGGGGAAGGTGCATAGTGTATATATACTTACCCACCAGCAAATTCTTGGGGTGCCATGTTGGCTGTAGTCCATGGCTGCATAACTGTGGCCTTCTGTAGTTTCTGTCATGCCAGTGGGTACCATTGTCAGTTGTTCAAACTCTAAGAATAAAGATGGCCACAAGTAAATCCTCCTGCATCCGCGTCTGTCTGTCCTACCCCACCAGTTATTACACAGACAGGTTGTTCGATAAAGAAGTTATATTAAACATACTGATCTCTATGGAGTACTAAACAATACATGCTACCAGAACTAAACTGTGTACAGCATAGACAGAACAAAGGAGCAAATGAGGCTTCCTCCAACTTAAAGCTGCAGGAAATACTGAAGAAAACAGAAGATGTTTTCTATAGAGATTTGAGCTATATTTTAGAGCAGTTATGGCAGAAGAGAAAGAAGAGCCACAAAAGATTGCACTGTTCCTTACAGTAGCTGGACTGGATGCACTTGATGTATACAGTGTTTTCATGTTTTCTAATGAGGAAGAGGGTAAGTATGATCCACTTACTGAAAAATCTGAGTTGCATTGCAGCCCTAGAAAAAAATGAAACTTATGAGAGGTACGTGTTTCATTCAAGAATGCTAAAAAAACATGAAACAAAGTTAGTTAGTTGGTTAGTTAGTTAGTTAGTTAGTTAGTTAGTTAGTTAGTTAGTGAAAATTGGCGACTGGGAAAGGCACACTGAGCCAAGGCTCATTTCAAGGTGTGACCCAGGAGAAAGGGGAGGGGAGAGTACCGTTACAAAGAAAATACAAACCAGGCTGATGATAAAATTACATGAACAACAACATAACGTGCATAAGTCAAGTGCAGTACAGATAAAAATTCGAAACACTGCAATTGGGTGCCAAACAAATAGCATACAAAATCAAAAGCAATGGTGCAAATAAGGTGAATTCAAAAAGTGCAGGAAACTCAGATAATGGGCTGCTGAAATGAGTGCTGAGTGGTGGGGTCAGGAGAGGTAAGGAATATTTCAGGAAGTGGGTTGGCAGGAACGAGGGGGAGGAGGAAGACATTTTAGTTGGCATCTGAGTGAGGGAAGAGAGAGAGAGGGAGAGGGAGAGGCACAAATGAAAGATGGAAGCTGATTCTATAGGGAGGGGAGACAGTATGAGAAGGCATATTTTTCAGCTAAGGAGTGAGGGTGAGGGAGGAAGAAAGTGTGCAGGTCCCTGGAGCACAAGGAGTAGGAGGAGGAGGAGATGGGGGATAGGATAATTGATTTCAGATTAAAATGCAAGTCCACTGGGGAGGCTATGAGGGTTGTGCCAAGTTTGTGGAGCTTGGGCTCCAGGTTATCTAGGCCAGGGCTTACATTCTGGGAGAGGCCTTGGAGAAGAGACCGCACCTCGTTTACCGATACCACCCTTAGGTGGAATGGAGGGCAGGGCAGACCAGACTCCCGCTGGGTCGTGGAAGCAGAACAGTTTGAATTCCAGGCCGTAGACCTGAGTGGGAGGACGGTAGAGAGGTCAGTGAAATGGGAATTAAGAGCATTGGCAATCACGTGGGTATTGTTGCAGGAGACACCTCCGATGAGCATGTCAGTGACCTCAGAGTTGGAGTGACCGCTGACCAGTGTTTGGATGGTTCTCCAGAACCGTCTGGGGTCTTTTGCAGAGCTGAGAAGGGCGGCCTTACAGAAGTCACTTTTGGCCCCCCTGATAGTTTTCTTGCACTCATTTCTGAGTTTTCTGTATTGCTGAAACAGGGCAGTATCGTGTGAGCGTTTGAACCGTGCCCAGCACTTGTCTCTCGGCACGCATAAGGGAGAGGAGACCTCATGCAGCCACTGGGTGGCTGTCCCGCAGACCCTACGCCTAGTGATAGGGGCATGCCTATCTTGTAGATCCACAAAGATGTTGTGGAACGTGGCGATGGTGGAGGAGGGGTCCTGGGCTCTGTGGACTTCTGTCCAGTCCGTGAGCCTTAGTTTCTCCATGAACAGGTCCGGGTTAAATCTGGCAAAGTTTTGGACCTCGATGATTTTATGGGAGACCTTAAGGAAGGGGATTTTCCATATACAGAGAACAGGAGAGTGGTCAGAGTTGGCGTCGGGTAGGGTCCCTACAGAGGAGATCCTCTCGGGATGATTTGACATGATCCAGTCCAGAAGGGAGCAGGAAGTGCCGTTTGCCTTCCGTCGGGTGGGCTCCTTTACAAGTTGTGTCAGGGTTTGGGTGGCAAGCAAGGCCTCGAACTGCTAGACGTTATCCCCTGTCCAGTTTAGGTTCACATCACCCAGGATTAGGAGTTCGCTGTCCCCAGTTCTGGGACAGACAGTATCCAGGAGATGGGTGAGGCCCTGGAGCCCTCCCTTGGGGGGTTTGTAGGTACACACCATGTGCAGTTTCTTGGCATTGCCAAGTAGTATCACGGAGTGGAGGAGCTCACAGGATGACGGCAGCAAGGAGGTGTGATTTATAAGGGATACGTTGAGGTGGCTCCTATAGTAAATCAGGATGCCTCCACCCCTTTTGCTCCCGGTTCTGTCCAACCGTTTGAACTCGCAACCAGGGAGCCCACAGGCAAAGTCAGGAATCTGGGGTTTGAGCCAGGTCTCAGTTATCCCAAGATGTTGGGCTTGTAGAGAGAGGCCCATTGGCGGACTCATGAGGTTGGGAAGTAGACTCCGGAATGTTGAGTGAGCTACTAAACCCCTGCCCAACCACCATTTCTGGGGAGAGACGGAGGTGGAGGGGCCGGGATTTAATTTGATGTCTCCAGATAGGGCAAGGGTCAGTAAGAATAGCCACAGGAGGAGTCCTCTGGGGGGGACCTTTTGATTACTAGCCTCCAGACCCGACGTCGCACTGTCCTGATTTGGGACAGAATGAGTCTTGGCAACAATCCGCTAGGGGGATAGCAGGGACCTACGGCATTGGCCATGAGGCTTGAGAAAGTAAAGTCGGTCACTGAGCAGTGGGGAGGACCTATCACTGCCACTGCCCAAGCCAGGGGCAGTGTCAGAGTGGAGGGACATAAGTCCCAGGATGAGGATAGCCCAGAGAACATTGTGGGGGGAGAACAGATTCCCTTGAGAGAAATCATTCGAGAGACCAGACTCAGTTATAGCAGGAGATCTACTTTAGGCGAGTGCATGAGTGTGAGACACCTTTAGGGGAGATTGGTGGCAAGGGCCATTGTAGAGACCTGAGAGAGGTACGGGGGATGCCCGTCCAGAAATGTGCTCCACAGGTGGTGGTAGTGGTGAACTCAGGGATAGTGGGGAGCTGGAGGACCAGGGAGCAGTGTGGTGACTGAGGACAAAGTCAGGCAGGATACAGAAGCACCAGGGGTAGGCTGCTTACTAAGTGTAAAGATTCTGAGCAACTTAACTGAAGGTCTAATTGTCACATTAGTAATAACAGTAACACTTGGGTAAAAAACAACAGTTACAGAATTAATCGAATGAGCAGGGTTAGCAAATGCAGTAGGCATAGAAAAGAATGGGCTGAGCATAGGTGTAAACCAGGCAATAGGTAGAAACAACGCCGCCCCTTTCAAGCCAATAGGCAGGTTAGCAGCCAGTGGGCGGAGCAGGCAATGATTAAACTCACATTCAGAATCAGGGCGGGTGGGGAGGCACTTAACAAGCCATCGGTAGAGCAGGGCTCGCCGCTGGACTGCAGGTTACTGCCGGGTAGGATTTAAAGTTATTAAAAGTTCTCCTGCAAGCAGCAGGGGCGAAGTTCTTAGTCCACAGGTGAAGGAAGCAGACTGAGTCCCGAGTCAGTGATATTCCCAAGGAGGCCCGCCAGAGCTTGCCAGTCAAGCTGGCACCTCCGCTCGGGAGATTAGCCTAGGAGGCGCTACTCGTCGATGGAAGGGCGAGGGGGGGGACCCTCCAGGTCAGGTCTCCCACTCTCCCCTCGGAAGGCAAGTGGCAAGAGGATTGACTTGGGGAGCTCTCCTTAAGTCAGGAGGGCTTGGGAGGTGTGCGGTAGCAGCAGCCAATCACAGGGCGCAGTGGACAAGGCAGTTTAGGCACCAAAGTTTAAACAAAGAGATGTGAAGCCATCCGATGTCGTCCAATGCCGTCGGTAGAGCAGGGCTCGCCGCTGGACTGCAGGATACTGCTGGGTAGGATTTAAAGTTATTAAAAGTTCTCCTGCAAGCAGCAGGGGTGAAGTTCTCAGTCCACAGTTGAGGGAAGCAGACTGAGTCCCGAGTCGGCGATATTCCCGAGGAGGCCCGCCGGAGCTTGCCAGTCAAGCCGGCACCTCCACTCTTAGAGTGCACTTTTCCCAAATAGAGGAGGAGATGAGGATGGCCGAGAAGGGGACTGTTTCTGAAGGGCTGTACTCCTGTCTCTAGGTGCAGAGATGCCCTATATGAGTGAGAAAAAAGTAAAAAAAGGAATAACTTTTGTAAAATAAGCAATGATAGGGGAAACAATCAAACAGTCTATAACATAAACTTCTTAGCCCCTAAGTAATATTGTAGGGATCCCAAGGATTCTTGTCCTGGATATCAAGAATATCAATAGGTTCCTACTTATTTACCTATCTTATATAAAATCAAAGCAGAATAAAACTGTCAGAATAGTAAGAGTGTTTATATTGATGATGCAGAGTGTAGGCGTACGGGAGTCCCAGCGCATGCTAGGACACTGAGCTACTCTGGCTCAGTCACCCAAATGAGGTGTTTAGAAGTGCAATGGTGGATGACCACTCATTCCAACCTGGACAATTCACCACCAAGAGGTGATCCAGAGAAGCGGAAGGATAGGAGGAAGGAGGGTACCCAGGGACCCGGGATAACTGGTTAAGGAGGGATAGGAATGGTAGGTGGGGTGTCCCACCTCTTACCAGCCTGCCAGACCCATTAAACTAAACACTGTAAGTGTGCACCTATCTAAACTACTCATTTCAATACTACAGACACTGTAACAAGGAAAAACATCAACTTGAAGTTAAACACAAACTTCCCAATCCTTTCCTCAGTAAGCCATAGAGTAGGTTATGATGTGCCTTTTCTATAACCCCATCGATCAATCAAGGGCCTAAGGTTGACAGTCATCCAGGTCAAAGTGAAAGGCCTGTAAAGAGGGACCTCTCAGATTTCATCCCCTCCTCGTGGGGGTGGAGGGGGTGGATGCAGTGGCGATAGTGGGGGAAGGGGAGATGAGAAAGGTCCGCTCAGTGGTTTCCCAATCTAGGGGAGAGTGTTACCCCCACTTGTGGAGCATTATCTCGAGCAAAGGGGGGAAGGTCACAGGAGACTTAAGGGCACAGACAGGAAGGGGGGGGTTATCAATTAAGTCATGAGCCAGACCCGAACAAGTGCAGAAGGAGGGCCTGTTTCAGGGAACCTTTCCTCGCCCTTCCAGGTGCATGGTTCAGTTGTCCCTTCCCCTTACTGGCTGCAGGGGGATTAAGACCCCATAACCCAAGGCAAATTCAATAAGAAAGTACAAAAAGTCTGTATCAAGTCCACTACTTAGCCTTGGCAAAGTGATGTCTTCTAAACCTCAAGCAGAGGGTGTTTCCCCCATCAGCCATCTCCTACAGGTGCAGCAGGGCTGGTGCAGAGAGTTTCACCTCTTCATGGTAGGGGGCCTTCTGCAATGGCTTGCACAAAATATTTCAGGCCCAGCTTAACTAACGGCTCCTGTTCCTCCTGGTGGTCTGTTGGGGCTGGTGATTCTGGATCAGGTTCGGCTGCCCAGTCTAGTGGAGTGGCAATGTCCATTGCACCAGCTGCCAGGTCATCCACTTTGGCATGTTGCTTCTCTCTGGAAGAATCCTCCCTTGGATGCTTAGCAAGAGGTGAGGTAGGAATTTAAGAGTGCTCTTGATGGTGAAGGCTCTGAGATCTCATCCTCAAGCGAGCTGCATGAGGAGGTTTCCCTCTGCCGTTGCTTCCTTGGTCTTGTGTCAGTACAGAGTCAGGGTGTCTGTTGGTGCTGATGTTGGGCAAGTAGCTAGAGGTGCTCTGTTTACCCTGCAGATAGTCCTTGGGGGAGGGCTGTGCCATAGAACTGATCCATCACGAATAATAGTCTCTATGGTGTTGCCTGGACCCACCTCCATTTATCCTGATCTGTCCTTGGTCACCTGGAGCCCAAAGGCATCTAGGAGATGTGTCTCTTTTCAGGACCGCTGACCTACTTGTTCAGCCAGGCTTCAGCCTCTTGCAGGGAATCAGCTACTATTTCTTTGCCACCCTTAAGAATCAGCAATGATGTTAGCCCTAAGAATGAGTATTTGAATCCGCTGTCCCAGAGGATTTTTTTAGAGGCACAAAGGCTTTACGTCGGGCCACTGCTTCATGTGAGAACTCCCTGTAAAATGAGATGCAGGCACCTTGCCAGGTAATTTCTCTAAGGTCTCTAGCTGTCCATAGGATCTGTTCCTTTACTGAATATTTAACGAGGTAAGCAATTAAGGGCCTCGGAGTGGGATTGTTAGTTGCAGATTTGCCATGCACCCTATGTGCTCACTCCAGTTCAACCGGACCCTCCAGCAGTCTCCCAACAGTCGAGGGCTAAAATCTTTCGAATATCTCTCCATATTCTGGCCCTCCATGCCCTTGGGGATGCCAAGGATCCTGATATTATTGCAGTGTGCCCTATTCTCCTGGTCCTCTGCCCGGTCTCAGAGCCTGGCCAGCTTTATTTCATGTTCATGCAGCCTCTGCCACACCAGGCCCTGCTATCTCTCAAGTTCTTCTGTCCATTGTTCAGCCACATTGAATTTGTGCTCTAGCCGTTGGACATCGGCAACATTGCCGGTAAGTGCTGTGCTGATTCCATCAACCCTTACTAAGAGGGCTTCTAGCATCTTAGTGATGTAGGCCAAAAAATCTGTGACTGGGTTTTGCGGTTCCATGAGCTCCGGTGCACTCCCGCCCAAGCAGTGGTTAGCGTGGGAGATGAGGAGGCAGCCATTCTTCCTGCTTGCCATTTTAGGTCCCATGACAAAGCTCCTGAGTATCCCCGATATGAGCTAGTCTGGTTAACGAGACTATAGGAATTGCTCCATCTTCTGTACCGCAGTCAGAATGGGCTGTGCACACTGAAAGTTAAATTGTGTGGACCAATGATTGGGGTATGGCGGGATGAGTAGACTGAGGCCCGCACGGCCTATATCAGATTGGCATGAAGAAACATCATATGTGTGAGCCTGAAACTCAGTATCTGGCAGGCGGCAGAGGTTCTCTGGATCCCCCCCTTCAACTCAATGGAGCAAAAATTAACCCAGATCACGTAGTTTAACCGATGATTATGTCCAAGTAGGGACACAGCACAGAGATTAGGCAGCCATCACACCAGCACTCAAGCCACGCCACCCCCCCAGGACCATCTTGAAAGTGTCATAGGCAGCATAAAATATTTGGGAAAAGTGACAGTACATGGGAGGATTTACAGGTCTGCGTGGCAGGAATTATGTGTTCTGATGGAGTGCTGAGAGGATGTTGATCATTCTAGGGTGCCCAATCAGCTCACCACTGATGGAGACCCCACCCCCCGGGTCATAACAACCCATGCAAGCCTGGATCCTCCTTCTGAGGGCCCTAAAGAACCAAGTGACTTTGAACAGAAATTGCACTCGCTTTTTGTCATTGTGGGGAAGACTGTTCAAAATGTATAGAATAATTTTCCAAGAAAGTGACCCGATGCAGAGAAACCCACTGGCAAACCCCGGGTTGGAGGATATGACTGGTCCCCTGACTTGGTCTCACCTTATGAACAGTGCAGGAGACTCTGTACTTTCTCTGGTGCCACCCCCGCTCCTTTCAGGGAGGATGGCTATGAAAGCTGGATGAGTCAAGCTACCCAGATGGAGAAAGTGTGGAAATGTTCCAGTGATGAGAAATGCAAATGCATAGTTGGAAGTTTGAGAGGTATGGCACTGGATATCATCTGATCACTGTGAGCCAGCCACCCAGAATGCACTACTAGTGACCATCTTGCTGTGCTGAGAAGTATCTTCTGAGCAGTTGAATGTAAGGAAGATCTCATCTTTCAGCTGGGAGCCGCCACCCAGAAACAGGGAGAGCAGCTGTCCCATTACATGACCGGAGTGGAAACAATGATTTGTAAAATAGTTGAGGCCATAGGAGTTACCACCACACAAGCTGCCCAAATGAGAATGGATCAGATTTTACGAGGTGCTGTGTATTCCCATTGGACTCTGATAACTCTGAGGCTAAAAGAACACAGAGCAGATCCCCTGAATTTCAGGCAACTACTAGATGAGGTGAGGGAGGAAGAGTCGCAGGAAGCCATTACCAATTCACTGCGAGTGCCTACTGGGAAAGCCATCCCCCTGCAGCCTCAAGCTGACAGTAGCTGAGAACAAAGTGATGCCCCAGAGATGAAAACACAGTTGAAAGAACTCACTGAATGTGTAAAAGCCTTGCAGATGACACAGACACCTCGTCCATGAGCCAACTCCTTGCCACCTGGTTGTGGACACCCGCTGAATTCTTCATCAGCTTCAAGAATCATACCTCGACCCTTCACCTTGTGCAGAGATGGACTGTTCTGTTGTCATTGAAGAGAAGATGGACATTTTGCACGAGGGTGCAGCAGGCCTCAGAACCAGCAGCAAGTGCACCAGAAATGGGAAAGACGGCAACAGCCGCAGGGAAATGACAACAGAGCCCAGTGAGGGAGCATCCTGGGACTCTAAGAGAAACAGCTCTGTAAGATGGACAAATCCTACTGCATCTGTTAGGAACAAGTTGCCATCAGCACTGACGGGTCCTACTCCTACCATAAAGATCTCAATGTAGGGGTACCAATGTGAAGCCATACTGGACAGTGGGTCACAGGTCACCATTATCTACCGATCCTTTTACCAGACATACCTGAAGCATTTGCCTTTGCAACCTTTAGAGGGACTTTCTATATGGGGTTGAGAAATGTCAGCTACCCCATGATGGCTACATCACTGTGCAAACTGAATTTCCAGAGACTTTTGCTGGAATCCCTAAAAGGATTGAATCCTTAACTCTCATTTGTCTTGACACCCAGATATTGGACAAGACATCTATGTTGATTGGAACAAATGCCAATATGTTTGGACACCTGGCTCACTTGTGCCTGCAGAAGGCCAGGGAAAGAAACTACCAGACTGTACAGATTCAAGCCACTGTGAGTATCTCACACCTGGAGATGGAGGCCAAGGTCTGCAACCACCCTGAGGGGATTGTTAGAGTCATCAAGAAAGAAGGAAAAGATCCCTTGATTGTACCCCCTGGAGCTGAATGTGTGGTGGAAAGAGTTCTGGGTTGCCATGAGTCTCTGTACAGCCAGATCATCATTGAGGAGTCACCAGGAAGAGCTTTGCCCAGAGGTCTGATGGTTCAGAAAGGAGTGCTACCTGGAACTGAAGTGATGGTAAAAAGAATTAACATAAAGTTAAAGAATGAGACTCACAGTGATCAGATGGTACACTCTTGTACAGTACTAACCAACCTGTACCTGGTTGATATGTTCGTGACCACATCCTGTCAGAAGATTAATTGACTGGATGAAGGGGTTTTCAATTTCGGTTCATCTCCCAATCCTACCAGTTGGAAGAACCAATCACAAAATGAAATGGCCAAATGGTCAGATGTTTTCTCCTGTTAGGCATGGGATATAGGATGTGCAAAAGAAGAGGAGCATCATATACACCTACATGATGACTGCCCATTCAGAGAAAGGTCAAGAAGATTGGCGTCCACTGACACTGAAGATGTTAGGTGACATCTGCAAGAGCTCTCAAAGGCAGGGATCATAACCAAGTCTCACAGCTCCTATGCTTCTTCTATAGTGATGGGCCAGAAAAAGAATGGTGCCATAAGAATGTGTATTGACTATTGCACCATTAACAAACGTACAGTGGCTGATCAATACACGGGCAAGGCAAGGCAAAATTTATTTAAAAGACGCCCAATCCCAGAGGCTCTGGACGCTGTACAGATAAGTAAACATATATTTCAAAACAAATCAATAAAACAAAAAAAGAACAAAAAATAAATATGAACATATAAATAATTAACTCCTCATAAAAACCGTTCCCATAAATAATAAACTAAACATCACATTGCCAACTACTATAACCAAATCTATGAACAGACAGCTTAATGCCTCAAGTGCAAGATGCCTTAGACAGCCTCACTGGGAGTAGATGGTTCTCTGTTCTTGTCTTGCACAGTGTTTACTGCCAAATACCGATGGCTGAAGAAGATAAGAAGAAAACTGCCTTTATCTGTCCACTTGGACTTTACCAATTTGAATGAATGCCACAAGGGATATCTGGTGCTCGAGTAAATTTCCATCACCTGTTGGAGAAGGTGATGAGTGATATGAATCTCCTAGAAGTCTTGGTCTACCTGGATGACCTGATAGTGTTTCGGAGAACCCTGGAGGAACATGAAGCCCAACTACTAAAGGTACTGGACCGACTGAAGGAATATAGTCTTAAACTCTCGCTGGACAAATGTCAGTTCTGCCAGACTTCCGTGAAGTATGTGGGACATATTGTTTCCCATCAATGTATCAGCACTGATCCAGAAAAGGTGCAAGCTATTACTACATGACCAAGGTCTACCAACTTGAAAATACTTTAATCTTTCTTAGGTTTTTGTAGGTACTACAGGATATTTGTGAAAAACTACTCCTTGGTGGTGAGGCCTTTGCACAGACTAACTCAAGGATATCCTTCAACACTGAAGAGCAAATATCCAGGAGCCAAAAAGACATCCCCCAGTGAATATATTTTATTTAAGAATATGGTGCAGCACCCAGTTCTGTTGGTAGCAAAGGTAGGAAAAAAAAGAACTAGCTGTAGCCACCAATCTGGACAGGAAATGCTGGTGCAAGTATAGGAGGAAGAAGTGCAGTGTGGCTGCATTTTAGTATATAAAAAAATTAGGCCACTAAGGCAGTGTGTGGGCTGTGTGACAGCATAATTAGCAGGGGTAAAAATGCATGTAACCTAACCATTATGGCAATTATCAATCATTTGCAGATGAAACATCCCCATGCATTTGTAAAGTACCCACGGTATCAGATACTATCCTGCACACCATTTTCCCGTACTGTTGTGCTGAATGTTTATGAGGATGTGCGCAAGGCAGTGTTTCAGCAACTATCACATGCAGTCAGTGATATGTTTCATTGTACCACAGACATATGGAGTAGCACCAACTCCAACCATGCATATATGTTGCTGATTGCATACTGGTGTTCACCAGACCCAGTAACTGGTGCAGGCACTGAATGTTCAGGTGTGCATACTTCTGCTCATTCCCAAGTGGAGCCTCCACAACCTCTCATGGCAGGTCCACACTACTGAATGTATCTGTTTTGCCTCTGGATCACCAGGCCATGAACATTCTGACATTCCTGCAAAATATGCTGAGTCTGTGGACTAAAGACAGGCAGCTGAATGTTGGTTTCATTGTCGCTGACAATGGTGAAAATATTTTATTTATTTATTAGCTTTTGTTGACCAGGTAGGTGCATTAGGCAAAACTCTGCGTATTTTCAAGCACAACCCAGGAGAGTACAATATACAGTTTACAAAAAACAAAAACAAGACAGTGGTGATGACTAAGGCCTTGCATGATAGGCACTTTGAAGGGATCCGTTGTCTTGCCCACAGTTTGAATCTGGTACTGACAAAGTCCATCAGCAATACAACAGAGGTGGATCAAACTGTAAAAATAGCAAGAAGCATTTGTGCTCATTTTCACCACTCTGTTAAGGCAATGAACCATCTGTGCCAGCTGCAAGAGCACATTCAGATTCCACAGCACAGGCATATACAGGATGTCTCAACACGGTGGAATTCGACATACTGTACTATATGCTACACAGACTACTGGAGCTGAAGTGGGCCCTGCAGGAAATGAGTATGGAGACAAACAGTGGAGGAATTCTCAGCCACCAGGGCTAGGCTATTATTGAAGGCACAATAAAGGTGCTTGCACCTTTTGAGTGAAACACACATGACATGAGTTCAGAATCTGCATCACTCAGTCAGGTTGTCCCTGCAGATCAGATACTAAAAAGGTCACTGCAGAGATTTTCTGGTCATGCTGATATTGCACATGCAGTGAGGGACCTAGTAGAGAATCTAAGCCTTGAAACAGAGAGCAGGTTTACAGAGATTTATAGCCGTAAGCCATATGTTTGCCACAATGCTGGACTCAAGGTTTAAGTGTGAGATACTGCACCGTGAAATGCCTGCACACCATGTAAATGAGTTTCAGCAGCAGCTGTGCTTAGAGCTCAGCTTCACTATGTGTGTGATGGTTGTGATGCCTACCGAACTGTCTCAGGAAGAACAACAAGAGCAACTGGAGGATGCCCTGAGGAAGAGGAGGAAACCAACTGCTGGGCACAGCTCAGTTCACCCCTGCAGGCAGAACAAAGAAAGAAAACCGAGCAGCACCCACTTTCAGCAAGTAATGTTCTCAATTGTTTCTTCACGTAAGCTCTTGAACCCATCTCTATAGATCCCCTGGACCACTGGAGCAAAAAGTTGAGATCATCCCCTCACTTGGCACAGCTGGCTATCAAATACCTGAGCTGCCCCCCCAATCAGTGTGCCATCAGAGAGATTGTTTAGCACAGCAGGGGATGTGGTGGAGTCTCACAGATCCTCATTAGACCCTGAACATGTTGAGCAACCTCTGTTCATCAAGCTGAATTTGCCACATCTTCATTTCAATTATGTGTTGAATTTCACCACACTCACGAATAGTATACAATTGCTGTTTTCCCACACACACACACACACACACACACTTGACTTGTGATGCTGGCCTGCCCCCTCTTCCGGACTGGTGGTGCCCTGCCCACAACCTCTGAATACTATGAATGTCACCCCACTTATGAATATTTCTCTTATTTACACAAACCACCATGACTGGTGATACTGTCCTGGCCCCACTTCTGGATTGGTGGTACCCCCCACCATCTGAATGGAATTAATTTCACCCCACTCAGTACTATTGCTCTTTTTCTGCCAACCCCATAACTGATGATGCTGTCTCTTCCAGTGCCTCCTCCACACTGGTGGTGCCTCGATCCCCATTATGATAAGTACAAGTTTACTTCCTATTTGTTGCATTTCACGCTTGTGCAAACTGCAAATATGCATTACTTTGATATTTTTTTGTGATACAGTGTATATGTTTGGCATTGAAGTCATTCAGATGTTAATCATAAAAAGGCTATTTGTGACATCATCTTATAATAAGAAGAAGTGACAACAACTCTCTGAAATAAATTTTTGTACATCCATGTATGTAAAAAGCATTCATTTGCATGAATCAGATACACTAACACCAAACTCTCAAGCACTTCCCCAGCACTCTTTCTAAGTGGTTCATCTCCTGAAATAAGCTGGCAGTTATACCCACCAGTGTCACCAGTCTCTCCAAGTGGTTCCACTCCTGAAATAATACAGCTGTTATTCCCACTAGTGCAGATTCAGTGCCTGAAATGTGCATGTTACCAATGTGGCATCACAAGTCTTAAGTATTTCCATGCCTGAAATATACCACTTACCACTCTGGCATCACCAGTCTCCAAGTATTTACATGCCTGAAATATGCCAGTTACTACTGTGGCATCACCATTCTCCAATTACTACTATTTACATGCCTGAAATATGCCAGTTACCACTGTGGCATCACCAATCTTAAGCATTTCCATGCCTGAAATATGCCAGCTACCACTGTGGCATCACCAGTCTCCAAGTACTACTATTTACATGCCTGAAATATGCCAGTTACCACTGTGGCATCGTCCATCTCCAAGTATTTCCATGCCTAAAATATCACCAGTTACAACTGTGGCATCACCATTCTCCAATTACTACTATTTACATGCCTGAAATATGCCAGTGCCACTGTGGCATCACCAGTCTCCAATTACTACTATTTACATGCCTGAAATATGTCAGTTACCACTGTGGCATCACCAGTCTCAAGTATTTCCATGTGTGAAATATGTCAGTTACCACTGTGGCATCACCGCTCTCCAAGGATTTACATGCCTGAAATATGTCAGTTACCACTGTGGTATTGCCAGTCTCAAGTATTTCCAAGCCTGAAATATGACAGTTACCACTGTGGCATCACCAGTCTCCAAGTATTTACTCACCTGAAATATGAGCTAGCATGCCTGCCAGCAGTCTGCACAATTGCTTCAAGTGCACTACTGCAATAAGTTGTTGCTGATGATGATGATGATGATGACGTCTCACTCTTGTCCAGACCAGCACCATTACCAGTTCATTTGCCATATCCAATCAGCCATAATTATGAAGAAGAATTCGGGATAATATTAATGATGACCACCCATGCCAGAGCTGGATGTTTCTGATCTTTGAGTAACACATTGCGTACTACTAGCAGAGGTAAGTAAAATATCCAATCTTTTAATTGTTTTATTTGTGGGTTTTTTTTTGGGGGGGGGGGCTAAGCCTTTTTTAACAGTTTATCTCTAATCATTCTTCGGTCCTGTTTATTCATGTCTTTTCATGTATTTTATCACCAGGGTGATGAATTCTCGGTAACAGATTGTATCCAACTGGCAAAGGTAAGTAACGTATTCAATCTTTTAATTTTTTTTTTGTTTTTTGTTTTGTGGACGGGGGAAAACCTCATTAAACTAGAACAGTCTACCAAGGTAAGGCAGCAATTCTGCACACACACAGTGCAACTTTACTGTTATGAGTGAGAAATGTGGTTATTGGGTTCCAATAGGTTTTTCTTAAGGTGATGCACTCGCTCACCACTGATTAGAGTATCATCTGATGACCACATAGGAAGGGAAACTGGCTTGATGTATCTATGCCATTTTGTAAAAGCACTTTATTTCACTATGTGTCCCTCGCAGGTAACATCTAATTGAACAGACCTCTTTGAGGGCCCACAAAATGGGCATCATGGGTGTCATGCTTGAGTGTCATTCTCACAGCTGTCCCTCTCAGTTCCTAAGGTAAGACATAAATTTCTTTGACATAGTTATGGCCTGTTGAAGTTCCAATGTTATTCTAGGAGACTTTTTATGTTATTCTCCTAGTATCGTTAAGACATTTATAGTGTATGGTGGAATGTCGTTCTTCACCGAAATCCATCGCTGTCGAAATGTTGTTCTCCTACACTAGTGACATTCGCAGTACAGCAGAATGATTTTTTGTTCTACTGCACTGCGCACATCACACACTGTGTCCTTGAGCAGCATTTGACAGTTAAGGCTCACTCCATAGACAGGACACATAGCGAAAGCAGCAATGTCGGCGGCAGTACTATCAAAGCCACTATCGGAACGGGATAGATTCATCCTCGATCAGGAAAACAAAAAAAAGAGAAATGACATGCGGCAATTACATAGTTTCCTGAGAGACAACGACAAGCACAGGGCAATACATGATATCCCCACTACAGAGTTAGACCCACTGTTTAAATGTTCAGCGTTAAAATGTTCAAAATGTAAAGTTCTTAAACAGTTAAAATGTCAAGCGTGAAAACGTTCAAAATGTAAAGTTCTTTTTTCCTTCTAGTAACCCAGTAAAAATGTTTTGAAGCAGAAACATGCTGTAGTGATTTTTTTCCCCAAAAAAAGATGCCGTTCCACCATACACTATAAAGAAAAGTGCATGGGGAACAGTTGACAACAGGACTATTCTTTCACCTCGTTGGCACTATGATGATGGATTAACTCTCAAGCTGCCCTCTCAAGGTAATCCGTCGTCGTAGTGCCAACTCAGTGAAAGAATAGCCCTGTTGTCAACTGTTCCCCATGCACTATCCTATATGTTTTTTCAATATACAGGTGGTCACTTAAGTCCAAATATTGACAGACGTATGGCCTGTTGAAGTTCCAATGTTATCATATGAGAATTTTTATGGTTTATTACTTTCTTTTTTTATTGACTGTAATTATTTAAGGTTGGAGCATATGTTATTCTTGGGTCTATGTGATAATGGTGATTGCCAAAGGGTGATCGCAGTTACGATGACTGTACATCGCTGAAAACAAAAACAGGGATGTACATTCAGAGCGAGAAAGCATACTGACTTGTTCACCCCCTGCACCCCCAATGCGGAGGGCTGTGCCCCTGAACCCCCTGCCCAAAATAACTAACTCCAGGGGGGTTGACATCAGGAGAGGGAGAACCAGGACGCAAAGTAAAAAAAAAACACACTGAAAAGCACAAAAACATTGTGCTGCACCCCAGCCCCAATCCTTGCACCCTCCCCACCAGAGCCAGCTTCTCTATCCACTGCACCACAAGGCCAGCTTGGCAGCTTACCTTGTCACCACCCTCCACATGCCTCATGGATACTTCCAGTTGTGATGGTCACTGAACTGGTAGTCCATGCTCTACTGATGGACCTGGGGTTTCTTTATTCTGCATGGTGAAGGGAGCTATCACACTACCAGCAGTGCTAGAGACACCCTCAGCAGGTGGAATGGTGAGGGGCCGCTTAAGGTTCGAATGGGGGTGGGTTGATGAAATCACCCAACAAGGAGCAGCAGAAGTCATACACAGAGGTCGGATGAAGCAAAGACATTTATTAGATAGGAGGGGAAGGAGGACATGGTCATACAGGAAAATACCAACAGCAAACATAATAAGAATTATGGATAGCATTGTGGAGAACAACTAACATACAACTGTATCTAAACTCTATGTTATTCTTCTCTATGAGGCCTACAAACAAATGCGAGCTTATACCACTTTATCACACAAAAGTACTTCGGCTTAAGGCCACTCTATAATAGTTTGATCACTCTAAGATACCCTACTAAGAGGCCTATGTATCAAGAGTATAACTTACTACTTTATCATACCGTGTAACAAGCATTCACTGTACAACCATCCAACAGTATCACACTTTCAGAGTCCATTAGATGCAGGTGTTTGTCATCTTCGTGCACAGATAAGCTTTCTCTGTCGTCGAGCAGAAACTGGGTTACAGGATAAAACACAAGGGAAACACTTGGCTGACTGGGCTAACAACTAAGGGACTGCAGAGAGGATTTTGTACAGGTCATGAGTCTCTCGGCCACACCCCACCTCTCTACGGTTGCTGGACTTGTTAAGAACAAAGCAACAATTCTCTCAGCTCAGAACACACTGAGGGCCACCAGAATTGAGACACACCAAACCCGGCCACAACCCTCTTCCAGACTGCCAGGGCAAGATGAAGAAGAAGAAGATACTGACCAACCGACCCAAAGTCCTCTTCTGGACTTGTCAAGACACGAGGAAGAAGAAGAAAGTGCTGACCAACTGGCCCAAAGTCCTCTTCTGGACTACTGGGACACAATGAAGATTCCGAAGAAAGGAAGTCTGCGAATCAGAAGCACCAACGCAAGGATGGATGAGCCAAGGACTACGTAAAATAAGAAACAGGACGATGATGCAAAACACTGCGTCAGAATATCTGGATAGCACTTCGATACTGACGCCAAAACAAGAAAACGGACAGTACCTTTGTACCAGGCCAGGCCATACTTTGGGGAAACTTTGAAGAGCGGAAAATAACAAACAGGACATTGCAAATGACTGCGGCATGGTTCCTTGAAGATCTGCTGCTGGCTGCTTCAAGGATGCACTGGAGACAACTTCTGGAGTACTTTGAAGAAGATTGATCTGGATACCAATGGATAACAGATTCTGGAAAGCTTTAGAAGACTGATTCAAACACCTGGCAACTTGGAAAGCTGGCAACAAAGCAATACTTTCTGGCACATTCACTGCTTGTAGCAATATTTGCATGCAAAATAAAGTCTCAGTTCTTGTTGCAGTGATCTCTTATTCAGTCTTAATGTTCAAATCACAGAAAATATACAGGAAATTCACTTTTCTGAAAGAACCCTAGCACTGGTGGACCTAACTAACAGGGGTCCCTCTGACTAAATCGGGTTCTTCCTGTTACTGGGACTCTGTATGGCTAGCTAGACTCCTTAAACATCTGGGGTCACTAATGCTGCTGGGCCCCTATAACACCCTGAGGAATCTAAATGTCTAGCAGTGGCCTAACATGCCCCTTTAAATAGCAGAGCAATGTGGAGCAGTGGGCCTAACATACCCCTTTAAATAGCAGAACAATGTGGCGGTGGGCCTAACTTGCTTCTTTTAAGAAGTGGTGGGCCCAACTTGCCCCTTTAAGAACTGGAGGGCTACCTTTGCCTCTTTAAGAACTGGTGGGCCTGACTTGCACCTTTAAGAACTGGTGGGTCTGAATTGCCCCATTACACAGTAGTGGGCATAACTTGCCCCCTTAAGAACTGGTGGGCCTGACTTGCCCCATAGGTCCTGAACTACCCTTGCCCCTTTAAATACACATATGGGCTTGTCTTGCCCCTTTAAGAACTGGGTTTGACTTTGTCTGGGCCCCTTTAACATCACTGGGCCTTTTCTGGGTGAACCCCTTTCAAATAAACATTTGGACCCCTCTGAACAGCTAAGCCCCTTTAACACTCTGGGCTTTTCTGTACAGCTGTGCCCTCTTTAAATTGTGAGCCTCTCCTGTAGCTCTGGCCCCTATAAACACTCTGGGCCCTTTTAGTTCTGCCTATGCAAATACTCTGGTGCCCTTTTTAAACACGCTGGTCTTTTCCCAGGTAAGCCCCTTTAATTATGCTGGGCTTCTCTTGAACTGTGGCCCCTTTAATCACTCTGGGCCCCTTTTAAATTCTATGCTGGTTTGGGCTGAACTGTCACCCTTCACTGCCCAGCCATGCCTCTTTAATAAATATTCATGCCCTTCCTGAGGTCTCCCTTTTGCTGTTCCCTCCGCTGTGGGAGTCGCTACGTTCCGAAGGCTTTAATTATTTAAATGAGGAGCCCCTGGCCCACCCCTTCACGGTGCTCAGACAGTTTTCCTTTGCGCCTGGTGCAAACTATTTAAAATAAATAAATTCCCTTTTCTATCTATTTCAGAGCGTTCAGCACATTGCAGTGTGTAATGCCCCAAAGGTGGTCATTACAGAAAAGAAATAAAATAAATAAATAAAAGCAGAATATACAGGTGCTTAGAGTACCTGCTGCAGGGGTAGGCAGCAGGGTACTGTACAAAGGGGCCCCTAGACAGAAAGAGTCAACCTCCCTACACACACAAAACACTGTAAATAATAGAAAGAGTGCGCTTGTGCACTTATAGCTGGTAAAAGACAGATTGTAAAAGCATTCCATGTCATAATGGCTTGGAAGGGATGCTGTGCTGAGTGGCTCATGCACAGCATTCCAATCCAGCCATTCTAGAACCCAGTCAGTTTTATCTTTTAAAAATAATTCCATAACAAGTCAGTTGGAGACAGTTAATCCTGGGCAGAGGTTGAGGAGCCAGGACCCAGAAGTCAGGGGGACAATTTAGGCTTACCTTTTGTTTGAAGCCATCCCTCTGGATTTGCTGTGGTCCTGTGCTGCCTCCCCTGCCCGAAGACTTCCTCTGCTTCTTCAGTTCATAGTCGGTGGTGCCGTCGGGGCACCATGAAGATGAAAACGGCCGTTACCCGTGCTGTATGGGCTTTTAAGCCCTCCGATTATTTATTTTAAGCCCCGAGGTGTTGAAAAAGTAAATCCGGTCCCACGTCGGCTGCAGAGAAGCGCTGCATCGTTGTCGGCCATCGGAGGCCCCCCGAGTCATCCCTCTTACTGCCAGTATGCTCCCTCCCACTGCCAGCTCACCTCCCGCCTCCCAGCGACAGCAGAGACTCCCTGGAGACCGCAGAGCGGTGAGTCGTCGGCAGCACGCGTTGTGCTGGCCGCCTGTCGATGGAAGGGACTGCATTTGTGTTTTGAAAGTGCAGTAGGCGCATTACAAGGTGGCCGAGTGCCGCAGGGACATCGGGTCATTAGGACCCACGATTTGGATATTAATTTGGGAGGAGGAGGGGCTAGCGACACCCACGGGGAGGGGCCGAGAAGCAAGGCCATTTTAAAGGCCTATGAATATGCATGAGGGGCGGGTTTAGAGGCAGGATTTGCCAAGATAAGTGACAGTAGGCTCAGGGAGCCTAAAAATTTAAATGGGCAACCGCATTTAAAAGGGCGATTCTGGCCCAAATATAAAGTAGGACATTAGGCCCATTGTGAAGTGGGGCATCAGGCCCAAAGTGTTGAGGGGCACCAGGCCCAAAGCAACGTGGGGCACCAGGCCCATTACAAAGTGGGGCACCAGGCCCAGTATTTTGAGGAGCACCAGGCCCATTGTAAAGTGGGGCACCAGGCCCAATCTAAGGTGGGGCACCAGGCCCAAGCTAACGTAGGGCTTCAGGCCCGAGGTAAAGGTAGGGCATTAGGCCCGAGGTAAAGCCTGGTCTAAAGGGAGGCCCCGGCTTAGCAGAATAGGGCAAGCCAGCCTATTGGTACATTAGGGAGGCCCCGGCCTAGCGGAATAGGACAAGCCAGCCTAGTAGTACTAAAGGAAGGTCCCGGCCTAGCGGAATAGGGCAAGCCAGCCTATTGGTACTATAGGGAGGCCCCGGCCTAGCGGAATAGGGCAAGCCAACCTAGTAGTACTAAAGGGAGGCCCCAGCCTAGCAGAATAGGGCAAGCCAGCCTAGTGGTACTAAAGGATTCCCTAGTCACAACCTACAGTAAGGGATCCTATTCCAGAATATCCTACCTACAGAAACAGGGGTTCATTTGAGAGTGCTTGATTTGCCTATACTGTGAAACTACTGTAATTACTGTACTGCTTATGCTGAACTATTGCCCTAAGTACCTGAACTATTGACTGAAGTACCTGAACTATTGCCCTAAGTACCCGAACTATTGCTCTAAGTACCTGAACTATTGTCCTAAGTACCTGAACTATTGCCCTAAGTACCTGAACTATTGCTATAAGCACCTGGACATTGGCCCTTATCAGTAACAATTACCCCGGAAGTTATAATTTGCCCTTCTCCGGCAATTTATTGTATCATTCCACAGTTCTTTGGGAATTCTTCAGTTATATGTTTACTGCTGTACGAAGACAGTCTCAATCTTCTACCACACTGCAGTCTCCTAGTGTGGTCTGTAACACCACGTGCTCAGAATCAGTCTCTACTCAGAAGAAGACATCCTTCCAGCATTCTTCACTCCTGGGAAGATCATCCATCAGCTCATCCCGTCCGTTTATGTTCCGCTGAAGTCGAGTCCGTCGTCAGTTGTACAAGTCGTACCCGCCGTTTTCTTGTTTTCACAGCTTGAACGTACATCCGCCGAAATGCATCATGACAGCCATGCAAGTGTTGTTCCGTATGGTTCCTGTTCCAGATGTCCCGAAGTTGGTCACCCTCTACAGAAGAGAGAGAGCTCATCTTGTAGAACTTTCTGCCTTGCCTTCATCCTGGTCGTTTGCCGAAAGTCGAGTCCGTCGAAGCCCAGTCCGGGACGCATCCACCGTTTTTTTGTTTTGTGTTAGTTCCTGATCCTAGGACTGCAGAGTCAACCATCATCTCTTCAGATTCTTATGGTTCCTGGTCATGTCAGAGTTCCTTCCAAGTCCAGCTGGCCCTTGGAGTGCCGCAGCATCAGTCGGATCATGGTAGTCCTCCATTGGATTCATTGCCACGCAGATCTTGGTCTTTCTTCATCCTTGGCAACCCTAGAAGTGGGTTTTGGCCAAGGAACCTCTTGCTTCAGTGTGTTATTTCAGGAACCAGTTGCTTTGGTTCTACATTCCAACAGCCTGGGAGAGACAGTGGGCTTTTGTCGAAGATATATGGTCTGTTTACCAAACCTCTCACCACCTCAGTGGCCTTATCTAGGTCCTTGCTGGGAATTGAGATTAGGGTTCCACAGTTCTGTTTTATTTCCCTTGTAGCTACCAACGAAGAACGACGGTGTACACAAAGACGCCGGATCTCTGGACTCTTGTAAAATCTGGACTCTTACGGAAATGTGTCATGCTGATCAGCCTAATGCAATGCTGAGTAGCCTATGTAACTGGATTCTTGTTTAGAGTATAGAAGTACAGTATAAACTAGTATTAGAATAAGAGTGGCAGTAGGCCTAAAGTTTATGCTTGTAGCAGTAACCATAATAGTGGTAGATAAAAAGTATTTCAGTGTTTCCCTGTTCCATTGCCCTATTGTTGATTGGGCAACCTCTCCTCCTCCTTCTTGTGACTGTGTCTTTCTACCCCTTGGTACCAAATAAACACCCTGCGGGCATCGAAATACTAAGTTGACTCCTGCCTCTCCTTGTCCGGATAGCAGTTATCCTATCCACATTTAATTCGGACCTTTGGTGCCTCATCATTAACATCTTCATCTCGAGCACACCACAAGTGTGCTACCGCTGACTCACCCAACCACCGGGAAGCAGGAGCTGAAGATGAGAGGTGGAAGGTGCCGTCTGGAGAGGAAGGGAGCTTTCAGGCAGGTGCAGGATGACCTGGGACCTCACGGAGGTCCTGGGACAGCATAACACACTGCGGCAGCATGATCGCAACCACCGGGGAACCGAACACTTAATTTTTAAATAAAAAAATAATAAAACAGGGCACCAAGCCCCCCCGGGGACACAACGGGATGTTTCTGGAATTCACCAGCAGTTCAAGCCAGCGCCACAGACTGAACAAGCTTGCAGGTACATTTTCTTCAGTGACTGGAGGCAGGAGGCACACAGCAAAGCCCTCAGGGATAGCTTCAGCACTCCTGGCAAGCCCTTCACATCCCTCCTTGCTTTCTGTGTCCTCACTCCTCCACAGTCACCAGGATTCTCCCTAACAGTAAATTATTTTGTAAACTGCAGCACTCTGTATTCTGGTTCTGGAAGGCATAGCAGGTGCCACACAGTGAGCATTCCATTAGCTCAGCTCAACATTCCATTAGCTGCTGCATGGCAGATAAGCTTATTTTGTGCATTTTGTCTAAGCTATTTACACTATTCTTGATAGGCTTTGTACAGAGTTTTGTGTTGCCATTTTAAACCCGGCAACTGGGCATTTCTTGGGCACCTGTTTACTGTCCTGAGGCACCTATAACTGGTACTTTTCAATTTCTTTATTTTTCTGTGGTGCCCCCAACTTTGGGGCATTACACGGTATCCTGTCGCTGTGCTCTCACCCTGCCCTTTCCTGTCACTACCCTTTCAGGGATAGCCCACAACACAGGAGCTGAGATTGAGTCACTCATATTTGAGTCGCTCAGTCTCAGTTGTCCTTTTAATGGTATACCATTATTCTTCTAGAACCCATTAAAAAAACATTTTTTTCCATATATAGATTGCCTCTTAAGTCCAGATATTGACAGAGTTATGGCCTGTTGAACTTCTGATGTTATCCTATTGGAATTTTTATGTTTTATTAATTGCTTTTTAGGGCTACATGGGTGGAGCCCTGCAGTCCTCTTGCTAGGACTAGTAGAAAAGCAATCTGCAAACCAACAACATGATGAGGTGTCAAAAGTTACCTCTTCACCTCTGCACATTGAAACAGAACAGGCTCGCACTATTTTATTTTTTCAGCCTTTCTGGCGTGAACTAACTTGTGGCAGGTCACCCAAGCACTACGGCTACAACTTTGCCTCACAGTCATCTGTTCCCTCTCAGCCCACTTTGGCACCGAGTTTTCTGCATCAGAGCCCAGTGGCTACAACTTTGCCTCACATTCATCTGTTCCCTCCCAGCTCACATTGGCACAGAGTTTCCTGCATCAGAAACACTTCTAGGAAGCGAAGAACTTGCACCTGGCCCCTTCTCTGGCCCGAGTCCATCCATCCCATCAGCTCGAACACCTCTGACCCTGATTCTGAAGCCCATGAGACTAACTGCATCCAGCAGCAACAGCAGCAGCAGCTGAACCTGGCCATCCCGTCCCACAAGCAGGTGGTGTCCCCATCAGCAGTGGCGCACTCCTCCGCCGCCTCCCCCTGCACCAAGAAATGGGGGCATGGATTTCACAGTGGAGAACAGAATGCTCTTCCTTTCAAAGTAGACTTGGCATCTCTCTTTATAAAATCACACCCTTTCCTCAAGTTAATGTGTTTAATATAATTGAATAAATCCTTTATTCAAGAGGGTTTAGCTGAAAATGTTGCACTGTAAAATGAATGGGCATAAGTATGAATATATATTGAATAGGTTTATTAACTGAAAAGATCAGACGTGTTATACTGTATTCTGTCATTTGGTACATAGCTTTATTGATTAGCATGAACTGTGTTGAGAGATCAAAAGAGAAAAACAATGAAATAAAATACTGACCAGCCCTGTATCAAATCACAGTAATATTTTGTAATAAATAAGAGTGGCACTTTGATCTTGTGGTTAGAGCACAAATCTGTGAATCCGGTGACCAAGCTATGAATTCCATAGCTGCCACTTACTCACTGTGTGACTCTAAGCAAGTCACGTAACCTCCCTGTGATCAACATCTCTGTATTTCTCTCTGAATCTATCTGTCAGTACATTTACATGCAGTCTAATTTCTGATTTCATTTGGATTTTTGATATTTCAGATATGTCAGCTGGAAATCACACACTCATGTAAGCCGGGATAGTAATAATAACTGAAGCAGTCTCTCTGTCCAGTTGTTAGGATGATCTGACTTGGATGAAACTGCAAGCTGTCATTTAATAACTATTTATCTTTTTTTCCAATCTGTGCTGCATTTATCTTGGTAGAAAAGCGGCAGTCTAAATGTACTTGTCATTTTGTTCTATCTGTGCTAAACATTGGACTTTCAGAGAGAAAAGGAAAAAAAATGAGTTTCTGAGTCAACTCTAATGAAATAACTGGCTGTATGAGAATGTAAAGGAAAAAGTCCTGTATTAGAGATCAAACCTACAGCTTTTAACTCTACCCCTCACAGAGGTATGCATGTGATCCATTAAACTATCGACCCTCTTAATCATGGATTCAACTTCTAGTATATAGTGGACATTTTTAAACATACAGGGCTTAATGTATTTTTTTATTTAATTTCTGCAAAATTGGACTTTCTGACTAAAATGGAAAGCAAGTGGTCCTCTAGAATGACTCCTTGAGATCCTCTGCATCATAAAATTCATTTTCTTTACTATTTCTCTTTTAGGAAATAATGTAATGTATATTTATAACAAACTGTTATTACTTAAATAAAAATAATGTTGTAATGTATCACTGATCTGGAAACCCTGCTTTTGACACTGCCTTCCCTACATTCTTGGTGCTGCAGCATTCTGTGAGTAGCAGGATGCTGTCACGTACTGTAAGTGCAAAACACAAAAAGGGCACACAGAGGAGATGCAAACACAAAAACTGTGTTTACTGGATCAATACCTAATAGCCAAGTGAATCATTTCTATCACAGGACACTTCATCAGGGAACATTTTTGTTAAGTCCTTTAGGTCACTTCACAATTTTCAGACTGCTAACCAGGCACATTGAGCCCCATCTAAGGCAAGATGGAGGAGCAAGATGGCAGCAGAGCTGTGCTGCAGTCTGCATAGCTCTCTTTAAGAGAGCATCCTTCCTCCTGACTTACTTCTTATTGTTCATTTTAGAGAGATTTGGAGAGATTAGCAATTAAAATTAGCTTGTGTGTTCCCAGGCAGTTTGAACTGATCGAGACAGCCTAAAAGAATACATTTTTAGTTATTTTCCTAGTTGGGGTTTTAGTTAGGGTGTTAGCATAGGCAGGGTTGGGAAGTGAGCAAGTGCAGGTTAATAAGCTTTTTCATTTTTGAGTTAGCATCCAGCTCACCTTACTGTGTGTATTGCTGCTTGGGAATTCTGGTTGCAGGTGTGTCTGACTTCCTCCTGGGTTCTGTGCCACTACTGTCCGACTAGGCTGCCGTCTGAGACTAACACAGCACCTCGTGGAAGGTGCTCGTCTAACTATCAGAGGGGCCAACTTTTGAGGAATCCCATCCATAGTTCCATTGGGTGAAGGCAGAACTACCTCGTGGAGTCTTTAATTGTGGACTTCTATCGCTGAGAACTGTGCACCTCGCTGGTGCTTCTTTTTACATCAAATGAGAGGGCCATCGATGTGGGAACAGTTTCTTTCTGGGTCGACGGGACTGCATTCCCGGGGTACGGGGTCATAGAGGGCACCTCCACATTAGTACACCCGGGGCAAGAGTCTGCTAGTGAGATTATTCTGCCGGAGCATCTCCGTGGAGTTTTTTGGGACTTTTTGGGCAGTTTTGCGGACTGAAGTGGCTGCCTGTGAACTAAGGAGGTTACATTTCCTGGGACTTGAATTGGCTGCCCCAGTGGATTTATTGTTAAAAGGGCCAAAAATCTTCCACTCTGGTAACTGTTTTTGGAGTCCCAGTAGCTGGTATAAGTGGCTCTGGGGCACATGCAGGCTTTCCCCTGGCATGGTTGCATGCAGTTTACAAACTTTTTACCTCTGGATCATCTGACTGCAAAAGGACTGGGGCAGTGAGAGAGCCCTTGCCTTGAAGTGGTTGGCAGTAAATAGTGTTTCTATGTGAGCTGAAATCTCCTCTCTAAAATTCTTAAAGCTTATATATCTGATTTCTTGATGGTTTTGGTTTGGGTGGGGCTGTTTTTGGTTGTGGGTGGGGGTAGTGTGGATAGAGGGTGTGGGTTTTAGTTAATTATGTATGTGTGTGTGGAGTGTGTGGTTTAGTTTTTTTTTGTCACTTTAGTATATGTATTTTAGCATTTTGTGTGCTTATTTAGTCAGGAAGGATGTGTCTGGGAAGGTGTGAGGGCCTGGGGCGGGCTAGGATCATGTATGGAGCATCTCAGATTGCTCGATCTGAGGCCTTTTTCCAATCTCCCAGTTTTCACCACTACAGCAAAGTACTGTTGGGAGGTTGTAATAAAGAGGAACTGCATTGCTCGATCGGGTCAGGGTACCCTGTGCACTGCGATTGGTGGTAGGAGCAAGGTAGTTGGGTGTAGAAGGCACCCTGGGGTTAGACAGGTCTTAGGGAGAGGCCAGACATATTTAGTTCCTGTCACCAGGGTTCCCACCAGACTGAGTGGGCAGGTAGCCAGAGGGGCTGCACTGCCCACCAATCCTCTGAGGGCAGTGCTTTGCAATGCCAGATCAACCAGAAACAAGACCGCAATTATTGTGGGCTTGATTTCTTCAGTTAATCTGGCTTGCATCACGGAGACCTGGATTGGTGACAATGATGGCCCGGTTTTAGAGGCCACCATCCCTCCTGGGTATAATGCAGTGCACTGCCCAGAGCAAAATGCAGGGGCAGGGGGGTAGCCATCTGTCTTAGATACAAGCTAGGCTTCACCCTGCACTCAGTGAGAGTGCCAGGTTCATTTGAGTGTGTGGCTGTTTGTGGGGGTCCATGTGCAGGTTGCCAGATTGTCCTGATCTACTGCCCCCCCGAGGTGGAGGGAGAATTCCTGCAGGATGTAGCCGAGTTCATTGTAGGTGAAACATTGGAGGCCCCTAGATGTTTTGTGCTGTGAGAATTCAATGTTTGGGCCAATAACAAATCTTCTCGGCTTGGTTACAACTTCCTCCAGATGATGTCATCTCTGGGTCGGACACAAGACATTTCTTCCGTGACCCATCAGGGCAGCTATATGTTGGATCTGGTTTTAACACTGGGGCTTGAGATAAATAATCTCAAGTCTGATTGGGTCATTTGGACCAAACATTGCATGGTGGATATCTTGTTCGGGGCCCCCCCGAGAGCCCTCCCCCTGCCAAGATGATTAGTTACTGCCCTTTGAGGGGCCTGACCCCTGAGGGTTTTCTGGTGGTAGCTGATCGATCTAGTGTGGACAGTGCATGCGCTGGGGGTGTGTGCACGGCAGTTGTTGCCTATAATAAGGCAATGTCTGGTGCAGTCGACTCCCTCGCACTGGCCCGTGTATGACCCAAATCCTCTCACTTGATGTCCCCCTGGTATGATGGGGAGCTTAAAGTGATGAAGATTATGGGTCGGAGATTAGAGCACTGCTGGCAGAAGTCCGGTCTGGGAGGCAGACAAACTGGCCCTGTGTACACACTATGGTGTGTACCAGGGGGCAATCAACCCTAAGAAGGCAGAATTCCTGTCAAGGGAGATTGCTGCCAGGAAGAACTGACCAACTGTATTCATTGTTATCCATTAGGGAAGTTTCCAGGAATTTGAGATCAAATACTACCCCTAGCCTAAATTTGAAAATAACAAAAACAAAACTGGGTGGTCAAGCTTTTGCAATTCAAGCCTCTAAATGTTGGAACAATCTTCCATCTACAATTAGATCTGGGAACAGCTATAATTCCTTTAAAATGAAATTGAAGCAGCATCTTTTGAATAGTGTACAATGTCAGTGCTATTTTTAAAATGCTTGTATTATTAATGTATGTTTACTTGTATGTTTCTATTTTGTACTGTTTGTACTAAGTGAATATAAAAGTTATCTTGTATATCTGAATTTAACATCTTGTGACTGTATTACAGTCCCGGGTCACATATGAAAAAGGACATTGGCTCATATGTTTACTCGGTAAACAAAAGAAAGAAATAAAATAAATAAAAAACTGTGCTGTTTTGGACTGTGGACAGGCTTCTTTATCCTTCCTGTCTACAGCGGAAAAAACTATTTTCGAACATGTTGTGCAAAGAGTTTGCTTGGTTCTTCTTGGACAGGGTGTCTGTCATCAGGCAGGGGATTCCACCAGTGAGCCATATTCTGGCCAACAGTGGTTGCCGTGGGTGTCCTGAGACATTCCACCTGGTTGGGGTGAGACCGATGGAGGTGGCGGAGGTCATTGAGGTTGCTTCCAAGCTGCAGCACACCTTTTGTGAACTGCACTTGGTGCCGACTCATTTCTTAATGGGATGTGTTGACTCTATTGGCCTTGATTGTCCGGTGCTCCTTGTCAGAGGAGGTCTTTCCTGATGTCTTTAAGGAGGCATTGGTGAGACCCCCTCTGAAGAAACTATCTTTGGACCCTGACATCAAGGCAAATTACCATCAATCTTCAATCTTCCATTTTTGGGTAAGATTGTGGAGAAGGTGGTGGCATTTCAGCTTGAGGAGCACCTCATGGCCCATGATCTATATGAGCCTTTCTAGTCTGAGTTTCGTGTGAGGCACAGAACAGAAACTGCATTACTTCAGGTGCATAATGACCTCCTAAGGGCAAGAGATTGAGGGAAGGGGACAATTCTCATCCTCCTGGATCTCTCCTCAACATTTGACACGGTGGACCATCGTGTGTTACTTGACCATCTGAGAGAATTCTGCAGACTTGCTACCACTGTCATCTGCTGGTTTGAGTCTTTTCTTACTAACAGGAGGCAAAGGGTAGTAATGGGGAATTTCTACTCTTCCCCTAGCCTCCTGTTATGTGGAGGGCCTCAGGGTTTGGTCTTGTCGCCAATGTTGTTTGCCGTGTACATGCTGCCCCTGGGAGTGCTCATTAGGAAGTACAGCCTGGGTTTTCATTGCTAGGCTGATGATACCCAGCTGTATCTTTCCTTTGCCCCTGGAACATCCAATGCAGTGGAAGTGCTTAACATCTGCCTTGCTGAGATCAATGACTGGATGGTCTCCAGCTGGTTGCGACTGAACCCCATTAAGATGGAGGTACTGGTGGTGGAGTCAAACAGAGGAAGTGATATGTTGGCCTCTGGTGCAGAAACAGGCCTTTTTCTTGGGTCTGTACCATTGAAGGCCTCTTCTAGGGTACGTGATCTGAGCTTTAGTCTCGACAGTGAATTGACGCTTGAGTCTCAGGTATTGTCCGTTGTCCGTACCAGTTTTTATCATCTGAGGAATATCACCAGGTTGAAGCCCCTAGTACTGCACCTGGACCTTCCCACCTTGGTTCATGCCTTTGTGATGTCCAGGCTTAACTACTGTAATGCGCTCTGTCTCAGGGTCTCCAGATGTCCTCTGCACCAGCTGCAGAAGGTGCAGAACGCAGCTGCCAGGTTGTTGACAGGGCAGTCTAAGTACTGTCACATCATCCCAGTGCTACATGAACTGCATTGGCTGCCAGTCAGGTGGAGGGTCCTCTTTAAGGTGGGCTTGCTCACCTTTAAGGCCCTACATGGCCTGGGCCCTGGTTACCTGAAGGATGTTCTTATACCTGCTGTCTCGGTCCGCTCCCTCTGCTCCTCCTCCTCAGGGGGCCTCCTTGCAATTCCCAGGATGAGACTCAAAATGGCAGGCAACAGAGCGTTTAGTGTCACTGCCCCCATCCTGTGGAATTCTCTATCTCTAGCTGTAAGAGAGTCCCCTTCTGTTGAGGTTTTCAAAGCCCACCTCAAGGCCTTCCTGTGTAATCAGACCTTCCCGGATTTTGATTTATAATTTCTTCTGATCCCTGACTTTTGTGTTAAATTCTGTCCCTAGCTATATTTTCAGTTTGTATTTATTATTGATCATATTATTTATAAATGTTATAATAATGAGTTATAGTGTAGAGTATTTATTTTTAGGTTGTATATTGTGGTGTTATTTGTGTATATAATTTATTGATGGTGTTTTGTATGTGATTTTAACATGCTCAGCACCCAGAGCCTCTGGGATAGGCATCTTTTTTAAATCAAATTTGCCTTGCCTTGCCTTGCCCTTGGAATAATAGACAATAAACAGTGTAGCAATGTAATAATATTAGCAGGAGGCCCGACTCGGGCACTCCCTCAACCTCAGGACCATCCTCACAATAGCAGAGCGGTTGGCCTGACCAAGCCCCCGCCCGTGCTCCAACTCTCGGAACCAAGCTTCAGGCACGCCCGCTCCTATGCCTGCAGCTTGAAAACCAGCGCTGTTTCTTCTCTATGCACCCACTTGGCTGACTTTCTGGACTGCCCCAATCTGATTGGCTGCTCACCACTGGCGTTTCCCAGCCGCTGTCTTTCCCTTTCTCTGACTCTGATTTTGTGCCTTGTGCTTGTGTTAGCTCTACTTTTTCTGACTAGCCAGTACTATTGTCTTAAAAACTGTTTATTGATATGCTTAACTAGTGATTACAACCTGTTCAGATATTGTTATAGAGTTTCTTAATTTTTTTGTGAATTTCAGTCTCAGTGCCTGTGCTCTCTTTCCTTTTCCTCTAAGCCTTCGATTCTCCCTTTTGTCCCTCAAATTCTTCTTCCCTGCTATCTCACTAAATGCTTTACTAATCTTCCCCTACTTGAATCTCTGCCTTTTACTCTTTCCCAACCTTCCACCTCCTTGCCTGGTTAATCAACCCCCCTTGCTCCTAGCCCCCTACCGTGACTCTATCTCCTTGTCTGTCTGCCCCCACGGACTGATCCTGCCTTCATTAATACCCCTCTCTTCCTTCTTTCTCCAGTAGGAGGCCTGACCCGGCACTCCCTTGATCTCAGGACCCTCCTCACAGTAGCAGAGTGGATGGCATGACCAAGCCGCCACCCGAGCTCCATCTCTCAGAACCAAGCTTCAGGTACGCCTGCTCCTACGGCTGCTGCTTGAAAACCGACACCATTTCTCCCCTACGCACTCGATTGGCTGGCCTTCTTGACTCTCCTGATAAGATAGACTGCTCGCCACTGGAGGTTCCCAGCCGCTGTCTTTCCCTTTCTCTGCCTCTGATTTTGCGCCTTGTGCTTGTCTTAGCTCTAATTTTTGTCACACCCACCCTCCTTGACCCTGACCTCTATTAAATACACCTCAGCTCCTGCACTCTTTCTTTCCCCCTTCCCTACTGGCTGCAAGGTTGTATTCTTTCTGAAAATCCCCACTTATCCACTATCCTTGTTTCTCTTGCCCCTATTGTTGATACTTATTTCTCTTAGCTGTCACTGACCCTACCCCTTTTGAAACCTTCCTTGTTTCCTTTGGCTTTCCCCTGGCCACCTCCTCTGATCTTCACCCTATTAGCTTCCAGCCCTAGCCAGCTCAGTAGCCTCCTCTGTACCTAACCTATCTAGTTCCAGCCCTGACCAGCTCAGTACTCTGATTTAGCAATGGCAATGTCTCCTACCATGATCTGGCTGCTCTTACACATCCTGACTGTGCTGACATCCATCTTAAGCACTGTTGTTAAGAGCTCATCTCTCCCATCTAATGGTCACCTTGATGAGGATCCCTAGCACAGGTGTGGGATGTTTACCAGTGGTTGAAAAATGAATTGCACTAATTGTTTTTCATAAGTACTACAACACTCGAGGTAGCTTCCGTGCCCCAAGATGAGTTTACCCACTCTGTACCATTCCTCACTTCTATTATCGAGTGTCTGGTCTTTACAGAATAAAGTTAGGAAAGAGCATATGGGAAAAAGGGATTGTACGCTTTACAGCAAATATCTTAAGGAGCTACTAAAACAACTAATACTGCTACTCCTGCTTATATCAAGCAACATATTCCCTAATCCCAGCCCTCCCCTGAACAGACCCAGTGTTACAGGCAGAACTGGGGCTCTCTCACTAGCTAGCATCAACATATGCAACCTGCTCAAAAAACTAGATGCTTTTACCACCTGGATCACCCTGCACAGCCCAGACGTCCTGTCAGTGATTGAGATATGGCTATCACCAGCAATCCCTGATGCCGCCATTGCAATATCAGGGTATACTGTCTTCAGGCAGAAGAGGTTATCTAAAAAAGGGGGGGGCGCTGTGCCCTACATCTGAAAGAGTCTCTAATGGGGCATACTCTGCCCTTGTCCTATACTGGTGATGAGTTACAGGGCCTAGCTATCATGGTTCTGCTTGGTGCCCACAACAAGGTGCTGACAATAGAATCAGTTTATATCCCACCCAAACTAATGCCGTCAAGTCTTAACCCATTCCTTACCTGCATCAACAGCTTAAACCACAACTCGGAAGTCATAATGTTAGGGGACTTCAATGTACAGTAAACTGGCTCTCCCCAAGTGTGAGTAACTATAAAGATGCCTTATCTGCAGCAAACTTCACCCAACTTGTTACCTCACCCACTAGGTTTAACTATAGAACTGGGACCAGCATGTTACTTAACTGAGTGCTTACCAACCACCCTGATCATATCACCCATACAGAAGTCCTTCCTGACTCTATAAGCGATCATTCCCCCATTCAGTGCCTATGGCTAAATAAATTCTCTAAACCCTAGGCTAAAACTGTGAATAGTAGAATACTTACCCAGGGGCACCTTCAGCCACTAAAGTCACTTCTGCGGCAACAAGATCGGTCCCTAATTGACACCGTCACTGATATAGATACTGCTCTAGAATACTTCATCTCCCATTTCAATGCTGCATGTGATGTCCATGCCCCTTAGAAGAAGTGAAAAATTAAGGGCTTAGACAATCCCTGGATTACGTTTGATCTTCTTTAACAAATGAAAACACGTGACCTTCTATGGAAACAGGCAAGAGCTACTTGCAGTCAAGCAGATATTCAAGCATACAAGACAGCCAGAAATGCCTGTACCAGGGTTATCCACTTGGAAAAAGACAGCTACTATAGAAGTACCTTATACAACTCCAAGAAAGATGGAAGGAAATTTTGGAGCAATCTCTCGGAAGTCACAGGAAAAGATTCCAAAATGGCACCCACCATGCTAAACGTAGATGGAACCATCACCCAGGACCCTACCACAATTGCCAACATTTTCAATCTGGTGTTCACCAATCTTAGTTATGTGCTACTGGCTAACTTCTTTGACTCCAACCCCACCATGGATACTCATGTTAAACCAAATAAGGAGCTGGTGCATCCTCAATTGTTTTTTAAAGCAGTGACCAAAAGTGAGGCAAAAACTACCTGCTTAAGGTATTCGGTAGAACCAGAACAAGTGGTGACTCACTCAACTTGAAGCTCATTGCCTTCACCCTTGATGCTGTCCTGCCCCCCATAACCAAGATTATCAACCATTCCTTTATGCTGTCCCAGTTCTCACTCAAGTGGAAGTCTGCACTGGTGACCACAATCCACAGAGCAGAGACAGGGCTGTGCGAATCGTTTTTTTGTGCGACTACAACGTTTGGTAAAGCCAACAGCGTTCTACATCAAAGTAGTAATAGTCTCAGTAAAGTATTGTAACATAACAAGTGCTCTAATATCAGTTTTTTCATTCCTGATCTGTCCCTGTACCAGTCATAGCTTTAGGAGAGGCAGGGCAGTTCAATACAGATTACATGAGAATGAAAACACTAAGCGTAGAGCTGACTGCAGCTTAATGCAGCTGAATCTAGTATCTGACTACTATAAAAGAATATGAGTTTATCTTATGAATTTATTGAAAAAGAATATTTATGTACTGCTATTTGATTAGTTAATACCTACATTATGAATAGGGTTTACAAGATGTTGCTTTCTTTTCTTTTTCAGCATGTAGATCCTGAAGCCATATTCAAAGTTGCCCTAACGTTGTCTCTATGCCCAACGTTGTCTCTATGCCCAATATACTTTATAGGCCAGGTATTAGGAAGGGCAGAGTTTGCAAATGATGATACTCTTTAATTTTGATAAAAACAGTCTTTTCACGGTTTATGAAGTCCTGTGAGATAACTATTGATATTAAAAGGATATGGTGACCCTGGAATGTAATAATTACGTATATTTCCTTTGTTTTCTTTTATTAGTTAGAAAAGGGGTGGAGTTATCCATATCACCTGATTTTCACAGTATAAAAGGAGAACTGTTTCATTGTTAATCAGGAGATTGGAAGGACTAGACATATTCTGTCCTGCAAGTGAGAACACAAGCTGCCTTCTAGTGTTGGTATATTGTATTATATGATTTATGCTTTCTTATTTTCCTCTGTTTATTTCGTTTGCTGTTCAGTACTCCTTTTTGTTTTGTAATGAAATAAAAATATTTATGTTTTCATCCGAACCTGGTGTTGCTGGTGTCCTCCTTCAATCCCCACATCCTCACAGTGGCAGTGATGGGATTTGAAGGTCTGACACTCCAGGCTTTCTGATACTGATAAGTATCTGTGGAGGCACCAGATGTTGGAGGGAGAGCAGCATAGTGGTGCCCATACTAGGGCAATGGCTGCTAAAATTGGAGAAACCTTGTTGCCCAGACTCAGAGATGTAAGGCGTAAGATGGCCAAGACAGAGGAAGAAGGCGCTATTGGAGGATATATAGAGGAAGAAGAGGAGAAGGAAGTGGAGAAGACAGTCAATCCACCAGTTGGTGATGCACAAGATTTGTTACAATGGCTGCAGCAGGTGACTCTTAAAAAACAGAGGAAGCGGGACAATCAACGTAATGAGGCTAGTTGGGCAGACACCATGTGAGCCATACAGGCACTAGGTACTGGTCGAGCTCTGGTAGCTGTGGATGGTCCAAAGGGCATAAAATTAACTAAATTATCAGAGACTGGTGATATTGAAACATATATTACAACCTTTGAGCATATTGCACGAGCATATAGCTGGCCTAGAGAACAGTGGGTTATTCGACTTGCCCCCTATCTTACCGGGAAAGCCCAGCTGGCGTATGGACATATTGAGGGTGGACTTAGTGATAATTATGATGCAGTTAAAGAAGCCATATTGAAATGTTATGACATATGTTTAGAGACATATCAGCAAAGGTTTAGAGGCTTGAAATTCCAAGTAACTGATACACCACAAGAAACGTATACCAGATTAAAGGACCTGTGTAGAAAATGGCTGTATCCTGGGGCTAGTGCTGAAGAACAAATGATGGAGGCCATAGTATTAGAACAGTCTGTGAGAATTCTGCCACAAGATGTCCAAATGTGGGTCAAGGAGCATCAGCCAGAGACTGCTGTGAAATATGTTAGCCTGGCTGAAAACTATTTAGTGACACAGCCACATCGGCAGAAGGGGCACACAACTTCCAGTCCAGCATTCCCCACAGTAAGAACTTATAATTCTTCAATGAATGCTACTGGCGGAGGTGTGAAGACTATAAAATCTGGCAGGCCATGTAATCCAGATATCATTTGTCACATCTGCCAAGGCAAAGGTCATATTGCCCATTTCTGCCCTAAGAAAAAGACAATACCGACACATTTAGCCCTTGCCAATTGGGGACAATATATCACCTCTGTCATAGTTAATGGACAGGAAGTGGCTGGCCTCCTTGACTCTGGAAGTTGACAAACCCTGGTAAAATCCAACCTGATACCTGATACAATGGACACTAAAACAGCCACTGGAGTTACTTGTAGTCATGGGGACTCACACTATTACCCAGTACAGACTTTAGATGTTCAAGTACAGGGGACTGTTCAATGAATGCCAGTAGGCCTAGTTCCACACTTGCCAATACCAATTGTCATTGGCCATGACCACCCAGATTTTGAATCTTTACTAGCCGAAACTGCACAGGTGGGAGCAGTTACCACTAGGGCCCAGCACAAATAAAATATGGATTTAAACCTATTATTTCCTTTTGAGGAAGACATATGTGGACTGCCAGGGAAGACACACAAATCCAGACGTGAGAAGAGGTTGGAAGGTTGGACAAAGAAAAATGGAAACAAATTCATGTGGACAACTGTGAAAAAGGGACCAAAGACATTGATATTGATATTGTTAAAGACATTCCTAAAGAGACATTTGAGTTAGAATAAATGCATGATGTGTCTCTAAAAACATTTTGCTTACAGGTGGGGAAAAGCAGTGGGAATGGGCCAAAGTTGGTGCTACAGAAGGGTTTGTTATATAGGGAGTGTATCAAACCAACTACTGGGGAAGTGTTTTTTCAACTGATGGTACCAGAGGTCTATAGGAACCAGCTCCTTTATATAGCTCATGATATCCCTTTAGCTGGTCACCAAGGGATGGAAAGGACACTAAACAGATTATTATATCGATTCTTTTGGCCTGGGATACACAAACAAGTGTCAGACTATTGTAAATCTTGTGTGCACTGTCAGAAGGTATGTCCCATCCTTAAAAAAGGATAAGGTACCTCTACAATCTCTACCTCTAGTCACCACACCTTTCCAATGAATTGCAATGGATGTGGTAGGCTCACTTCCTAAAAGTGCCAAAGGAAATCGCTTTATTTTAGTTATATGCGATTATAACACAAAATACCCTGAAGCGATTCCCTTGCATACCATCACCGCAGGGAAAATAGCGGAAGAACTTGTAAAAATGTTTTCCAGAATGGGAATTCCAAGAGAGATCCTTACAGATTGGGGTAGCAATTTGTGCTCTCAAATTATTAAAATGTCTATATCAGTCCCTGGGGGTTCATGCCATACATACATCACTGTATCATCCACAAACTGATGGGTTGGTTGAGCATTTCAACCAGACCGTAAAATGAATATTGCAGTTGTTTACTCAGGATGAAGGAAAACACTGGAACCAATATCTCCCTTGCTGGTATCCTCCTTCAATCCACACATCCTCACACTAATCTTCGCATGTCGCTGCTGTTGCTACATATGGAACTGCGGATTGTGTGGCAATGAAATGGGGATGTACTGCATGATTTCTGGTGTTGTACATACTTGGACTTTGATTGAATAACACAGTCTATGACTATTACTTCAGAGTCATCAACAGCCACAGCTACACCAGAACTTTGAGGAGGGGAGCTTGACTAACAGACTGTTTGCAAACAGCCACCTTCACTTTCTTTTTTTTGAGTTCCCAAATGGGGTTACTAGCATCGTCATTATCATAATCATCATCTACAAATTCACTTTGGTTTTATGTGATAAGGGTGATTCCCTTATCTCGCGGAACACAAACCGCAAACAAAAAACAGTCCAACATCAAAAGGGCACCCGAAACAACTTTGACCAGTTCAAAGGTGACAGTTGCTACCCTTCTCACTGCAAAACAGTACAAAATTATTTTTATGAGAGGGCTATGCCCTGCTCCCTCAGACTAATTGATTATCAACTCCGGGGGCTGACTTAGATGCAATGACAAAAAGTCAGCAAAGAATTTACCCTGCACCAGGAACCAAACCTAGATCCACTGGTTTCATAGGTGGTGGCTCTAGCCACTGCACCAAATGGCCAGCTCAGCAAGGCTTGGCCAAAAACCTTCTTTTATCCTGCTATAGCAAGTGTAGCTCCCTGTTACACTCACCATACAGGGTAGCGCAATACCATTCACACAAAGTAGAAGTGGTATTATTGAATCATTCACATTGAGCCGCTGAATAATATTCACTCATATAGGGTGCTACCAATAACTTTGGATGCTGTCCCCCTCTGGAGATGTTCCAAGCACAGTTTCAATTTTATCACCCACGCTTTTTTCGTCAACATCTGAACGTTTAGATGGCCTAACCTCAGGATCAGTGGAAACATGAGACTGTGAGTCATCATCGTTATCAGAATAACAACTTCCACTGATAATAGTCTTCTTGGCAGCAGTGCCACAGCCAGAAACAGCTTTGCATGACTGTCTCTTCGAGGGCATTTTTTAAGATTACACAGAAAATTAACAGCAACTTTATATTTCTGCAGTTTTGGGGGAATGGGAAGCAAAACACTAATGAGATGCAGCTGCACAGGCACAACAAAAGACCTTAACCAGTCTTCAAAAATCCAAAATTTCAAAAACAATACATTGTTTTGCAGGGAGGGGGTGGTACAGCAGTAGCTACACAGAAGCAGGGAAAATATTGCTGACTGGCTGAGAAATTCAGAGCACTGCTATTGTGGTGCTGCAATCAAATGCATATCAATTAACAGTATGCACGCAGATTAAAGGCCAAGCACAGAAACTTTAACTGTTCAGTAAACTGTAACACAGACAGTCTTTTAAAACTACTGAAAAAATGCCCAGCAAACAGAAAAAATGTATAAAATAATTAAGTGAAGTTGTACTGTGTGTACCTGAACACACAAAAAATAAAATACTAGTCAACAACAGTTGGAAAAACTGCCTTTCTCACTAATCTCCCTTCTACACCACAGATTCACCCCTTCCCTGAAGCACTCTTCTACCGTGCCTGTCAGTAAACAGACTGAATGTACTAAATTAACATTCAATATTCACACAAAATCAATAAATGTTTGATGATATAAACACGCAAGGGTTTACTACAATCGATGTACTAAATTTTGACACAAAATGTTGTGGCAAAGATGTGTTTTTAAAGGTTTTACAATGGTTTGACTCTCAGAACTCTGAGAGCAAACTGTCTTCAGCATCACACTACACACTCTATGCTGAACTGAGGCTGTGGAAGACAATATAGAGCCCACGTGACCTTACATCCATGAATCACTGCAAAATTCAACTTAAAGAGCAAAAAAAAGGTGAAGTAACGTGTAGTCCATAGGGAACAATGGGAATGTTGTATTACTTCAAGATGCAAAGTGATTCACTTTGCTTTGTGAAGCATTAAGCAACAGTCAGGTTCTACACAAAATACTACCCGTTGCAAATTTTAGGCAGTTCGCCCACCTCTAGCAGTAATGTCAAGGAGGAGAGGCAGGCTTGAGAGATGAGTGAGCCAGAATACTGGACTTCCAATGGCAAGCACAATCTGGCTCTAAAGTGGATCTCCTGTTCTGCAGGAGCAGGGGATCATGGCATGTGGCATGCAAACGCAAAAGGAGGGCAGTGCTCATCAAGTGCAAAAATGCTAAAAATTTATCAATGAACAAATCTGAAAATCAAGCACACAATCCCCTGCACTTTGTGGCATTCTGACACAAAATTAAAGGAGTATGACCATCTACAGGTACAACTGCATATTCCTTTAGCCATCAGAAATTTACAAAAAAAAAAAAACAGAGTTGCTAGCCAGTGGGCCCCAGACCTCCATGTCAAGAAGGTTGGTGTTGATTTGTAGAGGCTGTACAGCCCTCAAGAGATGCAATATCAATGTTTGCTAGTGGGATCATCTGAGTATACACCTAAAGCCGCGTGTATCTTATTTCTTGTAGAGGCATACCAGGGGACACAATAGGCCTATGTCTCCATTCTGCTGCCACCCACAGCCAGCCATATAAGGCATGGGGCATGATCCAGTCAAGGATTTTAATGTCAACACAGCCACGGAACAGGAGCTGGCATCCATAGGTGTCCATAGTACACCTGGGATCCACATATGTTGCCCTGTACCCCACATAGCCAAAAATCCTGGATTGTAGAGTATATTAGAATACAGTATGTATAAAAGTGAAATATAAAACCAAATTCTTTTTCTTTCATAAATACAGTATGTATATATACAAATATCTGGGTTTGAATCTCACAGCTTCCACTTGCATACTGTGTGACCCTGAGGAAGCCACTTAACTTCCCTGTGCTCCCAGGTTGCACCTGTAAAAAAGCTTTCAGCTTAGTGTGCTACTCCTGGTTAAACAACTAAAAAAACAAAAAAAAAAAACATTACTTTATTACTAATGTATGTAATGTATATAACCAGTAACAACAAAGCAAAATGTATAAAGTGTTGTTATTTTTATTTACGCTGTTTCATAGAAAAAGCTTAAATTGCTTCACATTTTGATAATAGTATTAAAGTATTGGGGGGGTGGTTACTGCTAGGTACTCAGACTACCTAAGTGAATAGCAATCTAAGGGGTCTTCATTATCTGCTCTCATAAAATGCTGGCTGTTTCAACAATCCATTTTACAGTGGTATACTGATGTGGACTCATGATCTACAGTAGTAATGCAGTACTGTTGTGAACAGGCTAACATGCTTAGTCTACATTGAGGTGTATCTCCTCATTTACCAACAATATGGTATGCTAACCATCTGTTTGCTTGTCAATGACACTAATTGAAGGAGTCTGTCTGTCAAATCGTTAGGATGATCTGACTCAGATGAAACTGCAAGCTGTCATTTAATAATTCTTTATCATTTTTTCCAATCTGTGCTGCATTTATTTTGTTAGAAAAGCAGCAATCTAAGTGTACGTGTCATTTTGTTTTATCTGTGCTAAACATTGGACTTTCAGAGAGAAAAGACAAAAAAACAGAGTTTCTGATTCTTCTCTCATGAAATGACTGGCTGTATGAGAATGTAAAAAAAAAAAAAAGTCCTGTACTAGGGGATCAAACCCACAGCCTTTAACTCTATCCCTTACAAAGGTATACATGCAGTCCACTAAGCTACTGGCCCTCTTAAGAAGTCAGCTTCTAGTATACAGTACATTGTGGTCATTTTTAAACATGTAGTGCTTAAAGTATTTTTATTTCATAAACTGTGCAAAATTGAACTTTCTGACTAAGATGATAATTAAGGGATCTTCTGTATCTGCTCTCATAAAATGCTGGCTGTTTCAAAAATCCATTTACATTGGTAAATTGATGTGGACCCATGATGCAGTAATGCAGCACTGATACGAATAGGCTAACATGTTTAGTCTACATTGATGTGGTTCTGTTCATTTACCCCATAATATAGTATGGTAACATTTTGTTTTGCTTGTCAGTGACACTAACTTTTTTTCAAGCAGCCAGTCATTTTATGAGAGCAGATACTGAAGATTCATTATTTTTTGTTCTACTCAGAAAGTCCAATTTTGCAGTTTGCAAAATGAAAAATACATTGAGCCCTACATACAGTAGATACATAGATGCTGTCAGCAGATAAGACCCACTATGCCCATCCAGTCTGCCCATTTAAGGTGCATAATGAAGTGTCCAGTGACCTTTATGGTCCTTGGCTTTAGCTTTTTCTTTCAATCTCTATTATGCCTACATGCTTAAAAATGACCACTATATGTACAAGTTGAATTCTTACAATGAATGTTAGTAGGTTAGTGGATGGAATGTATACCTTTGAAAGTGGAAAAGCTAAAGGCTGTGGGTTTGATTCCTTGTATATGACTTAATTTTAAATGCAGCACTGACTGATTCAGAAAATAAAATAAAATGCAATGTAGGGTAGGTAGGTAAAACTTTATTTTTATATAGGAAAATAAATACATGTCATTTGGACTATTACAGTCCAGATTGCAAGACAGTCCTGTGTTTATCGACAGTTATGATAAAATTGTTTCAAAGAGTGACATTTATACCAATACATGGACTTACTACAAAAGATGCAAAGAACATAAAAATAATTCCTTACAATTAAAAATCGCAAAATTTGTGGGCTTATTAAGTGCATTGACAGGTAAATGAGAATAAGTCTTTGATTGCTGTGGTAAAAGCATGTAATGTTTATGGAAGAAACCAGCCACACTTCAAAAAATTCATTATTTTGTTTTATTTCTTTTATTTTCAAATAGCAGATCCTCCTGGTACTCAATGTTTCATCTGTAGGGCTTCCTCAGGGGAGAGGATCTGTATGTAATCAATATTGGCCCAGATATTCAAACTGCACCAGTTTGTGGCACAAGCCTATGCGCCGCTCAAAATAGTTGCGCAGGAGTGCAGCCAGGGTGATATTCAACGGAGTTGTGCTATGGCGCAACTGCTTTGAATATCGCCCCATGGCCACCCCCACTGTGCATGGCGCAGTGGAACTGCACCAGTGCAAGTGGTCAGAGTGGAGCATTGAGATGCAGTGGCACAAGTTCCATTGCGCCATGCACAGCACCTGCGATATTCAAAGGGTGACATGCAAATGGGGCCATAATTTATGCAAGGTACAGGGGGCCATTTGCATCTGATTATGGCCCCATTTGCATGCCATTAGCATGCAGGTGCGCTGATCCCCGATGACTTGCGCCTGGCACCCTGCCAGGCAGCAGCCCGTCGAGGACCCGATTCCCGCAGCCTGATCGCGGGACGTCCCGTAAGGGACAATGAATGTCTCCTATCCCTGGTGGTCCAGTGGACTGCAATTAGCCCGATCGTAGGCATAACTGTATCCCCCAGTAGCCCAATCTGCGGGCATAACTGTATCCCCGAGTAGCCCGATCATGGGCATAACTGTATCCCAATTAGCCCGATCACAGGCATCAGTATCCTCCCCAAAGTCCAATATCCTGGTGGTCCAGTGGACCGAACAGAGCCGATTGCGGGCAGCATTCCTCACCCCAAGTCTGAAATCCCTGGTGATCTAGTGGACCCCCACCCCCCCGCCCACTGAGCCCCACCACCCACTCCCCGTCAGCTGGTGGGCAGCAGCACCCCACCACCTGCCACCCCATCACCTGCCAACTGACAGCTCGATATGGCTGCACACCCATTGGTTCAGAGCATGAGCCAATGGGCGTGCAGCCCATACTACTAGTCAGTCAGATATGTGAATGAATTCATTCACATATCTGGACTGACTAGCTCTGATAAACTGCATACCCAGTAGGCTCATGCTCTGAACCAATGGGTGTGCACTCCAAGCTGTCAGTCAGCAGGTGGTGGGCCGAAGGCGGGTGGGTGCTGCCGCCCACCGGCTTGATGGGTGTGGAGCAGGGTGGTGGGGCCCGTGGTGGGTGGGGTGGTGGGTCCACTAGATCACCAGGGATTTTGGACTTAGGGGTGAGGAATGCCGCCATGATCAGTTCGTGGTCCACTGGACCACCAGGATATTGGAATTTGGGATACTGATGCCCATGATCGCCTAATGGGGGCATACAGTTATGCCCGTGATCAGGCTGCTCGGGGGATACAGTTATGCCCACAATCGGGCTAATCGTGGTCCACTGTACCACCAGGGATATTGGACTTGAGGGGGGATACTGATGCCCGCGATCGGGGCATGGGGGGGCGCTGCCAGGTGCGATGGGAACAGGTGATGGCCACCCACAGGTGGCAGCTGCTGTGTTGCACCCTGCAATGTGCAGCTCACCTGTGGGTGGCCCTCGACTTGTTCCTTTTTTTTTTAGGCGTAACTTTGTGCAGGTGCAGGTAGGTGTTGCACCTGCATAGCTCTGCAGCCGGGCTGGGTGGGCTGTGCAGTTTGTCAGGCGCCCCCCCCACCTGTGCCACGCATACATTACTGATGCACCCGGTGCATCGGGATTTAATGCTGGGCACTTTTCCCTTTTAAATATCGCACTGGGGCGCATCAGTGGGTTGTGCATGGTGCAACACCGTTGCGCCATGCGCAACCCTTTTGAATATCTGAGCCATTATATACAATTATTATACATGCATAGAAATCACATGTTGTTTACTGTATTACACAATTTTAAGAACATTTATGTTACCTTATTTCCCTTTTGGACTTTATAAGTACATATGTCTATATATGCTGCTCACTTTTCTCTTGCCATATTCTAGATACTGGCATTGTCATTTACTCACAGAATAGTCCCTACGCTACTACTAATCACATTTTTAGTACACAACATAATTCATAACTTAATTGTAGATTCTTATGGGCATACAGTCTGCTCTGTTGATCTAATTACTTGGTGCATTCTATTAAGTTTAAATACCACATATTAAATGGAGAATTCATTCTATTTCAATCACTGTATAGCAATCCTTAGTACATAGTAGAGGGCCATACCTATTTTGCTGTCATTTGTTAAGTAATTCAATCAATGTTCTTGTTTTTTTCAAATGGTTAAGGTTTTCCTAATATAATACAGAAAAAAAAGGCATCATTGTGTGTGGAAAAAAAACAATATATTTCAGTTAGATAACATTTACAAAAGTCATCAGCTACAGCTATCATACATGCTGTAGTGGAGTGCTACTTGTTCTGGAGACTTTACCTACGTAAGGACATAGACAGGGTACAGAAGGTTCAGAGGAGGGCAACAAAGATGGTACATGGATTGCATCACAAGTCCTATGAGGACAGGTTGAAGGACTTGAATATGTACTTCCTGGAAGAGAGGAGGGAGAGAGGGGATATGATAGAGACATACACGTATCTTATAGGGAGGAATAGGGTGCAGGAAAACACTATTTTTAAGCGAAAAAGATGTTCTAGGACTAGAGGGCATGGGATGAAGTTGGAGGGAGGACAGTTCAGAGGAAACATGATGAAGAATTTCTTCACAGAACAGGTGGCAGACAAGTGGAACACCCTGCCAGAGGAAGTGGTGGGGGCTGAAACAATCACGGGATTTAAGAATGCATGGGATAGACATATATAGAATAGTGGATGGACAACCATCCACAACAAGGCTGTTTTTCCCTTGAGGGAGTTGATGACATCAGAGACCTCGAGAGTGAAGCTCGAGAGGTCTCGCTGATGTCATCAACATCCCGAGAGGGAAACGCAGCCTTAGTTGTGGATGGTCGCCCATCCACTGTTTTATATAGTGTATGGGGTTTTTTTTTAGCTTCACATAATTTTATCGATATAATTACTTGTGGGTGCTGCTCTTTTCCCGCTGGTGCTCCTGCTCGCTCCCGTTCCGCTGCTGCCACTTATGATCAGTCCCGCTTCTTACTTTACTTTTCCGCACCACTTATTTTTAAAAATAAAAAAAAAACAGTTTTTCCGAAAGGGAACCATGTATGGTTCTAGTCCATGTCCCGACTCTGAACTTGAAAGTCGGTGACTGTGCTATCGCCGCTACGCTAAATCACGCCCGCATGTTTGTGCTTTTTTACATCGGCGTAAGCTTGAGCTAATCAGGTGGCAGGTCAAAGTTAAAAGTTGTTGTACTATCGATGTGACATCAGAACGATAGTACAACAACTTTTTTGACCTTTGAACTGTACTACAACAAGATTTCAGCAGTTGCTGAAATCCATTGACAATAGGCAGCACCCATATACTATAAAGGAATTCTGGAGGTCAAGGGTAAGGGGCAACAGACTTCTAGGAAAACATAAAGTGAACTTACAAGCTCAAATGGGCAGACTGGGTGGGCCATAAGCCCTTATCTGCTGACACTGTTTATGTATCTATGTATCTATGTATCTATGTATCTATGTATCTATGTATCTATGTACCTGTCTCACTACTGCCATCTACTGTTTAATTTTGAGCTTTGCTGCTTATATAGAGACTGGCACTAATGCAAAGTAATACATGTGTTTGCTTATTTTATACTCATTCTTATCTATTTTATTACTATAACCCAATTGTATTATTAATAAAAGCAGCATATATGCATTTCTCACATTTAGAATTTGTTTTGCGCTTCTAGTGTCTTATAAACCATTCTCTTCATTATGAACTTCTAATTTCTCAAGTTTGTTTGCTTCTTGCTGCATTCACCAACACTTAACAGCACTATGTACCATCCCTTTAATATCGTGTTCTAAGATATACAAAATAGAGACTATAGTAAAAGAACTATACAAAAGGCAAAAAACAGATTAGAAAGACAAGATTTGCAAACACAAACAGAAGATGCAGTAACAAAGAGTAATGGAAACAGAATATGCTGTCATTAGAATACTCAGAGTACACGGAATCAATCAAAAAGATTCTAAACAAAAACTGGGACATTCTTAGCACAGTGAATGTTGGTGCTTTTAAAAGTAAACCAATCACTGCTTCAAAAAAAGCAAAAACCATAAAAAATAGATTGGTACTTTTGGAATGTGTAGAAAATGTTAAACTCAGAGGACAGTTATTGTTAGGCCAAACTGAACCAGGAATGTACCCATGTGGACATTGTGTGCACTGCTGGAATACCTCTTACAAGAGACAATCCTGTAATCCAGCAGGAGACAAGAGGTATAAAATGAATGCACCAGTAACATGTGACACTGACCATACAGTATACTTACTAACATGCCCATATTCCAAGTTTTACATGGGACAACCAACAAGGCCATTAAAATAAAGGATAATTGAGCACAAAAGCAATATTAAGACTGATGTCATGACATCACCAGTGGCACGCCATTTTTGTGAAGCTAAACACTCTTGTCTCGAACCTAAAATTATGGGGAATTGAGAAAGTTGAGATGCCAATGAGAGGAGGAGACTGGAATAAACAGCTAGAAAACCATGAGAAGTACTGGATCTACACCCTGAACACATTGCGTGATAGATGGGGATTAAATGAGGACATTAATTGGTCAGTCTGTTGGAAAAAGTGAAACAAAAAATGAAAACAATTAGTTGGAAGATTGATGGTATAAGAACATCCTAAAGCTTTGAACATCAGTTAGACATAATGACACTATCAAGATGAATCACTAATAAAGAGCAAGTTATTCCTCTTAGTCTCCAACACACAACCCCCCCACCCGATGACAGCCCCCATAGTGTGATACTCACACATCCCTCTGTGATGACTTCACCCTCACAAGGACTAGATAATGTGTGCATATAGATGTCTGAGATGTAAATCTCATTGAAAAGCATTGAACTGGAGAATAAGTAACCTGTGAAACATAACGGTGACACTATATGTTATATTTAGAACATAAAATGTAAGAAATGGTTAAGTAACTTAGTTACAAACTTTCACAAATCCCAATACAAAGTGGTTCAGTTTGGGGTTCTTTAGACACCCCCCCCATAGAAACTCTTGGAATTGCCGGGGGGGGGGATGAAAAACCACTCATGGTCTTGGACACCCTTAAGTCACTTTAGAAGATTTTGGATCATTCAAATTGGTGCAGTATTAAAAACAAATATATTTTTCCTGAATATCTCAAAGTAGTGGACAGTAGTGATAAAAGTCAATGCTATAATCATTAAAAGTAATAAAAATGAGGACTTCTGGTGTGAACACCACCTGAATGACAGCCTGAACACAGAGCTCTGCACCATCGCTACCTTAATCCACCACAATCCACCTTCTATCACTGTCATCTAAAGCCCAAAGAAGCCAAATCTAAGGAGAATGTCAGCTTGGAACAAAATGAGGGATAAATCGAGAACCCAGACCCAGAAACAGCTTAAGACTTTATTAGAGTATGCTCAACCTACACAGGCTGCAACATCTGTGGCTTCACAGTGACTGGCCCCTGACCCAGACTGCTCAGATGACGGAGCTTGCTCCATCACTTCAAAGGAATTATGTGCCACTTTACAGAGAATAAATGCTACGTTGGAGTGATTAGAAACAAGAGTGCTAGATGACCACCAGAAACTCAATAATCTAGAGCAAAAAACTGGCCAAACAGAAAAAGCACTTTCGGATTGTTCCACCACCATGGACATCCATAACACAGCCTTGCTTGATTTACATCGAAGGGAACTACAGCTAGGAAAGAGACTTGAGGACCTAGAGAACAGAAATAGGTGGAATAACATCCGCATTCACAGATTGCTGGAGGACACTGAAACCACCCCAATGCCTGCATTCATGGAGTCATTCATGAAAGAAATATTGGCTCTCCCACCAGATAAGCCCCTTAATATTATAAGGGGCCCACCGCTCTCTGGTCCCCAAACCACTAGATCCAAAGGCTAGACCACGATCACTTATTCTGGCTTTCTGGGACTTCAGAGTCAAGGAAGAGATGTTGAAGACTGCATGGGAGAGAAAAGAAGTTCTATTCGGGGACACCAGACTCTTTTTTGAGCAAGACTACATGCCTCAGCTTTTAGCCAAAAGACATAAAGTCCTGTTAATAGTTCACCTCCTTCAAACAAAGGGCATTAAAGCTTTTATTGAGTACCCTGCTAAATTAAGGGTACTCATCGAGAAAGGTACATGCAGATTTCTAGACTTAGGGGTAGCCAGTTGCTATCTCCAAACTTTGGACAGTTCCCTTCCACTAGATGTCACCACCCAGCAAAGATTCAATGTGGCTGAGAGACTGTGGCAAACAGTAGGAACCAAACGTAAGGGACTGCGGGACTGCCCGGGCACTTCCAGTCCATGGGACAAGGTTCATCTACATAAAGAATCCACTAACACAGCAGAAGATGGCACAGATTCGGGGCAGCAAAACAACAACTCGCAACACTCTGCAGGGGATACTTGTCCTGGTGAACTGCATTGAAGACTGCAACACCTGAGCAACCGGAAACTAGCTATTGGGATCATGAGTGTTCCCTAGAAACAGCTTAGATGGACCTCATTGCAACTTAAATAGTGGGACATTTAGTTAATATGTTTATGGTGCTAAGTGTACATTTTAGATAGTGTCTGTCCCCCACAGATCAGAATTATGTTCAGTGGATTGCAGAGGGCAGCCAAGGGAGATTCAGAAGCTGAAATGGTATGTCTGTGGGAGTGTGCGGGGGCTCCTCCCTGCAGGTCCTTCCTCATGCTGTCTGTCTCTGCTGTGGGGAAGGGGGAGTCCATGGTAAAGCTGGGTGGTCTCGACATCCTGTATACAAGAAGGGCAGCAGATGGAATACCTGATGGAGCACAGGAGAAAAAATTTGGCCTTCCAGAGATTTTTTATGGCAGTTAAAAAGGGACCTAGTGGCCAGGTTGCTAACTATATCTGGTGAGCACTGGCGCAGGACCCCCAAGGAATGTTTGGCCAATGTAATAACATACCCACAATAATCAGGACAGGCTCTAGTGGCTAGTCTGGTGTTGCCTCTTGGTGGATCCACTGGCCAAGAGCCTGAAATATGTGTTTTACCTCTGAGACTAATTTGAACTCGACCTCTTCCATTTGCTCCGTGGGTGCGAGAACTGCTGGGTATGGTGTTCCAATTTGTCTTAACACTGATTGTTGCCTTTCCATCAGATGTTGGAGAAAATAACCACTGTGGCCAAATTCGGGGCTCCCTTACCTTTCGGCAGATTGATGGTAGAATGGGGGGGGTCTCCCCACCATCCGCGCACTACCTAACTGAAATAACAGCAGTTTCTCTTTAGATCAGGAGTTACCTCCCTTGGTGGCCTACCTGTAGTACTCATTAACATATGGTGATGGGGAAGATACCTTTGTTTGTAAGGCTGTTAAAGGCATCAGGCCAGAACTTTTTACTCACAAGCCAGTGCATCTGTTCAATATAGCCCTTCCATCATTAGGGCCGAATGGTGGCCCAAGTTGGACTGAATACCCACCTTTGCAGGGGATTCAACCATACCACATAGCACCATCATAGTGTTGTGTGTGACTCCACGGCTAATACATCTTGAAGTGATTACTACATTTCATTTGGTTGTTGTTAAAAAATTATATTGATGTTTGTATTAAAGTTAAATAGTGAATATAAAATTCTACAATGTAGAGATACCCTAGAAACAGCTCAGTACCTCCCCCTACTGGCATGGTCACTCTTACCTCCTTTTTGGGACAATGGCTGACCTAAAAATCATCTCTCTCAATGTGAGGGGATCAATAACCTAATTAAAAGAACTAAAATCCTACAGGAGCTCCAAAGACAGAAAGCCACCCCAGCATTTCTACAAGAGACCCACTTAACCCCTCAGGAACTTATAAAGTTAAGGAGATCCTGGGAAGGCCAAGTATACTCTTCTCACTATGAGGCCACCCCACACCGCAGAGGGGTGGCTATCTTGGTGAGAAGGGATACCCCTTTAGAAGTTAATAAAGTAAAGACAGACCCAGAGGGTCAGTTTATTCTCCTGGAAGGGAAATATAGGGGACAAAATTGTGTATTAGTGAATCTATTTGCCCCAAACGAAGAAACCCCCCGTTTAAAATTTTTAGAAAAAACAATTAAGGAAAGAGTTATGGATGCACAGAGTCTGATTATAATCTGTGGTGACTTTAATGAGGTGATTAGTACTGGGGAGGACCGTTCAGGGCATACTCGGGGTCATGCCACTAGGACTGGTAAATTAATCCTAAGATTAAACCAGGAACTAGGTCTAGCAGAAACCTGGTGGTTTCTGCACCCTAGAGATAGAGACTTTACATATTATTCCCCAAGACATCAAGGTTACTCATGAATCAACTAGTTTTTAACCTCCACTAATTGGATGCCTAGTGTCACAAGATGTGAAATAGGGAATATTACTATAGCTGACCACTGTTAAGACTCCCTTTGAGACATGCTGGAGACTAAATAACAGACTCCTCACCCAGGAAGAATTTAAAGAGCTGATATCTCATACACTCCAGACCTTTATACAAGACAACCCCAGTGGAGACACTAGAGAGGGTATCCGGTGGGACACACTGAAGTGTTGCCTGAGGGGTGCGAGTATCCAATACTCCAGCAAACTTAAAAAAGAAAGAGTACAAAAAAGAGTGACCCTTGAACACAGAGTAGCCAACCTAGAATCTTTACATAAAACCAACCCTGAAGAACGAACCAAAGCTGAACTAGAACAAGCAAGAAGAGATCTTAATAAATTAATAGATATTCAATGCGAAGGGCAGATCTGATATACAAGGCAGAAATTTTTTGAAAATGGCAATAGGGCTGGCAGACTATTAGCTTGGCAATTATTAAAGAAACGGCAAGTAGAGCAGTTACACAACTAAAGTAGAAGGGTGAACTGTCCCTAATAACCTCTTCGTCAGACATAGCTAAAACATTCGCTAAATTCTACTCTACCTTATACAATGCAAACCCCACACCTGACCATCAGGAGAAAATTAAACAGTTTTTGAACTCCTTACCTATGCCCCAATTGGATGAGGCATCCAAATTGGCACTGAGCTCCCCCCTAACGAAGCAGGGGGTGATGGCAAAAATCAAAAACCTGAAAAATGGTAAGGCTCCGGGGCTTGACAGCTTCCTGGCCAAATTTTACAAAGAATTTCTCCCTAAATTAGTTGACATGATGCTGTCAACATATAATGAAATTATGCTGGATCATAAGCCAGTCCCATCTCCTGGAATCTAGCACAAATATCAGTGGTTCTGAAACAAGGGAAGGATGCCCAACTTCGCAGCTCATGCAGGCCGATCTTCCTTCTCCCTGTGGATATGAACATTTTAACCGGTATCATGGCAGATAGACTCCAAGTATATATATCTAGGCTGATTTATCAGAATCAAACCTGCTTTATAGCAGGGTGCATCCTCCAAGATAATATACGGAGGCTACTTAATATTATCTATGGTCAAAAACATTCTACTTCTTTTCAAGTGGCTATCAGTATGGACGCAGAAAAGGCTTTCAACAGGGTGGACTGGTACTTTATGTTGGCCACCCTGTCAAAATTTGATTTGGGGACAACTTCACCTTTGTGGTCTCAGTCTTATATCACAGGCCGGTTATGGTCATTGGCCATTTTTCAGACCGCATACCTTTAAAAAGAGGTACCAGACAGGGCTGCCCACTTTCCCCCCCCTGATCTTTGCCCTAACAATAGAACCTTTGGCAATTTGGATCCATAATAACCCTAATATCTCAGGGATACTGGTCGGCACACAAGAACAGAACAGCAGATGATTCCCTTTTCTTTCTGAGGGATCCACAGCACTCCCTGTTACATCTGCTGGAGACTCTTAGGACCTTCGGCTCTCTGGCGGGTTATAAGATAAATATCTCCAAATCTGAAGCCATTGTGCTCATTGGTACCCCTCCGGTGGGTTTTAAATATACTTTTCCATTGCCTGGGCCAAAAGAAATACATTTCAATATCTAGGGGTTCAGTTCTCTGCAGACACCTCAAAACTGTTTCAGAATAACTATGTTAAACTTGATAACACCCTATTAACTGACATAGCCAGATGGAAATTGTTACCCCTTACATTGTATGGCAGAATTCACAAGCTTAAGATGAATGTACTACCAAGATTCCTGTTCTTGTTTCAGACCCTCCCTGTAGATATTCCAAAACACTTTTGAATCCAATTAAATAAAACATTACAAAACTTCTTCTGGGGTGGGAAACACCCAAAGATATCTACCCGAGTCCTACAGACAGCCAGGGAAGGTGGGGGGGGGGGACTGGGTCTTCCCCATTTATACTATTACCCACCTAGCAGCCCAGGGGTCCCAACTTTACACCTGGGCTAGGAGAAGACAGGAATCCGGGTGGTATCACTTAGAGCAAGAGTCACTGCAGAAGGTAAAACTATGGACTGTCCCTACCAGTGTTATATACGCCAATATTTGGACTCTCACTTCGAATCCTTTGGTGAAGCACTCCATATGAATACTTCTTCTACTTCATGAAATAACACACACCCCCAACCAGCTGAGCCCACTCTCCCTCATACGCCATGAAGACACTTTTTCCCCTCCCAAGACCGACTTGGGATATGGATACCGGGAGGGCAGAGGCCTTAACAGATTTGTTCAGCTGACTGATAGAACAGGTTGCCTTCCCTTTATGACATTGCAAGATAAATTCTCTCTATGCAGAGAGGACTTCTTTCGATACCTATAGGTCAGGCACATGATTACTTCAGGAGAAGTCCTACAATTGCTACTGTATGGAGAGACTTGAACCCCTTGGAACAATATTGGTGGGACTTGATTAAGATCTGGGATAAACTAAACTATATCTTGTTGTTATTTAAGGTACTTCTCCCTCCCTTGCCCCCACCATTTTGGAAGACATCAGGAACAGATGGGAGACAGATAGTGGTGAGAAAGTGGCCCAGGCAAGTTGGGCTTGCAGAATTCAGAGGGGCTGTCAGGTGACTTCTTCAGCTTGTTGGAGGGAATTCAATTGAAAATCATAAGCTGGTTCTTTAGGTCTCCTGTCATTATGAAACACTTTCATCCCCAAGCATCACAGGCTTGCTGGCATAAATGTGGTGCTCCTAGGGCAACACTTTATCATATATTTTGGGATTGCCCCAAACTGAGACTGTTTTAGCAACAGATACTTGCTATCATAGAAAGCATGGTGGGGTTCCCCCTCCCTCTGACATTTCAAGATATGGTATTAGGCCTACCAACCCTAACATCCAAAAAGAGAAAACTGGTTGAGCTGTACCAGATTTTAAGAGTGATAGCATTAAAATGTATTACATCTACATGGTTGAACCCTGACCCTCCCACAATGGGGCAATGGATCTCCAGAGTGGAGGAAGTAGAGGGGATGGAACTGAGTACCCATACTATTCACCTAGCCAATGAGAAATATCTGGAAGTTTGGAGGCCCTGGCAAACCTGGAGGGAGAGTCACAGACAAGAGAGAGATGAACAGGACAAGGAATTAAGTCCAGCATGGAGGCACGGGGGGTGGAAAAGGTGGGGGGATGTAGAGATCTACTTTCAGCAAAGGGTCACCTGTAGGTATACAGAAAGGAAGGGATGAGGTACACCGAATATCAGGAGGTAGAGTTTATGGTGTAGAAGAATGTGAATAGTTATTAGAGTTAAGCCATATGTTTGTCTGTAATGATTGGTAATCTGCAGAAACATAAACATTGTACTGGTTTATACTGAGATTTGGAATACCAGCCAGCCACTTTACCTTGTGTGCTAGACTCACTTAAACCTTCATTGTTTGCTACCTTCATATACGGAAGAGAACTTTTAATGGTTCTATGTGATAAAGATGAGTCTGACAGATATTGTAGTGACCATCGCAAATAGCTACGGTCGCTACAATACTTAGAAAAAACATACAAAACACCTTTTTCTATCCGGGGGTAGGCCCCCAGCAACCCCCAAAACTTAAATACTCAATTCTGGGGGGGGGGGTGCGGACCATGGGGCAAGTTATTGGATGCTGAACAAAAAAAATGTATTCTGCCTCTAGCTGGACCTGGGGCTGCTTGCATTGCAAGCGGTGACATACACCACTACGCTATGCAAGCAGCTTGGCAGGAATTGGCTTCAAAGAACACTATATCCTGCAATAGTGAGTACAGCTCCTTGATGTACTCACTATACATGATATAGCGCCGTATTGCACCACCCGCTGTCTTGTAGAGCCCTATTACTGAGTCGCCCAAAAGTGCAGCACTCAATAATCAGTGCTCTACATGGGTACTACCCTTTTAACAACTCTAACTTTACTACCAAGCTAGGGAGAGACAGCTGGTAATACTTCAGTGGACTATAACCACCTTAGAAGGTCTTTGGACCTAGTGTAGAAAGTCTCTTCTCCTTGTGCCTTAACAAACTGGTATGAAGGACTGTAATGAGAACAATTTACTTTACATTAAAACTCTACTAAACAGCTGGCAATGTATAACAATGATAAGTATCTGTATGTAAACTTTGGATTATTTGGCAATACCCAAGTTTTTGGGTATACATTTTAACAATAAAAGATTCTGAAGTGAAAAAAAAAGTAATCAAAACAACATATACAAAGAGACAATTCAAAATATAATAAAATCTGATTTGAAGTAAAATTGGGAGGTCAAAGGGGTCAAGGTGTGACCCCTAGAGTGCTGAAGGGATCAGCAACACCAGCTATGGAGTGACTCATAGTCACATGCCTGGTAGGAGGTGGCTGATTGGCTACTAGCGTGTCTGCCCTCCGTGTCTGGTATTTAAAATGGCAGCCGAGATGAGCAGATCTCTTAGTCTTCCCTGACTGCCAAACATAGAAAACCTCTGAAACTGGTAAGTTGTGCTATCACTGATATTCCCAGTTGCAACATATAGTCCTTTTCGGTACAGTTAGTGATTAGAATGCTATTTCTTTAAACTCTTTAGGAGGCCATGTGGCAAGAGAAGAGTGAGCAGCATATATATATATAGACATATGTACTTATAAAGTCCAAAAGGGAAATAAGGTAACAGAAATTTTCTTAGAATTGTGTAATACAATAAATAACACGTGATTTCTATACAAGTATAATAATTGCATATAATATTAATTACATAGAGATCATCTCCCATGGGGAAGACCTGCGGGTGAAACGTTGGGTACCAGAAGGATCTGATATTTGAAAATAAAAGAAAAAAGACAAAATTATGAATTTTTTAAAGTGTGGCTGGTTTCTTCCATAAACATTGCATTCTGATTCGCCTACACCAGCCCCGAACACAGACTTTGAAATATAGTCAAATTAACTTTGGAAAAGAGAGAAGCCCCAACCTTGGCCTTGAAAAAAGATGAAAGAGTTATTAAATGAGAACTTGTTTCCTAAGTCGCAGATTTCCTTTAATACCAGAAGTGTCCTTTATATGTCAACAGTTGCCTTTAGATACAGGTCTCAGCTTCAGAAGGTACAGCCGGAGTTTTTTTTTTTTCTATTCATAAAGAGACTCGGTTGTCCAGGTAGCCAGTGCATTATTTCAATATTCAGCTGCTCTCAGTCTCCATTAGTAATGCCTTGTCCTTTAGCTAGTGCATTTTTTAATCTTCAGCCACCTTCAGTCCTCTGCAGAGCTGGAAATAATGTTGAATAAACCAATGGTACAAATAATAATAATAATAATTGATAGAGAAGTAACTGCTACAGAGGTAGGATTTAATCTCATTAACACATATTGGCTGAGTGAAACTGTCATCTGCAAAGATGCCAATGTTTGTATTGCAGTATATAGGAATGACAAGGAGGGGTTCACACACGTGAACAGAAGTGTTCTGTATATTGAATCTTCACCTTTCAGACTGTTGTCATTTAGCTAAAATATTTAGGCCATTTGAATGCATGACCTGTCCCTTGCTGTCACTTACTGTACCTCAATCAATAAAGGAAATTCCATTGGAAGGTGTGTTGATAGGTTCCTTATCTCACACCATTTCATGGACGCTGGAGGGATCTGGATGTACGGTAACGTCTTCTGAGGTCCGAACTGATGTTGTAATTGTATGAGTTCAGAGTCAACTAGCTAATGGAATTTGATGTCCTGCACTGACATTGTATCTCTTCCTACAGACTACTCTTGTATGTGCCAGATGCAATAATGAGCAATTACAGTATTTTTACAATTGCTATGATGGCTGTCCATCTCAGAGTATCTAATGGACACTTTCTCACCAGCTATTGTATGACTCCAACTGCAACCACCTCAAGTGTAACCTGACTAGACATAATGTTATATTTTGCCTTCAGCTGGAATAAGCCAACTGCACTAACTTGAGTTTCATGGGACAGGGAGTAAGGATTGTGTTTGTTTTCATTAAAGAGGACAGAATGATGCAACTTTAAAATAAATCAATAAAGAAAATGTGAAGGACTAGATGTCTCTCTGGGGCTTGGGGTGGGGTGCAGGTAGGTTGGCCTAAACAGAGCCCCCAGTATCTGTTCTCTGATTTCACAACACCTTCTGCCCATTTCCTGAGCACCCAAGGGAAGCTTCACTTTTTCAGAAAGAACTCAAGTACACTGCAGCCCTGGCCCACCACAGATTTCTGTTGGCCTTTTCAGTGAAGTCAACACCTATACAAAGGTGTGCTGTGCTTGGATTAAAAACAAACAATTGGTATTTGTTGGGGTGCCCCATGGATGGGATAATGGTAAGCATTCATAAAAAACACTGGTTAAATACACTGTGTTCCCCATATTCCTACTTCTCTGAAATGTTTCTGGTCAGTCTGATCTGGGCAACATCTACAATTAATCATCCTTCAGTCTTCAAAGCCTATTACATATTCTTTAACCTAGATGTTTTTTTATCAAAGAAATGCAAAGAATGATAATGCTGAAGTTGATGGACAGACTGTATTGAATAATTTTGGCACTTACTGTGGTTATCCTGCTTTGATGGCTGACAGATCCATTATGCATATTGGCTCTGAGGAAGATGATGGATCGCTGAAAATTTTTACTGTAGAAGAATGTATTGGTAAATCATTGGAAACAGTGCAAAAACATTACTCGACAGAGTCATAATACAGAAATAATTATAAGTTACATTAAGAAGGCTTGCACTGCCTATTCAGCCATGATACAGGCTATTACAGACTTTTTAAACTATAGTGTGTATATGGGGGTGTTGGAAAGGCATGTTATAAATTTGGTGCAATCATATGAAAAATAAATATGGGGGCTATGCTGACTTTTGCAAACGCAAGCTCATAACTTTGGTAATATTCAACATTTTTACTCCACATTTTCAATATAGCCATTTCTGTACAGTACCTCATGAATGTGAAAGCTGTCATTATTCAACTCCTGCACAGGAGGTGGTTTTATGTCCCAAAAGGTGCTTTTGCAATCCCTGCTCAAAATCACCTTTAGGCCAAGAGATGAAAAATGTATCTGCCCTTCTTTATGACGCAGGGCCATAACAAGGCTATGTTGACAATTTGGTGTAAAAATATTAAAACATAACAATATTGTGAGCCTCTGTTACATGTTGCAAATGCAGGCGCCTAACTGTGGTAATTTTCAATCTTTTTACCTCAAATTAATCACCTGCTGCCTTATCAGCTCTGGCCAGAGGCTGTTTTAATGGTCGTGACTACGTAAGGGTGGAGTATACTGTAGAGGACAATGAATTCACTGCCCTTAAATTTCACTGTTTTGTCTGTTCCAACATTTTCATGGCAGTTTAAGTTAGCTGAAGTGCAAGAGCAAGCTAACTTGTCAGTGTCAGTATATATTTTCACTGGCATGCAATTTTCACTGGATTTTCAAAATAGTGAATATAGCAAAAATTTTGTTCCAGTGAAAAATAGGTCCTCTACAGTACGTTATTATTGTAGTACACATTCAGACCTTTGTTTCCATATGTAGATTGTCACTTAAGTCAAAATGTAGATGGAGTTATGGCTTCTATACTTCCAGTGTTATCCTATGGGAAACTGCATGCCCATGAAGTTGAACTCTTTTCCTCTGCCTTCTCCTCCTGAAGCACCAGCAGCACAAGCCAGCCTCTGGCACCAGTGTACAAGCCAAAGTGCCATGACCTCTCCTACTACTCCTCCTCCTGAAGCACCAGTAGCACAAAACAGTCTCTGGCACCACTGTACAAGCCAAAGTGCTGTGACCACTTCCCCTCCTCCTCAAGCACCAGCAGCACAAGACAGCCTCTGGCACCAATGTACAAGCAAAAGTGCTGTGATATATCCTTTTCATCCTCTTGAAGCCATTTTAAGGTATTATATAGCAAATATTTAAAAAGGCAACTTTCCTGGCCAAAAAAACAAATAACGAATACCCAGGACTCGAATACCCAATATTTGGCTGAATATTTGGGAAAAGTTATTCATACAGCCCTAATAGTAATAATTAGTGCTGCAATCAATAAACCAGCACAAGACTAATTCTACACATCAGGTCTGGATCTGCTGCACTGAAAAAGTTGCTGTGAATCTGTGGCATCATTTCTTCCTCAATCTGTTACATTCCACCCACCCTGCTCCACTGATACAGTCTCACACAGCTGTAATATTTGCCTTGTCAGTATAACAGATGTTTGTCCTATGAGGGAAGAATGGAAGATGTGCACAGAGAGATACAGGCAGTACTGTCTGTATGTAACTTTCTTTCAAAATCAGTGAAGGGCATTTAACTGCCACTATGTATTGTGTCTTTTCAGTGGCAGCTGCAACAGAAAGAGTGTCAGTGCAGTGGTCTAGGGCATACAATGGCAGCAACAGAATTATAATGAAGAAATGAGAAGAGGAGTCACATAGGGACACTCTACAACAGGAGGAGTGACAGGAGTCTGTGGCATGCAGTTATAGCAACTGAATTATGAAGGAAATGAGGAGAGGAGTCACATACTGTAGGAACAAAACCATTAATGCCTTCAAACATGGTTGGGACAGGATGAAGGGTATAGTGGTTGCTCAGGGTGGTAGAATCTTGGTGGAGAATATGGGAACAGGATGGAGAGGTAAGGACCCTGGAGGGACACTAGGTCCCAGGGCTAAACAGGGAACCTGAGCAGACTGGAAGGACCACTGGTCTTTTTCTATCATCTTTGTCTATGTTTCCATGTTTCTAAATTTCTATTTACAGCTGGAAGAGTGCTTCACTGCTACTGTCTCCCACAGGTGTAATATTTTATGCTGGTCAGTGCAACAGATTTTTGTCATGTAAGGGAGGAAAGGAAGACATGCAAAGATACTTTAGATACAAGCAATAATGTAAAGATAGACACAGTACAAGCAGTACTGTATGTAACTTTCTTTCTCTTTCAAAATCAGTGAAGGTGATGTCATATAAGAGTAGTCACATAGGGACAATTTTTGACAAGAAGAGTGACAGTGGTCTGGGCCATGTTGTAGCAGCAAGTGAACTATAAAGGAAATGAGAAGTGGAACCACACAGAGATAACGTACAACATGAATTTACAACAGGAAGAGTAATAGTGGCTGGGGTGTGCAGTGGCAGCAACAAAAACATGATGGAAATGATTAAGTCACATAGGGAAATTTAACTGTAATTGACATATTGGTGACATTAACCGAAAAAGAACAGAAGACATAATAATGCTGTTAGTGCTACATTCACAGCAGTTGTAGTTCTGCTGCACTGAAAAGGCTGGTGTGAACCAGTGGTATCATTTCTTCCTCTATATGTTCCATCCACCCACCCTCACACAAGTTATTTTTTCTGCAACTCACCAGCAAGAACACATTTTGGACTTGGATTTCTCCCTGGTGCTCAAGGTTGGTAACCTCAAGATTAATCCAGTCAGTTGCTTGGATCACTGCAGCCTGAAGTTCTCCTTCAGGACCCCCACCATAGTCCTCCCCCTTTGGAGATGGTTCAGTACCACCCTTTAAGAGGACTTAGACCAGCAGAACTGCAGGCATTACTGAACATCTCAGAGATGCTGGCGGCATATGAGACAGAATCATAGAATGTGATTTTGACCTATAATAGGGTTATTACCAGGATCTTCTACTCCATAGTGCCTACCTGTGGATGACCCTGGATCTCACGCTTAGGTCTCCCATGGTTTGAGAGGCAGCTTAGGGAGTTGAAAACCAGGTGGTGGAGGTTAGAGTATTGTTGGAGGAGTCATTACAATGAATTTCAAAGAGCAATCTCCTGTAAGAAAGGCATCATTTCTGTCCAAGGAGATCACAGCCGGGAGAAAGTGACCAGCTCAGTCATTTTGTATTGTGGATAGGCTGTTAAATCCAACCTGTCTTCATCTGGTAGCAGTAGGTTCATCTACAAACTGAAACGTTTGCTCAGTTCTTCTCAGACAGACTATTTGGGCTGAGACCTCTCCAAACAGGTTGTCACAACTTGATGGAGTTGAGGCTGCATTTCATGGATGCACTCAGCTGTCCTGGGGAAGGTTTTGGCCAACTATGATGCAAAAAGTCTGCAAGGAGATTTCAGAGCTGTGGCATTTGACACTGTGGACCATGGGTTTTTGCTGGATCATCTGAGGTACTATGGAGGGCTCACTGGCACTGTCATTCACTAGTTCAAGCCATACCTCAGGGATAGGATTCACAGTGTCATAATGGGAACTTTCTCATCACCCCTGATGCCCCTACCCTGTGGTGTGCCCCAAGGTTCGGTCCTCTCACCCATGTTGTTGGCACTGTACATGCTTGTATAGTCAGGTTGCTGACTGGCCTTCTGAGGTACAGTCATCTGACCCTGGTTCTGAATGATCTAAACTGGCTGCCTGTGAAGTAGTGTGTTACCTTCAAGGTCAGTTTACTAACCTACAAAGCCCTACATGGGTTGGTCCTGGCTACCTGGTTGAGCATCTGCATCTTCTCCAGTCCTCATCCCCTTTCGTTCCACTGGAGAGAGCCTTCTCTCAGTCCCAAGGGCCCAGCTGAAATCTTCTGAAGATCCAATGTTTGAGGTGGTCAGCCCTTTGTTGTGGAATGCTCTGCTGGGGCATTGAGAGAGGCTACCTCGGTGGAGGCCTTTAAAGGGCGATTAAAGGCTTACCTGTTCAGACAGACTTTTGGGGACCAAAATTATTCCTTGGTATTTGTTAAGATATAGCTGCTGTTTTAATCTGTGATGATTATAATTTAGTTATTATATTTGCATTTTTGATTTTAAACGGTTTCATTTATTTATTGAATTGCTCTATTTCTGCCTGTCTGTACCTATACAGCACCCTGAGCCTCCAGAGAAGGATACCTTATAAATAAATTTACCGCTACTAATGCCATCCTGCTCCACTGGCACAGTCTCATATAGGTGTAATAAGTTGTACTGGTCAATGCAATAGATTTTTGTCCAGTAAAGGAGGAATGGAAGACATGTAAAGATATTATAGATATGAGCAGCACGGTATGTAACTTTCTTTCCAAATCAGTGAAGATGATAGCATGTAACTGCTACCAGTATGTGTATGATAAATATTTTATAATGATTTTCGGTGACAGTGACAGCAGAAGTAAAAGTCATCTGGGGCATTAAGGGACAGCAACAGAATAATGAAAGATGACAAGCATTTACCTACATGTGGAAAAAATAAGAAATAATTGAAGCTAGACATCAGCTTAAAATCATTAAAGCTGGGTAATGCACACATAAGAAAATGAGCAAAAGATGCTGCTAGGCTTAATAAGGAAATCTCTTTTGTTAGGTCAAAAAATTAGGTTTCATTTGGAGACAGTGCCAGATGATGTAGTGCTTATTTGAAGAACTCAGCAACATCAGAGAGCAGAAAAGCTTTTAAGGTTATTAAAGTCAAAAGTTAGCATCCATGCTGCATTTTCATATGTATTTCCTCAACCAGGAGAAATTAAGGCAGCAAGGAGCTGTTTTTTTCATCCATCCTTTCAGTATCAGACTCTTTACAAAGTGCAGGTCATAACTGTGATTCACTGTGGACAAGTTAACTTTTAAAAAGCCAGTTGTTCAAACCATTCAGGGAGAGTGCAGCTCTGGTTGGAGATACTATGTCACCACTGGTGCTGAATATCTTTCTGAAGGTACACTGGTTGGTGGACAACCAAATAATGTGCAGGAACTTGGCAAGAGATTACCAAATGGATCTCTTCGACTTCGGGAACAACAAAGGATCTGCTTCAGGATTTGTGTCTATGGGTTCATAAAGATATGCAGTTCTTTCAGTAGTCAGTTCCTCTTATGATGCGATTTCTAAGTGCGGCCTTTTTTTTCATGCAACTTAAACAAGCCTAAATTTTTTTGACATGGTATGTGTGACGCTCGTCCTGTGCAGCTGTGCTAGAGAAAGGCAGACTCCTGGAGGTTCAGTATGGAAACTGGCACTTGAACCCTGTGCCTGAGCCTAAGGACAGTTTCTCTATTGTACTGGAGGAAGCAGAGCTTTCAGGAGTGCTTAGGCCATTTGCACCCATCTTATTATGTGCAGTTTATACTCCTGTAAAGCAGTAAGGAAGTCACCCTTAAAATGAGGATCTGATTTTGTAGCTGTGACGTATTTAAAAAGATGGGGGAATGCCTCAGGGCTGCCCAGACAAGTGGAGAGGACGTGGATGGAGTGGAGGAACAATGGGTGAAACTAAAACATAGAAACTTAGAAGTTGTTGTCAGATAAGGACCTCTTGGCCCATCTAGTTTGCCTTATTTTCCCTACCTACAGTGCCACCTCAAACCCTACCTGTTCTCTGGTTTGCACCCCCCCTTTCCTTAAACCTAAGATCCCCTTGCGTCTATCCCATGCATTCTTGAATCCTGTAACCATTTTAGCCCCCAGCACCTCTGCTGGGAGGGTGTTCCAAGCATCCTCCACACTTTCTATGAAGAAGTACTTCCTCACATTTCCTCTCAGTCCCCCCAGCTTCATAGTGTGAAAAGGGGGAATAGAGAAGGCAACAAACCTCTGAGTCAGGCAAGTAAGTCAAAGCAAGAGGAAAAAAAGATTGCTATGGTCCTCAAAATAGGTGTCCGGGAAGGTAAGGGGAAAAAAGTTAACAGTCAGGAGGTATAAGGAGACACAGGAAGGAGGATAGGGAGGTGTATCATAAGAAACAGAGGGAGGCAAGGAAAGCAATTAGAAAAGCAAAGGTGAAAACAGAGGAAAAATAGCACAGGTAGTAAAGAAAGGGGGCAAGATATTTTTCAGGTATGTAAGCAAAAAGAGACAGGCCAGGAAGGGATAATAAGGCTTAGGAGAGAAGGGGGAAGATCATGGAGGGGGATCAGAAAAAGTGGACATCTTGAACAAATACTTTTGCTCAGTTTTCACAGAGGAAGGGGAAGGGGAAGGTAAAGGACCACAGATAAGTGCAAGGAGCATCAAAGGAAGGAAAGTGGACACTAGTCCATTTACAGAGGAGAGAGTCCTGAAGAAATTATTGGCAATGACACCTACTGTAGTTTCACCCGAGCTCTTTTGTTTTAGGTTTGCTTGTAAGGACAGAGCAAGAAACATTATCAGAGCAAGGAAAAAGAGTAAGGCAACTTTTGGCTAGGCAGATTTACTGTGTGATATTATTTTCTTTTGTACTCACAGGGTTTGTTACTGTCTTTTGCTAAACATTTTGCTGCTTTATTGTTCTATGAATCAAATTGCTGTTACAGGGTATACTTTCTGCTGCATTATTACAGGGTGTGCCTACAGGTTTGTAATTGTTACTGTTTTGTGCTTACATATTACTGCTGTAATCTTCTCTGATTCAAATTGTTTTTTGCATGGTATATCTTCTGTTACTGCTTTATTTTTCTCTGTAGCAAAGTGTTTTTTGTGTGGTATATCTTCTGAGAAATTATTACAGGTGGTGCTTTACAGGTTTTACAGTGTTATCTATTATTAGGCTAAGCTTTCAGGGCTACTGCATTTGTTGTTGGTTGATTGTTTCTGTTCTTACCTCCTTGTTTCTTTCATCCGTGGTTCTGCTTTTTCGGCAGGGGAAGAGCCCAGCCATCCACCCCCATCCCCAACCACCCCATGCTACACTCCTTTTATAGGGTTGCGCAGTCGTGACATTTCATGTTGCAAAGCAGGAAGGGGAGGGTCAGAGGGGTATCCACATAGTGACCTCACTTACAGGGGCATAAGTAATTTAACGTGTTATAAGAAGTTATACAAAAACAAACAAACAAAACAAAAAATCAAACTTTTGCTTTCATTTTCCTCCTTCTAATTACTCAGACCAGGTTATAAACCTGGCAACTCATCTGGAATGGATATTATTAACTGCAGGTACCGTGGGGACATTTTCAAAAAGGCAGTTATGGAGGATTTAGGATGCTGACCTACATGCTGGACCATTGGAGATCTAAGGGCTCTGCTCCAGGCAGCATGGGCAGAGATTTCACACCTCAAATCACATATTCAGAAGGAAATGTATTATAAGAACCACCCATTTCCCCAACATCCAACTGAAGCACCTCGGCTGCAGAAGGTAGTTGGTCAGTTGGTCCGGGAGGTTGGCAGGTGGTTAGGAGGGTCAAATATGGTACCCCATCACTTAGTGCTCTCCAACATATCACCTCCACAAACCATATAAAAACTACAAACAGGTATCTATCTCTATCTCCGAAATCAAACAAAGGGGCAGAGGACACTGCACAACAGGACACTGCAGCACAGGAGCTAGCACAACAAAATCAGCCAAAAGAGGGACCAAAACAAAAAAGCAAAAGGAAATCCAAAACACTTCTAATCATAGGAGACTCCATGATTCGGGGAGTTGATACCTACTTCCAGCTGGGGGTAATGGTCAGAGGTCTCCCAGGGACATCAGCATGGAGAGACACTGATTGCATTGATAAAATTGTGCAGGAAGCAGGAGAAAACATTGACATCCTGGTACACATAGGGACTAATGATCTCACCAGCCAGTTAGTTGTGGAGACCAAGGAAAACCTGACCAGGCTGGGAGACAAACTGTCATCCATTTCGTCCAGCATCTCCTTCTCTGTGATGCTGCCAGTCTGGGAGAGAGGGGCAGACAGATGAAAGGTCAGAGAAGGGGAGATAGGGGAACTAAACATGTGGATCAAGGACTGGTGCCAGAAAAAAGGACACAAATTTGAAGGTAACTGACAACAGTTTTGGGAGTGAAAGTTCTTTAAATTTGATGGACTGCATCTGACTAAGGAGGGAGTCAGTGCATTGGGGCAGAAGTTTGGTGTCTTTGCAGAATATTTAAACTAACAAATGGGGAGAAGGGTGCAGCACATGATACATCAAACAGGAAGAATACCCCTCCCCTCCCCTCTCAGCTACTGATCAAACAGGAGTTCAGCATGTTTATAGTTCATTTGCTTCACCAGGTAAGGAAAAAGGTCTGTCTCCCCATATGACACACAGGGGAAATGCCGGATCTTGCCCAACAACTGACACACCAAAATCTGGCCAATGGAAAATCATGTACACAAATGCCCACAATCTGGAAAACAAGAGCCCAGACCTGCCGGCAACAATGACTGAGGCTAAACTGGACATAGAAGCCATTAGCAAGACATGGTTGACCAGTAACCACACTTGGGAGACTTCAGTACCCAGCTATGTACAGTTCAGAAGAGACTGAGGTGCAAAAAGGGGGGTGGGGTGGAGTGGCCCTTTATGTCAATAAAAATATCAAAGCTACAGAAATTTCTGAATACACATAAGGAGCCAGAGGAACTGTGGGTCACCCTGGAAACAGGAAATGGGACAGTCGTACGAACTGGGGTTGTCTACAGGCCTCCAGATCAGGGGGAGGACATAGACACATTACTGTTAGAAGATATACAAAACATGACAGCTAAAGGGGAGGCTTTGATATTGGGAGACTTCAACATGCCAGACACAGATTGGTCAATACAAGCAGGAACATCCACCAGAACAAGATGCATGGTGGATTCCCTGCAGGGGGAGAGCCTCAGACAACTGGTACAACAACCCACAAGAGACAGGGCTATCCTAGATCTAGTACTGACTAACAGTGAAAGGATCACAGATCTCCAGGTAGATGGTCACCCGGGGGCCAGTGACCATCATATGGTTTGGTTCAATCTGGCCACTAGAACTAAATCATCCCGTTCCAAGGCAAAAATATGGGACTTCAGAGGAGCTGACTTTGATAAGATGGCCAATAGAGTTAAGCTAGCCCTGGCAAGAAAAAATACAGGTGAGGGGGTACAGGCAAAGTAGGCAAGCATTAGGGATGCAATACTTGAAGCAACATCCCATTGTGTTAGAGAGAAAAGCAAGGGCAAAAGAAGGAGGAAACCACTTTGGTTCTCAAAAACAGTAGCAGAAAAGGTCAGAGCCAAAAGACTGGCCTTCAGGAAATACAGTATAAGGGAACACAGCGGGACGAAGATAGGGAGGCATACCAAATTCCCTAAGGGAAGAAAGGAAGGCACTACGGCAGATAAAGGCCCAAACCGAGGAAACACTAGCATGAACAGTAAAAGCAGGGGACAAAACTTTCTATAGATACATTAGTGAAAGAAGAAAGTCTAGAGCGGGTATTGCTAAGATCAAAGGGGATAAGAGGGAGTGTGTGGAGGAGGACAAGGAAAGCATCTATCCTAAATAGATACTTCTGCTCAGTATTTACTGAGGAGTAGGTAGGGCAGAGCCCACAGCTCAGCACCATATACACAGGGGAAGGGAGGTGTGCACTAGTCCCTTCACAAAAGAAAGGGTCCTACAAGAGCTCGCTAAGCTCAGGATGAACAAGACAATGGAACCTGAAGGCATACATCCCAGGGTTCTAAAGAAGCTAAGGGTGGAACTAGCAGAGCCATTAGCAGAATTGTTTAGTGAGTCCATGAGCACAGGAGAGGTCCCAGAAGACTGGAGAAGGGCTCATGTGATCCCGCTCCACAAGAGTGGTAGCAGGGATGAGGCAAGGAAATACAAACCAGTCAGTCTTACCTCAGTAGTGGGCAAGATTATGGAGGCACTCCTTAAGGAAAGGATAGTACAACACCTGGAATCCATAGGAGTACAGGATCCAAGACAACATGGGTTTACAACAGGAACGTCTTGTCAAACTAATCTCATAGATTTCTTTGACTGGGTAACCAGAGTGGTGGACCAAGGGGGTGCAGTTGATGCTGCCTACTTTGACTTCAGCAAAGCTTTTGATACTGTTCCACATAGAAGATTGATTAATAAGCTGGGTAGGCTTGGGGTAGGTCAGAAGTTGGTCAACTGGGTGGCAAACTAGTTGGTGGGCAGAAAACAGAGAGTGGTGGTAAACGGCATACACTGAGAAGAGATGCAAGTCACAAGCGGGGTGCCTCAGGGATCCGTCCTGGGGCCAGTCCTCTTCAATATCTTCATCAGTGACAATGCAGATGGACTGGAGGGTAAGGTTTGTCTGTCTGCAGATGACACCAAGATCTGCAACAGAGCAGATGATCGAGATGGGGTGGGCAGAATGAGAAGAGATCTGTATAAATTGGCAAAATGGTCAGAAGAGTGGCAAATGGGGTTTAACTCAAAGAAGTGCAAGATCATGCACATAGGGAAGAGAAACCCTGAAGCCACCTATAGTTTGGGAGGGGAGTTGCTGGCAATCACAAGAAAGAAACTTGGGCATCGTCATCACAGATGACCTGAAATCATCCAAGCAGACCACTAAAGCAGTAGGTAAAGCTAGAGGGATGTTGGGGTGTATTAGTAGGGATATTGCAAGTCGTAAGAGGGAGGTAATAATCCCTCTTTATAAGACACTGGTTAGGCCCCATCTGGAGTACTGGGTGCAATACTGGAGGTCACACCTGCAGAAGGACATTAACAAAGTGGAGGCAGTCCAGAGAAGGGCAACCAAAATGGTGCATAGACTGTGTCAGAAAACATATGAGGACAGGTTAATGGAGCTCAATATGTATACCCTAAAGCAAAGGAGGGAGAAAGGTGATATGATTGAAACATTCTAACATCTTATGGGCATTAACAAGGTGAAAGAGTCTAACATGTTTCAATATAAGAAAAATAGCAGGACAAGAGGACACAGCATGAGATTAGAGGGAGGCCGATTAAGGGGTAATGTGAGGAAGTTCTCTTTCACAGAAAGGGTGGTAGATGCATGGAACAGCCTACCTCAGGAAGCGGTGGATATGAATGCAGTGCAGGGCTTCAAACAGGCATGGGATAGACATAAGGGAGCAATACAGATGAGTATGAACAGATAGGCCATTGACAGATTAAAGGCCTATGGCACATTCATAAGGTCGAAAAAATGGGCAGACTGGATGGGCCTTGCGATCCTTATCTGCCATCAACTTTTATATTTCTATGTAACATACAAATCTGAAAGTGGCAAGGCAATGGGTCCAGATGGGGTGCATCCAAGGATATTAGGGAGCTCAGAGAGGTGCTGGCTGCACCTCTGACAGTCCTGTTCAACCACTCACCAGAAACGGGAGTGGCTCCAGAGGACTGGAGGAGGGCAGATGTAGTCCCACTTCACAAAAATGGTAGCAAAGAGGAGGATGGCAATTACAGGCCAGTCAGCCTGACTTAGGTGGTGGGGAAATTAATGGAATCACTAACGAAGGAAAGGATTATGGAATATCTTGAATCCAGTTTGAGGCAGCATGGATTCACTTGGGGGAGATCATGTCAAACAAATCTGATAGATTGCTTTGACTGGGTGACCAGGAAATTAGATCATGGTGGAGCAGTGGATGTGGTCTACCTTGATTTCAGTAAGGCCTTCAACACCATTCTACATACTGTAGGAGAATCATAAACAAGCTGGGCAGCCTAGGAGTGGGTCCAAAGGTGGTAAACTGGGTCAGGAATTGGTTAGAGGACAGAAGACAGAGGGTGGTGGTAAACGGGGTTCACTCAGAAGAAGGGAGGGTGACCAGAGGGGTGTCACAGGGATCAGAACTGGGACCAGTCCTCTTTAATGTCTTTATCAGTGACATGGCAGAGGGGCTAGAAGGGAAGGCATGCCTCTTTGATGATTACACTAAAATCTGCAATAGGGTAGACACTCCAGTGGGGTGGTAAAAATGAATAGCAATCAAAGAAAGCTAGAGAACTGGTCAATGGTATGGCAGCTAAGTTTCAAAGTAAAGAAGTGCAAAATCTCGCACTTGGGGTACAGAAACCCAGGGGCAGAGTACAAAATAGGGGAATGGTATTAACCACCACCAAACAGGAATCAGACCTGGGGGTAATCATATCTGATGACCTAAAGGTGGCCAGACAGTGTAACAAGGCAGCAGGGAAAGCTAGTGGGATCCTAGGGCGCATAGGGAGGGGTATCACCAGCAGAAAGAGAGAGGTGGTGTTACCGCTGTATAGATCACTGGTGAAACCTCACCTAGAGTATCGTGTTCAGTTCTGGAGACCACATCTCTGGAAGGACATAAACAGAGTAGAGGCAGTCCAGAGGAGGGCAACTAAAATGGTGCAGGGTCTGCATCACAAGCCCTATGAGGAAAGACTAAAGGACCTCAATATGTACACCCTGGAGGAAAGAAGGCAGAGGGGGAATATGATAGAGACTTTCAGATACCTCTTGGGTATAAATAAGGTTCAAAAGGGAAACAATTTTCAGAAGAAAAGATGCTCATGAACAAGGGTTCATGCTATGAAGCTGGAGGAGGGTAGGCTCAGGGGAAATATGAGGAAGTACTTCTTCACAGAAGGAGTGGTGGATGCCTGGAACAGTCTCCTAGTGGAGGTGGTGGGGGCAAAAATGGTAACGGTTTTCAAGAATGCATGGGATAGGCATAAAGGAACCTTAGTGGTAGGGAAAAGGGGGGGTAAAGGTATAGAACAAGTAGGGTCTGCTGTGTTGTAGAATGTAAGAAAAATGGACAGACTAGGTGGGCCAAGTGGTCCTTATCTGCCATTAATTTCTATGTTTCTATGTATTTTTTTATCCTTCAATATGTTGTCAAACCTCCCATGGAGCTCATCTTTCAATGGATGTGCCAGTTGTATTAAATCAGAAGAGTAGTCAACATTGTCAAGTGTTTCACTGGTGAAGTCTAGGAAAATATGCACCATGGAAATTTTATTTATTTATTTATTTAGTTATTCCAAAACTGGTAACCAGGAAAGGCACAATGAGCCAAGGATCGTTCCCAGGTTAGACCCAGGGAAGGGGAACATAGAATATAAGTACATAGCAGAGACACAGTTTGCAGTTACAAGGGAATGACCTCACTAATAGAGGCACTACTGCTGCTGAGTTCTTGTGTAGCACTGTCAAATGGGTCAAGGATGTGATGAAGTTGGTCCATTGTTGTCCAGGGGTGAATAGTTCTGCCAATGTCATGTGACATAGCAATTGCAGTATGGCCTTTATTTGTTCCACCAATCTTTCTGTCATGTAATATGCAGAATTCCATCTAATAATGATGACTAGTATCAAGGAGTGATGAGGCAGTTTTACTAGCTGCTGTAATGTGCGTAGTGTGGTAGCTGCTTTCACGGATCAGTGAAAGTGGCTGTTTTTTTTCAATATGCCATTGCAAAAAGGTTAAGGATACTTGTGCTCCTGTCTAAAGATTGGTGGACAACTAAATTTAATACATGTATAAAGCAGTTCATACCAAACTACGAATTGGCCAGAAGATAAAGGCCTTACGGTCTATCTAGTCTGCTCAAGTGTGCAAGTCCCAACTGTGTTTACAGAGGGACCAGCCTCCTCCCCCACTTCCCTCATAATCCCTTCGCCATCCCTCCTCCACCAGCAACTTTCCCCTTCACTCTATCCCATACTCAGTTGAAGCTGTCCACCACTTTCAGGAAGATCTCGTCCTTTGGCAACTCGTTCCACTTGGCCACCACTCTCTCAGAGAAAAAGTGCCTCATCTCTCTCCTGAGTCTTCCCCCTATCAGTTTTATGCTGTACCCTCTAGTGGACTTGTTCCCACTAAGGCATAAGAGACCCCCAGTGCTCACCCTGTTAATACTTTTAAGATACTTGAAGTTCTGGATCATGTCCCTCCTCTCCCTTTTATCCTAAAAAGGGTACATCTTGAGCCCCTTGAGCCTCTCTTCGTACAGTAGGTGTTTCCCTTTTATCCCTGGATAATCTTGGTTGCCCTTCTCTGGACTGTTTACAGCAAGTTGACAACCTTCTTTTTGTAACCCCTAGGTGGTGCTATCCCAAAGGCTACTACTCCCGTCTGCGTGGCTAGTTGCAGGTTATGGGGCCCGGATACTGAAACGTATGCCTCCAACCGGAGGACAGGGTTGTTGGTAGTGAGGCTAACCTGGGTACAGCCCTCCAGGACACTGTAACCCCCCTTTTTCCCTTCTAGTGGCCTGGACAATGTACAGTAAACACTTTCACAATAACCCTTGTTCACCATAAAAAATCCCCACTCTGTCTGCACTTACCACCAGGGCTGGTTCCTCTGACTTGACCCTGGAGACCCCCTGTAAAACAAGGTTATGCACAGCAAATAGCAACAGTACAGTACTTTTGAGACAAACTGGAACCACAGACAGGTTAAATACAAAAAGAGTTAGATCTGATTTATTTAGGGGACTTGAACAAGGGAGGGGCGTAATCAGGTTGATTGGCTTAAAGGTTAAATCAATCAGGCAGTCATGCATGCACTTCAGAGTCCCTACACAGTCACACACTCTGGGTATCCAGGTGGTAGTAAGGTGGGTAGCCTGGAATGCTGCCTGGGGTAGACCGGCATTGCAGCTGGTTAGAGCCCTGTGATGGAAGAAAGAAACATGCACAACCACACACAATTTGTAATCTGGAGCCAGACGGCTCAGTTCTTGACAATAAAACAATAAGTGAATTAGATGACAACACTTGTGATTTAGCTGATGTTGTAGGGAGCTACCTTGGTGTTTACTCACGATACCCAATACAGGACATAGGAGGGATGAAACTGAGACTGCAGGTTGTTGAGCTGGAGTGCCAGGAGAAGCAGGGCCCATATGAATCACTGAGGCATTGTTCCTGTTCAAGGCGTTGAGCAGGGGGCTGATCCCCAGGCAGGTCTCTCGTCTATGGTTTTCTCTGTGGCATGAGTAATCTGGCTGGATCAGTGTGACAAGGCACAGACTGAGAAACAGTTCGGATGTGAGTTCAAGAAAGCTGGATGCAGCCTCCAGTAAGCAAGGCACAGTTAAACACACAGTGGGGAACCACATAACGACCCACTAGCAGCACACAGCACATTTATAGTAAAACAATCACCACTATACCAGGCGGATGACAGTCCGGTCGCAATCACAGAGTCTCTGCGCAAAACCAGGAGTTCAGCGATAATTGAAGGTCCTGACAGGCCGATCGTATTCAGCAAATCTTCGGTCTTCAGGTTTTAAGCCTGGTCACTAATTCAGTGGCTTAAATCTCTCTCACAACTTCGGATGCAGTCCGATTCTTTGAAGAGCTCCCTCACAAGGAACAGCAGACAGTCAGGCCAAAACTCAGCCCTTCCACAGTTCTCCCACGTGAACTGCGCAGAAGCTGCTACTCGAATATCTCGAGCTGTTCATTCTTTTGATTCCCAACTCAGACTCACCCTCTGCTACAAGCAGCCTGGGACTTTCCTCAGGATCCAAAACGTTTGGTTGCCTGATCTATCTGTCTGTCAATACAAGGGCTCCCCTTCCAGGTCCATTTATGCACCAAAGTCTCAAAACTACAATTCCTACAAAATTTTGCTCCCACAAGACCCCTGGGGACAGACTCCATTTTAGGGTCCCCAAGGGTACTGATTGGTCCACAACAGTAGTCCAGAACCAAGATGGTGGTGCAATATCGAAATGTTCATGCTGCAAAAAAGGCAGGTTAGACACACTTCCATAACATTACTTTTACCGTAGCCACTCAGTAAATGTACAGCTTTCAGTAAAGCTCCCTCTGCGGCAAATAGTGATGGCAGAATGGAGTGATTATCTGGCAGCCCGGGTGGGACTCAGACCTGAAACTACTCAGCCCCCACCGAGATTAGTTATTGGACTGCAAATAGGCAGCTCTTAAAGAGACAGTACACGGAAGCTATCAGGGCACTCACAGACAATATCTTTTAGACGGTTAATACACAGGATACCAGCCTGGTCATGGGCATTTAGGTACACCCATGGAAGATTTTTTGGGAACCCCCATTTGTAGGGGGATTACATTTTGATAAGGGCACCAATTCTGCACACTGTACTCTAGGTGTGGTCTCACTGTTTTCTGTACAGCAGCATTATGACCTCTGCCTTACTGCTGGTAATCCCCCTTGCTATGCAACACAGAACATAATTTGCTTTTTTCTGCTGCTCTCCTGCAGTGTGTCGAGTGCTTCAAGTCACTCATGATGATTACTCCCAGATCTTTTTCTTCCTCTGACTTAGTTACCTGCACACTAGGGCTGGGAGAACCTGGTGAAGTTCTGACCATTATTAAATAAGAACTGGAACATGGTGAAGTTCTTATTTGTTCTGATTTATTGAAAAATATTTGAAAAAATGCATCAAAGTGGACAAAGTCGGTCACATTTGACACAGAGGCCCAAAGGAAATAATTTAATGGATTATTTGTATAAAAATTAATGTAAAACAGCTAAATAAAAAAGCAATCAGTCACTACTATCCCCTCCATGGCTGGCCTATAATGGTGGCATATCTTGCTCGGGCTCGTGACATGAGTGTGCCTAGAGAGATGGAGAGAGGGAGAGAGGGAGAGAGAGAGAGAGAGAGAGAGAAGACAGAGAGATGCAAATACTTATATCATAGCACCACCAAGCACTGCAGGCACTGCCAGGCAGCTAAGATTTTTTTTATTAATGGTGCTGTGCGGGTATTATTTTGATGGATGCTCCATTCAGAGCCGAACAGGCCAAAGAAATGAATATGAATGATCAAATGAGCAGCACTAAGAGAGCCCACCCACCCTACACATGTGAATGATACAAGTGCTTTGCATGCCTGGTGTACTGTGGTATATGCTTCACTACCTGGTCCAAGAGGTGGTAATGTTTTGTAGTACCATGACTGCTTCTACTGAACCTGATCAACATGCTGAATCCTTAAAGAAGAAAAACGAAAGACATAGTGATCACCACCACCCAGGAAGGCAGCCAGTCACATATCACATCGGTCAAGTGCAGTCAAGTTTGCCACTGCCACCTGAAGACCTGATGACACACAATACAATCACATCCTTCCTAGTTCCACAGTTGCTGCCAGCCACTGCCAAGTAATTTAAGTATCAAAAATAAAATATAGTAATAATCTCAGCCCAGTTACTGTAAGTGAGATGTAACCAGGCTAGCATACCATGCACATACAAACAATAAAGAAATTATATGAATTTAGTAGCATTGGTTTCTGTGAAGTAATCACAGTCAAATATAGGGGATGTGAGAAATACACAAAAGAGTATTCAGCATCTGGGTTTCAGGCATCTGCTAATCCATGCACTGCACGAAAAATAAAAGAGTTCAGTCAGGATCAGTTGCTAGGGCCAAAAAAAGTGACGACCAGTAGTAGTAAGGACTGGAGTAAGGACAAAAAGTGATAAGTAGTAGTTGTGACTCATGAGGACAAAAAGTGATAGCAGTAGTAAACATCAGTACCCTACCTTCCAGATCAGACAGTGGCACCAGGTACCACCAAGTAAGTTTGTGACATGAAATGCAGTTGCTTGCTGTATTTGGACTCTGAGCCCACTGTGATCATTCAAGTAATAGTGGCCTGGCCTTGTCCATCTTGACCTGACTCGTTACAATTAATTGCTACCTCATGTATACCTCACCTATTCACAAAAGATTTTCACCATAGGTAGATTCTTGAAAGTGTTTTGTGGATAGAGCCTGCTCAAAGCAGTCAGTGCAGGTTTTACTCAGGTATCATATTTGAAATTAAATTGTGGAAATTTGACTAAGAAACATTAGGCACTCAGCATTTTCTGGTGTCAAACAGGATCGTGTCAGTAATGACATTATCAACTGAACTAAGCAATCATTCTGAATAGATGCTAGTCAGAGGGCAATTCATGTACTTCATTGCAATGTTTACCAAAGCAGGCCACATATTTTGTTTGAATTTCCAGTATTTCAAAGGATCAGCATTCCAGCTGATATTGGGGTCTGCCAGGTACATTTCAACAGTGGTCTGTGCTGAGGCTGTGTTACAAGAGGCAGATGAAGAAGATGTTACTATTACATCTTCTAAGTGACTCCAGAGACATGAAGCTGAACCAAGTGACTGTGGGACAGAGCTATGCTTGGCTGGTGGTGAAGAAGATTCGGTTGCAGTGGCTGTAGAGGAAAAGGGAGAAAATGCCCCAACAGTAGAGGATGGGCCACCTGATGCTGTGCTGTGTTGTGAAGAAGATTCTGAATGTGGTGCTGCTGTTGTAGTCTGTTCCATGACATCACGCATCTCATCAAATATTGCTTGTTTGTTTATCTCAAAACAAATGTCATCATCATCACTCAATAGTTGCTTCGATTTGTGTCATGGGTCTAGGATTGTTGCTTTAATGTAGTACTCACAATGAAGCATTTTACATAGTTATTCATCTTCTTCAACTTTTTTGATCATATGTCTTGTTAGATCTTCTTACATTCTGGGGGGGCAACTTACATGTGTCAGCAGAACCACTGGCAGCCTGTGTGGTCATGGAACTGTCTTGCTTCTCAAACTTTTCCCTAATCAGATTCAATCTGAATTTTAAAATTTTTATTAGGGATATCACCTGGCTGAGAGTTGCAGTGTTTGCACTAACCTCCCTGGTGATTTTCTCAAATGGCTGGAGCAGTACAATGAGAAATTCCAGCATGGCCCACTGTGGTAGAGTAATATAGACGTGCATCACCAATTTTATTTTCCAAGGTGTATTGTCTGACAGCTTTCTTTTGTTCCAGCAACCATTGGAACATATAAAAGATTAAATTCCATTGAGTAGAAATGTCTTGGGTCAGTCTGTGCAAAAGTAAACTGTGCTCCTGCTGTATTTTTTCAAACAAGTGACAGACTTTGCTTCAGTGACTGAAATGAGTGCATATTCCTTTAGCAGTGCTAATTAGAGCCTCAATCTCCCCATCATCATGAAGAAAACCATGAACTATTAAATTTAAGCAATGCGCAAAGCAGCAGATATGAACAAAGTCCCCCTACTCCAAGACCTTTCTTATGTTAGACCCATTGGCCCGGATATTCAAAGGGGTTGCGCCTGGTGCAACAAATTGCACAGCGCCAGCTTCTTTCACCCAAAGGATATTCAAAGGCTGCCAGGTGCAGTGCAGTGCAAACCCTGATGCAGTGGGGCACAATGGTAATATGTAGGCGCAAATGCAGGGGGCATGCTTGCCTTATGTGGCACATCGGATATTCAGCCAGGATGTCGCGGACATGCAAGCACAACCCTGCATTGCGCCATATAATGCGGCTCAAAGTTGAGCCCTTGAAAAGGAGGAACAACTCCTGGCCACCCACAGGCGGGCTGCTGTACTGCAGGGCACAACACAGCAGCCGCCAGCTGTGGGTGGCCACCCGCCCACCCGGAACACCATCCACAAGCACCCATATTGGCCCTGGTAGTCTAGTGTTACCCCTCTTCCCATAGCCGCGATCGCCAATTAAATGGAATAAATACAATCCTGGTAGTCTAGTCCCCCTTCCCACCCCTAGCTCCGATCGCCGGTAACATGAAACACTGCACTCCCTGGTAGTCTAGTGGCCCTGTCACCCCACCTTTAACCCTGATCATGGGTAGCCCCAACAGATCATATCCCGGTGGTCAGTGGCACCCCACCCCTCCCACCCACACAGGACCCTGTGCCCACCCAGCTTCCCCCTCCCATCATTGGCGGGCGGCTGCAACCTGCCTGCATACCACCCAGCCACCGCGGATTATAGATTACAGTATGGAGCTTGCAGGGCATACTGTGCTAGACAACCACAAATATGTGAATGAAGTCATTCACATATTTGTGGCTATATCTAAGTATGTATGCCCTGCAAGCCCATACTGTAATCTGTCACCGGCGGGCAGCTGGATGGTATGTGGGCAGGTTGAAGCCGCCTCCACGATGGGGCAGGTGGCAATGGGTCCTGGCCTGTGTGGGTGGGAGGTGGGGGCTGTCACTGGACCACCAGGGGTACATCCTGTTGGGGCTACCCGCGATTGGGGTTACAGGTGGGGTGAAGGGCCACCAGACTACCAGGAAATGCAATGTTTCATTATACCAGTGATCAGGGCTAGTGGCCGGGGGGGGCCACTAGACTACTAGGGATTGTATTTATTACACGTAACTGGTGATTGCGGCTATGGGAAGGGAGGAGGGTACCACTAGGCTAGCAGGGATTGTGTTTTCTGCACTATTACCCACGATTGCAGCTACAAGAGGGAGGTGGGTACCACTAGACTACCAGGCAATGTGTTTTACGTACTATTCCCAGCGATCGCGGTTATGGGGCGGGAGATGCCCTGGGACCCCCTCACTCCACACGTCATTCTTTGCAGGGCACCAGGTGCAATTCACCGGACTGCCCTGCGCAATGCATGCAAATGGAGCCATAATGACATGCTAATGGCCTCAGTTGCACCATGCATAGATTATGGCCTCATTTGCATGCCCTCTTCTGAATATCGCAGGTGTTGCACCCAGTGCAACTGCATTTGCGCTGGTGCATCCCTGTGCTCCTTATCTGTGGCTTGCACCTGCGCAGTGCGCAGTGCCACTGCGCCATGTGCAGTCCATGCCATATTCAACGGTGCTGCACCATGGTGCATCACCATTGAATATCACCTGGTCCCATCCCCAGCGCATCCCAACTGCACTGTGCCCACACTTGCACCATTGCCAGGCGAAGTCTGAATATCTGGGCCATTATCTGCAATTATAAAGCCAACTGACAGTCCCCGTGAAGTCAGCCATTGCTGTATTAGTTTTTGGAGCTCTACATTGATGTTGTATGAGGTATGTTCAGATGGAAAATCAAACATTCTTAGAACATCAAAGTGCGATGCTTCCCTCTCCCCCATTCCATGTGAATTATCGAAACATGCCCAATGTGCCATGACAGACATGAAGGGTTCTGCTGACAGCTTGTCCAGATATCTGTTGTGAGATGCACCACCCTCCAAACAACACTCACAAGATACGTCTTAATTTTTTACATATGACATCGTAAAGATCTGGAATCCGTGTTGTCAAGAAGTATTTCTGCGATGGTATACTATATCAAGGTTCGAGGTACTCAAGCAGCCACCTGAATCCTATATGTTCAACCATGTTATATGGTAGCAATTTAACAGCTATCATTTCTGAATTATTTTTGGTTATTGTAACAGTAACATGGTGAGTCGAAGCATATTTTGCTTTACGCTCAAATGTTTCTGAGATGGTAACATAGAAACATAGACTTTGATGGCAGATAAGGACTACTTGGCCCACCCAGTCTGCTCATTTCCCTACCTATTAGATAAGATCCTAGTTAACCAACAGCTTACTTCTTCCTACCCCCCAGCAGAATTACCTTATGTCTTTCCCATGTATTCTTGAATGCCTCATGTTTTTGACACCAAGACCTCCTCAGGAAGGCTGTTCTATGTGTCCACCACCCTCTCCATGAAAAAAAAAACTTCTTCACGTTGCCCCCGAACCTTTCCCCCTCTTTCTTCAAATTGTGCCCCTTTGTTCCTGCACATCTCTTTTTCTGAAAGATGCTACCCTCCTTGACTTTGTTGATTCCCTTGAGGTACTTGAAAGTTTCTATCATGTCAACCCTCTTCCTCCTTTCCTCGAAGGTATACATATTTAGCTCCTTTAGTCTCTCTTTGTATGGCTTCTGGTGCAGACCCAGCACCATTTTAGTTGCCCTCCTCTTGACTGCCTCCATCCTGTGTATGTACCTCGGGAGATGGAGTCTCCAGACCTGCACACAGTACTCCAGATGGGGTCTCTCCAACTGTCTGTACAGACGGATAACAACTTCATGTTTTCTAATGGTGATACCTCATCTTATACATCCCAGTATCCTTCCAGCCCTCCTTACTGCCTTCTCACATTGCTTGCTTACCTTTAGGTCATCTGATATGACTACCCCCAGGTCCCTTTCCATTCTTGTTGTTGTTAGTACATCCCCCTCCAATTTGTGTACTCTTCTCCTGGGTTTTTGTATTCCAGGTGTATTACTTTGCACTTCTTTGCATTGAATCCAAGCTGCCATACTTCTGACCATTCCTCCAACCTTGCCAAGTCCCTTCTCATCCTTTCCACCCCCCCTTGTGTATCAATCTTGTTGTAGATCTTTGTGTCATCTGCAAAGAGGCATACTTTTTCTTCCAATACCTCCACAATGTCACTTATAAAGGCATTAAAAAGGAATGGACCCAGCACTGAACCTTGCGGCACCCTGCTAGTAACCCCCCCTTTCTTTGGAGAGGACTCTGTTTACTATTTCCCTCTCTGTCCTGTTGTCCAGCCAATTTTTTACCAAGGCTACCACCCTGGGACCCACTCCTAGGCTATCTAATTTGTTTACTAATCTTTTGTGTGGGACTGTGGCAAATGTCTTGCTAAAGTCTAGGTAGGCCATGTCCACAGCCCCTCCTTGATCTACTACTGTGGTCACCCAGTCAAAGAAATCTATTAGATTCGTCTGACATGACCTTCCCACTGTGAATCCATGCTGCCTTGGGTCCTGTGCCCCACTGGCCTCTAGGTACTCAACAATTCTTTCTTTCAGAAGTGATTCCATTATTTTCCCTACCACCGAGGTCAAACTAACAGGTCTGTAGTTTCCTGCCTCTGCTTTGCTCCCACCTTTGTGATGGGAATCACATCCACCCACCTCCAGTTCTTAGGTACCACACCATCCTCCCATGATTTGTTAAAATGGGTAATCAGTGCCGTCACTAGTTCTCCCCTTAGTTCTTTCAGAATTCTGTGTTGAATCCCATCAGGGCCCATTGTTTTGTCCACCTTCAGTTTTAGGAGTTCTTTCAGAACCCTTTCTTCTGTGAAAGGACTGGTATCGATCCCCTGTCCAGAGTGCTTCTATTGTTTGGAATAGGTATCTCCCCCTTTTCTTCTTTTTGTGAATACTGAATAGAAGTATTCATTCAGTATTCCTGCTTTTCACTGTCTCCCTCTGCCCACCCACTGTCCCCTTTATTAAGCCTCACTATCCCTCCCTTGGTCTTTCTTCACTCCCTAATGTACCTATAAAATGTTTTATCCCCCTTCTTAACCGAGTTCGCTACCTTTTCCTCAGTTTGGCCCTTTGCTATTCTGACTGCCTTCCCCATTTCCTTCTGCTTTAACTGGTACAGTTTTCTGTCCTGTTCCTTCTGTGTATCCTTATACTTCCTGAATGCAATCTTTTTCTCCCTAACCCTTTCCCACCACTTTTTTTGAGAAGCATAGTGTTTTCTTCCTTCATTTTGATTTGTTTATTTGCTTCTCACAAAGACTTGTTGTCTCTGTGCTGGCAGTTTTGTTGTTTTCCCATTGTTCCTCCACCCCTCCTTCTTGCCTGTTTGCTAGTGCTTTTCTGAGAAACTCTCCCATTTTGACAAAGTTAGCCCTCCTGAAGTCCAGTACCCTCACTTTTGTATGGCTTGACTCTGTGGCTGTGTTTTTCGTGAACCACACTGTTTGGTGGTCACTTGTTCCTAAATGACTACCCACTTCTAAATTTGAGATCCTCTCTCTGTCCCCATTTGAGAGTACCAGGTCTAAGATTGCTACCTACTGAGTGGGTTCCAACACTAGCTGTCTGAGGCATACCCCCTGTAGGGCATCAAGAATGAAACCATCTCCTTGAAGGAGGAGGGCTTTTGAACACATGGTTGGGAGGAGTCCTTCAAATGGGAGGAAGTGGTGGTGGAGGTGTTTCAGTAGTGCTGCGGGGGCTGCCACTGCTTTCATCTATGGGAGTTACCCCTGAGTGTAGTGAGCCATCAGCGTCACTTTCTTTTCAAGACTCATGACTGGAGTTCTCAGTAATGTTATGACATCTGTCTAGGTGCTTTTTTAGTGCTGAAGTTCCCAATGCTCCTTTCTTTTTACTCCTGCTGATTGGCCGTTTACAAATAGCGCATGTTGCTACCAACTGATGGGAAGCACTAATGGAGAAGTATGACCAAACAAAAGATATTTTTTTAGATTTTTTCCCAGGAAGGCACAGCACTCGGTCACCTTATCAGTGTTTTTCCCCCCCGGATTTTTCTTGGGCATCTTCCTGTTGTGGTTTATTCCCACTGCACCCTCCACAACCAAAACATTTCTGTCTGTTTCTTCCTCATCTGCAATTTCCATCCCCTCCAGTAAACCTTGTGCTGCCTGATCATTCTCTTCATCTTTATTATTACCCTTGTCGGGTTTAACCTCAGAAGAATTAGATGACAGACTGGCAGTAGCATAGTATTCAATTGTTCCATAACTTTGGGTGCCTCTGCGGGTGGTACCCACCAAGCCTTTGTTTTTTCTTAACTACATAACTTTTTTTTTACTTGGAACTAATGATGATCCGAGACATTCACCTTTTTTGGATTCAAGCATTTGCTTGGAAGACGAAGCCTTAGACATGAAAAAAATCACTTTTCAGGGTTTGATTTTGTTTTCCCTTTTCACGCTGATTGCTGTCTGTTGCAGTGTCACTGCCTATCTGAGAAATAGAATGCGCCTCATCAACACATTGATCCATTTTTTCTTAGTATTCTAACCTGTAAAAAAAGATTCCTCTAACTAATGTGATGTCCTTCTGATGACTCCCACCCACATCGACAGGCCAGTGACAAATTTATTGTTGTGACTCATGACTGTACATAGCACATCGACAACACAGCAGTCCACTACCACTTCCTTCCATGATTACCTGCCTAACTCCTACAGTACAGTTGCTGTTACGTGGCCAAATTCAGCAACTATTAAATCTGCCTCAGAATATGAACTGGAGATGCAGACACATCTGGTGCGTAGCAACATGCAGCACAGTCCCACGCTGGGGTTGGTTAATGCTTATATGTAATGTAATGTGATATACTATAAAACTAATTATAATAAGGATGCATAATGGGGAATGAGTGATGATGATGATAACACTTGTTTGTAATTATACTTTACTTGTGTTGCAGTATAAACAACCTGCTACAAGTCACAAAGTAAGATTTTATTGCCTGGACCATGCACAGCCAGCAGCACAGGCACATTACCTTTTATGTTATTTGTCCGAACAGTACTTTTTTTAATACATGAAATCATGAATAAATGTTAACACGTGATCATGATTGGATGGCACAAGTCAAAGATTTATTTTGCCAGCCTGCTGCCCTTGCCCTGTACATACAACCACACTGAAGCCAGGAAAAAACAAATTATTTGTGATTTTTGTGACTGTTAAATTTCTTGTGGGCTCCCCACAGTCTACCCCTCTCCCTCTGGATGGCGAAAGTCGAAGATTTATTTTGCCAGCCTACCATCCTTGCCCTGTACACACAGCCACACTGAAACCAGGAAAAAAAAATTATTTGGGATTTCTGGGACTGATAAATTTCTTGTGGACCCCCTGCAGTCTCCTTCTGTCCCCTTTGGATGGCACAAGTCAAAGATTTATTTTTCCAGCCTGCTGCCCTTGCCCTGTGCACATAGTCACACTGAAGCCAGGAAAACATTTTTATTTGGGATTACTGGGACTGTTAAATTTCTTTTGGGCCCCCCTGTAGTCTCCCTCTCTCTCCTTTGGATGGCACAAATCAAAGATTTATTTTGCCTCTGCACTTTTTCAAACATTGTCAATCCATAGACCCATCCTCTAATCACTATGGCTCTGCCCCTTCTGCCTCTTTGTCTCATTCTATCTTGCTCCCTGCTACCACCATTTTTCCTACCTAAAGCTAGATACCCCTCTCTTCCTCTAGGCTACAGGATTAACCTTATCTACACCTACCCTGGTACCCTTCCAACTGAGCTTGTCTATACTGCCCCATTCTCCTCTGGGGATGGCTGGCAACACCCAAAGAACCATGATAGGGTGGTGTATGTTTGCCTGTTCCCGTTCTCAACACTGGCTCATGTTACTTTACTTTGGGGCCTAAGACCAGGGCCGTTGCCAGGATTTTCACAAGGGGGGTTCTTTTTATGCAGTTTGCAACTTTAAAAAAAAAAGCTGTGGGTCTTAGGGTCGCTAGTACCCTGGAAGCCATGGAATCCTAGAATTGCTCTGTGGTACATTTTGTGGCTTGTTTTGAAGCTGAAGAAGTCATATCTGAGATCTCCTACACTCCTTGCTCTAAACAAAATTATTATCTGGCTGGCTGCAGGGTGAATACATATGTATTCAGTACCAGAGGGCAGCAAGATGCTGTTAATGTAATATACCTAAGACATTGTCTCAGATATTTTATGTTGTGAGTTTTAATATCTGTAGCTGTATCTACTGGTGTGTAGGAAAGGGGTCTGGGGCTGCTTGGCCCCAGAAGCTTTGTGGTACTAGATACTCTGTGGCTAATTTTGCAGATTATTTTAAACCAGAATAACTCATCTGTGAGCTCCCCTCCCCTCCACCTCCTGCTCTAAGGACAATTATTACTATCTGGGTAGCTCAGGTTGTGTGTGTGTGTGTGTGTGTGTGTGTGTGTGTGTGTATTTATAAAATGGGAAGCAAAGTAAATAACAAATCCAGCATTCTGATTGTATAAAACACATCACATGACCATGCATCTATCAGAGCGCGACCACACACCTGCACTTTTACCCCCCCTCCAAAACAATTTTGCCATTTTATAAGATAGATAACCCATTCTAGGATGTGCGGCCATGCTCTGATATACACATGCCTTGGGTGGTTGATGCACTCGGCCTGCGGACTCATGCTTAACAAAGTACACCAAGGCATGTGTATATCAGAGCGTAACTGCGCACCTTAGAGTAGGTTATCTGTACATATGTAGATATATAGATAGATAGATAGATATATAGAGAGAGCAAATGCTAATGCACTGAACCTCAATACTGAGTCTGCAGCTGGTTTTGGCTGGGTATTGTACACTACTAACCTGCAGTGCTGGCTTGCTACTAGGGCAGGGGTCTGGGTCTGATAGGCTCCAGAAACCATGGGCTATGGTATGCACAGTTTTGCACTTTTGTGGCTTATTTTAAGTCTAAATAACTCATATCTGAACTCTCTCTACCCCTTGTTGTTACCCCCACCATCCACAACTCAATATACCATTTAAGTAATTGAGTCAGTGCAACATGGCCTATAGCAAGGCTAGCAGGATGCTGGGATGTATTGGTAGGGGTAATGATAGCAGAAGAAAGGAGGTAATAGTTCCCATCTACAGATCCCTGGTGAGGCCTCACCTAGAGTACTGTGCCCAGTTCTGGAGTCCTCACCTCAGAAAGGATAAGGATAGGTTGGAGACAGTGCAGTTCAGAGTAACTAAAACAATTCAGGGACAGCAGGGCAAATCCTATGAGGAGTGCCTCAAGGCACTAAATATGTACTCACTGGAGACCAGAAGGGAGAGAGGAGATATGATAGAGATCTTCAAGTTCCTGAAATGAATTAAAGTGAATTACGGGGTACTATTTAGCCTGAGTACCAATTCATGTTTACATGGACGCTAATGGAAATTAACAGGAGGTAGGTTCAGGAGAGATGTGAGGAAGTACTACTTTATGGAAAAGGTGGTGAAACTTTGGAACAGTCTGTCAGCTGAAATGGTGGGTGTAAAAACAGTCAGAGGATTCAAGCAGGGCTGGGACATAATGAAGGGAATAGTGGTTACCGGAGGCAACAGGACCAATGAGGTGACTAGAAAGAGGATAGAGAGAGTTAGTACCCTGGAGAAATTGTAGGTTCCAGGGATTATAGGGAACTTGGGCAGACTGGATGGACCTCTGCTCTTTTTCTGCCATCATCGTCTATATTTCTATGTTTCTATTCCAGGCACCCTGCTTGGAAAAAAATCTGTAACATAAGTCTTAGTTCAATATTGAGTACTACAATTGTTGCCCCCACTCCACTCTCCAATGTGTTAGGTATGACAAAGGGAGTGAGGGGAAAGATAATTTGATAGCGGTGGGATTTTCAGTGCAAAGTTACCATCTCTAAATGCCTACCCCACCCCAACCCCACCCCACCATGCTTCCAAAAGTACAGTGGGTATGTTCAAAACAGTGAACTGTAGCAACAAATGTCATTCTACTGGCACGTGGTCATCTTGAGAAAACACATCACAGATTATTTGATTTAACAGCATCTGGCACAGATGATACAGACCAAAGTGGTACTGAATGTCCATGAAAATGGGACCACAGTGAAGACCTCTCTGAACAGCACAACTAATGAGGTGGCAGTGCAGATCCCAGCCAGACCCTTCCAAACACTTGCATTGCCTTTCCACTGTGGTACCTCTTTTGCTTTACTTGTGAAAAGTTAAAACAGGCATTTGAAAAATGACAACTTTGCTTTTTGTATAGAGGGGGATTTAAATAATTAATTTCTACATTTTCAGCCCACCACCTGTAAAGTCCTTTTGCCCAACTGCACAGCCTATCCCTTAATATACAGTTATTAAGGGACACATCTTCGGCAATAGTGGCCAGCAAAATTTACCTGCCTGTGACTGATAATATTATAAGTAGAGGTCCTCTACTTCTTTTTTGCTCTCCTGGCGACTTCATCTCTGAGCGGGCCACCATGCTCCATCTTCCTCCAGTGCTAGCTGACAGTGTGAATTGTAAGCAGTGGCCGTGCTGTATTGAGGTCACATTCACGATGCTGATGTGAGCTCCAATTGGCCAGCCAGTCAGTCATAAGGGGAGGGTGCAGAGAAAGAATCACAAAGCAGCTCCAGTCATCTTACTGGTAATGAGGGAGCTGATTGGCAGCAGAAAGAGGAAGGGGGTGCATGCAGAGAGAAAATGCTGGGGTTCATCATGTGTGCATTAGCACTCTGTAACAGTAAAAAAATAAACAGAAATGATGAAACTTTTTTTTACAAATAATGAAAAATAAAGGGGGGGTTCTTTCGAACCAGACGAACCCCCCCGGCAACGGCTATGCCAAGACAGAATCACTGCAATAGACTGTGCATGAAATGGGTAAACAAATCTGCCTTAAAACAATTACAGTAGTAGCCATGGACATTGCCAGCTATTTCCCCAAATTTCTGTGATAGTTCTAGAGAAATATTCTGCTTTCTGCATCTCCACAGTAGGGGCAGCAGAGAGAAACTCTTTAGAAATTACGTGAAATATCTGGAAATAGCTGGCAATGTCTGTAGCCAGTACTGTAAGATGATGCATTCTGAGGCTTCTGCTACTCCTGCTGCTGCTATTTAGGAATGTTCACCCAAATTCTGGGCCTAACATGCCTTGCCCTGGCCATCAATCGAGGCATCCAGGGACTCTCACCCTTGTATCTCTCAACATCTGCAGCCTCCTGCCTAAACTTGATGCTCTGCAAATATTCACTAACCAACACAACCCTGATATCCTTGCAATCATTGAAACCTGGATATCACTCAAAATTCAAGACATGGCTATTGCCCTACCAGGGTACAATGTCTTCAGACTTGACAGGAGTACAAAAAGAGGGGTAGGCTGTGCTTTATATCTCAAAGACACCCTCCTGGGTCACTGCTTACTCCCCCCCCCTCAGATTCTTCTACACAGATCCTACCTATTAAAATTCTGTTGGGGGTTCACAACAAAGCACTGACTGTTGCTGCTGTTTACATTCCTCCAAAAGAACAAGGTAAAGGCCTCAACTCAGTCCTGGACCTCATCTGTGTCCAACCCCCTGACTCAGAGTCAATCCTAATGGGTGATTTTAACATCAGTTGGCTAGCCACTGACACAGGGGACCTCAAGGATGTCATCTCAGCAGACAACCTGGCACAGCTGGTCATCTCCCCCACCAGACATAATTAAAAAACTGGTGCAAGCACTCTGCTAGACTGGATACTGACCAGCCATCCCTCCCACATCTGGAATGTATTCGTCCTTCCAGATACACTAAGTGACCATTCCCCAGTCACCTGCGAATGGTCAAATAAATTCTGCAAGTCCCCCCCAAATTAATCAACTGTAGAGTCCTCCGAAATGGTCAAGTTGAAACACCTCAAATCCCACCTCCGACAGCTTGACTGGTCTCCTATATTCAACGCTTCTGATGTCAACTCAGCCTTGGATTTTTTCATCAATTCCTTCAATGCTGCCTGTGACACCAATGCCCCTTTCAAAAGGCTTAAAATCAAAGGCCTTTGCAATCCTTGGCTCTCCACTGAACTACTCCAGGATCTGAAAGCAAGGGACCTCCTCTGGTTTCGGGCACGAGCTACTGGCAATCAAGTCGATATTTAGAACTATAAATGGGTGCAAAATGACTGCGCTAAATTAATCCACCAGAAGAAAAATGCATACTACAGAGATACCCTCATGAACACCTGGGGTAAGGGAAAATCCTTCTGGGACAATCTTAAAAAAGTAATTGGGAAACAGCCAAAACTCTCACCTACTATGTTGGTCTTTGATGGTGGCATAACTCTCGACCCTACCACAATTGCAAATACTTTCAATAGTGCATTCTCTGACCACAGTAGTGTTCTCCCTTCAGACTGCTTCAATGATGACCACACTCCTTCTCCTATCCCCAGCCCACAACCCCCTCCCTCCAACTGCCCACCATTTTACTTTAAGGAAGTCAGGGTACATGAGGTCCATAAATACATCTCTAATGCAGTCGGCAGAACCAGAACTAGTGGGGACTCACTTGACCTCGAGCTGGTGTCCCTCACCCTTGATGAAGTGCTACTTCCACTAACACAAATTTTCAACCTCTCCCTCACCCTCAGCCAGTCTCCCGACAGATGGAAATCAGCCACAGAAATCCTGGTCTACAAAAGTGGGGACAAGGATCTACATGTGAACTACTGGCCTCTCCATACTTCCCCCTCTCTCTAAGGCCATTGAACATATGGTATCTGACGAGCTAATGGAATACCTGGACAAACACAACATCCTCTGCCCCCAACAAGATGGTTTCCATACAGGTCACAGTACTACATCATCCTTCCTTGAATTCACTGGTGCTATCCACAGCTCGTTGGACAATAGCTTCCTAATCGGGTCGATCTTCATTGACTTGACCAAGGCTTTTGACACTGTACATCATAATCTATTAATCACACAGCTACATTGTGCTGGGCTCTTGCCTGAGTCCACTACCTGGTTCAAGAGCAACTTGGAGAACCGCTCCCAAAGAGGGAAAAAAATAACTGATGTTCTCTCAGATGCACATCCTGTTCACTCAGGAGTAACTCAAGGCTCCATTCTTGGGCCACTTCTTTTTAGCCTCTTTCTGAATGATCTTCCACAATTGTGTCCAGCACAAATCCTCCTCTATGCTGACGATGCCACCATCCTCTCCACTCACAAGGATCCGGGCCACCTTCAAACAAATCTGCAGCTTGCCTTCACCTTGATTGAAACTTGGTTTAGTACACATAAATTGGTTCTGAACTACAAAAAAATCAAGTCTATGCTCTTCTGCAGTCTGCACAACAAACACAGGCTTAATCCCATCATGATCAAAAACTGCCTTGGTGCAACCCTCAAACAGGTTTAATCCTTTAAATATGTAGGTATTACCATCGATTGTAACCTATCATATGCTATGCACATTGACAACATTGACAAGTCTGCCAACACTCACATTGGTCTGCTCTTCAGGCACAGGCAATGCCTTGCCTCAGATGCCTTAATGATTGCAGTACAGAGCTCAGTAATCTCAATAATTGACTATGGCCTGATCATCTATGGCTCTGCCTCTGCCACTGCCCTCAGGCGCAGATCCATTGCACTAAACAAAGCTTGCCATCTCATAACTGGTGCCCATCGCCTCACCCACACATGTGATCTCTATGCACAGACTGGGTGGATTCAACTTTCAAACCAGATCAAGTACCAAACCTGCCTTATGACAAAGAAAATAACACTTGGCCTTGCTCCCCCAGGTGTCCAAGCTCTCCTCTGCCCAATGCAGACTACTCGCATCACCAGGGACTCTGAATCCCAGCTTCTGCATATCCCGCATTTCTGCACCACACAAGGGCAAAGATCGTTTGCACACAGAGCTCCCAGCTGGTTCAATGGTCTCAACATTGACATTGCCTCAATGCGAAAGCTTAATCCATTCAAATCCAGTCTCCATCACATCCTGTCTGCATCTGGCTCCTGTGACTGTCCTTCCTAATTGTTCTCCCCTCTCCTCTTTGCTCTTTCCACCTAGCATTTAACCTTCTCCCCCTTCAACTCCCTCTCCCATACATCCATTCATCCTCCCCTCCTCCCACCCTCCTTCCCAACTCCCTTGTAGCACTATAATTGTTATTTGAGAAGTGTCTATGGCCACACCCCACTAGTGTGTCTCTCCTCCTTACCATGTCAACCCTGTTACCAGACCTCCTGCTGGCATCTTTGCCACTGTATTGAATGTATAAAACTGTATGTAACTGCCTGTAACCCACTGTTACACTGTTATTCAATGTCCTGTTTGAATTGCACCTCAATTGACGTAGAACTTTTGTAAAAGAGCCTTGGCTCAAAGGTACTTGTAATCCTAGATTCAAATAAATAAATAGACCCACACCTCCCTACTAGGGGTTTGTCATTATTGAGTCCACACACTCCAGTTGCCAGATGATAAGGATTATTGGAGGGCTTCTTGCAGAAATTGATATAGATTTATAAAGCAGGATCATCTCCAATCAGTACAATTTAACATGATGCACAATTTGTATTTTACCCCACTAAAGCTGTACTGGATGGGCAAATTACCCTCACCTTTGTGCACCAGTGCTGAGAGGTCCACAGATCCCTTCATCATATGTTATGAGAGTGTGTCAAGATTCTAAAATTTGGCCTTTTTGGCATCCCATCCAGTGAGCCTGGATCCCCTTTTGGGACTGGATGACCTTTTCACCCCCTGAGTTTTTTAATGGCTGTTTTTCCTCCTGGCACCCCTAATGTTTGTAAAGCTTATCTGTCCTTTGTGGTTGCCATGGCCAAACTTGTTATGTTACGACATTGGAAGGTTGATACTCCTCCATCCTTTTTAAAGTGGCACCATGAGATCCCAATAGCTCTCCAACTGTAGAAACACATAGTATCAATGCAAAGAAACCTCAGCTTTTTTCACACACCTGGGAGTCTCTCTATACTTTATTCTTCCTCTGGGGCACCCTGGGATCCACTTGATCTCATTCAGGCCCTTCAGCCTTCTGTTCCTTATGATCCTGGAAGGTGCCTATCCAGCTTTGAGGATTTGTCATTTAGTATGGTCGCAGATGGGGGGGGGGTGGTAATGGGTGGGGAGGGATGGTTTTTAATTTTGGTTTTGCTTTACTTCAGTCTTTTTGTGTATGCTCTGGACCATGTTCTTTATTGGGTGTTTGTTCTTGTTTTCTTGTTCTATTCTGTTGTTGAAAAATTTGAATAAAGTATACTAAATAAAAAAAAAGATTTATTTTGCTGGCCTGCTTCCCTTGCCCTGTACACACAGCCACAGTGAAGCCAGGAAAAAAACTTTTATTTGGAATTTTCTGTAACTGTAAAATTTCTCTTGGCCCTCCCCCTCGTATTTTCTCCTTCTCTCCTCTGGATCTGGAATGGCACAAGTTAAATATTTTGCCAGCCTGCCCTTGCTCATGTGCTCAGCCACACTGCCTGAGGCCAAGAAAGGAAAAAAAACTTTTATTTGGGATTTTCTATACCTGTAAAATTTATCTTGGGCCCCCAGTAGTCTCTCCCTCTCTCCTCTGGATCTTCTGGAATGGCACCAGTCAAAGATTTTGCCAGCCTGCCCATACTCATGTACACACTGCCTGACTTTTGCCTCCTCCTGGCAGTCACCAAGGGCACCACTCTCTCCCCAGTCTCTCCGGATTCCTTACTCCAGTTCTGACTCATCCTAACCCTCCCCCGATGATCAGTTTCTCCACCCCCTCACCACAGTAAGTCTCCTTTCTCTCTCTCCTCTCTAGTTTCTCTTTCCTCCCCTCCAAAAATGTATATTTTTTTATATTATGTGTTTTTTTTCTTTTTGGCAACTTCTTCTAGCGGTTCTGATCTACTGCAGTGAGCAAGGTGCTCCTCTGACCGTCCTCTAACTCATCTGGGCCACGTTGTGCACTCAACACAATTATATACTGTAAGTGCATCACATGACTGTCTGTTGCCTGATTGGATGATGCCAGCTGCCTGTTCATGGAGCGATAGTGCCAACAGCATCCCTATGGCAACAATATACTAAATGGCACTCCACGGACTTGGAACCAGACTTCTGTGGCAAACTCCATATTTATCTGGGTATGTGGATTATGGGTTCAATCCAGGGATTCAGATCTCCTGTGGAACAGTCCACCCAGCCTTACTGCATACCACCCAACCAGTATTTGATTTCTGGGTTCTTTGCCCCCAAGTGCATAACTTTACACTTTTCAACATTGAATCACATTTGCCAAATGCTTGACCAGTTCTCTAACCTAGCCAGGTGTTCCCTGAGTTCCTTTCTCCTGACCTCCATGTCCACCTTCACACAGAGCTTTGTGTCACCAGCAAACAGGCAGATGTTACCTTTGATCCCATCTGCTATATCACTGATGAAGATGCTAGATAACACCAGATCGAGTACTGAGCCTTGTGGGACCTTGCTGGTCACTGAGAATTCCCCCCGACTACTACCTTTTGGCTTCTGTCCTGCAACCAGTTTTTGAACCATCTAGCAAGCTTGGCCCCACCTCCAGGTCTTCCAGCTTCCAGACAATTCTCTTGTGATGCACACAGTCAAAGATCTTGCTGAAGTCCGTATACAGGATGTAAACAGCTTGGTCCTTGTCCACTGTCTTGGTCACCCAGTCGAAGAAGTCAGGTTAGTCCAGTAGGACCTCCCCACACACAAACCCATGCTGCATCTCATCCTGTAGCATGTTGCCCTCCAGAAAGCTCATGAGTCTTTCTTTTAGGATGGTCTCCATCAGCTTCCTGATTATTGAGGTCTGACTGACTGGCCTGTAATTCCCTGGTTCACCCTTGGTCCAATTTATGGAGTGAGAAAACATGTGCAGTTCTCTAGCACACTCACAGATTCCAGAGGGGTGTTAAACTGGTCTGCCGGGGGTCTGCCAGTACATCCGCCATTTCCCTTAGAACACTTGGGTGCATGTAATCTGGCACTGGAGATTTATCCACCTTTAGGGCCCTTAGGCCCTTGTGCATCCTGTTCACTTGTGTTACACCATCTGTTCCTCACACGTCCAGTTCCCCCATCTTTGCAGCACTGGTCCATCTTTCTTTATAGTGAAAACAGCACAGAAGTACTTGTTAAGTACCTCCGCTTTCTCTTCACTTCCCATTGCCTAAACCCCCCTCCTTTTTTAACATGACAGTCTCATCTTTCATGTCCCTCTTCTCCCTTATATATTTGAAGAAGGACTTCTCACTCAATTTTACTCCATATGCTAGCTGTACTTCCCTTGTAGCCTTTGCCTCTCTAACTACTCTGCTCCCCTCCCTTGATTGAGTACGATAATCCTCCCTATCCTTCTCTTTCCGAGTATGTTTTTGCTTATAGAAGGCTGCCTTTTTGTCCTTTACTGCATTTACCACATCCTTGCTGAACCACCTGGGATTTTTGGCCTTAGATTTCTTAATTTTGATTTTGGCACACTCATTAGTGGCCTTCATCTGTCCTTATTTTATTATCTCCAGTTTCTGTTCCACTTCCATCTTCTTTCTGATCCCAGCAAGGTGTCCTACTAGAATTTACATTTCTCCCATCCTACTAAAGTCATCCTTCTTGAAGTCCAAAACCCTCATCTTGGTCCTGACCATCCCTCTGCCCACATCCAGGTGGGACCACACTGTGTGGTGGTCACTTCCTGCAAGTGGCACATCCACCTTTGCATTGTGAACATTTGCATAGTTGGACAGGACAAAGTCCTGTACAGCCCTCTCCCTAGTGGGCTCCGTGACATATTGTGTCAGGAACCCATTTTGAAACACATCCAGCAGTACTTGCTCCTTGGGGCTGGAGGTAACCGGGATTTTCCAATCCGCCACCTGGCAGATTGAAGTCTCCACTATTACTACCTCCCACTTGTGATCTGGGACCCCAGTACCTTGTCCAACTACTCATCCCGTGAAAGTGGTCTGTAGACCACCCCCATCCTTAGATCCCTCTCCTTAGAGGATTGCACCTGCACCCATAAGGCTTCTGCCTTTCCTTGCAACCCTTTTTGCTCATTATCCTGCCACCTGTTCCTCACATTTAGTCTCTCCTCCCCATCACTGTCACTCTCACTGAAAGCTTTCATCATGTTAGCCACATTATCTGTCACTGTCATTCCTACTTGTAATCCATTTCCAAGTATAAATTCCTCACATTTTGACTAGAGTGTTAAGTTTGTTGCACTGTGTTCACCACATAACACTGGCATTGAGCAAAGCCATTTCCCTGGACTGCCCTTTTGGTGTCAGATTTGACTGCTTTTGTCATTGTGAAAAGGAAAACACCTTAGCAGTCTGGGTGGTGATAACCTGGTACTATCTGGCATTGCTCCCAGTACTGTGTAGCACTTGTATCCTAATTTGTGTTATATTTCATTTTTATTCTGTGTAGTTTTGAATACTCTGCCTGTAAATTGTGACTGCACACTGTTATTTATTTTTATTTTGTTGTACTTATTTTTATTGTACTTTATGTTTTTATTATTACTGCACCTTACATTATTTATTTTCACTTGCACATCATGTACTGCAGACTCCCTTTAATGCATTCCCACAGGATATGAGCTATTACAAGCTCAGTATGTCAAGGAAGGAAGGAAGGAAGGAAGCCCAGTATGCAGTCAGAGAAATATACCCATAAGTTGGCACGCTAGTCAAAATATTTGTTGTGAAGTGATCAGTCCCACTCTGCCTCCTTAAGTATGTGCACAATACAGATTTTGACTGCTTGTAAATCTCTGAAACTACTGTGCAGGTAAATGCAAACCTGAAGGGTATTTTATATCTTGGCTGTAAAAATATAAGCAGCCTTTGGAACCCAACATTTTCCACAATGAAAAAGGGCTGTAGATCTGTCCATATCATCTCACTAATAAACCATATAATTTGGGAAGGAGTTGGATGCTTGGAGTCAAATTTGTTCTTGCAATCAACTGACTAAGCTATAGTTAATTGCTTGGCTTTTGGAAAAGGAATGGTCAAGAAACTGGTGCTGCTGCTCTGCTATGGCAGGGGTGTAGGTAATTGGAGTACACTGTCAGCTGATGCTGCTGAGTTAACAGAAGTTGACTTTTTTCTTGTATGTGATGGAGGTGGAGAGCACATAACTGATCTCCCTCTGCCACCATGATTGCCTAGGGTTGACTGACTGCTACTACTATTACCATGATCCAGCTCTGACTCATATAAATTATCATCATCATCTGAATCAATCCTATATCACTCAGTAAGATCTGTGGGATGAGCAAGTACATGAGCGTGTTGCCACATTAGGTGTCATCTCATTGCAGGAATATGACTGTGCTCTGAATCCTAATAGAAGTACAGTAGGTGGTATCAGAACCAAACTAGGGTTGGTAGTAGCAGCAGACAGAGGCCCAGTGGCAGAGGGAGACAGTAGGAGGGAACCTGTGGAAGTAATAGTAGTTTATCTAGTTACTTTAATCACTGTGGCACTAGGCAAGGAGGCAGAGGAAGAGGTTTTTACTCTTGTGACAAGTGGGTGTGATTGAGGCATCAGTCTTTTTATGTGACACTACCTCATTATCATCATCAGATGCATCACCAGCATCATCATCAGCATGGATCATGACTGGGGACAAAATCAAAAGGTGTGTAGCCTATGTCAGACATGGCACTAGGTCATAAGAGCACCTGTCTGAACAGCACTGTAAAAAACAGCACCGTCCAAACAGTGCTTACTGCAAAGGCTGCAGGAAACAATGCTGCCAACAACATCAGTGCCAGTGGTAGCGATTGCAAGTGCGGGTCGTGATTGTTACCACTAAAAATCATTGTTTTGGCCCCCCATGCCACCCAACACAGGGGACTCTGCCCCCACACCTCCTATAATTAAAATAATCAGCTCTGAGTAGGAGTTAATTTACAGGGGAAAAGGTAAAATTGTGGAGACCAGGATTAAAACCCTGGTCTCCACCACCTTTCCAGCCAAGCTTCTCCTGTATTATCACTCCATGTCACAGGAGTGGCTCAGCCAGCCAGCCTCCTCCATTTCCAGGCTCTGAACCCAGATAGTAGATCCCTGAACAGCACCCAGGGTAATGCTTACTGCATAGATTTATAAATCCACTGTCACTGTCCAGTGTAGTGTGGTGTAGACCACGTTGTAGTAGTACATGTTATTAGTGCAGTGCTATTCTAACCAGGTAGAGTCAGGCACATGTGAGGAGTCAGCATTATTTTCAGAGGACTCATCATTTGCAGGATGGGAGTCAGACTCAGAATCGGATGAAGGGTTTAGCTCAACCACCGCCAGATTGGTATGTGGTAGAACTGGAGGGCACACAAAACTGCACTGGAAGCTATGATGATGATGAACAAAACGGAGTTTAGTTCTGCACTGGAATACATAAAGGACTGCTTACTTCTCAATTTAATGAAGATGATGGAAATGATGATGATGGTATGGCAGTGGCACCTGATGTCATTCGCTGTCCTAAATGTTTCACATTGCTGAACCTTCAGGGCTTTATAAATCATCTTGACTTTCTACATTTCACAGTTAAAATTGATTTGACATTATCTTCTTTGCTTGTTTTGTTGAATTAGCCTCCAAAGTCCATTTTTTTAATTCTTTCTTTGCACTGGTTATAGGCTTAGTTCAGAATCAAAGGCAGATGGGTGCCTTACCTTTACCTGTGCCTCTACAGACTCCAGTGTTCATTTTGTCTTATTATTTTGGGGGGAACACAACTGTACCTAACACAGATGGGGATATTTCTCTGACTGCACTCTTAGTTCAAAATAAAATTAAATAGCCAAGTGCTTAAACTGCAACTAGCCCTTCAGGCCAACCGTGACAGAACCGTACACAACTGGAAGTGACAGTAGGAGGCAAGCATCACTAGGTGGCAGCAAGCATAGGCATACTACAGTGAAAGACTGGTCCAACACACTTTTATTAAGGAAAAATAGCCAAGTGCTTAAAATGCAACTAACCCTATGAGTAACTGGATCAAGAAAGCAGTACATAACTGGACATGACAAAGGAAGCACAGTTATGGCAAACTGAGGCATATAACATTTTTCTTTCAGGTATTTTTTTCAGTGCAGTTTAGCTCTAGTCCCCTGGCTCCAACGATGAGTACACTGCTGTTAGCCTACCAGACCATGCTCTGCTCCTCTGTCTATGTAATTTTGTTGTCATTGTTGTTTGTTTGTTTGTTTGTTTGTTTAGATAAAATACTAATAGTATTTTCTTTCAAGTATTTTTTCAGTGCAGTTTAGCTCTACTCCCTATGCCCAGGCCCAAATACTCAGTCATTGTTGCCAGCCTACCAGGCCCTGTTCTTCTCCTGTGTCTCTGTGGTTTTCTTTTTTAAAGATAAAATACTAGCATTATCTTTCAGGTATTTTGTTCAGTGCTGTTTAGCTCTAATACCCTTCCCCTGGCCCTAATGACCAGTGCACTACTGCCAGCCTGCCAGACCTTGTTCTGCTGCTCTGTCTCTGTGATTCATTATTAAAGATAATAGTGTGCAGTCCAGCTGTAGTCCCTCTGCACCGGCCCTAGTGCTTAGTGCACTGCTGCCTGGTGTTAGCCTGCCAGTCCCTGTTCTTATTCTGCTCGTCTGTCTCTGTGATTGTTAATATTTTCCTTCAGGTATTTTAAAGTCCAGTTTAACAAAGCAATGATTAGTTAGGGATAATCTGCATCTGTAGCTGCAGATAAGCTGACTGCCAGTCTACACAGTGTCTCTCTCTCTCTGTCTCTCTCTCTCTCTCTGTCTTTCTCGCTTAGTCTCTCATGTGAGCATTGTGCTTTGCTTCAGCACTGTTCAAACCCCCAGAACCAACCCTCAGAAGCCAGCCAGCCAATATGCTTCCTCCCCTCTATTCCATCACCTGACAGGCACCAGATACAACCCATGGTAACCCATGGTAGCCCTTACACAATAAATGGTGTTGCATGATTAGTACTTACTGTACACACTGACTGACTGTCAGTCACTGCTTATTCTTCTTCTAATCACTTAGTGCTTTTGCCAGATTCCACCACCTGGAGCCAGAATCATGACAGAGGATTAACCAGGTGACAGAAAAGAGAACACCATGTGAAACTGAATACAGCAGTTTCAAAGGAAACCTTAATCAGTGCTGGGACAATTCCACAGAATATGACTAGTAATCTGTATCATTGGAAGAGCAGGGATGTTTTGGTACAGTATGTGTGGTTAAATGGTTACTGAGGAGCCAGACCACTTGAAAATACTAAATATAAGGTTGTAATGAATCATTTGAAATCTATTTTTGCTAGATGCAAGAGATTCCTACTTTAGTGAAATCTGGTAACGAACCTCAGTTTGGTTGTAAAGAATTCTGAAATTAAGTAGTCTAAATTGAATTTCAAACCTGTCACAAACAGACCCATTTAAACAGACATGGGTTTACCAAATTAAAATAATGGTCCAGACTCTTAAACAACTACTACAAAAAGTACTAAAAAAGAAGATGTCAGAGATCCTGCCTTAGCCTTTCTGATTACCAAAATTTATCAATTATGGGTACTGGTTATCTGACACAAAAACTGACAAGTCACAGTTTAAACCAAAGTTATTAGTATCTGAGGCATTTTTGCTCATGAGAGATGCAGGGTATAAACAGCTTAACAAAAGTAGCATTGTGAGTTCCATGCCAAGCCTTACCTGTCTTATAATACAAGATAGTTATATTACAACAAGGAAAAAGGGCTACTAGCTCTAATAACATGTCAAGTATCCACTATCCACCCAAGCTCTTATATATGTAGTTGAAACTATTGATGGATAATAATACAGAAGACATGCAAGACCACCTAAACAGTAATGCCTGAGAAAGACACTGGTCTCAAGTCTCTTGACCTTTTCACTGACTCAATAAATGATTGAAAATCAGTCACCAGTAGAAGAGTGTTTAAGATTGGGGAACTAGAACCAGAGGTGGTAACTTGGGTTTTAGACCTTTAAAGCTGCCACACTCCATTGAGTTAATTTCAAAGCAGCAGCACATATTATGAAGAAAGTTGTGACCTATACCTTTTTATTTCATTTTAGAATACCCTTGTTCTCGTGTCTTCTAAGATGCCATATTTTCCTGTTTTAAGTCTGCTTTAGTACTTTATTATAGTAGAAATAATAAAAAGAGTGTTCCTTTTAATATGTTTATCACCAGGTTTTCATCATTATTCTCTGCGGTTTTACAGTAATCATCCTCTTGTAGGGTTACTGAGTGGTGTCTGTCACATCCTCGTTCACCTTACTCAAAAGGCTCAAAATGGCACTCAAAAATGGAATAAAATGATATAGGTCAAAAGTTTTTGCTCTAACATGCAATGCTGCTTTAGGTAGACACCTAAAACTTTTGACACATGTATCAAAAATATACAGTTAAATGAGAATTGCAATTTTAAAATAAAAGGCATTGTTATTTTCTTAAGTGAGATCATCCCAATGCATTGTGATGCCTTATCTTTATTTAACAAAGGAACTGCACTTTTTTAACAAAGGAGACGTAGAGATATTATCAACCTACATTGTCAGCCAGAACTAAGTAGCAATATATTTACATATGTCAAAGCAAAATGCAGTCTGTCTCAATGAGATTTTGCAATGCTGGTGTATATCTAGATATATCGCTACTTATCTCTGACTGCCACTGTATTAAGGAATGAAGTTGCCTAATGAATACCTGCTGCCCAGCTTGTCATTGTGTATGCTAGTGGTATAACATGTACTGTATCAGACAGCATGCACAAGCAGATTATAAATTATGGCCACCGAGAGCACATTAGCGTTAAATCACTGTAAAATATGTTTGCTGTCTGCTAAGAACTTACCATTAATTGTTTCAAACATGAGTCCCTATGGTCCATCAGTGAGTGGATAAGGTAGCATAAATTAGACAGATAGAAAACAAATCACTTCTCTTATTCGCATGCAAACAGATACATTCATCAACTGTTAAGAAGAGTATAAGACTTTCCATAAATTATCCATGTTTCAGTTCAGACTAATAGACTGTTTGGAATTCTACTGGACTGTCTGTTGAACTGCTGGCATGTATTATCACTGTTGAATTATGCACTTTCCCTTACAAACTGACATAGGCATATTGATAGATTTACTTCATGAGACATTTAAATGTTTTTACATTGCATATTATGATTTTAAATGTTATAACAGCTGTGTTATTTCAATGATATGCATGGTTATCTTTAACAGTAAAAAGTAGGTATCTCATTTGGGAGAAATCTTGTTCAGATTGGTGTCTGTTACTCAAGCACTCATTATCTGGAATCCTAGCAAATAGCTAAGCATCATAATGCAGATGTGTTTGAATACACTTATTAAATATCATGTAAGTAAATCTAGCTATAATGCAGAAACTGAGCACTCTGTAGTTTGGTGCAAAAATACAAATGTCTTGTCAGTAGTCAATATACCACAATAACTGATGTAAAATGCCTTTAGCAGTGCAAAACATACATGCAAAACAGAGAAAACTGGTAAAACATACTGGCCGCACCTCAACCATACTATACTCGCTTGGAACCCTGATGCTTCGAGAGTGAACCCTCTTTCTCAAGGGGTAGCAAGTAAATCCAGTTATGTTTCAGGGATGCACGTAACATATTTTCCTATTACTGAGCTTGTGTTGAAAAAGCAGAAATCTTACATCCTTCACATTTAGATGGTTACAAAGGTACAGTAGCTACTGTACAGTATGTCAGGAATTGGTATGATTGGGAAGAACAATTTTTTTCCACATTAGAATGCCGTTCCCTGGCAAGGCTGATTTGCTGTACTGGGCATTATGAAGATATTACTAGTGAAGAAAACAAGGACAGTGTAGGTATTCAAAATGGTTTTATCTATCTGCAACTTTTTTAGCCTATAAGGATTTCAGATTAAGGGGGTCAGATGAAAATTTGCATGCAGAAGATGCCTTAAGTTACATTTTTTGCATGCCTTACAAGATATTTTGTATCTTGACAGTAAAGATTAAAGGTATACAAACTCCCAAGAAGACACTACATAGGGCCTGATCCTCAAAAGTGTCAGAGTCCTTTGCACCCAGGTAGGGGTGCAAGAGCCTTTCTAGTCTCATGCACAGCCAACGCAAATCCTCATGTGACTTTACCATCCCTGAAGAGGGTTGTAATGACTCAATCAGTGCCTCTAAATGTGCAATTAGGTTGGAAGACACCATTGGATGTGCCATCCCTTCACTTCATCATCAGCATGGAATACATTATGTGTATGGTCTGGGGAGGGCACACAAACTACATGAGGGGGACTTCTGTCTTAGGCCTTGTTTGCCTTTTGCTGGAGCCACATTCTGCACTTCTGGCCCCAGCATGTCACCAAGGGACACTGCACCAGCCCTCCTGGATAGGTATAGGGGACTGGCAAGAGCTATATTATGTTGTCTTTTTTATTTAAAAAATCCTCTTGTCCAAAGAAGGCATAGCCCTCAATACCCTGTTCTATATGGAGCAGGAGATCCACTCTGTAGATGACCAAGCATCCAGTTGAATGACAATGTCTGGCACTGTTCTGCCCTCTGAAACTACCCAAGCTCCTGCACAGACCTCCATGTTCGCATACTGAGTTAGCCAGTGGGTGCAGATTCTGCAATATGAGGAATTCACTCGGTGCATGTAGCAGTACAGGCTGGCAAAGCATAAACTGCATGTATTCTAGGCCCGCTGTGGTCCTAGCCCCTAACTAGTGCCCCAGTTGTACACTGTAGGACTACTGATTTTTTTTGTTGACCAGGTAAGCACACTGGACAAAAAATGCCTATTTTCAGGAAAGACTCAGGAGGTTACAAAGGAAAAATATATAAACAATATAACAAAGAAAGGATGTACAGGCAGTAATTAGAAGGCATGAACACAAGGCTGAGGCTGTAGTACAGTAAAGAAGGCTTTTGACAAATATGTTATACATACATAAGCATTAGGGCAAAACAGAATAGTAAAATTGGTATAAAGTATTATTTCCTACATTTTTCCAATTTTATTTTACCCTTTACTAAAATGTTCTTTCTTTTTTTTATTTATAAAGTAACCATTTCTCATTCATGGATAATCAAGTAGGATCTGTGGTGATACTATAGGCTGAGAAAAAATGGGCAGACTAGTAGGGCCAGGTGATCTTTATCTCCCAGTCTGACTTCGGTGGCAGGAAAGTTAATGGAATCACTGCTGAAAGAAAGGATTTTGGACTATCTTGAATCTAATGGGTTACAAGACACGCGGCATCATGGATCCATGTGGGTGGGGGGGGGAGGTCATGTCAAACAAATCTGACAGAGTTATTTGAATGGGTGACCAAGAAACTAGATTAGGGTAGATCAGTGGACATAGCCTACCTAGATTTCCATAAGGCATTCAACACCATTCCACACAGGAGACTAGTGAACAAACCGGGTAGCTTATGAGTGGGTAAACTGGGTAAGAAATTGGATAAAGGGTAGACTATAGAAGGTGATGGTAAAAAGAGTTCACTCAGAGGAAGGGACAGTGACCAGTGGGATGCATCAGGGATCAGTGCTGGGACCGGTCCTCTTAAATATCTTTATATGTGACATTGCAGAGGAGCTAGACAGGATGGTCTGCCTCCTTGTGGATGACACCAAACACTGCAATAGGGTGGATATTCGGGGGGGCGGGGGTGGAAAGGATGAGCAGTGACCTGAGAAAACTGAAGGAGTGGTCAAGGGTATGGCAGATGAGTTTCAGTGCCAAAAAGTACAAAATAATGCACCTGTGACAATCAAACTCAGGGGCAGAGTATAAAATGAGGGGTTTTACTGATGACCACCAAGCAGGAAAGAGATCTGGGGTGATCATATTGGATGACCTTAAGGTAGCTAGGCAGTGTAACAAGGCAGCTGAGAGGGTGAGTAGGATGCAAAGTTGCATAGAGAGGGGTTATCACCATCAGAAAGTGGGAGGTAGTGTTCCCTCTGTATAGATCACTAGTAAGACCCCACCTAAAGTACTGTGTCCAGTTCTGGAGGCCACATCTCAGAAAGGACACAGACAGAGTGGAAGCAATCCAGAGGAGGGCAACTAAAATGGTACAGAGTCTCAATCAGAAGCCCTAAGAGGAGGGATTAAAAGACCTAAATATGTGCACCCTGGAAGAGAGGAAAGAGAGGGTGATATGATGGAGACCTTTTAATACTTCAAGGCGGTTAACACGGTACAAGAAGGAATTATTTTTCAGAAAAAAGGTGCTCAAGCACAAGGGGGCTTGATAAGAAGCTGGAGGGGGGTAGATTCAGAAGAGATGTGAGGAAGTACTTCTTTACAGAAAGAGTGGTGGATTCCTGGAACAGTCTTCCAGCGTAGGTGGGGGGGTGAAAACAGTGGTGGGGTGCAAGAATGCATAAGATAGAAATGAGGAAATCTTAGGGAAAGGGAAGGAGGCTAAATGGACCAGAGATCAAATAGGATCTACAGTGATACTATAGGCAGGGAAAAATGGGCAGACTAGGGACCAAGCTGTCCTCATCTGCTGGCAGATTTCAAGCTTCCATGTTTCTAATTTTCAAAAAAGAGCAGATGATATAAAAAGAGAAATATCCAGGCACTTGAAGACAATTACTTGGAAACTAATTTTTAAAACTGCACATTTGAGAATAAGGGTGAGCAAATGCCAAATTGGTGTTCAGAGAAGTGCCAACCTCTTGCAGTTCTGACACCAGCAAAGCAAGTCCGAAGGTACTCATGCTCACGTCAGCATTATGGCTTTTTAATGCTGTGAAGAAGCGTTTTTTTATAGAAAACTTACACTGCATGTACAACCATTTGGCAAGCCATGTGACCTGCAGGAGCAAATCAGAGACAGTGTGAAGGCTAAGAACACCTTATGCTGTGCTCATCTCAATAGAATTTCCAACTGTCTATGAGGAGAAGGATGTGGCTCCTGAGAGACGGTGACTTGTGATCTGAAAAAGTTATAAATCATTAAAGAATTATAAACATATTAGTTTTAGGCAGGCAGGCAAGTGAAAGTGTGTGCTACTGTAGATGATAGGAGAATGAGAGGAGAGGAGAGGAGAGGAGAGGAGAGGAGTGGAGGGAGGGAGGGAGGGAGAGGAGAGGGGAGGGAGGAGGGAAGGAGTAGTTCTGAAGCCCTCCTTAAAAAGGACATCAACCTGATGGAGACGGTCCAGAGGAGAGTTACGAAGATGATTGCAGGGCAGTAGGGTATGTATATTGTATGGAAAGAGACTGAGGGCCTTAAACATGTACTCCATGGAGGACAGGAGGGAGAGGGCAGACATGATTGAGTCCATCAAATACTTGAAAGAGATTAATAATGTGAACAGGGAAGGTCTCTTCTGGCTAAGCTGCACCAAAACTATGAGGGGGCACAGTCTAAATTTGGGGGGTGAGTTAAGAAGGAGGTTGAAGACAATTATTCACAGAAAGTGTGGTGAACAAATGGAATGCACTGCCAGAAGAGGTGATCCAAGTGAGGACAGTGGGCAGCTTCAAGAGAGGCTGGGATAGATATAGGGGGAAAATAAAGGTCATGGAAGTGGGAGGAAAGGGATGTGAAGGTAGAGAGGGGGTAGCAGGGACACCAGCCTGAGCTGAGAACCCTGCACAATAAGCAGACTGAATAGATCAAAAGGTCTAATTTTGCTGACTTCTTTGAATATTCATATTAACCAGTTTAGCTGTATCATGCATATTATAAATAGTAAACCTTTTTTCTTGCACTGGGCCGTGGATCCTATGTATCATAGGTTTGGTAACCTTATCTGCATTTTGATGTTTAAAATAATGCACATGCCTCTTTATTGTCTCCATGTCGGCCCTTTTCCATATGGACCTGTCAGATGCAAATAGGCCAGAGATGGTACCTGTAAGTCCTTCTAGGTCTCAAATCTTTCTGGCATGGAAGACTCCATCTTAGGGTCTCCTTTCTTTAGTAGCTATGGAATCTTGGGCTCTAACATGGTATGAAGCTAACATATCTGAAAGAAAAGCATTGTATAATTAATAAACAATAGCAGAAGCACAAGAATGATTATGTTCAGACATATCATAATGAAAAAAATTCCAAATCAAAGGAATATGCATAAACTGTACATTATTCAATGAAATCACCAGGGTGAAGTAGCAGTCAAACCACTGAGTGAGCCCAGTCCCACTCCAGGGCACTGTTCATTCTCTACAAGAGTTTCTGATGCAAATGATTGCATAACATTGGGAGCCAGTAGTGGCAGTCTAAGGACCCTCAATATGATATGTGTCACTGCCTGAGGGCATGGTTCTGCATCACTGTCTTGTTTAGCAGTCAGTTGATGCCCTGGATTGATCAGCAGTGATGCATTTTTTCATACAGATGTATGTGCTCTTGGTAGTGTGGTCCAGTAGAGCTAGCGTATCCTGAGTATGAGCCAGGAAGGCACTCATTAAAGCTCATGATTGTCTGACATTTGCTGCCACCATATCAAGTGTGCCATGGTGGATGGAATGTAAATGACAGGTAGCAGAATAGAATCTCCCCATATGCTAACACCCCTTGCTAGTGCACTGTCACCTGAAGTCATGTGGCTGTCAGCCTATATTGCTTAATCTCTGAAAGACAAAACAAACAAAGAGTGTTTCAGCCACCTCCTCCATTAGTAGGTTCATTCTGATCTTTAAACGGTTTCAACTGATTTACATGAAATCACTTGGCAGTGGCTACTTGGATCCTGTACACTGGGAAGCTACTCTGAACATATATAATGTAATTCTCATAGTATCTGTGTATGTCTTATATATATATATATATATATATATATATATATATACACATATACAGGCTTGGATATTCAGAAGGGTTGTGCATGGTGCAACAGTGTTGCGCCATGTGCAACCCACTGATGAGTCCCAGCGTGATATTCAAATGGGGATTGTGCCTGGCACAAATCCCAATGAGCCAGAGTGCATCAGTAATGTATGCGGCGCAAGTGGGGGGGGCGTGCCCATGCGTACTCCGCACATCCCGATATTCAGCCCAATACATATTAAAATCATCGAGGGTCTGTTTTCTGATTAACGTGTTCAGATGGACATGGGAGGGTGGAGTTGTATCACTGGATATCAATAATATACATGAAAAAACACAATATTTAAGAATCAGAGGGTGGAGTCTGGGGTGCCACTAGACACCAGGGATAAAAATATATAATAAAAGGGGATGGGGTAAAACTGGAAGACGGGGGGGTACCACTGAACACCAGGGAAAATAATAGACATTCACCTGGAAATACAGAAAAATCCTTTCCCGTGAAGAGAAATCTTTTTCACCAGCGTTTTCCTTTCTGGCACAAAAGGATTTATTATCATGGAACAGGATTTCAGGCTTATTTTTTTTTTAATCCTTTTCTGGGAGTTAAGATCCTTTTTCACAAATCCTTTTTCATGGTCACAGAAAAGGATCCCATCTCATGAAAAAGGATTTCGTATTCATTTTTTTAAAATCCTTTTTCTCAAGATGGAATCCTTTTCAGCTAATCCTTTTTCATTGTCACGCGAAAGGATCCCCTTTTATGAAAAAGGATTTTGAACATTGTCTTATTTTAAATCCTTTTTCATGAGATGGAATCCTTTTCCTCGTATCCTTTTTCATGGTCACACAAAAGGACCTCTCTCATGAAAAAGGATTTTGGACTTAGTCTTTTTTTAATCCTTTTTCACAAGATGGAGTCCTGTTTTGCGAATCCTTTTTCGAGTCATGAAAAATAATCCTGTTTGTATTTATTTATTTATTTATTTTATTTAAGTCTTTGGTAACTGGGTAAGTACACTAATCCAGGGGACCATTTTCCGGCATGACCCAGGCCACACAGGCGGCAGTTACAGAGGTAGTGACAAGTTATACAATGAGTACCAGCCATGAGGATGTTTCACAAAAAAGGATTTTGGACATTGTTTTCTTTTAAATCATTTTTTAAGACATGCAATCCTTTTTAGTGGTCGCAAAAAAGGAGGTTACCGAGGCCCAAAAAAGGATTTAAAATGTTAAAAAAAGGTATTCCAAGGTCTTTTTTTCTACCAGATAACCACAGAATGCACCTAAAGGAGTCCTGATGAGCAAGATATATGTACTGGTGTGTGGGCAGAATATCATTTTTGCAGCTTTTCAATTTTTTTTTTTTTTTAAAAACGGTGAACAAAATGGCGGCTTGCGAAAAAGAAATTTTTTCCTATGAAAAAAGATTAGGCCCTCATGAAAAAGAATCCTTTTCCATGAGACATTTCCTTTTTTGTCCCAGGAAGATATTGAAAAGACTGAACTGAGCATGCTCAGAACTCTAAACTTAAAAATTAATAATATTGGGAAGAAATTAATATTTTTTCACCATACCAGCGAAAGGTACTTCTGTGATGCAAACTCTTTTTACTGTACACATTTTATGCCAAAATTCTACACCATCTGGGCACAAGGTGATGACAAAATAAACTGCAAAAAAGGGTGAATGTTAAGGTTTTTGCACTATCAAGATCTCAGAATCTGCATCTCCAACCAGCACAAAACGTTGCACATCAAGAGATCTACCCCTCAAGACAGTGCATGCACAGTTTTATACAAATCTGTTGAATGGTTGTAAAGTTATTAAAGTGCAAAATTTGAGGTTTAACATAGAAACCCCAGCTAAACCCTAACTATAGGGGCGTTGATGTGCCCCTATAATCTATATGTATTACTGTAAAACTATTTATTTTCACCAAAAGCAATTTTAGCACAAACCCAAATGCAACTATAATTGTACAAATTTAATTTAAAGCTGTGGCATTAGTGCCACATTCACTATAATAGGAAAAAGTGTTAATAGTGCTAATTAGCGTAAATTTATTTTAGAGTAAATTACTGCTTCAGTGAAAACAGTGAAAATTATTTGACAATTAAAATTTGTAGTTTTATGGTATAGAGGTGTGATAGTGCCCCTATTGTTAGGGTTGAGTAGCTTGCTCAATGTTAAACCCCTAACTTTGCACATTAATGTCTTGGGCTTCATTTGACAAAATGAGCTGCAATTTTGTATGTGTTGTCTGAGAGGCAAGGTCATGATTTGTGGAAATTTTTGTGATGACAGCTTGTGCAGTTTCTGAGATCTAGATGTGTCATTTTTTGTAAATGTCTTATATTTTTCCTATACTTAACATGTTTTTTTTTCTCTCCCTACAGCCTAAATGGAATATAATTGTTCCCTCAAACCTGCAGGGGACATGTGTTATGTCCCAAGGTAGTGCCTTTGACAGGTCTGGTGAAAAACTATTAAAGGGTTCCCGAGTTATACAGCTTTTAAATTTAGTGTTTTCTGACCTGCGCATGTGCAGTAGGGGGTTTCAGATAACGTTCTGCAGCGAAAGTAAACATTTGATACTGCTAATGCTGGTTTATATTTTTGCACCATTGAATTGGCAGGGCACCAAATATTTTTTGTGCTGTGCCAGCCGCCATCTTGTTCATTTTTTGCATGACCTGACAAGCATGGAAAATTCATAAAAGCATTGGGATTTTTTAAAACACAAACATCAGAATCTAGCAAAACAGAAGCCGTTTAGCTAGATTCTGATGTTTGTTTTTTGACATAATTGCCAGCAATACATTTTTGGACTTCTGGTGATGTCATGCACTGAGATGGCTGCCTGAAGCAGAGCTTTGCATACCCGGGTGCTATTTCTGAGAAATCAGTCACCATCAGTGGTCTAATACCTCAAATTTCCTTATTTCGTCTCTAAAGCAACTACTAGAGAGATGTAGAAAACTAAAAAAGCAACTCTTACCAGCACACACAGATGTCCTAGAGCTCAGCTGGAACTTTAGCCTACCAATCTTTCTCCATCCAGATCTTCGGGCCTTACAGCATTGGCAGACGAGGAGGATGACTCTGGGTCAGATACCATAACTAACTTCACTAAAGTGGATGGGCATTGAATGCTGCAAATATTATACAGAACTGATGCAAAAATCACTGGGCTGCAGGAAGATTTGAAAAAACTGGAAGCCCAAACCTCCACAGTGGAATCCCGCATGGACATCCTACAAAATAAGCATATGGTGTTTGGCAGATCCTTGGCCTTCCTGCATGAGAGAGAGAGCGGGATTTGACTCTGTGAGCATAGGACTCAGAAGCCCAAGCCTGCAGCAACAACATAAATGTCTTTGGAATACTGGAGGGAGTAGAGCAAGATAACATGGAGGACTACATGGACTGTTGGCTTCAGAAGGAGCTGTCTCTTGAGGATGACTTTGCTCTAGGAATTGAGATGGCTCACAGGTCAGTCACCCCTAAACCTAAACAGAGCACTCCCTCAAGATCAATTCTCATAAAATTTCTGAGCCATCTGACAAAAGGAAAAATTCTGAGGCTGGCGTGGGGCAAGAAAGATCTTAACTTAGTGAGGCAGAGGGTATATGTTGATCAAGATTATCCCCCCACCATGCTGGCAAAATGAAAACAAATTTTGCTGGTGGTTAAATCACTCCAGGAAAAAGGACTTAAAGCTTACTTAAGATATCCTGCTAAGTTATGGGTGCAAGATAAAGAGGGTATTAAAACTTTTGAATCCCTTCTATCTGCTACCCCATATCTAGAATCTCTTGGTGTTCCCATTCCAGACAATGGAGAAAACCAATCAGAACAAGAGAAGAAAAAGCTATTATGGTCTATTGCCCAGGGAAACAGATGCACTCTGGGAAAATGCTTGGACTCCCTGTTGCCACTACATGCCGATTTGGCCAGATGGATTCAGCCAAAGTCTGTGACCTGAAAGGACTAATTATCATTTTTCACTTGAGAGCTTGCTTGGTTTGTTATCCTTGGATGGAGCCCCAGCTTTCTAATTGAATCCCTTCCTGCTGGATTTCCTGAGTCTTGTACTTGACCCTGCCTAGACTGGGACTTACTTGTTTTGTCTTCTGCTCGCATGTGCTCGGGTCTTGCCTCCTTCCCTGTTGAGTCATGATCTTGTAAGGTAGAACCTTTTTCTTCAGAGGAAGTTTCCAGCGCACTTCCTGTTGGGTGGGACAGCATTTAATGCACAGCACATGCTCAGTTCTTTGCTAATAAGGTATCCTCTATCAGGATAGAGATCAGCCAATGCCTTCCCATAGGGCATGATAGTGGCTTTCCGAGTGGTACTAACGTCCGGTTTGCCTGGTCTACCTTTAGCCTGCTGGTAGTCATGGATATAATGAAGATCATCCAGACTCTGCAACCGACCTGCTGTAATTTGGACCTGGGCGTTGTGTTGATGTTATCAGCCCTGTTCTAGCTTGGATAGTCTGGGTTTCTTTGGAGACAGGGAGCTTTCCTGATCCCTTAAAGGTAGTAGTGGTTAGACCACTGCTGAAAAAGTCCTCCTTGGACCCAGACTGCTCTGCCAATTACAGACCAATCTCCAACCTGTCTTTTATAGGGAAGGTGATTGAGAAGGTGGTCACTCTGCAGCTGGATGACCATTTAGCTAGCCATAATATCTATGACCCTAGCCAGTCTGGTTTCCGGAAAAGGAACAGCACCAAGACTGCCCTGGTGCGAGAAATTAATGATCTCCTGGTAGCAAGAGATTGAAGCGCCCGTTCCATCTTGTTTCTCCTTGATATCTCAGCAGCATTTGACACTGTGGACCATGGAGTATTGTTGGAATGCCTGTGGGTTTTTTGTGGACTGGAGGGGCAGTTCTCAGTTGGTTTCAAACTTTCCTAGCGGGAAGATCACAGAGGGTGACATCGGGAATTTATTCCTCATTCCTTCCGGGACTTCCCTATGGGGTACCACAGGGTTCTGTGCTTTCCTCCATGTTGTTTGCGGTGTACATGATACCACTGGATGACATTATTAGGCAGTACAAGCTGAGTTTTCACTGCTATGCAGATGATACTAAGCTGTACATGTCGTTCACACCCACCCAGGAGTATGATACTGTCTTGGTGTTTACAACTGCCTTCAGGAGATACAGAACTGGATGAGTGCTAGCTGGCTGAGGTTGAACCCAGAGAAAACTGAGGCGTTGGTCATGGATATGGATCTGAGGATGGTTGGGTCATGGGTGGGAATGCCATTTGGTCTACAACTTGATGATGGCCTGCTCAGGGCCTCAAGCCAGGTGCGCAGTCTAGTGGTGATATTTGGCGAAGGCCTGACTCTGAAAACTCAGGTGTCAACTGTAGCAAGTCTGCCTTCTATCACCTCAGAAATATTGTTAGTGTGAATCATCTGGTTCCGCTCCGAGAATCTGCAAACATTGGTCCACGCCTTTGTTACCACTCATTTGGACTACAGTAATGCCCTTTACCTGGGGCTACTGGGAGTGGATATTTGCCACTTGGAGCTAGTGTAGAACGCGGCGGCCAGGTTGTTAACTGGAACCCCTAGATCGAGTCACATAGCACCTGTGCTGTGTGAACTGCACTGGCTGCCGATACAATGTCGTATCCCTTTCAAGGTTGCATTGCTGACATATAAAGCCTTACATGAACCAGGACCCCAGTACCTGAAACACCTCCTACTTCCCTATCGCCCCTCCTGCTCACTCCGATCCTCTGGCGATGGGATTGTTAGAGGTTCCCAGGGTATACCTGAAGACCTTTGAAGGAAGATCCTTTGCCTTTATGGCACCAGCCCTGTGGCACTCTCTACCTCATCAGATACGTGAAAGCCTGACTATAGAGTGATTTAAAAAATCCCTTAAAACACATTTTTTTGTGATTGCTTTTATGGGGACTTAAATGGTTTTATAAATATATGTTTTTATATTAATTATAAGTCATTTTTAGATATTTTATTGTGTTGTATTGTACAGGCACTTTGAACATTGGAAAAGCACCTTTTGTAAATAAAATTTGCTTGTTTGCTTTGCATGTTATGTCCCCCTGCAATCAAGAAACCTCATCAGGCTTACTCAGACATGCTTCAGAGAGACCTCCTCAAGTCCTGCATTTCAGAAGGAAATTTTAGGACATGGTGCAAGTACTTTCTCCTAACGTCTTTTCTTTTTATTTTTAAGGGCTGTGGTTGGTTTCTCCCATTTTCTTAAGTGCTTTCAGTGACTGTGTTACAATGGTGACGTAAGCCATTACAATCTCACACGATTTATTTCACTATTTGACTGCACCAACTACCTTATGTATCTGACCCTTATTTGTTTAATGCTTGGAGACCAGTTATATATTTCAGAGTGTTAAATTCAGAGTTGAAATGTTTATACTTATATAGTAATGGATGGGTCAAGGGTAATGCTTATTCATAAGATGTCATACTTTTTTTTTTATTTTGTTGACTGGTTAAGTGCACTAGATAAATCCTGCCTATTTTCAGGCATGACCCGGGGAGGGGGGATACAGATGAATGCAAACTAACCTTGAACCAGATTAAGCTGTTGGTGGTATTTTTAGTGAATGAAGGAAATTTGGCCAGGACACCGGGGAAATTCCCCTACTCTTTTCGATAAGTGCCATGGGATCTTTAACATCCACTGGAACTACTACCAATCTAGGCAGACGGGACCTCGGTTTTTAACGTCTCATCTGAAAGACAGCACCTCAGAAGTGCAGTACCCCTCTCATGCTGCACTACAGTGTCAGTACTGGGATATTAATCCAAGTGCCAGATGTGGGAACTGAACCCACAGTCCTCTGATCTCCTGGCCTCAGAAGTGAGTGTGCTACCTACTGAGCCACTGACACTCTACATAAGAAGAGAAAAGGATCATTAGACATTTAGGAAAATTTCGGAAGCTTGCATAACCTTATTTGCCTTCTAGAGGACCAATTGGTGACTCTGAGGCTGGTCTGGTGAGAGATAGATGTGTTGCTTTGCACTCTCTGTCCCTGAGGAGTAGGGCTGAGAGCAGGGGGATAATGCTTCAAGGTATGCCATTGTTGCCTTTCTAACTGCTTATTTCCTTGCCAGAATATCTTATTGTACACCTTCTGTCCAGCGGTGCTCTCCGGTGTTTTTCTCTCTCCCCCCCACAGCAGAAGGAAGGTCTTCTGAAGGTGGTGCAAGGCAGCCCAGTCGGGCTGCATTGTTTGGAGAAACCAGACTGCGGTGTGTGGAGAAGGCCCATTGGAATGGCTTGAGATCCTGTGAGAGCCCACTGAGTCAGAAATACTATTTCCAGTTCCAGTCCTATCTATTATCCTGTTGTTCAAAGTAAAGTGAATTGCTTGGGTCTTTCTAAGACATTAATGATATCAAAGACACTATAACAAATTGAAAACTGAAAAAGGGAAGTAAATTGGACCTGCCTTCTTTGAATTTCAGTGTTTGAGATATTGAAAGATTCCAAAGACATTGGGCTGGATATTCAAACTGCGCTATTCTGTGGCGCAAGCCCTTGCGCTGCACAAAATAGTTGCGCAGGGGTGTGGCCGGGGCGATATTCAACAGAGTTGTGGTATTGAGCAACTTCTTTGAATATCACCCCCCAGCCACAGCCACTGTGCATGGTGCAGTGGAACTTGCGCCACCACAAGTGGTCAGAGTGGAGCATTCAAGATGTGGTGGTGCAAGTACCATTGCGCCATGCGCAAATTTCCGATATTCAAAAGGTGACATGCAAATGGGGCCATAATTCATGCAAGGCGCGGGGGGACCATTTGCATCTATGTATGGCCTCATTTGCATGCCATTAGCATGCAGCTTCACCGATCCCCGAGGACTTATGCCTGGTGCCCTGCCAGGCAGCAGTCGTCGGGGACCAACACCCTCTGCAGCCCGATCGCAGGCATAAGTAAAAAATTCCCCCCACCCCCGACTGGCCCGATCACGGGCATAACTAGAAACCCCCACCCCAACTGGCCCAATTGCGGGCATAAGTGAATAATCCCCCCTCCCCGATTTGCCCGATCACGGGCATAAGTGAAAAAAACCCACCCCCACTAGCCCGATCATGGGCGAAAGAGTTCAAACCCCGAACATATCCCTGGTGGTCCAGTGGATTGCAAAGCCCGATCGCGGGCAGAAAGAGTACAAACCCCTCCCCAAGAACATATCCTGGTGGTCCAGTAGACCGCAAAGCCTGATCGCGGGCAGAAAAGAGTACAAACCCCCCCCAAGAACATATCCCTGGTGGTCCAGTGGACTACGAACCCCGATCATGGGCAGAAAAGAGTTCAAACCCCCCCAAGGACCACCTACCCTGGTGATCTAGTGGCCCCCATCCCACCCACCCACCCACGGAGCCCCACCACCCCGCCTCCCCTTGTCAGCCGGCGGGTGGCAGCATCCCACCCACCTGCCACCCCGCCGCCTGCCAACTGACTGCCCGGTAGGGCTGCACGCCCATTGTTTCAGAGCAAGAGCTCTATCTCAGGCAGGTTTCCATAAGGATTTCTCCACAATTGATAATATATTTGTGTTTTCACATTTAATTGAGAAATATGTCAAGTGGAGAAAAATGAATCTACATGCAATTTTTACTGATTTTACTTCCACCTTTGATTCCCTAAATAGATGCAAACTTTGGTCAACTCTTCTCTCAATAAAACTGAATAATACATTATTAACAATGATCTATTTACTTCACTGTGGAACAGCTGCTTCTGTTAGGGATGATAATAAAGGTAACCTAACAGACAATTTTTTAACCCAGAAGGGGGGGTAAAACAGGGTGTCTACTTGTCCCATTACTCTTTAATATATATGTCAATGAGCTAATTATATTTGAAAATGAATACGTATTTGACTCTCCAAATATTAATGGTTCTCCTTTACATGCTCTTGCCTATGCTGATGACATGGTATTATATGCCCTATCAAAAAAGAGTCATCAGAAAAAGATTGATATATTTCAACAAAAATGTGTGAATTTAGAATTATCTATAAATTTGAACAAAAATAAAGTAATGATTTTTAATCATTACAGAAGGAGAAATAAGTTAATTTTTTTCTTAAATAAAAAAAAAATTGAAATTGTGAACAACTACCAGTATTTGGGAGTTAATTTGACAAATACATTTAACTGGTCAATGCATCAAAAAGAACAATATTTAAAAACAAAAGTAATAGCCAAAGGTTTATTAAAATTCAGTCTGACTTATGGTGGTAATACTGTTCTTCCTGCCCTTAAAGCAGGCGATGCAAAGATTAATTTGATAACAACGTATCATGCTGAAATTTGGGGTTTGAATATTACTAAAGACACTGATAAAGCTCTTTCATATTACTATAAAGTCCTCTTAGGTGTGCCAACTTCTACTTCCAATGTGTTAATCAGGTCAGAGCTTGGGAAAATTCCATCTATCACCCTAGCTATCTTGACATTTTTGATTTATTGATTAAGACTAATAAATAATAAATTCAACATGCTTCCACATAAATGCCTAAAAGAAAAAATTAAGTGGTCAAAGGTTGGTTACACCTCTTGTTGGTTAAAAACTTTAGAAAATCAGTTGGCACAATTGAACATGATTCATCTTTTGAGTGACTATAAAAAGAATATAAATATTGCTATGTGCTTTAAAAATTTGATAAAAAGTAAACTATTTGACTATACGAAACAACAAGAAATGTTAAAAGTAAGAGGGCTTAGGCTTAATGTGTGGTTTAGTATTAATAAAATTGTTTACTGTTTAGAAGATTATTTAACTCTTCCTATAGCATTCTCGGATAGGAAATTAATTACGTGGGCTCATGCAGGATTGATTAATTCGAGCTATAATTTTTTTAATAAAGGTCTCCCTACTAAAAAGGGCCCAGCTAACAAATCCAATCTTTGTAGATGTAATTTAGCCCAGATTGAATCTTTAAATCATATAATCAGGCTTTGCCCTCTTTATTGTGGTCCTAGAAATAGTCTGCTTGGAAATTTTTAGAAACTGTATGACAAAACTGACTATGATCCAGTATTTATACTTTTGCATCCTAGAAATGTTGCTGATGCCCTAATGGTATCTAAATTTGTTGCATCAGTAATTAGGATAAAGAAAAAATATGCTAAAATTAATGGTATCTGAATGTTTAAGCCACATAATTGGGTCTTGTATTCTTTGTCCTTGTTCTGGAAACAGACTGCTTAGAAATTCCAAATTGTATTATTGTCACATTTTATAAATTTTGTTGTAGTCACGATGATATCTAATTCTATGGCAAATGTAAATGGGATAAAAGAAAATATGCTAGAGTTTCCATGACTTAAGATTTAATTATCTATGAATTGGGAATACTGCACTTTATGGAAATTTTATTCCAATATTTTTTAGCCATATGGCAAAAATAAATTTTATAGGGTAATCTAAAAACATGCATGTAATCAATTAGATTTTAGCCATATAGTAAGCTGTGTTTGATGCTGTATTATGACTTTATTAATGTTATGTCTGTAATTTATGTATATTTTTATTTGTAAAAACTTTGATTGCTAACTACAACAAAGTTGAACAATAAACTTTAAACTGAAAAACTGAAACCAGAGGACCAATTACTTGGATCTTTTACGTTAAAGAGACCCATGCTGTTCTAATACTTTCCTTAATTTTATTGAGGTAACTGAAGCTATTATCTGATGGAGAAGAGGGTGAGACTCCCCTTCCCCCCATACATATAATGGTGACTGAATTCTAGATGTTTTTTCTTTCTTCCTGCTCCAGGTTGCATGTTATTCTGCAAACTTCCTTATATTAGGGGATATACCACAACATAACTTTGTGGGTTACAAGTTGGGCTTACTGTTAATTTATTAATAGTCCATGGGGTTGAGTGACTAGGTTTTATTTTTGTGGGGGGCAGACATTGCAATTCTTAGTAGGAGCACCCGGCGGGCCCTCTGTTAAGGCATCCTGGAACTTGGGAGCACTTTGTCAAAGGGCAAGGTTTATTTGCTGTGGTGTAGGCTGGGTCTTCCAAACTTGGCACACTAGAGGGTGCTTTCCTTCACTCACTCTCATACTACCAGCTAGTGAGATACCTATAACTGAAGCCCGCTTCTAGCTTGGGCTTCTACAGCAGAGTCAGGATTCCTTGATTTCTGCTGACACAAGGGATTAGTGGATTCCATTAAGACCTTTAATTGTTGACTGTGTTGTGTCGCTTTATCTTGTTTTTTACTTCTATTTCATATCATTGTTTGCTGACTGCATCCTGGGGTTGGGGTGGGGGATAGGAGGGAACAAAGGGGGGACTATAAGAGGACAGATCCATATAAACTTATATGGCATCTCTTAAGATATGTTCAGTTAATGTGAAGGGTATTAATAATGTAGTTAAAAGAGCTAGGATCCTGCAGAAGTTTGCTAGGGTACATTGTGATATTGCCTGTATCCAAGAAACCAGACTCTCAGACATGGAACACAATAAGTTGCATAGGTCTTGGGTGGGATCAATTTTCTCAGATTCTCACCCAGGATCTACAAAATCTGGGGTGGCAGTATTGGTAAAAAAAGGGCTCCCTCTCTCTATTTGTAGAGTGCAGGTAGAGGGCTCGGGCTGTATGGTTCTGTTGTCAGAGGAATTTAGGGGACGCTCTATACACATAACATCAATCTATGCCCCCACTCCCCCCACAGGGGAATTTTTGAGATACCTATTTCTGGTCATTTCTGCCCTTCTGGAAGGCCAAACCATCCTTTCTGGGGATTGGAACTGTGTAGAGAACGATGCCTTGGACAAAAGTCCACCCAGAAGTGGAGGGGACAAGATGTATTTAAGATTACTTCGATCACTTATTTCAGAATCAGGTCTGGTGGTTCCCTGGTGTCTGCAGCACTCTGGGGGCCGAGATTTCACATTTTTTTCTCCTGCATCTACTCCTACTCCAAAATTGATAGATTCTATATGCAGAAAATATGGGCCCACTCCTTCAGAGAGGTGCTTATCTAACCGGTAACCTTCTCTGACCACGCTATGATCCTGGCAAAGATCAGTTAGGACTTGGAGGGAGGGAAGGGAAGTTGGAGATTTGACCTGGGCCTCCTACAGGGCAAGGCCTTTGTGGACTCAAATAAACAGGTGATTAAGCATTACCTTAATGAGAATCTAGATTCTGACTCCTCTCTCAAATTTATATGGGATGGCTTAAAGGTGGTCCTTTGCAGGCATATTATTTCCCACACCTCCTTTAAAAATAAGCAATAGCGTCACAAAGTTAATAAAATCTTAGACAAAATTAGTGAAATTGAGCAGCCTAGATCACACCCTAAAGGTGTCTAATTTTTTTAGCCAGAATAGACTTACCCTCACTAACATTGGCACAAAAAGATTTTCTGGAGGCCCCATTCACAGAGAAGGAGGTCAAGGCAGTAATTAAATCCCTCTGTACAGGAAAGGCCCCCAGCCCAGATGGATTCACAGCAGAATTTTTTAAACATTTCGCTGCAGACCTGACTCCCCTGTTGACCAAAGTATACAATGACGCTCATAATGAGGGAGCCACATCAGATAAGTGGGGAGCAGCTATGATCACTGTATTACCCAAGCCAGGGAAAGACCCCCTTGAGTGCTTGAGTTACTGGCCAATCTCTCTTCTAAATCAAGACGCAAAAATATTTTCTAAAATGTTAAGCTCGCACCTCCAATTAATTATTACATCCTTAGTGACAACTAATCAGACAGGATTTATTCCCGGATGCCATATCCAAGATAATATTCATCTTCTTTTGAATGCCTTGTCTGCCTCCAGATTTTTCCCCACCAAATATGACATGCAGTGATTTCTCTGGACTCAGAGAAGGCGTTCGATCATTTGGATTGAGTGTTCCTGGACTGTACCTTGGGTATATTTGGTTTTGGAGATAAGTTTAGAAGCTGGATTAGGAACCTATATAAGGAGCCATGGGTGCTGATTAAGGTAGATGGGGTCCTTTCAGACAGATTTAAAATTGAAAGGGGCACCAGACAGGGATGCCTGCACTCTCACCTCCTTTTTGCCCTTAGCATGGAACCCCTGGCCGCACTTATTAGACAATCAGAGACCTACAAATGGGTCAGGGTGGGAAAGGGTGGAGCTCCATGTCTCTATGTATGCAGATGATAAGCAATTATATGTCGAGGACCCAGTACACTCGGTCCCCCACATTGTTTCCTTACTGAAGGACTTTTGTCAGGTAGTGGGATTTAAGATCAATGAATTAAAAATGGAAATGCTCCCTTTGGGCCCATTGAAGTCCCTGCCAGCAGTGGGCCAGTTCAAATGGGCTAGGAAGGGGATCGGATATTTAGGTATCTGGATTCACAGAGACTTGGGTAAGCTGTACCGCATGAATCATGGTGAACTCTTGCAAGCTATTCAGGCAGATGGTACACGCTGGAACTAACTACCCCTATCTCTATCAGGCAGAATAGATTGTATCAGAATGAATGTGTTGCCACGTTTTCTGTTTCTTTCCTCTCTCTACCAATAAGAACCCCAAGTTCTTTCTGGAAAACCCTCAAGATCACAATCACCAAGTTTATTTGGGCAGGTAAGACACCCAGGGTCCGCTGACAGACTTTGTTAAGACCCAAACCGCTAGGAGGGCTAGGTCTTCCAGACTTTAGCAAATACTTTTGGGCAGCCCAGTTACAGACCTGGCTACATTTCATGGCAAGCAGAGAGATTCCATTGTGGGTGGAGGTGGAGAAATCCTCCACCTCCACTCCCAGGATTGGAGATCTAATTTTCATGGATGGGGCTGGCTTTCAGGGTTTTGTCCTGGGCAGCCCCTGGGCAATGGCCCTAAAAAAGGTTTGGTTGGGAATTGCAGAACATATAATATTGAGATAAAGATCAGACCTGATACACCAATTGAGGCATGTTTAGATTTCACTTCTTACAAGACAGACGCAGGATATGGGAGATGGGCTAGGCGGGGTTTCTCGAAGGTGGGGCAGTTTTATATGGGCAATACTTTTAAATCATTCCCAAAACTGGACCATGAATTCGGACTGCCCACACGTGATCACTTGAGATTTCTTCAAATCAGACACTTCCTAACCAAGAAAGAAAAAAAATTCCACTTAATGGAAGGAACTAACCCACTGGTAGAGTTTCTTAGGCCCTTGGTGACCCAACCAGGACAAAGGGACCTGGTCTCCAAAATCACATCCTACCTTTCGAGTTTAGACTCTGACCCCTTGAACTATCTTAGACAGGCTGGCACATGGAAGCAGGAATTCAGTTGAGGGACGGCGATTGGGTGCAAATCTGGAGGGGCATTCACTCCACCATGGCTACTAGTTTTTGAAGGGAATTTAGATGGGAAAGTGGTGTTGCATTACTTTCGTACACCAGTCATTACTAAGCACTATGGAAATCATATCTCTGATTAATCTCTGAGGAAGGCAGTATAGCGCACTGGTTTAAGGCTCTGAGCAGTAAATCTGGTGACATTCAGCAGACCAGACCTGGGTTTAAATCCCATAGCTTTCACTTGCATACTGTGTGACCCTGAGCAAGTCACTTAACTTCCCTGTGCTCCCAGGTTGCACCTGTAAAAAAGCTTTCAGCTTAGTATGCTACTCCTGGTTAAACAACTAAATAATGTTGGAGGGAAAGTGGAGAGAAAAGCACACACACACATTTTGGGTTTGTCCCAAACTGAAGGCCTACTGGGATCAGATCAGTGCAATGGTGGCTGGTATATTAGACATTCCAGTCCTTACTGATCCCCTCCAGCACTAAAACCAAGGCCCAGAGATACCTTTTAATATCTTGGTAGCAACTGCCATCAAGGCTATTACCCAAAATTGGTTAAGTTCAGAGATACCTTCACAAGAATTATGGTGCAAACTGTTCCTTCAGGCACTAGAGATGGGGGGTCTCACAGATAAATTAAGACTCCTTAAAGATAAATTTATAGCCCATTGGCTGTCTTTCTTCCATTTCCAAGCAGGAAAAGAAAATGGAGATATTATGGAAATATTGGCAGCCTAGTGTTAATAAGATCCTCCCCCCCATATTTTTGGTGCACGACAAAATATTCTTACAGAAATAGATTTCCCCTTTCCGATCTTGCTCTAGGATGCACTGTGATTTAATACATTTTCTATGTTTGCTATTTCTTTTACCCCTTTTCTTTTTGTTTGTTGCTAAGGTTTTTTAGATGTTTATATTTCTTTTTAAACTGGATAAATTGTTATGAGCCTCAGGAATGTAGGACATTATGTTGTCTGTACTCTCGATTCTTAAGAGGCAAAGCTGGATCACATATGTGGAATTATGTTGTTTGTCTGGTTTACATATTTTACTAAATAAAAAATTATGATTTCAAAGAAATACATTTTCTGGGCATGCAAAAATAAATAAAATAAAGAATAAATAAAATCCTAGTTACCCAGCTTAGTGAGAGGAGTGCTTCCCCCTCATTCTCTGTAACAGAACAGTGGGAATTTCTTCACTTCTGCAGCCGCAACTGAACTCATGCTGCCAGCTGCAAAGTGAGCTATGAGCCGTCCTTTTCTCTGGTGTCTAGTGGCACCCCCCACCCACAAATCGCTGTCCACATAAATACACCAATAACTACAAGCATGCAAATGTTTTCTTCTCAGATCATTTCTTCTTGCAGTGTCTCTGAGAAAGCCAAGAGTGAAACCAACAGAACCCCCCACTGCTTGACTTGAAAGCAATTCTCTGTACTTTTCTCCTCCAATCCCTCACCTGAAATAGTAGCATATGTTTCTTTGTACTTTACTGTTTTTGCCTTGGTTAGTGTAAATGGTAGCCATACATACTATATGCTCTACACATAATTAATACAGACTACCTTTAACTAAACAATCAGCTCCTAACCCAGCCACTGATGACCCTCTGCCCACCTCAGCAGGATCGGTTTACAAAGTTGTGATCAGCCCTTCCCCCACCATCACTGGTCAAATGGACTTAGCCCAGATGCTTAAATAATTATTATATCTGCATTTTCTGGATAATCTTTTGCATGGAATGTAAAAAGGAGAGAAGACTAGAAAAATCATTCAATAAGATATTGGTGGAATGCAGGCATGGTAACAAAGAAGGCGAGACACCAGGACCCAACCCGGCCTGTCCGGCGAGGTCACAATGCAGTTGTATCTCCAATTATGTGTAGTAACTAAATCATTAAAAACACTTTAAACTTTTGCCAAGGCTTTGGTTGGGTAAGATGTAAAATCAAAATTGTTAGAAAGATATGGAAAGTCTTTGCAAAGTCCTGCTTTAGCTGCATCAAATCCATTATAGTCTTTGGAGATGTCACTAGACCAAACATGGAGTAAAGTAGGAAACAGAAAACTATATTTGAAATCAGCATTTTTAAGCCTTCTCTTTAATGTAATAAGACATTTTTTGACAACTTCAGGTGGGAAGCAAACAGATGACGTCAATCTCCGGTGCCCCCCCAGTTTTTGATCAATTCAGTAAATACATTACTAAATACCATTATGTCAGTACCAATGCACAGTTGTGTGTATAATTTGAAAGAAAATATAATTCATTTGCTGCAGTTTAATTTTTTACAGTAAGAAACAAAGTGTTGAGTGTTATGCAGGCTTTTGATATACAGCACAGCTCGTAGCAACGGACAAGAGAGGAAGGTTTCATCTGCTGTTAGACTGGGTATGCAAAAAACACGAAAGTTCATGATTTATCTGCTAAGCCATTGAAACAACTGCTAGGAACATGGAAACATGGTTAGTGAGCAGATGGAGGCTCAGCAGCAGGCTACTGTTACTGAGACAAATCCACTGAAAAGTACAATGTTAGATGAAGGTGAGGAGATATCAGGGAGAGAGGAGTACTCTAACAGTAATTCAGATCCCTCTTTCAACTCACTCACTGTCATACACTTTAACATGATTATGTCTGAAATGGCCACAATTAAATTAACAGTGCTGGACATGTTAGCCTTCTTTAACGACTTGAAAGAAGAGACAGCCGACCATAAAGTTAGAATTTCAGATGCTTGAGGCTCGAATATAGTAATATTTAGGACAAGTTAGAGAAGGAAGTGGGAGAAGGAAATGTTACAGAACAGACATCTTGCTAAAATAGAACACAAACTAGAGGACCTCAAGAGCAGAAGCAGAAGAAGTATCATAGAATCATAGAAACTGTTGGCAGAAAAGGACCCCATGGCCCATTCAGTCTGCCCATAACCCTCCCCTAAGAGGACCCCCTCTCTCCTTTACCAGCCTGTCCCCTGCTCGTTAGGCCCATGTATCTGTCCCAGGCTCTTTTGAAGCTGTCTACCATATCCATCCCCACCACCCATTCCGGCAGACTGTTCCATGGCCTTACCACCCTCTCAGTATAGAACCTCCCCTGATGTCCCCTCTGAATCTTCCCCCCTCCAGTTTTGTAGGTATGCCCTTTAGTGGAATTGTTCTTACTCATTCTGAAGATACTATCGACACTCACCTTGTTTATGCCCTCCAAATACTTGAATGTCTGCACCATATCCCCCCCCCCCCAGTGTGTACAGGCCCAGCCTCTCCTCATAAGACTTCCCCTGCAGCCCCCTCACCATCTTGGTTGTTCTTCTCTGGACCCTTTCCAGCCTGTCCTTGACTCCTTTCCGATATGGCCTCAAGAACTGGACCCCATATTCCATGGGTGGTCTGACCATGGTTTTGTATAGTGGCAGGATCATCTCCCTCCTCCTGCTTGTGAATCCCCTACCTATGCATGCCAGCATTCTGAGTGCCTTTCCTGCAGCTCTGCCACACTGACTCTGGACATTCAGATTGTCTAAAATAGTGATCCCCAGGTCCCTTTCCTGTTCTGTTACCTCCAGTTCCTCCCCCCCCAAGCCAGTACTTCGTCTCTGGATTATTTTGCCCTATGTGCATAATTTTGCAATTCTTTATATTGAACTGCAGCTGCCACCTTTTTGACCACTCCTCCAGTCTTACCAAATTCTCCCTCATATCCTCCACCCCTACTTCTGCTGTATCAACCCTATTGCTGCATATCTTCATGTCGTCAGCAAACAGACACATTTTCCCTTGAAGACCCTCCATGATGTCCCCAATGTATATGTTTTTTTTTTTAAGTCTTTTGGTAACCAGGTAAGACCCACTAGGCACAAGCCAGGTCATTGTACCTAGGTGGAGAACCAGGTTATGTTTCTCCCCAATCAGCCTAATGCACTCTTTAATTTTTGGGACTGCCCTGTTCGCCTCCATCCTTGGCTCACAAAAACTGACCTCCCCATGAAGGCTACTCCCTTTCTTAGCCAGTGGATCTCTTTATTAATAGAGTCCCCATACACTATTACTGATTTTTCCTGTGCTAACCCTAAGGGTGCCTCAGCCACCCTTACCTGGCTTACTCCCATGTTCCTCTTGACCTCCCCCCAGTTGCCCTCCTCCTCCTCCTCCTCCACCCCTACACCCACTATCCTTTTGTACCCCTGCCCCTCCAGATGGTCCCCGGTCTTGCCCCTCCACCGCCTCCTCCAGCCTCCGTCTATTCCATTCCTGTTACTCTTTATCTTTGTCCCCAGTACTCCATTTTCTCCTTGGATGCCTGTACCTTGTGCCTGACTCTGTTCTTCCCTTAGGACATCCCCTTGCTGGATGCCTGTACCATGTGCCCCTCTCTGTTCTCTCCTTAGGACGCCCCTCCTGCTCTCCTCCCCCCTCTTTCTCACTCCTGACTGTTACATCATGTCCCCCAATTCTAATTCTCCCTTCTTTCCTGGTGTTGCCCTTCCCATTATCCTCCTTAGCCTGATCAACCCTTGCTTCCGTCTTTTTATGCCTTTCCTGGCACTGCTCCTTATTCCCGTTAACCTCTATCCCATTGACTTCTTCATGCTTTGTCAGCTCCATTAAGGCCAATATCTATTTGAGCCTGCTGTGTATCTATGCTCAAAAATGCCTCTTATACTGCATATCATGTCCCCCTCCCCTGATCTGGGCCTACTCTCCCTAACACCCTCTGTGACCTGCCCCATTCATCTCCTGTCACCCTGGCTGGCCTGTCTCCTTTCCTCTACTTGATTGCCTTCCATAATTCTCCTGACAATTTTACCTTTCACCCAGGACAATTCCTTTTGTAGCCATGCTAGCTCAGTCTCCAGTCTCCCTAGCCTAAGGCAAACTGAGCATGTCCCCAGTCTCCACAGAGTGTTCACAAACAATGCTGCACCACAGTGATTACACCCCACGATTTTTCCTCCCTCGTGTAGCCTTTTCCCTTCCCTCCACTGGTTGTCCCTCCTCTTATGCCACTGGCCCACACCCTGTCATGACCCTCCATGTTGGTCCATCCCCTGAGGCTGCTACTGACCCTCCCCCAGGCATGCCCTCCTAAATGCTCCATCCTCCAGCCTGCACCCTTCTTCTCCCAAGGTCATCCTCCCTCTCTCCCTTTCACCCCCCAGTGCCATGCCCCCAGTGAACAACCCCCCTTCACTTAACCTGTCCTGCTTGTCCCATACTCGACACAATTTAACAAATTAAACTTTAACCCTGACCTGTTAGCTGAGCCTTGAACCTGCCAGCATCCAACCCAAACAATTTAACCATTTAACAATTTAACCTTAATCCAGACCTATTAGCTGAGCCTTGACTCAGCCTGCCAGCTTTAACTCAAATAAATTACCATTAGTCATGAACATATAACTTTAAAACCTTAGTCATTTACCTCAAACATACAATTTCAACTCCTGATGCAAGTGGCTTGCTCCCTGCCCCCGGCTGTATGTCCAATCTGTTCAGTTTCAGTTTACAACTAAAGTCTTTCCCCACAGATGCCACCGATGCCACCTTTCTCCCCACTGCCAATGTGGCGATCACCGGTCCTTCTGCTGGCCACTGATGTGGCAATCCGCGTCTGTTGCTCAGCCGCTGATGCAGCAATCATAAGTCCCTGGCAGTCTTCTTAGATTTTTTGGGCTGAGGTAAGGGATTGAAGGGAACAACACTGAAATTATTTAATAAAATACTGTTACAATTAATGGGTCTGCCCTCAGATGGCACGTGATACAATACAACATATAAAGACCCCATAGGTCTCTGAAACCCAAATCATCATCTGGTGAAAGACCCAGATCAACAGTTTCCAAATTATTAAACTACCAATAAAAAGTGCACATTGAAAAAATCCTGAGAGACAGAAGCCAGAAAGATTTTAACAGCTGTAAAGTCAAAATCTCTGATGCCTCTCATGGTGTGCATTTTCCATTTTCAGTGGATTAATTATTTTTGGTCTCTGTCTATTGCTCTCAGGTCAAATATACACATTCACTCACATTTTTTTTGCCTTGTTTCATTATCTCTTTGTGTGCAGTTAAAGTCTGGGGATCCGAATCTCCATTGTGAACCTAGGCACCCCTGTGTTTGTTGCTGTATGTGTTGCTTGTTCTTACAAATTTTCATTAAAGAGATATTATAAAAAAAACTGAGGCAGCAAAACAAATCTAGACTAATCCAAACAGTTTTTAAAGTGCCACAGGTCTGTAGGTATGCCAGCCCCTGTAAAGAATTTACTAACCCCTGAATTGGCACAAAGGCAGAGATCAGTAATATGCATGGCTACCATCTACACTGACAAAGACAAAGGCAGTAAGGTATGAAGAACGTATTTCTGAGTTTTTCCAGTTCAAAGGTATGGTCGTCTTCCAACTTTAAATGAGAGAAAAGGGTTATAGTTTTCCCCAAATTTTTTTTCCTCAGTGCACTGTGCTTGCACCCAGTTTTAAAGCTTTAATACCTCATAAATGGAAAACAAAAATTAATTTAATTTTCAAACCACCAAAAGGCCCTGTTCTGGCATGAAAGCTAGCAAACCTGTACATTTTAAAATGAAATTTGGTCTGCTTATTGTGCTAGACAGGGCAAAAAAAGGCTTAAATTGGGGATTTTAACATAAATTCCATAATTAGTAACTCCCAAAATACTTAATTGATCAACACCAAGCTTGCATAAGAAATTAAACCGCAGGACTGGGAAGTGCGCACCAAATGTCACTGTCCAGAGGACTAAGGTATATGAGATACAAGGTGTTAACCCTCTGTTTTGACAGAAACATTAATTCAGTCCTAACATGATACTATAAAACAGAAAGCAGCTCCAGGGATCTGTGTGGTGCTCAGTAAAACGTTAACTGTATTACTAAGAAACCAGCACATAAGAAACTTCCCTGAGGGATATACCCTAAACTGGTGTTTAGTGGCACCCCTGCACTCCCCTTTTCAGGCAGAACCATGAAATAAAGAAAATGGTTTATCAATGATTTGTTTTCAAAAACGTGTAAAAAAAAGTTCCCTCGCCGATCAGCCCACCCTCCCACCTCTCACTCAGCACCCACCTTCCCACACCCCCAGTATAACTCAACACACCCTCACTCACCTGAACTGGTCCCAGGTTTGAGTTCCATTCTCTGATCGATGACAGGTCTTGCTGCTGGAACCAACAACTGACATATGAGAAACTAAGATAAATGTGTTTCAATGTATTTCAATGGGGGGTTCAACTTTTATTCATAACTCTGTTATTTTTTTACATTTTGGCACTGAACTTTCAACATAGCCATTTGGGGAAACCACCTCATGAACGATATAACTGTCATTATGAACTGAGGCTTGTAAATAGAGGAATCTGATTGGTCGAGAGCTCTTTGAAGCTGTGATGATATCAGGCTACATCATCATGGCTTCAGAAAAGTTCCGGTGCCACCAGCCTCCTTACCCTCTTCTGTCTGAGAACTATTTTTTCAAAATGTACTCCTACACCACCCAAAAACTCATTCATAAAACATTTTAAAACCTGTTTCTTTTATTTTTTTTATTTAAAAAACTTGAAACTCAGTTCATAATAGCAATAAGTCACTCCAGGCCATGGTATATCATGGGATATCGTCACTTCTTGGGTGGTTGGATGCACTCAGCCTGTGGCCTCGTGCCCAACCACCCAAGACGTGATGATATCTCATGATATACAACACCCTGTCATGCCTTATTGCTTAGTTATGCAACTCCTGCTTGAGAGGTGATATTGCAGTCACTTAGTGAATTCACCTTTCAGGTAGGATTTGTGGAATGACAGTCATATTGTTCATGAGATGGGGTCATAAGTAGGCTATATTGATAATGTGGGGTCAACACATGTAAAAATACCAAAGTTATGACCATTTATTAAAATTTTGCTACACTTGCTCGTAACTTTGGAAATGTTCAATATTTTGACACCAGATTTGGAACACAGCCTTCTTCTTTATTACTCCACCTCATGTATGTCATAGCTGCCATTTTTTTCTAATCCTAGCCAAAATGTGTTTTCACACCTGTGGCATGGAATGGCATTGCTGTTGTGCAGAATTATGTTCTGGTGAGGATTAAAAAAAATTCTGTACTGAGTACATTAGGTGGGGTAATAAGATGGCTATGCTGACAATTTGGTCACTGTTGTCCTATAAATGGAAGCACAGGGCCCAGAGGGCCTTGTGCATCCACAGCTACATACATGTATGCATCAACAGAGGGATGGGAGTGCAGGGCACAATGGGAGACTTGTACTCCCACAGGCAAATAAGGATACAATTATACTATCTCAAACAGCAAGGTAGCAAATTGCAAAAACATGCATTAATGCTTTAGCTAGGGTTACATCCACAAAAAGTAAGGAAATGTGATGTTAGGATTTCCAAACCTACCACCCTACCCCCACGCTGCACACACCAACAGGCATTGAGGGTGTGCCTTGGAGTTGTTAGCCCTAATGCGTACCCCATTCTTCTATTCTGTACCCATCTCAGCTTGTATAATTAGGTTGCACAGTCACTTCTATGTTAAACCCCAAAGTTTGCACTTTAATAACTTTGCAACTGTTTGTTTGATTTGGCTGAAATTCTGCATGCATGGCTTCCTACCATAGATCTCTGGATCTGGAAAGTTACATTCAAATCAAGTGTATGGTTGCAGAACCGTAGAGCGTCCAAAAAGTGAAAATTACCAACTTTTGCTCATTTTTCTGTCGGGCATAACCATAATGGACTGAAAAATGCATCTGAGTGGATTCAAATTTTTCTGCCTATATGTGGCCTGGGTTAAACGGATGCCTTTTGAAGATCTGGTGAAAAAATATTAATCTGTTCAAATGTTACGCAAGTTTTTCATGTCCCATTGTAGCCTATGGTAAAATTTATATGAGCACTTCGAAAACTTCACGAAAACTTTCATTAAAACATTTTTTTGTTCATGACAACATTTGTGTGCAAAAACATTCCATTATAAGGTATAGAGATGTCATGAAAACATTTTTGTTGTTGCAAAAACATTTTTGTTACTGCGAAAACAATACTCCACAGCATTGTCTCATGTGTTGTTTTCTTTGTCACTTCATTGTGCCAAGGTGGATTGTGTTTTTGGGCTGAAATTTGCAGGGTGGCAAGCCCTGGTCCCACAGATGTGTCTTTTGGTGGTTTGGTCCCAAACCATTCAACAGGCCCATAGTTACAGTGTTCCAAAGTTGAGAAATTTCCCATAGGATAACATTGCGGTGCCTGTGCCACCTTCCGGCACCCGTATATCGAACAAGATATGAGATACAGATTTTTCACTTTTAGGTGGACTACACCAGCATGGAAGTTTTGAAGTCATAGATTACACTTGCAGGGGAATTTTTTTCATAGCTGCTACGGCTCCTGAGATATTGTCATATAAGTGTTACAAGGGTTACTTTACAGTACTTTGCAACTGCTGTATGGCTCCGTATTTAAGTGTAAGTGGAAGTGCAGTGCCTGGAGGGTCCATGATCCCACATATGCATACCATTACACAAAAAATGGGCAATGTGAAGGGAGTGTAGGGCCAGGAGGGCCTCTGCTCCCACAAACACATACCACTATCCACTTACATTACACTTTCTCAAAAGAAGGGAAAGTCATTGCAAAAAACTCCATTAATGCATCAGTTAAGGTTGCTGTCACAGTGACAAAAGTTTGGAACTTCAGTGTTAGAGTTACCACCCTACCATCCCACCCTCACCTTACAGGCACCAATAGGCATTGGGACGTGCCATGGGGTTGTCAGACCTAACTCTCACCCCATTCTCCTATACTGTACTATATAGTATACTCTTATATTGTAGAGTGTCAGCTTGTTTACACATGGAATGGGGTGAGAGCTGGGCCTGATGACCCCATGACACACCCAAATGCCTGTTGGTTCCTGTAGGGTTGGGGTGGTGGGATATTGGCAAATTAGGGTTACAAGGGTTCCTTTTCAGGTCTATAGGCCTACTGTGTGGCTCCATTGTTATGTGTAAGTGAGAGTACAGGGCTCAGAGGGCCTGCGTTCCCACAGATGCATATCATTATGCACAAATGGGCAGGGTGCCGCGCTCCCACCAACACATCTCATTTACTAGTTACATTACACTTTTTCAAAAAGTAAAGAAATTGGGGGCGTGGCTAGCAACTGAACGAAATGGTCACTTGAGCACAGAGCTCCCTGTAGAGCCCCTCAAAACCCTGCAAATTCATGTCCCTCCAGTTGTCGGCGTGACTGTAACAAGCTCACTGGTGAGAGGGAAGCATCGCTTGTCAACCGACCTGTTGTTTTGTCTCCAGGGCTGCTGAATTTCGTTTTTGATCTGCAGTGCGTCACTTATCCATGAGGCTTTAGTTTTCATTAGGGGCTGCAATATGGAGCCTGCCACCTCACCAATGGGTTTGGAGGGGAATCTTTTGGAAATTCTGCAGATGTTTGATGAAATCCTGCACCAAATGGGCAACTTGGACCTGGCCACAAATAAAAACACCTCGGATATCGTGGATTTGTCTCAGAGAGCCGGGGTTACTGAGCACAGGTTGGCTGAAGTGGAGGACAGCTGGCATAAAATGGGAGCCAGTCTCCATGACCAGGATAGAAAGATCAACCAGCATTGGGCCAGAATGGAGGACCTTGAAAACCGCAGCCGATGGAACAATCTGTGGGTTGTCAGGTTCCCTGAAGGCTGCGAGGGGTCAGACACCATCCAGTTCTTACAGACTGTAATACCACACATTTTGGACTGGCATACCGGAGCCCCACTGGAAATTGACCGGGATCATTGCTCGCTTGCCCCTCGGCCCTTCCCTGGGGGCCATCCACGCACTATCCTCGCCTGGTTCCTCCACTTTCAGGAAAAGGAGAATATTACCAGAATTGCCTGGGGAAAAAAAGAGCTTTCTTGGCAAGGTCACCGTGTCCAGATTTTTGCTGACTACTCGCAGGAGGTCACCATGAGGCATCGGCCTTTACCCCAGCATGCAGAGCCTGTGCTGAACTAAGACTTGGATACTCCTTAAGATACCCTGCCTCTTTCAGAGTAGTATTCACTGGTACCCCTAGGCTTTTTGATGATCTAATAACTGCAGAGAATTTCCTCTCAGCACAGGCCCCCAAGCTGAACTGGGGCAAGCTTAGAGACACTGCTCTCCCTGGGTCTGAAGTCACTTCTCCTTCCCAGAGGGAAACTAGGCAACAGGGGGCTGTCATAGTCACTCCAAGTCCCATGCAGCTGCAATCTTCAACCCGCTCACTCGCCAAGAAGACTCCAGGCAGCAAATGGAGGAACAGACGTAAGGAATGGATAGAAGGAGCTCACGTTGATAAGACACCCTGACTCCGCTCCAGAAGTCATAGTGACAGCCCGGACTCAGGTGCATCACAAAGCCAGTTGGACTTGAGTAACAATAAATTCAGCGCTGTGATGGATCTCCCAATGGACGACCCTCCGCAGGATGTACCCAAGCCTCCTTGGAACTCACTTCACAAGAGCAGTAGGTCTCAGTCTGCCGGAGGCCACTACTGGGCTGACTCAACAAGTGCCCAACCCTCTGGGGCCTCAGCACTCTCTGGACAATCCTTACCTGAAGGACAGTTTGATGCCTCAAACTCTGTGGGCTGAGCAGGAGGCTAATCATTCAGTGTGTAGCCTGTCATTGTTTTTTCTTTTCACTGGTCACCTGTATTCAGTGACTCTCTCCAGCCTGGATCTGACTTTCCCTGCTGCATTTAAACTTGTCTAGAGGCAGTAAATATAAGTTGCCCTTGCAGCGAAGAGGTTTGTATTTAGGGCTGGGGTCTTATCATTTAAGGGTTGGGTTTTCCTCCTGTCCAGAGTTGGGCCCTTAATTTATTCCCTTCTTGTCTGTTTTGAGACAATCCCTGCTTTATAGAGCAGACATCCTTTTTCCTTCAACAGGTTTAACCCCCCTCAGTTTGAGGAGGGTTGTAGGGTTTAATGGTTGTCCTGCCCTGTTTCAATTATACACTCAGACAGTCCTTGTTAATTTGAAAGATTATGGAGGGTTCCTTAATGTTTGGATATATTTGGGGTTACAGGGGAATCTTGGAGCTCAAGGGACTCCTACATTCTATTGCTTTTAGTTTCTCATCCTCCAGTGACTGCTGCTGGTATCTGGGCTGTGTATCAGCCATTACATTCAGCAGAGGTTGGTCTTGTACTGGGATGTTCATGGGAAGCAAGATGGGGCAGGGGAGTTTTGTAGATAAGTCTGTAAATGTTTATCCAAAGTTGGTTTTCATCTGTATGTTTAAAATGTTTGTGACACTAGGTGATCAGTTTGCACCACCTAGAGTTCTTTATGGTTCTGGCAATCTGCAGGTAGGGGTTAAGATTCGTTACTGGTGTAAGGGGGATATATGTTGGCTAGCTGCTGACTCTAGATACCACCCTTTCATACTCTGTTTACGCCTTCACCTATTTTCAGCCATAGTATACCCCAAGGAGGATGGAACTTAAACTAATCTCCTGGAATGTTAGGGGACATAACTCCCCAGTTAAAAGGAAGAAGGTACTCCTGCAGCTAAAGAAACTGGGCCCTCTTATAGTATTCCTTCAGGAAACAAAGATTTCTTCTGGTGAGGCTAAGAAGCTTAAACGAGATTGGGTAGGTGAATAGGTACACAGTGTGGTGGACTCTCATAGGCGAGGAGTCTCTATATTGATACATAAAAACTTGGGCTGGAAACTGACTAGATTTATTCAAGACAAAGAAGGCAGATGGGTTATGGCTGAGATGGATACTCTGGAGGGCCCACTGATTCTAGTTAATATTTATGCTCCCAACCAAGACTTCCTTCAATATTTCCATGCCTTAAATCAATCTCTTTCTGACTTTAATCTTAACCAAGCTCCAGTATTACTGGGTGGGGATTTTAATCTGACACTGGACCAAACACTAGATAGAAGTAATAAGTCCCCAGAACCCCACAGATGAGCCAGATTGGCTGTTCAATGACTCATGAGTGAACATGTTATGCTGGATACATGGCGGGCTTAGCGCCCCAGGGATCATGATTTCACATACTTCTCTCTGGTGCATGGGTCTTCTAACAGAATAGACCTATGGCTTATCTCCTCTAGGTTATATGAATCTGTTGTCCACTCCTACATTCACCTGATCATTATATCAGACCATGCACCCTTAGAACTTATGATCAGACAGGGGCAGATCTCCCCTCCAACCTCTTCATGGCACTTGGACCCTCTCCTGCTAGAGGATGCAGAATTCCAGCACTGGCATGGACCTGAAGTGGTGGAGTATTGGGTGCCTAATGACAATGCAGAGGTCTCTGACTTGACCCTCTAGGAGGCCTTTAAGGCCATGATTCAGGGTAGAATCATTGCCTTTGCTTCCACCAGAAGGCAGCATTGGGAGGCTAACCAGCGAGCCCTTGAGGAACAACTTTACACATAGAGCCTCAATATAAGGCACTTAAATCTGAAGCTCCTTCCCAGACCCTGATGGCTCAGTTGATTAGTACCAGAATCTCACATAATGCCCACCTTACTCGTCAAGCTGAACTGAACTTACAAAGAACTCACCATGCCTACTGGGGGGGAGAAAGCTAGTAAACTTCTAGCTTACTGCTTGAAACACCAACAAGCCTCCTGTATGATCCACTCCCTGGCAGACAAGCAAGGGGGTATATGTTATTCACAAAAAGGGATTAATGAGATCATGACTAGGTTCTATGAACAGTTGTATGCCTCTCCCAATCCCCCTGATCTATCAAAAATTCAGGACTTTCTAACCTCATTACCTATTCCTCAAGTCCCAGAGTCAGACTCTCAAATTGTGGACACCCAGATCACAGAGGAAGAGGTGGCCAGAGCGGTTAGGTCCATGAACCTTTACAAGGCCTCAGGGAGGGATGGGTTGCCCATAGATTTCTACAGAACCCCAGGTATTAATCTTTTCCCGTACCTAGTTCATGCTTTTCATCATTCTCTATAGGTGGGCGAACTTCCTCCTACCTTGAGAGAAGTTACCTTCACGATTCTTCCAAAAAAAGGGAAAAACCTGCTTTTCCCCCAGTAGCTATCACCCTATATCACTCATCAATGCTGCTGCTAAAGTTCTGGCCCAGGTCCTGGCAACTAGGCTTGAACATCTCCTTCTGGGATTAATAGACCCTTCACAGGCTGGCTTTGTTAAAGGCTGCCTCGGATCAGATCACCACAGAACTTTGATCTCGCTGATGCACCTTGTTAAATCACCTAGGACACCGGCTGTTGCCCAGGCCTTTGACTTTGAAATGGCGTTTGAGTTGACTGCATGGCCCTTTCTTTTTCACACTCTCTCTGCTATGGGAATGGGTCCCAATTTTATCTCCTGGGTCAAACTCCTATATGCCTCCCCCAAGGCCTCTGTCTTGACCAATGGCATCTTGTCTGTGCCCTTTCATCTTCAGAAAGGAACGAGGCAGGGGTGCCCCCTTTCTCCGCTTTTATTTGTTCTAGCTATGGAGCCCCTCACCATTGCCCTCTGGGAGTCCCCCCAGATTCCTGGGATACGGGTGGAGAACTCCATTGTCAAAACTTTTCTTTATGCTGACAATCTCCTCATTACTACAGAGCATATTCCTCAAGTGTTAAAAGGACATTTTCACTTTATTAGCTGAGTTTTCCCAAGTCTCAGGTCTTAACCTTAATCAGTCCAAAACTGAGGTCCTTCCATTAAATTCGGATACCCCTAAGGACAGTTTTATGGCTTTGGGTTTAAAATGGGCTCCAAATGGCATTAAATAGCTGGGCATAATCTTGCATCCAAACCTAGACAAAATGCTCTCTGTTAATTTCATTGGTCTTATAGACTCTCTCAAATTGGATTTGGACAGATGGAAGGCTCTGAGACTGTCATTAGCGGGGAAAATTGATTCAATCAAGATGATGGCCGCCCCGAAGATGCTATATATTTTGGCTCACTTACATGTGCCCATACCCCAGAAATGGTTTTAGAAATTGGAGGCCCTCATGGGCAATTTTTTATGGGAAGGGACCCATCCCAGATTTAGTAAACTAAAATTGAGACAGCACTGGAGCAGAGAGGGCCTGGGACTCCCCTGGTTACAAGGGTACCACATGGTCTATGTTTCAGCTCAGACGATTAAATGGTTTTCTACAATCGATCAGGTCTCTCCCTCCTGGCTACCATTAGAAGCTTTCGTGTTGAATGCTACGTCCCCTGCAGTAGCCCTATACATGAAAAAAAATTCTCCTTCTGGGATTCCCTCACTATACTGACATCTGTTATGTACTGGAAGAGAGCCTGTGCCCTCCTAGGTCAGAATCCATCCCCATGGGAATTTACCCCTTTGTGGAATAATGCTGCCTTACAAATAGTGAATTGTATGCCCCACTGGTGAATTTGGGAAGCTCAAGGTGTTGCTCTGATTCAGGACCTCTTACTTCCAGGTACATATTTACTTGAGTCCTTTGCAACCCTGAGAACTCGCTTTCATCTACCTACATCCCATTTTTGGAGATACCTCCAAATCAGGGATGTAATCTACCATTTACCCAATGCTCCACTCATAAAGAAGATCCCTCAAGATCCCCACCCCATTAGCATATGGAGCAAGCTCCATAAAAATAGAGCCAGTAAGATTTATTTGGACCTTAGGGATGTCACATAGGACCTTACTCGGACCGTTAGGGTTCAGTAGGAATTGGACCTACAGATCTCTGTCTCTAAATGCCATTGGGCACACAGTTGGATAAGGATCCATAAAGCATGTAGAGATGGTTGTACCCACCTCATCATGAATAAGACCCTTCATAGGTGGTATAGAGACCCCGCCAAACTTAAGCATATGGGTCTTACTCCGGTTGATAATTGTTGGAGGTGTGGCAATTCAGGGGCTAATTTATTCCACATTCTCTGGTCCTGTCCCTTGCTTCAGCTCTTCAGGATTTCAATCCAGATGTGTTGTCAGCAAATTTTTCCCCTGGTTGCACCTGACCCCTCTCTTCTTCTTTTGGGGTGTGGGAACCTGTCCACACCTAAAGGCTCTCCTGGGGCCAAGTGGATCACTAGTATAGGGGCTGTCACTAAAAGATTAATCCTGATGAGATGGAGATCCCCAGATACCCCTAAGTTTCAGGAATTCCTTCTGGTGGTGGCCCAAGGGGTTATGTTAGAGAGACTCTCCTGTTTGGCAAGGGGCCTAATCTCCCAGTTTGAAGAATGCTGGCCACCCTTTCTGAATTCAAAATTTTGTCATGATGTCTCTTCAAACCTAGCCTCTGTATCTCCTAAATTTGTCCCCTCCTAGATGAGTTCTATGTGGTATTTAACTGTTTCCCCCTTCCTTTAATTTGGATTGCCTTTTTGTGTATAGTTTTTCTTAGTTAACATATCATTGCTAGAACCCACCACTTTGTCCCTAAAGTGTATGTACAGGGTCCAGGTTTTCATGTTCTTTATGTACTTAACACTGGTAAAGACCATCATGCCATAGTCTGATAGGTGTTCCTTTATAAAGGGACCCAGCTATGATATAACTTTCTTTTTCGTTATCATTATATAGTTCCAGCATGAATTCATTTCAATTCTACTGTGCACAGCTGTTTCCAGATAAAGTTGCTGTACCTGATGTTAAGGTTTGGCATTGGAGAGCCAGACTTACCAAATGTTGTGGTATGGTACTGGATCCTGTCTGTATCTTTATATTTTTGTACATGAGTGGTGCTTGTTCCTTCAACTAATAAAAATCTTTAACCATTAAAAAGTAAAGAAAGTTATTGCAAAAAATGTTGTTAATGCATCAGTTAGTATTGATGTCACAGCGAAGAAAGTTTGGAAATTGGATGTTAGAGTTAACCCCCCTACCACCCGACCCCCACCCCCTATCCTCCACACAACAACAGATGTTGGGGTGAGCCATGGGGTCATTAGTCCTAACTCTTACCCCATTCACCTATATTGTAGCATGTCAGCTTGTTTACACATGAAATGGGGTGAGAGTTGGGCCTGATGATCCCATGGCACACCTTGACATCTGTTGGTGTGTGGAGGATGAGGGGGTGGGGGTGGGTTGGTAGGAGGATTAACCCTAACATCGAATTTACAAACTTTTGTTGCTGTGACATTAACCCTAACTGATGCATTAACAAAGTTTTTGCAATGAATATATATATATATATATATATATATATATATATATATATATATTTACAAAATGGGTTGGGAAATTGATGCTCTTTTATTGGGCTTGAGCACCACACGACCGTGCATATATCAGGCTGACCACGCACCTGCACTTTTACCCCCCAAAAACACTTTTGCCATTTTATAAGATAGATAACCCACTCTAGGATGTGTGGTGGCACTGATATACATACGCCTTGAGTGGTTGGCATTACCACCAAGCGTGTGTATATCAGAGCGCGACCACACACCTAAGAGTGGGTTATCTATTACATATATACTGTATATATATATATATATATGTATATACAGTGAAGTCACCCAGGATGAAGTGCAGTACTGCAGAATTCTGCAGTAGAGTTACTGCAGTAAACAATTTAATTTCAGTGGGAGTTAATCCCTTTTGTCATGCAGTAACATGTAATAGAGAATCCACTACAGGGTGTGCAGTCATGCTCTGATATACGCATGCCTTGGTGTATGCTGTGATGCATGAGGCCACAGGCTGAGTGCGTTCAACCAACCAAGGCATGCATATATCAGAGTATGACCACACACCCTGTAGACGATTATCTATCTTATAAAATGGCCACAAATATTTGGGGGGGGACAAAAAGTAGTCCTTGTCTGGCACTGGAACAAGTTCGTGTTTTTGTTTTACAATAGATAATCTGGTTGGTCCTGGGATGATCCTAATAGCTTTAATGTGATAGCTGGCAGTTATCTGGTTGATCATGCCATGATTTTATGGGTAAAAAGAAGAAATTATTTAAAAAAAACTTATCTGGTTGATTGTGCTATTTTCAGACTGTATTCATTTAAATTACTTTCAGTTTGATGTACTAATGTAGAATAACAGAGTGGTGTTTACTGCAAAACAATTGTAAGTGGGGGCAGCACAAAAAGGCTATTAAAAAGTGTTAAACCACTCAGGCTTTTTATTGTGTGCAAACAAACATCACCAAAAAGCAGCACATAATACACTCTCTCATAATAAATGCTTTTCAAAGCTTAAAAATTGAGAGAAGAAAAACCAAAGTGCGAATATAGCATAATGGTCGACTAAAAAATGTCGCTTTAACAACACTGTGCGACCAAACAGAGCATGGCATATAGCTGGCGAAAAACCTTATATAAAGCATAACAATTCAAAAGGCGTATATCAGATAACGCAACTTCAGTAGCGTGGTGGGAAAATAAACTGATTTAATAATCATACCACTCTTCTTGTCTGAACGCCCAGGAGCTTAAAATCCACCTTACAAGCCAGCTGTATGCCATGCTCTGTTTGGTCCCTTTCATAAAACTTGTCAGGTTTATCCTTAAAGGTCACCATGTCCCTGCTACCTACCATGTCATGGAGTAAGCAATTCCAGATTGTTACTACTCTCTGATTAAACCAAGTGGCTCTGCGAACCATATTGCATATTTATCCTTTTAACTGTAAACTATGGGCTCTCATGTTGTAATTGTGTTCCTCTGTTTCCAGGCCCAAGCAATCTCAGAGGTCGTTGCTAGTCAATTAACTGAATAGTAAACAGAGGTCCCCCCTTATGCTCCTTTACTCCAGTATATACAAGTCCAGAGTTCTTAATCTTTCCTCGTAGCCTAGTTCCCTTAGTCCAAAAATCATTCTAGTTGCATTTCTTTGAACCCTTTCTAGAATATTGCTCTCTGACTTGGTTCTTGGTGACCATAGTTGAATGCAGTACTCTAAATTTGGCCTTACCAGAGATGAATATAGCGGCACTATTACTTTGCTATCTCTGGATGTAATATGCCTTCTGATGCCATTGAAAATTTTTGATGTAGTTGAGGCATTGGAGTGACATTGGCTCTTGAATTTTAAATTGTTGGTAATCATGACTCCTAAATCCCTCTCCTCGATAGTATCTTTTTTAGGATTTTACCATTTAAAAACATAGGTTGCCATAATGTTGGACCTGCCAAGGTGCATTACTGCACATTTATCCAAGCTAAAAAAAATTATTTGTGCTTATTTGCCCATTGCTCTAATATAAATAAACAATCCTGCAATTTAAAAGCATCCTCTGTCATATTAACTACGGTACATAACCAAGCTTAGCATCGTCAGCAAATTTAGATACCCAAGAGCCATCCCTACAGTTCATCGTGGCAATGAAAAAATTTAACAAGGCTGGTCCCAGCACCGAACCCTGGGGGATTCCACTTGTTACATTTGCCCAGTCAGAGGATATGTCATGGATCACCACTTGTTGTTTCCTGTCAGAAAGCCAAGATTCGATCCCGGCCACAGTGTTATCCCTGATGCCGGCCCCTGCTCGTGCCTCAACTAGCTCATAGTGAGGAACAGTATCAAATGCCTTGCTGTAGTCTAAGTAAACAATGTCAGCTGATTTTCCCCATCCAGTTCCCTGCTGATACTGCCATGAAAGTTCAGTAGGTTAGTTAGGCATGGCCTTCCCTTGATAAAACCATGTTGTGTAGAATCCGTCAAGTTGGGAGTCCCTAATGTGTGTTTCTGTTTTCACCTTTATCAATCCTTTAAGGATTTTCCCAATAACTGATGTCAGGCTAAACAGTCTATAGTTGTTAACCTGACTTCTGTTCCCTTTCTTAAAGATTGGAACCACCATAGCCTTCCTCCAGATATCTACCACTCTCCTCATTTTGAGTGATGTTTGGAACAGAAGGGTAATTGGCTCTGCCAAAACATCAGACATTTCCCTAATAACTCTGGGGGTGAATTCCATCTGGACCTGGAGCCTTATTAGGGTCAAACTTTTATAATCTTTTTTTTTACATCACTCACTTCTAAACTTAATCCAATCTCCATGGGCTCCATGCTTAAGGGAATAGATGTATCAGTTTTCTTACTGAATACTGTGAAAAAGTAATTATTCAGCATTTGAACCATTTGTTGGGGTTCCCTTACCAAAAGCCCTTTGTCATCACCTTACAATGGGCCAACCTGTATGTTATTGCCTCTCTTGTGATTGATGTAGTTATAGAATGATTTATAGGTATCCTTAACATCATCATTAGCCAAGCGTTGTTTATAGTATTGTTTATTAGTCCTAATAATATTTTTACATACCTTCACCTCATTCTTACATTTTGCACATGCACTGGCTGTGTTGACTCTCTTAGCCTTAACAAAAGTCATTTATTTCCTTTTTATTGCCCTTGTGACTTTTGAATCCATCTATTTAGGAATTCTTCCTGAATTGCTGTATTTTATCTGCTGAGGGATATGCTTATTTGCCAGTTTGTTTAGTTTGCTAGCCAATATATTCCACATAGTGTCTAAGTCAGAATTCCTAAAATCCTCTTCCCAATGTCAGTCTTTAAGCTCTTGACGTATAGGGCCTGATTCTAAGGTGCATGTCACAACTTGTGGGCATATGCAAGTTGCAACATGAGCCGCTACACCAGGGACCCTGCACCCTATTTCAAGACAGGCAGGGTCCCAGGTGCTTATGTCCTGCACTGTGCGGCAGCCGCAGGTTTGTGCCATGGGTATGGCACAATGGACCTTGGTGCCACAAGCCGCTGTCCACAAGGAAGAGCTCCCCAAGCCCCCCCAGCCCTGCAATGAGCACACAAACTCCGGGAAACCATGGGGGGTCAGCAGTGTGGTACAGGCATGAGGATGGCACCACAGAAAACAGACTCGGGTGCTGGCGGGTGGCAACCCAGAATTGGAAAGGGCATCTATATGATGGGGGTGTCTGTGAGGCATGGCTGTGTGCATTTTGTGGCACTCTGGGGGGCAACCGCTGTTTGGCAAGGACAGATGCCCCTTAGACAAGATAACTACTGGTCTAACCCCACAGTGGTGCAGTGTGTCTTGGAATGGCATAAGTGGGTTACGGCAGCTGCTCTTTCAGAATAGGGCACAGATGCTGCTGTAACCCCCTTCTGCCCTGCCTTAGGGGTTGCAGCCAGCGCAAGTCCACTTGGGTGCAGGCCGCATCTTGGAATAGCAAATGGCATAACGCATGTTGCAAAGTGTGACTTGCATCATTGGGTTTAGTGTGTCACCTTGCGACATGCGTACCCAATTTTAGAATTGTGCTGATAGTGTTAAAACCAGCTCTATTAAAGCACTTTATCTTGATGTCACCTCTTACTATTACTGCGGTCCCTATGATGTCAAATCTGACCATATTATGGTTACTATTCCCCAGTGGAGTAGTCATTTGACAGTCTGAGATTTCTTCCCCCATATTGCTTAAAACTAGATAGCCTTGCATACAATAAACTTTTTTTTTCCTGTTTGTCCTTAAGTTTCTTATCTAATTCTAAATGAAACTGTTGCTTAACTCATTATCTCTGATAGCACCATATGAAGTTCGAACTATCCATTGTTTACCTGACACAAAATAGCCACCCAGGAGGTAATGAGTTAACGTATTCCCAGGAGTCTCCCCAATGTCTGGCATCCTTACACAAATTCTGAACCCCATGGGCAGTCACAAAAGCAATAATAAATTTCTCTATGTTGTGTTACCTGTCTTTCTTAGCCAAACCAGGTTTCAGAAAACAAAACATTCCACTGGCAGTCTCTATCCTACTATCAGCTCCTACCGACAGAGGTATCTAGGTTGCAATCCTTGCACATCAGTACCTCTATTCCTCAAATTTGGGGTGCAAATTAACTTTGTCTCAACTGTGGATGCCAAGATGTTAGGATATTGAGCCACTGATTACACTGGAAATGAAGAATTGCACACCACAAAGCAAGGTTTATTGAACTAATACATATACTGCATTAGCACTAGCAACACAGCTTCCGAGTACAAGTAATAATCAATTACAGTGTCTTCCACTGGGAGGATGAACCAGACAGGTGTGGAAGCTTCAGCGCTTCATTTCAGTGTTTGTAGTTCCTCACCCACCATTTCTCACAATACACCTTATATACATTTTCCACTTGTTATCATACAAAACTCAACTTATATCCATGCAAGGTAATTAGATGTTGAGGTACATCACCGAGCACCACTCAGTAGAGGAAAAATAAAACAGGATTTGTTAGAATGTTTGCCCCTGCAGGTGTCTTAGATGTGTTTATATTACTGAGACCTGTTGGAATAAACTAGGTACTATCTGTTTTTAAGGGATTATATAGGGAAACAATTTAGGTAATTGCTCATCAGTAATTTATACTGCAAATATGTTTTATCTAAAGTTCTATGGGGGGGCTATGTTAGTCCTTGTTTTAAAGTGTAACAGCACTGCTTGTAGTATGTCTGTAACAGAATGTGCTGACAGTGCTGCTACTAAAGTGTGTTCAACAAAGATTGTGGTATGTTATTTTTACCTGATGTCTATGTTAGTCTCCTGGCTAATGTCAGGGCCAGGAAATTGGGTGTAACTTCTAAAGAGCTTACCCAAATTTGGCATTATGGGGGTATAAGTTCAAAAGAATAACTAAGGGACCATAATTGAGCAATAGAAATAGATATCAATCTTTACCCTTTCTGAGATGTTTTATATTAATGATGTTGCTTTCCTCTGGAAATGTGCATGCTAACCCTGGCCCTACTTTGGATAATCACTTTAGCCTGCAAGAATTTAGTGAGTGAACAGGCTTAGAAATAGTCCATTTAAATATGAGAAGTTTGTTAACAAAGGTTGATCACGTACACACATGGATACATAGCTCAAATCCTGATGCTTTTGTTTTGTCAGAAACTTGGCTAACTGATAAGATAAAAGATGCTAACATATGTATCGATGGGTATAGCTTGTATAGGCAGGATCAATTAACTAAAGGTGGTGGAGTGGCAATTTATTTAAAACATGGATTATCAGGGACAGTAAAATTGTCTAAATCTACTGTATTCCTAAGAAACTAGACATAATTGTTTTAAATGTAGGAGTGTCACAAAAATTCAATTTTAATTTAGTGGCTTGCCACAGACCTTCTTCAGCTCCTTCTGATACTTTACAAACATTTGTAACTATGTAAGTCCCCTATCTAGATCAAGAAATTGTGGTGATAGGTGACTTGAATTGGGATTTACTGAGACCATCTGAACAATTAATTAATCAATTGGCAGCTCTCAATCTTACCCAAATTATTGATATTCCAACATGTCCTAATAAGCTCTCTTCAGACAGAGATACTCTTCTTTGATTTGTTAATGACTACCACACCATATAGATATGTTTCTTCTGTATTTGATGCTAATATAAGTGACCACTGCCATATAGCATGTATCAGTCATCAAATCAAATCTGTTAAGACAGCTCATGTTATAATTACTAGGAGTTTTGTGAACAAGTCTTTTGTCAGGAGTTGAATAAGGTCAAATGGGCATTAATTTACTGTTGCCCTGTTATTCATACTGCATGGACCTATTTTAAAAAATTCCTTCTTAGAAGTAGTCAATAAGTATGCTCCTATAACCAAAAAAAGAATTAGGTCACAACCTGCACCTTGGTTTAATAGCCATTTAAAAAATTAACTACAGTAAAGGGACAACTCTAGAAAAAGGCTAGAAGTACTAGACATGGTTTGGGTATGCAGAACTATAGAACTATAAGAAATAAATGTGTTAGGGAGATAAGACAGGCAAAAAGTAATTATAATAGTCAACAATTTACAACTTTATCTAGTAATAAAAAGAAAATATGGGATGGTATAAAGCAACTGCAAGGTAAATCACAGGCTGAAAAGCTTCCAAAAATATTGCACTATAAGGATGTTTTTATTTGTAAACCTACAGAGCAAGTTAGGGTCTTCAGTGATTACTTTCTTGAGGCAGGATGCACTTTTGATAAAAAAATGTCCTAATCAATCAAATACTGAATTAGATAGTAATTTCATTGAACAGGTTAAGGGACCTTTATTTTCCTTTAAACAGATTAATGAGCAGGATGTTATAACTGAACAAATTAGCTGAATGTTAAAAAAGGGTCAGGTTAGGATATTATTGATCCTATATTCTACAAGACAGGGGCTCCAGTAATAGCTAAGTAAATGGCTTACATGTTTAACTTATCCCTAAGTACTTGTGACATCCCCAATGACTGGAAAACAGCTTGTGTAGTGCGAATTTTTAAAGGGGGCGATGATTTCAACCCAAGATGTTATAGACCTATATCCATTTTGACACCTATCACTAAAGTCTTGGAAAAGTTAGTACATGGACAGCTTATAAAATATTAGGATAACAATGGAATATTAACAAAAAATCAAACTGGTTTCTATAAAGGCCATAATACAATTTACGCAGTATCGAAAGTAGTTGATAACATTTATACTGCCTTTGTTCAGGGTTACTTGGTTCCTGCAATTTTTTAGACCTATCAAAGGCATTTGATTCTGTTGATCATAATTTGTTACTGAATAAATTAAACATTTCAGGTATGGGCACTTTATTTGGCTTTTTGCCTATTTGTCTTCTTGGTTGCAATGTGTTACGGTAGGGGAATGCTGCTCTGACTTAGTTATGATCAACAAAGGGGTGCACCAGGGATCAGTACTGGGACCCCTATTGTTTCTCACTTACATAATTGATTTGTCTGAAAGTGTTCTTTTGTATGCTGATGACACTATCTTATATTGTCAGAGCAAGGATCCCCTAGAAGCCATTAGCACTCTGCAGAAAGATTTTGACAATATTCAGCAAACCTTAATTATTCTTTTTTATTGGTAAATATAAACAAAACTCAATGGACTTTATTTCCTGGGAAATCTAAGGTAGATGATCAAAATGTAACAATTTTAAGTGTTAAAGCACTGGATGGGACTAACCTGACTAGAACTTCTATGTATAAGTACTTAGGTATTATGTCAGATGACTGTATGAAATTTGAATCACACATTCATATGCTTTTTAATAAACTTAAGAAATTATTACCATTCTTCTATAGGAATAAATCAAGTTTTTGCTCTAAAATACGTAAACTGTAAATTCCTTGTTTATGTCACAATTTAATTATGGTGACTGTATCTATATGGGAACAACTGATGCAGTCTTGCAATTATTGGATCCTCTTTATCATAGTGCATTGTGATTCATTACTGGGCTTCCCTTGTGAACTCATCACTACAACCTTTATTTTGCATCAGGCTGGCAATCACTTTCTGTCCATAGACAAATTCATTGGATGCTCTATGTTTATAAATTTGTCCTGGATAAATTACCGCCATATTTCAAGTATCTGATATTGTTAACGATCATAATAGATATTCATTTAGATCTGCTGATTTGCCTCAGTATTTTTTTACCAAGATTTAAAACCAGATTTGGTAGTTATAGGTTGGCTATTGCTGTTCCTAAGACCTGGATATTTATCCAAAAAAAGTTTAAATTGACATCTACTATTACGTTGTCACACTTAAAACGACTACTTGTTAGATTTATGATATGTGAATGTAGCTGTTTTAAGTGAATTCTAACTGCAAAATCTGTGAACACATGTAATTTATTTATGTGATTTTATGTGTATGGTATATGTATGTACATGTATGTATGTTTTATTCTGATGGATGCAATTGCAAAAGAGAGATTTTCTCTCAGTTTTGCTTTCCAATAAATTGATGATGATGATTCTTCCATTCTGAAACTGCACATCTCACACAGCCCTTGCTATCTCTAATTTAGCATTTTGTACAGACAAGCCACACAAGACATTATTTCCTTATCATAGTAACACGCTCTACACAGTGTACTTACTAACAATTCTATTTTTGCAGTAGCAAGAACATTAGGAAAACAGCCTTAGTACAGAAATATTCTCATTAACCCTTTGCCTCTCCTGCCAGCACTTTGCAATGGTTTCATTATACCAAATTGTCATACTCCTACATAAAGTTCTATTTTTGTGTGGAAGTAGTTGCATTAGCACCCTGTATAGTAAGTAACCCTTTCCCAAACACACATGAAAATGCTCCCATAATTGGGGCAAGGGCCACCGCATAGTGATCCCCTTGGTCTGTACATAGTGTTTTCTAGGAAAGTGAAGTGATTACATGTTAACACTAGCTCAGTCAAGCATAATAGAAAATTGACAAGAGCCTCTGTATATAAATCTGATTCCCTTAAGCTGAGAGCCAGGGTGTGTAGGCCCTCCTTGTGGGGAATATTAATATACAGAAAACCACACAAGGGCAGTGTGGCCCACCCAGTACCTGCAAGATCAATGAAATCTCTAGGAGGGATCAAGCTCCAATAACTCAATCAATATAAATTCACACATGGAGACAAAGAGACCCACGCATCAGAGTCCAGTGAGTGGGTCTATTTGCCTCCATGTGTGAGTATTAATATACAACATCTCCACATCCACATCACCAAGAAGGAATGGGCATCAAATATAAATTCTCAAGTATACAGTTCTCAAATATAACCCTGTAGGTACCGTTTCACCTGTATCCTGTAAATGTGCAAGAAAAACATTTCAAATACCCTTAATGTGTTCATCAACATACTTATTCAAAGATTCAATAAGGCCCCCCCCCCAATCCATTCCTGTTGTGATTGGGCAGCCAGGAGGGTGCTGGAGGGATTTGTGTATTTTTGGCACCAGGTATAATACCGCCTACTGTATATAGGCTGTTCCACTGCAAGATAGTCCAAAGTATCTTTTGAGATGACTTGTTGTTCATAGGCCATTTATAAAACACTGTTGCTGCATTTTTAAACATGGGTATGGGGTATAAGGCAAGGGGTTGGTAAAATTCTCTGTTTTGAAGTTGTCTGTTAGCCTCCTTGTTGTAACCCATGGTGCTAAGTACCATGACTGATCTCCCTTTGTCAGCAAGCTTTACCATAATGTTCAAGTTGTTGCTAAGTGATTAAATTGCCTGCACCTATTCACTGCTGCAGTTCATGCCAGGGTGTCAGTGTGGCTCAGTTGATAGCACATCCACCTCTGGACCAGAAGGTCATGGATTCTTGTCCCACACCGGGATTGGACTTGCATCTAAAAATCGTTGGCTTCCGAGTGCAGTATTGGGGGGGTGCTGTACTGCTGGGGTGTGCCGTCCTTCAGATGAGACGTTAAATCGAGGTCCCTTCTGCCCATCCTGGTGTTGTCCTGGTGGGTGCCCAGGTGGAAGTAAAAGAACCCAGGGCACTCTTCGCAAAGAGCAGGGAACGTTCCTGGTGTCTTGGCCAAAATTCCCCTTCCCATAAACCGGTTCATGCAATTATCCAGGCTGTGTGTGGGTGATGATGTGCGATATGGCCACCACCACACATTCAGTCACTTCACTACCAATCTATCATTGCTTGTAAAGTGCTTTGGGATACTGTGTATGAAAAGCGCTACATAAATGCTGATTCTTCTTCTTCTTCTTGATGTATCAAGACTGATTTTGTTTGAAAAGAGTTTCTAAATCCCAAATACACATCTGTTCAAAACCTGACAGTGTGGAATCTGCTAGTTTACAAAAAGTAAATTTTTTAATAAGCTTGATATTTTGGTTGGAGGCAGGTTCCTTTATCATGCTAGCGACTGAATTGGAAGTAGAGGTAGCTGGCATATTGTTCCCCATATTACTCTCCCGTGGCCTTTTCTCACTGAATATTTTAAGTTTAAGATTACTTATAGATTTCAAAATATCAATGGTTATCTCAAATTGATCAGTCATAGTTGTGGCCACAACATTAAGGCCTTTTTGTAGAATACTCCATTCAGAATAATGTAAAATATAATTAGAGATATTTGCCACATTTGGTTGTGGCATCTCTGGCATCCTTTCCATTGCTGTTATTGCAGATTGGTGTTCAACTGTTATTGATGATTCCACTGTCTGATTTTCTGTCAGTATTGGCCATGGTTCCCCCCTCCTGTGGCCCTGCTTGGTTCTTCTCCTCAGAATCTCAACTGAGTGATGTGATTGTTCCTCCTGAGCAGAGGTTGGTATCACTGCGGTGATGAACAGCACTCTCCTAAAATATTGGTGGAGCCCATGTAATTTGTGTCTGATGCACTTCTGAGGTGTTTTCTTTGGATGCTTCACAATGGACCTGGGAATTGTAGTTATGCAATGTTTCTGCCAACAAAATCCAGTTTTAAGCATAATCTTTGGCATTTCTCTTAAATTTCTTCATTTTAGCTGCTTTGATTCTATTGTAATTTTTTAGGATTGTCGCCTTAAATTCTGTTTATATTGATTGAATTCTTTTGAATCTGAGAAGTCATTGAGGGCTTGTTCCTTATGCTGTGGGTTTCCAGCCACTTCTGTTCTGTCCACTAAGATGAGGCAGATCAATATGGCTGATGCTTCTAGCATGGCCTCCCACCATTTTTTCTTGAAGCACTTTCGATGGTGGCCAAAGGCTGGGCCCTTGATAAAGTGCAGACCTCTAGGAACCCGTTCCACTTTAATGTCTACCTCTAAAATTACTTTTTGCTAGTGTAACTGGTGTACTGCAGGGTTTTAAATAATTGATTAGTACTTTTTTTCTTGGGACAAGGATGGGGGTATGAAAAGCAGCTAAAGACAGAAGACAAAATGCAGTAATACCAATTGATACATAGAATATGCTGAAACTCATGTTAAAAATGGAGTCAGTATTGTATGCTACCAGTGGTCCATCATGGTGACTCAGCTAGCTTTTTTATTTTCACCTATTTTCTTCTGTCTCTATAGTCTCACTGTTCACTGGTGCCCTTTGAGCAAATCTACTTGCCCCTCTGCAACATTTTCAAATGAGATGCCGTGAGTATAAAATCTGTTTTGCTTTCACATACCTTATCACCCTTGCATTTTGTACCAATACCAGTATAATATTATCCCAGAGTAATGAATAAATACTAATAAAATTAAAAATGTATAATCTGCGGTATTATTGTGATTTTTGTTTTCTATTTTCTCTGTGTGTTTCTCTCTTCTCGTATTTAGTTTCCGTATTTTGCATAAATAATCTTTAGCTTTGGTTTTTCACTTGTCTTACCTTGACTTCATCTTTCTTTTTTAATCAAATATATTTTATTGCAGTTTCAGGCAGTCAAAGGTACGTACAATTACTGTGACAGACACAAGTAAGACTGCATTTTATAATGACACTTACAACAAATACTATTACAAAGCAACAATCAAACATACTACCCTACCTCTAGTCTCCCATCCCACCCCCTCATCCAAGTGTCAGTTGCAAAACATTGCCTATAGAGCTGCCTGCCTGATAAGGAGGATATGACACATGAGCTAGGGCTCCCATATAGCTAATAGTGTATCTAGCGGGCCCCATGTATTCTGAAAGACCTGGGATCTATTACGCATGGAGGCAATATGTTTTTCTAGTTGGAGTGCCAGAAGTATCTCCCTATATAATTTTGTAATAGGGGTAGGCAATCATCCTTCCAAAGCATCATAATAATTAACTTGGCAGTTGCTGCCACTAGCACAAGATATGCTTTTCTGATTTTTGGGGTTCCCTGGGGAAAAAGATACAATAAGTAGGCCTCCAGGGTCAACAGAGGCTCTAATCCCAAAAGTGGATCCAATGCACCCTTAATGGCTTGCCAGAAAGCTTGGGCTTTTAAGCAGCTCCACAACATGTGGAACAATGTTCCCTCTGTCTCTTCGCACCTCGTGCAGTTAGGAGAGGGGATTTTACCAATTCTATATAGTGCACGATATTACACTAGACTAGGCAAAGCCTGTCCTGCTTCACAAATCTATAGCTGGTTTGCCACAGCTTTTTCCAGGTATCTGTGTCTTCATGTAGAATTAATTCTTGGGTCACACAGTAACAAGTACCTGAAGGCAAATGTGAATCTAGTGTTTGTAACTTCTTATACACCATTGAAACAGAGTGAGGTTGGTTTGCAACTTGTTATATTGCCCGGAGGTCTGAATCAGTTGAGACTGGCCAGGTTGTGTTCCCTATAAAGGAAGAGATCGCCTCCCTGGTCTGTATAAATTTGAACTTATGCCAATCTGGCACCTTATGAGAAATTTGGAAGTGAGAAAAGAAAATCATTTCCCCCTGCCTAAAAAAGTCTAAGATTACAGATCTGTAGCAGGGCCCAAAATGAAGGCAATATAGGATTATTGTCGATTCTAAAATGGGGATTGCCTACAATAGGCTGTGTAAGCATCTTATGCCAAATCAGTGAAAGATGATTTTGTGTCTGATGAAGTACTCTGAGGGACTACCCTATCAGTGTATTCCTGAGTGGTTTAGGGATGTGCGAAGGGGTAACATATAATAGAGCAGGCAATGAACAAGAATATTTGGACACCAAATATTTCTCCAAGTCTACTCACAAAGGAAAATACCCCATCAGGTTTAAGGGAATGGTACTTTTTACCCACAAAGCAAGCTTACGAATATGGTGGGCACAGTAATATGTAAAAAAGGAAGGGGTCGCTAATCTGCCCTAGATTTTGGGGACTGTGAGTTTAAAGTAGGCTCTCCTCACCCCTTTCCCCTTCCATATAAAGCTGTTAAGGACTTTTTGCAGCCTGGTAAACCAGACTTTGGGGAGAAAACACCCCAACATACCCAAGGGATATAAGAAGCGAGGAAGCACGTTCATCTTAATGATGCTAATTCATCCCCAAAAAGAAAGGGGAGCACCCCCATCTATGCATATCTGCTTTCAATGTTTTCAATAAGTCGGTTAGATTCTCTGTAGCCATTGATGTTATATCTCTTGTCAACTTGATGCCTAGATACATAAGGGATTTAGTTTCCCAAGACAGATTATAGGATGCTACTTGAGCCTGAGTGAGCCTATTATTCAATGGGAAGACTTTGGTTTTGGAACAGTTCAATTTGTAATATGACACTTTGGAGAAAGCCTCAATTTCTGTTAACACACTGGGGATGGTAACTTGTGGATCCTCTATATGCAGAAGTAAGTCATCTGCATAAGGGGAGAGCACATATCTCTTCACCCCGACTCTAATTCCTTGAATGTCTTGTGAAGCCAACAACAGACAAATCAAGGGTTCCGGGTAAAAATTAAATAAAAGAGGGGACAACGGACATCCCTGTCTGGTACCACGACAAAGTGGAAATGGACTAGAAAGAATGCCGTTGCACCAGACCCTGGCCATTGGAGAAGTGTACAATAATTGGACCCATCTAAGGCATCCATCAGGCAGGCCAAAGCGAGTTAGGGTTGCAAAAAAGAGGTCCCAGGAGACCCGATCAAAGGCCTTCTCGGTGTCCAGGGAAACCAAAGCCGCTGGTACTTCTTAGTCCCTGGACACTGAGATGAGGTGTAACAACTTCCGCATATGATCTCCCGAGGACCTCCTGGCCATAAACCCCACTTGCTCATTACCAATGAGCTCTCCCATAATGGGAGTAAGCCTACAGGCCAAAATCTTTGCCAGGATTTTAAGGTCTGAGTTAAGCAAAGAAACGGGGTGGTAATTTTCAGGGTACAAGGGGTTCCTACCAGGTTTCAGAATGAGAGTGATCAATGCTTCTAGAAAATTCAGTTCCGAGAAGCCAGTGGCATACCAATAATTATAGACCTCCATCCAGACCAGGGGATTTATCTGGAGGCAGCTGTTCTATAGTCAGCTGTATCTTCTGTGGAGGTAATACGTTCACCCAGGGAGATCACCTCCACAGCAGATGCCTTGGGGAGATTGAACGCATTGAGGTATTGAGCTTTGTCTTCCTGAGATGGGTATATACTAGAGTCTGTCGAGTAAAGCTTTTGGAAAAATATTCCAAGACTGGCAGCCATCTCCCTGGGATCAGTACTGACTGGACTGTCTCGGGAGAAACAGAGACTTGGAATAAACCAAAAAGTTTCTGCCTGTCATATTCAGATTGCCAGCAGCTTACCTGCTCACTCTCTGGATTCAAGGTACTTAAGTTTAGTGCGACACAGTGACAATTCAGCTCCCTGTGCCAGTAAATCTGCATATTGAGTGTGTAATTTATGTAGTTCAACCCATTCTTCGACACTGGCTTGCTTACTCAGGGCCTGCTCTAACGTCCAAATTGAGTCCATCAGTATATGCACTTGAGTCTTGTATTGACATGCCTTAGTGGCAGCTAACTGGATGCATTGACCCTGTAGAGAGCAGCCCACATGAGATCTATGTTGCCGACCGTCCCTTAATTAGTCTCCAGGAAAAAGGAAATGAAGTCAGTAATGTGCTTAAGAGAGGTCGGCCTCTGTAACAGCTGAGTATTCAGGCACCACAGAGAATCCCTTTTGATCCCCGGCCCTAGTAGATAAGTAATGCCTACGGGGGAATGATCTGATATCACCCTGGCATGAATGACAGCATCTAGTATACCTGGGAGAGCAAAGGCACTCATCAAAAAATAATCTATTTGGGAATAGGAACAACGGGGGAGGGAGAAAAAAGTGTATTGCCTTTCAGAGGGATTTAATATCCTCCAAACATCAAGTAAACCAGCACCATCCATGAGTTCTTTCAAAGCCCTTTGGGCTGGGGTTAAACCGCACCGCTTACATTCTGATCTGTCCATATCTAGCTAGTGAGTGATATTTCAATCTCCCCCTAATATCGTTAATTTAGCAGGCTCCGTGGTAATCAGTCTCAAAAGATGTGTGAAGAAAAGGGGCAAATCCTTGTTGGGACCATATATTGCTTCCAACAGGACCATTTGTGTGGCTAGCGAACCATGAACTAAAATGTAGTGACCTTCGGGATCCCATATTACTTCCACAAACTTAAAGGGGACTGTCTTTGCTATTAGGATGCCAACTCCACCCCAAGTCGTGGAAACCCCAGATCCAAAAACCTGTCCCACCCAACCTCTGCGCAATAAGGGAGTATCTTCTCTCCTAATGTGCATTTCTTGTAGGCAGGCAACCCCAGTCTTTAGGTGGAGCAGGTGCTTAAGTATCATCTGCTGCTTACACCTATATTGGGCTCCTTTCACATTCCAACTCACACAGATTTGTGGACCCCCCATACTTTGTCTCCTATGGTGATCTCAGAAAACATATGTGAGGAAATCATGCTTCTTTTGCAATACGCCCTTAAACACTTGTGTGTATTTACCATTCGACACTTGGCGTCCCCCAGGTCCCCAGCGATGTTAAACAGTGCATCTGTGAGTGCTTCCTTCGTACCAGTGTCCCATCCCCCCTCCACAACACAACAAGTAATATATATATCCCCAACTAACAACAAAAAAGTTAGCAATTCCACCACAACCTCCTCCTCCTCCCCCCTCCATCCTTCCCGCCAACACATGAAACAAATCACCATATGTAAAGAGGTGTTGAACCCTTCAGGGCTATGCTCTACTTGACGACAGCTACCTGACAATTCAGGACCTGCAGCATACTGAAAACCTCTCCGTGTATGTAAAAAAAAAAGGAAAAAAGGTCAGTTATTGTCTATGTCCCTGTGCATAGAACCTCCATCCAACTCACTGAGTCCATAGCATTCGCGAACTCGGGGCAAAGGTACACTACAAATAACCAAAAAAATGAATGTCACATGAGTAAAACACCTACTAAATGGAGGGTACACAGTCCATAAAATAGAGAGACCCATCTTCAGTTTGCAATCCCCCAATGGACAAACATATTGAGGGGAAATCATGCAACCTTTAAGACAGGTGGCACTAGATTCCAGGATTACAGTCAGTCAGGCACTCTTCCTGGGTTCCCAAACAAAAACACGAGGCTCCAAGGAAGTGCACTCCAAATGCCTCATTACAGGGACAAGCAAAAATCTAATCCCGAGGGCCTTGTTCTCCATTAGATAGGTTCTCTAATTCAAAGGCTCTTGGAAAGTCACAAACGTAGCTAACAAAAAGTACCTGGATGCCCACAAAGCTTGCTGCGTCAGACTTCCATTACTGCCATCTACATTAGAGTTGACTGTCGAGGTACCATTTGCAAACATGATAAAATGAAATGGGTATAATTTCCCAGCAGGTACTCCTGAGCACTCCACAACAACAGGCTTACACACTATCATAGCACATCCACAAAGATGAGACAGTCAAATCCACCTCACTTGAACAAATCTGGGAACAAGATTTTGAGCTCTAACTTGGCTTGTTCAACAGCCTCAAATGTCTTCCACTCTTCCTTGTGCTTAACTTGTGGAATGGCAGGGTATTTGACATGAAAAGTCTTTCCAGCAGCAATTAATTTCGTGACTATCAGATGTAGCTCCTGCCGCGTGACTTGCACAGAGTGCAGGCGATCCTGTGTGATTTGAATTTGTCTGCTTCCCCATTGAACTTCTTGGAGTTCCTTAACTTTTGCCAGGATAAGTTGTTTATCCAAGAAGTTAAGTAATTTGAAAATGAGGGGCCTGGATGGTGAGCCTGGCAGTGGTGGTGGGGGGGTGTAGGGTGCGATGGCCTCGCTCAATAATGTAAGCCGCTCCATTCAGAGAGGACCCTGCTATTTTTTCACAAAACCTTTGGAGGAACTGAATGGGTGCATTGCCCTCCTCTTTTTCTGGGATTCCAATGATAAAGAGGTTATTGCACCTACTGCTCCCCTCCAAGTCCTCTAGTTTATCCTCCAGCTTTTCCAGTCTCCGATTTGTAGTGACAACTTCTTGTTGGGTTCTCCCCTGCTTGTTCTCTAAAGAGACAATCCTGGCTTCCAAGTCCTCCACCCGAGTTGTAAGAGAAGCAACTGAGGATTTAATCTGCTGCAGATCTGGTGACATAGTAGAGATGGCTTCTCGCATCAGCTGTATTATTTCTAAAAATCTCTCCTCGGATAATGCAGTCTGTGCCACAAGAGGTTTAGTCGAACTCATGGCCTGTTGTTTGGAGCGCTTTGCGGCCTTATCTTTTTCCATGGTCAGAGGTGGCGAATGTCGTGGAGGAGCCTTCCTCATATATACCTCCAGGTTTCCTGATCAATCTGACTCCCGGAGCAGTTCCTACAGGTAACCAGCCCTTTTATTGAAATAAACTGGCTCAATAGCGGATTTTTGAAGAGACTGTTTGCGGGAAGGGAATGGAGCTACAGTGGTATGCTGCCACTTATCAGACAGCCATCACGTGACCCCCTGGCTTCATCTTTCTAATTTCTTCAGTCTATCCAATATTTTCGCATTCTTTTCCTGCCCCAATAGTCCTTTTGCTTTCTATTTTTCACATCTTTCTCCCACAGCCAGCAGAGCTGACTGGCAGGGTGGCAAACTCCCAGCCCCACCCACAGCCACCTTTTAGACTTATCCATATAAGGACTTAAAACTTTCCTCCACCAGCACTTTTCTCCCTCATAGTTTTAAAATGGGTAAAACCTATCATGCCCATCATAGCCACATCACCATCCTAACCAGCCTTAAGAGTGTTGTTGAGTGGCCCTTGTAGTTTTAAACCTAGTTCATTGCCCAGTCCGACAATGTGCAATGACCCTTTTCCTCTTTCTCTCTCAAATATATCATAAAGTTTGCTCTTAGAAATTACTCTACCCCCTCATTGAAAAAGAAAAACCTACCTTGCATATCTTAGCCCTAAACCTAACTCTATCCAAAGTCTCATCCAGTTGAGTCTGTTTTTTTATGTTCCAACACTATAGAATGGTTCTCTACCTCTTTCTATTACTACGGGGCCCAAATGCTGAATTGTATACCCCAGTATGGCTTTGTGTGGGCATCAGAAACCACTATTGGTATGGGAAACAAACATTCCTACAGGGAAAGGCAGTGGATGATCATGTAGCCTTTGACCAACAAAAGTGCCAATATTTATTTATTATTTATTTAAAATTGGTGATCGGGAAAGGCACGCTGAGCTGAGGCTCGTTTCCAGGTGTGACTCGGGTCAGAGTAACACAATGGTAAGTTGAAGTAACAATATAAGTTGTATGACATGCACTTTACAGAGCTATGCAGGAGTTACACGTGGTTACAGTACTGTATGCATTGCAGAAAATTTTGGTTAAGTACAGGAGTTGAAAAAGGAGATTAGTCCCTGAGTTACATAGCAGAAACACAACCTAATGAAGGCAAGATAAACAAAGCAAAACTAAAATATAAAAGAAACAGGGTGACAAAGGGGGGCTCTCTGGACTGAGTGGGGAGGGTGTAAGGGGTTGAGATGGTTGGGGTGAATTTAAGTCTGTAGAAAGCTTTAAACAAGCAGGGTAGTGGATGGGAAGGAGTGCGAGCCATCTCTAATGTACTGGGGCAGTTTCTGTTTAATTTCTGAAGCCAGTCCCTATTTCTTTGGCCTGTTCACAGTTCTGCATCTGGCCTTAGTTTCTGCAGCAACTGCTGCATGCCACAGAACCACAGAAAACAGGAGGCCTTGCTTATGATGGTGTAGCCAAATGTGCTATTGATTTGGTAATATTGGCCATGTGTTTTGAGAGTAGCATGCATCAAAGGGCTTGTGGAGATTGATTCAGCTAAAGTATGGCTCTTCCCAGATTACAGCAGGGATCTGCAGTGGGAATGCCAGACGTATAGTGAGGTGAGGGCCAGAGTAAGGAGATTGGGCTGTCAGAACCAGTTAACCTATCCAGTAAAGCTTAAGGTCTTTAAACTGGGAAACTGTCTACAAATGTTCACACACATTAAAACTGTGGCTGACTATATCAACAGAAAGGAGGCAGTGGAGTAAAGCAGAAGGATGCAGGACACAACAGCTCCTGCACCATGACATTAAGGTACTGGCTTCAGCATGAACTATGTTGTGCTTGCCTGTCTGGTAGCTCCAGGGCCCCTTCCCACCCTTACCCTGAACAGCCATTACATTATCGCTCCATAATCTGGTGAGAACTCCGCGGGATGATGATAATACCACGTGGCTGGCATGGCACAGAAATAACTGAGCATCAAGAGGTGCCATGACCGGGACTATAAGTGATTTAAGCACTATCCAGGGAGTAGATGGTATACAGTAGTTACAACTTGCAGTACAATAAGGAATAGTCATAGACTACAGAATTGTCACTTATAAGCCCTGTATGGGAAACCAACAGTATGCAAAAGGCTGACTGGGGGGGAAGTAGTTTTGCTATGGGGGATGCCAAATGACGACAGGCAAAACAGACTTACTCTGACTTTCTACATCAGATGGTCAGATGGCTAACTTGTTCTTTCTGTGCATTGGAGCAAGATAAAACACATTCAGATATGGGCCCAAATTTTTACAAGCTGGTTGGAGAGAAGCTCCATCATGCTTTGACAGTGGTACTGACAGCAAGATTGGTCATAGCAGTTGACTGTCCCAGGCTGCACGATGATAGACATTGTATGGACATAGCACCAGACATGGACAATGGCAGGCAAAGCTAGTTATATGGCAGCAACCTGCTTAGCACAGTTTTCATAAAATGTTTTGCCTAAATGCAGTGTTACACTTTCTTGCTCTAGTTTATAATGTTTTTTTGCCTGTATTTCAGTACAAGGAAGAATGTAGGAGGTTACATGTTGAGAAACTGCAGGGATATGAATTGCAGTCCATAGAGGATGTGGGGGACAGGGACATTTGACTTGAGACAGCGATCCAGAAATCTTTTCCACCAAGAATGAGGGAGCTGGAGGGTCAAGTTGGGGAGGGACCCTCCGGGTGGGGGGGGGGTTCAGCAACAAGGGAATGGAGGGAGGGCATGTCTCCTTACAGGGGGAAGGAGAGGGAAGAAAAGTAGTTGATGGCACTGTTAGGAGGATTAGCAGAGTACATGGCAACAAACTGCTGAGTAAGCAGACAAGTTCATCTAAATTAAGAAATAACAATGCAAGATTGTTATCTATCTATGTCAGCTCATGTGGCTGAAAGCATAAAAATGTTATCATGAAATGTCAATGACTTGAAATAGATGGTGAAAAGGAAAAGAGTTCTGGGAATGATAAAGAAGGTGAATACAGATATAGTGTACCTGCAGGACACCCACACTACTCAGAACGAGCTGCAACAACTAGTTAAAAATGTGTGGGGGAGGATATGAACAGGAGCATGTTTCAATTCTAAAGTGAGAGGGACAGCGATCTGGGTGAGCCTTCACATACAAGCCCATACTGTATGGTCAAAGCCGTTGATGAACCAGGGGGGCATTACTCTCTAATGCAGTTGGAATTACAGTCTGGTAACATGCCATCAGTGCGGTCATTCTATGGCCCAAACTAACACACGGGAATTTTACACAAAACTGGTTGCTGGGAGGGGATGCAAATTGCACCCTAAATGGAGTGCTCAATAGGTCTTCCAAAAAACAAAAACTAGCCACCAAGAGTGTTCCAGCACTGACAAACCTCATGAGAACCCATAGTATGGTTGATACGTGGAGGGTAAACAATCTATCAGAGAGAGACTATACATTCTGTTCTCATGCCCATAAATCTTACTTGAGGACTGACCTCATACTGGCCACCCAGGGACTGCTGCAAGGGAAGGAGAAAGTGCAGCATAATACTATCAGTGTTTCAGATCACACTCAGATGTGCATTAAAGGAGTTGGAGGGTTGGGGTAGACAATCATAAAAACAAGGCATGGAAGCTGGACCCCACCCCTCCTGAAGGAAGAAAGATTTAAGCAGAGCTTACTAAAGGGTATTAAGAAGTTCCTGATGTACAACAAGGAGGGAGACACGCAGGAGACAGGTGGGAAGCACTCAAGCCTTTTATCAGGTAAGAGGTGCTTTCCTATTCTCACTACAGGAATAAAGGGATACAAGAGAAAGCTAGGTCATTTGAGGCCTGAATAAGGGAGTTGGAACAGGAACACAAAAAAGACTCTAGACCTGATATCTACACTGAGTTACAGAAATCAAAAATAGAGTACAATATTCTAGACACCAAAAGAACAGAAAGAAGTTGTCTAATGGTCAGATTGGCAGCATATTACAAGGGAGATACTGCAGGCATGTGGCTGGTCTGACAACTGAGAGCTAGAAGAGGGATGGCACTTGTCTTTAGGATAAAAACAGCAGGGGATGCAGCTACTACTAAAATAAAAGAGATAGAAAAATAATTCCAGAAGTTCTAACAACTTTACACTTCAGAGTGTTTCACAGGGGAGGGAGAAATAAAGGACTTCCTGGCAACAACAGCAGTGGGATGGCTCATGAAATAGCAACAGCAGGAGCTGAATAACCTGGGAGAAGGCGGAGAGGACCATACAGTAACTGACAGGGAGGAAGGTGCCGTGGATGGATAGGCTGTCTATAGATTTTTTACAAAATCTTTAGACAGGAACTTAGGGTGCTCTTGCTGGGAATGCTCCAGGAAAGCCTGTTTTAGGTAGATTACCCCCTCCATGCGATTGGCCACAATAGTAGCCCAAGGATCCCACACAGTGCTCCTCATACAAACCTATATCCCTGCCCATGACTGATTACAACATTTTAGCAAAACTGATGGCCATCTGGCTTGAGAAGGTGCTACAGAGCATAATACACCCAGACCAATCTGGCTTTGTGAAGGGGAGGCAGGGGGAGAACAATATCAGATATACCTTGAATGTAATTGAGAGATGGAGGAAAATGGGAGGAGAGCCTGTGGGTATCCTAGTGGTAGATGCTAAAAAGATATTTGACCGTGTGGAGTGGGGGTTCCTCTACAAAATGTTGTAGGGGTTTGGCATAGGAGAACACTTCAGGGCCTGGATGAAAACACTGTACTCTGAATCTACTGCACAAGTTCTGGTGAAGGGGGCCTCACACAGTCAATACACCTTTAGAAGGGTACCAAGCAGGGGTGCTCTGTATCACCCCTGCTGTATGTCATGGCACCGGAATCCTTGGCAGCCACATTTAGAGTCCAGGAGGGAATAGAAGGCCCTAGGTACATGGGCGGAGCATAAAGTATCTGTATTTGCTGATGACTTTCTGCTTTACGTTAGAAGACCAGAGGTAGCCATACCAGAGAGTGCACAAGTCCTGAAGAGTTATGGAGATTTGTCAGGGCACAGGGTAAACTGGGGAAAGAATGTCATTTTATATGTTGGAAGGAGGGAAGGTCACTCACCCCAAGTAAGGAGACTGGAGCTCAAAACGGCTGATACTTTGAAATACGTGTGAATAAATGTCCCAGCAAAGACTGAAAAGGTATATGAAGCTAACTTCCCCCTTGATCAAGACAATAAAGGAGGATATGGACAGGTGGGCATCCCTACCTCTGACATTTATTGGCCAAGTTAACATTAACATTCCCTAAAATATTGTACTTACTGCAGGCCCCCCCATCAAACTGCCACAAGGTTACATTAGAACTGTTAATAGTGCAGTGCACACATTTTTTGTGGAGAGGGAATCCAGCAAGGATAAGGTTGGCAACTCTACAGGGAGCACTTAAAAAGGGGAGATTGATCCTCTCCAACGTGAAACAGTGTTACTGAACTGCCCAGCTGGCATTTCTGGGTAAGGAGGACATAGAGAGTAAATCTTCTTGGCTGAGACTGGAGGAGCAGGAGTTGGAAGTGGACACTCTAATGAGATGTGTGTTTAGTCTGGGCCTAAGGAATAGTTATAGAAGGCACATTAAAAATCCCTTCACAAGGGTGATGAAGAATATATGGGAAAAGACATACTAATATTTATACCACTCGCCAGCCTTCTCTCCAAGGGCGGCCCTAATTGAAGTCTTTAAAGGCAATAAAGGGTATACGGTATTTATACATCAGTGTTTACTTGAGTGGGAAAGAAAAGGGCTCCAAACTGTAAAGGGCTTACTAGAAGGAGGAGAGATGGCACAATATAAAAACTTGAGGAACAAATACAACCTTTCCCCCAGATCTTACTTTGTATACTTAGGGGTACTTGGGTTCCTAGGAGTTGGGAGGAAAGAGGGACAAACCTGAAAATAGATGAATCGCCTGTGGAACACATTTTCTATAAGCCCCAGCCAAGTATTAAATCACTAACTGTGTACAATAAATCACTACCTGTGTATTGCTGAGTTCCAGCTCTCCAAGGGCTCCCTGCCCCACAGGCGCAGGCTCTCAGACACTGGGAGCCCAGCGCTTCCACAGCCACCACCCAAGACCTCAAGCCCAAACTCCACAAGCTGAAAGCTGAGTTCCAGCTCTCCAAGGGCTCCTACCCAACAGGTGCAGGCTCTCGGACACCAGGCGGCCAGCTCTTCCACAGCCGCTGCCCAAGAACTCAAGCCCAGACTCCACAAGCTGAAAGCTGAGTTCCAGCTCTCCAAGGGCTCCCTGCCCCACAGGTGCAGGCTCTCACACACCGGGTGGCCGGTGCTTCCACAGCCACCGCCCGAGACCTCAAGCCTAGACTCCACAAGCTGAAAACCGAGTTCCAGCTCTCCAAGGGCTCCCTGCCCCACAGGCACAAGCTCTAAGACACCGGGCAGCCAGCGCTTCCACAGCCACCACCCAAGACCTCAGGCCTGGACTCCACAAGCTGAAAGGTATGGCAAAGGCCGCTAGCCAATCGGAAAGCGAGCGCTCTTGGGTGCTGGTCTCTGATTGGCTCCTGCAGTCTGCTTCTGTTTTCTCTTCAAAATCCTGCCAAAATTGAACTTGCTCACTGAACTGTTCTCAAAAAAGCTGCATTTACTTGATTCATGTTGTTTAAAGTTTAATTTTTACCAATGTTTAGAGTGTAAAGGGCTAATATTTAAATGATTCAGCTCCTCTCTGAAACTTGTATGTGCGCCAGACTTTAGGTGCCATGGGAATACACATCCCTTTGTCCTGCAAATTTGACTCTCCTACTGGTGCAGACAGTCTTTTGTCCATGGCCAGCTCTTAAATTTGTGCTTCTCCCTCTCTCCCTGGCCAAGTTCCAGCTTTCCAAGGGCTCCCTGCCCCACAGACACAGTCTCTTGGAAACCGGGCAGCCGGCACTTCCACAGCCGCCACCCAAGACCTCAAGCCTGGACTCCACAAGCTGAAAGGTATGGCAAAAGCTGCTAACCAATCTGAAAGCAAGTGCTCTCTGGCACTGGTCTTCGATTGGCTCCTGCAGTCTGCTTCTGTTTTCTCTTCAAAATCCTGCCAAAATTGAACTTCCTCACTGAACTATTCTCAAAAAAGCTGTATTTTCTTGATTCCTGTTTTTTAAAGTTTAATTTTTACCAATGTTTAGAGTGTAAAGGGTTAAGATTTAAGTGATTCTGCTCTTTTCTGAAACTTGTATGTGCGCCAGACTTTAGGCGCCAAGGGAATACACATCCCTTTGTCCTGCAAATTTGGCTCTCCTGCTGGTGTAGACAGTCTTTTGTCCATGGCCAGCTTTTAAACTTGTGCTTCTCCCTCTCTTCCCAGCCAAGTTCCAGCTCTCCAGGGGCTCCCTGCCCCACAGGTGCAGGCTCTCGGACACTGTGGCCGGCGCTTCCACAGCTGCCGCCTGAGACCTCAAACCTGGACTCCAGAAGTAGAAAGGTACAGCAAAAGCTGCTAATTTCGCCCCACCCACCCACCCATCCCCACTCCCTCCACCTTTTAAATACACTACCCCACCCACTTCTAAAAACACACGTCCGAAGGTCCTCGTTGTCCTCTCCAATTCTTCAGTTGTCCACTTAGGAACACCCATAAGTTAGTTTGGCCGATATCACAGACGCCTTCTCTTGAGGGTCCTTTACCCTAATCTGTAGTGTACATTCCTCCTACTTTGTACAGAATGGGGGGGCCTGGATAGCACCCTCATGAAGGGGTCCTCTCTAATATCGTCACTGATCATCCTCTGTTGTGTACAGGTGGCAATTTATCCTCAGAAGCCTGTGCATGCAGAGTCTGACCCCTCAAAAATGTGTTACCCATACACTGATCTACCTACCAGTTATTTATGTGCCGTGCAGTTAGTACTACTGTCAGAGAACAACCTGGAAACCTATCGTGTCAGTACTGGTATTGAGCAGCCTCCTTAAGTTAGTCCTTCTGTTCCATACTGTATTAGTCACCCTCTGTACATCTCAGTTAGGGTATTGCTTCACCTAGCACTAGGGCAGTACACACCTGGGGGTGGTAATAGGTGCACACATCATGTTAAGAATCTTAAGCGTACCATGGCCAAGCTTCTCAAACTAACTTTAGCTGCCTTAACAAAGATACTACTTCTTTTACTGATAATCTCAGGTAACATCAAACTAAACCCTGGTCGCATCTCTCCCCTCACTTCTACGTCGGATACGGCCACCCTCAAAGGAATGAGCTTCTGGCATGCCAATGTCCGCAACCTCCTAAAAAGTTCACTATGGTTCAGGTATGGATCAACCATACCCAACCTGATATCCTGGTAATTTCTGAATCCTGGCTCAGGCCAGTTTCCCAGGACAGTGAGATTAGCATCCCATCCTACCAGCTATTCAGAACTGATAGACCCACTAGGGGAGGTGTAGTGGCTATATATGTTAAGGAAAGATTTGTAACATCCTGTATGGATTCAAGTTCTGTTAAAAATGAGTTTGAATGTCTGACACTCAAGATTGATTTATCCTCTTCTCTGGCCATTAGAGTGATCGGTTGCTATAGACCCCCATCCATGGGAACTCTACTCCTATCTCACTGTGGTAACATCACTGAGAAAGAGAATCTCAAAACTATCATGCTTGGGGACTGTAGCTTTAATTGGCTCGCCAAGGCTGCTTCACCACAAACACCTTTTGTGACGTTCGTGGATTAGCACAGTTAATCCAAGAACCTACATGCCCTAATAAAAAGAACCCGTGTAATAGCTCATTGTTGGATGTCATATTAGTTGATAAGCCACATCTTTACACGTATGCTGGAACTTTCTTCGCCGATGTCAGTGACCATTGCTTTATTGCTGCAGTTAGGTCAGTACATCACATAAGCCCTTCAACTAAATTCATTATTAAAAGGACATGGTGCAATTTTGATGCAGCCCCCCATGCATATGAACTAGAATATTCACCATGCTGGTAAGACTTCTACATAGCCACCGAGGTCAACACAGCTTAGGATATCTTTAATGAGATTCTAGTAGGAGCCCTAGACACACAAGCCCCGACAGTAAAAATCAGAATAAAAAGCAAAACTTATCGCTGGTTCACACCTGAACTGAAAACTGCCCTGCTAGGCAGGGACAAGTTGTGGAAAAAGGTCCGACAGGCGAAACTGGTCTCAGACAGGTGCCAATTTAGGAAGGCATGTAACGCATACACGAAAATGATCAGACGCCAAAGCATCATTCTACCTTAAGGAGTTGGACTGTGCTGCAAAGTGCTCCTCTAAATTCTGGAGGACAATTAAGAATATGTCCAGTCATACACCAGGTAACTCCTTGCCACCAAAAATCACATCTGAAGGGAAAACTATATGTGATAAACAGGGGATCTTAGAAGCTTTCAACAACCACTTTGCTACAGCTGGACTGGCCTTTGACAATTCCCCTGCAGTTCTGGCCCACTCTAAACTAAATGCCCCTTGTGTAGACACCATTGCCCCAGTTCTTGACTTCTCTTTCCAACCTGTACTATTGAAGGAGGTTGAAGATCTGATACTTTGGTTTGATGTAAAAAAGAGTGTTGGAGCTGACTCTTTGGATCCCTACTTTATAAAAATCGTGTATCACGTCCTTGCTGTCCCTATCACACATCTATTTAATGTATCATTGTCTCAAGAGTCCCTTCCCATCATTTGGAAAACTGCCCATGTTATCCCGTTGTTCAAGTCTGTGGATACCTGCGAGCTAAATAACTATTACTGCCAATCTTGTCTAAGCTCCTGGAAAAAGTTGTCAGCAATCAATTTAAAGCTTATCTGGAAGTTCACAACTTACTAAACCCCATGCAATTGGGTTTTAGGTCTAAGCATAGCACTATCTCAGCCCTTGCCAAAGTAAGTAATGACTGGTACAGTGACATTGACAGCAAAAACTTTGTGCAGTATTACTAGACCTTAGCAAGGCTTTCGATACTGTAGACCATGGCCTGGTAATCTCCACACTGAAGAGAATCGGCCTTGACCCAGCTTCCTTACACTGGTTTACAGAGTACCTGGTAGGATGGCAGCAACAAATCAAAGCTGAGGGGGAGCTCTCACCTCTCAAACCTCTGCTAAGGGGAGTGCCACAAGGATCCATTCTTGGTCCATTGCTCTTCGCAATCTATATCAACAATATCCATGTGGGCAGCAACAAGGCAAAAATACATCCCTTTGCTGATGACACAGTGGTTTACATAAGTTGTCCGACTGCCGAAGCTGCCTGTGCAGACCTACAGGAAGAATTTGACCTGCTCCAGACTCAGCTACTCCATAAAAAGCTTCTCTTAAATGTGAAAAAGACGAAGGCAATGTTGTTCACACTTTATAGCCGTATGACTAATCTTGCCAGCTCTGGGACACTGCATCTGATCACCCTAATTCTAGGAGAGAAATTGGATTTTATCCCCAACTTTAAATACTTAGGAGTGTGGCTTGACCAGAACTTCACATTCTCTGAGCACGTTGAAGATCTTGCAAAGAAGTTAAGGCAGAGATTGGGTCTATTCTACAGAATTAGCCAGTTCCTCACTTGTGATACCAAACGGAGACTAGTCCAATCTACTTTTCTCTCCTCTATCAACTATGGTGATTTTCTATACAGCCACCATCCTAAAGCCTCACTTATCAAGCGGGACACACTGTTTCACAGAGCCATCAGGTACATAACCGGTCTTCCCCTCTCTACCCATCACTGCCTATTGTACAAAGCTGTAGGATAATCATCGCTTACATTAAATGCAGTCCTTTGGCCCTACAGAGCTATCTTAAAAAGGCTCCCACATTACATTACTGAATGTCTTCCCATAAGTGAGCTGGGACCGTACAGCCTAAGGAGTTCATCATATATCTCTCTATGCATCCCTAAAGCTTCCACCCACTATGGCAGAATGGCCTTTAGCTTCTCATTGACGACCCTGTAGAACAAAATGCAAAAACTACTGAAACCAAGTTACCTCCATACTGTTAACGCTTTCAAGGCACTATATGCCCAAGGTGTGTGTGAACGCTGCAACTGTCACCCTGGCTCCTAATCATTAACTACTGTTAGCTTGCTCCCCAGAGTTTGGCCTTAAATATGACCGGCCATACCCAAGGTCATTTTGTGCATGTTTTATTTATCTGTATGTATTTACTACTTCCAGTCCCTGTACCCCTCTTGCATGTTACAGGTAAGTCTTTCTGAGACATCTGAACCCAAAGCATAAAATCTATCCCCCCTGGGTGGTTGCACCTTCGCAAGCCGCCTTCCGAGACCACTCGCCCAGTCTCTTCTCCAACAAATTACTGCTAAGGCCGCCAACCAATCAGATCGTGAGTGCCTTCCAGCCCATGCTCCCAATTGGCTCCTGCAGTTCTGTTCGGTGATCCTTCCAATGCCGGCAAAAAAATCGAATGGTCTGCCGTACTCGGCTAATACAGCTGTAACCGCTTCATCCCAGACCGATGTTATCCTTCCACACGGCTACAGTGCTTTTATTGGAAGTATGAGTGATTAAACCCCCTTTTGAAGTGTTGACCTTGACTGGCCACAGGAGCCTCAGTGTATCCATTCCATCCCTGTCCTGTGACCTTCCTGTGGCCCAACAGTATGTTGAACCTGGACAGCTAGCGATAGCACCTAGCCCTGGATTAAATATGCTGTAGGTGCTGTTCCACCCGTCCCAGTACCTTGCTCACAACTTCCTCCAGTATGCCACAGTACAGCCGCCCACAGTCCCAATGTTAGTGCTCACTGGGGATGCAGTATTAGTGCCTAGCAGGCTGCCTGCCTGTGTCCTGCTCCCTCCAAGCATAACTACACCTGCTTTACTCATTTGGGAACTGGTCAAGAAAAAGCTGTAGCACTTAATTCTGTCTGTTTGTCTGTCTGTCTTGATAACAATACCTGGGGCTAGCCTGTCCTTTTATTCTATGAAAATTACTGTATCAATATCCATCTCTGTATCTCTGTGGATTTGCCTGTTCCCACTGCTCACTGATCTTATTGATGCTCTAGAATCAACTGTAATGTTATGTACATGTGTTTCCTGATTTGCACTTCCACTATGTTTTTATTCCCACTGTAAATATTGATGCTTGTTTTGTAATATAATCTAGACTTAACCAGGTCCATCTTGCAAATGAGCTTGCTCAATGATGTTCACCTGGATAAATACAAATTTGATTGATTGATTAATTGAATAAATAATCAGGGGAGTGCAACCCCTCCCTGTTAAGGACTACAAAAATGCATGAGGAAGGGATTTGAAAATAGCCATTATGAACTGGTTGACAAAATTAGAGAAAGCTGTTTGGCTGAGAGGTATTTGTAGCCATGATGATGATATCTGAGTACATCCTCATGGCTTCAAAAAGCCTCTGGCCACCAGCCTCCTTACTTGCCATATGAAAAAAGATTTTGGTACATATGGGGGGGGTAATCTTCTTTTGTGAGAAAATAATCTTTTTTCATATGTCCACTATCTTGTTTCCATTAAAAAAAACAACTTTTTTTGAAAACCTATAAAAATCATATCCTGCAGAGACACAAACACATGTATCTTACTAACTGGGACCCCATTCGCTGAATTATGTAGTTAGGTTTTGGAGAAATGACCCAGAAATGTGTGTTTAACACCTTTTAAAAAAATATTTTTTCATGAGACAATTTTCTTTTTTCATATAACCTCATGAAGCAAGAATAGCGTCATACAAAAGAAGATTGCTTTCATAAGAAAAACAAATTTGGACTTTTTTCACATTCTTTTTTCATATGAAGGGATCTCTTTTCATGAGAATGACACAATCTTGTGACAAAAGATTCCTTCATACAAAAAAATGCATTTACTTTTTTTTGCATTCTTTTTTCGTATGAAGGAATCTTCTTTAGTAAGAATGCCAAAATTTCACAAAAAAAAGATTCCTTCATTCAAAAAACGAATTTGGGCTTAGTTTTTTTTTTTTCACATTCTTTTTTAATATGAAGGAATCTTTTTTTGTGAGAATGACACAATATCACAAAAAACATTCCTTCGTGAGAAAAAATAATTTGTACTTCATTTTTCCCCCCACAGTTCAACATTAACAAGCCATAATTCTGTCAATATTTCCGATTATGGACAATCTGCAGTATATATCAAAGGAAAGGGTTTCATGAGTACTACACCACTAACATAGAGGCAGTATGGTGCAGTAGTTTAAGGCTCTGTGCTGCAAATCTGGAGACCTGGATTTGAATCCCACAACCTCCACTTGCATACTGTGTGACCTTGAGCAAGTCACTTAACTTCCTTGTGCTCCCAGGTTGCACCTGTAAACAAGCTTTCAGCTTAGTGTGTCTCACCTGGTTAAATAATTGAAAAAAAAATAATATCCCACAAAAAAAATTCAGTGGCCCTATAAAAAACATACCCCTGGCAGTCATTCAAACCCCAAGTAGGTGCACCTGACATAAGTACTCCAACGGCCATAGGTGAGAGCTGTCTTTTATAGTTGCACTGGCTATTTCACTGGGAATGCAGTTGTTGCTAGCAGGGTATGAGCTTGGTGGTGTGCTTTAACTGTTGCAGGTAAAAGAAACTGTAAAATCCAAACTTTTTCTGAATAAATAAACTGTAATCCACACACAAATTGGTGGCCAGATGGCTTCCACAGGTCTTCTGCCTGGGCCTATAAAAGTGGAAAAGTCTTGCTCAGGCTTCTGCCTCAGTCCCTGGCACAATTAGAAGTTTCCCAGTTGTGTGGTTAAAACCCTGATGGTTTCTCATAGTTTTGTACCTTCACATGTACCTCTTTCTTCTGATGACTGAACTGGTGAGATGGCTTGACATGCTCCCGGCTGGAGTGCAAGCTTCCCTGGGGTCATCTGGTGTTTACTCATCAGCCTCTGTTCTCTCACAATCAGTCTGGTGCTGCAGGCACAAGGGGTCCAGGGACCCTGAAGAAGCACTGGCCTTCTCAGTTGGTTGGTTGATCTTCAAAGAAGTTTGTCCCTCTGAGAGGAATGTCACTGGTGGAGCAGGACAAACCCCAGCTTCAATCCTCACATTTAAGCTCTCAGGTTTGACAAAAATTGTTTTTCTCTTCACAAGAAAGTGAATTGTTGAGATCCCAAATTTCTTTAGACTTCCAGGCCTGCAGTTCCTGGCTGGCAGTGGCTCACCAGCTCGCAGTTCCTATCTCCCTGTCACAGTGGCTGAGTTGGGCTAGATATCCAGGGACAGCCCCTGTTGGATGAAATTCAATGCCCTACTGGCCAGGCAGTCTCCCAGGCAAACTGTCTTTGAATCAATGACCCAGCCATGCTAAGCTTCATGCAGGCTGGAAAACAATGCAGTTTCCTGATTGGACAAACTCACAGGCAAATCATGTGCTGACCTTTGACCCCTTCCCAGAAGTCCTTGCTGAGTCAGAGGTTTGAGCAGAGACATGGGTGCTGCCATGTTTATTTATAGTTCTGTGTTTATTTTTATTTGAAGAACTGTGAAGCTGGAAAGGCACAATAAGCCAAGGCTCATTTCCAAGTGCAACACAGGGAAAGGGAATGGGGAAATCAGAAGCAGAAAACACAATAACAATTCATTGGTATGAAAATTGGTACAGCAATATAGTGTGGTCACAGTACAATATGCAACACCTGTACAAGTGCCATTAAAACAGTAGCAAGGCACAGAATGCAAAAAACAATACTGAACAGATAACAGACCTGTTAGGCTGCTGTATGCCTATCCCCCGGGTGAATGAATTGCAGAGGTAGTGAGGAAATTAAACCAGAAAGCAAGTAGGTAAGATCAAAATGGAGGCTTGAACATGGACAGTAGGAGCGTCAAGCTGGAATCGTGTCAGGAGGATGGGCTACCAGGAACAGGGGAGTGAAGGATGAGGTTTTGTCTGGTGCCCAAGGGGGCCAGGGTAGGTGGAGGGGTGGAGGGAGAAGGGAAGCAAGTTCCAGAGTGTGGGAAGTTGATAGGAGAAGGCAGATTGCCAGCTGAGGAACAGGGGTGAGGAGTGGCAAAAGTGAAAGCATTCCTGGAGCAGAGGGTGCGTGAAGCAGGGGGGGATTGTGGAGAGGAGTGATGAGAAATAAGAAGGAAGGGAGCAAACCAGTAGTTGGATATGAATGAGGTACAATGAGAAGGAGCAGTGGTGAGTATGAGGTGGGGAGTTTGTAGCATAGCGGCAAAAGACATCACAGATGGTGTCCAGTCTGGCAAGGGAAGTGGCAGGGGAGATGCCATAGACCCCATCCACGCAATAGATGACAAGGAGCACCACTTTGGTAACAAGCTCCTTGCAGACCTATGGGGATAAGCAGTCTTTGTTGCAGCACAAGGCACCAAGCTGTGTAGTGTTTATCAGCCTGCTGCTGCTTGGCAGTATCTTTTTGCCACTGGAGGCTGCTTTTCTGTTGACTTGGGGCCAGGGAGGTGTTTCTTTATTAGGGAACTTAGCCTGTTTGTCTTTAGGGAACTTCATTATGTGATTGAATGGCAAGCGTGCACTCATGTGTTTTTTATCTTTCCTGCATGTAAAACTGTGTTTTGTTTGGGGATGCAGTATCAGAGTGTACCTGCTGAGCAGCACAGGAAGTGATTCAGACTCTGTAGTTTTCCACAGTTTTATCTGGAACTACAGAGCCTGTGTGGTGCCTTACTTTTAATATACTGTGTATGGACAGGTGTTTTTAGGGACTCAGGAGTTCCACTGGGGTTAACCCTTACATTTATTTCATTTTGGCACAGTTTGTAAAGCCTGAGTAACACAATCTTCTAGAGCACTTCCGAGTCATGAGGGCTAAAATGACAGCAGGGAACGAGTGCAGCGATTGCTATCTGAGCCTGGATTGGACCTGTAAGTCAACTGAAAGCTGAGGGATAGGAGGTCCAGGCAGATTGAATAGCAAGTGTGCACTTGTGTGTTTTTTTATCTTTCCTGCATGTAAAACTGTGTTTCGTTTGGGGCCGCAGTATCAGAGTATATCTGCTGAGCAGCACATGAAGCGATTTAGACTGTAGTTTTTCACAGGTTTATCTGGAACTACAGAGGCTGTGTGGCACCTTACTTTTAATACACTGTGTATGGACAGGATTTTTAGGGACTCAGGAATTCCACTAGGGGGTAAACCCTTACATTTATTTTATTTTGGCAGAGTTTGCAAAGACTGAGTAACACAATCTTCTAGAGCATGTCTGGGTCACGAAGGCTAACAGGGCAGCAAGGAGCAAGCGCAGTGAGCTCGAGCATGCAGTGTCACATGCAGAGATGTGCACAGAGACACATGTGTCTGGGCACACGTGTTAAGCTTGTTTAGCAAGTGTAGCAGGTTTGTGGCAAACTGGGTCAGAAATCTGACTATAAAATCTGCCTGCATAAAAAGTAACTGTCATCCTAGGATTTAAAGCTATGACAAAACCTGCTCCCTAGTGATTTGTAAAACCATCTATGTAATGTATCACAATTCAGGCATGGAAAGTCTCATAGTGGCCCTGGAAGCAGAAGAGTTGAGCATTAGATGTAAAGCATGTAAAACATTTAGTGTTGGGGAAAGTGCAGGATCATTAGGCTATACATGTAAACAGTGTACAGAATTAAGGGAGCTGAAAGCCAAAATATTGGACCTGGATCTACAACTAAAATGCAATCAAAACCAAGTGGAACAGGGTGCCCAGGCACATGATGAATCTCTGGGCAAGGACAAGGGTGAAAACAAAAAAGGGATAGAGATTCTACCGAACTTCAGTAGCAAATACAAGAAAATAGAAGCAGAAAAAAGAAAGGGAGAAGGGCCATGTCATTTGATTTACCCCTGAGTAACCCATTTGAACCACTCACAGAAGAAGTGGAGGAAACTGAAACACAGACTACTGAAATGATATATGAGGTTCCAAATGATGTTCTAGGCCTAGTAACAGTAAAAGAGACAAAGTGTACCGGTGAAGTGTCTGTTACATCAGCTGCAGGGTGTAATGAACATAATGGAAGTCAGAACAATGCAAACAGTGAGAACATGTAGGGAAGCACGGAGACACGAAATGAGGGAGGAATAACACAAGGTAGTCCTGCAACCCCTGCCGATGAATCATACTGTAGTATTAGAGGTACATATACCTATGATTGTATCTGAGGGAGCACTTGACAATGAAATGGATATAGATACTGAGCAAGGCCAATTGTTAAAACCACAGAGTGCATATCGTAGGTGACTCCATCATAAGATACACTGATGCTTATACTACAAAGGGGCTAAAGGAACAAGTGATAAGCACATATCTCCCTGGAGCTAAACTAGCTGACATACAAGAGTTATTGCCGAAAATAGTAAAACAAAAAAATGACAAACCACTTACTATTCTCCATGCAGGGACAAATGACATGGAAAATATGAGGGAGGTTCTGATGTACCTCATGTTTTTGGAAAGAAGTAAACAAGTAAGAGAATTAAATGGCACTTTTGTTGTATCTGAAATATTACCTGTACCCAAGGCAAATTACCGAATCAATGAAAAAATACATAGTGTTAATTACTGGATTAGAAGATAGTGCCTGCTTGAAGGATTAAATTGCATTAAAACCTGGGAGAAATTTGAAAATAACAATTCCCTTTTCTGTAAAGATGGTTTACACTTAAGTAGGAAGGGTTCTAAGGAATTGGGTATGATGTTCCATGAACAAATACAAGTATATTTAAACTAGTCCCCAAGGGGCGTCAGGTTGAGGATGGTTCCTATAGACTTAACGGTTGTGGAAGGTCTAAAAGGGACAACGAACTGAGATTTGCATACACAAATAGCTTAAAACTCCTATTGATAAATGCTAGGAGCATTAAATATAAAAGCAGTGAACTAGGATTTACATTACAAACTGAAAAAGTAGATCTCTGTGGAATCACTGAGACTTGGCTTAGGGAGGACAACTGGCTGGATAATATAAAACGGTATGAGTTCATCCACAAAGCAAGGTTAAACAGTATAGAAAGAGGTGCAGGTTTTTACATAGCCACCAACTTGAAAGCACAAGTCATAGCACTAAAAGGCATTAATTTAGGTGAAGTGGAACAACTATGGATTAAAATAAATGTTCATAATAGACCTTTTAGGATAACAGTTTTCTATATATCTCATAGCCTTACTGAAAATGAGAACATTAATTTATTGAATGTACTGGATAGTATGATCCAGGAGAATACTGTAATGATTGGGGATTTTTAACCTACCCACAATCTGCTGGGAAAATCTAACAGGAAAAAAAAACAGTTGGAAAACATGTTCCTGGATAGTTGTATGAACAAAGAGCTTGTGCAATTAGTAACCAAGGGTACCAGGGAGAACGTGTTTTAGACTTGGCGCTAACAAAAATGGGAGATTCAGTTAAGGACGTTTAAGTTATCCAACCCTTAGGAACAAGTGACCATAATATGGTTACAGTTTTCATTTCTGGGATCAAAACAAGTTGCAAAGGAAACACTAACATAAAACTCTTTGGGAGGGCTGATTATTTGAACATAAAGAAGGTTCTGGCCTCCACTGATTGGAAAAAAGAGATGGGTGGGTTGGTCCCACAGGAACCTTAGAATAGGCTAAACACTTCCATTCAATGCATTACAAATTATGTGCTTGAAATGACTAAATATAAACAGCATAGGTAGAATGCCTAAGTGGTTTAATAGGCATTTTAAAGCATTAGTTAGAAAGAAAAACAAGGCATACAAGAAAAGAAAAGGTCATCAAACTCATTAGAGGATGTTACAGTATGAGAAGGCATCTAAACTATGTAAAAGTGCTATAAGGAAAGCCAAAGCCTTGGCAGAACTTCGGTTAGCAACCGATAAAACTACAAACTGTAAACAATTTTATATTTATGTAGGAAGCCTGAAAAAGTCTAACACCTCTATAACAAATATTCTGGTTGATGATGAAGTGGCTGATGGTGAAGTTAGGACAGCAAATAGTTTTAATAGCTATTTTACTAGTGTGCATCGAACAAGTGATATGGCTAATGCACTTAAAGACACAATGGGAAGTGATGCCTCTGAAACTCCCACTATAACCATCAAACAGGTATATAAAAGCTTGAAAAAGCTGAACAGATACAAACCTGGGGGTCCTGATTGTATTAGTCCACTCTTCCTATTTAATACAGCTGAAGAATTAGCAGAACCACTAGCAACCTTGTTTAACAAGTCCTTGAAGGAAGGTGAAGTCCTAGAGGAATGGAAGGGTGGCCCATATTATACCAATTCATAAACAAATTCTAGTCAGAGTTGATATGGCTGTGAAGAGCTTTTGGGATGCTTTTACACATTATTTCTAATGAATTGCATAATGCAGATCTGTGGAGAGGCAGTTTCAATGTGCTTTTCCTTTAACACATTTTTACAATGTGTTTTCCTGGAATATGCCTACTGATTGCTATATATTTAGCCTGGATAGTTCACAGAAGAAATTGCATCTTATTTTCAGTGGGGCTCTACATCTACACAATATTATGCTGCACTGTGTAAAATCAGAGCACACTAAAACCAATATTTTTCATCTGGGGGATATCTCCCCTCTGTTAGGTGACCCTAACTCCACTCCACAGACAATAGTCCACCACTAGGAGAAGTTTCCCCCTCCACCAGGGTTCCCTGCTTCCCTTCCCTGGGGCCCTATCCTGGAGGACCATCCTATACTCCCTGGTCCCAGCCTTGGGCTTGTGAATGGGGTTTTCCCACAAACATTGTACAACTAATCCCTTTCTGTTTTTTTATGCTGTCCTCTGATCACTGCTTGTCTGTCTTCCAAGGAAAAAGTGATAGGTAAGTACTCTCTCTCTAGGTTTTGAGTGTCTACCTTCACTTAGCCCTCTGCTATACATCATTCCTCCAGCACAGTATCTCCCCCCCATAGTTTACTTCTATGCTGCCAATGACTGCTACTTAATTGCCTGCTGCTCTGGTTTCCTACTATGCCACTATTGGTGGCTCCTTTATTGTCCAGTTGGGCTTCCAGGTATGCCATCATCGGTGACTCCTTCATTGCTTATCAGGCTTTAGTAACTTACTCTGACACCATGGAGGAGGACAACAGGAAGCCAGCAGTCTGCAGAAAGTAGCCTTTGTTGGACCCACCAGATGCCAGGGATACTCCATTTTAAAGGAATGGGCTTATAGCTCAAAGCCTACACTAGCTTACTGAACCACATGCTAAATCATATTTAAATAAGACCACCCCGCAGTACTTGCTTCATTTCTTTGTCTCTTTTTCTTCTTGTTTCTTTTTTTACCTCTAGATTGTTTTTTCACTCTCTCACTCACTTTTGACTTAAACACTTCTCTAAATTAACTTTTACTTAATTTCTGGGCTCACACTTTAACTCTTGTTCCTCCCAATGTGTACCTTCCCATACATTTTGACCATATCACTGTTATTTTACAGGTACAACTGGACACCATCCCAAGACCCCATCCCAGGCTTCATAGGACCCAGGTAAGTGATCTCCTGCTTAGTATCTTTACTAAATGAGTGAGCTGTTATCAGTGCAGTGACTGTAACAGAGGTTGTTTATGGTTGCATAACTTTTTGAAGAACAGACAGACAGTATAACATGGTAACAGGAAAGAATAGCATAAACAACATATGTTTTACCAGTACAGTAGCTAAATAGTTTCCTTCTAAGATACAATGCCTTTGAATACATCGATTTTCACGTGGTGTTTGCCATCTGGTATACCTGAAATGCAGCCAAAGTAACTGGGATTCATATGATAATTAGCGGACTATTGCTGCACAAAGAAAGGGTACAGGTAGACTTGTTTTTAAGTCAAAAAGAACCCCTAATGGATTGTTGATGCCTCACATTAGGCTGCACATGCAGCAAAATATGTAAATGAGCATGTTTTGTCATTGGATTTCTTTTTAGAAAGATTCTATTTACATTGTAAACAGAATGTTTCTAAAAAGACATTCAAATCAAAAACATACTCATTTACATATCCCCTTGCATGTGCTTTAGGAGGCTCAGTTTATTACCAGTATTTCTGTGTTTTTGATGGCTAATTTGCATTTTTCATGCAAATTCTGAAGGGCTTTTGAGAACAAATTGAGATGTTTTTCACTGGGTAAAAGCTGGTGTTCCAAGTAAAATAGAAGGCAATTTGAAGTACTTCAAAACCAATTACAAAAACTGAAGAAAACTTGAATTTGAAGGCATTCATTTTAGGTGGACAAGAAGGATGTTTTAAGGTACAATTGAAGGGTTTGTTCAGAACAGTTTTTTACCATTCTTTTTCCCTTCTCTTTGAAGGCTAATTAACACTTTTCATGCACTTTTTGAAGTGCGTTTGAGAACACATTGAGGCATTTTTCAATGGATAAAAACTGGTGTTTCCGGTAAAATTGAAGTCAATTTGAATTACTTCAAAAAAATGATGACAACTGGACCAGTTTATAAATAAACTGAAGAATACTTGAATTGAATTTGAAGGCCTTCGTTTTCTGTATGGGATTCCAGTTGTAGTAGTCATCTTCCCCACTAGGGATGGGGACAGTACCTGAGAACACTCATGATCTTCTGTAGAATTTGGTGTCATAGTGGGATACAGGAATGGCTGGCCATCCTTGTCCTACAGTTGCAGAATTTGCAGGAAGCACAGGGGGTGTCGCACTGTATTTCCATAACAAGTCTCTAACATCCTTGGCAGTCTTTCCTTCTACATTGAGCAATGCCTGAAATTTAATCTAAAAAATATGTGGGGGAATTGGGACCACTGGCTGAATGATTTGGGATGTCACTTGTCACCAACACTTGAAAGTCTAGCATAATCATTCCTTCCTTAGCCAATAACCTCTTGACTTTGGTTACCCAATCTGCTGGCTGGGCTGGTGGAGGAGGAGGAAGCAAAGGCAGACTACCCCACTACCAAGCAAGAGCTGCACCACTTCAGAACCTTCAAGGGTGAGTGCCCAGATCAGTTTCTGAATCACTGTCAGTGTAGGCTGTCATGCCTTGGCTGATGTGGTCATACCTCACACTGTATACTTTCAGATTACCCAAATTCTCCAAAGCATTCAGTGACTTCAAAATGCTGTCCCTATAAGTACCTTTTGGGATTCCCATGACCAGAATTATCTTTTTCAGGTCCAGGCACTCCCCTCAACTCCACTGTTTCAACTCCTAATGCACCATGGCAACTTTCACATTTTGGGGGGAGGTGCTTTTTTATTTACAAAGTCCTGGTTCAGGGGCTATCTGTGTGATGTGGAAATTCCATTGTTGCCTCTAATGTAGTGGACTGCCATGGTGCACTCAGGATTCACCTCACCAGATCCTCCAAGGGGCTAGCCTGGGTTGCCAGAGCTTGTGTTTCAAAGGGTACTCAGGCCTAAAAGTGGCATGGTGCCTCCACCTGGGGTTGTAATATGGGGTGCCTGGATGATGACACACAAGGTTATTACTACCCCCAAGGAAATAATTTATAACTTGCCCATGCAGTCCAGCCTGAAAACAAGTGACACTGTAACACAATAACACCCCCCAATCTATAAAATCCAGTTTAAACAAATTATTTAAAAAAGGAGGGTACAGAAAGAACAAGGGGGCAGTGGGAGCAATAGGGTATGCAAGAATAACAATTACTCCACACAGTTTACCCACTCCTGCAGTCCTTCAAATTCTTTCAAACCCCAAAGGATGCACCTGACTTAATTCCCTCCTAAGACCATGGGCAAGAGCTCTTATTTTAGCTGCAGTAAGTACCTCACTGGGGATGCAGTTGCTGCTAGCAGAGTAGGAGTTCACCTGAACTGTTGTAGGCAAAACAAAACCCCTGTAAACCCCAAATTCTTGCTGGACAAGTAAATTGTAAACTGTAGAAAAGAGGTCTCTATTTGCAATCCACACATGAATGGGTGGCTGGATGACATCCACAGGTTTTCTGCCTGAGTTGCAAAGTCCCACCCAGGACTTCTCCCTCGGACCATAGCACAATCACAATTTTCACAGTGGTGAGGCTGACCCCCCCCCCAATGGTTACTAATGGTTTTGTAGCTTCATGAGTATCTTTGGCATCTGATGACTGAACAGGTGAGATGGCTGGACATGCTGTCAGCTGGAGTGCAGGCTTATTCAGCATCATCTAGTGCTCACTCACAGTCTCTGTTCTCTCATAATCAGTCTGGTGCTGCAGGTGCAGGGAGTTCGGGGACCCTCAAGCAGGTAGTTGCCTTTTCAGTCGGTTTGCTGATCTTCAAATGATTTCATCTCCCAGAGGGAAAAGTCACTGGCGGGGCATGACAAATCAGAGTTCTACTCCTCACATTCAAACTATGAGTTTTGATAAAAACTATTGTTTTCTTCACAAGAGTCAGTTGCTGGAATCACTCATTTCTTTAGCCTGCCAGACATGCAGTTCCTGAAAAGCAGTGGCTCACCAGCTCACAGCTCCTATCTTTCTGTCACTATGGCAGAACTGGCCCAGATCCCTGAGGATAGCCCCTTTCATAAGGGATGAAATATATTATAAGAACCACTCGCCATTTCCCCAACATCCAGCTGAAGCACCTCAACCTCATTGGGTAGTTGGTCCATGAAATTAGCAGGTGGTTAGGAGGAGCAAATCAGATGCCCCATCACTCAGTGCTCTTTAGCATATAATCTCCACAAACCATATAAAAACTACAAATGGGTATCTGCCTCTGTCTCTGAAATCAAACAAAAGGTCAGAGGGCACTGCAGAGCAGGACACTGCAGCACAGGAGCTAGCGCAACAAAACTCGTCCAAAACAGGGATCAAAATAAAAAAAGTAAAAAGGAAATCCAAAACACTTCTGATCACAGGAGACTACATGATTCAGGGAGTTGATTCCTACCTCCAGCTGGGGGTGATGGTCACATGTCTCTTAGGTGCATCAGCGTGGAGAGACACTGGCTGCATTACTAAAATTGTGTAGAAAGCAGCAGAAAACATTGACATCCTGGTACACATAGGGACTAACAATCTCACCAGCTGGTCAGTTGTGGAGACCAAGGAACACCTGACCAGGCTGGGAGACAAACTGTTATCCATTTCATTCAGCATCTCCTTCTCTGAGATTCTGCCAGTCTGGGAGATGGGGGCAGATGAATGAAAGGTCAGAGAAGGGGAGATAAGGGAGCTAAATATGTGGCTTAAGGGCTGGTGCCAGGAAAAAGGACACAAATTTGCAGGTAACTGGCAAGTTTTGGGAGCAAAAGTTCTTTAAATTTGATGGCCTGCATCTGACTAAGGAGGTAGTCAGTGCATTGGGGTAGAAGTTTGACGTCTTTGCAGAATATTTATACTAACAAATGGGGAGTGGGGTGCAGCACCCGATACATCGAATGGGAAGAACACCCCTCCCCCCTCAGTTACAGATCAAACAGGAGTTCAGCATGTTTGTAGTTCATTTGCATCACCAGGTAAGGAAAAAGGTCCAGCTCCCCATATGACGCACAGGGGAAATGCCAGACCTCACCCAAAAACTAACACACTGAAATCTGGCCAATGGAAAATCATATACACAAATGCCCACAGTCTGGGAAACAAGATCCCAGACCTGCAAGGCAACAATGACTGAGGCTTAACTGGACACAGTAGCCATTAGCGAGACATGGTTCACCAGTAACCACACTTGGGAGACTTCAGTATCTGGATATGCACTGTTCAAAAGAGACCGAGGTGCAAAAAGTGGGGGTGGCCCTTTATGTCAATGAAAATATCAAAGCTACTGAAATTCAGAATACATATAAGGGGCCAGAAGGGCTATGGGTCACCCTGGAAACAAGAAATGGGACAGCCATACAAACTGGGGTTGTCTACAGGCCTCCAGACCAGGTGAGAGTACATAGACACATTACTGTTAGAAGGTATACAAAACATGACAGCTAAAGTGGAGGTTTTGATAATGGGAGACTTCAGTATGCCAATTACAGATTGGTCAATACCAGCAGGAGCATCAACCAGAACTAGACACATAGTGGATTCCCTAACAACCCACAAGAGACAGGGCTATCCTAGATTGAGTACTGACTAATGGGGAAAGGATCACAGATCTCCAGGAAAAAGGTCACCGGGGGGCCAGTGACCATCACATGGTATGGTTCAATTTGGCAACTAGAACTAAATCATCCTATTCCAAGGCAAAAATATGGGACTTCAGAGGAGCTGACTTTGATAAGATGGCCAATAGAGTTAAGCTAACCCTGGTAAGAAGAAATACAGGTGAGGGGGTACAGGCAAAGTGGGCAAGCATTAAGGATGCAATACTTGAAGCAACATCCCATTGTGCTAGCGAGAAAAGCAAGAACAAAAGAAGGAGGAAACCACTTTGGTTCTCAAAAACAGTAGCAGAAAAGGTCAGCTCCAAAATGCTGGCCTTCAGGAAATATAAGGGAACACAGTGGGATGAAGATATGGAGGCATACCAAACTTCCCTAAGAGAAGCAGGAAAGGCAATAAGGGAGGCAACGGCCCAAACTGAGGAAACACTAGCACGAACAGTAAAAGAAGGGGACAAGACTTTCTATAGATACATCAGTGAAAGGAGAAAGTCCAGAGGGGGTATTGCTAAGATCAAAGGGGATAAGGGGGAGTGTGTGGAGGAAGACCAAGGAAAGCATCTATCCTAAATAGATGCTTCTGCTCAGTATTTACTGAGGAGGAGGTAGGACAGGGCCCACAGCTCAGCACCATGGACACAGGGGGGAGGGAGGTGTGCACTACTCCCTTCACAAAAGAAAGGGTCCTACGAGAGCTTGCTATGCTCAGAGTGGACAAGGCAATGGGACCTGATGGCATACATCCCAGGGTACTAAAGAAGCTAAGGGTGGAACTAGCAGAGCCATTACCAGAACTATTTAGTGAGTCTCTGAGCACAGGAGAGGTCCCAGATGACTGGAGAAGGGCTCATGTGATTCCACTCCACAAGAGTGGTAGCAGGGAGGAGGCAGGGAAATACAGACCAGTTGGTCTTACCTCAGTAGTGGGCAAGATTATGGAGGCACTCCTTAAGGAAAGGACAGTGCAACACCTGGAATCCATAGGAGCACAGGATCCAAGACAGCATGGGTTTACAACAGGAAGGTCCTGTCAAAATAATCTCATAGATTTCTTTGACTGGGTAACCAGAGTGGTGGACCAAGGGGGTGCAGCTGATGTTGCCTACCTTGACTTCAGCAAAACTTTCAATACTGTTCCACATAGAAGATTGATTAATAAGTTGCGTAGGCTCGGGGTGGGTCAGAAGTTGGTCAACTGGGTGGCAAAATGGTTGGCGGGCAGAAAATGGAGAGTGGTGGTAAATGGTATAGTTGGAAGAGATGAAAGTTAGAAGTGGGGTACCTCAGGGATCTGTCCTGGGGCCAGTCCTCTTCAATATCTTCATCAGTGACATTGCATATGGACTGGTGGGTAAGTTTTGTCTGTTTGCAGATGACACCAAGATCTGCAACAGAGTAGATGATCCAGATGGGGTGGATAAACAGGCAAAATGGTCAGAAGAGTGGCAACTGGGGTTTAAGGCAAAGAAGTGCAAGATCATGCACATAGGGAAGAGAAACCCTGAAGCCACCTATAGGTTGAGAGGGGAGTTGCTGGCAATCGCAAGGGAAGAAAGTGACTTGGGCATCATCATCACAGGTGACCTGAAATCATCCAAGCAGACCGCTAAAGCAGTAGGTAGGGATAGAGGGATGTTGGGGTGTATTAGTAGGGGTATTACAAGTCAAATGAGGGAGGTAATAATCTCTCTTTACAAGACATTGGTTAGGCCCCATCTGGAGTACTGGGTGCAGTACTGGAGGCTGCACCTGCACAAGAACATTAACAAAATGGAGGCAGTCCAGAGAAGGGCAACCAAAATGGTGCAGGGACTGCATCCGAAAACATATGAGGACAGATTAAAGGAGCTCAATATGTATACTCTAGAGCAAAGGAGGGAGACAGGTGAGATAATCAAAACTTTCAAACATCTTAAGAGCATTATTTCCAATTGTTTAACCAAGAGTGGCACACTAAACTGAAAGCTTGTTTACAGATGTGACCGGGGAGCACAGGGAAGTTAAGTGATTTGCTCAGGGTCACACAGTATGCAAGTGGGGGCTGTGGGATTCAAACCCAGGTCTCCAGATTTGCAGCTCAGTGCCTTAAACCACTGCACTATACTGCCTCCTGATTCCAAGATGAAAGAGTCTAACATGTTTCAATATAAGAAAAATAGCAGGATGAGAGGACATAGCATGAGCTTAGAGGGAGGCTGATTAAGGGGTAATGCGAGGAAGTTCTTTTTCACAGAAAGGATGGTGAATGCATGGAATGGCCTACCTCAGGAAGTGGTGGACATGAATACAGTTCAGGGCTTCAAACGGGCATGGGGTAGGCATAAGGGAGTAATACAGATGAGTATAAATAGATAGGCCATTGACAGAGTACAGACCTATGGCACATTCATAAGGTAGAAAAAATGGGCAGACTGGATGGGCCTTGCGGTCCTTATCTGCCATCAACTTCTATGTTTTTATATCTCTGTTTCTATGAAACTTGATGCCCTATTGGTCAGTCAGTCTCCCTGGCAAACTGCTTTTGGAACATTTACCCGGTCATGTTGTGCTTGCATGCAGGCTGAGGAACAATACAATTTTTCTGCTGACCTCCAACCCCTTCCCAGAAGTCCTTGTTGAGTCAGAAGGCTGAGGGGAGACATGGGTGCTGCCTTATTTGTTTACAGTTCTGTGTAGTGTTTAGCAGCCTCCAGCTGCTTTATGTTTTTACACCAGAGGCTGATTTTATGTTGCCCTGGCCCTACTACCTGTCCTGGGGCCAAGGAGGTATTTATTTATTAGGGCACTTAGCCCATTTGGTGGTCATGATCTCCACGGTGGGAGACAATCTTTGAGCCTCTTTCATAATGGCTGGGATATGCATGTGCCCTTGCTGTTTTCTGTCCCCGGCTCTGCAGCCTGACCAAGGACTGGGAAACACTTGCTAATGCACCCAACAGTGTGATCTAGATCCCTGCTTCCTTGCTTTTCTTGAAGCTTAGATCCTTTGTTGATATTGGCATGCTGCTTAATTTTTATTTTATTTATTTTTTGTTAATCCTTTTTCTTCCCCTGACCCCAGTCTGCCTACTTTTTTGACGTCCTGGCATTCCTTCAGTCTTCAGGCCGTTGTCCCGAAGATCCCTCCAGCTCCTATGTAGGTCTCGCGGCTGCTACCCCCACAGCTTGCCCCCGTGGTTGGGTGGTGGAGAGCCCTATCCCATGCCCTTCCACGGAACCAGGATCAATATTGTTGTGCACCCGGGCGAACAATCCCCGAGATGGCCATCATGCCGCCGACTGGAGCCATTTTCCTTTTTCTCCCCGTGGACATCTGTGGCATGCAATAACGCCAAGAGACAGGAGCATGTATCGTCACCACACGCCTCCTTCCTGGCATCAGTCACAGCACATCCCCCAAGTCTGTCAATGGCTTGCCATTGCCCCAGCCACCGCTTAGAGGCCACTGGGCCACCAAGGTGTCCCACCCCCGGAGAAGGAGAGCAGTCCTGGACACTTGATCCTTCTCCTCCCCTGCCGACCCCCGATGATCCAGGCTTATTCCCAAACCCGGGTCGCCAGCGTGGAGCAAGATGTGGCATCCAACGCCTCAACCCTCAGTGCCACTGGGCCGGTATGCAGCTTAATTTTTTAATTTGAGCTCCAGCTCCATTTAGGCATTGCCACATATGCACAGCAGCACTAATTTCCCCTAATCTTGTTGCCTTCCTGGGATCAGTATTTGACAGATTCAGCTGATACCACTTTTCTTACTGTCTCCGCCAAATGGAAGCAGAGGGGACCCAGAAAAAACAGGTGCTGTTGCGTGACTCCAGCGTGAAGACTAGAAATGGAGACATGGCTTGGCTCCCACTAGGGTTCCTGGATGCTTCTGCAGACCTGCTGGTCCCTGCTTTTGCAATGCCGGGGCCTGAGCATGACGACGGGCAATGAGGGCTGGAGGAGAAAATGAGGCATGGAGGACAGAGAGGAGACAGATAAAGGTAAGTCCACTGAAACTGGAGGCTTACATTAGTGAAATGACACAAGCCCAAGAATGGACCCATTGGGGAATACCACTGGATTGTGTACAACACCAGCAGTACAAAACTAAAGAAAACCATGAATAAGACATACACTAACTTAAGACAGAACTGGTGACACCATACTCTGAGGACAGTCTAGTATAAACTACGTTATGGTCAACTGCAGCAAAGCAGATTACAGATCAATTAAAATAAGAATTGTATCACACACACACACACACACATACACACACACCTTGCAGACAGCTGCACAATTTAAAACCTTCACTACAGCAACAAGATCCTATGCAGCTCCCATGGCTGCTCATAAAAGCTTGTAATCCTTACATTTTGTCACTTTCTTATTCACTTTTTTCTCACTTCATGATTATCAAAGGGTGTTTCTTCATATCAGATATCTGATGAGATGTGAATAAAGTCCTGCCACCAATGACGAGGTGAACCCCATGGCTGGGTACAGAACCTACTCTAACAGGTAATAATGATTTTAATAACTTTAAGGGTGCTGGACCAAATTTCATTTAATCTTATTAGGGTTGTAACCACTGAGCACAGCTCATTTACAATGGCGAGCCAAGGCAGCATAAACGGTTACCCAAAATAATAACACACGGCAATTAACAACATAAACATGTGGTCAAATTTGTCAAATCAATAGCACATTCAGCTATACACTCATAAGAGACTCACAAGGAGGAAGGAAAACTGCAATTAAACTTTATCTATAGAGCCTGAACTCACAGTCAAGCCTACTAGACAGCCATAGATTTCCTGACATCCAAGAGTTTGTAAGAAAGTAAAAGGCAAACCCGGCTGCATACAAAGTTGATGTCCACAGTGTTTCCCATCAAAGTCCTGTGATATTCCCACAGATGTCTTGGTCTACCATAAGAAAGCAATGAAATGATTAGATCCTCCCCATGAGGTGACTGCCTGAGCATCTTCTTCTGCTGGCCTCTGGCCCTGCTATGCTAGGTTCAGGGTGTGAATCCAGGTTGCCAAAATGCAAAGTAGCCCCATACTGCAATATTCAGTGGAGCTGGCCCCTCTGTTTTGTTTAAAAATAAAATTCACCTTGGATAGTAACTGACTGGGCCATGTTATTCTCTCTCCTTTGGGCAAACAGTTTGTAATGGACCATCTGATCTTCATATGTATTAGGACTATTCTGCCAGACCAAATCAAAAAAAAAGTGCAAGACACTGCCCTGCTACTGTCTACTCATATCATTTTATTACTGTTTGTAGGTAAGTAATAAGACAGACACAATGGGCTGTGGGTAGTTATGTGATAAGCTCATGCTTAGGTGTACTGTGAGGCAAAAATTGTTTATACTGAGAGCCTTCAGCACCTGAATGTGTGGTTATCACATAACTACCCCCACCCTGACATGTCTTATTGTGCTTGAGTGGATGTAACTTAGTGGTAGAGTGCATGCTTTGCATACGTGAAGCCCTGGATTCAGTCCCTGGCATCTCCAATTTGTAACTGAAAGGAGGAAGACCGGGGAGGATTGTACAATTAAAAAGGGAAAGGGGAATACCAGGAAAAGGCTGACATCCTGAACATACTTTTTTTCAGTGTTTACAGGGGAAGGAGAAGGGAAGGGGCCACAAAAAGTAACAGGAGTATTGGAGGGATGTAGGTGGACACTAGTCCATTTTCTGAAAAAAGTGTCCTGAAGGAACACTCTAATCTGAAAGTACACAAAGCAATCCAGATGGGATGCATCCAAGGGTATTGAGGGCACTCAGGGAGGTTGTGGCTGTACCTCTGGCAGTCCTATGTAACAGCTTATTGGCAACAGGAGTGGTTCCAGAGGACTGGAGGAGGGCAGATGTGGGCCCACTTGTAGCAAGGAAGAGGCTGGCAATTATAGGCCAGTCGGTCTGACTTTGGTGGTGGAAAAGTTATTGGAGTCACTGCTGAAGAAAGGGATTGAAAATATCTTGAACCCAATGGGGTACAAGACCTGAGGCAGCATGGATTCATGGGTGGAGGTCATGTCAAATGATTCTGATTGAGTTCTTGAGGTGACCAAGGAATAAGAATGGGGCATAGTACTGGATGTGGCCTACCTAGATTTCAGTAAGGTTTTCAATACCATTCCACATTGGAGGCTGGTAAGCAAGCTGGGTAGCTTAGGATTGGGTCCAAAGATGGAAAACTTGGTAAGAAATTAGACAGTGGATAGGCAACAGAGGGTGGTGGTAAACAGAGTTCACTCGAAGGAAGGATGACCAGTGGGGTGGAGTGCCTCAGGAATCAGTAAGGTTGGCCTCTTCATAGATGACACCAAAATATGTAATAGGATTGACACTCTGGGAGGGGGTGGAAAAGATGAGCAAAGACCTGAGAGAACTTGAGGCATTGTCGAGGGTGTAGGCTAGGTTTCAATGTGAAAAAGTACATAATAATGCATTTGGGGCACAGAAACTCAGGGGCAGAGTACAAAGTGGGAGGAATGGTACTGATGACCACTAAGCAGGAAAGAGACCTAGGGTGATCATGTCAGATGACCTAAAGGTGGCCAGGCAGTGTGATGAGGCAGTTGGAAGGACTAGTGAGATACTGGGATGCATAGGAAGGAGTATCACCACTAGAAAGAGGCAGATGGCATTGCCTTTGTATAGATCACTATGAAGGTCTCCCTTAGAGTGCCGTGTCCAGTTCCAGAGACCACATCTCTGGAAGGACATGGACAGAGTGGAGGCAGTTCAGAAGGGGGCAACTAAAACGGTGTAATGTCTGCACACACACTGGCAAGAGCCCTGAACTTCAGAAGGGATGACTTTACAAAGATGAGTGAGTGCCTCAGGAATGACCTGGTGGGGGTGATGACCTGGGAAGGTGGAGGAACAGCAGGGAAAACATAAAGAAGGCATAGTAAAGGTGACAGACCACTGTGTTAAGCAAGTAAAAGCAAAGGAAAGAGGAGACCACTATTGTTCTCGAAGGAGGTGGCAAGAAAGGTAAAGGCTAAAAGTCTAGCATTTAGATGATATAAGGAGACCCAGAGAGAGAGAGGAGGACAAGGAAGTGTATCAGGGAAAAATAAAGAGAGTGGCAGGGAAAGCAGTAAGGAGGGCTAAGGTGCAAATTGAAGAAAGAATAGCTCAGGAGGTATCAAAAGGGGGCAAGACATTTTTAGGTATGTTAGGAAAAAAAGGAAGACTAAGGGAGGGATTATAAGGTAAAAAAAGGAGGAGGGGTATTGTACAGAGGAGGATCAAGTAAAGGCAGACATCTTAAACAAAAGTGGTAGCAAGGAAGAGGTGGGCAATTATAAGCCTGTCAGCCTGACATCGGTGGTGGGTAAGTTAATGGAGATGCTACTAAGGAAAGGACAGTGGAATATCTGGAATACAACAGATTACAGGACCTGAGGCAGCATGGGTTCACAGGAGGAGGTCATGCCAAACGGATAGATATTTTTGACTGGGTGACCAAGGAGTTAGGGTAGGGTGGAGTGCTGGACCTGGCCTACCTGGATTTAAGCAAGGCTTTTGGCACCATTCCTCATCGAAGCTTGGTAAGCAATCTGAGTAACTTGGTGGCAGCCATCAAGGTGGTAACCTGGGTAAGAAATTGGTTAAGGGATAGTAGACAGAGGGTAGTGGTAAACAGAGTACGCTCCGAGGAAGGAAGAGTGACCAGCGGGGTACTTCAGGGTTCAGTACTGGGACCGGTCCGGGACCGGTACTCTTTAATGTCTTTATTAATGAGATAGCAGAGGAGCTGGAAGGGAAGGTCTACCTCTTTGCAGATGACACCAAGATCTGCAAAAGGGTGGACACTCTGGGGGTGGAAAGGATGAGCAGGGATCTAAAAAAAATGGAGTCATGGTCAAGGGTATGGCAGCTTGATTTTAATGCAAAAAAGTGCAAAATAATGCACTTTATGCCATAGAAATCTCGGGGTGACATACAAACTGGGTGGAGTAATACTCACAACAACCAAGCAGGAAAGCAACCTGGGGGTAATCATATCAGATGACCTAAAGGTGGCCAGGCAAAGTGACAAGGCAGTCAGGAGTGCTAGTGGGATGCTGGGGGTGCATAGGAAGGGCTACTACCAGCAGAAAAACTGAGGTGGTGGTGCCCCTCTATAGACCACTAGTAAGACCCCACCTTGAGTACTGTGTCCAGTTCTGGAAACCACATCTCTGGAAGGACACAGAGTCAGGAGGGCTACTAAAATGCTACAGGGTCTACATCATAAGCCCCATGAAGAGAGGCTAAAGAAGGCTCAACATGTACACCCTGGATGACAGGAGGGAGAGAGAGGATGTGATAGAGACCTTTAAATACCTTACAGAGTTTATTAAGGTACAGGAGGGGAGTATTTTTCAGAACAAAAGGTACTCTACAAGAAGGGGATATGCTATGAAACTGGAGGTGGGAAGGTTCAGGAGAGATGTGAGGAAATATTTCTTCACAAAAGAGTGGAGGATTAATGGAAGAGCCTTCCAGCTGATGTGGTGGGGTAAAACAGTGGTGGAGTTCAAAAATACCTGGGATAGGCACAATGGAATCATAGAAGTAAGGAAAAGGGTAAAGAGACAGAACTGTAGATCAAGTGGATCTACAACGAAAATGAAGTCAGAAAGAAAAAAAGAATGAACAATGTGGGCTGACTGGATGGGCCAATCGGCCTTTATCTGTCACCAGATTCTGTGTTTCCATGTTTCTGCATCAGCAGCCCTACGAAGAATGACTTAAGGACCTAAATATGCAAACCGTGGAAGAGAGGAGGGAGAAGGGGCTATGACAGAGACCTTTAAATACCTCACCAGGATAAATAAGGCAGAGGAAGGAAGTATTTTTCAGAAAAAAGGTGCTCAAGGACAGGGGGGCACAGTAAGAAGCTGGGAGGGGGGTTGATTCAGGAGATATGTGAGGAAGTATTTCTTCACAGAAAAAGTGATGTATTCCTGAAACAGTCTTCCAGAGGAGGTGGTGGATTCAAGAATACATACAATAAGCATAAGGGAATCTTAGGAAAGGGGAAGGGGTGGATGAATGGGCTGGAGATCAAGTAGGATATGTAGTGATATGGTATCCAGTGAACACAGTGACTGCGATTGAGTGCTTTCAAAAAGTGTGACTCAGTCACAGCGACTGTGTTCAGGACTACCTGGCAGGGTAGCGAACGGATGCCTGGGTGGACGAGGTAGCGTGACTGGATGTACGTGCATATACACGCGCGGGGAGAGGAAGGGGGTGGGAGGTATGTGGGAGGGGGTGTGGCAGGCAGCTGCTGAGTTGGTCCGCTAGCATGGTGTGGAGGGTGGTCAGTTGGGAGGTGCAGAGTACAGGGTTCAGGTCCGGCGTGATACGTTTTTTGCCAGAAGATGGCTTTTTAGTTTTTTTTAAGCCCCCCCCCCCCAGACATGCAACCCTTGAAGTTGAGAATCTTTTAGAAGGGGGGTGCAGGGGCGTAGCCCCCTGCATTAACAGAACTACTACGGATCTCGGGTGTCCTCTTCTTGTTTGCTGCGAGTGTGCATCGACAAAATCTTTTTTGGCGATGTATACTGGCCCTAACTGCAATCGCTTTTCTGTGATCACCATAACCAGTGATACTATAGGCAGGGAAAAAATTAGGCTGACTGGGTGGACAAAGTGGTCCTTATCTGCCAGAAAATTCTACATTTCTATGTTTCTGTGATGAACTAAGACACCTTTTAAAAAAAAACAAAAAGACAACCTTTTGTTAAAGTGAATTTCTCATGTTCAGCACTGACTTATCCCATTTGCTACCTAATGCTGGCAAAATTCCTTGTATCCCAGTTTTAATCTTTGGTGCAATGTGTGTAATTAGATATAAGGGATAATACTTTGGCCCCGACAACACTGGCCTGCTGATTCCTTTACTTCCTGAGTCATGAACATGCTATGACATGCTATGATGTCCAGCAAGGGAGAGCGTGGGGGCATGCCCATTGAAATGAATGGAGCTCGATTTTGTGTCCTGTTTACTATCTTATGATGGCTAGTTGGAGATTAATGAAGGCTGTTGCTCAACTAACTAGGGCCTGTTAGTCAAGCTCGGGAGTCTCATTAGCACATAACTAAGTCAAAAACTCTGACTTGGATATTACTGCTTGCAAAATACAGATATAAATATGCCTTGACAAAGTTTCCAGACCAAGTGTAGCCTGGTTTATTATTATATCTACAGCATATCTAGCATTTCTTTTTTTATCCAAAACTGGATGTAAGGTACCATAAAACAGATAACAGCTAGTAATAGTGTAGATAAGTCCAACTTTTGAAAATAGCTCAAGCAAGATAAAATATGGTCTAGACAGATCAGAGCAGTCTTATGTTAATGTAACTAGGAGTTGCACCAAATTTTATGACTTGAAAATTCCAGTCCATGGTGTTGCTTCCACTTTAAAGCTTTTGAAAATTCTTCCCAACATAACTAGTAATTTTGCCCATTTTAGGACTTTTGAAAATAACACCCCAGGTGTCTGAATTTCAAAAAGTCTGGAGGCTTGCATGGGGGTTGTAAATGGTCTACATTTTTGACCTTCAAACTGCTATTCTCAGATACAGTATGTCTGTAAGAGTACCAAATGTCCCTATTGCGCACCCATGCTGTGACTGGTCATTACATTGCATAGGAAGCAAGCTGGCACAAAGCAGGTGACAGTTTGCAAAATGGAAACTTGTTTACAAATACCATGCAGGTAGTATGAACTGTGTAAGAACGCTGGACTGCCTAATGGTTTTCATTTCTTGCTGTATGTTTGGTATTTTCAGCACTTTGAAAAACCTGATCCCAGATCATGGATTTCAACAGAAAAAGCTGTTTTCACCTCAACAACATTATGAGGAATACATATAGTGTATGGACGCCCATACACAACAATACTATGTTTCAAGGGGCTGAGATAACAGCATATGAACCTCAAGAGCAAAGCTTGAGAACCCCATGCTATTATCTCATCTAAAAAAAGTACCAATAGAAGTTACCTGGGTCATTTGCAAAACAAAAATCTGTCAGACCCCAGAGAGTTCTGTGTGCAAATTAATACTCGTTTGCCGGCCCAGTGGTGCTGAAGGTTGAGGCACTGGATGCTACACCTCACACCATGCTAGCAACCCAGGTTCGGACATGAGCCCAGGACACCAGGGGTCAGCAGGGGAGGGATGGGATGGAGCATCCAGAGGACTGCTCTCCTATCCCAACGAGGGATCCAGGGTCCGATCGCTCTGTAGCAGCCCCTGGTGATGACCGGGGGCACTACTAGAGTGGTGTAGCAAGGGTGGGGTGGAGTACGGCAGATGTCGGCTACATGTCTAGACGTCATTGCACACCGGCACTCCACAAGGAGGAAAATTGAAAATTGGGCTTTGGTAGGGCAGCATGAGCTTCTGATCCCCGCTGCCTGACCCGAATGGTGCCTCCTCATCCAGATCCTGCTCCAGTGGGTTGAGCTGGGTAGCTCCTCACCACCCCATCACGGGGGGTAATCCGTGGGGGTAATGAGGAGGATGGCCTGATGTTGGGTGTCAGGGCTAGGGGGTCAGTCGGGATGTCAATGCCGACCTGAGACCCAGGGAGAAAATATGAATTAAAAAAAAAAAAAATTGCTGCCCCTATCATTGCCTCCCCTGTTGCCATGCTGATTAATCCATCCTTAAAGGGAGAATTCCTGAATGCTGGAAACATGTTATAGTTGTGCCTGTGCACAAAGGAAATTCCAAAGAATCTGTAGTGCAGTACTGTCACATATCTCTCTTCTGCTCCCTTGCCAAAATACAAGAACGACTCATCTATAACCAGGTTCTAGACGTCATGAAACAGTCGCCTGTTGTCAGATAGGCAACATGGCTTCAGAAGGCATCATTGAACAGACACTGCCCTTCTTAAACTGACTGGACATTGTGTAGGCCATGAGTAAAGGGCTGCTAACTGGTACAGTCTTCAGAGACCTCACAAAAGCTTTTTGACTTCTTCTCCTAACAAAGCTAAAGCTGTTTGGTCTCGATGACCTCGCCCTCTGATGGTTCTTCCATTACCTGTCCATTATGTACCAATTGGTCAGGAGGAAGTGCTCACTTTCCTAAAAAGAGAAAAAAAAAATCTAAGATGTTGTCCACCAAGGTTCCATATTGTCCCGCTGCTATTTAAATTGTTTGTTGATAATTGGCTGGGGAACTGGGGGGGGGGGGCAAACCTACTGTTGTATGCTGATGATGCAGTCCTCTATAGAAGCTCTAATGATCCCAGCTGTCTTAATGCACACATTGCTGGAGACCTCATAAAACTAGAGAACTGGTTTGTGGCCAGTAAACCAGTCCTTAATGTGAAAAAGACCAGGCATTGTTTGGCTTTTGAACTTTAGGATTGCTCAGACAACACCTATCTCCTCTCTCAACTTCTGCTGGAGCACTTATAGAAGTAGTGTAGTCCACCAAATACCTGGGGGTATACTGTACCTGGACCAGGAACTTTCTTACAGAACTCATATTGACCATGTCACTAGGACCCTTCACCAAAAAAATGGCTTACTTTACTACCTTGGCAATTTCTTAACTAGAGATTCATGGCTTGCCATTGCTACCAGAATACTTCTCCCCATTCTACAGTACAGCGCCCCCATCTTGCTATCCCTGAGGTGTTCTGAGATCAACAAGTTCAGAGTACTCCACAATAAAATTAGATGGTTTGCCTCTGGAGCCCCACCCATTAGCACCATTTTGATGTGCTGCATTCACGACCTGGCCTTCGCTGGAGGGATGGTTAGAGTACCCTCTCCTCTGTCTTTAAACTTGTCAAGGGTCTATCCCCTCCCTCTAGTCTATGTGACATCCTAATAATTAAATCCACAAGTAGGATACTGCGTTCCTCTGGTAGTACCCTATTAGAGGTAGCTAGAGTTAGATCCTGTGTGGGAAAGAGGTCATTTGCCACCTCAACACCTTACCTCTGGAACACTGTACCTTCTACTCTTTAGGGCTGCTCTTTACTTGATGGATTTAAGAAAGGGCTAAAAGTTGCCTTGCTGGAGCACAGCCTCTGGTCCTGTAATCAGTGATACTTACTTGGTTTATTATAATCGACTTTGCTTGCGTACTCTGGTTCATATTTACACTCTACTGATTTATGGTTCCCTACCTGGTGTAGTCAAAGATTGTTACTAATGCTTCATCCTGTATTGTTACTCTATGTTTGGCCATACAGTATGTCTTACTTTACTGATCATGTTTTTTAACTATGTCATGCCATACTGTTATCTGAACATGTATTTTGACCATGTGCTGCCTTATTGTTATATGTCATTAGCATTAGTTCTGGGTCACCCCTGAGAAAGGAACATCTACTGTATGTCCCAGTGGGCCTACCCGGTTAACAAATTTAATAAATGAAAATAAATCTCAACACTAACACATGCTGAGATGAGGGTGGTTGCCCATATTTTTTCATATTATACATGGCTTTTTCAGACAGGGGTCACAAAGCATTTGCTCCATTCCATGTAAAATAAAAAAATGTGCCATTTAATTGCTTATGGGGGAAAAAAAACTTGCCTTGCATCCATCTGCTCACTACCCACCCAGTGCACAGACTTGCAACTTTAAACTTGTGGAAGTTTTTAAATTTAATTTGTATCATAGAAATGTTCAGGGCTGAGCAACATTCCTGTGATAGTAAGTACTTTCGTTTCAATAATGTTGATTGAAACAGAACGCTTTTATATGGCAGAATAGTCACCTGGTGCTTAACTGCTCTATGGTCGAAATTATATTTATAAATGGTACAACTTTAGGTATGGGCTGGTTAGCAAGCAGCTGTGTATAGGGTGGACACAAAATTTAAAATTGTATGACCTTTGATCAGTGGAGAAAACTGTTTGTAATGCTCACAGAAGCATTTTGGAATGCCCACAACATGGATTTTGAGCAGGCTGCTTTTATACAGAACAATAACTAGCCAGATAATATAGGATATTAGTCACTGCAAACCAGTGAAATTATTAATAATAGTCTGGTCATCTTTACACTTGAATATTGTGATAGTGTCCATAGAAACATACACGAAGATACAGACAATGGCATCAGAAAAAGTCTGCAGTCCATATAGTCTGCCTGCAGCTCCCTGTTGTCCCAGGACCTATTGTCCATACAGGGTTTTATCCTTCCCTGTCCACTCCCCTGCTGCCCTCCTTACTGTAACCACCCAGAGCAACCAACAGTCCCCTCACTTGGTCCCAACCATGCTTAATATCCTTTATGGTCTTTGTGCCCACCACCTCCTGTGGCAGACTGTTTCACAGCTCCACCACCCCTTTGGTAAAAAAACAGAACTTCCTCAGGTCCCTCTTAAACTTCCCCCCATCAGTTTCCATTCATTATATCGGGTTCTTGACTCTATACTCAGACTAAAAAGTTCCCTTGGAATTTACTTTGTTTATACCCTTCAAGAACTAGAAGGTCTGTATCATATCCTCCCCCCCCCCGGTCTCCAGTGAGTACATGTTTGGTGCCTTGAGATGATCATCATAAGATTTGCCCTGTTGACCCTGGATAATCTTGAGCACCTTTCACTGCACCATCTCTAGCCTGACCAGTTGTTCCTTAGGTGAAGACTCCAGAACTGAGCACAGTATTCCAGGTGCGGCTTCACCAGTGACCTATACAGAGGTAGTAGTACCTCTATTTTTCCTGCTGTCAGTACCCCTTCTGATACAGATGAGCATCCTATTTGCCTTACTATAAGCCTTGCTACACCAGTTTGTTTGCCTGAAGGAGTCACTATTGATGACTGCCAGGTCCCTTTCTTCTGTTGTGGTGTTCAGTTTAACCCCACCTATCCAGTACTCTGTCCTGGGTTTCTTTTCCCCCTAGGTGCATACCCTTGCATTTTCTGGCATTGAATTTCAACTGCCAAAACTTGGACCACCTCTCTAACCTTTGTGGATCCTGTTGCATCTCTGATTCCTTCATCACTACCTACCCTACCACACAGCTTCATGTCATCTGTGAAGAGATGCAACCTTCCCTGGATGCCCGCTCCAATTTTGTTGATGAACATATTGAAGAGGACAGGACCCAGGATAGATCTCTGTGGTGCCCCATTCATGACCACCCTCTTTTCTGCTTTGACCCTTTTACTCCCACCCTCAATGTTGGTCTTCTAAATTCACTTATGCTCCCCATTAGTGTATCCAGAATGTTACTGCTTGTGTAATTAATGGGCTCATTGCTATAACAATGTAATGCCATTTTTAAAAAATTACATAGGCAACACACAACCACCTAGGATATCAAGAGTGTACTGGCAGAGGAGGGTAAAGTATTCACTCAGATGTTCTATTTATTTCAATGTTCTAATTATTTTGTTTTTGTTGACTGGAGGGTGAGGGGAAGAAGAATATTAAATGTTCACCTTCTCTGGGCAGGACCACATGACTGCCCACTGGTGGCCCAGGAGGCTAAAGTTTTTTGTGCCAGGCAGGATTCATAGGGAACATGTGCTGCAAAACCATATGATAATGAGGAGCATTTAAGCTGTGTACATACCAGGGACCTTAGATGTTCAGTATATATTCTTTTCAAACTATCACCCAGGCCTACAGTATACATAGAAACATAGACAATGATGGCAGAAATAGACCAAAGGTCCATCTAGTCTGCCTATGTTCCCTAATTAGACCTGGGGCCTACTGTTCCTCCAGGGTACTAGCTCTCCCCACCCCACCCACTTCTCAATTCTCCTCCCCAATTCTGACATCCTGAGCAACCACTATATCCTTCATTCTGTCCAAGCCATGCTTTCAAACAATAATAGTTTTAGCACACACCACCTTGGCTGGCAGCCTGTTCCGTAGCTCCACCATCGTTACTGTAAAATAATATTTCCTCATGTTCCTCTTGAATGTCACTCTTGTTGGCTTCCACTCATGAGCACATAATTGCTGGCTGGTATTCAAATAAAATACTTCCCCACGGTTTACTCTGATAATTCCTTTTCAGAGTCGGAAGGTCTGTATTACATCTCCCCTCCCTTCTGATCTCCAGTGAGTACATGTTCAATGCCTTCAGGTGCTCCTCATAGGACATGCCCTGCTGGCTCTAAATCATTTTTGTTAACCCTGGGCTGCACTGTCTTAAGACTATCCTTATCCTTCCGGGGGCCCAGAATTGGGTGCAGTACTCCAGGTGTGGCCTCACCAAGGATCCATACAGGGGATTACTGTTCTTTTTCTGCTATCAGTACCCTTCCTGATACATCCAAGCATCCTATTTGCCTTGCTATAAGCCTTGTTGCACTAACTCAATCATTTTTGGGAGTCACTGAGGATAACTCCAAAGATCTTGTTCCTCAGCCATGGTACTGAGTCTCACCTCTCCTATTTAGTACTGTGTCCTGGGGTTCTTGTTCCCTCAGTGCATCACATTGCACTTTTTGGCTTTGAATTTTGACTGCAAACCCCTGGCTACCCCTCCAGCTTTTGCAAGTCTCTCTGCCTTTCCTTTCTAACTATCTACCCTGCAACAGAGCTTAGTGTGAAGAGACACAGCCTGCCCTCTATCCCCTCACTAGTGTCACTGATGAACATGTTGAAGAGGACAGGACCCAGAAGAGATTCCTGTGGAACCTCACTTGTGATCCCCATCACTTCTGATTTAACCCCGTTGACCACCACCCTCTGCTACCTTTCCTTTAGCCAGTTACCTACCCAGTTTAATATGACCTTAGCAACACCCAGATCTTCCATCATCTTCAGCAAGTGTCTGTGAAGTACTAGTTCGAAAGCCTTGCTGAAGACAAAGTAGAAAAAACTGTATGAAACAGCAGCTGCAAGACAGAAGTGTGTGACACTCTGAAAGTTTAATTCTTTCATTTTATTTGAGTTTGAAAAAGTTACAATTTTACTGTATTTGCCATGATATATGGCAGCCAACTTTGTCTATGTCAAACCAATGCAAATGTTTCACAGTTGTCAAACCTCCATATTCATTTATGTTTGAAAAGAACTCATTCCTTAAGATCTGTGGGGATACATAAATGTATATTTAAACATATACTGCTTTAAAGAAGCAGACCATTGGGCCATTAAGTTCCTTCCTCTTGACTGCTCAGTGAAGAAGTATCAGATTTTAATTCCTTTAGCAATCTGTTTAAGTTCCAGTGCAAGGCCAGTATTTTTGAACATGGATACTGAAAACTATTGGAAGCTTACCTAAATGTCTGTGGTTGTAGTCCACAAATTCTTTCCAGAGTTTTTGATAAACAAAATCATTTAAAACATATGGAACTAGTTTTGTGGTTTAACAGCATTTTGCAGTTTATTTTTCTGTTGATTAAATATCCTCACTACTCAAAAAGTGAGCCATAAACATGAATTTGTTGACTCAGGTAAAATGAAAACTATTTAAGTGCAATCTGCAATTTGAGCAGAGCCTGCCTGCATTTGCCACAAGAGGGACGAAAAAGGCTTATGCTTTTTTGGGGTGGGGAGACGGCTTACTGTAGTTGGGGTAAGTTGAGGTGAAACCTGTTTGAATTGGGTATATATTAATGAGTGAAAGGTAAATTTGAGACCAGCCATAGCAGCCCACATTTAGGGGCCATATTATAAGAACTGTTACTAGCCCTGTAGTTTGGGGAAGGGGCGATAATTGTCTGACTTGGAGTCTCAGCTAGTTGATAACTGGAGGTGGGACTGAGTAGAGGTCTGATAACAGGTTGGTTGTGGCAGGGTGACTTGGCAACCAGGGGACAAATCAGGCACATGGTAATCTAATAGGAAGTGCAGCCTTAAGGGGGGTTGCACAGGAAGGATAAAAGGCAGCCACCCATGACATATCCCCACATATGTTTGCATCCCAGCACAGGAGTGGAACAGGTACAGTATAAGACTGGCATCTTAGGCATTGGAAGGTACCCGTGGAAGGAAGCAGGGAATGGGGGACTCTGCTGGTCAACTAAGATAAGGTACTGTAGTTGTTCACTATTGTGTAACATTCACTGCAGGGAAAGGTGGAAGTTGGCTAAAACTTGGAAAAGGAGCAACACCCTATCTAGGGTAACAGTACAAAGGCATTTAAACAAGGTTTGAGGAAACACAGATAGCAACAAACAAAAAATGGGAACACTAGAAACACCCTATCAGGGGTAAGGGTACAAAAGTATTCCCAGGTAACACTGGGAGAATAAAAGTTAGGAATGCTGGGAGGTGCAGTGCAGTGACTGGGGGTCAGCAGTTTTCAGTGAGACCTACTGAAAAGTGCGGTGCTGCCACATTTCCATGCACCTCTTTGGGTTGACAGATGAGATCGCTAGACTCCGGGATGAGTTTGCAAAGATTTGGGGGAACCTCTTTCCCACCCAGGGGCCACCAAGTGTTTCACTGGTACCTCAGAGGATGCCAGGGAGGAGGAACAGCTGGACTATGGTGGGCTGTAGAAGTGTGAAGGTGGAGGGTCAGAGGCACATTCTTTAACAGGTGCCACTACACAATTCCTATGCAGCTCTGGTGGGGCGGGACTGCCAAGAGGAGGCACCTGTGGTAGTGCCAGGGAGTATCTGAGGGCCCTACATAGCAGAGAGCAAGGAAGGTGGAAGAGGACCCCAGAAGAGAAGAAATCAACTTCTAGTGGGAGAGCTAACTGTGAGGGGGATAGATCTGGAAATAGGAAGGGGGAGAGGGAGGTTAGGTGCCTATGCAGCATCACAATCAGGAGGAATGGGAAGTGGATCCTGAGGATCATTAGGGCAGCAGGATGGGAGGTAGAACTGGATGTCATTGTCCATCTGGGGACTAAATATCTGGCTAGGAATGGGGCTAGGATTGTTCAGGGGGAGTTTAAGGAGCTGGGAAGAGGTCTTAGACAGGTAGCATGCTCAGTGACCTTCACTGAAGTGCAGCCTGTCTACAATGAGGGGGAGAGGGATCTCTGCACCAGCAGTGTCAACTCCTGATTAAAGGAATGGTGCAGAGAGGAGGGGTTTGGCTACACTGGGGACAGGGGATCCACCCTGAGAGATAAGGGCCTATAAAGGGGTGATGGTCTGCATCCATCCGGGGGGGGGAAACATAGTCCTCAGTAGAAAGTTTAAATGTTACTTTGATGAACATTTAAACTAGCTGAGGGGGTGGCAGAAGAGATCTGGGAGGCAGAAACTGCCCCCCCAATGGGTTGAAGTAGAGAGTAGGGAGAACCAAGGGGAAAGGAGTCCTCCAGGTTGCAAAGTAATAAAGGCAGCAGGGTGATAGAAATGAAGGGGGATGGAAGCGAGAGCATCAACAAGAAAGGGGGGAAGAAGGGATGGCAAAAAGATGAAAGTGGGGGTAACAAAGAGTGTGACAATCAAATCTAGAAGGCCATTTGTAAGTGCTAGAAGTCTAGGAAATAAGGTTCCAGACCTAGAGGCCATTATAGCAGAGGCCAACCTGGATATTGTGTCCATTACCAAGTCATGATGCATTGAAAACCATGACTGGGGCATGGCCTTACCAGGCTATACTCTGTTCAGGAAGGACAGGGTGGAAAAGAAAGAAGGGGGTTGTGGTGCTTTATGTGAGGGAAAGCAAAAAAGTGACAATGTATAGGGAATATTGGGGGCAGAGGTATTGTGGGCCACCCTGGAGACAAGGAGTGGAGCCACTATTAATAGTAGCATGATCTATAGACCTCCATCATAGGGACAGGAATTAGATAAGGTACTGGTAGAATCCACTGACAAGATGGCAGAAAAGGGGGAGATGCTCCTGGTGGGGGACTTCAACCTGTCATATATAGACTGGAGCCTCTGAGCTGCAGCTCAGCTAGATGCAGGGATATCCAGGAGTTCCTGCAGGGGCATTCCTTAGGCAACTAGTAAGTGAACCCACTCTTGATGGGGCAATACTGCACCTGGTACTCACTAGCAGAGAAAGTGTTGCAGACATCAAGGTGGGAGGCTACCTGGGGACCAATGTTCACTGTACAGTGTGGTCCAATATAAGGACTACTGCACAACTTAACCACACCAGTGCTCGGGTCCTGGAATTCTAAAGAGATTGAGAAGTTAAGACAAATTAAAAGGGATAGTTCAGCGGGCTCTAATGGTTTATGTCCTCGCTTATTGATAGATGCTGCTTCAGTTCTAGCATACCCAATTAGTATTATCTTTAATTTATCTTTTTTAACAGATACTGTACCTGATATTTGGAAACATTCCTTGGTGACTCCCATTTTTAAGTCTGGTTCACATCAGGAGTTTGGTAATTACAGACCGATTTCAATCTTAATCTGTCCTGGCTAAAGTAGGGATGTCACCTTTGAATCGGGACAATACCTGACTGATAAGCTCCTCCCCCGACTGGCCCAAAACCCCACCCCTTTGCTGGCCACACCCCTTTTCTTGTTCGTGTCACATGGCCTGTCAAATTTAAGGCACAGTCACCTATACTGTGGTGGGTGGTTACAAAAAAACAATGCCTAATTGGTCTCTTACTGTGGTGGGGCACTTCAAATGAATATAATCCCAATGATTTAAGAACACATGCACACACTGATAATTAAAATGTGCAAACTTTATTATTACAAGCAATCAAAATTGTGCAAAACTGTGCAAACTGCATAACGTCTACAAATTGCATTGTTACATTACATTACATGAGGTGAATGATATGCATTAATTACAAAGAGTATATATATGTAAAAAAAGAAAATAAGCACACCACACAGACAATAAAAATGAGCAAACTTTCTTTACTAAATAGCAATCAAAACTGTGCAAACTGCATTAGAACCACAAGTAGTGGTACAACAAGGCTTCAACAAATTAAACATCTCCGCTGTCATCTCTGGTCCAGAAGGATCACACTTTATATTTAAAAGTGTACTTTTCATTTGACTTTGCAGCCTCAAGAAGTTTGTTGTTTGTTTTAACAAAGGTATGGAATTGGGAGCATGTGAAGTTATAATTTAATTTTACCTGTAATTCAGCTTTCACCAAGGGCACTAGCATTCTGTTTCTTTGATCAGTCCATGCATTGCCCATGAGCAAAAACACACACTCAACAAAGCTGTTACTGGCAGGGATGGACAACAAAAACTGAACAGCTTTGTAAAGTGTCCTGCACTCAGGCACTTTATTGAAAAAGGCCACCCATCGGTCACTGACAGATTTCTCTGTCATTTCTATTAAAAAAGGCAATGCTGCAGTCAGTGTACTGTCATCTGAGTAGAGTGCATCCATGTCAAGTTCTTTTTGCAGCTTCAGTGTGTCTACAGATTTATACAGTTCATCCCAGGTAACTTGACGTTGCAAAGAGAATAGCTGCATTGCCTTGAAAGGGCTATTTTCAAAATCAAACCATTTATTTAGATAAGCAAGTGCACTGACATAAAACCCACTACAGTCTTGTGACACTCTTTCCCTGACAGTTGAGGGAAAGTCCTTTACAGCTGATGACACTTTAAAACCAAAGAACATGTCATCAAGTCTTTTTTGAAGTTCATTGGGCAGATTATGCATTACACAGTAGACTTCTGGAGCAGTCAGGCTATTGCTCTCAAGTTTGGCAATGGACTTTGGAACAGCTGTAGAATGTAATGCATAAAATGCAGGTAGCACTCTGCCTCTGACACAGCATCTTTATCACTGTAGCCACCTTCATCAGCTTCAACAAATTTCCATATCAGGGGGTGGCATTCATTTGGTCCCTGACTTATGAAATAACTTTTTATAGCTGGCCAACATTCCACAAGCCTTGCCACTGCAGGAAGGAATGACAGCCACCTGGTTATTACAGGCTGCAGAATCTCCTTCCAGTCCTGGTCAACGAAAGTGAACATCTCTTTCAGCTGTGCAACTTTCTTGGCAGAAGATGAAAATTCACTGTACATTTTTAACACTAAAGTTTCTACATCAAATCGTGCAAGGGCCTTGCTTGCATTCCTTGCACAATTGTGTAGCACGTGGCATAAGCAGTTGGCAGAGATGATGTGTGGCACTTCTGTTTTAAACTGCTTAAACACAGAGTGGTGCTTGCCATAATTAACTGAAGCATTGTCTGCAGCATTACTGGACAGGTTTTGCAGTAGCAATCCTTTCTGATGAAGACGGTCCTTAATTTGATTAAATATGGCTTCAGAAGTCTTGTTGTGGTCCTCATAGAAGTCCAGGAGTTTCTGCTGAATTCCATGTTTTTCGTGAAAGTACTGAATAACCACAGGAAATAGTTTCTTGTTGCCCTTATTAGAAGCATCTGAAGCTACAGAAAAATAGGATGTGCCCAGGTCATGTAAAAGAAATTCCTCCGAATATGGCGCTAACACATTGGTGACTATGCACTCTGCTTTGGCCTTCCCACAACTCAGTTTAGATGCAATGGCAGAGTCTGAATAAATGGTCTGTGCCAGTTTGCTTCCACAGTCCATGGATAAATAGGAGTGGTTGTGCTTCACTCCATGGTACACTGATGTCACCTCCGCTGCAGTAATCTTCAAGCTCACACTTGTTGTGGTCCATGGCTGCATAAACTTGGTCATAAACAGGCTCTCCTTCTGAGTCAGCAGGCTTTGCTGGTGCTTCTCTGATTTTTGATGAGTCTTCAAAGCCTTTTCACCATCCCATTTCACTGTGAAGACAGTGCCGCAGGATGCACATTTTGCCACTCCCTCTAGGCCTGGTACTGACTGCACCCACAAATAGTTCTGCTCCCAGGCTTTATTATAATTGTAGAACCCCTTTGCCGGGCTCCCACTGGTGGCATGGCTTTGTGGCTCTGAAGCCCGCGCTCTCTTTCCAAAAGTATTCATCCTCAGAGCAGCCATATGAAAACCAGCTGTGGCACTGTCGCTTGCATTACACAGACATGTGATGGCAAGTTAACTAAAAGTACAAACATAAACAAACTTTAATTGCCATCCTGTGTAAGGCCAATGTAATAACAGCTCAACAACAAATCAGTGCCCAAGGGGAGGACCTTGCCGTGGTGGCACTGCTTTCCTCTAACGATCCCCTAGCCATATATGATGTGTTGAGGTAATGCATACTGATTTTGCCTGGCCTGAACCAATTTACAGGTTACACTGCAATTTTTTTTCAATACGGGCTTTGGCTCTACCTTAATCATTAGTATTGCTGCATCAAGCTACAGTGGGTATGTGGATTGTAGCATGATGGAGCAGTTGTACAAAATATTTGTGTATCATTCTGAAAAAGGAGTTTGAAGACCTTTTGCAGAGTGCCACAAATCTGTCTTAATATTAGTTATTTCTATTTTGCATTACTTCAAACCATCTGCAAGTGTTCAAACATCTGAGCACTCACATGTGTGGTACAAGATGATAATACTAACAGGGTATTGCATGTATATTCAAATTCTATCCACTCATAATAACTATACTTTATTTTTATTAGTGATACTGCTGTACTTGCTTTGAAAATGTAATTATGACATCTGCATCAATAGAAAAGTCAGTGCATAAAGAAGATTGCTCAACCTCCACTGAACCATCACTGCAAATAACAAAAGTCTGACAATGTATATGTACATTACTACCACGCAATGTCTGTTATTAATGAGCACATGCTGCCACATGAGCATCTCACAGAGTAGACAGCACTCTGGGCCACACTAGTCCATCACTGGAAAACAGGAACTGTGGCCCAATAGGACAATGCATGCCACTCAGTCAGGCAGTCAGCATTATGATGAAATCTGCTTAGTCAGCAGTCTGAGATCTGCAGAACACATAATTAATCAATGTAGTGCAGCCACTGGAAAGGCATCCTGACAACTGGTCTTCATCAAAAGTAAGGTTTCATCAAGTGCACCAGTTCCTATTTTTTCATGCTTGGTTTATAAGGACTAACTCTAACTTAGGGGAGTGGGGGGCCAGCTGCAAGGTGAGGGAGAGGGAGCTAACAGAACAATCTTGCAGACTAGATAGACTGTGAGGTTCACTTCTGCTGGTGTTTTCACATGTTCGTAAGTCACCTTACTGTCTGTTCCAAAACTTCCAACTGGCACACAATGCATTGCATATATCACAGTGACAGCATAAGTGCATAATAATGAAGAATCATCAGCATTTATATAGCGCTTTTCATACTCAGTGTATCCCAAAGCACTTTACAAGCAATGCTAGACTGGTAGTGAAGTGACTGAATGTGTGGTAGTGTCGGCAGCCATATCGCACATCATCACTCACACAGTCTGGGTAATTGCATGAACCGGTTTATGGGAAGGGGAATGCTGGCCAGGACACCGGGAATGTTCCCTACTCTTTTGTGAAGAGTGCCCTGAGTTCTTTTACTTCCACCTGGACACTCACCAGAACAACATCAGGATGGGAAGAAGGGATCTCAGTTTAACGTCTCATCCGAAGGATGGCACACCCCAGCAGTACAGCACCCCAATACTGCACTCGGATACCAGGGATTTTTAGGTGAAAATCCAATCCCGGTGTGGGACGAGAACCCACAGCCTTCTGGTCCAGAGGTGGATGTGCTATAAACTGAACCACACTGACACCTATTAATTAATAATAATAATAATAATAACAATAACATGAGCAGCTTTTGCAAACAAGCTGTCATAAGGGAGTGGGACTGGCCGGACTGTGGACATGAAAAAATGCATGATTGAGTCCAATAATTGTAATTTATGTGTGGAAGGGAAGGGGAAATTGTTTCACCAGAAGAGGCAGAGGCACACTAAGCTGAAGCTTGTTTCCAGGTTCAACCTGGGAGCACAAGAAAGTCAAGTCACTTTCTTAAGTTCACACAAGTAAGCAAGTGGGGCCAACTGATGGGGTTCAAACTCAGGTTTCCGGGTTCACAGCTTATTGCCCTTGACCACCACGTAATATCACTTCCTATACATCATGTCATGATCTCACAGTTCTCACATACATGTTTTTAAATGCAGCATGGACAAAACTGTTATAATCATGATGTTCATAACAAATGACTTATTCAGCTTAGCATAATACCAGAGAATTAGTATGTTGTTGCTGCTGCTAAGGCATAATCACATATAAAAAAAAAAAACATTGAATAATAACAGACACCAGCCCACTGTTGCTACTAAGCAAGGCTGTCAACCATAAAGTATAACTAATAAGACTGTCACCCCACTGAGCCTAACATAAATAATACACACTGTGCAACTCTGTTGCTGTTTGCAGTTCCGATTCCAGTAAAAAAATGACAGACATTAAGTAAAAGTAATTAAATCAGACTGTCAGCAGAGCAAAGAGCATGCATATAGCAGAAAAGTACCTTTTAAGTTACAGTCTCTGTTGCTGCTAAGCTAGGCTAAGGCTGCCTGTGTTTTCCAGTAACCTAACCCACCTGAATAATTACTAGACTGGCTAGAGAATGAATGACAGACTGAGACTTATAATGACAGCCTACCTTACACTTGCTGGGCCTGGGATGGAAAAAGTGCAGTCAGATTCCCCAATTGCTGCGGAGTGCTGAAGCTGTCAACCTGCTGCCACCGGTAAGTTTCACAAAATCCAACCAACCTCCTGGTTCTCTGTTCGGGTATGGTCTCACGATCAGCTTCCACTCAGTCTGGAAGTCCTCTGATCCGATCACAATGGCAATATAAGTTCCTGGTTTTCCATCTCTGGATTCAGCCATGACTCCTCCTCCAAGGCTGTGCCACTACCCTGGCAGCCAAGGGTTAATATAGGGCAATGTGTCCTTTGATGCTTTTGTTTGTTTTTCCCACCGTAATACTACCTGAGATGACCACAATGATTGGTCCTCCTAACAGACCAATCGCTGGTGACTTCTTCACCAATCAGAGTTCGCTGTCCGTGCCTATTGCCGATTGGCCATAAATGCTTGCCCCTCTTGATTGGCTGCTATCCTAAGTCTTTCAGTTTCTTTATTACTCAGCCTCAGTGCTTGCTCCTGCCTCCTAACCCTTTCAGTTCCAAGTGCCTGCAGAAGCATTTAGATGTTGGATCAGACTGGAGGTGGTGCGGCGGACTAAGAAAAAGCGAGAGGAGACAGAGACTGAGGGAGGGAGCGAGTGTTTCATGGCTCAGGCTGTCGGCTGAACGAACGAGCGTCAGGGTGGTAATTTATCTTCATGTCTCAGTCTGACTTCCAGTTCCAGGATTGGGGGTTGGGGAAGGGTCGCAGCTTGAAGTCGGGGGAAGCACCGCACTGCAGGCAATGAGGCAACTAAGGCAAACTGGGAGTCGGCCGTGGCAATTGATGGTCTGCACTGGGGTCAGGTCCGGAGGACTCAGGAGGAGAAGGAGATTCATCTGCGCTGCATTCTGGAGTCGGGGGCTGCCTGGAGACCGTGAGTGCCAAAATGTGCTGCTGCTGCTTGTGCCATAGTGAAATGATTTTTTTTAATGTGGATATACAGGGCCAGGGGACCGGGGAAGGGAAAACAATTCATTCAGGATGGATTCGGCAGCCACGCGGCTGCTTCTGTGCAACTGTGCTGCACCTGCGGTTTAGGCTAGCATGTTTTAAAAAAAAAAAAAAAAACAGCTGTCCACCTGCCGCATCATTACCGGATTAGAAAGGGAGAAAACTGGGTAACCGAAGGAGAGCCCTGATTTCTGGACGATCTGGAAAATTACCAGGTAGGTGGCAACCCTAGGCTAAAGTCCAGGAGAAGATAGTTTACAATCAATTGATTGATTATGTGGATTCCTTGGGTCTGTTGTCTCAGAACTAACATGGCTTCCACAAAGGTAGAAGCACGAAGACTGCCTTGGTTGAGTTCATGAACACGGTACTGGATGGTATGGATAAAGGTTGTTTGACTGGGGCCGTGTTCATGGACTTGACCAAGGCATTCAATTCAGTAAACCATCAATTGTTAATTTCTAGACTAGGGTCTTTGGGAGCAGGACAGTCTTTCTTGGCTTGGATAGGGGATTATTTGAGTGATCGGTTTCAAAGGGTTAAATATGGAGGTGTCATTTCTGAATCTGCAATGATAAAGTGTGGAGTCCCTCAGGGCTCCATACTAGGACCACTTTTCTTTGTTTTTTGATCAGAAAGTGAAAGTAAGTAACAACGCTTCTTTAACTCTTTATGCAGATGATGCACTAATATATATGCAGGGCTCTTCTGTTGGTGATCTAAGTGATTCCCTAACAAAAGAGGTGTTCAATTTTCAATTATACAATGGGTTTCAGAAACTAGTGTAATCCCTGTATTCTGATTGGTTGGCTGGCACCTTCAAGCAGTTATAAATCATCCAATATACCCACTGGAAAAGGTGCCAGCCAACAAGCACTCGTGCCACGCCAAAAATATCACTGCCACTGGGAAACTTTGAACTAACAGCCGCCATTTGTAATCGCCGCTTAGCATCACAACTGAAAACGTAAAAAGTTTAAAATGAATACCTCATTCCATTTATTAGATTCTGATGACCTTGAAAAAATATTCAGTCAGGAAAACGAGCCCTCCAACCCAGAAAACTCACCTGTTCGCCAAGAAGTATTCAATCAAATTGCACCGAAAGCTGTCTCAACGTCTCCCGACTTGGCCTCAGAAACTGGCAACCCAACACCAGCAGCATACCAGCCTATGCACCAGCAGCCCCCGGACTCTGTCCACTGCAATACCGGCATTCCCCATAGTGACGGAAGCGTCTCACCCTATGAGGAAAAAAAAGCAAAACATCACAAGCAAGCATCGGAAGCAACACTGCAACAGCTAGAACTATCCCATAATGAAGCAACTACCATAAAACAAACTAAATGGGCTATCAATGTATTTTTTGACTGGCTAAAAGAAAAAACTATAGAAATTGATTTAAAATGATCCCATTAGACCAACTAAATGAAGTCCTATGCCAGTTCTATAGCACAGTAAGAAATTCATCAGAACAATATTTCCTAACCAGTTATGTAGGTTTACGAGCTGGCATCAATAGACACATCAACGACCCCCCAAATAGCAGAGCAGTCAACATAATGGTAGACTCCATTTTCAACTGTGCAAACAATGTTTTCAAAGGAGTCATAAAAGCACACAGAAAAGCAGGAAAAGACCAAGCAAAACACCATGAGCCCCTAACTGAACAAGAAATATTACATTTAAGATATCCAGAAGCCCTTTCGCCACTGACACCTAAAGATCTTTTACACAAAGTTTGGTTTGACATTCAATTATACTTAGCAAGAAGGGGCAATGAGGGTGTCCTTGCTTTCAAAGTAGATTAATTTAACATAGAAACTGCCCCAAATGGTCTTCGATTTCTCACAAAATCCTATAGTGAAGACACAAAAAATCACAAAGACTTCCAAGACCCCAAAAGACAGTTGCAAAGAGGAGTCATGTTTGAGAGCCAAGGGGATCCCTTATGTCCACTTGAGAGTTTCTTAAAATACACAGCAAAACTCCCAGAAAACCCACCAGCACTGTTCTGTCACCCCAGAAAACTGCAAGACACACAATTAGATACCACACTAAAATGGTATACTAATGAACCGCTTGGTATAAACTACCTAGCAAAAATGTTGCCAAACATATGCAAGCAAGCTGGCTTACCAAAAATCTATACCAACCTCTGTTTAAGAGCCACCGCTGTCACCTTGCTTACAAATGCAGGCCTAGATTCAAGACAAATAATGGACATCACAGGCCACAAGAGTGAAACCTCACTAAAAAGCTACTGGCGTCTGAACCTGCAACATCATGAAACTTGGGCTGCCATAATCTCCGGTAAAAATATGGAAACTGACAGGAAAGACATCACAGTCAAACAATCAACTGAACAAGACATTAAAAAGCAGTACTTCTATAAGGAACTGGAGAATAGACCCTCCACAAGTACAGCCTACTACACAGTAACTGAATCACCACACAATCCAACTGAAACATACCCAGAACCTCCAACAAAGAAAAAATCTCAACTGCCAAAATCCCTCTCTTTGAAAATCAGCAATCAATCCAACAACTATCAGCATGCCAGCTCACCATAGTCCAAGAAATGCTGTTCGATGAACACACTAAAGAGAAAACCGAAGATCTGCTGCCAACTAACCCGCGCCCAAAATCTGAGCAGGCCAGGAATGTCGAATCTCCTACATGAGCAACAAAACCGGCAAGCAGCCAAGCCTATATACCGAACATCCCAGGAATGAAAATGTTGCCAACAATCTCCCACTTAGTAAATTATGGAAACATAAATTTCAACTTTGGAACAACAGAAAACCAGAAGTGAAAAAGGTAAGCACCACAACTTTCACATAAAACTCTACCGCATCCAATACAATTAAACATTTTTTTTCCCCTTCAATTCCAGATTAGACAAATGACCGAACAAAAATGACGAAAGAAATAAACGATCATCCAACCTCAGAAAAATCGGAAGATGCACTCTCCATGACGAGAACTCCATGTCTCAACAGCACAACTAATGCACTGAATCCCAACCATGTGACCTACTGTTCACATTGTGCAGACCCTCAGAAACTACTCGCAACCTGACTTCTTAAAGAGACAACACTGAAAAACTACAAGGGATAGCAACAGTTCAACACCTAGAAATAAAAAATAAAAAGGCTAAACTGTAATCAATGTAAACAGTTTATACCAGATATAAAAATGTAACTACAGTACATAAGCAAAACATAACTTCATAGCTATTGATTTCCTAAATGTTGTTTAACAAAAAAAAAGTTATTTCCACAAATAAAACCTTGGATTTACTAAATGTTTAATAAAAACAATTATTTACACAAATAAAACCTTATCAAGATACAGCATTGTCTTTCTCTATATATTTAATGGTAACAAGGAACTATTTTTTCTCAGCATAAGAACATGTATATGGTTTTCACAACATAATTAAGAAAAATATATAAATAAAATGCAAAACATATAAACAAATTATTTGTAACATTGTATAAAAGCAATATACCCCTCCAGGGTGTGGGTATACTGGTGGATTTACCACGGCTGATGTGGTTAAGACCAAACCACACCAGCCGTGGTAAATCCATCAGTATACCCACACCTTGTCAGGGTATATTGCTTAATTGTACCTTACTTCTAGTAGGATGGTTCTAAATAAACTGAAAACAAAGGTGATGATTTTTGGAACCACGGTGAGATTAAGAACTGTGGGCCAGTGTCTGCAGGTCAAATCTCTTGATGGATCATTGTTTGAGCAAGTGGATACATTTCAGTATCTTGGGGTCTTATTAGATTCTAATTTAAGTTATGAACCTCATTTTATGAGGTTAACTTCGAGAATTCACTGTAGAATGGCCCCTTTATATAGAATTAGTTCATTTCTTATTATGGAGTCTAGGTTAGCTATTTCCAATCATTGTTTAACTCCTATTGTAAATTATGCTGCCATTGTAACTGATACTGCTTCTGCGACAATAATTTCTAAGAAATCTACTTTACTTCCATTGATTGCTAAATTTGCTTTAAATTATCCTAAATTGTCTCATCATTGTGAAATTTTGAAAGAGATAGGTTGGCTTCCGGTTTCACTGAACTTCCATTATTACGTAGCTAAATTTACACATAGAATTATTAATTCTGGAGTCCCACAAAAATTGTGTAACCTGTTGAGGCTGTAAGATGAGGGTTACTTTTCCAGACATAGGACAGATGGTTTGGTTTTCAAAATACCATTTATGAGAACTAAATGTGGACAGAGAGCTTTGCTTATATTGCTCCATCTATCTGGAATTAAATTCCTTGTGATATAAGACAGTTGCGTTCTGCTAAAGTGTTTGCAGATGAATTGAGGATGTTTTTTGAATTACAATTTAATTGTAAATTTTTTTTATGATTAATTATTTTCTTTTGTAACAAAGACATTTTTGGTCTGCTATATTTGTATTGCATATGTATGTCTTTTGTATTGTATACGTATATTTTTATGTGGGTCACACCTGTAAAAGGAACTAGTTTTCCAGTGTGCTTACCCATTAAGCAAATAAACAAACAAACAATTGAGGAGGGCAGATTTTATAAAGATCAGTGAAAGCTTCTGGGATGACCTGGTGGGGTGATGACCTGAGTGCAGTGGAGGAACAGTGGGTGAGGCTAAAAGAGGGCAAAGTGAAGGCAACAATCTTCTGCATCAAGCAAGTGAGCAAAAGCAAGAGGAAAAAGACTGCTATGGTTCTTGAAGGAGGTGGTGAAAAACTCAAAGGTTGAGAAGGTAGCATTTAGAAGGTAAAAGGAGATGCAGAGGGAGGAGGATAGGGAAGTGTATCAGGAGAAATGGAAGGAAGCAGGGTGAGCAGTAAGGAGCATGAAGGTGCAAACTGAAGACAGAGAATATCCCAGGTGGAAACAAAAGGGGACAAAACATTTTTAAGGTATATAATTGAAAAGAGGAAGACCAGGGGTAGGATTGTCAGGTTAAAAATGGAAGGGGAACTTTGCAGTGGGGGACCAAGAAAAGGCAGACATCCTGAACAAATACTTTTATTCAGTGTACACAAAAGAAGGGGAATGGAAGGGGCCACAAAACAGTAACAGGAGCATTAGAGAAAGGAGGGAGACACTAGCTAATTTTCAGAGGAGAGAAACCTGAAGGGACTCGCTGATCTGAAAGTGGACAAAGCAATGGGACCTGATGGGGTGCATCCAAGGGTATTGAAGGAGCTCAGGGAGATACTGGTTGCACCTCTGACAGTCCTGTTTAGCAGTTCATTGGAAACAGAAGTGGTTCCACAGAAATGGAGGAAGGCAGAGGTAGTCCCACTTCACAAAAGTAGTAGCAGGGAGGAAGTTGGCAATTATAGCGAGCCAGCCTGACATCACTGGTGGGGAAATTAATGGAATCACTGCTGAAGGAACAAGAAAAAAATTTTGGAATATCTTCAGATCCAGTGGGTTACAGGACCCAAGGCAGCAAGGATTTATGTGGAGGAGGTCATGTCAAATGAATCTAACTGATTTCATTGGGTGACCAAGGAACTAGATCAGGGTGGAGCATGGACATGGCCTATGTAGATTTCGGTAAGACTTTAGACACTGTTCCATATAGGAAACTAGTAAGCAAGCTGGGTAGCCTAGTAGTGTGTCTAAAGGTGGTAAACTGGGTAAGAAACTGGTGAGGGGAGAACCGGCAGAGTGTGGTGGTAAATGAAGTTCACACCAAGGAAGGGAGGGTGATCAGCAGAGTGCCTCAGGGATCTGTACTGGGATTGGTCCTGTTTAATGTGTTAATAAGTGGCATTACAGAGGAGCTGGAAGGGAAGGGAAGGTCTGCCTCTTTGTGGATGACACCAAAAGTTGCAGTATGGTAGACACTCCGGAGGGGTGGAAAGGATGAGCAGTGACCTGAGAAAACTCAAGGAATGGTCAAGGGTATGGCAGCTGGCTTTCAATGTGAAAAAGTGAAAAAATAATACACTTGGGACACAGAAACTAAGGGGGAAAATAATGTATGTGTAGAATGGTATTGACAACAACCAAGCAGGAAAAAGACCTGGGGGTCATCGTATCTGATGACCTAAAAGTGGCCAGAAAGTGCAGCAAGGCAGTTGTGTGGGCTAGTGGGATGCTGGGATGCACAGGGAAGGGTATCATCAGCAGAAGAGGGAGGTGGTGTTGCCTCTGTATAGATCATTGGTAAGACCCCACCAAGAAGAAAAAGAAGAATCAACATTTATATAGGGCTGTTAATACACATTGTATCTCAAAGCACTTTACAAGTAATGAGAGACTGGTAGTAAAGTTATGAATGTGTAGTGGTAGCCATTTTGCATATCAGCACCCACACACAGCCTTGGACAATTACACAAACCAGTTTTTTTTTTATGGGAAGGGGAATACTATCCAGAACACCAATGAATATCCCCTACTCTTATGAAAAGTGCCCTGGGTTCTTTTACTTCCGCCAGGACAGCAACAGAGTTGGGTAGAAGAACCTTGGTTCAACGTCTCATCCAAAGGATAGCACACCCAAGCAGTACAGCACTCACCAGCACTGCACTCAGATGCCAGCATTTATGGTAAGCATAGTCTAGATAATTTTCTGATTCAAAATCAGCTAAATAACTGACCCCACTAGGAGTGGGAGACAATTAAATGGGCTTTGTAGCCTACTTTGTCTTAACTTACCAAGTATTCAAGTATATGATCCCAATCCCGGGGTGGGACTAGAACCCACCACCTTCTATCCCAGAAGCGATTATGCTACTATCTGGCCCATGCTGACACACACACAGTACTATGTCCAGTTCTGGAGACCACATCTCTGGAAGTACATAGACAGAGTGGAGATGGTCCAGAGGAGGGCAACTAAAATGATGTGGAGTCTGCATCAAAAGCCCTATGAGAAAAGACTAAAGGACCCAATATGTACACACTGGAGGGGAGGAGGGAGAAGGGGGATATGATAGAGACCATTAAATAGTTCACAGGGGTAAATAAAATACAGGAGGAAAGTATTTTTCAGAAAGAAAGGTGCTCAAGAATAAAGGGACTTGCTATGAAGCTGGAGGGGGGTAGATTCAGGAGAGATCTGAGGAAGTACTGCTTCACAGAAAGAATAGTGGATTCCTGGAACAGTCTTCCAGCAGAGGTTGTGGGGTGAAACCAGTGGTAGGGTTCAAGAATGCATATGATAGGCATAAAGGAATCTTAGGGGAAAGGAATGGGGGAGGTTGAATGGGCTGGAGCTCAGGTAGGGTCTGCAGTGATGCTGTAGGTAGGGGAAAATGGACAGACTGCATGGGCCAAGTAGTCCTTATCTGCCATCTAGGGATGGGCAAAAGTTGCAATTCCATTATCATGAAGCTTCCACAAAATTTTGAGAATTTCCTGGAAGTTTTTGAACTTTCGCCATCGGCGAAATTAGAATATTCCGTAGATTTTCACCCGGTTCCCCAGACTTTGTCCCTGAACTGTGGAATAATACATCTAAACTGCGAAATTTATTCCATCTGCAGTTTAGATGTAATTTTTGAATGCTAAAGCTGGTGTGTAGTGCTCCTACCCCACCCGCCAATTGGGGGCCCAAAGTAAAATTAAAAGATACCCACTTCCTGGTCACTAGTGGTCCCATTCCCACCTGCCGATCGCATTTCCCATTATAAAAATTAAAATACCCACTCCCTCATGGATAGTGGTCCCACCCAACCTACCAATAGTGGGTCACATAATAAAAAAAAAAAAGATACCCACTCCCTGGTGGCTAGTGGTCCCACCCCCACCTGCCAATCACGGGTCTCATAATAATAAAAAAAAAAAAAAAAGACACCCATTCTCTGGTGGCTAGTTGTCCCACCCCCACCTGCCGATTGCGGGTCCCATAATATTAAAAAAAAAAAAAAAATACCTGCTCCCTGGTGGCTAGTGGTCCCACCCCCACCTGCCAATCACAGGTCACATTATAAAAAAAATACATGCTCCGTGGTGGCTAGTGGTTCCAATGCCACCCGCCAATCATGTGTCCCAAAATAAAAAAAAGATACCAGCTCCCTAGTGGCTAGTGGTCCCACCCCCAGTCACTGATTGCAGGTCCCATAGGAAAACAGATACCCGCTCCCTGGTGGCTAGTGGTCCCGCCCCCACCCGCTGATCATGGACCCCAAATAAGTTATAACTCCCTGGTGTCTAGCGGACCCCCCCCTATGATCCCTACCCTTAGTAAAAAAAAATGCTAGCCTGTTATCACTTTATTCAAATTATTCCCTGGTGTCTAGTGGACCCCACTCCCTATCCCCAATCTCAGAAAAAAAAAGTATTCCACTCTCTGATGTCTAGTGGCCTCCTACCTGACAGTTAGTCACAACCACACCTCTCCCCCATCCCGACTTGGGGCAGGCTACTGGCATGACCCTCCTCTCTCTCCTCCATGGGCGGCAGCCCTCTGAAGTGTCAATGAATGGCGACGTAGCACAAGCACTCAGGCCCACTGATACTCAGTGGCCACCGATCATGGAGGAGAGAGAAGGACTAACAGTGGCCTGCTCCAGGTTAATGTGGGGGAAGGGTGGTGAGTCACTAGACACCAGGGAATGGAATTACTCATTTTTTCTTTACCAGGATCGGGATAGGGAGGGGGTCCAGTAGACCCTAGGAATAATTTGAACAAAGCAATGACTGCATTTTTTTTTTACACTAAGGTTAGGGAATCATAGGGAGGAGGATCCGCTAGACACCAGGGAGTTATAACTTTTTTGGGGGCCATGATCGGCAGGTGGCGGTGGGACCACTAGCCACTAGGGAGCAGGTATATTTTTTTTATTATGGGACCTGTGACTGGCAGGTGAGGGTGAGACCACTAGCCACCATATAGCGGGCATTATTTTGTAATTATGGGACCCACGATCAGCAGATGGAGGTGTGATCACTAGCCACCAGGAAGCGGGTATCTTTTTTTTATTATGGGACCTGCAATCAGCGGGTGTGGGTGGGACCACTAGCCACTGGGGAGTGAGTATCTTTTTTTATTATGAGACCCACGATCAGTGGGTGGGGGTGAGACCACTAGCCACCAGGGAACTTTTTTTTCTTGAACAGAAGTGGACCCGCGATAGGGAGGTGGGGGCGAGAGCGTTAATATATTAAACTGCGGGCAAAAAATGCCTCAGAACTGACCACCGACAGTGATCAGTTCTGTGGATTTCTTGCTGAAGTTTAATACATTAACCTCAGTTGGTACCTTTATTCTGCTGTTTTAAGGTGGAATTTCTGCGGAAGTTGCCAAAATGATTTCCAAACTTTTGCAGAAGTGAAAATGACACTTTTGTGGAAATTCCATCAGTGGAATTTGTTTCGCACATGCCTACTGCCATCAAATTATATGTTTCTGGCTTTTTTTAATTAAGCTACAGTACCTCATACATATTAAGCAGCAATCCTACAATAACTTTGTATAGCTTATGCAGTACAATAAAATTGTAACACAGGTTGTAGATTTTTACAATAGTTCTAAATTACAAAGGCTGAATTTTGAAAGGATGTCCACGATTTGTGTAATCTTTTTACTGCACTTGTGCAAATTGCAACAAAAAATTGTATCACATAAATCATGGCCTGTTTTTTTTTTTTTTTTGGTAACCTGTAATACAGGCAACTGAAATTGAGTGACTCACATATGAGCAACTCAGTCTCAATGCCTGTAATGTGAGCTACCCTGAAAGGGTAGCGATGGAAGAAGTGTGAAGAAGCATGTTGGCGAGGGAAGAACAGCAACAAGGTAGGAATGGCCAGCAGAAAGGGAGGGATGTGGAAGAGTGTATGTGTGAGGTAGTGCAGCACAGTGTTGCTGAGCTGCCCCAATGTTGTGGCAAAGAGGCTGACTGGCTGTAGGGAGCTAGGTACAGGGTTCGAGGCTGGGCAGGGGAAAGCATTTTGTGCGGGTGGGTTTTTTATTTATTTTTTTTGTGACTCTTTCCCCTCCCTGACATGCACCCGCTGGAGTTAACAATCTATAGTTAGGGGGTGCAGGTGGTGAAGTCCCCCATGGGGGGGGTACAGAGGTGAAACCTCCACATAAATACTGTTTACAGTTTTTGCCCATTTCTTGCTGGGAGTGTACTTCGCCATTTTTCTTTTCGGTAATGTACAGTGGCTGTAACTGCAATCGCAGTTTGGCAATTGCCATTATGACATGGAACCATTTTTTTTGCTGCAATTCTGGCTATTTTTGCACAGAAAATGTTGCATGCATTTTTTAAATGACACGTTTTTCACTTTTATGCTGTAAAGCAGGTAAACTTTTGCAAATGTTTCAATATGCTAGAAAACAGGATTCAAATCTTTTTATTGCATTTCTTATGATGCAGGCACAGTCCAAAATCGAAACTGCATTTGCAACAGTATTTCTAAGAACTGAGCATCAGAAGGCTCAAACAACATTGACAGACAAAGCATAGAAAAAAAACATGCATTTAGGCAAAAGTTCAGATAAATGTGTACTTTTAAGAAAACTGTAGTTAAAGCTGGATCTGTACACGCTGGAGACAAGGAGGGAAAGGGGAGACATGACTGAAACTTTTAAATATGTAAAGGGGCTCAATAAAGTGGGAAAAGAGGGTATACTTAAGAGGAAGGAGGGAGGGGGTCAAAACTAGAGGGCACAGCCTCAGACTGCAAGGAAAAAGATACAGGGGCAATGTGAGAGGGCATTTCTTCACAGAGAGGGTGGTGGAGCCCTGGAACAGACTACCAGACAGAGTGGTGGGGGCTAAATTGGTGGAAGAATTCAAGAGGGCATGGGACAAGCATATGTGGCTGAGTATCGGGGGAGGGCAGGGGCTGGCAGTGAGGGGGAGGTGTAGGGGAAAAAAGGGCAGACTAGATGGGCCGGTATGGTCTATTTCTGCCATCAAGATTCTATGATTCAATGATTCTATGATTAAACAAACACAAGTATTCTGATAGAAACTTTATTTATGTATTTGGAATCTCGTCAGGAAAAACATACTGAACTAAATAACTCATTTCCAGATGTGTCCTGCAGGGAAGAGGATGAGGAGAGTGCAGTTAGTTAAATTAATAATTTTACAATTATAATAACAATTATAAATAATAATAAAAGTAAATGGCAAACACTTAAGAGGAAACAGTTCATGTAGTGCAAAACATAGCATACTGAAGAAGTGTTAACTATTACTGTCCAATAAATGTAGTCATATTTGTGGACAGCATGCCATCTGCAAAATTAACATGGAAACCACATGGTCTCAAAGCAAATAGCATTTCAGCACACAGTCAGTTGATAGCACAGTACCATACCATACCATCCTACAAACTAGAAACTATGAAAATAATAATATAGTGTAGAGCAGCAGTTTATTTGTGAAAACAAAAATTAATGTTACGACTGATAATTCAGCAGGACCTGATCAATGTGCATTAGCATGATGTCTCTGCTGACACAGTGGTTTTCTGAATGAGCAATACACCGCCCATCAGGGAACATGAAGGCTGGGTGGGGATAGCATCAAAGTGCACCTGTCAGCATAATGGGGATGGGAAGGGAGGCAGTACAACAGAGACCAAGTGGGATATGGGACTAATGAATCAGGGCAGATGGGGGAAGGGGTAAAATGAGGGGAAGAGCATTGAGACTACCCTAGGGTCAGCAGCAACTGAAGGAGTGAGTAGTGAATTCACAGAGGAGAGATTTTAGTTATAAGGAGGACATAGCATTGCAAATAGCGATGAGGAGGGTGTACCAAAGTTTGGGGAAGTGAAAAAAGGAAGCAACTTGGCCAGAAAAGGATTTTACAGGGGAGAGGGTGAGACAGCAGGTTTCAGAGCTATGGAGGGAGTAGGAGGTGGGGGGGAGGAGAGAAGTGAGGAAAGGTAAGGGGAGAGGACGCCAAGCCAGAATTTGGAGATGAAAGTAGTACAATGAGTGAGACACCTGGCATCATGGGAGGGGAAGCAGTGGGAGGAATATGGGGAACAACGGTCAGTTCTGGGGAGGCAATCTAGGTTAAAGTATCAGTAGGAGTGAAAGAGGGGATCCACCCTTGCAAGGATGAACTTGAGAGTAGCACTATATACAATTCTGCCATAACCTAAGATGGGCAGAATCATTTTTGTGACTCTCTATGGGCAGGAAGCAGGACACTTGCATTGTTCCTGTAAAGTGCCACAAGTTGAGGGTGCAGCTTCTTTGGATAGGATCCATGTGAGTAGAGAATTCAAGGTGGCAATCCAATCAAACCACAAGGTATTTAAAGTAGGCGATATCTTCAATCACACCACCATCAAGAGTCTAGAAGGTGAAGGAAGGGGAAGAGCATGGTATGTCACTACCTAGTGGCAAAGGTCAGGGAGACCATTTGTTTGGCATTGAGGGGCAGCTGATGTGCCCAAAAGCAGTGCTAGATGTTGCTGAAATCTTGATGCATGGTAACCAGAGGTGTAGAGAACTGTGTCAGCTGTGTGCATGTAAATGGATGCAGAAGAGCAGGTGAAGGGTCATTTAAAGAGCAATTCTGCACTCCAGCATGGGTTTTTATAAATAAGATGTCTTGACTCTTGTTTCCTAAAGAATGCATTTTATTTATTTTCAGTGTGTCCTTCCAAGATTTATAGCACATCTTGGTAGTCCATTCAAAAGGTCTGTACAGAAAACATTTGAAAACATTTGTCTCTCCTGTTAACCTCACAGTGCCATGGTTTATGATGTCATAGTGCTCATTACAACAATACTCTGATGCCACAAACAGGAATTGTATGGTTAGCAGTGGAGAGTCAGGTACATTTTGAAAGACTCAGTAAAATCATTGCTGCATTATCTGCAATATTTATTAAACCAACCACAGGAAAAGTAAAGAAAATAAACAACTAGAAAGCAATAAAGTTAGGCATAATTGGTGTATATCTAATGTTTGTAAGCTTTTTATTATGATAGAGAGTTGCTCACTAAGAAAAATGGAGAATAGGATAGGGGTAAGGCCAGATCCTTGGAGAACACAGGAGCAGACAGGTAGAAGATGGGAGGTGGAGTCACCAATATGGACAGCTTAGGTTCTACCCCCAAGGTATGAGCAAAACCACTCAACAGAGGTAGAGAGGCCAGTCTCTTTTAACTTTTCCAGGAGGGTGGGATGAGCAAAAGTGTTGAAGGCTTTGGCCAGATCGACAAAGATGGTAGAAGTGATCAGTCCTTGTTCCATGCCAAAAAGGATAGAGTCCATGAGTCTAAAGAGGGAGGAGGTGGTGGTGGTGGAGTAGGATTTCCTGAAAACAGACTGATAGGGAATGAAGAAAGAGGAGTTGTCAAGAAAAGGGGAGAGTTGGGAAAGGATCAAGTATTCTTGAAGTTTAGCCAGGAAGAGGAGGAGTGAGATGGAGTAGTAGGTGCCATGGAGAGAGGGTGTCACCCCCATTGGGAAGGGAAAACAGTGTCCTGCTTCCACAGGTTGGTGACTAATGCAAGTGACAAGGAGTGACTTAAGAGACGGGTGATGGGAAGAGCAAAGGTACAGAGGGACAAGAGTTTGGGGTCAAGGCCATCGGGGCTCCCTCCTTTGTGTGGGTTTAGAGCAAGGAGGGCCCTGATGGTCACAGAGGGAGTAGTAGTAGTAGAAAAGGAGAAGGGAAGGTGGGGGAGGAGCAAGTTGAGGCAAAGGGGTAGGGGTTGTGGGGAGGGGTAAGTGGAGAGAAGGAGGAAGAGGGCACAGGTGGTGAAAAAGGAGATAAAAGATGAGGTGAGTGCTGTGGGATCAGAGATGAGGGACAGGGGTAGGGGACTGGGATGGTAGGCAGAAGAAGGACTGAATTACCTTTAAGAGCTTTGAGGAGTGGTTAGGATTGCTCTGGTGGGTGGATGAAAAGTAGTCAGCCTTTACAAGCCTAGTAGGTAAATCTGTGTAGATAGTTTTTAAATTATTTATTAGATTAGAGTTTTTAACTTTTTTTTTGAAATTATATACATATACATGTTTGATAATTAATATGTATGATTTTTATTTTGTATCAAACTTCAACTCATGTTGTGAGTTGCAATTGTGTGTTTTAAATAAACTAATCTAAACTAAGCTGGTAGCTCTGGTGCAGGTGTTGCAAAGTGATTTATATTTAACAAGGTCAGTTGGGGAACCAGTGGGTCCCCCAGGCAAGCTCTAGTGCAGGGTGACAGGCCAGCAACTCTGCCGTGATTCAGGGGAGGTGTGAATCCTCAGACCCAAGTTTTCCTTAGGGGTGCATGATAATCCCAAGTAGACAAGAATTTGGAGTTAAAAAACTCAAGAAATGTGTTAATGTTGCTGGTGGCTAGTATGGTGTACCAATCTGTTGCCATCAGGTTAGAAAGTAAAGAGGGATTAAAAGGATCTAATCTGGATGAATTTAGGGGGGCTTTGGGATGGTGATTCTTATGCATGCAGTAGACCTTATGATCATCACTGAGGATGTCAAGCAGGGTACCAGAATCCACTACAGTGGGAGTGGGAGGAGACAATCTGGTTCAGAAGAGAGTGATCATGGGTTTTGAGCATGAGTCTGATGTGATCAGAGATCAGTTACGTAAGCTGGGTAGAATTTATGGTTTGAGCATAATTTATTGTGGGAGGATGAGGGGCAATTGAAACTGAGATCACCAAGATGAGTAGCTAACTGGTGGAGGAATGGGAGGACAAGGTGGTGTGGAGCTGAATGACAGAGGGAGAGGTTATGCAAAGGCAGCAATAGACTCCAGCAAGGCAAATGGAGAAGGAGAAGGGGAGAGAGTATTTCAGGAGCAGCATCTCAAAGGTGGAAGGGAAAGAAACAGACAGCACAGGCTCAAACTGGGTACAGGAGGAAAGTTAGATGGCTATATCTCTGCCCCTCTTAATATTATCCTGTCAGATGACTGAGAAGAATGGGATGGCTATGGCAGTATCCAGGATTTTAGGGGAGATCCAAGATTCCAAGATCATCAGGACGTCAGCACTGAGGTTTGCCATTAGGGGTTGCAGAATTCTAAGGAAAGAAAAAGACCTAAAGGGCCCATCCAGGCTGTCCAAACCCTACATACTGACCCCTAAAACACTAGCCAACTAATCCAGACCAGGTTTCCCCAAGCCACTTAACACCCCTCTGTAGCTATCCCACCCTCCCTTAAACCATGTCACAGTGCCATCATTTACCATCTCAATGGGCAAGCTGTCACATCCCTCCACCACTCTCTCTCTGAAAAAACTTCCTCAAGTCTTTTTTGAACGTACCCTTCCCCCGCAGTCTTACAGTTGTGCCAAGTGACTGTAGTCCCTTTCAATGTAAATAGCACAATCTGTCCACCTGTTAAACCCATGTAGAAATGTATGTGTTTCTGTCATGTCCCCATCTGTTTTCTGATCTGTAAAGAATATAAGATAAAACTCTAACCATTCCTTATACTGCATGTGCTTTCTGTAGACTGCTGTCTGTTTTCTGTGCCTGTCTCCCAACCACGTGTACATTATCACCTACCTAATCCAAACAAATGCATTGATACCCTATTGCAGAACTTGTATAATAGATATATTTCTTTAAGGTACTGTATCAAAACAGTATGGTAAATATACTATACCAAGCTATATACTTAGCATACAAATTCCAGCACTCACCACTAAAATGTAAGTAAAAATGCTGCTTTCTGTTATTCGAAGTGCAAAGTGCCAAGCTTTATTGCAGGTGACAGATAAAAGCACACACCCTGATGCATTTCGGAGATGACTCCTTTATCAAAAAATGTGCTTCTCATGTAATACAGATTCCTGCTATGCCAGAGATAACATCACCAGTTATGGATAATCACATGCACATTATAACCTACCTGATCCAAACAAATGCATTCATTCCCCACTGTAGAACTTGTATCGTAGATTTATTTCTTTAAGGTACTGTATCAAAGCAGTATGGTGAATATACTATACCATACCATACTATATAACTTTACTATATACTATACAAAAGAACAAATAAAATCTACCATACAAATCCTGAAGACTAATGCTGATCATCTCTGTTACCTTCCTCTGGTGCTATTCCAGCCTTTCTCTTTCTTTTCTTCAGATGGAGAGACTGCAACTGGACATTGTACTCCAGGTTGGGCCTTACAAGTAAGCAGTACACAGGAAAAATTACCTCTTTCCTTTAGAAAGTGAGGCCTATGCCTATGCCATCCCAGCATACTGCAAGACCTCCCATATGCTTTAGTGCAATGAGCATTTGGTTTCAGTTTGTCACTGTTGATGATAACCCCAAGTCTCCAACTCTCCTTTGTTGACAGTGCCACCCTTACCGTATTTATTGAGTTCAGCATTTTTGAATTCTTTCTCCCTCTGTGAATAACCTTCCTTTTCTTGGCATTAAACTTATATTGCCATATGCTCAGCCAGCTTCCTAGCTTCTCCACATCCACAACCATATCCCAGACCCCCTCTGCTCCATCCACCCTTCTGCAGGGTTTGGTATCAACCACAAACAGAAACACCTTAGAACTGACCCTTTCCCCTATATCTGAGATGTACATGTTTGAAAACGTAGACTCCGGGACAGAGTGGTGCTTATGTATGGGGTTGATTAGGCAGATTATCATCAATGTCAGACTCTGATTTTTACACCTTAGTAACTCAGCCATCATTCATTTAGTTTGAAAATTGTCATGCAAAGTGTTGGTGCACAGATGCTTTTTGCATTAAATCTTGAATGTATTTTTAAAAATATTCTACCTGCTTTTTTCTATCGAGGTCTGTTTTTAGCCCCAGCCTCACAAACCCTGTGAGTGTCAACTTTTAAACCCCCCAAAAACAGTGTCTGTGGTGTATGACAGCATATATCCCAAACACATTTTGGGAAGATTTGAAAAGTTGTCACCCTCACGATATTAAGGTGGAGCTAAAGAAGATCTTGATAGAAAAATAATAGGTAAAAAGATGAAAAACCAAAAATGTCATGACTTGGGGGGGGGGGCACATTAAAATAAATCAAACCACTTGGTCCCTCAAGGCCATGTGCCAAATACAGACACATCTCTCTTTGAGCTGGCACAGATCTGCTACCCAACCTATATTTAATAACCCTCATTTTCAAATTGGTCATCATCTCATACCACCTTCATTTTGTCCCCAATTAAAAGACTGTATACTGGCCGATTTCATTCAGAGGCGGACATTGTCTCTTTCCCGACTCTGCAGGCTAGGTTCCAGCTGAAATCTTGGGACCTTTTTGTTTTTATTTGCCAAAAGTTTTATCAGATCACCACCCAGTAATTGCCCGAATTAATCTAGCCCCCTCTTTGGTCAGAGGCAAGGTATAGAAATTTAATAACCAACTGTTAAAATCTAGAGAATTCCAGTACCAACTTCAATCTTTTATCACATGCTTTATGGAAAATAACTCTCCCTCTATGGCTAAGTTGGACATTTTATGGGGATCTCTTAAATGTGGGCTTAGGGGAGAACTCATCCGCTTGGCCACAAATAGCAAAAAGCAGTTATTGGCCTCCCTCTCTTCACTACTAGAGCATATACAAGGTGAGGAAACCCATTACTCCCCTGCTCCCCCCAGAAGACTGGGAACAGTTAGACTCTCTTAGGGCTCAACATAACAGGCTAATTGGGGAAAAAGTGGAGTACCTACTACTTCGCTCTAAAATGTCCTATTTTGACCAAGGGGAGAGGGCTGGGAAGCTGCTAGCCTTGAGGCTGTGCTCGCTGGAAATGGACAGAATAGTCCCCTCTATTCTAACAGAAGAGGGCCAACTTTGCACTTCCCCCTGGGATATAGTTGAAACATTTAAAAACTATTACCAAGGAACTATATGCACCACCTCAAATCCCCTTCTCAGCTATACAGTTGGATTCATTCCTCCAAGACATTGCCCTCCCACAACTTTCAGACTCCCAGGCTACAATATTAGATGCTCCCCTAACTCTTAATGAAATCTATGCAGCCATCAAATCATTGCCACTGGCCAAATCTCCTGGTCCTGATGACTTTACATCTAATTTTTATAAAGAGTTTAAGATCCAATGCTCCCCTATCCTTCTGAACACCTTTAGACGTCTTTTTGAAGCTGGGCTGTCGGACCTCTCATTAACCACAACAATAGTTGTTCTTCCCAAACCAGGTTGGGATCCCCTTAGAGTACAAACTACAGACCAATTTCACTTATTAATGTTGATATTAAAATCCTAGCCCAAATCTTGGCTAATAGGCTAAACCTGGTCTGGGACTCATTGATTAGTAGGGAGCAAGTTAGGTGAGAGGCAGACTCTCGGCAGACCATTTCATGAAATCTTACTTTTCTCTGTGTCCAGGTACTCTTCAGTGGCAGTGGCCTTGGTCTCCCTGGACACAGAGAAAGCATTTGACAAGGTCTCATGGGACTACTTATTCTCTCTTTTACCATAATTTCATATTCCTAACACGTTTATCTGCTGGATAAAAGTGCTTTACACCTCACCATCAGCAAGAGTCTTATGCAATGGTGCTTTATCCTCATCTTTCTCTCTGTACCAAGGTACAAGACAAGGATGTCCACTCTTCCCACACCCATTCCACTTGTTTCTAGATCCCCTAATTCATAAACTCAATATTTCCCCAAGCATCACTGGTATACGAGTTGGTGATATGGAATAACAACTGTCTATATATGCAGACGATATACTGATGCATATCTCGTCACCTGCCACATCACTACCTGCTGCCCTGCAGCTCATATGCAGTTTAGTGTGACCTCTAATTACAAGCTAAACCTAGACAAAACTGAAGTGATACCACTCACCAAATACACTAATAAAGCAGAACTTCAACACCTGGGATTTCTCTGGGGGAAAGATAATCTGAAATATCTCGGGATTATCCTTAGTACATCTCCCCAGAAAATCAAACAGAACAATCTGGACTCAGTAGTGACCACTATTAAAGCAGACTTAAATCGGTGGAAACTGCTACCCCTAACTCCATGGGGCAGGCTCAGTATCATTAAAATGAACATATTACCCCATTTATCATATCCTTTCCAGATGTTTAATAGGTCACTACTCCAGAGTTGGTTCTCTCAAACTAATAAAATCTTAACCTCCTTTCTCTGGCAAGGCAAAAAGGCTAGAAGGGCATATTTATTTTATTTTTTTATTTTTTATTTTAGTCTTTGGTAACTGGGTAAGGCCCACTAGGCACAAGTGCCTATTTTCAGGGGCTACCTGGGAGCACTGGGTGGTTAAGTGACTTGCTCAAAGTCACGTAGTATGCAAGTGGAGGTTGTGAGAATGAAACCAAGGTCTGGTCTGCTGGATGTATCAAGCTTGTTCACACCTCGCTCCTCTAACCTCTAGGCTATGCTGCCAGCCCTATGTCATATGTCAAATTAATGCGACATAAGAGAGATGGAGGACTACAAGTCCCCAACCTCTATTTATATTATCTAGCTATACACTTAGCGAGGTCTTTACACTGGTTCAAACACTCCCAAGACTTCCCAATCAGCTCATATATCCCTCTATGGATAGAAACTGAACTTATACTATGCTCCGACCATGGCTTGGATATCACAGCGCAACCTTATCTTTCAAAGAAACAACTACCTAGCTAGCTGCAGGACACTTCTCTAGGAGACTCCATTATGCCTCAATCCCAATTAAACACATTGCTAAAAAATTCACCCAATCATGACATTTCCAGCCACTATTTGGGAACCCTAATTTTCAGATCTCAGGCAAGTTCCATTCGAGGGATAACTTTTGGCCTAATATAGGAGAAGAGTGTGTGGAGGACCTGGCAGTCCAACAAAAACTAATGACTTTTCCAAGAAGTTAGTAATGTTTATAGTTGGTACCCCATCTCGGTATTCAAGTTTTTTTCAAATTACTCACATGTTGCATGCCATACTGGGCAATGGTCCATGGATTAAACCTCTCTATACTGCAATCTCTCCCTATGTGAGCTCAATCCCCAAAACTCATTTGATTTCATACTCCTATCAATTTCTACAGTCCTTTTTCACTCCTAGGGATAGTCTGCAGTTCTATTGGTGAGATAAGGTCCTCCCCTCTACTTCCCTCTCAAGAGACTGGCCCTGGATATGGAAGCTTTTGTACTCCATGATGCGCTGGGACCATTACTGGTTCATGCAATTTCAAATCAACCATAACCTTTACTATACTCCCTCCAGAGTGCACAAAATGGGCTGTCTATCATCAGACCGCTGCATAAAATGTGGTAAATAACTTGGTACCCTTCTACATATACTATGGTTGTGAGACTGTTTCTCCTTTCTGGTCCTCCATTCAGAATAGACTTGACCCCCTGCTAGGTCTTTCCCAGAAACTCAATCCTGCAGCCTGTATCATAGGAGAATATACAGACCAAATGGTTGGTAATCAACACCCACACATAGCTATGATATAGGCTTGTGCCAAAAAGGTGATACTCAGACACTGGAAAGGCCAGATTACCCCAAGTTACATAGAATGGTACAATGAAATAATGTTTGCATTACAGGCAGAGCGAATGATAACGAGTATGACCAATAACATGTCTAGATTTAATCACATCTGGGAGCCCCTGTATACTCTCCTGTCAATACAGTAAGACACAAATGACTATTATGCACCTGGTAAGTCCCCTAACAGGACATAGAATCCTTTTCCTTTTCATTCACATACCTAATTATGATTTTACCCCTGATATCTCAAAAGTGATATCTTTCTTATTTGCACTTTATATATATCTCCAGTGGAGGGTGGGGGTGTGTGAAGGGGGAAGGGGGGAGAACTTTAGGAGTTCTATAGTTTCTATAAAATGTTCATTATGTACTACATGCAGTTGACCACATATAAACATTCAGTGATTGCATGAAAGTATATGGTATGTCTGCTACTCACTTGCTTTTCAATAAAGTATATTAAATGAAAAAAATCTAGGGAACTTTTTAAATTCCTACAAGTTAAAACACAGCCTTGTCCTTCCTGGGACCCAAACCCTGGACTATGTCATCTTCAGAGGATTTCACCTCTATATTGACAGTAGCTGACCAATTGCATGTGGTCTCCATGATTTATAAATACCTCCAGACCCTGGAACCACATCTCCCTTTGGGGTTTTGCTGTTAGTGGGTTCAAGAACTCCTTCTCCTGACCGATGTGGACCATTGGAGTGTGGCCTGGTATAATAGCTACAAGTTCATCAAACAGGACAGACTTTGTTTGATACAGTTTAATATATGCATAACTTTACTTTAGCCCAGTAAAACTGCACAAAATAGGCAAATTCACATCTCCTTTATGTTCTCATTGTAATACAGCCCCAGGCTCCCTCTTGCACCTGCTTTGGACTTGCCCTAAGACTCAATCTTTCTGGAACTCCATCAAAGGAGTGCTGGATCCACTTCTGGGCCTGGAGCCCTTATTTACTCCCGAAAGCGGGTTATTAGCTCCCCCACCAGGCACACCCCGTATTGGGAAAGCCCATCTGTCCCTAGTGGATGTGGTGGCCAAACTGGTCATGTTGAGGCACTGGAAAGAGGACTCTTTTTCCACAACATTGGATTGGTACCATGAGATCCTATTAGCTATCCAACTTGAGAAACACACTGTGGTTATGCAAAATAGACCATACTCCTCCCATCACACCTGGGAACCCTTGAACACGTTACTTTCCCTTCAGAAAATATAGCCATTACAATATCCCTGCTAGGTCTGCTAATTCCTGCTCTGACCTGGCCACAGACAAAGGGTTGGGGGGTGACGTGGGTGGGGGAAGGGAGGGAGTGGGGATTTCCTCCTTTCCTTTTTTCTTTTCTCCTTTTCCTTCCTTTTCTTCTCTTTTCTCTCCTTTCTGTATGACAGCAGACAATGTTACCATATCACTGTTTTGTTGATTTCTGTACTATGTGCTGCTTACAATTTATTAAAGTATATTAAATTAAAAATTAAAAAATAAATGGAACCACAACTGTTTACCTAGCCATTGACCACATGGCTAACTGATTTTCCCCATCCTACTAATGAGTGGAAGTGAGGGGAAGGGGTGGGATTAGGGTTGCTATGTACCAATCTTTAATACATTGACCCTGTATGAGGTACCATAACATTCATTCATGGCCCTGGGTCATGAGTGTAGGAAATGTGTGTGGATGGGTGGGTGAGAGCTAGATGTAAGTACCCTAGTTGCACATTTCCAAACTTTGTGGGCATTGTGTTTACAACCCTAATTGTATGATTGTGCCATGTTAGCCCACACAAAACCAGTAGAGAAATACAAAGAGAATCTTTTTGCTAGGCAAAGGTAATACCTTTATTAGGCTAACAAAAGTTAAAATACAAGCTTTTGAGGCCTACAGTAATGCCTCTTCTTCAGGTATACCTCAAAAAGAAGCATTACTGTAGACCTTGAAAGCTTGCATCTTTCACTTTTCATTAGCCAAATAAAGGTAGTATCTTTATCTAACAAAAAAGATTCTCTTCTTGTTTCAACACTAATAATTTATTTCCAGCCTTAGAGCAGTTTGAGTTTTGTGTGGTAGCATCCCTAATGAGTATTAATGTAGCTTACTTTTTAAGAAATTTGTGTAGTACCTACTTTTACGCATGGCCTTCAAAACCCTATGCAAAACAGAAGGTGACTCCTAATACACTTTTCAAATGACCCTTTTTAGTCTGTGAAAAGCCAGAAGGACATCTGCTGAGGGGAAGAGAGTCTTTCCATGGAGTGCTGCATACCATAGTCCACTGTTCCTGCAGGCCATAAGACCATTTGGCCCTTTAAATTAAAAGCCAGTAGTCCAGCTGATGTGAGCCCCCCAGGTGGCACAGCACACTGTGAAGAAGTAAAGAGCCAATTTTCAGTCCAACCATGGATAGTTAATCCCAGCACTGTATGCACAACTGGTAGCGGGTGGACAGCAAGCACATTGGGGTGTTGGTATATGCCGTTTGTTGCACATATGTAGCCAGTGATGCACAGTGCCCACTGTGTGTGTACATATTCCTTGCTGTCACAAATATTAAAATATTCTCAACATTTTAGTACTTAAAAACCTATTATATTATAATAAAGTTTTTATTAAGTAATTAAAAAGCTTAAGACAAATGTACATTTTCAAAACAAATATATAATGTGCAGCACATAGATTTTGAAAACCATTGAGCAGCACTGAGATTGTTAAAATCTTCCTGTAGCAGATAGATTTTACAAACCTTTATACAGCACATACATTTTCAAAACCTTCATAAAGGATCTGTATGTGACTATTAATAACCATCACAAAGCACATTGACGTTGGACACTTTTTAGCAGCATGTAGATTACATTCTTGGAGGATTACTTTTCAAAGATTTTCATTTTAAATATAACTAATTACTTCTAATTGTTTTTATATATATTGTATAACTCATATTAACCGTCCTTCACACATACTTGTCACCCTTAGCATTTACTAAATTTAAAAGTTCTTACCTTAAAATGTTAGTTTGTGTTGAAGTTTAATATGAAAAAGTGAACAAGTAGTTTTTGTTATTTTTCTCAAAGAGTTTGTTGAACTTGCATGAATATTCAGTTAATTGCAATTAGCTTAAAAATTAATTTTTATTACAAAAATCCCAAAAGGACCTATTCCCATGTGATACTTACGGAACCTAGAAGTTTCATACTTCTACTCCTTCATTTTATTGTTATTTATTTATTAAAGTCTAGGAATTAGGAATGAGGAACTCCTTGCCATTTTTATGGCTGTGGGCAGAGCCTACAGCCATATTGTTTTAGCTTGAAAAGGGGTTTCCGTGGAACACATTTTTTAGTAGTTTTCACTGTATCCTTCCATAACACTACAAATCCCTATGGCAGTTAAAAAATACTCCTTTCTTTCTTTTTAGAATGATGGATACAGAGCTCCAAGCTGCTTTTCTGTAAGAGAAAATATGCACACCTTCCAAACAAATCTAAATATCTTTAAAACCATTCAAGGTGCACAAAAAAAAGTGTGAAAGTTGTTCAGGGCTAAAAGACCTTTCACAAGAGGGTATTCACTAATCTGAATTCTTTATATTTTGTAAAATATGGTCTTACAAACAATCTCATTTTTTTTCTTTCTGAGTGAACACAGTAGGAGTCATGCCAAACAAATGTAAATATCTCTGAAAGTATACAAGTTATCAATATACAACCAACATGAAAGTTATTCAGAACAAAATTGCCTTTCAAATGAGGGCAGTCACTAATCTGAGTTCATTAAATTATTTTAAATATAGCCATCTGAATGGTGAAAACTGTGAAGAAAATGAAAATTCAGGTAATCAGAAGGCCATAATTTAAAAAATGTAATTAGTGCAGCTTAATGAATAGGCTCATTGGAAAGGAGTTTTTGCCATGAATAACTTTCATACTGATAGTGTATGTGCAATGCATATACTTTTAGAGATATTTACTTTTGTTTGTGTAATGCCTACGAAAAATTAAAATTGAGGTAATCAGATGGCCATAGTTTAAAAAAATATAATTAGTGCAGCTTAATGAATAGGGCCATTTGAAATGTCTTTTTGTCCTGAACAACTTTCATATTGTTTTTATCTAACTTGTAAACTTTTAGAGATATTTACATTTGTTTAACATAACTTCTGTTCTACTTCTAAACAGCCTCAGTTTTGCAAAGAACTATTCCACTCAAGGGAAATTCAAAACCAGACCACCTTGTTCTTCTCTTGTCATGCCTAATTTATAGTGAACAGGAATTTATTTTATTTATTTAAAAGTTTTAACAGGAAGTCATGCTGAACAGACTACCACTCGATTCCAGATGCATCCTGGGGGTAGGGGAGAATACATATGGAGTACAGTGTACAATTAACAAGCATGCAGAAACATACAGAAACACTGTGATACAGATTGGAAGACTGAGTGATATGCAACAATTTAGGTTCAAGATACATCACAAATGAGCAGTCACAATAATGGAGAGCTAAACCCTTGATCTAAAGCATATCTTAATTGCAATACTTGCAATTACTTATGTGCAGCTGTTTGAAATGTCTCTATTTTCGTAAATTACATTTATACTGTACCTCTAAAAGATCTCTATTTAACTGTGCCTGAATAAAAGCTAAAGCTGTCAGTTGTGTTTTGTATTGTTTTCTTTGTATGAACAACATTCTGTGCAGTTCCTTTCATGGAACCAAGAATTTGGAGTTTTGACTATGTCACATCATGGTTTCAGAACCATTGGCACTGTACTGATAAGTTCCTGCTAATGTTTCTGAAACTGTGAAGCCACAGACAAACCTGTTGCCGTATTGGTTCTTGCAACACAAGATCCACAGAACCAGATGATTTGATACCTTTCATTGGACCAACAGAGTTGTTACAAAAGAACACAAGTGCTTTTATCTTTTGAATTACACAGAATCCTTCATCAGAAAACACTGGCAGTTGTTTTAGTAGAACATACTTTCTCAAAACCCAGATCATACAAAAATAAAAAAACAGATGAAAAGTTGTTAAGGACCCCACTGGTTAAAACTGCATTAAAAAACAACATACCCATATAAAGACAGCAAAAGTTCCATCAAAAAAAAAGCTATCCAGGTCAAATGACACTGACTTGAAAGTTCACTCCCTGAGAAAAGCTATAAACCAAGTGAAGCTTCATTTTAAAACTCCTGTGTGTGTCTGTGTTAGCATTAATAAATGGCAATGATGAAAAACCACAAGGAAAAATAAGCTTAAAGAGCAGCTGACAACTTCAGGAGACTCTTCACAAAACATAATATTTAGATAAAGTGTAGCTTGTATTTCACATTAGTTCCTTATTCCTCCTCCCCATTATTTATTGTTAAGGTCAATTACATGAACACAGGATTTTTGCTCCTGAAGAGTTTCATAGTTTCATAATTGGATATGAGTTCAGTAGGCTTATGCCTGTTAGGGAACTCGCCACCTAAATTTATAGGTGGAATTCCAGTTTCTAGTCTAGCTTTGAATGTAAACCTATTCTATTTCTGTTGCTGTCTCCCTACCTGAGGTCATAATGCACTGCTTGCAATATCACAGTTACTCTTATGGCAACAGATTGTGATGTCACAACAGAGCATTATGACTTAAAGTAGGGAGTAAGCTATAGAGGCAGATTAACTTTAAAGTAACTGTAAGGGATAAACATCATGTATTCATGCACATTTCCTCAGTAATAAATAATGGAGAGGAGAAATCTACAATATATATATGGAATACAAGCAGCATTGTATCTACTTATTGTGTTTTTCAAAGTTTTCTTTCAGACATCAGTAGCTCTTTCAGCAATACATAGTAAATATTGTTAAAAGTCTTATACATATTAAAATATCTGTGCTAAGTAAAAAGTAGGTTAGAAGACAATCTACCCTAGTGTAAACTAAGCATTCACCAGTAGTTTCACACAGTGGTGTCAATCAAATTTTACACAGTGTACTGTTCAGATACATTTTTCTTAAACTCTGTGTAAAATAAGTCCATATTACTCATGCAAAGTCAAACTTATACTATCTTAAACATGCTATATATGTAATTCTGTAACACATGACTAGTGTATGTGTATATTCAAAACCCAAACCTAACACAGACCCCATTGTAATTGAGATACTTTTATCCTAATATGTTCATGTATCAACATGTGTCCATATGTACCTAATCTGCTATTGTATTAAATAACACTTCTATAATTCTAAAACCAAAGCAAAACACAACTAACTTCAGTTTTTATTCAGACACAGTTAAATAGGGATCCTTTAGAGGTATGAATATAATTTATGAAAATAGAGACATTTCAAACACCTGCACATAAGTAATCAACTCCTGTCCTCTTTAACTTATTCAGACCCATTGCATGTTTAGAACACTGGAGACAGAACTCCAAACTGCTTTTCATTGAGAATCTTCTTAAGGCATTGTGCAGAATTCTTAGTAAATGTACACACATTCCAAACAAATCTAAATATCTTTAAAACTTTTCCAGGTGCACAAAAATAACCAGTCTGAAAGTTGTTGAGGACAAAAAGACCTTTCAAATGAGGGTTGTCACTAATCTGAATTTCTTATATTTTGTAAAATATACAATAGTTATCTTATTACCTGTATTTCCATTTTGGTTTTTACACAATTCACCATTCCTGATGGCAATTAAAAAAAAACTGTAAAGAATTTCGATTAGTGACTACCCTCATTTGAAAAGCCTTTTTGTCCTGAACACAGAAATGTAAAATAATGCACTTGGGGCACAGAAATCCAGGGGCAGAGTACACGATGGGTGGAGTGGTATTGACAACATTAAGAAAGCATACATTCAAAAAAACACTTTTACATACAGTTGATTACTGTTTGACAATATTATACATCTATGGCTGCCACTGTACATCTCATGCAAACCCATAATCACGATCCTTACTTGAAGTGAAAAGGGGTTGGGGTGGAGGCCATAACTGATTCCTTAATTTTGTGTTATAGGAGTCAGTTTTTTACAAGCAAAAACAAGGAAAGGGGCCATTTCTAAAATGTGCAGACAAGCATGGGGACAACTTTTCTCCAGAGCATGCCAGCACCGGCAGCTACCACTTCAAGACTGCTACTACCCCCATCTCCTACAATCAGGGAAAAACCTGAAGTAGTCTACAGCACTGAGATCAATATGGGTAAGGCACATTTACCAGAAATTACTACTTAGAAAAGAATGAGAAAGTGACTGCAATGACGAGCAAATCCCAGACCAGATCTTTAGTTTGTTAATAGTCTCCTCCTGAGTCTGATTTCTACGGCTTTGTGGGCCAAGCTCCACAGATGTTATGCCATCATCAGATTTGTATAAGAGCACTGTGGAAGCATGTAATTGGACTGCTGTCTGATGTTCTGCCACAGTGCTCCAGCACAATTTCCAGTGTTTCTGCTTATGCAGCCCTTCCCCTCTGCGAGCAGCATAAACATACCCACTTCTTGGCACAATAATTTTCCTTTCTGCAACTGCGGAAGTGATGGCCACTGTGTGCAACATGGTGGCTCTGACTTAAAATGTGCATGCACAGGTATTGTGCATACATATGTAACCCTCACACCACCTTTGGCTAGCTGGCATCCCTCCCCTTAAAAGAACCACTGCCAACTATATGGCATACAATTTTTTTTTGGCAGAATTTTCTTTTGGCAGAACTACAATCATGATACCACCCCTAGTGTTGGAGTGCATACCAGGCTCATTATCTACAGTGTGGGGGGTGGGGGTACATACTAAAATGAACCTTTTTTATTTACAACCAGGTCAAGGGGAGAGGATGCTAGGCCTAACTGGGGGGCCCCAATAACGTTCACACTAGAAGCAACAAGCAGAATGTCCAAAGCAGTAACTGGGATTTTGCAGTATGGCTTTATTTGCAGATGTTACTTAAAGCAATGGTGGTCCCCCAAAGGTTTGTCACTGCAGTACAGGCACACTCTTTTGCAGGACACTTTGCTAAGCAGTACTGTTTTCCAAAAAAAATCTATATCTCTCTTCCAAAGTGTATATCTGTGGGACGATCGCACACTAAACATTTTCCAAACATTTCCATTTCCAAAGTGCATATCTGTGGGATGTGCCACACACTTTAAAATCCTCCTGGTGCATGGTCTTTGCCTAGGGAACAGTGATGCCCATCCATGAACCACTTAGCACTGCCTGAAACTCCAGATGATGTTTGTCCCACCCTTTGCTCCAAACAGCCTTTGCCATTCCTTCAGGGTTACACCAAATGAGTCTCCAATCCCCAATAAATTGCTAAAGACTCCCAACTTTAACTTTAAATTCAGCACAGTTGTGGTGAAAGGGGTCCTGACCAGTGTGATCTAGCTTTATCTAGGGCACACACACCTCGGGCAATTCCCTCAGAGAACAATCTCAAATTCAGTACTCACAGATTAGTTGTTCCTTCTTCCCAGTCATGGAAAGAACAAAACGCATCTTTCTTTCTCTGGTAGCTGTCAGAATCTACTCATTGTTCTTCCTTAAGGTAGCTGAGAACTTCAGGAGACTTCCCCTTGGATCCACAAGATTTGCCTTCCCTCTCACTTCTCTTGGAGTGAAACTAAACAGTTCGGCAGGCAAACTGAAGACTATATCAAACAAGGGTGAGAAATACCAGGGCTCCCTTGACAGAGCCCCAATGGCAGACCTCCTGCCACTCTGACTGCCACACTTGAACTTCCTGATGAACATTCTAAGCTACCCAAGAGCAGCTGACTCTAAAATGGTTATGCTGCTATGAGAGTTCTAAATAACATAATCATCCTTCTCTCAGGATAGCTGAGTAAATAATGATGTCATTATGTAGAAAGCCCCTAATGAGCTTCCCACAAGCTGCCTTTTCCTACCTGCCTAATACCAATAGTAATGGGATTCTAGTAACCCGAGGGGACTGGGTTGTTATATGTAGTTATGTCAGCACCACTATGTTGTGCAAGGCTGACTCCAGGGCAAACTGCACATGTGCGAGTATCAGGCATGCACAGTACTGTAATCACTGCAGTATTATGGCTGACTCTGGTGCAGCGAGAGCACTGCATATTTTTGTTACCACTCTTGCTGCTCCTAAAAGCTCTCCACAGCCATATTGGCTCTGACCAGAGTTTGTTTATTTATCCAAGTGTAAAAATGTAGGTAGGTAATTGTCAAAAATACATAATTTCAGCCCTTCATATCTCAAAAAGTATAAACCAATCTCCATCACATCTGAGGGATTAGGAGACACTATGACAGAGAAGGTGCATGCCAGACTTTGCTATCCTAGGGCCTAAAATGGCGGAGACATATGGCACTAAAAATGGCCATTTTTCATGCAACACTAACACAGCCCTAATACAGAGGCACTTGCACTTAAAATACATATATATATATATATATATAGATATAGATATCTAGATATGTATATGTACTCTGTGTGTGTGTGTGTATATATACTCACTAAGTCAAAGAACCTCAACACAAAAGCAGTGAGGCAAGGGTTACCCAGAAATGTCTTTGGGAATAAAGCCAGGTTTCAAAGGAAGGTACAGTTACACATATCTGCATAATGCAATGCATTCTGGGAAATGCATGTGTATATATATATATATATATATATATATACACATATACACACACACACATTACAACAAAACTTCATTAATACATATTTATGAGTTAAAGTGACAGTGGGAAATTAGATGTTAGGGGTGAGCCCCTAACCCCACCCCCAGTCCTCCATAGACCAATAGACACCAGGGTGTGCCATGTGGTTATCAAGCCTAACTTTTTTCCCATTCCATGTGTGCACAGGTTGACATGCTACCGTAAAGGAGAATGACATGAGAGGTCTGATGACCCCATGGCATACCCTGGCATCTGTCAGTCTGTGGAGGATGGGGTTGGTGGGTGGGGTTAGGGGCTCAGTCCTAACATCTCATTTCCCCACTTTTGTCACTTTAACCCTAACTGATGCATTAATGAAGCTTTTGCAATGAATGTTCTTACTTTTTGAAAAAGTGTAATATAACTAGTAAATGGTATGTGTTGGTGGGCTGCCCATTTGTGGAACCAATAAAATAATTTCTACCCAAACAGCATAAGTCACATCTCTGGGACACCCCCTTTATACCTTGTAAATTTCAAGGCAAAAGACAAAACCATTAATTTAAAGTGTAATGTACCTGGTAACTGGTATGTGTCAGGAGTTTGGGCCCTCAGGGCCCTGTGCTCCCCACCAACCGACCCATAGCCGTGCATAATGATATGTGTCTGTGGGAGCACAGGCCCTCCAGGTCCCTCCCACTTACACATAACCACAGAGCAATACAGTAGCCCAATAGTCCTGAAAAGGAACCCTTGTAACACTAATTTGCCAATATCTCAGTAACTGTGCAACCTAGGAAAAAAATTCCACTGCAGGTGCAATCTATGATTTCCAAATCTGTTTTTGTGGCTTAAGCCATGAGTAGCGAAAAATCCATATCTCGCTTCATTTTCAAGATACGGGTGATGACAGTCACTATGGGTGTCACAGTGTTTTCCTATGGGAAAAATCTCAACTTCGTGATGGCATGTCTATGGAACTGATTAACTGTTCAACACCTAAATAGCATAATTCACATCTATGGGGCATCCCTTTTGTATCCTGCAAAGTTCAAGTCAAAAGACCAAACCATTAATTTATAATGCAGTGGGAAAGTTTTAAAAAATTTAAAAATTTCTAGTTTGTCAGCTAGCAAAATCCCCGACCACGAGGTCAATTCCCATTTGCAAACTGTCAAAATCATCATCCGCGAGAAATCCTTGACTGTCAGATTTTGGCCATCTGGTCCCTAGGTGATGATCAAGGATTTTGCTACCTCACGAAAGGGGATTGCTTGCAGATGGGGATTTTGTCAGCTCACGGGCTGGGATTTTGTCAGCTCATGAAAGTGATTTCAAAAACCCAATCTTCTTTCTCGAGCTGACAAAATCCCAGTCCATGATCCGATCCCCCTTTGGTGAGGCAGCAAAATCCCTGACCATGAGTCAATCATCATCTGCAGTAAGAGCCATCTGGTCCCTAAGTCACGGTCATGGATTTTGCTACCTCACGAAAAGGGATCAGCTCACGGACTGGGATTTTGTCAGCTTGCGAAAGGGGATTGGAAGTGAGTCATGAAAGAAGAATTTCAAAATTTGACTGCCATTTTTTGGTCAAAACAAAGTGAGCCAAAGGTATAGGCTTGTAGAGGGAATCACTCTGAACAAAACCCATGCCTTATTGCAACAAGAAGTCACCCATGGAAGAAGCTATGACATTTTGTTTGGGGGGAAAAATAAAAACAAGTTAGCGGCTCATGAAAAGGGAATTTTTCCTCACAGACTGGGATTTTTTAAATCCCCTTTTGTGAGCTGACAAAATCCTTGACCTTGAGCCCAATCCCCTTTCGCAAAAAGTACATATAAATCTTGGAGTGAACTGAGCATGCTCAGAACCCAAACATTAAAAATTAAATAACTTTGGAACAGATTAATATTTTATAACCCAACCAAACCACCACTGGAGTCTTGATTGGCTCAAACTCTTTCCACCCTGAAAGTTTCAGACCAAAAGACCAAACTGTGTGGTCACAGAGCAATGGGCAAAAAAGGTGTCAAAAGTGGCGAAAATGCATTTTTCAGTGCTTTGCTGCACAAAAACTGTAGGTCTGACCAAAGCTCAACTTGGCAGATCAAGAGATATATCATACCAGACTGCACATTCCAAATCTCATGCATATCTGTTGAACAGCTACAACGTTATTAACGTGCAAAATTTGGCGGTTAACATTAAAGTGCCTACTCAACCCTAACTATACTGGTGCAACCACGCCAGTATAATATATGTATATGTATATATGTGTGTGTGTGTGTGTGTGTGTGTGTATTATATAGAGAATAAAGTATGGGGTGATGTGTGTAACGAGAAGTTTACACACACTCGAGGGGTTAGATGCTACATAAACCCCGAGAGGGGTTTGTGCAAGCATCTAATCCTTAGGGTGTTTACACACATCACCCCATATTTTATTTTATATAATTGTTGGGTTTCCCTTTTTTGCCACGTTTTCCTTCAGTGACCATGCATGTGGTTTTAAAATCTTAAAAAATTTCTATTTGTCCCCATAGCTGTGGAAGTTGCCCAGAAATCTTAAAAAATAGTATAACTTATCACCGAGTTACTGTGGCGGACGGCAGTTGACTTTTCATTGAGAAGGCAAGTGACTTGGTCAGGAAGTGGTGGACTGTGGTGGGCGTATACTCTGAGTGTGCATGTTTGCCATTATAAATGCTCCTTTACACTGGCAAATTATGCCACGGCTTCCCTATGGGGAAAAGGGGAACCCATTTATTATATACATAGTATGCATAGATAGATAGACAGATAGCTAGATAGATATGTTGCAAAAAACTTTGTTAATGCTCCAGATCGGATCAAAGCTATAAATATTGTGCTAGGGTTTTCAGTTCTAACACCCCACTTTCCCAGACCAGGCAAGAGAGCAGGTGTGAGGTGTGCCTTGGGCATCTCAAGCCTAACATCTACCCCATTCCATCTGTAAATAAGGTCAGTTGTGTAGGCTTTATGAGAATGGGGTGAGCGTTAGGCTTGACAAGCCCAAGGCACTCCTCACACCAGCTGTCCTGCCTGGTTTGGGAGGGTGGGGTGTTAGGGTTGGAAACCTAAATGCAACATTTCCCAACTTTTGTCACTTTGACCTTAACTGGAACATTAACTAAGTTTTTTGCAACTTATTTCCTTACTTATTTAGATAGTATAATAGTATCCTTGTTCTATTGTGGGAACTCCCATCCCTCCATAGATGCATATATGTATGTAGCTCCCACCCATCTATAGTTTTTGAGATAGAGTAATCATATCCTTATTTGCCTGTGGTCCCATCCCTCCATAGTTACGTATATGTATGTGGCTGTGGAAGTGCCCTGCACTTCCACTGATAGGACAACGGTGACCAACTTGTCAGCATAGCCATCTTATTACCCCACCTCATGTATCCAGCACATACAATTTTTGAATCCCCACCAAAACGTAATTCTGCTCAACTGCAACGCCATTCCGTGCCACAGGTGTGACAACAAATTTTGGCCAGGATTTGAAAAATGACAGCTCTGACATACATGAGGTGGGGTAATAAGAAGGCTATGTTGAGAATCTGGGGTCAAAATATTTAAAATTTCAAAGCTAGACAAATTATCTTATAACTTTGCCATTTTACATGCTGACCCCAAATTTTCTTATGACTCCCCTCATGAACAACATCAGGAAAATGGTCAATCTCTGCCTGAAAGGTGATTTCACAAACTGACCGTGAAATCACCTTTTGGGCAGGAGCTGAGTAATGACCGTTACATTGGTCATGAGGTGGGGTCCCCAACAGGCCATGTTGAAAATTTAGGGTCAAAATCTCAAAGAAAAGGCAAAGTTATGCATAAAGGTTGAAACCCCATTGAGATACATTGAACTGCATTTACCTTAGTTTCTCATATTGCAGACACCAGTTCCAGCAGCAAGACGTGTCTTCAGTCAAAGAGTGGGTCTTGAATCTGAAACCTGTTCAGGTGAGTGAGGGTTTGTGGGGGTGTATTCAGGGGTGTTGGGTGCTGGGTGAGGGGGGGCTGATTGGTGAGGGCCCTTTTTTTACAGGTTAAAAAAACATTGGGGGACTGTTTTCTTTATTTTAGTTTCTGCTGCAATGTGAGGGTGGGGGTGCCACTAGACACCAGGGAATACCAAAATATGCAATGGGGATGGTGATCGGTGGGTGGGGGGTGCTACTAGACTCTAGGGAATATAATTTAGAATGGGGATGATGTTTGGAGGATGAGGGGGTGCCACTAGATACCAGAGAATGTAATGATTTACAACAGGGATGGCGATCAGTGGATGGGGGTGCCACTAGACATCAGGGCATATTTATTTATTTAAATAGTAATTGGTAAAGTGGAGAACAAAACTTGTGACTTCAATTTCAGATCACATGAAGCTGACAAGCAAAGCACTGAGGAAGGGGGCCAAGCCAGAAACAAACAAAGAAGGGGAACTGACATGGGAGAGCCCTGACAGGGCATTATAATAAATAATAATAAGGTGGAAGGCAATTGGAGGGTGGATTTGCCACTAGACACCAGGGAAATTGGGAAAGATGATTGGTGGATGGGGGGTACCACTAGACACCAGGGAAGATATTATTTATGGAGACAATGTGTGTGTGTGGGGGGGGGTCATGGCAAGAAACACCAGGGAAATAGAGGGGTGGCTCTCAGGTCACATTGTAGTCAGCAGCACAAGTTCAGCTGCAGTTGCAGAAGTCAGGAAAATTAGCTATTCTGATACAGGGAGTGTGGAAAACACTCCTTTCACTAAGCTGGGCACCCAGGATTTTGGGTGCTAAGAAAAAGCATTTCTGGTTTATTACTGATGGAATGGGGTGAGTGTTAGGGTTGACAACCACAAGGCACACCCATGCCTCATTTGCAATGACACAGAAGAGGTCAAATAATAATGTTTTTTGCTGTTGCTGCCTGTGGGGGGGGCATTAGGGTTGGGAACCCTAATGCCACATTAACCTACTTTTGTCAGTTTAACCCTAACTAGTGCGTTAACATAGTTTTTTGCAATGAACTTCCATACTTTTTGAGTTAGTATAATCGTATCCTCATTTGCCTGTGAGAGCACAGTGCCCTCTGGGCCCTGCAACTTCCATCTTTCCACAGATGCATGCATGTATGTTGTGGGCCCGGTACTTCCATTTCTGCCAGAACAGTAATTTCTTTCCTTTGTTTCATGGCTTGTTGAAGTTCCAATGTTATCCTATGGGAATTTCTGGGATCATTGACCATGACAGCGAGATGAAGAGTAGTGCCGAGCTGCCAACATGCACCCTGTCCTCATTCTGGCTGCCTGCTGCTGCTGCCCTACCTGGCACTTCACTGGCTCCTCATCCTGCAGCAAACATCAGCCTACTTTGGATCAGGGTGAGTAACTTGTTCCACTCTTTTCTTTATTTATGAATGTATTTATTTTTTGCAGTTTATTAGACTACGGCAGCCCATACTGAGATGCGACCTCTCATTTTCAGTGGGGTCCTGGTTTTACTCAATTTCTGTTTGGACTGAAACACTGGTAGGTTGTCATCATGACTTAATCCAGGTGATTTTAGTGGGATTCAAACCTAAGTCTCTTGGTACTCAGGCTTGGGATCAAGCCACTACATGTCCTCTTTTTGATTGTTTAACTATCTACAGTATGTGTAATTATTTCTGTCTGTCTTCCTGCCTGTATTCCACTTAGTGCAGGGTGAATGATACTGACAGCAGGTCATTGATCAATTTCAGAGACAAGTACTGGAGGCAGATTGATTCAGTGACTTGAGCACTAGCTTGGGAACCAGTGGATTCCAGGTTTAGCTCTCACAGAGCCACTACCTGACTGTGTAACCCTGAGGAAGTTACAGTTGACCTCTAGTGTCTCAGTGCAACCAGCTGTAGATATGGGTAAAAGCTCCCCTCCCCTCGCACACACACATATACACACTGAAAACAACATATTACATCTTAGTTGGATTATGATGAGTACATGTATTGTAACAAAAGAAAAGCACTGGAGAAATATATATAGATCAGTTGTGCTGGGTATTGGGAGTCGGGGTGAGGGTATCATCACTCCAAAAGTGGAGGATGTGAAATACACTAACTTTTTCCCTAACCTCTAACAGATTAATATTAGTCTGTATTTGTAGATAATCTTCTTAATTTTTTTTACAGATTATTTCTCTCAGGAGAGACCAGCTTTGTTGCAATATTTATTTTGCTGTGTGTTTGTGTGTGTGTGGGGGTTGGCTTTTATGGTCACCCCAGTCACAAAGCACTGGTTGCTATACTGCTGTGGTATATACTTACTTTCAATGTGTGCAGAAAGAAAAGTAATTTCAGCCAGTAAATCAGTGCAAAGCTGTGGCTGGCAGAGCTTTGTACATGGGGAGCAGACGGAGAGGGTGCAATAGGAGCGTAAGAGCAAACTGACATGAACAGCCTAAAATAGGACTTTATTCCCTGGCTTGGTAGTTGACAATACTGTATATTTAGCTATACAGATCGGCATATATATGATAGATAGTTAGATATATAATATTCATTGCAAAAAAACTTTATTAATGCACCAGTTAGGCCTTAAGTGACAAAAGTAGGGAAATGTGGTGTTAGGGTTCCCAGTCTTAACACCCACTCCCACCATGCAGGCAGTAATAGGAAAAAACATTATTGTTTCACCTCTCCTGCATCTTTGCAAGTCAGGTGTGGGGTATATCCCATTCCATCAGTAAATAAGCTGAAATGTGTAAAGTATATGAGACTGGGGTGAGTGTTAAAGTTAACAACTCCAATGTACACCCCATACCTGATTTGCAAAGATGCAGGAGAGGTGAAACCGTAATGGTTTTTTCCTGTTACTGCCTGCAGGGTGGAGGTGGGGTATTAGGCTAGAAACCCTAACATCACATCTCCATACTTTTGTCATTTTAACCCTAACTGGTGCATTAATGAAGGATTTTGCAATGACTTTCCTTACTTTTTAAGACAATATAATTGTATACGCATTTGCCTATGGGAGTGCAGGGCCATCCACGATCTGTGCTTCCATCTCTTCATAGATACATACATCTATGTTGGTGTGGAAGATCAGGGTCCTCTGGGCCCTGTTCACTTCCATTTCTGGGAAAATGAGAATTTATTTGCTTGGTTGTATGGCTTGTTAAATGAGAGACCAACTTACACTTCCTTTGTATAACTCTCTGGTGAAGCCACATCTACAATATGGACTTTTTTACTGGTGCCCATGCCTCAAAAAGCACATTAACCTACTGGAGAAGTTCCAGAGGATGGCTGCAAAGAAGACAGAGGATCACTATGAAAAGGCATACTATGAGAGGTTCAGGGCACTCAACATCAACTCAGTGCAGAATAGGACAGAGAGAGGGGACATGATTGAGACCTTCAAGTACTAGAAACAGATAAGACACATGGATATAGAAGCTCTCTTTAACTTAAGTGGCAACCATAACATGGGAGACCACAGTGTTAAGATGCAGACAAGGAGGTCTAGGAGCAAAGTGACAATGCACTTCTTCACACATAGGGTGGTGGAAACTTGTAATGTGCTGTGCTTCAAGATGGGCTAGAATAGCCATGGAGGAAGTATTTTCCATAAGTAGTAGTAAAGATGGGAAGCATGGGAGGAATGAAGAGGTGGAACAGACCCAGTACATCAACCTAAGGACACTGCACTAGGAGCAGACTACATTGACCAAACTGCCTTCTTCTCTTAGTTTCTTGATATTTTTGTATTTTCTACTTCGCCAACCAAAAGTTGAACTTTGAACCACATTAGCCCCCCCTAATGCAAGAAGCTGTTGTGTATTAAATGAGCCACATGGCATTTATTATGCTCTATCAGTGCCTGATTGTAACTGTAATGTAATTTGTACAGCTTCCAACCCAGGGACATCTGTCTTCTGTTGGCCAGCAAAGCACTCCAATGTTGATAGTCTCTTTGGTTATGAGACTTGTGTTGGAAAATGCACTCTGGTATGGGCTGGCAAACACCTTTAATTGCTTTGCACTCACTTAGTGAGGCAGTGATTAGATCAGTGCAGGGTTATTGCAATTGAAATAGGAAATCAAATAGCATTAGCTAGCTTCCTCCTTTCAGGCAAGGGGAAATCAAACAACATTTTACCTTCAAATGGCCTTGTTTACATAAGTACTAAGTGTGCTTTTATATATCCCAATTGATGACTTATACTGTATGCTGGAGCAGTAAAAAACATTGCCAACCTACGTGGAAATGCTTTACTTGATTACCCAATCCAAACAGACAGAGAATAAATGTCTATTGGGCTGAATTAGACTGGTTGTGCATTATGCACCTTACTTTATTTTGTTGAATGATTCAAAGGATATGTGTCATTATTTCATGATGCACATTTCGTTATTAACTTTGCAAAACTGACCTCTCCCCCTAAAGGTGTTACTAAGTTTTGCTTTAATCCATTGACAAAGTCTGTCTTTCTTTCTTTCTTTCTTTCTTTCTTTCTTTCTTTCTTTCTTTCTTTCTTTCTTTCTTTCTTTCTCTTAACTGAAGTCATAGCGCATTTTCATTAATAACAGTTTACAACTTCTGTAGTTGCCATCTGAATTTATATTGCTCTTGTACATATTAAATACAACTGGGGTTTATGTGATAATGGCAAAAGCCTAAAGGTAATCACCATTATCGAGAAGTCAAGAGTGCCCAAAACACCTCGGCACACAGCAAAACGGCACCAGGGACTTACTTTTTTAATTTTTTATGCAGGGGGATGCACCCCAACCCCCACTTAAGGATTCTCAACTGTTGGGGGGGATGAAAACATAAAAAAAAAATGTTTTGGCTCAGGAGCAAAAAAAAATGCACCAGTACCCCAACCCTGTACCCTGCCGACCAGCACTGCCAATCCACCCACCACACCACAGGGTTGGCTTGGCAACCCACCTTGGCACCACCCGTCACATTCCCTCCCTTCCCTCACTGTGTGTGCTTGCTCCCCCACGCACATACATATAGCATCATCCTTTTGCTATATTCGCCTACCCCATCATTTGGCTGACCTACCCCATGGTAGCCCTGGACACATGCACCGGGGATTGGGTCACCGTTATTGTAGGTGCCCAATTCCTAGCGCTCATATGTCAGACTACCATACAACTGTGTAGCAACATTGATCTGAATGGCACTTGTTAAGTTCACTCATGGTGATTTATTTCAATCAGTATTAAGCCATGCCCAACAGCAAAAGTTATGACTCTTCACTTGGAGTTATCCCAATGTCAGAAAATGCTGGACTTGTGTACAGTGTATAAAATTGACTTACTGGTACTCAAGCTACAGTAAGATCAAGCTGCATGGACAGCTCTTCTAACTAAATAAACAGACAGAAATTAGAAAATAAAATACACAGAAAAGCAGAGACTAAGGAACTTTGATTGAGGGTTGTACCTGTAAGAATATACAGTAAGTCTCAGGAGCTTGAGATCACGTTCTTACCCTATATTTCACTTTGCAATTAAATGGAAGCCAAAAACAAGTGCAAGGTGTTGCATCTTGGTCGGGGAAACCCTAAACACAGGTACACCTTGGAGGAGAGGCGCTGGAGGCCTCAATAGGGGAAAAAGACCTAGGGGTCATGGTGGACACATGTATGAATAACTCTGAGCAGTGCAGGAGAGTGGCTAGCAAGGCAAATGGGATGTTGGGATGCATCGTAGGGGATCACCTCTAGGAGCAAGGAAGTGATTCTGCGCTGTACAATGGACTGGTTAGACCACACCTTGAGTACTGTGTACAGTACTGGAGACCACACTTGAAGAGGGACATACAGCTCCTGGAGAGGGTACAGAGGAGGGCAACAAAGATGATATGAGGCTAGGATTTGACGTATGAGGACAGACTTAAGGAGCTCTGCCTGTTTTCATTGGAGGAGAGGAGATATGGGGACATGATTGAGGTCTTCAAGTACCTCAAGGGAATAAATAGGGTAGACATGGAGGGGATCTTTAGACTAAAGCAGGGAGGTATCACCAGAGGGCATGGTTTGAAGTTGGAAGGTGGAAGGGTGAGGGGGAAAAGAGGAGGAGGTTTTTCACTGAGAGGGTGGTGGACCCTTGGAATGCACTGCCTGGTGAGCTAGTTCAGAGATCCACAGTGGAGGGCTTCAAGAGAGGATGGAACAGACACAGAAAGTGGATGTATCAGATGATGGCCTGTCCTGGGGGGTGGGGATGGATGATACGGGTTTCTGGAGCACAAGGGATGGGAGGGTCTCGGTACCCAACTAAGGATCTAAAGTTCGAGCAGACTCGATAGACCGTAAGGCCTAATCTGCTGGCAAATAGTATGTTAGTATGTTAGTATGTTAGTATGTAACAACAAATACAGGAAAAATATGCATTCAGGAACACCACACCACAGACTGCATTTTCTTCAGTCTATTTAGTTTAGTCATTTTACATTTACAGGCTTGCCCAGAACATATACTGCCACAGGTGAGAGCTGCAATTGGCGGATAGGCTACAGTCTACTGCTGTCTGTTGTCTTACTATCAAAGCACTTTAAAAGAACTGTCAGTATTGAATACGCTGCTGACTGAGTGAACTCTCTAATTGCTGCTGTGATAGTGAATGAACTGCCATTCTACTGTGCTGGAGTGAAGTGTACAGCTGTTTCTGAAGGGTGAAACTGTGACTGTCTGTGAAATATTTGCACCTTGCACTGATTACTGACTTTGCTCAGGTTTAGGGGTCCAGCAGCAAACCAACAAGCTAGCAAGCAGACAAGGGGCCGGGGCACTAGTTCATTTCAAAAGCCCCATGCCGCACGATGTGAGCGCCATGGTGCAAGCAACGTGAGTGGGGCAAGCAACATTCGATCACAAAAAAAAAAAGGGCGTTGGATTTAAAGTAGGAAGGAGGATTGTTTTTAAGATTAGAGCATAAGGTAATGAGTCTTATTATTTATTTACCTTATAAGTTTAGCTTATAGTATACTACAGTAGTGTCTTGTAACATTAGTGCTAGTTATTGGAGGGATTGTTAAATAAGGGAAATGTTTCTATGGTTACTATTACTTGGCTTAACACTGACGGTATGGGGCTTTCAGGCATTAGGGGATAGGGAGTAAAGATAAACTACAGATAGCTCTACAAGTACATACATTAATTAGATCTACTACCACGGGTGAGAGAAACTATGGCCTATCCGAAGATGTCTTTATTAAGGCAACTCTATGGCTTGATAGCTTTAGTAATGTTTTGTATAAAGGATACCATTTTTTAGAGTGGACAAACACTATAAGGTTATTTATCTCAGGGCTGGGGAAATGGTTAAGTAAAGTGCTTCTAAGGAAATATTCTTTGACGAATAGATATTACAGAGTTTATAAAGTACTGCTTGTTGTATGTCTAATAATATGCAGAGATATTCATCCAAATCCAGGACTGTTGGTCATTAAACAGTTCCCCTTGCACAGTGCTCCTCCGAATTTCTGGGACATGAGATTTAATGATCTAGGTGCCAATCAGAATGATATTGCTTTTGTAAAACAGGGACTTGGCTTAATACATCTGAATGCCAGTATTACTGTATGTTAAACAAAATGGATCTGATTGGCCCCTGGATTATTGATACTAGCCCTGAGATTGTGATAATTACTGAAACCTGGCTGAGTCACAAAATTGAGGAATCTTTCCTTAATATCCCTGGGTACAACATATGGCAGAATGATAGAAATAAAAGGGGTAGATGAGTCCTAATTTATGGAAAATCTAATTTAATTATAACACAAATGGACATGAAAAAGACATGGAGGATTTTGAGATGTTGGTCCTAGAATTAAGACTGCCCTATACTAAGAACATTTTGATTTTGGGGTTATATTGTCCTCTTAAGGTAAAAGTCCAAGCTTTTAATTGCTTACAGGATTTGCTATTTGATTATAATGATAGCCATGAGACGATGATGGCAGGCGATTTTAATTCTAATTGGCAAAATATCAATGAGTCCCATCCTTTGACTTGCAAAAAAATCTGGGTTTAAGCCAATTAATTCAAGAACCCACAAGAATAAATATGGCTTCAGTTTCAACCTCTTCAATTTTGGATTTGATTTTTACTAATGCTACATGTAATATCATAAATAGTGGGGTTTTACCTGATACAATTTCAGTTCATATTTTGTAACAGGGTACTATGTGAAAAGCTAGAGGAAAAAAGAGCATTTGTTGGCATAGTTTCAAGAAATTCAATTATATTAATTTTATGATGGATCTGGGTGCTATTAATTGGGAAAGTATGCAGCTAATTCCATCTGTAGATGAGATGTGGGATTATTTCCTTAGTGAGTTCATGGGAGTTTGTAATAAACATGCTCCAGTTAAAACTAAGATCCTGAAACAAAATACTGCATTGTGGTACTCAAAAGAGCTTAGAAAAATAAAATCATTAAGGGCTAAGGCATGGTACCAAGCTAAGAAAAAAGGTAGCAAACAGGATTTGGGATATATTTAAAAGTCTTTGAAATGTCTATCTTAGGGAAGTTCGAGGGGCAAAGCAGCATCATTATTCTCATTTGCTGGATAAAAATATTTCAACTAATCCAAAAGATTTTTGGAAAACAATGAATACACTTATTAAAGGTGTTAAATGTTGATGGTCAAATGTTGCCATTATCTCAACAGGTGTTGGATCGGCTGAACGAGTACTTCAGTAGAACAATAGAAAATGCTGTCCTCAAAACGTAAACTGCACCACACAATATCTCCAAAAAAGATATATTGTCCAATACATAAACACTGCAATTCACATGTACAAGACATGCCATCAACACCCTCCGAATTTCAAGTGAAAAGACCAAACCGAGTCCGAGATGCATGTCAAAGTTTGAAATTTTCATTCGTCAGAGTGGCACAGTTCTGTACCTGTTGACATTTAACACACACAATGACTGAAAACTACATCCATGACACTAAAGCTAGGTATCCTATCAATTTCAAGCCACCACCACAACCAAAACGCTGCCTGCAGAACGTAAACTGCGCCACACCATAGCTCCGCCACAAAATATTTTCTGACATGTAAACACTGTCATTTACATCCACAGGACATGCTGTAAACACCCGCCAAATTTCAAGTAAAAAGACCAAACCATGTCTGAAACATAACATGTCAAAGTTTGAAATTTTCATTCATCAGAGTGGTACAGTTCTGAACCTATTGACATTTAACACACACAAGGACTGTAAACTACATCCATGACAGTAAGGCTAGGTATCCTATCAATTTCAAGCCACCACCACAAGCAAAATGCTGTCCGCAGAACGTGAACTGCGCCATACCATATCTCCGCAAAAACATTTTTTCCAACACATAAACACTGTAATTAACATCCACAGGACATGCCGTAAACACTCTCCAAATTTCAAGTAAAAAGACCAAATGTTTCTGAGACATTTAGTGTCAAATATTAGTAAAATTTCCCCATCTATTCCATTATAAATAATCTGGCCATCTTGTCCCTATTATGCGATCAAAGATCGCGATCAAAGAGTCTCATGATCAAAGAATTTGCAGGCTCATGACCAAAGAATTTGCAGGCTCACGAACAACGAATTAAAAATCTTATAAATCAAAAAATTGAAGGAATTGCAGTAAACTACCACCATGGTCAGACAGCATGAAGCCCCCTGAGTAAAATCCACCTTCATTTGACTTCCTAGGACACCCCTGGGCTGAGAAAATAGATTTTTAAATTGGGCCATCTTGTCCCTAACTCATGATGCATGATCGTGATCAAAGAATCTCACGATCAAAGAATTTGCAGGCTCGCGATCAAAGATCATTATCGAGCTGCGAATTAAGATTTTAAAAGCTTATTACTCTATTTTGTTACCAATTTGGATGAAACCAAAGGCATGGCTCAATAGATTGGAGCCCCCTGAGTAAAACCCATCTAAGTTTTACTTCAGAAGTGACCCCTGAGCCGAGATATTTGTGTTTTTCCGATTGGAAATTAAAAAACAAGATGGCGGACCTCACGATCTAAGAATTATGAAAATTCTTGGGGACAAAGATTTTTGAACCGCAAGGCTGCAAATTCTTTGATTTCCAGGTGGTACAAGATGGTCAGAACTGCATTCTTTGTTTGCAAAACATACATATAAATGTTCCCATTGACTTATAATGGGAACTTAAAGTGGCATAACTTTTGAATGCCTAAATATTTTTTCACCAAATGAAAAGTGGCATGTTTGGCCACCAAAGTTCTTTCAAACAAGCCATCTTGCAGAGTGGAACACCACACAAAAGCTGCCCCCAAAAATGGATAATTTTGCATTTTTCAGTGTCTTCGTATGCAGAGACTGTAAGTCCAATCAAAACTCAATTTGGCAAATCAAGAGATCTACCATGCCCCACTGCACATTCCAAATTTCAGGCAAATCTGTTGAATGGGTCCAAAGTTATTAATGCCCAAACATTTGACTTTAGTATGTAAGTGACCGCTGAACTCTAACTATAGTGGCACAACCTGCTAATATATATATATATATATATATATATATATAATAATATAATTATTAAATAAAGTATGTCATATATAAGATTATTCTGTCTTGCTTCAGATATCTTAGTGCGTATCAGACTCAAGCTTAAAGAAATTATGCCTCGATTATTAATAATTCCATGTCCTTTAACACGTTGCCATGGTAATAACGTCATATATCAGTTACAGATGTTCAAGAAAGCAGTACAAGAAAGGAAAATGATTCCTCAGTTAACTTTTTCCTCCAAGGAAGGCATCTCTGTTCAGATTTTTGAAATTTTTTTTCTGGATAATTAAGTTTTTAACTGCTCAGGATCAAAAAATTGCCTTTCTCTTCCCCACTTTAACATACATTTAGCTGGATACATAATTTTAATAACTGCTCCAAGGTCAATAAGGTTATCTTTGTATTGTAAATATTTCTTGTGGTATTGAAGTGTCTCTGAAGCTATATCTTGAAAAATATGGCAAATATTTTTAAACTGTAGAGCCCCCATTTTTCTTGTTTATTAAGAATGAGATCTTGATCTATATTGAAAGCCAAAGTGAAAATTATAGTACTCTCCGGACATGCTGTATATTTAAAAATGTTTGCAGTACTCTGTGCTTAACCAAGAACAGCAGCAGACTCTGGCAGAAGTAAATCAAAACTCACAGCTTGGTTAACAGGCTTTGTTTGAATAATAGACTTGGAATTAAGTTTCATAATAGGGACCGAAAAATCTTTGGCAACAAAAGGTAGATTCTTGTCTGGAAGCTTTAGCATAGTAATAAACAAATCTTTTAAAAGGTCCCTTAGTGGTTCATAGCCCTTCCCATAAAACATTTGGGAATCCTACCAGTTGCAGACTTTTATAGCGAGGCATATTTTCCATATTCTTAGTTTTCCTCTGTAGTGCTATTATGGCTTTTAAGTTTGTTGTAGTGAGAGCTTCATTTGTGACTGCTTTCTACTGAACAACTGCAACTTCAGTTTGTATTGTCTTCTGAGTTATTCTGACCTTCTCAACCTCAGACTTAATTGTTTTAATTTCTTGGTCTAGTACCTCTGACAAGTTTCATGTCAAACGTGGAGAGAAAAGTAAAAAGATTGGAGAATGAAGTAGACACTTCCTTGAGTGTTTTAAACTCCACTTTGGCTGGTAAAGACAGCATTCTAGGCATGCTTGGGAAGGGACTGACTATCTAGAGTAGTAGGAGGTATTTGTTGAGCACCATTGGAAACAGCAGTTACCCCTACCTTCACCCCAGCTGTGTCCTTGGAACCAGCCAAAGCATTCGGCTCTTCTTTCTTCTCCAATATATTAAGAGAGACCCCAGTCTGTCCTGTTGCCAGTAATTCAGAAGCTTTCTCCAGATTTATTGAGCTCCATGTTCAAGGACTTGTTTATTTATTTAGTTTTTGTTAACCGGGTGAGTGCCATTAGCCAAGACAATGACTATTTTCAGGTGCATCCCAGATCTCTATGACTCGTGGACATAGAGATCTGGTTCTTGTCCAGGTCTAGGCTCCCCAAACTTTCTGTAACAACATGTTAACCCATAATACCTGGTGGCATTGGATTCTTCCCAGATCCAGGAGTACCAGCAAGATAGTGATCCAACAGACTTTTCCAAATCCGCATGTCAATTCAGAGGAGGGGGAGGAATCCTTCTTCCTCTTCTGGCTATTCCTTCACAAAGAATTTCTTAGTTTGCTGAGACATTGGTAATAAAGACACAGATTTCTTCATAGCTTTACTGATAATGATTCAGAAAAGAGCCAGGAGCATTCCTAGCATGTCTGCATACCTGCCGCCATCTTGCCCCCCTTTGAACAACATTTCTGGAGCAGTTAACTGCAGACTTCAGCTGAGGGTGTCCTGATAAGCAAGCTACATGTGCTGGTCACTCTCCAGAATGTCATTTTTGTGGTTTTCAAATTTGAATTTGTAAGGAAAAACTGAAAACAAGATGGCTGCCAAATGAAAAAAGGATTTACCAGTCATGAAAAAGGATGACAACATCACAAAAAAAGATTCTTTTTTGAATTATACATCTATTTTGAGGTGATTACTGAGCATGCTCAGAAACAAGTTTTGAAAATGTTTAAATTAAATAACTTTGGAATGGACTCATATTTTTTCACCAAATCAGCAAAAGGAACATCTGTGGGCCTTCTACTTTCTACCCTGAAACTTTCAGGCCAAAATTCCAAACTGTCTGTGCACTACAGGTGTCAAATGAAAAACCATTAAAACCAATGGGAAAAGCATCTGAAAATTTACTGTTTGCACTATTCAGAACTCAGAAACTGCACATCCAACCAGAACAAAACTCATGAGACCATGCATGCAAACCTTTGTGTAAATCCATTGAAAAGTTGTGAAGTTATTAAAGTGCAAAAATTGGGATTTAACATAGAACTGCCAGTACAACTCTAACTATAGGTGCTCAAACGTGCCCCCTATTATTATTATATATATATATATATATATATATATATATATATATATATATATAATATATATATATATATATATATATACACACATATATAGATTGATAAATCGATAAATATATATATATATTATGGTAACATGATAGTGCTACCACAGTCAGGGTTGAGTACCCCATTTAATGTTAAATGGCTAAACTTTGCACCTTAATAACTTTGCCACCGTTCAATGGATTTGCCATAGATCATGATATCTGCCCACTTTTGTACCAGTCGGATATATGGCTGCGGAGTTATTAAGTGACATTCCGGGGCGCAGTTACTTTTTTTGCGCATTTTAGCTCATGCCTACAGGTCACATGGTTTGCACGACCGGTCCAAAAACTTCATGAAATGTGCAGCCAGGGTGCCTAATGTATCTTTTGAAGATTTCATGAAAAAATATTGAACGGTTCAAAAGTTATTCAAAAAACATGTTTCCCATTATAGTCAATGGGAAAAGTTAAAAAGTTTGACAGTGTTGCAAATGCAGTTTTTAGTTTTGCAAGTGACCCCTGTAGTGTCGTGAGTCAGCCATTTCTTTTCAGTTACTGATCACAGAAATGCTTGGCATTTAAAATTGTGTCCATCTAGGGACACAATTCTTTTTGTGTTTACCTAGTTGAGCCCTGAGGATGCTAGGCATGTCTTTATTTTGGTGTTAAACACCCCAGAAATATGTTTTTCACATTTTTGGGAAAAGTAGTGTCGCATCTGTGACACTTTCATGATTTTAAAGTTTAAATTTTTCCATTATTTCCAATGGGAAAAATTAGATGTGCCATGTGAAATAACTGTTTTTGCCACAAAAGTGTTATTTATTTTTACAAATGCAGAATGTAGTGTCAAGATTCCACCATCTTGTTTCTGTTAGTGAGGCAAATAAATTTAAGTATTTCAAAATATACTGATATATGGTAAACACCAGCAGTTGTGTTTACCTAATCGAGGTCAAAGGAATTTGATTCTGAGGTCAGTGTGCTCAAAAATGTTCAGAAATATGTTTATTTTATCCATGGAGGTTTTACTGCTGCAAATTTCGGCACTGTCTCTGCGAAACAAGGGGAGGGGGTTCTGCTACACATTGCAGCAAAAGGATTTAGTGTTGCAGCAGAACGCTCCCCCAGTTTCACAAAAATAGTGGCTTCAATTTGCAGCACTACAACCTCTGTGGTTGCAACAAACATTTCTGACCATTTGTGGGGCTAACTGACTCCAGAATCTGATTCCCTGGCCCCTGATTAGTAAACACCAGTAGACCTGCATTCACACCAAAAATTGTAAGAGAAAAGGCTGTAAGAGAGAGAGAATGGAAAAAGTCAGAAGTCAGAGCTGCGGCAGCCCCAGAAATCTGTACTGACATGAACATAATCAGGGTTTAGAAATCCTGGTATGGGGTCCACAGAGCCAGCCTTAAGGTGTGTTTAGTTTTTTTATGATCAGCTAGCAGTATAGCCTATAGGTTAAAGCAATCCTAAAGATGGGTTATTTTTACTAACAGTTTGAAATGTGAAGGTGATAATTCACTAGTTTCAATGCACATACAAAACAATTATTATAAATGTAGAAAGTGTTGTAATATCACCTTAAAACACACTTAATAAAACAGATGATTTCCTATTTAACCTACAGTAAATGGAGGGTCAAGTTCCTCGATAATATAATTTCCTGTCAGTAGCCTGAAACATATGGCTGCCCCATCCCTTAATTACAGGCTGATTTACATATGAATAAGTCTGGACTGCAAAGACTCACAGATAAACACAATGGCTCACTCAAATTAGCTTTTTATGGGCGTTGAGACATTAAGAAACCCTGTTGATGACAGTTCACCTTTAAGTATTTTTTCACCAAATTTTCAACATGGGCTTTTTGGGACCCCACCTCATGAACTCTGCAACTGTCATTTCATTACTCAGGCCTGGAAGGTGATTTTGTGGCCGCTGCGTGAAATCACCTTTTGGGACTGATTGATGAAACGACAGTGCCAGTGTTCATGACACGGGGTCTCAAAAAGCCTGTGTTGAAAATTTATGAGGAAAGTCCTAAAAATGGGTGAGTTATGTGTATTTGCTGAAATGTTTCCATGCATGTGCATAACTTTGGTAATTTTCAGTATTTTTTCTCTGAATTTTCAACATTCAGATCACCTCATGAACAGTACAGTTGATATTTTACACATCCTGTCCAAAACGTGTTTTCACACCTGTGGCATGGAATGACATTTTGGCACAGATTTGAAAAATTTCACATATGGAGTTTATGAGATGGGGTCATAATAAGACTATGATGAAAATCTGGGGTCAAAATACAAAAAAATGCTAAAGTTATGACCATTCGTTGCAATTTTAGTAAGCCCGCTTGTAACTTTGGAAATTTTGAATATTTTGACTTCACATCTTTCAACATAGCCTTCTTATTACCTGACCTCATATATGTTACAGCTGTCATTTTTCAAATCCTGTCCAAAATGTGTTTTTGCACTTGTGGCATGGAATGGATTTGCAGTTGTGCAGAATTATGTTTTGGCATGGATTTGAAAATATTCTGTACTGGGGTACATGAGGTGGGGTAATAAGATGGCTTTGCTGACAGTTTGGATACTGTTGTCTTATAAATGGAAATGCAGGGCCCTCTGGGCTCTGTGCTTCCATGGCTACATACATATACACATCCCATAGACAAATAAGGATATGAATACATTATCTGAAAAAGTAAGGACATTTATTGCAAAAAACTTAAGCTAATGCTCAGTTAGGTTTTCTTGCTAAAGTGACAAAAGCAAGGCATTATGGTGTTGGGTTTCTACCATACCCTTAATTTCTCACTCCTTGCAGACACTGACATAGGCATCGAGGGTGTGCCTTGGGGTTGTCAGCACTAACCCTCACTCCATTCTCCTATACTGTACCCTTCTCAGCTTATTTATTTATGGAATGGAGTGACTGTTAGAGCTGACAACCACAAGACAGACACCCCAGGCCTGTCAGTGTCGGCAGGATCGGGATGGGTGTTATGGTTGGAAACTCTACCACCACATTTCCCTGCTTTTATTGCTTTAGTAAGAATCCTAACTGATGCATTAACAAAGTTTTTTTCAATGAATATATATTATAGGGGCATGTCGTGCCCCATAGTTAGGGTTGAGTAGCCTGTTTAATGTAAAACATAAAATTTTGCACTTTGATAACTGCAACTGATCGATGGATTTGCACAAAAGTGTGCAGTCCTGTGGGATAGATCGCTTGATGTGGCAAGTTTTGTTCTGGTCTGATGTGCAGATTCTGAGATCCAGGTAGTTATAAACAGTTAAAAGTCACAATCTTTTGCAGTTTTTCCACATAGCCTTGCACCCAGATGGTGTGGAATTTTGTATTGATTTTTTTTTTGTGAAAGAACTTGGGAAGCAGAACTGCCACTGTTAGTGTGGTGTAAAAATATTAAACTATTGCAGAGTTATTAAGTTTTTAAGTTCCATTATATATCCTATGGGAAGTTCGACACAGGATTTGATCTCATGAAAAAATATTTAGTCTCGCAAGAGCATTTATCCTTTTTCGTGGGAACAAAATTCCTTTTTTGTGAGCTGCCATTTTGTTTTCCATTAAAAAAAATTCAAAACCCACAAAGATGTCATCCTGGAGAGAGATCACCATACCTAGCTATTTGATTGGGACCCTCTTAGGTGCAATCTGCACCTCAATGTTAGAGATATGACCCAGATATGTGTTTTATTTCCTTTTAGGAATCTTTTTTTCATGACCATGTGATAAAAAAATAATCCTTTTTCATCACTTGAGAATCCTTGTTAACACCTTTTCCATAGTGTAGTGCCCCACCCCTGCCCCGATCCCCGTGCTTTAATAAAACAGAAACACTTTTCCATAGTGGAGTGTCCCATCCCCCACTCTGATCCCCAATCCCCAATCCCCAATCAACATCGAGGATTCCAGAAAATAACATGGTTGTAGAATTAACTCTGGCTGAGACATGGACTGATGTATGTGTCAGGAATTCTTGTATGCTCTAACAGTGGTTAGTCTTAAAGGTTACGAATCTTCACCCTACTATAGAGCCCCCCCCAGAATTGAACCCTACCCATTCTAATGATGAGCTAGCAACAGTGGTTTCATTTGCTGTTTCATTTCCTGCTGTTACATTCTTATCTTAAGGATAAGATAACTATTTGCCCCATTTTCTTCCAACGTCCCCAACCCATCAAATGCGGCAATGCAATATAAACAAACACCACCTTCAAATTTCTTGACAGTCCTATTTTGTCCCCTGAGGAAGCAACAATATAATTTACAGGTTCCTGAAAAGTATAAAAACCATGTCCACTATTTAAATACATTCCATTTTAAGAGCATGTGAATATATTCTCGTCAAACAGATCCTACTTACGAAGTGGCATGTTATTACTTTGAAATTTCACCAAATACACTAATGCAGTAAGGTTTTCTAGACCACACGCACTGTGTTTGGTGAGTTACACTTTACAGTTCCCCTATTATCTGACCACTTATAAGCAGCTGTGTCCATCTTAAATGAAGCAAGTAATCTACGAAAGTAATGCACAATAGTTCAATCAATATATTATGAAAATCACAGTGCAAAGGAAGAACTTGATGATTTTGGATGGGGAGTTAACTTTTCTACTGTGTACTTTTGGTGTACCATATTCCAACACAAATTATAATTGCAAACAATTCCCAAACATCTGCTACATAATTTGTTGGTTTGCAATCAAAAGTGGATCAGCCCATGTGCACTCACAAACACTCTGAAAAGGACTTTGCAATTTCATGTGATGTAATGTGATCTGAAATTCTCAAGGTCCTCCCCACATCTGGTGCAATTGGATTTTTTTCCCTTTTCTTTCCTCTTCTTTTGTTTTATTAATGTGCTGACATCTGGGATGCCCAGTCCCCATGTCAGCATTTGACCCCCCAAGCAGTGTGGGACACTGGGGATCCCATCCCCAGTGTCGCCAAAAAATTTGCTTAATGTATTCACACCAGAAAAAAAGAAAACATTCCCCTGACATCTTTTTTAACCTGAAAAAAGGAAAATGTCCCCTCATCATCTCCTCTGCTCCATCCCCCATCCTGACCCTCCCACTGAGCACCCATCACCCCACACCCCCCCCTTACCCTATACTTACCACTGGAGGGTGTAGGCTGTCATCTTCTGTGGACCAGGATACATCTGCACCCTTCAAATCTGAACCAAGAAATAAAGAATAAAGGTAAGTGCTGTAAAATGTATTTCAATGGTATTTTAAACTTATGTTCATAACTTTGCCATTTTTTGGAATTTGTTTACCAAATTTTCAACATGGCCTTTTTGGGACACTATCTCATGAACGCTGTCACTGTCATTTTCATAACTGGGCCCAGAAGGTGATTTTGTGGTCACTGCATGAAATCACCTTTTGGGACCTAATAGTGAAAGTTCACCATGAGTGTTTTTGAGGTGGGGTCCTGAAAAGGCCATGTTGAAAAAATTCCTAAAAGTGGCTGAGTTACATGCATTCATTGAAATTTTTCTATGCAGGCACATAATTATGGTAATTTTCAATATTTTGAGTCCAAATTTTCAACATAGCCATTTTTCACACAACCTCATGAACAGTACAGCTGTCATTTTTCACATTCTGTCTGAAATGTGTTTTCACAACTGTGGTGCAGAATAGCATTTTGGCATGGATTTGAACATTTTCACCTACTGGGTTTATGAGGCGGGGTCACAGAAAGACTATGTTGAAAATTGGGGGTCAAAATATGAAAAAGCTCCAAAGTTATGACCATTCATTGCAATTTTACTACATCTGCTCATAACTTCAGAAATGTTAAATAGTCTTACCCCAGATCTTCAACAAAGCCTTCTTATTACCCCACCACATGTATGTCACAACTGTCATTTTTCAAATTCTACCCAAAATGTGTTTTCGCACCTGTGGCACAGAATGGCACTGCAGTTAAATGGAATTACATTTTGGTGGGGATTCAAAAATTTTCTGTACCGGGTACATGAGGTCGGGACATAAGATGGCTATGCTCATAATTTGATAACTTTTGTCCTATAAATGGAAGCACAGGGCCCTCCCAGCTACATACATATATGCATCGATGGAGGGATGGGAGAGCAGGCTCCTTTGGATCCTGCGCTTCCACAGTAAAATAAGGATACTATTATACTATCTGAAAAAGTAATGAAATAAGTTGCAAAAAAACTTCATTAATGTTCCAGTTAGGGTGAAAGTGACAAAAGTTGGGAAATGATATGTTAGGGTTTCTCTAACACCCCACCCTCCCAAACCAGGCAGGAGAGCAGGTGTGGGTGTGTATTGGGCTTCTGAAGCCTAACACTTACCCCATTCTCATAAAATTTACACACCTGATCTTATTTATAGATGGAATTGGGTGAGCATTAGGCTTGAGAAGCACAAGGCACACCCCACACCTGCTCTCCTGCCTGGTCAAGGAGTATGGGGTGTTAGGGAAACCCTAATGCCTCATTTTCCAATTTTTGTCACTTTGTCCCTAACTGGAGCATTAATGATGTGTGTGTATGTATGTGTGTGTATATATATATATATATATATATATATATATATATATATATAGTATATTCATTCTTCCACACAGTTCACCTGACCAATGATTAATCCCTGATGTACCCAGAGTTGCATGTTCACAGGGCTTTATTTTACTGTTTCTTTAGGTAAACCTGAAACATAACTTTAACCATGTTATAGGAGGATTAACCCTCACTTCACCTCATGACTCCAACCCTCAACAGGCATGGATTAATGCTCAGTAAACCCATACTCTGTTGTGGGTTCATCCCTGCATATATCTATCGATCTATCTATCTATCTATCTATCTATCTATCTATCTATCTATCTATTTATCTATCTTCTCATTTTACTGTGGGAGTGCAGGGTCTAAACCCTCCATCCAGACAGTACAACAGTGTCCACATGTCACAGTGGGAGTGCAGGGTCCATTGGACCCTGCGTTCCCATCCCTTCATCAAGGTAGTACAGCACTGTCAATATGTCAAGGAGGGAACTTAGGGTCCCTTGGACCTTGCACTCCCATTCCTCCATCCAGACAGTACAACAGTATCCATATGTCATGGTGGGAGTGCAGGGTCCTTTGGACCCTGCGCTCCCATCCCTCCCTCCATCCAGTAAGTACAACAGTGTCCATATGTCATGGTGGGAGCTCCATCCAGATAGTACCACAGTGTCCAAATGTCACGGTGGGAGTGCAGGGTCCCATTCCTCCATCGAGATAGTACAACAGTACCCATATGTCATGGTGGGAGTGCAGGGTCCTTCAGACTATTATACTGTAGATGCAGATATGTATGTAGCTGTGAAAACAAAGGGGTCTCTGGCCCGTGCACTTCAATACATTAAATTATGAGCAAGTGTAGTGAAATTGCAGAAAATAGTCATAACTGGGCCATCTCAAATAACTTTCACCCCAGATGTTCAACATAACCTTCTTAGCATCTCACCACATGTTCCCAGTACAGTAAAGTTTCAAATCTCCATCAAAATGTAATTCTGCGCAACTGTAACACTGCCTTTGCACCACAGTTGGGAAAAACATTTTTAGTAGGATTTGAAAAAAATGACAGCTGTACTGTTCATGAGGTGGTGTGGAAAAATGGCAATGTTAAAAATCTGGGGCAAGAATATAGCAAAGTTACGAGTTTGCTTAGAAACTGCACAACCGCACGCTCATATTGCAGTCATCATTTGGAATTATTTCACCAAATCTTCAACACCAGCATTTTGGGACCTCTCCTCATGAACAGTGTAACTGTAATTTTGTTAATCCATCCCAAAAATTGATTTTGCACAACAGCTGTGCCATTCTGCGCTGCAGATACAAAAACATATTCTGGGTAGGATGTACAAAATGATAGCTGTACTGTTCATAAAAGGAGGTGTGAAAAAATGAAATGGCAATGTTGAAAATCTGAAGTGAAAATATTGAATATTGGCGAAGTTATGAGTGTGTGTAGAAACTGAGAAACACACACTCATAATGCTGTCATTTTTGTGAATGTTTTCACAAAATTTGCAACAAGGACTTTTTGGGACCCCACCTCATGAACAGTGGCACTGTCCTTTCAGGAATAGGTCCCAAAAGGTGATTCTGTGCAACAACCACAAAATCATCTCTCGGGACTGAGAAATAAAATGACAGTGCCAGTGTTCACGAGGTGGGGTCCCAAGAAACCCACGTTGAAAATTTGGGGTCAAAATTCCCAAAAATGGCCGAGATATCAACATAAGTTGAAACCCCCATTAACTCCCAAAATCTCAGTTTTAACTTTATTTGTGAAAATCTAGCATGTTTGCGAAAATCTTGTTTTTGCAAATCAGCCATATTTGCAAAAATCTCAGTTTCGTGCTAAACACTTAACTTTTCCCATAGGAAATAATGGGAAATTAAAAACATTAATAACTTTGAAGGGATTAATATTTTTTCACCAAACCTTCAAAAGGCACATCTGTGGCCCAAAGGCGTTCTACCCTGAAAATTTCAGCCCACAACATAAAGCCATTTCTAAGATCCCGGATGATAAAAAAATTTCACAAATCCATATTTTTCTGTTTTTTCAATACTTTATATCTCAGAAAGCACTTAACTAATTCCCACCAAATTTGACACATCAAGAGATCTATCCCTAGAGATTGTGTGTGCCAAATTTCATGCAACTGTATTTCATGGCTCCAAAGTTATTAACCCTCAAGATTTGAACTTTAGCACTTTCACTCTAACCATACTGGCATGATCACGCCACTATAATATACATATACTGTACAGATGAAGCCGTTTAATGGGGACAGCTCCATGAATGAGCAATCAACCCTATTAAGCAATCGTCCTGATTAATAGATGCCCTATGTTCCATATAGTAATCATTATTCAGGTCACTGCATACCATCATTTACAACCAGAGTCAGCGAGTGAAATACAATTAAGTACATTTATTTTAGTGCATTTCTGTGCATACATTAGCTTTTTTGTTTTGTTTTGTTTGCTATGCAAGTGCTCAAAAGTGACAAAGTAAAGTTAAACAAAAAAGTACTGTATAAGTTCAGTTTTCAGTCACTGTGCTAAAAGAAAGTCTGTGATCGAACTCTGTTATGAGTCGATGCTGATCCTATTTGAAATGCAGTTATTAACAGCTGCCAGTGCTCCCCAGAATGCTATGTCACCACTCTGCATGCACCATGTCATAAGCACTCTACAGTGCTCAATTTCATCCTTGTTAGAAATACGATCGGGTACTGGAACTTCCTCTGCCTCAGATTCACGTTGTGCTTCCTGTGTTCCTACAGCCAGTCTCAGTCATTTTACTGCCTCACAAATTTCATCATCTGTAGTTTCCCTCTCAGTTTCCACATCCATGTCGATGTCCACAAATGTAGAGAACTCATCTGCAGTCATGTATGCTAGTGGCTGAACATCATACAGCGGATCCCCTGCTGCTGTTTGATGTGTTTCGTCCACTGGTTCTGCAATGCTACTCTGAAACCCTGCCTTCCTAAAACAGTGTAGGAGTGTAGTAGAGGAGACAGATTGCAAAGCTTTGGCAGCCATGTAGATGGCATCCAGAATACTGATGGCTTTAGCGATTGCAGATGCAGTCCGTTCTCTACCTTGGTCGATCACATCCTTGATTCGTGCTGACATCAGTGCATGATAGTGACCCTTTAAATTTCTGATCACACCCTTATCCATGGGTTGGATCAGACTGGTGGTGTTTGGTGGCAAAAACAAGATTTTAATGTGTGGGTACATCCCCACAACATCAGCAGGGTGTGCGGAGCAATTGTCCAGGAACAGTAGGACATAGCGCCGTTTGTACTTCAGCTCACGTTCATGCTTCCATATGTCCAGCCAATCGTGGAAGAGCCACCCTGTCATCCAGGCATTAAATGAAGAATAGTAAGCTACTGGCAGTGTAGCAAGATCTCAGGAAAAATTGCGAGGTCTCTTACTTTTGCCAATGACAAGCAAGGGGCGCTTGTCTGTCCCATCCATATTGGCACATACCAATAAAGAGACTCTGTCCTTCACTTTTTTCCTCCCAAACAGTTCTGTTTGTCTGAGTACATAACCACGATCAGGATATCCCCTGAAGTACAGTCCTGTTTCATTAGCACTGTACACACACCCGGGGCTGTAATCTTTAAGAAGGGCGGGAAGCACAGTGAGATCCAGTCTGATGCTGCACCAGTGTCAGTGTCTGATTTTTCACCATGCTCCTTCTTGTAAACAATGGAGTTCCTCTGTTTCCACCTCACCAGCCATCCATCGGTGGCCTTGAAATCTTCATGTCCAAGCTGTGTGGCAAGCTCCTTTGCTTTTTTTTTTTAACAGAGGGCCAGACAATCTGGCACCATGACTGACAGCACCACTAAACCACAAAAGGAAGGTGTCTTCTACTTCACCATCCTTGCCCTCGCATTTGCGTTTCCTTGCCAGGTTAACATTCGACTACCACTCAGTCAAGATAGCCTCTCTGTTTTGGCTTATGTGACCAACTTGGCTTTTAGAAATGCCAAAATCTTTAGCCACAGAAGCAAGAGAAGACTTAGGGATCTGCAAAGCTTCAATTACTTCACCTTGCTCTGCGAGTGTGAGCTCTACTTGCTTGGAAGCCATGATCACAAGAAGAATGCAGCACCAGGATGTCACACTTTTACTGTAAAACTCTGCAATTAAGTGGCTCATGTGTCCCTTATAACTGGATTAGAACACAATGGAAGTCAATTAGGAACAAATCAGTTACTAGTGAATTGTCCCTATTAATCGAACGTCCCTATTAACCACGTCCCTATTAAGTGGATTGTAATATATATATATATATATATATATATATATATATATATATATTGCAAAAACTTTGTTAATGCATCAGTTAGGATTGCCAGGGAAATGAGACATTAGGCTTTTACCCTAACACCCTACCACTGCCCAGTGGAGACCAGGAGGTGTTGGGGGTGACATTGGGGTTGTCAACCCTAACGCATACCCCATTCCATTCTAAAATAAGCTGGGTGACTACAGTGCAGGAGAATGGGGGTGAGTGTTAGAGTTGACCCAGCAACCCCCCTGATGCCTTCTGGTCTCTGAAGGGTAGGGGTGGAGTGTGAGGGTAAAACCCTAATGCCTCACTTCCTTATATTTTTTGCGGCAACCCTAACTGATGCATTAATGAAGTGTATTACAACTAATTTCCTTACTTTTTGAGATAATATAATAGTATCCTCATTTTACTGTGGGAGCCATCCCTCCACAAATGTACATATGTTTGTAGCTGTATAACCATGTTTAGGAGTGGAAGCACAGGGTCTGTTGGACCCTGCACTACCACAGCATGTCAGGCACCAGCACAGAGCCCCGCAGACTTTGTGCTTTGGACCCTGCACTTCCACAGTATGTCACACAGCAGCACAGTGGCCAACAAACCCTGCACTACAAAATGTCTTTCAAACCATGTGCTTCCACAGCATCTCAGGCACCAGCACAGTACCCCATGGGCCCTGCTCTATAATGTAAACCACATCTTTAAGGGTAGGAGCACAAGGTTCTTTGGACCTTGAGCTCCCACAGTACTTAAGGCACTAGCACAGTGCCCCATGGACCCTGTGCTACAATGTCTTTAGGAGTGGGAGTACAGTGTCCTTCAGACCCTGTGCTCCCACAGTATCTCAGGCACCAGCACACTGCCCCACGCACCCAGCACTGCAACATCTTTAGGGGTGGGAGCACAGTGTCCTTCAGACCCTGCACTCCTACAGTATCTCAGGCACCAGCATAGTACCCACACACACTGCACTACAATGCCTTTAGTAGTGGGAGCGCAGGGTCCTTTGGATTCTGCACTCCCATAGTATGTCACATAGCAGCACAGTGGCCCACAAACCCTGCCCTACAAAGTCTTTAGGAGTGGCAGCACAGGGCCCTTCAAACCATGCGCTCCCAGTGCATCTCAGGCACCAGCACAGTACCCGATAGGCCCTGCTCTACAATGTATACCACAACATCTTTGAGGGTGGGAGTGCAGGGTCCTTTGGACCCTGTGCTCCTTCAGTACTTAAGGCACCAGCACAGTGGCCCATGGATCCTGTGGTAGAATGTCATTAGGGGTGGGAGCGCAGTGTCTTTCAGACCCTGTGCTCCCACAGTATCTCAGGCACCAGCACAATGGCCCACAAGCCCTGCGCTACAACATCTTTAAGGGTTGGACAGCAGGATCCTTCAGACCAAGTGCTTCCACAGTATCTCAGGCACATGCACTGTGCCCCACAGAACCTGAGCTACAACGTCTTTATTGGGTGGGAGTGCAAGGTCATTCAGACCCTGCACTCCCACAGTATATCAGGCTCCAGCACACTGCCCCATGAGCACTGCATTACAACGTCTTTAGGGGTGGGAGCGCAGGGCCCTTTGGACCCTGCACTCCTACAGTATATTCAGCACTAGCATAGTACCCATGCACACTGCACTACAATGTCTTTAGTGGTGGGAGTGCAGTATGTCACATAGCAGCACAGTGGCCCACAAATCCTGCACTGCAAAGTCTTTAGCAGTAGGAAAGCAGGGTCCTTCGACCATGCACTCCCACAGCATCTCAGGCACCAGCACAGTACCCCATAGGCCCTGCTCTACAACATACACCACAACATCTTAAAGGGGGTGGGAGCACAGGGTCCTTTGGACTCTTCACTCCCACAGTATCTCAGGCACCAGCACAGTGCCCCATGGACCTTGTGCTACAATGTCTTTAGGGGTGGTACCCTGCACCCCCACAGTATATCAGACAGCAGCACAGTGGCTCACAAACCCTTTGCTACAACATCCTTAGGGGTGGGACTGCATGGTCCTTTGGGGCCTGCACTTCCACAGCATCTCAGGTGCCAGCACTGTGTCCCACAGACCCTATGCAACAATATCTTCACAGATGGGAGAGCAGGCTCCTTTGGACCCTGCACTCCCACAGTATCTCAAGCATCAGCACAGTACCCATTGACCCAGCACTACAATATCTTTAAGTCAAAATCAAAGTCATTTTTATTTCTAAAAAGCACTTTTCACAATATCAAAGCACTTGCACATACTGTAAGCATAAAACATACTAAAATCAAGATAAAATAGTAATCAGTTAATATCAGCAAAATTCTGAATTAAAACGCATCTGAGAAGGCTGACTTGAATAAATATGTTTTTAGGGCAGCCTTGAAAGTCTTGATGGACATGCACTCTCTAATCTGATGATGTAGAGAGTTCCACAGGATTGAGGCCATATATGTAAAAGATCTCACCCGCGAGGTCTTCAAATGGACCCTGGGAACCTCGAGCAATCCCTTGTCAGTAGAACGGAGTGGGTGGAGGGGAAAGTAGGGGTGCAGGAGGTTTTGCAAATAACTCAGTGCCTGTCTGTGTAGGGCCTTATAGGTCAACAAACTAACCTTGAAGGTGATCCTCCATCGCACTGGTAGCCAGTGCAGTTCACGGAGCATGGGGATGACATGGCTACATCAAGATAAGCCTGTCAGCAGCCAGGCTGCCACATTCTGCACCAGCTGCAGGTGGCTGATCTTCACCCCGGAAACCCTAGGTAGAGAGCAATGCTGTAGTCAAGGCTGGAGGTAACAAAGGCATGGACCAGAGCAGGAAGGTCATCAGGCGGAACAAGGTGTTTTAGCCAGGTGATATTCCTCAGATGGTAAAATGAGGCCTTGATGATGGCTGATACCTGTGATTTAAGTGTCAGCTTGCCATCAAAGATAACACTCAGATTCCACACCTGTTCGGAGGACCTCAGCTGCCTGCCCCGCAGAACAAGCCCAGAGGGCTGAGCAGCCAAGGACCCCTCTGCCTGAGGACAAGGGTCCACAACCAACACCACAGTCTTATCCAGGTTCAACCTTAACCAGTTGGCACTCATCCAGTCTTCAATCTTGGTGAGGCAGTTGTTAAAGACCACAGCAGCATCATCCTGCTCGGGCACAAAGGAGAGGTATAGCTGAGTATCATCTGCACAGCAGTGAAAACTTGGCCCATACCACCTTATATTGTTTCCTAACGGCAACATATACTCCATGAACATCATGGGAGACAACACAGAGCTCTGCAGCACCGTACAGGCCAGGGGAAAATGGGGCTGAGGAACCCCCCAACACCACTCTCTGAGTCCTGCCCTCGAGAAAAGAATGGGACCATCTGAGGACCATACCAGACAGTCCACATATCAACCACAAGTGCTCCAGCAATACCCCATGGTCCACAGTATCAAATGCTGTGGAGAGATCAAGGAGAACCAAGATCGAATGGCTCTTCTGATCTCTCACCATCAGGAGATCATTAAGTATCCAAACAAGCACCGTCTCAGTACTGTGCCTCTTCCTAAATCCAGACTGGAGAGGATCATAGACCTCATGGGTGGTAGAATGGTCCTCAAGCTGCAATGTGACTACCTTCTCAATAACCTTACCCACAAAGGGCAGGTTAGAGACAGGTCTGAAGTTTGCAAGACAATCTGGGTTGAGGGAGGGTTCCTTTAAAAGGGGTATCATGACCGCTTCTTTCAAGGGGTCAGGGAACACTCCCTTCTCCAATTAACTCCAGACTGTCTCAGTAAGGACCAGTCTAATGACATCCACACACTCCACCAGGAGGTGGGTTGGACCAGGATTCAAGCTACAGCAAGTCGGTCACATACCCTGGACAATCTTCATAATATCAGTGATCACCAACTGGTCAAAGTTAGACCAGACAAACTGAGTGCTAGTGACCTCCCACCATCCACCACACCACTCACTCGAGTGTACAGAATGGATGTCCACCCTGATGGTGGCAACCTTATCTGCAAAGAATTGAGAGAACTCCTCACACTTAAACTATGAAAAGGCTCTCCGATTCTGATGGCAGGTTGGATTGCACAACCTGTCAACAGTTCAGATTCCTTGCAGTGGCAATCTCCCTGATCAGAAACTCTGCCTTCTTACAGGAGACAGCTGATTGATAGTCCCTATAATGGGCCATCAATTTACGTTTGTCAACCTCAAGACCAGATTTCTGCCAGCAATGCTCCAACCTTCACCCTACTTGCCTCAAATCCTTCAAGGTCCCATCAAACCAAGGGGACCCAGGATGAAGAGTCAGTGGATTATTCAGATAGGAGCAATGGAGTCCAGGGCCCTCGATACCATACTACTATTGTGCAGCAGCAGGTCACCTGGCTCCATGCATTCCGTTGGCCTATTTGATAGGTCCAGTACCACCACTGGACCAGTGGGGGGACACCCCTTAATGGACAGTACCAGACCATCTCCACAGAGGTAGGTCTATTGGGGGGATCCGTGAAACTAAACCCTATGGTGTAATGGTCACATCAGCTGACTGGTTCCACCACCAAATTGAAGATCTCCATTCCCAGGAGGAACACCAGGTTCAGAGAGTGACCACAATTATGGGTGGCAGTGGTAACAGCTTGTGTGAAGCCCAATGAGATCATCAGTTGGAGGAAGTCTTGACCAAATTACAAGAGTTCATTATCGATCCAAGCATTGAAGTTTCCCAGGACCAACCACCTGGGGGACTCCAACACCATATCGATGATGAAGTCTGTGACTTCCTGCAAGAATTCTTGTCCATCTCCAGGTGGATGGTGGACAAGAAGAATTTTGCAACCCACACCTGCACCCGTGATACACTCGAAGGATCTGGTCATCCCCACAGGCACATCCATAAGGTTCAGTTATGTCTTAAAACAGATGGCTACACCCCCGTCCCTACAATCCATTCTCGGGCGGTGTATCTCTGAGTACCATAGAAACATAGAAGTTGATGGCAGATAAGGACCACAAGGCCCATCCAGTCTGCCCATTTCTTTTTCTACCTTATAAATGTGCCATCGTCCTTTGCTGTCAGTGACCTATCTATTCATACTCATCTGTATTGCTCCCTTATGCCTATCCCATGCCTGTTTGAAACCCTGCACTGTATTAATAGCCACCACTTCCTGAGGTAGGCTGTTCCATGCAGCCATCACCATTTCTGTGAAAAAGTACTTCCTCACATTACCCCTTAATCAGCCTCCCGCTAATCTCATGTTGTCCTCTTGTCCTGCTATTTTTCTTATATTGAAACATGTTAGACTCTTTCACCTTGTTAACGCTCTTAAGGTGTTTGAATGTTTCGATCATATCACCTCTCTCCCTCCTTTGCTCTAGAGTATATATATTGAGCTCCTTTAATCTGTTCTGATATGTCTTCTGATGCAGACCCTGCACCATTTTGGTTGCCCTTCTCTGGACTGCCTCAATTTGGTTAATGTCCTTATGAAGGTGTGGCCTCCAGTACTGCACGCAGTACTCCAGATGGGGCCTAACCATTGTCTTGTAAAGAGGGATTATTACCTCCCTCTTATGAATTGTGATACCCCTACTAATACACCCTAACATCCCCCTAGCCTTACCTACTGCTTTAGAGGTCTGCTTGGATGATTTCAGGTCATCGTGATGATGATACCCAAGTCTCTTTCTTCCTTTGTGACTGCCAGCAACTTCCTCCCAGCCTATAGGTGGCTTCAGGGTTTCTCTCTCTTATGTGCATGATCTTGCACTTCTTTGCATTAAATACCAGTTGCCACTCTTCTGACCATTTTGCTAGTTTATCCAGATATCTTCTCATTCTGCCCACCCCATCTGGATCATCTACTGTGTTGCAGATCTTGGTGTCATCTGCAAACAGACAAGCCTTACCCTCTAGTCCATCTGCAATGTCACTGATGAAGATATTGAAGAGGACTGGCCCCAGGACTGATCCCTGAGGTACCCCACTTGTGACTTGCACCTCTTCTGACTGTATACCATTTACCACCACACTCTGTTTTCTGCCCATCAACCAGTTTGCCACCCAGTTGACCAACTTCTGACCCACCCTGAGCCTACCCAGCTTGTTTATCAATCTTCTATGTGGAACAGTGTCAAAAGTTTTGCTGAAGTCAAGGTAGGTGATGTCAACTACTCCCACTTGGTCCACCACTCTGGTTACCCAGTCAAAGAAATCTATGAGATTAGTTTGACAGGACCTTCCTTTTGTAAACCCATGCTGTCTTGGATCTTGTGCCCCTATGGATTCCAGGTGTTGCACTATCCTTTCCTTAAGGAGTGCCTCCATAATCTTGCCCACTATTGAGGTAAGATTGACTGGTCTGTAGTTTCTACCTCCTCCCTGCAACCACTCTTGTGGAGTGGGATCACATGAGCCCTTCTCCAGTCTTCTGGGATCTCTCCTGTGCTCAGAGACTCACTAAACAGTTCTGCTAATGGCTCTACTAGTTCCACCCTTAGCTCTTTTAGTACCCTGAGATGCATGCCATCAGTTCCCATTGCCTTGTCCACCCTGAGCTTAGCAAGCTCTTGTAGGACCCTTTCTTTTGTGAAGGGAGTAGTGCTCACCTCCCTCCCACCTGTGTCCATGGTGCTGAGCTGTGGGCCCTGCCCTACCTTCTCTTTAGTAAATACTGAGCAAAAGTATCTATTTAGGATACATGCTTTTACAGGGTCCTCCTCCTCACACTCCCCCTTTTCTCCTTTGAGCTTAGCAATACCCCCTCTGGACTTTCTCCTTTCACTAATGTATCTATAGAAGTCTTGTCACCTTCTTTTACTGTTTGTGCTAGTGTTTTCTCAGTTTGGGACTTTGCCTGCCTTACTGCCTTCCCTGCTTCCCTTAGGGTAGTTTGATATGCCTCCCTATCTTCATCCCACTGTGTTCCCTTATATTTCCTGAAGGTCAGTCTTTTGGCTCTGACCTTTTCTTCTACTGTATTTGAGAACCAAAGTGGTTTCCTTCTTCTTTTGCACTTCCTTTTCTGTCTAACACAATGGGATGTTGCTTCAAGTATTGCATCCTTAATGCTTGCCCATTTTGCCTGTACCCCCTCACCTATGTTTCTTTTTGCCAGGGCTAGCTTAGCTCTGTTGGCCATCTAATCAAAGTCAGCTCCTCTGAAGTCCCATATTTTTGCCTTGGAATGGGATGATTTAGTTGTAGTGGCCAAATTGAACCATACCATGTGATGGTCACTGATCCCAGGTGACCTTCTACCTGGAGATCTGTGATCCCTTCCCTGTTAGTCAGTACTAGATCTAGGATAGCCCTGTCTCTTGTGGGTTGTTGTACCAGTTGTTTGAGGCCCTCCCCCTGCAGGGAATCCCCCATGTGTCTAGTTCTGGCAGATGTTCCTGCTGGTATTGACCAATCTGTATCCGGCATGTTGAAGTCTCCGATTATCAGAACCTCCCCTTTAGCTGTCATGTTTTGTATATCTTCTAACAGTAATGTGTTTATGTCCTCCCCTCATCTGGGGGCCTGTAGACAACCCCAGTTCTTATGGATGTCCCATTTCCTGTTTCCAGGGTGACCCACAGTTCTTCTGGCTCCTTATGTGTATTCTGAATTTCTGTAGCTTTGATATTTCCATTGACATACAGGGCCACTCCACCCCTCCCCCCTTTTTGCACCTCTGTCTCTTCTGAACAGTACATAGCCAGGTACTGAAGTCTCCCAAGTGTGGTTACTGGTAAACCACGTCTCACTAATTGCTACTACGCCCAGTTTAGCCTCTGACATTATTGCCTGCAGGTCTTGGATCTTATTTCCCAGGCTGTGAGCATTTGTGTACATGATTTTCCATTGGCCAGATTTCAATTTGTTAGTTGTTGGGTGAGGTCTGGCATTCCCCCTGTGCATCGTATGGGTAGACAGACCTTTTTTCTTACCTGGTGATGCAAATAAACTGCAAACATGCTGAATCACTGTTTGACCACTAGCTGAGGGGGGGAGGGGTGTTCTTCCCTTTTGATGTATGGGGTGCTGCACCCCTCTCCCCATTTGCTAGTTTAAATATTCTGCAAAGACATCAAACTTCTGCCCCAATGCACTGACTCCCTGCCGGTACTGTTGACTCCAACACAGGACCATCATTCTCGTCCAGCTAAGTCTCAGTGATGCACACCAGGTTGGATGTTTCAACAAGATGAGCAATAACTGCTGTCTTGTTCTTAATTGACCTGGCATTGCACAACACCGCCAGAATCAGATGAGTTGGCCGCGGGAGAACATGTCATTTGCCCACTCAATATGGAGCCTTTAGGTAAGGGAACCAGGCAGGGAGGACCTTTTCCTGGACCCATTTCACTCCAGAGAACCTCCTGGTACCCACAAGCCCAATCCGGGGTTAGGGGTGGGAGTGCAGGATTCTTAGGACCCTGCCTTCCCACCGTATCTGACACCAGCACAGTATCCCATAGACCCTGCTCTACAATGTACACCACAACATTTTTAAAGATGGGAGAGCAGGGTCTTTCAGATTCTGCATTCTCACAGCATCTCATGTACCAGCACAGTACCACATACAACCTGCTCTACAACATGCATCACAACATCTTTCAGTGTGGGAGTGCTGGGTCATTTGGACCCTGTGCTCCCACAGTATCTAAGGCATCAGCACAGTGGCTCACAAACCCTGTGCTACAACTTCTTTAGAGGAGGGAGCGCACGGTCCTTTGGACCCTGCACTCCCACAGTAGTTCAGGCACTAGCACAGTGCCCCACTGACCCTGCACTACAACATCTTTAGGGGCGGAAGCGCATGATCCTTTGGACCCAGCACTTCCGCAGTATGTCAGGAACCAGCACAATGCCACAACAGACCCTGTGGTAAAATGTCTGTAGGCCTGGGAATGCACGTTATTTAAAAAAAAAATCTTCTTTCATCAGCTGTCAAAATCCGCTTTTGCAAGCTAATTCCTATTTTGAGAGTGTGTCAAAATCCTATGTTGTCATGGTGAAACAGGATTAGGGCCATCTGGTCAGGGACCTTAATTTTGTTTTGCCATGATGACACAGGATTTTGACAGCTCATGAAACAGGAATCAGCTCATGAAACAGGATTTTGACAGCTCACGAAACAGGATTAGGGTTGCCGATCAGATGGGCCTAAGCCTAATTCTGTTTCATCATGATGACACAGCATTTTGACAGCTTACAAAACAGGAATTGGCTCACAACAGAGGATTTTGACAGCTCGAGAAAGAGGATTTAGAAAATGAACCCTCTTTCACAAGCTGTCAAAACCCTCTTTCGCCAGCCAATTCCTATTCGCAAGCTGTCAAAAGTCCTGTTTTGTCATCGCAAAACAGGACTAGGGTTCCCTGAACAGATGGCCCTGCCCCTATTCCTGTTTTGTGATCACGAAACAGGATTTTGTCAGCTCACGAAATAGGAATCAGCTGGTTGAGAGGATATTGACAGATCGTGAAAGAGGATTACTTTTATAAATACCCATGCACCCTGCACCCAGTACACATGCACCATGCACTACAATGTCTTTAGGAGTAGAAGTGCAGGGTTCTTAGCACCCTGCACTCCAACAGAGTCTCAGGCACAAGCACAGTGTGCTGTAGACCCTCCTTACAATATTTTTAGTGGTGGAAGTGCAAGATTCTTAGGACCCCGCACTCCCACAGTATCTCAGACACCAGTTCAGTGGCCCACAAACCCTGCATTATAATTTCTTTGGGGTGGGAGTGCAAAGTCCTTTGGACCCTGCACTCCTACACTATCTCTGGCACGAGCACCATGCCCCACAGACACTGCACAACAATGTCTTTATGGGTGGGAGCGCAGGTTCCAAATATCTCAGGCACCGGCACACTGCCCCATGGACCCAGCATTACAATGTCTTTATGGGTGAGAGTGCAGGGTCCTTTGGATCTTGTGCTCACACAGAAACTCAGGTATCAGCACAGTACCCCTGAACTACAATGTCTATAAAGGTGAGAGTGCAGGGTCCAAAAGTATCTCAGGCACCAGCACAGTGGCTCACAAAACCTGCACTACAACTTCTTTAGGGGTGGGAGTGTGTGGCCCTTTAGAGCCTGAACTCCCACAGTATCTCAGGCACTAGCACAGTAACCCACTGACCCTGCACTACAATGTCTTTAGGGGTGGGAGTATAGGGTCCTTTGGACCCTGCACTTCCACAGTATGTCAGGAACTAGCACAATGCCACAACAGGCCCTGTGATAAAATGTCTGTAGGCCTGGGAATGCACATTGGTTAAAAAAAAAAATCTTCTTTCATGCGCTTTCAAAATCCTCTTTCGCAAGTTAATTCTTATTTCACAAGTGTGTCAAAATCCTGTGTTATCATGGTGAAACAGGATTAGGGCCATCTGTTCAGGGACCCTAATCATGTTTCACCATGATGACGTAGGATTTTGACAGCTCATGAAACAGGAATCTGCTCACAAAACAAGAATTTGACAACACAAAAAACAGGATTAGGGTTGCTGACCAGATGGGCCTAAGCCTAATCCTGTTTCATCATGATGACACAGCATTTTGACAGCTCATGAAACAGGAATTGGCTCACGAAAGAGGATTTTAACAGCTCAAGAAAGAGGATTTAGTAAAGTAATCCTCTTTCACGAGCTGTCAAAACCCTCTTTTGTGAACCAATTTCTATTTCGCAAGCTGTCAAAATCCTGTGTTGTCATCGCAAAACAGGTTAGGGTTCTCTGATCAGATGGCCCTGCCCCTAATCCTGTTTTGTGATCATGAAACAGGATTTTGTCAGCTCTTGAAATAGGAATCAGCTCATTAAGAGGATACTGACAGCTCACGAAAGAGGATTACTATTATAAATACCCATGCACCCTGCACCCAGTAAACATGCACCATGCACTACAATGTCTTTAGGGGTGGGAGCGCAGGGTCCTTTGGACCCTGCGGCCCCACATCATGTCATGTAGCAGTACAATGGCCCACAAACCCTGCGCTACAAGTCTTTAGGAGTGGGAGATCAGGGTTCTTAGCACCCTGCACTCCCACAGTATCTCAGGAACTAGCACAGTGCCCCACAGACCCTGCACTACAGCATCTTTAGTGGTGGGAGTGTAGGCTTCTTAGGACCCTGTGCTCCCTCAGTATCTCAGGCACCAACTCAGTGGCCCACAAACCCTGCATTACAATGTCTTAGGAGTGGGAGTGCAGGGACCTTTGGACACTGCACTCCCACAGTATCTCTGGCACCAGCACCATGCCCCACAGACCCATCACTACAATGTCTTTAGGGGTGGGAGTGCAGGGTCCTTTGGATCTTGTGCTCCCACAGTATGTCAGACACCAGCACAGTACCCATGAGCCCTGCACTACAATGTCTATAGGGGTGAGAGTGCAGGGTCCTTTGGACCCTGTGCTCCCACAGTATCTAAGGCACCAGCACAGTGGTTCACAAACCCTGTGCTACACCTTCTTTAGGAGTGGGAGCATGTGGTCTTTTGGATCCTGCACTCCCACAGTATCTCAGGCATTAGCACAGTGCCCCACTGACCCTGTACTACAACGTCTTTAGGGGTGGGAGCACAAGGTCCTTTGGACCCTGAAACTTTCACAGCATGTCAGGAACCAGCACAATGTCACAACAGACCCTGTGGTAAAATGTCTGTAGGCCTGGGAATGCACATTAATTAAAAAAAAATCTTCTATCATCAGCTGTCAAAATCCTCTTTCATGAGCTAATTCTTATTTCTAGAGTGTGTCAAAATTCTGTGTTGTCATGGTGAAACAGGATTAGGGCCATCTGATCAGGGACTCTAATCCTGTTTCACCATGATGACACAGGATTTTGACAGCTCTCAAAACAGGAATCAGTTCACGAAATAGGATTTTGACAGCTTATGAAATAGGATTAGGGCTGCCGACCAGATGGGCCTAAGCCTAATCCTGTTTCACCATGATGACACAGCATTTTGACAGCTCGTGAAACAGGAATTGGCTCACGAAAGAGGATGTTGACAGTTCACGAAAGAGGATTTAGAAAAGTAATCCTCTTTCGAGAGCCTGAAATCCTCTTTAGAAACATTCTATTAATGAATGTCAAAATCCTGTGTTGTCATCCAAAACAGGATTAGAGTTCCCTGATCAGATGGCCCTGCCCCAATCCTGTTTTGCGATCATGAAACAGGATTTTGACAGCTCGTGAAATAGGAATTGACTTGCGAAAGAGGATATTGACAGCTCACGAAAGAGGATTACTTTTCTAAATACCCATGCACTCTGCACCCAGTACACACACACACACACACACCCCTGCACTACAATGTCTTTAGGGGTGGGAGCGCAGGGTCCTTTGGACCCTGTGCTCCCACAGTATGTCATGTAGCAATACAGTGGCCCACAAACCCTGCACTACAATGTCTTTAAGGGTGAGAGCGCTGGGTCCGGAGACCCTGCATTACAACATCTTTATGGGTGGGAGCGCAGTGTCCCTTGGACCCTGCAGTCCCACAGTATCTCAGGCACCAGCACACTGCCCCAATTAACTTGTGCTACAATGTCTTTAGCTGTGGGAGTGCAGGGTCCTTTGGACCATGCACTCTTAATGTATCTCAGGCACCAGCATAGTACCCACAGATCCTGCACTACAATGTCTTTAGGGGTGGGAGAGCAGGGTTCTTCTGACCCTGCACTCCCACAGCATTACAGGTACCAGCACAATACCCCATAGACCCTGATCTACAGCATGCACCACAACATCTTTAAGGGGGGGAGCGCTGGGTCCCTCAGACCCTGCACTCCCAAAGTATCTCAGGCACCAGCACAGTGCCTCACAGACCCTGCACTACAACATCTTTAGGGGATGGGAGTGCAGGAAAGGACCTTGTGCTACCACAGTATCTCAGGCACCAGCACTGTGGCCCACAGACCCTATGCTACAATGTCTTTAGGGGTGGAAGCGCAGAGTCCTTCAGACCTTGCACTTCCACAGCATCTCAGGCACCAGCACAGTACCCTACAGACCCTGCACTACAATGTCTTTACAGGTGGGAGTGCAGGGTCTGAATATCTCAGATACCAGCACACTGCCCCCTGGACCCTGTGCTACAATGTCTTTAGGTGTGAGAGTGTAGGGTGCTTTTGACCTTGCACTCCCACAGCATCTCATGCACCAGCACAGTACCCCATAGACCTTGCTCTACAACATGCACCACAACATCTTTAAAGGTGTGGTCCTTCAGACTCTGTGCTCCCACAAAATATCAGTGGCTGTGCTAAAGTTCTTGGCAGGCTACTGGTCACCTGCTGCAGTAATCGTTGGTTGGGGGAGAGGCAGAAGGTCTGGGAGCCTACCTTAGGACCCCAATCCTGGGTCCTTTCCACCAGCTGCAGCAAAACAAACAAACAATCTCTGCAGCTGGTCATTGAAGTCCTTACTACTGGTGGCCCACTGCAGTGATCCTTCTTTGGAAGGGAGGGGCAGAAGGCACGGGAGCCCACCTCACCACCACGATCCTGGATCCTCATTGCCCTGTGTGGCAAAACAAACAGTTTCTGCAGCTGGTTGGGAATTTAAATCCCAGAGGTTTCCTGCCCTGGCTTTTTTCCCTGCTGTAAATGGAGGCAGAGCAGGGGAGAGTGTCAGCGATGAAGTCCTTGCTGCTACTGGTTGCCCACTGTGGTGATTGTTCTTTGTGGAGGAGAGGCAGAAGGTCCGGGATCCCACTTCACCACCTCAATTCTGGATTCTTGCCACCATCTCTGGCAAAACAAACAGTCTCTGCAGCTGGTCATTTAAGTGCTTACTACTTGTGGTCTGCTGCAGCGATGGTTCTTTGGGCGTGAGGAGTAGCAGGCGTGGAAGCCCACATCACCACCACGATCCTGGGTTCTTGCCACCAGCTGTGGCAAAACTGTCTCTGCAGCTGGTGGGGGATTTAAATCCATAAGATTTCCCACTCTGGCTGCCTCCCCTGCTTTAAGTGGAGACAGAGCAGGGAAGAGCAGCAGTGATGAAGTCCTACTAGTAGCCCACTGCATCGATCATTTATTTGGGGGAGGGGCAGAAAGTCCAGGAGCCCACCTCACCACTCCCATTATGAGACTTTGCTGCTAGCTGCGGCAAAACAAATAGTCTCTGCAGCTGGTGGGGGGATTTCAGTCGCTGAGGTTTCCCGCCAGGCTGCCTCTCCTGCTGTGAATGGAAAGAGAGCAGGAGAGAGTGATGTGCTGATAGGCGGGGAAGGAGGAGACACTGGACACCAGGAAATGGTACTTGCTATGGATAGGCATGAAGAGAAGTGTCATTACACAGGGTGTGGTCATTGTAGTCCCTAGATTGAGATCGATGGTGGGCACATTATTTTTTATTTACATTTTGAGTTACTTTGTGATGTGTTTTGGGTTATGTATTGCTGAACTGAGGTGACGGATTTGCCCTTTACGAAAAAGTATCTTTTTTCTTGAATTGTAATATGAAAAAGTATTCTTTTTTCATATCATGTGGTCATGAAAAAGGATTCATAATATTAAAAAAACACACATTTTTAGGGCATGTCAGCAACTATGAAGTGCAGATTACAACTAAGGGGGTCCTAATCACCCAAATAGATATGTTGGTGTCTCTAAATGATGCCAGTTTCATAGCTTTTGTTTTTTTTGTTTGAAAAAATGGACACAAGATGGTGGCAAATGAAAAAGGAATATTCCAATAACAAACAGGTTTCCTTTTTGTTTCATACAGCCATCTTTAAGTGCTTACTGAGCATGCTCAATAATTATTTTTCAAATTTTAAACATGCAATAACTTACAAATGGCTTATTATTTTTCCACCAGACTAGTAAAAGGCACATCTATGGGCAAGTTCCTTTCCACCTTGAACATTTCAGATCAAGATTCCAAACCATCTGGCCTGTAGGCAAGTTCAAAGAAAAATTCTAGCAAAGTCAATGAGCAACAAAATGCTTTTTTGTCCTCTCCAGAACTTAGGAACTGCACATCTGACCAGAACGTAACTTGCCACATCCAGAGATCTATACTGTGGGACAGTGCATATCAATTTTCATGCAAATCCATTGAGGGGATGCAACGTTATTAAAGTGCTAAATTTGTAGTTTAACATTGAAGTGTCTTCTCAACCCTAACTATAGGGCGCAACTGCACCCTATTACGTGTGTGTGTGTGTGTGTATATATATATATATATATGTATATATATATATATATATATATATATATATATATATATATATATGCATATATATGCTGCATAGTAGTGCAGCTATAGTTAGGGTTGCCTGGCCACTTCTATGTTAAACCCCAAAATCTGCACAATGGATTTGGCTGAAATTTTGCATGCCCGGTGGGGCACCATAGATATCTGGATCTGACAAGTTGCGTTACATTTGGATGAGCAGTTGCAGAGCTGCAGAGCTGTAGAGCACCACAAAATGTGCAAAAATGGGGGGGTGCGTGTTTCTTTGCGCGTGTCAACAGTTCCTACGATTAGTCTGTTTGGTCTGACGTCATATGGGAAGATGCAGTCTGGGTCAATGATGTGCCTTTTGAAGATTTGGTGAAAAAATATTAAACTGTTCAAAAGTCATTCAAAAAACAAATTTCCCATTATAGCCAATGATAAAAAAATATATGTGCCTCATGAAAGCTGCCGCCATTACATTATACTGTCACAAATGGCCCTTTTACTGTCATGCAGTGGCCATCCTGTTTTCAGTTAATAAGACAGAAAAATGCCTGCCATTTAAATTTGGGACTCCCTAGGAAAACACTGACAGTTGTGTTTACCTAGTCAGGCCCTTAGGATCACAGCACTATCTTTTTTTTGGTGGGGGGGGCCCAGAAATGCCGTTTCGGTGATCAGACCACCCATAGTGTCATAAATTGCAACAGAACAGATGCAGCACTTTTGCAAATCATGAAAGTGCTGTGCCCATTCTATCGCAAATTTTTGAGAAACTGTCGCAAACTTGCAAAAAAACGGCACTCAAAAAGAGCAATTCTTTGCCACCCTGCAGCATCAAAATGGTTGGGCCTTTTGGGCTACAGTTTGCAAGGTGGCAAGCCCTGGTCCCACAGATATGTCTTTTGGTGGTTTGGTCCCAAAACATTCAATGGGCCCATAGTTACAGCGCTCCAAAGTTGAGAAATTTCCCATAGGCTAACACTGCTGCACCCGTAGTGACTTTCAACACTTGTATCTCGGAAATGATTCAAGATATGGATTTTTCATTCTGCGCAGCTTAGTCCACCTGTAGGTGGAGGTTCTGAAGTCATGATTACAACAGCAATGAAGTTTTTTTCATAGTTTCTATGGTTACAGATATATTGCCAAATTACTATTACAAGGGCCCCTTTTCAGTACTATAGGGCTGCTGCATGGCTCTCTACTTATGTGTAAGTGGGAGTGCAGGGCCCAGAGGGCCTGTGCTCCTACATACACACACCATTATGCAAGAACTGGGCATCATGCAGGGAGCGCAGAGTCCAGAGGGCCTGCGCTCCCACAACCACATACCAGTTACCACTTGCATTACACTTTCTCAAATATAAGGGAAATTCATTGCAAAAACGTCATTAATGCATCAGTTAGGGTTGATAGCACAGTGACTAAAGTATGGAAATGTAATGTTAGGGTTACCCCCCACCCCACCCACACACTCCACACACAAACAGACATTGGGGTGTGCCATGGAGTTGTCAGGCCTTACTCTCATCCCTTTCTCCTATGCTGTAGCATGTCAACCTGTTTACATATGGAATGGGGTAAGAGTTGGGCCTGATGGCCCCATGGCACACCTCGACATCTGTTGATGTGTGGAGTGTGAGTGTGGGGGTTGGGGGGGTAACCCTAACATCACATTCCCATACTTCTATTTCTGTGCTATCAACCCTAACTGGTGCATTAATGAAGCTTTTTGCAATGAATATACAGTATAGATATATATAATAGATAAACCACTCTGAGGTGTGTGGTCGCGCTCTGATATACACATGCCTTGGTGTGCATTGCTACACACGAGGCCGCATATATACACATATACATATAGATATAAGATATATATGATATAAATACGGAGATAGAGAGATAGATAGATTGATTGATTAAATTACACTTGGTACATTTTCCAATTGTACCGCAAAGTGTTTATATGGGATAGGTCAGCTGATGTCTAACTTCAGTTCTATGAAATGAGTGCCTGGTTTAACTATGGACAGATAAGCATCCCTCAAAACCAAGATGCGTCTTACAAACCAATTTCTTAGTTTTCCAAATCCCTGTTTTATTTTGTAACTCATTTAGAGTTGGTAAAAAAAATAAATTCAACTGATAGGGCAGGTAGTATGCATTCTATAAAACACCAAATGCTAATTAAAAGGAAAGGGTGCTCAGAATGCCTAAACTTGAGATTTCTGCATTTTTTTCAGCATGGAAAGAAGCCTTGATGAGTGACTAAAGTTTTTTTTTGATGAAGCTGAGATGAGTCAAGAGAATCCTGCTGCTACTAGATGGGGATTGCTCCTTGGTTCTTGCGGGGGTCCCAGTGTTCATTAAAAGAAACCAGCTGCTTGGTGGAAAGACTCTCTTTCCCACTTCCAATCCTCTTATATACAGCTGAAGAGAGTATCTAACCTCTGTCTCCCACTGCAAGACAACCAGATACTGTACCTGTCAGTTATTATGGATGGGAGCTTCCAATATAAAATCACAATAAATTCTCTGACTTGAAATACAGAATGGTTTGTTTGTATGTTGGGGGTGGGGTATACAGGTCGAGAAGCTTCAACACATGTCTAGTCCTTTAACAGCTAAACTTTCAAAGAATTAGATGCAATTTAAAAAAAAAATCATGGTTGGAAAATGTAAATCAAATTTCTATTACTGCATGCTTGTTTCAGTATTCTACAATATTTGCATTTAAGGCCTTGGATTAATAGTAATCATCACCCCCATTATGTATCTGTGTGTACGGATGAAATAGATGCACACTGAAAAAGATGAGTACAGTATAGTATGTAATATGAAGTTACTGATAACTGAGCTGTCCATATGAGGGAAATACATCAAGTCGAACACAGTTTGGAGCTGTCCCAAAGTGCAACCAAACCCTGCCTATGGTTAAGAAAGAAAGAGCGATGTAACTCACTGACATCCAACATCAGATGCCAACATGTACTGCCATCAGCACGCAGTGAGGTTTCGGGAGAAATGATATGAATATGGAGCCTACACTGCATGAACTAAAAAATATAGTATGTTGTGAGCTGCTATTAGATTCTGATTTTTGTTGTTGTTCTACTACTGCTACCTAATCTGTTTGTTGTGGGGCCCTTTTGACCTACATATTACTTGTAGAACTGCCTGCAACATCTGAGACATACAAAATGAAATTCATGTGAAGATGTGCCCCTGATGTTCTTTAAATTTTGATTGTGATGGTTTCTAATTGTTTTAAATTGTCATATACTAGTGATTCTATGGTTGTATTGTGTAATTTGTATTTATTCTGTACAACTGGCCGCTTGTAAAAATGGACTATTTAGCCAGTCTATCTATCTATCTATCTATCTATCTATCTATCTATCTTTCTATCTATCTATCTATCTATCTATCCTAGAATCACAGAATCTTGGTGGCACAAAAGGACCACAATGGCCCATTGAGTCTGCCCCTTCTCCTCCCCTTACCCATCTCCACTGTTTCCCCCTTCCCCTCACTTCCCGACCCCATATGTCTGTCCCATGCCCTCTTGAGTCCCTCTACCATTTCAGCCCCCACCACCCCCTCTAGCAGTCTGTTCCAGGGCTCCTCCACACTCTCCATAAAAAATGCCCCCCTCACATTGCCCCTGTACTTTCCTCCCTCTAATTTTAGGCTATGCCCTCTTGTTATAGCCCCCTCCCTTCTTTTGAGTAAGCTCCCCTCCTTCACTTTAATGATCCCCCTCATATACTTAAAAGTTTTTATCGTGTCACCCCTCTCCCTTCTAGTCTGTAATGTGTACAGATCCAGCTCCTTGCATTTCTGCTTGTATGGTTTCCCTTGCATGCCATGCGCCATTTTGCACAGGTGCAGTCTCCAGAACTGGACCCCATACTCCAGGTGTGGCCTCTTCAAGTCTTTGTAAAGAGGCATCAGTACCTCCCTCCTCCTACTTCTAATGCCTCCCAATGCATGCCAACATTCCACTTGCCTTCCCCACTGCCCTGCTGCACTGGTTACCTACCTTAAGGTTGCTTGATATTATAATTCCCCAGATCCCTCTCCTTTGCTCAGTAATTTTGATTTCCTCCCCCCAAGAGAGTATGCTGCTTGTGGGTTTTTGCATCCCAAGTGCATCACCACACACTTCTTGGCATTGAATTTCAGTTGCCAAGTTTCTGACCACTCCTCAAGAATCTTCAAGTCCTGCCTCATGGCCTCCACTTTCCTGGGATGTCCACCCTACCGTGTATTTTTGTATCATATGCCAATATTCACACCCTTCCCCCAGAGCTTCTGATATGTTGCTGATGTAGCTGTTAAAAAGGAGGGGTCCCAGCATTGACCCCTGGGGCACCCCACTCGTCACCCTCCCTACTGTGGAGTGCACCCCATTAACCACTGTTCTCTAACTTCTTCCCTCCAACCAGTTTTCCACCTAGCTAGTTATTTTCCTACCTACCCCTAAGCTTCCCAGTTTATTTACTAGCCTTCTGTGAGGTACGGTGTTGAAGGCCTTACTGAAGTCCAGATAGGCTACATCCACCACCCCTCCATGATCCACCACCTGTGTCACCCAGTTGAAGAATTCAGGTTTGTCTGGCATGACCTCCCATTCATGCAGCCATACTGCCTATCGTCCTGCAGGCCACTGTCCACCAGGTAGTCCACCACCAGTTCCTTTATTAGTGCCTCCATCACCTTCCCCACCACCGATGTGAGGCTAACTGGGCGATAGTTCTCCACCACCTCCTTGCTGCCCCCCTTGTGCAGTGGCACCACATCCGCCCTCTTCCAGTCTCCCAGCATTCACTCTGTATCCAGGGACAAGTTGAATAGTCTCATCAGTGGGACAGCAAGCTATTCCTTCAGTTCCCAGGGTACTCTCAGGTGCAAGCTCTCCAGCCCCATTGCCTTATCTACCTTTACCCTGACTAATTCCTCCCTTAGAAATGAATGAAAAAGCTCTCATGACATGCAGAGATTTCATAGTGATATTCACCAGTTTATTGTGGCTGACTACCTGGACAGTAGCCTCTCCCCAATTTCTTCCTTACCCTGTCTACACTGAAAGGTCTAGGATCCACTCTTTTGTCTTTCCAGCCCTTTCTCCCAAGCTTGGGTCCCTGCTCCTCCCCCCCACGTGAAGACCAAGCAAAAACGGCTATTTAGCATTTCTGCATTCTCAAAGTCACCCTCCAGCTGCATTCCTTCTTCCTCTCTCAACTTTACTATCCCGTGCCTTGCCTTGCCCTCCTTCTTTCCCCCACATATCTAAAAAAAGTGTTGTCACCCCTTTTGGTCTGCTTAGCTATTTTCTCCTCAGTATTTGCGTTAGCCCTCCTAGTCTTCTGCCCTGCTATCCTCCTCTTCTCACTGTCTACATAGTATCCACTATCTATCTTACTATCCATCTGTCTGTCTGTCTGTCTGTCTGTCTGTCTGTCTATCTATCTATCTATCATAAGAATATAAAAATTTGCCAGCAGAGGAAGACTGTGTAGTCCATCTAGTCTACCTGAGATGTCTAACCCCCCATCTAATGCTTTTGTTAAGGTGACTACATTGACTGTCCCATGCCTGTCTGAATTCTCTGACAGTCTTAGTCACCACCACCTCTGGTGGCAGGCTGTTCCAAGGGTCCACAACCCTCTCTGTGAAAAAGTACTTCCTAACATTGGTTCTGAATTTACCACCAACCAGGTGTAAGTTGTGCCCTCTTGTACATGCAGTCCTATTTTCCTGAAAGAGGTTACCGGTATGTACTGCATTTATCCCTTTAACGATTGTAAAAGTTTCTATCATGTCTCCTCTGTTCCTTATCTGCTCTAGAGAGAATAGATTTAACTGGTGGAGCCTATTTTCATAAGGTTCGTAGTGGTTGCCCCTGCACCATCTTTGTGGCTGTCCTCTGCATGGATTCCAGATGATCTATGTCCTTTTTAGATATGGCCTCCAGAACTGCACACAGTACTCCAAGTGAGGCCTCACCAAGGACCTACAGAGTGGGATGATTACCTCAAGCTTTCTGCTAGTAACACTCCTCCCTACCTATGCATCCAAGGATGTAGCTTGCCCTTAGGTGCTGCTTTTTCGCATTGCTTTCCTACCTTTAAATCATCCAGTATCATTACTCCCAGATCCCAATCCATCTTTGTATTTTCCAATTGCTGCCCTCCTAGGACACAGTTATTTCCTGGGTTCCTCTTACCAAAGTGCATTACCTTACACTTTTTGGCATTGAATCTTAACTGCCAGTTCTTGGACCATTCCTTCAGCCTTCTTAGATCTGCCTCCATTCCTTGAACCCTTTCCTGTGTATCCACCCTATTGCAGAGCTTTGCATAATCTATGAACAGGCAGACTTTCCCTTTTGGACCCTCAGCAATGTCACTGATGAATATGTTGAGAAGGATTGGGCCAAGCACTGATCCTGTGGAAACCCACTGGTTACTCTCCCCTCCTGCAATACGGTGCCATTTACAATAACTCTCCGAGTCTTGTCCTGTAGCCAGCTTTTTATCCAGTTGACCACTTTCTGACCTACGCTTGTTTGCTCCAATTTATTTGCTAGCATTCTGTGTGGAACCATATCAAAGGCTTTGCTGAAATCCAGATATGTTATGTCCACAGCCGCACCTTGCTCCACTGTTCTTGTAACCCAGTCAAAGAATTCTATTATATTTGTTTGGCATGAGCATCTTGCCATGAAGCCATGCTGCTTCTGGTCAAGTTCCCACTTTCTTTTAGGTACTCCACTGCCCTTTCTTTAAGCAATGTCTCCATTATTTTACCCACTACTGATGTCAGGCTTACTGGGCAGTAATTTTCTGCTACCTCCCTGCAACCGCTGTTGTGCAATGGCAAAACTGTGGCCCTTCTCCAGTCCTGTGGTACTATGCCATCTTCCAGTGACTTGTTAAATATTTTGGCTAATGAGGTTGCAAGTTCCTCCCTTAGTTCCTTCAGAACTCTTGGGTGTATTCCATCCGGCCCCATTGCCTTGCCCACCTTTAATTTAGACAGCTCCTCTAGGACCCTTTCTTTTGTAAAGGGGCTGGTGTCTACTCCCCTGTTATAGAGATGTGCATGACTTGGCTTGTGCTAGACCATAAACTTTGTCTTCATGGGTGAAGACTGAGCAGAAGAATTGGTTGAGTACTTCTGCCTTGTCTTTGTCATTCTCCACCAACTGTCCCTCTTTAGTTGCTAACCTGGTTATTCCTCCCTTACTTTTTCTTTTTTCCCATGTACAACAAAATAATGCTTCATCCCCCCTCTTCACTCCCTGTGCTATTATTTCCTGTATCTGGGCCTTGGCTACCCTAATTGCTTTTCCTGCTTCCTTCAGTTTAATCCTGTATTTATCTCAATCCTTCTCAGATTTGGTCTCCTTGTACTTTTTATAAGCTTTTTTCTTATCTTTAATTATAGTGGACACCTGTTTGGAAAACCAGAGTGGGTTCTTTTTATTTTCTGGATTTATTTATTTGTTTTGTGCATTGTGCTGTGACTGTAGTCAGTGTTTTTCAGTTTTATCCAGGTGTCTTCCACATTCCCTGTGGCATCAGTTACCAGCAGTTCTTTATTACTATCCATCATTCTTGTGAAATTTAATTTTCTGAAATTGAGCACCCTGATTTTGGCATGACAAGGGTTCTCTGTGTTGTTAATCAAGAGCCAGACTGACCTGTGGTTGCTGGTGCCCAAGTTATCCCCACTTGCACATCTGGCACCCTGGCACTGTTTGTGAGTACCAGGTCCAGAATAGCAGATTCCCTAATGGGGGACTCTATCAATTGATTAAGTCCTGGCCCCCGTAGTGTGATGAGGAACGCTCTACTCCTCTATGAGGAGGCAGTGAAGGTGGACCAGGCTACATCTGGTAGATTTAAGTCCCCAACCAGTAGTCACTCACCTTTGTCGGCCATCATCAGTATGTTTTCCAGGAGGTCTTTATCCTTCTCAGTCTCCTGGGTAAGGGGTCTGTAGATAACTCCTACCTGGGTAGGGTCCCTGTTACCAGCTCCCAGAAGGATCGATAGGGCCTCTGCAGCACTGTGCAGTCTCTGTATTTCAGAGAGAGAGAGAGAGAGATCCATCCATCCAACCCCATACACCTTTCTTTCCCTTGCAGTCTTTCTCCTGAAGAGAGTGTATCCAGGGATAGCCACATCCCAGGTGTGGATCTCTGTGAATCAAGTCTCTGTGATAGCAACCCAATCAAAGTGGGCCTCGGCCATCATGGCAGTGAGGTCTGGGATTTTGTTTGGAAGGCTACGAGCATTAATGTACATCACCTTCCATCCCTGGTTAGTCCTGCTTGCTGCATGATTACTCTCTTTACATTTTGTGTCCTTATTGCACTTTCCATTTCTAGTGCATTTGGAACACTTTTGTGGAATTCTAAAACCTTTGTCACATGTGGTAGTTGTGATGTAACATCCCAGTGCCATCGACATGTTTGATGATGGGGGAAGGGCATCAGCTGGCCCATAAGATGTAACGGTTGCTGGTGCCCCTTCCCCTCCTACTATTTTAAATGATTGATGAAGATGTTGAATTTTTGACTGACAGCATGACCCCTCCTTTGTAAGGTGCAGGCCATGAACCTAAATAACTCCCTTTCCCAGAAGTTCTGCCAGTTCCTGATGTAGCCATGTTCTGTATCCTGATACCAGTTTTTAAGCCAGGTATTAAGCTCACAAATGTCCCCCACTCTGATCATTTGCCTGTTAGTGCCCCTTTCCCACAGAGGCAGACTCTCTGAGAAGGAGATGCTGGATAAAAGGGAAGTTAGTTTTTTGCTGAGTTTTGTTAGATTTTGCTTAGTCTCTTCCACAGACTAACAAGCTAGGTCATTTGTGCCAAAATGAATTAGAATGTGTGCATCCTGCTTGGTGTTGCACATAATGCCCTTGATGCGATCTGTGTCCCTCCACGCCAGTGTTCCTGGGAGGCATCTTACTGCAATCTCTGATCAGCCACTTTAGTGGATATGAGACTCTACTCCACCTATCACAGAGTCTCCTATTATGGTATTTTTGACTATCTCATTGTTTACTGCTTATCACTGTTGTATTTTTTATTTTTACTGTACTTCCAGTTTCCCCCCTCCCCCTGGTTGCACCTGGAAATAAGCCTCAGCTCTGTGTGCCTTTCCCAGTTATCAACTTTAAATAAATGCATAAATAAATAATTAGTATGTGCATTTTTTTGTCTTTGGTGACCTTTGATTTGGTTAGCTTCTCTGTTCGATGTTTGTGGTCCTCTTCCACTGGATTGCCTGGCTCAGCAGTAGGTATGGATGCCAGTAGGACCTATTTGATCTGTGAATTGGTTTTGGAGTCACTGTGGGATTGGTCTTTGGCTTAGCTTTGCTGTTTCTAACTAAATGCCATCCCCTGGTCTGTCTGTCTGTCTGTCTGTCTGTCTGTCTGTCTATCTATCTATCTAGCTATCACAGCAGCCATACTTACATGATTTAAACTATTACCTTGATTTAGCCTTTGTCTCGGCTATGTAATAATTATGTACTGTATATTTATATATAGTCTGATCAAGCATTTTAGCAAAACAGGACTTTTCACAGGCAGTTTTTGCAAAATGCATTGAGTGCCATGTCAGCATTAACTCTCTGTTCTGTCTTCTTGTAAATATCTAACGAGTGATGATGTGAGCTGTATGTGGGACTGGCACAAAGCGCTCAGTGCACTCCCAACTCTGAGTTTCCTGGCACAATTCTGGGATTGTTCTGCGACATGCAGGATGAAGTACCTTTCTGTACAGAATATTATAAATTATATATGAGTTTTGAGGGAAATGCCATGTCAAAAACTCAAGTCAAACTCATTAGAGTTGTATCAACTCAAAACCAAGAATGTGTTAGTGCTGGAATGAATTCAGCTGTGCAGTATCCAGCTGTATTGATTTTATAAAGAGAAAAAGTTCATACACCCTCAGCAACATAAGCACATAAATGATTACTGCCTTCTCTGTCATGTGTATATTCATATATATATATATATATATATATATATAGTCCAATCAAGCATTTTAGCAAACATAACTTTTCACAGACAGTTTTTGCAAAATGCATTGAATGCCATGTCAACATCAACTCTTTGTTCTGTCTTCTTGCAATTATCTTGTGGGGGATGATGTGAGTTGTATGTGGGACTGCCCCAAAGAGCTCAATGCACTCCTGTCTCTGAGTTTCCTGAAACAATTCTGAAATTACTCTGCAAACATGTAGGATGAAGCATCCTTATGTACAGGATAATAGAAATTATATATGAGTTTTGAGGGAAATGCCACATCAAAAATGCTAGTCACACTCATTAATGTTGTATCAAATCAAAACAAAGAATGCATTATTGTTGGAATGAATTCTGCTGTGTAGTACCCAGCTATATTGCTTTTATAAAGAGAAAAAGTACATACACCTTTGCCAACATAATCATATACTTGATTACTGCCTTCTCTGTCATGTGTATATTTATATATAGTCTGATCAAGCATTTTAGCAAAACAGGACTTTTCACAGGCAGTTTTTGCAAAATGCATTGATTGCCATATCAACATCAACACTTTGTTCTGTTTTCTTGCAAATGTCTTGTGGGGGATGATGTGAGCTGTATGTGGGAGTGCCTCAAAGCAATGCACTCCCCTCTCTGAGTTCCCCAACACAGTTCTGGAATTGTTCTGTGAACATGTAGGATGAAGCATCCCTATGTACAGGATATTGGAAATTGTATATGAGTTTTGATGGAAATGCCACGTCAAAAACGCCAGTCACACTCATTACTGTTGTATCAAATCAAAACAGATAATGCATTAGTGTTGGAATGAATTCTGCTGTGTAGTACCCAGCTATATTGCTTTTATAAAGAGAAAAAGTTCATATACCTTTGATAACATAATCATATAATTGATTACTGCCCTCTCTGTCGTGTATAATTTATATATAGTCTGATCAAGCATTTTAGCAAAACAAAATTTTTCACAGGCAGTTTTTGCTAAATGTGTTGAGTGCCATATCAACATCAACTCTCAGTTCTGTCTACTTGCAAATATCTTGCAGGTGATGATGTGAGCTGTATGTGGGATCAGCTCAAAGTGCTCAGTGCACTCCTGTCTAGGAGTTTCCTGATACAATTCTGGATTGTTCTGTGGACATACAGGATGAATCACCCTTCTGTACAGGATATTAAAAATTATATACAAATTTTGAGGGAAATGCCACATCAAAAGTGCCAGCCAAACTAATTACTGCTGTATCAACTCAAAACAAAGAATGCATTAGTGCTGAAATGAAGTCACCTGTCAAGATGAATAACTCGGAGATTTGTAGGAGGGCAGCAGCCAAGGTCAACAGGTTGCGGGGATGCATTGCTAGGGGGATCACCTCCAGAAGGAGGGAAGTGATACTCCCTCTGTATAACTGCTTGGTGAGGCTGCACCTTGAGTACTGTGTGCAGTTTTGGAGGCCACACTTAAAGAGGGACATTAAACTCCTGGAGAGGGTCCAGAGGAGGGCAACCAAAATGATTTGGGGCTTGGGGGACAGGACCTATGAGGAGAGGCTTGAAGAGCTAAATATGTACACATTGGAAGAGAGAAGAGACTGGGGGGACATGATAGAGGTCTTCAGGTACATGAAAGGGGTAAATAGGGGAGGAACAGTCAGGGTGCTGTGAAGGAAGGAGGAGGGGGCCACTAGAGGGCATGGGTGGAAGCTGGAGGGGGGAAGATTCAGGGGAGAAAGGAGGAAGTGCTACTTCACTGAGAGGGTGGTGGAGCCATGGAATGTGCAGCCTAGGGGGCTGGTGCAGGCAGAGATGGTGGAGGGGTTCAAGGGGGGGTGGGACTGGTACAAGGGAAGGGTTCTGGAAGCAAAATCCAATGCAGCGAGAATATCCAGAACTGGGAAGGGAGAAGCCAGAGAAGGTGAGGGAGGCAGCTAGGTCAGCTCCCAGGGTGGGGGCTGACCAAACGAGCAGACGTGAAAGACCGTTAGGCCTATTCTGCTGGCATTTTAGTATGTTAGTATGTACCCAACTGCATTGATTTCATAAAGAGAAAAAGTTCATATGCCTTTGGCAACATAAGTATATAAATGATTACTGCCTTCTTTGTCAATCTGCTGCTTTGTTTGAGACCTTATTAAAAGAGATCTGTTTCTAAGGTGTTTAAAGCTGAGATCATTGAGAATGTCACAAACTATAAAGTACTGCATGCTCAGCTCCACTAGCACAGTGACCTCACAATGATGCCTAATGTAGAAGCTGACAAATTACATAGTAGCAAGTTGTCCATGGGCCATCTGGGCTACCTTTTCTGCAGTTCTTTTGTGATCTATTTAGTATGCAATTTCTACACTGTGGAGAATCATGCTGCATGCTGTTTATGCATTCTGAATGAAACAGAAGTACTTTGCTGGTATATCCCTTATGCTGGGACCTTTTTTCTACAGTCACATACTGGGAGAGCACCACCTTGTGCTTCTTGTTTTTCTTTATGTAACACTGTTAGAATCCTGTCTTTGAAGACTGTTCAAATGCACACAAAAAAATTGGGTCAAGAATAGAAAAAAAAAACTAAATCCAAATTTTTTTTTCATATGAAGCCATCCTTTTTTCATATGAACCAATTCTTTTTTTTTTTGTATGCCCATATGAAAAAAGAAAATCAGCTGATGAAAAAGGACTTTTAAAATGTTAACACAATACATTTCTGGGTCATTTATCCACAAACTAAACACAGAATCCATGTAACAGGATCCTGATGAGCAAGATACATGTGTTGGTGTATGTGCCGGATGTCATTTTTGTAGGTTTGGAATTTTTTTTTAAATGGAAACAACATGGCAGCCATACAAAAAAATATCATTTACTCACAAAAAAGGACTGACCCTTATGAAAAAGGATCCTTTTTTGGATGGACCAAATTATTTTTCATTCCAAGCAGCTATCCAAAAGATTGTACTGAGCTTGATCAGTATAAAAATTTCAAAACAAAATAACAACTGAAATTTTAAAATGTTATAACTTTCAAATAGATTAATATTTTTCACCAAACCAGTGAAAGGCACATCTGTGGGCAAGCTCTTTCTATCTTGAAAATTTCAGATCAAAATTCAAAACCATCTGGGCACTAGGCAATGACAGAAAACAGCAAAAAAACAGCAATTTTTAAACTTTTTCACTATCTACATCTCAGAATTGGCGCATCCAACCAAAATGAAACTTGGCCCATCAAGAGATGCTGCCCCTGAGACTGTGTGTGAAAACATTTGTGCAAATCAGTTGAATGGTTACAAAGTTATAAAAGTGCAATGTTTGAAGTTTAACATATAAACCCTTGCTCATCTTTAACTATAACAGCTATACTGCACCACTATGATATATATACACACAGTATATTTTATACAGACATGGAAGCACCCATGTAGCCCCCCTCCCAATATGGGGGCTTACCTTAATTGTCTTCCTGGGCTCCAGTAATGCCCACTGCCAAATAATTATCCTGCCTAGATAGTAAATCCATGGTTATTTGTTGATCCTGTGAGAGTGCCATGATGTGCTTCCACACCTGTCTCTTTAAGACATTATCCAGTATATGTGTAGTAAATGGTTTGGGCTGGGTTTGAGTGCTTTGGGGTTCATAACTGGCCAGACACCACTAACATTTGCTTCACTCTGCTGTTGATAGTAAAGCAGAGGGGGTTCTAACTAGTACTGTGGTTATTTGCTTCTAGCTTGCTGTTATATTTGAAATAGAGTGTTTGTCCTAACCTGCCTTCTTGCAGCTTTATTTGTCTAAATGGGAGCCACCATGTTTGGTCTGGGACTTCCATAATTTGGACCAACAGGACACAGGGAACCTCAAAAGGTCTTTATTTCAAGTGACTCGTGGGAAGAAAACACTGTAGTTCTTGTAGTTTTTTGAGGTTAGCGCCTAAACTAAACTGAAGGGTCATCCAAACTGTGACTGACAGCTCCCCCCAGCCAACTAGAACACAGAAAATCAAGGAAAATCCCAGAACTGTTAGAGAACAGCAGGTCAGTTGGAGTTAGAGCTTAAAGAGTGAGCAGCTTGAGCTATCGAGAAGCTGCTCCAGGAAGGAGTCTAGGAGAATCAGTGGAGAAAAGGCCTGACTTGCCTTCCTACTGTAGTTCACTTGCTTTGGACCGCCTGATTGCAGTAATCAAAATTTATGACAAGGAACTTTTATTTGCAGCAGAAAGCTCCAAGATATTTGAATATGCAGCTTGAGATTTGGGATCAACAAGAAGCTCCTGTGAAACAATCTGCCCAAGAGAGTGTGAGAGACTGCTTTATTGAATTTAGAGTGCTAGAAAGGAGCCCTTATTTACCAGTGATTGAATTGTCTGCCAGCTGCAAAGGTCACCAGCAAAATAAACTGAACTTTGCCAGAAGTGTTGATCCAGCCTTTGCCATTTGTCCAAACTGGCCACTGCCATCTGTTCTTGTGCCAGCTCCAGTGTCATCAGTGAGAGACCAGCTTCGGGGATCCAGCCCTTGTGCAGAAAGCCATTGCAGGTTGTGGCCACTGTCAGGGAAAGGTCATGAAGTGAAGGTGAATCATGTCAGCCCAGCTTCCCCATGTGCATCAGCTTCCAGCACTAGGTCTTCATTTCACCAGGTCATCATCTGCAAACGACTGATACAGTGAGTAAATTCAGGATAGCTCCCTGCAACAGACAACTTAATCTTCTTGTGGTATCATGCAATTGTTTTATACTTGATACTATACTTGGAAATTAAGTCAGGCAGAAGACTTCCTAGCCTATAATATCTGACTCCCCTAATCAAGGTTTTTTTTTTCCTACCTTTGTAGTAAATATTCATCAAGTTTTCTTTTAAAAGTACTTATAGTATCTGAATCAACAATCTCAAAGGGGAGTTTATTCCATATACCCATAATTATGTGACTAAAAAATTGCCTGCTCTTGTTATTATGTGGATAAGTCAGTTTGATTTAGTATGACTCCTAAGATTGAAGTTACAAACTGAATAACTTATATCCAGTTCTTTTATTATTCCTGTATCTTTAGACATTATAAATTTATAAAGCAGGTCCCCTCTCAATTGTCTCTTCTCCAAACTATTCAAATCCAAGGACTGCAGTCTATTCTCATAAGGCACATCAGTCATTCCCCTTATCATCCTAGTCACTCTTCACTGAACTTTCTCAATAGCGTTTACATCCTTCCTCAAATATGGAATCCATAGGGGCTACAATAATCCAAATGCGGCTGCACCAGAGCTCTATATAAGGGCATAATACATGCTTTATGTCTTGATACAAATGATCTCTGGATCATACTAATAAATCTATTTGTTTTGACTACTATTTCTTTGCAATGGGCTGAGAAAGTAAAATCCTTATTAATCAAAATACCCAGATCCTTTTCCTGTGTGACTGATTTTAAAAATTGGTTGTTAAGATAATATTTTTCCTGTGTGTTCTTAACACCTAGGTGCAAGATGACACATTTATTTACAATAAAGTGCATTTCATTTTGATCCACTCATCTTTGTAATTGTATCAAGTTATATTGCAGACCAGTCACCTTTTGCCCATTCCCTACATCAGCACACAATTTAGAATCATCAGCAAATTTAATGCAATAATTCTTTAATGTTTCATTCATGTCAGAAACAAATAAATTGAACAGAACTGGCCCCAGGACAGATCCCTTGGGCACCCCACTGCCGACTGAACTCTTGTCAGAAAGATGACCTCTCAGTCTGACTTTCTGGGTTCAATTATGTAACCAATTTCTTACCCAATTAACAATATATTTGTTAATACCCAATTTCACCATTGTGTTTATCAGAAGTGAATGTTGGACTTTATCAAATGCTTTTTGGTAATCCAAATAGACAATATCCACTGGAATACCATTGTCTAACATATCACTAACCCTATTATAGAATATAAGCAAATTTGACAAGCAGGATCTATTTTTCTTAAATCCATGTTGGGTATTATCTTTTATATCTTTGTTTTCTAGTTCCCTTTCCAATCTATCCTTTAATAAGGACTCAAACATCTTTCCCAGAATTGAGGTAAGGCTTATCAGCCTATAATTCTGCACGTCAGACTTATCCCCCTTTTTGTAGATTGGTACCACCTCAGCCTCTCTCCAATCCCTTGGAACCTCCCCAGATATCAAGGACATGGCAAATAGTTTATGCAAGGTCTCTACCAGCCAGTCCTTTATCTCTTTTAGAATTTTGGGATGGAGTTTATCAGGTCCAGCAGATTTAGAAATATCAGGTTTATTCAACTTTTCTAATATTTCACTTTTTGTCATTATATTAGGACAATGAATAACTGTAATTATATGGTCCTGACACAATATGGATGAAGTTGTCTTGTGATACACATTAGAGAAGTATTTGTTAAAACCCTTAGCCATTTGTTGTGGGTCCCTGATCTCCTCATCCTGTATTTTAATAGGATCCACCTCTCTATTGTTGGCTCTGTTATTAATATAGGCAAAGAAAGTTTTACCATTGTCCTTCGTGTGAGCAAATTTAAATTCAAGAGCTGCTTTTTTTCTATTTGCTCTTTTTGTATTTCCTAACTGTTTTTTTATAGGTATTTATGTTATATGGGCTATTTTCCCTCTTCATGGCTCGATATGCTTGTTTTTTCTTAATACTTTGTTTATGTATTTTATTTGTATACCAAATAGGAACTCTCCCCACTTTATTGTAATATTTTTTTAAAGGGACAAAGTTGTTTTCCAGTTCTAAAATATGCTCCTTGATTTTCACCCATAATGTTTCTACTGTGTTGAAATCAGAATTCCAATTCCAATGATTCAACTTATTTCTTATTTTATTGAAGTCAGCTTTTTGGTAGTCCCTAACTTCAGTCTTGCCATTTAATGTGACTGGTGCATTACAATACTTGAAAAAAATAGTATTATGATCAGAGAAGATTAATGGTTCTCTGATTTCTAATGCATTCACATTAACAGCATTGTTCATTAGTACCAGATCCAGTAAGTTGGTTAGCCTAGTTGGGCCATCAACTAATTATGTCAATCCATTTTCATAACATAAGTTCAGTAATTCCTGCTCCTGACTATTTTTGACTGTATCTAGACTCAATTCTATACCAGGGGCATTAAAATCACCCATCAACAAAACATCCCTATCAGATATTTGTTTTTCAATGGAACAGATCAATTCATTATTATCCAAACTGTCAATATTTGGTGGTTTATATACAACTCCCAATCTCAGTTGTTTACTTCCCAGTAGATAGAGATCTATCCTCAATACATCACATAGATTTGAAGTATAATTTATATCCACCTGCTTACATTCTATACTTCTTTGACAAATATTGCTACCCCACCGCCCTTTTTGTGGTTTCTATCATATCTAAATAATTTATACCCCTTTATATAAGTATTACATGTATCTTTATTAGACCACCAAGTCTCTGTGATTGCAGCTAGATTTACTTTGTTCTCCATCAAAATGCACTCTAAATCAGCAATTTTAATGGAGTTCAAACTTCTTGCATTCAACAGTAAGCAAGTCATCCCATCCTTACTTCTCTTATGTTTCCTAAGCAATCAAGATATCACTCTGCTTCCAGATCCACGCTCATCCCGACACCCCTTGTCTACATGTTTTTTGAGACTGCTTCATGAAATCTAATTCCCAACTTTCTTGTCCCCTTTTTATTTAAATGTAAACCATCCTGGCTATAAAGGTCCGGTCTGTCAATATATTCTTCATAATTAGTTAGACACTTAATATCATTTTCACAACACCATTTCCTCAGCCAATTATTGTATTGCTTTATTTTTAGTGCTCTACCTTTACTTGCTCTGGGTACTGGTAATACTTCTGAAATTATTATTTTTGCTTTAAAGGTTTTAGCAACTGTGTAAATCCTAATGGTATCTTCTATCATGTCCGAGACAGTTCTATGTCCCAGATCATTTGTTTCAACATGGACAAGGAGCATTATGGGTGCACTAATGTCCTTTAACATGTCTGGAAGCATCTGTGAAATGTCCCCTATTTTAGCCCCCATAGGAACACATTGTTTTATTTAACTTATTTCCCTTTGCATAATATCTATCTGTGTATTTTATCTAGAATCTCCTAATATAAACACTTGTTCAGACTTCTCACATATATTTGTCATGGTTAATTCTTCATATATATCATAATTTGGAATTTCCATGGCTGTATCACCCATCAATGATGATGGGGGTGGGGTTATAAACAATGATTTCGCTATTTGCATATTGATTATTTTATCATTTAAATTAGTTGTTTCACTTCCTAGACCCTAAACCCCATTTTGTATTAAATCACAATTATCCTTTATAGTAGTTTCAATCACTGTATGGGGCTGGGATACAGATGTTAATCTCCCAATAGATATATCAATTACTTCCTCAGTGGAATTGTTTGTTTCACTTACTAGATTAGGTTCTGCTGTTAATACTTGATCAGGGTTTTCCATATCAGTGGCTAATACTTGATAATGATTTTGAATATATATTGCTGATGATAAAGCCCTTCTTAATTTTTTATGCCTTTTACTCTCCTTTACCATAGTCCATTTGTCTTCATTTTCTTCCCCATCTGTGACTTCTACTGATCTCTGACATTTAACAGCAGAAGTGCATCTAGTAATCGGATTTATTACCTTGATTTTAAGTTCATCCAGTTGTTGCTCAAGTATATTAATCACCTTGTCCCATTCTGTTATCATAACTTTATATTTCTGTTCATTTTGGCATCCTTGACATGTAAATATATCAAACCCTGTAGCTTCATTGATAGAAAACATCTCACATTTGTTACATTTTAATCCCAACAGACCTGATTTTAGCTCTACAATAGTGTACTCCATTTCCACAATTGGTTCCTTCTTTCACAGCCAAGTGTTCTTGTGGTAAACGTCATTTACCAGCTACTTTCTGCTGTACCTGCCTACCCTGCTAGACATGCATGCACATTTTCTGCTAAGTTTTGATAATTTTGATAGACTGGGACAACTAGCTCTAGATGTAAATAACTTGATTTGTCTTGCTTCAATTAATAATCATTTTCTCCAAGGGCCCCAACAACAGCTGCAACCCCAGGCAATGATTCTGGCCAGCCAGCATAAAATGTGGGTACCCAGAAGCTCAGGGACTGTCTGGCAAAGGGACTAAATTAATGGTGTTTATCAATCTGGTTTACCAAATACTAATCACTTGCCTAAATTTGCTCCCCCCTCCTTGTTCACATGCCCTTAATAAAATGGATTTGTTGTTTCATGTTTAAATTGGCTTATGAGTATATTGTTACTGTGCTTAAAGTGATGGACTGGAACTTGAATATGCTAAAAAGTGCATGCTGTATTTCTAAACTGTTCTTTTACAGTGGGCTGCAGGGTCACTGTCTATATCTGAGTAATTGGTCACTAGGCGGGCTTGTGGGTGGTTATAGCTTTCCAGAGGGCTATACCAGATTAGGTAGATATCCCCACTATTGTTGCTCTGGGTGGAGTCACCAAAGTATTGTGTTTACTGAGGGTAGGGAAACCTTTGTACTTGCCAATTGTGGACCCAGGACCCTCAACCTGTTGCTAGGAAGACAGGCAGGACTAGTAACCTTAGAGATAGTGCCACCTCGGGGTTACAGCTGTATACAGAATTATGGTCAAGTAAGCACTTCTATGTTAAAACCCAATTTGTGCACCTTAATTACTTTGATGATGTTCAACCAATGTGTCTAAACTTGGTAAGCATGGAGTTTGGGCCAGAGACTCTGGATCCTGAAAATTTTATGTCAATTGGTACGGGGGAATAAAGTTACAGAGATGCAAATACAATAAAAGTCACCCAAATTGTCTTTTTTGCTGTCATGAAGCTACAAACATTTTTATAAACCTGAAACTCACAGGTTTAATAGATTCTGGCCCAGGGTACATGCTTTCATAAATTGGAAGTGTCAAAATTATATGTTTTTTAAAAGATCAGTTAAAATCAGCCCTATTGCCAGCCTGGTGATACAGAGGGCTAAGGTGCTGTCAATGTCTCACCTTTCATCATGCCAGCAAACTGAGTTCAGGAATGAGCTCAGGTTGCTGTGGGCTGGTGGGGGAAGGACTGAGAGAAGATGGAACAGCCACCAGGCAGCTCTCCTCTCCATGACTAGGACAAAGAGTCATGCCAGTTCTTGGCTGCCAGCAGGCGGCGTTGGCTGATGAAAGTCAGGTGGGTGGAAGGGGCTGACAGATTGGGAGTGCATGTGCACCTCCATGCACATGTGTCCTCTGTGTCATCACAGCTCTTGGAATCTGGGTGAAATTCAAGAAGAATAATGGTGGATCTAGGGCTCCATGAAGCCTCGCCCAAGGCACTGGCTCAAGTCCAAGGGGGCAATTCTGGATATGAGTCTGCAGGAGGGGAAAAGATCCTTCCCCCAGGCCCTGCCATGGGGGGTAATCTAAAGGGGAATCCAGCTGTGGACTGAGTGAGGTGAGGAAAGGGATGGTTGATGGTGCCCAAGGACAAGGCTGATAGTCACCTGGTCTGACCGAGGAGGATAAAAACCCTAATTAGAATAACTTTCCTATTTTCTGAGCATGGTCAGTTTAAAAAATTGGCATTCTAAGGACAGCTGTATTTATGTGTTTGTGAAAACTAAAGAAGAAAAATGCTTTTGTCAGTCACAAATCACTTTCAAACATTTTCACAAATGGATGTTTCAGTAGAAAAAATATTAAAATTAAAATAATGTTAGTAAAAAAACTGTATAATTTTTGAAACTTCAAACTTGCAAAAGCACATACCTTGGCTGTCCATGGGTCCTCTGCCTCTCTGCAACTACAGATGCAGATGAGCAGGGCTAAAGGGTCCTGCACCAAGGGAAGAGTTTGCCTGGCTACAATGCTGCTATGGATGCAGACGTACAGGGCCCCAATACAAGAATCTAATGGACTGTCCATGGGGCTGTGCTTTGGCATGCCTGTGAGGTTGCAGAAGCATGGTGCCCTCAAGGCCCTGTGATTCCATCTGACAACAGATGCACACAAGCAGGGCCATCCAGGCCCTGTACAAAGGAAGAGCCCTTCTGGGCACTGTGCATCATGCAGCTATGGATGCAGGTGGATACTCCTCTCTGGGCTTGGTACCAAAAGAAGAATCCTCATCACTAGTTACTCAAAGAATCATATACTTTTGCCAGCAGAAAAAGGCTGTACACTAATCTAGTCTCCCTGATATAGCCCCCTCCTCCCTTTTACCTCCCCCTGCCCTATCTCCCTTCCCCTCCCTAGTCCCATATAGTTATCCCACGCTCTTTCAAATTTTTCCACCATATCCACCTCCACCACCTACTCTGGCAACCTATTCCATGGTTGTACAACCCTCTGTGAAAAATAACGCCCCTTCGCACCCCCTTAAACCTGACCACTTCCAGCTTATAAGTATGCCCTCTGGTGGTTTTGTTCTCGCTCAGCCTGAAGATGTTATCCATCATAACCTTGTTTATTCCCTTCATATACTTGAAGGTTTCCACCATGCTCCCCCTCTCCCATCTCATTTCCAGTGTATAAAGACCGAGTTTTTCCAGCCTTTCCCCATATGTTCTTCCCTGCATCCCCTGGATCATCTTGGTCGCCCTTCTCTGTACCTTCTCCAGCATATCCCTGTCACCTTGCAAGTGAGGCCTCCAGAATTGAACTCCATACTCCAGCTGTGGTCAGACCAGTGTTTTATATATTGGCATGATCACCTCCTTCCTCCTACTAGTGAAGCCCCTCCCAATGCATACCAGTATTCCTGTTGCTTTCCCAGCTGCCCATTCACACTGCCTCCTAGTCTTTAATGTGTCGTGATCCAGATCCCTAGATCCTTTTCCTGCTCTATGGCCTGCAGTGAGACCCCCCCCAGGTAGTAAGTGTCTCTTGGGTTATTTCGACCTATATGCATTATTTTGCACTTTTCTGCATTAAACTGCAGCTGCCACTGTTCTGCCCCCTCCACCAGCCTGGCTAGATCATGCCTCATCCTCTCCACCCCCCCAAACATCCACCCGATTATATAACTTTGTGTCATCTGCGAACAAATAGACCTTTCCATTCAGACTCTCTGCTAAGTCCCCTACATACATATCAAATAATATGGGCCCCAACACCGACCCCTGTGGCACCCCGCTCCTCACCCGTAGTTTGCTGGAGTGACTACCATTGCCCACCACTCTCTGGGTCCTCCCAACCAGCCAATTTTCCACCCATTTTGTAAGCCTAGTCCCCACCCCTAGACTGTTCAACCTGCTTACCAACCTTCTATGTGGGATGCAATCGAACGCCTTCGGGAAATCCAGATAGGCCACATCCACCACTCCCTGATCAAACCCCCTCAAAAAAATTGATTAGGTTGGTCTGGCAAGACCTGCCAGCTGTGAACCCATGTTGGTTATCATCAACCAGACCCTCCTTCTCTAGGTACCTTACCAGTCTCTCCTTTATGAGAGTCTCCATTAACTTGCCCACAACTGAGGTGAGACTGACTGGGTGGTAGTTGCCTGGCTCCTCCTTTCTCCCTCCCTTCTATATCAGTACCAGATCTGCCTTATTTCAATCTCCCGGGACCCTCCCTGATTCCAGGAATAGATTAAACAGCCTTGCCAGAGACCCTGCCAGATCCTCCCTTAGCTCCCCAAGCACTATTGGGTGTATCCGGTCAGGACCCATTGCCTTGTCCATTTTTAGCTTCCCCATCTCCTCCATCACCCTCTCCATTGTGAAGGGACTTGTGTCTGCTTCAATTCCCTCCCTTCCCTTTCTACTCAATTCTGGCCCTTTCACTTTCTTCTCTGTCATGAAAGCGGATGAGAAATATCCATTTAAGAGGGTTGCCTGCTCCTCCTCTCTTACAACTATTTTACTCCCTCCCCCCTAAGTTTTGGAATCCCTTGCCTGTTCTTCCCTTTATCACTCACATACCTATAAAATCTTTTGTCACCCTTTTTCACCTCCTTAACTATTTTCTCCTCTGTGGTTGCCTTTGTCTTACTGATTGTTCTTCCAGCTTCCCTAAGTTTATCCTTGTAGGTCCTCATCTCCTCCATCCCTTGTGTCCTTTTGTAGGCCTTAAAGGCCTTTCTCTTCTCCTTGACTGACTCCCTAACCCCTGCTGTGAACCACACCAGTTTTCTTCCCCTTTTATGTTTGCTGATTTTCCGGATGCATTGCTCTGTGACCTTGAGTATTCCTCCCTTAATTACTTCCCACAGCTGCTCTACCCCCTCCAGCTCTTGGATCCCTGCAAGCTCTCTTCTTAAGATACCACCCATTTTCTGGAAGTTTGCTCTCCTGAAGTCGAGCACCCTGTTGGATGACCTGCCCAATTTTGCCCCTGCCTGGATGGAGAACCTGACCACCCAATGGTCACTGTCCCCCAAGTTTTCCCCAGACTCAGCCTCCCCTATTCTGTCTCCATTTGTTAAAATGACATCTAGTATAGCCTCCCCCCAGTAGGTTCCTTAACTATCTTGCTTTGGAGCACAACTTGCAGGGATTCCAATAAGCCCCTGCTCTTTTCCGTTGTGGCTGATGGAATTTCCCAGTCAACATCTGGTAGGTTCAGGTACCCCACCATTAGAATTTCCCCTTTTCTGGCCATTTTCTGTATCTCCCTAGCCAGTTCTTAATCCCCCCCCTCGCCCTGATGCAGTGACCTGTATACCACCCCCACCCTTAATGTTCCCTCTCCTTACTCCCACGTAATCCACAGGATCTCAGTGGACCCCTTGACTTCTGTATTTTCCACTGCCTCTATCCCGTCCCACACATACAAGACTATACCCCCCCTTTTGACCCTGTCTATCTCTTCTAAATAAGTTTTACCCTTGTAATTCCACCTCCAGCTATGTCCCTCCATCCACCATGTTTCTGTTACCGCTAGTAGGTCCGGGTTGTCCAGCCCCACCACTGCCTCCAGGTCTGCCGTTTTGTTCCCTAGGCTCCTGGCATTGGCTAGAATTCCCTTCCAACCCCCCCACCCTTATAGTACCCCCTCTTAATCTGTTCCTTGCCTCTCGTGCTGGAAGAGTGCAAGCTGGGTTGTCCCACTTAGTCCGAGGAATCCCTTCCCCCCAAGTGCTGCACTCTCCCCTGTCTAGTTTAAATTCCAGTCTACCCCATCCTGTCATCAATGTACCCCTGCAGCTTCACTCTTAGTACTCTAGCCCCCTCATTACTTATGTGTAACATGTCTCTTGCATACAGTTTCTCATCCACCCATGTATCCCTCCAGTCTCCCAGACAAGTGACTTCCTCCTCCCCCCCCATACCACTGCCTCAGCTAGAGGTTAAAATCCTTTACCCTAAGTCACCTGGCCATGCTAGTGTAGTGCACTGGTAGGACTTCCAAGAAAACCAGGGAGATAACCAAACCCTTAAAGTCCTCTGCCAACTCCCTGAACCTCCTCTGAACCACCTCCGCCTCTTCCCTCGCAAGTCATTTGTGCCCAGATGTACTATTAGGTGTGATTTCCCTCCCACAAGATTGAAGCAGGCTCTTATCCTGGGGAGTGCCCTTCTAGCTTCCATTCCTGCATCACAGAACACTGAACTCCCTTTAAATGCTACTTTACTCCTTTGCCACTGAACCCCCTTAATTACTAAATCCCTATATACAATCACTGTCCCAGGCCTTTTTGCCCTTAGACTTGCCTCTACTCCATTGACCTTTCCAGTCTTGCATCTGCTTCCAGTGTAGGGTCCTTCCCACCTTTGCACCTAGCTTCCAGTCCTCCCCCTTTGTCCTCCCCATTTTGACATCTCTTTGCCCCTTTTTTCTCTTCCCCTCTTTCCTTGCTACTGCCTTCCCTCCCTGACTCACTTGGAAAGTCCCCCCATCTGAGTTCCTGCCCCTGGTCCCATCCTATCCCCCTCCCCATTTCCTTGTACTTTTCCATGTCCTCCTCTTTACTTTTCTCTTGTGCTGCATATTCTCCTCTGCCCACTACATCCCTAACACCTGTTTGTATGCCTCTTATGCTTGCCCTCCCCTTTTCTGCCCTTACTTTCCTTCCTCGTGTACTCCTCTCAATATCCCTTCCCTCACTTGGTCTTACAGTGCTCCCCACCTCCCTTCCCCTCTCCCTTTCCTTCTCCCTCAACCCAGTCAGAGGCCAGTACCTGTTTTACTCTACTGTAACTTCCTGCTGAGTTCCATTTCCACCGCTTCCTCCTGTCCATAACCTCTCTTATCTTGTCCTGCTCCAGGCCCCTCTGCCACTGCTCTGGGTCCTCCATGCCCCCCTTCCTTTTCCCCCATCTTGCATCTTCCTCAGCCCTTTATGTCCTTCTCCCCCCTCCTTCCCCACTCCCTTTCCCTCCTGTCAAGGTCCCCCTTCAACCTTGCTAGTTCAATCTCCATCCTCCTTAGCTTTTGACAGATAGGGCATTCCCTTATCCTCCATAGGGTGCTCATGAAGACAGCAGCCCTACAACCATTACAGCCAACTATCACCCCCAGTACCACTTGCAGTCCTTCATTGCTTGGTACTTGTTTTAATCCCCTACCCCATAAGGTGGCACCTGCTGCTGTTGCCCCATCCCCCTCCAGCCCCATCTTCTATGATTCCCCCATTCCCATCTGCCATGCTCCCCCCAGATCCAAGCTGGTTCCTCCCTTGCTGTCCTCATTTCTTCTTCCTTGCTCTGCCCCCTTCCTAATTGACTCTTGATCCACTGGTTAATTAAATGCCCTTGCTGGCAATATTTAGGCCCTTCCTTCCCTGTAGGTTTCAGCCAGTCTGGTTCATTGCTCCACAAGCTCTGACCTGTCCCTGTCCCCTTTTTCCAATTTATACTCTGGTCAGCAGAAAAACAAGCAGACACAACCCCCAGGTATCAACCTGGAGCACCTCCAGCAAATACTGCCCCCTTAGTTAGTTAAATGACAGGCAAACATAAATATGCCAACAAGCAGAAATGACCCCCTTATGATCAGCCCCTTTCAGCTGATTTGGACAATAGCAACACCTCCTTTCCCCAGCCCCCCAGGTATCAACCTAGAGCCCTTTCAGCAGATACTGCCCCTCAGTTAGTTAAATGACAGGCAGATATAAATACCCCAACAAGCAGAACATTTTCCCCTTTTGATCAGCCCTTTCCTGTTGATTTGAGCAATAGCAACACCTCCTTTCCCCAATCCACTATCCAGTCCAATTTCAAGTGATCAGCTCTTTTTTGTTGCTTTGAGATTATTTATTTCAGTTTGGGATTAATACCTTTGAGCCAAGGACTAATTTTCAAAGGTTCCACATCAGTGTCGAACAAACATTACAAAAATACAAGGTTTACAGAGAAAAAAAAGAGAAAAACATTGAAGCACATATACAGGCATTAATAGCAAAATTTGAACTTAAACACATCAAATTAGTAAATATTAACAGATAGACTGGTTAGATAAGAAGGGGTTGGGGGATCAGCCAAAGGTGGCATCGTCTGAGGTGGGAGAGAGGTGGAACTTTCAACCAAGTGAGGCCATCGTCAGGTAACTGGGGTAGGGGAGTGGGTTAAGAAAAAAGTGATATATAGCAGAAAAATGTAGAGGGGGTAGGTAAATGGAAAACTGGGGGCAAGGTGCTATCACATTAGTGCAGGAAAGTGGCAGATTACCCATGTGTTCCTTCCTGGTGTAGCCAGTTTCAAGTGATCCACCCTTTTATGTTGGTTTGAGTTCCCAATGGGATTCTTTTTGATGTTGACTCCACCCTCTGATCACATTTAATAGTGGTCGGAGCCTTTACCATACTTTTCAGTAACATTATTTTCACTTCCATATTTTTCACTGCTGAGTTTTTCACTTTTTAACATTTTCACTAATGAACTTTTTCACTAATGTGAGAATCACTTTCATGATGTGATAGTGAAACATACAAAAGTGAAAAATTCAGAAGCAAAAACTATGAGAGAGAAACTAATGTTACTAAAAAGTACATTGCTGGAAATGAAACAAGTAGATATATAGTGAAAAGGATTCTCCTCTTGGCACAGGGCCCAGAGGACTCTGCATGTCAGTGTCCATAGCTGCACAGAAGCGCAGAGCCTAGAGGGCCCTGCACTTCTGCAGCCAGATGGACTCCTCTCTTGGTACTGGGCCCAGATGGCCCTGCTGGTCTGCATCTATAGTCACACAGAAGCAAAAGGCCCAGAAGGCCCTTCACTTCTGCAACCCCATGAACAGACCTACAGATTTTTGACTTGGGGTTTTGTGTATCTGCATCCATAGCTGTACCACAGCCAAATGGACTCTTCCCTTGGTGCTGGGCCCTAAAGGTCCTGCTCATCTACATCTGTAGTGGCACAGACATGTAGGGTCAATGGACAGCCAAGGTACATGCTTTTTCAAGTTTGAAGTTTCAAAATTATATAATTTTTAAAAGAACAATTAAAAACTGCTCTGTTTTCTGAGCATATTCAGTTCAATACATGAACTTTCTAAGAGTAGCTGGAGTTTTGCATTAGTTAAAACCAAGGAACAGATATCACATTCATCACTCAAAAATCACTTTCAAACATTTTCATTACTGAAGATTTTTACGTTTGTGTGAATCACTTTTGTAAGACTTGCTTTGTGATACGGTAGTGAAAAACAAGAATGTGTGAAATTTGGTGGTGAAAAATACAAAAGTGAAAATAATGTTACTAAAATTATATAATTTTGAATCTTCAAACTTGCAAAAACACATACCTTGACTGTCAATGAGTCCAGTGCTTCCATGGGATTACGGTACATATGCAGATGAGTAGGGCCCACAGAATCCTACAACAAGGAAGAGTCCATCTGACTACACTGCAGCTATGGATGCAGATGCACTGGGCCCCAAGGCAAGAATCCGTGGGGCTGTCCATGGACTGCAGAAGTGCATGGTTCTCTGGACCCTGCACTTCCATGCAACTACAGATGCAGACAAGCAGGACCATCTGGGCTATGTGCCAAGGTAAAGAGACCATCCAGGCCCTGCACTTCTGTACAGCTATAGATACTGAAATGCAGGGCCCTCTGGGCCCATTGGCAAGAGAAGAATCTTCTTTTTTTATCCCCCCAGTCCCTGGCTCACCATCCTACTGGCTCCTCCAGTTCTGTCACCCGGCATCTCATAGGCTTGCCTTCCAACTACATCCTGCACATGTCATCTCCCTACCCACAGGCTATGGGCTAGGGGTGGCAGGGCCTCACCCTGCACCAGCCAGACTAGGTCCCAGATGGAGGAGTGCCACATTGCCAGTTCATGGCCTGTGGGAATCTGGCATTTATCTTGCCAGGACCTTGTCTTCTTCCTTGATTTCTGTGTCCCTACCTCTTGGGCACTGGCATAGGGGGTGTGCATGCACATGCATGTAACCCTGTGAGGTGTGTAGCACCTGCCTGCATCTGACACTTCCACTAGCTGCTCCTGGTTGCATTAACACCTGTGGGCATCCAGGTGGCAATGGAACAGTGGAGCCATCAACCCTCTATCGTCAGGGGTGGAGAGCATCCTCCTGGATGCTTGATCCTCCTCCCCCCAGCTGGCCTGAGCTCCCTGCATTCATACCCAAATGTGGGTTGCCATCATCACAAGTGGTACCATTACTGCTGTACCAACAGGCCAGCTGAGAAGAATCCTCTTTATTATATGGTTACTTGTTTTATTTTTCCAGTAATGTACTTTTCAGTAATATTATTTTTACTTTTGTATTTTTCACTACCTAATTTTTCAGTTTCGTATGTTTCACTATTGTACCAAGAAAGTGATTCTCATGTTAATGAAAACATTCATTAGTGAACACATATGAAAGTGAAAAGTTTGGCAGTGAATAGTGAAGATGATTCTCCTAATGGCACAGGGACCGGAGGGCCTTGCACATCTACATCCATAGATGCATGGAAGTGCAAGGCCCCAAGGGTTCTGAGCTTTGGCAGCCAGATGGATTCTTCCCTTGCACAGAGTCCAGATGGCACTGCTTCTCTGCATCCGTACTCACATAGGAGTGCAGGGCCCAGAGGGCCCTGTGCTTTCACAGTCCCACAGACAGCCCATCGATTCTTGTCTTGGGACCATCTGCATCCATAGCTGCACCACAGCCAGATGAACCCTGTCCTTGTGCAGGGCCATATGGCACCACTCCCAGTCAGGGGAGGGATGGAGCAGTGTTGGCCACATCAGCAACATGCAACCACATAGTGAAGAGAACTATTTTCTTGCCATAGTGCTCAAAGGGCCCTGCACCTCTGCATCTATAGCCAGAGGGACTCTTGGTCCTGTATGTGTGAGCACCTGTAGCCACGTGGGCATGCAGGATCCTGAGGTCCAGCCCCTCACACTGCCTCATGTATTTGTTGCATTTTTAATCACAAGGAGGTCCCTGAACCTCTGCAGGCAGATGGACACTTCTCTTGGTGCATAGCCCAACAGTATTTGTGCATCTCTAACTTTGCCCCACATGAACCAATTGACATAAACTTTTCAGGATTCACAACATCTGGCCCAAACTCCAAGCCTACCAGATTTTGTGGATATCGGCTGAATAGTGGTGGAGTTATAAAGGTGCAGAAATTGGGGTTTAACAAGTTTAGATATGTTTTGATTGGAGTATATCTCTGTGGTTTATTAAAGTTTGATAAGTCTTTGTGTAATGTAAGAAATATGGTCAGGGGCTTTTTAGATATCGAATCAACCACTTAAATGTTGAAAAGGGGGAGTCAAGACACCAAGTAGAAAACACCTTTGGCATCATAGGAACTTAGTAGTATCATTTTATTCAACAACATGAATTAGGCACTTCCCATTGAGCACACACTTATTTACAAAGGACGCCCTTCTTGCTTAATCCTGGTTATAAAGGAAAGAAAATACAATAATTAACTACAAAATAAGTAATATAATAAGTAGTTACAGTATACCAACATGAAGAGGATTACATAGTACTTCATACTTGTGTACAATCAAAAGGTGGACATTCCAAATTATACTTTCACACCATACAGTCAAACAGAGTACATTTCCAACAGCATAAGTAGATATACCAATCTCCAAGACTGGTGCAGCAAGCTTGTGGTACAGTGGCTTGTACTATAAACTAGGTTTGTCAGAACTAGTTCTATAAAGATTAGAACCCTTTCAGAACCCAGAGGTACAAGTTCTAAATTAGAACTAGAACACTCATGGGTTATAAGTATACAGGGTTCTAAATACTGAATACTTTTTGGTTTTTGTTCAGACATTTCAAAAACAGGAGATGCCAGCCTGGAAAACAAACTAATTGTTAGGAATTACATCTTAAAATATTTTAGAGAGAGGCAATATGAGCATGTGCTTCTCATACGCAGATATGCCAAATGCAAGAAATTGTTGGTATCAACATTTTGAGAAGCACAATGTGTTTTTCTTTTCTGCATGTGCAGTGAAACAATATCATTGCTGTGCTGAGGAGACAGCTCTTTTATTTATGTTTTTTATTCCCCTTTCATTATCTTTATATGTTCATTCTCTCCAGTTCTTTATAAAAATGATTTTGACTTCTAAAGAAGACTAGAACTCTAGAACTATTTGCAAAGTTCTAGACTGGAACCAGAACCCAGAACATCAGGGGTTCTAACACCCCTAATGTAAAGCACTAGTTAATTATATTCCATGAACTAAAATTGTTTTGTGACCTCATATTTCCTGGTATACTATTCTAAATTTGGGGACCTAACTGATAAAAGATTGTCCTATGCTAGTTTTTCAAAAAAGGTACATCAACTTCAGTAACATAGAAACATAGAATTTGATGGCAGGTAAGGACCGGTTGGTCCACCTAGTCTGCCCATTTCTCTACCTAACGGATAAGCTGCAGATCCTAGTTAATCAACAGCCTACTTCCTCCTACTCCCCACTAGAACTAGCTTATGTCTGTCCCATGCATTCTTGAATTCCCCCACTGTTTTTGACTCTATGATCTCCTCAGAAAGGCTGTTCCATTCGTCTACAACGCTCTCTGTGAAGACATACATCCTCACATTACCTCTGAGCCGTCCCCTCTCTATCTTCAAATTGTGCCCCCTTGTTTTTGAGCATCTCTTTTTCTGAAAGATGCTACCCTATTGGACTTTGTTGATTCCCTTGAGGTATTTGAAAGTTTCTGTACAATACTGTTTGATGGTCTCAACCCAGCCTTAGAGATCTTTAAAAATACATTATTACATATGTAATCAGGGACTTACTTTTTGTAACCTTTAAAAATCAGTCCTGTTATATGTAGCACTCTTCTCAGCACCAAATGGAGCCAGTTCAGCTCTTTATACAGGTAGCAGTGGTGGGTATGCCATGGGGCATAGAGGACAAACCTAACAAATGGATTGTACATTACATCTACTGTAGCAAAGCATGTCATCAAGCCCCCCCTCCCCATACAAAACAACCTCATAATCAAAGACTGGAATGATCAGCATTAATCACTTTTAGTCTAGACTGTAGTGGTAACTCTTTCCTTATTTTATATGCCATGACCATGTTTTGTCTCAAACCTTTTGTCAAACTGTTAATGTGTATATGCTATTTACATTAATTAGTAACCCAGATTCTGAGGTACATGTGCACTTTAATCTGTTGCAAATTAGTTCCATCCCCGTGGCTATGTTCAACATGTCCCCACAATTTAATTCCACATTTCTCTGTTTAAACATTACTTTAGATTTATTAGCATTTCAAACCAATTTATTTTCTGTAAAGAAAAGCTGCAATGTATCAAATGCCCTTTGTAATGTATCTTGTATTTGTTTAACACATGTTCCTTTAGTGCAAATAGTTTCATCATCTGCATATACATGGATAATTTTTTTCTGGGTGTTCAAAAAAGAGACTGTTGCTATTTAGGCTGAACAGCAATGGACCTAATATGGACCCTGAGGCACTCCTGACATTGTTTCTCTCCCTTTTGATTGATACTGTTCCAAGAATAATTTTTGCTTGCACCCCAATAGCTAACCTTGGAACCAAATTTAAGACTTCAGTTGACAGGCCTGTGGTGGGTAGCATACCCAGTAATATTTTATGATCTAGTGTGCTGAATGCTTTTGACAAATCAATGAATACAGCATCCACCATGACTCTGTCTTCTACAGCATGCTGTATATCTCCAGTTACTTTCAATAATGCTCTCTGGGTACTATGTTTTTCTGTGAATCTGGATTGATTGTGAGTAATTAAATCATTCTTATTCAAGAAACCTTCAACTGTGTTACCACTAACCTTTCAAATATTTTTGACATGATCAGAAGTAGTGAGATAGGTCTGTTATTTGATATTTCATTAATGGATCCTGATTTGGATATGGGAAGGACCTTTGCATTTTTCCAATCACCAGGATACCCACCAGTTTTTAGGGACATATTGAACATAGCCATAATGGGGTATGCAATAATTGGTACAGCATGTTTTAAGAGCTTGCTAGGGATGTTATCCAAGCCTATTGATTTTGTCTCATCTATTTTTAATTATTCAGTCATTACCTCTCCCACCTCTATTTCATGAAATGTAAATAATTTCATTGAATTTAGTTGACTTGAGTTTGGAAATGCTGTACACACCTGCCCCACTGGATGGTTTGCCTTGCACTCTGCTGTGTCCATGTTAACACAAAAAATAAAACTGTTAGCCACTTCACTGCCAATTACCAGAGTTTCTCCACTGATTTTAAGGATTCTGGAAGTCCATATGAGCCTGTTTTCTGTAACATATGTATTCATTTCCAGAAATCCCTCAGATTCAAATTATTTTTACTATCAAATGCTTCTCTATAATAGGATGACTTTGCTTATTTAACTTTTTCAGATATCTATTTCTAGTCTCCCAAAATGCATTCCAATCCCCTCTGCACATTAAGTTGATTTGTCTTTTTCCATAGCTTATTTATCTGCTTCTTAAGTTTATGTAACTTGACCAAGCAGCACTGTAATTTTTCACATATTGTTTCCTCAGTGGGTCATATATATTGCACACCTTTAGGAACTCTATTTTGAAGCATTTCCATGCTGCATTTGTAACAGGAATAAGTTTCAATCAGTTCCTATCAATTACCTTAATATCCTGCATAAACCATATAGAGTCACACAAGTTTTAAATGTTCTCCTATATTCTACCTTATCAGTCCCCCAGTTTTTCTCTTTGCTCTTTATGCATATGATGCCCTGGTGACCACCGGAGCTGTCAGCTAAGATTCCACTACTTTTATAATTTTCCCTTTTCGATGTGAAAATGTAATCCAGAATCATAGAAGCTGGTGAGTCCCTTGAGTTTATCCTGGTGCTATCATCAATTAATAGGTCCCAGGTTAACACTCAGATCATATATTTATTTGAGTTTTGGTAACCGGGTAAGTCCACTGAGACAATTACAGCCCCTTTTTCAGGGCTGACCTGGGGTCAAGAATCAACCATGAAGGTACAGGTGCAACAAGCAATGCAGTTCTCATGTTACAAGGTTGGCATTAGGTAGAGTACATGTCAAGACAAAATATTGCAAGTGCACAAACAATTGACTACAGACTTTTTCTTGACAAGCGATGCATGAAGTGAATGCCTGATGCAAGCCTAGGTAGATGAGAAGACTATATATAGGGCAGTTATAGTGCAAAACTTCATAGTAAACATACTAGTAATATACATGGGAATGGCTAGAACCAGAGAATTCTACATGCATTATTCTCATATTATGCTAGGTGTAGCAGTAGTGGAGTGACAGAAGAATAAGGCAGGAGGAGGCAGTCGTAGGTAAGGTAGATGAGTTTCTGAGTAGGCACCCTTCAGCAAAAACAGGAACAGGTAGTACAGGTAGACAGAAAGGCGGACAGATGGGAATGAAATTGTGAGAGGCAGAAGCAGGAGAGAATAGAGGGAGGGAGTTCCAGTCAGTTAGAGCAGCAGATGAAAAGGAGTGTCTGGATACAGCAAGATGTATTTTGGGGACAATGAGAAGGGGGAGAGAGGCAGAGCGAAGTGTGCATGGTGCTTGTTTGAAACGTATAAGTTCCCTGAGTCAGGGAGGGGTGAATTTGTGGACAAGCTTGAACATGAGGCTTAAGGTTGAGTACCTCAGTTTTGCTTCACAGGAGGACCACCCCAGAGAGGTGAGAACATCACAATGGTGAGAGTGGGTAGGTACCCCCACAGCAAAATGATCAACCCTGTAGTATGCCTGAGAGAGGAGGGACATGGAGGAGGAATTAGTGAAGAGGAGGAGGGGTGCAACATAGGATAGTAGGGGAAGGAGGGATGCAGAAACAATTTTTTGGCAAGAGGCAAGTGTGAGGTGTGGGCAAAAGCAATAGAGGAGTCTGAGTTTCTGGTTGAGATTTTTGAAAGTACTAGAGACATGGGAGTTGAATGAGAGGGCCGGATCCAAGGTAACACCCAGGTATTTGAAGGAGTGGATTACCTCTAATGAGTCTCCCTTGCTAGTAGAAATACTAAGGGTAGGTAGATTAGGCTTTTTTTGCAGGCCGATTAGCGAAGACCATGCATTTTGTTTTCTTTGAGTTGAGAATAAGATGATTACATTGGAACCAGGCTTCCAGGGAGGTGAAGTCTGAGGCAAGGTCCGATTGATTTGGTCTATAACTGGAGAGGAGTGGTAGATGATGGCATCGTCTGCGTATAGGTGAACTGTGGCACCCCTGCAGACGTTGGGGAGATCATTGATAAAGAGCAAAAATAACATAGGGCCCAGAATGGATGTCAATCTGTCTCCAATTTACATTGAAATCATCCACAAGCATCAATTCATGAGTCAGTCTGTACTTTACCAACAAATCCTGTAACTCATTAAAGCAATCAGTCTTGACTGATTATTATGATTAATAATAAATGTAATTGCACTACATTATGTCCTACTATCCTGTATTAATAAGTACATTGACTTGAAAACATAAGTATTGCCTCTTACAGTTGATCTACAGCTGAGACACTGTATTTATTAAATACAACATGCTTTACATCTGACATTACAGCCAGTTCCACAGTGACAGGGTGTGATGTCACAACAAGCAAGGCTTTTTTTTCCACTTCTTTTGTTTGCTCAGCTAGCCCTCATCTGCATTGTCCTCCACAGCCCTGTCATCTAACATCTTTGGGGCTTACTCACCTGCCTGGTTGGTACAGTGTGCCACTGGTTGGCCCCTGTGGCAGTGCTCTCCAAAGTTCCACAAGCCTTGGGGAGAGTTTAGTTCAGGTGTGGTAGGCAGGAAGCTCAGTAGGAAGTGCAGGGCCTATAGGACGATGCTGCATCATACTGCCTAGCCAGTAATCTTTTTCCTTGCTCTTCCTTAACCTGGGTGCTTCATGGGTGAGGACTGCAGTGATGTGAGCACACATGTATTCTCCCATTATAGTCAGGAAGTGCTCACCTTCCCTTTGGGGCTCCACTTGTACTATCACCTATGGTCACCTAGGTGGTGGTAGTGCAGTAGAGTGCACATCCCTCCCTCCCTCCCTGGAAGAGGAATGCATTCTCTGGGACACTCAGTCCTCCTCCCCTCAGCTGGCTTTCAATAACCTGAGATTGCTCCCAGTCTTGGGTCACCGGCATCATGAGCAATAGCACTACTGATGTGTGGATGGGCCAGCAACAAGCACAGATTTTGACTTCATCACTGGAATAAACCTCCTCTTTAAGTAAAGTTTAAGGAAGAAATATTTAATTTTCATGTAGATTATTATTATGATTATCAATCATAATAAACAGAACTGGATGACAATTTTTGAGGAAAAGTTGTGTTATTGAGTTCTGATGATGGAAACAGTGATTTATTTTTCTGGTGGCTGAAGACAATCTTGAAAGTATTTTTTATAGTCTAGTACAAGACAACAGACTGTAACTCATAATGCTTATGTTATAAGGATTGATTCAGCAAAACATCATTAGCTTTAATTGAATGTTATGTGTGTCCTGCAGTGAGCCTTCCAAAACTGGCAACAGCTGAGATATTCATTTGGATAACCCAATTAATACATGTGCTGCAAAGAAGCATCTATTGATTCCCTCTTATAATGAGCATAATTAGATTTTTTCTGACTTCATGCACATTGCTAAAGACATTTAATACCATAGGGAATACAACTGTAATTTTTTTAAATAATCTTAAATATCTACAATGTTCATTTACTTATGCAATTTGAAATGTTAAATGTTTGGCAGTATGCTTTTCTTTGGACATCTGTGCTAGAAAATGTAGCAATGTGCATCACAAAATGGTTTTAAATGTGTCCTTTGGATTCTAGGTATCCCCTTTAGTAAAAGGGAGATTCCTGCTCAGACGTCTCACATTAAGTGTAGTTTTGCCAGATTTTCACTTTGTATGCAAATTTTTCCTAACTTCTTTGTTGTATATTTTACATTTATTTAGTTGAGCCTTCTTTCCCCCTCTTCAATAATGCACAGTGTTGGATGCTCCAATAGCATCCCATAGCCCCCTGTTGCTGGAATCAATGACTGGGGCCAGTTACAGGAAATTAATTTATCCCAAAGTTTATATCAGAGTTATTTATAGCTCCAGTGCTAGTTTCTGGACGTGGTGCCATCCAATGCTAAGTGCAGGTTACACTGAGTCACTGAACTTTTTTTTTTGCTCCATCCCAGGCACCCCCGACCAGCCACTCCTTCAGGCCTCCAAAGTGCACTCACCACCAGTCTGTCCCCTACCACTATCCACCGCCCCTATTAGCAGCCTCCCAGTTAACCCGATGTAGCCCTTCATTGGGTTGGGTGGGTCCCTCCCTTTCAGGGAGGAAGCAGCCTTAGGCGCAACTACGTATCCAAGGTGCTACAGGGTCAGTCCAGACACTTTTCTGAGCTCTGTGGTGACAGGGACTGGAGGCAATCATCCAGTTGATTGGGGCACTTTTTTCCATTTTCTGCCCCCCCATTCCCTCCTTCCCTGACTGGGCCTGAGCATGACAGCAACCTGAGGTGAAGACATGTGGTGGCACATTGAGGCTTCACACTACCAGGCATGTCACCCAATCCACCTGCAGCTGCCTAAGGCCCTCCTACCCCAGTAGGAAAGCATTCAATGGATTCTCTGGACTCCCTCCCTGCCGGTCTCCACTCCTAACACCTTGGGTGCAAACCTGGGTCACCAGCATGCCAAGTGAGCCCCTTCACTCAGCACCACAGAGCCAGCACACAGAGCTCTTAATGCCAAACATTCACTGTTAATGGAATATAAACCTTATTTTTTAACAATAAATATAATTATACATAAGTGAAGTCTGTTCAATACCTTCAGTGTATTCCTTCATGAGTTTATTTTGAAATTGTCTCATTTTTACCATATTTAGGGCCCATACTAATGGTGCTTTTTCCCCACCCAATATTTATTTTTTTAGTTACTTTTCATTTTCAGAACCCTGTGACTTCAGTTGAGTGGAAGTCCTGCATGGAAAGTTTCAATCTAGGCTTCTGTTAAACTAATGTCACTGAGTTTTGGAATGGATAAGTAATTAAAAATTGAATATTAGGTGAGGGAAAAAAATCACCATTAACAAGGGACCCTAAATAAGAAAATATAGGGCTACTTCAAAACAAATATATGAAACACTGCACTGGTGTATTAATCAGACCTCACAAATGGTCACATTTCTTATTGTAATATAAAAAATGTAAAACATGGGCCACCCAATCGCCAAGCAGCAGTGGATTTTGATGCCATGCAAGTGACCTGAGTGTGGAAAAAAGCTTGAAATGCCACACTAGGAGACAGGCCAGATCACAGCCACTGCTGCTCAGCTGGGCACTGCAGTCAGGAAGGATGGAATTAGGCAACCAGTGCCACAGGGATCCCTGTGATGGTTCAAAGCAGCTTGTTCTATCTCTAAGACATCCCTGCATGCCAGATGCCAGAAAGTGGCAGCAGGGCTCAGTTACTAGCACATCTTCCTGTGGGACAGAAGATCAGGGTTTAGGTCCCACACCACGATTCAGCTCATCCTATCCAACATGACACCAAAGTGTAGTACTAGGGGGATTCTGTACTCTCACGGTGTGCTATCCTTCAGATGAGATTTTAAACTGAGGTCCCTTCTGCCCATCTCTGGTTCTCTCCTGGTGGGTGTCCAGGTGGAAGTAAAAGAATCCAAAGCAGTTTTTTGCAAGATTAGAGAAATGTCCCCATGGTCCTGGACAACATTCTCCTTCCTATAAAACCAGTTCATGCAATTTTCCAAGGTTGTGTGTGTGGGTGTTAATAGAAAAAATGGCTACACTGCACATATTCAGTCACTTCACTGCAAGTCTCTCGTTGCTTGTAAGTGCTTTCAGATACAATATACATGAAATGTGCTTTATAAATGCTAACTTGTCTTCTTTTTCTTATTTTTTATGGAACTGACACTGTCAAAATGCTCTGCACACGAAAGGGAAGGAGGAAGGACAGAGGAGAATATCAGGGAGAAAACCCCATGCACTATCTGTTTGATGGCCTGGGTTCCTGGACTCCCCTGGGTCCTAGTGCCTGAAAAACTGGAACCTAGTCCACACCAGTGGATTGCCATAGGTGGAGGATGGCCTTCCCTTGGATCTCCTTAAATGGGGGGTGGGCAGCTGTGGAGTGCCATGGTGACTGCAGGAGTCAGGGGAAACAAAAGGATCAGCAGGCCTGAACATGGAACATCACTGAGATTATGGTGTATTCCTGATGAACAAGGCCAGGGAAAAAAAGCTTTATAGGAAAAAATGTAAAACACAAGGTTACATTCCTTTCAATTATTAATGTAGCATTAACCCAACACTAGTTATTAATTTGATTTGTCTTAGTGTGTTATAGAAATGAACATAACAATAACATTTCAAAGGCATCTGGCAGTTACATCTTCTAGATGTTTAGAACAGCATATACAGTACCATTGGTAGAGTCAGTGAAAGATAATGGGATACTGTTGTAAGGCACAGTTTCAAGGGCACAAATGGTTTTCTCAAACATGAAAAGGAATACTGTAATCAAAACAAGACAAGGTACACTCTTGATATTGAAATAAGTTTCAAATCCGTGTAAAGCTTCTTAGAAAAAACTTGATTTATTTTAACCAGCAGTAAACTGTAAAATTCTGCTTCCTCCAGAATTCTATGGACTTCTTTAATTTTTGTGGAATTTTGCAAAGAGCTGCCTATGGGATATCCATAGAATCCCACCCAATTTCCAACAAAAAATGACAACATTCTGAAATTGACATTGTTATCTGTTCTGGTCTACAGTGTATACAGAAACTGACTACAGAAGAAACTAATTTTATAACACCAGTTTGGAGATCCAGAAAAAAAAGTACTCAGAACAACTCTTGTGTCTATTCTGAATTTTAAACAGGGGCAATTGGGTGGTCAGTACAACCTAATATAAATACTTAGGAGTAATTATTGATCACTATTTGACATACTATATGTAGACCACATAATTTCAGTGGTGAAAAAAAAAACAAGAAACTGGAGGCCCTTAAAAGAGTCTCCCACTGTTTGCCAAAATTGTTAGAAAATAAAGTTGCACAATTGTTGTTGCTAGCCCTCGACTCTGGGAATTTAGTCTCCAGCCAGTCAACCATGGCAGTTCTCTAAAAGACTGACAAATCATTCAATACAATTGCTCTGTTTATATTGTCTTGTAACTATTGCAAACATCACTGCCTGATGTTTGGGCAACTTGATTGGCTCTTGCCAAATTCAAAGAGAGACCTGTATTGGTCAACCTAGTTATTTAAGACCTTAAATGACAGCAAACATCCCCTGAAAAACCTCTTATCACTGAAAACTTGGAAAAAGCAGGTGCTCTTTCAGATATTCAGATCATAGTAATTTGCCCTATGTCCATACCAAATCAAGATATGGTGATATCACTTTACAAGCTTCAGCAGCCCAAGCATGGAATCAGATCCCAAATGAGACCAGAGCAAAAAGTATCATATCATGAATTCCTTTTTTGCAATTCAAACTTTATTCATTTTTAAACAGTTACAGAGAGAGGATCCAAAAAAGCATACATACAAGTGATAGAATAATCTGTGTCAGGACATAGATTAACTCTCCCTTCCTCCCCCATCCCTACCTCCCTTTCCCCATTCCTTCACATAGGGTAAGCTACCAACTGGAAAGAGAAAACCCTTATAGCGAGTGGAGCGAATATAATGTCACAAGCGGATCCCAAACCTTATTTAATTTCTGAGATTGATCATGTAGACTAGCAAGTGTCTTTTCCATTCTCAGATTTGCTATTAACTCTTGTAAGCACTCACTATAAGTAATGTCAGTCATATCTTTCCAGTGACGCAAGACAAGATTCTTGACCGACATTGCAATGAGGGTTATGTGAAATTTTCTGTTAGTGACTGAGACAGTGGAGAGATCCCCAATATGCACATTTCAGGAGATAAGAGGTCGGATAAGCCTAGTAGGGGGTCAGCCCTCTGTTGGATCACATTCCAGAGGGGAGCTATCTTGGAACATGTCCAGAAAATATGCAGTAAGTTACCCTCATCCTGCTGGCAGCGAGTGCAAATGGAGGATGAAAGGAGTCCCAGCCTAGCCAATTTCTGAAGTGAATAATAAAAGTTATGCAAGATTTTAAACTGTGTTAACTGGAGTTTATTTTGTCTAACATATTTATGACAATTCAACCACAAGGAAGACCAGTTAATTTCCTGATGGGGAAAAAGAGAAGACCAGAATTGAGTCGGGCCAAGACAATCCAGCCATTTCCAGTTGTGTATTATCCCATACATTTTGGAAATTGCGTGGGGAAAGCCTGCCAAGGGAATAAATTCTATCATACTGGACGGGGATAAAGGTACAGGTGGAACCGAACCAAAGGATTTCACAATCAGGTGGTGCAATTGGAATATTTTAAAGATAACAAAGTTCCTAATGTGAGTTTTATGTAAAATTTCTGGGGATGTTAACCAAGAGGCATCCTCCCGAACAAAGAAATTAAGGGGATGATCCCCCAGTTGGGAGATCAATTTCATCTGAAGAGGTTTACCGTCAATAGTTAGGTTTGGATTCCCCAACCACAGTTGAGAAAGATCTGTAATGTGCTTGTATTTCAGAAAGGAACACAGTTGGGAATGAACTTTGATGGACATTGCAATAGGGCTACCTTTAAGGGATGGGGGCAAAGATTTTAAATTAATATGCAAAAGTGCAGCAGGGGATAGTCCGTATATTTTTATTAGGGTGCGTTCTATTTTGAGCCATACGGGAGTAAAGGACTGTGATGCTGGAGAGTGTTCTGGTGTGATCCACCTCATGTACTTGCTCACATGACTGGCCCAATAATAAAGTCCAACATGCAGAAGATGAAGTCCCCCTTTCACTTTCAGTGCTGAAAACTTGTTGTAACTTATCCGGGGATTCTTACCCACCCAAATAAAATATGTGATTATCTTGTGTATCCTTTTAAACCATGCCAGAGACAGCCAGATGTTTGAAAGATTAATTGGATAAAATATCCCAGGGGAAAATATTCATTTTAACTATATTAATTTTTCCCCAGATAGAAAGGGGAAGTGACTCCCACCTTTTAGGATCTTGTCTAATAACCAAAATTAGTGGATCCAAGTTTAATTTTGTAAAACTACTAGGATCCATTGACAAGTTAATTCCAAGGTATCTCAAGGATTTAGTCTGCCAAGAAAAACCTACTGTTGAAGCATCTATCTTCATCGCTTTATAGTTTAAGGGGAAAAACCACTGTCTTGTCTCTATTTAATTTATATTTGGAAATGGAACTAAATTCTTCTAGAATTGTAATCAGGGTAGGTATTGAAGTGTTGGGATAGGACAACTGTAGGAGCAAGTCACCCACATAGGCCGAGACTTTGACAATCTGATGGTAAATATTTATACCCTGGATGTCCAGACTTGCCGTAATCCTGTGAATAAGGGGTTCTAAATAGATGTTAAACAGCAAGGGGGGTAGTGGGTAACCTTGTCTGGTTCCAGCATGTAGTGTGAAAGAGTCAGACAGTAGCCCGTTACAAACAACACGCGCAGTTGGTGATTTGCACAATGCTCCTATCCACTTTATAAACAAAGGGGGAAATCCAAAAGCCTGGAGTGGTTGAAATAAAAAGTTCCAATCAACCCTGTTGAATGCCTTCTCGGCATCCAGGGAAACAAGAAGTGAGAGAAAATCAGCATCCCTGGTAGCCGAGAAGACATGCGACAGGGTTCTAAGGTGGTCTACCGAGGATCTAGCCTTCATGAATCCCACTTGTTCCAGGCCTATAATATCCAGTAACACAGGACCTAATCGATCTGCAAGAAGTTTTGTAAGAATCTTGAGATCTTGATTCAGAAGGGAAATCGGTCTGTAACTTTGTGTTCTGTCAAGAGGTTTATTATCTTTGTGTATTAAGGTAGTTAAAGTTTAAAATAAAGACTTGTTAGAATCTTGTCCAGAAAGAATGTGTTGAAATAAGGTCTTAAGGGGTGGTACCAGTTGTGGGGCAAAGGTTTTATAAAAATTGGCAGAAAAACCATCAGGACCAGGTGTCTTGTCTACCACTTGATCTTTAATAACTCTAATTATTTCATCTGAGGTAATGGGAGCAACAAGGGCGGCCTTATGAGCATTTGAAATTGAGGGTAACAAGGAGTGTACTAAAAAGGAATCAAGTTGTAAAAAAGACAGAGGTTCCTCCATAGGGCTGTATAACTTCATATAATATATCCTAAATTCAGAAACAATATCTGGCATAGATATTTTTAAGGTATCATCGTCCTGGAAATGAATCGCAGCGATAAATCTGTGTGATTCAAATTGTTTAAGTTAAAGGGCCAAGAGAAGCCCTGCCTTTTCCCTTTGATCTAAATAGAGGGCTTTAGTTTTCAAGATGGAAAATTCAGCCTTCTGTCTTAATAAATTAAAATATGCATCCCTTAATTTCACTAAATCTTGCCTGGTTTGGTCAGAAGTTTGGGGCGATAAACTATGTTCCAGGGACCGAATTTAGGATAGTAGAGATTGGAGTTGCTCTTCTTGCGTTTTTTCTTTTGGACACCATCCCAATCAGGAGGCCATGAAGATAGGCTTTTAAGGAGCACCATTCAATATCTGGTCTCCCTGTAGAATTAGTATTAATGTCAGAGAAGAGTGTAATGTGCTCAACTATATATTTAATATTTTCTGGGTTTTTGAGCAACTGATTTTTAACCTTCCATCTCCCGCCCTTGGTGGGAAGAGATATAAGGGAAATCAGACAAGACACAGTGGAATGATCCGAGATTGGGCCCGGAAGTATGGTAGTGTCTGACACTCCAGAAATCAAGCTTTGGGAAATCAAGAGCTAATCAGTACGGGAGGATGTATGGTGAACCTGTGATGTGAATGTAAATTCTCTACCAATGGGATGAAGGACTCGCCTAATATCTGTCAGACCTGCACTATCTACCAGCTCTCAGAGTGCCCATTGGCCCAGAGAAAGCCTTTTAAGTAATTTGCCTGAATGGTCAATCTGTGGGTCAACCACCAGGTTGAAATCACCTCCTATGATTATGGGTATATTTAAAAATGGTGTGAGAGTATTCACTAGATGCATGAAAAAACTAGGTGAATTGATATTAGGGCCATATATACTTCCTAGGACGATGTCTCTAGTATAGAGTTTCCCTTTCACTATGATATAATGCCCTTCTGGGACAGGTATGATTAAATTGGGACTGAATGGAATAGACCTACGAATTAAAATTATGACCCCTCAACTTTGGGTACTACCTTCTGCTGAGAAGCACTGACCTATTTGCTGCCTACATAATTTAATTGCCTCTGAATTTAATAGGTGAGACTCTTGCACCAATACAATGTCTGCTGCAAGCAAATTTAAATGTTTGAGGATCTGGTACTGTTTAAGTTTATGTCTAGCCCCCCCTAACATTCCATGTGATTATTTTCACTGTTCCTGCCAGGAAGGCTTATGTACTAATTGACATGAGAAACATAAATCCAATAACTTTCCAGACTGACAGTCCCTGTGTGAAAAAACCCTCACATCTCCCCCCGACCCCTAAATAATCCCCAGATATATCTATTATACTGTGTAAACAATATGTCTTGGTCCCAACCCACCCCCACCCATTCTGCTATACTTAGCCTTTTGCCTCATACCCCACAACCATCCCCATTGCTCCAGCCACCCTAACAAATTCTAACCATTGAAGGATACTAAAATCAAGAAAAATTCTTCTAAGGTCAAACAGAAGCAGATCTCTAGAAGATTACAACCTAGTTAGGTGCATAGCCTTGACGTGAATATCTAAACCACTTAACATCCATTTACTCATATGGAATATTAAAACTATAACATTAACTATATGATATACTAATAAATCTATCATACTACTAAGTTATTCTCTAAACAAGTGGTAAAACAAACCTCACTATTTAGCCTAACTACTGAACATGTCCCAAATTGGGATTAAGTATATTTGTGTCAGCAGATTTTTTTCCAAAACCTATCTATATTTTAGGAAGCTCCACACAGATTATAAAATATCAAGAAAAGAAGATCAAGAATTACAGTTTACATCACAACTGAATAAAGATTTAAACCAGCAAAATGAAATACCTTCCCTATCTCTCAGTTCCAAACATGCTATAGCAGGTTATTAGTCCTATTCAAAAAGGAACTCTTCATAATAAATCCTGAATCCACCCCTTGTTTTTTCCCCCCTTTTCTTTTTTAAAAGAAAAAACCAAAACAGACAGTTAGCTCTAGATATAATGAAATCCCCAGACTGAAATATCCACAGCTCCAGTATCGATCCAATAAGAAATCTGAATCAAAGTTTAGTTACTTACCGCTACTGCGATGGATCAGAACAAGCATTCACTAATTGTGTTGGAGTTCCCTCTCGTGTCGACAGTATTAAAATGCTGAGAAGGATTCAGCTTTAGCAAGCCACGAGGCTCCTGAACTAGAGCCAAAGGGGAATAATAGAGAAAAAAAAAAGAGAAACCCCCCCAAAATTTTCCGAAATAGAAGGGTAACCAAGCAGAAAGTCCAGTGCTCTAATGTCTCTCGTTTAAGCCTCACAGACCGGGATTTCTTCATTCTGCTGTTTGCGCTGAGTAGATGCAGCCATTTTCAGAGGCACCTGCATTCCATCTTGCAGCGAGGGTGTTTGGATATTCGAAGGGCAAATCCTAAATGCAAACTGAAATGATCAAACAGGACTAGACAAGGTCCGATGTAGTTATTACTTTAAACAACGATCTGTCTTCATCCCACCAGCATTTACAATGCGAGAATGACCAGGTATACTGCAGACATGAAATTAGCAATCACACGATGTGAAGTCTCACTATGATTACCGGATAATAATAGACAGGATACCTGGACATATACAAGCCTTCCCACAGGATACAGCTCTCCTTTGAACTCTTACGACTCCATTCTTCAGTCTATAGACCAACTTATGTCATATTCAGGAATTCTTAAACAGGTCAGGGAAGGCAACTTTGAGCTGTGGGGCAGCTCTTTCTGGTTTGTCAAAAGGGGTCCAGGTTCCTGCAATGCAGACATGCAATCTAGCTGGGTATGCCATTCTGAACCAAATGCTGGCGGCAATTAATTTGGACACCATCAGGTGAAAAGTCGTTCTCTTCAGGCGTACAGTTGTAGGCAGATCCTGGGTTATTCTTAGGTTCTTCCCCTCCCACTTAATGTCCTGGAGTTCTCTGGTTTTCTGAAGGAAATGTTTCTCTAGGAAATTCAAAAATCAGAAAATCAGAGGACGTAGGGGGGCACCGGTCGCTGGCATGGCACGAAGAGCCCTATGCGCTTTTTCTATAATATACTTGTCTCCAAAAGGTGAGGGTCCAATGAGCTTTTCTATCAGTTTTTGCACGAACAGAATTGTGGCATGCCCTTCTTTCCCCTCAGGCAGCCTGATTATTACAACATTATTTCGTTGACTGCGTCCTTCAAGGTCTTCTACTTTTGACTCTAATTTAGCCATCCGCTGTCTACGAGCGCTCAGTTCAGGATCTAGCTTATCCTGTTTTTTTTTCAGCAAAAGAGCCTGGCAGAATTATCAGAAGCCCTTTGCGAGACTTCATTCAGCTGTGAAGTCAGAGTGCTGAAATCAGATGTGAGCTTGTGCAGGTCATCACAAGACGGTTTGAATTCCTCCAAAAACCATTGCAGGGTAAGTGGCTTACTTTCCCCCGATGAGAAGACAGAACTTAGATTATGACTGGAGCCTGAGGCCCTAGGCTTTTTTGGGGCCTTTTCGGGCATAACAGAGGGGTGTACATTTGGGCAGCATTTTCGTAGTCTCTACTTCCATGTAGAGAAAAATAAAGTGTCTTCAATTCATCCTTGAGAATTCCGATGCTTTATTATGTAAGTTGCGACGTCCAGATAGTAGCGTTTACAGGTTAAAAGTGAGATTTGTGAGCAGGTGGCTGGAGCTGTGCAGGGAAGCTGCTAGTCTGCATGGTGCATCACCGGAAGTCTCCATATCATGAATTCCAATCAGCTCTGAAAAAACAAGTCTATCCACACAACTGCATAAATTGAGATTACATTTCAATATTTTTGTACTTCTAATGGATATAATTGATCCCTACTCTCATTAGTGTCCTTTGTCTATATTGCTTTATGTCCATTGTTTAATACAAAGCAGGCCTGCATTTGTAAACATGATTTTATATCCTAACCACGTGTACAGGGATATAAATACAGTTTTATAAATGAATGTTCAGTTTACAATAACTTTAGTAAAAATTATGCAGTTCAGTTTAATAACTAGTCAATATTTTTAGGGGACATGAAAGGAAAAATGGGATTAAGTGACTTAATAGTATGTGCCATTATATATCAAGGACCAGCATTCCTTTACAGGCTCCTGCAGTCCACACAACTTCCTCAGACACCCCCACCCTCTCAGAAACTGGAGAGCAGCGCAAGCTATCCCAACAGGGTCCTGCAGTCCACGCAACATCCTCAGATGATCCCCACTCTCCAAGAAACTGGAGAGCAGTGCAAGCCATCCTGACAAGCTTCTACAGTCCATGCACCATCTTCAGACCCTCCCCCCACACTCCCAGAAACTGGAGAGCAGTGCAAACTGTTCTGACAGGCTTCTGAAGTCCATGCAACATCCTCAGACTCCCCCCACCTTCACAGAAACCAGAGAGCAGAGCAAGCCATCCTGACAGGCTCCTGCAGTCCCTGCAACATCCTCAGATGCCCCCACTCTCCCAGAAACCAGAGAGCAGTGTGAACCATCATGAAAGGCTCTTGCAGTCCATGCAACATCCTCAGATGCCCCACCTTCCCATAAACTGGAAAGTAGCGTCAGCCATCCTGACAGGTTCCTGCAGTCTATGCAACATCCTCAGATGCCCCCCACCCCTCCAAGAAACTGGAGTGCAGCACCAGCCATCCAACAGGTACTGGGCTTCCTTTTGATGGTCTGTTCAGTGCAGGCCCACCACTGTTCCATGGCGGCAGACCCACTCCCCCTGGGCAGGCCTTTCATTTTATAGGTAACTTAGGTTTGACCTATCTCCCCAAATCCCCCTTAGCAGTTTATACCATTATTCCACTGGAGGATGCTGTGCTCTCCCCCCTCTGATCTAAATAGAATTGTATATCCCTATCCTCATCTGCCCCCTTGCTAGCTTCTCCTCATCCCCATCTCCTGTGTATTCATGTCCTCCAAGTAAATCCCCTCCCCTTCCCTCCTCTCTCTTGCTCCCTCCTTGGGACTTGGTGTTCAGCCTTCTGAAGCCATGAATCTAACCACTAGACCAACCAGCCTGTTACTGTCTCTACCTATTGCGATCCTATTAGCACCTTGTACCCACCCCTTCACAGACATGGCACATCCCACCTGCCCTTTCTATTTACTTCCCTCAGGGTCCTAGGTACTCCCCTATTACTACTTTTGCACCTCCATTCAGATAATTTATTTCTGCTGTCCTCAGCCCTCTACTGATCTCCTCCCTACTCTAATCTAGTTACCCTATCCTCTCGCATCTGTTCATCCAACCCTTACACTAATATCACTGCCTTTGCTCCTGCAAAGCTACCAATTACTTTCCTCCCTTTTATCTTCTCCATCTCCTCACTCCCCCCTCCCTCTACCCCTTACCTTCTCAACCTGCATCCTCTCCTCTCCTCTGGTTTCTATCGCTCCTACTATTAACTCGTATTCCCATTTCACCTCCACCTCCTACATCCCTCCATGGTCCCATAATACTTGGCTTATTGGACCATTTTGTTTTCCCCTCTTCCTACTTCCCCTTTGTATCCCTGTATCCCAAACTCAACTTCATTAACTACTCCTCACATCCATCCTGCTGCATCCCCTCCCCACATCCCCCAAAGGCAGCCCTCTTGCTCTGCCAAGCTACTACTAGCTATTCTGCTTCTGCTAGCAAGTGATGTAGAGTCAAACCACTACCCCCCCAATGCCCCTCCCAACTTCTGCGAGGACTTGAAATTGCCTATTTAAACACTAGGAGTCTGCTACACTAAATTGTGATTACAACTTCCCCTCACCATTACTCTGTCTCCTGATATTTATATTATCTATGAAACCTGGCTAAACTCTAAGGTCCCTGACTGCTCTATCTCCTTTCCTGGCTACTCCTTACTCCACCAAGACAGGGCTGGTGGTGGTGTGGCTATGTACATAGTCTTCTCTCTGCAATTCTCCCCTGTTCGTGCATCCTCTTCTGCTGATATTTATAAACTGCTAATCATTAAAATTACTCTTCCTTCCTCCTTCCCTATCTCTGTAGTGGGAGTTTACTGTGATCCCTCCATATCCCCCCTCCATATCTGCCCTCATAGCAACCATCATATCCCACACCTCCACAGGTGAACTCTATGTCCTTGGTGACTTTTATCTCAATTGGCTATCTCCACAACATACCAAAACAAGGAAAGACATTTCCTCACTCAACCTGATTCAACTAATCTCTGATCCCACCCGCCACAACTATAAGTCATTCAAGCACACATTCATTGATTGGGCCCTCAATACCCACCTCCACCGGGTCATCGCTGCCAGTTTATATCCTGATGCCATAAGTGATCATCACTTACTCTACCTTGTATGCAAGATCTATCACCCAAAAGCTCCACCTAGATACATTGTGACCTGCTCCTACAAATCCCTTGTCTTTAACCCCTTGCTAACTGCCCTATCAACCACTGACTGGTCTTCCATCACTCCTGCTTCCTACATTTACTCGGCTTCAGAATGCTTCCATACAAAATTCACATCCATCTGGAATAAATTTATCCCCGTCAGACAGATCAAAGTGTGAGGTAACCACCTCCCGTGGATCACCCCAGAACTTCTAGCTTGCATCTGGGCACATGGCCAAGCCTGGAAAACTTTTACAGCCTCAGGCTCCTCAGCTGATTTTCAGTGTTATTGCACTCTTTGAAACTTTTGCACCCATGCCATAAAATTTACAAGGGCTGAATATTTCAAAACTACCTTCAACAACAACCTAAGCCACCCATCTAAATTTTGGAAAGTGTTTTAAGCCCTATTCTCCCCCCTCCCAATCTTCCCCCCTCCCAATCTCCTGTCCACATACTCCATGACAATGATGCCATTCTATCATACTCCCTTGAGGTTGCTTCCAAATTTAACTCCTACTTTACATCTTATGCTGCTGACCATCTTAGATCTATCCCCTTTCACCCCGCCACTACCCAACTCTTCCCACTGTCCCCCAGCCTCATTCTCCTTCTCCAGCATACCCCCATCCTCCACCCTCAAGGCTCTCCTCACCTTGAACCCTTCTTTTGGGTCATCCCCTGACAGCCTAGACCTTAAACTCCTCTTCTTATTTGCCCCTGCTATTGCCATTCCCCTCACCTCACTTCTGAACCTTTCCTTCTCCCTTTTCTCCATCTCTTTGACCTGGAAACATGCCACAGTCATCACCCTTCCTAAAGGGGGATGACTCCTCCTCTCCTACCAACTACTGGCTTATCTCCCTTCTCTCTATCCTGTCTAAACTCCAAAAACATCTAGTCTTATCACAACAATCCTCGTACCTTGACTCCTCATCCTTCTTCACACCTTTCCAGTCTGGTTTCAGGAAAAATCACTGCACCACTACCTCCCTCCTCCAGCTCACTGATTCTATACTTACCAGTATGGACAGTGGCCACATCACTTCCGCCATATTTATCAGCCTTGCCAAGGCATTTGATGCAGTCTCTCATCCCATCATTCTAGCCACACTCTCCTCAGCTGGACTATCGCCCTTAACTGTTGACAGGTTCAGCTCTTACCTGATTTTGAAAACAGCCCATGTCATCCTACTACTTAAATCTGGTGACTCAAGTGACTTAAATAACTACAGACCAATTTCTCTACTCATTCTGTCAAAACTTCTCAAAACACTGGTAAATTCTCAATTAAGAGAATATCTGGAAGCTCATACTCTATTAAACCCATTGTAATCTGGTTTTAGGCCTATTCACAGCACGCTCTCTGCACTAGCCAAGGTCACTAATGACTGGCAAACTGCCCTTGACGTAAAAAATCATGTAGCTACACTTTTTCTGGACCTAAGCAAAGATTTTGACACTGTGGATCATGACCTATTGTTGACCATGTTGCAAGATCTTGGCTTAGATGACTTTGCCCTAAAATGGGTCTCCTGTTATCTTATTGGCAGACAGCAAAAGGTGAAAGCACCCCTCTAAAAACCTTGCTGAAAGGGGTCCCTCAAGGATCAATCTTGGGCCCCTTATTATTTGCAATTCATAACAACAACATTGATCACAATATTTCTACTGCCAGTGTTCACCTTTTTGCAGATGATACTGTGCTTTATATTACTCGGCCTACCATTGATACAGCATTCTTGAAATTACAATGGGAATTCAATATCCTGCAGCAAAATCTGCTCCACCTGAAACTTTTACTCAACATCAAAAAGACCAAAATCATGCTTCTATCCCTGACAACTAAAGCAGTTAACACAGGAAATTCATCTGCCAACATACACATTACAACCTTTATGAGAGAATCTCTGGAAAAAGTGGACACATTTAAGTACCTAGGTTTTTGGCTGGACTGCAAACTCTCTTTTATCGCCCATGTTGAAGAGCTTTCTATAAAACTAAAACAAAGGTTGGGATTATTTTTTCATATCAAGAGGTTGCTCACCTATGAAGCAAAATTAAGACTAGTCCAAACAACATTCCTTCCACTTATTGACTATGCAGACTTTATTTATAGTCACTACCCCAAGACTGCTTTAGCAAATCTGGATATACTGTATTACAGGGCCTTAAAATTCATGACAGACTCTCCATTCAAAACACACCACTACTCACTTTACACACAACTAGGCTGGATCTTGTTAGCTACCAGCAGGTGGCGGAATGCCTCCATCTGGGCCTTCAAAGCCATCACCAAAAAACTCCCTCTATACACATCCAGCCTCTTCAAGTTTACCCCCTGTGCTTACTGTCTTAGGAAATACAGTATACATATATCCTGCTTGATACCCCTAGGAACAAATCCTGTTTTGATAACTTATCTCTTAGTCATGCTCTACCACTGCGGTGAAATTCCTCACAAAGTACCCTAAAGCTGACCCATTTTGTTAGTTTAACCATCTTCAAATCACTCCTAAAATCTCTGTTGAAGGAAGACTGCCAGTGTTACTCCTAATCCCCCCCCCCAGAAGTACTTGTTCGGCACTTGTAACAATGCACTTGCCTTCTGGCTCTCCGTGTTTCTTCTTGTTTCCTCTTTTACATGCCTTTGTCAGCCCAGTTATTGTCATTCCTCTTTCCACTTTTCCACTCGCCCATGTATTCCTTCATTCCTCCCCTCATTTCTTTTCTTCCCTCTGTCCAATTCTCTCACTTTCGCCCCATCACCTTCCCTAAACTTGTTGCCTCACAATTTCCCATCTTTTCTTTTTACCCTGCTCTGTAACTTAATTATACCTTAAGTTTGTTTAGCAAAATTGCAGAACTATACCTTAACTTGTTGTGGCAATTGTGTAGGAATTTCTCACTGTGTATTTGTAATGGTTACTCTGTTATGTACTGCCCAATGTAATGTTTATTCTCTGTTGTTTTGTAAAACCTTGTGATGTCCCTCCAGGATTACCTTGTAAATGAGACTCTCAATAATGTATTTCCTGGTAAAAAATAAAACTGAATTGACTTGAACTGATTGGCAGAATCCAGTCAGTTAGAATGACTCAGTATCCCCTCCCCATCCAGACAGATGACCCACCAGGATCTGTTCTGGGTCTCCTACTCTTCTTCATCTTTCTTAACGATCTCCCCTCTGCTTGCTCATCCTCTAGCATCCACACGTATGCAGATGACACTGTTCTGTATATGTCTGGTCCATCCCCATCTAGTGTCACTGCTACCCTTCAGCTGGACTTTGACAATGTCCAGTGCTGGCTAGTTTCACATCAGCTTTTCCTTAATGCCAGAAAGTCAATCTCAATGACCTTTAGCACTAGTCAGAGACTGTCCCGCTTCCCCTCCCTGCCATCCTTCTATACCCTCAATGGGACTAAACTGGAGAATTCATCCTCTGCTAAGTATCTTGGTGTCAGGCACCTCTACTTTTCTGTGCACATGGATGCTATTGCCAAGAAAGTATAGCCCAAGCTTGGTGCCCTCTATCAAAATCACAGCTGCAAACCACTGCGTGCCTGCCATGCTGTGGCACAGAAAATAATCCTTCCAGTTTTTGATTACGGTGATTTAGTCTTCAGTGCTGCTCCCAAAACCTCCCTTGCCAGGCTGGACACCCTCTACAACTCCTTCTGCCATTTTGCAATTGATGTCCCCCCCAATCACTGTAGCTCCCCCTCCTTCCTCTCTCTTGAGGATAGGTGGCACTCCCACTGTATCTCCTTCACTGCCAAATACTGGTTTGGTTCCCTTCCATCCTACCTCTGTTTCTAATTTTCACCCCCCCCACTCACTCTCTCCATAGCTATGACCTCCACTCTCTAACTATTCTGAGAAAATCCTCTTCTAAAGACCAATCCGCATTCTCCCACCGCCTTTCCAAACTGTGGAACTCTATACCCTTGCCTCTCTGTCATGCCCCTTCTGCTGCTGCTCTTTCCACTCTTCTTCACAACCTCCCTCCCTCCCCACATCTGTATTTGCAATTAATCTCTCTCCTCATACCCACCCCCATTCCCATCATATTTCTCCTTCTAAATCCCACCCTGTATTCTTCCCCATCTCTTTGGGAGCAACCAATCTTCCTGGTTCCTTGTCCCTGCTAATCACTCCCTCTCTTTCTCATTTGTTCCTCCATTTCTCATTTGTTCCAATTAATTCACTGTTGCTGTGCACAATCACTGCTGCCTTCTCTGCTGGATGTTATACAGCTGTAGTTTGTACTGCCTTTATATATTTACGCGTATATATTCCATATCACTGTAACTGTTCACCAATCACTATTCTGCACTACAGCTGGATTTTGAAATACATAACTGTACTATCTGTTAATACTAGTGTACTGCTGATTATCCCTCTCCCCTTCCCCTGATTTCTGCTATTGTCTGATACTTTACTTGCATTGTATATACTGTCTGTTTATAATAATGTAATGTTGTATTTCCCACTTCCTCGTTCCCTGATTACTGCTATGTCAAATGTTTGTACTTGCTTGTATATTTATTTGTATGTGTATTTATTGCTGTATCCTCCACAAACCCCCCTCCCCCAGGTTGCACCTGGAAAGAATCCTCAGCTCAGGTTGCCCTCCTGGTGAAATACTTCTAAATAAAATAAATAAATAACATATGCATCACCACCACAGCATTTCCATTTGTCATGTATCAAAACATATACATGCAGTTTACACTGTAATTCGAAAGCTGTTTATGTAGTCTTGTGAGCCATACTTCCAGTCTGTGGCAGAAAGAAAGTGCAGTTTGACTTAGAGTGATCTTGTTTCAGTATGTAAGTCTGCAGGTTGATATGCTACTAGTGATGTCTACACACACACACACACACACACACACACACACACACACACACACAGTGGTTAAATTGGAATTGCATAGGTGAGGGAACATTCATCTCTAGATTTGTCGGTGTGGAACTACTGCCGTCTGCAGGTGGTGGAACTCTCCTATAGTATTCAATGAATAAAGATGACAGAGGAGCAGGAACTCTCATGCAGTATTACAAGGAGTGGGGAACTAAGTGTCTGCTCAACTGAACTTCAGGACGCAGTATGCTATTCTGACACATTCATTCACCTGCTGTTGGTGACAGGCTAATTGTGGCCTGAGCAATTAACAGTATCTCTCCCTGGCCCCAACCAAGATAATCTGGCCAGTTTACCTTTTACAAGGACTTTTAAAATCTATTCTATACTTCACTACAGGCATTATTTACTTACACATGCTAGCTTGAAATTTTGCGTGGGGGTAGAGGCAAGAAGAAACAAACTTAATTACCCATGCTGCCTGCATTGTGCAACTACAACAAGGCTGTGAGTGAGAAGTAGTCAATATAATGTTCAGATTCAATGCTAACTATAACAAAATCTAGCCAGCGCCAATACAGCTGTGGTGAGCCTGAAGAAGCTCTCAGGAATGAGTGCCACAGATGGAACTGCACATGCGCGGCACTCGCACATGCGCAGTAGCGTTCAATGGCATAATGCCATTCCCATGATGGCAGCATCCTGGACTCAGACAGCATCCATCCAAGAGTGCTGAAGAACTAGCAGAGGAATTTGCAGGCTCCTGGCTGACCTGTTCCACAGATCGTTTGAATTGGGAGTGGTACCTCTGTATTAGAGAATGATATGCATGGTCCATTCCTTAAAAGTGGACCAAGGGATGACTCAGGAAACTACACATCAGTCAGCCTGACCTCAATAATATGTAAGCTCATAGAAACCATAGTTAGAGGCTGGTAGTATACCTGGAAGCATATGGCCTCTAGGATGAGTGACAAAACAGATTCATAACTAGGAAATCATGCTGGACAAACCTGACAAGTTTTTTTTGACTGGGTCATTAAATTGGTAGACAATGGCCAAGCAGATGATACCCTGTACTTGGACATCAGCATGGCCTTTAATTCTGTGCCCCATAAAAGACTGATCAAAAAGCTGAAGGATTTGGGGTTAGTAGGGAAACTGACTGGATGGGTTAGCTGAAAGGAAGGACCCAGGGGATGGTGGTGGGGAGCTCTCAGTTTCTAAAGATGTCACCAGCAAAATCCCACAAGGCTCAGTGCTTGGGCCAGTACTATTCAATATATTGATAAGTGACATTGGTGAAGGTATACCAGGCAAGATTGCTTGTTCGTGAATGACACCAAGCTCTGTGGGAGGGGGGGATACAGCAGAAGGATTATGGGACATTGAAGAAGATCTGGTAAAGCTCAAGAAGTGATCCATAATTTTGCAACTTGACTTTAATGCAAAAAGTGTAAGATCATACACACTGGAGCCAAGAACTCAAATACAGAGTAAAGCCTGGGAGGGGTCCTGGTAACCAAATCCAATGAAGACAAAGACCTGGGGTGTTGATTACTAGTGACCTGAAGCACTCCTCACAGTGCAGGAAGATAGTGAAAAAAATCTAACAAAATGTTGGACTGCATTGTCTGGGGGATCAGCAGCAGGCGGGAGGAGGAGGTCATAGTGCCATCACACAGGCCACTGGTGCAGCCACACTTGGAGTACAGTGTGCAGTACTGGTTTCCCTACCTGAAGAAAGACATTAACTTGATGGAGGCAGTCAACAGCAGGGTGACAAAGATGGTTAACAGTCAGCAGGGCAGCACATATGAGGAGAGGCTGGAAGTCCTGAACATGTACTCCCAGGAGAAGGGGGGAGACATGATTGAGACCTTCGAGTATTTAAAGGGCATTAACAGGGTGGAGAAGGAGTACCTCTTCAGGCTAAGTCGAAATAAATGCATGAGGGGAAATAGCCTTATTCTGAGAGTGGGGGAGTTCAAGAGGGAGACTAGAAGGCATTTCTTCATGGAGAGCATGGTGGCAGAGTGGAAAGGGCTCCCTGAGGAAGTGATATTACTAGAGACAGTAGAAGGCTTCAAAAGGGGAGGAGGCAAGGTAAAAGGCAATGTCAGGTCCAAAAGGGGAATGGCCGGAATTGAAGAAGTATTAGTTGGAGGGGGCGGAGTCATACGAACATACAAAAGTCCTTAAATGACATTTGGGGACTGCACAATATGAGCAGACTTGATAGACTGTAAGACTTTATTCTGCTTGCACCTTTTGCATGTTCATATGCTAAGCCTTAATTTTTTGTTTTCCATATACCATATAACACCAAACTAGCTATGTGACAGTGATCTATTCTCTGTATAACCAAGTAAAGCATATCCTTCTATATTGTACACTACATGCCTGCGGTACTCTTTTGCATATCAGTTTCTGAATATGTATGTAACCTGGCTAGTGGTGGGCAAAGTGCCTAAAATTCGCTACGTGTAATTTTTCACGTAGAACCTGAATTTCACTTACTACTCCGCAAAGCAAAGTGAATAACTATGCATCTTGAAGTAACGCAAAGTTCCCATTGTTCTCTATGGACTTCGCATTACTTCACCTTGTTTTCTATTGACTTTGTGTTACTTCACCTTGTTTTTGTGCTCTTTAAGGTGAATTTTACACTGAATCATGGGATTTAAGGTCACATGGGCTCTATATTGTGTTGCACAGCCTCAGTTCATTGTAGTGTGTGTAGTGGAAAGCTGGAGATAGTTTGCTCTCAGAGCTCTGAGATTCAAACTTTCTAAAAACCTTTAAAAACACCTTTTTGCCACAGAATTTTATGACAAAATTTAGTAGATCGATTGTAGTAAACCCTGATGTGGTTATATCATCAAGCATTTATTTATGTTTTGTTAATACTGAATGGTAATTTAGTTGATTCAGTCTCTGTACTTAGAGACACTGTAGAAGTGTGCTTTGGGGGAGAGGCTGATCTGTGGTGTAGAAGGGAGAGTAGTGAGAAAGGCATTTTTTCCAACCGATGTTGGCTATTGTTTTATTATTTTTGTGTTCAGGTAGACACAGTACAATGTCACTGAATTGTTTATAAATATTTTCTTTTTGCTGGGCAGTGTTTCAGTCTTTTTACAGGACTGTCTGTGTTGTACTGTAATGAACAGTTAAAGTTTCTGTGCCTGACCTTTAATCTGTGTGCATGCTGTCAATTGATATACATTTCATTGTGGCACTACAATAGCAGTACTCTGAATTTCCAAGCCTGTCTGCAGTTTATTTCCCTGCTTCTGTGTAGCTAGGTACTGCATCTCCCCCCCATCAAAACTAGGGATTATTTTTTGACTGTTGGCTTTTTGAAGATTGGTTAAGGATTCAAGGACAGGTATTATGTTGTGCCTGTGTGGCTGCATTTAGTGTTTTGCTTACCAGCCACCCAAAGGTGCCGAAATATCAAGTTGTTGTAAACTGTGCCTGTGAAGAGACTGTCAGGCAAAGCAGTTTCTGGCTGTAGTTCTACTGCCAAGAAGACTATTAGCACTGGAAGTTGTTGTGAAGTTAAGTCAGGTTCATCAGGGGCTACCAATTGTAGCAGTGTTAAGACTGGTCATGGCCATGGTAGTATGCAGCAGAAGGGAACAGTAGTAGTTGGTGCAAGTAATGGGATTTGTCCGACTGTGTTTTTCACAGTGAAATCAGTCACTTCAGTGCTGGTTGGAGATGGTGTTGTCCCTGCTATTAGTAAAGTTAGAGAGGGCATGGTTGATAACAACATGACTGTTTATACAAGTTCAACCCTGTTAAATTTATTATGTGGGAAAAATATTGTTGAATCCGCAGACTTGAGTGCGGTTGATGTCCCACTACCTACAGTACTTGAACATGATTCTGATCATGATGTTGACTCACAGTCTCATGTTTCCACCGATGTTGAGGATAGGCCATCCAAACATTCAGACAGTGACAAAAAAGTGTGGCTGATAATACTGAGGCTGCTTTTGAACTTGGAATATCTACACAGGAGGACAGCCTCCAAAGTGAATCAGTGGATGATGATTATGATGATGATGATGCTAATGACCTCATTTGGGAACCGGAAAAAGAGAAAGTGAAGGTGGCTGTCTGTAAACAGTCTACTAGTCAATCGCCTCCTCCTCAAAGTTCTGCTGTAGCTGTGTCTGCTGATGATGACCCTGAATTAATAGTCATAGTTTGTGATGTTCATTCAAAGTCCAACTGTGCACAACAGCAGAAATCATGCATTACACCCCCCATTTCATCTCCACCAAAAGTGCAGTTACATATGCAGCAGCAGCAACTTGTGAAGAATAGGGCATCCAAATTCCTATTTTGGGATTTTTTTGTACAAGATGGCAACAATGAAACAGTGGCAATCTGCCAGTTTTGCCAAGTGCGTGTGAAGTGTGGTAAAAAGGGTAGCCATTTGGGCACTGGGGGCCAGCATACTCATCTGAAGAGCAGGCACAAAGCACTGTGGACACGGCACCAGAGGGGAGCTAATGCCATAGTTCAACATTCACCCTCAGACACCTTAGTGGGCATGGTATCCCGTTCCAACAGTGTAAGTAGCCATGTTGGTAAAAGTGGTGAAATAACACCAAAGGATTACTACAGGCATGAGGATGATGATGATTTGGAATGTTCAAGCAGTGGTCAGAGTAGCAGTGGTGGTCCATATAGTAATTCTACTACATCAACCCCTGTGCTTAAAACAAGGAAAATAATCGCATGTATTGACTTGTCACCTGTGCACCCACCATCACACATCCAAGGTACCCCATCCATGTCAATTAGTAGGGTAAAGCATTTGGCACACCACGTGTAAAGCAACGAATAATGCAGCCCACATTGCACAGCCTTTTTGTGCACAACACTAAATACTCACCCAATCATGCAGAGGCACGTGAAGTCAATGCTGCCGTAGCAGAAATGCTAGCAATTGAGCATTTGACATTTTCCTTTGTGGAGAATGCTGGCTTCTGGCACCTTGCAGCATGCACATGTCCTAAATGCAAGGTCATGTCCCAGACATACTTTTCCACCCTTGCTGTCCCTGAGTTATACTGGGTAGTGACACAGTCTGTAAGAATTGCCCTTCAACATTCTGCATCACCTTACATTCTCTTAAGCGGGGATATGTGGACAAGTGGTAAAATGGCAAGTAGTTCCTATCTGTATATTACTGCACATTGAACATAGCTACCTGGGGTTGTCTGTGATGGTGGGATGGGAAAGCAGTGTAATAAGTCAGACTGTGGTGGTGGTAGCAACCTTCATGGCATTAGACAGCATGCCATGCTTGCAATGCATAGTGTAGCAGGGTCACATACAGGCGAACACATGCTAGACTTGCTACTGACAGAAACTAATGAGTGGCTGCATCCCTGTCCCTAAAAACTGGTTTCATAGCTAGTGATAACAGATCAAATATTGTAAAATATATCAGCAATGGTGGCTTTGTGTGGGTTCCCTGTATGGCACACCATTTAAATGTGGTGGTACAGGAGTTTCTGCAGTACCCTGAAATAAAGCAGATGCTGACTGTTGCATGCTGTATCTGTATCCACTTTGCACTTTGATCACTGACTTCCTGCCTATTTAATGCCTCCCTGAATCATGTGACCTACAAACCTGTAGAGACAGTCAGGCATGTGATCAGTGGCCTGTTTTTTAATGACTTCGCCTTATCAAACTGCATCTTGAAGTGAACTCAAAGTGGACAATGCAAAGTAAGGCAAATTTTTAATTTTTAATGGACAATTTGCGTAGTGCTATACAAATTCGAAGTGGACCACTTCGGGTTCACTTCGCCTGCGAATTAAAACTTTGAAGCATCTCTAAACCTGGCACACATGTCCCATGCTTGTTTTTTTTATTTAATGTTTTGAAACATTTTAACAAAAAGATTAACAACACAAAATTGCAATGGGGTCACAAAGGATCTATAGTTCTTTAATAACTAACTGGGACAAGCAAGGTACTTTAAATGTAAAACAATGCTTATCTAATACATGTGATCAGTGTCCTCCAATGCAATGGCCGGCATCTTGTCTTCATTATTCTTTTGGACCTGTGGACATAAAATGGAAAAATGGGTTATTATTAGTACAAGAACTGATCAGCTGTACTGGTTAGAAAAGTAATTTTATTTTTAATTTTTTTTTGAGGGGTTTCAAGTGGGTTGGTTTGGAGAGTAAATACCAGTACCACAGCAGTAAAATTGGCTCAGAAATGGAGTTGGATCACTAGTGGAGGTCAGCGTGGCAGATGTTGGCAGGATTCAGCAGCCCTGGGCCCACTCCTGTCTTGGTGGGTGGGGTGGGGGAGTTGCTCCACTCATCAACTGCCATCAGGGCAGCATAAAGCCAATACCTTTTGCATGCCCTACAACACTGAAAGGGCAATTGACTGCCAACCTAGCTTACAGCCAGGGGAGTGGATATCCCTCCCTCTCCCATCCGTTTCATGTGGAAATCTGTGGAGGGGGTACCAAAGGTACAGGATAAGATACTGAGATGAAGGCTGACGGATCTGGGTGACTGATAGCAGTAGGGGGGACTTTTGGTGTTGAGGGACCTGCAAAAACCCAACCTTCACCCTGCCAATTGCTCTTTTCAGCATTTTTCTTTTTGCCTCACTTGCCCGGGTACAGTGCATGGACCCATCAGACCTTGACACACACATCAACCCCTTGTGAGGGAAGGCTCCACAGCCCTCCAAAAGTTGTCATCTGTGTGCCAGAAAACTGCTTTGTCCATTTCCAGGCTGGGGATACTGCCATATGCCACAGCACCTTCCCCAGAGCCTTGGCCCTTTCAGCTGGCTCACTGAGGTTACATTTGAGCTCAAGTCATCAGCACAGGAAGACAAAGTGTTCCCATTCAGCCAGTGACTGACCCTGCAAACAATGTTACTTTATAATTTTTTTGTAAAATGTAGACCCATATTTTTCACATAGTCTTTTCATGACCCCCCCTCCCCCCAACAGGACAGGTATCATTTATAAAATGGTCCTGGGATTGTGGGGTGATACTTAGGAGGTTTGGGGGAATATCCAGTTGTACTCAGAAAGAGGGAGGTAGTGTTGCCTCTGTATAGATTGCTGGTCAGACCCCACCTAGAGTATTGTGTCTCATTCTGGAGACCACATCACCTGAAGGACACAGAGAGAGTGGAGGTGGTCCAGAGGAGGGCAATTAAAATACTGCAGGGTCTGCATCAAAAGCTCTATGAAGATAGACTAAAGGACCTCAGTAAGTATCCCCTGGAACAGAGGAGGGAGAGGGGAGATATGATATAGACCTTTAAATACCGCAAAGGGTATTTAAAGATCTATATCATCACAGAAGGAGTGGTGGATTCCTGGAACAGTCTTCTTGGAGGTAGTGGGGCAAAAACCATGTTAGGGTTCAAGAATACATGGGATAAGCACAAAGGAATCATAGTGGAAAGGAAGGAGGGAGGGAGGGTGAAAGAGCTATAGGTTGGGCACAGTCTGATATAATAGTGTAGGTAGAGAGAACTGGGAAGACTGGATGGGTCAAGTGGTTATTATCTGCTGTCAAATTCTATGTAAAGGTTATGGGTGAAGAAAGGGCATCCAGAACAGTGGTGGTCAAAGAAAACATTTATTGGGGAAGGGGGAATGCACCATTGTTATAGAAAGGTACCTCCCTGGTGGAGTCTCTGGCACCTTTCCCAGTAAACACTGAATTTATATTCTATGTTATGTGTAGTAGTATACATAATGGGATACACTGACAACTCAGCACACCTTCCCTATTTAATTCACTGAAGTGAGACAGAATATTTTCATTCCCTGGCCTGTGTTCCAGTGGTTCTACATTTCATCTACTGGCACCATAAGGAAAAAAGACACAAGGGAGGCTTATTAAAAATACAATAAAAGAAGGGCATAACAGGAAATCTGGAGAAGGCACATGATGTGAATTTATTTATTTTGGATGAAGCTGGCAAGAGGGCTGTCCATAAGGGATGGAGCTGCCATCTAAACCTGCTAAAAACAATGGACAATGACTGGAGTGAGAGATTAATCTGCAGTTGAAAAGAGTGCTAAACTTGGTCCAAATATTTAATGGATATAATTAATACAGAACTAGCAGCAATTCTAGCAAGGAGACTGCAGTGTTAGACTGGTCAATTTGCATACCTAGAAATCTCAAGGTGGGAACCCCTCATTTGTAGACTTCTCCATCTTCCCAACTCTGAAAAAGTCTTGTACATGTAATCATTTATTATTGTTTTTTTCTGATCATTGTACCTCAATATAAGATGAAAATAGTGCATCTGTAATAAGGTTAATTAGAGTGCTAATATGAGGATGTCATCCCCTGGCCACCACAGATTCATTTTCCTGGCAGGACCCCACTGCCAAATTTCGAGGTGGTCTCTCTGTGCAGCAGTCAGACCCTAGCAGTCTGATGGAAGATGCAGTAGAACAACACTGAAACAAAAATTGTGAAGGAGAAAGGAATGCAAATAACACAGAGAAGACAAGCAGCAAAAGTTATGGAGGTAGTTGAGGATGCAGCCTTAAAATAAGAAATATGGCTGACTGACTTTTACCTTCAGTACAAATGTTTGGGTTGGGAGTGATGGGCAAACAGTATGGCTTTAAATGGGAAAAAGCCAGTTAGTGTGCAATGGGAATTTACACCAAACTTAGTCATATAGAACTAGAAGGTAAACATATAACACAGACAACAGTTTTTTTGGGGGGTGGCTATTCATTTTAACCATATTACTGGAAATTTGTTGCCTACAACAGTCATACATCTCAGCCTTTCAGCATTAAAAATTATAGCACTGGCCTTCAAAATTCATAGAAAATGGCCAGAATGTGTAGTATTTTCTTATTTTAAAAAAGAATGTGGGTTGGATATTCAAACTGCGCCCAAAAAGTGCGCAATAGCAGGAGCAAGAACAAGTCCATTGTGCCCATGTGCAATAGATGTGATATTCAAAAAAGGAGCAAGCCAAATTGCACCAACAGCCAACGTCTGAATATCGCACAACTTGCGAAATAGCGCAATTAGGAAGGGGAAGCTGAGCAGATACGATGTGCTATGGCACAACAAGAGCTGCCCAGCTGAGCAGCCCAGAGGTGCCATAGCGCAAGCAGGGAGCCCCCCAGCATCAGAGCAATGTAACTGCACAACCAGGGAGGTAGGTAGGGGTCCACCACCCATGCCACAGATGGGCACAGGAACACACAGCAGAACTGACAATGCACCCCCACACCCCAAGCACAGCACAACTGGGGGAGGGCTGGAATATCCACCGGCCCATGGGGACAAGCAAACAAAGCACAGCTGGGCCATGGTGCCCCAGCACACCCACCGGCAAGCTGAAACTGCCATACAAGGAGGCAGACCACCCCATGGCACAGCAGCCCCCCCGTGCACAGCACACCCTGCACCGTGACCCCAAGACACCCCCCATGAGTAGTGACCACCACTGCAGGAAACCCCATGCATACCACACCCCCACTGTCTCACTGCAACCTCATGTACCACAGAACCATACAAGCTAGACCCACCATGAGCACCCAGCAGTGGGTGGCAGCACACGGCAATGCAATAACGGCAGACACAGTGCCAACACGCACAATCCCCCTGAGGCACAGCTGAGAGACCAAACATGTGTCGGCACAAGAGGTACCCCACATGGGAAAGGGCGTGCCCCTGACACCACCACCATTGATACAGCACCCTGCACAGTAGACAAGTGTCACAGCCTGGCCCACCACGAGCCACAGCAGCCAGCACAGACACCCACAGTGGTGCGTGGAAGCATGCAGCACACCGGATGCAACACAGTGCAGGGGCAAACACACACCCATACCCATGGGGACTAACACAGGGATGCAGTAGTGTGGCAACCAAGCCCCAGTATGGGCCCATGAAAACTGTGCACACACAGCCTGCAGTCCTCCATGGCACAGCGGTGGCACCCACCCTGTGCATGAACTGTGGCCCTGTACACCACCAGCATATGCCTGGAGCACAAGTCACAGACAGTGGTGCACAGCCCCTGCAACACACACAAGACACAGCATGGAAGTGGGACAGCAACTGCGGAGGCCACAGTGTCACCCGAGGCAAACATGCACCACACCATTGACAGGAGGCAACCCAGCATTGTGACGGTCACAGTGGATGACCTGCAGGGACAGCCACCACTGACAAGGCAGCAGACCTTGCAGGCCACAGACATGCAAGGATGTCAGCTGCACAGGCCAAGGATGGGTTGACAGGGGCACAATGGACACAGAGCATGCACCCTGGACCACTGCACACAGTAATGCAATGCACAGGGAACAACACACACACCACAGATACCAACTGATAGCCACTCCCACACCAGAGACACTTCCTCACGCACACACACATACCCATGACTGAACCACCCCAGATGCCATGCACACCACTGCAACTGAGCACCTATAGCCAGCTGCAAATCAGAGACCACCACAGTATTCATATCAAAATATCTGTATTCAAAAACATATCAAAATCAACTATATACAACTATGTACAAACATGGGGTGGAGGGACAGGAACAAGGTGGGGGTGGGTAAGGGGCAGGGGTGAACATATGGGAGAGGGCAGGTGGAGTGTGAGGGTTGAACAAAGAGGGGTAGACGCAGGCTTGCTCATGCAGCTGTCGGTGTCCAGCCTGGTTCTCCACTGCCTGGGGCTGTTGCCTGGGCCTCCTCCTCCTCCTCCTCCTCACCCCATGCTGCTGTAGATCCCTTAAGATGGAGAGGGACTCTTGTGCCACCTGCAGAAGCTCCTGGATGGCCTGCTGTATACGCAGGAGTATCCGCACACCTAGGACAAGGGATCAGAGTCAATAGGTGTGACTGTCCATCCCCCCACAGCCCACCCATTATGCATGGCATACAGCCATCTGCCATGCTCCTGTGATGGTGTGCGCCCACCCACAGTGACCGTGTCCACAAGACATGCCCAACCAGGCAGCAACAGCCATGTGTACCACTGCATACACCCACCGCCCATGTCCAGCACAGCACAACCAAGGCCGTACAGTAACATGGCTATGCAGTGGGCACGCAGTGCCACAGCCATGTGCCCAGTGCACGCAGGGACCACCATTGACACACTCCCAGACATGCAGTGCCACTGGACAGTGCTGACTGTCACATGTCGCGTGCATGGCAGTGGTGTCCATGGATGGTGGCCATGCCCTGCTTCCCACCCTGTCACACAGCATGCAATAGCAATCATGGTGTCATGGCACTCACCCTCATCGGGATGTTGATGGCATTGGGGTTGGTCCCTGACATGTCCCTGTGCAACGTCCTCCACCCTCTGCTGCCACTCCACCATCCTCATCCACTCGGCCATGCCTGTGGGAGACAAAAGGAGAGAAAGACATCAGTACAAACCCAAAGCATATTCCCCCTGCCCCAATGTGTGTGCCCACCCACCCAGCCAGACCCACCCACCCCATACCCTGTAAACACCGCCACAGCCAACCCTAGACTATCCCTCCCTTATGTGCAGGACACATAAGACAGTGTTACCCATATGGACCATACAAGTGTGTAGACGTATCACCCACCTGGAAGAGGCACCACGCCCCTCCTGGCATGCGACCGCAGACGTGCAAGTTGTTCTGGCTCCCTCCGTCTAAGGTCCCCATACTGGTGCCTGCACTGTTCCACCATTCTCCTGCGGCCAGTGGCTGCCTCCAGGTTAGTGGCCACCTCTTGCCAGACCTGGGTCCTGGCCCTGTCCAGTGGTTCCTCACCAAACAGTGGGCCATAGTGTGGCTCCACAATGGCCAAAAGGTTGGCCAGCTCAAGGGCACTCCACTGAGGGGCTCTCCTGCATGCCATCTCTAATGCTATAGTAGGCAATATGGCGCTCTGCAGTGCGGCACCCCGACGTGGAAGTGCTGTGCGGTACAGTGCCGCCATTCCCTATCGCGCTGTTGGTACAGCGCCGCCATTCCCTATCGCACTGTCACCGAACAGCGCGATAGAGGTGCAGCCATACCGGATGTATAGTGCCAAGGGGCAAAGGTCGGGCACAGGGTCATGGGTCTCTGGCGCAAGGCCACACACAGCGCCATCGGACATCTATGCATCTAGCACAATTGGTTGCCTGTGTGCCATCGCCACAGCGAACTATTGCGCAGTTGTGCCACAGCGCCATGTAGTGACCCTCACCATAGCGCCACTGGCACAATGGTGGCCGTGCCCTGAATTGCCTACCACGCACAGCACGTCATCAGCGCGGCAGATGCCTGCGTAAGCTACCTGGGCATGTGCAGTGCGGTGTACTATGCATGCCACAGAACTGTGCCATTGGCTCAGCACGTTCAATACAATTGCGCAAAGCGCAAAAGCGTGATATTCAGCCATCATATGCAAATCATCCGATCAGCCATGCAATGGCGCAGCAGCACGATTTGCATCTCATTAAAGTTACTCCACACCTAATTTGCATGGATTGCACTTTAAAAATGCGACACTGTTCTGCAGTGGCCTTATTCAGTTACTGCAGTTTATTGGTGAGTTGCATGCTGTGTGGAGTTCTGGACTGTGGTATCAGGGACTTGCTTTGTACTGCACAGTCACATGTAACCACTGTCATCCATACAGGCTGAATAATGACCGAGCGAGGACTGGGTGAGGAGGACAACGATGGTGGGCGGAAGAGGAGGCTCAATTTCACCAAGGCCGAGATGGAGGCACTCTTTGAGGCCTACATCGATCAGGAGCCACTGCTCAGTGGATGGCAGGGCACCCCTCAGGCCCATGCTGCTGCATGGGAGGGGGTGGCACGTGCTGTCAACCTGCACAGCAGCCACCAGAGCTCTGTGCAGGAGTATAAGAAGAAGATGGGTACTGACAGGGGGAGGGTGAAGGAGAAGGTGGCTGCCATCAGGGCGGCACGTACTGCAACAGGTGGGGGCCAGCCGGAGGTGGTGCAGCTGACTCCGGCAGAGGACAGGCTGACTGCAAGCATGCAGCGCAGTGCCATAGAGGGCATTCCAGGAGGTGGCTTCCAGACAGGTGGTAACCCATCACTGTATGGTACGTCGTGGTCTGTCGGGGGGGAGGGTAGATCACATGCACTAACGTGTCCTTACTTTCTGTTACAGATCCTGTGCATCTGCAGGGGTCAGCGGTGGAGGGCCTGTCCACTGCGGACAGTCATCTGGAGTTGGAGGAGGGACCATCCACCTCTGCAGGTAGCCGGCGAGCATTGCAACAGTGGGTCTGCCTGGCTGTCAACACTGATGTCGTTGAGACAGGTGTGGGGGAGGCCCTTCCTGTGTCTCAGCGGTCTGGCATACAAGGATGCCAGCATGCTGTGGCTGTGGCACAGACATGCACCATTGTTGATGCAACAACCGTTATGAGCAGTGACATGTGTGTGTCACAGAATGGACACACAGCAGGCCAGCTCATGCCCATGGACCTGGCTGGTTCCGACATGTGTGCCAGCATGTCAGCACAGTCCCAGGCTGTGCCTTTCAGCACCAGTGGGGCAGCACTGGTGGCTGGTCAGGTCAGTGGCACTGTTGCGGCCTCAGCGGCGGAACAACCAATCCCTTGGGCACAGCAGGCGGAGGGACAGCAGTCGCCCACCGGGACTTGGAGTTCAGAGTTCAGTGGTGGCATCTGTGCACCACCTGTGGACTTGCCCATACCTAATCCTGGTGAGCAGCGCCCACCCTCAAGGGGTGCTGAACATCAGGCCCTTCCATACCCTGAGGGACAGGATGCTGAGGTGGCAGACGACCTCTTTGACGAGCACACCCACCTACTGCAGGCATCAGTACAGCAGCAGATGTGGCTTGCAAAGTCCATGGAGGCACTGTGTGTGGCTCTGGAGCAGGTCGAGGAGTGACACAGCAGGGACACCGATAGGATCCTGTCACAGATTGTCCAGTTGCGGGAGGATGTGACCACCACCATTGACAGGCAAACACAGGCGTTGGTTGCTGTCATGGCCACAATGGGCACACAGTCAGGTGCCCATGTGTTGCTCACTCCACGCAGTTCACTATCCTCCCGTTCGATGCGTCGACACCCACCCTGTCGACACGGGTTCAGCTGTGGGCATCCGAGCACTCCTGGTGCAGGTATGTTCGGTGTGCTGCAGACCCCTGTGCGAGCACAATGCGTTGCTGCAGTGGAACCCTGATGGACCATCGGTGCCACCCATGAGGCCCTTGGTCAGACTGCCAGTGCTGCTGGGTCTTGGCGGGGCCGCCCACGCATCCAAGGCGGACATGGCACTGTGCCGCAAGACTGACCTGTCTCCCAGTACGGGCACTGTCTGGTGCTGCCCTGTGTGCATTGTGTGTTTTGGTGGGCAGTGCATCGGTGGGTGCCCAGCCCAACACGCAGACACACGGTCCACCTGCACACCCTCCCGACTGCTGTCCACAGGTACTTGTGCACGATGATGCCTGCATTGTGCTGTACACCAAAGTGCAATTGTGCCCAGCATCTGACACATGCACATAGACAGTCAGTGGATGTGGTTGCCTGTGGACATGTGTGTTGCTAGTGTTTGTGTTCCGGCTCTGTTTGGCACCTGACCCCTGTGCACTCTGTGCCTACTGTGTGTGCGTGTGTGTGTGTGTCCGTCCATGTGGCGTGTTACTGTTCACCCCTCCTGGTTGTATGTGTGTGCTTCTGTGCCCTGCCACATCCCTTGCCAGCATGCACCCCTGGTGTGTTTCCATGTGTGTATGTGGGTTGTGCCCAAGCCACTGGTGGTTGCACATGGCCCCATGACTTACCTGTGTTGGCTGAAGTGCTCCTCTGTGATGGTGTCCCAGTGCAGCTGTGACAGCCGGATCAGTCCAGGGTCCCGTCGGCCAAGGAGGGGGCTGCCCATCCCCATCATCACCGGCGTCAAAGTCGTCCCCATCGCTGTCCCCCTCTTCAACCTGTATGGCTATCCCACAGTCTCTGGCCATGTTGTGCAGGATACAACAGGTCAGGAATATCCCACAGGCCTTTGAGGGGCTATACTGTAGGGCACCACCAGAGGTGTCCAGGCAACAGAAACTCGCCTTCAGCATCCCAAACACCTGCTCAATGATGTTGCATGTGGTGGCATGTGCCTCACTGAAGCGTTGCTGCAATGGGGTCGTGGGCCGCTGGTAGGGTGTGAGCAGCCAGGGATGGAGTGGGTATCCACTGTCACCTGTGTGGAGATAGTGGAGGTTAGTGTCTTGTTCAGGCTCAGACTGCCCCAAACCCTGTGGGCCACACCCATGGCACCTCTGGCTTACCCCCCCTTGCCCACAATTTGTCAGTTCTACATACATACATACTCACCCACTAGATGACCTATGGGGATGTCCCCACTCTCGAATCGATGGCACAGTGCCGACTGGTACCAGATGAAGGAATCATGTGCTCCCCCAGGGTGCGTGGCACAGACATTGATGATGCGCCCACTGGCATCACACACCACCTGGCAGTTGACACTGGCATATCCCTTCCGATTCATGTAGGCGGCCCCATTGGGGCCAGGTGGTGTGTGAATGGCCACATGGGTGCAGTCTATCACCCCTAGCACGCCAGGCATATGTGCTACCCTGTGGAACCCCTGTATGTTTGCTTTGTGCTCCGCCGCGGTGCTGGGGAAATGGATGTACTCCACAGCATGTGACAGCAGTGTGCTGAGGAATTGAGTGACGATGCGTGACATGGCCAACTGTGTTATGCCTGTGGTGTCCCCTGTTGGTCTCTGGAAGGTACCCGTGGTGAGCAAGCACATGCAGGCTGTTACCTTAGTCTCCACTGACAGAGCATGACTCCGTTGTGTGGGTGCCTGCATCACATCACTGCACAGCTCACAGAGCCGCCTCAGTATTGCCCTGTTCAGGTGGTACTGGCCCACAATCTCAACATCTGTGTACAGCTCAAAGCTGGTGCGGGCTCGGTACTGCCTGTTGGGGGCATACCGCTGTCGGGCCCTTCCACGGCCACGTCCCCCTGCAGCATGCCTTCTCACCCCCCTCATTATGGCTTCCATGTGGAAGGTGGCACTGTCCATGTCCCTGGCTTGTGTTCCCCCCCAGCTGTTGTTGCTTTGTTCTCCCCGCTGTCCTGACTGCTACCTCCCCTGCACCGGGTACACTTACTGGCCTCTGCACTCTGTGGCTCCACACACCTTCCCTTGCCTCTATTCTGTGTTGTGGTTTCCCTGGCCTGCCCTCTTTCTCCCTATTTCTCTGTCTCTCCCCCTGCCTCACGTGGCTTTCCTGTAGTGTTCTTGCACCTCTTCCTTGCTCCTTTTTATTTTGGCTCATTTCCGCTATGGCGCAACTTCCGCCTGCTCCACTGTTGCGCATTGCGCAAGTCTTTGAACATCGCACTGCGCACTTTGTGCATGGTTCCACCCCCTTCAGTTGCGCATGCCTTCATTATCATTGCGCTGTTGCTCAGCATGTTTTCAGTGGCGCAACTGCCTCCTGCTGAATATCACAGAATGGCGCATTTTCTAACCCTATTGCGCATTGTGCAACCCTTTTGAATATCCGGCCCTCTGTCTACAAATAACTGGGCCCCATATAGTTAGGGTTAAGGAATGTTTTGATTAAGTTAGTTTAATAATTTATTAGTTTGTGTGTCCAGAAATAGGTCTAACATCATGAAGAACATTACTGAATCTTCGTGAAGCAAGGGCAGATTTGAGTGTAAAAATCATTGCGCTATGAGAAATTCATAGCAGTTGAGAGGTATGAACAGAGTCCTTAAAGTATAAAAACATGTAAAAAAATGCCAATGTGACTCAAATTGATTATAAACCCCAAGGTGATCTTCGGTCATTGTTGGTGGTAGATGCCAGGAAGGTGTGAGCGAGAGTTGCTTTTGTCATGCATGCGGGAGGGGAAGGTGGTTCCCTGTGGTTCTATCTTGGTTTGGTTAGGCATAGGAGGCATGGATTCAGTCACTTTCAAGGATGTGATATGAATATTGAGAATGAAATACTAGACCAAAGAAGCCTGGATCCTATACGCTGTTCTCAATGTAATTCATGTTCAGCCAAGCTCTTCATCAGAGCCACTGCTGCTTTTTTCCTCACCCATTACACAGGTGCATCGGCTGGTTTACAAAGGAAAAATAAAAGAAAGGAATACTTACTTTGCAGTCTAACAAAGCAGAGGCTGCAGTAGCTAGCTTTGGGAAGAAATATTTGAAGCAGGAATGCTGGTGTTTGAGCTCAGAAAGTAGGCTGTATACATTCTGGCTTGGGGAAAACCCCACAACAGCACATGATGGATATGAGCAGTGCAGACCCAGCTTCCACCAAACTGCTAAGTCTCACACAACAGTAACTGAGACTTGTTTTAGTTCTGGGGGATTTGGGTTATAACTGGAATGTGAGAGAGTGCTTGGCCAAGTTTTTAAGCACTAATAGCATGTTGAAATCGTTGTTACTTGAGTTTGCCTGCTGCTATTACTACAACAACTCGGATTTATTTGCATGCCTCTTTTTAAACTGTTTAGCCACCCTAATGATGAAAAGCACACCTTCTTTTGGTGTATGTAGGTCTCTGTTGTTTTGGATATAATTTAACAGCTGTCTGGGCATAATTATTCCGAGACACACTGTATGGAATCAAAATGACCATCAGCTATATTGATTGTACATTTTGTCACAGGTTCCCTTTATGTGTTTGATGGTTAGGAGCGTGATGTCCCATTCAAAATATGCACACACACCATAACAGCACATGCACTATGTGCACAACATTATGTTTAATATGTAGCAGAGCAGTTTATGTAGCATTTCCTGTGCATGTGTGGTGGAAGTGGGGTCATCGTTTTCATCCCGTTAGTCTGTTGGTGGCCACATCCTCAATCTAAAACCAATGTGATATACAACAAAATAGTGTGCAGGTTATTTGCTTTTTGCTATATAGCACAAGACATATTTACACATGCGTTTCTCAACTAAAATCTGTAGTGTATGTTTCACTGCTGTCTTTAGATTTGAAGTTTTTTGTATTCAGTCTCTGGGGTCTCTCAATGTACATATAATTTGGACTGTCTTGCACATTACCCTTTTCTTTATATGGGGGTTTCAAACTCCCCTGAAATCTGTCTTTGCTGTTGGCATGCCTGACATCTTTATAGAATTAATTATCTTCCTTCCAACTTTGCAAAACTAGACATCGATTACAACACAAGAGGAAAATATGTGGTATTGCATTTGTACAGTTACTGTATTGGGGGCATGCATTTGGGATTAAACTTTTTATCATTTTATTTGTGCTTCATTACAAGTAATAACAGATTAATGAGTTACTGATGTTACAAAGTAATGAGCAGATGTAAGAAAAAGTATAAAAGGCAGTTATAATGTTATATCTGATAGTGACTGGTTGCATCAACTGTGTATTATGTAAGCATTAATGCAGGACAGTGTGTGCTGATAATATGGATTAATGTACACCTCGTGGGCATTGTGAAGCATGATGGTGCAGCCCAAGTGCCCTCACAGCCCTCAGAGTGTGGGTTAATCCAATTATCAGCACACACTGTCCTGCGTTAATGCACTTATTACATGGGTTATGTTTAAAGAGCAAAATAAAAATCCAGAATGTGATTTTCTGCTGTTTAAACTGCAAAAAAGGTACTGTAGCCTGCCACCTTGCAAAATAGTCCCTAAGGGAAAAAAACACTTATCCTTGTACTTATGCACCAAGAAAGGTGACAGATGCACTACTGAAATGATCTGTGACATTTCTTGTGCATTATATACATTACCAATACCCCCCATGCTGTGTGTGTGTGTTTTAGCACATTTCTCTTGGTTACAGAAGGAGTTATACACACACACACACACACACAGAAAAGAAAGAAAAAGACAGTTACTTACAACACTGTATGCATTGTGATCCTGTCTGTGTTGCTGGCTTTCTGTCTCGCTCCCTCTCTGTCTCTCTAAACAGGAGCAGCAGACACACTGCAGACACCACTGATACTCAGTCATGGACGTGCATCGTCAGGTGGGGGGTCATTGCCTGTTGAAAGGGAATGAGCACTTGTAGCCAGCTCTCTGCTGAAAAACTGCACTACATGGCTCCGCCTGGTCACTACTGCTGCTGTCATCACCGATATCTGCTAGGCTACTATATACACAGAGAGACACACAGAAAGAGAGCATAGTGCAGACACTTTGTGTCACCTCCTGCTGTGCTGATCATTGTCACTGTGCCTCTCTGCACCTAACGTGTCTTTATCTCTTTCTCATTTGGCACCAGACGGATGGGAAACAGAAACATATGGCAGCAGGGTAACAGTGAGAGCAGTGCAGCATTGTTGTGTGGCTGCAAACAGAGGGTAGCATGTCTGATGGGGCATAGAAGTCCCGTTACTGAGCACTGATGGTGGCCTTTGTAGAGGTGCACAGTGTCACCGTCTCTGAAAATTGAGTCTCTGTCTCTCCTGCTCCTGAGTGCAGCATGTCCTGTGGTGATTTGTAGTAGTTGTTGCTCTCTCTGTGTGCCACCTGTGACTCTTTTTCTGTCTCTGCACAGGGTTCAGTACGCCTGCACTCTGTGTCTCCCATCACTGCAGCTGTTCAGCAGTTGCATGTTCCAAGGGAAGGGCAGGGAAATGACAGACCTTCTCCTGATTACCTCAACGTCCTGATCCACAAGCTGTCTGACTGTGTAAAAGTGATTATCGGAGACACCAACATCTGCTTTTGGTCTCGGAGGTCAGAGATGCATCTGGGACAGTAACTGCGAGAGACTGAGTAGTACACACACATATACACATCTGTTGTGTTTCTCTCATCCGCTGTTAAAGCGGCTTTTATGGCAGCACCAACACAGGGCACAACACAGTGTGAACCGGTAAACACCATGGTTACTTCATGCAGTGATCTCCACTTGTGGGGTGAAACAATGTGGAGGGAACACAGTTTTTCATCGCTGTGGGGGGAAACAGCTGCACACATATGCTGCACTTTGCAGATGGTCCTCAGCAGTGGGTGGTCAGAGAAAGAGAGAGGATGGAACAGAACTGAATGGTGACAGTCCACACTTAACATGCTGTGTCTGACACAGATCCAGATAGGAAACACACAGACCGACACTGCTGAATCAACTCCTGTGCCAGACTTGAGTACTGCAAAGGTTCTGGGTCACCCGGTGTCATCTGCATAATGTCAGATGCTGCACGGACATTACCCTGCCTGGTAAAGGACTGGAGGGTGCCTGGAGATGCACTGGGTAGATGGGTGGGGAGACACATTAGGAACTGGGTACTCCTGCGCTCTGAGTGCAGTATGCAGAGGTTCACCGGAGCTGGCTAGGTGGCTGGGTGGCCACCGTGTGCAGGGTACGTGGAAGTCCGCTGAGGGTGCAGACTGCTTCAACATGTGAATGGACAGCCAACAGTGTTGCAAAGGGACTGTGAGAGTAGGGTCGAGACACTGTAGGTGTGCGGCTACTGCTATGGTATCATATCATGCAACGTGGTTGGGAGGAGCTGTACTGGTGCGGCGATTAGTAAGGCTCATGCAATGGGTGGTCTGGAAAAAAACATACTTGTCACCAAATGTTGATAAGCCCCACAATGGCACCTGAACTGCTGAGAACTTCAGACTACATGTGCTGTGGGGGTCTCTGAGCTCTGCGGGTTGGATTGGTGGGAAGAGTCGGATGTCACCATGTCGCATGTCCAGCACAACAGGTAGTGGCAGGAGGGGTCCTGCTTTGGGGAACACATTGAGGATACTCAGCAAAATATTGGTGCATATACTAGCTGCCACAGTGCATACTGTGGGGGCATTGATTTTGTAATTGTAAGTAGTAGTGGGGGAAGTTCCTAAACTTTGCTATGTGGGGTATTTTGCATATAACACTAAATTAACGTAAAACTCTGCAACGTAAGTGAATAACTTTGCCTTTAGTATTGACGTGAAGTTCCACTGATTTCAATGGACTTTGCATTAACTTCACCTTTTTATCACTCTTAAAGGCAAATTTTACAGTGATTCATGGGATGGCAGGTCACAGGTCACATGGGCTCTATATTGTCTTGCACAGCCTCAATTCATTGTAGTGTGTGTAGTGGAAAGCTGGAGACAGTTTGCTCTCAGAGCTCTGAGATTCAAACCCTCTAAAAACCTTTAAAAATACCTTTTTGCCACAAAAGCTTGTGTCAAAATTTAATACATTGATTGTAGGAAACCCTTGTGTGTTTATATCATTGAGCGTTTATTGATTTTTGTATGCATATTGATTGTTAATTTAGTACATTCAGTCTCTGTACTGACATACACTGTAGAAGTGTGATTCAGGGGAGAGGCATATCTATGGTGAAGGGTGATTCACAGTGAGAAAGGCAGTCTTTCCAACTGTTGTTGGGTACTGTTTTAATATTTGTATGTTCATGTACACACATTAATACTTCTAGTAAGGTTTTATCATTTTTTGCTGTTTGCAATGGTGCTTTGCATTTTTTCAGTCTGTTTTAAAGACTGTGTTGTAGTGTACTGAACTGTTACATTTTCTGCCCATTACCTTTAGTGTGTGTGTGCATGCTGTCAAGTCAAATGCATTTTACTGTGGCACTGTAATCACAGTACTCTTAATTTCTTCTCCCATCTGTCTTATTGTTTGCTGCTTCTATCAAGGCACTACTGTACCCCCCCCCGGCAAAAGAAGGTATTATTTTTCCAGTTTTGGACTGCTGACCACTGGTTAAGGTGTTGTTGTGCCGGTGCAGCTGTGTCTCTTTAGTGCACAACCTCCATCTGTCAGTGCTGCTGCATCTCTTTAGGGCCCAATCTCCATCTGTATGTCACACTTGTTGCTTTCTTGGTTCCCATCCTGCCAAAAGTGCCTAAATCTAAATTTGTTGTTAATTTTCTGTGTAATCCCAAAACATGCCTATGAAGAGATGTGCATGCAAAGTTGTTTCTGGTCATGGTACTGCTGCCAGTGCCAAGAGTGGCCATGGCCATTGGCGTTATAGTATGCAGCAAAAGGGAATAGTTGACACAAGTAAAGGGATTTCTCTGACTATGTTTTTCGCAGCGCAATCAGTAATTTCAGTGATGGTTGGAGATGCTGTTGTCCCTGCTCATGGTGGTGGTAGTGAAGTTAGTGATGGGCCAGGCTTGAGTATTTCTCCAAGTTCAACCCATGAAAACTTATCTGGGTGCCAAAATGTTGTGGAATCTGAAGACATGATTCAGAGTGTAGTTTATGTCACACTCCCTGTCCCCACATTAGATGAACATGATTCTGACCATGACGATGACCCAAAATCTAATGTTTCCAGTGATGTTGAGGTTATGCCTGGGCCGTCCAAATATTCAAATGTTGACAAAACAATTGTGGACGATCATACTGCATCTGTAGTTGGAATATGTTCACCACAGGACAGCATCCAAACTGAATTTGTGGATGCAGATGATGATTATGATCATGATGATGTTAGTGACCCCAGTTGGGAACCAGAGAAAAAGAAACTGAAGGTGGCTGTGTGTAAATAGTCAGTTATTAAATTACCCACTCCTCAAACTTCTGATGTAGCTGTGTCTGTTGATAATGATGACCCAGCAATAGTCATAGATTGTGATGTTCAGGCAGAGTCCAAGTGTGCCCAACAACAGAAATCATGCAGTACACCAACCATTTCAGTACCACAAAAAACTGAAGTCCAAAATACAGCATTGGGAACATGTGAAAAGTAGAGCATCAAAATCCCTAGTTTGGGATTTTTTCATACAAGATGCAAGTGATGAAACAGTGGCAATCTGCCAGGTTTGCCAAGTGCATGTGAGGCGTGGTAAAAAGAGTAGCCATCTTGGCACCAGGGGCCAGCATACACATCTGAAGAGCAAGCACACGGCACTGTGGACTCGGCACCAGAGGGGAGCTAAAGCCACAGTGGGGGCATTCACCCTTTTTGAGCATGGTATCCCCTTCCTTGACTGGAAGTAGCCAAATTAGCCATGTGTGTAGTATTGGTGAAATAACACTGGAGGATTACTACAGGCATGTGGAGGAGGAAGATTTTGAATTGTCAAGCAGTGGTCAGACTAGCTGTGGTGGTCCAAGCAGTAGTTCTAGTACATCAACCCCTGTGCTTAAAATAGGGAAAATAACATCATTTGTTGACTTGTCACCTGTGCACCCCATCACATGCCAAAAGCACCCCACCCATAGCAGTTCACAGATCAGAGCCATTTGGCATGCCATGGGCAAAATGGGTAACAATGCAGTCCACGTTGCACAGTCTTTTTGCCCAGAACATAAAATACCCACCAAAGCATGCAGTGTCATGTGAACTGAATGCTGCTGTAGCAGAAATGATGGCAATTGAACTTTTGCCCTTCTTCTTTGTGGAGAATTCTGGATTCTGGCATTTTGCAGCATGTACATGTCCCAAATGGAAAGTCCTGTCCAGGACATACTTTTCCATCTGTGCTGTCCCAGAATTATATCGGACTGTGACAGAGTCTGTAAGACATGCCTTTCAACATTCCTCATCACCTTACATTCACCTAGTATGGACATGTGGACAAGTGGCAAAACAGTGGGTAGATCCTGTCTGCGTATTACTGCACATTGGGTGCAGGTCATGGGGGTTGTCTGTGATGGTGGAATTGAAAAGCAGTGTAATAACTCAGACTGTCATGGTAGCAACCTTCATGGAATTAGACAACATGTGATGCTTGCAATGTGTAGTGTAGTAGGGTTGCATACAGGTGAAAACATGCTAGACTTGCTACTGACAGAAATTGATCAGTGGCTGCACCCCCTTTCCCTAAAAGCTGGCTTTATAGCTAGTGACAATGGATCAAATGTCATTAAATTCATCAGCAATGGTGGCTTTGTGAGGGTTCCCTGCATGGCACACAGTTTAAATCTTGTGACACAAGAGTTTCTGCAGCACCCTGACATCAAGCAAATGCTGACTGTTGCATGCCACATCTGTGCACACTTTGCATGCTTTGGAAATGCCTGTGACTAACTTAGGCAGCTGCAGATTCAAAACAGCCTCCCATAGCACCGCCTCAAGCTTGAAGTTGTCACGTGTTGAAACTCAACATTTTACAGGGCCAAGCAGTTATATGAGCAGTACAAAGCCATCTCTGAATACCTAGTAATGCACACTAGCTGTGACAGTTCAGGGGCCTCAATGTCTATGGCAACTGAACAATGGTGACTCATGGACTCAGTGATATCAATTTTGAGGCCTTTTGAACATGCCATACAGGCAGTAAGTGGTGACACTGCATCCATTAGTCAAGTCATTCCACTGCTGTGGGTACTTTGAAAAACTTTGTTGAATCTGCAGTCTAGCCTTGATGTGTCCAGAGATAGGTCAAGCAGTGTCTTACTGAAACACATGCTTACAATATTCGAAAGCAATTGACACATCGCTATTATTCAGCAAACTGCAAAATTTGGAATAGCAACAATGCTGGACCCATGCTACAAACATGGCATTGCATGCTTACTGGAGGGAGGGCCTGATCAGGTTCAAAATCTGACTGGACAGCTGGTCTAATTGGTTCATGGGGCACAGAAGTCACATGCAAAGTTCTGCAAACTGCAGCATAACAAGGCAGAAGGTCACTGTGGAGTAAACACATCTGTAAGGTGGCTGAGGGGCAAGGGGGGGCATCAGCAAAACAGGTTGCCATTAACCCACTTTGGGATGCCTTATCTCAAGTAGGAATCTGTGACCTCAATGAATCCTGCGAACAGGTGAATGACTCAACAGGACTGCGTGCATCACAGAGCATGGTTGACACCTATTCAGCAGAAAACAGGCATCTGTCAGTACTTGATGATCCTCTGGTGTACTGGAGTGGCAAGGTGAATGAATGGCCAGAGCTGACTTCAGTAGCACTGAAGTATCTGACCAGCTCACCTTCCAGTGTAAGTGTGGAGAGGATATTTAGCTCTGTGGGGGCACTAATGCATTGCCATCATACTAACCTAACACCTACAAATGTCTGCATGCTGACATTTATAAAATGAATTAAGGTCACATACCAAGTTGAACAATGAAATCTGTTTGTACCCTGTCACGATGATGGTTGTGCTGATGATGTGGGCAAAGCAGATCATCCTGGTGGCAGCATCAAACAGTGTACCATTGAGGTTGATGACGCAGTCATGGAAAAATAATTTCCTAGTGGGAACAACTCTGAACTTAATGACTGTGAGAGCAGCTTCCTCCTTGATCAGGATGAGGAGGATGTTGGTGGTAATGCATAACAGGGTTTAAAGGCTGTGACAGTTCTGAAATGTTAACACTTTTTTACATTTCATCAAAGAAAAACTGTGTCCTTGACTCTCATTCCATATGACAGATATGAACAAATAATGACCCCTATTTCTATTTTATTTTTCACTGTGTAGATTTTGTGAGTACAGTTAACATAATGTGTGCTGTCATTAGCAAACACAGTCAGCCTCATAAACACAAATGTCAGCTTGATGTAGCCACTTAAATCATGCTGATTAAATGACAGATATCCTCCTCCTAACACTGAAAGACTGTAACACACCATATCCAGCCACCTGTCTTCATGACAGTGAGAGGCAGCAATACTGTACCCATGCCCAATATATGAACCCACAGCCAGCCACAGCCACCCATCTTCCTGAGAGTGAGAGACATAGAATGTGTACCTGTGCCAATGCCCAGTGTAGAAACCATCAGCCAGCCACAGCCACCCAACTTCCTGAGAGTGAGAGACAGAGAATGTGTACCTGTGCCCATGCCCAATGTACAGTACCAGGCACATTAAACTGTTTCTCCAATGAGTTAAGCATTTCTTACTGAGTTGCGTAAGTGTTGCTTGATCCGATACAAACCCCTGCAAAAACTGTTTCTTAAGAGTTAAAAATCAGTTTTACATTGCATTGTGACTGGACTGTTGATGCAATCCAAATGAGTTGCAAAACCATTTTATAAACATTGCCCTTGAGCTGGTTAAGCATTGAAAAACAATGCAATGTGAGTTGCCAATGCATTGTTGACTGTAAAAAACAATGCTACTCCAACTTATTAGTGGAACAGTTTAATGCAACTTGTATTGTAGGGACCATCAGCCAGCCACAGCCACCCATCTTCCTGAGAGTGAGAGACAGAGAATGGGTACCTGTGCCCATGCCCAATGTAGGAACCCTCAGCCAGTCACATCCACCATTCTTCTTATCAGTAATTTGCAGTGAGTATGTGCTAATTTCACATACTATGATTTTTCCTTAAACTGTGGTATGAATGCCTCCCAAAAGAGGTGGTCGGGAAGGTTAGGGAGAAAAATATAATATTCAGGAAGTATTAGGAAACACAGAAGGAGCAGGACAGAGAACTGTACTAGTTAAAGCAGAAGGAAGCAGGGAAGGCGGTCAGAATAGCAAAGTCCCAAACCAAGACAAAGACAGCCAACTCAGTTAAGAAGGGGGCTAAAAACTTTTATAGGTACATTAGGGAGCAAAGAAAGACAAAGAGAAGGATACTGAGGCTGAATAAAGAGGAGGGTGGGTGGGCAGAGAGGGACAGTGAAAAAGCAGGGATACTAAACAAATATTTCTGTTCAGTATTCATAAAGGAAGAGGAGGGAGAGGTACCTAAGCCAGTCAATAAAAGCACTCTGGATAGGGGAGTCGATACCAGTCCTCTAACAGAGGAAAGGGTTCTGAAAGAACTCCTAAAACTGAAGGTGAACAAAGCAATGGGGCCTGATGGGATTCACCCCAGAATTCTAAAAGACCTAAGGGGAGAACGAGTAACACCATTGACTAACTTTTTTAACAGATCATGGGAGGATGGTTTGGTACCTGAGGACTGGAGGAGAGTGGATGTGATTCCCCTTCACAAAAGTGGGAGCAAGATAGAGGCAGGAAGCTACAGACCTGTCAGTTTGACCTCAGTGGTTGGGAAAATTATGAAGTCACTTCAGAAGGAAAGAATTGTTGATTACCTAGAGGCCAGTGGGGCACAGGATCCAAGGCAGCATGGATTCACAGTAGGAAGGTCATGTCAGATGAATCTAATCAATTTATTTGACTGGGTGACCAAAGTAGTAGACCAGGGAGGGGCTGTGAACATGGCCTACCTAGACTTTAGCAAGGCATTTGACACAGTCCAGCACAAAAGATTAATAAACAAATTAGCCAGCCTGGGAGTGGGTCCCAGGGTGGTATCTTGGGTAAAATATAGGTTGGATGACAGGACGCAGAGGGTAATAGTAAATGGTGTACACAGTGAAGAAAGGGGGTTACTAGTGGGGTACTGCAGGGTTCAATACTCGGTCCGATCCTTTTTAATGTCTTTATAAGTGACATTGCAGAGGGATGGGAAGGAAATGTATGTCCCTTTGCAGACAACGAATAGATCTGCAACAAGGCTGGTACACAAGGAGGGGTGGAATGGATGAGAACAGATTTGGCAAGGTTGGAGGAATAGTCAGATGTATGGCAGCTTAGATTCAATGCAAAGAAGTGCAAAGTAATGCACCTGGGAAACAAAAATCCAGGTGAAGAGTACACAATGGGGGGGTGAGATACTGACAACAACAAAAATGGAAAGGGAACTGGGTGTAGTTATATCAGATGACCTAAAGGTAAGCAAACAATGTGAGATGGCAGTAAGGAGGGCTGGGGGGATACTGGGATGCTTAGGGAGCAGCATCACCAGTAAAAAACAAGAAGTTGTTCTTCCTCTGTACAGACAATTGGTGAGACACCATCTGAAGCACTGCATGCAGTTCTGGAGACCCCATCTCCGCAAAGACATAGACAGGGTGGAGGCTGTCCAGAGGAGGGCAATCAAAATGGTGCAGGGTCTGCACCAGAAGACATACGAAGAGAGACTAAAGGGACATGATAGAAACTTTCAAGTACCTCAAGGGAATCAACAAAGTCCAAGAGGGTAGCATCTTTCAGAAAAAAAGATGTGCAAGAGCAAGGAGGCACAATTTGAAGATAGAGGGGAGACGGCTCAGAGGTAATGTGAGGAAGTATTTTTTCATGGAGAGGGTTGTGGATGCATGGAACAGCCTTCCTAAGGAGGTTGTAGAGTCAAAAACAGTGGGGGTATTCACAAAATGCATGGGACAGACATAAGGCAATTCTAGTGTGGGGTAGGAGGAAGTAGGCTGTTGGTTAACTAGGATCTGCAGCTTATCCATTAGGTAGGGAAATGGGCAGACTAGGTTGGCCAAGTGGTCCATATCTGCCATCAAATTCTATGTTTCTATGTATGTTTCTATGTTAATCTTTTTATAGATGTCTTTGTCGCCAAACACCAGCAACTGATTTTCATTTTGTTTTCACAGGTTCCAGTTACAAACAATGTAACAGGACAAGAGTACTGTAGTACTATGACCACCTAAAGGATATCATTTTCAGGTACTGTAAGTAACAATCTTATTTCATCTGGTCTTTTTGTCTTTCATTTTTTCCAGCTGGTGTAAAGAATGCAATGGAGGTGACATACAGGCCAGATAATATATTTTTCATGCACATCTGTCACTGGCATACTTGAGCACGCCATGGTTGTATGTTTTATCCTGATCATAACACATCATGTAATGTAACTTAAGACAGTGGGCCAGTGCATGTTACACACACTAACCATGTTAATTGGTCTTGGACTGGCTTACTGTTTTAAGCTGGATATACTGTAACAGACAGGAATAGCCACGCTTGGAACAGAATGTGGCAGTGCAATGAAGTCTGAATAATTTCTTCTCCATTTGTTTGCAGGTAACATTTAGGTGCTATGTGCTGCCATTGGTGCTTTTTTCAAATCTGAAGATGTGCAACTGGTATGAATCTGGAGGATACACAGAAAGCCTGTAAAAAAGACAAAAACATTAATGAAACTTGTTGTTAAATGATGCTCCAAACCCCCCCAAAAAAAAAATACTTACCTTTCATGGCTTGACAGTTTTCATACAGCCAAAGTCATCAGCAAGCTGAAATGTGCACAACCAAAGTAGGACTCTATGACCCATGACAGAAAAAAAAAAGAAATAATTACATATATAGAAAGTAAATGTATAGGTTTCTGAAAAAAAAACATGAGCGTGAGGTGTACATTAACTTACCAATGGTGGTATGAATACACATGCATAGGGCAGCAAGTTTCAGTCAGCGCAGCAGATTAGTTGTCCAGAACATCAAATGATGGTTCACCCCATCGTTATCTGTTACTATCATCATTTGGCAACACACTGTACATCAGCTCAGTCAGCAGCAGCAGAAAACAGAAGGACAATAGCAGCAACAGAAGCCAGCATGTCATTTTCTCACTTGGGACACTTGTGAAGAGTTCTGGCTGTTGGTGCATGCTTTAATCAGTATGTCCTGAAATAATTGTGACTTTTCTGAACATTTTCTCATGTGATGACTTTTCATGACATTTTAACAGCAGCCATTTTAGTGTGCACACTTATTGAGAGTTGTGGCTGTCGGTGCACACTTTAATCAGTGCGTCCTGAAATAATTGTAACTTTTCTGAACATTTTCTGTTATGATTATTCTTCATCGGAAGATGTGACACTAATACTGCATGCTGAATGATGTAGCAAGATAGCAGTATAAGCATGCTACATTCACATAACATAGTAATTTTTTTTCAGGGGTTGTACAGTAATTGTGTTGGGTGATGGTAGGGTATTTTTATTGTGATTATTGTGGGTGTGCTAAGAAAATTGAACACAATCAACAGCACCCAAAAACTTATATTGCATGACAACTACAGCAACAGTGCAATAATCTGTTGACAATTTTTGCCTGTACTTTTCTATTCGATTTTTGATTGGTAGTTTTCTACTGACTTGTCTGTATGATATCCTTATTTTCACAATTTACGACTGCTTGACTATGTTTTTTCAAATATGACACAGTAAGCACAGCACTACTTTTAATCTTGCTTGTGGCAGGTTTTCATCAGTATTTACACATGTTTTTGTACATCTATCATTTTCAATCATTTCTGTTGTGACTCAAACAAAGTAGCATGCAATCCAGCAGGACATGGTACACCACCATTACATTACGAAGCAGTAGGTGTTCAAAAACAGCTGGGTATACTGATGAAAACAAAGGTTCAGAACAAGATTAAAAGGAGCACTACTGTTATTTAATATCTGAAAATAGAGAGTAGGCATGCTAGAAAGAACCCATGACAGAACATGGGTGTATTAGGGCATTAATGCATGTCCTGGGTGCGTTGTGAGGCATGAAGGCTTGCCAGAGTGTTTTACACCAGCTGGGAAGTGCATTAATGGCCTGATATGCCCATGGGCAGGAGTGGGTTATCGCACTTATGAAACAGGCTAGCTAACTGTAAACAGCAAAATATAAGAACCTTTTTACAATAAGCATGCCAGCTGTTGGTACAGTGGGGCATTAATGAATGACCAGGTGACACTTACTGCCAACTGACAAGTCACCACATTTGAACTTTCATTGATGACCTTTTTATAATGCAGAAGAACATTAACTGTGGAAGAAATGGTATCATACATACAAGTCAATAAATAAGGGACAATTGAAAATAGAATAAAATTGTATAAGTCAAAATTTTTAAAGAGCAGGTGCGCATTGTCAGGTGATTACCCAGCACCCCTCAGACATATATGATAGCTGATGTGCTCCAGTGTTGAGGGGTATTAATAATACCATGCAGTCTGGTCCAGTAAAATAGTTATGGCACCTGGAATGTGTACCCACAACAAAACAGAGCAGTGTTAAAAACCGGCTGAAACACTCCCAGGCAGGCACCCACAGCCACCTTTTGTCATGTTAGTAAATTAATTCAGAATGTGTACTCCATTGACATACAGTATATGGGCACAATTTTTCTATAGCTTTTCATACTACTTAATTTGTAGAAGTCAAAGTGACCACTAGAGTGGAGTAATAGCCACTCTTACTACAGCAGTCGCTTTCATTTTTATGGCTGTGGGTGGAGCCTACAGCCATATCACTATAGCTTGAAAAGAGGTTTCCATGGAACACATTTTTAGTAGTTTGCAGTGTATCCTTCCATAACACTACAAATTCCTATCACAGTGAAATAAAATACTCCCTTCTTTCTATTTAGAGTGATGGACACATAACTCAAAGCTGCTTTTCTCTGAGAGCAATTGTGCACACCTTCCAAACAAACCTAAATATCTTTAAAAGCATTCAAGGTGTGAAAGTTGTTCAGGGCAAAAATATCTTTCATATGAGGGTAGTCACTAATCTGAATTCTTTATAGTTCGTAAAATATGGTCTTCCAAACAACCTCATTTTTTTCCTATCTCTGAGTGAACACAGTAGGAGTCATGCCAAACAAGTGTAAATACCTCAGAAAGTCTACAAGTTACCAATATATAACCAACATGAAAGTTGTTCAGGATAAAATGACCTTTCAAATGAGAGTAGTCACTAATCTGACTTCATTAGATTTTGTTTAAATATAGCCATCCGAAAGCTGAAAATTGTGAAGAAAAATGAAAATTCAGGTAATCAGATGGCATAGTTTAAAAAAATATAATTAGTGCAGCTTAATGAATAAGCTCATTTGAAAGGTCATTTTGTCCTGAACAGCTTTCATACTGATGGTTTATGCATAATTAATATACTTTTAGAGATATTTACATTTGTTTGCCATAACTCCTACTGAACTTATAACAGCCTCATTTCTCTAAAGCACTACATCACTTTAAGTGAAATGAGACCAGACGATCTTGTCATGCCTAATTTAACTGTAGATCATCATGACTTACTAGTACTTCAATGGAATTCTTTAGTGCTTACCATCTTGAAACAAATTGATCTGCTTATTGGGGTCACATTAGATCTTTTCAGGATGGGATCATGTTAAGTCTTTTCAGAACAAAAGCAGCAGATTAATTTTAGTAATTATTAGCCAGCAGTATCATATGAGATCTATATGTGAAGCTGGCGCTGACCAGACAGGAGGAAGAAGGAATACAGAGAAGAAAAACAATGTATGTCTGTAAAATTTTTAGGCGTCTATGCTGCGACTCTGACTTTTTCATTTATTATGTCCTCTTTGGCAGCTTCTATTATTAAAATTCATTAAATGTATAGTTTACTAAATCTTGACCTTGTGATAACTCTTGAATGACTCCTAAATAAGTTTTAAGCCATTCCATTTACAAGATATCAAGACCCGTGCAATAGGTCAAGTGTTATTTTTTCATATTTGTTTTATAAATTTCACAGTAAAAGTGTGGAGAAATAGAAAAGTATGTACAACTAATCTCCTATGCATTTTCAGCTCGGAGAGAAGTTAATATTTTCACAAAATCAAACAGAAAGTTTGTACAGTTCTTGTTCTAAAGTAATTTTATTCTAATTCTTATTGGGCTGTTGATGACTCCAGCAAAGAAATGTTTAGATAAAACAAATTGAAGACTCCAGCATTGGGAGGTTGTTAAAATTGCAAAAGGTCAAATTATGAAACCTTAAATTAACTCATTTTTTTATTAAACTTTCTTTATACTCTCTCTCTCTGCAGCAGGGAATACTTACCCCCATCAAGCCTTGTACACAGACGCTCAACTAACCCCTGGTGGAGCCAGTCTCCACCACAGTGGCTGTAGTGAGGAGGACCACAGCTTTCTCCCTACAGAGGGACCATCCCTGGTGGCAGGAACTGGGAGAGGAGACCACATCACCCTGAGCCCTCATCTCCATTTGTTGGGCTTTGTTTGGCCCACTGGATTAGGTCGTCTGTTGGTGGCCATCATACTGCTGCAGAGAGAGGTATTTTTGTGCTTATAGTTTCCTGGGCTAGGACGTGCAATGATGCCCTGCTCGATGGGTGCACACTCCTGTGAGCCCTTGAGAGGTGTTCACCGCAGCCCTGATTCCCTGCATCTGCTGATCAGGCAATGCACTCCCCCAGTAGCCACTAGGGGCTGCTATTGCATCGGTGAGTTAACCCCCTCCACAAGGAAGGAGAGCAGTCCTTTGGACATTCAATCCTTCCTCATCCCCACCGACCCACGGTGGCCATGCTTATTCCCAAACACTAGTTGCCGGCGTGGCGCAAGGTGTGGTGTCCAGTGCCTCAACCCTCAGTGCACCGGGCCGGCCAATTGAACTCATTAAGACCATTCTTCTTAGTGTGTAATTATAATGAATGAAAGCCATTTGAATATAGACCCACAATTATACAACCATTGTAATACATATTTTTTAGGATCAGAGGAATGGTGCAAGGCTTCAAAAATCGTGGTGACCTCACTGCTTCAATGCTTCAGTGTGCATGGATCAAACCAAAAAGAGCCATAATAAAAGCTTCTATCTTCTCAAAAATATATATATATATTATTATATTTAATTTAACCTGAAAATACAAAATTGCATTAAGGAAGTAAAACAATCAAGATGATCTTTCAGCGTTCTCCAACCATACATTGAAGCCGAGCCATAATAAAGGCTTTTATCTTCTTCAAAGCAATTATATTTTATTTTGATATATTTAATATTCTGTATCTAAGTAGACACAAGAAAAAAAGTTTATTGGGTGTTTGAAAATAGGCAACTGCAACCAGACACAGAAGGAAGTCAAAAAAAAATATTGGTTGCAGAGGCTAGCAACAAGTCAAAGAGTTTGCATGACCACTCCAACAGGGGCCACCCACTGACAGTACTGACTGTTGGGCACTGGTAGCAGAGGCAGAGCTGGGCAAGTGCTGCAAGCAGTCAGTGTAGGAGGAGGAGGAGGAGGAGGAGGCGGATGGCAGGCTGCCTACCATAGTCCAGCTCTTGTTTTAAATCCCTGGTGGTGTCTGAGTGGCTGTAGCAATCATCTGTGCATCCCCCATCTGTAGGAATTAAAGGGACTCAGTTTATCTGTCCTGTTGTATTCAATCAGGCTCCAGCTCCATTACAACAGCAGGCCTGAAAGGGCCCAGGATGCCCAACTCTGCTACTTGTACACTACTGACCACTTGAGAGTGAGGGACCCTCACTGCTTGCAGAGGAAGTGGGAGGGGTCATGATTGGTGTTCATTTGTGTGCCGGGGGGGCTGGCTGCGCTGGAAGAAGTGCCTTTAAGTGTAAGCATTGCATGTGCCTGAACTGTTGTGGATTGCATGGGCATAGGCAGAGGGGGTGTCTAGGGTGTTCAAGTCCACCCAAAAAATTACATCAGAAAATTCCAAATTCCTGTATTTTATTTGCTGGTTGGCTCAGGCTCAGATGCTAAAAAACTCAGCATCTCAGCAGTCTCCATAGCAGTTGGAGCTAGCTGCAACATAATGTGCACCTGCGGGACCATTTATGGCCAGGGGCGATGGAGACATCATCAACAGAGAGAGCAGGAGAAGCCTGATGAAACAGACTAGTGAGTGTGCTGCTATGCTGCATCATCTGTACAGCACCGAGCAAGTTGTGGTATCCTGTTGACTGTCGTGGTGGTAGAGTGGGACTGTGTACTGCTGTGCTCTAGCCTCAGTTTAACTGTGGGAGAACTTAAAGTATGGTCTACTAGAGAAAGAACTAATCTATCCAGTGCCGAGCTGCAAGTAATGTGCGGTGTGTCTTCTTGACTGTGCTGGACTCTGGCTGGACTGGTGGTATCGTCTGAAGAGAAGACAGGAGAGGTCGAGGAAAATCTGCTCTGGCCTAATGGATTGTAGTCCTGTCTTGGGAGGGGACTGACTGGTAAGGCAAGCAAACAGGAGGATAATCAGCAGAAAAGGACTGAGTGGAGAAAAGAATAAAGATTTATTTGTGGGGGGGAGCCTCCTCTCATTCAGACAGGTGGTGAGAGGTACTGGCACCATCTCCCAGGGCAACCCACTCATCACATCTCAACCCCACCAATGTTCTGCCCAACTTGGAGCTTATCATGTGGCATGGGAAATAGGTGTGGAAAGACAGATGCCTGACTGACTGTTGTAGAGTGCTCCCATGTGCAAAGGTGGAATGGGGTTAGGAATACTCTCTATATGCAGAGGTGGGATAATGGTAGAGAAGGAGTGATGCAAATGTCTGGAGGTGTCTCCATGTGTAGGAGTGGGATCAATGGGGAGCAATTCTCCCAATGTAGGGACAGTGGGATGAAGTGGTGGAGTGTTCCCCATGTACAGAGCTGATGTGAAGTGGGAGGAAAGCTTCCCATGTGTGGAGGTTGAATGGAGGGGGAGGAGTGCTCTCTATGTGCAGGAGGTGGGATGCAGTGGGAGAAGTGCTCTCCATGAGGGGGAGGTGAAATGTAGTGGGAGAAGTACTGGAGGGGTCAGGGGAGGAGTACTCACAATGTATGGAGATGGGATGGAGGTGGAGCAATGATACCTATGTGTGGAGATGGAATGGAGGGAAGAGTGCTTTCCATGTTCAAGTTCAAGTTTATTGTGAAGGGATAAAATCCATTCAGCAAGTTCATTTTGCAAGGAGGTCCCATGTACAAACAATGATAAATACATGGTGTGAGATACAAAAAATAAGGACATATAAATTAAAATAAAGCAATTTTCTTTACATTAGTATTTACAATTTGTACAATGTTGCATTCAACAAAGATTGAGACCAAATATGATTACATAAGACACTATGTCCACCATGTGGAAGAGGGCTGGAGAGGGAGAATTGCTTCCCATATGCAAAGGAGGCATGGAGGGGGAGGAGTGCTCCCCATGTTTGGAGGTGGGATGGGGGGAACAGTCATTTAATAGCCACCATCCTAGACCCCCACTCCTGCCTGTATATGAAACCTTTTGGAACAGGCACAGTTTATGATGGGGTAGATGTGCAATCCAGATCTCTTCTCTGGTTGATGTAAAGTATTGGGTTGATAGGTGAGGGTTCAAGAGGGGGCACCAGTCACTCAGGAGCACCCACTGTATCCTACCCCCAACCTACCCAACAGAGTGGGAACAGTTGTGGAGGGGGGATTTCAGATCAACATTTTTATTTCTCAGTACCTCAGAGTGCTCTGCATGGGTAAAGCACGTTAGGTGGGAGAGCCTCTGGCTGAAGCAGAGTGTTCTGCAACTGCAGAGGTGTGGCATAGGGTGAGGAAGTGCCAGTCACCCAAATCCCACTCCAACTTTCATGCTAGCTATGGTGGAGCAGGGACGGGTATGAAGGGGCAGATGTGCAACTTGTATCTCTATCCCTGACTGCTGCAGGGTGCTACCTTTGTGTGGAGGTGGGATGGGGGATGGGGCATCATTCTCCCAGAGCCACCTGCCTGGAGCTCACCCAATGCCAGTGCCAGCTCTCATGGAACTTGGATGGGTGAAGATGAAGAGATGTGTGAACCACATTTGTCATTGACTCCTGCAGAGTGCTCCTAACATGCAGGAGGTGGAATGGAAGGAGAAAATGTTTCACATGTGTAGAAATGCAGAAAGATGTGTTGGGTGCCAGTGACCTTGGGCCATCCAGTGGATCTGGACCGCAACCCCATGTCTACCCACCTGACACCCACCAGGCTAGATAGAAACAGGTGTGGTGTGGCAAATGTGCAGCTCGCATTTCTATCTCTGGATGAAGCAGCCAATGTGCAGTGGTGGGACAGTTGTGAAGCAGGCACCAATCACCGACGTCTGCAGGGCCACAGTCCATTATTTTTCTTAGGCTGCCAATCTCGTGGTCACCTTGTCACTGTGCCAACCTGTGTAGAGTGGGATGGGTGTGGAGGGGAAGATGAGTAACCTACATCAGTCTGTGGCTACTGCAGATTGTTTCATATGTGCTGATGTAAGCTGGAGGTGTAGGGGGCAGCAACTACACAGGAGTGCCCATCCAGTGCCCACCCTACACTGAGCTAGTCAATGTGAAGGGGCAGATATGTGGCCCACATATTTGTCTCTGGCTCTGTCTGGGTGCTCCTTTTGTGCAGTGGTGGAATAGATGCACCAAGTTTGTTTTACACTGTGTCTCTTCTGGTCTCTCACTCTCTCTCTTTCTAACATCTGCTCCCAACGGTGAAAGGAAAACTCTGCAGCACTGCTCTTTGTCCCAGTCATGGCATTCCTACTGCCACTTTCTCTGCCTCTCTGTATGTGATGTCTGCTTCCACTAAGCTTCAGAAAGACAAACAGAGCATCAGACCGACATCAAGGTGCCAGAAGAGTGAGCAGAAATAAAACTGATGGCAACCGAGCTCAGGTGCACACTGTACTCCACTTCTCTGTTGGGGAGGAGCTGACACCATCTCTGACAGGAACAGATTGGACCCGTGTATACAGTATATATCACACTGGAAGCAGCTCTCACTGTTGTTGTGTCTCTCTTATGGGGTGGGGGTGGGAGGGGTGCGGGGAAATGAGTAGATAGTGGTAAGGGATAGGCCACCTATTTAAATGAATGTTCAGGTGCAGGTCTAGGAGCCACCGGTCATTATAGTTATGCTCACTACATTGCACTGCCACTAATTTCACACTGCCAAGGTGGTGCTGCAATACTGACAGCCTGTCACCTGGCAATCACTCTCATTCCGCTTACTCGCCACATCTTAGCATGTTGCTGTCACTGTTTGGGAACTCTCTGTCCACTCTGTCCCTGACACTGGTGCCACTCACCACCTCTTTCGATCCTGTGCTCTCTTTCAGGGCAGTGCTGCTGCCTCTCCTTCTCTGTGTCTGTCCTGCAGCCTGTGTCTCCTTCTCCCCACTGTCCAGGATTAAGCTACAACTCTACAGGCAATGCTGCCTCACTTCTCAGAACTCTTGCTCCTTGTATTGTGCTGTGGGGTGGGGGGCACACTGAGGCAACATTGACACTAGGAGATCCATTGGGGCGAGTCAGTGGGTACAATCACAGAGAGCAATGCTCAGCCTGGGCATCGTGGCACACATGAAGCACTAGAGAGAGAGGAGTTCAAGGACAAGAACACGCACTGTCATTCATGCACATACACAAACAAGTACAATGTGGACATCTGTCTGGGTAAGGATAAATAACATTTATTTGTTCTTTGCTGCTAGGACTGTTTACTGCTTATGGCACAGAGAGTGGGGGATGCAGTGTATGGCTGGGCACCCGGACATCTGCAGGATGGGTGGGGAGACAAGCAGTAAGATCAGTATGGGCATGAATGTAAGGAATGAAGCACTGTCATTCGAGCACTTTATTTCTTTCAACTAGAGAACGGATTCCAGATGTGAAACTGTGACTAGTGTCACAGTCTGGTTGCATGCTCATTGGTCTGCCAGGGACAAGCCCACTGTAGAATGCTGTGCATTGGACTTGTCCCTGATACACCTCTGAAATGTCATTCTACCACAAGATGTTTCTTGCACACGTGCAAGGAAACATAAAAAAACTACAAAGAATTTAGATTAGTTACTACCCTCATTTGAAATGCATTTTTGTCCTGAACACAAAAATGTGAAATAATGCACTTAGGGTACAGAAATTCAGGGGTAGAGTACACATGGGTGGAGTGATATTGACAACATTAAGAAGGCACACTTTAGAAAAAAAAAGAGCTTTTACATACAGCTGATTACTGTTTAACAATATTTTGCATCTATGGCTGCCACTGTACATCTGATGCAAACCCATGATGACGTTTCTCACTTGAGGTAGAAAGGGGGGATGGAAGCCATAACTGACTCCTTGTTTTTGTGTTAAAGGGGTCAGTTTCTTCAAAGCAAAAACAAAGAAAGGCAAAATTTCTAAAATGTGCAGACGAGCATGGGGACCACTTTTTTCCAGAGCATGCCACCGTCGGCAGCTACCACTTCAAGACTGCTACTACTCCCACCTAATACAATCAGGGGAAAACCTGAAGTAGTCTACCAGAACTGAGATCAATATGGTTAAAGCACATTTGTCAGAAATTACTGCTTAGAAAAGAATGAGAAAGTGAGTGTGATGGATAGCAAGTCCCAGACCAGATCTCTAGTTTGTTAATAGACTCCTCCTGAGTCTGATTTGTACAGCTGCATGGGCCAAGTTCCACAGATGTTATGCCATCATCAGATTTGTATAACAGCACTGTGGAAGCACATAATTGGACCGCTGTCTGATATGCTGTCAAAGTGCTCCAACATAGTTTCCAGTGATTCTGTTTATACAGCCCTTCTCCTCCACAGGCCGCATAAACATACCCACTTCCCAGCGCACTACTTTTCTGTTCTGCAACTGCAGAACTGATGGCCACCGTGTGTAACATGGTGACACTGACTTAAACTGCACATGCATGACTATTGTGCTTAAATAGTTATGTCAGCATTGCCATGTTGTGCTGGGCTGAGTACAGGGCAAACTTCACATGTGTGAGTATCACCCATATGCAGAACTGTAATTGCTGCAGTATTATTTATGGCTGACTGTGGTGCAGCAAAAGCACCGCATATTCTTTTCCACACTCTTGCCACTCCTAAAAGCTCTCCATAGCCATATCGGCTCTGATGAGAGTTTGTTCTAAATTGCAGCTATAAACAGCACTAACAGCTAAAGAAAGATCACGCCCATACAGGTCAATGGAGTGCACACTCAGCATTCATTTTCTAACATCAAAAATTAACATGGGGGTGCCAGCATGGGGGCATGTCAGCAGGTTCAAGAAATGCCTTGGTTTTTCTGTGGGTACACATTTGGGGTGCTATAACTATTTTACTGGAAGAAGAAGACCAGTCAGTATGGCTCTCAATCACTGTCCACAGCTTAATGATCCACAGACACTGCAGTGGGATAAATGCCACAAAGCATTATTTTATCAGCATACAGATACAGGTGCCTCTCCCCACATAGCAAGACAAACGTTTTCGCACGGTATCCGCGCTATGTCAAGGATGAGGTGGTAATTAGCATTACAATGTAAATATTGTTTAGTGGGTAATGGTTCTCTTCTAGGTTCTTTGGCCCCCAATCTAGGCTTTCAAATTCAAGAAAAAATGCAGGAAATATTGGGGGGGCCCTTTGAAGTAAACACTCTTCACTCAAGTTATTGTTCTTCAATCTTTTTATTTCTCTTCCCCCTATTTTGCGCTCGACTTGGAGCTTGTTCATGGGGTTTATTCTTTGTTACACATCTGTAAATACATTTATTTTATGTCATTGGTCAGCATTTTTTTTAATATGATATTGTTACATTTTTAATTCTTTGGTGTATACACATACTATTCAATAAAGATTATTGCTTGTGCACCCTTGTATATATTCTTAATTTTTCACAGGGTTAATTTATTTGTACTTGTTTAGATCCTAAGTTGCATCCTAAAAAGACATACACAGTATGTTAGTGAACACAGCACTGCTAACAACTTGGAACAAGGTTTAACTACTGCCTGTAAGGCTTGTTCCCCATATTTCTTAGTTTGCAGCACACCTTCTATATATTACTTAAAACTTCTTGTCTTTCTTGTAAAGAATAATTTTGGGCCTGTAATAACATAAACATAATCTTTTTGTAAAGCTTTGCTGTTATTATGCTGTTTAATATTATAATGTGGCCACACTGTGGCTTCTATTTACTTTTTTTGTTAACAGCATACCTTAAAGGAGACTGTGAGCTTCTTAGAGTGAAATTAGTGTTCTTTGTAGTCTGTGAAAACATAATCATAGTATTCCCCTATTGGTCTCATAGCCATCGTTTTTAACTTTTATAATGATAGGTTCTAATACCAACTTCTAAATATTCTTTAATATTTTAACTGCTTATCCTCACTCCTTCTGGCTCAAGTTTCTCCTTTTTGGTTAAGTTCCTCTGCATGTAAGCACTGAAGACCAACAAATTTTAATGGTAGCTACTTCCTGATAACCTCTCCCGCGTTTTTGTGAGATCCCATGGTGTGACTAACCATGTTGTCACATGTGCACCTGTGTGATCTCGGTTGCTGGGCAACCGAACACAACTGCACTGATCAATGCAGTAGGGTGCTCACAAAAATGGGCTATTTGTTCCTAGTTGCTGCAGCTCTGTGCTAGTTTACTTTTTTATTTATTTTTTAACTTTCTTGTGAGGTTATTAAAATGAAAACACATTGTTCGCATACCATGATTTCTTTTCACAGGGTGACATAAGAGTAAAGAGGATGTTTTGCTAATATCAACAGTTCTCTTGCCTTGATTAAAAATACTGCAAATAAATTCCAGGTTTCTCAGAAGTATTATTTGTAATTATATCACCTTACATTACTGTTTTCTGCAACCCAAACTGTGAAATTCATAATGTAATACAAACAGTCATTATTGTTTACTTGCTGAGGGGTCAACTGCAATTTGACCTTCCTATTCATTAAATACTTTCAATCACTTAGTGGCTTAAAATTGTCTTCTTAGATCAGTTCCCTAGCTCACATTATACCAAGCTTGTTAAACACCATAGTATTGTTTAAAGAATCATTATTTAGATAACACTGGGGTCAAATGCAACTTGACCTCCCTGTCATAAATGCTGAAAGTTGATCTGGAGGTAAAACATCATCTTTACTGTTTTAGATAGTGATTGTACTATGTTATTTATAATATCCCTATATTTTAACTTCTCTTAGTACATTTGCTATAACAGCATTATTTGTTCTCTCTCTGGGATCGATCGCTGCTTATTTATTTTGCTGAGGGGCCAGTTGCTATTTGGCCTCTCCTTCATTAAATACTTGGCACTCACTTCATGGTTTAAAATTTTCTTCACAGATCATTTCTCTAGCAAACATTTATTATTTTCTGAGGGGTCAGTTACAATTTGAAGAACATTTTAAACCATGAAGTGAGTTCCAAGTATTTAATGAAGAGGAGAAATAAGGGGAACAAGTTTTACAGGCAGTAGTTAAACCTTGTTCCAAGTTGTTAAAAGTGCTGTGTTCACTAACATACTGTGTATGTCTTTTTAGGATGCAACTTAGGATCTAAACAAGTACAAATAAATTAACCCTGTGAAAAATTAAGAATATATACAAGGTGCACAAGCAATAATCTTTATTGAATGGTATGTGTATACACCAAAGAATTAAAAATGTAACAATATCATATTAAAAAAATGCTGATCAATGACATAAAATAAATGTATTTACAGATGTGTAACAAAGAACAAACCCCGTGAACAAGCTCCATGCCAAGCGAAACTTAGGGGGAAGAGAAATAAAAAGGAAGACTGGTAATTAGCATTACACCTGATACACGATTTAAGAAGTGTAATTAAAGTGACAGTGCAAAACAGTGCAGCTATAAACTGCAAAAAGTTTACGCAAAGGATAATAATAAATAACAATAATAAAGGGGTATGCTATTAAATAATAGTAATTGATCTATGTGTATGTATTGTACCACCAAAGGCAGGTCTATAAACTGTGTGACATGGAATTTAATGTTAGATCTAGTAAAACGGGTCTCAAAAACAGATCATGTTTACACCAGCTTTATATCTGCGCTTTTTAGCACTGCCACTTTAATTAAACTTCTTACATAGGGTGGAGTTCCAGTTATCACCTCAGTCTTGACAACGTTTGGATACCACACATCAACATTTGAATTGCTATGTGGGAAGGGGCACCTCTATCTGTGTGCTGGTAAAATAAACTTTAGGAAAATTTATCCTACTGCAATTGCTGTTAATTATTAAGCTGTGGATAGGGACTGAGAGCCATACTGACTTTTCCTACTTTAATAGATGGGACCACATGGTATTATTAATACCCCTCAACACTGGAGCAAGTCAGCTATCATACATGTTTGCAGGGGGCTGGGTACCCGACAGTGTGCACTTGCTCTTTAACATATTATTGCACTGCTGCTTTAACACAATACAACAGGAAGAAAACATTACTGAGAAATAAGTAATTTTCCTGTTTGTAAAAAAATTAAGTAGGAATAGAAGGAAGGGAAGGACATCATTTTTTTATGTTTTTTCTTTAACTTTTTTTGGGGGTATGTTTTTGCAATCTTTTGGGGGGATACAAGGTTATGAAAAAGAAAGACAGAACACAAAATGAAAGTTATACTGAAAACAAAAATACTACTGGTCCAGGTTATGGTGACTTAGCAGCAGTTGGAGTATTGCCATAATTTGGAGTTCATTACCCTCCATTCTCTCAAACCGCTGCTGCAGGTTCTCCACTGCATTACTAAGGTGGTCCACCTCACTTCACAACAGCCCCAGATCAGCCTGTGTGGCAGGAGTTGTTGCTGGATTTCTGTCCCATGCAGGTGTGGGAGCAGCCACTTGGTCCCTCGTCCTTCTACATTTCTCGCACCATGCAGACAGAGACTGTGCTTCCACCTGTTGCAGAGCAGGAACATTGTTAGCAAGTTCCACTGCCTTGGCCTCCCACTCTGCATGGTGGTGGTTAGCAAGGTAAGTGCACTGCCACCTGTCCCAAGATGACTACCCCTGGGTACACGGTGCACCAGTACAACGCAGATGTTGAGCTTCACCACACTGAGGTCACCAAGCAGTGATGTAAAAAAATGTCACACAACAGAGCTGCATGGCAGACCTGGATCAGGCAGTGGGAGGCCCTGGATGTTATAGGCTGCTGGTGGATAATTGTGGGAGGGACGACCTGCTGCTGTTCTTCCTACTGTGGTGGCTGTTGTAAATCTTCCTGCTTCTGCTGCTGCTGATGATCTGCTGTGGCAATTGCAAGCAGTGGGGGGGCACAGTGCTAGGTGCTACTAGCAGTGGTGCTTCCTGACACCAGTATCTCCACTTCCAGGGAGGGAAGCACTAAGAGGGTACAAAGTCACATGGTTTATGCGCACGGTGTCACCGCACATACTTGGCCTGACACGATCTCCTCTACGTGCCCCCGAACCAAAACCACCACTCTCCATTTTACCCAAAAAAGAAACAAATTAAACTATTAAGAACAACTACTAAAACAAAAATAAAAACAGGTAAAATAAGGAATCAGGAATAGGAACTCAAAACGGGCACAACTCAAAACAAAAATATGCAAGTAGATTGCAAAACAATCAGCAAATTCAATGGCAAACTGGCAATCTAAATCTCTCTCACAAAACCAGCTTTCTCCAGCACTTGGCAAGGCGAAAGTGAAACTACTTCACTGTCTTGTCTGATTAACTTACTGCCTGTAGCATGTGACCTGTAGACTGTGAGACATGTGATCTGTAGGCTGTTTCAATTCTCACACACTTCACTTTCTGAAAATAAGGGGAAGAGAACGTGACGTCACTAACACAAAGTCAATCAAGGGCGAAGTAGCCCATTTCAATGGGGACTTCACATAGCCCCAAACGAATGCGAAGTGGGTGACTTCGCCTCTACTTTGCTAAGGTAGTAAAACTTCACTGCATCTCTAATTGTGAGGACACTGTGCAGTATTGGGTACCGCTGAGGTGCAGCTACAGTACTTGCAGCACTACACTCTGCCTCCTGACACAAACATTTCTGTACTGAAGACAAGTCAGTTCTGTGAGCACTGATCTCTGCAGTGTGACATATCTGCACAGTGGGAGGGTGGGATCTCTTCCACCTGGTAAGGTACCATTTTGTCACCTTTACAGTGTAAGGGGTGGGGGGCAGCAGTTCAGCACACGTATCATCAGCACAGCATGGCTTTTGGCACCAGATGGAGCATGTTAGCTCTGAGAAATGCTGCAATGCTGCAAGACAACTACCTGTCATGCTCACTGGGATTCTGGGACTAAGGACAGTAGTATGCCACCACAGATCTACTACACACAGACATACCTATAGCACTCAGCCAATTTTGCAAATGGCCAGTGAGTATTTTTGCTTGACTTTGGGGCTTTGGCAGTGTTCTGTATGGTCTTCCTCCCCCCTTTTTTTCATATGGCTCACCAGAGCTGGCATAACTGTGCATGCAGCATGCATGCACAGTTCTGGTCGGGAATGTGGAAGTTGTGTCCAAAGTAGTGCTGCTGTAGCTCTGTAGTGAGTGACTGTGTCAGACTGTTTCAAGCTCTGTTAGACTGTCAGAAGGATACTTCCTCAAGTCTAATGGAAGCGTGCCATGGTTGCTCATTTTCAGAGTGATCACAAAATGGCTGCAGGCTCCACCCACAGCCATAAAAGACATCAAGGCACCAAGATGTATAATACCGATGCTGTGAAACTGCACATACTACTACTAAGGTTCATACTACTAAGGTAATATGGTGCAAAGGAGGATGCAAAGCCCATAACTGCTCCTTCTCAATTGTAATACTCCAAATTTGATTTAATTAGAAAATAGTTGTCAAGATGATTTTTAAAGGTATTTTTGTTATTACTAGTAACAATTTCAGATGGTAGATTATTCCAAGGATTAATGATTCTTTGAGTATAATAATGTTTTCTAGGATTATTAAAAAATTTTGCTCTATTAATCTGTAGTGAGTGACCTCTAGTATTGTGTATTCTGTTTTTAAATGTGAAACCCATTTGAGTAAATAGATATGGTCAATAACAATATTAAACATATAAATTAAATCACCACGAAGGCGTCTGTAGGATAAGTGCATGAGTTTTAACTTTTCTAAACATTGTTCATAAGGAACATTAGAGAATCCTTTTATATTCTTAGTAAATCTTCTCAGAATTTTTTCTAGGGATGCAATCTCATTCTTTTTATAGGGATTCCATAATTGCAATGAGTATTCTAAATGAGGTCTTATGTAAGCTCTATATAGTGGCAACATAATCTCTAAGTTCCTTGATTTAATGTTTCTTTTGATAGACCAAATAATCTGATTTGTTTTATTAATTGCCTCATCAATTTGTTTGTTATGCCCAGAATCATTTGATATATAGATGCCCAGGTCTTTTTCATCAGTTGAGGTTTCCAGCAGATGCCCAATTAGCATATAAGAGGCCAAAGGGTTATTTTGGCCAATATGCATCACTTTACATTTTAGTGGGTTCAGATGCATACCCCAGGTATTTACCCAATCTGATATATAATTGAGATCCTGTTGTATAGTAGATGTTTCATCATCTGTGCTACAAGACTCACCAAGTTTTATATATCTGCATATTTAACAGAAGTAGACTTGCAGTTTTTTGTTAAATCTGAAATGAATATTAAGAATAAACATGGGCCCAGGACTGACCCCTGGGGAACCCCACTGCTGACTGAACAGGAGTCAGACAAGTGATCATTAATTAATACCCTTTGTGTTCTATGGTCCAACCAGTTTTTAATCCATGCTGTGATGTATTTATTAATATTGGTTTCAAGTAATTTGAGTATCAGGGAGTGATGAGCCATCACATCAAAGGCTTTACTAAAATCTAAATAGATAATGTCCCAAGGGATGCCATTGTCAATACTTCTACTTACATTTTCATAGAAACACATTAAATTACGCAGGCACCCTCTACCCTTTTTAAACCCACGCTGTTCTATATCAATAGTATTCAGTGTGTCACTTATAAGGTCCTTGATAAGACTTTCAAGTATTTTACAAATAGATGACATCAAACTAATAGGTCGGTAATTTTCCCATTTTGAGCATGACCCTTTTTTTTAAATATAGGGATAACATGGATGGACTTCCATTCTTTAGGTACAAAATGATACTAAGACATTGTTCAAAAAATAGACATTAGGGATGACATATAGACTCGGCAAGTAAGTATAATAAATGACCACTAATGTTATCTGGACCTGGAGAATATTTGTTTTTTAATACCTTAATTTTAGCCAATACCATATTGTCAGACAGTGTTATCAAAGATTCATCATTTACATTAACTGATCTACTACTTTGAACTGGTGTAAGGCTAAATACATTGCAACATTTTTGATTTAACATATTAGCCATAGCTATAGGATGATAACAAAGTTTAGAGTTTCCTAACAGGGTCTGACCTGACAAGTAGTTTTTTTTAAAGAATTTACATATGAAAAAAAAGTACTATTGTCTTTTTTAACATTTTTAGCAAGACTTAATTCCCAACTCTTTTTTACCTTTCTAATCATGTGTTTACATTTTTTTTTAATTTTAAGATAGGAGGACCACTGCTCCTTTGTTTCAGATTTTAAATGTATAGCATATTTTTTATCTTTTTATCTTAATAATCGTTGAATGGTTTTTGATAACCACTTAGGTCTTTGTTTATTCTGTCTATGCTTACTAGTAGATGGAATAAATTTATCACTTAATTGTAACAATGTATTTTTGAGGAAGTCCCAACTATTCTCAGGAGTAGTGGAGGTCATAATATTGTCCCAATTGATGCCATTTAGTACTGAAGAAATGCTACGAATATCAGCTTTATCATATAGATAAATGATAGTTTTATTACTGTTAATGATAATAGTCTGTTCTAGGGAAAATTTAACTGAACAACGGTCACTGTTACACATGGGAGATGAGATGGTGACCCCTTGAATGTTAAGGGAGCTGCTATAAAAAACAAGATCTAAAATGTTGTTCCCTCTGGTAGGTGATAGAATACATTGTTCTAGACTTAGTTGTTTAGAGCAGGCTAAAAGTTTTTTCCCTGCACTAGATAATGCAAATCCTTTCTCCCAAAATATGTGGCCCAAATTAAAATCACCCATACATAATATAGGACCATGTTCACAAGCAGTTTCTAATTCTGTTATTATACCTTCTGTGTATACAATATCAACACTCAGAGGTCTGTAACAGACTCCCAGTATGATACTGTCAATACCTGTAAGTAATTTTACCCATAATAATTCAATATTAGTATCATTTTTCTTAATGTCATTCGATATTTCAACCGAATCATATACTTCATTAATAAGTAATACTACACCTCCGCCTATTCTATTTATTCTTTTTATAAGTTTTAAATCCTGGAGTAATACAACCTAAGTTATCAGATCCCCAGGTTTCAGTAATTGCAATGATGTCTATTTTGTCTTCCAATACACATAATTTTAGCTTATCAATTTTATTTTTTAAACCTCTGGCATTAAAGTATAAAAATTGAGCGTGGTGTGGAAACCCATGATCAGGCTCCATATGACCTGTGTTTCTGTTAAGAGAGGATGAATATGATATGATATGCTTTGCTCTCCATCAGTACTGATTGTATGCTAGGTTACCTAATTGCAAGCTTAGCATGTCAATTGTATGAAAAATGCTTTGATCTGGGGGCCTTTGTAAGGGGTCTGACACTTTAGCTTTGGTATTTAATTTCAGTTGTTTCCCCATGTTCTCTAAAGTTCCACATCATTCATATTATGCAGTCCTGGTTCCTTGAACTTGTTACAATCAGTGGTTAATCTGCATTTTGTCTCTAACACATATATCCTATTATTACACTTTTCACCATTTTATGAATGTTTTAAGTGTAATAATCCACTCAAGGTGTTTGTCAATAGTGTAATGACCTCACTTCCTGGGTGGTTGAAGGTCCTTGGCTATGCCTCGGGCCTTACAACCCATCCAGGTCATTCAGTTATTACAGTATTGCTGTACACCCAGCTGAGGATTGTTTCTTACCTAATAGCCATACTACAATCACACAGTTCAGAAAACATGGGAAATATGGTTTGTCTCTTCTTTTCTCTGTCCCCTCTCAAAAACACAAATCAACTTGTGTGAGTAAATGATGCTAGTAGTGAAGTAAATAATAGATTTTAAAAGCCTATTTAGAAAGTAAACTGACCAGATTACCTTGTTGAGGCCAATGTGAGAGAAACTGTAAATTGATCAGGCCATATTTAGCTTGCTAGATACCGAAACATCATCACTCTGAATCAAGCTACACTTCATTTCTGCCACAGATATGAAGAATAGCTCACAAGACTACATAAACAGCCATCTTTGGAATTTCAGTGTAAACTGTACTTTGTATGCTTTGATACATGGCAAACAGAAATCCTATGGTGATTATGCATACTGGCCCTAAATACAGGTTGGCATATATTACTAAATTGCTTAATCTCATTTTTATTTTGTGTCCCCTTTAAAATAGCAGGGTGGGGAATCTGATGTAAACATTGACTTCAGTAAAATATTTTGCAGTTTACTTAAACTCCTGCAGTTTACTGACTGATGGAACTTGACAGAGTTTTTCAAAAGTTTCCACAGAACATTTCACATGCTACAAGATAAATAACTACCAGTAAGATAGACATAATATCCTCCTACCTACAGGAATCAGTTGAAATATTTGATAAATATATACACATGCAATCATTTAAATACAAGTTCACCTAATTGAACTGTTAAAAAGAAGCCAAATACCACAAACCCACATTGGTATTTTTGTAGCACCATTATTATGTTATGTACCAGTCCATCTAACATTGCATAGCAAATTGATTTATAATTATCACTACTTAAAGAACAACTCTGCACTTTAGCATGTGCTCTCATGAATAAGATGTTTTAGCTGTTACAATTTACTAGAGGATACTTTATTTTTTTCATTTTCAAACTTTCTTTCAAAGATTTACAGCACATTTTGGTAGTCCATCAAACAATCTGCATAGAAAACATTTGAAAACCCTTGTGCCACTCAGCTAACCTCATAGTCCCTTTGTTCATGGCATCACAGTGCAGACCATGATAACAAACTGTGTTGTCAGAGGGATTCCCCCCAGGAATGAATACTAATATAACTTATACTGGGTGCTCTAAAGGCAAGTGTTTATTGATCCAGAGTATAAACATTACACATATCTTCAAACCATAAATTATCTTCCATATATCTCTAATGAACATTTCAATAACACATTTAACATGATTGCAATCCCATTTCCTGGCCTCTTGCTGGCCTCCTTGATCCTTGTTCTTTGTCTTCCCAGGGCCCAGGTGCATGACCCTGATGCCCCACCCAGCCTTCAGCCACATAGATGGTCTAGGTCAGGTGCCTCCAACCATGACCCCCTCCTGCCCTCTTTTTAGTTTGTTACCCCCTTTGTTTCTGCCACAGCCAGGTGCATTTGATCCCAGCCTGTGCCTAACTCTCCCCCTAACCTGCTTCCCCTGCCCCCCTTGTTCTTCTATTCCTTCCCCTTGACCCCTCCTTCCTAATTCTTATATTTCCTTCCTCCACTAGCACACCTCCAACCTACGTTGGAATGGTGGGCTCCCTCCCCCAACAGGCTAAGGCTGCCCCATTTCCCAACCCTCTACAGCTTCTGCTATACTCCCCATGAAAAAGGCTCTACCCACTATGGACAAATGCACCTCATCCTCCCTATAGAAACCAGAGACTAAATATGTGGTATCCTGGTGACTAATATAGATTCCCCCAACTACCTGCACTAAAGGTGCCACCTTCTGGTTAAGCCACTTTCTTGCCCCTTAGATGGCTTTTATATCTCTGGCATGGCGCCAAACCCACCTTGATATGATTTCAGACCAACCAATGGTCACCCCAGGCCACCACCCCTTAATGATATCCATGTCCCTCCTTATGTCCTGTAAAAGGGTCCCCCCCACAGTGTATCACCTAAATTGTTACCCCCCAGGTGAATTATTAATAAATTGGGCCTTTTGCCCTGACTTCTGAGATCCTCCAAGGCTGATTACAGCTGAGCCCTCATCATGCCTTGGACCCCTTTCCAGTTGACCTGTGTCCGGTTGATATCTCTGAGAAGTTGCCTCCCTCCTGGCATGATGGCTGCATGTCTCTCCACCCAGTAAATAAGTGAATGTCCTATAAGCCATACATGCTTCTGCCAGCATTCACCTGTAGGTATAAAATGGTACAGTGTTAAACCAACTCTCTCACATATTTCTTATAACAGTCGGACGTCCACCTGCCTACTTCTTTGATCATCACCACTGGTGCCCCTGCGGCGACCCTCTCTGATGCTGCCTCCATTTATCGGGATCTTCACCTATGAAAATCAAACACTTCTTCAATACCTCTGCCACCTGGTATCATGTCACCGGTTTCCAACTCTTACGCATGAATAGGGGCCTGGGCCCTTAGGCTGCATCTGCTTGTAGTGTTTGAGAGCGGCCACTGTGCACCATTCCAGTGCTTGCTGGCTCTTCAAAATGACTGCTACCCCTCTGCCAGCCTGAACTGTTTTGGACCTGCTCAACCAAATGGAGATGGGCTCAACTCCCCATGATACCACCCCCAGTCCAGCCCCCTGTTTTTTTATTTTGAGCTACTACTTCCCCAACCCTGCATGCCCCTTTCACTATTACTGTAAATACTGCCCTGAAAAAACAAGCCTCCATTGCTGATTTGCCTACTCATTGCAATGTCCCAAGTACTCTGACCAGCAACTTCCCTCTATAGGCCTACGGTGTTCCACAGCAACCCCTTGCATTCTTTGCCAGGCCATGAGTATCCGTTGCACTACTTTAAACCGTTTAGACTCCACCCATCCCCTGCTACCACATGTCTAGCCTATCCCTGCTAACTGAACCCTCGTGGCCACGTGCAACATCTCCTCATCCCAATGATGGACTATATACTGCATTATTTGGTTTTCTGTCATTGGCTTACTCACTTTAAAGCCCTGGCTCTGTCAACAAACCTGGAAGGCTGCCCATGCCCCTTTGTAGGCCTTTAATGTGTTTGTCACCCAAGAGGTCCTATACAGATGCTGGGCTCGGTCCATCCAACTTCCCATAGTTGGGCAGGCTCTGTTGTTCTCTGCATCGCTGCTTCTGGAGCCAGAAACCTGAACCTGTCCAACTGGAGATGGGAAAGGCTGTCAGCAATGTCATGTTGTATCCCTTCTATGTGTTTAGCTCTAAACGATAAATTGAGTCTTAACCCTTCCAAAATTAGCTGACATAACACCCTAATCACCAACTCTGTGGTCCCCTTCTGTCTGTTAATGACCTTGACTATGGCCTTGTTGTTACACCAGAAGGTTATCTTCTAGTTAATAAGCCCCTGGCCCCAAACCTTGAGTGCCACCTGGATAGGAAACAGCTCCAACAATGTAATGTCTTTCAGGAGCCCTTGGCTCCTCCATTCGTCGGGCCAAGCCTCCGACATCCTGTTCCCTCTGAAATATGCCCCCATGCCCAGGGCCCTGGGTGCATCGGTATACAGGTCCAAGTCATTATTACATAGCCAGCCTTTCTGCCAAAATGTGACTCCATTGTAATGGGCTTAGAATTCACCCCAGACTTCTAAGTCCTGCCGGACCCCTCTCATGATATCCACCCAGTGATGCGGCAGTCTAGTTTTGCCTCCACATCTACCTAACCTCCTGGTAAAAGCTCTCCCTAGGCTGATTGCCCTGCAGTCAAAGTTCAAATGACCCAGCACCTTCTGCACCTGGGATAGTGAGGCCCACCTCCTGGACTTAATCTGGTCTAATAATTCCCTCAGCCTCCATACTTTATCACCAGGCAGCCAGAACAGCTCGTGCTCCACATCCACCTCTGTGCCTAGAAATTCTAACTTCCTTGCTTGTCCCTCAGTTTTATCTGGTGCTAATGGGATACCCATAACTGAACACAAATCCTGAAAACTCTTTCATTTCTTGGCCGTGTCTTACTCACTGTATTCTATGATCAGGAAGTCATCCAGGTAGTGTACCATTGCCCCATGTCCATATCTGGACCCAAAAACCCACTGAACCCAAATGCTGAATTGTTCAAAAGTCAAGCAGGCTATGGAACAGCCCATGGACATGGCCTTATCGAAACAGTAATTGCCCTGAAATTGAAAACCCAGGAGGTCCCAATCTTCTGGGTGTACTAGGAGGAGTCTGAATGCAGACTCTATGTTGGTCTTTGCCAGCCACTCCCCCACGAAGACTTGATCAGGTCCACCACATGGTCCACCACCGTGTAGTCCACCACTGCGTAGGACACTGAGCTGAGCTCCTCGGGGATACCATCATTCACCGATGCACCTTTCGGATAAGAGAGGTGGTGAATTAGTCAATATTGGCCCCCCCCTCCTGTTTCTGAGGGACCAGCCCCAGGGAGAAGCCCTCAAATTCGGGAATGGAGGAAGCTCAAAAAGCCCTTCAACCCTGTCTGACTCCACCTCCTTCCTTATTTTCTTAAGGACAGCCTCTTCATTGTTTTTAACCGAGCTCAGGCTCTTTGCCCACATAGCCCTCCTTGGTCCCACATAGCCTAGACTAAAACCCTTTGTAAAGCCCTCCCACAGCAATGTCCCACAACCCAATCTGGATACCCCTGTGTCCAGGCTAGGATTACCTGGAGTCAAACTATGGTGCAGGCAGGTGGGAAATCCCTATCCACCACCCCTGTCCCTTGGCCCTTAGTTCCCTCTGTGACCACTGCCAAAGGTCCCATGCCCTTGGTACCCCCTCAAAGAACTGCTTACCATGGTGATGGTAACCTTGCCTATCTCCTGCCAACCTACAGTGGGTCACTGAGTACTGGCCGGCACACCTAGAGCACACATGTTTGAACTTGCAGTTCGCCGATGTGCTTGAAGCCTTATTGTAGCCCCAGCATGTTTTAGGCCCTGACCCTGCCACTGTGTTCTTGCTAGATTCCCACCCCGTTGAACTCTGTCCTGACAGCATCTGAACCCACAATTCTGAATGGGTGCAGTCCCATCTCAGATCCCCCGTACCATGATACTCTGCCAGAAGGTCTCATCGTTTCAACTAGCTGCAACCTAGCTTGACCTTATAGGCATCCCTGATTATGGCCGGGTATATCAACAATGGAATAGCCAACTCCAGCTTTTTCTCTAGCAGTATGGCATTAAAAATGATAAAACTGGCCTGACACATTTCTATGTTCTTTCCCTTATCAGTGGCCTCCTCCTTACTGTTCCACACCACGGCTAAAGCTACCACCATCTCAGACTTGCCTACTGTTTCTTTTTGTTCATATTTTTGTCTGTGTCTTTGTCTACCAAGGCAAACAAGTCCTCAAACTCCCCCTTCCATATTTTCTCTTTTATTGTCATGGGCATGTGGTCACCTAAGGTCATGCCAGGCACATCCCCATCCCTCTGCCCACTGGCACCTGTGTTGGTGCCTTTCCCCACTTCTGCCTTACTCCCTTTTATCTCTGCGAGGGCCTTTTCCATCTTTTCTATACCTGCATCCCCCCTGTCATTAATAATCCCTTCTGTGTATTCCTTAAGGTCACCTTCTCCTGTAAGGTTGAACTTACACTTGCCATTGCCATCATCGGGCACCTCCGGCTCTGGTACTGGCTCTGGATCTGGTACAGGAACCGGTACTGGTGTCCTCTTTCCCCTTCCCACCTTTCTTTGGTGTGGATGGATCCTTTCTCTTCTTTATACACTCCTCCTCTTCCTACAGCCTTGTAGCCTCAATCAAATCTGACATGTTCACCATCAGTTGTGTTACTTCGGCCTTCAGCTGGGTGCAGGAATGTTGGGCTGGAGCCTTCATTGGAGCCATCTGTATAGGCTGATGCTTGCCTTTGTAATTAGCCTAAAACTCAAACTGCAACGGAACCAAAGCATACTATGTTAAAGCCACCTCTACACCTTAATGCCCCATGCGAAGCCCGCATATGGCCCGCATGCCCCAGAGCCATACTATAGCAGCTCCAACTAAATTAGCCACCTCTCAGGGAAGGGAGGCCCACAGCATCCTCCGATTGAAATGCTTGGTTCATAGTGCCCCCCCCCCCACAGTCCAGGTTAGGCTTCCCCACCTCTCCTATATATAAAAAAAAATCCCCTCCTTTTTTCTAACCTCTATAGTTGCTGCCCCACCCTCCCAGTTCTCTATGCCATCCCCCCTTCACCATATGAATATATTTTCCCTTTTTTTTGATGCCGTTCCAAAGGCCCTATCCCATTTTAGAGAATTTTTTTTTTGTAACTGAATAAATGTCAAAGCTAGTGTTAATTCCCAGTTAAAAGATCTATCGTCTTGAGTGCCCAAATCATACTTAAACATTGTTACAGGCTCCCTTAAAAAGGGGATGTGAAGTCTAAGAAGCCAAAAGAAAAACAAGCTAGACTTTGCCTGACCCAATGGCCTGGCCCAATCACCTGCCAGTCTGAGTAAGGACCTCCACCTCTGCATCACCCAATCCACTTTAACAACCCCTCCCTTTGCCGACTAAGCAGCCTCTCCTCCAATGGACAGCCGACAAGGCACAGCAGCTGAAAAACTCAGCCCCCCCAGAAGTTTGTGCACACAAACATTCACCCATCCCTGTTACAAAAACCCTCCCCCCATGGGGCTGAGGGAGATGGTACTCCTGTGCCTCTGCTGCCAGTAACCTCATGGCCACTGAATACCCAAACCTTAGCCCCAATCAGTACCCCTTCATTCACCCCCAAGCAGGTCTGCACCTTTTTTGAGACTCTGGAGCCTCCCTCCCCCATGTGCTACACAGTCTGCTGCAAGTCAGCCCCAGAAAATCCCCCTCACCCCACCAGGAATCCCTTTGTTCATTGCCATTTTTTTTAAACTCCTGTTCCCCTGTTAGGTGCCCCACTGCTCTCCCTTTCATTTGTCTTCTTTTTTTTTTACTTTGTCTGCAGTCCATTCTGCTGCCAGAGCCCACCATGCCCACTCCTCTTATTCTAATCCAATGGCAGACCTAGGCCATGGTGCGATTATACAGGTGGTGATGACACCCGCCAATTGCCATGCCGTCCGCCCGGGCACATTCTACTTCCCAGAACCCTGCCCCAGTAAGGCTTCCTCCAAACATCCTCTTGATTTCCCCACATGGTCATGCTACATTAAAAGTCGAGAGCCACCTATGAACGAAAAATAAATTCCTTGTCAGGAGCCCCTTCTCCTCCGCCCCCCATGCAGCCCACTGGGCTCCCCTGCCATCCTTGGGGAGGCTCTACAAGAAAACAGCCACTCAGTTGCTGCAGCAGGGACCAGAGTCCTCCAATGAGGAGAGATGCCTCTGCTCCATTCCTGTAAGCTGCCAGTCATGAAAACAGATCTCTGGCAAAACACTGGCTGCCACATGGTGAACTGATCTTGTAGCCACACAACCCCTTCTCCCTTGTCGGGCCACCTCCCAGTACCAGCTGAAAATGCCCAGGGGATAAATAACTAAATCCCTCTATTCTTTCACCTGCAGAACCAGGACCATGACAGGGATTCCCAACTACAATATGCGCCAACATAAAAGAGGGGAGCTATGGCCACGCGGCCACCCACCCTCACCCAAACTTACCAATGTCAGTTTGGGGGCACTCCAACCTATCAGCAGTTGGCTCTTCATTCCAACAAATGACAAAGACTCCTTTCCTAAGAGGCAAGACAGACAGAAGCTTTTGTCTTGTCCTTTTTTTTTTTTAAATCTATGACGCTAAGCTAGTGCCAGCTCCCCACTGCAAGCAGCCAGGCTACAACAACAATTTTCATGGCCACTAAAGCACAAAACCTAGCACAGCTCAGGTTGCCATCACAGTGACCCTAACTCCCCATGCTCCTGCAGCCTAGCTAAATGCTGGAGACCAATGCCCCAAACCCAGCCCCCTCCCATAGACATTATGCAGCTAAAACTAACACAAACGGCTCAAATATATTTGTAACAGCTTCTTAGCATCAATAATATGTAATAGCTTCCATACTCTACATACTTGATTTAACAAACTGCTCCACTAGTGGCCATATGGGAGAAGCCAGCAGGGCTAGACCTGCAAGCCATTCCCTCACGGCTGAATCACCTTACCTTCTGAATCAGTCAACAAGCCTCAGATGTGCTGAGCCAAACAATTGTAAGTCTCAGCATGAAAGAGGGGAGAAATGTTGCCTGAACTCCCTCTGAATACCCCTCTAGGACCCTAATCAGGACCCCAGCTAACCCTGCCCCTGGTCCAATCAAAACCCTCCATTCCCCTATAGCTGGTGACTCCCCCCAGTGACCTCACCTGCTGAGACTCCTCCACTCCCTGGCCATCCTACCTTCCCCCCTCTTCCCCCACTCTGTTTATTTCCTGATCATTCCCATGGGAAACCTCTGACAATTCTGGCTGCCTTTTAGTGGCAACCCCATATGTCTCAAACAGCAATTATGTGGTTAGCAGGGGACATTCAGACACAGTTCGAAAAACTCTGAAATAATTGCTGCATTATCTACAATATTTAGTAGACCAACAGCAGAGGAAAGGAACAAAACAAAAAAAAAAAGAACTAGAAAACAATCAAGTTAAAACATAACTGGTGTAAATCTAATGTGTTTAAGCTGATTATTCTAATAGTTGCTCTTTTAGAAAATGAAATGCAGTATTAATGCCCAGAACATATCTTGTGGCATCTGTCAGCATATGTGGTTTGGCAGGTTTTCTAGTTGTATAAGGTATTAAAGGAATGACTGTGATGTGTGAGAAGGGAACATGATGTACCACAATGGGTTCATCAGATGTGAGGGAGGCCTTTTCACCTCTATTTTGCATGTCTGTGTCTCATTAAAAAGACTTAGAATACATTTTTGAAGAAGCTTCACCACAGTATCTGGAGCTTAATTCCATATCAAGCTATTGCACATTGCCTTCCATTTGTTTAGACTGTTGTATTGGCAAAGATGACACCCAGCACTTTCCTAGTGGTTGGTGCATTTTTTCTTTCTAAAAAGGTATAATACTGCATTTCTTTTACTGCTTACTTGTAAAGAAAAAAAGCCTATAACTGTAATCAAGTGCCACAGCTGCAGAGCTCCAAAACCCTCCTAGGCTTATTTACAAGTAGAAGTTGAATTCAATTAGAGATGGCATTTTAAACATATTTTTGCACAAATTCCACTTTCACCTCTGCTACTGTACAAGTGAAAATGATTGTCTTTTCAGTTTCCATCAGAGATGTTATGCGTTAACAGTAAAAGAAATTCATTTAAAAGAACCTAAGGAAAATAAATTGCACAGGTCAGCCAGTGCACTATGGATTATCTACAGCCTCTACTTTTGTAATTGTAATTTCTAGGTAATTAAAACAAATTAAGTTTTTAAATACACCAGCAACATGCTTGCACCTTGTTAGAAGCATGTAACAGAAGTAACACTTTTTTAATGCCTATTACTTCTGTTATGTAGATATGTAGGAAGTTTTAAATATGACCAACTGTCACTACTGAAATAAATCATGCTAGTGAAGTTATGAAAAAACAAGTATTGGCCAATACTGAATGTTTGCTGTCTTGGATTTGCTATGTGGGTGTTGAGCATAGGTAGCACACAGGCTAGAATTAACAAAATGTGATAACAGGGGTTATAATAGGAACATTTTCATGACTGGGAACTGAAGAGATACACACATAACATATAGGATAGTGTATGCTAGCCCATACACAACAAAGCTGTTCTTACACTGAGTGGTTACTATGACATCAAAGACCTCAGTAGCAAACGTCGAGAGGTCACTTTGATGTCACAGTAACCACAAGGTATGAGAAGAGTAATGTTGTGTATTTGGGCGATCATACACTATTCTATGTAGTGTATGGACCAAAGAAAACACAGTCATTACTTTTTCTTGTTCAGGCAGTCAGTGTCTGCCATCCATAACCTACACTTCTCAGCCATCTGCCTGCTGGCCAGCTTGTGCATGTGCTGCTTCAACTGCCACTAGCCCTATCAACAGCACTGATAGGGCCACTTGCATTGTGACATCCATACTAACACAGTACAAAAAGCCATTCTATGTTAGTATAAAAAAGTAGCAGTAAAACATATATTTTTATACAGAATAAAATACGTTGTCATTTAGGGTTATCTACCCTGCTTTCAAGACATGTCCCTTGGTCCAGTATTTATATTAATCTAAAAATTACACATACTGTAATTACAAAAACAATAAAAACACATTGTCCCAGATATTCAAACTGCGCCCAAAATGTGCGCAATAGCAGGAGCAAGTGCGAGTCTATTGCGCCCATGCTCAAGAGACGCGATATTCAAAAATGGAGCAGGCCAAACTGCACCTACAGCCAATGACTGAATATCGCACCACCTGCACCATAGCGCAACTAGGGAGGGGAAGCTGAGCAGATCTGATGCACCATAGTGCAACAAGGGATGTTCAGCTGAGCAGTCCAGAGGCACCATAGCTCAACCAGGGAGCCCCCCAGCTGCAGAGAAATGTAACAGCACAATCAGGGAGGTAGGGGCCCACCACCGATGCCACAGATGAGCACAGGAACACACAGCAGAACAGACATCGTCCCCCCACACCCCAAGCACAGCACAACTGGGGGAGGGCTGGAATAACCACTGGCCCATGGAGACCAGCAACCAACCCACAGCTTAACCATGGTGCCCCATCACACCTACCAGCAAGCTGTGACTGGCACACAAGGAGGGCAGACCACCCCGTGCCACACCATCCCCCCAGTGCAGAGCACACCCTGCACTGTGACCCCCAGGCACCCCCCCACGAGCAGTGACCACCACTGCAGGAAACCCAATGCATGCCACCACCCCCACTGTGACAATGCAACCTTGTGCACCACAGAACCATGCAAGCCAGCCCCATAATGAGCACCCATCAGTGGGTTGCAGCACACAGCAATGCAACAATGGCAGACATGTTGCCACCATGCACAGTCCTCCTGAGGTACTGCTGAGAGACTGACCATGCGTCGGCACAAGAGGTACCCCACACGGGACAGGGTGTGCCCTTGACACCACCACCAGTGGTACAGCACCCTGCACAGTATTCCAGTGACACACCCCGACCCACCACTGGCCACAACAACCAGCACAGACACCCACAATGGTGCGTGGAAGCATGCACCACACCGGATGCCACACAGTGTATGGACAGACACCCACCCATACCCAAGGGCACACTAACACAGGGACACAGTGGTGGGGCAACCAAGCCCCCATTGTGGGCCCATGTAAGCTGTGTACACACAACCCACAGTCCTCCATGGCACTGGAGTGCCAGCCACCCTGCGCAGGCACTGTGGACCCATACACCACCAGTAGTTGCCTGGAGCACAAGTCACAGACAGTGGGCCACATCCCCTGCAACACACACAAGGCACAGTGTGGAGGTGGGACAATGACTGTGGTGCCCATAGTGCCACCCAAGCCAGGCATGCACCACACCAGTGACAGGAGCAACCCAACAAAGTGACAGGTACAGTGGCCGCCCTGCAGGGACTGCCACCACTGACATGCCAGCGGACCGTGCAGGTCACAGACATGCATGTGTGTCAGCTGCACAGGCCATGGACTGGCCGATGGGTGTGCCATGGACACAGAGCACGTGCCATGGACCACTGCACACAGTTATCCAGTGCACAGGGCACAACACACACACCACAGACACTGACTGCTAGCTACCCCCACACCATAGTCACCTCCACACGGACACACACACACACATACCCATGACTGCACCACCCCTGACACCAAGCACACCACTGCAGATGAGCACGTATAGCCCACTGAAAATCAGAGACCACCACAGTATTCATATCAAAACCAAATGTATTGAAAAAATATAATAGTCAACTATGTACAAGAATACAAAATCTATATACAAGGTTGGGGGGCCACAAACAAGGTGGGGGTGGGTAGGGGGCAGGGGTGGACAAATGGGATGGGATAGGAGGGGTGTGAGGGTGGGTCCAGGGGGGTAGGGGAATTCAGGGACCAAGGGATGTCTGGCAGAAGCGCCGTTCTGCAGTTTGTGACCTCTGGCCTCTGTGCCTCCTCAGTACCCCAGTCGTATCCCATCTCCGGAGTATATCCAGGGATTCCTGAGACAACTGTAGAATCTCCCGAACAGCGTCTTGTATGTCCCTCAGATGGCAGGTACCTAGGACAAGGGAGCACAGTCAATAGGTATGAATGCACAACCCCATACAGCCCGCCCACTGTGCATGGCATATGTACGACCATGGGACATACTACTGTGATGTTGTGTGTGACCACCCGCAGTGACCACGCCCACAGGACCTGCCCACCCAGGCACATACAGCCATGCGGAATGCTGCACACACCCACCGGCCAAGTCACGCACAGCACCACCGTGGCTGTTTAGTGACATGGCTAAGTGGTGCAAAAGCAGTGGCACAGCCATGCACCTGGTGCATGCATGGACCACCATTGACGCACTCCCAGACATGCATTGCCACTGGACAGTGTTGACTGTAACAAGTTGTGTGCATGGCAGTGGTGTCGATGAATGGTGGCTATGCCCCACTGCCCACCTTGTCACACAGCATGCAATAGTAATCATGGATGTATGGCACTCATCCTCATCGGGCCGGTCAGGTTGGCGGTGATGGCCCTTGCCCCACCTGGCTGCACTGTCCTCCTCCCTCAGCCACTCTTCCAGCAACCTGCGGCGTTCATCCTAGCCTGTGGGGGAAAACAAGGAGAGAAGAACATCAGTACAATCCCGAAGCAAAGTCCCCCTGCCCCAAGGTGTGTGCCCTAACACCCAGCCAGACCCACCACCCCACACCCTGTGAACACCACCACAGCCCACCCCAGATGGTTCCTCCCCTATGTGCTGGACACATACAGCACTGTGACCCATATGAACGATAAAAGTGTGTTGATGGAACCCCTACCTGGACATGGCACCATTCCCCTCCTGGCACGTGCCCACAGTCATGCCAGTAGCTCCAGCCCCCTCCTCTGCATGTCCCCATAGCGGTGCCTGCACTGCTCCATGCTCTTCCCCCGTCCGGTGGCCTCTTCCAGGGCAATGGCCACCTCCTGCCACACCTGGGTCCTGGGCTTGTCCAGGGGAGCCTCCCCGAGGAGAGGCCCATGGTGTGGCTCAACAACTGCCACCAGATTGGCAAGCTCAATGGCTGTCCACTGCGCTGCCCATCTGCGTGCCATCCTTGCAGCTATAGTAGGCAATATGGCACTCTGCAGCACAGCTCCCCACATGCAGATGCTGTGCAGTACAGCGCTGCCATTCCCTGTCGCTCTGTTACCAAACAGTGTGATAGAGGTGCACCCATGCCTGACGCATAGTGCCTAGGGGGCAAAGGTCGGGCACAGGGTCAAGGGTCTCTGGTGCATGGCCATGCACAGCACCATTGGAAGACAATGCATGTAGCGTGATTGGCTGCATGTGTGCCAGCACCATAGTGGACTACCCAGCAATTGGGCCATTGTGCCTTTGATGGCTCAGTGCCACAGCACCATGTAGTGACCATTGCTATAGCGCCACTGGCACAATGGTGACCATGCCCTGCATTGTCTACCACGCACAGTACATCATCAGCACAGCAGATGCCTTCATCAGCAACCCGGGCATGCGCAGTGAGGTGTACTACGCATGTCACAGAACTGCGCCATTGGCTCAGCATGTTCAACATAATTATGCAAAGCCCAACAGCGCGATATTCAGCCGTCATATGCAAATCATATAATCAGCCATTCAATGGTGCAGCACTGCAATTTGCATCTACTTAAAGTTGCTCCTCGCCTCATTTGCATGAATTGCGCTATAAAAGTGCAACAATGTGCTGCAGTGGCCATAGTCAGTTACTGCAGTTTATTGGTGAGTTGCATGCTGTTTGGGAGTGTGGACTGTGGATTCAGGGACATGCATGGGACTGCACAGTCACAGGTAACAACTGCCATTCTTACAGGCTACATAATGACTGAGCAGGTTGTTGGAGAGGAGGAAAACAGTGGTGGGAGGAGGAGGAGGAGGCCGAACTTTACAAAGGCTGAAACCGAGGCCCTGTTCGAGGCCTACCTGGATCAGGAGCCACTTCTTAGTGGACAGCGTGGAACACCTCCAGCCCGTGCTGCTGCATGGGAGGAGGTGGCACGTGCTGTGATCTGCATGGCAGTCACCAGTGCTCTGTGCAGGAGTGTAAGAAAAAGATGGGCACGGACAGGAGGAGGGTAAAGGAGAAGGTGGCTGCCATCAGGGCAGCATGTGCTGCAACAGGTGGGGGACAGCCGGAGGTGGTACAGCTGACCCCAGAGGAGGAGAGGCTTGCTGGAAGCATGCAGCGCAGTGCCATTGAGGGTGTTCTGGGTGGTGGCTTCCAGACGGGTGGTGGCCCAACACTGCATGGTAAGTCATGGTCTGTCTATGGGGGGCAGGGTAGGTCACACGCAGTAATGCAACTTTGCTTTCCCTTACAGATCCTGAGCATCTGCATGGGTCAGCGGTGGTGGGCCTGTCCACTGCGGACAGTCGGCTGGAGTTGGAGGAGGGCCATCCACCTCCACAGGTATATGTGGATCATTGCGACAGTGGTGCCGCCTGGCTGGCCACACTGATGTCATTGTAACAGGTGTGGAGGAAGCCCTGCCTGTGTCCCAGCATTTGCTGTGGCTGTGGCCGGTGCAGAGTCCGTCACCAGTGATGATGACACAACCGTCATGGGCAGTGACACATGTGTGCCACGGGATGGCCACACAGCAGGGCAATTCGCGCCCATGGCTGTGGGTGGTGCTGCCATGGAGGCCTGAATGTCAGTCCCAGGCTGTGCCTGTCAGCACCAGTGGGGCAGCACTGGTGTCTGTTCAGGACAGTGGGACTGTTGCGGCCACTGCGGTGGCACCACTGAGCCCTGGGGAGCAGCAGCCGGAGGGGCAGCATCAGCAGTCGCCCAATGGACTTGGGGGTACAGGGTTCAGTGGCAGCATCTGTGCACCGCCTGTCGACATGCCCAGACCTGGTCTTGGTGCGCAGCACCCACCCTCAATGGGTGCTGATCATCAGGGTTGTGCACACCCTGAGGGACAGAATGCCAAGGAGGCTGATGACCTCTTGGACGAGCACACCCACCTACTGCAAGCATCGGTCCAGCAGCAGATGTGGCTTGCGACGTCCGTGGATGCACTGCGTGTGGCTCTGGAGTGGGCAGAGGAGCGTCGCAGCAGGGACACCGCACTGATCCTGGCAGGGATGGACCATTTGCGGGAGGATGTGACAACTGCCATTAACAGGCATGCACAGGCATTCATTTCTGTCATGGCCACAATGGGCACACAGTCAGGTGCCCATGCATCTCAGACACAATGCAGTCCACTATCCACCCCCCATTCCCAGAGTCATGCGACTCCCACCCTGTCAATGCTGGGTTCAGCTGTGGGCATCCCAAGCACTCCTGTTGCAGGCATGTTCGGTGTGCTGCAGACCCCTGCATGAGCACGGTCGAGCTCACGCGGTGGAACCCCTGAGGGACCATCAGTGCCACCCCGTGAGGCTAGTGGTCAGCCTGTCAGTGCTGGCGGGCCTCGGTGGGGCCGCCCATGCATCCGTGGCAGCCGTGACACTGTGTCACATGACTGACCTGTCTCCCAACGTGGCTACTGTCTGGTGCTGCCCTGTGTGCATTGTGTGTTTCAGTGGGCAGTGCACGGGTGGGTACCCGGCCCTGCACGCAGACACACAGTCCACCTGCACACCTTCCCAGCTGCTGCTGTCCACAGTTGCATGTGCGTGATGATGCCTGCATTGCGCTGTACACCAGTGTGCAATGGTCCTCAGCATCTGACACACGCACATGGACAGGCAGTGGGCGTGGTGGCCTGTGGACATGTGTGTTGCTAGGGTGTGCATTCTGGGTCGGTGTGCCTCCTGCCCTCTGTGCATGTTTGTTGCATTGTGTGTGAGCGGATGTGTGTATCCTTCAGCGTAGCATGTTAATCCTCACCCATCCCTGGTTGTGTGTGTGCTTCTGTGCCCTGCCACTTCACTTGATGGCATGCACCCCTGGTGTGTGTCCATGCATGTTTGTGGGTTGTGCCTTAGCCACTGGTGGTTGCGCATGGCCTCATGACTTACCTGGGTTAGCTGAACTGCTCCTCTGTGATGGCATCCCGGTGCAGCTGTGAAAGCCGAAGCAGTTGGGGGTCCCATCGGCCAAGGGGGGCTGCCCATCACCATCGTCACCGGCGTCCCCATCATCCCCATTGTCCCCATCGCTGTCCCCCTCTTCGACCTGTATGGCTATCCCACATTCATTGGCCATGTTGTGCAGGATGCAACAGGCCAGGAGTATCCCGCAGGCCTTTGAGGGGCTGTAGTGTAGGGCACCACCAGAGGTGTCCAGGCAATGGAAATGCACCTTCAGCATCCCGAACATCCACTCTATGACATTATGTGTGGTGGTGTGTGCCTCATTGTAGCGTTGCTGTGATGGGGTCGCGGGCCACTGGTAGGGTGTGAGCAGCCAGGGACGGAGTGGGTATCCACTGTCACCTGTGTGTAGAGGGCAGAGGTTAGTTTTGTGATCAGCATCGCCCTGCCCCAGGCCATGTAGGCCACTACCCATGCCACCTCTGGCCATGCCCCCCAGGCCCTATGATTGTCCATGTGGTTTGCATACTCACCCACTAGGTGGCCAGTGGGGATGTCCCCACTCTTGAATCTGTGGCACAGTGCCAACTGGTGCCAGATGAAAGAATCGTGTGCTCCCCCAGGGTGCGTAGCACAGGCATTGATGATGCACCCCCTGGCATCGCACACCACCTGGCAGTTGATACTGGCATAGCCCTTGCGATTTATGTATGCGGCCCCCTCGGGGCCAGGTGGTGTGTGTATGGCCACATGGGTGCAGTCTATTGCCCCTAGCATGCCAGGCATACATGCTACCCTGTGGAACTCCTGTATGTTTGCTCTGCGCTCCGCCGTTGTGCTGGGGAAATGGATGTACTCCGCAGCATGTGGCAGCAGTGCGCTGAGAAATTGGATGAGGTGGCGTGACGTGGCCAACTGGGTTATGCCTGTGGTGTCCCCTGTTGGTCTCTGGAAGGTACCCGTGGTGAGCAAGCACATGCAGGCTGTTACCTTAGTCTCCACTGACAGGGCATGGCTCCGTCATGTGGGTGCCTGCATCACATCACTGCACAGCTCACAGAGCCGCCTCAGAATTGTCCTGTTCAGGTGGTACTGGCCCACAATCTCAGTATCAGAGTACAGCTCAAAGCTGGTGTGGGCTCGGTACTGCCTGTTGGGGGCATACCGCCAATGGGCCCTTCCACGGCCATGCCCCCTGTTGCCCGCCTTCTCACTCCCCTCATTATGGCCTCCATGTGAAAGGTGGCACTGGCCATGTCCCTGGCTTGTGTTCACCCCCAGCAGCTGTTGCTGTATTCCCCCCACTGTTCTGGCTGCTACCTCCCCTGCACCAGGTACACCTACCTGTGCTGGCCTCTGTGCTGTGTGGCTCCCCACACCTTCCCTGTGCCTAGCTGTTCAGACGGCCCTTTCCCTGGCCTGCCCTGTTTGTGCCTCCTGCCCTGTCTGTCTGCCTCTGCTTCTGACACATGTGGCTTCCCTGTAGCATTCTTGCGCCTGTCCCTTGCTCCTTTTTATTTTGGCTCATTTCCGCTATGGCTCAACTTCCGCTTGCTCCCCTACTGCGCATGGCGCAAGTCATTGAATATCACACTGTGCCATTTATGCATGGTTCCTCCCCCTTCGGTTGTGCATGCCTTCATTATCATTGCGCTGTTGCTCAGCATGATTTCGGGGGCACAACTGCCTCCTGCTGAATATCGCAGAATGGCGCAATTTCGGACTTGTGCAGGGGCAACCCTATTGCACATGGCTCAACTCTTTTGAATATCTGGGCCCTTGTTTTCATTCATTTTTACACATCACTTTACAAACAGATAACTATACACAATTAAGAGGAAAGCGTTCTTCTATGGCTTAAATAAAGGGAGGGTAAGAAGACATTGTTTGCAATTCATAAGGAAGGTCATTCCACACTAAGGATTGTATTTCCTAATTTTGTTTTTATTTTACCCATATATGAACATACGAACATACGAAATTTGCCAGCAGATAAAGGCCTAGAGGTCTATCAAGTCTGCTCGAATGTGCAGCTAGCACCCCCTATTCTGCAGCTGCCCCTCCCTTCCACCCTTCCCCTTCATTAACCCTCCCCCTATGGATTTTGTTATTTGTACTGATCTCTTCACTTCATGGTCTGAGTCTGTGTTTTTGCCAAATACAGTGGTTGAAATGTAATGAGCTGTTTTGTTTATTTGATATTTTTAATTTTAACCATGTTTTATCAGTTCTTGAGGTTAATGGCAACCAGTTTAACCATAAAAATATTAAACAGTGATGTGTATTGAATTTACATCTTGAAGTGACTTTCTGAGAATTCACAGATCCTTTTTCACATAATATGCCATTGAAGCCCATGCTTCAGATATTGAAGCTGCTATTTGTTTTTTAAAAAGATATATCATAGTCATTTTTTTATGTTTTATCAGCACTTGTTTTTGAAATAATATGCTTTATTAGGTTTTCATATCAGAAAGTACAGAACAATCAATGTCCAATACAATGAAGAGAAAGAGAGCTGAGTAAGAATAAGGCTATCGGTACTTAACGATGTATGAACAGTCGTGTAAAATAAAATAAAATTACACAGAACAGAACCAGGACTGTAAGTATTGAAAAAAGATTAGAATTGAGCAGAGGACCTGCTGGCAGCTCCTGTGACACTTTTGAACCAGTTGCTCATGGTTGGGGTTCCATAGCTGGGGACGAGGGGTGTCCAGCCCATGACCTATCAGAATGAGGGAGTACATGGCAAAGGTAGACCACCTGGCTGCTCAAGGTTTGCCTCCCCTTCCCCACTAATCTGGTGTCTGAGTAATAAAGTAGCAGAGACTCAAGCATGTCCCAGCTATCCTTGTAAGTTTCCCTGTAGTTCCGAAGTGAGCAGACCATCCTTTCAACTTTCAATGCCTCAAGTACAGTATTATACCATTCTTTGTAGGTGGAGGTGGGGTCATCCAGCCAATGTCTTAGAATGCTTTGTTTTGCTGTTTCTGATATTAGGGAGATGTGGAATTTCTGGATCCCAAACACCGGGTCTAGGCCGAGTTCAAGGAGACATGTTTTCGGTGTGAAGGCTGTGTCAAACTCTAATAGTGGGACTCAGTGGTGTTGAATGGCATACCAGAGGGGAGCTGCTTTCGGGCTGTCCCATAGGATATGTTTGAGCATGCCCATGTCCTGCTTACATATGGTGCAGATTGGGGATTGCAGGTGACCCATTTTGTGTAGTTTCTGTGGTGTGAAGTACATGTTGTGTATGATTTTCATCTGCATTAGTCTGAGATTTTCTACTTTAATGTATTTATGTAGGTTTTCCTACATAGTCTTCCTGGTGGTGGGGTTCTTGAGATCCAGGAGCTCCTTTGCCCAATAGGAGCAAGTGTCAAAGTTCTCCGGGGATGTTTGCTCAAGGATGTTTTGGTAGAAGTGCAAGGTGGGGTGTCGCTGTTTGGCTAGTAGGGCTAGTTCCTCTCAGGTCGAGGGACATTAACGGTGCCATGGCCTGGGTGGGAAAGCCGCTGAGATGGAGTGACAGATTTGGAAAAAGGTAAATGGGGAAAGTTGCATGTCCAGGAAGAGCTTGGTGAAGGTGGTGAAGGATATGAATGTCCCATTCTGTATAAGGTGGCTGAGGTGTGCCGTTTTAGTTGCTTTGATTAAGCTAGTGAGGATGGGCTTGTGCTGAATGTTGAAATTTGGATTCCCACAGATTGGTTGAGTTGGGTCCAGGATGGGCTTGGTTTTAAGGATTCTGTATAGCTGTCTGCTTACCAGGTGGGAGGTGCATATGAGTGTGTGCTTGAGCAGGACTGGGACCGAAGAGTGCAGTATACTAATGAGGGATTGCATATTGATGTGAGCAGAGTGGCACAGGTCAGTTTCAGTCTGATGCCACAACGGAGCATACCCCCTGGGGTTAGTCATGTTAGTCTTCTTTGTCCACCAAGGTAAGTTCCCTGCCTGTATTGCTAGGTATAGAAGGTGGGAATCTGATAGCCTTAGTCCCCTAGTCTCTTAGGGAGGGTCAGATTTTTATATGCTCTATGGGGCATTTTGTTTGCCCAGAGGAAGGTGCTCAGGAGGGATTTCAGTTTGTTGAACCAGTGTATAGGAATGAATGGGTCTGTCGTCTCTAAGGGGTATAGTAATCTTGGCAGTATAGTCATTTTAATAGTATTAACCCTAGCCCAGATGGAAAGTGCAGTGCTGACCATCTACCTAGGCCTTGCTTGATGGATGTTAGGAGTGCCTCAGTGTTTTGCACAGATGTTTGCCTTTTATTAAGGGTGACGTGGGTGCCAAGGTATTCTATTGAATTCATGCACCATTTTGCCCCCCATTGCTTTAGCTGTTTCTTTAGTTATCCAGTGATTCAGGGGCATCAAGCAGGATTTGTCCAGATTTAGTTTATAACCTGAAAGAACACCAAATTCCTTCAGCAAGGCAAAGGTTGCTGGGATGGAGATCAGAGGATTTTCTAAGTGTAGGAGGATATCATCCATGTAGGTAGATAACTTATACCTGAGCTGCCCTGCCTTTACACCCTGGATGTCCTTCTCTAGCATGATTCTCTGAGTTAGGGGTTTCAGGTACAGACTGAATAGGTAGGGGAATAGCAGGCAGCTCTGTCTGGTACCTCAGTGAAGATCAAAAGCCTGCAGACTTGTTCCATTGCACCTAAAGCTGGCCGATGCGTGCAAGTAAATTAGTTGGACCCATTTGATGAATTGGTCTGGGAACCCAAAGTGTCACAGAGTTTGGAATAAAAATGGCCAAGAGACCCTGTCGATGGCTTTTTCAGTGTTTAATGATAAAGGGATGGCCGACTGATCAGCGTCCTTTGCTGCAGTGATTAGGTGGGTCAGTTTGTGTGGATGATCAGCCGATCTTCTGTCTTTCATAAAGCCTACTTGCTCGGGTCTTTTTAAGCGATCCCATATTTTCCTGAATCTAGAGGCCAGGATTTTCACTAAGATCTTAATGTCAGTATTGAGTAATGAGATTGGTCTGTAGCTAGCCACACATTCTGGGTCTTTCTGTGGTTTAGGGGTCAGTGTTAAGAGGGCTTCTTGCAGGGCTGGGTCAAGGAAGTGCAAATCCCATGCTGATTTAAAAAGTATATTCAGGGGTTCAATCAGGTAGGATGCGAAGATCTTATAGAAGTTGTTTGAGAACCCATCTGGGCCTGGGGCTTTGTTGAGAGGTAACTCATTTATTGCACTTAGGATCTCAGATGGAGCTATGTCAGCACTAAGTGCTTCTGCTTCCTCATGAGCCAAACATGAGAGTTGAGCCGAGTCGAGAAAGTTATTGATCCACTTATCTGAGGCTGCCACCTCTTCGGTATAGAGTAACTTGTAGTAGTCGGTGAAGGCTGAAGCTATCACTCTGGGTTTAGTGATGAGGGGGCAGTTGGGTTCGTGCTGATACCTTTAACTGTTCTAGCCACTTCTTGTTGTTTCAGCCTAATGGCTAGCAGCGTGCCTACTTTTTCTCCCTGGTCTATGTATTTGGTTTGAGATTTTAGTATGTCGTGCTCTGCTTGCTCCCTAATAGTTTCCCTGTATTGTGCTCTAAATGAGTTGAGGTGGAGCCAGTCCTTAGTCAGGGCATTGGCCAAGAGGGACAGTTCAATTTTCCTGATTTCAAGCAGGAGTTGGTGGGACAGAGCCTCTCTCTTTTTTTTATGGCTGTCACCAGACTAATTAGCTATCTTCTGATCATGCACTCAAAGGCACCCCACACATTATGGTAGTGTGATACCGTGTCCATGTTTTCCCTGAAGAAGGTTTGCATGGTCTGCCCTAGTCTGCCCCACAGGTCTGGTTGTTGCAGCAGATTTTTGTTAACTCTCCACAGCTTGTCCTTGTCTTGTTGGTTGGTGGTGGGCATTAGGGAGAGGCAGACAGGAGAGTGGTCTGAGAGGACCATAGCTAATATTTCACATTTGTGTGTGTTTACAAAGAGTGAGGGAGATAGGAGGAAGTAATCCAGTCTGGACAAGGTGTTACACACATAGGACCAGAAAGTGTATTCCCCATGCCTAGGTGCATAGCTCGCCATGCCTCTATGAGACATAGCAAGTCCTGCATCTCAGGTAGTGCTCTTTCGTTTGGTATTAGACCTATTGTTCACATGTGTGACCTATCCATAGTGGAGTCAGGGACTGTATTCCAGTCCCCAGCCACAAACATGGACAGGTGTTTGCACCCCACTAGGATTGCCAGTAGTGCCATGAAGAATTAAGAGTTGTCCCTGTTTGGCCCATATATGACCAGTAAAACTAGGTCATTCCAGTCAAGTGTGACTTCTACTATCAGAAAGCAGCCATTCAGGTCTTTCCTTACTTGTCCTACCTGGAACAGGGTATTTCTATGGGTTAGAACTGCTACACCATCCTTCTTGTTGTCAGCCCCTGCTGTGAATGTGTGTCCCACTCTCTGCGCCACAGGCATGCCTGTGATGAAAGTGTATGAGTTTCCTGCAGAAAAGCCACATTGGTTTTCTCTCGTTTGAGATGTCTGAGGATTTGGTATCATTTTTTTTTTAGTTTGAGCCCCTTGTATGTTCCATGTGAAGAAGCTAAGTCCAGAAGGTGTCATCATGGGTGAGAGGGATTTGAGTGTCACTTGATGGCTTCCATTTGCTGTCTTTGATGGCCCACTTGCTTCACTTTAGGCTGTACAGTGGTGGTACTAGGGTGAGTGCTGGTTGGAGGCATGCCATGTGAGAGGCTGATCCCCTGGGGACTTGGGTGTGGCCGGGCTGCCCTGCAGGTCACATATCTCACATCAGTAGGTCCTGGTAACTTGTAGTAGACAGTGTACAGGAAGAGGAACATAGAGAAAATATAAACATCTATACTAACAACTCTATAACATATGAAAAGTAAAGCATGCAAACACCATTTAGCTTGTGGTGGATGAGAATGGGTCCTGCAGGAGCCTGGGCTATCTCCATCTCTCAAGGATGGCATCACCCAGCAGTGGCTGGACCCTAGACTAACTGGCCCAACATGAGCCACTGTGAGGGCGATTCTGCTCTGTGAGGCTTGTCTGAAAATTGGCAGAGTGCATCATCCATTCTGGAGACTTGGAAGATCTGGGTAATGTTAAAGGCTGGTGAAAGCTGCATGGGTCCCCAATCTGTAGTACGACTTACATACCACACAAGAGGTCCTCATACGAACATAGAATCCACCGCTACATGAAGTGCACTGGTTGCGCAGTAGCACAGAGGTGTCCAGTATCTTCAGAGAGTTGAACAGTTTAGGGGAGGGCATAAAATAAAAGGAAAAAGTAAGGATTCACCTACAGGGTGCCCTGTTGCTCCTCTCTCCCGTTCTCCCTCCAACTCCTCTGTCCATTCCCCCTTGGGGCTCCGACAGAGTACTTTATTTGGAGGCGGTGATCGGTGGATACCCTCTCATTTTGTTTCATGTTTAGTTAAATCTAGATGGGGGCACCCCCGCCCTGCCCCAGTCTCTTGACTTGACTACCCCTCCCTGGCCTCTCCAACACCTAGTATTGGCCTGCACATTCTTTGAACTGAGCCCTTCTACCTCTGTGTGAGTCCTGCCCTCAGTAGCCAGATGGAGCCGGCTGGTATCTCAAGGTGCCCTCCCCTCCACATGGTGTTTGGTGCATGGTAATTCTTTGACCTTGTCTGCAAGACGCATATTAATTCAGTGCTGTATCCTCCCACTATGGGTTAATGTGCTGGGTAGCCCCTGAGCTTGTTTATGTCTAGTTGTGTGGGGTTCTAAAATGTTGCGGATTCAGTTGGCTGTGATCAGCAGAACAAGTGGTGTGGGGGGTTGGGGTAGATGCAGCTTCTCACTGGTCACTGGTAGTGCATGCAGGCACTTCATTCCTATCCAAAAAGCATTCAGTGTATCTCTGTACCCTGCACTCCTCATTTGACTGCGTTATCTAACCTTGGTGTTCACCAGGATTGAGGCACCCATGTGTTATCTATTTTAGTGGCTGTCTCATTGTGGGTGACTCGGGTCATTAAGTTAGGTTTCAGCCACTGGCCATTAAATACCAGGAGTATGTCTGGTCTGGCTAGTTGCCCCATCCCATGGCATCGGAGTCTCATCAGCTAGATAGATTCCCCCCTCCCTTTGGTGTGGCCAGCTGTGAAGACAGTCCCAGGATCACTGCTCGCATGCTGTATGTAAGGTTAGTGAGGCAATTTACAGGTCACTCCTCTGATATGAGGGGGCACAGAGGTGGCAGACAAGACATAAGACAGAGGTCCCCAGATCCCCCTCCCCCCGGTCCTTAATCTGTTTTCTTAAGCTTGACATTAACTTTGTGCTTTCTTGTTTAAACAGCTTAATCCTCAAAAAACCACAAGCATGCACTCATATGGAATAAAGACAGAGAGAAGATAAAAAACAACACCACCTTGAACATAGCATAAGTCCAGTGTCCAAGACTAATGTCCAAAAACTGTCCCACTGCTTTGCTATGCCTTTTCAGCAGGATGAAAGCCAAAAGTGTGTGATGTAGTCCAGTCTTGCTGACAAGTGCTGGGCATGGCAGGTGGGGCAGAATTCTATACATGTCTTTGCCTAGATCATAGCTTGCATCTTACCTCTGCATTGTTGTCGGGTGGCAGGGATGCTGGTTTGGGTAAAGGTTCTTTTACTGGCAGTGACATAGAGTGGCACTCCTACAGTATCTGGTCATGGTTTTGGGCTTCCAAGGTTGGGAAGATGAGAGGTACTTCTCTGTGCAGGACATCTTGGCAGCAGTCCATGACATGTCTTGTCGTTGGGCTCTGGGTGGTGTCCAGGAGATATGAAATTGATTCTCACTTAGCTGAGCTGAGCCACGGTTGTCCCACGTAGGCAGCATAGGTGGAAGGAGGGCTATGGTCGGATGACATCTTGTGGCTGGGCGGTGCATCAGGTCATCCAGGAGGGGCAGGTGCTTACTCGGGATGGGCAGATAATTTATGGTGCTGGCTATGGTCGGAGATTTCAGAGCTGGAGGAAGAAGAAGAGTAAATATTCGGTGGACAGGAAAAAGGAGAGGCAAGGTAATTAAATGGTCCTATTGTGGTCCTGCTAGAGCCCACTCCCAGTTGGACTGGTGGTCTCTATTCACAGTCCTCACCTTCTTGTTGGCATTGCGGGATGAGGCAGGGCCAGAGAACAATATAGCTATCCCAACAATAAAGTTTATACTCTGTGCAGGTCAATCCATAAGGGCTGGGTAGGGTGAAATAGCCAAAATGTATCTCTCGTCTTTATCCAGGGAGAAGGGATAGGGACATAAGAAGTGGGAACATCCTGTGCCACTTGTACCTTCAGAAACAAGTTTGCCCCATTCAGATCACTGGGGTTTGCCATGGGTGTCTTCAACTGTGTAGCTTGGGATGGCTGGAGTAGCATCGGGAGGTGTTTGGGCAATTCTTGTCTGGCCACATCTGCATTTGGAAACTCGATGCTTCCCTTCTCAGTGGTGATCACCAGTCATGCAGTATTTGGAACGGAACTTGTGCTTGTTGTAGTGTGGCCTTGATTGATTGATACGCCTGTTGTCTGTCTCTGACCACCAGAGTAACATCTTTGAAAATATTAAATTTCTGACCTTTCCAAAGAAGTATTCCATTCTTTCTTACTTGGGTAATGATCTGGGTTTTATCGAGGAGGTTCTGGCATCTGAAGATAATAGCCTGGGTTTGGTACTTTCATTGGCGAAACGCTGAGCTGTGGTAAAGTGATGTGCCCACTCTAGGTTGAAAGTAGGGCTGTGTTTCGGGGTCCTGGCTACTACCAGCATCAGATTCTGAACAAATGTTAACAGGCCATGCCCTCTCTGCTTTTTCCGGGATACCCACTGGGACAAAATTGCTCCTTCTGTATCTGCTTTCTTGTTCTTCACTGCAATCCTCTAGTTTGTGGAGTTTTTATTTATTTATTTGTATTTATTTATTAGATCATCGGTTTACAGACCTTTGAGTCAAAAACTCATTTACAAAGGCACCTCGTCAAGAGATCAATACATCACAGCAAACAAAAAAGTACAGTACATGATGCTTTGATTAAAAAAGGAAACAGTGTTACAGGCATTCACTGGTGGTACAAGCTTGGTAATAGGTAGATCACAGTAGTCATAATATAGGTACACAAGTACCACATCAGGTAGCAACCAGAGATATTTTATTACATTAGTCAGCAGATGTTGCCTGAGACCCCAGGCATATACAGCAAAAGTAGACAGGGCAGATCCAGCCTAGGGGTGAGTGTAAGGGGCAAGTGAGGGATTATGTGCAGTTGCAGCAGTGAGTGCTCGTCAGATGGCTTCTGAGGAAGACCTTGAAAGGACCAAGCTTAATGGAGTCAGCTATGTTGGCTGGGAGGGAACTGAATTTTTGCTGCATGTTAGTAATGTACCATTCATCTCTGTGCTGCCTGTCCTCCATCTAGCTGACACTTGTATCCACATCTGTGACTCGGGTGGACAGGGATTCTAGCATTGGTTTCATGATCTTGATTTCCGAAGCCAGATTGCAAATTGTTATTTTAACTTTTGAGGAGTTGGGAAAAAAAAAAGCTCTAGTTTGCTTGTCAGTGAATCATTTATTTCAGCTCCCAGCTGTTTGTCTCCAGCTGTAATCAATTTATGTTGCATAGTGGCTTGCGAAGGTAGAGACATGGCAACAGAACATATATCCATTTGCTGTTGATTTTGCGAGTCTATTACTGGGTTTGGGCTAAAATTCATTCCATTCATATATCTACTAATGAATTGTCAAGTTTGGGGCTGCAATGTTTTGATTAGGATGATTTGCCATGGTTTTGTTTACTCCATCTCATAGAGCTGCAGGAAAGTTGACCGCTCACTCTAGGTGTATTATGTGACTCCTCATTTATTCACCACTTTGTTTCTGCCCACCCTCCAGTTTTCTGTGAGCAGCTAAACCCCCAGAATGATGTCATGCTAGAAATGTTTTACATATGGCAACAAGGAATTCAGGGTAAATTATAAAGTAGACTTAAATGTTTGTTACTCAAAGGCGCTGTCCCATATTTTGTTAGTGGTGACTGCAGTACAGCACCAGATATGTAGACATATTTATTTATTTATTTCAAGGTTTCACCAGGAAAGACATACTGAGCAGACAAGCCAGTTTCCTGATGCGCCGTGGGGGAGAGGGGAAAGGGGTATACAGTAGGCACAAATGTAACAATGCATTGTAGGTATAGTAAGAAGTAATTTTCCAATTTCCTTACTGTGAGGTGCAGTCTCATATTTGTGTAGTGGCTTCAACAATAAAAGCTCTCATATGTTTTTTTCAAAACAAGGCATTGTGTATACTAATTTACCTAATGAGGAATTGTGGGTACAGTACATAGCTGATTCTTCTGTCTCCCTACTCAAAGTGCAGTCTCCTATTTTGGTAGTGTAGATGCCTGCAATACCAAGACTGAGCAACAGATGTCTCTGTTTCAGAACAGTGCTTAAAGAGCAGGGGCTGGATTCACAAAGCTTTCTGAAGGTGCAAAACCTTCCCATAGTCCCCAAAACTGCCTCAGCTATGGAAAAAAGGGAAGATTGCTCTAAGTGCTATTCACAAAAACCTCCACAGTTGCGGACAAAACCACTATGGACTGTGGAAAAAAGTGCAGCTGTGGAAGTCCCTGAGGAAAAAAAGGTGTGATATAAGTAAGGCACAGACCATGAAAGGCTATTCTCAGCCAGTTTTTTTCCACAGTTGAGGAAAAAATGTTACACATAGTGGAATGAGGTGTAACTCTCCCTCAGCAAACTGCAGTGGTGCCCCAACAGTTGGAATCAATAAGGTGGAGGTGAGGCACAGGTAATAGCACCCCAGATAGTATAGCAGTGGCTGTTGGCACAGCAACAAATGCACACATTGCCATGATATGGCAACAGGCACCAACCACCAGACCCAGTGCAGCCTGTGACGGAGCCCCACAGGCAGTAGAGCCTGACCAGCCTGCAGTGAGTGCTACCCCCGCAGGCCACAGGAACACTGCAGGGAGGGACGACCAGAAGTGACAGTCAGCCACTGTGGTGCCATGGTCTTGCTGGTACCTGTGGTGCTGCAGTGGTCCCAGTTGAGGGACTGGCTGCAGGTCTCTTTGTGTGTGCTGTCAGCTTTATATTATGGCAGCAATGTTAAAGTATGTAGCTTCAGCTACTGAACTGTATTATTGCTGTGCCTCCTCAGCCATTTCTGCAGCTGTGGATCTACAGTTGTGGATTTGCAGGACTTGTGGAATTCCTGCAGCTGCTGGAATTCTGCAACTGCAGGAGTTTTGTGGAAATCCCGCAGCTGCAGGATTTTCTTTCAGAATATCATGCAACTGCATTTCTTCAGTGCTGCTGGCCTTTTTCAATCAATCAATCAATCATAGTGTATTTATAAAAAGTGCCTTTCTATAACCAAGGCACTTGTACATAGCATATACAATACAATAAATGATTTTAAATTTTTCAATGAAATTTTATATTTAAAATTCACTTTTAAAATACTATCAATTAAAACCACAACTGTGGGATTAGGGGCTGTCTTTGAGAATCCTGCCCCAGGTGTTTACTTCTAATAAATAGAAAAATATTGTATTTATTGTATTTTAATGTGTTAGTAATTACTTTCTACTTTTATAATAAAATATTTGTTAGTGTAGTGAAACAAGTGTATTTTCACCTTTGCTTCTCATACTGCTAGTAAAAAAGAATTCAGCAGAATTCTGGTATTGTGATGTCAGAAACTGCCAGCCACTTAAAAGCCCAATGTATTTCAGTGAGAAATAAAATATATTCTTCTATCCTTTTCAAAAGAGACTGATATTTATTTCATCAACAAACATTGTCTTTTATGTGTTTCCACTATTGTGCTCGGTGTGCCGATGCAAGGTCAACACCCACATAGGGAACACCAGCACAGTGACAGATTTCGCTTGTCTGTGACAAGTCACTATGCTAGTGCAAGGAAGATATCAGCAGTGCGTTTCCTGGTGTTTCGCTCCTCTGGTCCAACTCTGACTTAGAGCTAGATATTTAGAGACTGTGGGTTTTGGGGGTGAAGCCCCTGACATGGGGGTTTCAGGGGGCGCAGCCCCCTGATAGAAATGCACCGACAACCCCGACGGTACAATGCCGACACTTGGCATTGTGTCTGTCTCTGTGGGGGATGTCAGTCCGAGCGCTGTCGCAGTGCTATAGTTAAACCATTGTGCTTCATCTGTATGATTTTTTATTTATTTATTTATTTAGCTTTTGTTAATCAGGTAGGTGTGTTGGGCAAAAATCCTGCCTATTTTCAAGCACGACCCAAGAGGGTACAATACACTGTTGACAAAACTGGACAGTGATGAAGTACAAATGATGCAGTACAATTCAACATATAATGCAAACAATTGATATCCATACAGGGTTTTAAAAACAATAATTGGTTTCTCTTTTCTTCTTTCCAAGTAAAATCTGGTTATGCAGAAAATGTCACCTGCTAAATTATAACAAAAGATCACATATTATCAAAAATCATATACAGTATTTCTATTAAATATATTGGGTGGGCTATTCAAACTGCGGCATTCATAGGCGCAAGCCCTTGAGCTGCGCAAAATAGTTGCGCAGGGGTGTGTCCGGGGTGATATTCAAAGGAGTTGTGCTATTGAGCAACTCTCTCGAATATCACCCCCAGGCCACAGCTACTGTGCATGGTCCATGCAACGCACAGTTGACAGAGTGGATCATTCATCTTGCGGTGGCGCAAGTACCATTGTGCCATGCACAAATCACGATATTCAAAAGGTGACATGCAAATGGGGCTATAATTCATGCAAGGCGCAGGGGGCCATTTGCATGTGATTATGTCCCCATTTGCATGCCATTAGCATGTAGGTGCGCCCGACATCCCCGAGGATTCTGCTTCGGCGCCCGCCAGCAGCAGCCATCAGGGATCGACGCCTTGAGCGAACGCGCATAGCCTTCTTCACCAGTTTCAACGCGGGCAGCAGCAATGGCTCCCCTTCTCCCGCAGAGCATCCTTGGTGGTCCAGTGGAACAATGTTCAACGCTGGCGGCGGAACCCTCCTCCAGAGTCCAGTGACGGTCGATCGCTGGCGGTATGTGTAATAAAACCACCTTTCTCCGGTCATAGTCGGGTGGCCAGTGTCCCCGCCCACTCACTTCCACCATCGAAAGCTTTATTACCTGCCGCAGCAGCGGTGGCAAAGACCACCCGCCTGCCGCCCGGCCGCCTCGCTGACCGATCACCGTAGAGCCAGATGTTTGTTGGTAGATAAGAGCTACCGGGCGCAGTAGTCCATAATGAGATGACAGTCCGATTTGTGAATGACATCATTCACAAATCTGACTGTCGCGTACAGCATGGGCTGCACCCCATTGGCTCTTGCCTGCACCACGGGCGGCAGCCCCACTGGCAGTCGGTCGGCGGGCGCTGGGCGGCGGGCGGTAGGGGCTGCTACTCACCGGCCGCCGGGGAGCGGGTGGTGGGGCTTCGTGGGTGGTGGGTGGGGACACTAGCCACCAGGGCTATGTTCGGGTGGTGGTTTATTACATACATACCACCCGCCGATCGGGCATTTCGTCCACTGGACCACCAGGGATATGTACGGGAGGTTATTATACATACCGCCACGATCGGCATGTCTGTCCACTGACCACCAGGGATATGTACTGAGGGGAAGAATACATACCACCCGCAATCGGGCATTTCGGTCCACTGACCACCAGGGATATGTACGGGAGGAGGGGAGCCATATTGCTGCCCGCGATCGGGCTGGTGGGGTACACTCATGCCCGCGATCGGGCTGCAGGAGGGGCACAGGGACTGGGTTAGGGCCAGCCACAGGTGGCAGCTGCTGTGTTGCGCCTGCAATACAGCAGCTCACCTGTGGGTGGCCTCGACTTAAGCCTTTTTAGTCAAAGTCCCAGGCGAGGTTAGTTGCGCCAGACACCTGGCACAGCCCGCTGAATATCGGGCTGTGCAGTTTATGCATGGTTCCTCCCCTTCCAGTTGAGCATTCATTCATTTGCATTGCGCTGTTACTCAGCCTGTTTTCAGTGGTGCAACTGCCTCCTGCTGAATATCGCAGAATGGCGCAATTTCGGACTTGCGCATGCGCAACCCTATTGTGAATGGCGCAACCCTTTTGAATATCCCACCCATTATATTTTTGTGGCATGAAGTGTTCTTTCTCAATAAAAATCTGTAAACAGATTTGCAGTTTCCCATTGAAATCCACTGGCAGCCTTGCCAGTAAAGAGTTTCTGACATCATAATACAAGGATTACATTGGATCCTTTTCTCAATAGCAGTTGGCAATGTACAAATAAAATGATGAAAAAGTAAATAAAGAAACACATAAAAGCAAACTGAATGGCCGCAGAGGCATCTAAAAGCCCCAAACCTTCATTCTTTAAGACATACACCCTTACTAAGCATTTGCTCCTTAGAAGCTTTGTTTCCCTTGTATGATGTCATTGTAGCACTGAGAAAAAAAGGGTCCGGTTATGCAAATGAAGCAGAGCACAGGAATAAACGCATGTTTTTTTCATGGAAAACAATACTTTTCAGCAGTTTGAATGGTAGGAGACTGAATCACAACTCCTACAGGTTACTTTACTATTCCCATTTGCTATGGCAAACCTCAGAAAATCACTTTAATGTGTAGCAATCTTATGATGAATTACATCAACTTTATTGAACAAAGTTTTGTTTGCTGTACAGTATATTAAGTTGTCATATTCTAGTGTGTTCTATACACTCAGTTTTATTAATGTTGATATTAATGTTTTTTGAAACGTTATTTAATTTTAAATACAAAATGTGGGTTTTCTTTGCATTCATCTTCACCCCTGAACTGGTGAACCACTCCCAGACTACTTCAAAATTGGCCTGTAATTTATCCTGAAGTTCTTTCAACATAGCCTACAAAGATGGGCATGCAAGCTTTTTCCAACTGTGCCCCATCTGTTTAGAATAATTTACCAGCAATCATCAACAAATTTCCAGTCATGACTGTTTTTAAGTATTATTAAGACAATACTATGCAGATTTTTTGAAATATGAATGTCTGTAATCCTGTTGTCTAATTTTATTGTATTTAATGTACTGTTTGTTTTTTGTAACATCTTAACTGTTTTGTACCGTCCTATGTCACATTTGAAAAAGGGCCTTGGCTCATATTGCTTACCTGGTTAACAAAAGTTTAAAATAAAAATAAAACAATGAAAATCTTGCAAGTTTCTTCCAGATGTAACTACTGCTGTATCATCTGTGTACAGCCTCAAAGCTGAGTTATGCACTGTATTAGGCAGATTGTTATTAAACAGCACAAAAAGTAGGGGTCCAAGGATGGACTCCTGGGACACCCCCCTGGTTTCTCTTAAGCAAGCTGAGAGGCACTGTTCCACTGACACCCTTTGTGAATGATCCATCAAATAGGATCTAATCCAGCTCCAGGGTCCATAAGTAACTCTCAGGCCCTTCAGCCTGTCCAGTACTAGGGAGTGGCCCACCAAGTCAAAAGCTTTTTACAGGTTACCAAAGACAAAGGCAGTCTCTGGTCTGGAGTCCATGGAGGAACACACAAGTTCCTTTTTTTATGACCTCAGCTTATGATCAAGACAGGTGGGTTTTTTAAATCCTGTATGAATGTCACTACTACAGCAGAATTATTTTTTACAGTGTATGGATACACATTGGACCATATACTACATTGCTATTTTCCTAGACTGTGACCTTGAATTTTCAAAACAGTAGCGTTTAGTATCCAAGATGGCAGGTGTCATTCACGAAATGAGACACAAAGCATTATTTTGAGGAACAACCATAAAAACAGGTTTTAGAGGGGGATTTGAAAATGGCGCATGCCATGTTCATTTGATGGGGTAGAAAAACATGGCAATGGTGAAAGTCTGGGCTCAAAAGGTAAAAATATTGGAACATTATTGGTAAATGTAGACAAATGTCAATATCTGTTCATAACTTTGTGGTTTTATGTGGTTTTACCACCAAATGTTCAACACAACCTTTTTATTACACCACCTTATGAACATGACAGGAGTTATTTATGAAATCCTGGCTGAAACATCATTTTGCTGCATAAGCATGACAAGACCTTTTGGGCTGGATTTGAAAAATGACACCTATCATGTTCATGAGGTGGGGTGACAAAAGGGCTGTGTTGAAAATTTGGAGTCAAAATATCCAAGAATAACAAAGTTATGAGTGAACATTGAGACAATTCATTGTTTCTTCATAATTTCTTTTTTTTTTTTGACATTTTTACTCTAAATTTTCAATGTATTTTTTATGACCTCAGCTTATGGTCACAGCAGGTGGATTTTTAAATCCTGTTTGAAAAGTGATTTTTCAGAAAATGTACAAAAAATGTTTCAGAGAGGATTTGAAAAAGTACACCTGCATTGTTCATTAGGTGGAGTACAAAAAGACTATGTTGAAAATTTGGAGTCAAAATCTGGAAAATTAGCAAAGCTATGAGTAAATACTAAAGAATTTAAATGTTGCTTCATAACTTTATCTTTTTTGGGGGAGATTCTGACACCAAGTTTTTAACATGGTTTTGATATGACCCCACCTTATAGAAACATAGAATTTGGCAGCCGATAAGAATCACTTGGCCCATCCAGTCTGCCCATTTTTTCCCTGCCTATAGTGTCACCGCAGACCCAACTTGATCTTCAGCTCTATCCCACCCCCCTTGCTTTCCACTAAGATTTCCTTATGCCTATCTCATGCATTCTTGAATTCACCACTTTTTCACCCCCACCACCTCCACTAGAAGACTGTTCTAGGCATCCACTACTCTTTCTGTGAATAACTATTTTCTCACATCTCTCTTGAATTTACCCCCTTCCAGCTTCAATGCATGTTTCCATTGTTCTCAGGCATCTTCTCTGTGAAAAATACTCCCTTTCTGTAACTTAATTACCCCTGTGAGGTATTGAGAGGTCTCTATCATATTTTCTTTTCCTCCTCTCTTTTAGTGTGTATACAGTATATTGAGGTCCTTTATTCTATCTATGTAGGGCTTCTGATGCAGACACTGCACCATTTTAGATGCCATCCTCTGGACAGCCTCCAGTCTGTTTATGACCTTCCTGATATGTGGTCTCCAGTACTGGACACAGTACTCCAGGTGAGGAATCACCAGTGATCTATATGGAGGCAACACCACCTCACTCCTTCTGCTAGTGATATCCCTCTCTACACACCTCTACATCCCACTGGGCCTATTAAGAGCCATGTTGCACTGCCTGGCCATCATGAAGTCATCAGATATGCTTACTTCCAGGTCCATTCCTATTTAGTGACTGTCAATACCTCTTCTCTCACGTTATACTTTTCCTCTGGGTTTCTGTGTGCTAAGTGCATAATTTTCCACTTTTTTCACACTGAAACCCAGCTGCCATGTCCTTGATCACTCCATGAGTTTTCTCAGATCTCTGCACTTTCCTTCCAACAGCCCTCCCCCGACCCCCAGTGTATACATCCTATTGCAGATTTTGGTATCATTTGCAAAGAGGCAGACCTTCCCTTCTGACTCATTTGCAATGTCACTTATAAAGACATTACATAGAAACATAGACAATGATGGCAGAAAAAGACCAGAGGTCCACCCAGACTGTCCAAGTTCCCTATAATCCCTGGAACCTACTGTTCCTCCAGGGTGTTAACCCTCCCAATCCTCTCTTTATTCTCCTCCTTGGTCCTGTCACCCCAGTGACCACCTATTCCCTTCATTATGCCCCAGCCCTGTTTGGATCCCCTTGCTGTTTTTGCACCTGCCATTTCAGCCAGTAGACTGTTACAAAGTTCCACCACTCTTTCCGTAAAGTAGTACTTCCTCAAATCTCTCCTGAACCTAACTGCTGTTAATTTCTATTCCTGTCCAGAACATAAAATACATTAAAGGAGCTAGTCCTAGTACTCAGCCCTCAGAAACCCCACTGGTCATCCATCTCTTTTCTGGAGTGAACTCCATTTACCACCACCTTCTGTCACCTATCCCTTAACCAATTTCTTATCTAGTTTATCACTATAGGGCCCTCCCCTAAGCTGCCCAGTTTATTACAAGTCTCCTATGTGGAATGTTGTTAAAAGCCTTACTGAAATCTAGGTTGGTCACATCCATTGCTCTACCCTGATCTATTTCTCTGAACACTCAGTCAAAGAAACCTATGAGATTTGTCTAACATGACCCCCCCCCCATGAATCCATGTTGCCTCGGTTCTTGTAACCCACTCAATTCAAGATACTCCACAATCCATTCCATCAGCAGTGTCTCCATTAACTTCCCAACCACTGATGTTAGGCTGATTGGCCTATAGTTGCCAGTCTCCTCCCTGCTACTGTTTTTGTGAAGTGGACTACATCTGTTCTCCTACAGTCCTCTGGAACCACTCCTGTTTCCAGTCAGTTGTTATAGAGTACTGTCAGAGGTGCAGCCAGTACCTCCCTGAGTTATCTCAGTCTCCTTGGATGTATTCCATCTGGCCCCATAGCTTTGCCCATTTTCAGATTTGTAAGTCCCATCAGGACTGTCTCCTATGTAAAAGGACTTCTGCCTGCTTCACTCTTTCTAGTGCTCCTGTAACTTTTGTGTGGCCCATCCTTTTCCTCTACCTCTGTAAAGACCAAAATAAAAGTGTTTGTTCAGGATACCTGCCTTTTCCTGATCTCTGTCTGCATAGTCTCCCTGCCCTTCTTAACCTCACAATTCCTCCCCTAGCCTTTCTCTTTATGGTTATGCTCAACAAAGTTTTGTCCCCTATTGTTACCCCCAGGCTAGTCTTTCCTCAGCTCCTTCCTGCTTTTCTTGGTTCCTTGCTTCTCATGGTGCACCTCCCTGTCCTCTTGCCTCTGCTTCTCTTTTCACCTCCTAAATGCCATTCTTAAGCCTTTATGTTTTCAGCCACTCCTTTGAGAATTATAGTGGTCTCTTTTCCCCTTGTTTTTGCTTGCTTCCTTTGCACAAAGGTTTGTTGCTTTCACTAGCCTCCCATAGCATTGCCCACTGTTCCTGTACTTATGATCAAGACAAGTGACATTTTTTAAATACCTTCTCAAACATGATTTTGCAGAGAGACTGTGAGAAACACATTTTGGGAGGATTTGAAAAACTTCACATGTGCAGTCCATTAGGTAGGGCAAAAAAATCCATGTTGAAAATGTCTCATATTTCAAATACCTAGGCATTACCCTTGATAGTTCACTGTCCTATGCCACTCAGATAGATCAAGTTGCTAAAGCAGTAAATGCTAGGATTGGTCTGCTATACCAGCACAGACATTGCCTAACCTTCGATGCCCTCCTACTTGCAGTCAACAGCTCCATAGTCTCCATTATTGACTATGGACTAGTTATATACAGTGCAGCAATAGACACTGTACTCAAAAGGATCAACCTAGCCCTTAGTAACGCTTGCAGGTTAATCACAGGTGCGCACCGTCTCACCCTTACCTGTGATCTATACAAAAAAACAAATTGCTTGAACCTCATGGGATGAGTAAAATACCAGACCTGCCACCTCGCAAAAAAAGCCTGTCTTGGACAACCCCCACAAGATCTTCTTAAACAAGTGATCAACCCACATACAACCCAAAGTAAGTCAAGACAAGCGCTTCTCATATCTTTCTGCTGCACTACACAGACACAACGCTCTTTTGCTTACCGGGCTCCCTCCTGGTTAAATGATCTACCAGCCATTAGCTTGTCAGTAACCAAATTGGGCCCTTTCAAATAGAAACTCCACCTACACCATACTACACTTAGCAGGTGTAATTGTCCAATCATCGGGAAATCTCACCCTGTTGCTGCAATAGCCTAAGGCCACCTTCTATTTCTCTGTACCCCCACCCCTCCCTCTATGCTACTGCAGCCCCACTGCCTATCTCCCTACCACTTGTAACATAGATCTGTATCCTGTACACCACCCCACCCCCTTGTAAACACTGACCTGCATCCTGTCCACCATCCCTGTCCCTCCCCCACTCTCATTTCCTCTCATTCCTTCTTTTCCCCCTCGCTCTCAAACAAGACCGATACTGGCTGCTCTATGTTCACCTATTTCGTACTTAATTCTAAAATATATTTTTATTGCCTATCCTTTAGTGCCTGTCAGAACATTGTACCCTTGTTATTGTAACACTCTGGTGATAATTGTTGTATTATATTGTATAATGTTATATTTTATTGTATTTTTCTTTTGACACGAAACCTCTATAAAAGAGCCTCAGTCTCAAAGGTATTGTAATCTGAAAACAAATAAATAAATAAATAAAGTGTGGGGTCAAAATGTAGGAAAACAGCAAAGCTATGAGTAAATGTTGAAGAATTTCAATGTTGCTCAATAACTATGTTGCTTTTTGAGATTTTTACCTCAAATTTTCAACATAGTTGTTTTATGACCCCAACTTTTGATTAAGATAGGTGACATTTTTAAATACCATCTGAAATTAGATTTTGCAAAGTAACTGGGAAAACACATTTTTGGGGGGATTTGAAACATTTTACCTGTCTAGTTCATGAAGTGGAGTAATAAAAGACTGTTTAAAATTTGGGGAAAAAATACTAAACAATCAGAAAATAATGACAAAAAGTTGGAGACCCATTAAAAAACCATTTATTCATCTTGCTTTTATTTAAAATGTATTAACCAGATAAAAACCCAAGGACATAAATGCCCATTTTCAAGGCAGACCCAGACACAAATAAAATACATTAAGCCATAAATCAAAAACACATTTCTAATTAAAATTAAATAAAAAGAATCTACATACATTACATAATCTAAGATCAAGTAAGTACAATGTATGGTATTCAATTAAGTATAAAAACATTGACATTTTGAATTTACAAAACAGTGGTTTATAAGTGTATTCTTAAAAACAGAATCAGATTGGATTTATTGGACAGAATTTGGGAGTGAATTTCAATGTTTTATTGCATGAAATAGATAAGCTATTTGCTCGAGCGATGTTTAAAAATGCAGTGGTCTAATATTAAGCCCCTGTGAAAATCTGGTCTGACGTATGTAGAATTAATATTCATACCAGTCATAAATGAAAACTGCTCAGAGTTTTTAAGAAATGTCTGTGTAACCTCCCCCGTCCCCCCCCTTGTCCAACTAGCAAGGCTGCTCCTCTCACACATGGTGCCACTGAGAGGGATGGGGGTAGCCACTATGAACAGCTCTGTTTACCATTATGGTGGACCATTTACTGTATCATGGCCATCAACCTGGGTCCCTGGGAGAAAATATTTGCTCAGCATTATGCTAGGTTTGTACTTCAGGTCAGGGGCACCCAAGTAAATCCAGACACTGGAAGCAATAACTGTACTGTCCAAACCAGGTTGGGATTCTAGAGTGTGGCTTTTACTCACATACACAGAGAATAAACAAAGCAAAGATGGACCCCCACAGGGCTTCTTCCACTGGTAATGCAGATTTCAGAGGTACAGAGCACAAACACAGTGAACCGTAAGGTTCTGAAAGGATCTTGGCACACACGGACCAAAATGGTACACTTCCCTTCTTTCCCTTGACTTGGCACCCCGGCCAGTACTAGGACACTTTCCCATATTTCATGAGGAATTCTTGCTGGCTCCCTCGACCACCTCTGAGCTCACTCCGGCTCACAGAAAATCCAAAATCCCACGTCTGGGTATTTTCTTCAGGCACTGGCCAAGTGCACTGAGAGAAAACAAAGGTGCCCAAACTGAACTCAGAGAAGTAAACATGATTACTCCAGATAGGGGGGTCTCCCACCTTTTGCTTCCAAATTTATACTTGGCCATTCAGCTGGTTAACAACACCTTTCTCTGAAACACTCTGGTAGTTACTCTCTTAAAATGTCTTGCACATTTAATATTCTACTTCTCACACCTCGAAGGTGTCATGAAATTAAAAGTTCTATATATGGCTATGTCTTTACACTAGACCCCCACTTTAGCAGATGCTTTAAATCAGACATGAACTAAAAGTTCTGTACTTGACAAGTCTCTCTCTTGACCCCATAGTAGGCAAACACTTTTAACAGAAACAGTCTTGGTGACAGAGTCTCTTTGTCAGAGAAAACACTCACCACAGGAATGCAGGTGCCCCAGGGCTTTTTCCCCACAAAACAGTCTTGGGTACTCGCAGAACGAATGAATCTCAGGCAGCTTCACCCTCTTCAGGCTGGACTAGGGGATTGCCCCTGAATCCTAGAATCCCCCCCCCCATTTCTCCGGGATGGGGCACTGGAAAACCTTCTAGGAATGGTCTCTACCACTTCCTTCTACAGGTCTTCTGTGTTCTTCTCTAGGGTGAGAACACACTAACCAATATCCAGAGGTAGCTCTATATCAGAGCTAAGTCTGAGGAGCTGCCTTCTGCAGCACTCCTCATTCTCCAGACTCTCCACACAGACTCCTACTCAGACTACTGAATCTCACCAACATTCTACTGCTAACCCCTGCAGCTAGCATTCCATTGCGGCTTATGCTGCTGCGAAAATTCTAAGGTGACATCATCACTCCAGCTCAGCTGAGACTGAAAACAGAGTGTGACAGTGTGAAATCCATTTAACTGGCATCTCACAAGCTGCCTCTCCCTGCCTGCCACTGATTCTAAGTGGGATTCTAGTAACCCCTGGGAACAAGGGGGTTGCATCTGTAACTTTAGTACTGTGTAATAAAAACTTGTCATTTCAAGTGAAAACTAGTTTAGAGAACTAAAAAGTTCACAGTGACGTGTGTTATATGAACTTAAGTGTGCAGAAAATAGAAAACAAATTTGTTCCCAATATTGAACCCTGCAGAACAGCTATTCTGAGCTTTGAGAGCAGGTGACTGTGGTGCACTGAACCAAAAGCTTCAGACAAATCCAAAACTTAATCATATTAACCAGACATACCATTGTCCAGTCAGTTCATGGTCAGGCTCTAGATTGAAAGGCCATTCATCAGCTGCAGAGAAGATTACAGAGGTGGATCTGAATAGGTGAAAGGTGTGGAGGTTTTGGGTGTAGTTGCTGAGAGGAAGGTTGGGGTTGGGATAAATAGGCAATGATGGATGGTTTTCTTTATTTCAGGTTTTAAAACAAGAAATAGGACAAAAGAGGGATGTGTCAACATTGAGGATTGGGCACTCCAGTGTCATGGGCTGTTTGGCAGCACTGGTGTAGGTACTCTGGTAATGCAGGGTGCGGGGGGGACACAAATGACCACTGGACATTCAGGGGGTTGACACTGGGGATTGGACACCCCAGTGTCATGTGGTGCTTGGCAGCACCAGAGGTAGGTCACCTGGTGTCGCTGGGTGTGAGGGGACACAGATGGCTACCAGATGTTCAATGGGTCTGACACTAGAGACTGGGCACCCCGATATCCTGTGCTATTTGACGGCACTGAGGCAGGGCATCCCAGTATAACAGGGCATGGGGGGACACAGATGACCATCGGACACTCAGGGGAAGGGCAAACAGCAGGCTGATGATGGTATTTCTTAGCTGGTTGCTGGATGGCATCTTATAAATGAAAGGATGCAGCCGCACTTTGATGTGTGTGGCTGCATCTTTTCAACTACACAAATATTCCACCAATCAGCCAGTCTCAGCAGCATCCACATTAGACTGTTCTTCATTGGCCTGTCACTCACATGCCTCCTAGGTATCATAGGTATCATAGGTATATACAGAGCTGAGGGGACTTTTGTCCTTAGTGCTCACCATCTATGTCTATAGCTGATCTGATAGATATAGTTCATCTAGTCAAAGTTTAAAGACTCCTACAGAGGAGCTTCCCACTGCTAATCCTGGTAATCCATTTCATATAGGAATTATCCTCTGATTGAACCACATCTTCCTTCTTCATGTTCTGCAGTGTTCCCCTTTCAGCTGGAATGGATGTGCCCTAGTATTTTATATTTTATTCCTGAGCTCCTCCTGCAGATTCAGCTGCATTGGTTGCTACAGTGCCACACTTCCACAGCCCCTACTCTGTGAGTAGACATAATACAGTACGTTTGCTTTGTACATGTGTGCAAGCAAACAATAAAAAGTTGATCATCAGGATTTACCTCTTCATATTTTCAAATGTTATTTTTATTCTTCTGACAGTTTCGCATAAATATGTTACAAACATAGAATTTATTGGCAGAAAAGGCCTAGTAGGCCCATCTGGTCTGCCCTATTTTCCCTGCCTATTACTATACTCTGGACCCTAATTGGTTACATGTTTCCTCCTTCCTCTCTTACCTCTACTTATTATACCCATGTGCCTATCCCATGCATGTTTGAAGTTCCCCACTGTCTTCACCCCTACCACCTCTTCTGGCAGGCTGTACTAGGCATCCACCACACTTTCTGTGAAGAAGTATTTCCTGACATTCCTCTTAACCCCCCCAAGCTTTTTAGCATGCCTCTGTGTCCTGGTGCACCTCTTCCTGTGAAGGAGACTCCATCCCTGCATCTTGTTTATCCCAGTGAGGTATTTATAGTGTCACTCATGTCCCCTCTTGCTTTTCTCTCCTCCAGGTAGTACATGTTGAGCTCCCATTACTTCTCATATAGGTTTTTGTGCAATCCCTGCACCATTTTAGTAGCCTTCCTCTGGACAAATTCAACCCTGTCAGTGACATTGTGGAGGTGTGGCCTCCAGAACTGGACACAGTACTCTAGGTGGGTTCTTACAATCGAGCATTACAGAGCCAACACTTCCTCCCTTCTTCTGCTAAGTATCCCCCTCCCTATGACCCCAGCAAGTGGCTCCCCTTACTCACTGCCTTGTTACACTGCCCTGCCACCTTGAGATCATCAGATATGATCATGTCAAAGTCCCTTTCTTGCTTGGTAATTGCGGAGGCAGCATAGCACAGTAGATTAAGGCTCTGAGCTGTAGATCTGGAGACCTGGGTTAGAATCCCACAGCCACCTAGGTGCATACTATGTGATCCTGAGCAAGTTATTTAACTTCCTTGTGCTCCCAGGTCACATCTGGAAACAAGCTTCGGCTTAGTGTGCTACTCCTGGTTAAACAATGTTCCCTTTCCTGTCCTTTCCTTTTATATACACATCCCCCAGGTGTCCCTGCCCCGGGAGCATGACTTTGCACTTTTTGACATTGAAACCCAGCTGCCACTCCCTAGACCACTCCTCTAGTTCCCTCAGATTCTGTTGTACTCTCTCAACCCCCCTCAGTCCACCCTGTTGCCAATTATTGTGTCATCCACCAAGAGAGAACACCTTCCCTCCAGTTCCTCAACAATGGCACTTATGAAGACATTGATGAGGACAGCACACCGTACCAATCCCTGTGTTACTCCACTGGTCACTCTCCTGTCCTGCAAATGACTGCCATTTACCTCCACCCTTTGCCTCCTATCTTTCAACCAGTTCGATATCCAGCTCACCACCTTCTCCCCAACCCCCAGGCTGCTAAGTTTCTTTATTGGCATCCTGTGTGGTACAATGTTGCAGGCCTCACCAAAGTCCAGATATGACACATCTACTGCCCTCCCTTGATCCATCTCCCTATTTATCTAGTCAAAGAAATCTATGAAGTTGTTTGACATGACCTCCCCCCTGTAAAGTCATGCTGCTGGTTGTCTGCAACCCATTTGTTTCTAGGTACTCCATCAGTCTCTCCTTCAGCAGTGACTCCATTAATTTCTCCACCACTGATGCAAGACTGACTATTATGTAATTGCTAGCTGCCTCCATCCCAACACTGTTGTGCAGAGGGACTACATCGTCCCTTCTCCAGTCCTCTGGAAATGCCCCCATTTCCACTGAGGTGCCGAATATTGTTGCCAGATGGACTGCTAGCACCATGCTCAGTTCCTTTAGTACCCTTGGGTGGATCCCATTAGGCCTATGTGACTGACAAATGGAATTGAAGAGAACTTGATCTGAGAAGTGTTATGGAATGGAAAAGAGAGAAAAAGATGTGCTCCTCCCTTGCCGGAAAGAGAAGAGCACTCCGTTTTCACACCTTCGGAAGTAAGCACTGTTTCATTGCTTAAGAATGGCCACGTTGTGGTCAAGGGTGGGGAAGAAGCCTTTGGGCTTCTAAGATTGAAGACCCAGGCAGGCTAACCAATAGCTCACTTTGGCATTTTTCTCCCACACCTAAGTATTTAAACAGAGCAGAAATGAGGGACAGCTTAGTTAGAGGGAACCCTGCTGTTCAGTGAAATGCCTTCACATTGCACAGTGAGCTGAAGCCTTTATTTGTAACAGAGTTTCACATTTTACAGAGTGTTTAAAACTTGTGTTATACATTAAAGAAATAATGCACGACAGGGTGTGTGTCATGCTGGGATAATATCACACCTGGGTTGAATATGCATGAGGCCGCAGGCCGAGTACGACTAATCACCCCAGAAGTGGCGTTATCCCAGCACGACACATACCCTGGAGTGCATTATTCCTATTATACAATGGCTCATTTGTGTAAAAAAAGACAAAATGCTTAAGAAGTTTACTATAAATATGTTTTTAGTCACATTTTCTGTGTGTAGGTATACTAATCAAAAAATAGTGCTGATTGTTTCTTCCCTGTGCTAGTAGGTGTAGCTGCTGTACTGTGTGAGGTTGGCCAGTGAAGCTTACTTGTATGATGAGCCAGGGACACGTTAGCCCCCCCAACCCTCCCACATTCTCTATCACTGTTTCTCTGTCTTTTTGATTACCTGGTTCTCTCTGAGTGCATCTGTTTTTCCTTTGCTGCTGAAAGCTGTTGTGAGACAAGCCTGCGCACCTGTGGTGTTGTCAAAGACAAACTGCACTCTAGTGCTGTTTAAAATAATGAGTGTCTGCGTGCTTTTCCCGGTACTGTTTTACTGTGCTAGATACTGGGAAAATGCAAAAAAAAAATGATGTAGTGATTGTTTTGTTCATATGGGCTTTTCTGTATCAGAAAGGGAAGGACAGTGTGGTTTTCTTGGCCAAGCAGAGACTGTTAAGTGCTTGCGCTGAACGCAAGGGAATGCAAGTCATGATTATGTCTTTCTCTTGCGTTAACATTAATGAAAAACCAGGATGAAAAATGAAGAAGATCAGGAAAAAACTGATTGAAGGAGGGCTTTATCTGTGGGCAGAGTGTGTGAACTGTTAAGCTGATCTACGTTGACGGCATTAATTTCAAGCGGGGTGGGGATTGTCAGCACTTGGCTGAGCTGCAAAGCAGGGAGTGCTGAAGCTGCTTGTAGGCAGCAGAATTATGCTTTTCTTTTTCTTTCAGTGCGGTCGTAAGTGTTCTGGCACTAGAGCCATGATGTTATGCCAGGATAACATCACGGCTCCAGTGCCAGCTTGACCAATCAGAGGCCAACATTCCTCTTTGCCATTGTATAATGCTTTTTTGGGAGTAGCAGAAGCATTAGAAAAGGTTATACAGGCTGAAATGAGCAATGGTGAATATAACTAGAAACATCAAAGGTAAAACCATAACAAAAATGAGTCAGTCAAAATTTAAAGAGAGAGATTAATGATGTTATCCTTCCTCCACTATAGTTATGAAAGCTTGTAAATAATTAAGGAAGTAAGAATAGAAGTTGATGGTAAACTAGATTTTTTTCAAGTGATTCATTCATATTGGGTATCTGAACTGCCTTTGCTGTATACAAGCTTTATATGCTATATATTCAACAGTAAGATATTGAGATGTTATTTATATAGGTCAGTTAAACATTAGTAGAGATAATTAATGGTTAAAATATAAATTTTTTTTAAAGTGAATGCTAATTTGTCATAGATTAAATGTTATAGCACTTCAGAATGATGCATAGTAGTAGGATATATAAACTGCTGTACATTTGGAAAGTTTGCTTTAAATTTGCCATTATACAATGGGACCCAGATATTCAGACTGCACAAGGCAGTGGCGCAAGCCTGGGCGCAGGGCAACTGGGATACGCCGGTGCAAGGGCCAGGTGATATTCAATGGTGATGCACCATGGCGCAGCATTGTTGAATATGGCAAGGTTAGTGCACATATTGTGCATGGCACAGTAGCACTGCACTGGACAAGCCACAGATAGGGAGCACGTGGATGCGCCAGCGCAAGTGCAGTTGCGCTAGGTGCATAACCTGTGATATTCAGCAGGGGGCATGCAAATGAGGCCATAAAATATGCAAGGTGCAAACTGAGCCATTTGCATGCCTTGCACAGGGCAGCCCGGCAACTTGCACCTGGCACCCTGCACAGCATGACGTGTGCAGTGGGGATCCTGGGGCATCCCCCGCCCCATAGCTATGAACACGTAACTGTAACACACAATCCCTGGTAGTCTAGTGGTCCCCCTCAGTCCCCGATTCCCCAATCAATGTAAGAAAAGACCATCCCTGGTGGTCTAGTGGACCCCCCTTCCACCTGATTCCCTGATATATGTAGAACTGACTGTCCCTGGTGATCTAGTGGAACCACCCCACCCGTTGCCATGATCACGGTAATCCTCATTCTATAAATGCCCTGGTGATCCAGTGGCACCCCAGAGGATTACCGTGATCATAACACGGCTGGTAGGGGTTCACTAGACCCAGGGACAGTCATATATATCGAGGATCGAGGTGGAAGAGACCTGGATCACCAGGAATCGTCTTTATTACATTATCAAGGAATCGGGGACTGGGGAGTTCCACTAGACTACCAAGGACTATCAAAGTTAGATACCCATGATCGGGGACATGGTGGGGGGGGTGCCACTAGACCACCAGAGTTAGGGTGCTTGGTGACAGTGTTCTGGGTGGGTGGGTGGGTGGGTGGCCACCCACAGCTAGTGGCTGCTGTGTTGCACCATGCAATACAGCAGCCCTCCTGTGGGTGTCAGGATTTGTTCCCACTCTTCAGGGGCTCAATTTTGAGCCCGTCTGTCTTGACGTAATGCAGGGTCATGACAGCATATGTGCACTTTCGTCCCGGGCTGAACAGTCGTGGCGTGCAGCATATGCATGGGCAGGCCCCTGCATCTGTGCTGCATTCAATTACATTGCGCCCCAGTGCATCGGGATTTGCGCTGTGCTGGGCAGCCTTTCCAATATCCCACCAAGGCACAATGCAGGGTTATGCAGGTGCAACTCTGTTGTGCCATGCGCAACCCCTTTGAATATCCAGGCCTAGGTGTATAAAATATCAATGTGGAATAGCAAAACATTATTTTTTGCAAAGTTTGTTTAGAGGGACAATGTCTTAGTTTCAATTAAACTGTATTCTTATTAACTGTTTGCAGTTAGTTTATTCAGTATGATAGTTATAATCATAGAGCTGTCACATGCAATGAACATTCTGTAATATTTTTTATTTTGGCAAATATTGTAGTCCATTCGGCTCTAGCTAAACTGCTTTTTACTCATCTGCCATTTCGTGTTCATGAATATCTGTATTCATGCACCCTGTAGTGTATGAAACATGCTATACAGCAAACGTGATCACGTTGATTGAATTTGAGTATGAGCTTGCAAGCAGCTACAAACATGCGCCTGTCAGATCAGCTAGTGCTATAGACATTCCTAGTTGACAGGTCAGCGTGGCAAATTTCACATCCTATCCCTGACAGAAAATGTGATTGTTCAATCAACAATTTATACAATGTCTGATCCTGAGGTATTTTTCTATTTGTTTTGGCATCTGTATTTTAAATAGTAATAAATTGTTTATCACAATTTCAATCTAGTTTCAGATTTGCTCAATCCTGCGAATTTTGGAGTGGTTACTCTGTGACCTTGTCATTTTCCTTGTGGCTACAGCTCCCACAAGCTATAGCTGTTACATACTGTATATTGTTTTAACAATTTATTCAATGAGTGTTTTTTTCATTCCCCACAGCAATTGCTGCCTGCCCTCCCCACCACCAATAAGTAAGCCTATGGTACCTCTAAATATCCTTTTGATCTTCTTCTTCTTCTTCTTCTTCATGTCTGACATTGTTCATTATTTGATCATCCGAATGCAACGCTACTGACCCCTTGATATGGTACCCACTCTAACCTGATCACACTGTGTAGTCGAATGTAGTTCAAAACGCTGTAAATCAATGTTCACCTAGCAAATAAACATACCGCAACAAATAATCTTTGTTGATGTCCCTGATTCTTAATAGTTGTTTTGGTCATTTTGGAGGGGTAGGTGATTTAAAAAGAAATTTTCTCGGACTGTTTTATTTTTCCCCCCTTATTCTGTCCTTACAGATGCACATTCTGCTGTGCAAATCTTGCAGTCAAACTGTTTAAAGGCACTCCCAATGTTATATAGAAACATAGAAACATAGACTTTGACGGCAGATAAGGACCGCTTGGCTCATCTAGTCTGCCATTTCCCTACCTAGTGGATAAACTGCAGATCCTATTTAACCAACAGCCTATTTCTTCCTACTCCTCACAAAAATTGCCTTATGTCTGTCCCATGCATTCTTGAATTCTCACACAGTTTTAGACCCCACAACCTCCTCAGGAAGGCTGTTCCATGCATCCACCACCCTCTTTGTAAAAATACTTCCTCACATTGCCCCTGAGCCGTCCCCCTCTATCTTAAAATTGTGTCCCTTGTTCTTGCATCCCTTTTCTGAGAGATGCTACCCTCTTGGACTTTGTTGATTCCACTGGGGTATTTAAATGTTTCTATCATGTCCCACCCCTCCTCCTTTCCTCAAGGATATACATATTAAGCTCCTTTAGTCTCTCCTCATGTGGCTTCTCTTGCAGACCCTGCACCATTTTAGTTGCCCTCCTCTGAACTGTCTCCATCCTGTCTATGTCCTTGTGGAGATGGGGTCTCCAGAACTGGATACAGTACTCAGATGGGGTCTCACCAACTGTCTGTAGAGGGGATAACAACTTCTTGTTTTCTGCTGGTGATGCCTCTCCCTATACATCCCAGTATCCAGCAGCCCCCCCCCACTGCCTTCTCACATTGCTTGCCAACCTTAAGGTCATCTGATATGATTACCCCCAGGTCCCTTTCCATTTTTGTTGTTGTTACTACCTTCCCCCCCACTGTGTAATATTCCCTGGGTTTTTGTTTCCCAGGTGCATTACTTTGCACCTCTTTGCATTGAATCCAAGCTTCCATACTTCTGACCATTCATCCAACCTTGCCAAGTCCCTTCTCATCCTTTCCATGCCTCCTTGTGTATCAACCATGTTGCAGATCTTTGTGTCATCTGCAAAGAGGCATACTTTTCCTTCCAGTCCCTCTGCAATATCACTTATAAAGACATTAAAAAGGACTGGATCCAGTACTGAACCCTGCAGTACCCTACTAGTATCCCCTCTTTCTTCAGAGTGGACTCCATTTGCAATTACCTTCTGTGTCCTGTTATTCAGCCAATGTTTTACCCAGGCTACCACCCTGGGACCCACTCCCGGGCTGGTTAATTTGACTACTAATCTTTTGTGAGGGACTGTGTCAAATGCCTTGCTAAAGTCTAGGTAGGCCACGTCCACGGCCCTTCTCTGGTCTACTAGTTTGGTCACCCAGTTAAAGAAATCAATTTGAGTCATCTGACATGACCAAAGCAGACAGGACCTTGTTTTAATGGCTCATCTGAAGGATGCAACACTCTGACAGTACAGCATTTCCTTGCAGTAGTACAGCACTTGGGTACCACTGTATGTAGCATGAGCCCAATCTGAGTGTGGGACTAGAACCCATGACCTTCTGGCCCAGTGACTGATGTGCTACTAACTGTGCCATCTTAACACCATAATTCCCAATCTCAATCGGAACAAGCAGATAAATGCTCAACTGCTTATTGATCTGATTTCACTATTTATGTGTGTGTGTTTCTGTGGAGGGGGGTGTGGGCGGATATGTTTCTCAGAGGATGGTCTCGTCTGGTGAGGGACAGTCCCTGTTTCTGGTGTAGTGCTGCCAGCTAGGTAACCATGGGTGAAAGCCCAATTAAATAATTTCTTTTTTATGTAAATTACTTCACATGCCTTGGGTGCAGCTGCTGTCTCTTCTGCTTCTCTGCTGCCTTGATAGAAAGTAAATGTAAAAAGGGCTATTGCGTTTTTTCACCGGTCCTTGTCATATGTAATTCTCTCATTTCAAAAAGGGTATACATGTCCTTAGTGTTCATATTCATGAGGGAATCATTACAATGCTTGCATGCACCTCAAAAATTTGTAATAGTGTTTGTGACGAGGATGTGCCTCTTCAAATTTACATTTGCAGTAAAGTTTTAGCAAGTATTATTTTATGTCAAAAATTAAATCAGGCTCATGCTTGTGTCTCCTACGATCTTTGCCAACCGTGTGTCAGTGAAGTAATCTCACCTGCACACTACTGACCCACAATTTTGGCACACAGTCAATACAGTTGGTAACTTGATTCACTTATTTTCTTTTATTTTCTTTCTAATTTGTCACTGAATTGATTAATTAAGAAGTGGCCAGGTGACTTGATCAGGGGTTCAGAGTTAACCACAATGATATAATGGGACTTGTACATGTGACCTTGGTCCATAACACATTGTCTAACCACTTGTATATATACAGTAATATGCATATCGTGGTTATAAGTGTTAATTCTCTGATTTTCTCTTTGCCTGAAAAATGTATGCTCACAATATTTGGTCTGCATATTTGTTTCCCAATCGGAACAAGCAGATAAATGCTCAACTGCTTATTGATCTGATCTCACTATTTATGTGTGTGTGTTCCTGTGGGGGGCCAGGGGATAAGTTTCTCAGAGGATGGTCTCTTCTGGTGAGGAACAGTCCCTGATTCTGCTGTAGTGTTGCCAGCTAGGTAACCATGGGTGAAAGCCCAGTTAACATACAGTAGGTTCTGCACTGCCTCTCATCATGCCATCTGATGCTGTGTTACTGTTTGGGTGCTGTTCCCGCCTGGGGTGGCAGCTATGGTCAGGAGTGATGATGGTTCAGGTACCTTGCACATCCACATGAACAGCTGATCCTGGATGAAAGAAGAGGGTGTCAAAAGTGTAATTTTAATAAGTAAACAAAAATGTAATTGCTTCTCTGAAGTAAGGCCTCATATTTATTGTGTTTTTTTGAGATTTTGTTTTCCCTCCTAACTACAGTGTAGCCATACCTCCCAGACCAATTACCCATCACCTGACATCTGACCCTGAGGGAAGTGAAGTGTTCAAATAGTCACTATATGGTGTTATTTCAGTGTTACAGTAGCAGTGTACACTTCCTGCACACTTCATTTCATAATGCAGTCCATCAGTGTTTAATCAGTGCATCTTCGGGTCTCTTTTGGTGTACATGCAGTGCTGATACAGTGTGTGCGAATTATGTTAATTAGCACTGTAATCACACTGCAAAAGTACTGCAATTAGTGTTTTGTCATCAACACTGCCTGAAGCAGTGTTCTGTCAGCAACACTGCCTTAAGCAGTTTTGCACTGCTTTTTCAGTGTGTGCAAATTATGTTAATTAGCACTGTAATCACACTGCAAAAGTACTGCAATTAGCAGTGTTTTGTCATCAACACTGCCTGAAGCAGTGTTGGTGTAGCAATACTGGCAGAAGCAGTACTGTGTTAGCAACACTGCCTGAAACAGTGTTGCACTGCTTTTTCAGTGTGTGCGAATTATGTTAATTAGCACTGCATCAACACCTGTAGTGCACTTCAGCGTGCAGTGTGATTTTAGTAGCACTCCTGTCAGCAGTGTTGTAGTTCTGTTTCAGTGTATTAGGCTGCATTAAAGATGGCGTTGCATAAAATTCAACAAAACAAAACAGTATTCATCTGCAAGTATCTGCAACCTCAGCAGAGGAAGCTTTGCTTAAGGGTTCCTGAGTGAGAAAGTCATCTGTGAATTCCAAAGAAGATGGAGATCTTGGGGGCTATGTCTATAGGAGGTACTAAAGTCTGTTACCCCTTGTTTGACTCAAAGTCACAATGAAGGGGGTGGACATTTAGTTAAAGGAATGACCAACAATTGTTTTGGTTTGCAGAAAATGGTATGGGAGCCTCCCTGATATGCAGGTCCTCACCAGTATTTCCAGGTTTATCTTCAAAAGGAGAAGAGAGCCTCTTTGGACTGGGAGCACATGCACGGTGTGTGAAATAATTTTCGGTATCAAGGGGCTGTTAGAGTGAAGTGTGTGTGTGTATATATATATATATATATAATATACACACACACACGCATATCTATATACACATATATATGTATATATATACACATACATATACATACACATACATACACACACACACACATATATATATATTTATATATGATGGGATTATCAATCGCATTGGACAAACACCATTAGGTGACTGTGCGTATATCAGAGTGCAACCACACAGCTGCACTTTTACTCCCCTCCAAAACAATTTTGCCATTTTATAAGATAGATAACCCACTGTGTGGTGTGTGGAAGCGCAGTGATATACACACAGCTTGGGTGGTTGATGCACTTGGCCTGCAGCCTCATGTGTAACAACACACACCAAGGTGTGCGTATATCAGAGCATGACCGCACACCCAACAGTGGGTTATCTATTACACACACACACACACATATATATATGAGACAGTACTTGTTGCAAAACAAAAACACTACATTAATGCAGGCTTTAGAATGCAAAGCACACAAAGCAAGAAACTGAAAAACAGGGTTTGAGCCTCACGAGTCTTGGCAAATTGGTTGTGTGGTGTTCCTTGGAGTTCCCAATCTTGATGCCCATCCCATACCCCCAGCCCATAGCCTCCTTTCTAAAGAACAAGGTACAGCTCCAACCCAGTGTCTCCCATAGCAGCCATTCATACCTGTAAAACAAGAACAGCAATGGGATCACAAAGGATCTGCAGCTCATTGTGAACTATTATACGACAAGCAATGTAGGGTAAACAAAAAAACAATACTTATCTGATACATATGGTCAGTGTCCTCCTACTCCCAGTCAATGTCCTGTCAGACCTGTGGATATAAAAGGGAAAATGGGTCAGTATGAAAAATAAAAATACTGATCAGCTGGGTCAGTTGGGAAGGCTCTGTAGAGGTTAAAATAAAAAAGTAGGTTTGTGGGGGAGATACCAGACCTGTACCACACCATCAACCTGGCTTTTAGAATGGACTCAGTCACTCAGTGGATGTCATGGTTGGGGGAGGGAGAAGACTCCTTGCCCGTACCCCTAGAACTGATCTTTTTTGGGTGTAGGTTGTTATGTTGTTCCACACATCAACCAACACAGGGTAGGATAAAGACACCAAGAAACAGATATTCAAGGCACAATGAATGCTTCCCTGGTGGTGTAGTGGATTCCCCTCCCTTTTCCCAATCTGCCTGTAGAATACATAGGAACACAGGTATGTGACAGCAGAAAGGGACAGCAAGCCCACCTAGTCTGCCCAGTTTGCCTAGATATCCACTAGGCCTTTTCTGTAGTCCCCTCCCATGCTAGTTGCCCTCTGTGCTTTTCCCATGCCCTCGTAAACCCTCCCACCATTTCCCTCAGCAGCCCATTCCAGTTGTCCATCACCCTCTCAGTGAAGAAGTACTTCCTAATCCTTCCTCTAAGTCCCCCACTGATTTGGAATTGGCCAGGGTTTACCACTCTATAGAAGCACAATCTCCTTCTTTGAGATTCTGCCAGTACCTAGGGCATCCAGGGAGACCAAACATAAACTTAGAGGTGTGAACCAGTGGCTCAAGGACTGGTGCAGGGCAGAAGGGTATGGGCTGGTGAGGGACTGGTGGATACATGGGAGGACAAGGGGTTATATGCCAGGGATAGGCTACACCTCAACTTGGAGGGGAGATCTTGAAACTAAATCTTGCTGGATTCATAGTCGAGAGGTGGAGTTTAAACTTGTAAAGGGGGTCGTTAAGTAAAAGAGTGGCTCCAGGAGGGCTGCGCGAGGTCCAGGTCAGGGCATGAAAGAAGGCAGGTAACTGTGATCTAAATCCATCCAGAGCTGTGCAAGAAAGGGCATCTAGGGACTGCTCAGGGCTGAGATGACTGGAGAAGGAAGAGGTCAGGGTGGAGGCGGCCCTGATCAATGCTAGGAGCATGGGCAACAAATGCCCAAGCTCCAGGTGATGCTGGTTGAGGGATCAGTGGATGTGGCAGCAATTACTGAGACATGGGCCACTCAGAAAAATGATTGGGACCTAAATTTGGTGGGTTACAAAATATTCAGGAAGGATAGAGGAGAGGGAAGAGGAGGGGGTGTAGCACTGACAGTCAAAAATTACATAGCGGTTAGTGGAGTGGAGGAGGCTGTAGCGGGGTGGAGGAGATTTGGGTAACCCTACAAATGAGGGGAGGTAAAAGATTGAAAATGGGGTGGTGTACAGAACCCCCAACGATGGAAGAGGCCCTGGAGGACAAACTAGTTGAGAACATCAAGGGGCACTGTGACCGTGGAAAGGGTATGGTGGTGAACATGGGTGACCATAATATGCTGGGGACAGACTGGGACACTATGGCATCCTCTATGGACAGGGAACAGACTGATGGATGTGTTCCAATATGCCTTCCTGGTCCAGCAGGTGGGGGAACCTACTAGGGAGGAGCAGATACTGGATGTTGTCCTAGCAGACAGTGACCAGAAAAAGGGCCTGGAGGTGTGCAGCCCGCTGGCAGGTGGTGATCACACTACAGTCTGGTTTCTGCTGTATCTGGGGGGGGAGGATAACCATTCTAATACAGTAGTAGTGGACTGCAGGGGAGCAGACTTCGTGGGCATGGGCAGGATTCTACAGGGCAGCTTGGACAAGATTAGGCGAGACATGGATGCTGGCAGCTTGTGGGACGCCATTAAGAAGGGGGTGCAGGAGACTACTAACTCCTGTACAAAGGTAAAAGTAAGCATGGTGGCGCCAACAAGCGTGTTGGTGGACCAAGGAGGTGGGGAGGCGGGTGAGGGATAAAAAGGCTGCCTATGCATGTTTTAAGCACTCTAGGGGGATAGGGAGGGGAATGAGTTGATGGCTGGAGGGTCACCACAGTGGTGAGGGAGCCAAGGTGAGGAGAGGCAAAACCTGGCTAGGAATATCGAGCGGGGGAAAAGGATTCTATAGATACACAAGGGAGAAGAAAAGGGAGGGCACAGATCCAGCATGATTAGGGCTGAGGAGGATGGACTCAGGAGGCAGGGGAATCAGGCAGAGGTGCTAAATGAGTACTTTGCCTTGATATTTATGGAGGAGGCAGGGATCCTCCAGCCCAATGGGAGGGAAGGGAGCCAGCAGAGTCAAGAGGCCAGATGGAGTCGAGAGGACTGAAAGAAGTTGGGGTACAAGCTGGGTCAAGTCTAGAAGGGGATGGGTGGTTAAATGAGGGGGTGGGCTGGGAGGAAGGGAGACATCACAGTGGAAAGGGTGAAGGAGGCCCTTCAGACACTAAAAACTGATAAGGCACCGGGGCCAGATTAGCTGCATCCGAAGGTCATGAAGGAATTGGCCGATGAGCTAGCAGCACCACTGGCAGCACTCTAACACCTCTCTGCTGACAGGATGGGTGCTTCAAGACTGGAGGGTGGCTCATGTGGTGCCTATCCACAAATGGGGGGGTCTAGAGAGGAGATGGGGAATTATAGGCCTGTCAGCCTAACGTTTGTGATGGCAAAGTAATGGAGGGCATTATAAAGGAGAGGGTCAGGAGGCAGCTGGAAAGGTTGGGGCAACTGGTTGACAAACATTATGGTTTCATCCCGGGGAGATCGTGTTAGACCAACCCCATAGATTTTTATGACTGGGACCCTGGACCGGCATAGACAGGAGGACGTCCTATACCTGGATTTCAGTAAGGCATTTGATTCGGTACCCCAAAATGGGCTGCTAATAAAGCTGGGGGTGGGAGGACAGTTGCTCAGATTGGGGGGTGGGGGTGAGAGGACAGTTGCTCAGATGGGTAGAAAATTGGCTAACAGGGTGAATACAGAGGGTAGTGGTGGGTAGTCTCCTCCCCCACGAAGGTCACCAGTGGGGTCCCCAAGGTTCGGTACTGGGGCCACTCCTGTTCAATGCCTATATCTTGGAACAGGGAGGCGGTTAAGAGTAGGATGAGTCTCTTTGTGGATTACTTAAAACTGGGAGCATTGGCGGACGGGGACGAAGCGAGAAAGACAGTCCAGAGGGACCTGGATACCCTGAAGCGGTGGTCAAGGAGGTGGGGACTGAGGTTTAATGAAGGGAAATGTTGGGTGCTGCATCCGAGGGTCAGAAAACCGGGCCATGTATACACCCGGGGGGGGTCATACTGCAAGCCACAATGAGTGAGAGGGATCTAGGGGTGGTGGTAGACGTCAGAATGAATAACACTAAAAATTGCAGAAGAACTGCGGCCAAAGCAAACCGGATACTGCATAGGTAGGGGGATTACATCCAGGAAGAGGAGGTGATCCTCCTCTATATATACCTGTGGTCAGACCACATCTCAGTACTGCATGCAGTTCTGAACCTCACCTCAAGGATGACGCAACAATGCTGAGAGTGTCAGAGGAGGGCAACCAGGATGCTTCAGAGCATGGGAGGAAGGCCCTATGAGGAAAGGCTGGAAGAGCTTGGGCTGTACTCACTGGAGGAGAGGAGAAATGGGGGGACATGATAGGGGTCTTCAAATATGTAAAAGGAATAAACAGGGGCAGTGCCAAAGAGATGTTCAGACTAAAGAAGGTGGGAAACAACCAGGTGACATGAGTGGAAGCTAGAGGAGGGAAATTACGGGGGGGATGCAGGAGACCTTACTTCATTGAGAGGGTGGTGTAGCCCTGGAATGCACCATCCAGGAGTCTGGTGGAGGAGGGCACAGTGGAGGACTTCAAGAGGGAGTGGGACAGGTTCAAGGGTAAACTGAAGAAGAGGATGACCCTCTCTGGGGCTGGGTGGGAAGAAAGAACCCATTAGGAGGCTGGCTACCGAGCAGACACAACAGACCATCCGGCCTATTCTGCTGGCTTTTAGTATGTTAGATATAGCGGAGAAACTGCAGGGGAAGGTGTGCCTATTTGTAGATGATACGAAGATCTGCAATAGTAGACACCCTGGTAGTGGAGGTGGAGGCAGTGAGGTAGGGCCTAAAGATTCTGGAGAGGTGATCGGAAACTTGGCAGCTGAAATTTAATGCCAAAAACTGCACAGTAATGCACATGGGTGTAATAACCCGCAAACCATTTACACAGGGGGGAAGGAAACTCAGCAGGACAGAGATCTGGGGATTATAATTTCAGATAACCTTCAGGTGGACAACCAGTGCAGCACAATGGTGGGCAAAGTGAATAGAATGCTGGTGTGCATATGGAGGGGTATAAAACAGAAAGAGGGAGGTGCTGATGCGCCTTTATAAATCCATGGTGAGGTCTCACCTGGAGTATGGGGTTTAGTTCTGGAGGCCTCACCTACACAAGTATATAAGACAGGATTGAAAAGGTTCAGACAAAGGCAACCAAGATGGTGCACGCTATGCATAGGCAGCCCTATGAGGAGAGGTAGAGGGAATCTGATCTGTACCCGCTGGAGACTAGTAAGGTGAGAGTGGGAAGCTTATTTGCAAGGAAAATAAGTGCTAGAACTAGGGATCATAAACTAAGATTAGAAGAAGGAAGGTTTTAGGGGCACTGTGAGGGGGCATTACATCACTGAGAAGGTGGTGGAGTCCAGGAACTGACTACTGGAAGAGGTGGTGTGCTCAAAAATGGTGAAAGGATTCAAGGGGGCATGGGACAGACACCAGGAGCTGACCAGTGGGCAGAGTGGGGTGTCTCTTGACAAAGATGATGATTGGAGGTGGGGGTAAGGGGCAGACTCGGCTGGCCAAAATGGTCCTTTTCTGTCACCAGATTTCTATGATTCTAAGGCAGTTAAGTAATTAGGACTTACCTGTTCCATCAGAGTAGGGGAGTCCAGAGTTGGGGTGTCCTTGGTTTGGGGTATTCTGGTAGTACCTGAAGGGAAAAACAGAGAAGGTTGAAGGGACACAAAGGGTCGGAGGTGCTAGAGGAGAGATTAGAGTGTTAGAATTAAACAAAGATACTTATCTGATTGGTATGTTTGGCCAGACCTGTAGAAATAAAGGGAAAAATAGATCAGTATGGGGAAGTTATAGTAGCAAGAGTAGAGAGATACAAAAATGGTATATAGCACAGGAGTAAAGGAAGAGAAGTTTCAGAAGAAAAGACAAACTAGATCAAAGTAAGGAAACTAGAGATGGAATAAAAAATGCAGACAGCTAAGAACAGAGAATAAAGTGGTATTTGGGACTCATCAAAACCCCCCTTAGCACCCCAGGTGACCTGCAGGTAGCCAATAAATTTAAGAAGTAGTCCAGATGGGCAGGTGGGAATGCATTTGGGCTAGTAGCCCCTATATTATTTAAAAAAGGGGACACTGGTGGTTCAGGAGTCTTGAGTTGTCACAGGAGGCCAGTGGTTTGAAAGGTATAGCTCTGGTGATATAATGGGTCACTCCCTCATGGACAGTGGCAATTTTTTTTTTATATTATCTTTCCCTGGAACCTAATGTGGGGGGTGATGTCCTTGGGCCCAGACTGTATGTAGCAGACAGGAGGCTGTTCAGAAAACTGCTGACCAGAAATGCTGCGGCTGTTGCTAGGCAGCCAGTTTAGTGCTACTGAACTACAGTGACAGTAATGGCAGGCACTTTCAACAGCCAGCCCAGAAGAGGGCAACTAAAATAGCGAAGGGTCTGCACCAGAAGCCATACAAAGAGAGACAAGCCGAATATGTATGCCCTTGAGGAAAAGGGCTGGGGGGACAGGACAGAAAATTTCAAGCACCTCAAGGGAATCAACAAAGTCCAAGTGAGTAGCATCTTTCAGAAAAAGTGATGCGCAAGAACAAGGGGCCACATTTGAAGATAGAGGAGACGGCTTGGGGGCAACATGAGGAAGTATTTTTTTCACAGAGAGGGTGGTGAACACATGGAATGGCCTTCCTAAGGCGGTTGTGGGGTCAAAAATAGTGGGGGACTTCAAGAATACATGAGACAGACATGAACCAATTCTATTGGTGGGTAGAAGGAAGTCAGCTGTTGGATAACTAGGATCTGCAGCTTATCCACTAGGTAGGGAAATGGGCCCACTGAGTGGGCCAAGCAGTACTTATCTGCCATCAAGGTCTATGTGTCTATGATTCAGCCCACAGAGCTCAGGCTGTAACCTGCTCCATGTGTGTGAGAATGAAGACGGGATTTTTGGGAGGGGGAAGAAACTAGAGCAAATATGCCTCCCTCTACCCATCAGCCACAAAGTGGCATGTGAAGAGTCCCCACGGGGCAGGTTAAGAGGGTCTGGAGGGTGGGCAGCCAGCAGTAGGTGGCAGGAACCTTTAGCTAAGCCGCATGGTGGCAGACTATAAGTGCCCTGAGGGCCTGGTAGAAAGGGACTGGGAGAGCAAATGCACAAGATAGGGGCCACAATGGAAAATCCACAGTGCGTCTGAAGGGCAATGCCTGAACTTGACTTAAAAGTAGCTGTGGGTGAGAGGCAAACAGGGGAAATCAGTGGGCTTCCTGACGGGACCACGAAAGCAGCAAGCACTGCATACAATAGAGTCACACAGCAGCTAATGTCAAAGTACCAGGGGCTAACAAAAGGATTTGGGGGAGGAAAAGAACAGCATAAGGTCCATGACAGCTCACATTTAAAAACACGGAGCACTAAAGAGAAAGAGCCCTGATGGGTTATAAATATTAAGTAAATTTATGCAATAAGAGTGAACATAAATGGAGTGTGATAAATCCATTTTATCTGAGCATGTACGTGTATACATGCAGAATCTTACATTTACACATATATTTATTACGTCATCCTCGATTAATGTGCATAGTGGACTGCGTCACACATCCCCATCCCTCACCCCTGTTGTTTGACACTGCTTACTGGTATCTTGCTTTTAGTTTTGTTTCTTCCAGGCTGACCGTCCCTCAGCCACGCCACCTGCCATTTAGTCATACTTCTTCCCATTCTTCCCACTATCATACAATGATCATTTGTTTCTGTTTAACAGTTTTATTTTGTTTTGTTTTTCGCTTTTCTACCAAACCTTTTTCAACTGGCTGCTCCAAGGTGTGCTCCAGCTGTTGCACTCCTCTGCATTCTGCTGCCGTGTCCTCGCCACACCTCTCGATATAAAAAACAGACTTTTTTTTCACTGCTTCCTCAAAAACTGATAAGCCCTCACTCTTACTCTTCCACTCTGGTTTCCCAGCCTCGCTACAACTGCCACCAGAGCTCCCCCAGCACATAGAAACCGTCAGATTTTTTCCTTAAACTGCTTGCTCGCAAACCCCACTGCTGATGAGCCCTCACTCTAGGTCACACTTCTGCTGTGGTTTCCAGACCTCGCTACAACTGCAACCATAGGCTCCTGTGAAGTCCTTCTCTGTAAACTCTAAATGGCCTCCTGCGGCCCTCATGGCCCTCCTTCTTCCCTGCTTATTTACTGAGATTTCCCTATGTCTATAAACCACACATGTTTTAAGCCCCCCCACCACATTTCACTCCTGACCTCCAACACTATAGTGCTGTCAGTCTGTTCCAGGTGTCTACTACCCTTTCAGTGAAGTAGTAATTCCTCACATCCATCTTACCCCCACCATAAGCTTCATTGTGTCCCATGGTCCTTTTTCCTATTTGAAGAAGCCCCCAACACCCTGTTCATCCTTGTAAGGTACTTGTGGGTCTCCATCATGTTCCCTCTCTTTCAGGGTTTATATGAGATCCCAGTCTCCTCACAGGGCTTTTGCCACAGCCCATGTACAATTTTAGTTGCCCTTTATACTGCCTCTACTCTATGGCCTTTCTAAGGTGCAGCCTCCAAACCTGGACACAGTACTCTTAGGTCCTGTCCACACTACCCCTCTGTAACATTACAGAGTGCCCAAACTGTTACTGCAACAGTTTACATTTACACCTGTAACGTTACAGAAGGCATTTTCGTAACCGCTGTTGAAACCACATGAAGTGGTTTCAACAACAGTTATGAAACCGGTTACGCCTCAGTAACGTTACTGGGTGTAGTGTGGATGTGTGGCACTGGTCCCCTAGTGCAGCACGAGCTGCATTGTGGGATCGGGTGCCACGGTAACGGTCGCCCGGATTCCGAAGCGTAGAGCGGTGGTGCCAATCCCAAAATGGACACCGCAGCAATGTGGACACACTGTACCACTCCACGGTTGTAATGGTTTCTATCTGTTATGGGGTCTGAGAGGTGCAGTGTGGATGGGGCCTTAGTTGGATCTCACTAATGAGGGATTATTTGCAACACCACCACCTCCATCCTCCTGCTGAAGATACCCCTCCCTATGCAGCCTCAGCATCCTTCTAGTCCTACCCACTGCTTTGTCACAGAGCCCAGCAACTTTAAAGAGACTCACCAAGGTAACTGAGTCAGCCCCTGCACCATATCTATTGGTGCCTTGCTGCCAGAGGACCCCAATGAAGTTAATATGTCCCCAAATTTTTAAGCTGTTAAAAAGTTCTGTCCTTCGTAAAAATATACAAACCAAGTTCCAAGAACTTCCCAGTTGCTTACTGCCACCCCAGCTCCGCTCCCACACTGTCTAGCAGGATGACGAGATGCCAGTGAGAGCACGGGGGTGCTCATCTTCATCTGTAATGGGCGGCAGATTTTCTATTTATTTTAAATGATCTAGTGACCACCTGGCAATGAAACGTGGGCATCAGTCAAGTAATAAGGCCCTTGTTAGTTGAACAGTGCCCACATTTTATTGCCAGGTAGCCACTATAAAGTTTAAAATAAATAGAATGCTGCCACCATACTATGTACTGAGTGCACCCACGCCCTACTGGCACTTTCGTCATCCTGCTAGTGAGCATGGGGTGTGGAGTCAGCAGCAGAAAAAAAAAATAGGAAGGCCTTGGGACCCAGTTTGTATATTTTTATGAGGAACAGAACTTTTTAATGGCTTATAAATTTAGGGACATATTAACTTCCTTTGGGTCTTCTGGCAGCAAGTCATTGATGGGTATGGTGCAGGGCAGTATCTTGGCAAGTCTCTTTAAGATCATAATAACTCCAAGGTCCCCCTGCTTAGTGATCATCAGTACCAACCCTATAAAGCAGCTTCTGGTTTCCTATGCCCTAGGTGCACAATTCTGCACTTTGTCATTGAACCCCAACTGCCCCAATATTGACCACTTTTCAAGTTTCTCCAAGAGGTATGTGCATGCTCTCTGCTCCCATCTTAGTGCCCGCCCTACAAATTTTGGTATTGTCTGCAAAAAGGCATTCCCTTCTTTGCCAGTTTTTCTGCAAAGTCACTTATGAAGACACTGAAGAGTATCTGCGCCAGTACTGAGCTGAACTGCTCACTGTCCCGTCACTGTAATAAGTGCCATTAACCATCACCCTCTGACACCTTAACCCCCACCTCCAACTACTACTCTGTTTTCCAGCCTGCATTTCTGGTCCCCCCATTCAGCTACCACAACACCATCACTCTGGCATCTGCCAGGACTTGCTCCACCACAGAATGAATCCAATATGTGAAGCAGCTGCTTAGGTAGTCAGAATATGTTTGCATGTTCTTCCATCCCCTAGGACATAAGTGGCAAGGGTGCACAAACACATGCACAGACATGTGTGGCACAGCACCAGTCAATGTCTTCCCACCCATGGGCTGCTCCCACCTGCACTGCCACTTGTGGTCACTCAGTTGGCAGTACTACAGCTGAGCTGGCTGTCCTCCTTCCCCAGAAGAGAGCCTCTTGTATAACAGTTGATCCTTCTCCTCTCCCCAGAGAGCCCCTGATGCGAGCTCATTCCTGAACTAAGGTCACCTCCAACGCAGGTCATAACGCTACTGTTAAGCTGAAGGGCACACATGTTAACCAGTTTCTAATTAATTTTACCACTTTGGATCCCTCCTAGGCTGATCAATCTCTTTAGCCTCACCCACCACCCCCCAAAATAGTCAACCACCCTCCTCTCTGCTAGATCACCCTTCCAGGCACCAGACTATCCTCCATGCAGCTGGACAACCCTTCTAGCCCCAGCCTTTCACATAATGAGCACTGGAGCTAGAGCGCCACACAGGCTCCGGGCCAGCTGCTTACCCAGCCAGCCACCCTCCCTACATATGGACCAGCCTCCAACTACATTCTATACAACCTCCATGTAGCTGGAGCACCACCCCAAACCTCCACTCTAACAGACCACATATCTGAAGCTGTTCCTCCAAGCCCTGGACCAGCAGTCCCCCACCTTACCACTCAACCTACAGCTAGATCCACCAGAAGCCCCATATCAGCCTCACCATCCAACCACCCACCCTGCAGCTGGACCTCACTTCCAACCTTGAACTAGCCCCACCACCACCACCACCACCACCAGCCACCCTCCCTGCTGCTGGATCACTCTTTCATGTCCTGGACTAGCCTCCCCCAGCAGACAATCCTCCCTGCAGCTGGACCCCTGGGTTCATTCCCACCCACAGACCAGCCTCCTTCCCCTCTGCAGGTTGAGTAACCTCCCCAGAGCTGGACAACCTTTCCAAAAGCTGGACACACCCACCGTCCAGAGCAGAACCTCCCTACACCTAGACCACCCCCCTTCTCAACATAGTATTATAAAAAAAATATGTGACACTAACATATTGCATTTGCAGTGTCAGTGGCTCAACAGGCAGCACACTCGCCTCAGAGGCTGGGAGATCAGAAGGCAGTGGGTTCTATTCCTATACCAGGCACTTATGTTAATATCCCAATACTGATGCTGTAGTACAGTATGAGGGGATGGCTGCACTCCTGAGGCAATGTCTTTCAGATGAGAAGTTAAACCGAGGTCTCATCTGCCTGTTCTGGTGGTAGTTCAGGTGGATGTTAAAGATCCCATGGCACTTCTCGAAAAAAGCAGGGGAATTTTCTCCAGTGCCCTGGCCAAAGTCCCCCATTCACTAAAAATACTACCAACAGCTTAATCTGGTTCAAGGTCAGTTGGCTGTCATCTGTATTCCTCTCCCTCCGGGTCGTGCCTGGAAATAGGCAAGAATCTATCTAGTGCACTTAGCCAGTCAACAAAAAAATAAATAAAATAAAATATAAATTAATGCAGTCTTCAGCAAATGAAAAAAAAAATACACTGATCCCCAGATTACAAAATGGATTAACACATGCAACTATTAAATACAAATATTAAACACAAAAAAGGTTCCCCCACAAACACACTCAAATATCTGCAGTAAATAATTCTTCCTTTATCTGCAGGTAACTCCAAATTTTCTCAAATTAAAAAAGTTGTAGTCTTTTCTCTATGCATTCTGAATTTGCTCAGTTATACAATCTTCTTGCTGTTCATTCTCCTGCCCCCACCACAACCAACACTACTTTAAAGTAACTAAATCAGCAAAAATTCCACAAATAACAAGTAATCTAGAGGCACAATGCATCCTAAACACTTTGGGGGGGGGGTGATTGAAAATAAAATGTGTATTTCAAAGTTTAGCCAAGAGTTCAGGGAAGAGAAAATGTTTTCAAGACAAAACATTGATAGTGAAACTTGCACAGCATTTTATTTTGAAAAAAAAAACACCTGAGTGATAATTCATTTACTGTATTTAACATTTCAGGGAGTTAAAAAGATGCACTTTTTAAACATAAGCTCTTACCTTAACATGTAAATCTTAGCTGTAGTAAACCTCAGTTGTTCAAAAATGGAGACCACAGAGCACTGGTGCAGTTTCATCAGACTGGTCAAAGACAGAAAAAGAGCTGGGAAATGTAGGACTCTGGCTGAGTAGACTTATGGGAAATGAAGTTTAGAATAGACTTTTAAAGGGACACTGCCACCTTTTTTTTACACCATATTATTTCCAGGTAAAAATCCACATTTTATTATTGCTTACCTTCTCTAAAATTCATTGGTGTTGCTGGTTGTTTTATCTGTCTCCTTGCTTAGTAGAAGCAAAATGCACGGTAATGTACCCAGCCTTGATTGGCTAATTTAAATCCTAAAACTACTCCGCTGACTGTAATCTTCATTTATGATTCAGTTGTATTAAAAAAAATTGTATTTTTAAGAGCATTGCAGATCTATTTCTAATCCTCATTTAGCAATAACTTACTCTTGAACAACTGGTCTGCTGAAATACTTCTTAGAATTTAGTATTCTTAGCGGTTGTATTTTTGAATGATGATTAAAGATTATTAAAAATGACTAAAATTAGTCTTTGAAGGCAAATTAATGAATGCTTTAATGCTAAATTTAGTATTTGACTTCAGTGAGGGTTCCCAAGTACAGCCCTTTGGGTCTGCACCCTCCATGACCACTCACATCTTGAACACCCCCTGCCCAGATGACCACCTAGCTGGACAACCATATCAACATCCCAATAGACCTCTCCCAAGTTGTGTACCTTGCCTGCAGCAAGTCCGCCCTACAAGCCCCAAACCAGCCTCTCCCCATCAACTATCACCCACCCACCCTGTAGCTGGCTGCTCCAGGCCATCCTTTCTACCCTTAGACATGATACCCCTGCAGATGGAACCCCCCAGACTTGCCTCCCCACCTCAGTAGACCACCTCCCTGCAGCTGGACCAACCTCCCAGTCTCACCAAACAAAGCACCCTCCTTAGAGCTGGACCAGCACCCTCTAGATAACAACTCTTTCTGCAGCGGGATCCACCCAGACTACCCATCTTGCCCACATGCCAGTTGCCTACCCCACCACTGACCACTCTCCTTGCACATAGAAAACTCTGCCCTGCTAGGTTCTCTTTTATAATCCGAACGCTTATTAGTCTGACATGCTGCACCCCACACACAACAACCCAACAGCCCCAGCAGCCCAACATGCAGTGGCCTGACCTAGGACAGCACCTGACACACTGTCAGGCCAGAGGAGATCGGGATACTGTGCGGCTGTTGAGTGGATTTTCCTTGAACACATGAAGCACCCGATCTTGACCTACGCCACCCATCCTAGGACCTAAGCCACTACTGAACAGCACAGACAATGTGAAAACACCCACCCCCTATGTGGTGCGCCCTCTGAGGACACACTGACCTGATCACAGACCCCCAGGTAAGGATGACTGTCTCACCATCCATGGGACAGGGATGAAACAAATAGCCATGCATGCCCCAGTGTGTTGACCAGCCATCCCAGGCAGCATGGCGGATTGTCCGTGCCTCCCTGCATGCATGATTATGTCAGCTGACAGCCAGCCAGCTGGGCATGCATGAAGGAATTGGAGTACCATGCCTGTTGGTTGGTGCATGCATGACACTGCAGGCACACAGCAGAGTGGCACAGCAATAGCATGGATAGCTGCACCAGGAAATGGTCCACAGCAACACCACATGTGGATGCCAGGACACAGAGCAGCATGCCATCGCACCAACCGTGCAATGTGTGCATGTGGCCATGTCATGCTAGCCCACTATGGGCCTGCAGTAACCACACAGAAAAAGTCTGGAGGTGTTTGGGGGAGCCTGTGCCACAGGAGCCCATTGTGGCATGAAGGCTGCCAGGTGTGTTGTGGGGGGTTCCACAAGGGCCCATTGTGGGAATGCTGCTACCACACAGTTGCACAGCCTGGAAGGATTGGTGGGCACTTACACAGCTTCAGACCTGTGCAACATGTGGCACGCATGAACAGCTGAAAGGATTTTGGGGGGACTCACACAGAGTCAGGCATGTGCGACATGTGACACACAGTGCAGATGTGGCAGTGTGCAGTGGGCTGCTTGGCGGTACCCAGCAGTGTTGTGATGAGACATCACCACCAGATTGGGGTGCATGTTAAATGTGGGGGTGAAACTTTATTCAACAATAGGGGCCACAGTGGCAACCTAGGGGCTGTGCATGATGTGTACTGTGAGTGTACAACTGTCAGGTGCCAAGTCACCATGGAAACCCTACAGGGTGGTGTTGGGTGCCATGCCACAGAGGAACTTCAGCAGTTTGCCCTTGTCCTTGGATGCTAGTACCATCCTTATCCACTCCATATAGCTCTTCTTGGGTGGTGTCCAAGGCAGTCCACAACAAATGCCTTCCCTGGTGACATAGATCCATTGCTGTTCCCTGTGGAGCTCTGCTAGCATTGTCATGACCCTACATGCAAGTTCCCGAGCAGGGCATGGAGATGGCAGTGCCAGGTCTCGACATTGCTTTGGGTCCACTGTATACCTCGCTTGTTGAGATCCACAACCAACCACAGCTGAGTGGGAACATGGAGTGGTATCTCGTGGGCACCTTAGTCACTCAACTGTACAGCCATATCCTGCCCAGCACATGAGTCTGCTCGAAACAATAGAAGAGTGTGGTGGCATTGGGCGGAATGGTTGATTTCAGGAGGTTGAATGCTGCTGGAATGTCCTGTGCCAGGAGATGGGTGAGGGACACGAGTTCATGGATCTTCAGGCTGAAGTCTGGGTCACTTCTGTATTGTGGTGCAAGACCAAAGCTCTGGACCTTCCGCCACACAATCTGCCCAAAGTGGAACAGGCATCCGTTGTTTATGGCTTGTGGAAATTCTATCTTACAGGCATTGATCACAGCCTGCTCAAAGTCAGTGATGAATGTAGGTGGTTTGAGGGTGCAGGACTGTATACTAGCACATTTATTTAGCTCCTGGAACAAGGTGCAGTAACACTGCAGGCTCTTTGTCATCATCAGTGTATACACCAATGATATAATGAGGTTGTTAGGGCCCATTCCCATGGGTGCATAGATGGTGTACAATGAGTGAACAGGTGTGGCACAGTCTTGAATATACCATCCATCATCCAGAAGGATGCCTGTGCCAGGTCCCTGATGTTGTCCTCTGTGGTGAGTAGAAGAACCTGGTGGGTGGTGCTGCCGGTGATCCTGCTGTACCATGGCCATCCAGTCACCATCTGTAGCTGCTTGGGGATAGTGAGGTCAGCCAGTGTCACTGGTTCTGGTGAGAGGTCCTTATGGCGGGTCCTGCTCACAATCTGCAGCAGGACTTGTTTGGCAACTGTTGCCATAGCTCAGTGGTCATTGCAGTTGCTTCACTCTGCAGTAGCTATGCGGGGTTAGCCATGGTGCTGTGTGCCTTCTACTTGATGCCAGCCAGCACTTGTGCTGGTAGAGCATCTGTCACCTCCAGAGCATGACTGTGCTCATTATTTTTCTTTAGGTGGTGCTGGCCATCCTGGAGCAGTGTGATGGCCAGGCCGAGGCAGGACTTGGACTTATGGTGCTGGCAGCACCATTACACTGTCTCAGGCCATCCCGGTGGTGCTGAGGGTTGAGGCGCTGGATGCCATACCTTGTGCCACGCCAGTGACCCGGGTTCAGGATTGAGCCTGGGCCATAAGGGGCCAGCAGGGGAGGACTGGGATCAAACATCCATAGACTGACTTTTAAATGTCTGGATTTTATTAATTTTAATTCTTTCTGTACAGTGCCTTGGTTTTGAAAGGCGCTTTATAAATAAACTTGAATTGAATTAAAAAAAACTGCTTTCCCAGTCCTGGGGTGGGCTGGGGAATTTCACTGTGCTGTAGCAGCCCCCTGGGGATGTCCAGGGTCACTACTAGTGTCAGTGACACTAGATGGGGAGCACAGCAGATGTCAGTACATTGCTCCTGGACGTCATTGCACATCCGTGCTACTGGGGCCAATCGAAGGAAAATGGCTGGGCATGACCTTGCAGCTTGATGGCTGTGCTCTGAGTTACACAGAGGACTTTGGTGGAGTCCTGTTGAGGAGGGTCAGGGGCTGTCCTGGCTGGTAGAGGCAGAGGGGGAGCCCTCCAGCAAGATGGCATGATGGCCATCTCTGATCCTCCTGGGTGCAGTTTGAGCTACCAGTTCTCCAGGTGGGTGGAGCTGGTTGCTGGATGCCTCAATATGGAGTGTGTGCTGCAGCAGGTGAAAAATATATGTTAAAAAAACAGTACACTCTCTCATTGCATGTCCATTCATGGACCAGGAGGTAACCATTCACATTTAGCTTGGACTTTCCCTTCCTGGATGGTACCACCTCACAGATTGTCCATGTTGTTGGGGTTGCAGTTGAGCACCCTGGCCCCTCCACGGCTTCCACGCTGTCCTCCATTGTGCCAGAGGACTGTGCAACACTGACCGGCTTTGGTTCCAGCTCAGGCATTCAGGTGTGATTGCACTTCGTTTGCACATCACACTCCATGGGCCACACCTGTGGCAGTTGCTACTTGTGTGTGGGTGGTTTATACCAGTACTGTAGTGCCACTGTCTGCCCACAGTCCCAGTGCTTCAAGGCTGTGCTGTGCACCATGGTCAAATTCAAGTTCTGTGTCCACAGTGTCCTGGGCCCCCATCAGCTACTGTGCTGCAGTGGGGCTATGCTCCATGGTACACTTCCCTGCTGTCCAGCATGCAGGGATGCAGGGGTCCCTGTGTGTTGCGCACTCTATCTACAGGTCAGTGTCCACCTACCTAAGCTGGTCTTTGCTAGTCCATGTCTGTCTGCTGCCCCCATGCATCATTTTCCAATGCCTGCCTGTTTTCCATGTTCTCTTCAGCTGTAGTTCCCTGACCTGAGACTTCTCTGGCAAATTACCTATTGTAGCCCTCACTGTGCTCTTTCCTATGGGGCTTGCATTTTCTGTCCCTGTGCCAGTTTGTCAGAGTTTCAGTTCACCTGCTTTGTTTACTAACCACTCTCCCTGCATCTGAAATGGGCCTACCCAGCCAACCACTCTCCCTGCAGCTGGACCACCCTTTCAGCCCCTGGAGAAACCTTCCCTAAGGAAAGCACTGTCCATGGACCATTCCACAGTTACAAGGAGGGAGGAAGAGTCCCCCCAGTTGAGTAGGAAGCAACTGCTGGTAGGGGACATAATTAGGGGGATAGACTTGCAAGCAGGGTGGGGTAAAGGAGAGGGAGGTGAAATACCTGAGAGGTACTTTGGCTTGGAGGGATGAGAGCAGATACAGTGGATCATTAGGCAGCAGGAGATGAGAGGGGCTAGATGTCATTGTCCACCTGGGGACAAATGACCCAGCAAGGGACGGGGTAGGGGTAGTGCAGGAAATTTCAGTGAAAGGGAGGGTCCTCAAGCATGCATGGTGGATTTTGCCAAAGGTTGCCTATATACATCTTGGAGAAGGTAGGACTCTCCACACGGCTTTCAACAGTTGGTTAAAGGCATGGTGGTGGGCCTCAGTACTAGAGTGGGCCTCTTCAGTGTCTTCATAAGTGAAATTGCAGAAGAACTGAATGGGAAGGTATGTCTTTTGCAGATGCCACCAAACCTGTTATAGGGTTGACACTCAGGAGGGTGTGGAGAAAGAGTTCACCCATGCTGGTGTGACAGCCATGTTGCTGATGCCGATTACAGCACAGGCCGCATTACAGCACCAGGCAAAACGTATCCTGGGAGTTATACCACCAGAGCGCCCTCCTGGGAAACAGTCTCCATTGGGCCCCCTCCCCTAATTATCCCACAGGTCCAGTTTCTTAATTTACCTGTTCTCCAGTCCTACCCCATCCTACAATCACCCCACAGGTATACAGTAGATTGTTACTATCCCTGATGTTCAGTGGTTCCCATTTATTTATTTATTCATTAATTTGTTTACCGAGTAGGTGCACTGGTCCGAGAACCATTTTCAGGCATGACCTGGCCCATTGAGGATGGCACAGGAATAAAAGCAAGTACAAAGGAGGCTGGGACAAGGCATACAATAGACAGTAATAAAAATATACAGGATATTTATCTGAAGATATATATAAACTTGCAGCACAATGGATAAATAACATTTATGACAATAGCAGGTACAGTAGTAGCCAAGTTGTAATACAAATTAGGTATGATCTGAGATGAGTAAAGGAAAAAGTGCATCATGGCAGTGTAGGTATGGACCAAGAAGGAAAAGGAGGGAAGGGAAGAAGAGGCATGATAATAAGTTAGGAAGGCAGGAGCAAGTAGTGGAGGACAGAAGGTGAGATCCAAGGAGAGAGTGGAAGAGTCCTGGAGAGTCAGTGGTGCTAAGTGGAGAGGGCAGGTTGTTCCAAAGAAAAGGGGCTGTAGAAGAGAATGCACATTTACCCATGCGGTGGAGACTAGGGGGCACTCAAGCATGGGGTCAGCAGTGAGGCAGAGCTCTAGAACAAACACTTTTGGCTAAAGAAGGTGGGATTGCAGAGAGGTAGCTCGGTTTTGGATGGCCTTATTGGCTGTGCTGGCCAGGAGATAGGTCTGTTGGGCTGATGGGGAAGCCAGCCCAGGGCCTGATAGAGTGAGCAGTGGTGTGTTGAGTGAAAGTCCTTGCCCCCTGTATATCCAAAGTCCCCACCATGACCCGGTTAGTTCTTACAGCAAATATTACCCCCTGGTCCCCAGCCTTACTATATATTTGACACCCTTTCACATTTGGCACAGACCATCCTTTCAGCTCCTTGATCAGGCACAAAATGGATGATAGTTCACAATCATGTGCTAACTGTACACAGCTCTTTATACAGTAGGCACATGAGCGCAAAACTGGCATTCTGTCCTCAGTTGGTCACAGAAGTTAGCAGAGTGTCTGTGCCAATTGCCACTGTGGGGAGAGTGCGTAAACATATGGTGGGGGCCATGAATGGTGCAAGCAGTGGGACTGGGTGGGCAGGTAGCTATTGGCAGTTTCCAATGTATGGAATGGTCAGCAGCACCACTGAGCACCAAGGGAAGTGTGATATTACTGATGGTGGGAGCTCAAAGGGGCAGTGGTAGGAGGCAGAGGTGATACTACCTGGTTTAGGGAGGCAACATCTTTTAGTGCCATTTACCAACTGGTCAGAGACTCACTAATTATGCTATTCAAGATATCACTTTGTGATCCTACCCTGTTTTTGGGGTGCAAAGTGTTGTTTGAGAGTCACTTACCCATTTAGTGATCGCAAATGCTCTTTGAATGTTCTGGTCTATGTGAACAATAACAGTCCATTACCAGTAAGATAAAGACAAGTGAACAAATACAAATATGGAATTGAGAGCTGTTCTCCATGAGGTTGATAATGTAATTTATTTTAACAATGCATTAGAGTACAGAGTATGATGAGATTAATACTGGTACCACTGTGCTACCACATGAGTCTAGGGTTGCTGTGAGAGGTACCAAATACTGAAATGTCAAAATAACTCAGGACCATTGTGCTACCAGTGTACCAGTATTTGTGGGAGCCGACAAAAATCTCAAAATTTTGTGATACCATTGTATTACCAGTGTATGTGTGAGAGACAGAGAAAATGGTAAAAATGCCATGGGGATACCATTCTGACAGTGCACTACCAATGCACAGAGGAAAATCTATATATCTCCACCACTGTGATACCAGAGTACCACTGGTAGTACTATTGTGGATTTTTCAGCTGACCACAGTATTGCCATTGCTATACCACTGTAATGCCATTGTGACAAATTCAGAAAGGGTAACCAGATTGCTGAGACAATGCAGTGCTAAAGAAGTGTGATAAAAATTATAAAGTGTTGTCAGTACTACAGCAGTGTGCAGCAAAAATTTGTGAAGGAAATACAGTGCTGAAGAAGTGTGCATGAAAATCTAATAATTATTTGCAGTGCTCTTACAGTCTGCATCAAAACATAAGAAAGATTGAGCAGTGGTACAACAGTGTAGCAGAAAGTCACTGCAGTGTATTAACAGTGCACTGATGAAAAGCAGTGCTTTGTCAGTCTGGACTGAAATAACACTGAAATAAGACTCAAGATGGAAGTGTACACTCCACTTCCCTCTGGGGAGAGACCAGCCTTGATTCACATAGCTACCCCCACCAATTCCCCAACCCCACCCCATTCTATTGTATCAGGATCATGTTTTCATGGGGAGTGGATCCTATCAATGACGTTGAGTCTGCAAAGGGTCAGGCCTATCCTATAGCTGTCCAGTCTTTTCCTCTGAGGTTTCTGCCCTAGGAGGAGCAGGAGTGCTGTGCCATCTAGACAGCCTCATTCTCAGTCCTGTGCTTATGATGTTGACAGATACTGATCCTCCTTCCCCAATGTTTCATTCTCTGACTTCATAGCCCTCAGCCACTTCTGGAAATCATGCTAACACCTGGTGCAACAATTGTTTTGCAAAAAAGGAGGCGGAATCATGGCACAGTCTGCCATCCAGGTGATGGGGGAGTAGGATCTTGTAGAGTGACATGATGATTTCCCAGCTCTTCATGTTGTACTCCAGGTGGGGCTTGACTAGGGCCTTGCAGTGTGGCAGGTTTATATGACCATATGAAAGCTGACAGCAGCAAAAGGCCATCCTTGTCTATCTAGGATGCACAAGATTGCAGCTAGCTCCCTATTCAGCAGCTGTCCCACCCCTCCCTTTTCCTCCTTTTACCCGCCCCTTTGCCCTGTCCCACCCCTTCTTGAAGCATTCCACTGTATTACATGTCAGCACCTCAGCTATTAGTGCATACCATTTTACTACCACCCTCTCCATAAAGAAATGCCTTCTCACCTCCCTCCTGAATCTACCCACCTCCAATCTCATGTCATGGCCCCTAGTGTCTCTCCCCTCCCTCCTCCTAAATAGACCCTCTGTGTCTGTTTTCATTATCCCTTTCATGTATTTGAAGGACTCAGTCATGTCACTCACTGCCCTCCTCTCCTCGCTTGTGTATCTGTTTAACTCTCTTAGTCTGACCTCATATGGCAATTCCCCCATTGTCCTACACTGCACCCCATCCAACAGCCTAATGTTCTTTTGTAGGTATGGGCACCAGTACTGCATGAAGTATTCCAGGTGGGGTATAACCAATGATCTGTACAGTACATCCCTTCTTCTCGAGGTAATGCCCCTTGCAATGCACCCAAGCATTTTGCTGATAAGTTTTGCTGCCTTTCTGCATTGCATGGAATCGTTAATTGCTCATGTGATGAGCACTCCCTGATACTTCTTATTTTATGTTACCTCCAACCGCACCCACCACCACCACCCAGATGCTAGCGTCTCCTTGGATTTTTTTGTTCCTAAGTACAGTATCTTGCATTTTTTTGCACTGACCCCTAGCTGCCATCTGTCAGACCATGCATCTAGCCTTGCCAGATCCTCCTGTAGTCCCTGCCATCCTACAGGGTCATCCACCACTGCTCACATTTTGGTGTCATCCACAACTAGGTTGATTTTCCTGCTGATGCCCTCCGAGATGTCTGCAAAAAATAAGCCAAACAGCACTGGGCCCAACACCAACACCTGTGGAACAGCACTTGTCACAGGCTTATGGGATGAGTATTCCACACCTACCACCACCCTCTGCTGCCTTTTAACATGTTCTCCACCCACACCACCAGTTTTGCTCCTGCTCCTGTGCCCCATAGCTTACTTCCAAGTCTCCCATGTGTTACTGAATCGAAGGCCTTACTGCAGACTAGATACAGGACATCCACCGCATGGCGCCCATTAATTTTCCTAGTCACCCAGTCATAGTATTCCACCAGGTTGGTCTGGCATGACCTACCCTTGAAAAAGCCTTGCTGCCTACCGTCCTGCATCCCATTCACCTCCAGTACTGCCACCAGCCTCTCCTTTAGGATAGTCTCCATTAGCTTCCCCATTATGGACATTAGACTTGCTGGCCCATAGTTCTCCAATTCATCCCAGGGTCCACTCTTGTTGAGGTGAACCATGTGAGCCACATTTCAGTCATGGAGCATGCATCCTTTGTCTAGAGATGAATTAAATAATTCTGCCAAGGATGCTGCCAGGATCTCTGCCAGCTCCTGCAGCACTATTGGATGTACTCCATCTGGTCATGGTGTCTTATCCACCCTCAATGCCCTTAACCCCTCCAGCACTCTCCCCACTGTGATTTCTCTATATGTCACCCCCTCATCTGTTTCTATCCTCCCTCCTACTATGGGTAGTGCCCCCTCCCTTTCTTTTGTAAAGACTGAACAGAAGTAGCCATTGAGCACTTATGATTTTTCACCCTCTTCCACCCATCCCCCCTCCTTCTTAATTCTCACAGTTTGGTCACTACATCTTCTTTTCTCCTTGATGTAACTAAAGAAGTATTTTTCCCTTTTTTTATGCCCTGCACCAGCCTGAGTTCTCTTGCCACCCTGGCTTCCCTTACCTCCTCTGGTCAATTCCTTTGCTTCATGCAGATTTTCTTCCCTATCCTCCTCCCTCCCTCCCTGATTTTCTATATCTCCTGTAAGCTGCCCTTTTCCTCCTTACCCTGTCTAACACCCTTTGCTTATCCAGCTGGGTTTCTTTCCACTAGCCTTCTTAGTCTTGACCCTAGCAAGTTTCTATTGCCTCCACTATCCCCTGTCTTATCAGTTCCCACCTTTATTGTGTGTCCATACCCGGCTGAATTTTACACAGGAACCTCTGTACCACTTCCTACGTCATCTTATAGTTGGCGTTCCTGAAATCCAGCATCCTTGTGCCAGATGCTCCCCTCTCTTTAGCTATCTGTAACTGGAATCATGCTGACTGGTGTTCACACACCCAGTGGTTCCTCCACCCTCACATCCCTCAACCACTCACCATTTGTACGTATGAGGTAAAGGTTGTTCCTTTTCCTAGTTCGTTCCTTGACCAACTGTACAAGAAAGCTTTCCTGGAAGGCACCCAGCATTACCTGCTCCCTTCTCTTCTTTGTGATAGGTATGTCCCACTCCACCCCCGGCAGCTTGAAGTCCCCTACTATCACCATTCCCTCTTCCTGCATTTCTTCCTGGTCTGTTCTGCCACTACCCTATATTATTAGGTGAGGCCTTTCCCTTCCCCTGCCTGCATACCTTAGCATGGATTTCCCCACCATTTCCACCTTCATTCCTAGCATGGCTTCCACCCATATGCTACTGTGCCTCTCCCCTTTACTGCCCCACCTGACCCCTGTTAGTACTGAGTCCCCCAACACCAAGACACCTCCCTTCTTCCCCTCCCTGTCTTCCCTCTTTTTCTCTCCTTCATCCTCTTGCACAATGTTCCCTCCTATTGTGACTGTTACTCCCTCCATGTTCTCTGCTGTGCTCAACCCTTCTTATCCTAGTTTAACTATTTCTCTATTTTTTTATTAAAAATAAATCAAATTATTTTCATCTATTGATGTCTTCCTACCATCCAGTCATCTGTACAACACTCATATAGAGCCTAACATCTTCTTTGGAATAATACAACTATTATGTCTGTAAGATTAGTGGTCTAATCCAGACACTGTTTGTTGTCCTGACTGCAGTATATTTAAAATAAGTGAATAATGAAAAATACAGTTCATTGTGGGATGTTTTACATATGGGTGAACATAGCATAATCGTACTATGTTAATTTCAGTGACATTTATATTAACTCTTTAATGTATTTGTAAATTTCTGTGTATCTATTTTTCAGAATGCATCATCTGATACGTTGAATAAATTTGAACATGCCGATGATCAACCACATATCAATAATCAGTCTCTCACATCTTGTGATACCCATGCACGTGGGTGAGGGTGAGGCTGAGGGAGAGTGCAACGTAATAGAAGGGGTCATTATGTGCAATTTCATGGACAATGTTTTGGCACAGGTCGTGGCAGGATTACTAGTGTGTAATCCACTCACGGGTCCTTCCATGAATGTATTCAGGAATGGTGTAACTCAATACTGGTAAATATTATTATTATTATTAAAAAAAAAACTAGGAGAGACACACTAAGCTGAAACTTGTTTACAGGTGCGATCTGGGAGAACAAGGAAGTTAAGTAACTTGCTCAGAGTCACACAGTATGCAAGTGGAGGCTGTGGGACTCAAACCCAGGTCTCCAGGTTTGTAGCTCAGAGCCTTAAACCACTGCGCTGTACTGCCTCCAACTAATTTATAAACAAGCAATGATGCTACTGTCAATGTACATATCAGTTTCAGACCTTAAATGAAAATGTCAACAATTTTTTTTGAATCGCATTATTTTTAGGTAAAAATTCACTTTCTGTATTTGTGTACCTTCTCTAAAATTCATTGATTTTGCTGGTTGTTTTAGTTCCCCCCTAGCTTAGAACTGAAATGCATGGTACAGTATAATTATACTCAACCTTTTTTGCTTCAAATCATTGAACTACTTTTACTGCATACTTCCCGTTCATTAGAGACACCCTCATTCAGTTCTGCTACTCCTGATACAATGTTATTCTGTACTCACTCTGCATGATGATTGGTTAGATTGTACTGGAGTGGTACTGAGTCCAGGTAAGATGCAGTATTACCGATGGAGTTGTATGTTTCGGGATGGGCTACTGGCCATCCCATAGGGAAGTACAGTGTGGCAGGTATGAAGGCCGGGGGTGGTGATTGGATGTTGTGTCATTGTTGTGGTGATGATTGCACCACTCTCACCTGCTAATTGGTGCCCATTGTTCATCGCAGGGTGTGGCTGGGCACTGAAACTCAGTATGTTGCCCTTACTGGGGTGAGTAGGCAGTGGATGTGGTAGTGTACAAGGTGGGTGGTGGTGGGGGGTGACCGGGGTTAGTGGATGGTGGTTTGTGCACACTGCTTAATGCATATGGCTCAGCTGTCTGATACAGTCATTGATGTTGACCTTGTTTGTATTTATGTGCAGGACAGGATCAATAGTATGGATGTTCCAGCTCTTCGATCACTGTACCTTGAGTTTGCAGTCCAGACGCCTGGACTCATACTGAACATAATAGAGGGGAGATTACCTGATATAATTAAGGAACCTCCTGCAAATACTCAAAAAAAACCCTGAATGGTGTGTCTGCACCAGGTGTTGGGAAATGCCGATCGAAATCGAGAAGGTATGTTGTGAGCATTTCCCTGAGGATTGTACTTCAATACTGCCGGTAATTTTTTTTTTATTATAACTTAAACTTCATTATTATTGATATAATATCACTTGCTCATACTAATCATTCTGAAATTGCTATATGGTAATATTATGGAATCATTACTGTAATAAAGACTATTGAAACATCTTTCTGCCGATGGTCTACATGATGCAAGAAAACATTGTTTTAATAGGGAGTGGTTGAGCCAGCTTATTATTACTGAAGTTTACACCTGGTTTTCAAAGACAATGGACCAGGGCCATGGTAGGATATGGAAATGGCCTACCTTAACTTCAAGAAGGCCTTTTGATACTGTGATACATATTATGCTACCCAACTACCCCAGAAGTCTCAACAGTTGGAAAGCAACACTTTTTGAGGGGTCAGTTGACTACTGCTCAACATTAAGTACTACTACTGAAAATAACTACTGACTGAAATAATTGTGGAATATATTGAATCCACTGTCTTACAATATCAGAAGCAACATGTATTTTTTAACAGGGATGTCATGGTAAACAAATCTGATAGATTGCATTGACTTAGTGAACTGATAATTAGATCAGAGTGGATCATTCAATGTGAACATCATATTTTTAATAAAGGTCCATGTAACCAATTAAAGAAATTCTATCATGTTTGTATAGCAATACATCCTCTATGTGAATCCATGCTGCATTAGATCCAGTACACCACTGGTAACAAGGCACTTCACAATCCTTCCCTTTAATCTCAATTCAATTACTTTGCCCACTTCCGAGGGCAGACTGAAAAGCCTATAGTTTCCTAACTCCTCTTTGACTCTAATCAGACTAGAAAAAAGCCATTATCCAGTATCTCATTACCGCTGTGTTTTCTAGTGACAAGTTGAACATGATTGTCAGAAGCAGCCATGTTCTCCTTTGTGTTTGCATACTTACCTGGTGTGCACCCTGTCTGGTCCTATTGCCTTTTCTTCTTTAAAATGTGACAGTTCACTTGGGACCCTTTCATTTGTAAAATATCTATTGACAACTCCTGTATCCTAGGTCCCTTGTTGCATATCATGGGGCCACTATGTAATTTATCCTCATAAAAAACTGTGTATTGCTTTTTGTAGGGTGGGGTTGGGGGACTGGGTGGTTGGTTTGATCTTGTTATACTGTATAGTGGAGTGTTGTTCTGTACAGAATGCCATCCCTTTCAAAATGTTGTTGTACCACAGTTCTAAGGTCATGAAATATGATTCTACCCTACTGTGGTAGAACAGCATTCTAGAACCTCTAGAGACTGCATGAGTTAGTTTCATTTTGAAAGCAAAAGAAGTCACAAAACACATGTTTCACACATACACCATAAAAAATACAGATAAGCAACTCTATGCACAACCAGTGTGTTTTGGCACATCAGGGTTCTGATTCCCATGGACCTCTTGAGCTTCGCCCTCGAGGTCAAAGGGAATCAGAACCCCTCTGTGGCAGAACACACTGGTTCTGCACAATTGCCCATCCAGCATTCTCCATAATTTGTCTATTTGATGTAAAAGTGATGTTTAACAACAAAGGTGTACTAACCAAATGCAAATGAAGGTTGTATAAATATATATTTGGATTGTAAATTGCTTTTTACTAATTTATCTAATTTACACTTGCAGGAATTTGCACAACTCATTATTGACTCTGGCATACTTGCTCTGGCAATACTATATAGACAAGATGTGTTCACCCTTCCCATAGACCAAGATTTCAACAGAGCTCATCGCCACAAGGGATACAGGCAGTATATTTTATGGAGACATGGACGTCTTTGACAAGCTGTCCATCTACCAAATACCAAGCTGCTGCATGTGGCAAATCAGAGATTCATATCCGGACCCCTATGGTCATTACATCAGATTTGTTAATTCTAGACTAGCATAATTTAAATTAGATACACACAGTTCAAAGTTTGATCCTTTTTTTAATTCATGCTTTTAAAGTTCAAATATTTCAGGAGTAACACAGTACATTTAGAATGCATTTATGAGATTAAAGTAACAATTAAAATATTAATATTGAAATTTTACAAAAATTACGAATTGTAGCAAAAAATGAATCATACAACTAATTCTATAAGCTTGAAGAAATAATTTTCAAAATATAAACTGTATGCATCTGAAGGTATTATACTGTATAAAATAAAAATATTCTAAATAGAATACTGTTATTTAAGAATGAATAAGATCAGGTTACAGAATGCATGAATAAATGCAAAGTATATCAATTCATTAGATTCACTAGTAATGACATTGTCTGGACCACTCTTGCAAATAAATTATTTGTTTCCATTTCTATGACAGTATTATGTAGGTATTTAAAATCAATGGAACATTTAGAGGTCTAAATGTAAAGTATCATGGCACGATTGTGTCAGAAGTCCCAAAACTGAGTCCTGTTATTTTTAGACATCACATTAACTTATTTCTTATGAATCATGACATGTGTTCCTTAACCAGTTCCTTGGTGTCTAGGGGTGGTAAATTAGCAATTGTCCTCTGAATTAGTACTGGATCATCTGCATTACTTATTACGGGTATTTACCCGTGTTACCTTAAGGGGTGTCTACTGCATTTACCTGTTAGCGATCCTGCAAGTACTGCTTAACTGTGCTAGTAAGCCTGTATTCTGAAATAGCCCTCTTACCTGTTTAGATCTGTTTTAAGATTCTGGCGTTCTCTCCATCATTACAGACAAATTCTTGCACATGCACAGTTACCATCTGTATCCCAACTCTGCCCCAACAGTTGGAGCATGCTCAGTAGCACCCTCTTCTGTCCCGCTGCATACTAATGTAATTCCTTTGTTCCCTTCCCCTTATAGGCCTCAGAATGCCCCTCCCAGACACTGCCCAGCTGAGGAGCCTGCAGAGAGCAGAGAGCCTTAAGAGTAAAGCCTCCTTCCATCCAGCCTGTTTGTGGAGAGGTGTTACCCCATCCATGCTGTGCACCCCCAGGGTCGTCCCTTAATTTATTGCTGCTTACAGGTCACAGATCACATGACATATCAGATGACCACTTTTCCATTTGCAGCTTATTCTCACTGACCACTAGGGCTTGCTGCTGTGCACCTCCAGGCACCACTGTATCTCTCTCCTCATCTCCACTCCTTACCTACAGCTACTATTGGCACTGGCCAATAGGAGTCACTGCAGCACCCCTGATAACTACTACTTCTTCCTCACCTACACCCTCCTAATCTCTACTCTCACCTTATCTACTTCTGCCCGTTGTAAGTCTCAAACCCTCTACCACTAAGCCAATGAGTCAGGTTATTGACTCCCTCTGATCCATAACTCTTATACCTTTTGGCCCCATATGCAGCTAAAAAATACCTTCTGCTGTCCTACTGCAGGTCTCAAACCCTGCACACTTGACACCTGAGTTAGCAGCTCTACCAATGGACTAGCAAGTTGTTACTAACGACTCTGGTTCCCTAGAGGTCTTATAGCTTCGTGGCACCATAATTCACCTAGAAAAAATTCTCTCTGCTGTCCCATTGCAGTTCTCAAACCCTGCTCACCTGCCCCAAAGTTAGCAACTCTGCCTTTAAGTCACCAAGCCAAGATATAATTTTTTTGAATCTGAAAACTCTTAAAGCTTCTGCCCCTTAAATATACCAAAATACTCTACTGTCCTACCACAAGTCTCAAATCCAGTGCCTTTGGGACTAAAGTCTACAGCTCTACAACCAGGTCATCAAGCCAAGACATAATTCTACTGGATCTTAAAGCTTTTTGCTGCGTAACACACAAAAAAGAAATATAAGGGCACTCCACTGTCCTTCCCCAGATCTCGAACCCAGCACCTTTGAGACCAGAGTCGGCAGTGCCATTCACCAACCCAGCAAGCCAAGAAAAATTCAACTAGATTTCTACATTAAAGCTTTGTCTCCCCTCTCTCAGCCACTGTGCTCTAACTCCAAGGCTACCTGGCATCATGAGTACTAAATCCCACCTCATATGCATCATCTTCTTATACTTCCTGGAACCTACCTACCACCAGCCAGACCTCAGCCCTTACCCATGGTCTAAGGTGACCACATACCTAACTACTGTAGCCCGCCCACCCACCACATGTCAATGCACCCCAGAGCTCTGCATCCACCCCCGTGCTGCCCCAACCCCATCTCTGACTCTGGCTCCCCCTGGCTCCACCACCTCTGCATCTTCCAGACCCTCCAAACCTTACCCATTCCCTGTTCAGCCACTGCCTGCCCAGCCCCTCAACGTACCCACAAGAAACTAACAAACTGCCATCCTAGGGCTAGAGCCTTAGTTATACTACTACTCCTCTCTGGTAATATCCACCCAAACCCAGGCCCTGCCCCCACCAATCCACCATCTAAGTCCAATGGACTCTGGACTGCCTCCCTGAACGTATGCAGCCTGCTTAAAAAATTCACTGCCATTCAATGCTGGGTTATATCACACCGATCAAGCATCTTAGCCCTAGTAGAAACCTGGCTAACGAAGTCCACCCTGGACTCCTTTGTCATCCTCCCAGGCTACACCCTATGTTGCGAGGATCGAGTAGGTAAACGTGGAAGGGTTGTGCATTCTATGCTTGTGACACCATCACAGGCCATGCCCTCCCAGCCTCCAAGCTTGTAGATGGTGCCCAGGCCCTCACCCTCAAACTCACCCCAGACCCATCCAAGAGCCCCCTTCTATCTCACAGTCTCCTATATCCCCCCAAGAAATCAGACCCCCACAATATCATCTCTCACCAAATATCTCTCCTCCCTCCCCCATAAGGATCAACAATTCCTAGTAGGAGACCTCAATGTAAACTGGCTCAGTCTCACTGCCTCACCAATAAGAGACACTTTTGCTGCATTGGACCTAACCCAACTTGTCACACAACCCACCAGATGTAACCAAAAGGCAGGGAAAGCACCCTGCCAGACATCGTTGTCTCAAACCGACCCCAAAAGGTTCAAGATATTCAACTCCTCCCAGATTCCTTAAGTGACCACTCCCCTCTTCTATTCCTCTGATCTACCCCCACCCCCAAACCTGTAGCCCAAACCACTCACCACAGGCACTTTTGCTCAGGAGGACTGCAAAAACTCAGGCAGTTACTCACTCACATTGACTGGTCTCCCATCCACCAGGCAACGAGCGTTGACACTGCCCTTGACCTATTCTCACAGGCTTTTACCAAGGCCTGTGATCTTTTTGCATCCTTCACCATGATCCGCCCCAAAAAACAAAATGCACCCTGGGTCACCCCTGACCTACTCCAACTACTCAAGGACAGAAATAACCTTTGGCATATTGCCACTGAGACTGGTCGGGCTGCTGACAGACAGGCATATAATGCTGCCAAGAACAGGTGCACATAGGCCATCTGCAAAGCCAAGGCAAACCACTACAAGGCCACCCTCACCTCCTCATGGGGCTGTGCCTGGAACTTCTGGGACAATATAAAAGAAATAACTGGGAAATCACGCTCCCCCCAGTACACCTTGCAGTCAATGGCACCACCATCACTGACCCCACCGACATTGCCAACTGCCTTAATTCCTTCTTTACTGATCTTAGCCCTGTCCTCCCAAGCAACTTTTTGACCCTACTCACAACTCACCACCTTCAGATCCACAGCGCCCCCAGTTCTACCTATGCAAGGTATCCATTTGGGAAGCCAAACCACTCCTGCTTTAAGCACTAAAAGGCACCAGTCCTAGCAGTGACCCCCTGGACCCAAAAATACTCTGACTGGTCCTGGATGAGGTCCTGGTCCCATTTACAGAACTACTGAACTGATGCCACTGTCTGGGGCAATTCCCCACAGCATGGAAAACTGCAACAGTCACACCTATTCACAAAGGTGGTGACCAGTCCGCCCCAGCAACTATCGGCCAATTTACATTCTACCCCCCTCCAAAGTCTTAGAAAAAGTGGTGGCCACCCAACTCATGGAATACCTTGCAAAATATAACATCCTTTATCCAGAACAGCATGGCTTCTGCGCTGGTCACAGTACAGGCACAGTCTTAATGGAGTTCTCCAACTTCCTACATGCCTCCCTGGACCACGGCTCACTAGTTGGGGCAGTGTACATTGACCTCTCTAAGCACTTTGACACTGTCTCCCACCCACTCCTACTAAACGCCCTCAACCATACAGGCTTCTCCGCTGACCCACTCACTTGGTGTGCAAGCTACCTATTAGCCCGCTCCCAGCGTGTCAAAATCAATGGGGTGCTCTGGGATGTCCCATCCACTCAGGGGTTCCCCAGGGCTCTGTTCTGGGCCCACTACTCTTTAGTCTGTACCTAAATGCCCTGCCTAGTGCCTGTTCTGGCAATATTCTGCTATATGCTGATGACACCGTGATTTATGCAGCTCACAAAAATCTCACCTCCCTCCAAGACTCCCTCCAGCACTCTTTCAATGATGCTGAGAACTGTTTAAGAAGAGCAGACTAGTAATTAACCTCAAAAAAACTAAGGCAATGGTCTTTGCCCACCCCCAGAACAAAGCCAGCAAAGTCCCCTCCAAATCTTCCTGAGCACTTGTCAACCACTCAAACTAGTTTACTCGTACAAATACCTTGGAATCACATTTGACTCGGCCCTCACCTTTCATGTCCACATTACTGCCCTTGCTTCTGCCGCAAATGCATGCCTTGGCATCCTCTACCAGCACAAGGACTGCCTCCCACCTGATGCCCTCAGGCTCACCATCACGTCTGCAGTAATGTCTTTAATTGATTACGGACTCCCAGTATATGGTGATGCTGACTCCACTGCCCTCAGCAAGATTAGACTCATGCTAAATAAGGCTTGCAGGCTACTGACCAGTGCCCCCAGACTCACCCACACCTGTCAACTCTATGACATGGCCAAACTCCTAAACCTCAACGAACACATCCACTACCAAACTGGCCTGCTAACCAAGAAGATCCTACTTGGGCTCTCCCTCCCCGGGGTGTCTGCCTCCATCCAATTTACACACCCCAGAGCCACCACCCAAACTTGGACAAGGTCACTCTACTAGTGCCCAGAACTAGGACCTCCCGGGCTCAGATGTCATTCAGCTGCAGAGCCCCTACCTGGTTCAACTCACTCCCTGCAGCCATTTCCAACACCGCCAAAATTGCCCCCTTCAAAGCTGCCTTATGAGACCTGCTGTTCAACACCTGCTGCTGCACCTGTCAGTAAAGATACTCTGCTGTTTCCTCTGGCACTATTGACATGGCCCACTGGGATGAACACCCACCACCCAACCCAGTCCCCCGGACCCTTCTCTCTCTGTCTGTACCTGCTGGTACTACTTGAAATATTTATTTAGCTACATGTGTTCAAGCAATTGTATGTAATAATATGTATCTCTGTTCATGCAACCTATGTAATACTATGTTGACTCTGTATGTCTGTATTCTGTAAACATGTAAAAATATGTTTCTCTGTCTTGACTGTACTCTGTAAACTATGTTAACCATGTGTGTCCTCTCTGTGACGAGGTACCTTTGTAAACGAGCTGCTGGCTCAAAGGTTGTAAATCCAGTTATACAATAAATAAATTAAATAAATTAATACAAAGCTCTAGGTATAAGTTTTTCTTTTGTTCGTAGACTTTTTTCAAAAACTATTTCATCATTCTTGGGATGTAGGAGTACGTCTTCTTAGCCTGTTTCTGCACAACTGTCCAATGATTTGACTTTTTGTTAAATTTTCTTTGATATCTGGAAAGAATGAACTGAAAATAATAGTTGAAACAATATAATTTATTAGTAAAATGGAGAGAGTTAGAACTGAGGTTGTGCAGATCAGAACTGTTGCATGATTTAGTATTTATCACATCAATCAAGATGAATTCACTCTCTTGACTTTGATCTTGGGCAGAAAATCTTATAATTTAACATACTCCCATTCCAAGATAATCTATTTCACCTCCCCTTCCCCCGCCATACACCCATGTGCCAAGTATGGATGCACATAAAGTTACACCAAGTATTTTGAAGTCTAGCGGACCCCACCCACCAACCACAGCATGTATCCAGGATAAATGGAATGGGTCAGGGACGGACCCACCAGAGGGTGGGGTGCTCTAGTGGAAGCAGCTGGGGGCAGCACAGGTGGGGTCCAGGGGGAAGTAGGACATTAGGGGTGCCAACTTGGGAAGAATCGTGGGATGCAATGGATGTGGGGTGGCAGTTTGGATGAACATATTGTGGAGGTTAGGAGGCTGTCCTATCTGTAACAAGTTGAGGAGTCTGGTGAAAGAAGTGCTGTGCCTTGGGAGGGAGTTGTAAAGGATGAGGGGAGGGCAGGAAGAAGGGATGTCTCACTTGGGGAATAACATAAGAACACTGCATGGGAGTTACAGTGGCTCAAGGGAAGGGTGGGGAGTGAGTGCAAGAATAGAATAAACAGGGGTTCTAACAGTAGTGAGAGGGCTGAAGTCAGCGGGAAGGAGCCAAAGCACAGCCCAGCAGGAATGGCAGGAAACAGGTTTGATGTTTTGGCGACATTGGGGAGAAAGAGGAGTAGGTGCACTGGAAAGGAGAAGGTGGGGGGTGGCATGAGGTCAACTGGTAGACAGGGATCCCAGAAAGGGGAACTGAACATGCTTACCCACCACGATATCAGAGAGGAATTTGGGGTAGAGGCACAAGGAGGGGTTAGGAAAAGGGAAATCCAGTAGGGGGTGCAAAGGCACATGTTTGAGAGTGGTCTCACTGAATGCGAGAAGCCTATGTAACAAATAAGCCATGCTACAGTCACTCTTGGCAGTGGGGAGGGTGGACGTAGAGGTCATCATGGAAACATGGGCCACTCAGTACTGGGATATGATGATGCCAGGGTACAGGATATTAAGGAAAGACAGGGCTATGGGGAAAAACAGGGGGTGTAGTGATCTAAGTGAGGGAAGGAATAAGGTGCAAGAGGGAGGATGAGGAGGAGGGCAGGACAGAAGCCCTATGGATGCAGTTTCAAGACTCCAAAAGAAAGACATTGAGGATGGGGTGGTGTACAGGCCACCAGCTCAGGCAGTTGATCTGGATAGGGAGTTGACTGAGCAGATTAGAAGGGTTTGTAGGAAAGGGAATGTGGAGGCTGTAAGGGATCTTGAGTTGGAAGACACCCTGGCTGGGAGTGACCACCACTCGATGTGGTTCACACTGACTGTGGGCAGAGAAACTGGAGGTACAGGTACCAGGGTGATATATTTTGAGAGGGCAGACTTTAAAAGAATGGGAAAAATTTTGGTTGGGCATCTGGTGGGAATTCAAGCACAAATGACAAGGAAGCTGGACAAGGGCCATGCAGTGGACATCCTGTATTTGGACTTCAGCAAGACCTTTGATTTAGTGTCGCATGGAAGGCTGGGGGAAGCTTGAAAACATAGGGGTGGGGACAAAAATGGTCAATTGGATCACCAACTGACTGAGGGATAGGCAGCAAAGGTTAGTGGTGATGGAGGAACTCTCATTACCGAGGGACACCATGAGCGGGATGCCGCAGTGTTCAGTACTGAGACCAGTGCTGTTTGGAATAGTCATAGCTGAGATCTCACACGGGGTGCAGAGTAAGATCAGTCTGTTCACAGATGATACCAAGATGGGAGCTGTGGTAAATGACATGGAGGGGTGGAAGGGATTGTTGAAGGACCTGACCAAACTACAGGAGTGGTCAGAAACATGGCAGATGGGGTTCAATGCCAAGAAGTGCAAGGTCCTGCACTTTGGAGCTAGGAACCAGGGGAGGAAATATCAGCTGGGAGGGGTAGAGTTGGGATGCACCAATCAATCAATCAATCAATCTTTATTTAACCAGGTAAGCATCACTGAGATGAACTCATTTACAAGATGAGCCTAGGCATTCACATATAAAAGTACAGGTAACAGTATATACAATGTTACAATTGGGAGTCCAACAACACACTAATAAAAGAAAGTAAATAAATGGTAAGTACAGGGCAGGATATATGTATGTATATATATATATATATATATATATATATATATATATATATATATATATATATACACACACACACACACATATATATATATATATATATATATATATATATATATATATACACACACACACATACACAGTGTTACAACAAATTAGTGTTTATACCATGCAGTAGTGCTAGCATAAACAAGGAGAAAGTGCACATATCTTAGATGAAAGTAGCATACATATTATGGTACAAAAACCTATGTACCTTAGCTGTAACAGGAACCTATGCAGCAAGAAAGGGTAAGGAGAAGGGGGAGTAGAAAGAAGAAGGGGGCAAAGCCAGAGGGGGAGGAAGAGTTATATGTTTGGGGAGGGCATTACATAGTTTAGGGAACAGGTCAGGGTAAAGCTACATTATGCTGTGAAAAGAGGCAGGGTACAGAAAAGAAATAGGGGAGAGGAGCTTAGAATAGAGAGTAAGATAGATGTGGTAAGAGTGCCATTAACGGAAGCAAGTACAGTTTTCTGTAAAGGGATTTGAAGAAGCTCAGTTTCAGATTGACAGCTTTAGAGTTTTCTGTATTGTGTTACAAATGACAGGAAGAGCATGACTTATTACAGATTTGCTGTATCAGGTTTTCACCTTAGGGATTAATAGTGATATGTAAGAGAGGCTTCTCAAGGTTCAGTTTCCAACCCAACAGGTGGGCAGGCAACTCACAATATAATGCAGGAGCATATTAGTGATTGCTCTGTAGGTCCAGAGCACTGCATTCTTTTGTCATCTGAATGTTAGTGAGCTCCACCCTACCTTGGCATAGAGCTCACAGTGGTATGTGGCATAAGGGAGACCAGATATGAATCAAACAGCTCGATGGTAGAGTACCTCCAGGTTAGAAAGGGAGAGCTTTGGGCCTTGGCAATACAGGAAATCAGCATAATCTAAAAGAGGCAAGAATGTAGTCTGGACCAACCCAGTTTTAGCTTTTAGCATAAGTAGATTTCTAATACGGAAGAAGAGACCAAGTCTCTTTCAGTTTTTTTGAAAGTTCATCAATATGTTGGACAAAGGACAATTTGTGGTCTATCCAAAACCCAAGATACTTAAATTTTTCAATTAACTCCAGTGGCTCACCCAGTAATGTGTATATGAAGGGAGCAAAACCAGGGAGACCATGTTTATTTGCAAAGGTAGAGGGAGCAAGTATCATAGCCTATGTCTTTTTTGCATTTAGGAGGAGCTTTAATTGCAGTAGATTTTTATGTAAATGATCAAAGTCTTGTTGGAGATCACTGCAGGCAAGATCCAGAGTAGGTCTGGCAATGTACAAGACAGTATCATCCTCAAACAGGTGGATGTTTGCTGCAGAGATACCAGTATTAATCCAGTTAATATAGACAGCAAATAGTAGCGGGCCTAAAATGGACCCTTGAGGGACACCCCTTAACAGGGTTTTTTGAGGAGAGAGGCCCCCCCTCAACCTTAACCATCTGTTGATGCTCAGTAAGGTAGTTAATAAACCAGTTCAAGGCTGGTTGGTCTGCTCCACTATTACTTAGAACACACAGGAGTAAGTCATGGTCCACAGTGTCAAAAGCTTTGCTCAGGTCAAGAAACAAAGCACACACATAATTGTTTGTGTCCAAGACAGTCTGCCAATCACTAGCGACCTTAGCCAACACAGATAAAGTGCTGTGGAGAGGTCTAAAGCCTGACTAAACTGGATTCAACAGGTTGTAGGTCTCTAGATAGGACCTAAGTTGCTCATTGACCACTGTTTCTAATAATTTGGATAGGATGGGCAACAGCGATATCAGTCAGAAGTTATTTAGGTCACTGGGGTCCCCGGATTTAAACAGGGGAACTACATAAGCTATATTCCAGAATGGGGGGAGTGCTCCCTGTGCAAGGGACATATTAAAGAGGTGAGTAATAGGGGGTGACAGAATGTAATATTCCAGCTTTAGGTAATAACATTCAATATTGTTAGCGCCTGCTGACTTTCTGGTGTCCAGGCTCAATAACAGATCCTCTACTTGGTTTAAGGTAATTGGAGTGAAGGAGAATACTCTTTCATGGGAAGGGATAGCTGAGGCATGGCACGCCAGGTCATGGCTGCTCAGCTGCGAGCAAAGTTTAGATGCCGGAGAGGTGTTAAATACCAGGCCAGCTGTCGCAAAGTGGTTATTGATAAACTCAAGGATCTCATTTTTGTCCGTGGTGGAAATGCCACCAGATGTGATATTTCTGTGGTAACGAGCTGACTGGGGAGGAAAAGGATCTGGGGCTGCTTATTACAGGGAGCATGAACCACTCAGCTCAGAGCAGGAAGGCAGCTGAAAAAGCAAACAAGATGCTGGGGTGCATAACGAGAGGAGTATCCTCCAGGAACAGGGAGATGATCTTTCCATTGTACAGGTCACTGGTCAAGCCATACCTGGAATACTGCATACAGTACTGGCATCAATTCAGAAGGGAAATCAAGAGATGCTTTTTTCACAGAAAGGGTGGTGGGCAAGTGGAACACTCTGCCCAAGGAAGTAGTATCCTGTAAAATGGTGGGTGGATTTGAGAAGGGGTAGGACAGAGTGAGGGGGATTTTGGGGAGGTGGGAGGTTGGACCAGCTGTAAGTTGAGAGGGCTAGCTGCACAAATGAGCAGACATTATAGACCATAAGGCCTATTTCTGCTGGCATTTCATATGTTCGTATCCACTATTCGCACATCCACTTTACAATATATGCTTGGTGGAGTGACAATTCAATCTTGCCGACCACGTATGTGTGTGTGTGGAGCTTTGCTGTATCTTGCTCTGCACTGATCTAGGCTTTGCATCATCAGAAATAATACCGTGTGCATGTCGTATTAGACTTGATAAGTGCAGTGAATAAGTATCAATGGCAGCAGCCAAGCTAGATGTGAACAACATTTGATGTGTGGGTTACATTGGCGAGGTTTCATGGTTTCCCACAGTATAGTACCATGAGGAAAATGGAAAACTAAAAAAATTAAAAAAAGAGGCTAACTGGTACATGTCATCCACTGGTTGTTGACTCCCCCTGCAGAAATATGAAATTGCGGCAATGCCATAAAATAGAAATTAACAGTACATCTGTGTGAACCTTGGATAATATAAAATAAGGCATACATAGATGTGTATATATATATATATATATATATATATATATGTGTGTATATTAGAGGCAAAAACTCCGTTTAATGCATTAGTTAGGGTTGTTCACAGCGACAAAAGTGAGAGGAATTAGGTGTTAGGGGATGAAACCCCCCTTGGACCCCTCCCACCCCCAGCCGGTGGGTGCGATTAGATCATCAGCCCCTAACCTCACCCCATGACATGTGTAAAGCAGCAGAAGTATAGAGAATGGGTGAGAGTTAGACCAACGATCCCAATCCTCCAGCATAAATAGACAGTGTATGGTGTAACTGGGTGACGCGTGGTTGCAAAGCTGCTGCAGTGCCTAGCAGAGGAAGAGTATCTACTATAAAGACAATTAACAATAAGGCATGACCAACAGTTATGTTAAATGGTCTGTTAATCACCCTGTAGGGGTTTAATGTTGAATGAGGCATAGCCGAGTGCCACATGTCGCTAGACAGTGATAAACTGACCATTAACATAATACCTGGGAGTGGCTTATTGCTATCATAATAAACTGTTTTTAAACAACATTAAACCATGTTCATTATATGGTTAGGCTCTACATGTACGTTAATAAAAACTAAACATAAGGCTGTTACAATGTTTACAGTCAATTAGAAAGCTGCATTTCTCAAACCCTTGTTATAATCAGAGATATTATACCTGTACAACTCCTTGGTTTTGCTGAACTCTATTGCTCAGGTGGCCCACCATGTGGTGTGGTCTGGTGTGGGGCATCGGTAGGTAAGGCCATGCAACTACTAAGTGTGGTACGCTGTGTGCAGCTGCAATCAGGGATGTGTACGTTTGGTGTACATGGCCTCAGTTTTGCTGTTGATCTCCACTGAGCATGCAGTACCTGGTCAGGTGGGTGGGGATGTCTCGTAGTACATTTAGACAATTGTTTGTTATTTCTGTCACCTGCTGCTGGATGTCTGTCATTGGTTGTGTTGACTTGGTCCTCCCCCATACTTGCATGTGTGTGTGTGTGTCTGTGTGTGTGTGGTGCTGGGGGGTGAATTCGGAGTTAGGGTTTTCAACCCTAACAGCAAATTCCTCACTTTTGTCGCTGTGGAACAACCCTAACTAATGCATTAAATGGGTTTTGCCTCTAATTTCCTTCTTTTTGAGAATGATAGCGAAATAGTAAGATATGTCTTGCAGTGAGCGGGCGCTCATGTATGATGTCTTGTGGCATAGTAACAGGAAGAGCAATGCAAACAGAAGGCGTAACAGTGAGCATATGGTATGCAAGCGTAAATGACAACAGAAAGGGCACGCACACGTGGCATAGACGGAACAGTCTGCCACGTGATGTCTTGTCACATAGTAACATGGTGCCTGCAAACAGAAATGTCAATGGGCATGGTGATGCAAAGTGAAACAGAAAGAGAAACAGTACTGTAGAACAAATGGCAAAAATAACAGAACACAAGCGCAAATGAAAGCATAAGGATATCGCACATAGGGCCCCGCGCCCCGCACGTAATGCAGCAGCGGGAGCGCGGCCCAAAGGGCCCCACAACCACCACCACATTATGTCTTGTGGCATAGTAACAGGAACAGCAACGCAAACAGAAGGGCTAACAGTGGCGCACAAGGTAACGCAAGGGCAAATGAGAACAGAAAGGGTAACGAACACGGTGGCGTAGACGGGAACAGTCTGCCACATGATGTGTTGTCACATAGTAACATGGTGCCTGCAAACGGAAATGTCAATGGGCATGGTGACGCAAAGTGAAACAGAAAGAGAAACAGTACTGTGACACAAATGGCAAAAATAAGAGAAACGCAAGCGCAAATGAAAAACGCAGGATGACGACGTGGTGTGAGACGCCAACGGTAAGTGAAACGGGCATGGAACCGCAAGCGGAAAGGGCAATGGTAACAGTAATGTAAGCGCTCAGGCTGGTTTTCCCCAAAAGCTGAATAGAGAAAGACAGTGAGTACAAAGAATGTATGCATAATAATGGGTATCGGAGCAGAAAATGAGGACTTGGAATACTAAATAGGTTATATCTCAGGAACCGTATGACGTAGAAAAAAAATTTAAAAGTCGTATGATTTATGACTGTCCTGGCTAGTTTTGTATTTAGCTCCCATTAGGGGCTAAAATTTTCTGACAAAAGTCCTTATCTCGCACCGTTTCTGAGATCACGGCCCTAAAAGGCCGGTGAGACCGTAATGTTATCCTATGGGAAAAAAGAGAAGTTCAGAGCACCATAACTTTGCCTCCCTGAATATGTTTTCACCAAACCACTGAAAGGCACATCTGTGGGCTATTGGCTGTCTTCCTCCAAATTTCAGGAAAAAGACCAAACCATTATTTTGCAGCAGGGTGCCAAAGGATTCCTGTAATGCATCGGGCGCAGAATGTTATCCTATAGGAAAACCGTCAAATTTGAGTGCCGTAACTTTGCTGCCATGTAATACTTTTTCAATACAACACTGAAAGGCACATCTGTGAGATGTCGGCTGTGTTCCTCAAATTTCAGCCCAAAACTCCCAACCGTTCTTTTGCAGCACAGTACCAAAAGAATTGCTGTAATTTTCCCAGACTAGAAAATTACTTGTCGCAATTCTTGACTAAGCCTAAACATTTGTGACACTTTCTGTGAGCACGAAAGTACTTTTAGAAAGTACTTTTTCCAGAAATCTGAAAACATATTTCTGGGGTGTTTTACCCCAAAATAAAGACATGGCTAGCATCCTCAGGGTCCGACTAGGTGAATACAAAAAGAATTAGGTTGCTAGAGGGTCCCAAATTTAAATGCCAAGCATTTTTCTAATCACCAACTGAAAACAAAATGGCCGATTTGCGAAAGTAACAGGCCCATTTGCGAAAGTAAAAATGCATTTGTGAAAGTGTTGAACTTTTTGTTAACTTTTCCCATTGACTTATAATGGGAAATTGTTTTTGAATAACTTTTGAACTGTTTAATATTTTTCACCAAATCTTCAAAAGGCACATCAGGGACCCTGGCGCGCGTTCCTGAAGATTTCGGGCCAGTCGCTCAAACCGTCGACCTGTCAGCAACGACCGTGGAATTCCAGAAAAGCGAAGCGTGCGCGAAATCACGCTTAATAACCCGCAGCCGGTATCCGACTGGTAAGAATCCTCGGCAGATGCCAAGGCCTATGGTTCTTGATCATGTATTCCAAATTTCAGCCAAATCTGTCAAACAGTTACAAAGTTATTAAGGTGCAAAGTTTTGGGGTTTAACATAGAAATGGCTCCTCAACCCTAACTATAGTAGCACTACCGTGCTACCCTAATATATATATATATATAATAACTTGATATGCCATTCATTCAATATGCATTAAGTACTGATTCATTTAGCTAAATCCAAAAACTAATGCTAACTTAGGTTCTCCATTTTTGTTTATCAAAGGTGGTCTTTCAATATGATGGCTGTAATCAACTTCTGCCAAAATATTTATTGCCCTGTACACAAGAAAGTTGGATTCATGACGTTTTGAAGCATACATTAGAATGTGTTGCTGGAACTGCTCCAGAGCTGCAATACTCCTAATGATCAAAAATTGAAAAAATTTAATGAAATATTGTTTTATTTTTATATAAAATATCCTTATTTATGTAATTTCTCTCTGATATACATAGATACACAGATAAATAGAAATGTGATGGCAGAAAACAGGTCACCAGGCCTACCTAGTCTGCTCACTTTGCCTAGTTATCTGCTAGGACATGCCCCCCCCCAACACACACACACCTTCAATAATCCCTTGTATCTGACCCATGCTCTTTTGAACCCTCCAACTGTTGTTTCTCCAACCAACTCCTCAGGGAGCCTACTCCAATCATTCACCACCCTCTCTATGAAATAGTACTTCCTAATGTTCCCTTTGAACAGACCACCCACAATCTGCAGTCCATTGCCTCAAGTCCTCTAATTGCCTTTCAGCTGTAAGATGCTTTCCACTGACATCTGGTTTATTCCTTTTAGGTACTTAAAAGTCTTATTCATGTACCTCCTTTCCTTCATCTTCTCCAGGGAGTACATGTTCAATTTCCTTAACCTTTCCTTGTAGGATAAGTGACAGTCCCTTTGCCATCTTTGTTGCCCTCTTTTGAACAAGTTCCAGCCTCCTCTCATCCTTTCTGAGATATGGCCTCAGAAATGGACCACATATTCCAGATGCGGCCTAACCAGATGGGTGTATAAGGGTACTATGACCTCTTTCCTCCTACAAGTAATCCCCCCGGATGCAGTCCATCATTCTGCTGCCTCTAGCCACTACCCTCTTGAAGTGCTTTGCCACCTTCAGGTCACTTGATATGGTGATGCCTAGGTCACTTTCCTGTTCTGTTACAGACGGGTCACATCCACCCACACCATATATCTCCCTCCGGTTTCTGTTGCCAAGAAGCATGATCTCACACTTGTCTATGTTAAATGGAAACTGCCACTCTTTTGATCATGCCTCAAGCCTCCTTAGATCCCTGTGCATTCTTTCCACCTCTTCCTGAGAGTCCACCCCACTGCATACTTTAGTGTCATCCACAAACAGACACACACACCCTTCAAGGCCCTCTGCAATATCCACTATGAATAGACTGAACAGTAGTGGCTCCAATACCGATCTCTGAGGAATCCCAATGGTGGCCATGCCCTCCCCTGATGCCACCCCATTTACAATGACTCTCTGTCTCCAGCACCCCAGCCAGGTTATCACCCATTGAATCACTGTCTGTCCCAGACCCAGGCATGTCAGCTTGTACTGGAGTCTCCTGTGTGGCACAGAGTCAAAACAACTTCCTGAAATCCAGATACGCAATGTCCAGTGCCCCACTACCCCCCCGATCCACTACCTTGTTGACCGAGTCTAGTTGCCATAACTGTTACCTGATTGACAGAGATCAAAAACAGTTGAGAAAATTGAACTATGTACTGTAATTCACTGTTAACACAACTTGCCCTACCAAACTGAGCTTACAAACATACCAGTATGACAAGTAATGATTGATGGAACTGAGAAATCTATTGTCTAGAGTCAACCTCCTAAGTTCATGGAGAGCAGTGGATCTGGGTTCTAGCCATGGTTTATCCTCATCATTTTCTATGGCACCATGTTCACAGCGAGCTGGAGTCACACTGTGTCCAAGCAACCATTCTTGTTTGTTAATCACATGCTGCAGCATTCCTACCCATTTACCCTATGAAAACAATCATCTGATTCAGAATATTGTACCAACTGATAAAAGTAATCTAGCACTAATCAGGCCTAAATAAAACATAATAGCTTACATGATCAAATATTTAAAAAGATTAAAAATACAGTTTGAAGTAAAGTACAACTGACCAAACTGCTGACTTACATCATCTTTTTGTTTATATAGTCTTGCCAGATTGCATTTCAAATCCCACACCTCCAACTAAGTGGGTTAAAAAACTACCGAGAATGAGTGGTGTGTTATAAAATATTTTTTCCACTAATCCCACATTCCCCATCCTTACTGCACAGTGTCTGTCATTTTTTTTAGTAAATTAGCAATGGCATACAGACGATTCAGCCACGAAAATAGATACTGGCATTGAAAATGTGAGAAATGCAGTGTTCAACATGGTTACAGTAATGTTCATCTGATATTTATATCTAGGAAGATTACATCACTATTAATTAAGCAATAAGGTGCGACAGGGTGTGTGTTATTGTGTAACAATGTCACTTCTGGGGTGGGTTGAAGCACGAGGTGAAGTCAAGTGCTCCCACCACCCCAGGAGTGACGTTATTACACAATAACACACATCCCTGGAGTGCCTTATTGCTATTATACAATGGCTCGTTATTTTTATTTTTTTTAAAAAGGAAAAAAAATATTTTTTGGCCCATTATTTGTGAGTGGAGGTACATGTTTTAAAAAAAATTTCTCTATATTTTTCCACCAGTAGGTGGAGCTGCTCAGTGAATGATGCTGGTTTCCCAACCCTGTAATCTTGAAGCCTGTAAGCTTGCTGCAGTGATGATTTACAGCATTCACAGCACCCCCTCCCTGGTGGCATTTTCACTGACTGACGAAGTGGCCTTTTAAGTTTTAATCCTGCTCCCTTCTGTTTAGCATTATTAGTGGGGGGGGGTGTTGTGGTTTGTCATCCAGTCGGAAGCTGTGCAGGACATTTATTTGGGACCCGAGGAGTTGGAAAAGACTTCCCTGAGATGGCTTCACAATTATTGTGCCGGTGAGTACAAGAGCAGCTTGGATTAAACCATGTGTTTCTTTTCTTGCCCACTTTTTTCCACCACAATCGTGTGGTATCACTTAGGCATGCAAGAAAGTACAGTTACGTAAGAACTTACTGTAACAGTAGATCTTCGAGAGAGGCTCTTGCAGTAGGTAATTACATATAGGACTGACGTCGGCAGGCGGCAGGACCCCATGGAAACATTTCTAGCTAGCAGTCCCTGGCAAGGGACCACCCCCACGTCAGGTGACTGGCGTCAGACAACGTCGGTATAAAGGGGAGGTCCTGGATGCCTGCCTTCCAGTTCTTTCCACCACAGGCCCGGAAGGCCTGGATGAGAGAAAAGCAGATATTTCCTTCAATGGAAAAGGAGCTGAAAAAGCCTAGGGGATGGAGGGTGGGAAGTGTACTACTGCAGAAACCTCTCTCGAAGATCTACTGTGCTAAGTTCTTACATAACTGTACTATCTTACTGAGAGGGCTCTTGCAGTAGGTAATTACATATAGGACAGAATCCCAAGCAGTCTGGAACAAATGAAAGGCACCAGGAGGAGGAACTACTCCAAGATACAAAAAGCTTGCAGGCCTCAAGACAGGAGGCCTTGCAAGACCCTTCAACAAGCCTGCTCTACGGTGAGAGGCAATGTCCAAACTGTAATGTTTCGTAAGGTATGGACGGAAGTCAGGTGGCGGCAACACAGATGTCTGCTGCAGACACATTCTTGAAACAAGCTGCAGAGGCTGCTACTCCATGAGTGGAGTGACCTCTGACTTGACCCGGTAGGGTCTTGTTGTACTTGTCATAACAGAAAGTGATGCAATGAGACAACCACTTTGATAGGCATTGCTTGGAGACAGCATTGCCTTCTCTTTTGTGAGCAAAAGAGACGAACAACTGGTCAGTCTTTCTGAGATCCTTCGTCCTATCGGTGTAGTATCTCAGAATCCTGTGGACATCCATGGTATGGAGCAAGTATTCTCCCTGGTTGGAGTACTGCATGAAAAAGGCAGGTAACTCAATAGACTGATTTAAGGTAGACTCCGCTACCACTTTCGGAAGAAACTTAGGGTTCATGCGAAGAGCTACTCATTCTTTGTGAAAAATCAGATAGGGGACTTTACACATAAGGGCCTGGAGCTCAGAAATTCTGCTAGCAGAAGTAATGGCTACCAGGAAGAGCATCTTCCACGATAAAAACTTAAAGTCTGCAGAAGCTGCAGGTTCAAAAGGAGGAAGGGTAAGTTTCTCGAGAACAAAGTTCAAATCCCAAGGGGGAGCGGGAGTCCGAACAGGGGTCTGAGACGAAGGACCCCTCTGAGAAAGGTCTTGGATACTTCTAATTGGGCAAAGGCTTTATCAGCAAAAGGAACATGGTAGGCTGAAATAGCAGCCATGTGAACCTTCAAAGAGGAGTGACTTAGACCCAGGTCAAAAAGATGATGCAAATAATCCAGCAGAACAGCCACAGGACAGGAGAAAGGCTCCACATTCCTTGAGGCAGCCCAAATGGAAAATCGCTTCCATTTCATAGCGTAGGTGGACCTAGTGGAGGGTTTTCTAGCCTCCACCAGAATTTTGGCCACCTTAGGAGAGACGCCAAAATGAGATTGGGCTAGGTCTGCAGGAGCCATGCATGAAGTTGTAGAGACTTGAGTCCTGGATGGACCAGGGTCCCCTGATTCTGGGTCAGCAATCCTCGAGATAAAGGAAGAGGAAGAGGAGGAACCTCTGAGTATTGTTGTAGAAGAGAGAACCAGATTTGCCTGGGCCAGAAAGGAGCAATCAGAATAATTCTCGCTCCATCCAATGCAAGTTTCTGCAACACATGAGGGACCAGAGGAATTGGGGGAAAAGCATAGACGAATCTGTCCTTCCAGCTTAGAGACAGAGCGTCGCTCCAGAAAGCGCCTCGCTCTGGAGTGAACGAGCAAAAGGTGAGAAGTTTTGCGTTTTGGGAAGAGGCAAACAGGTCTACCTGTGGAGTCCCCCGAAGTTGGAAAATGCCATTTAGAACCTTTTGGTCCAATTCCCACTCATGTGGCAGAGCCGAGGGAACGACTTAACTTGTCTGCCAGGACATTGTCGACTCCTGGAACATGGATTGCCATGAGGTGAAGGTTGTGAAGTGTGACCCATTCCCAAACCCTCATTGCTTCCCTGCAGAGCGGGTAGGAATAAGTCCCTCCCTGCTTGTTGATGTACCACACCATGCACATGTTGTCCGTTTGGACGGCCAGGTGACCGGGAAGGATGTATTGGTAAAGGGCTTGGAGGGCATACAGAACTGCTCATAGCTCAAGCACATTGATGTGGAGAGCTAATTCCAGTCTGGACCATAAACCCTGGGTTCAGTGAGGACCCAGATGGGCTCCCCAACCTTTGACTGATGCGTCCATGGTCAGAGTCTGGGAGGGGGGAGGATGAAAGAAGGGGACCCCCGTAACAGGTTCTCTCGAACCATCCATCAATGCAAGTCTCTTATCATTGGTGAGGAGATCAGTACCAGATGATCTAGGTTGTCTACAAGTTGATCCCACTGAGAGCGGAGAGTCCACTGAGAAATTCTCATGTGGAGTCGCGCACGCGTAACCGTCGGGATGGCAGCCACCATCAGCCCCAAAAGACAGAGCACTGACCTCTCGAAACCTTCCTGCATTCTGAAAGTAAGGAAATCTGTGACTGGAGGGAGGCCCCCCTGTCCAAAGGCAGGAAGGCCTTGCAGACTGTCGTATCAAGGATTGCCCCGATGAACTGGAGACTCCGGGAAGGGTCCAGATGAGACTTGGAATGGTTGATGATGATACCCAGGCCAGAAAAAACCCACTGGGTGAGGGAGAGAAAATGCAGGAGTTCCTCCCTGGATGAGGCCGCCAGGAGCCAATCGTCCAGGTAGGGAAAAACCTGAACTCCCAAAGTACGCAGGTGGGCCGCTACCACCACCAGGCATTTGGTAAAGACTCGGGGAGCCGAGGAAAGACCAAATGGGAGTGCCTGGAATTGGTAATGGTCCCCCTGGAATGCAAACCTGAGATACTTTTGGTGCAAGGGGCGAATGGGAATGTGCAGATATGCATCCTGCATATCCAGTGCACAAAGCCATTGGCCCGGGGGCAAGAGGCCAAGAGGGTTTGAAGGGAGAGCATCCTGAACTTTTTGTATTCCACATAGAGGTTCAGGGAGCTGAGATCTCCCATCTTCTTTGGTACAAGGAAGAAATGGAAAATAGTAACCCGTCCCATGAAGGTGAGGGGGGACGGGTTCTATGGCCTGCTTCACGAGGAGAGCAGATATTTCTTCCTTGACCAAAGGAAGATGGTCTCTTGCATAAGAGGAGTTCAGAGGGGGGTGACGTGGAGGTTTCTGCAGAAACTCTATAGAGTGCCCCTCTGCTATGTTCTGAAGCACCCATGAATCTGATGTTATCCTCTCCCAACCCGGAAGGTGGAGGGAGAACCTCCCTCCTAATGGTTCTTCCGGAGAGTCCAGAGGCGGTGGGAGGGGGAAGGAGTCAGGTGGTGTAAGGCAGCGCCGCAGCTGGGGCACCCGCTGCTTTTTTGGGTGGCGGGGGCCTGGCAGCTGTGGGGGCCCGACGTTTAGTGGCCCGCCTTCCCTGGGGTTTCGCTTGAGGCTGGCTGCGTCTGCGAAAAGGATGGCACTGCGGGGGATGGGGACGGTACATGGAATCCACAGATTTAAGGGCTGTCCCCTTCTCCTGCAAGTCGGTGATGATGTCCTTGACATCACCACCGAAAAGCACCGAACCCCTGAAAGGTGCTTCTTGGATTGCTGACTGCACCTCCGGGACCAAACCTGACACTCGGAGCCAGGCGTGACGCCAAAGACTTAAGGTGAACATGGAGCTCCGCCCTGCCATGTCCACTGCATCGTAGGTCATCCTCAGAATGTGATGACTGGCCGAACAAGCAGACCAGACAAGATCAGATAATTCCTGCTTGACTTGGGAGTCAGGCAAGGAGTCAATCTTAGATTCCGCCTGGGTAAGGGACAGCCTTCTGGTAATCCCCCATATGTGCTACATAATTTAGGGCCCTGATCCCCAGTTTGGAAGAAGCATAGATCTTCCTTCCATACTGATCCAGAAGGCAAGATTCCTTATCCGGGAGAGACGAGCTCAAATGTTTTGAGTGTGCTGACCGCTGTGAGCTGTGCTAATCACAACCGAGTATGCACGGGGGTGAGAGTCTAGAAAGTCTACACCCTCCGGAGCCTGGTATAGCCTGTTGGACTTCTGAGGAAGTGGGGCTAAAGCCGACGGTTGTTTCCAAATAGTGGAAACAAGGTGGGCATGAGGCTCGATCCAGGGTGGCACTAGAGTAGGGGCATGAGGCAAGTCAAGATGTTCGGCGAGTTTAACCCACTGAGGATCTGGCTCTAAGGAACACCACTGATGGACTTCCTGGATCTTTCTGAGCAACTCCGTGAAGGAAGGATCCTCCAGAGGAGACTTTGGAGGAGTCCTTGACCGGGGCTTGGACGGAGAGTGAGGCTCGTCGTCTTTCTCGGAGCATCCGTCGGAGGAATCCGAGGAGTCCGAGAGAGAAGAAGAAGAAGAAGAATTTGAAGCAGAGTAATACTCCCTAACTCATCTAGGGGGAGGAATGGGTTCCTTGGGGGGGGACGTGTGTCCTGCCCCTCTCTGGATGCCGAGGGGAGAGCTCGGGAATCTGGAGGCGGAGAGGGAGAGTTCCATCTAGGGCGTACGGGAGCCAGAGGTGGCACCGTCACCGTGAGACAGCTCTCGACTTCCTTGGTGAGCTGAGCCTTGGCCTCAGCCCACCAGGAGGCCAGAGTCTCCTGAAGATCCACCGGCGGCCTGGGGGTGATGGAGGAGGAGGAGGGGGATAGTTGTACGGATTATATCCGTAAAGGGAGTATCCGTAACCCGGCTGTGGGAATACCGGAGCTGGGTAATGTGGCGTCAGGTACTGCGGCATCGGTGGAGTCGACGCCGGGTACTGCGGCGCAGGATACTGCGGACCCGGGTAAACTGGCGTCGGATAGGACGGCGGATACCCAGGTACCGGGGGAGCTGCTGGAGCAGACAGCCCAGTAGGGAACTCCGTTGGCAGATCAACCGTGATAGGCCCGTGGGGTGGAGGGCCCGATGGGAGAGGAATATCCCCCGCCGGCGGCGGAGGGACCGGTGTCGGAACTGGTGTCGGCGGGGCCGGCGTCGGTGGAGCCGGTGTCGGGGCTGACGTCAGATCCGGTTCTGTAGGCGCAGGGTCTGACGGCGGAAAAACCTCCCGAGCCTCGCCTGGGGATGGAGGAGAGAAGTCCCCAGGGTCCGGCAGGGGGGACTCGGGCTCCCTGGAAGGCAGCGAAGGCTGCGGGGAACCTGGGATGACAGATGATGGAGAGTCTGTCATTGGCTCCAATGCCCGGCGCACGTCAGAGGAGCCGATGTGCAACTTAGGGGCCGAATCCCGGCGGACATCAGAGGAGCCGCCATCCGACTTAGGGGGTCCCTCATCAGAGGCGGGCCGAGGGTGGGAAGCGGCCCGGTCTGAGGGGGACGCTGCCGTGCGCCACCCCGAAGGGTCAGGTGTCTTAGCGGCCTTCTCCCTGCGGACGTCGAAGGAGCCAACGTCCAACTTATGGGAGGTGCCCACACCAGTAGGCCACAAGCCTGTGGCAGTACTGGGGGCAGAAGCTCCTTTGCCCGGAGGCACCAAGGGCGGAATACGAACCCAACGGTGGGCCGGCGCCTCCTCCAAAGCTTTGGAGGCTGCCATCGGCGATCCCCGGAGGGGACGTTACCTTAGCCACGGCTCCAGCCGGAGTCGTGGAAGAGGAGGCCTTCTCCCAGTGCCTTTCTTTGTCCCGCTTCTTGTGTCCTTCTGGGGAGGTCGACGCCTGCCTAAGCTTCTTCAACTCCTTCTCCATTGCAGACATCTTCTTTTTAAGGAGATGGACTTCCAAAGACTGCTGGCGTCGTCTGCGGGTGACTGCGTTGAAATGCAGGCAATGCGGGCACTTGTCAACCATGTGGTCAGGGCCTAAACAAAAAATGCAGAGGGAGTGACCGTCTTTGTGAGGCAGTTGGGTGCAGCACAAGTCACACTTATTTTTTGAAGGGGACGACATAAACCGACGTTCACCTGACGAATAAATTGCAAAATACTGATACTTTCGGTAAAAAACCGACGAAGCAACAGGGCTGAGCACGAACTTCACTGCGAAGGTGCTGCACGAGCTGACGGCGGGAAAGAATGGGAAGGCAGGCATCCGGGACCGCCCCTTTATACCAACGTCGTCTGACGCCAGTCACCTGATGTGGGGGCGGTCCCTCGCCAGGGACTGCTAGCTAGAAATTTTTCCTTGAGTCCTGCTGCCTGCCGACGTCAGTCCTATATGTAATTACCTACCGCAAGAGCCCTCTCAAAGTAAGATCGGCAGTTACAATTTTGGTAGTTCAGTAAAGCTGCTAGCTTTGGGGGGAAACTGCATACATTCAATTTGTCACAGTATTGGTTGTGGTGTGGCTGCCTTTCCCTAGCTGTTGGTGTTCAGAGGGTGGTGAGGTGAAGAAAATCAGGATAGAGTAAGGGAGGACATTATTTTTGGGCAGTCAATAGAGCAGTGTGGGGTTTGTGATTCTTGTGGGGAGGGAGGGATTTGCTTCCTGTTCTGCGGTCTCCTGTGTGCCTGTACTTAATCCAGTGATGTTGTTGTTCAATAGCATCACTGTCACAAACACATATTGACCAAACAGGAAACACGAAATTATCCTGCCATTGTATAATAAATAATATAAAGTAAAGGGGAATGACTGGGAAAGTCAGATTTATTATACTATAAGAGTAAATACTTGAAATTTTTTGTAGTTTGATGATATCTCACAACAGTAAAAGGAATGATTCACAATTTTTGTGCACCATTTCATCAAAACTTTACACCTTTTGTGTTTTGACACCTAAAAATAGAAACATTTCGAACTATTTTTTTTTTCTACTAGATAATTTTTGTCAGATCGCCAAACATTCATTTTCAGGTAAAATTTTTGATATATTGATTTGGCATAAAGTGTATGATGGAATACGGTTGTTTATGGAAAGCCATACATCACAAAAGTAAAAAAAAAAAAAACAAATGTTCTGCTGCAATGATGTTGTCCTCAAATTACATGTTGGGAAAAGTGTCTTTTAATTTTTTTTCACAATCACCATATACTATGTATAACACTGTATGAGTAACCTTACACTACCTGGCAATATAGAGGATAATGTATGGTCTTTGGTTAATAACCACACTGACTGTTGTGAGCAACTGTTTTGTTAGAATACTGATTGTTGTGAGAATTCCATTTTGTTATACCATTGACATGATATACTCAAAGAAGGGCTAACAACAGAGTGATGTCATAACAATGGCATAACATGGTTGTAATCTGCTTGATCTCAGTTAATAACAAGGGCTCCCCATATATTATAAATAAATATGGCATTAACTTGCAAAAAATACTTATTAAATATTCCTGGAGAATCTTCTTCCGGAATTTCTTAGCACCATGCCATACGTCGAATGAATGTTTGATTTCACTGTATTCTTTACCTATAAATATAAACAGTATTCATAATGGACCAAACTTAATATATTTATCAAGAATATATGAATAGTGGAAAAACTGTCACTGCGATTTATGCATCATGGGCCTGATTCACTGACGAAGCATAGGGTATGTGCGAAATGCACATACCCTGCCCACGGAGCTGCACACCCACAGACAGGTGCTCCGGTACAGGCATTCACAAATGCTGGCCACCTGTTCATGGCCCCACCCTCTGGCATGCAGGTCTGTGCAGGATGGATGCGGGCAGAGTCACTGACGCAGCCGGGCATCCAACTGGATGCCCGGCATGGGGCCACCAGTGGATCCCTTGTGCAGTGGGGTGTGTGTTGGTAGTGCACCCCATGGACGTCTGAGGGCTGGTGGCCATGGTGGGTGGCAGGGGTGCAATGCTGCTGGCCCTTGCCATTGGCACCGATGTGGTGCCCTGTGATGGAGGGGAGGGAGACATGCCTGCCAACAGGGGGTGGAGGGACACAGTCTCCAGTAGTGGGGAGGGGTGCTGGCATGCGGTGCCACTGGGGTAGGCAGGTGGCAACCATGCCCATTGCCCCTGTGAGGGGTAGGGGTGACATGGGTGTTGAGGGTGCACCACACACTGCTGTATGCAGGGGTGGGTGGTGGCAGGCACCCATGACCTGTGGCCCTGGTGCTTTGGTGGGCTGCTCGCCCAGTCCTAAAGAGTGTGCATATGGTGTGTAGGGAGTTTACAACTGGGTCTCCCTGGTATACCCCGTGACCCCCTATGCATCCCCATGGCCAGCTCTATGCACCTTAGTGCATGGCACGTAGTGCCGGCCCGCCCCTCGCCCGCCCCCAGTGCATTGCTCATTGTGCGGCCTGGGGACTGGAGGTGTATTTCCTGTATGCCCCCCCTTCATGCATCCAGCGCAGGGGTGCAGTTGGTGCTGGGTGGCTACTTGCTCCAGATACACACATGTAGCCACTCCACACCATTTATGCATAGGGCCCCATATGGGTAATTTGTATATGCACATCTGTTACTACTTCTTGAATGTGAATATCACTGTCTAGTAGGAATTCTAGAGACTTCTTAAAAGTGACTGTTTCCATGTTTGTGGATTTCAATCCAGTCTGATGTTTGTCTACAACAGTCAGTGAAATTATTTTCGTCATGTCCAATTCCATGGTTGTAGAAGTGCAATACTCTGCTGAGTGCCCTGGACTATCCATCCTCCCATCACCTACATTAACATGTGTGACAAAATAAATGTCCTTATTCGGTACATCAGAAGCAGATTAAATACTCTCACAAATAGCTGGGAAAATAATGAAATTGAAATAGCATATTAATGGTTACCATGAAATAAAGTGCAGCGGTAGGGTTACCGCTCGTGGTGCCAGTGACCCGAGTTCAGGAACGGACTCGGGGAACTGGAGGAAACCCGGAGGGGAGGATCGGCGCCCAGAGGCTGCCTCCTTCTCCAGGTGGGTGGGATGTGGGTCCCGCTATGTTACTGACACCTGGGTGACCACAGGTGGTGGTGCAGTGATGACTACATGTAACGGGAGGAGGGCGTCTGCGGGGCGAAGTGTTATGCGCTGCCAGCGTGCGTTGCTCCTAAACTCTCCTAGTGGCAGATGTCCTAGGGCGGATGGGCGGAAAAGGAAAATACCTCCGTACTCCCTTGTAGACAGAGCTTCAGGCCCTGATCCCAGGGCCCTGCCAGCATGGATGACAGATCCTCGGCGAAACCGAGTCGCTAGCAGTGGAAGGAACCATGCCTCGTACCCGCCTGGGGGTCAAACCAAGGCAGCGTGGGGGGATGACTGCACCTGATGCCGACAGACGAGCAGGGACGCACAAGGCCATAGGAGACTCCTGAAGGTGAGGAAGCGCTGGGGTGAGAAGGGGGTGTAAAAAGAAAGTATAAAAAAAAAAAAAGTCATGCAGATTGTAAAATACATTCAACCATATACAACAAAGCTGTGTTTCACTCAAGTGATCCATATGACGGCATATGATCATCAAGAGTGAAGGACACATATTCTTAAGCAGTAAGGCATGACCCTGGGTTTGATTAACAGTATGATAATCACCCCTAGGGGTGTTATGGGGCACGAGGCACAACTGAGTGCCATATTACTGTTAGGGTGTAATAAACCAACCGTTAATCTAACCCCTGGTCATGGCTTCTTGCTATTATACAAAAAGTATTCCAAAAGAAAATTGTAAAAAGAATATTTTTTTAATGTTTTCCAAATTTATTATAGTTTTTGAATAAAACAGTTCTTCCATCAACAGTTTAAGAAAGCTGGTTCAAAATAAGAATGCATAATTCCAGTCATTAAACAGTGCTAGAGAATGAAATGCTGACAAAAAGAATTCATGTGAATTGGTGTTCAGGCTGTTCATGACAGTGTACCAGGGATTAATGTGAGGCTGTTGGAATCCTAACAGCATATTATATTGCAGCATTTATGAGTGCCTTATATAATGTGAATTCATTTCACCCTGTTATATAAAAATAAATGCTCACCATCAAAGCTGACGTATTGGGTTGAGGTGATCAACTAGTCTGGGGGTGAGGCATAGGGTGGTGGAAAGGGGCAACGAGTGTGTTAGCCATCATCCAACCACCAACTTTTTTTTTTCAGTCCGAAGATGGTAGTGTGGTGTTGGTCACCAATGGTAGAGTGACACATGCTCTCACACATGGCAAGCCAGGCAGTCACCCCATTTCTGCCCATCCTAATGGCAGCGTCATTGTGCCAGCCACTAGCCTCTGACATGGGCCAGATTAACACTGCCTGCTGTATCCCATACCCTAGGAGGAGGATGAGAGCTGCTTGGTTGATATGCAATCATCCTCCACCCCAGACAGCCACCGATGTCAAACTGACAACAAAAACAGGTGTTGCTACCGTGGCAGGAGGAAAGGCATGGATATCTTAGCTATCCATGCAAAAGAGCGATATTGAAAAAAAATACTGGATATTTAAACTTTGATTGTTCATTGCACAGAGCATAACAACCATTCGAAATGTGAAAACAATTTTGAGTTAACACAACTGTTTAAAATGTGCACTATTGTGTTTTTGAACAGACAGTAACCTCTCAGGACAAAGGTCAGCATTAAGAATACTGGATGGGCAACTATATACAACCAATGTGTTTAGCCACTGAGAGGTTCTGATTCCTTCTGACCTAAAGAGCCAAGCTTGACAGGTCTGTGAGAATCAAAACCCCAGAGGTGGCAGAACACACTGGTTATGCATCAAGTTGCTCATTCATTTTTAATGTTGCTTGCACGCATGTGCAAGAAACATAGTGCCATCATTGGAGATTTCGGAGGTGTGTCACCTCCTCCTCCAATTCAGTCAGTGTGCTGGCAGGCGCAGCCTGTAAAAGCCAATGCATTTTGGAGCTGTCTGTGACACGCTCCAAAATGCAATGTAACACAGTTGAAAGGGAGCACGCTTCAGTGAGCACCGATAAGAGGCTGCTCACGCGCAGCTCCCCCCACACGCAGGCGTGGCGCCCCGCCACCGCACTGTATAGCCGACGGGTGCCCAATCCCCACCGGCTGAGCTGCATCCCTCCTCCCAGGGTGCCACGCTGGGAGCCCACCCCAGCGTGGCAAGCAGTCCTATGGCTGACGGGGTGCCTCAATCCCCCGCCGGCTGAGTGCCCTCCAATATCCTTGTACCACGCTGGAGAGCCCACTCCAGTGTGGCAAACGCCCCACGACGTCTTTTTTTTGAAACCTGTAAACGAAAACAGTCCTGCGGCGTGATCTCCCAGCCCCCCACAACCCGCACCCACCACTGCGCACCCAGCCTCCCACACCCCCACCCCATACTTACCTCCGGACTCCGGCGCGACGATCTTCGGTGGACCGGGAACACGTCTGCACTCTTCAAAGCCGACCGCAAACTGAGGAAATGCCGGTAAGCTGTATAATGGGCTAGATAGGGGTTTCAACTTTGTTGCATATCTCAGGCATTTTAGGGAATTTTTGCACCAAATATTCAACATCGGGTTTTGGGACCCCTTCTCATGAATGATGTCACTGTCATGGCGTTATTCGGGCCTGAAGGGTGATTTCACGCAGTGACTGTGAAATCACCCTTTGGGCCTGAATACTGCCATGACAGTGACATCATTCATGAGAAGGGGTCCCAAAAACCCCATGTTGAAAATTTGGTGCCAAAATTCCAAAAAATGACTGTTTTTCGAGCATGCGTTGCGCAGTTCCTATGCAGGCTCGTAAGTTCGAGAAATTTCAATATTTTCACTCCAGATTTTCAACATTGCCATTTAATACACCTTCTTATGAGTAGTACAGCTGTCATTTTTCACATCTCACCCAAAATGTGTTTCCGCCCATATAGTGCAGAATGCAGTCGGTATGCGAAATCAATGTGCAGGATGAATTAAGAAAATCACAGTGATACTGTTCATGAGCAGAGGTCTTAAAATGGCAATGTTGAAAATTTGGTGAAAAATTCTAAAAATGACTGTTTCTGATGACGCGTTGAGCAGTTCTTACGCATGCCTTTCGTAAGTTTGCGAATTTTCAATATTTTCACTCCAGATTTTCAACATTGGCATTTTATCACACCTCCTCATGAGCAGTACAGCTGTCATTTTCACATCCTGCCCAAAACATGTTTCTGCCATGTGGCGCACAATGGCGCGGTCGTTGTGCGAACTCAGTGTATGGGACACATTAAGAAAATCACAGTGCCACTGTTCAGAGCAGAGATCTTAAAATGGCAATGTTGAAAATTTGGTGAAAGAATTCCTAAAATGACTGTTTACGAGTGTGTGCACACTTCCCATGCCTTCGTAGGTTTGCGAATTTTCAATATTTCCACTCCAGATTTTCAACATTGCCATTTTACTACACTCCTCATGAGCAGTACAGCTGTCATTTTACATCCTGTCCAAAGCGTTCCATATGTAGCGTACAATGGCGCAGTCGGTGTACAAACTCAATGTATGGGACACATTAACAAAATCACAGTGACACTGTTCATGAGCAGAGGTCTTAAAATGGCTATGTTGAAAATTTGGTGAAAAATTCCTAAAAATGACTGTTTTACGAGCGTGCATTGAGCAGTTCCTAGGCACGCTCATAAGTTCTCAAATTTTCAATATTTGCACTCCAATGACTTCCAAATACCTAAACAGCACATAGAAGCAAGCAACATTCGGCATTGACAAATGCTTGTTTTCAATAGTGTATAGCATTATGTGAAATGTGTGTAGTGTGTTTTTTTTCTCTTTCTCAAAGAATCTGACTTGTGCTGATTCTATAGGTATTAGAATGCTGTTCTACCACAGTAGAGTACAGTCACATTCCATGAACTTTTAACTGTAGCTCAATAACTTTTGGTAAAGGATGGATTTCTGTACAGAACGAACATGTAATTGTTACGTGAACTGAATCCTTTCTAAAAATAATCATGAAATTTAGTGCAAGCTGTGATTATATGCATACCTATTATAAACTAGTTCCACCATATCCTCTTTGCATTTCTTGGGTGATCTGTGGTCTGAAATGCTAGTGTATGATGTGTTGTATACTGTCTCATTTGTAAGTCTACAAGGGAAATTACAGATCATGAATATATCCTGTTCTGACTGCACAATGTGTAACAAACAATGGGGAATGTAATGAGAAAAAATTAGCCCACATATGTAATGCTCATGCAGGCTGACTATACGCCATTTACTTGCCTGCATCTTTAGAGCCATACGTGCTGTGCAAGATATAACACATTTGAATGGACCCTTGCAGAAATAATTGTATGAAATGTTTTCACGCTGCACACAAAAAACTACCCAAGTGATATGCGTGCTGCAAGTATGATTTACATGTTAAACTAGAACCGATTGCATGCATATGGCATGCATGCAGAAAGCAAGTGTGGAAACCATGATTTTTATGTTAAATTAGGACAGACTGCATGCATGTGGTTGACCCCCCCCGAGATCAAGCGGAGGTCGTGAGGGCTTCAACAAGCTCTCCCCCACAGCCAGGAGCAACCAAAACTGCCCAGCTGACCCCCCTGTGGACAACGGAGGTTATGAGGGCTTCAACAAGCTCTCCCCCACAGTCAGAAGCCACTGATAACTGCCCAGCTGACCCCCCAAGGGCAACGGAGGTCGTGAGGGCTTCAACAAGCTCTCCCCCACAGCCAGGAGCCACCGATAACTGCCCATCCAACCCCCCAAGGACAATGGAGGTTGTGAGGGCTTCAACAAGCTTTCCCCACAGCCAGAAGCCACCGATAACTGCTCAGTCGACCCCCCTGAGGACAATGGAGGTCGTGAGGGCTTCAACAAGCTCTCCCCCACAGCCAGGAGCCACTGATAACTGCCCAGCCAACCACCCCAAGGACAACAGAGGTTGTGAGGGCTTCAACAAGCTCTCCCCCACAACCAAGAGCTGCCGATAACTGCCCAGGTACGCAGTTTTTACACTGGGTACAGCTCATCTGACCACGACCGTTGTTGCAAAGCGCAGGAGAGGATTGCCCTGCCAAATGCTACGCATTCGGCTCCCCACCTCCCCACCACCACCCTTGGTCGGCTTTCACATAAATAGGCACAGTCGGATCACATGAACATGAAATTAACCTATCAGCCCACTTCCCCAGCAGCAGCTTATACCAGCTCACCACTAGTGGCCACTCTTCTCAACCACTTATACCTCACCATCCCTATAGTAAATATGTTCCCACTTCTTCTGATGACTGTCCTCATTACATCTATGATTCCCCTACTGGCTCTCCTACCCCCCCCCCCGAGGAATTTACACTGGACGGCAGCATTGCTGCCAATCATCCTGTAATTACATGGTATGACCTCAAATTGCTCACACACATGCCCCCCATGTTACGCGACCCCACATGCACTTACTCTCTCCCAGCGCTATTAACCAGCCCCATGCACACAACTCTAGCTGTACTGGTACTCTGTTTCCCCTTAGGCCATAGCCCCCTACTCTTCCTGTTAGCATTCAACCTGGTACCCATCTTCTTGTCACCATGTTAACCCACCTCATATGCACCCTCCCAGTCCCTATCACTCATGACAATAAACCCTCTAATTCCCAGTCTATATGCCCCTCACCTAAACTACTCAGGCTAGCTCTTCTGTGGCATGCTGTCCTCCTAATGCTGCTATCAGGTAATATACACCCCAACCCTGGGCCACCCCCCACTACTGTCTCATCTAACAGCAAACATGGAAGCCTCCTGCTGGCTACTCTTAATATCTGCAGCCTCTCAAAAAAAACTCATCCCCCTTCAGGGCTGGATTGCCTAGCACTCACCCGATGTCCTAGTTCTATCTGAGACCTGGCTGTCAGATAGAATATCCAATGAAGCAGTCTCCCTCAGTGACTACACCATCTACCAAGCGGACAGGATTAGCAAGAGGGGAGGCGGCTGTGTCATCTATGCAAGATCCTCCCTTAACTCCCTAGAGGTCCATACACCGCCACCAATGCATGGAGCCCAGACCCTAACAGTCAAGCTCAGCCTGGGCCTCCCAGGTAAAACCATCTACATTATAGCGGTTTATATTCCCCCTAGCAACCAAAAGCTCACATCGATTCATTACTCGACAGTATCTCCCATCTCCCTCCTAGGAGTGAAGTTGTCTTACTGGGAGATTTCAATGTCAATTGGTTATCATCTGCCTCATCCCCCAGCAAAGACTCAGCCCTTGCTTATGACCTCACCCAGGCCATCAACTCCCCAGCCAGACTGGACTCCAGAACAGGGACCTCAACCTTTATAGACCTCATCTTCACCAACAGGCCTAAGAATATCTCTCAAGTCACTGTGCTCCCTAACTCGATTTGTGACCATTCCCCTGTGACCTGCCTGTGGTCCACTAAAATCCTCCCTGCGCCCCCAAAGTCACTGTACATAAACAACTTAAAAAAGGAACCCTAGCGCATTTCAAATCTCACCTAGCCTCCTGTGACTGGTTCCCTATTCACACTGCACAGTTGGTGGACGCGGCACTCACCTACTTTATAGCCATCTTCAATAAGGCCTGTGACATATTCCCACCCTTCTCCAAACAAGTAGTAAAAACTAGAAGCACCCCTTGGATATCCCAATCACTACTTGACCAATTGCACCAGAAGGATAACCTATGGCATAAGGCCCTAGACTCATAGCTCCCGCAGGATAGGCAACTTTACAGAAAGGCCCGCAACAAATGCACATGGGCCACCCAGTAAGCCAAAGCTGTGTACTATAAACAAACCCTCACCTCCTCCTGGGGCTCTGGGAAAACATTCTGGAGCAATATCAAGGAACTCTGTGGGAAATCTCTTTCCCCACCCCTGCTCAGCTCACAGTAAACAGGGCCACCACCCAAGACCCTAATGCTATCGCTGATGCCCTCAACGCCTCCTTCTCAGACCTCTCTCATATTCTCCCACCAAACTTCTTTGACCCAACCACCCACCCCCCTCCACCACCTCGGCTACCAGCAACTCTACACCCTTTCGACTAAGAGTCATCTCCTGTAATGAGGCAAAATGCTATCTCACCAAAGCCCTGGTGAACTCTCATTATAGCAGTGACTCCCTGGACCGCAAACTCATTCGGCTGTCCCTGGATGTGACACTACCTCATCTCACCAAAATTCTCAACCTGTTCTTATGCCTTAGCCAATTCCCATCGACTTGGAAGAGAGCAGTAATTACCCCTATTTTGAGTAGTGGTGACCCCACCACCACAAGCAACTACTGACCTATATAAATCCTACCACTCCTCTCTAAGGCCCTTGAAAAAATCTTATCGGATCAGCTTACTGACTACCTAACCAAACACGACCTACTCTGCCAAGAATAGCATGGTTTCCAGAGGGGCCACAGCACCGCCACCACCCTCACTGCACTCATTACTTTCAGTCATGAGGCCCTAGAACAAGGCTCCATGGCTGGGGCTATCTACGTAGATCTGACCAAGGCATTTGATATAGTCAGTCATGAGCTACTACTCCATGCCCTTCCATCCCTTAACTTTGCACCAGAGGTCACCACCTGGTTCAAAGACTACCTCTCAGGACGGACACAACAAGTCAAAATTAATACAACTCTCTCCGCATGCAAACCGGTTTGCACTGGTGGCCCGCAAGGGTCCATACTTGGCCCCCTACTCTTCACCCTCTTTTTAAACTCCCTCCTTAAATCTTGCAGTGGTCACTTGCTGCTTTATGCTGATGACGCAGTAGTTTTTTGGAAACACCTTCATCCTAATTCCCTTCAACTAGCCCTGCAGGGCTACTTTAGGGAGCTAGAATCCTGCTTCTCTGAACACCGTCTTATAATCAACTACAAGAAAACGAAGTCCATGATCTTTACACACCACCAAAGCCCCCACTGTCACGTGCCTCTAGTTGTAAAAAACACACATGGCTCTGCGCTGGAGCAGGTTTCATGTTTTAAATATCTCAGAGTCACATTAGACACTTCCCTCTCCTACCATACTCACATACAACGTGTCTCCTCCTCTATCAACACTAGATTGGGGATCCTTTACAGGCATAAGCACTGCTTACCCTGCCCAGGCCATGTATCTTGCTGTGTCCTCATCTATCCTATCCTTGGTGGACTATGGAATAGTCATTTATGGATCAGCTGATCAAACTGCCCTATGCAGCATCAACCTCCCCCTTAACAAAGCTTACTGACTAGTCTCAGAATGTGACAGGTTAACATACACATGTGAGCTTTATAAACATACTGGTTGGCTAAACTTCCAAGTCAGGCTTAAGTACTACCCCTGCCTCCTTGCCAAAAAGATACAACTTCAGCAAGCCCCTATTGGCCTCCATCCGATTATCTCACGCAGCCCCCCATAGGTGGACACAAAGGCTCACAGCTAACACTATCCTCCTAGTCCCTCACTGTAGAACATCACTTGGACAAAGATTCTTCCACTATCGGGCCCTCTATGGCTGAAAAGCCTACCATCCTCCATCTCCTTGACCCATAGTCTCAACCTATTTAAGTCAGGTCTCAAAACCCTACTCCTTGACTCAACAACCTGTGATTGTAATTAACCCCACACTCACTCTATCTATCTCCACGCCCTGAACCCCATTCCAGTGACAACTATTACGCAGGAGCCTACTCTATCTCTGTAATTATCCTGTTACAATTGGTTAATTAGCTGCAAGCCCCTCCTATATCTCCCTTACATTCCTTATCCCCCTGTCCAGATATTTCACTCCGGGTCCCTCAAGATCCTACGATACTGCATCCTGTCCTATACCTGATCAGGAACCTTCTGTTTGCTCCCAGTTGATGTAACCATCTAAGTAAGCTTAAGCCAGGACTGCATAACCTTCTACTGTTACTTTATTACTGTATGCGTATTTTTATTAGTGTGTGCGTATTTTTATTATTTTATTACTGTATGTGTATTTCTATTTGCGCTTTACTCTATACCTTTACTTTGATCTGATGTGGAGCCTTTGCAAAAGAGTCTATGACTCAAATGACTTTAATTCTGATTCTATTCAATAAATAAATAAATGTGTGCAAAAGCAAGTGGTCACTGATAGCTGCACACGTAAAAGTTAAGTGACTTGCTCATGATCACACCCTACACAAGTGGGGGTTGATGAGAATCAAACCCAGGTCTTCATGCCTTCAAGTCTCCTGGCTTGCAGTTCAGTGCCTTTAACCACTAAGCCATACTGTCTGTACACATATGGCTTGCTTGTATTTCAATACATACTGTAATCTGAATACATCTCCACGCATGCAGCATGCTTGCAGCCACTGTTATGCTTTTCAGTTTTCTTCTCTCTCTCATCTCAGTTTCACAGTTGAACTGTAGCATACATACCAATTGAAACACTTGTGGTTTTTCCCACCCCCCCAATACATAAACTTACCCACAAAACCACTTAATTACTTCTGTCTGGCCTGTACGCCTACTATTCTCTCTCCATAGTTTTGATTACTTCCACGCAAACAGACTTTAAAGTGCAGATGCAAAAGTAGCAATAACTCAACACACAACCACATGGCCAGTCCCACCCCATGCACACACAATGTAGCAGGTATGGCCATGCTGTTACAGACAACCCACCAAGTTTAGATATAAGTCAAATTTCTCTTACTTGAATACTGGGGTGCCAGAGGCAGGAGTCTTTAACAGATGATGGCCATGGGTCAGAGTTCTGGGATGTACCCCCTTGAAATGAATGGAGTTATTTTTTATTACTATCTTATACATTGTGATGGTGAGTTGGAGAATAATGAAGGCCACTGTTCTACTAACAAGGCCCACGTTAGACAAGCGGTGGCCTTTATTAATCTCCAACTCTCTTTTAATAATGTATAAAATAGTAATAAAAAAAATATCCCTATTCATTTCCATGGAGCACACCCCTGCAGTCTCCTTTGTCCTTTATCATAATGTGCCTGAGCATGGGGATGTAAAGGTCAGCTTCACATGGGGGGGGGAATAAGCCTGACTATAGTGGGGCTTTAATAGTCTGCGCATTCCATACTGCTCAACTGTCCGTGAATGCAAGGGACTGAGCTAGAATGTATGTACCATCTCCAAAAGGTACACTTTAATTGTTTTGACTGAAAAGTTATATAAAAATCAGGAAAAATTCAAATGTATAAGATTCATCTGTATTTACCCAGGAGCAGAACATCTGATTTGGGCTTAAATTCACCCCGTTGCTAACTATTTTTTTTTCCTGGCTGACTGTCTGCCACACACACACCCCCACCCCCCAAAAAATAACTTTCTTCCAATTTTTCTCTCCAACTCCATTTCATTCAATACCTATCCCCTATGGGTCATGAGGCTGCCCAAGGGTGAATAAATGTGAAAAACACATCAATATTTCAGTCATTCCTCCTTCCCCAATCCCCCTGTAAAAACAATTATTTACTTTTACTTACCCAGCCATATGGCCAGAGCCTGCAATCAGGCACAGTGTGTAACCAACCCAGTTTTCAGACTGCTCCTCCTTTCTTCTTCTGCCAGAAGATGGATGCTAGAACCATCCATCACAGGTCCCCAACATGATCTTCGACCACGTCACCTCACCAGCTGAATCCACCCAACCTGGGTTGCTTGCTTCTTGCTTAGCTGCTGACACATTGTACTGTTTAAGATTTATGAAGGTTGACCACACTGCTGTCACTGCTGATACTAGGGAAAACCAAAAAAGCAGCTCCACACTGGAGCTGTGCAAGCCCAAATCAGTCTCAGTCAAATCCAAAAAAAGGGCAGCACCAGCATCCGTCTCAATTTATGAAAACAACATTTATTGTATTACATGCCTGTAAAGAAGCAGTGGCAATAAAGGCAGACTCACAAGCCCCGACCGGTTTCGTGCATACGCACTTCCTCAGGGAGGCTGACATAAACACAATCCCTGCTTAAATACCCCCCACATCACATATGTTAACAATTATACAATCATCACATTCCAAGTGAACATCAACTTCCAACACATATAAGTAAAAACATTATGCATCACTAAAAATTCCTATCTGGATATGTATCTCATACAAAACATTCTGAATTCTTTAAAACATTTATGTAGAATAAGGAAATATGTGTTCTAATTAACTCGCAGTGAATTCAAAACATAAGACATCCAATAATTAATATAAATCGAATCAAATCTCATAATTTTATAAAAACATTTGTTTTTCTCATAAGAATTAAATATAATACTCAACCCACTCCAAAATTTATGAAAGATGGGTCACGACCGAAGGTCAAAGGGTCACCTACTAATATGCTCAGACCTAAAACTTTTATATAATGTTATCATTTTAGTCAGCATATAAATTATTCAGAATAGAAACCCCTTATCATTATTTATCAGACCCAAAATATCATTACTCCGTAATTTCCGATTTCTTATATGTAGGAGGTCAACAAGGTCAACATAATATGCTCATCTACAATAGACATCATATATAATCTTTCCTTAGTCATCTTTAAAGAATCAAAAAACAAAAAACAAATCCCAGATTTTAACTACAAATAAACCAATAACAACCCGAAGGTCATAAAGGTCAATTACTAGTATGCACATTAAATTTTTTATATCATTTCTTCTATATTTCACTGATATCTCATACAAAGTTATTAAAATATAAAGACACATAGTTAGAATATTGGGATTGATTTTTTTGACTCCTTTTAGAGATGACTAAAGAAATATTACACATGATGTGTTTAGAAGATGAGCATGTTATGTTGACCTTGTTGACCTTCTGTATTTTGATTTCTAGATGTTTTTTGATCTTGAATTAATTATAGGTCAGCTAAGATATAACTTCCTCAGTCTCAATTGTGCAGCTAGCCCCTCACCTTGCCACTGCCAACTCCCCTCCTCACTTCATAATTAACCCCCCTCTTGTTCTGTCCCATCCCCTCTTAAAGCCATATACCATACTACAGGCTTTTACCTCCTCGGGCAGAGCATTCCACCTGTCCACCACTCTCTATGTGAAATACTGTCTCCTGACTTCTCTCCTGAATCTTCCCCCCAATCTCATCTGGTGCCCCCTCATATACCTCCCACTTCTGATCTGGAAAATCCCTTCTGTACTAGTCTTGTTTATCCCCTTAGGTTTTAAAGGTTTTGTTCATGTCACCCTAACCCTCCTCTCCATCAAGGAATGCAAGTTCAGCTCAGCCAGTCTCCCCTCATAAGAGCATCTCTAATCCCTGGATCATCTTTGTTGCCCAATGTTGTACACCCTTCAGCAATCTGATGTCCTTCTTCAGGAACTGGTGCCAGAACTGCATGCAGTATTCCAGGTGCGGACTGACCAGTGACCTGTAGAGGGTCAGGATCACCTCCCTGTTTCTGAAGAGATTCCCCTAGCTATGCAACCCAGCATTCTGTTGGCTTTCATTGCCACCTTTCTGCACTGAACTGAATTATTCATACTCCCCGTTATGAGCACCCCTAGATCCTTCTCCTCCCTGGTACATTCCAGTCCTCCCAGATGATAGCTCCTCCCATTGTTCTTCACCCCCAAAGTGCAAAACCTTGCACTTTTTGGCTTTAAACCCCAACTGCCATGCTTCTGACCATTCCTGTAGCCTGGTCAGGTTCCCTGCAGCCCTCTCCACCATTTCATATTATCCACCACATCTTTTTTTTAATCCCATGTACTACTCAACTACTCTTCCCCCTTGTGTTTTCAATGCCAGCAGAGGAATCATTTGAGCTTTGCTCTTCAGGTAATCTGCTGTCATATAAAACACTCAGGTGAAGAATAGCCTTGTAGTGCATGGGACACCATACACTATCCTATATTTATACAATAGGGGTGAGCTGATATGCAGTTAGATAAAAACATGTATTTCTCACCCCAGTTGCATAAACAGCCTGATGGCCTATACATTTATACACACACTCCCTACATCACTAGCTGATATTGCCACTGTGCATACATCAGAGCTCGATAGCAACACAAACCTTTAACACCTGCACCACATTCACCCAGCATAAAAGGTAATTACACACAGCTGTTGGAAGCATGAGAAACATACCTTTTCTCTAAGCATCTCATGCAGTTATAACCAAGCAAATGGTAACCACTTCATGTGCATGATGGCAATAAAACTTACCCAAAGAAGCAGCACTGAAGGAAAAACAGAAGGCTAAAAACTAAAACACTCCTGTGATTGTAGCCAGACCAACAGACACTATCTGATGAAGTAAACTGGAAAAACACATGTCCACAAAATAAACCTTACAGAAACCACTAGAAACACACTGAAAAAATAAAGAATAAATCTTAACAAAATAAATGATGTCCCAGTCCTAAAAATATCCATTAGGCAGTCCTCCGTGAACACTCCCATTCTGTCAAACCCCACTCCACAACTGACACGCATCCAATAGAAACACATGCTCTACCTCATTTCCCAATAAGTACACAGAACACCACAACCAATCATATCATAGCAACCAGAGCTCCCCACAGCAATATACATTCAAAACACTCCCATTCACAAAGGCACCCAATCAAAAACTACGCATACAACCCATTGACAAATACCACACTGATACCAGAAAAGCAGTCGACTGACACCTTGATTTAATTCCTCCTAAAAGAAAAAACACTAGAACACCATAAAATACACATTAGAAAACCACAAGAAATGGACCCTATTGTATAAATCGCACACATGATGCCCAGATCGTGTGCTAAGGAAAATATTCTCACTCATTCAACGTGAGCTCTGGATACTCACTCATGCCTTCGACACTCATGAGTATCCAGCGCTCATTCTGCAGGAGTTAGAATATTTTCCTTACCACACTCCTGGGCATCGTGTATCCACCTGTGTCTTACATAATAGTATCAAAATGCACATCTGCCTACTAATTATACCTCAGCCTATACAACATAACAAGCCACAGGTCCTCAATGCAGACATTGTAATCTGCTTTGACAACTTTAAGAAATCAGAAATGATGACCCATGAGGCAATATCTTCCTTTGTGATCATCAATTACTCTTCACCCATCAAGTAACTATCCACATTTTTCCTTCATGCAATGTGTTAAATTCTGCACATATCACATTTACACATCAGTTGTTACACTTTGGACTCTTTCTAATGCTCTCCCTGATACATAAAAATTCACTGTTTTGAACACATTTACACACTCAACATTTGTATCCTATGAGGCAGCAGTTCCATTCTCCTTCACAATGTACATTAAAATAACTAGGTAGACATACAGTAGTAAATGTGTGCACACAAAACGTAGAGAATACATACTCTGATGGGTCTAAATACAAAAAACTGTTATCACCATCCTTCCTGTATGTATAGCTGAAATAGTTTGCAAGTTGAACTAACTGCACCAGCATCAATTGAATTCTGACTAGAATCAAGTGACATTCTTGAAATTAAACAGCACAACAAAAAATACAGAATTGAAAAGATGTTGTCAGCAATGCACATCAAAAGCAGACACAAGATATAAATAAATGTATTAACATTATCAAACATAGTAAGATGTTTGGTGAGAAAAAAACTTACTTGGCATAAGCAGGTGATGAGGCCATCAATGTCTCAAATGCCACATCCATAGTATTGGTGGCAATAAATCTGTCATTATTACAAATGACTGATTGCTGTGGAGTAGACTGTAACTGTGGAGTATGTGGCAAATCACTGTCATTTGCTATTTCAGTCACCTGATTATAGTATCTGCAGTACAAGAGTTGATAATTAAGAGATATCAAAAAAATCATCACAGATTTGATACAAATCACAATCCAGTTTGATTTAAAGAAATGGAAAGTTTAAAAATTAAGCAATACTCACATGTCTAGAAGATGTTTTGCGACCTCATAGTGATGATTCATACAAAGATCTTTCTTCAGCTGATGCCACTTATCAATTTCTGAACCTATAGAAATTCCATGTTTTCCACATGCGGAATCTCTAATTGCCTTCTTACATTTTTTTGCAGAATTAGATAAAGCCTGTCCATGGTTCCTTTTCAATGTATACATGACTGAGAGAAAACACGTGAAGTTAAGATAACAAATCTAGTAATGGTGACAATTTGTAATACAAGCAAAAAAAATCAATTATAACTGGTATGCCCATGGCCATTGATTGATGAAATAAAGATCTAAAAGAGGAATAATACATATTCAGCACATACACACTAGAGGAAAATAAGTACAGTGCCAATAAACTATGACTGTCAAATCTCTGTGCATACCTGAACATCTGAATACCATACTTGATATTCAGATATAACCACACATTTATATTTTTCAACTAGGCCTGCCACTAACATGACTGAATGACCAAACTTTGTTTACCACTACTATATCTACATCCATGCATGCCAGGGTCATGACCAGGTGGGGTGCAAGAAGTGTGGTTACAGTAGGGCCCACACTGTCAGGGGGCCCGCTGCCTCAGAGGTCAGCTTTGATAAAACCTTTTATCAAAGACAAACTTTGAACTTTTTCTTTGGCAATTGCTAATCCATTTGAAATTGTGTCTGTCTGGAGTGACGTCAGAAGATTCCATTTCCAATTTCACATGGTGATTGAGCAGTTCAGAACAAAGAAGCAACAGAGCACATTACTCAAAGCATATAATCTTGGTGCTTGGTTCCCCAGGAGGAGCAGTGAAAAATTACATTGTTCAGTTCCTTGATCATGGTGCCAACAAGAGATGGTGGGTGGGGATGGGGGGATGGACAAACTGTGGATGCTTATTTTTGTGGAGGTTGGGCACCACAACATATTTTTGCAGAGATGCCCTTACAGTTGGTGGCACAGCCCTAATGCATGAAATGCACTTACTGTGCCTACATTCTACTTCTGGGTAGCATAAAGGAGGGTTTTGGCTTCATAGAGGAATGGGACCCAACCTGGACAGATTCAAGCCTATATAAGATGATGGCATACATCTGTCCGAGGATGGAACCATGGCCCTTAGTGAAAATTTGAAATGCTTCATCAGAAAACATTACAAACTGTCAAAGCTGGATAGACCGAAGGTGAACGATACTTAGGACCCCATCAGGAGGAACATGCAAGAACATAATTTGCCATCAGATACAGCTGAAGCAGGCAGGGAGGGTATGGATGATAAAGAGGGTATAATGAGTGATACCAACCAAACACATGCATTACTGAACATCACATTTCTTTGTATGATGTTATCACACAGAGTAATTATTTTCACTAATATGCCCATTAAAACTGACAATACATGGACATGCCTCATATATGACTGACATGAACAAACGATCAAATATTAATTTATATATATTCTACTGCACACTTCAGAGATGAGAACTAAGCATTTAGACCTCCAAGCTGTTGATGCTAAAATAAAAGACTACACATGCAGTTCAAATGCACCCACAAAAAATATAAAATTATGAAGAGCACGTGTACTCAGGTGACTCACAAAACTTAGAGGAGATGGTGAAAAGCAGGATATGATGCCAAAGCAGGGTCTTAGTTCATAATTAGATACAATCAGACAGACTACTTGGATAAAAGGAGTAGGGGAAATAATGTATCTAAATTGCTGGTGCAGTGATTTGTGTTTGCTGATTTCATCCAGGAACACTATTTTAGCCCTCCCCCCTCCAAAGTTTCATAGCATACCTTGTATTATGTAAAAACTGAAAATAGCAGCTGAGCAACTTAAAACATTGCTCTTTGTGAACTATGCATAATGTAAATGTTGGTCATATGAGGTGCATGTTTTTGGTGGGCTAATTGGGATGTGTGGGGGAGGAGAAAGAGTACTACTGATGTTTGTTATGCATCCTGGCTTTGTATGGTACAGTGTACAGTACAAATGTTGGCAAATCTGGAATAAATGTAAGTTGCTTATACTGACATTCATTCCTGGTGAACAGTGATACAGATACTCCTGAAAATGCACTCATAATTAAACCTTGCACTTATCATTTTCTTCCTTTCACATATGATTATGTGCCGAAATTGTGGGTCAGTAGTGTGCAGGTGAAATCAGTTCACTGACACATGGTCAGCAAAGATTGTAGGGGATGCAAGCATGAGCTGATTTGATTTTTGACATAAAATAACACTTGCTAAAGCTTTACAGCAAATGCAAATTTGAAGAGGCACATCCTCATCACAAACACTATTACAAATTTTTGAGGTGCATGCAAACATTGTAATGATTCCCTCATGAATATGAACACTAAGGACATGTATGCCCTTTTTGAAATGAAGGAATTACATATGACAAGGACCACTGAAAAAAAATGCAATAACCCTTTTCACATTTACTTTCTATCAAGGCAGTAGAGAAGCAGCAGAGACAGGAGCTGCACCCAAGGCATGTGCAGTAATTTAAATAAAAAAAATATTTAACATTGGAGTGCTTCTGAACAGTTTGACTGCAAGATTTGTAAAGCAGAATGCACATCAGTAAGGACAGCATAAAGGGAAAAATGAAACTGTCCTTGCAATTTTCTTTTTTAAATCTTCAACCCCTCCCAAATGACAGGAAAAACTATTTTGAATCAGGGACATCTACAAAAGATTGTTTGTTGTGGTATCTTTATTTGCTAGGTGAACACTGAATTACAGAGTTTTGAACTACATTAAACTGCATAGTGTGATCAAGTGAATAAGGGTGCCAGATCAGGTAGTCAGTATCATGACAGTTGGTTGATGAAATAATGAACAATGTCAACAATGAAGCAGATCAAAATAATATTTTGATTTAACTTAGTCTTACGTATTTTAGGGAGAACGGGGTTGTGGAGGATGGGCACCAATCGACTTGTTTAAAAAGTAAAAACAGATATTGCTGATTAAATCAATTAGGAAACTGATGTGTCAATGTTGATATACACTTTGTCACTTTTTACAATGAAATACCTTCAACTCAAACAGTCTACTACCTGATATATCAAAGGGTACTGTGGCAGACACAAGTGATGACCGAATTACAAGACCTATGTATAGACTTATTTGAAAATAAATAAATGACAGCATTTAATGACATCTGATCTATACAATATAAGCCACACTGAAAATCATACCATTGCTAGAAATTCACTGCCATTCAATGACAATAAAAAAATGCTAAAAAGGAAACAGGGAAGGCTATACCTCTGTTGTGCTGTTTACATAAAGAAAGCTACCATCCACGAGGATGACTGACAGGAAGTGTATGAATGATACATGCAACATACACATGAAGGCTAGCGAGGATGCGAAGATGAGAGAAAATGTAAACAAACAAATGGCAGACCGCTCAGATGGAATCAAAACCAATAAAATGAAAAAGACAAGATACAACTAATTACAACATTCATGTGTGAAAATTGTGTGTTTCACTGTATAAACCAGTACATCAACACTTTGACAAATCATAATAACAAATTTAAAGAGGTGGTGTCCCTTCAAGAAGTTAAAAATATTACTCATAAATATTTTTGTTTCATTTAGCAGTATCTAAATATTCAACACACTATAGAATGATACCATTCTGCTCTCAGATAAGGTGAGAGGTACGTATTGCTGGATGAGTTGTGGTTTGCAGTTTTAAGCTGGTATCATTTTATTAAAAAGTTCTTTGTATAAACTTTCATTATGTACTGTAATTTATTTGTATTATAATCCAAGACTCCTGAAGAAGCCTTAAAAGTGAAACATTGGTTAAAGGGCCTGTGCAAGAAATTAATAAATGAACATTATACAGAAGAGTGTTTTGACTGAGTGGCCAGTTAACTTCTTTGTTTCTTGGATCTCATCAGGTCCTATTGCCTTGTTTTCCCTTAGGGCTTCCAATACCCAGCAGACTCTCTCTTCTATAAATGGACTTGTGTCCACTCCCCTCTCTTTTCATTTCCTGCATGTCGGTCTGTCCCCACCCCCATCCACTGCGAAGACCAAGCAGAAGTATTTGTTTAAAATGTTAACTTTTTCTTGTCTTTCTGTGCATAATCCCCCGAACTCTTGATCTTCATTATATTACCCTTTACTTTCCTATTTTTGTTCACATACCAGAGAAAAGTCTTATCTCCATTTTTGACCTCCTGGGCAATCCATTCCTTAGTTTGAGCCTTTGCTATCATTGCCCTCTTTCCTGCTTCCCTTTGTTTATTTAAATATATCTTCCTCTATACCTCCCCCATAAGGAAAATAAATATATTTTACATATATTTATAAAAGTATATTTCAAATACATGTTTGATTATATGTCTGAAGTATATGCAAAATATCTTAAATTGGATGATTCTGAAATATCTGATTTATTTGTAAAATATATGTGACAGATATATTAAATATATATCATAAATATATTTCCGTGATATATTTATTATAGGTGCATAGTATATATTTTATATATCTGCATATACATTATAAATGTTTAATATATATACGTTTTATGTAGTTGACAAATATCTAAAATATGTTTTAAATATATGCACTGTAAAAGTATCTTAAGAGACCCAGACAAAAAGACAATAGATTAAACATGATGTGACATATCTTAAACAAACTGTACATATGGAATTTGTCTTATTAATAACCATTTAGATATCTATAGTAGAATTTTCATTTAATGATGCATCATTATTAGAGACTTATAGATTATACATGTATACTTGCACATAGGACTTACCTCTTGATCTCACAATTTATGAAGGTTCAAATTGGTATTTATACCACCCCTGTTTGGTTCCCTTTTATGTCATGGTGAGTTCCTATGTGTACTTGTTTTTTACTCTTCACCTTTTCCTCTGGTCTATAAGTTAATGCTATCAATTTAAAACTATTTTAAAAATAGAAATTACCATGATTTTGGTTGATAAACTGTACTTCTGAAATGTGTAAATTAGTTATGCAAATACATACACAGTACTCTAGCAGGCATTTGCAAAAATGTATTTGACATATATAAAAATATATATCCTGCATATAATCTACCATACTGTATCTTGCAAGTAAACAAGATACATATTTTACTCACAGCAGAAGTTAGGCACACATTCACAGGAGCTCCAGAAGGCACTTCTTGGATTTTCCACCACAACGTTTATTTGTACAGGAAAGAAGAAATTGAAAAACTAAAGCCAAAAGTAGCAATAGTAAAAAACACACCTCCCCACAGGACCAACAATTCTCACTGTTCTTGAAAAAGAGTTAGAACAGCATGAAATGTCAATCTTGTGGGGAAGTCTGTTTTTTACTATTGCTACTTTTGACTTTGGTTTTAAATTTAATTTTTTTGTACAAATAAACTTTGTGGTGGAAAATTTAAGAATTGTCTTCTGGAGTTCCTGTTCCAGTATATATGTGTGTGCATGTTTGCTTAACTTTTACTGCGAGTGCTGTTTACATTTACATGGTGAGCACCACTACATTTATGAAGCTGCCTTTTTTTGCTTGTATAAATATTTTGCTATAAGAAGATATGTAAAAATAGTGCTTTCAGTATATTTTTACAGCCACTAGCACCATGCTCCATGAAACCTACACTTGATGCTTGAGTAGTAAGACAAAAAATTCTTCAGGCAGACTTAATGCTGATCAGACTTTTTGGGTGATGGAGATGGGCACTTAAATTTTAAAACAATGCCCTTTGAGAGACTTGACTTGCACTGAATATTTTAAAACAAAAATGAGACCTTCAGGAGTAAGACACCTGCTGTGACTCCACAAAATCTGCACTTGCTGTGGGAGTTTTAAAACAAAACCCTTTGGTACTACAGAGACCTCCCTTGACTGACGCTGACTGCACTAAATTTTATAACAAAGCCCTTTCAGACCTGACTAACATTGAAACTTTTCACTCCACAAAACCTTCAGTGCTAAAGAGAATCTTACAGTAACTTTGGGCAGAGTTATTACAATATTTCCTTTTGGAACAGCTCCCCTCACTATCCTTGGTGGCCTGGATTTTGAGGTGCCAAGAAAATATATTTCTGGACATTTTTGCAAACAACAAACACCAAAATCTAGCTGAATGGGTCATTTGCTTTGTGTTCACTTTTTAAAAAATATCCCATTATGTGTGGTTCATATTTCAGTGCGTATGCTACATACTGTAATTGGATAATGAAGGTTTGTGCTTGGATACAGAGGCCAGATAGGTAAGTAGGACATGGCTCTTCCAATATGTAGCAGTTTGAGTTGATCTGTGCTTAAGTACTTGAACACAGTTATACAGTCAATGCTTATAGTACGAGTGAGCTGGATAGTCTTGTGCAAAGTGCTTAGATGCTTGAACTGATGAGTAACATTGTTATAACTTAGTTTGGTTTGGCCTTACTCTGTATCCCACTGTAAAGAATGCTTAGTCTAGTATTATGAGACCCCCCCCGGTGGGATAAGAGTGCCAGAGAAGGAGGAGGTGACAGGGGAGGATGGAGGGTGAGTGTGACTTGCTCTAAGCAGAGGTGGATGTAGCCTGCTGGCTTATGTAGGATGTGGGTGAGGAGCTCTTCCCACACATAACTTCAGGCAATAGCCTGTCATTTATGTGTGGTTCATAGTTCAGTGCTTGTGCTACATACTGTAATTGGATAATGAAGGTTTGTGCTTGGATACAGAAGCAAGATAGGTAAGTAGGACATGGCTCTTCCGATATGTAGCAGTTTGAGTTGATCTGTGCTTAGGTACTTGAACATAGTTATATAGTCAGTGCTTATAGTATGAGTGAGCTGCCCCAGGTCGCATCTGGAATCGAGCATGTTGCTCAGTATGCTTTCCTGGTAAAATTCATAAATAAATAAATAAATAGTCTTGTGCAAAGTGCTTAGATGCTTGAGTTAATGAGTAACGTTGTTATAACTTAGTTTGGTTTGGCCTTACTCTGTATCCCACTGTAAAGAATGCTTAGTCCAGTATTATGAGACCCCCCAAAAGAATCATGATATCAACGATTGTTCTGTATCTGACTGAGAAGAAGTCGAGTAGGAAGACACCCCTAGGAATGAGTAGCAGTACGATTACCTTCTCCAACTCCAGAGAGTGTGACCAGTAGCATGCAGGAGAGGAAAACCCCTTGGGGGAAACCTCTGAGGACCCATGGCTACTGACCTTCCCATCCTTCTAGACATACTAAAGGAGAGTAATCCTAAATAATCTAATTGGCTAATCTGAACCCGAAAGTGGTAGAACCTACTCCAGAAACGGACAACTTTGGGACATGTCAGGTGAATAGAGCAAGTATCCATCTGGTAAACCCCAAGTTCGAGAATCCATGAGCAGGCCATAAAGAAATAGAGTGGCATCCATGGTTGAAATGAATTTGAAACAAAGAGTCACAGGTGACTTTGCAGAGGAGATCCAGGAATCAAGGTGCAGCATCCATGTGAAGAAGGAGAACTGATGAGTCAAGTTCTGCATGGCAAGGTTAGCAAATGAAGGCCATGGCGATGAAGCACAAGAACTGGCATATGCTACGTAATAGGGAGGATGGAGCAGCAGGAACCTCCAATCCAGAGAGGGGAAGCAGGCAGTAAGGAGGTGGAGAACATAGTGAATATGTAGAAGTAGGTCAGATGTATTTCCAGCTCACGAGGAGCGCAGTAGGTTGTAACTGCGAGTTAGGCGGGATGACCTCTATGCCCAGTAAGGGCGAAGCAGGTAGTATGAGCAAGTAGCATAAATAGGCGGACCTGTATGTAGGTCAGTTGATGTAGTAAGTAAAGCTACATGAGCAGACTTAGTAGCAGGGAAGTAGTATCGTAGGATTAGGTACATTATAAAGTGAGGGGCATGAAGAATAGTACAAGCAAAGGAATTATTTAGTTATTTAGTTTTTGTTGACCAGGTAAGTGCATTAGACAAATCCTGCCTATTTTCAGGCACGACCCGGGGGAGTGAGAGGGGGATACAGATGAATGCCAACTGACCTTGAACTAGATTAAGCTGTTGGTGGCATTTTTAGTGAATGAGGGAAATTTGGCCAGGACACCGAGGAAATTCCTCTACTTTTTTCGATAAGTACCATGGGATCTTTAACATCCACCTGAACTACCACCAATCCAGGCAGATGGGACCTCGGTTTAACATCTCATCCGAGAGACGGCACCTCAGAAGTGCAGCACCCCTCTCGTGCTGCACTACAGTGTCAGTACTGGGATATTAACCCAAGTGCCACGTGTGGGAACTGAACCCACAGCCCTCTGATCTTCTGGCCTCAGAGGTGAGTGTGCTACCTAATGAACCATGTACTAAGCCAATTAGAGAGCTTTGTGGATCCAAATGGTTGTGTAAGAATGTTGAGATCTAAGTTTCAAGCCAGAAAGATACCTTAACTGGAACTGACTTGTGAAGAATATCCTGATGGGTCCTGAATAGTCGAGCTTAGGAGTCCCAGATGGCAATAACTGAGGAGGCTGAGTCAAATGAAGTAGCGTTGTCACAGGGTCCGAGAAGTGGTAGAGCATAAATCAGGATAGTGAAGGTCTTCAGGAGAAGCTCAACAAAGTATCCTGAAAAGAGTGAAGCAGCAGTAATTCCATATGGCTGAACAGGCAGGGAAAAGCGTCCAAGAATAGATGACGAATGTAGAACATCCAGATGCGAATCCATAGTAAAGGAGTTCCTGGACTGGCTGACATGGCAGCAGGTAGGCGTAGAGTAGAATGTGTGAATCTCCAGGCCCTGAACTGGGTGAGGCAGGTGTAGAGTAAAAGTAGTGAAACCTCCCAGCCCAATGGGTGAAGGCAGGTCATAGAAGTAGGAAAACATGGTGCAGTAACATATAGGAACAAAGGACCTCCAGGCCCATAGGGGCACAGGTCCGACTAAATGTGATGGCTAACTTCTGGCCCCACGGGTGAGGCAGGTTGCAGAGCAGTGGTAGATAATGCAATGGAAATGTTGAACTGCTTGCAATGCAGAGGGTCATGTCCTGGTAGGTAGAGATCACAATAAATATGTAAACATAGGTTAGATGGATTCCAGCTCATGAGTAGTGCAGTAAATTGTAATGGCAGGTTAGTCGTGATGACCTCTAAGCCCTGGAAGGGAGAAGCAGGTAATGTGAGCAAGAAAGGTAAAGAAGTGAACCTGTATATAAGCTGTTGTAGTAAACAAGCTGCATGATGTAGGCGTAGTAGCAGGGAAGCAGGGCGAAAGCGTCCAAAGAATAGATGATGAATGTCGAAACATCAAAATGTGAATCCACAGTAAGGAGCCCCTGGGCTGACTGCCGTGGCAGCAGGTAGGCGTATAGTAGAATAAACAAATCTTTAGGCCCCAAGCTGGTGAGGCGGGTGGAGTAGAAGTAGTATATCCTTGTCCTGAAGGGCAAAGCAGGTCATAGAAGTAGGCAAATGGTGCAGCTGGACCCCACAAAAGTCAGATGATAATGTGTGCAAGGTGGCAGCTAGACCCACTTAAGCTAGCATGCACAGTTGGACCTCTCGTAGGTCAGTTGGTAAGGTAAGTAGAGTAGCAGATAGCTTCATGGAAGCTAGCATGTGCAGCTGGACCACACGTAGATCAGTTGGTAAGATAAGTAGATGATGGAAACTAAGCCCCACAAAAGCTAGCAGTGCAGCTAGACCAAACGTAGGTCAGCTGGTAAGGTAAGTAAGAGTGGTAGGCATCCGGAAAGTGAAGTAGGAGCAGTGAACAACCGAAGCAAGATGGCATAGTAAATGTCCAAGGATAATGATGTAATTTCTTGAGGCAAGGCCCGATTATGATCCACAAATAGCACAGATGATGATGAATTGGAGGAGAGGTGAGAACAAGAAAGTGAGAACTGCAGGCAACCAGCACTGGAAGGCTTGACTAAAACCAATGTCCTGGAATTTTCAATCGATGGAGTGGCTGAGATGGTGGTAATAGGAAGGATATGAAGTGAGTGCTGGATGACGTGCTGAGACATAAAACATAAATTATCTGGCAGGAGTCCAGACGCCGTGGGCAGGTATCAACTACACCTATAGATGGTATGAGAAATGGCTAGCATGACCGGAGAGGTGCCCAGGAGGGCTACTTAACAAAGCATGTATGCAGAGGCAAGTGCATAGTAGGGGGCCTACACTCGTGCAGCAGATAAGAGCAATAATCAGAAGGAAATAGGACTTCAGTGCCATATACAAGTAATAGAAATGGGAAGTCATCCATGACTAGCAGGGTAGCAGTTATGGTCAGGGAATAAACCGCTGTTGGTATTCTGTTAGCTGCCGTATATCCACTTTAATTCAACCTGAGTTTCAAGAACCATGAGTGCTATAAGATTATACATGTCTTTGTGCTGGGTTTTGCCTTCCTTTATAGTTAGCACCTGGTAAAATATATGAGAGGTACTGTCAAGTGTATACAACTCATCCAGATTAGTACCTGTAGCATCCCCCTGAAAGAAAGTCACAAGCCAGCAACTGAGAAGTAGGGGCCAGACAGAATCCTGAGGAAGCCAGACACCGGCAATAGCCAGTGGGAGATAGCTCCGAAATGAGAATTCCAGGAAAGCATGAATGAATCAGCAGAGGCCGCCAAGTAGATATGGCAGGGAGAATGGCAGCATCAAGCAGACAAGGGAAAGGGGGCTGAAGGCTCCAACAGCAGGCAGGAAGGAGCAGAAGGCCAGGTGTCCAGGAAGCAGCAGCGGAGGAGCGGAGGCTTGAGGAAGGAGGTGGCGGTGCACAGCCTCAGCGGAGGTCCACAGTAGCGGTGCAGCATAGGTGGGCATCAAGCACCAGCGAAATGATAATGTTCTGATGAGTGCAGCAAGAGTCTCCTGAACCAATGTCCGTGAGCCAGTTAAATCGCTCGAGCGGCAAAGGCACATATCAAATGACCGGAGCGGTCATGGAAAGCGTAGCCAGAAAGCTGCAGAAAAGGTCATGGTGGCCGATCCGTTTGCAGAGGTAGCATGAACCAGCAAGAGCAATAGTGGCAGGAACTCCATTGAGAATGCACAGAGCGGCGATTCGCACCAGGAGTTTCAACGGCATCTGGCAAGGGAGCAGCAGTAGGAGGGAACCAGCTCAGTGGTTGGGAAAAGTGCTGGATAGACGCTGGCTAGGCAGGCTGTAGATGTGCGAACTACAGCTGGCATGGAGCGGTGGCTGCTCAAGAAAATGAAAGGTAGGAGGAGAAACAGAACGAGCAAGCAGTACTGCAAGAGCCGAGCAGAGACCGTTGAACATGGTCTGGAGGGAAGCAGGAATGGGGAAAAGCAAAAGGAACACAAACAAATGAGGAGTGGGGGGGCAGAAAATGAGGAACAATGAGAGGGAAACGGGGGTGGTGGAACATGGGCAGACAAAACAAGGGAAGAGAGCAGTCGAGCACCAGCACCACCACACAGTGAGTGCGACTCAGTCTAAGCAGAGGTGGATGTAGCCTGCTGGCTTATGTAGGATGTGGGGGAGGAGCTCTTCCCCCACATAACTCCAGGTGATAGCCTGTCATTTAGGCTTGAGAAGCCCAAGGCACACCCCACACCTGCTCTCCTGCCTGGTTTGCGAGGGTCGGATGTTAAGGAAACCCCAACACCTAATTTCCTAACTTTTGTTGTGTTGACCCTAACTGGATCATTAACAAAGTTTTTTTCAACTTATTATAGGGGCACGATGGCACCCCTATAGTTAGGGTTGAGTCGCATGTTTAATGTTAAACCTCAAATTTTGCACTTTAATAACTTTGCAATCGATCAATGAATTTACTCAGAATTTGGTATGTGCTGTCCTGTGAGGTAGATCTCTTGAAGTAAGTTTTGTTCTGGATGGATGTGCAGATTCTGAGATCTAGACAGTGGAAAAAGTCTTAAAGTCACCACTTTTTGAAGTTTTTCCCTCATTGCCCAGAGTCAGAACAGTGAGGAATTTTGATGCGATTGTCTTATGGTTGAACCAGCTGAAGTAACAGAACAGGCATTCTTAGTTTTGTGAAAAAATATGAATCTGTTGCAAAGTTATGATGTTTTCAATTTCCTATTGTTTTCAATGGGAAGAAAATGTTTCAGGATAGAGGAAGAATGTTCGACCAAAGAGTTATTCTCACAAAAAAGGATTCACTCTCACATGACCCATTCATTTTTTATGAAAATGAAATCCTTTTTCATGGGAGAAAAATAATTTTTTGTGAGCCACCATCTTGTTTCAGTTTTTTCTTAATTTTTTTTTCCAAAAGTTAGAAAAAAAGACATGTTGGAGAGAGAGACCACCACACATAACAGGCTCATCTGGACCCCGTTAGGTGCAACCTGCACTTCAAAGTTAGAAATATGCCCCTGAAATGTGTTTTTTTAATATATGAATCCTTTTTTGTGACTGCATGATACTAAAAAAGAATCCTTTTCCGTATCACAAGTCATGAAAAAGGATCATTTTTTGTCACTTGAGAATCCTTGCTTGTCCCTTCCACTGCTCTCCCCAGTACTTAATGTTTTTTCCAGGTGTCTAGTGGCACCCCACCCTCCAATACTCCTGCCCCTACATTTCCCAGGTGTCTAGTAGGCAGCCCCCACCCTCTGATCACTGTGCCTGTAATATTAATAATGTCCCTAGTGTCTAGTGGCACCCCCACCCTCTGATCGCTGTACCCTTAATGAAATCAATTTCTCTGGTGTCCCGGATGTTTCTCTGTTGTCTAGTGGCATCTTCACCCTCCGATGGGCCGTCACTGATTTTCTGTGTTTCTGAGACCAGGATGCCCACTCTCTGTGTCAGATGCCCCCCCCACCCCTGCAGCCCATTCCTTTCTTTATTCACCAACATCGGGGTGCCCAATCCCCATGTCAGCATTTGGAGACCCCCACCCCCAGCAGTGTCGGGCAGTGGAGAGCCCACTCCCAGTGTCCCAAAATATGTATTTAATCAAACCGTGTAAAAAGAAAACTGTCCCCGAAGTCTTTTTTTTAGACCTGAGAAAAGAAAATGATCTTCCATTATCCCATCCCCTCCCCATCCCAACCCTCCCACTGAACACACGGCACCCCAAACACCATTACCCTATACTTACCACTGGAGGACCTGGGCTTTCATCTTCTGTGGACCAGGACATGTCTGCACTCTTCAAAACTGAATCATGAACTAAGAAATCAAAGTAAGTGCCGTATAATGTATTTCAATGGCATTTTGAACTTATGTTCGTAACTTTGCCATTTTTTGGAATTTTTGCACTGAATTTTCAAAATGGCCTTTTTGGGACCCCACCTCATGAACACTGTAACTGTTATTTTGATAATCAAGCCTGGGAGGTGATTTTGCAGTCACTGCTCAAAATCACCTTTTGGGACTGAATAATGAAATTTCACCACCAGTGTTCATGTGGCTGAGTCTCAAAGAGGCCATATTGAAAATTTGTTGAGAATATTCTTAAAAATACCTGAGTTATGTGCATTCATTGAAATTTTTCTATGCACTTTGGTAATTTTCAATATTTTGACTCCAAATTTTCAGCATAGCCATTTTTTCACACCACCTCATGAACAGGACAGCTGTCATTTTTCACATCCTGTCCGGAATGTGCTTTCACACCTGTGGCAAAGAACAGCATTTTGGCACAGATTTTAAAATACTCACCTGTGGGGTTTATGGGGTGGGGTCATAAAAAGTCTATGTTGAAAATTTGGGGTCAAAATATGAAAAAATGCCAAAGTTACGACCATTCATTAAAATTTCTCTACGCCTGCTTGTAACTTTAGAAATGTTAAATATTTTAACCCTAGCTTTTCAACATAGACTTCTTATTACCACCACCTCATGTATGTCACAGCTGTTATTTTTCAAATCCTGGCCAAAATATGTTTTCACAACCGTAGTGCAGAACAGCATCACAGTTGTGCAGAATTATGTTTTGGTGGGGATTTGAAATTTTTCTGTACTGGGTGTGGCAAGATAAGGCCATATTTTATTATTTTAGGTCATGTTTTATAAAACCTTATGTATATAATGCACATGAGACATCCATGGTAGCCAGTGTAAATGCAAAGCATTATGGATAAAAAAAGTCATAAGCCCTAGACTAAGGTTGGAATTTCTGTTACTGGGCAGAAAAGCTCTTTGTTGCTACCCAGAAACTGGAGTTCATTAAATTATCTAAAAGGAGACAAAAGAATGATTAAACCTAGCTGGTGGGCAAGGTAGGTCAATCTGTTTGTGAAAGGACAGGACCTCAGGAAGAGACAACTTGTCTGGGCTCCTATTGTATCTGCAGGGATACCATAAGCTAAGCTCGTTATAACTGAATAGGGCTACCATTTATGCAAATAGCTGTATTTTGGGTTGAGTAATAAAGCTTATTTCCCAGAAGGGAGGCCTGGAATGTTCCCCAGAAAATCTAGTTGGAGCTGGCTAACCTCATGTTTTTTTTCTATGTTCAGAAACTGCATATCTGTGTTATTGTAATAACATACTTAACGTTGATTGGTTGGGTAAACATAGAAACTAAAATCCTAGTCTGTCACAGGCCAGCCACTAATGACTGGACCTACCGTCCTGAACCCCTTTAAAACCAGGATGTAGAGGGGTGTCTGAGCCTTTTTGCTGCCTTCTGTTTTTTTCTTGCTTGAAGCAGTTGGGACCTTGCCTGCCTTGAGAAGAGACAATTTTCTCCTGGATCACTGAGAGACAAGACTTCATCTACCATACTTTTTAAGGACACTTCTGCACTCCAAATTCCAACTAAGGACTCAAGGTAGATTTTTAACCGCAGAGTTTAAAGTGTAGGTTTCTTATGTATACTTTTCTTTTATTTTTCAATATCTTGTAACTAATCTCCAGATTATTTTGTCTTTTTGTTATTTACTGTTTTTTTATTAATTTAATTAGTAAAGCCTTTGGCCTTTTTAAAAATAATTTTGCCTATATTGTTTGTGTGTGTGGCTGCCTGGGTAAAAGTTGCTCAAATGATACCATGCCTGTGTGACTGTTTTAAGGGCCAAAACACTACCAAAAGTGAAGTTCACTATGGACTTCACGATGAAAGGAAGGGAGTAAATATGAAAGGTCTCAAGAGGAGCCTGTGAGGTTTTGAACTGAGCACTGCATTTCTGAGGAAATACACAGTAGTAGGTCATATAGGGCCCCCAAAGCCTATACATGCCTGTGGCTTTCTGGTTCATGGTACAGTGGCTAAGAGAGTTCTACCCCAGGAACCCAGACTCAAGACTATATTTATATCCCTTTGTATGGAGAAAGAGTATCTCTGTCCCCACTCCCTCTGCCCATTACAAAAGGGACTTGCTAAGATGCAGAGAGAGAGAGAGAAAGAGAGGGAAATCCTGCCCCACAGGAGTGGATTTGTAACAGATTTGGTGAGTAGCGGTGTGATTGGTGAACTGATTGAACAACCACACACAAAGAGGGCAGAAAATTGGAAAAAGGGAAAACTGGTTACAAGATATCGTTCCCCACCCTGTTGTATATATATTTTTTTTTGCTGAAAGACAGACTAGTGGTAGTGTAGGGAAGAAAGATGACTTCCAAGTACAGTGACTACACTGTAGAAAAGCTGAAGCAGCAGTGCCAGGAAAGAGTGGTCAATTATGGAGGCGAAGCAAAAAAAAAACTCATGGAGGCTCTTGTGGCAGTTGATGAGCAAGGTACCAGACCTTGGCCATGGGAGTGCCAAGGGATGTCACTGTGTCCAGTCCCAGGGAGGAGGACAGTGAGACCAGAGGGAACCCAGAGCCATGGCACCAAAGGAAGGCCACCACCAACCTGGGGCTAGAAGGGAATAGCCTGCAGCTGGAGCTGAGGAAACTGGAGTTGGAATTCGAGCAAAGAAAGTTTGAAGCACAGCTTCAGAGAGAGAGTGAGAGGCCAAGCAGAAAGAGCACCACAGAGAGTGAGAGGCCGAGGAGAAATTGCACTAGCAAAAAAGAGAGCAGAGGAGGTCTGAACTGGAGATGCAGGAATGAGAAAAAGAGTGCCAGAGGGAATTTGAACTGGAGAAGTTAAGACTCCAATGACCAGCACCAGAGGAGGTAAGTAGCAGGATGGACCAGAAACTCCAGGGCTGGGGTATAAATTAAGTTCCAAATTAATAGCGGAATTTGAAGAGGGGGAGGATACGGATGCATTTTTGAATTCATTTGAAAAGGTCTGTATCCAGGCCAAAATACCCAGGGAGTCTTGGAACTTTCAGCTATCCCCGCTGCTTACTGGTAATGGGTGTGAGATGCTAGGCCAACTGGATAATGATGATAGCCAAGACTATAAGAAACTGAAAGCTGCTTTACTTAACAAGTATGAACTGACACCTGAGGCTTACAGGGTTAAATTCCGTAAACTCTGAAAAAACCCTGACATGAGCTTTGAAGAACTAGCCACAAAGCAACAGCAGTTTTTAAAGTGTTGGTGAAAGGGGGTGGAAGCAAACTCTGTGGGTAAAATTGAGGATGTCATACTTTTAGAACAGTTCTTTTGGGTTTGCCCAGCAGAGCTGAAGACCTGGCTGGAGAACCAGGATCCCAAAACAGCACAGCAAGCTGCTGAGCCCTCAGATTGCTATGCCAGGAGCAGGCCTGCTCTGAAAGGAAGTGGGGGAGCAAGTGCTGCAGGGCAGAAAGGGAAAAGTGCACCTTCAGGGTAGCTAAAACCCTCAATGTTTCTGCAAAAAGAGGAAGCCCCAAGTTACCAAGAAGGGAGGTCTTGGGAAAAAATGATGAATGTTGGTTTTGTAAGCAGCCAGGGCAGCTGGCTATACAGTGTTCTAAAAAGGCACAGAGTGGACAAAGTGTCCCTTGAAAGGAGGTGGGTGCACTGTGTATTCCTGAGAGCATGCCTGTTAACATGAGGGAGCACATATACCCTGTTACTGTAAATGGGGTGCAGACCCATGGGTTAAGGGACACAGGGGTGTCTCTTACCCTGGTAAAAGGGGATTTGGTTGAGCCTGAACAGCTTATACCTAATCAATTTGTCACTGTGAGGGGATTCACAGGGAAGGAGAAGTAGTAGTAGTAAAACAACTTTATTTATACAGGCAATGTTTTACCATAGGGCCAAAATGCCCCTATTTTCATAGCAATTCTGTTAATTACATAATTAGTTACAGCACAAGGTAATGAATAAAAATACACAATAATGAAGACCCTACTACTAGCTAGTGTTCTCCTGGATTGGGGTGAGACAGGAGAGAGGGTGCAAAAAGTGGCAGTGGCAGACAACCTCACACTGGATGTGACTATAGGGAATAATCTGCAGCCGGGAGGTGGTGTATGTAGTTACTGCAGGCAAACAGCTAAGGCCACTGGTAATTCCCTGAACCCCATAGAAGCCCCTGTGGAAGAGAATAGGAGGCTGGTTCCCCAGCCTGTGTCTTCTGAAATGGAGCATAGTGAAAGGGAGATAGGAGTTCCCCAAGTAGCTGTGCACCAAACAGCTACAGAAGGTTATTCTGAGGAGGGAGGGGTAACAGATGGTCAGAAGGTTAGGGATGGCAGTGACTCTGAATGCTCTGATGCGAGAGCTATGGACCCCAGTTTAGGAGCTGATGGGGATATGTCCCATGCTTTGGAAAAACATGAAGATTTTGCAGCTGCTCAGAGGACTGACCCTAGTTTGGAGAGGCTGAAGGCTTGTGCAGAATCTGACAGGACAAAGGGAGGTGACATGAGAGATAGGGTATTTTGGGACAATGGACTGCTGTATACACAGGATTTGAGGACCAAGGGGGGGTGATGGGCAGGCAGCTTGTCGTTCCCCAGGAGTATTGTGAGTGGTTGCTCAAGATATGCCCACATCTGGACATCTGGGAATCACACACTCCATGCAAACGATTGGCCAAAAATTCCTTTTGGCCCAACTTCACCCAGCAGATGAAGGAATATTGCAGGTCTTGTCACTGGTGCCAACAGATAGGGAAGGCCGGTAGTACAACAAAAGCTACCTACTTCCCTTGCCCATTGCAATGGAGAAATTCCAGAGGGCACAAATGGATATTGTGGGACCCTTGAATACCCCAAGCTCCTCTGGAAAAAGGTTTATCCTGACGGTGGTCAATTACACCACCCGATACCCAGAGGTGGTCTCCCTGTCCTCCATTAAGGCACCCAAAGTGGCAGACACCTTGCTAGGGATGTTTTCCTGTGTCAGGTTTCTGCAGGAGGTTATCTCTGATCGAGGGGCTAACTTCATGACGGACCTGATGCAATCTTTGTGGGAGAAGTGTGGGGTGGTGTAATGATGCATGAAACTGTATCATCCACAAGCCAATAGACTCATGGAAAGATTCAACGGTACCCTAAAATCAATGCTCCAAGAATTTGCTAAACAGCATGGGAGGGACTGGGAGAAATACCTTCCCCACCTATTTGTTCACATACAGGGAGTTGCCTCAAGAGTTGACAGGGTTCTCCCCCTTCAAAATCTTACATGGATGAAGGATGCATGGGCCTCTAGACTTGATCCTGGGAAGACTGAGAAAGCAAGCACACCACCCAGGGAACTCCTGTAGTGAAGTATGTCCTTAGGTTGAAGGAGAAGCTGAAGGAGCTTATGGGGATGGCCCAAAGCAACCTGTCAGCTGCCCAGCAGAAGCAAAAAGTCTGGTAAGATTCCAGAGCCAGAGCTCACTCATACAGCACAGGTCAGGAAGTAATGGTCCTTATTCCAGTCCGGAAGGACAAGCTGCAGACCGAGTGGGTGGGACCATACAAAGTAGTCCCAGAGGTAAATGATGTGAATTACATTGTAGAACTGCCTGACAGGAGACATACCCATCAAATGTACCTTGTTAATATGATGAGGCCATATGTAAATACAGCCAACATGGTGTTTGCTGCCTGTAGTCCTGGGGTGGGGATGGACGAAGATGACCCCCTCCTGGACTTGCTAGAGAAAAGCAAGTGGGAGTCATCAGAGGAAACAATCAAACAGTCACCCCAGTTGACCCCGGAACAGAGCCAGGAAGTGAGGGAGGTCTTAGAGGATTTTGCACCTTTATTTATGGCAAAGCCCAGATGGACCCTCTTAGTGATCCATGATGTGGACACGGGGACATGAGCACCCATACGATGGGCAGCTTACCAGGTGTCTGAGGCCATCCTAAAGGACATTAAGAGGGAGGTGGAAGAAATGCTGGAGTTGGGAGTAATCCATAAATACCACAGTCCCTGGGCCTCACCCATAGTCCTCGTCTGCAAGCCTGATGGGTCTACCCACTTTTGTGTGGACTATCATGGACTCCACACAGTCATAAAGTCTGATGCAAACCTAATGACCCCAGACAGGTGAGCTGTTGGACATATTGGGATGGGCAACTTACCTAACAACCATAGACCTGACAAAGGTGTATTGGCAAGATGAGTTGACTGCCAGTGCTAGGGAACAGTCAGCCTTTATCACCCCAGTAGGCCTCTTCAAATTTAAGGTGATGTTTTTTGGGATGAAGAACACCCCTGCCACATTCCAAAGGTTGGTCAACCAGGTGTTACAGGGTACTGAAGAGTACACAGTGACTTATCTGGAAGATATTGCAATCTTCATTACCAGCTGGAAGGAACACCGGTCCCATCTGAGGGAAGTGTTAGGCAGGATACAGAAGGCAGGACTCACTGTAAAGGCCACAGTGCCAGATTGCCATGGCTAAGATATCATACTTGGGACATGTAGTGGGGAGGGGACACCTACGTCTGAACCAGGCCAAGATAGAGGCCACTGAAGCCTGGCCCAGGCCAGAGACCCAGAGGCAGGTCAGAAGCTTCCTGGGGACTGCAGGGTACTACAGAAAATTTGTACCAAATTACAGCATCCTGGCAGCTTCCTTGTCTAGCTTGTTAAGAAAAAAGGTAACCACAGAAAGTAAAATGGTCCAGCATGTAACAGGGCCTTCACCCAGCTAAATACCACACTATGCAGTGCCACATGCCATCTAGCCCAGGCTACACTAAACCATTTGTTGTTCAGATGGATGCTTCAGATATGGGAATTGGTGCAATCCTCAGCCAGAGGTCCCAACAGAGTAAGGATCACCCAATTGCAGTGTTGGGTAAGTTACTTTTTCTATTACTTTCTATTACTTTTGAAAACTTGTTCCAGGAAGCTCTGTGCAGTCACTAGCAAAGATGGAAAAGTACTAGAAAAAGTAATACATCTTACAGTTACAATTACTTACGTCTTTTTATACAAAAGAAATACGTAACTGTAACTGATTACATTTATTTGAAAGTAACTAATAACTAACCTATGACTTTCAAAACATGTAATCTGTTATAGTTATTTGTTATTTTTGTATTGTTTTTGTATAAAAAGAAATAAGTAACTATAATTGTAAGGTGTATTACTTTTTCTAGTACTTCTCCATCCTTGCTAGCGACTGCACAGAGCTTCCTGGAACAAGTTTCCAAATGTAATAGAAAAGTAATAGAAAAGTAACTTACCCAACACTGCCCAATTGTGTACATAAGTTGGAAGCTACTTCCCAGAAAGCAGGTGTACTCCACTGTGGAAAAAGAATGCCTTGCTCTGGTGTGGTCGCTTAAGAAGCTAGAGCCACACCACTATGGGAGGCCCTTCGAAGTACAGACCACAACCCTCTGGTGTGGCTAAACTGGATGGGAAAAATGAATGGGAGACTTCTTAGGTGGAGTTTTTCGCTACTTGTCTATGACAAGGACATTAAACATATGTAAGGGGCTAATAATGTCAATGCAGATGACCTATCCCGCCAGTTGGAGTAGGGCAGAACTGATGGTAACCCTTACTAGAAAGGGACGTGTTTCACCCCCCCCCCACCATGTTCTGTTAAGGAGGGAGGAGTGTGGTGAGATAAGGCCATATTTTATTATTATTGGGGTCATGTTTTATGTAACCTTATGTATATAATGCATTTGAGATGCCCATGGTAGCCAGTGTAAGTGCAAAGCATCATGGATACAAAAAAAGCCATAAACCCTAGACTATGGTTAGAATTCCTGTTATTGGGCAGAAAAGATGTTTATTGCTACCCAGGAACTGGAGTTCATTAAATTATCTAAAAAGGAGGCAAAAGAATGATTAAGCCTAGCTGGGAGGCAAGGTAGGTCAATTTGTTTGTGAAATGACAGGACCTCAGGAAGAGACAGCCTGTCTGGGTTCCTATTGTATCTGCAGGGCTACAGTGAGCTAAGCTCATTACAACTGAATAGGGTTACCATTTATGCAAATAGCTGTATTTAGGGTTGAGTAATGATGGCCATCCCCCAGCAGGGAGGCCTGGAATGTTCCTCAGAAAATCTAGTTTGAGCTGGCTAACCTCATGTTTTTCTTTCTATGCTCAGAAACTGCATATCTGTGTTATTGTAATAATGTACTGAACTTTGATTGGTTGGGTAACCATAGAAACTGAAATGCTAGCCAGTCACAGGCCAACCACTACTGACTGGACCTGCCATCCTGAACCCTTTAAAACCAGGATTCAGAGGGATATCTGAGTCTTTTTTGCTGCTTTCTGCTGTTTTCTTGCTTGAAGCAGTTGGGACCCTGCCTGTCTTGAGCAGAGACAATTTTCTCCTGGATCACTAAGAGCCAAGACTTCATCTACCACACTTTTTAAGGACACTTCTGCACTCCAAATTCCAACTAAGGACTCAAGGCAGACTTTAACCTCAGAGCTTAAAGTGTGGATTTCTTATGTATACTTTCCTTTTTCAATATCCTGTAACCAATCTCCAGATGATTTTTCCTTTTTTTATTTAATGTTTTCTTGTTAGTTTAATCAGTAAGCCTTTGGCTTATTTAAAAATAAATCTGCCTATACCATTTGTGTGTGTGGCTGCCTAGGTAAAAGTTGCTCAAATGGTACCATGCTTGTGTGACTGTTTTAAGGGCCAAAATGCTACCAAAAGTGAAGTTCACTAGGGACTTTGTGATGAAAGGAGGGGGAAATATGAAAGGTCTCAAGAGGAGCCTGTGGGGTTTTGAACCAAGTGCTGCATTTCTGGGAAAAGACACAGTAATTGGTATATAGGGCCACCCAAAGCCTATACACATCTGTGGCTTTCTGGTTTGTGGTGCAGTGGCTGAGAGAGTTCTACCCCAGGAACACAGACTTGAGACTGTATTTATATTCCATTGCATGGAGAAAGTATTTCTCTAACACCATTCTCCCCCCACCCCCATCATAACAGGGATTCACTGTGATGCAGAAAGAAGAAAATCCTGCCCAACGGGAGTGGACTTGTGACACTGGGTACATGAGGTGGGGTAATAAGATGGCTATGCTGACAATTTGGCCACTGTTGCCCTTTAAATGGAAGCACAGAGCTCAGAGGGCACTGTGCTTCAACAGCTGCATACATATATGCATCTATGGTGGGATGGGAGCACAGGGTCCAAAGGACCCTGCTCTCCCACAGTAAAATAAGGATACTACTATACTATCTCAAAAAGTAAGGAAATACATTTCAAAAATCTTCATCAATGCTACAGTTAGGATCAAAGCAGCTAAAGTTGGGAAATGAGGCATTAGGGTTTCCCTAACACCCCACCATCCCAAGCAAGGCAAGAGAGCATGTGTGGGGTGTGCCTTGGGCTTCTCAAGCCTAACGCTCACCCCATTCTCACAAAGTCTACACATCTGACCTTATTTACAGAAGCACAATTAATTCCCATCTTACAACTGAAATGAATAACAAATTGATTGACTCCCCTATTGGGGTAGCTGGGCTGTTTAATGAGTTTTTTGATAATCTGGAGGATATTAGAAAACAATTTCTATTCAAGAGTCTATATTTTTACAATCCTCTTTTAATAATAATGTTCCTCCCTTCTATTTTACTTTTCTTATACCCCATTTGGTTATGGATTATATTCAAAAAAGCAACCCTCACCCATCTATGGGACTGGATCTAATTGATTTTCAATTAATTAAAATGGCTTGTCCCTCAATTTCATTTCCCCTCACGCATTTATTTAATTATTGCCGGTGTCAAGGAATATTTCCTAAATGTTGGAAAAAAACCACTATAAAACCAGTTCATAAATCTGGACCTAGGAATATCATATCTAATTATTATCTAATTTCCCTACTCCCCTTGTAATCTGAACATCTTGAAAAAACTGTCTTTGATCAGGTAAATGACTGTCTTGTTATGTATGACCTTTTGTCTGAGACTCACCATGGCTTTAGACCGGGCTATAATACTAAGATGGCCTTGGTGGAGTTCATGGACTATGTCCATGTGGTCCTGGATAAGGGGCTCCATGTGGCATCACTCTCCGTGGACCTCACCACAGCTGTCAACTTGGTTGATCATGAGCTTTTGCTGTGTACTGTGTTCAATCGAGGCTTTTCATCTGATTTTTTTTTATTGGTTCAGAGGCTAACTATGGGGAAGATCCCATTCTACTGTAATTGAAGAAGTTCAATCCAGTTTTAAGGAGATATGCTGTGGAGTCCCCCAAGACTCCCTTTTAGGCCCCTTACTATTTTCCTTTTTTTTTTATTTCATGCATTTGTTTTTTTCTTCTTCTTTTTTTTTTTTTTTATATTTTCTGTTTTTGCCTCCTACTCACCCCCTCAGCTCTGGACTTCATCGGGAGTGCATGGAGTCATCCCCCAACAGCACACACCCTACCTGGCCATCCTCCATCACTCACAGAGCCTCAGTTATACCCCCGGTTGGGGACGGGGTGGGACCCAATGCCCCAACATAGCAGTAACATCAGTCGGGAGGATACCGGGTGGGCGACCGTAAATCAGGGGCAAGCTCCTGGCACTCCGTCTCTGCCGGAGCCAAGAGGCATTTTCCTGTTTTCCCCTGGGGAGTGAATGCCCTGACATCAAGGCATATCCGACGTCTGCCACTCCCCCCCCACCCCAGTCTCTCATTGCAGTGCCTTGCTGTATCTCCAGCCTCCACCAGAGATCAGCAGAGCAGCGATTGGGACCCCTGTCCCTCCCAGGAGAGGAGAGCTGTCCTTCGGATGCTCAATCCTCTCCCTCCCCTGCTGACCCCCAGCAACCCAGGCTCATTCCCGAACCCAGGTCGCCTGCGTGGCGAGAGGTGTGGCGTCCAGCGCCTCAACCCTCAGTGCCACCAGGCCGGCCTGTTTTTTTCTTCTTCCAAATTAATATTGTATGACGATGATGCTGTTTTTTTCTTCTCTGATAAAAAAAATTTATTGGGCCCCTATTCACAACGCTATGCGGGCCTATGGCACAGTGCATACAGCTGGTGCATAGCCAGATTCACGTGAAGGATGTGCATGCAGCTGCGGCAAGGCATGCACACAAATGGGTGTGTGGGGTAGGGTGGTGTGCAGCCATGGTATGAACAAGCACACCCCTGGTGATATATGGGTGCGTAGGGCCGGGGCAGTATAGACTGTACGTGAAGAGCTGTGTACATGCATGCATGATGCCGGTTATGGTGGCATGATGTGTAGCGGCCCTGTGTACAGACTACGCTTCCTGGAAGCTGCTGTAAACACTGTGCATGGGGAGCACCGCCATAGGGCCAAAAGTGGTCACTGAGAAAGGGCACTGCATGGTTCACAATGGCAAAGCATGCTGCTCATGCATGGGGAGACACACAGCACAATGGCCTCCGCACAATACATGTCCACCACATGCTGCTGGTGACTGCAGTAGCCACAGTACCATGGTGCACACGCCCCGTCCCCAGGCACTGTGTGCATGCCACAGGAATGTTAGCCCTGTTGCAGTACAGCCATATGCCACACACCCAGGACCTAACAGGCACTTGGACCAGCATGTGGCCATGATATGCAAATTCCAAGACCCTGCCACACAGTATGACACCAAACACACAGACACACACACACATCCACCCGGGCATACCGTGCCAGGGTGAAGAAGAGACACACACACAGATTGAATCAGGAAACATTGCTTTACTGTTGGCTGTCAGAAGCACAAGCCATACACAAGTAGAAACAAAATTGCCAGGCCTGCACAGCCAATACAATGTAGTACAAAAGTGGATTTTGGGGAGGTCTACAACAGTCACAGGCCCGGCCACACTAATCTGAATCTTCAGAGGCTGTGTTGATGCTTGGGCTGGAGGAGGGGGTGGAGGGATCTTGCAGTGGAGTGGTGTCTGAAAAGGGCCTCTTCTCAAGGACTAGTCTGTGGACAGGTCCACGGTATCACTGTAACAACAAGAGCACACAAAGGGAAACCGCCATCAGTGACCCAGGTACTACAAGTGCACAGAGGACAGAGATAGACACACACACACACACACACACACACCACGGCCTGCAGCCCCTCCTACCTGAGACAGTGCCCAGATTGCCCACAAGAACCACCAGTGTCATCCCGGTACAGGTAGTCGCTGGTGGACTCTCAGAGATCGAAGTGTCACAGTCAATCATGCAGCAGCTGCCGCTGTGGTGCATAAACCCGGCCCATGCCCCCAGGGCCAATGTCCAGCAGCTCCAGGATGAGCCAGGCCCTCCACCGCCGGGTCCCCTGCTACAAAGCACAGCATAAAAGATCAGCCTTATGCCCTAGGACATACGGACCACACACACACTGACACCAGTACAGACCGGCAGAAGTGCCTACCTATCTACTTTCTGTCACATCCCAGATGTCCCCCACGGGATCCCATCCTTGTACATGTTGGTTGCCATACGGTAAAGACATCATGGCAGGCCATGCCTGCCACCACCAATACCCACCACACCAGCTGCCACCACCATTGCTGCAGGACTGCATATGGCATCCCCAAATGGTGACATGCCCACACCATGTGCCCAAGGCATGCCCATATGGCCACATGTGCCAGAGCACCTGACATGCACCATAAAGTGTATGTGCACTACTACTGTGCATGTATACTGGTCATTGTGTAAGGTGAACTGGACATGTGTCCAGGGGCACTGCTACACATGGTCCTCCTGGAAGATGCCATAGCAGAGCATTGTGCCTGCTGGAGGTGGCCACACATGTTCAGACCACAGCTGGAGGCACAGATGCTGCGGCATACAGATTTCTTCCAAAGGTACTGCATTGACCATGACACACTGAGGTACATCTGTGACCTTGTGGTGGATGCGGCCCAGTCATGCACTCAGTGTTCCATGGTCATGTCTGTGGAGATAAAGGTGCTCTGCACCATGCAGTATTATGCAACTGGCAGCTTCCAGATAGTCACAGGTGATGTGACGGGTGTGAGCCAGTCCTCCATCTCACAGGCACTGCACCAGGTGACCGACGCCTGGTGCGACATCTGGAGACACATCTGGTTCCCCACAATGCCAGCCAACATCAGGTCCCTCAAGGGGGCATTCCTTGACAGGTATGGCATGCCCAGCATGTTGGGGGTCATAGACTGCATGCACGTGCCTGTCCTCACACTGGCCATGAATGAGGAGGCATACCAGACCCGTAAGGGGTACCACAGTATCAACTGCCAGGTCATATGTGATGAAGCGGGCATCCTGAAGAACGTCAATGCAAAGTACCCAGTGTCATGCCATGACTCATTCATCTTCAAACACAGCAAGCTGAGGCATCGTGTGAACCAGCAACTGGAGGGGTATGGCTGGCTGTTGGCTAAGCAGACACCATGGCCAGTGAACCATTCTGCCACCTCTGTGCAGCAGCACATCTACTAATACTGTATTTACCCCCCACAGGTGGCAGTGGATACCCACTGAGGACCTACATCATGACACTATACCTGGCACCACAGCACCCCATGGAGAAGGCATGCAATGCGGCATGCAGTAGGGCCCACAGCATCATTGAGCATACTATCAGATTGCTGAAGATGCATTTCCACTGCCTGGATCACACCAGTAGGAGGATAATGCTATCACTGGGCATGGCGTACAGAGTGTTCACCACCTGTGCCATGCCACACAACATCTGTGTACACTGCAGGGTACTGGAGCCGCCTGACGTGCAGCCACTGGAACACACCGAAGGATGTCCATTACCACATGGTCCAGTGCCATTGGAGAGGGCAAGGGGGTGCCACAGGGCCCAATGGTGCAGAAAGCATGGCAGCCTGGGCAGTACGCCATTGCGTGGCCTATGGCACCTTTCGGCATTAAGGTATGGCACATGTGGGGGATGATGACATTGCCCATCTGAGCTGGCATGTGCCATGCCTGCACACCATGGGGCACCCACACACCCAGTGTGGTAACAGTGTGCATCGCGCCTGCACTGGGGGACCAGCATTTCCTGTGAAAGTGTCAGCCTGTGGACCAACAAGTGGCCACAGTGGTGAATACTGTGCTGGACCCATGTTGTTGCAGGACGAGGGCTGCCGCATGTGGAGTGTGGTGCACGGCATGCGTACTGTCCATGTTGTGGACTGGTAGGTGTTTTGGGCTGACATGGAAGGGTGGGGGATGTGGGCCATTTATGGGCATGTCCAATGATACTGTGGCACCTGGCCACCATGGATGGCCGACTACTGGCTGTGGCCACCATGGCCCCCTGCCAGACTCTGGGCCATGTCGGGTGGGAACCTGTGGCTGTGTTGTGGCTGGGGCATGCTGGCTATAGCAGGAACAGTGTACGATGGTGGTGTGTCCCGGCATGGGGTGCTGGTGCCCTGTCTGGTATCAGGGCATTCACCGGCCTGGTCCTGCCTTGTACATGCCCCCCCAGATGTGGTGACTGTCTCTGTGCCCTGTTCCATCAACCCGTGCTTGATGTGTGTGGGCAGGGCTGTGGGACTGACAATTGAGCGGTGATGGCTGCAAAGGTATCAGCCACCCGCTCCTGAGAACGGACACCAGTGGCCACCTCCTCCACCAGACACTGCTGTGCATATGCCCCTGTGGTGACCTCCTCCGCAAGTCTCTCCTGTTCCCTGAAGCCAGCAGCTACACTGTCCGCCAGACGCTCCTGCACCCATACTGCCCCTGCCACCACCTCCATGAGTCACCCCATGGCCTCCATACACTCCTGGGTCACCTGCAGACACTCTGTTCCAGCCTCCAAATGTCAGGGTAATAGCTGGCCAGCAGGGAGCCTGGTGCAGCCCATCATGGGCACCTTGCAGGCAGGGGACCCTCCAATGCACCCATGTCATGCTCTTGTGATGGGGTGGGTGTCTCTGGTGTGCCAGTCTCTGCAGCGGCTACACTGGTGCCCTTCTGACATCCCTCCTCAGCATCACTGCTGTCTTCCATTGCAGGCATCTGTTGTCCATCTTCCTCCAGGGCCTCAGGTGTCTGTCTCCCATCCATTGTCTGTGTCTGTGTGGCTGTGCTCCTGCTATACCTGGTCTCCTGGGGCTGTTGCACATGGTTCCATGGCGTGTCTCCATTGTGATATTGGGAGGGCTGTGCTAACCACTGTGTATCGTCCACCTGCATCCCATCTGTGTCCTGTCACTGTACCCCTGTGGGTGGTTGGTGGGGACAGCAGTTAGCTGACCTGTACATCCAATGTGGCACATGCCCATCTGTTGTGTTGCACTATCCACCATCACCTGCTGATGTCTGCTTCCCACCTCTGCCAATGCCAGAGGGTCCTTCAAAGCCACTGTCCTCTTCATGCACTGTGAATGGAATGGGAGCAAGTAGTCAGTTCCTGTTCTATTGCTGCTGTGCCGGTCTGGTGCTGCGTGTGTACCATTGTGTGTCATGCTGACCTGGCATGCTGTCAAGGCCATCTGGCTCACCATCTGTTACGACATCGCTGATGGTGTCAGTGACTAGTCATTCTATCAGTGTGAGGGGTGGGTCCTGCAGTGATGGGCCTCTGTCTGTTTTGCCCTGTTACTGTCATGCCCAGCTAAATTTTTTCTTTACCTGGGACACTTGTGCTTGATTGCCACTTGTGTGCGGGCCTCCGGTCCAGTGGCATTGATCGCCACCTGCAGGTTCAGCCATATGTGGCCTTAGTTTCCATGGGGGTGCCCAGGGAACATCCCCTGTACAACACATCATAGTGCTGGTGGATGACTGTGATGAGTATTGCCACCTGAGCACCTGGGAAGTTTGTGGATCGTTGTCACCTACCCCTACCGCTGACCATTGTGCTGCCCCCTGCGGTGGTTGGCGGCCATGGGGGCCTCCCACTGCTCCAGGCCATGGTTGCTCACCATCTCCTTGGCAGACATCCCTATTCTGCAGTGTGCATAAGACGGGTGCATTGCGGTTCCGCATTGCCATATATGGTGGGGTCACGGGGTGTTTCCTAGCCCTCCACGCTGCCTCTGGCCTGCCCCTGTGCATTGCTGTGTGCCTCTTCTGCCTCTGCACCCACCTCTTAGGGGCACTGCAGGCATCTTTGTGAATGCCGCATATTCCTGTTTCTCTACATGGCGCACAGCTGCCCACCCTCATTTACGACGTGCACCCGCATAGCAGGCCAGCCTCCGTAAATAGGCCACATTGTTTGCAAAAGACCCTCCAAAGTGACATTAATAATATTCATAACTGATTTCTGTCTCATAAGTTACTTCTTAATTTAAAAAAAAAAATCTATGTTTTTTTCATGTCCCAGTAAACCACTGTCACATGGTATTCAGATTTCAGACTTAAATGGGCTCCCTATTGATTGCATAGATAGCTTCTGTTATCTGGGTATTGCTTTGGATAGGTTTTTATCTTCATGTTACCCAGCTCATAAAAGTAATACATAACAGACTGGGCATGTTACATATAATGAACCAGTACTTAGTCCCTGAGTCACGAAGGCTATTGGCCAACAGTTTTCTTCTATCAAAGCTCGATTATGGAAGCAGTTTTATTTGACTAATAATCTTTCTAATAGGTTAAATATGCTCTATAATTCTATCTGTAGGTTTGCCACTGGCTTGAGGGGTTCAACTCATCACTGTTTGCTTTGTGGTGCAATGGGATATCTTCCATTCAAACAACGGGTGGAATTCAAGGCTTTGACTTTTTTGCACACACTGTCTTTGATTTTACACCAAACACTGTAAGTGAGAAATTGTCTCATTGTGTTAACTCATTTTCTACTAGATCACAAAATAAATCTGCATTTTCCATCCCTCATTTTAACACAACATTTGGCCAGAGATGTTTTAAATATAAAGCAATTTCCTTTTATAGTAACTTACCTATGTCTTTTATGAATGGTGTATTACTGTCTTCATTTAAATCTGGTTTGTATAATATGTTGCTGTTGGATTTAACCACATGCACACACATGTATATGTGTGTATATATATATATATATATATATATATATATATATATATATATATATATATATATATATATAAATATATATATATATATATATATATAGAGAGAGAGAGAGAGAGAAATGGGATAGATAGATAGATAGATAGATAGATAGATAGATAGATAGATAGATAGATAGATAGATAGATAGCTAGCATAGGCCATGCCCTACATGAAAATAAATTATTTATTTTGAATTGCTGGTTACTACATCTGTTGACCTCATAAGTGTCAAAACCATGATTGAGGCCTACAGAGCTCATACTTAGCCGTTCAAAATAAATTTATTTATTTTAATGCAGCCCATGGCAACTTTTTCAACTGAATTAAAATACTTAGTGTAAAAAAAGTCAGCTCAGATGTCTTATTAGACTGTCTTTTGATGAACCATACACCTTTCACACTTTACAGGTAAGCATTTTTTTATATTTTCTGGAACAAAGTTGCAGTCCATTACCAACTTTAAACTGAAAATAAAAGGTTTGCATTTTTTTAGCTATTGTTCCAGCATACAGCACATGTGCCCAATTTTAAAATTTTGAAAGCTTATAACTTACTAATTATAGGTTGGTTTGCTTTCAAACCACAAAAGGCTCAATTTTGGCATAAGATCTAATGAACCCGTAAATTTTAGGTTATAACTTTCTTTTACTTTTCCTCTAGACGAGCTCAAAAAAAAGTTAATTTGGGGTGATATTTATGCACATTCATTAATTAATAACTTCCAAACAGTCAAACCAATTTACACCATGCCCAAACTTGCCAGAAAATTAGCCCCTAGAACTAGACAGATGCTTGCCAAATTTTACAATCCTAGAAGCTATGTTTGTGGGATATAATCTGTCAAAAACACTTTTGACAGAAACACTAACTCAACTATAACAGACACTACCTTGCCTCTGTAAGATACATGCAGAACATACAGTATGTAAGCAAAAACCCACAATAAGGCTCATATTTCTAGAAAATTAATGCATGCCTTGGATGAATTGAAAGGCATGAAGCCGGTGGTCTCATGCCTTTCAATTCACCCAGAAAGTTCATTAATTCTCTAGAAATGCAAGTCCTGAAGTGGGTCAGAGCACTTATAAACTGGGAAAAAAGTAATGGTAAATGATTTTATTTTTGTGTAATTAGGCTGCTGCTAGGTAGATTATGTTATGTTGCTGACTAACCATGCATTTACTGGAACTTAATGAAAGGTTAGGTGATGTGTTTTGACCAATGAATTTTATAGGATTAAGGAAAATTCTGAAGTTAGGCAGATGCCAGGTAGATTAGTTTAGGTTGGTAGCAAAGTGTACATATCTAGGTATTTAATGCATGGTTAGGTGATACTTTTTAACCAATGAAGTTTCTAGGATTTATTCTGTGATTGGAAGCCTTCCCAGCGACCTTAGCCCATAGAAGTGTGACATCTGATGTACTCATTCCCAGTCTTAGGGGCTCAATTCTTGGCAAGCTTGGTGCAAATGGGTTTGCCATTGAGAAGATATTAACTAGTGAAACATTTTTTGTCTTGTTTTGCTTCCAGCTAATACAAAAAGAACACCAGTCAAAAGTATTAAACTTATAGATTTGCTAGTGTTCATTCCAATCAAGTGCCACTGAGGGGTTTTAAAACTAAATTTATTTTCATTTTTAAGCTATTAATGTTTTAAAGTCTGCATATGTACAGATCATAAAAAATGCTGAAAAAGGAATTGCTAAAAAAGGGATTTTTTTCTTTTATGACTGAAGACAGTCATGAAGGAAAAATAAAACTGATGTGTTTTAACTGGCCTGACACAAAAATACAGGACTAAAAAAAGACTTCCCTCCTCCAATCCAACTGGTAACTATATGTAAAACCAAAGGTGGGTGCCTAATCCTGCCTCCAGCCCACAGTCCCCCCACCCAACCCGTAATTATCATAAAGACCAATGGCAGATACCTAATCTCACTACTGGTCTCATCCTCCCTTCTAGCTACCAAATCAGTATAATTAATTACTGGCAGTGGGTGCACAATCCTACTGCCGGTAACCCTCTCCCCTCCTGACTGCTCAATCAGTATATTTTGAAATGGTAGATGCACAAACCTCTCCATCTCAGACTCGCAACAAGACTTTTGGGGCAGCAGGTGCCCAGTCCCATCACCAGTAACCCTGGTAGCCTGATCCATAGATTTCTGGCCATTGGTGCCTAATCCCACCTACAGTACCTCCTTCCTACTAAGGACATTGACAACCCTCACACCTACCCACCCTCTGGCACTCATATCAACCTGTCATGTCAGGTGTCAGCGTAACTCAGCTGGTAGTACATACATCTCTGAGCAGAAGGTCATGGGTTCTAGTTCCACACTGGGGTTGGGCTCATATCATAAACCCTGGCACCTAAGTGAAGTACTAGGGGGATGCTGTACTATTGAAAAGTGCCATTCGTTGGATAGGACCTTAAACCGAGGTCACTTCTGCCTATCTCTGGTGTGGTCCTAGTGGGTGTCAAATTGGAAGTAAAGGAGCCTGAGGCACATTTAGCAAAAATAGAGGAACGGATGGCCAACATTCCTCTTCCCATAAAGCAGGTCCTTGCAACTGTCCAAACCTGTGAGTGGGTATTGATGCATAAGATGGCTGCCACTGTATGTTTACAGTATCTTCACTACCAGTCTGTTGTTGCTTGTAAAGTTACTTGTGATAGAATATGTATGGATAGTGCTATATAAATTCTTCTGCTTCTTCATCACCTTCCTCCCCACTGCACTACCACACAACATATAACTGCATGTCCCATGGTATTCAACCAGAACAGCACTCCCTCTACCACTGCAAGTTGCTGTCGTCTATGTTGTCCCCCACCAATTGCTGTTTAAAAACTAAATAAATAAAACCAAACCCCACCCAGTAAACACGCATGCAACCCTCTTCCCCTGGAACCTGCAGTTCAGTTCCTCATCATGGATTCTCAGGGTCTATTTATTTAATTCTTCAATGTCTGTCTCCATACTCCTCTATCTGCTATGACAAAAAATGGGTAAAAAAATGCATATTGAGCACACCTCCGGACGTAACTATTTTTTCACTATTTTTTTTCACTCATATCTTGGCCACAATTTGGCCATTCTGAGCTCAAATCCAATCCAAAATGTGTTTTTGTGGTTCAACTGCCAAAAACACATTTTGGGTCACATTGAGTAAATGATACTTATTGTATGTGATTGTGAGGTGGGGTGGTGACTTTGTCACCCTGAAAATATGGGTTCAAAATGGACAACAATGGCCAAAATAAGAGTATAAGAAAACATAAAAGCTATGGACATGTTCAGTATGCAAATGTCAGAACATAAAAAAATAGAAAAATTGTTGCAAAAAATATTTTAAGTCCAACCCAAACAAAAAACCTGAAAAGCATCACACACATTTTATATGTCCAACCAAAAATGGTCATGAAAAATGTATTAAGTCCTACAGAAAGCTTGAATTTATAAATGGCTTGTGCATCCTGCTTTGTGCTTGACCCTGCATGAAGCAATTAGGACTCCCATTGAAGGGCCTTATGTAAAGCAAGTTTGGACTCAATTTCATTTTTTTGCACTGCAAAATGGGACAGCATAAAGCAAGAAAGGACTTGGTTCCCATTTTACACAGGGCCTGAAGGGCACTTATCAAGCAAGTTAATATTCAACTTCTATTTTGTGATGGGCCAAAGGGTCTTGCATGCAACAAGTTAGGAATCACCTCCTGTTTTATACAGGGTCCCAAGTTCCCTTCACAAAGCAAATTATAACTCTACTTCCTCAAAATGTAAGGAAGTTCATTGCATAAAACAGTATGTGAAAGCATCATTAGGGTTCCAAAGCCACAAATGGAGGAAAATGTGGTGTTAGAGGTTTTTCAGTCCTAAAGTCAATCCCTTCCTCATGCTCCAAGGCCAAGTTACATGTTCAGGACACTGCTCCCAAGAGTCTTCTGCTTCATAGAAACATAGACTTTGACGGCAGATAAGGACCACTTGGCCCACCTAGTCTGCCCATTTCCCTACCTACAGGATAAGCTGCAGATCCTAGTTAAACTACAGCCTATTTCTTCCTACCCAGCACAAAAATTGCCTTATGCCCTTCCCATGCATTCTTGAATTCTCCCACAGTTTTAGACCCCACAACCTCCTCAGGAAGGCAGTTCCATGCAACCACCACCCTCTCTGTGAAAAAATACTTCCTCACATTGCCTCTGAACCACCCCTCGTCTTCAAATTGTGTCCCCTTGTTCTTGCACATCTTTTTTTCTGAAAGATGCTACCCTCTTGGACTTTGTTGATTCCACTGAGGTACTTAAAAGTTTCTATCATGTCCCCCCTCTCCCTCCTTTCCTCAAGGGTATACATATTAAGCTCCTTTAGTGTCTCCTCGTATGGCTTCTCTTGCAGACCCTGCACCATTTTAGTTGCCCTCCTCTGGACTGCCTCTATCCTGTCTATGTCCTTGTGGAGATGGGTTCTCCAGAACTGGATGCAGTACTCCAGATGGGGTCTCACCAACTGTCTGTACAGAGGGATAACAACTTCCTGTTTTCTGCTGGTGATGCCTCTTCCTATACATCCCAGTATCCCCCAGCCTTCCCTACTGCCTTCTCACATTGCTTGCTAACCTTAAGTTCATCTGATATGATTACCCCCAGGTCCCTTTCCATTTTTCTTGTTGTTACTACCTCCCCCCAACTGTGTAATCTTCCCCTGGGTTTTTGTTTCCCAGGTGCATTATTTTGCACTTCTTTGCATTGAATCAAAGCTGCCATACTTCTGACCATTCCTCCAACCTTGCCAAGTCCTGCCTCATCCTTTCCACACCTCCTTGTGTATCAACTCTGTTGCAGATCTTTGTGTCATCTGCAAAGAGGCATACTTTTCCTTCCAGTCCCTCTGCAATGTCACTTATAAAGTCATTAAAAAGGACTGGACCCAGTACTGAATCCTGCGGTACCCCACTAGTAACCCCTCTTTCTTCAGAGTGGACTCCATTTACAATTACCTTCTGTGTCCTGTTGTCCAGCCAATGTTTAACCCAGGCTACCACCCTGGGACCCACTCCCAGGCTGGTTAATTTGACCATTAATCTTTTGTGTGGTACTGTGTCAAATGCCTTGCTAAAGTCTAGGTCGGCCATGTTCACAGCCCCTCCCTGGTCTACTACTTTGGTCACCCAGTCAAAGAAATCAATTAAATTCATCTGACATGACCTTCCCACTGTGAACCCATGATACCTAGGGTCCTGTGCCCCACTGGCCTCTAGGTACTCAACAATTCTTACCTTCAGAAGTGATTTCATCACTTTCTCTACCACAGAGGTCAAACTGACAGGTCTGTAGTTTCCTGCCTCTGTCTTGGTCCCACTTTTGTGAAGGGGAATCACATCTGCCATCCTCCAGTCCTCAGGTACCACATCATCCTCCCATGATTTGTTAAAAAGGGTAGTCAGTGGTTTCACTAGTTCTCCCCTTAATTCTTTTAGAATTCTGGGGTAAATTCCATCAGGCCCCATTGCTTTGTCCACCTTCAGTTTTAGGAATTCTTTCAGAACCCTTTCTTCTGTGAAAGGACTGGATTGACCCCCCATCCAGTGTGCTTCTGTTAATTGGATTAGGCACCTCCTCCTTCTCCTCCTCTTTTGTGAATACTGAGCAGAAATATTCATTCAGTATCCCTGCTTTTTCACTGTCCCTCTCTGCCCACCCACTGTTCATTCTATTCAGCCTCACTATCCCTCCCTTTGTCTTCCTACACTCCCTGATGTACCTATAAAAGGTTTTATCACCCTTCTTAACCGAGTTGGCTATCTTTTCCTCAGTTTGGGCCTTTGCTATTCTGACTTCCCTCCCTGCTTCCTTAACTGGTACAGCTCTCTGTCCTGCTCCTTCTGTGTTTCCTTATACTTCCTGAATGCTATCTTTTTCTCCCTGACCTTTCCTGCCACCTCTTTTGAGAACCATAGTGGCTTTTATTTCATTTTGATTTGTTTATTTGCTTCACACAAAGGCTTGTTGCCTCTGTGATGGTAGTTTTGATGTTTTCCCATTGTTGCTCCCTCCCTCCTTCTAGCCTGTTCGCTAGTACTTTTCTAAGGCACTCTCCCATCTTGCCAAAGTCAGCCCTCCTGAAGTCCAGTACCCTCACTTTTGTATGGCTTGACTCTGTAGCTGAGTTTATCATGAACCACACTGTTTGGTGGTTACTTGTTCCTAGATGGCTACCCACTTCTAGATCTGAGATCCTCTCACTGTCCCCATTTGAGCATACAAGGTCTACGATTGCTCCCTCACAAGTCGGTTCCAAAACTAGCTGTCCGAGGCATGCCACCTGTAAGGCATCAAGAACGGGCATGCTCTTGGATGTGGCTGCAGCAAATGTGTTCCAGTTAACATCTGGTATATTCAGGTCTCCCATCAACAATATCTCCCCTTTCTCTGCCATCCTAAGAATGCCTTCTATCATATCCTTGTCCATTCCTTCCCCCTGACATGGGGACAGTATACAACCCCTGTGTGGATTGTGGTGCCATTTCCAGTCTCTAAGGTGACCCACAGTGCCTCCTCTCCTCCCTGTTTACTCTTTTGTTCAGTTGCTTTTATCCCTTCCCTTACATAGAGAGCTACTCCTCACCCTCTTCAAGCTACAGAACTGGTGCCTTTGCAGAGATAGTTATGACTGATCTTGTGGCTCAGCCAGAACCCTTAAGGTCCTGTGGCCCATGTGAAGGAGTTATTATTGGTCTTGTGCATTGTGCAGGGTTTTCAGAGCCCTGTGCAAATAAAGTTAGAACGATTTAGTGCTCCATACAAGGCTTGAGGAAAGTTATGAGTTACCTCCTGCTTTATGCTGGGGCCACAAGGCCATGTGCAAAGAAAGTTGTAACAGGCCCACAGGGCCAGAAGCAAAGAAAGTTATGACTGAATATATGTATTATGCAGAACCTTGTGTGAACCCTACATGGAGTAGTACATAAAGTAGGTGAGTAATTTGAGTGGTCATAAGAAGAGGAATAGTAAGTAGCCCATTCCCATCGATAAATAAAAAGTACTTCCTCATGTCCTTTTTGAATCTGACCCCCAACCAACGTCCTTGAATTACCCCTGGTGTTTATATTTTCACTGAAGATAAACAGTGCACTGCTGTCAACTCTATCTCTTGCTATAACTTAAAATTCTCTAACATGTCCCCTATCTCCATCCTGACCACGACTGAGTACATGATCAGTTGATGTAGCCTTTCCATGTAGAACACCTGCTGCTGCCTCTAAATCATCTTGGTGATCCTTCTGTGCACCACTTCCACCCTGTCTAGATCTTTCCAAAAGTGCAGATTTCAGAAATGCACACAGAACTCTAGGTGCAGCCACACTACTGATCTGTGAATTTGCACTACCTTCTTATGCCTGCATTTATTCCCCTACCAATGTATCCCAACAGTTTGCTTGCCTTGCTCACTGATGTATTGCATTGGGCAGAATGTTTCAGCTTATCAGATATTATAACACCCCAGATCCCTTTCCTCCATTGTCTGTTACACCCATGTGCCACCCATCCTGTATTCTATGCTTGGGTTCTTTGCTCTGATGTGCATGACTTTGCACTTCTCATTTAACCTCATCTGATGTAGCTTAAACCACTTCTTCAACCTCTCCAGATCCTCATTCCATATCCTCATGTCATCCTTGGTATTCACTCAGATTTTTGTGTCATCTGTGAAAATGAATATCTTGCCTTGAATATGTTTTTCTATGTCACAATTGAATATTTTTATTGTTTGTGTTAAATATGGCAAAAAGTACCAGTCTGAGAACTGATCTCTGCAGTACCCCCACTAGTACCGCCCTCATCTTTAAGAATATTCTATTCAGCAACATCCTTGGAGCCCTCCCTCCTAGGCAATTTCTAACACAGTTGACAAATCCTTCCCCAACACCTGAGCTCCTGCAGCCCTCCGGTACCCACCCCATGACCCCTCAGTAGCCATTATATCCCTCTCCCTGCTGGGAGTGTACATTGTCCTGAACTTACTACCCGGGATGTAACCATGCCATCATTCATGAGTCTTTAATCATTTGCTCAGTGAAAAGGAGGATGTGGGGAGGGGGAGGTTAAATCCACAACAGTCAAACTGAAAAGACCTCAGAGCAAATGTAGGCAGAAGACTGGGCTGTCTATGGAAGGCAGTGGGACAGCAACAAACTTGCACCATTGTAAAACTTGAGCCTGCCATGCCACATCCACTATTCCTCCTTGGCCATCAGGTCACTGCCTCACTCTCTCACCTGTGTTTTTACCTGGCTTCTCCCAAACCTTCAGGATTGGCGGCAAGCCTGGCTGGACTGGAGTGAGGGAAAAATGCACAAAGTAACATCCATGCTTAAGGGGGCGAGTTATGTGCCTGGGTGTCAGGGAGTGTGTAGAATGGAGTGGGTAGACAGTGGCTCTAGCCAGTTGACTGGACTGTGTACATGAGCATAAAAGTATAATTAAACGCTTGTCAGCTGTCAATGGTGCGCTCTTGAGCTTCCATCATGCATACCGCCTGAAGCCTCCTTCCCAAAAGTGCACATAGTCACACCACAGGAGGAAGCACAGCTTGCATCTGTTGATGACCTCAGTTGACCCTGCATCTTGGTGTGAGAGTGAGAGGTGTAGGGTGGGTGGTACTCCGGAGGCCAGTCGGAGGCCTGCCATACAACTTCCCAGCCATGATGCTTAGTCTTACTACTGTGTCAGTTACAGAGGTTCTTGCGGCTGACCTCACCCAGTTTCCAGCACACACACACACACACACATATACACCATCACTTCCCTCAGCACCTTGCTTCTGTGCAAATGAAATCTGCAAGGTCAGCAGAAGCAGCAGTCCTAAAGTAATTTACCTTTACAACAGAACTTAAGCCACTGCTTCGAGGTGGGGTAGATGGTGGAAGGAATCAAGGGAAGGCACAGGATCAAGTAGTAAACACAGCTGAATAACCACTGTAAATACCTGTTGTCAGGCTGTTATATAGTGCAGTATATCACAGATATCAGATGAGAATTAGAGCAGTGAGCAGTCTACTTTAAATTCCATGATGCTGATAAAGTTGAACTGTGGTGCTCTGAGAGGACCTCTTGAGTCTGTGTGCCTATCCTAGAACTCCCCTTATCCCTGCTGGCTTCCTCACCCCCAGAATTGGCTGTTGCTCTCTCAGACCATGACTTGGGTTCAGTCCCTGGCAGTTTCTATGAAGCGGCCACTACAGGCTTAGCTGGGGAGTCCAGAAGTGGAATAGATAAGGTGGTTAGGATTCCTGTGCTCTTAGGGACTGGTTCACCTGCAGGATCAGAGCTGGCCACTGATCTGTCTGAGTCTGCTCAGGTCCCTGTCCCACCATCCCAAGTCCAATCTGTCTGACCAGTGACTTGTGATCTTCCAGTCCATGGGGTCAATGGGGGACCTCCTCTGGGGGCATCAGAGTGATGCAGAATCCACGTCTGTCTGAGCTGCCCTGGTCAGCACTGATGACTTCCTTCATCTTCCCTCTGCTGAAATGTAGAGAGCTTGTCTGGCCAGTTCTTAGCCACATAATGGCTTGCCTCCTCCACCAACAGGAATGTATGGGGGACCCTGTTCTATTAATGTTCAGCTTAGCTGAATATTGCTATGGGATCCCCACCTCCTGCAGCACTACATCTGTTTGGGCTGCCCTGATTACCACTGTTGAACCCTTCCATCTTCCCTCTGCTGAAATGTAGATAACTTGTGTGGCCTGTTCTTAGCCATATAATGGCTTGCCTCTTCCACTGACTGGCATGTGTGGGGGACCCAATTCCTACTAATGTTCAGATTGGCTTGGTATTGCAGTCTATGTGGGATCCCCACCTTCTACAGCACTTCCCCCAATAGTGTTTCCTTTTTTTGGGCCAACTCAGTTGAATAGTCTGCAAAAATGTAGATCCTGTGGCCCTGCCAACTGAACAGGCCTCAGTCTCTCACCAATGCCAGTATCTTCCCCTTATCTGGAAAACTGAGGAATTGGGAGAGGATGGATCAGGACCTCTCCTCAGCTTTGGGGACTGGGACCAAGGTCCAGTGTGCCTTCTCAGATACAAGGGAAATGTTTCCAGGAGTGTCAGAGTAAGTGTGGAAGCTCTCTCTACAGAAATCTGGTCACATCACACTTCTCAGCTCCCTCAGGGAATCCAATGAATTGCAGGTTATTCCTGTGGCTGTGGTTCTCAGAGTCCTCAGCCCATAGCCACAACAACCCAACCAGTTCTCAGATCCTCACCTCATGGTGAGTATCCCTATCATCAATATATGAGAGGTAGGTCTCCATATCCTTGATGTATTCTGCAGCTTCTGGACATTTCCTTAAGTTTGGCCACAGAACTCTTCAAGCTCCAAATCTCCTTGAGCACATGATGGAGAAGCTGCTTTATTTCGAGTGTGTCCAATGAGGATATCAGAGCCACTGCTGTTGTGATCTTCCCACCTGTTTCCCAGAGCTGATGGCTTCTGACAGTGATAACTCAGGAATGGTGCCACATTTTTAAGCAAGCCTTGTTACTTCATTACCCTGTATTTTTTAGAGCCGTTTGATACCAGTTTTGTTTGATTTGTGGAATTTTATTGGAAACTTGAATGAATATGTGACTGCGTGGCACAAAGCTGCTTACTCACAGTGCCATCCTCCTTGCAGCCCACACATGTGCCCTTAGGCCTCACAATTATAGAGTGACCAAGTTCGTAAAGCAGAAGCTGGGTTTGCTATATCAGCTCAGGGCATACCTCTGAAAACAGAATGTTTGTCAATAGCCAACAGCATCCAGCTCCCAGTCCTTCCATTTGAGACACCTGTCCTTCCTCACTTAGGGAAATGGAGTTATTCAAGCTGAAGTTACTGTATCACCATGTCTGTTTGTTGCTTGCGTCAGTAGCAGGGAACATCATTGTTCAGTACTCTCTGCCTTAAATTGGCTATCCATGGAAAGAAGGTTAAACTACCCCCTACTCTGTATGTTTATGCTAAGGGAGCATTTAACTGTATGCAATCAATGCAGCTATTATCAATGAGACCTATACCATGGGTCTTTGTGTTTATTCATGTCCTGACATGCACTTCATTGTTTCTGTAGAGATCAACAAGTTGTAACTAATGCCAAGTACTGTACTTTTATTGTGCTTTATCTATATATTCCATGTAGTTATGCTCATCTTACTTATTATATTCAATTAATTATGGGTCACTCCTAAGAAAATAACTTTTTGTCTCAGTGACCCTTCCCAAGTAGCAAAATACAATAAATAAATAAATGAAGACACAGCCTATGATGGTGCCTTGGCAGGTTGCTGAACTTAATGACTGGACTCATTTTTAACCCATGTCCAGGTACAGCATGCCTTGAGATTTAACTGATATAACTGAACTTAACCATCGTACAGCATTTAGCTTAAATACATAGGATATTAGACACCGAAAATGACCCAACAATGTACATTCACTTCTTTACCTTCAACCCCTCTTCTGCACTTCATCAGCACACGGGCACGCACACACACACACACACACACACACACTCCTCTCTCTCTCTCTCCCACCCTCATCCAAACCCATATGTACACTCTGATCCCTTGTCTGCATCAACAATTAATTTATTGATTACCTTCTGATGGTTTAGTAAGGAACAGTAGAGGTTGCTAGAGGAGAGTGTGAAATGGTTGTCCTGCGATTAAGGGAATAAGATGAATCAAAATTAAGTTTCAGATTACAGTTTCTAATTAAACAATATATAGTATTACCAAAATTCAGAAAAAGCAAAACAAAAAAGTTTTAAAATCATCATGTAATGTTATGTATCTATACAAAACAATAGTTGTGCTACACCTGGAATAGTATCAACAAATAAAAACTATGTCAATAGGACTAATTCCAAGTTTTCATGAAAAAATAAAATAAAGTTTCTAGCCCTAATGGTTCCAACTTATTTTTCTAGGCCTAACAGCTCAAATGTTATAGCTTTTAAACAATAATGTCAAGCATTATAAAATACGATAAATTATATTTGGAAGTGATCAGAAGATATGTTATTAGTTGTTATTCTGTTAAAGAATACACACATTCTTTTCTGGTTTATAAATGTTTCACCTGGAAGGGCCTGCTGAGCCGAGGATAGCTCATTTTCAGAAGAGTTCTGGAGAAGGATACAGATAAATTGCAGTACAGATAACTGAACAGCACAAATGTTGATATATAAGTGTGCATGTCTAATATCCATACTTTCTCTACATTTATACTCCTACTCCTCCCAAATAGCCAACACAAACAGTACTACTCCACCTTGCCCCATACACCTTAACATCACTGATGCTAGCACTGATAAATGTCCATATGGAAACTGTTCCAACTTTTCATTGTGAGTTCAGTGTTTACAGGGAGGGTCTTGATGGGGTGACACTGTTTTAAAATACCTCTCAGGCACTCGTACACTCTCACATGCACACTCCTATGTATATATATATATATTTATTTATTTAACATTTCAAGCCTGGAAAGGCTAACTAGGGTGAAGTTCTTTTCCATGTGCAAAAGGGAAGCACAAGGAAGCTAAGTGACTTGCAGAAGGGCAAACAGTATGCAAGTGGTGGTTGTGGAATTCAAAGAAAAGACTGCTGGGTCTCCAGGTTCACAGCCGGCTGCTTAGTAACATTCACATTTTACATTGATGTGTTCTGTGTATGTGTTAACATGGAAACTTTTTGTATGTATTTTAGATAGGGATTACACAGGTGTGTCTTGTAAACTGGACTTCTGTTAAAATGGCATGTATTACCTGTTTAAAAATAAACTTTACCTACCTTACCTTTCCTATAACCTCTAAGCTAGACTGCCTCCCAACTGCCACTTAACTGCACTTATATGATACACACTCATAATTCTTAGCCACATGTGTTCCCTTCATTCACTTTTCTGCCCCATCACATATTCCTTCCTCTTTCTTGACACCACATTCCTAGCACTTACCCAAATAGTTCACTTGAAAGTTATCTGCTGCAAAAAAGATCCTTGAAACACTTACCATGCATGCATAAATTGGCCTGTCTCCCTGGCAGCATCTAGTGTGTTATAAAAAGTGGTAAACAAGTTCCGTGTTAGTAGAATATATTTGTTGTAAACATGCTACTGATAAGAACCAGCAGTGAATACTAATTACAGCAGAAAAGCTGACAGATGAACAAAAACAAGGTACATTGTACAAATGGAAGCATGGCTTTGTTCAACAGTGCATAACACTTTTCTGGAACCCCCTTTTTTTACAGCTGCAGTGGGCGTAGCCTTGCAGACATTTTGTTTTTACAAAAGGACTCCCTGCATACATTACCTTCCAAACAACATGATAGAGTGTTAGCAAATAGCATCCTCTGTTGAAGCCTCATTACTACACTGCTTGTGTGTGTATGGGAGCTTTAAAGCATTATTTTTCCTCTGGCTTAAGAAGTTAATTGAGCCTTCCCCAGTACTGCCTTTTTTGTAAGTTGAAACCTCCTCCAACAATTGAGCCCTCCCCAGTACTGCCTTTTTTTGCAAGTTGAAACCTCCTCCAAAGTGTTTTATGGGCCTTTTCTTTGTTAAGTTTCAGTGCTTAATTTACTGCCTTTCACAAACTGAGAAACTCCTGCTTTGCTGGCACCCCTTCCCCCACTCATCCAGAGGTGAGAATTCCTTTGTTAGCCATTGGATGACCACAGCTGCAAAATGATTCACATTTGTCTACAAGTACTGTCTTCTATGCAAGACACAAGCAACTGAATCAAAATTACATAATATGTTGATCAAAATGGGGGAGCAGGATTCTGGGCAAAGTGACACAGTTTATATACAGATTGCATGCAGTAGTAACTGCTGCTGAGATAAACTGATGTGTTCTGCTATGTAATGGGGAGAGCATTGTTGGGGAGCTTTGTTGGAGCAATCACAAACTTGTTTTATAAATAGGTGCCTGTGTTCCATGATGTTTCCAAACTAATTTATATAAACCATTCCAATGCTGCATATATTGTTTCATTTAGGGGCTACTTGAACAAACTATAAGATGCTGTTCTATTTCTGCTTAGTACTGGTGCAAAAACTGAAAGGGGCTAAGAGGGATAGCAAAATGAGTGCAGACAAAACTACTTTAAACAGTGACAATTTTAAACACACTACACACACACACACACACACACACACACACACACAACACACATACACACATGCACACACACACACACACACACACACACTACCCTACACAGAACACAGCTGGATAAGGTACCAATATTTAGGAAACTTATTACAGTTACCCAATGACTAGCAGTGTGACTCCTGGCTGCTGTGTTCTCTCTGCTGTGCTAAGCTGAAACAAAGACTCTGTAACAAGACGCTGGCCTCCTGCAGGGGCTATTAGACATCAGAGCAAAGGACACTCTAGGAAGACTCTCTGGGACAAGTTGCAATAAAAGAAAACTGAATGTCAGCCCCAGGGGCCATAAAACAGCCAGTGAAAGTTAGAAAAAAAAACTCTCACAGCCTGAACAGAAAAAAAAACACTGGGATGAAGAACACAAAAAAGGTAATAATACTTTTCCTGATTTTAACATAAAGTTTGCCTTCAATAATCCACAACAAGGTGTGGGTTGAGCTGGGATTTACCCATGCCTGGCAACTGCCCAACAATGTCAGGTGTGTGTAAGTCCCAGTGCACTCCACACTGTGCAATGGATTACTGTGATTGTACAACTGGAAGGAAGTAAAGAATTAAAAAAGTTATTAAACTACTCAATTTCTAGAGTGGAACATAGCTGCAAAGGGGTTGAAGTATTGGGCTTACCTTTAGATGTCAGCTGTCCAGGCATATCCCTGTCTAAATCAGTCTTATCTTAAATCAAGGCAGTAGCCATTTCATAGAACCATGAAATGGAAACTGATTCTGCAATTGATAAAGCTGTGCTGGGCAGCATATAGCCAGCTAAACTCTGGCATCAATTTCTGTCTCAAGGTTTTGTGAAATGTCTTTTGCCTTTCTTCATTGCTTTGTTGCAGAGATGTCAAAACTGATATTGTATGACAGCTGACAGCTGGGTAGCCCTTCACACCTATATAGAAAATAATTTATAAGACATTACCTCCTGACTTATAGGTTTGTTGTTCATTTTGTTTCTTCCAAAAACTTTGCTCCTCATCTTAACAAATTTGAATTGAACAGACCAAAATCTTGGTCTAATTTTAAGCAATTGTATGACCCAGGTTTATTACTTAGAAATCCTCAATGCAACACTAAATATAGAGAATACTGGATGGGCAACTATGCACAACCAGTGTCTTCTGCCACAGAGGGGTTCTAATTCCCTCTGACCAGGAAAGCAACGCTCGAGAGATCCATGGGAATAAGAACCCCGATGTGACAGAAGACATTGGTTATGCCTAAAGTTGCTCATCCTATATTTTTTAGTGTACAGTAGTATTATGTGAAATGTGTCAACTGTGTTTTTTCTCTTTTTCATAGTGAAACTGACTTGAGAAGCCTCTAGAGGTTCCACCTCCCTTTCTGTGAAGCAATACTTCCTCACAGTACCCCTTAGTCTACCCCCCTTCCAACCTCATGTCATGACCTCTTGTTCCTGGACATCTCCTTTTTCTGAAAGATGCTGCTCTCCAGCACCCTATTTGTGCCTTTTAGATATTTGATGATTTCTATCCTATCACTCTTCTCTTCTCCAGGGTGTGTATATATATATATATATATATATATATATTGAGGTCTCCCAGTCTCAGTGCAGGCACGGCACTATCTTTGTTGCTCTTCTTTACTGCCTCCAGTCTGTCTACATCCTTATGGAGATATGGCCTCCAGAACTGGACACCATATTCCAAATGAGGCCTCACCAGTGATCTGCACAGTGGCATCATCACCTCCTTCCTTCTGTCATTGATGCCTCTCCCTATGCACCCCAGCATCCTACTGGCTCTCCCCATAGACTCGGTACATTGTTTAGCCACTTGTAGGTCATCTAGTATGATTACCCCCAAACTCCCCCAATCCTCCCCTGGGTTCCTGCAACCCAAATGCATGATTTTGCACTTTTTTGCATTAAATCTCAGCTGCCACACTTTGGACCATTCCTCCAGTTTACCTAGGTCCCTCCTCAGTTTTCCACCATTCCCGGAGTGTCCATCCTGCTGCAGATGTTAGTGTCATTCGCAAAGAGGCACACATTCCTCTCCAGCCCCTCTGCAATTTCAGTTATGAAGACATTTAACAGGACTGGGCCCAGGACTGATCCCTGTGGCACCCTGCTGGTCACACTCCTTTCCTTACATTGAGCACTATTCAACATGACTCTCTATCTTCTATCATTCAACCAGTTCCTAACCCAGTTTACCACCTTGTGACCCACTCTCAGACTGCCAAGCTTGTTCACAAGTTATATGTGGAATGGTATTGTAGGCCTTACTAAAAGCAATTCATGTTTATGCTTCAGCCCATGAAACCCCCTTAACTAGTTAATGCATTTGCAGCAGTAGTGGCTGTGCCAGAACTTGTTTAATTTGAATCAACAAATGCATCTCTTAACACTCTAATTTGATGAAAGCTAAGAACTGTAACAGAGCATTATTGCTAAGGTATTCTGAACTTTTACTTTTTTTACGACATCTAATTCGAGAGAGAAAATATGTGATAACCCATTTACTGCATCTGCTCCTTTTTAAACAAAAAAGTGAGCTACTATAAGGAATCATATAACTGCTGAAAAGAACTACATGAAAACATTAGTTTGAGAACATAAAATGAGTTTAAAATAATATTATGAGCTAATGCAATGGTTGCATATGAGTATAAAACTCCACAGCAGTCAAGTTTTTTTAACATTTACTGCATATGTATTAGAACCTTGTGGTACTGTATAAAGGACTGTGCTAAAATTGTAATTCTTAAGATGTACATTAGATCCTTTGGACACTGCTGTGCAGAATTATACATAAGTAGACAATTAATTTTATTTATGCCTATATCAGTTAGTGTTTTATGTTGTGAACTGCATGATGTGGGGAATATTTGTAGGTGTCGTCCTTCATGGGAACCAACTGGACTACTGAAGAGTATTAATATAGGACTACAGCACTTAGGGATATGTATTAATTTAATTTTTATACTATCTTAATACAGATCCTCCACCCTGAAGAAGCCCATGGATGAGCAAAATGTCACGCAGTTCATGGGGATCTCTATTTGATACATGAAAATAATCTACATATAAAGAACTCTGTGGATTGAATGGTGAGAAAAAAAAGCAAAAGGGAGATTGTCAAAAATTCACATAGTACCATATGTAGTTCAGCAGTAGATTTGTATTACAGAATACAAAACATGCAGAAAAGTTCATTAACTTACAGACCTAATGCAGCTAGGTATGGTAGCACACACATCATGCCTGATATTTCACCCAGTGATGTCTGGGTTTCATCAGAGAGGCATTGACGAATACTGACAGGATTAAAATGGTAGCCCTTAAAGATATACTACTCAATTTTATATTATTTAAATGTGTAAAGCAATACAATTAATGTAAATAGGGTCTGGTTTCACAATCTGTAAATCCAATGTCTGTCTTAAGCATGTTCCAATTTTCTGTAATTATTTTTTTGTTTTTGTACTACATCTGCTTGGTTACTATATGTGGTAACAAATAAACACTGCTGGTCCCAATAATTCTGCATTTTATGTTTGGGTACTAGAGTGTCCTGTCTGGGGACAGTTTTTACTTCTTCCATTACTGACACTATTATACTGAGACTATAGTCACTCTCCTTGAACCTCCTGATTTCAATAACACACTGTTCATCAAAGTCCCTACCTTGGCTTCTGTTCCTAACAGCCCTAATTGATTGTCCCTTCAGAATATTGCTGGCAACAAGGGGCAGGTAGCAACTGTTTACCAACAGGCGACTGTTTCTTTCAGTCCCTTTTCTGTCTACAGCTGTTCCCACATTACCATTTTCCAGTCTTTTTGCAACCAAATCCAGAAACACAATCTGTTCTTTGTTTGCAGTTACTTTGGACCTCAAGTGTTGGTTGGTAGTTTCTAACCAGTCTACAAATTCAAGTAATTTCTGTTCTGGATATCTCCAGATCATAAATAAATCACCTATATAGCGACACAACAAATCCAGATATTTAAAATATGGATTTGTGGTGTTACTATACATTTTCTCCCATTCCCACTGTCCTACATATAAACTTACAAAATGTGGTGGCATGCTGGCACCCATGGTGGTACCTTTAATTTGTTTGTAGTATCTGTAGAGATGCAGCGAATTTAAAATCCACCAGCAAAGTGAACGCAAAGTGGCCACTTTGCATTGGCACTTCACTACACGGAGTGCCTTTAGGAAAGGCTCACTTTGCCTTGTTATTATTACTTCACATTGTCATTCTGCCTTTAACATGAAGTAAGATGGAGTGACAATACTAGCTGCACCACACCCACTCAGCCACCAGAATGAATGGGCATCCCCAAAGTGCTACTGTCTTGTGTCCAGAAAACTCCCCAGTGCTGATGAAGTGAAATGAGAGCATAGCAAAAAATGCAAAGTCTCCCAGAATTAATGGCACACTCAGTCATGCGCGCAGTGGTCAGATCATACACACAGTCACCAGAAATAATGTGCATCCCCAAAATGCTACTGTCTTGTGTCCAGAAAATTCCCCAGTGCTGACAAAGTGAAATGAGAGCATAACAAGAAATGCAGTCTCCCAGGATTAGTGGTGCACAGCAAATGCACAGACAGATTAAGATTGTGCTGCACACTCAAGGGATGCATATGAAAAGGCACAACAACATCTAACCAGTGCTCACAAATCATAAATCCAAATCTGGAAAGGAATACATTTTGCCAGTTGGGGGATTAGTGCACGGCAGTAACAATCCACTACCAGTAAAAATACCACAAAGCAGTATAAAAATGAATGCAGGTGCAGTGGATAGCAGGTTCACACTGCTGCAATTACTCTGTGGCACAATAACAGGTGTCTGATTTAATGGCACACATCACACACACACACACACACACACACTACAAGTAATGCAGAACAAATTGAAAACCTTTAGTAATATAACCAAATGTTTTAAACAGACAAATTATACACTGCTGCACCACAACAATCAGCAAAAAAATATCAAGAATTACTGAAAATATTACTGTGTGTACATTAACACAGTTACACAAGAAAAATATAACCAAAACAGAAAGACTGCCTTTTTCTCCCAGTTAATATACCTACACCACAAATATGCTTCTCCCCCAAAGCACACTTCACAGTACACAGACTGACTGTTCTAAATTAACATTCAAAATCTACACACAGCAATAAACACTCAATGATAGAAGCACAGAAGAGTTTCCTACAATCAATGTACCAAATTGTGAGCACACTAAATTGACTCAAAAAAGCATTTTAAACAGCTTTTAGAGGTTTTGAATCACAGAGCTCTGAGAGCAAACTGTCTCCAGCTACCACTACACACACACTACCCAGGCCAGAACTGAGGCTGTGCAGAATAATCTAGAGCCCATGTGACCTACAATCCCATGAATCACTGCAGAATTTCATTTGGAGCTCAATTACAGACGTGAGGCGAATTACATTGATTTCAATGTACTTCACCTTAAAATTGGTGGAGAAGTGGTTTGGGGAAGGCAGAATAACGCAAAGTCATTGGTTTCAATGGACTTCACATTCCTCATCATAAAGTGAAGTACTCCACTTCACACTGTGGAGTACTCCACGGATTCCATGTTACTCCATGAATCACTTCACGGAGTGAATTGGGGCTACTTCGCCCACCACTACTTACAGTACTGTAACTCACATGCTGTACAGGAAGGAACATGAATGCCTATGGCAGTACTTCCCTGATGAGCTGTAGCACAAAACTCCCCAACTTAAAAATGCTTATTAATGAGTACAATGGTGAAGTGGTGAAGCCTGGAGAGATACTACAAAACAGGCTTACAATACATCCAAGTAACTAGTAAAAAAAATGAATGTGATTCATGACGTGATCGTGAATCATGATTTATGACTGCATTTGTGACCATGATGATGAAGAACATGATTCAGTGTCAACAGTGTGAGATAACCACATGGAACTGTATTTGGGAATGCAAATGCCTATGGCTGTACTTCCCCAATGAACTGTAGCACAAAACTCCCTGACTTAATAACGCTCATTAATGAGTACAATGGTGGGGTGGTGAAACCTGGAGAGATACTACAAAACAGATTTAGAGTACATCCAAGTAACTAGTAAAAAAAATTAATGTTGTGATTCATGCCGTGATTGTAAATCATGATTTGTGACTGCATTTGTGACCATGATGATGAAGAACATGATTCGGTGTCAGTGGTGTGAGATAACCAATATGGAATGGAACTGTACTGGGAACGTGAATGCCTACAGCTGTACTTCCCCGATGAACTGTAGCACAAAACTCCCCAACTTAAAAATGCTCATTAATGAGTACAATGGTGAGCTGGTGAAGCCTGGAGAGATACTACTAACAGGCTTACAATACATCTAAGTAACTAGTAAAAAAATGAATGTTGTGATTCATGATGTGATCATGAATCATGATTTGTGACTGCATTTGTGACCATGATGATGAAGAACATGATTCAGTGTTGACGGTGTGAGATAACCAATATAGAATGGAACTGTATTGGGAACGCAAATACCTATGGCTGTACTTCCCCGATGAGCTGAAGCACAAAACTTCCCAACTTAAAAACGCTCATTAATGAGTACAATGGTGGGGTGGTGAAGCCTGGAGAGATACTTCAAAACAGGCTTACAACACATCCAAGTAACTAGTAAAAAAATTTTATGTTGTGATTTGTGACGTGATCATGAATCGTGATTTGTGACTACATTTGTGACCGTGATGATGAAGAATGTGATTTGTATCACGAGTGACTCTTGATGATGGTCCTGACTTAAAAACACATATTAATGATACAATGTTCATGCAGAATTATGCACCACACCAGTCCAGTACTCTGAAGGCAAGCCAAAGAAACTGTGACTTAAGTTACAGATGGAGACTGGGCCCCAAAGAGATGCAAATGCACAGACAGATTAAGATTGCACTGCACACCAAAGAGATGTAGATGCAAATGCACAACACCTAACCAGTGCTCACCATCAGAAATTCAAATCTGGAGAAGAATACCTTCGCCAGTTGGTGCGGGCCGTGGTGGGGTTGCGGTGTACTGCAGTAACAGTCACTAGTACTAGTAAAGATACCACAAAGAAGTACAAAAATCATACAGCTGCAGTGGATAGCAGGTTCACATTTCTGAAATTAGTCTGTGGCACAATAAAAGGTGTCTGATTTGATGACACTCATCACACACATACTCACACATACACTAACTAATGCTTAGCAAATTGAAAACTTCAGTAATATAACCACATATTTTAAACAAACTAAAATTATGCACTGCTGCACCAATCATCAAAAAATGGAAAGAATTATTGAAAATATTACTGTGCGTACATTAACACAGTTATACAAGAAAAATATCACCAAAACAGAAAGAAGTGTCTTTTTCTCCAAGTTAATCTACCTACACCACAGATACGCCCCTCCCCCAAAGCACACTTCCACTGTCTCTCAGTACACAGACTGAATGTCATACATTAATATTCAAAATCCATACACAAACAATAAATGCTCCATGACATGAGCACAGGAGGGTTTCCTACAATCGATGAACTACAGAAGCTTTTTAAATAGCTTTTAGAATGTTTGAATCACAGAGAGCTCTCACAGCAGACTGTCTCCTACAGTTTCCTACACACACTACCCCAAACTGAGGCTGTGCAGAAGAATCTAGAGCCTATGTGACCTGAAATCCTGTGAATCACTGCAAAATTCCCCTTTGGAGCTTAAAAACAAGGCAAAGTACATTGCTTTCAATGTACTTCTCCTTAAGAATTGGTGGAGTAGTAGTTTGGGAAGGCAGAGTAACGTGAAGTCATTGTTTTCAATGGACTTTACGCTACACATCATAACGCAAAGTACTCTGCTTTATGTTGTACAGCACTCTGCAAATTCACTTTCACTCCACGATCCACTTCATGGAGTGAATTGGGGTCACTTCACCCATCTCTAAGCACCTGCCTTGAAAAATAAACATATTTGATTCCAGTACTAATTTTGCAGGCTCAACTAGACAAACGATAAATCCTGATGTGTGTCCGGACAGTATGAGAAAGCATCCAAGCTACCCTGGTGTGGAATATTTTTATACAGTAACTCCACATCCAGGATGAAAAGATCCACTTCTCCTCCATAGCCAAATTCTGAACAATGTTAATAACTTCAACTTAATCCCTTATATATGAAGGGATGGACTTAACCAAAGCCTGGATGAAACTGTCTACAAAATCTGAACTTGGCTCAGTGACCCAATTGATGCCCAAAATGATGGGTCTCCTGGGTGCGTCACTGAGACTTTTATGTATTTTCAGCAAAACATGAATACCAGGGACCACAGAAAAAACAACTGTTAATGTCCTGTGTTCACACTCCATAATGTAGCCAGTGTCCAAACCAGTAATCAAAACATCAACCAAATTTTTCTTTTAGCACTCTAGACATATTATGACTGAGTTTTTCATTAAAGTTTTAAAATTACCAGTCTCTTGTATATATCATTTTAACTACCACATTACTAAACTCTCTATAAACAAGCTTAAGAATCATTTAAGCACCCCTTGTGTCGTTCCATGTAACATTATTTACAGTCTACATCCATTATTTTGCTCACATAGGCACCTTCACACTTTCAGCTTTGAAGGAAATATCTTATTCAATAAATATATACTTAGCATGTGCTTTCTATACATATTTCTTCTTCTAGAAGTCAATAAGTTTAAGTTTACTGTAAGTTATTACTCGACTTAGAAAGTTGTTACAATTTAAAATACACTCAGCTTTCCAGAGCAAAATAAAATAAGAATAAATACTGGCATGAAATAAATATCATTATATCTAAAAATTATTTACATCATTAAAATGTCCCAAAGTACATTTGTAAACATTTTCATTATACATTTGTGATCATACTTTGAACATTCAACCCTTCTCCTATAACACCCTTCTATTATATTGCAATTTATTTACAGGTGGGCAAAATTCCTTTCTTTTAATGCTGGCATGATTTAAATATTAATTTCCATAAATATGATACAATATCAGACATTGCAAATTATTAGGAAACTTGAGAAATCATCCCCTCTTTAGCTAACTACTGATAAGGATGGTTTTCCTTTCAGGAATGTAAACAAGATACCCTGGGTTCAGGTCTGGGTACCTATATCTCCTGTAAGTGTATCAGAATCTGTAGTCCCATAAATGTAAATAAGACTTTATATTATAATCTTATGATCTTACAGTTTCTAAACCAATATGGCTGCTTGGTAACACATAACTCATCAAACAAAACTGCAAATAAAGGTTTTTGTTCCTATAAACCAATAACAAGGTCAACAAAGCATATGCAATATGGGTACATGACAATTCGCTCCCGTCAATACGCTCCTTCATATTCGCTCCCAACAACTCGCTCCTGTCAAACTCGCCCCCTCTCTAACTAGCTCCCACTCCCGCTTTCACCTTGCCTTGCAGACAGCAGCAGAAATGGTTTAACTGCTGCAGAATTTGTTCAGTACTGTGAAAGGTTTGGAAATATGCAGCCAGCTATTGATGCATTGCTCCCAGGAAAGAGAAGAGAACATATGAATGCATGCTGAAGGTATTAAAGGAAATAAATCCTAACCTAAATCTTGAGTTTGTAATGACAGATTTTGAGAGGGCATCAATTGCAGCATTCCAAAATGTTTTCCCAAATGCTAAACAAATAGGTTGCTTCTTCCACTTTACACAATGTGTCTACCACAAAATACAGGTGGAGGGTTTGGCTAACAAATATGCACAAGATGCTGAATTTGCACTAAAGTGCAAGTACTTGCCTGCTTTGTCTTTCTACCCAACACTGTGGAAATTTGTAGATGGTATCCGGGGAATACAAAAAAAAAGGGATTCAGAGATAGAACAACTTATTGCTGGTAACCCACCTATAGAATCTAGCCGAGTATACAAGGACAGTGTTGACAGGCTGAATTTTATTCTTGAAAAATGCGAGGATCGTACTACGGGGGAATTCCTCTACAGTGTTGCACACTGCTTTGATTATTAATTTTGTTTTTAATACAGTTTGACGCTTTTATGGATTACTTTTGATTTTAATATTGGACTGAATAAAGATTCCCAATCCATCGTCACTAAAAAGGTAAGTCTCCACTTCATCATTATTAAATGCTGCTGATTCCGTTTGCCTCATTTTATTTATTCACTGCTTAAATGCTGCTGATTTCCTTTGTGATGCAGAATTAATAACGAAATGCCACCTTTTGGTACTAGCTCTGTGAGTTTGTTCACTTCTTAAATGCTAAAAGTGCTGCTGATTTTGTATGTGTGGCTTTTTGTCTGATGGTCAAAGTCCAGTTTAGGAATTACAGTGCTGTCAGGGAGCATATTGGTGGGAGTGGGTAATTCAAGGAGTGAAATGATGCAGGGATGTATTGTCGGGAGCAAGATATCAGGGAGCGTATTGTCAGGAGCGTATTGTCGTGCACCCATACAACACCTACTGGGAGTTGGGAATCCTCTCACACATGGTGCAGACATGGTTCTCTCAGGAAACCACAAAAACAAAACTCAGAGAACTTTTGATATACAATAGTTCTTATAGTGCTGAAACATGTCCTGTTACTTAGTAACAGGCTTAAATGCACACAAAGTGCATTACACAAAACTCTGGAAATGGCTGAAATGGTGGGCAGCTCATTGATACCAAGCTTGCCCTTTCAGATATTACACTGTAGAAACTTTGGCCCAGATATTCAAAAGGGTTGTGCATGGTCAACAGTGTTGCACCATGAGAACTCCACTGATGTGCCCCTCGCACGATATTCGGAGGCAGTGCGGTGCGGCACAAATCCCGATGCTACCGGAGTGCATCAGTAATGTATGCAGGTGCAGGTGGGGGCGTGCCCATGCATACCCTGCACAGCCCGATATTCAGCCCGGGATGTGCAGAGCCATGCATGCGCAACCCCTACCTGTGCCAGCACAAAGTTGATCCAAAAAAAAAGGAACAACTGATGGCCACTCACAGGTGAGCTGCCACACTGCAGGGTGCAACACGGCAGCTGCCACCTGTGGGTGGCCACCCGAGTCCGCTGCACCTGGCAGCGCCCTCATGCCCGATCATCATGGGCATTTGTAAAAAAAATAATAAACTGTCCATATCCCTGGTGGTCCAGTGGACCACTGTCTGCCCGATCGTGGGCATTTGTAAAAAAAAAATTATAAAACTGTTCAATATCCCCGGTGGTCCAGTGGACCACTGTCTGCCTGATCATGGGCATTTGTAAAAAAGGAAATAAGTGCTTCCAATATGCCTGGTGGTCCAGTAGACCACTATCTGCCTGATCGTGGGCATTTGTGTACAAAAAGAAATAAGTGCTTCCAACATCCCTGGTGGTCCAGTGGACTGCTATCTGCCCAATTGAGGGCATTTGTAATTTAAAATAGAAATAAGTCCAATATCTCTGGTGGTCTAGGTACTCCCTTCCCCACCCACCCACTGAGCCCCACCGCCCCACTCCCCATCAGCCGGCAGGCAGCAGCACCCCACCCACCTGCCACCCCACTGCCCGCCAACTGACACTGTCAGATGCTGCACGCCCATTGGTTCACAGCGTGAGCCAATGGGCGTGCAGCCTATACCATACTACACATTCCAGATATGTGAATGATTCATTCTGTTTTATAAACAGTACTGCTGATATAAATAAGATGAGTATCTTTTCTTTGAAACAACTTTATATGACCAGGTATAAGTTTATTAATATGAACATTGAAAACAGGGAAGTACTGCTTCATATAATTTAGATAGTCAGGTCACTATCTATGTAATCTTGTTCTGGGGTGGGAAAGAAGTGATAACCATATGGCCAATGACAGTGTGTTCATGTGGTATAAAGCAGAAGTTGGGGCTAGTGACATTGCAGACCAGAGTTCCATAGGAAAAAGTCTCATGGTTGGTTACAACACAGTATTGTCCATCAGAGTTGTATGTTACATGAACTTCAGGAAGTTGCCTCTAGGTAAGTCTGACAGGGCAGGTCACAGAGGCATTGGTCAGCTGGCTGGTAAGGCATTGTTCATCTTCTGTTGAGGTAAAATTTGTGTTCTGCTTGATTGAAGAATCATTCACATTGACAGTTTTATTATCAGTGTTACTTGCATTTTGGTAATTATTAAACATATATGATCTATATATATATGTAGATAAGTTCAGCTGAGTAACCGCAAACTGGCATGGTTACATCCAATATGTCACAGCTGCACAGATAGTGGTAGCTCCTTCTGGCACAACAGTCAGTGTGTTGGGCAACCCAAACATCCAGTTGTTGATAATAAACCAGCAAAGGAGGCAAGTTGGTCCTTTCATGAAAGATGTCTTCTTCTAGATGGCCCATGGAGTTCACTGTAACAAGCTTGTCAAAAACAGCAATGTCTTTATCAAATACAGAAAGAGAAACTGTGAACATAACATACATAGTGTTTCTGATACTGCATTGGCACGTAGTGTAGTAAGAGCCTTGATTGGGATGTGTCACATGGCCCAGATTGCATGAATCAGCTAAAGGAAAGGTTACAGTCTTATCCATGCACTTGGTAGTACATGCTAAGGTCTTGCAGGAGGGGCAATACCTTTTAGCCATACTTCTATCATTAATAAGATCTGGATTCCTCCCAGATTCCAAATCCCAGAAGAGATTTGTAACAGTGGTTATTGCAAAATTACCATATGCAGAACATAGTATTTCTCTACCTATATGTTTCTGTCTAGCATCTCTATTATTAAACTCTATCAATTGAATCAATTGATACCTTGTTTGATTAAAGAAATGTGCAATATGATACATATTAAATGATGTAAATCTTCTTGTGCTAAACCAGTAATACCATGTAGCATGGGCTGTATTACATCCTGGCTTAATTTGGAATGGAAAGATTTGGAATGTCTCTTAATTTTGGCCAAGTCAGCCCAGTTCCAGATTGACATTCCTGAGTCAAATACACCTGTAGCAGATCCTATAAATTCTGCTATGCCAGATACACCCAAATGTCTTTGTAATTTGCTCCTGAACAACACTCAGTGTTTATTAGAATGAAGCCCAGCTACAGGGCCTTTTGCACATACCTGACATGCAGACAAGATATGTAACATCTTTACAGTGTGAAACCTAGATATGCTAGTTTCTGAGCAGTGATTGAATTTGGTCACATTCCAATGGGTTTGATTCAAGATAACAGGCACATGCACATATTGTACATTATTGATTAATGTTCCAGGAATAGAGGTGGCTGCCAGGCCACTGAGTGAACCTGGCTCTTGTCTTGGATACTGAAGAAAGTCTTCTGTCGAAACCTTTGTGATAACGAAAAGAAAAAGCATTTTTCAGGCAGACATATTTGACAAGCAAAGTTTACGTATGGTGGTGTTGTGATAACGTGAACTGAATTCAATGTTCATCATGACAGTAAGGTTATAAAGTCCAGTGTTCTGTTGAGTAACTTGGTGAAATGTTAAAGTTCCATTGGGGAAAATGCATGTGTTAGGCTAGCCTTGGAAAGTCTCTTTTGAAAGGCAGGCCACATAAATTGGTTGTGCGGTAAAATCAGTTACTTTTCATTCAATTAGTAAATTAGATTGGTCTGGTGATACCACCATGGCATCAAGTTGAACATCACTACCTTCTAGAACGGTGATGTTAGTAAATGGAAGAGTAATGGTTACATATGGGGATGGGAATTGGGGTTGAGAGAGTGCAGGTTGATAATCTGGATCCCAGGGTTACAGGATCCGGAGATTGGAAGTTTGCTCCTTTGGTACACATCCAGAACTGGAAGGCCTGGTTTTACCAAAAGTGCTTCTATCCCAGAAATCAGGTACAGCATCAGGAGGGTCACTCCTTTTTGGTTCTTCATATTTGGTTTTTGACTTATGAAATCACAAAAATAAACAATAAGGCAAACATAAAAGGAGCAAAAAAGGTAAACTAATCACCTTGGTACACTTTCAACTGGCAACTGGTTTGCACGGAACCATTTGTTGATGGGCTGTCCCTTAGGGGGTTGTGACCATACTTGGTACACAGCAGAGCTCAGTTTGTTGATTATCTCGTATGGATCAACCCATTTGCTTGCAAATGGATGTGCTGGTTTATAATACTTTAGTGTCATTACTTGGTTGCCTGTTTGCCAGTTGACCTCTTTGACCTTCTTGTCAAAGTACATTTTGGATTGCTGCTGGGCATGGCCCAGGTTTCTTGCAGAGAAAAGGTTAATCTGTACATATTCTTTCAGTTCTTCAACATATGTGTCTGTGTACACTCTGGTTGCAATGGGAGTGTTGAGATCAAACCACAAGTGTTCTGGTAATCTCAGTTGTCTGCTAGTCATAACCTTGAAGGGTGTATACCTAGTGGACGAAGATGGGTAGCCCTGATTGCCATGGGCTACAGGGAATCCCAAGATGATGGAATGTTTTCAATTAATTTGCTGAACATCAACTTTATCTGTCTGTTTGCTCCCTCTACCTGTCCTGATGACTGAGGATGGTATGCCATGTAAAATCTTTTGTCTCACACCTAGCAAAACTAAACATTCCTGTATTAGGTTACCTGTGAAGGTGCTGCCTTGATCAGAGTCTACTTTGAGAGGAGGCCCATATGGTAAATACCTGTTCTACCAGAATTTTGGCTTGGTCTTTGCTGTTGCAACTCTGCATGGAAAGGCCTCAACCCATTTTGAGAAGAGGTCAGTGATTCCAAGTGCATACTTATGTTGCTGTGTGCCCTTGGTAATGATCCAATGAAATCAATCTAGATTGCATTCCATGCACCTGTTTGGCATTGAGGGAGGAGTTTAGCATTTTTCTTACCTGGAAATGGGTTGTTCTGAGCACAGGTAAGACAGTTGTCCACATAGTGTTGGGCATCTTTTGTGACAGTAGGCCACCATCCTATGGTTTTGAGTCTCTGGGTTGTTTTCTCCACCGCTTGGTGTCCATCTGTTGGGATGTCATGGACTAGATAGATGAATTCAAATCTAAGTGCACTAGGTATTACCCAAAGTTGTTGGTCCTCTACTTGGAAAATAACCAGTTTATGATCTTTTAGAGAGATGATGTTTTTCAGAATACCTCTTGTATGGGTTATTCTGGGGCTTTACTGTCTCTGTGTCTTTTGAGAGGTAATAATCACATACCTCTTTTATCTCTGAGTCTGTCATTTGCACAGCATTCAGATCCAAAGGGATCTCTTTGGTTTTCTTTTCAGCTGCCACTGGATGTGGCACAGTGGCATGTGGAAGTGGAGGCATAATTCATATCTCCCTGCCCCCTTGAGCTCCGTCTTTTGCTAAATTGTCTGCATGCTCATTCTGATCACAGAATGGTTCAGTTTTGGAGTGGGATTTGACTTTGTGAATGTACAATTTGAATTTCAGTTTGTCAGCTAGGTTGACAATGTAAATGAACAGATCCCTGTATTTGACAGGGGTACTTTCTGAGAAGGGATAATCATGGGCCTTCCAAAATGGAAGAAATTCTGACAGGGAGTTGCACACAAATACTGAATCAGAAAATATGAAGATATCTTGTCTTGTTTGGCCTTGTATTACCTCCAGAGTGCATGCTACTGCTGTAAGTTCCGCATACTAGGATGACAAAATAGAACAACTCATGAATACTTCAAAGGTGTCCCCTGCTGGAGAGATGATCAGGATCCCAAAACCTGCAGCCTGATGGCCTCCATTGTAGGATGCTGATCCATCAGTGAAACATGGTGTAAAGCTATGTCAGGTAGGTTTGCTTCTGTGGCAGGGTATATTGGACCTGGGTCAGGTAGGTTGGGTGCCTCTAAGCTGCACTCATGTGGTTCTCCTTGGTAAAGGAGATCATGTGCCAAAATGAAGGGAATTTTACATAGATATATAGATACTGATGGCAGATGGCAGATAACTTTGGGAGGCAGTGTAGCACAGTGGCTTAAGGCTCTGAGCTTCAAATCTGGAGACCTGGGTTTGAATCCCACAGCCTCCATTTGCATACTGTATGACACTGAGCAAGTCACTTAACTTCCCTGTGCTCCCAGGTTGCACCTGTAAACAAGCTTTCAGCTTAGTGTGTCTCTCAGGTTAAACAATTGGGGGGAAAGATAAGGGCCTTTGGCCCACCTAGTCTGCCCAATTGCAAATGTAATTTTGCCTCTTCAAGCTTCTATTGAACTGGGTTTTGGCAGAAAGAATGGTGATGCCTCTGTCTTGCAGCAGGAGGGATCAATGGGTGAGTCTGGTATTGAACACATTCCCATCTTTGACTGTTAGCAGAAAATTGGTAGGGATGTGGTTTGTGTACAGTATGATGGGGTAAAATCCTATCAGGTAGGCAAAGTGTTTGATTGCCCAAAATGTGGCAAACAGGTTCCCCTCACAAAAAGAGTATTTTTGTTGCATGAGGGAGTGTCTCAGAAGCACTGGCAATGAGCCTAAGGGTATCAGTGACCTTTTGGGCCAGAACTGCTGCCATTCTTAGTTCAGTGGTGGCAGTTTCCAAATGGAACGGTAGCTTTGGGTTGGGATTGACCAGTGCTGGAGTAGAGGCAAGAGCACTTAAGGAGGTGAAAACAGCTATGTTTGAGTCCCCATTGCCAGGCAGCATCCTTTTTCAGGAGTTCATACAGAGGTGCAGCTTTTTATGCAAAATTGAAAATGAAGTCCTTGGAATAGTTAACCATGCCCAGTAAGCTTCTCAGTGTTGCAACACTTGTGGGGAGGAGCAGTTTTTGAATACCTTGTACTTTGTCTAATGCTGGGCTCTAGCCCTCTCCAGTAATATGAAGATCCTGGAAGGAAACTTCTGGCAAGCACAATTGTACCTTAGCATGGTTGCATTTGAGTCCTGCATCTCCAAGGGGTGTTGAAAGATCATCCAGTAGTCCTAATTGCTGCTTTAGGCCTTGGGTGACCCAAGGTAAATCATCCACATATTGAAGAAGGCATTCTGGAGTGGACAAGACATGTATTGCATCCTTCATATGAATGTGAAAGAAGGAGAGGCTGTTGCTGAACCCCTGGCAAGGCAGTTCCACGTGTACTGACACCCTTTAAATGTGAAGGTAAACTTGTACTGACTCTCAGGGGCTAATGGCAATGATCAAAATTCATTAGAGATGTCTAGGGTGCTGATCCATGTGTGTTCAAGCTTTAGGAGATTTAGTACATCTGGGGCATTTGCCACAGTGGGTGCATAGCTGGGGGTGACTTGGTTCAATTTCCTGCACTCAATGGTAAGTTGCCAATTACTGTTGAACTTTTTCACTGCCCAGATGGGTGAGTTAACTGTAGATACACAAGGCCTAATGACTCCTTGTTTTGCAAGGCAGTCAATGCTGGCCCTCAATGAGTGTATGGCTTCTGTTGGGAAAGGGTACTGTCTTAGACATGGAGGGTCCTTGTCAAGGACATGTATGAGGGTATCCATTCTGCCACAATCATGCTTGTGGCGAGCAAAGGCCTTTTGATGCCTTTCCAAAATGGGTGTCAGTTGGTTAAAAATATTGTGGTCTTGAAACATGAGGATGATGTCATACTTGGTGTAATTGGGCTAACTGAAGCCACAACTTGTGAGTCAGAAATGGGCAGCATGTGTCTCTGTCCAGAAATTGGTAGTAATAACCAGTTGGTTAAATCTACTATACATCTGTATTTGGAAAGAAAATCAATTTCCAAAATTTTTGGATGGTTATTTAAAACCATGAGGTGAAATCGGTGCTTAACATCCAAAATACCAATAGTGATTGGTATGGGTAGTGATTGATAGGTGGTCACTACGGTCCCTTCAAATGTGTAGGCCGAGGTTGCTCATCCTGTGGACCATCAGGATTGCTGTGGATCATCCTGATGCAGTACTGAAACAGCGGCACCTGTATCTAGAAGCAACTCAAGCTGGCAGCCCCCAACCAGAGCTTCTAGATAAAGACTGCCAGAATCATTAGTCCCTAGGATGGCGTTGATGCAAAGCGAGGCCTGACACCATCAGTCCAATTCTTCCAGTGAGGGCTGGGGGTGGCAATCTACTTCCAAGAGCATTTGTGCAGCTTCGGAATATGGGGATTTGGATGTGGTTTTGGCCTGCTGGGCCTTGACTGGTGGGACCCCATTGGCAGGATCCTACAATGTGGATGCAGATGGGATGGCAGCTATGGGTTTAACTGGAAGAGCTGTAGTCAGGGATTAAACCTTGGCCTTCCACTCCCATAGCTGGCTGTTTTCTCTGGCAAGCTCCCTGTAAGTAGGGCCGGACCATTGTTTTTGTCCATTGTAACCCTTGTGCGGCTGGTTTTGTTTCTTGTTATATTGCTGTTGGTTCTTGTTTGAACCTTCCTGGAATTGGTAATTGGGCCTATCCTGTTGGAAATCCTTCTTCCCCTCCACTAAATACTGGGTGGATTGTTCAGTGCTTTTTCACACTGCAGCTACTTTGGCCTTGGAGACGGTAGCTAGGTCGCACATATAAATCTGATATGTGCGCTCCACTCTGTCGATAAGGACGGTGAAGATATCCATTTTTGGATACACCAGTGCTTCAGCTTTTTCTCTCAAGGCAGGCTGCAGGTTTTTCAAAAACAAACTTCTGTACTCAATTGAATTTATACTTGCTGCTTCATCAGCCAAATCTTTGCCTGCTCGATAAGCAAGCCATAACCTGCTGTGGTACTGGGCTGGCATTCCTTGGGTAAGTTGCTTGACATTTTGGGATAACATGATGCCAACCAGATTAGGGTATTGTGCTGCCAGGAGGCTGGCAGCAACCATATCAAACTCAACAGCTGCAGTATTGCAGAGTTGCTCTGGCAATTTGGCCCATAGTTTTGGATTAACAGTTTGATTTAAAACCTGTACTCTGTGCTCTGGTGGAAGGCTGAGCCTTATGTACTGGCTTTGGACTTTTTTCATGGGTGAACTGCAAAACATTCTGGCTAGGATTGCAATGTGGCATGTCTATGGTTTTGATGACTGCATCAGCCATGGCAGTGGCCATGCCCTGAAGCAGTGATTGCCTTGTGGCTTCATATTTCAGTAGGTCAACAACGGCTTGCTGGACTACCTCGGATTGAGCCTTGGGAACTCTAGCTCTTTCAACTGCTTGTTCAACCAAACCCTCAATCTCAGTCCTGTAACTTTTCATCAGGACTGCCACCAGAGGCAGGTGTAGTCCCCTCTCCCTGTTGTCCCACAGACCTCCATCTTTGATGGGCTTGCCATCATTAGTCTTATCATCATCCTCCAATGATCAATGGGCAGTATATATGGTACAGCTTTCACATAACTCCTCAGGACTGACAGCAAGTGACATAACCTGATTTCAGCTTTGCATTTTGAATGATCAATTCTGCTTCTGACTTGCCCATTGCTAACATGATCTTGTAATACTCTGTACACATTGTTCCCTGAGTTCCCTTTCCGAACAATCCTGACATTGTGCTAACGCATCTTCCATTTCAATACAATCATTCCACATTGTTTCTTTCTGCTCATTCAACCATTCATTTGCAAAATCTGCTTCTACTGCTCTTGTAACCTGTCACATTCCTCTCACAATCTAACAATTGCTTTGTCTTTTTCTTGCACAGTACAAAACATTTCATTGTGAGTTACTTTTCAACCTTTCAATCTCTTTTTGCATTTCTCTCCATTGCTCACCCATCTCATTGGATTTGGAGCCCAACTCCTGATACAAAGCTAGGTTTTCCATTTCCACTGCCTGAAGTGCAGCATACAGAGCAGCAACTATCATCCCCTTCTGGGCATGTTTTTTCCTGACTGTACCTTTGGTCTTTGAATACAGCATGCACATGTACTGGGTCAGGTGACTGTATGTTTTTGCATCCAGCATGAAATCCTCCAAACCACCATGAGAGGTTAAAAAATTTGATATATCCAATTTTAATTCAGCATTTATGGCCATTTTGAAGATTCTTCCCTTTTCCTGTACTAGTTGAAAAGTTCAAGGTGTACTGATCCACCCTGCTCTCTCCAGCTAGACAGTTTCTCAGCATACAGGATACGGGTTTCCCACAGCCCAAAGCTGACTAGAGAAATGGTGGGGGATAGGTTCAAGTCCCTTCTTAGCCCCCTGTTCTGTGTCTCTAAATCTTCCTTGTGAGGAGCGGGTATGCTGTGGAGTTAGCTGTATTATTTTGGACCACTGGTGCAAGTCTATCCTGCGTGATCCCCTGTCTGTTCCCATTATTTACACAAAAATCAATCTTAACTTTAGCAAGCAAGTCACCTGGTCTTGTCACGGTCGCCATTTGTTATATTATAATCTTATGATCTTACAGATTCTAAAGTAATATGGCTGCTTGGTAACACATAACTCAGCAAACATAAGTGCAAATCAAGGTTGTTATTCCTATACAGCAATAACAAGGAAAACAAAGCATATACAATACCCATTGTGAGTTAGGAGTCCTCTCACACCTGGCACAGATATGGCTCTCTCAAGTAACCACAAAAACAAAACTTGCAGAACTTTTGGTACACAATAGTTTATATAGGGCTGATAATCAGAATGTCCTGTTACTTAGTAACAGGCTTATACATACACAAAGTGTGTTATACAGAACTCTGTGATTGGTCCAAATGGTGGGCAGCTCACTGATACCAAGCTTGTTCTTTTGGAAATTATATTGTAGAAACTTTGTATACAAACATTGCTGACATTGGTATATAGCACAATAGGGTAGTCACATACAGGGTGAACATTCTGAATACAAAGAGACTAGAGGGGAAAGAGTCAGGAGGGGCTGTTGTGCGGAAGCCTAAATCAGCAGACTGCGGGAAGGGAGCTCCTAAGGTGAACAGTGCAAGAGAAGAAGAGGAGGGTCAGTTTAGAGATGCAGTCAGGGGAAACTCAGGTTACTTGATGGAGGCTGACATAGAGTGTCACAATAAATTTGAGCTACTAAGCAACCTAGAGGGGGAGGAAGGGGCTGGTGGAAATGAGGAAACTTATACAGAGGCTGGGGGGAGGGAGTCGGATACCCATAGGGCATCACAGACCAGCTGTGGAAAGGATAGACATAGCCCCAGAGGAAGAAGAGAAAACATATATGTTAAGCAAATGGGGGTGATGCAACATATTCCAGACATGAGGGAGGAGAGCATGATTGGAGAGAAACTGGGAGACAAGGAGGTGGGAGAGGAGCCCCCCTTCAGCAGGGAGGTCAGTACCAAAGATGGGGCCATAGCTAAAGGGGACCCACAGAGAGCCTCTGGAGGCAGTGGTACTATTACAAGGGGGGAGGATGGTGGTGTGGGGGAAGGGGAAACCATCAGGGCCAGGATAAATGGTTCAGATAAGAGAGGGTTAAAGGGGACACCTATTCAGAGGGGGTTTGAGTTAAGTGGGCAAAATAGCAAGGGAGGCAGAAAGGGGAGGGTGACAAGGGGGTCTCTAATAAGGCAGGAAGACTCCCACGAAATTGAGATCATGAATAATGGGGGGGAAGAGGGTCTGAGAGGGCATAGTGGAGGTAACCATAAGGATGATGGCGGTGTTAAGGTTCTGTTACTGGGAGACTTGATGATTAGGGGTATCCATTGGGAGGGACAGGGGTGGATGCCATAACCAGGTGAAGGTAGTGAGTATCTCTGGGCTGACAGTGCACAGAGCAAAGTTCATGGTGTATGAAATGGTTAGGGATTGTGGAGGAACCCGGATTTCCTGGTGCATTTGGGAACTAATGATCTAGAAGGAAATAGCGCTTTGAAATCCAGCAAGGTTCCAAGAACTTTCACAGAATCTGTCGGGGATAATGGATGCAACATTTTTTCGGAGATATTGCCAGTACCAAAGGCCTCAGTGGAGAAAAAATGAGCTCACAGAGGTTAATGACTGACTCAGGAAGTGGGTGAAGAGAATGGGTTGGGGTGTTAGGGAACTGGAATGAAGTTTTGGGAGGATAAGGGACTATATGCCAAGGACAGGTTTCATCTTGCCCCATTAGGGAAGAAGTCCTTAAACAGGGGATGTCTGACTACATACAAGGAAGGTGGGGTTTAAACTTGTAAGGGGGAAGGGATAAGGGAGGGCTGATCAGAAGCCCCTCCTCCAGATGAGGGAGTAGCCTTCAAGCCCAAGGGGGGAGGGGGAACAGACTGGAGGTGGAGGTTTCAGGAGGAGCAGGGGAGGATGGAAATATAAGGAATCTGGGTGGGGTTCGACAAAGAGGATCAAGGGATAAGGGTGGGGTTGGTGTTAGTAAATGCAGGAGCTTGGCAAACAAGTTGCCAGAGTTCCAGGCCATGCTGTTCGGGGGTGGATGTGGCGGCAGTCACGGAGACGTGGCCAACAAAAACCATGACTGGGACCTAAATGTGCAGGGGTTACACTATGCTTAGGAAGGATAGAAAAGGAGGGCAGAGGGGTGGAGTGGCTATGTTCATTAGAGATGACATAGAAATTGCTATGGTAGAAGAGGCAGAGGGAAACGTGGAGGCCTTATGGGTCACCTTACGATCCCCAGCAGGAGATAAGGTCAAGCTGGGAGTAGCAATATAGGCCCCCCGGGATGAGTGATGTTCTAGAGGATGGTTTGCTGGACAACATCATTGCCCATTGTGGTCCAAAAGGGGAAGGAGGAGTGTTGATGGGGGACCTTAATATGCCAGGTACAAACTGGGGAACCATGTCCTCTAAGGTGGTCAAGGAGCAGAGGCTGCTGGATGGCTTCCAGAATGTGTTCTTAACACAGCATGTGATGGAGCCCACAAGGGAGGGCCATGTCCTGGATGTGGTTCTGGCAGATGGGGATCTGGTAAGGGACATGGTTGTACAGGACCCCCTGACTGGGAGTGACCACAATACTGTCTGGTTTCAAATAAGCATGGGGGGAGTGGGGGTGAGATCTAGGACACTGGCAGTGGACTTCAGGGGGGCAGACTTTATGGGCATGGGAAATATTCTCAAGGATCACTTGAAGGGGATTACCTCAACAACAAATGTGGAAAGGAGATGGGAGGCCATAAAACGGGGACTTCATGAGGCAGTCAGGGTCTGCGCTAAGTTGAAACGTAAGGGAGCAAGGTCACATAAACCATGCTGGTGGTCCAGTGAGGTACAGGTAGCAGTCAGAGAAAAGAAGGCGGCCTACAAAAAATACAAAACAACAAGAGGGGATAGGGATAAGAAATGTACCAGCTTGCATCTAGAAAAGTCACCAGTGTGGTGGGGGAGCAAAGTCCAGTAAGAGCAGCGGCTGGCACAGGGATACATGGAGGGGAAAAGGGGTTCTTCCGGTACATTGGGGAGCGGAGAAAAACTAAGGGCCACCTCAGCAGATTGAGATCAGAAGGAGGGTGGGTGGAAGAGGCGAGGGACCAGGCAGAGGTATTTAATGAGTACTTTGCCTCTGTGTTCACTAGGGAGGGGGATGGGATATCTACAAAGCAAGGCACGAAGGGGATAGAAGTGGCAGGGAGTGGGATCAGGGGAGCAACAGAAATGGAGCAAGAGGGAGGGAAAGGTACCCCAAGGGTGTCACATCTGGATAAGGATAAAAAGACCAGTAAGGTGGAGGGGACTGATGATGCTATCTCCGCCAAAAGGGTGTGGTTAGCCCTCAAAGCCCTAAAGAAAGACAAATCTCCTGGGCCGGATGGTATCCATCCGAGAGTGCTATGGGAATTGGCGGACATACTGGCTGCACCCCTGGCGGAGCTTTTCAGCAGGTCACTTGAGACAGGGAGGGTACCTAGGGATTGGCGAGAGGCACATGTGGTACCAATCCATAAAGGGGGGTCGAGGGAAGTACCAGGGAACTATAGACCCATCAGTTTGACCTCAGTGGTGGAAAATTAATGGAGAGTATACTAAAGGAACGATTGGGGTGTACTTGGAGGAGGGGAGGTCTGGATAGTCAGCAACATGGGTTTGTGCCAGGTAGATCATGTCAAACCAACCTTGTGGAGTTCTATGAATGGGTAACATCAGAACTGGACAGGAGTAAGCCTGTGGATGTATTATTCTTGGACTTCAGCAACATGTTGACTCTGTCCCCACAATGGTCTGGTGGAGAAACTGATGGGGTTAGGAGTAGGCCCTTTGATGGTCAGATGGATTGAAAACTGGCTAGCTGGACGCACTCAGAGAGTAGTGGTCTGTGGGGAGCCTCGAACCCCTAGAGAGGTAGGTAGTGGGGTACCACAGGGCTCGGTCCTGGGTCCGATCCTGTTTAATGCACAACATATCGGACATCAGGAGGGTATAGGGTGTGAAATGAGTCTATTCGTGGATGACTCCAAGATGGGAGCAGTAATTGATGGAGAAGAGGGAGGTTGGCCCTGCAAGGGACCTGGACACCCTGAAAGCTGGGCTCACACATGGAAATTAAATTTCAATATCACCAAGTGCAAGGTGTTGCATCTGTCGGGGAAACCCTAAACACAGGTACACCCTGGGAGGAGGCGCTGGAGGTCTCAATAGGGAAAAGACCTAGGGGTCATGGTGGATACATGTATGAATAACTCTGAGCAGTGCAGAAGAGCAGCTAGCAAGGCAAACAGGATGTTGGGATGCATCAGTAGGGGATCACCTCTAGGAGCAAGGAAGTGATTCTGCTGCTGTACAATGGATTGGTTAGACCACACCTTGAGTACTGTGTACAGTACTGAGACCACACTTGAAGAGGGACATACAGCTCCTGGAGAGGGTACAGAGGAGGGCAACAAAGATGATACGAGGGCTAGGGATTTGACTTATGAGGACAGACTTGAGGGAGCTCTGCCTGTTTTCATTGGAGGAGAGGAGAGACAGGGGACATGATTGAGGTCTTCAAGTACCTCAAGGGAATAAATAGGGTAAACATGGAGGGATCTTCAGACTAAAGCAGGAGGTATCACCAGAGGCATGGTTGGAAGTTGGAAGGAGGAAGGGTGAGGGGAAAGAGGAGGAGGTTTTCACTGAGAGGGTGGTGGACCCTTGGAATGCACTGCCTGGTGAGCTGGTTCGGAGATCCACAGTGGAGGGCTTCAAGAGAGGGTGGGACAGACACAGAAAGTGGATGTATCAGATGATGGCCTGTCCCAGGGGGTTGGGGATGGATGATAGGAGTTTCTGGAGCACAAGGGATGGGAGGGTCTTGGCACCCAACTAAGGATCTAGGTTCGAGCAGACTCGATAGACCGTAAGGCCTAATCTGCTGGCAAATAGTATGTTAGTATGATAATCCACTGATTCAAGCAGTGTGTACCGTGGTAGTAGGTGGCACTTTAGGATTAGAAATATAGCAAAAATACAATTATATCTTATAGAAGCAGGCGGTGCTCTAAGATCACAAATGTGTTACATGATCAGTTGTTCTCCCACACCATCTTAGACAATCATTTTTGACTGGAATGGCTTATCTTAGGATATAGCATTTCTTAGCAGAATCATAACTAAACATAGAAAAACAACGGTAAATCTTACACTAAATGCTAGCTACATATAACAGTGCACATCGGGGCTAAATCATAACATCATAATAGGAAATTCAGGTCAGGCTGGTCTACATATTTGTTAATAGCTGTACACACTGGTCCTTATATTCAAAGTCCTGAGTTACGCTGCTGAGCGATATTGAAAGTGACTCACGGCACAGCGCAAATCCCCTTGCACCAATGCGCAACTGTAATGTACGGTAGCAGCCACAGACACTGCCAGATATTTCCTGAAATTTCTGTGATATTTCCAGAAATATCTCATGCTTTCTCCATTTCCACAGTAGGGGCAGCAGAGAGAAACTCTTTAGAAATTTCACGAAATATCTGGAAATAGCTGGCAATGTCTGTAGCTACTACTGTATGTGGCGCAAGTGCATGGGGGCATGCCCATGACTATATGGTGCAATAGCATATTCAACGGGAAAGCAAGGCGCAAGTGTGAAGCAAACACCAAGTTGCGCCAGGCAGACTTAAGCATATAAAAATAGGCTCAAATACAGAGACAGCAGATGCACAACAGTGTGTACAGAGAGAAAGAAAGTGAGAGAGTGCAAGAAAAAATGAGAGAGAGAGTGGGAGAGAGGCAGACAGACTGGAGGAGAGAGACAGACACAGTCAGATGGATGGAGGGACAGTATGCCACAGGAAGCCAGGGACAGGCACAGTGACTGAGAGATGGACAGTGGCCCATTCCTAATGGACACCATAATGAGGGGTGTGAGGAGGCAGGAGGAACACCTGCACGGTGACAAAGGGCCTGGCTGTGGTATGTCTGACACAGGTGGTACCATGCCAGGTTCACGTTTGAGAATTTCAGTGACACAGAGACAGTGGGCCAGTACCACCTGAACAGGGCAGTTCTGAGGCAGCTATGTGAGCTGTGCAGTGGGGAGATGCAGGCACCTACCAGACATAGTCATGCCATGTCAGTGAAGACCAAGGTAACCACTGTGATGTGCTTGCTCACCACGGGCACCTTCCAAAGACCCACGGGGACACCACAGGTATCACCCAGTCAGCCACATCCCACCTGCTCACCCAGTTCCTCAATGCTATGCTGCCACATGCCTCAGAGTACATACATTTCCCCAGCACACATGCAGAGTGTACAGCAAACATGCAGGAGTTATACTGGGTGGCACACAGGCCAGGCATGATCGGGGCCACTGATTATACTCACATCAGCATCCACACACCACCAGGCACAGAGGTCCCAGTGTACATAAACTGGAAGGGGTATCCTTCCATCGACTGCCAGGTGGTGTGCGATGCCATGGGGCACATTATCATTGTCTGGGCCACACACCTCGGGAGTGCACATGATGACTTCATATGACAGAGCTCTGCACTGTGCCATAGGTTTGAGCAGGGAGACATCCCCATGGGCCACCTTGTCAGGGAGTAGGACATGTGCAATTGTGTCTGTGAGCCACGGGGGGATGGCAGGCAGGAAGGGGAAGACTGTTTCCATGGCAGACAGTGAGCATGGGGCAGCACAGCATTGGACTAACCAAATGTCTTCTCCCACCCAGGTGACAGCATATACCCCCTAAGGGCATGGCTGCTCACCCCCTACTGGAGGCTAACATCCCCCATGGAAGACAGATATAAAGATGCACATGCCAGCATGTGCAAGATCATCGAGCGTATCTTTGGCATGCTGAAGTCAAGATTCCATTGCCTCGACAAATCAGGCGGTGCCCTACAATACAGCCCATCAAAAGCATGGCAACACACACACAGCACTGGCATGCACACAAGGAGACACACATACATACAAACACACACACACATACTCACACATATGTTGTGGGACATGGCATGGATCAGAAGCATGACACCAGTGCACATGTACCACCAGTGCTGAGCAGCCCTCATCATCTCCATGTGGTACAATACACATGTGTGCCACCACATGCATGCTGTACCAGCACCGCCCATGTGTGCATGTGGCAACAGAAGCAGCTGGCAGGGCAGGGCAGCACACATGGAACTATGACTGTACAGTCCCATGACCACCATGGCCTCATAGGCATCCACGCTGTGCCCGAGCAGCAGTTGCATGCTGTGCATCAGCCTCGATGGGTGTGTCTGATGCCCCCCCATAGGTTGAAGTGCAGGACCATGACTGTGTCCATACAGGGGTGTAGAGGCAGCCAAACAGGCCTGCCCTGGGGGTGCCTGGGATCTTGAAGTCAGACCCCGGCATCCACCATGTTGGGGTCACCAGACGCCAGGATCGTGGGGTGGAGAGTGCACTGCAGGGTGTCCCCTGTGCATGACTGAGCCCAGTGGCCACCAGCAGCACCAGCCCAGTCACAACAGCACCAGTCATGCAGTCCAAAGCCATGGTCATGGCCTCCTGCATCTGTCTGAGCTCATCAATAATCTGTGCAGTGCCTCTGTCCTGCCACTCAGTCGTGTGATGCACATCAGCTGCAGTGCTCGCACCTCAGTGGCAAGCAATGCCTGGTTCTCCACAGATACCTGTAGTAACTGGGTGCGCTCTGCCAGCTGTTCAGCATCCTGGGCCACCTGGGCCATCCATCGAGCTGCAGGGGGTATCTCAGCATGCTACACAGCCTCCTGCTCAGGTGGATGCTACACAGTGGACTGTACAGGGGGTATGCTTGTGTCAGGTGCACTGGCGGTGTGCACCGTGGCTCACTGCCCAGTGTCACCTACATCCAGCTGCCACTGCCCAACCTTCTGCTGTTCAGTGCCCCACACCTCCACTGTGCCACCAGCACCTCCATCACCCACACCAGACACAGTGGTGGCGTCACACACTACAGCCCCGGCATGGCTGGGGGGTGGCTGTGGAGCCATGGGAGCAGTACTGGGCCTGATTGTACCTGTGTAGTTGGTAGGGGTATTTCTGCCACCAATGGTCCTACGCTGTCCATTATCATGGTGATGTCATCATCGGTGTCTGATAACAACCCTAGCTGGGACTCTGCACACAGCACTTCCAGGCTGTCTGTGTCCAGGATCCCAGCAAGGGCATCATCAGACACCATGTCCAGCATGTCCACAAGCCCTGCACTGCCAAGGCAAGGCCTGTCCCTGCTCTGTATGCCTGCTGATGTTGATGGTTGGGCATCTGTGTCAGTGTCCGCCTCCACCTCATCCCCTGCCCAGAGGCGTGCTGGTGCTGCAAGACAACAACAGTGGGTAAGTGTTGCTACACTGTCCAGGGCCCCCTCCATGGCCCCCCTACCATCCCCCCCATGGCTCCCTACCATGCCACCCTGGCATGCAGATGTTGCCACCTGGCACTGCAGTCCACTGCGCATCCACAGACACACTCACAAGTGGCTGGTAGCACGTCAACAGGCAAACATGCACAGCACACACACAGGCCTGCTTATACTCACCATGCAGTGAGAGGCTGCCACCCATCTGGAACTCACCACCAGGCACACCCTTCACCAATGCTCAGCTAATGCTGGGCAGCACCAGCTCCTCTGTGGCTGTCAGTGGAGGCACTGCTGCAGGCCCACCACCAGTCTCCCCTGCAGGATGCCCGGATGGCAGCTTCTCCTTTATGCACTTCCTGTCAGTGCTGATCTATTTCTTGCAGTCCTGGGGGGTGCGATGGTGTTGGCTGTAGGTGTTGACATACCATGCCACCTTATCCCAGCCCATAACCCACTCCTGCGGTGTGCCCATGGCACCTCTGAGAAGGCCCTCCCTGTCCATGTAGGCCTTATACAAGGCAGTGGTCTCTGAAGCAGTAAAGTTGGGCCTGTGCTTGCATGTAGGCCCCTGATTCTCTGCACCTTCCTCACCCAACATTCTGCCACCTGTGGAAATGCACACCAGTGTGGGTTAGCGGCAGCACTGAATGGTACATCTCTCAGTTGCAGAATTATGATAGGCCTCTGTTAATCCATGTTTCCAGACACTTACCTGAAAGGTTGCAATGGCTGTGGCCTATGCTGTTCATTGGCACTTTTATGGTTCAACGCATGCAAATGAGAGTGAGTGCAATTGTAATGATATGCTAATGCTCCCCACTGCACCATGCATTGGCTCATAGATTATTTGCATACCGTGGCTGAATATCACATACATACACCGTGCACAATTGTGTTGTGCTGGAGCAACCCCGAGGTGAAATACTGGTGTATACAACGTGCATGTGCACGCAGTGCGCATGCGTGTGACATGTCCCACAGTACAATCACGCAACATGCATGGACCACGCAATGCAGTGGCCTTGCGCATGCAGTGCATGTATGGCTTTGTGCATGCTCACGCATCCTGGCATGCACACCATCGCGCACCTGTGCAATACACATTGGGTGTTGACCTGTGACTCACGGGTCGCCTATGTGACCCTGTGACACCACTAGGCCATGGCATAGTGTGCATGCCCATCATTGCACATTGGTCCTGCATTGCGCATCCTGGTGGGCATCCACGTGCTGCATAATAGCGCCATTCATAGCCTATCACACATCCTGCACCTGTGCAAGACATGTGCACTTATCACTGCCACTGTCAGTGCCGATCTGAATGATGACCATGGCACAGGGGACTGGCAGACGTGCCCTTAACTGGACAGACATCGAGCTTGTGAACCTTGAGGCTGTTGTCTAGCCCTATGAAAGGCAGATTTTTGGGCAGGTGCCTCTGCAGCAGGTCAGGGGCCTGTGTGGCAGTCTGTTTTGGTGCCCTTGGAGAAGAGGACGGGTGTGCCATGCACCCCCAAACAGTGCAGGCACCACTATGGTGACCTGCACGGAGGGACCCTGATCGCCTCCAGAGGATGCAGGCCCATGTCCAGCTTGGTGCAGTGCCACAGCCAGGGAGGTGTTCACATGTTGTATGTCTGCCCTGGTGCGGTACTATGGTGTCAGCATCCTTGCCTGGCATGTCCCACAGTGGGGTACATTGTTGTCCTGCCCTCACCACTCAGCTGCTGTATGCATTGTGGCTGTGCTGGCGTGCAGGCCACAGGATGAACAGGGGCATGCCCAGTGCTCAGCTGGTTGTATGGTGGGGGGACCAGCTGGTGTGATCGTGTACTGATGTCCACCTCTCTTCTTTCCCTTCCCAGGGCTGGAGGACTATAGGCGGGCCAGGGCTGAGGTGAAACAGAACAGGGCGCTGCACCCTGATGGTGGTCAACAAGCACCAGCTGCAATGCAGGGGGTAGGTAAGCAATGTCATGGTCATTCTCAATGTACCTGGGGGTAGCAGTGGGGAGTGGGTATGACCATGGCCATGGCCGATTGTGCCATGTGCCTTGACAGCTGTGTGTGTCACAGTCCATTGTGCATGCCACTGTGGCCCATCTGGTGATCCTGTGTGATGGCTGTTGGTGGGGTGGGCATGTGCATGGATGCTACCAGCAGTGCTGCTGTTGCTGTGTGCCATATGACCATCACTGTGCAGTTGTGTGGCCACTGTGCGGTGACGTCCACCTCTCTACAATGCCATGGTGTGCCATGTTGTTGGCTGGTATTGACTCCCCAACAGGTGTCCATACCAGGCTCTTCAGGGGTGTGTGCTCACACTGACCATTGTGCACTGTGGGTGGGCATGGTTCCCTGGGCTATTGCACTGATCAGCTCTCCTTTCCCATGCCATAGGTGTCAGGTGGCCAGCAGCTCGATGGCCTTAGAGGGCACAGACACGGCTCCTGCATCATATCCTGCTTGTGGTCCCCAGTGTTCTGCAAGTGGTGGTTGTGATCCAAAGAATGATGGCAGCAAATAGGTGTGGCTGGATGCATGGTGGGGTGTCCAGACATGGACGCCATTGCTGTCCGCTGTATATAGCCCCAGTTACCCTTGTTACTCTGTTCCCCTACAGTCCCCCTTCCTGATGTACAGACCCCGTTCCCTGTCCCCATCCATCATTGTACCTACTCTGTCCCTGACCCCTGTTGCTTTGTGTTGTTATTCACTTTCTACTTTAATAAACCTTTTTCACCTACATGCCTATGTCCATGTCTGATTTGCAGGTTGCATGTGGAGCCATGCTGCAGTGCTCTGGTGTCTGTCCATGGTGTTTGTGCAGGGGTGGAGGGGAAACATGTGGTGCTACTGAGGTTCCCTGCTGTGTACAGTGGTGTGTCATGTTGTGGTGGGTGCCATCCCCCAGTTCGGTGGGTGTGTCATGTGGTTTTGGGGTCTCCATGGGGCTCTGGTCAGGGGTGGGAAGCAGCGTGTGTGTGGCGGTGGCACACAGCCATGGTCATTGTTCTGGACATGTCCACATGCTGGGGTGGGTACTTCTGCACCCCCTATTTGGCACCCATCCTGTGCAGTCTGGCACTCTGCCTGAGTCCTGTTTCATTCATTGCCTGGTGTGTGAGCTACCTGTGTGCATGTGGGGCATGGTTGTGTTTGACTCCATGATCCTGGGGATGGACTGTCATTGCAACATGGCAGTGGGCACAGCCGACTGGCTGGTGTCCAGGGGGCACCCTTGGCAGCCTTGCATTGCCCATTGTCCCCTCCTGTCACCTGCTAGCTGTGCCACCATTGTGTTCTGGGATACAGTTCTTGAGTACCTGTGTATGCACTAGTGTGCCCAGCTGGTGGGGGCTCCTGTTGCCATTGTCAAAGTGCTTCCCTGGCTGTGTCCCTGGGTCTCTTCTATGTGTGCTGCACCCCCAAAGTTGATGCGTAGGTCTGTTCTGTGCTTCCATGGTTGCTCCGATGCATCTCAGGTTGTGCCGTAGTGCATGTGTGCCATTTTCAGCTGAGTTGCACTGGTGCAGAGCAGCTTGCACAACTTCTGAATATGGCAACCATGGAGCCATGGCACATCTGATTTGTGCCTCACCAGACTTGCACCTGCCTTTGGCACATTTCTGAATATCTGGCCTATTGTGCCAAAGTTAGAGAACTAAACATGATACTTAGAAAAGTCAAGCACATAGATACTGGTGAGAATTACAATACAAATAGCTGTGTTAGCTGTATGCTGGGGCCTGCATGAAGCAAATATTAGCAAATGTGGGTCAAAGGTAGCCTAGCACATTAGCCCTGTTAGAATCTGCACCTATATAGTACAAAAGCACAATAATACTATACTACATTCTACCTTGTTAAGCATGTTACAAATGTGTTATATATGCTGCAGGGGTGGTTCCTTACATAGATACATAGATACATAGACAGTGTCGGCAGATAAGGGCCTATGGCCCACCCAGTCTGCCCATTTGAGCTTGTAAGTTCAGTTTGTTTTCCTAGAAGTCTGTTGCCCTTTAACCCTGACCTCTAGAATTCCTTTATGTCTATCCCATGCATTCTTAAATCCCGTGATTGTTTCAGCCTTACCACTTCCACTGGCAGGGTGTTCCACTTGTCCACCACCCGTTCTGTGAAGAAATTCTTTATCATGTTTCCTCTGAATCGTCCTCCCTCCAACTTCATCCCATGCCCTCTAGTCCTGGAACATCTTTTTTGCTTAAAAATAGTGTTTTCCTGCACCCTGTTCCTCCCTGTAAGATACTTGAATGTCTCTATCATATCCCCTCTCTCCCTCCTCTCCTCCAGGGAGTGCATGTTCAGTTCCTTCAACCTGTCTTCATAGGACTTGTGATGCAATCCATGCACCATCTTTGTTGCCCTCCTCTGAACCTTCTCTACCCTGTCTATGTCCTTACATAGGTATGGTCTCCAGAACTGTACACTGTACTCCAGGTGGGTCCTCACTAGTGTCTTGTATAGTGGAATTATGACCTCCCTTTTCCTGCTGGTGATGCCCCTGCCTATACATCCCAGCATCCTATTTGCTTTACCTGCTGCCTTGTCACACTGTTTCCTACCTTGAGGTCATCAGAGATGACAACCCCAAGGTCCCTTTCCTGCTTGGTGCATGCTATATCCTCACCCCCCAACTGATATATTGTGCCAGGGTTTTTGTGCCCCATATGCATTATCTCGCACTTCTTTGCATTGAATTTCAACTGCCAAACCCTTGACCATTCTTCAAGTTTCTGCAGGTTGCTTCTCATTCTGTCTACACCCTCTGGTGTGTCTACTCTGTTACAGAGCTTTGTGTCATCAGCGAACAGTGAAATTCTGCCTTCTAGATCCTGCGCAATGTCACTGATGAAAATGTTGAATAGGACCGGTCCCAGCACTGATCCCTGTGGTACCCCACTGGTCACTCTTCCTCTGTGGAGTGACAGCCATTTACCACCACCTCTGTGTCCTGCCACCCAGTCAGTTACCTACCCACCACACTACTGTCCTGCCCACACCCATATTCCCCAGTTTGTGTAATAGCTTCTATGTGGCACAGTGTCAAAGGCCTTGCTGAAGTCCAGATAGGCCATGTCCACTGCCTTCCCCTGATCCACCTCCCTAGTCACCCAGTCAAAAAATTCAACGAGGTTGGTCTGACATGACCTCCCCCTGGTGAAACCATGCTGCCTTGGGTCCTGTAGTCCATTAACAACCAGATGTTCCAGCAATCTCTCCTTCAGTAGTGCTTCCATGATCTTCCCCACTACCCTTAAATATTATTCTATACTAAATGTATACCAAAATTCTAACTACATATAATGGTTCATAGTTCACAGTAATCATGAGAACAGTAGGTCAGGTAGGTCTACAAGATCATTGATAATAAAAACAGTGGCCGATTACTCAAACATCTTTTAGAATAAATATCAATATTCATATTATTAATTCAGTGAGAGCCTAGTTTGACCATGTACAAACAGCTATCAACTTACACAACTGAACTGTGATATATTAACTTCTTGTCAAAACAGATGTAAAGATTGTACAAAATGAGGCAAAATTATAATATGCTGATTATCTGTTTTATTAAAAATGTAGCTTACTATCTGCTCAACGGTACTATGTTAATTGTCAGTAAAGTATGGAAAACACTTCATTCTCTGGATTTGATACTTTGGACATTGTACAATAATATGTACTTAAACATTTACTTCAACCAGGTTACAGTCACAAAATGGAGATAGAATATTGTTACAAGTTTGTTTATAAAATAAAACTTTAGATTTATATAATTCTGTTTAAAAATAACTCGCCAACATTTGCTGTTTCTTGTCAGTGAGTACTGAGATATGTTTTTCTCTTTCAATTTTAGTCTTTAGTATCCTGTAAAAAATATGAACCTTCAGTGTTTGAAGTCCTCCCAGGTCCCATTGAGCAGCAAAATCTCTAGAACTGTATTTTGTATGCTCATTTATTAAGGATTTAAGTATTCTATAAAGATCCATAAATATATGTACTGGAACACTAGGGTAGATATAGGATTGTATACATTTTAGATAAGAGAGCTAAAACCCTCTTGCAGAATATTGACTTTGTTCTTCAAACGCTAATCAAGATAATCTATCCTCCTGTAAATCTTGAATTTTAAGCAAAAAACATTGTGAGCTTATCCTTAACTAGGTGATCTAATGGTAATTGCCCCAACTCTAACCTTAGGATGGACTCCAGCACACAATTAGGTAGTCCAAGAAGGTATCTATATAACTTATTTAATAAGATCTCCAAATGTGTAATCTTACTCATACCCCTTATCTCTGAGGCATACAATATGAACACAACTATTATAGCATTTATAACATTGAGACAGACCATCACAGATGTCCTCCCTAGGTTGCCATCATTTTTTAAGTCCATTTGTATGAATATTCCAACTTACATTGTTTGCAAAGAATATGCCCAGGTATTCATAATATCTCACTGCAGTACATTTAAAGCAGCAGTGCAACGAAAAAAGTTATTCCCAAAAATTAATTTTCTGCTATGGTTATAAAAAATACTGGGAAAACTGTTAATTTGGGTTTTCTGGATGCTTCCTACGCTGCATACTATATATTTGCATTTTTATCTTGACTCTTATCTTCCTCGGATCCTCAATATTATTTCTATGCAAAATTGAGGTGGCCATCTTTTTTTCTTGAGAAATAATTACTTTAAAACATTCATAAAATTCTTAAACTATAATGAAAGCTGAAAATGTCACCACCAAAATAAACTGGAAAACATCTGCCACCATTTAGGAGGAAAAAAAGGTGGGCTCAAATTTTAACCCATTTTCGTTGCACTGCTGCTTTAAGTTTATCAACAAAAAGTGAGCATCTATGAATGATTCTCTCACCAAAAAAAACACCACTTGAGTTTTGTCTAGATTAATTTGCAATAAGCATTGTTTACATAATTCAGCAAACTTGTTAATTTTCTATTGTAAACCTAGGCATGAAGTTAATATAAGTACTACATTATCAGCATACACCAAAAGTGGAACCTTTTTACCTAAAATAATTAGTGTGTGACATTCTTCATCATACATTTGCTTTTTAATACTTCATTTTTCATCAGTGAGAAACTGAAATGTTTCCATTCAATTAAACATACGTTATAAGTCATCTCAAAATTTAAATCAAGACAAAGGAAAGTAATCCCAAAAAGAATAATTTTTGATTTTCGAGGGGGTAAAAAGAATTATACATGATATCATTAGAACAATACAGATGGGAAAAACTAATATTCTATACTTTTTCATGCTCTAAGCTTTAAACATCTCATTTAAAAGAAAATTACTGTATAGCAGTTTATATTCACTCCCTTTATATTTAGTGCTCCAAGCACACACCCACATTTTCACTCCTCTTATTTTCACTGGTGGAACACTAGTGTTGCTAAATGTAGTGATCTACCTAATATTCAGTCTTTTTATTTTCACTCCAATATGGAACCAGTGAATATAGTGAAAAAAAAAAGACAGTGAATATTTCCTGTTATACGGTATTAGAAAAGCGTATCCTTTCAGGCTAATTTCTTTTTGAAAGGGTAATTATTTAATGCAGCAGTGCAACAAAAAATGTTTTTCCAAAAAGCCTAGTTTTAGTACTTAATTAAAACATTTATAAAGCACTCAAATTCTGGTGGAAGTAGAAACCTATACCACCAAATAAAACGGGAAGATACCTGGAATTGTTTATAGTAACAAAACGTCGGGTCACATTTTTTGCCCAGTTTTGGCTGCACTGCTGCTTTAGGTGGAGTAACATTAAGTAGACACTCATAAAGATACATTGTAATGTTCATACCCAAAACAAAGCAACTAAGCAGTCAATATAGACTATTATGAAGTGATACAAATAAGTTTGTTGCTAGGTGTCCATAACATCTGCTGTGACTGTGAGCGTTAAGCGATCACTGTGATGTGACAGGCTGTCAGCCTGAGTGAATCTTGTTCACTTGTCCACTGTAGCCTGTCACACAAACACTTCTGATACTGAGTTACCTTGTATCTGTAAAACAAATTGCAAAAGAAGTTTATTTTACTTTACCACAGAGACCACTAGAAATGCACAGCTAGTGAATCTGCTAGACTTCTCAGTATACATCAGCTCTCTTGGTCAGTCAGTCCAAAGGATAAAAAAATGTTATCTTGTGCTTTTTAACCTTCAGGCTGACTGAGACAGCTGAATTATACTGAGAAGATAACAGATTCACTTGCTGTGCAGTTAATGGTCTCTGTGGTAAATTAATGTAAACTTCCTTTGTAATGTTTTTAATGGTGCTCAGTATCAGAAGTGTTTGAGTGATAGGTTGCAGTGGATGAGTGAGCAAGATTCACTCAGGATGACAGCCTGTCACTTCACAGTGATCCCTGTGGGAGGGGGTGTCATCCCTCCACTTTTCTTGCCAACACTCAAATGCCTGCACTAGATGGTATCCCTAAGAACTGCGGATAATAATAGCTCTGGCAGCTCAGCTGCAGTACTTCCCCATGCAGCATTTAATGTTTGTGTTTGTTTTACTTGTCAAATACTTTAGGATGCAATACATCAACATCATTATGATTAAGGAGCCAGTCTCTGGTTACTGTGCAAGACATAGGTACCCTCTAGAAAAACTGAAGGAAGAAAACTATTATAATCAGATGGGAGTGACTGTCACTGTCCATAAAATAAGCCAGATGTCAGCATGACTGCCAATTTCCTCCAATCTCTGTTTTGCAGAGAGTAAAAAAATACTATACCACATATCATCAGAACAAACTGTACACTTCTGTAAAGTGAAAGAAAAAGTTAATTCTGTAATTCTGTAGGCTAGTGTTTCAGAAGCACTAATGTGCATTCATGCACTAAGTGTGTGTGTATGTGTGTGTTTTGGGGGGTAAGGTTCTCTGGGATCTCACAGTACTGAGTGTTGATGCTTTAAAGGAGTAGTCCACCCAGAATCTGCAAAAACATACATTGTGCAGAGTGTTTTGATTTGTGGGTGAAGTCCTAGTATGTCCTTCTCTCTGTCTGCTATTAGGAATTTTTAAGAAATTTGTCTGCTAGCTTTATGGTAGTTTTATGACCCCTGGGATCTCCATCTCAGCCAAGTTTATTGCATTCCTTGTTCATACAATGCATCCTGTCTCATGTGACAGTGATGTAGCAGAGACCATAGATTCAACAGAAAGCATTGCTTTACAATCAGTTCACAACAGTAGAGATGGCTATATTTTAAAAACTATACAGAGTTCAGTTTGATGACTACCCTCATTGTAGAGGGCTTTTTGTTGTGAACAATTTTGACACAGTTGTGTATATGTGACTTGTATGGTTTTCAAGATATTTACATTTGTTTGGCATGTCTACTAGAGTGTTCACTCAGAGAGAAAAAAAAATGGTGTTGGCAAGTACATCCAAACACATGCCAAACAAATCTAAATACTGTATCTTGAAAACTATACAAGCTACACAAGAAAAAAAAAAACAGCTAATTTGTTAAGGACAAAAATAATTTTGCAATGACAGTAGTCACTAAGCTGAACTCCTTATAGTTTTTAAAATGTTTGCCATCTGAAGTGGGAAATTTGGTGAAAAAAATCATGAACATTTGGTTAATTAGATGGCTACATTTTAAAAACTATACAGAATTCAGCTTAGTGACTACCCTCGTTGTAAAGGTCTTTTTGTCCTGAACAAGTTTGCTGCTTTTGTGTGTGTGTGTGTGTAGCTTGTATAGTTTTCACAATATTTATATTTGTTTGGCATATGTGTTGATTCACTTGCAAACACCAAACACTTTTTTTCTCTCAGAGTGAACACTCTGGTAGACATGCCAAACAAATGAAAATATCTTGGAAACCATACAAGTCACACGTACACAACCAGTGTCACAATTGTTCACAGCAAAAAGACTCTTTACTATGAAGGTAGTCACCAACTTGAACTCTGTGTAGTTTTTAAAATATAGCCATCTCTACTGTTGTGAATTGATTGTAAAGCAGTGCTTTCTGCTGAATCTATGGTCTCAGCTATATCACTGTCACATGAGACAAGATGCATTGTAGGAACAAGGAATCCAATAAACTTAGTTGAGATGGAGATCCCAGAGGGTTGTAAAACAACCATAATGCTAACAGGCTAATTTAGGAAAAACTCCTAAGAGCAGAGGGAAGGACACACTAAGACTTCACACACAAATCAAAACACTCTGCACAGCATATGTTTTTGCAGATTCTGGGTGGACTACTCCTTTAACCCCTTTGTTCCACTGCTCTGCTTTCCAGTTGACTCCTTGACCTTTGTATTTCCTTTACCTACCCTGGCCTGCCTGCTCCTCTGCAGTATGGGGGAGGGGCTGCTGAAGCACATCTTTAATTGACTGCTTCTGGGCCAGCAGCCATCCAGACTGGACCTGCATTCTCTAACCCTGAATGCTAACCTCAGAGAATTACAAAATACAACCAGTTGCTCTGAATACACATCTTTTGCATGTGCTGGCACTGGTGGGGAGGGTAACAAGACAGACCTGGCATTGCCAATCTTATGGATTGGTGTAATCCATCTCAGAATGTATCTGCATCTCTATCATACTGCACACAGCAGGAACTGCACAGTAATTTTATCAAGGTGCATAAGAGCTCTTTTTCTTCATCATGAAAGTCACACACAACAATTTTATTGAACTAGGGTTGATGATGCCACTGGCTCCTGGATCCATCCTGACCTGTTCTTGCTCCATTAAGAAGAGAGCTACCCTGCCCTCTGCTTTACCATTTCTGCTTTATCAGTTTCTGAAGTTAGTACTTTGCTTGTTTGATGTTTATTGCAAGTTTAAAAAGATTCTGAAAATGTTTCAGGTTGGTTACATGTGTAGCTGTGTTTGATAATCAGTGGTATATAGTTATCATTTTGACCAAGTGGCTCTTGTTTTTCTTGCGATGGTGTATGTACTATAAGTTACACTATGCCACAAACATGGGTTAAGGTGCATAGAAATATGTTTACAATGTTTTAAATCCTGCTCCCTGCCTCCATAGTTCTAGTGGTGTTTGGCTCACACTGTTATATGGTCATTTTAAAGTTTGTTTTTTAAACCTGTTTGTGTGTTGTGGTGTGTGTCTTTGTAGTGACTCATTTGATAGTAGTGTATGTAAGGTATATTGTGCTCCCAAATGGACACTCAAGGGCTAAGATGCGTGATAATATTTTGGCAAAGTTTTAAATTCTGCTCCCTATCTCTGTAGCTCTATAACTGTTCAATTCACATTGCTGTGTGGTCATTTTTATTATTGTAAAGCTGAAGACCATGTGTTCAGCAAATGTCATTGCACCAGATCTGTAACACCATATACACCATGTTAATTCATTAGCTGCCATCTTGGCTCTGACCAGAGTTTGTTTATGTATTGGGAAATAAAAAATTACTCACCTTAGTAATTATGTTTCTTCTAATGGAGTCTTGCTGTATTCTGACTATTGCAGTTAGCCCCAGCACTCAAACTGCCTTGGAGAGTAGAGGGTTAATTTTCGATGCAGAGCATAGAATGTTGAGCTTGAGCTCAGTTCAAACCTCTGTCTACTGCACTTTGAAGCGCAACTGCCAGATTCTTATGAGTTAATACTAACTACTATGTGGAAATTGAAAATTGTTTACTAGCAAAATGGCAACCAAATATTTTGGATCCTCAAAAGACTCAAGTCAAGAAACCCAAAATCAAAAACCAGGTAGTGAACAACTTAAGACTGTAAATTAATAATATAACCCACTCTCCCTCTTTAAAAGAAGGGAGTGACCAAATGCACCCCTGGGGTGAAACACTGCACCTGCCAGCCCACTTCCCAAAAACAGGTTCTGAGAAGGTAGGCAGGGATGGAGGTCAGAATACAGCAAGACTCCATTAGAAGAAACATAATTACTAAGGTGAGTAATTTTTTCTTCAAACAACATGAAGTCTTGCTGTATTCTGACTATTGCAGACTACCAAGCAGTACCTCCATGGAGGAGGGAATCGAACCTACCTTGGGAATAGGCTCTGCAGTACTGCTGTACCAAACCAAGCATCACTCCTAATCTAGATGTCCATTGAGTAATGCCTGGTAAATGTATGGACTGTTTTCCAGATAGCTGCTTTACATATTTCTAGCAAAGGAATATCCCTGGCCGCAGCCAGGGAAGCAGCTGTACTTCTAGTCAAATGAGCCCTCAGGCCTGAGGGAGGTATTTTGCCTAGTTTATCATAGTAGAATTGAATACAAGAGACAATCAACCTGGCAATAGTTCTCTTAGTGGCAGGTTTGACCTTCTCCATGTCCCCATAAGTGAGAAACAACTGGAGGGAGTCAAACCTGTGAGCTTTAGTACACTCAATGTAGTAACTAAGGGTTCTTTTAACATCCAAACTGTGCAAGCTTCTTTCTCCTGAAGAAGAATGATCAGTGAAGAACAGAGAGAGACACACAGATTGGTTCAGATGAAAATCTGAAACCACTTTTGGTAAAAACCTCCTATTAGTTCTAAGGATCACCTTATCTCTATGGAATGAGATAAAATCAGGCTCCACTGATAGAGCTTGCAATTCACTGATACACTTGTCAGAGGTAATAGCTACCAGGAACACAGTTTTCCAAGTCAGGTACTTAAACTCTGCTGAAGACAACGGCTCAAAAGGGGGTTGCACAAGATGAGCAATGCAAACATTAAGATCCCAAGCAGGAGTAGGATCCCTAAAGAGCGGGATTGGTATGAAGCAATCCCTTGAAAATTTTACAGAATACAGGGTGAGATGACAGTGAGGAAGGCTTTCCCACTGACAGAAAGCAGAAACAGCTGACAAATGTACTTTGAGAGTAGCTGGTCTGAGGCCTAGGCCATTAAGATGTACTGTACCATATAATCCAGAACTGTAGACAATTCAGCAGTGTTTGGGGATATATGCTTCTTAGAACACCAAATGCTGAATCTTTTCCATTTGGAGTTATAAGTTTTTCTGGTGGCAGGTTTTCAAGAGGCTTTGAGAATATCCAGAACTCCTTGGGACAGATGCAAATCTGCATACTCTAACTCTTCAAGAGCCATGCCTTAAGATTGACTGAAGACTGGAGTACCAAATCCTCCCGAGAGGAGGTTAACAGGTTGTAATTCCTGGGAAGAGATGGGGGAAGATGTACTGCTAGGGACAGCAACAGGGGGTTGTATATTCAATTGGTGTAGGTTGCCCTGTTTGGCAATCTATATGTCTGGACCATCTTACTATTGGCAAAAATCTGTAACTAAATCATAAATAAGTAAGACTGCAGTCCAATTGTCCGTAAAAAATCTTCAATACTCTTTTATTCTTCTTATAAATTTGCACCAATATGTTCAACCAGCTACAGTTTCATAGTTTCACACCACTTCTTCAGGCTAGATTTAAAATGCAGTGCTGGTTCTAAACATAAATAATAAAACCAAAAACATTTTTTTTAATAACAATGTTCTTATTCTTTATACTTCATTAATATACAGTTTCAAAGCTACCTCACTATCACCAAATAGGAGAATCTTGTTCTTACATTTTATATTCACTTTGATAAAGTGTGTATCATTACCAGTTAATGTTCTTTTATTGTTACTTCATATTTCCACAACACTTGCATTGCAATATATAATTCATACCTGTATTTTGATATTTTCCTTTCCTTTATGAATTCAATTTGTGTATCCAGAGTTCGGCCTCAATTAACTCTGTTCTTTGATAAAAACAAGCTGTGTTTTAATACAACCTCTTTTGTATCTGCTATATGTTTATTTATTAATGTGAGACAGTACTTACTATCATTTTATGAATCAGATACGCCTTAAATATTTCTCCAGTTTTTCAGATTATTCATGTAGAGCTTAAGTTTTATTGAAAACCCCTGTAAATAAATTTAATAATTTACTTTAGAAAACTAAATTTTAATTTTAATACCAGTTTCTAAAAAATAAAACTCATATATAATGTCTTTACCTTGTATTATGCTTTTACTAGTTGGTCTTCTTATGATTTGCTCATAGGTATTTCTTTTGCTGGTGTGTTCTTTAAAACTTTTTAAACTCTCTCTCTATGGGACAAACAACAACAGTTTCTTCAGGATGCCTTGTGTGTTTTAATAAAGGTTCCTTCATTACCCTTCACCATAATGGTATGCTTATTTTGACTCATTTTAAACAGTTCTGTTATACCCTCTATTATTTCTTTAACATTTTCCCTTGGGATAGTAAAGGTTTTTACCTGTTTGTTATGATGCTTCTATATTTGCCACTTAGCTTTATTTATATGCTACAAAAGAATATTTAAATACATTGTGAGTTCATATAGTAACTCCTTCAAGTGTGATTTTACTATTTGTTATCATAATCCTAGTTTAAAGTGGGCAAGGCTGAATTCTTACCTGGCTGAATGACATTCCAAGACTGTCTTCTAAGAAGAAAGGAGCAGTCTGAGCTACTGATCATGCGCGGTTTAAAGGGACCACGAAAACGGCAGGGGAACTAACATCACCAGTGACATCACACCCATTATGAAAATAGGTGATGCCACGATGTTAAAAATAAGGTGAGACAGCCAGATTCACCCTGTAGCCAAGTGGTAGTGGATGTTAAAACTCACTTGGCAACCAGGTGGTCAGCGATTCACCCCCCACCCACAGCTATTTGCCGAATATGTTTTATCAATGAACAATTGTAACATTTATGGCATCTATCGATTTCAATATAGATTCACCTTGTAAATTTTACCAATCAACTTCATGAGAAAGGGAAATTGTCTTACACTTTAATGTTAAGAATTAAATAAAGATATCCTAGGTTTTTTAAAGCTTTAGTCTGTTCTCATAAAAATGATGAATAAATATAAATTCCTAAATGGAATATTAAAGTTATGCACTAATAATACTAGTATATTATGGAGGAGCTTATCTAAACCTTAATTTGCTAATGTTTTTCAAAACATTATTTTAATTATATAATTGCCTAAGTTTTATTGAATCAGAAAATAAACAGCATCTATCCTATGGCTGAGTGGACTAAAAGTACCAAACCTTCTTTCCATTCAGATGGATTCATCCCAGAATTCTAAAAGAACTAAGGGTAGAACTAATGACACCACTGACTACCCTCTTCAACAAATCATGGGAGGATGGGGTGGTACCCAAGGACTGGAGGAGGGCAGATGTGATTCCCCTTCACAAAAGTGGGAGCAAGGCAGAAGCAGGAAACTACAGACCTGTTAGTTTAACCTCAGTGATAGGGAAAATGATGGAATCACTTCTGAAGGAAAGAATTGTCGAGTATCTAGAGGCCAGAGGGGCACAGGACCCAAGGCAGCATGGATTCACAGTGGGAAGGTCATGTCAGACGAATCTGATAGATTTCTTTGAGTGGGTGACCAAAGTAGTAGATCAGGGAGGGGCTGTGGACATGGCCTACCTAGACTTTAGCAAGGCATTTGACACAGTCCCACACAAAAGATTAATATACAAGTTAGCCAGCCTGGGAGTGGGTCCCAAGATGACAGCTTGGGTAAAGAATTGGCTGGAGAATAGGACACAGAGAGTAATAGTAAATGGAGTCCACTCTGAAGAAAGGGGGGTTACTAGTGGGCTACCGCAGGGTTCAGTATTAGGACCAGTCCTCTTCAATGTCTTTATAAGTGACATTGCAGAGGGCAGAGGGACTAGAAGGAAAAGTATGTCTCTCTGCAGATGACACAAAGATCTGCAACAGAGTTGATGCACAAGGTGGGGTGGAAAGCATGAGAAGGAACTTGGCAAGGTTAGAGAAATGGTCAAATGTATGGCAGCTTAGATTCAATGCTAAGAAGTGCAAGGTAATGCACCTGGGAAACAAAAACCAAGGGGAAGAGTACACAACGGGGGGTGAGATGCTAACAACAACAAAAATGGAAAGGGACCTGGGGGTAGTCATATCAGATGACCTAAAGGTGGGCAAGCAATGTGAGAGGGCAGCAAGGAGGGCTGGGGGGATACTGGGATGCATAGGGAGAGGCATCACCAGCAGAAAACAGGAAGTTATTATCCCTCTGTATAGACAGCTGGTCAGACCCCATCTGGAGTACTGCGTGCAGTTCTGGAGACCCAATCTCTGCAAAGACATAGACAGGCTGGAAGCTGTCCAGAGGAGGGCAACTAAAATGGTGCAGGGTCTGCACCGGAAGACATATGAAGACAGACTAAAGGAGCTTAATATGTATAGCCTCGAGGAAAGGAGGGAGAGGGGGGACATGATAGAAAATTTCAAGCACCTCTAGGGAATCAACAAAGTCCAAGAGGGTAGCATCTTTCAAAAAAAGAGGTGGGCAAGAACAAGGGGGCACAATTTGAAGATGGGAGGTGGCTCAGAGGTAATCGAAGGAAGTATTTTTTCACAGAGGTTGTGGATGCATGGAACGGCTCGGAGGAGGTTGTGGAGTCAAAAACAGTGGTGGAATTCAAGCATGCATGGGACAGTCATAAGGCCATTCTAGGGGTTGGGGGTAGGAAGAAGTAGGCTGCTGGTTAACTAGGATCTGCAGCTTATCCAGTAGGTAGGGAAATGGGCAGACTGGGTGGGCCAAGCGGTCCTTATCTGCCATCAAATTCTATGTTTCTATGTTAAGTACCAAACCTTCTTTCCATTCAAGTGGTAGGCAGATCGAGTCCCACCCACGACTATTTGCCGAGTTTGAACTATTCTATCAAAATAAATTTGTATTACAAAATGAATACGAAATTTTAAATCAATCTTAACTAAATAGCTTAAATTTATATTTTTTAGTATATTTTAAATGATTTCAAACTACTGAGATACACAAATGTCTGTTCAATCTTTCTAGATTCTAAACTATCACATTTACTGTTAGTGTTTAATTACAGTTTGTTAAAACAAATTATTGTATAACTTTCTTACCAGAAACTTTTTTGTTTATACAAGATATACAATGTACCAAGAAAAAGGATTAATTTTTGTCATATATATATATATATATATATATATATATATATATATATATACATATCCCAATCACCAAAACAAGTTCCAGTTACATGAGTCGTTCATTCCAAATATCTTGGGTTAGTGCTGTCCATTGTATAGATCCAATATACCTCTCTTTTTAGTAATAATTCATCCCATGATGCATTTTGTCTCGTTGGTTCATAAATCATTTCAAGTTCCCAAAATCTCAGGGATGCTGGAGAATGACCTTCTCTGTTAAAATGTTTAGCCACTGACGATTTTTCATCTCTTAATCGAATGTCACTTTTGTGTTTACTTATTCTCACTTTTAATTCCTGTATTATCTTTCCCACATATAACTTGTCACAAGAACACTGCAATATATAAATTACATGATGTGATTTGCAAGTGATATGTTGAGAGATGTTGAATTTTTTATTAGTATAAGGATGTTCGAAAAATACTTTTTTTGTTGTATTGTTGCAATGACAGCATTGTCCACATGGATAACTTCCTTCTTTTAAAGGTCCTAATAATAACTATCTGCCTTGTTTTGGTGTGATGTCTTTTTTTATATATGTTCTGTGTGTACTAATTTATCCCGAAGTGTAGAATTCCTTTTAGATGTTATTAATGGTTTTTCTTCAAATCTAATATTGGAGCTTTCACCAGACTGTAGAATATACCAATTATCTAATAATGTTCCCTTTATTTTATTGCTTAAATGGCTGTATGGAGTGGAAAACACTATCCTGTTACTATTAGGATTTTTTTTTCTTCATTTTTAAATAATGTTTCCCTTGGCATTTGGTTTACTGATTAAACCGATTCTTCTACATTGTGGTATTTATAACCTCTCTGTAGAAATCTTCTCTTCATGTACTCTGTCTCTTTTCTAAAAACTTCCTCTGTAGTACTGTTTCTTTTTCTCTGATTATTTGTGACTTTGGAATACTTTGTTTTAATTTTGGATCATGACAACTTGTATAGTGCAATAAGGTGTTTCTGTCTGTTTCCTTTCGATAAAGTTTTGTTTCCAAATTATTACCATTTTTATAAATCAACAAGTCTAAAAAAGTTACTTGTTTATCAAATACCATTGAAAAAATCAGATTATCATCCCTTGTGTCTAAATAAATCTTAAATTTTTTTAATTCCTCTGTGGAACCATCCCAAATTAATAGTACATCATCTATAAAGCGTTTCCAAATTATTATGTTTCTATGAAATGGATTATTAATGATATTTAAGATATGTGCTTTTTCATAATTCCACATATATAGATTCATGTAAGATGGTTCCATAGTGCTTCCCATTGCTGTACCATGAGTTTGTAAATAAAATTTACCTTCAAAGTTGAAATAATTTTTTTTGGAACACTAATTCTGATAAACCCAACAAAAAATTTGTTTCTGGAAATTTATCATTTCTGCTCTGTAATACTTTTTTTAATGACAACAATCCTTCCTCATGTGGTATACTAGTATAAAGATCTTTCACATCAAGGGAAACCAGTCACACATTATCCATGTTTGTAATATTTACATTTGTCTCTTCTATTAATTCAATAACATGGCTGGTATCCTTGATGTAGGTATCCATTTTTTTAACTTCATATTGTGTGTGGTAGTCTACATATTTGGAGAGAGGCTCCAAAATGGAATCTACTCCTGATACTATAGGTCAACCAGGTGGTTTCTGCATATTTTTATGCATCTTCGGTAGTACATAAAATATTGGTATTCTAGGTTTTTTATTCATTAACATAGTTTTTTCTGTTAATGTACACCATCCTTGTTCTACTGCATTCTCCAAAAAATCTTCTGTATCTCCCTTAATTTCATCCGTGGGGTCATTTTCTAATTTTAAATAATGTTCAACATTTCCCAATTGTCTATAACACTCTGTTTTGCAATTCTGATAATCCCATAGAATAATACCTCCACCCTTATCTACTGGTTTAATTACAATAACTTTGTCATTCTGCAAATTTTTTAAAGCTCCCTTTCTTTTTTTATTAAGTTATTGTATTTAGGAAATTTAGATTCTTTTTCTAACATCTCTTTTATTTATCTACCACCTTAATATAGGTTTGAGTAACAATAAAAGAACATTAACTGGTAATGATACACACTTTATCAAAGTGAATATAAAATGTAAGAACAAGATTCTCCTGTTTGGTGATAGTGAGGTAGCTTTGAAACTGTATATTAATGAAGTATGAAAAATAAGAACATTGTTATTAAAAAATGTTTTGGGTTTTATTATTGTTTATGTTTAGAACCAGCACTGCATTTCAAATCTAGCCTGAAGAAGTGGTGTGAAACTCTGAAACTGTAGCCGGTTGAACATATTGGTGTGAATTTATAAGAAGAATAAAAGAGTTCTGAAGATTTTTTTATGGACAATTGGACTGCAGTCTTACTTATTTATGATTTAGTTACAGCAACAGGGGGTACCAAGGCTGTCTGGCCCAGTCTTGAGCAATCAGAATCACTCTTCAGGGTTGTGACCCTATCTTGACCAGAACCTTGAACAGAGAGGAAAGGGAGGGAAGACAAATAGAAATTTTCCTTCCCAGTTCAAAATCAGAGCATCCAGAGGGACTGAGCCCAAGACTGGGGGTCTGCAACAAAACAGAGGAAGTTGGTGATTGTCTGGGGCTGCAAAGAGATCTTTCTCTGGAGTGCCCCACCTTGAAAAAAACACTTTAAATGCCAGAGGGTCCAGGGATCATTCGTGATGGCGCTGGGAGATCCTGCTCAATGCATCTGCTAGGACATTGTCCTTCCCTGGAAGGTGGACTGCTATCAGAGAGGTCTACAGAGAATAAGCTAGGAACCACAATTTCATGGCTTCCATGCACAAGGCTGTGGACTGAGTGACTCCCTGCTTGTTGATGTACCACATGGTGGTGGTGTTCTCTATCCTGACCTGAACCACCTTGTTCTGCACTGACTGAGAGAAAGTTTGCAGGGCCAGAAAGACCACCCTGAGTTCCAAGAGATTGATATGAAGAAGGGATTCCTGAGGGGACCACAGTCCCTGGGCTGTGAGAGCCCCCAGATGGGCTCCCCAGCGCAATAGAGAAACATCCGTGGTTAGGACCATAGAGTGAGACTGAGTGATGAATGGGACTCCTTGCCTGAGGTTGCCCTGATCCTGCCACCACTGGAGAGCCTGGATCAGAGTCTGAGTCACTGGAACTAGTTTGGTTAGAGAATCTTTCTTCTGAGACCAAAAGGCCCTTAGGTGAAACTGAATGTCCCTCATCTGAAATCTGGCCCCTTGCACCACTGCTGTAGAAGCTGCCATGTGGCCCAGAAGCTGAAGGAAGTGCCTTGCTGGCTGAGAGACCAGAAGGTGTAATGAAGAAGCCAGCCGTACAATAGCCCTTACACTTTCCAGGGAAAGAAAAGCTCTTGCTTTGACTGTACCCAACTCTGCCCCATGAAGGTGAGGAGCTGTACAGGCTTGAGAACTGACTTGGGAAGACTGAGAAGGAATCCTAGTGAACTGAGCACTTGCTGAGTCACCTGCAGGTCTGACTTGACTTGGTCTGGGGACTGACCCACAATGAGCCAGTCGTCCAGGTATAGAAATATTTTTCCTTCTTAAAAAGGCCACTACTACTGCTAGGCATTTTGTGAATACCCTTGGAGCTGAAGTCAGGCTGAAGGGCATAGCTTTGAACTGATAATGGCCTGAAGGCAATTCAAACCTGAGGCACTTTCTGTGGGAGCACCTGATGGGAATGTGAAAGTAGGCATTTTTTAAGTCCAGGGAGGCTAGCCAGTCCCCTGGCCTTAGACAGGGAAGGATTATTCCCAGAGTCACCATTTTGAATTTTGGTTTTAAAAGATGTTTGTTCAGGTATCTTAAGTCTAGGATGGGTCAACACTCCGCTGTCTTTTTTGGGGTAAGGAAGTATCTGGAGTACAGACCTTTGCCCCTCTGTCAATGTAGGAACTCTCTCTACAGCCTTTAGAGCCAGTAGAGATGAAACCTCTGTCTCTAGGGCAATGGTTTTGGAGATGCTTGCAGGTGGAAAAGATCTGGCCCTCAGCTTTGGAAACTTCTTGAAGCTGAGAACCAGCCCCTAGCTTACCACCTCCAGGACCCACTTGTCTGAGGTAACAGACATCCAGTCCTGGATGAAGTAAACCAGTCTGCCTCCTACAGTAATGGTGGAGTCAACCCGGGCTGACACATCAGGGTGTCTGCTTGGGAGGAGCCTTAGTTTGAGGGGTGGATGCATCCCTGCTCATCCCCCTTCTGCCTCTCCCTCTGAAGAACACCCTCTGGGGAAAGTGAGAAGAGGCCTGTGCTTGGTAGAAAGGCCTATGAAAAGGCCTGCCCCTGCCCCTAGCTTGGTGCCTTAGAGGAGTTGCCTGCCTTTCCTTGGCCTGTGCACTCCTATAGGTGATCCTTTACTCATCCATTTTTTTCATGTAATTCTCTGTCTGCTCCCCAAACAGAGAATTGCCCACTGCAGAGAAATCCATGGACTTAGCCTGGGTGTCCTGTGAGAGGCTAGTACATCTGAGCCAAGCCATTCTCTGAAGAGCCACAGATGTAGCCATGACTCTAGATGACACATCGTTGAAGTCCACAGCAGCATGGAACTGTACCTTAGATGCCTCAATCCCATCAGCAGCCCCCCCTCCAGCTCCAAGGCTAGCTGGGGGGGAGGCCTGCTTAGCCAGTGCCAGTACAGTGTCCCACCTGGACTTCTGGTACCTGGCTGCATAGGCCATATAATTAGCCTGCCTGAGTACCAAGGCAGATGCCATGTACGGTCTCTTTGACATGGCATCCAGTTTCCTAGAGTCTTTATCTGGGGGTGTGAAGCCAAGGGTATATCAGCCTTATCACAGACTGCAGCCTGCACAACCCCAATATGGCTGCATTGTTGATACAAGTAATCTGTACCTGAACCTGATAAGGTGTACCTTTTGTCCATCTTTCTGTCAACAGGAGGTACAGAATTTGGAGTTTTTAAAATCTTTTGTGTCTGTTTCCTAAAAGACTTAAGAAGGGGAATAGACAATCTCTTGGACTCTGGGATGTCCATCATCTCCACATAATCAGATTCCTCTTGTTTCTCTACAGCTTCTTCCACAGGGAGCTGGAGGTCTTCTGCCACTTTCCTGTAAAACATGTAGTGGGAAGGGGACTCAGTAAGCATAGGTGGGGAAACACCAGAAGGCCTGTCTGGGGAGATGTCCAGTTCAATGGGCTCATCCAGACCGCACACCATCATCATCATCATCATCGTAATCTTCATCTCCCTCCAAATCCGGTTCATAGAAATGTTCAAGGGCATAATCTTGAACCAGAGGAACCGACCGAACCGAGCGCCTGCCAGAAGGTGCCGGATCAGACAGAACCGGGTGAAGCGATTCTACAATCTGTATCACTTTGGCAATCTCTTCAGTGGTCAGAAAATGGGTCTCTGGATCTGAACTGGATGATTTTTCTTTTCTTTTCCTTTTTGTAGGAACTGATCCCTCAGGATTGGCTCACCTCTTGCTAGAAGAAGTATCACCCTGGTCAGAGGGCACTCTCTCAGGTTCAGTCAGGACTAAACCAGGCTGGCCATCTAGGTCACCGGATTTCTCAGCCTCCTTATCCCTAAGCCTACCTAATCTTTTTTCCAGGGTAGACTTAGGGAAATTTTTTCAGATTTGGCAGCCTGAACTGAGGTGGTCAAACCACAGACAATAAACACAGGTGGTGTGGGGATCAGCCTTAGCAAAGATATCCCCACACACACTGCAGTGTTGAAACCCAGTGGGCCCAGTTTTTCTTTTGGGTTTCTCAAATGTAGCCATCCTAACCACAAACTTACCCTTTTTATGGCAAACAAACAGGCAAGACACCCTTATCAGTTTCTAACCATGTCAAGGATATTGGAAAAAAAACACAAGAAAATGCATTTTTTTTAAACCGATAAGGACTAAGTTTAGAAACAAAGACAGAATATAATATTTCACTAAACGGTGGGTTCAGTTGAACCGGTCGAAAAATCAATTTTTACAATTTCCACACGTTTACTATGTCTAGTTCACTACCTAGTACTTACTGTACCACAGACAGAGATCTGAACCGAAACTTGCAAAAAATAATCAGTAAAACTGAGGACTTTAACCGACTTTCGAATCGCGAGCAAAGTAGAAATCTCCGGAGCAACCGTTCAGTTAGGCAGAGTAAAGAATCTGATGGTTGCACTTCAAAGTGCAGCAGACAGAGGTTTGAACCGAGCTCGAGCTTAATGTTCTATGCTCTTCATAGAAAATTAACCCTCTACTCTCCAGGGCAGTTTGAGTGCTGGGGCTAACTGCAATAGTCAGAATACAGCAAGACTTCATGTTGTTTGAAATAATATTTCCTAACCTAACTGATTTTATATAATACAGTTAAATATATAATATAATATTGTGGCTCAACATTCAATATTATTTTTAAAAACATTTGCCACTATACCATCAGGTCCTAGAGTCTTATTTATTCTTAAGTTAACTATGTCGCTGATCTCTTGTAGTGTAAAGATCATTGGAATACATTTATTTATTACTTCATGTTCTTGAAACAAAAGAGCTCCAATATTCAATCTTTGTTCTTCTTCTATATCAAAATGTATTATGTTATAATGAGTCTCCCAGCTGCTTGGCTGGTTGTATGCATCTAAGGATATTACATATGTACTTGTGCCTTTAGCCATTGCACAACTCTTTAGGCCTGTTTTCTACAATGGTTTTATGCAACTTGATCCATAACTCCATTTGATGTTTGTTCCTTTCCACTTTCAATATCTGGTTGTATTTTTTTCCTTTTCCTATTTAACAATAAATAACTAATTTTTGTTTTATTGTTTTTAAGCTGACAAACTATTTTATTAAGATTTGTGGGCCATTTTACATATATCATTAAACCAAGTGAACTTCCTTTGAGATCTGTTTAATCTTTTTTCTTCATAAAGAAAAGATCTTAGTTTTTTTTTCAATATAGTTTGCCATATTTGCATTGCATCTACAGAGGCATGCTGGTTTGCAATTTGCTCTTTTAAATGTGCAAAATAAATATGGAGTCTGAAGTAATGTACCTATTTTTTCTTTATTTTCTTCTGTCCAAATTCATCTTTTAGTCTTATGAATTTCATGTATTTTCAAAACATATTTTTCTATTTGTTTCTCAGATTTTATGTATTTTAATTGGACTTTTATTGGAAAGTGAGGCAATTCAATATGTTCTTCCACCTCAAGGTCCAATATCTTATCTATTGCATTCACATTGACCAAAAATAAATAAATCAGGGATGACCCACAGTGAGAACTGAATGTACATTTACCTTTGGAATCACTTCTAGTATGACCATTAATTAAAACTAAATCTAAATCCATTGCTATTGATGTCAACTTTTTACCTGCTTTATTACATTTTTTAGCCTGGGTTTTACCTATGTCTGATAAATTGTTGTTTAAATTACTAATCCAAGTTTCATCATCAAAATCTATAAACAGCACTGTGTTACCTTCCATATAAAGAAGTAATCTACAGTGGTCACTATGGAAAGGTTGCCTGGTGCCTAGTTTTACCACGGCAGGAGCAGCGCATCAAGAGGTACTGAGGAATACTTGGTTACCACTTGTTAATGCAGTGCTGCAGCACTATCCTAATGCAGTACTGTGGTAGTTGATTAATTGAATCCTGGTGATAATCTGTTTAAAAGTGCCAGGTGGCACCATTCACAGTTATATTTATCTGACTACCTGGCAACAATCCAGCAGATGTCCCCACAGTCCACAGTCGGTGTCTGCATAAAGTACAGACACCTCGTATTCTTGAATTAATGAATGTATGAGTCTCTACAGCAAATGGAGAAAGTAGCCATAAAAAAAAACTTTTAAAGGACTCGCATTTACAGTATTTGGTCCTGTAACAAATCTCCCATATTTTTCCTGTGTTGGTAGAAGTTGTAGAGGTGGTGCAAGTGCAGGAGTGGAAAGTAGATATACAGTACAGTGCATTACCTGCCAGGATGGCAGGGGTTGAGTTGACCTGCAGTCACAATAAAGGTGAAATTGCATGTGTACATTCACTGTGGTACAAAGTACCCCCTCCCCAAAAAAACACCGGAGCATCCACACAGCTAGGGACCTGCTGTCCAAGTCCTTCTCTCCTATCATCAATGTGACTAGCTGTACGAAGAAAAAAAAAGAAATCACAATCTGTAAATTTGCAAAATGCAGTTTCCCTTACTTCCACAGATGCAGATGTCTAGTTTTTTGTGGGCAGAGTCCCACAGCTAGGCACAACCAGGTATGCTGCTGTCTGTCATATGCCCAATTTCTCATATCACACATGGGAGCACTTGCAAATGGCAAACCACTTGACAGGATGAAAAATATAGAGAAATGCGGCAGCAGGGAAAGATCCTTTACTTTTTCACTACTGCTTTTGTCACTCTAGTTTGCTGAAAGAGTCAGGCATTGACTGACTGATAGTTTTTCATGTACTGTATACTGTATACTGTATGTATGGATACAGCATGCCCTCACCAGCAGGCTGACATGCAGCCTTTACTGCATACAGTATTTACTGTTACCCCCCCCACACACACACCACCACCACCACTACTGGAATAGCAACAGCAACACATGTCAATAGGGACCACAGAGTCTTAAGGCTCCGGGAGAATTTTTTTTTTATATTTTTACAAATATTTTATTTAAACAAACAAAAAAAACACACACACATAATTTCCATGGTAGTCTAGTGGTCCCTCTCCACTATCTCTCCACGATCACCAACACTGCCCTGATGTCACCCCACTACAGTATGTTGCTCCACTAGTTATTTTGTTAATGAAATAGCAGAGCAGCATGATTTCAACATTCTGCTTTGAGATTGATAGCCAGTATAACATAACAGTATAATTTGTTCATGCCACCATAGCTATGGGAGCTTTGTCTTTGCCATGGGTGAATTTTAATTAAATTGTGTATTTATCTGGGTTTTGTTTGTGTTTCAGTATCTTTTATTTCAAGCTCTGCTCTAATGCCAGTGCAGAATCTCCCTGGGGCAGTCCCAAAAATCTCTTATGAAATCTTGTTATAGTATGTTGCACTATTTATTTTATGAGAAAAAAGGTTGGGAGTGGCATTGGGGTGAGCATGCTACTGTAGATTATCAGAAAAATATTTTTTTATCAATTAAATAGCAGAGCAACATAATTTCAGCATTGACACCAGAACATTAGGAGAGCAGGTTAAATCAGGGAGCAGACTGTTACAATGTTGCTGAGATGAAAGCTAATGGACAGATTTCTCTTTTCTCTAAAGGCAGTATCTTGCTCTGCTACTTCATTAATAAAAAAAAATCCCTGATCATCTAGCATGCTCCCTGGCCCGATGTCACCCCCCCACCATTTAATTAAACTGGAAGCAATTTCCTCAGTAGTCAGGCAGACCCCATTTCAGGGTCCCACCATGATCCCCAATGTAGCCCTGATGTCACCCCACCACAGTATCTTGCTCCAATATCTAATAAAAAAATGTTATCCATTGTAATTAAATGGTGGAAGTAACATTGGGGCAGGGAGCATGCTAGATTACCAGGGTAAGATTTTTTAATTAATTCAATTGCAGAGCAATATTGTTTCAGTATTTAGGACCTCTGTTAGGACAGCTTATGCTTTGAGATCATAGCTGGTATACCAGTGTAATCTGTTCATACCAGCACAGCTACTGTATGGGAGCTTTGTCTTTGTCATGGTTAAATTTTAATTAAATTATATATTTACAGTATTTGGGCTTTATTTGGGTTTCAGTATCTTTCATTTCAAGTTCTGCTTTTAATGCCAGTGCAGATCTCCCTGGGGCAGTCCCAAAAAAGTCTCTTATAAAATCTTGTTACAGTATGGTGTGCCGCTATTTAATTCATGAAAAAAAGTTTCCAGTTTAATTAAATGGTGGGAGTGGCAATGAGGTGTGGAGTATGCTATATGACCAGGGAAATTTTTTTTTAATTAATAAAATAGCAGAGCAACACAATAATAAAAAAATATTTCCCTGGTCATCTACTATAGCATGCTCCCTGCTCCGATGTCACTCCCAACATTTAATAAAAACTGAAAACAATTTCCCCGGTTGTTTAGCAGACCAACTCCATGATCCACAATGCAGCCCTAATATCAAACACTACAGTATGTTGCTTCACTATTTAATAAAAAATGTATCCACTGCAATTAAAGGGTGATGGTAACATCAGGGTGGGGAGCATGGTAAATTAGCAGGGTAATATTTTTGTTTAATTAAATAGCAGAGCAACATAATTTCAGCATTTAGGACCTCTGTTAGAACAGCTTATGCTCAACAGCCACTATACCAGTATAATCTTTTCATGCCAGCACAGCTATGGGAAATTTGTCTTTGTCATGGTAAAATTTTAATTCAATTGTATATTTATCATGGTTAAATTTTAATTCAATTGTATATTTATCTGGGTAGTAAGTAAATAACTGTATGCCTAAAGCACTGTAAATGTAAGTTAGTGATGTTTCTGTCTGAATATCGGTCTACACTGCCCATAGTTATATTGCTGTTATTTCACACTTTGGTGTGATTTTGCTTGTGATGGTTCAGACCCCTTTTTTTCAACATGTCAGTTCTGTGCAGTTGGCAACAGGCAATGGATACATGCTATCAGCTGTCAGGTTACAATTTATTATGGTAACGCCCTTGCCCATTCACAGTATTCTGCATAGAATAGATGGTGATGACAATTATGTGCAATGTGTTATGCTAGCAGCTGTCAGGTGACAATTAAAACATATGTGGAATAAAAAAGTATAGCTTATCTAGAAAGCCAACATCTTTGTGTATGCCCACAAGGACCATTACATTGAATGTTGTGCTAACATTTTCTGTGTCAGATGAATCATGGAGCATAAGGCATCTGTACTGGAAGATTGGATAAGGGTTGCATCACAAACACGGATTCATTTTTGGACGATTCTGAAAGCCTCCAGAGTCTTACTAGATTACTGGGGAAATTTTTTTTTTATTATTAATTAAATAGCAGAGCAACATAATTTCAGCATTTAGGACCAACAGACACTGAATTTTCTGAATGAAAGATCCACATCATGTGGCATATGACTCAGAGAAATAGATAATTGCCTACAGGATCATATATTGTAGCACATAATTTCTTTGTAGCTTAAGGAGGCATGCTGTTACACTCTACTTCACAAACTGCAGAATGAGCTAAACAGCAATGTGAACAGGTTCAAGACCCATTTACTTCCCAGAAACTTGGCTACATAAATTTCAGTAATCAATAATGTGTAGATTATCACAGGAAGAACCTTGTAGTTAAAAAAAAAATTTCTTAATGGTACCAGCGCTACATTTTTTGTAGCAATTTTTAACATTGTAGCTGTGTATAATACAAACTCTTCTAAGTGCTCAAAGACAGTTTCTCTGAGAGGTAAGAGTGTTTCATTCTGTTCTCTCATTGAATCTAGAAATCCACCCATCCCTGCCCTCCCCACCTCTCAACACTCAATTAATTTGACTTTTAATTCCAATTAAGTGTGCTTCTGAAAACAATGACCAGTCACCATGACAACAGATACTCCTACTAATGTTTCTGCTGCGAGGTATGTCTGGTATGTGAGACAGAGCTGGGCACCAGTGTAAATGGCTGTGGTAGTGTGAAGTGGGGGTGGGGATGAGAATTCCTGACATACTCAAATATCTGTCACGCACACTGCAATATAAAATATAGAATGTTAACGTGTTACCATTAATCCATTATTAACTGGGTATAAAATAATAAAGCAATCTACAGTATGTATCTGTGAGTGACACTGACTCAGTAGAAGCATCATCAGATAACTGTATAATAGTACCCTTAAGCCTTTTGGAGGACCTTTGCTGGTCAGTTGCTCACAGGCTGATTATACCACTGTAAACTATATATCCAAATTGAAATAATTATAGCTTTAAAATGCCACATTAATCAATAATGAGCATGCTGCATTGCTGCCAATTTGTGAATAAAAAAATCCTTATTCAAATACCTGAACCTTGGCAATAGATCCAATTAAGCTCCCAGTTTATCTGATAAAACACCCAGTTACCATCCGGAAGACAAAATAAATTAAATGTATTTTTAGAAAAATACTGCATGCAGAAAATACAGATATAACGAAATTGGAGTCCTTAAAGAGCTCCTCAGTACTGTATGAACCTGTAACAGTAAAGCTAAGAAGTAAAAGGTAAAATGTAATGGTGTGTCACAATTACTTTATGTCCCATATTGGCAGCTGTTCTGAAGATTCTGTTTGGTAAATAGACATATGAATTCAATTTGTAAAGCTCTGAAGCCAATTTAAGGGTGCATCTTTTTCACTGATAGAAACATGTATAGTATACAGTATGCTACCTAGCCCACTGGATGTCTTGTGCCAAACTCAGCAGGTTGTTGCTTGCTTGTCTCACATGAAGTAAACAGTGAATGATCTATAGATTGTTAGCAGAGGGCTCCAGCACAGGCTAATTTTCAGCCTGTGAAGCGTCACTGGATAATTTGTAACTTCTGAAAAGCTAGTGCCGTCATCCATTTTTTGCCTGGGTTTTATCTGTACTACAGTTATCTCCAGAGTTTTTTGAGATAAATCTTTCACTCAGACTCAAATTTCAAAGCAAGTCTTTCATGTTGATAACAATAATTGCTTTCTGTAATGTGGTATTCATGTATTTTAAGGGCTCCAATCTTTTTACCACTCAGTTTATGAACATTAAATATGCCAAAGGGTTGTATTTCTAATTTTCTCAATAAATAAAATTACAAAAATTACAAAGGCTAAATTGCATTAAATAGAAGTTGTATATATTGTAAAATCATGCCTATAAAGTAGTTAAATTCAAAACATACATTTCATGTGAATAGCACTTAAAGACAAAGTGAAATATTTTAGAAAGATTTGCTGAGATTATCTTATGGGGTGGATATCATTTTAGTCAAGAAAAGCAGCAAAGAAAATAATTAGCACAGTGAATGCATGTAAGCAGTTTAGGATGAGCTGTATCTATACCTGTGGACACATTATAATCTGTGATAAAGCATAGATTACACTGGCACCTATGTCCTACAGTATGTCTTCATATGCAGTAATCTATCAGAAATAATGTTTAAAGTGTACAAGTGATAAGCCAGGAAAAGAATCTCACACACACACACACACACACACACACACACACACACACACACTCACACACATGCCTCAGGAAGCTTGCAGGAACATGATTGTGGTATCCAGTGGCTCACACTTTCAATGCCAAAACTCCCATACATTATGTTCTATACTAAGTTACAGCAGTTTGCAAATGATACCACAGTATGCAGGGAAACACAAGTTTATATACAGTTCAGTAGCTTAGATGACAAGTGAAGGGCACTTGTAGATAACTTCTAGCTTAGAAGGGGATCACGCATGATTTATCACTAAGATGAATACTTATTGGAGCAAAATAAATTAGGAGACATACTTTTCTGATTGTGAAAGGCAATTTTTATCATAGTGATGTCAACTAAATTGGAAAAGAAGAGGTTCAGGTCAGTAACATCGTGTAACAAAATAAAGTGGACAAAAATAAAGCAGCAAAAACAGTGTCACCATCAATATTGGCAGCACAAAATGTAGCATGCCAGAATAATGCAGGCCACATGAGACACAGGTAGTAAACAACATCCACCTCATGGAGACACTGCACTAGGACACACAGCAGCAGGCACCCATGCACAGGAACAGCACAGGTGTGCAGGGAGATGGAACAGGGCAGGGTGCAACCACCACCAGGGGAAGCAGGCCACTGGACACCTACCATGGTACTCTAATGGCACAGGCACCCACATGGTGGGGTACCCCCACCAAGAATGCTGAGTGATGGAGAATGTGCACCGGGGGGGTAACCACTGGAGGACAGGTGGACCATGGCCACCATGGCCGTGTATAATGCAAAGGGCCAGGAGCACAAGCCAGCATGTCCCCAGTAACACACACAACACACAGGATGGGGAGATGGCATGTTGGCTTGTGCTCCTGACCACTGGGATTCTAGTGCAGTGTCTCCATGAGGTGGACATTGTTTGCTACCTGCGTGTCATGTGGCCTGCATTGTTCTGGCATGCTTCATTTAGTGCTGCCAGTATTGATGGTGACACTGTTTTTGTTGCTTTATTTTTGTCCACTTTATTTTGTCCCGTGATGTTACTGACCGGAACCAAAGAACAGAACTTATTTAAAACACTTGCATTTTATCTTTAATATTCAGAGATGGGTAGTATTGCTGAATGGTGAAATGAGTTTGTTACATACAGCACAACATAGATGTGATTCCTACAAGCTCTACTTGCATGCTTTGTGCAGGTTTACAGTACTTCGAATGACTGTATGTGTGTCTGAACAAGTTTACCAGTTCTGTTTTTAGTGATTTCATGGTGGGGTGGAATAGAGGATTCCGACCTTCATGTAAGAATTACAAAATATGGAAGGGGTGACACGTAAGAGTAGCAGTCATTCAATGAGCTTGATATATTCAGCAAGGGCTGGGCTTGAGTCCCAAAAACACCACTTGCATAGTTTGTGCAAATAATCTGAGCAAGTGTCATTATTTCACCCATGTTCCTGGGTCACTAAAAACAGGCATTTGTGCCTTGATAAACCTACCTAGTTAACAAAAAATTAAAAAGAATAAGTAATATTACGAGCTGTGCAGCATCAGCATCCCGTCAGTCAAATGAAAGGAAAAAAAAATCAGCCAAGGCTGTCAGAAAATGCCAATATCTTTTCCCGAGGAGCATGTATGAAGCAAAGCATGTTTTACTTTTGCTGTTTTTTTAGCTACCAATTATCTAGTTATTTACCAGTTTCCTTTCAGACAGTATGGGCCCAATTCTCAAATGGGGCTGCATCTGGTGCAAGCTGTGGCAAACAGCAGCTTGCACTGATGCCCCTTGCACCAGGGACCCTGCACCCAATTCAGGTACAGGAGGCATCCTGGCACCTAAGTCCCCTTACGTGCAGCAGCAAACCCCATGCATCTAACACAAAGCGCATGGAAGGGGAATGCAGCAAGCCCCTTGCAGCAATGCCCAGCTGGTCTCCCTATCCCCAATGACCCCAGTGCAGTCCAATGACCCTCCTAGCAGTGGTCCAGCCCCCCACCCAAACTGGTAGTGCCCACCCCATCCCCAGATAGAGCAGGGTACCAGCACAGCCCTCTGCACACCTCTGTGGCAGGTCCCAACTGGCCAGAATGTGCAGCCGACTGTACAGTGTACACACTAATATTAGCATGTACACTGTACAGTCCACTGCACATTCCAGTCAGTCCCCTGGGGATGGGGTGGGCACTACCTGTTTGGGTGGGGGGTACAGGACATGCAGTGCATGGGCATATGCCATGTGTCTGCATGGTGGGGACACCTGGGGTCAGGTGCATAGTCGGGGAGGGCCACAACATGGATCCAGAGGGGGAAACTTCCCTGTATTGCCATGGGGCACTTCATGGATGGGGTCTGCTCCATATGAGGTGCATGTGGGGTACATAGGGGCTGTGGAGGTGGGACCCACAGCACCTATGCTACCACAGCTCACCCAGGGGAGAGATGTCTAAGCCCCCTTATGCCAGCCCTGGCTGGTCTAATGGCACTTAAAATTTCTGTGACTGGGTGATGTCTGTGAATAGCAAGCTGCAGATTGTGTCGGCGCAGTCCACCTAGCACCCTGTCACAGCACAGTGCAGGGTGTAGGGCTGGCACAAGCCCTGTTTGGAGCAGGCAGTCTATGGTCAATGCAGGCCACTTTTATGAATCGCGTGGCGGGCAGCCCTGGACACAAGGTGTACCTTGCAGCATTTCTGTTTAGCACAGGCACCTTGCGTCAGATACAGGGCTTTGAGAATCAGGCCCTATGTCTCATGATAGTTAAAACAAGACAGAAATCAAAGTCAGGTGAATCACGGGCTTGCAGACAGTAGCTACAAAGACATCCTTGGCTGCACTTTGAAAAATACTGAGCAAGATAAGCAGAATTTAATAGGTGTGGCATGATTAATTCAGAAATGTTTCAGGTGTGCCAGTAAAACTGATCAAGTTAATTAAGGACACTATGCAGACAAAGAAAAGGGGATGGGAGGTAAAGCAAGCAGCTGTTGAAAACACAGGATGGGGAAAGGGGGATGGTAAAAACGAATCACTTAACAATAAGGCTGATTTTATTTAGAGCTGGTATTAGGACATATTTTAGTATACCATCTAACTAGGTGTCCCTTTCCCCAATATATTATGCTACCTAGCCAGCTGTCAGATCCAGCTTTGGTTATTTCCTGAAATCTGTATAATTTTATCTTACTACTGGGTGCTTTGGCCTTAGCAGGATGTCTAGTTATACCTGCTTAGCCCACCAGAGAACATGCTGACCCCCCCATCCTATTCTGGTTCTGGACTATTCCTCCTTTCCTGCTTCTACCCACAATTGGCAATAGATTAGGGTGGGGGGCTCCACTTTTACTACCTGTCACAAGTGCCTTTTTCTGGTTTAACCTATAGTATCAAAAAACCTCTGGGGATGTGTGGCAACTCTGCTTTATTTGGTGTTAGGTTTTTGGAGTGCCTCAGTTTAAGTTTTTCTGAAATGTTGTCAACAACCTGTATTCTGCTATGTCCACAAAGAAAGCCACCACTAAGGATCCATTAGATATGTACTGCAGGCATACAGAATAGGACAGGCACTGGGATGGCAGTGCTGCTTGATGAATCAGTTAACTTTAACCTGCAGAGTTTCAGCGCACTCACCCCTTCCACAATGAACACAGATGCTGATAGTTGTTACTGCTTAAACTGCAATAAAACATTTATGCAGTAAAACTAGCAGTGTCTGTGTTAATTGTGGAAGGGGTGAGTGCACTGAAACTCTGCAGGTTAAAATGTGTACTGTATATAAAAGCTGTGAATTTGGTATGGAACACCAATTAGATGTTTACTGTATTTTAGGCAATATATTCAGAGTTATGAACTATGACTGGACAGAAGTGTGGTTAAAATGAAATAAACTGGAGAAAACGATCATCAAGGAAGCAGCATGGGGAAGTTTTGCTGCTATTTTGTGTTTTTTTTTCCTTACCTTATGATATGAATTGCACTCAGAGAAATGGAGCACATCTCATAATTGTTGAATGGACAAATGCGGACTCTTGTTCTGTTGGATTTGATTATTTTTGACCCAGACACACTTTTATACTGGGGCAACCAACTTCTTTTGCTGCCAATATACTGTACAAACCACCTGCAGGGGATTAATTAAAACATGACAACAAGGTTCCACCATGTGCCAGCGTGGGCTCCTTGAGACAACAATAATGTATCATAGTCCTACCACAGAAAATCTGATCTTTTTCATACACTTCTGAGTCTGCAGTTTGCATTTAGCACTTGGCACCCAGAAGGGCTGCTCAAAAGCAACACTTCTCTAGAATTTATAGCCCAAAACACAGCTCATCATGTTGTTTTTATAATACTTGGTACTGTGCAGCACTTGTTAAGAAAGTGCACACAAGGCAGCCTTTTATAAAAGTCATCCTGTGTTTGCAAAAAAAAAATTATTTTTGATTAGCTCTAACTCATTTTCTTATATTCTGAATTTGATTGTGCCTTGCCATTGTGACTGCTGCTGTTACCAAATGCTTTTGAGATGGGTAAAGATAAAACAGCACGGACAACTTAATGTATATGTGGTTGATCTAAATAGTAGTAGGAGTAGTATCCAGTTAGTGCCATAATAAGTTGATACTGATAACCAGGTATTCACAGTTCTGATTACATATAGGAAGTGCCAGAATGAATATTAGTAAATCTGTCACAAAACTTCAACTTTGTAATTCTCCTTAACATCCAGCTGTCAAGCTCTACAAGCACCTGATTATTTTCAACATGAGAAAAATACAGTTGTGTACAATTTGATCCAGGAAGACACTGCATAAATCTCTTGACATGACAGCCCTGTGGCTTATGTGAATTGATGTTTGTATAGATGCCATGCAAGTGATTCATTTAAAAAAATCATAATGCAACTCAATGGCAGCATAGTAGCTGATAAGCAAAAGTGTATCTAAATTGTGATGAAAAAGTAAACGGGAGGGGAAAAATTAGAAAACACAGTGAAGGAGTTCAGATAAGGTGTATGTGAACAAAATGAAGTTTAAGAACTAATTTGTTTCTTCAAATATATATTAGTTATTTATATTTACTTAATGTTCAAATCTCTGTAGATATAGTCGTTTAATATTTGAAACATTCATTTTTATTTTAATTTTCATTTTATTTGACCTAGACAAAAATTCTTCTTATATGCTAACAATGCAAAGATCTGATACATAAAGAAACTGGACTTGCATTTTAATTGATGTTACACACACAATAGTTACACTGAATAAAAAAGTTGTAACTAAATTTTATAATGCACTACATGATTATTGATGTATTTAAATATATGCATAGTCATAAGTATCAATGCTAAGGGACAAGGAATAGTTTTTCAGGATAGCAAAAAATCAATTTTTCATAGCATTGATTGCCATTCCATAACATTGTTAAACCCATTCAACTTTAAGGTTCTTAAATTAAAAATCCATAAGGATTCCCTTCAATCCAAGAGTACACCTCTATTGCCACCACAACATTTGTGTGGTAGACCTGGGTTTGAATCCCCTAGCCCCCACTTGCATACTGTGTGACCCTGAGCAAGTCACTTAACTTCTTCTTGCACCTGGAAATAAGCTTCAGCTTAGTGTGTGTTTCATGGTTATAGAAATTTCCCCTCCACAACCCTGAAGACAAAAGAGCAACAGGAGGACTTGAACCGGTGATCATTCTTAATTTTTGCTAGAACATTCTCACATTTACAACAGAATTCATTTCAACAGGAATTCCCTTAATGAATTCTGTATTAAAGGTTAAAAGTTTCTGCTGAAAATGAATGGCGATTGTTGGTGGAAGTTCCCGTATCGCTTTGTGGTTTTGAACGACCACAGTACCTATACACAAATATTTTTTTTCTCATATATTAACTTGCAGATAATTGTTGTCAGTCAGGAAATAGGGTTACAATAATGAGGGAAAAATAATGAGTGAATGAATTTGTGATTTTGAAACTCACATAACAGGTAAAGTTGGTCAATCAATAGGCATTAGAAAAAATATATATAAATTTTTTACCGCCACAATGCCATTAGCAAAGCACCAAGTATGAGAATCCAATTTAGGGGAGGACTCTTACTTTTTGTTTATAAATGAATGAATGCCCCCCACCCCCAAAGAAAAAGGATATAAACACATACTGTGCATAGTGGAGGAGGTTTTTTTTTTTATTACTTTGTTCATCTGGTACAGGCCACTAGCCACAACTGCCTATTTCCAGTGGCACCCTGGGAGTAGTGTCGTGATTAGGTGACTTGCTCAGAGGGACACAGTCCACAAGTGGAGTTTGTGGGAATCAAACCCAGTTCTGATGGATGTACCAAGATCATTCTAACCATCATACTTTTACCACTAATTTATACTGCCTGCCCAATGTTAGTTGTTTTTTTTTTTGTTTGTTTTTTTGGATGCACATTACCATCAATTTACAAATATTTCCTTTTTTTCATTTGCAAAGGTTTGGGGTAGTGTATTCCCAAATCTATTATAGGTCTTCAATGATGTTTGTGCTATAAAATCTAGTGACAGGTGGACAGTTAAAATGACACTCTTGCCACCATCATCAGTGCTCATGCATGGTAACCCCACCCCATGCTGTATCTGCCCCTTTTTTCTTTTACTGATATGTCCATATGGAATCATAAATTGATGACTTGCCACCAATCACCATTCCCCTGCCCCATCACCGCCACTTTACAGTTTTAGCACCAGCAAACTGACACAAGTGGCAAGTGCATCTTGATATCACTATTATTTTTGACATGTCTATATTATTCTTTCACTTGCAGAATGTGGTCACTTCCTCAGGATGTGACCCTCACAATGGATACAGTCTCTTCTCCCTCTCAATTGTCAATGCCACTCTTACTCTCTTCTTCCCTGTGAGGAAATGCCAAACCCACCTCAATTTCAGCAATTACAATCTAAGAACTACAAATACACAATACAGTAAAGAAAACAAAATTAGGAAACCAAATATTATGCTAATGAAGTTCAAAGGTACTCTGGACTGGTGACATTTATTGTTGCCTATCCATATAGTAATAATCACCTCACATAAACCACATTATAACTTAAAAAAGACACCAGACTTTACTGACATACTGGCATTTTCCAACTGTGATTGCCAAGTACCAATATGTAAACTGAATCATTACAAACTGTAACATTTGGACAAATCTCTGTCCTGATTTGGTTCAGTATTTGATATGATGTGATGGCCATTAGAAGAAAAAAAATATTCTGTAACATTCCCTTCTTTTCACTTTCTTGTGGCCACATACTGTATGTTGCTATTCATATGCACAAATTCCTGAAATACTTGCTTAAACAAGTCTAATAACACTCACTCACTATAGTTAATTTGTATGGATATTTACTGCCATCAGTTTCCTAGATTCTCAATGCACCTGTATCGAATCCTTGCCCACCCCAACCACAATGCCGTGGTGCACACTACCAAGTACCAGCAGACAACAGCATGTAGTATTTATTTGTTAGTAGCAGGGAGTCAACAGCCTGGATGTGAACATTATCTTCTATTATGAGTCCACCCCTTATAATGTTGTTGCCACCTGCATCTGGAAGTGCTTTAGGGTGAGGGGGGATGAGTAGTAGCAAATGGTATGATAGTTCCATCATTTCACAAGCCACTGTTCATGATATGGGAATTATTTATTGGCACAAGTGGAGGTGCTGTACAGTATGTGGGGGTGTGGGCAGGGGCGTGGGGTTGAATGGGCAGCACATAAAACCACCTGCACACAAACTGCTTGCTCCATTTTCACATCTCTAGCACTCTTGCACAAATATGCTGCATTTCCAGATAATATGAATTCTTAGATTGACAAAAACAGTAAAATACTTTGAATGTTTACCCTCTTGATTTATTTATTTATTTAAAAATTTTGTGAAGCAAAAGGCACAATAAGCCTAGGCTAATTTCCAGGTACGGTAAAGGGGGAGAGGAATATAGAATACAAAGTAGGCAGCACAGGCTGAATACTGAAAAAGCACACTGTCATTGTAATAACAGATGACCAAAAAAACTGTTAAAGATCAATGGCAATTGAAGGTTGTAACATGATCGGTGATTGTAATTGACTGCAGTTTGATTGCCAGTATTTAATACAATTCATCATGACTAGCAAAGTCTGTTTTTCTGTACTGGTTGTTCACATTAGACATGGATTTAAATGTAAAATTGACTCACTAGTTTTTAGCCAAACTGGCTGGTCTAGCCAGACTGTGACTCAAGACGTGATATCACTGAAGTTATTATATTAATTCTGCTCTTGGAGACCACACTAAAAGTGACTCCTGGTTTTTGCAGTTCAGGTTCAACTAACAGCAGATCAGTACAACCCCCAGTATTTTTCTTTCATTCGTCTGTCATTGTTTTTTGTTTTTGTTGTAAGGACAATTTCTTGGCAGTTCACAGCATCACCAAATTGATTAATCAGTTGCATAGTTTTTAACTGGTACTGATCAATTTATTTTTTTTAGTCAGAATATCGAGAGCAATTAATAGCTTCTTGCATGGTTTGCCTTTCTCTAGAAAGAATGTCTGAGCCTGACATCGATCTGGACAGCACTTCTGTCCACCCTGTTTTTAAATATTTGCATAGTGACCTGCCTGTATTGTAAAAGTCACATTCTACCATGCAGACAAGTCACCTTATAAGCCCATAAACAATGTATCCATGTACAATATCCATATGTAGCAGATTGTTATGAATTGTTACAAAGCACCCAACCATATAATAGAAACAATGTATCAGGATCACTTCAGAGACTGACTACAAAGAGTCAAATGAAATGTCACTATTATTTACTGTTAAACTTGACAAGTATAAATTAATTTAACAAGATTGCTGTTTTTACTGTGCCCTTTATTCAGTAGCTTTTAAATTGCATGTGCTGTATTAAGCGTGGCTGAGAGTGGGCGGCTAGGCAATAAGGAGGTTTCACACTAGAGAAAGGGCAGGTTCGGCATACTGCATTGCATAGACTTAGAGGCTTGTCTTCATGTTCATAATATTTATCTCTCAGAAGTCACATGCACATACTACCAGAGGAACAGTACTCATTTGACCTATCAGAATCTCTCTGTCCATATCTCCTAATTTGCCACCATTTATCAGAGTGCCCCCCCTTTTTTATGCTAAAGTCAAATATTGTTTATGCATTTTGCTACACTCTGGACTGTGCTTTTAATGCACAAATAATTAAGTTTTGATGCTTTCAATTGACAGCTAACTTATTTCCAGCATTATGACCATCAGTTTATGTGTTACAATAATGCATCCTACATTTTAAAAATGTTCTCTGAAATAAGTGACAGCAGGTTTACAGGTATACTGAGAAACATGGGCAGGTTTGACGCTGATGTGTCTAATTTTATAATGTTTCTCCTAAAAGACCAAAATAGGAATTATTACAGCATTGAGCATTTTACACTAAAAACAATAAGTGAAATAATGAATATTATAAATCTAGAACCGTATGAACAATTATTTTATGACAGACACCATGCTTCAGGCTATTAACTGCAACATTTGGTTATTCATATAGTTTTGAGCAGTTACCTAAAATCAATAAATCTACGATTAAGATATTTGAAAAAAATAAATAAACAAGATCATCTTACACCTACTAAAGCTGAAAAGGGCACGAATATATAGCTTGTGGCTACATGGTTAGTTTTTTTTTGCTCTTTTTTATTTAAGGGCTAGCTGATTATGTGTTTCATCAAGGACAACTTGATAACTGTGATATGATACCATTCTCCCCATTTCCCAGCACAGATCAGTGGTGGAAAGTGAGTAGCATGGTTGCAAGAAGACTTAATGTGAAGGGGTGGGTGGGGGGTCATCAGTTCATAGTGCTAACTAACAATGTGCTTCACATTACTTTATACACTATTTTGTGTAAAATTAGCCAGTCCATTCACAGAAAATGAATTTGGTGCATTGATCGATTCATAATACAGTACTACATTACTTTTTACTCTCCATTTAAAATATATGCCGGTACTAGTAGTAAATTGACTATCATTGTTATTATAGTAACTGCAGCTTCTGTTGGGATATGCCATTGTTGATTCAGTACTTTTAAATTAGCAGAGCTGCTGAGCCATCAGAGTCACTCCCAGATCCAACCAAATCTTGCTTCCAGATGCAAAGCAACTAAGTTCAAGCAATTGGCAAGCATTAAAATCAACTTGCCTTTAAGCAACTAAATAACCAAGTATTTTTTTTATTCAATGCAGCAGCTTGTTCGCAAGGAGAAAGCAGAAGCACCCCATGATGAATTTGAAATTGAACATACAGTATGTTCAATAAATCCCTGGTGCTCACCATGCCTTCTGCATCATAGATGAAAGAGTCAACCCCCATAGTGAGCTGCTGCTTGTACTTTTAGACATCTTTTCCAGTTCCACCCTGGCCAAAAGCAAAATCACCACCACCCCAGCATTTGAAGCCATGGAACAACTGCAGCCAGCCAGCTGACACTACCGGTGAGCTGAGCTGCAGCTGCTGGTATGGAACTTAAAATAATTAAACATCACACACAAGATTCCTGTGTGTCCCCCCCCAGCAGCTGGACATACAGCCACAGCCCAGATAGAGCAACTGCAGTCCGTGAGATGCTGCCATTATTCTGGTGCTGGCATGGTATATACATGGACCCCACCCCAGATAATTAAAGAGCAGCATGCTGATTAGCACAATTAAACTAAGTATTTTTATAAAGAGCCTAATAAAGGTAGTGGAATGTGTTATTGCAGAGCTCAAAAATAATAATTTTACCTCTTATGATGAGGAGAAATAGAATAGAATATTAGATGTGGAACTGGAATTACACTATATAGTGAACTTATCAAACGAGCATACTTTTCCACCATTGTGACATTTGATTTACTTTATGCTCTACATAATACAGAATGCACAAACACAGCTTGAGTAGATCTTCAACTAATAATAAAAAAAATTAGGAAAAAGGCTGCACCTTTGAGAATGTACAAAAAAAATGGATGAAATGAAAATGAAATGAACTGAAAAATATGGATGCAATGAACTGAAACCTGATGCCATCTGCAGGTTGTTTCTGGGGGAGAAATCTGTTTACACTTTGGGCTCCAATATTGCTGTGATAGCTCATGTTGCCATCTTGTGGATGTGTAAGGAAGAACATTTAAACCATATTGAAATGATTACAATAATTGAGTGCTGCACACCACGATAATGAGCTGCCACTTCTGTAATGCACTGGAAAGATATGGATGCAATGTACTGAGCGGCATACCTTGGTAACAGGCAACTTTTGAATAACAACCACTGTAGCATTATCATCTCCAGAAATCAGTATGTCATGATCTGAATATTTAGTTATTATTTATTGTGGTGTATTATCCAAATTAGACCAACTGTCTAAATGTTTTTTCTGAATTAACTAAAGGAGGAATGGAAGACATAAATAGTGCAGGGGCTGCACCAAAAGTCATATGAAGGGAGATTGAAGGATCTCAATATGTACTCCCTGGAGGAGAAGGGGATATGATAAAGACTTTCAAATACCTCAAGGATGTAAATAAGGTACAGGAGAGTAGCATCTTAAAAAAAAAAGATGTTCAAGAACAAGGGGCCATAATATGAAGATGGGGGGGTAGACTTAGGAATAATGTAAGAAAGTATTTTTCCACAGAAAGGCTGGTGGATCCATGGAACAACCTCCCAGCAGAGGTTGTAGGGGCAAAAACAGTAGAGGAATTAAAAAAATGCATGGGAAAGACATAAAGGAACTCTACCAACAGGAGAGGATAAGCTGCAGATCATTTAGGATCTGAGGTATACAGAACAGGTAGGGAAATGGGTGGACTAGGTGGGCCAAGCAGTCCTTATCTGCCGTCAGATTCGATGCTTCTATGTTTATGAATATAGCAGTTTATTATTATTAGATTAGAATTACTAATTCTTAAATTGACCACTAAAATATTTTCATATGTTCTGTTTCTGCCACTCAATGATTTCTTTGCTTCGGATGTATAAATGTCAAACTCTAGAAATGTACGTGGAGAATTTGTTTCCTGTAATAGAAGTATTTCAAATAAAGACAGAACTTTTAACAGTCAAGATTAGCTAGTTTGTTTGAAAGCTCCTTTATGATCCAGGATAATAAATTCAAGTGCCCATTTACAGTTTCCTTGTCCCTGATTTGGATCTTTCATTGAGATCATGCCTCACCTTCTGTGACCATTGTAAATCTAACCTCCCTTCTTCAATGTTGCAGTATTATTGCCCCATCATCTTTTATTCAATTTGAGTTCAACTTCTCAGGTTGAATATTTTGTTGTTTAGAATAAATAGCAGTCATAGCAACTATATTCAGTCCAAGTTGGTCTAAGAGCTCTGTTATTGTTAGTATATGTTTTATTAGCTGCTCATCTTTAAAATACATGTCAGACTACTGCATGTTTGGTTTGCGTAAGTCATAGAAGTCTGAGTCCAATAAATTGCATTATGTTCTAAAGGCCTCTGAAGAATACAAGAAAAGAAAACAATCAGATTTTTCTGGTATTCCAGGGTTGTTCTCCCATAGGAATGTTCCATCCAAACATTGTCAGTGGCTTAGAAAATCTAGATTATTTCTAGGCAGTGTATACATGATTCCACTAATTATTTCTATTATGTCAATCATTTTATCAATTTATTTCAATTTTGATGACCAGGTAGGCCCGCTGAGACAGACAAGTCCTTTTTTCAGAGGCAACTCTGGCTAATGGGCTCCTGACTTGTCCCAGATGGGTTTGTTTTCTCATTAATATCTTCAGAATTATAAGTTCCATTTGGATAAGCTATGTTTGGATAGTAAGTCAGCATTACTGTCTCTATGTCCTTTGGCATTTCTATATTTTTGATTCAGCAGAGTACAATCTCCTTTTCTTTTCAAAGATCTCCATAGCTAGCTTTTTGGACCTTACAAATAAGAATACCCGATGCTTGATATGTTTTAGTCTTTCTATTATTATAATATTTTCCATTTTGATACCCAGTTGTAATGCTTCATCCACCTTTGCATAAACTAACTCATTAGTTTCATTTATGTTATATAAAATACCACATGGCATCCTCCCTCACTGCATCCTGTTCCTTTACTCTATGTGGGTTAATACCTTTTTAGTCAACTATTTCTGGATTAATTTCACTAGTTCTAACCAGACTCTCATTAGGGGATAAAAATGAAGATTCTGCTTCTAGCTCTAGGTTCTCTATATTCTTTTCCACATAAGATTTTTCTCTTTGAGTACCCTGAGTTATCTAATGATACAGTAACTCAACTTCCTGATTCCTCTTTTTAGTGAAACTTTTCCCTTTCTTTGCCTTTTTGGATTTTTGTTTCCTTTGTTTCACTTTTCTCACTAGTGAATCTGGAATGGTAATTAGTATAGCTCTGTCAAAGGGTGGGTGGGAGATTAGTCTGGATGCACTTTTTATTAAATCAGGGTTTCAGTTCCTCTATCCAATCTAACATCCTGTTTTTAGCAAATGACCCATTTTCACCTACCAAGTAATTTTATGCAAAATGTTCTTCTAACATATTTTTAATCATAACTGATTATTCATCAGATTAGCCCCGAGATTATAGATTTCCTCTTTCAGTACACATAATGTTTCAATAATGGCAACATTTGCATAATGTCCCCACTGCAATCCCATAGCTCAGACCTACTGTCCAGGCAGAAATCAGCTTGAACTTTCTCTCTTCCCAAAAATCCTTTGGTGGCTCATCTACTCCTCAGCTACACATTCTTAGCATTGTGTCCTCACGGCTTCAGTCAAAGCTCTTCAGTTCTGCAGTTCCCCAGGTCCTCACTCCCTTAACCTCAGTCAACCCCAATCCCAACCCCCAGACCAGGGCTCAGCATGGGACTTTCACTTCCTCAGGGCATAAACAGGACAAACTGGATGCAGGGAAAAACTAAAAGCAGAAGGAGACCACATAATAAAGAAAAAAACTTGTCATTCTTAGGCAACAACGGTGTACCTTTTCTAAATGCAGACAAGAATATAAAAATGTATGTTGCCTTGTGACAGTCTCAAGCTCTGCTCCTCGCTCCAGTCGAGCACTCAGCCTGTAAGTCCCAGGCTTGACTCTTTATCTCTGCACCCATGTGGTTTTGAAATAAGTACCATTATGAAACGTTATTGTTTGGCTTTTTACAATCATTTTTCCACTTCTAGTATACATATTCAGATAAATTATCCAATAAATTACCTAGTGATTAGTTCAGAATAAAAACTTCTAAATTAGATCTATAAACTCCCCTTTTTGAATACCCCCAGTTACCCAATGCAAAGTCAAGTAACAGACACCTTTAAAAGTGAAGTAACAATTCTTTTAAGGACAAGCTCCCCCTCAGAACAAAAATCAGTCCTCCTGTGTTGGTCACCTAGAAAAAAAGGAGTTTATAGACTAGTTCAAGCTTTGTTAGCTATCACACTAAAGTCAAAAAAGTAGCTTAGCTGCATTTTTTGTTTTCAGAAAAGCCAGAAGTGGACACCAGTCTGCCATACTTTTCCTATGCCATCATAGTAGACACTATTTCTATGTTCCTTATTCAATTTCCAAGGCTCTAAAACTCTCTGGTTTAGCAGCATCTCCTCAGGTCTCCTTCCAGTTCCTCTTGTATCCCAAATGCTAATCCTAAAATGATACCAAATAGTTAATTACAGTGACTGTTATTGTAAGTGGCCTGCAGCAATTTAGATGTAGTCTCCAAGATACAGCCAGGTTGCCTTTGCAAACAAGTTTACTATCGCCAGCCCCTTTTTGAGAGCATCTTAGCTTTTGCAACATCAGTGAGAATTTAACTCACTTTTTTAAAGATGTTAGCAATATTATTAGTATTATATGTTACTTTTTATAAGTTTTTATAGATTATTATATCACATTGATATGGCTAAACAGTGCTACTAGTGAAGCTATAGGTTACAAAAGAAGTAAAACTGTTAAAACACATATGTTTTTTTCAGTTTGCAACATAAAATACAAGGCAGTGTCAGAAAGATCTAGAGACCTGGAATCAGCCATCCTTCTGATGACCGAGATATTTTTCCATGGATAACCTGGTGTTTACTTGCTGGTTAAACCTTCGGTAAATTTGAGAGACCTTCACAAGTCTGATTCAACAACTCCTAGTTTGTGAAAATTAGACTGTAGCAAGGTCAAAAGCTTGAGAGTTCAATGTACAAACTAGAGAACTCATAAGGCTGGAGAACAAAAAATACCACAGTATTGCCTGAGCGCCAGTTACCAATACCATTTGGCATAGCGGCGTTTGTTGTTTCAGGCTGTCACTGCACCTGCTGCACTTGCTGCGAGTAAAAGGAGGCCTGCCCTATAATCTTCTGGGCCTGTACACACACTGATTGCCTGTTTACCTGTTTGAGTGTGCTCAGGTATATGCCTATACACTAGACATACAAGTGATGTCACTTTTACCCAGGGAAATCAATCAACTTAATTAAACTTTACAAGAAAAATTATATGGCCCAAAATAAACAGGAAAACTAGAAAAATCAAAAATGAGGACTTTTTTTAAAATAACTTTAGGCGCTGAATACTATTTGAAGTGTTAAATAAAGTCCTGATCTTGCAAAATCTAATAAATAAAATGCAGTCACCCAATTTCTCTGAATCTATTGCAAAAATTGATGGAAATGTTTCTGGCTATTTTGGCCATCTAAGGCTAAAATAAATAAGTTTAAAAATGTCTCCCCCTCTAAATCACAAGTTCACAAACATCCCCAGACATCCACAGTCATTTGCATTGGGTGTTAATCTTAAAAGCCTTTTCCATGGGTAACTATTGCAGTAACCCACAGCTGAGAAAAGACTTTATAAAAAGCATAAACACATTTTTGAATTAATTTTTTACATGGGTTCATTGTATAATCACAATAAGTGACTCCAAGACATGTGTAATTGGGAGAGTACCCACTTCTTGTTTGGCTGTCACTCAGTTGTGCCTACTAACATACCGTACAAGGTGTGGGTAAATCCCCCAATAACTGTCACAATGTTGTGCCTTACTGCTTAAATTACACCCCCACTTGCTGTTGCAAAATGTTGATGCCAACATGAAAAAGAAATGACACCATTACTTATTATTAGAAACCTTAACATTTCTGTTTTGGTTGCTAGTTTTTTTGTTTGCAGACCCATCTCATCTTGCCTGCCTGGAGCCAAAGCATGGCAGCTGTAAACATGCAAGCACCTTGAAGTATACCCACTGAAGGAGATGTGTCCCAGTGACCTCCAAACCTGCAGGTGATTATTATTTTGGAAACTGTGCTGGGAGTTATTATAGTTACCGGTTGGTACAGTGCAGTGTGCATATGGACCATGGTTATGACCTGCTGTGAAACTCCACCCAAACTAGTATTTACAGCTATTAAAATATATAAAAAATTAAGGAAAATTATATCTGTGGTCCCTTCCATAATCATTCTATACAGAGAAAATAGTATAGATTCCTGGTTGACATGTCAGTGTAGGTTTTATGTTACAGTGCTGCAGAGAGGTGTAATGGGGATTGGATAAGTTTACTAGTGCTATCATGGACAGACCACTGGCTCTGTCTGCAAAGGGCCTAGAACCCAGAGGTCTGATGGGTGTTTCTTTGTGTGTAAACATACATTAAAAAAAATACCAATATTTTCATTCCTTACCACCCCACATAAGCATGTCCTTCTCAGCAACAATCTAGTAGCAAACAGACACAGCATTAATAGCATTCAGATTGGGCAGAATAGACATTTCTGAACTTTATTGATAATACTGCCCAGAATTTGAGGTTTACAATCTCAAGTGTCAATCATTCTGACATGACAAATACACATTAGAAAAAAAGTCATCACTGATTTTTCTGCCCCCACAAAAAAAAAACTTTGGTAATAGACATATACAATACACCAAGAGAAAATGCAAAATTACTTCATGTTGATAAATTAATTCTGATTTTAGATTGAGTTCCTTTTTTACTAGCCAGTTACTGCAGTTCCTCTGTAACATGATATGCCCAAGGTCACAGATGGAGTCACCAGTTGGCCTAGGATTCGAACTGAAGAACCGTGCTATAAGTTCAGTGCCAGAAATGTTAGATTACAGCCCCATAAAGTACCACAGTAGTCAGTGATATTTAAATCTGGCAATGCTGCCAGCCTATTGGGTGTAGTATTAGCACTACCAAATATCACACCAATATGCATGGGAATGGACCAGGGTCACTAACGGCCATCCAAGGGTAGGAGGTTGAGCATCCCAGTGGATACTCAGCTCCTCTGGGGAGGGTGTGCTGCTGCAATTCTGCCATGTGGGTGACAATGAGTGTCAATGCAGCAAAGGCATAGCAGGAGAGGGGGATTATAAGACAGACTCCACGCAGCACATTCTTGGCATGTTCATGCTTGGGACTCTATGCACACTGGCATCCCAGGGTTGGAGAACAGAAACTGCAAAACAAAAAATCTTGTACAGGCAAAAGGATCCTGGTGAGCTTGGTTCCTGTTGCCCTCCAGCAGTTGCTTCTTCACCAGAGGCTTCCTCTGCCCCTGTACTTCCCTCGGGAGGGGGCAGGTGATTTGCCTGACAACAGCCAGGACCTGCGATGGCATGAGCTATAGGGGTAATCATGGCAGGTAAGAACTGGAGATGTGGGGAAGGGTGTGGATCCAGAATCCTTTCTGACCCTAAATTGTTACATTTCTCTGTTATTTTCAGGTCTGGTTAGAAAGAAATAACATGTAAATTTTATTACAAAAAAAAGAATTACCATAGTAACGTTGTCTCTTCTTAAGGGATCCATCAATATTATTCACAAAGTGCAATCAGTCCACAAGATTGAGCTGTTCTGAAGATTGAACAAACACTAATTATGGAATTTTAGAATTAAGTTCAAACTCTGCTCTTTGGTCATGCTCTCCCCAGCATCCTAATGTCAGATTTATTTCTAAAGCTAGGGTGTCCTGTAACCACTAAAATAACTAAAAGGCTACCAAGAGAATTGTTTTATATTTTGTTACAGGTTTTAAAAATAATCATCATACTAAGGTAGAACAGCAAAATATATATGAAAAAAAACTTTGTAATCAGACCCCTTAGCAAGAATTTTAAAGGCACTGTAACAAGTAATGTTGACAAGTCAAGGGAAAAGGAACAAACTGAGGAACTGCTCTCCAGGTACTTGAAGGGAAGTCAGGGTAAGGGATTATAAATACCACAGATGGGTCCCTTAAGAAGAAACAACATTACTATGGTGATTAAGTGTTTCCTCTAACCCCAGGAATCCATAAGTATGTACAGTATTAATAAAGTGCAGGCTCCATAGCAGTACCTTGAGGAGGTTGGTCCAGAACCTATTTGGGGGAAAAGGTTCTGGAGGACAGCAGTGCCAAAGCTGGCATGTCTTCTGGACTGTATGTCTAGATAGTAGTGGTTTATGTAGATGTGTACTGCTTTCCGGGATGGTGCTTTGCAAATGTTTTGCAGAGCATACTTCCTTGCTGCTGCCACAGAGGTAGAGATGCCTCTCATAGAGTGTGCCCTAAGGCTTCTAGTGGGCAATGTGCCAGCTTTCTTGAAACAGAACTGTATGCAAGAGACCATCCACTGAGACATGGTCCTCCTGGATGCTGCTTTTCCTTTTCCTACTTCAATATAGGTGACAAAAGCTGAGTACTGCTGTACCAGACACCAGACATCCTTTCTGTGGACCAAGTAGTAACTTAGTGCCCTCTTTACATCCAGGCAGTGGAGTTTCTGTTCTCCTGTGCTGGATTTTTCAGTTAAAAAAACAAAGGAAGGGCAACTGAAGGATTCAGGTGGAATTATGATATCACCTTGGGGAGCAATTTCCTGTTTTTCCTCAGGACTACCATGTCCCTATGACAGGTTATGTAGTTTGGATCTGTGTAGAGGGCTTGGAACTCACTCACTCTCCTATCAGATGTCATGACCATGAGAAAAATTGTTTTCTAAGTGGCATATTCTGGTGCAGCAGTGGCCTTAGGCTTAAAGGGACCTTCCATCAATTGGGCAAGCACGCATTTAGGTCCCATGGAAGGAAAGGATCCCTCACAGAAGGGTACAGTTGATTAAAGCCTTTCAAAAACCTTTTGAAAATAGGTTGTGAGACCATGCACATTACTTTACCAGCAAATGTGTAAGCTGAAATTGCTGTCAAATGCACTTTCAGGGTCGATGGCCTTAGGCAAAAATACAAAGGATGGACACACACACACCCCTTCCCCTGAGACTGACAAGAACAACAAATTCTATTTACCATACAGCTACAAAAATAACCTTTGATACAGCCTGTTTGTGGGCAAATGACCATGTTTTTATTGTTGTAGCTATGTGGTAGATTATCTGCATGTCCTTCTTAGAGGTCCCAAAGTCCAGAACATGTGCAGGCAATAGGTCATTTGCTATCTGTGCCCCTTTCCTGTGGAACTACCAGCCACCAGAAGTGATTCACAGTACCTCCCTAAATGCATTTAAGGCTGCTCTGAAATCTCACTTGCTAGTGGTAAATATGTGTAGTTTCAATTGATGCATCAGATGTGTCTCCTTGCTCATTCCTCACCCATTGTTAGCTATATGTGCTATCAGCTCTAGGTATCTTAACCCCATTTGACATTTGGTTACCAAACTGCTCCAGCACTCATATAGCTACTACTTTATTTTATTTATTTAGTTTTTGTTTACCGAGTAGGTGCACTAGCCAGAAAGACTATTTTCAGGCATGACCTGGGAAAGTACAGAGACAAAATTCAAAGAGACATCATGATATATAGTAGAGTTACATGTGGATGTTTGAATATAACAGCAGCAGTGTGACAAAGAATTGTGGTAGTGAGACCAAGTTAAGCATACAAGTTTACATTAGACAAATACAATCAGGTCAAGTTAAGAAATTGAGGTAGATGAGACCAAATATGGCATTACAATGTATATAAGACACTACAATCAGGTCAAATTAAAGCAACCAGACACTGAGCAATCAAATAAGGGGTAAAGTGCTGAGAAGTACGATAGCTGCCAAGCAGAGATAGAAGTGAGGAGCTAGGGAGAGGGTGGAGAAAGTAGATAGGATAACCCAGAAGGAAGAAAAGGAAAATGGAAGATGAAATGTATGAAATAAAGAAGTGAAATTGAGAGGAAGTGTTCCATGTTGGAGTGGACCCCTGGCTTCCAGGTGATGACTGAGAGGAGGGTGGAGTCAGGGTGCAAGGACTAGGGTGGTTTGAAATAAGAGCATATGTAGGAGGAGAAGAGATAGTGTCAAAGTTCTTTCTTAAAGGAAATGTGGGATGCAGATTGGCATAGGGTTAGAGGAAGTGAGTTCCAGTAGTAGGGTGCCTGACGAGGCAAAAGCATGACCACCTTTATTAGTACGATGTCTCGGGACAAGGACAGGGACATTATCCGCAGAGCGTATGATGATACTGCTTAAATGTGACTGCTTGCACTAGGTCATATACAGCATATGAATGTGAAGTGCTTCTTTCTTCAGTCCTACTACTCTAGTATTTGGTATTATGTATACTTCATATCTGTCTCAAACTGTAAAACTGTGTTTATTAACTTACCCCTGCATGTTAACTGTTATTTCATAAATGTTTTATGATTGTCATTACCTGTCTCAGTATGTAACTGTCTTTACTGAATGTAATTAATCCTGGGTCACCCCTAAAAAAGAGATATTACTCCTCAGTGAGCTTACCCGGTTAACATATTTCAATAAATAAAATTTGTTGTTCTTGACAGTCTCGGTGTGTGCATCCATCCTTTGTATTTTTGTTTCAGTACTTTATGGACAGCGCCTTTAGGAGATACTTCTTCTGCCCACCATATTTTTTGTCGTTGAGGGCCTGAGGCCTAGGGACTGGAAGTGAACCAGATAGTCTAAGACTGTAAGCAGACTTGACTGCATAAGGAGTATTTTTCTGGGCACACACCAGAATGAAAATCAACTCCATTTTGGAGCATATGTTTTCTTTGTTGCTGGATCTCTCAAATCCTTCAACACTCTCATTACTTCTTCTGATGAGTTTAGGCTACAGAATTATAACTCTTCAAGAACCATGCCCTGAGGCATAGGGTCCTGAGGTCTGGGAATGTTATTCTGCCCTGAAACAGTGTCAGCAGGTTGCATCTCAGTGGCAGGTTGATAGGAGGTTTGCTGGAGAGAGCTAGGAGCATGGAGTACCATGTCTGCCTGGCCCAGACTGGTTACCATGAGGATCATTGTTGCTGAATCCATCCTAAGCTTTATGAATACTCTCAGTAAGACTGAGAATGGATGAACTTTACTGTCCAATCCAGTACCAGGGCATTCTCTGGGACTGACTCTTTTACTGGGGTCTGACACAGTAAAGTGGGAGCTGGTTGTTCTTCCAGGAAACAAACCGGTCTATTTCAGGCGTGCCATATCTGAATATTGCTGATAGCACTTGCTTGTTCACAATCCATCTGTGATTTACCTGGTTGCTTCTGCTTAGACAGTCAGCAAGGACAGTATCTTTTCATGGCAGGTGTACTACAGACAGCTCTACACCTAGGGAATAGGCTTGATTCCAGATCTTCTTTTTTTTTTTGTGCTCAGTGTGATACCCATTTTCAAGCAAAATAAGAGACTAGAGTTTGGTATCATTGGCATCATCATACAGGGGAAAGCAGTATACACAAACTAATCCTATTTATTAGGACAATTTCTTTTTTTCTGAAATTCATTTTAAGACTATGTCACTTTTTGCAGATAGCTGAAATAAGGGAGCCAGATTTTTTCGAAAACCAATCCATTATCCTCTTTAATATAGAAGATTCTTTTTAACTTCCTAGTATCCATTAACAAGTTTAACCATTCTCTGTAATTTGGGGTCGATGCGCCATGCCAGTGCAACAGTATAACATTTTTTGCTAGTAACATTGCCAAAGACACAAACACGCCAAGTTCAAAAGTAATGTTCAATGAGGTAGTTGAACCAAATAAAAGAATACCTGGATCAAAGTGGACTCTTCTGTCTAATATTTTGGAAATCATGTCTCTGATTTTCTTCCAATAAAGTTTTAGTTCTGGATAGAAAATAAATGTGTGGCTCTATGTACCTTTTTCTCTTTTGCAACGAATGCACAGGTCTGAAAGTGTAGGGTTAAATGTGTCCAGTCTACTGGGAGTATAATATAATTTATGAAGTATATTGAACTGCATTTGTCTTAATTTGGAATTATTTGATACTATTTTTGGTGAAGTCAACACTTCCAGCCAATCTATGCCTCAAGCCCATTGCCCAAGTTCTCTGGACCAATTCTCTTGCCAGAACTCTATGTCTCATTTTCTAGCTTCTAATAATAAGTTGTATGCTTTAGAGATTAAGATTTTATTAATGGGTCCTGTGTTAACAGCTCCAGGGGGGTTGCTTCTACAGTATCATCCAGTCTATTCTTCTGTGAGTAATCCCTTAATTGTAAATATGCAAAATAGTTCCCAGTTGGGAGGTTATATTCTGCTTGAAGTACCACAAAGGGCTTCAAAGTGCCATTAATATGTATTGTTCTAGTTTAACTAACCTGCTGTCCTTCCAATTGTTAAGTTTTATTCATTTAAGTAAATTTAAGGTTAGAATTATGGTTTATACTTTGAAAAAGTGAGGTTGGTATGACACATGGACAGCCAGTTCTGAGTATACTATGCTTTTTTGTAATATAAAAATGTGTTATGGACTGTCTCTCATGAGAGATGCTGAGACAGCATGTGAGTTGACACACACACACACACACACACACACACACATATACACGTTTTAGATACAAGGTGTTACCTGGAAGTCCAGAAGCTAATTACAGACTAGAACAGGCCTTAATCAAGAATCTCCTGTTTTTCTAAGTTAAATATAGCTTTACCTGCCAAGAGGGAAATCAGTATCCATTTTATGACGTTTTGAGGAGGAAACCAGGTTTGGCACACTGGTGAAAAATCATAAATGCTTTGATGTCTGTGTGAGAGGGGATACTGCTCATAGATGAAAGGACATTTACAGACTTGATTGGGGAAGTCACATGGGGAAAGGAGTTTCTGCTGATGTAACCTTAATTAACTTTCCTTTTAAAATGATAAAACACCATGGGTGTATGATTTTTAATAAACAGATGAGGAGCAAGGTGACCTCACACAAAGGGGTTGGCCAACATAATTTTTAAGCAGTTTTCTGTTTTTCTTCAGAGATACTTTTATATACACTCTGACAAAGAAACACCTTAGAACACTTTAAGCAAGTATATAGGTAGAGAGAGAAAAAATCTAAGTACTATAGTAGGAACTGCACTGGTTAAAACCTTGTTCTTTTAAAATATTGTATGGTTCTTGTGGTAGATGGTTCTTGTATTTTATGTTTTACATACTTTTATCTATTTTAGTAAAACTCTATTTTTAAAGCCTACTTGGTCTGTCTTTGAATTTCTTTTCTTTAACAAGTGAAGTTTATATGGTTAAAGCAGACACTGTGCATAAGATTGAATGGTGATACCAAACTGGAAAAGGTAAGATTAATCTGAGGGCTTTGTTAGCATTTTTAAGGGTTCATTTTGTACACCTGGTTAGGTGCCTCTGGGCAAAGATATCTGGCCCCCCGAAGACAGAATTATCTGAGCCTGTGCATTGGGTATACTAACAAGAGGTTCACAGTTTGAATCCCTCCAGAACTGAGACCAAAGGTTGATTCAAACCCACAAAAACAGACAGGAGGGTTACCCTGTTTCTGTTAACTGTTCAGAAGACTGTGCTCAGAGGTTGTCACTTTGGGAGCAGAGGGCTGACCTGCTGAGTGGGTTTGTGACAGATTGGTTGGCAGTGGTGCAAAACATTTTGGTATTACAAGCTTTTATTGTTCAGTGTGTCAGCTTGAGATCATCACCTCACTTGCAAAGAAAGAAAAAGGCAGTGATTTATTTAAAAAAAAAGGAGACAGAACTATATCACTTGGTGTCCAGTCAAGTTCCTACCCATTTTATATTTTTTTCCTAAAGTGCAAGTCAGAGTAGCAGTAGTTAGGAAAGATGGCTTCCAACTACAGCAGGTACACTGTAGACTACTTAAAGCAGTTGTGCAGGGACAGAGGAGTCCTGTTTGAGGCAAAAGCCAGCAAACAGAACCTAGTGGATGCCCTGATGGTAGCAGATACCCAGAACACCGAGTCACAGACCATGACTGAAAAGGACCAGACCTTGAGTGTGGCAGGGCTACCAGTTAGTGCAGTGTCCAGATCTGAAGAGGAGGGCAACAATGCCACTGTCAGTGAAGGGCCACAGCATCAGGGGAAGGTCACCAGTATCCTGGATCCAGAAGTACTCAGGCTGCAAACTGAGTTGTGCAGGATAGAGCTGGAGTTCAGGAGAAGAGAGAACGAGAGAGATGAGAGGCAGAGTTGGAACAGCAGGAGGCAGACCATGAGGAGCTTGAGCACCAGCGAGCTGCAGAGGAGAAGAGAGAGTGAGAACGCTATGAGGTAGAGTGAAAACACCGAGAGGCAGAGCAAGAACAGAGAGACACTGACCATGAGGAGCAGGAGCACCAGAGGCAACACAAACTGGAGAAGCTATGACTCCAACCAGCAGCACCAGACCAGGTAAGTGGCTTGGGTTAAACTGGGACTGCAGGACTGGGTTACAAATTGAACTCCAAATTGATAGCCACATTTAAAGAGAGGGAGGATATGGATGCCTTTTTAAATTCTTTTGAAAAGTTTGTATTCAGGCTAAAATTCCTAGAGAGTCCTGGAGCTTCCAGCTATCCCCGCTACTTACTGGAAAAGCTCGGGATGCATTGGGTCAAATGGACAATGAGGACAGTGATGATTACAGCAAACCTAAAGCTGCACTGTTAAAAACATTTGAATTAACTGCTGAATCATACAGAGTTACGTTTGGTAAGCTCAGGAGAAGCCCTGACATGAGTTACGAGGAGCTAGCCATGATACAAGGTCAGTTTTTAAAACGGTGGGAAGGAATTGAGGCAAACTCTGTTGATAAAATTGAAATGTGATTTTGTTAGAACAGTTTTATTGGGCATGCCCAGCAGAGCTAAAAACCTGGCTGGAGGACTAAGATCCCAAAACAGTGCAAGAGGCTGCTGAACTCTTGGACTGCTATGCCAACAGCAGACCTGCTCTAAGAGTGAATGGGGTGGGTGTGGCAGCGCAGAAAGAGAAAAGTGCATTTTCTGGGCAGCTAAAATCCTCACTGCTTCCACCAAAACCAGTTAGCCCCAGGTTTCAAAGAAAAGATTTCTCTGAAAAGAGAAGTGAATGTTGGTTATGTAAAGAATCTGAGCATATTGCCAGACAGTATCCCAAAAGAATGAGCAATAATATGCAGAATGGTCCTAGAAAAGAAGTGGGTTGCTTATGTGTCCTTGGAAGCACGCCAGTAAACATAAGGGAACACATGCACCCAGTCCTGGTGAATGGTGTACAGACGCAAGGGTTAAGGGACACAGGGGCATCCTTGACCTTGGTAAAGGGGGATCTAGTAAAGCCTGGTCAGCTTATACCCAATAAATACATCACTGTACAGGACTTTACTGGTGAGGCGAAACCTTTTCGCTAGTGTTCTCCTAGACTGGGGTGAAATAGGGGAACTGTTGCAACAGGTGGCAGTAGCAAAACTTTAGCAGTGGATGTGAACCTGGGCAACAATCTAAAACAGGATGGTGTGTGCAGTTACCCATAGCGAAGCGGCAAGGGAAAATTATAGTTCCCTGAACAACACAGAAACCATTGTGGAAACCACTGAGAGGCTGGTTCCCCAGCCTGTGTCTCCAGATGGGAAGACTAATGAAAAGGGGGTAGAAATTTCCCCAGTAGCAAGTAAACACACAGCTACGGAGGGTTACTCTGAAGAGGGAGAGGTGACCCATTGTCAGAGGGTTGGGATTGACAGTGATCCTAAGTTCCCTGGCCGCTAGTGCTAGGGACCTAGTTTAGTGACTGAGGGACCTGTCCCATGCCCTGGGAATGTGTGAGGGTTCACAGCTGCTCAGAGAAGTGACCCTAGTTTAGAGAAGCTGAGGCTTGGACAGACTCGGACGGTGCACAGGGACGTGACGGCAGACATAAGGCTTATTGGGAAAATGGAATTATGTATACTCAGGCAGTACAGACAGAGGGAGGGGTGCTAGGCAGGCAGCTTGTCGTTCCCCAGGGGTATTGTGAGCAGTGCTCAAGATTACACTAATATTCCTTGTCTGGTGATCTGGGAATCATGCCACACAATGCAGTGGTTGGCCCAGAATTTCTATTAGCCTAACTTCACCCAGCAGGTGAAAGAGGTATTACAGATCTTGTCACGGTGCAAAGAAGAGGGGAAGGCAGAACGAAAACCAAAGCCATCCCTGATTCCATTGCCCATAGAAGAACCATTCAGAGGGTGGAATGGATATTGTATGAGACCTTTAAATATCCCCAGCTCCTCAGGGAAGAGATTCATCCTGACTGTGGTGGATTATGCCACCCAATATCCAGAGGCAGTCACCCTATCCTCACTGAGGACAGACAAAGTGGCAGATGCCTTACTTGGGATTTTCTCCCATGTTGGGTTTCCGCAGGAGGTTATCACCGATTGAGGGGGTTCCTTCATGTCGGACCTGATGAAATGTTTAAGGGAGAAGTGTGGGGTGATGCAGAGATGCACAACACCATATCACCCACAAGCCAATGGGCTTGTGAAAAGATTCAATGGTACCCTGAAGTCAATGCTCCTGGTGTTTGCTGAACAGCATGGGAGGAACTGGGAGAAATAACTTCCTCACCTGTTGTTTGCATACAGGGAGGTGCCCCAAGAATCAACAGGATTTTCCCCCTTCAAACTCTTATATGGACACTGGGTACGAGGGCCCCTAGACTTGATCTGGGAGGACTGGGAAGGCAAGCACACCACCCAGGGAACTCCCACTAGTGGATTACATCCTTAAGTTTAGGGAAAGGCTGAAGGAGCTTATAGGGACAGCCAGAAACCTGGCAGCTGCCAGAAACAAAAAGTGTGAATGCTAACACAGAGCCAGAGCTGCCTATACATGGTGGGTCAGAAAGTCATGGTCCTTATTCCGGTCCAGAAAGACAAGCTGCAGGCTGAATGGGCAGGACCATACAAAGTGGTTAGGAAGGTAAATGACATGAACTATATTGTAGAGTTACCTGACCGAAGACTAACAGAAAGGATGTACCATGTCAACATGATGAAGCCATATAGAAATAGGGCTGACATGGTGTTTGCAGTGTGTAGTCCTGGGGAGGGGATGGACAAAGGAGACCCCCTTCTGGATCTGCTGGAAGAAAGTAAGCGGGATTCCTCTGTGGAGGCAGTAAAATTATCTCCCCAGCTGGCCCGGACCAGATCCAGAAAGTAAGGGAAGTTATAGCAGACTTTGCCCCATTGTTTAGCACCAAGCCAGGACTAACCCCCTTAGCGACACATGATGTGGAGACAGGGACACAGATGCCATACACCGGAAAGCATATCGGGTGTCAGAGGCTGTCCAAAAGGACATTAGGAGGGAAGTGAAGGAGATGCTGTATTTAGGGGTAATCCAGAGATCCCACAGCCCCTGGGTCACACCTGTTGTCCTTGTGCCTAAGTCAGATGGCTCTACTCATTTCTGTGTGGACTATCATGGACTGAATGCAGTCACGAAGTCTGACGCCCACCCGATGCCCAGGACAGATGAACTCCTGGACAAGTTGGGATGGGCAACCTACCTTACAACTATTGACCTGACCAAGGGGTATTGGCAGATAGAGTTGACAGACAGAGCTAGGGACAGGTCGAGCTTCATCATTCTGATAGGCTTATTTGAGTTTAAAGTAATGCCTTTCATAATGAAGAACACCCAGGCCACTTTCCAAAGGTTGGTGAACCAGGTGTTAAATGGTGCTGAGGAGCATGCCGTGGCATACCTGGATGACATCGCCATCTTTCCTGCCTGTTGGGAGGAACACCTCTGCAACCTTAGGGAAGTGCTGGGCAGGATACAGAGGGCCAGGTTCACTGTCAAAGCTGAGAAGTGCCAGGTGGCCATGGGAGAGGTGGCATACCTCAGGCATGTGGTAGGCCAGGGACAGCTCTGTCCTAACCAAATAAAGATAGAGGTAATCCAGGTGTGGCCCAGACCAGAAATGCAGAAGCAGGTCAGGAGTTTTCTAGGGACAGCAGGGTACTACAGAAAATGTGTACCCAATTACAGTGCCCTGGCTGCTCCCCTATCTGACCTGACAAAGAAAAGGATGCCCAAGAAAATTACCTCGGTCCCAGCCTGTGAAGAAGCCTTTACCAGATTGAAGGAGGCACTGTGCAGTGCTCCTGTTTCAACAAGTCCTGACTATAGCAAACCCATTGTAGTTCAGACTGATGCCTCAGACATAGGTATTAGGGTAGTACTGAGTCAGACATCCAGCCAAGGGACAGATCACCCAGTAGTGTACCTGAGTAGAAAGTTACTTCCCAGGGAGCAGGCATACTCCACTGTGGAAAAAGAGTATCTTACCATAGTGTGGGCCCTAAAGAAATTAGAGCCATACTTATATGGGCAGAATTTTGTGGTGCAGACTGACCACTACCCCCTGGTTTGGCTGATGCAGATGGGAAGGAACAAAGGTAGATTGCTAAGATAGAGTCTTGCTTTGCAAGAGTATAATATGACAATCATCATAGAGCTGGAGCCAGAAACCAGAACTCAGGTGTTCTGTCTCACATGTATGAGGAGTGAACTGATTTGGGAAGCTCATCCCATGCAAGGGATAAACCCCTCAAATTCAGTCTAGGTGGGGAGGATTGGGACACGTGGACAGCCAGTTCTGAGTACACTATGATTTTTTGTAATATAAAAATGTGCTATGGACTGTCTCTCATGAGAGATGCTGAGACAACTTGTGAGTTGACACACACACACCCAGGTTTTAGATACAAGGTGTTACCTGGAAGGCCAGAAGCTAATTACAGACTAGAACAGGTCTTAATTAAGAATCTCCTGTTTTTCTAAGTTAAATATAGCTTTAACTGCTAAGAGGGAAATCAGTATCCATTTTATGACATTTTGAGGATGAAACCAGGTTTGGCACACTGGTGAAAAATCATAAATGCTTTGATGTCTGTGTGAGAGGGGATACTGCTCATAGATGAAAGGAAATTTACAGACTTGATTGGGGAAGTCACATGGGGAAAGGAGTTTCTGCTGATGTAACCTTAATTAACTTTCCTTCTAAAATAATAAAACACCATGGGTGTATGATTTTTAATAAATAGAGGAGGAGCTAGGTGACCTCACACAAAGGGGTTGGCCAAGATAGTTTTTTATACAATATTCTGTTTTCCTTTAGAGACACTTTTATCTACACTCTGACAAAGAAACATCTTAGAGCACATTAAACAAGTATACAGGTAAAGAAAGACAAAATCTAAGTACTGTAGTAGGAACTGCACTGTTAAAACCTTGTTCTTTTAAAAGATTGTATGGTTCTTGCGATAGATGGTTTTGTATTTTATGTTTTACATACTTTTATCTATTTTAGTAAAACTCTATTTTTAGAACCTACTTGGTCTGTCTTTGAATTTCTTTTCTTTATCAAGTGAAGTTTATATGGTTAAAGTAGACACTGTGCATAAGCTTGAATGGTGATACCAAATTGGAAAAGGTAAGAGTAATCTGAGGTCTTTATTAGAGTTTTTAAGGGTTCATTTTGTACACCTGGTTAGCTGCTGGTAGGCAAAGTTATCTGGCCCCACGAAGACAGAATTATCTGAGCCTGAGCATTGGGTATGCTAACAAGAGGTTCACAGTTTGAATCCCTCCAGAACTGAGACCAAAGGTTGATTCGAACCCACAAAAGAGACAGGAGGGTTACCCTCTTTCTGTTAACTGTTCACAAGACTGCGCTCAGAGGTGGGCACTCTGGGAGCAGAGGGCTGACCTGCTGAGTGGGTTTGTGACAGTTGGTACCTAAATAAATGTAGGTTTCCTTCCATACTCATGTAGTTTTTGGATGTGCTCAATATATTTTTGTTATAAATTTTGCTTCACAATTAATTCTACCGTTTTCTATTAAATTAACCCAAACTCCACCCTTTTCTCTAGGACTATCCAAGATTACCAGCACATTGTCTGCATATAGTAATATTTTATAAAAAATTTTCATTAATTTTAACACCAATTATTTGTTTATTATATCTTATTGATAAAGCCAAAACATTCAATAAAACAAAAAAAATCACAAAAAGTAGTGGGGATAGGGAGCAGCCCTGACTAAAGCTTCTATGGAGATCAATGGGTTCCGACAAATTAATATTTGTTTTGATTCTAGCATCTGCGTTTTTATATACCATACCAATCCACTGTGTAAGCCTGTTTCCGATGTTCATTTTAGTTAGGCTTGTTACTAGAAAAGTCCAGTACACTCAATTGAACACCTTTTCAGTATTGAGAGAAATAATTGCTGTTTCTGTTTGAGCTGTTCATTCAATAATATTTAGGTCTTTTCATATATTTATTGTTAAACGTCTCCCTGGTATGAACCCAATTTGGTCAGGATGCACAATGGATTGAATATGCTCTGCCAGTCTATTTGCCCATATCTTCATCATTATTTTATCATTTATGTTTAATAGTGCAATCAGCCTATATGATTCAAATTTTAAGGGGCCTTTATTACTCTTTAATATAAGTATAATTATAGATTCCTTCATTGAATCACAAAGTGACTGTTTATTTTCAATATCATTAAATATTTGAAACAGCAGTGGGGATAGAATATCTGAAAAAGCTTTGTAGAATTCTACTGTGAAGCCATCTGGGCTGGGAGCCATTCTATTTTGAAACTGTTGCAGGGTTTTAATTAATTGATTAGCAGTTTTTCCTTGGGACAATACTAACCGTACAGAAAGCATTTACAGTATATAGGTTTTCTAGAAGTGTTATGTTTGTTAAACACAGTGAGGCAAGTGCTGTGCATTTTCACAATGTTTTAGAACTTTTATGAGCAAAACACTAATCAATTTTTAGAGTTAAATAAAACCCTGCTGTTATATCACTACTTGGATTTCCTCTAAACTAAAACGTCTATCTATCATAAGTTTTGAGGTATCTGGTAGTGGTTCTAGAGGGAAGTTATAAAAAAATATATAAATTTCCTGTTGTGTTGGATTAATATCAGGGGTATATAGATTTTTATAAAAATCTTGGGAACCCTTATTTATTTCTAATAAAGAGGTTGATATTCTACCTGTATCCAACTGAATTTTAAATACAGCATTTTTATTTCATTCGCATAGTATCTGATATGCCAACAATTTATCAGGCTTTTCAGAGAGAAAAAATGATAATTATATCTGGCAGACTGGAATGCTTTTTTAGCCTTTTGTGAAATAAAATCATTAAGTTCCTCTCTTAATTTTAATATAGTATTTAAATCTAAATCTAGTCCTGCAGTATAATAATAATACTTTATTTGTATAGTGCAATTCTAAAATCAAAGCGCTTTACATAATTAAAATACATATAAATAACAAAATGAACAATTGAAAGTGATAACACAGACCGTAAATAGATCAGATAAAATGGTCATTGAGAGCTTGATTAAATAAATTTTCATGGCAGCCTTAAAGCTCTCCACAGTCCCGCTCGCAAATCTGATAAGGTAGAGAGTTCCACAGGGTGGGGGCACCATGTATAAAAGGCTGGACCCAGATGTTTTCAGAAGAACCCTGGAAACCGCTAACAATCCCTCATCAGTTGAGTGGAGGGGGCAGCCAGAGCTATAAGGAATCAGGAGCTCTTGCAGATAGCTTGGACCCAATCTGTGCAGGGCCTTATAGGTCAGACGTCCAAAGTTGAAGGTGATCCACCACTGTACGCTGCAGCCAGTGCAGTTTGTGAAGCACGGGAGTGATGTGACTTGAATGAGGAGTCTCCATCAACAACCATGCTGCAGCATTCTGCACCAGCTGCAAGCCATGGACATCAACCCCCAGCAGCCCTAGGTACAGGGAGTTGCAGTAGTCTAAGCATGAGTTCATGAAGGCATGGATCAATGTAGGCAGGTTACCAGATGGAACAAGATCCTGGTGATAGTCCTAAGATGGTAAAAGGATGACTTCACAGCTGCCGACACCTGTGACTGCAGTTTCAGCCCATCGTCAAGAACCATAGAAACATAGACTTTGACGGCAGATAAAGACCACTTGGCCTACCTAGTCTGCCCATTTCCCTACCTACTGGATAAGCTGCAGCTCCTAGTTAACCAACAACCTATTTCTTCCTACCCCGCCAACAAGAATTGCCTTATGTCTTTCCCATGTATTCTTGAATTCTCCCACAATTCTAGACCTCACAACCTCCTCAGAAAGGCTTTTCCATGCATCCATCACCCTCTCTGTGAAAAAAAAATACTTCCTCACATTGCCCCTGAGCTGCCCCCCATCTTCAAATTGTGTCCTCTTGTTCTTACACATTTTTTTCTGAATGATTCTACCCTCTTGGACTTTGTTGATTCCACTGAGGTACTTAAAAGTTTCTATCATGTCCCCACTCTCCCTCCTTTCCTCAAGGCTATACATATTAAGCTCCTTTAGTCTCTCCTCATATGGCTTCTCTCACAGACCCTGCACCATTTTAGTTGCCCTCCTCTGGACTGCCTCCATCCTGTCTATGTCCTTGTGGAGATGGGGTGTCCAGAACTGGATGCAGTACTCCAGATGGGGTATCACCAACTGTCTGTACAAAGGGATAACAATTTCTTGTTTTCTGCTGGCGATGCCTCTATCTATATATCCCAGTATCCACCCAGCTCTCCCTACTGCCTTCTCACATTGCTTGCCAACCTTAAAGTCATTTGATATTATTAACCTCAGGTCTCTTTCCATTTTTGCTGTTGTTACTACCTCCCCCTCATTGTGTACTCTTCCTCTGTTTTTTTTTCACCAGGTGCATTATTTTGTACTTCTTTGCATTCAATCTGAGCTGCCATACATTTGACCATTCCTCCAACCTTGCCAAGCCTCTTCCCATCCTTTCCATGCCTCTTGTGCATCAATCCTCTTGAAGACATTGGTGTCATCTGCAAAGAGGCATACTTTTCCTTCCAGTCCCTCTCCAATATCACTTAAAAAGACATTAAAAAGGACTGGACCCAGTACTGAACCCTGCAGTACCCCACTAGTATCACCCCTTTCTTCAGAGTGGACTCCGCTTACTATTACCTTCTGTGCCCTCTTGTCCAGCCAATGTTTTACCCAGGCTACCACCCTGGGACCCATTCCCAGGCTGGCTAATTTATTATTAATCTTTTGTGTGGGGCTGTGTCAAAAGCCTTGCTAAAGTCTAGGTAAGCCATATCTACAGCCCCTCCCTGGTCTACTACGTTGGTCACCCAAAGAAATTGATTATATTCATCTGACACGACCTTCCCACTGTGAACCCATGCTGCCTTGGGTCCGGTGCCCCACTGGCCTATAGGTACTCAATAATTTTTTCCTTCAGAAGTGATTCTATTACTTTCCCTACCACAGAAGTCAAACTGACAGGTCTGTAGTTTCCTGCCTCTCGCTCCCATTTTTGTGAAGGGGAATCACATCCGCCTCTTCCAGTCCTCAGGTACCACACCATCCTCCCATGATTAATTAAAAAGGGTAGTCAGTGGTGTCACTAGTTCTCCTCTTAATTCTTTTAGAATTATGGGGTGACTCCCATCAGGCCCCATTGCTTTGTCCACCTACAGTTTGAGGAGTTCTTTTAGAACCCTTTCTTCTGGGAAAGGATTAGGAGTGCTTTTGTTAACTGGATTAGGTACCTCCCCCTCCTCCTCTTTTGTGAATACTGAGCAGAAGTATTCATTCAGCATCCCTGCCTTTTCACTGTTCCTCTCTGCCCACCCACCGTCCATTCTGTTCAGTCTCACTATCCCTCCCTTTGTCTTTCTATGCTCCCTAATGTACCTATAAAAGGTTTTATCCCCTTTCTTAACTGAGTTGACTATCTTTTCCTCAGTTTGGGCCCTTGCTATTATGACTGCCTTCCCTGCTTCCTTCTGCCTTAACTGGTACAGTTCTCTTTCCTGCTGCTTCTGTGTTTCCTTACACTTTCTAAATGCTATCTTTTTCTCCCTAACCTTTCCCACCACCTCTTTTGAGTACCATAGTGGCTTTTGATTTATTTGCTTCACACAAAGGTTTGTTGCCTCTGTGATGGCAGTTTTGATGCTTCCCCATTGTTGTTCCACCTCTCCTTCTTGCCTGTTTGCTAGTGCTTTTCTAAGGCACTCTCCCATCTTACCAAAGTCAGCCCTCCTGAAGTCTAGTACCCTCACTTTTGATTGGCTTGACTCTGCAGCTGAGTTTATCATGAACCACACTGTTTGGTGGTCACTTGTTCCCAGATGGCTACCTACTTCTAGATCTGTAATCCTCTCACTGTCCCCATTTGAGAGTATGAGGTCTAAGACTGCTTCCTCCCAAGTGGGTTCCAACACTAGCTATCTGAGGCATGCCCCCTGTAGGGCATCAAGAATGGTCCTGCTCTTGGATGTGGCTGCAGCAAAGGTGCTCCAGTTAACATCTGACATATTCAGGTCCCCCATCAACAGTATCTCCCCTTTCTCTACCATCCTTAGGATGCCTTCTATTATATCCTTGCCCATTCCCTCCCCCTGAGATGGGGGTCTGTATACAACCCCTGTGCGGATTGTGGTGCCCTCCCCTATCTAGGTTAGAGATAACCACCCCCAGGTCATGCACCTGTTCAGAGGAAGGTAGCTGGGAACCTCAAGTCAAAGATCTGAGGGAGACCCTGCTACCGATCTCTCTATCCGGTGACCTGGATCCACCACCAACACCTCAGTCTTCTCAGAATTCAATTTCAGCCAACTGAATTTCATCTAGTCATGGATTTCTACAGCTGTTAAAGACCGAGACCGCACTATCCTGGTCAGGTGCAAAAGACAGATAGAGCTGGGTATCATCTGCATAGCAATGAAACCTCAGCCTATATGATCTTACAATGTTTCTGAGGGAAAGCATGTACACTGTGAACAACACAGGGGACAGCACCAAATCCTGAGGGACCCCACACAGCATACAGAACAGGCTAGAGGAAGAAAACCTGACACCATCCTCTGAGATCTGCTGGAGATGAATGATTTAAACCAACTGAGAACTGGACCAGCCAGGCCACAGATGACCCTCAGGAACTTGAGCAGCACCCCATGATCCACAGTGTCAAATACTGAAGGGAGATCAAGAAGCACCAAGATGGAATGGTGCTTCTGGTCTCTTGCCATCAGAAGATCATTGAGCACCTGAACCAGAGTTGTCTCAGTACTATGTCTCTTCCAGAAATCAGCCTGAAGGGCCTCATAGATGTCATGGATGGTAAGATGGTTCTCCAGTTGCAGCGCAACCACTCTCTCAATTACCTTCCCAACAAAGGGAAAGTTAGAGAAGGCCTGTAGTTAGCAAAGCGTTTCAGGTCCAGAGCAGCTTTCTTAAGGAGTGGTGTCACCACTGCCTCCTTCAGTGAGCTAGGAAACTCACCTAACTCTAATGAGCACCACACAATCTTTGCAAGGACCAGGCTGATAGATTCCATACACCCCAATAACAGGTGTGTAGGGCCGGATTCAAACTACAGAATGTTGGATGCAAATGCTGGACAATCCGCATGACATCAAGATCTCTGGTTCATCAAAAGACATCCAGGAGAACTGAGGGAAGGGGACCAAGCACTGACCACATCAATCCCCAGAGAGAGAGTGCTGGACTGATCTGGACCTGATGTTGGCCACCTTATCCACAAAGAATCAGGCAAACTCCTCACACTTAACTTGGGAAAATGCACTTCGGACCTGCAGACAGGATGGGATGCACAGCCTGTCCACAGTTCAGAAGAAGCCAGTTGGTTCTCAGCAGCAGCAATCTCCTTGGACAGGAACTCTGCCTTCTTACAGGTGATTGCTGGTTGATAGATTTGATACTGATCCATCAATCTAAGGCAGTTCACTTCAAGAGCTGATTTCCGCCATCATTGTTCTAACCTTCATCCAACTTGTCTCAACTCCCTTACAGTCCCATCAAACCAGGGGGCCTGAGGGCAGAGACAGAGAGAGGGGGGATGAACACAGACTGGGGTGATAGAATCCAGAGCTTAACAGCCTTATTATAGGCTTGAACTAGACTCTCTGGATCCTCACCTACCCCTAAGAATCCTGATAGGTTCAATACCTCCGATAGACCATCTGGGGTCACATCCCTCAAAAGGCAGTACCTGACCATCTCCACAGGGGCAGACCTATGGGGGGGAGCCTGGAGATTGAACTTACGGTGTGGTGATCTGACCATATGACTCATTACACCACCAAGTTGAAGGTCTCCATCCCCAGGAGGAAAACCAGATCAAGTGAGTGACTGTGATTATGGGTAGCAGAGGCAACAACTTTTGTGAACCCCAAAGAATTCATAAGTTGGAGAGTTGGAGGAAGTTTTGCCCAAATGGTGAGAGTTCATAATCAGCCAGGGCATTCAAGTCACCCAGGACCATCAACCTGGATGACTCAAACGCCATGTCAACAAAGAAGGCTGCTACTTCCTGCAGAAATAATTTATCACCCCCGGGTGGATGGTAGATGAGAACAATCCTGCAGCCCACACCTGCTACAATGGTAAACTCAAATGATCTAGTCTCCTTAACTGGCACATCAGTAAGGCCCAATTTCTGATCTAAAACAGATGGCTACACCCCTGTCCCTGCAGCCCAATCTCAAGTGGTATACCACCAAGAACTGACCTGGAACAGCCAGCTCCAAAACGGGGCCTGCATTATCATCAAGCCAGGTCTCGGTGATGCAGACCAGGTCCGCTGTCCCAACAAGATCGGCGATAACCACCGCCTTGTTCCTGATAGTCCTGCAATTGCATAACACCACTTGAGTCAGACGGGGTCGGCCGAGGTAACTGCCCTGAAATACTGGAGCACTTGGGTATGGAAACTAGACATGAAGAATCACATTCCAGAGACCATTTTGCCCCAGGACATCTCCTGGTCTGTACAACCCTGATATAGCATGCCAGCTCACACTTCCTCAGAGGTTCAGGGCCCCCAACCCACCTCTGCCTCCTGTTGACTATACCTAAAGCCCTGCAGTGACTATATATTGATGCAGGAAGGGAAGGACAATAGAAGAGGTGGAGGTCCTGAAGCTCTGAAGGGGAGTAGTGCCTGACCAGAAGAGCCACAGGCCAACACATCTTTAACCCCAAACTTAATTAAAACTAAAACAACACACCTGTACTGCCCCTCAGCTCTTAGAAAACCTATGCTAACCCACAATAAAAACCCAGGTTATAATACAACTCCCTAGGGTACCTCTAAAAATACCCCCATGGCAAACAACACAATAAACAGTATACAAAAACAATAACAATTAAAAATAAAACCAAACAATTAAACTTGAATATACGATCAAAAAACCAGAGTGCTCTCACTACTCTGGAAGATTATAGACAGCTTCTGCAACTAATAAATGATGTTACAATATGTTGTTTTTCTTTTTGTTGTTTTCTTTTTAAAACAGGAATAAGATATAATCTATCCCTTAAAATATGCTTTTAAAGATTCCCAAACTGTTAGGAGAGAGGATTTATCCACCTTGTTAGGTTCTAGAAATATATTTATTTCTTCTCTAAGTTTTTGTTTAAAAACAGAATCATTTAGTAACCAATTATCAAATTTCCAACTATTGTCTTTATATTGTTCTTCCTCTGAAGAAGCTTTTATCAATAACTGAATAGGGGCTTGGTCAGAAATTTTAATAGCACCATAATTAATTCTAACAACATCACTCACTATTTCTTCAGAAAGTAAATAATAATCAATCCTGGATGATGTTTTATGCACATTTGAATAGAAAGACTGTTTCTTCCATGTTGGATAAACCTCTTTTAAGATATCTACAGTATAAGCTTTAGATCCAACAATAACATTTTCAGTGTTTTAATCGCCTGTTTCTTATTGTCTTTGGTAGCTTCTGATCTACAGTATCCAATATTGAGAATGAGAGATTAAAGTCACCACCTGTAATATAGAGTCTTGTGAAATTAGATAACGTAATAAACACGTGTACAAAAACCTGGGTTGTCATCATTAGATCAATAAACAGCAGTAATTGTTTGTTGACTCTTACCCCTCTGAATTGTAGGTATAACATATCTATCATACCTATCTATTGATTTGTCAATTATATCAAAATTAAGATTGTTTTTTATAATAATAGTGACCCCCTGGAGTTGCTAGCTAAAGAAGAATGGACCCCCTTGCCCCAAAACAGAATGCAAAAATATCCAAAATTAACCTGTGTAAAATGTATTTCCTGTAGAAGCAGACAGTTTGCTTGTGTCTGATTGGCATACTGAACTGTTCTGCATATTTTAATTCTATTTCTGGAGCCCTTTATTTTCCAACAAAGACATTTTAAATCATTAGCCATTTGATCATTAAGTTAGAACCACAAAGTAAATTTAAAGTAGCAGCCTCTGATTTTCTATAATGTCAACCTGATTTACCTTAGCTGTATGTTTTCCCAAACTTTGATTTAAATTTACTCTGTGTGTTGGATTTTTAACCCAATGTCCTATACCTCCTTTCCCTAACACTAATAACTACCCCCCCTTACCAAGACTCATTACTGAGTATCCTCCCTTCCCCCCATAGACAGTCTGCAAACCTACTGGGTCAATATGTCGTATGCTTAAGAGTGTACGACACAAGTGCTAAACTGATATAGCGCTGTACTTGTAAGTGAGAGGGTGCATCACTGAGAATGCTGCTGTGCACTGTATTGCATCCTCTCACTGTCCCAGGCTGAGGATAAGAACTCTGCTGGGATGGGGTTCCACTGAGCAGCTGCCATGGCTTGATGGAGTAAGCCACTGGCAGCAAGGAACCCAGGCCATGCGTTTGGGACTGAGTTCAATTTCCAATAAAAAAGGACTTATGCCATATGTAAGAAATCGCGCTGTATGGCAGTGCGCTTTTTGCATGTGGCATAATGTCTTGCAACATTATGACCCTGTGCCATCTGCAAAGACGGTCATAAACCTGAAAGGGTGTTTCAGTGAGATGCTATTTCACCAACAGGCAAAAAACTGAATACATAAGCTGTTATTTAACTGTTTTCCCCTAATAATTAAATTAAAGACATATATCCAAATATTCGTATGCACTTATGTAGTAACTCTCCTTTTATTATTTAATCTTATCTATGTGTATATTTTGTCCTTTTTCTCTTTTTGTCCCCCTTCCCATCCACAGAGCTTCTTTCTTTTTTATCTTATATACAGTTGAATTCTTTAGCGTAGTATGCCAACCCGACAGTGACACCAACACAGCAACATACCTCACTGTCAGCAAAATCGACACTTTGCTGACAGGTCACTGTGTTGGTGCACCCAAGACAGGGACACACTGTCTCCCGGTCCTGCAACCCTCCCTGAATCAACTCTTGACTAGCGTTGATAATCCTTAGTATGGGGGGATGCATGGGGGGGTTCAGGGGTGTAGCCTCCTGATGAAAAAACAGGACTGGGAGATATTAGGGATTTATGTCGACCGCAAATTGTGGTCAACATAAATCTTGTCTTTGTGATGCCAGTCAACAAAGGAAACCAGCACTGCAGAACCCTTTAACTTAAGACAGTAATAAGTCATTTGTGTGTAGCAAACTACAGATAAATAATGTGCTTTTTTTTCCACCTCTCCCCTTCTTTTCTTCTCCATCATCTGATGTAGAATACATCTAAATTACTGGGTGGGGATGATAGAGTTTACCCAAGTTGGCTCTGATTCCTTCAGTGTGGAAGAAGCAGGTTTTCAAATATTAGTCTGCTTCTCTTGGGGTGTCAAACAAATGTTGCCTTCCATTCAGAAAGACTTTTAAACATGCAGGGTGGAGTAGAATATTTGGAATCACTTTTTCTCTTAAGATTTTTCTTATTGTATCGAAGGATTTTCAATTAACCACTACAGAAGGTGGAAGGTCAGGGTAAACTTGCAGATGGAACCCTCTGACATGTAATCATTTCTCTGGTCTTCCTTTTCTAACCAGTTTTTCCTTTATCTGGAAGTGGTGGGGTTTAATAAATATAAATCTTGGGGCATCTTTCCTTGTGGAGAAACCTCTGTATGCCCAATTTAATTCCACCTTATCTTCTGGATAATTTTCCCCACTGCTTCTGATAGGATTTCTTCAAAGTAGTGTAGGGGTTTTGCAACTTCAGAGCCCTTTGGTAGTAGTCTTATTTTTAAGTTCCCTCTTCCAGAGTGGGATTCTAAATCTTCTACTTGTTCTGTAGCTCTTAAAGCTTTGTAGTGTTGTGTTACTAGGTTTTGCAGTGGTGTTAGCTGATCTTCTGCTTCCCTCACTCTGGTTTCCAGTTCAGATACCCTTTTAGATACTGCTTGAATTTTAACATCCAGACATGCAATTGACCCTTTTATAAAGTCAAAAGTGGTGGACACATTCTAAAAACCCCAACGCATTTTCTCCAGCATTGCATCTTGTGCTGTTTGAAGTTTAGAAAGGGCCTTTATTTCACTCCTATTCAGGAAGTTAAGATTCATAGGTTTTTCACTAGAATGAGCATTTGTTAAAACATCATTGAAAGCAGCTACTGTATTCTTTACCCCATCACTGCTTGGAACATCCTCTGAATGTTGAGCCACATTTTTATCCAGTTTCCCCATTTAGTTAGCATTCTCTAATTGTGAAGTCTTTGGATTGATGCAAGTGATTGCTGTACTGGTGTCATTTTATTTCTTTTTCCTGCACAAAAAAATCAGCTGTTCCTGGCTCAGCATTAAGCCCCTTATTATGTTCTGCTTCAATGGGGGTTTCTTTTGTGGCCAAATGTTGAACCAAACCAGAAATTTCATTGTTATTTTCTGCAAATGCCATATTGGCCATATTGGGCACATTAGCAGTAAAAATGAACTGAGCCATTGGGCTGTCTAACGATTTCTTTTGTGTCTTAGCTGATCCCATAAATAGATTGCTGGATTTACCACTGAAAGAACTCTTATTTGCTTTAATATAATTGACTGCCTCCATGGGGCTGTTGTCCTGAATAGGGCTATTGTTTACTACCCCAGAGGATCCTGCAGTTGCAGTCAGACCTGCTCGCCATCTTGTTGATCTTCTTTTACCCTCTATGACCTTGTCTAACTTCTTTGAGTCTTCTGATTTTTTTTGACATGAGGGTAAGCAAGGAAAAAGGTGAAACTGCAGACAAAACCTGTGGGTCAGATAATAAAAAAGTGGCCCATATCCTTTGCGGCTATATTGGGAAAAGAAAGATAAAAAAGGGCCAAATGCCGCAAGCGGGGCTCAATTTTCAAAGATCTTCAGCAATACAGCCTCCATATTTCATTATACTTTACAGTCTCACCAAGCTGAAATTCAGAAAAAAGAAAGAGGAGCAAGCCTTTCCAACAAAAATAACACCACCACCCGGTCAACCATCTGAAACAAGGTAAGTGAAATGCGTCTTACTGAAAAGCACTGAGAGAGGTAGCAGTTCTGGGCTTCAAATTACTCATCCCACCTGAAAGAGAGCTTATACTGTAGAACGGAGAGTGGTTTTGAAGCTTTTAGGCTGCATCACTGATGAAATTAATGATTTCTAAGCCTTTTCCTAGAGGCATTTATCAGGGAACTATGGTCTAACATTAGTTGAGATGCTCACTCACACACTCTTAGCACACCATCTTAGCTGCCGGAAGTCGCATCTAGATTCCAGATCTTCATAGCTTCTATGCATAGCCTTGAAAATCTTGTTCTTCCCTGCTTGTTTATGTAATACACTGTTGTGGTGTTGTCTGTTCAGATCGGGGAGGAAAATGCTTGCATTGCTAGGAACACTGCCCTGAGTTCCAGGAGGTTGATATGCTCCTGAGTCTCCTATATGCCCCAGTTGCCACTTACAGTGAGATCCTCTAGGTGAACATCCCACCCTAGAAGTGAGACATCTGTTGTAAGTATACCTGTAGGGGATTGCTGAAGGAAGGAATACCCTCTCTGAGGTTGTCTTCCTCCTTCCACCAGTCTAGTGCCTTTAGCAAAGTTTTTTGTGAAAGGCACTAGCTTGGACAGAGGATCCCATCTTTGGGACCAGTGGTCCCATAAGTGGTACTGGATGTCTCTCATCTGGAACCTGGCACGTGGTACCACTGCAGTGGATGAGGCCATGTATCCCAACAGCTGTAGACAATCCCTTTGGGCATTTGCTGGTCAATTCTAAAGGATTCAGCAGTGGAAATCAGATTTGCTACTGTTGCTTGGGGAAGAAAGGCCTTCCTTTGCATGATATTTAGCTCTGTGACAATGAGGTCCAATATTTAAGATGGCTCTGTTTGTGACTTTTGCAGGTTTATCAGGAAGCCCAGTTTTTCCAGGGTGTTTTCCATTAACTGAATAGTGCACCTTTCCTCCTGCTGTGTTTTTTGTGAGACTAGCCAGTCATCTAGGTAGGGAAAAACTACCACACCTGCCTTCTCAGATATTTAGCCAAAACAGCAAGGCACTCTGAGAAAACTATTAGTGCTGAGGTGAGGCCTAAGGGAAGTGATGGGAAGTGGTATTGGCAGTGCCTTAATCTGAACCTGAGGTACTTTCTGTGAGTTGATCTGACTGGGATGTGGAAGTAAACATCTTTCAAATCCAGTGACTCCAGCCCTCTCCAAACTGCAGAGATGGTATCACTTAGCCCAGTGTAACAATTTTTGAATCTTTCCTTTTTTATGTGTTTGTTTAGATACTGTATCTCAGGTCTAAAATGGGTTGCCACTCCCCATTTTTCTTCTGGGTCAGGAATATCTAGAGAAAAGACCACTGCCCCATAGTGCGGCAGGTCCTTTCTCCACTGCTGGTGTTTGCAGCAGTTTTGTTGCTTCTAGCTAAAACTGGAATTTTTTTTGTTGGGGTGTGAGGTTGGAAAATGTTTGACTTCTGCAGTTTGGGGAATTTTCTGAATTGCGGGGACAAATCTTGATCCATACTTTCAGGACCCACTTGTCTGTAGTGATGTTTCCCCATTACTGGAGTTAATGAGCCAACCTTCCCCACACTGTCAATGGTTGGGTGACCTCGGCAAAATTGTCAGGGGTTTTGTTTCTGCTGAGGCTTAGGGGCTGGTGTTGCAGCTGCTGGCCTAGTGCCTCTTCTACCCCTGCCCCTATAGTAACCTCATCGGGGTGGATACTCATAAGAAGCATGGAACTTTAGGCAGTAAGAAAAAATTACTCACCATGGTAGTGTTATTTCTTCTAATGGAGTCTTGCTGTATTCTGATTATATGCAGTTAGCTACAGCACTTGAACTGCTCCGGAGAGTAAAGGGTTAACGCTATACAAAGGCACAGAACGTTGAGCTTGAGCTCAGTTTTCAAACCTCTATCTGTGGTACTCTGAAGTGTAACCATGAGATTCTTATGAGCACTAAACTAACTAACCCAAAGGAAGAAATTGTTTCCAAAATGTTGTGCCAAATGGCAAAACAAGGTTTTTTTTTAGGGTCAGAAGACTCAAGTCGAAAACACCCAAAAAGAACACTGTGGTAGACAAACCCCCCCATTGTTCCCCCTCCCTATGTCATGTTTGTTTTGTGTCTCCAATTGGCAGAGTAACTGTGCTACCGTCATTTCATTTTGTTTTGTTTTTAATTTATATTTCGAAGTACGCTGAAGTAAGCTGTTTCTGGATTAAATTTTAGTTATTTTGTTTTTGTTCCATAATAAAAGTCATACCAAACAAGGTATGATGTGCCATTTATGTTGACTCTTGTGTGACCTGTTATTTCAACCCACCACATTTGGTACCAGGAGTGGGGTTCAAACCCACTCAGATATTCATCCATTGGATAAGGGAACATTACCCTGATACTGCAGAGGCCACCATCACTCTTGCAAGATTTCTTGACTGCATGACAGCCAGTCCAAAAGGGGTATAGAAGAAGGGAAAGTACTATTCCTATGACCTCAACTACTGCGGTAAGAGCCTCTACTGTTTCCACGGGGCCTAGTAAAACTAAGGGGGATGGAAGGGAGATGATATTGAAAAAAACTGACTCATCCATAGAATGTCACTATTGCCATGGATTAGGCCATATTGCCCGTTTTTGCCCCAAGGAAAAAATCTGCTTATCTAGCATCAATGAATATGGGAAATTTCTTTGTACAGACTATAGTAAATGGGACTCAGATAGAAGGATCGGTAGACTCAGGAAGCCGTCAAAGCCTGATTCAGGATGATTTGTTTAAAGACAATTTATTGATTTCCAAGGTCACTGGTGTCATATGTATTCATGGCGCCGTCCATCTGTACCCAACAGCATGGGCCAGATATATGTGAATGGAAAATCATACGACATGACCTTGGGAGCTGTACCTACTCTTCCAGCGCCTTTAATAACTGGCCAAGATTTTCCCTCATTCAAGGACCTTATAACAACATGTGACATTAATAAGGACATAACCTTGTCTGCTGTGACTACACGAGCTCAGGCTCAGCAATTGTAACCAGACTTGGTGTTTTCCTCTGATGACTCTTTGTTTGAGGAAGGGAACAAAGGTCGAAAAACAAAGACTGAAAGAAAGCAGGCACAAAAAGACTGGAAACATAAGCATGCTGATGTTAATGATGTAATGCCTCAGTATGATATAATTGATATTAAAGCAGATCAACAGAGTGATATCACACTTAACCCCTTTTTCTTACAGCTAGACAAACATAAGTCTTCTGTTTCCCCACAGATTATACAACAAAAAGGGATTTTGTATAGAGTATGCACAAATCCTAATACACAAGAATTAGTAGAACAGATGTTGGTACCACAAAAGTATAGAGAAGACCTACTGTACTTAGCCCATGACATTCCTAGTGCTGGTCATGCGGGGTGAGACAGAACATCTGCTAGACTCTTAAAAGGATTCTTTTGGCCTGGTTTACAGGAAGACATTGCTGAGTACTGCAGACAGTGTGCCTCCTGTCAATGGGTCAGCCAAGTCACATGCAAGGATAGAGCTCCTTTAATGCCTTTACCTGTAGTATCATAACCTTTTGAAAGAATAGCAATGGATGTGATTGGCCCACTGATAAGAAGTAGTAAAGGTAACTGATATATTCTTGTTTTATGTGACTATGCAATGAAATACCCCAAAGCATTTCCCCTAAGAACAGTGACAGCCCCAAAAATAGCTGACAAGGTGGTGGAATTTTGTAGTAGGATGGGCATCCCCAAAGAGATCCTGATGGTCCATGGAACTAATTTTACTGCTGCCTTGTTGTCTGAACTCTATAAAGCCTTAGGGATCACTACATTAAGAAGTACCCCATACCACCCACAAACTGATGGACTTACAGAACAGTTTAATCAAACCCTAAAAAGAATGATCAGAAAGTTTGTGGATGAGGAAGGGAACAACTGGGACCAATATTTACCACTATTCTTGTTTGCTTATCGAAAGGTTCCCCAAGCTTCTACAGGATTTTCTCCATTCAATCTATTATATGGAAGAAATCCTAGAGGTCCCCTCAATATTGTTAAAGAAACAAGGGAGGGAGAAATAAAAGTAAAATACACCAATATTCTGAATTATTTGGTTAATTTGAGGAAATGGTTAGCTCGATATATAGAAGATGCACATGAACACAACATAAAAGCACAAATGAAACAAAAGTTTTATTGTGATAACAAATCACAAGAAAAGAAATTCCATTCAGGTGACAAGGAATTATTATTGTTACCATCTAATGACAAACAACTGTTAATGAAATGGCAGGGACCCTACATTATTGTCTCTCAGACTGGTCCTGTTACCTACCAAGTTAAAATACCTGGGAGACGGAAGTTCCACCCCATCTATCATGCTAATCTTTTAAAAAAATGGCATGAACAACCTGAATCTGACATAAAAACTAACTTTTCTGTTATGCCTAATAGACATGAGACAGAATTGGATATGGTCTACAAAAGACTTGAAACCCAAGAAAGTATAAATGATGTACAGATAAATCCTAATTTACCTAACATACAACATACAGACTTAGTACAAGTCTTGCAAACATTCACCAGACTTTTTACTACCATCCCAGGTAAAGCTAATGATGTGGTACACACTATCACTGCTGATTCTGCCCCTATAAGACATACTGTCTGCCTGAAAAAAGTAGATCTGCTGTGGGAGAAGATACTGAGAAATTGCTACATCTAAAAATAATTGAACCCTCCAAAATTCCTTGGTCCTCCCCTATGGTGGTTGTACCAAAGAAGAAAGGGGGAATTCGTTTGTGTTTAGATTTCCATAAACTAAATAAAGTTTCCCAGTTTGATAGTTACCCAATTCCCAGAGTGGATGACATCATAGATCACATTGGACAGGCAAAATATACTTCCACTCCTGATCTTACCAAAGGCATAAAGGGGGCGATACTGCAGAACTGAATAATTATCAGCCCATAGCCCTACTTTCCATTTTGTCCAAGTGCTTGGAGAAATGTGTAAATAGGCAGATTTCCGAACACTTGGACAAATATGGACTGTTAACACCCCTCCAATCAGGATTTAGAAAGGGCCATTCCACAACTACAGCACTGTTAGAGTTTAAAGATCTGGTTTGTACTTCTTTGAATCTGGGTTTGGAAACTGCTGTTGTATTTGTGGATCTGTCCAAGGCCTTTGACCTGGTGAGCCACTCCCTATTACTGGACAAATTGAAAGTAATAGGCATAGTTGATGGGCCTAGAAATTGGATAAAATCTTATCTAACAGGATGTACTCAGAGGGTGGAGATCTTACAGACTCTATCTACATCTAGAAATGTGAGTAGAGGAGTCCCACAGGGGTCCATTTTAGGGCCCTTGTTATTCCTCTTGTTTATTAATGATCTACCCAAGGTGGTGAGACATTCAGCCATGAGACTCTATGCCGATGATATTGCGATCATCACTACTGGAAGTTCTGTTTTGGATCTCCAACTAAGCTCAAACAGATTTTGCAGGGGTGGGGAGTGGTCAAGTTTGAGGCTTTTGATGAATGTTAAAAAACAAAATTAGTGTACTTTTCAAATAAGAAGCCTTAATCACAGATTCATATCGTACACATACAAATAGACCTATAGAACAGGTGGATAGTTATTGTTATTTGGGGGTGACTTTTGATTCTTTGTTGACTTTTGACATCCATATAAATAATAATATAAAAAAGGTGACCAAGAAATTAGCAGCTTTGAGATGAACTAACAAATGTTTACAAACTAAGGACAGGAAAAAAGTGGCCAAACAATTGATTATGCCAACCCTGATGTATGGGAATTTGATTTATAGAACAGTGAGTAGACATCAGTTGATTAGATTGGATACGGTGTAACATAGAATAGCTAGATATGTTCTACAGTGTTCATATAGAACTCATCATTGTAATATGTTTATAAAATTGAATTGGCAGTCTTTAGAAATGATTTTCCAAAAAAATTGGTTAATACTGATACATAAATATAAAACACTTTGTCCCGAACATTATATTACACTAACACTTTTTTCTAAAGTCAGTAAAGGTAGGTATGAGTTATTAAGATCTGTGCATAGACATAGTGTTTGTCCCATAAGAATTCATAATAAATATGGTAATGGTTCCATTTCATGTCGGGCAGTTAAAGTATGGAATATTCTACCTCCTCCAATAAGATCTTTAGAAGACCACACGACTTGTACATAAACATGTATGGGATATTTTGTTGTGTATTTTTTGTATTTTCTTTTCTATTTGTGTCTTAATGTATTGTTGGATATTAGAAATGTTGTGTATAGTGTATATTTTGTATTTACTTGAGTATTGTTATATGTTATATGTCTAGATGTAACTAAAGTGAAATATAAACAGGACTATCTTGAGAACAGGATTATATAATCCTAATGATTAGAATTTCCTGTATAAAAATAAAGTTTTCATCATCAAAGTTTTCATCATCATCATCATTGGCAAATTCCTTTGGAGGAGCATTCTAAAGAAAAGACAGCCTTCAGCACTCCAAAGGGGTTGTTCCAATTTGCCTATATGCCATTTGGTTTACACGGAGCTCCTGCTACCTTCCAAAGGTACATGGATAAATTATTAAATGAACATACTTCTTATTGCTCCGCTTATCTAGATGACGTGGTAATTTTTAGTCCCTATTGGTCATCCCATCTTACACACTTGACTAATATTCTATCTACTATCAAAAAGGCTGGTTTAACTATTCATCCTTCCAAGTGTAGATTAGCCATGACTGAGACCAGATATTTAGGTTTTGTTTTAGGTAATGGCCTAGTAAGGCCTGAAATAAAGAAGGTCGAAGCAGTAGCTCCGTGCCCCATTCCGAAAACAAAAAAACAATTAAGATCATTTTTAGGTCTGGCCAGATATTGCAGGTGTTTTATCCCCAATTTTGCCACTGGTGCTGGCCCATTAACAGACTTAACCCAAAACAGGCCCCAAATGACATTCCTTAGTCTTCTGCTTGTGATGAAGCCTTTAGAACAATAAAAGCTATATTATGTTCTGCCCCAGTGCTACAATCTCCCGATTTTGACAAGCCATTTATGCTATAGACCGATGCTTCTGAGACTGAATTAGGTGCTGTATTATGTCAGGATAACAATGGAGAAGAACATCCTATCATATTCATTAGCCATAAATTATACCCTAGAGAGCAAAAATACGCTACAATTGAAAAGGAATGTTTAGCGATCAAGTGGGCTATAGAAGTTTTAAAATATTATTTATGGGGAACTCATTTTACTCTAGTAACAGACCACAACCTCTTATGCTAGCTAATCAAATGAAAGATAAAATGCCTGCATATTACGTTGGTATTTGGCATTACAGCCCTACCATTTTCGAGATTAAACATAGACCTGGTAGTAGGCATAAAATGCTGATTTTCTTTCACGATATGGTGCTAATATTGATTTGTAACCAGAATGGAACCCTAGCGTCAGACTAACCCCAGGGCAAATGATGAGTAATTATGAATAGTAATGAATTTTGTATATTGTATTGTGTACATTTGTTTCTAGGGTGCCCTGGGAGAGACTTCTGTGGGGTGGTGGAAGTCTCATTCCCATTCCCAGACCTTTCAATTGTGGAATGTGTCTTTAAACCAATCAAGATATTCTGGTTTGTACTTAAAGAGGGGGAAATATGGTAGATGAACCCCCTCATTGTTCCCCCTCCCTATGTCATGTTTGTTTTGTGACTCCTTGTAGAAATCTGTTGCACAACAGTAATCATTTTATTTCCTTTCTTGTGTCTGTAATCCTGTGCGTTTGTGTCCCTGTGTGAATTCCCTGTGTTCCTAGGTTATGCGGTCAGACTGGCCCCCTGCTGCGTAACGCTCGTTGTATCTTTGTTTTGTCCTTGGGAGATTTGGTGTTAAGAGAACCCCCCTATGTTTTAGAATGATTTTCCTGAAGGCGCCAGATAGGGTGTCTGTTCGAGTTAAGATAGAGCGAAGGTATAAACCGTGATGGTAGTCTTAACGTCCGGACTACAAAATTAAAAGGGAAAGCCAATGGCAATAAAGCGTGAGCAGAAGAAACTGCATCTGAAAGACAATTAAATTCAAGCAATCTAGTAAGGTAAATGCCCAACGGCATGTTAAGTACACAGTCAAGGGTTTTTCAAGTACAATTTAAACACATGAGGAAACTGAACATTATTTCTAAGCACCTGTATGCCTCTGAAGATGTATATCTCTGTTTACATTATTTTCCCAATTGTACAAAGGGGTATCAAACTGTTTCCCTCTTATTTTACAGCTTCCCCTATTTCTTAAAGCTTCTAAGACAGTTTGTATTAAGGGAACCACATGTTTTCCTCTGCTTTATTAAACAACTTGAGATGTATTTCTATAAACAGTTTAAAAACAGACCTGTGAGTTCTGTGAACTTCCAGAGCCAATCACTAAGGTGGTTCTTGCACAGTGCCTTCTCCTATAGGGAGTCAGCAGCACCTTGCTGCTTTCTTTTATAGGAAGAAAGTGGGTGTCCTGCCTAGAACTGGGGAGGAGTTCATGTTAAGTTAGCCCACTTTTTAGTAACATGGACTGTATTAAGTGATATCCTGGTTCTATTTTCACTTACAGAGCATATCCATGGATTAAACTTAAAGATGTATTGCCTAAATCCACATATTGTTCTTTGTAAGCCTGAACATAATGTATTTTTAAAATAATTATTAATAGAGGGGAGTGGTTTTCATTCTGGAGGCAGAGTCTCCCTCCTATAAATGAAGCCTAGCTCCAGCTTGAAGTCAGATGCACTTTAGGAGAGTCAGTGAAAGAACCTCCTGCTCTCTGGTGATTTGTACAAAATAAGGTACTCTTGCTAGAGCTTTGGCAGAGTAATTGTGCTACCTTCATTTCATTTTTCTTTTATTTATATTTCGAAGTAAGCTGTTTCTGGATTAAATTTTAGTTATTTTGTTTTTGTTCCATAATAAAAGTCTTACCAAACAAGGTATGTTGTACCATTTATGTTGACTCTTGTGTGACCTGTTATTTCAACCCACCACAACAGGTAGTGATTTACCAAAATGCTTAAACAAACTAAAAGAAACCCCCTAAGAGATAAAGGCATGTCCAGTACACCTCTCGGGTGCAGCACTGTGTCTGCCCCACCACATCGGGAGGGAGGTCAGAATACAGCCAGACTCCATTAGAAGAAACAACATTGCCATGGTGAGTAATTTTTTTCTTCAAACAACATGAAGTCTTGCTGTATTCTGACTATATGCAGACTACCAAGCAGTACCCCCTTGGAGGAGGGAGTCACAGAACCTATTTTGGGAACAAACTCTGCAGCACAGCTGTGCCAAACCTAGCATCACTTCGTGACTGGATGTCTGAAGAGTAATGCTTGGTAAAAGTGTGAACAGATTTCCAGGTAGCTGCTTTGCATATGTCCACTAAAGGTACATCTCTAGCTGCTGTGACTGAAGCAGCTGTACCTCTGGTAGAATGAGCCCTCAGGTCTGAGGGAGGTTCCTTCCCAAGTTTAGAATAGTAGAATTGAATACAAGAGACAATCCACCTGGCAATAGACCTCTTGGTAGCAGGTTTGCCCTCTCCCACTTTGCCGTAAGTCAGAAGCAACTGAGAACAGTCCTTCCTATGGGCCTTAGTATGCTCAATATAGTAACTAAGAGCCCTTTTTACATCAAGGCTGTGTAACCTTCTCTCCCCAGAGGAAGAACGATCAGTGAAAAACACAGGCAATGACATAGACTAGTTCAGATGAAAGCCTGATACCCCCTTGGGAAGAAACTTTCTATTGGTGCGAAGGACCACCTTATCCCTATGAAAGGAAATTAAATCAGGTTCCACTGATAAGGCCTGTAATTCACTGATTCTCCTGGCAGATTGTAATAGCCACCAGAAACACAGTCTTCCAAGTCAAGTATTTCAGTTCAGCTGAGGACAAAGGTTCAAAAGGGGACTGCATAAGCTGTGCAATACTGATCTTCAGGTCCCAAGAAGGGGTAGGGTCCCTAAAGGGAGGACTGACATGAACCCATCCTTTGAAAAATTTCTTAAAGACTGGATGAGAAGCTGAGAAAGAACTCTTAGCAGCCGAAAGGAAGGCAGACACAGCTGCCAAATGTACCTTGAGAGTAGTAGGCCGGAAGCCTAAACTGTTAAGATGCACCAAATAGTCCAATACAGTGGCAATACCAGCCAGCTCTGGCTTAGTATGCCTCTGGGAACGCCAAAACCCAAATCTTTTCCATTTGGAGTTGTAAGTCTCTCTAGTAGCAGGCTTCCTGCTAACCTTTAAAATATCCAGAGCAGATTGAGAAAGGTACAAGCTTGCATAATCTAACTCTTCAAGAGCTAGGCCTTGAGCCTGAGTCTGAAGACTGGGATACCGAATCCTCCCCTGAGAGGAGGTGAGGAGATTGTGTTGTCTGGGAAGACACCAGGGCAGTGTTAGTGACAGTGACAACAGTAGAGGATACCAAGGCTGTCTGGCCCAATCTGGAGCCACTAAAATCACCTTGCAAGGCCAAGACCTGATTTTGATCAGGACCCTAAATATCAGAGGAAAAAGAGGAGATGCATACAGAAACCTCTTGTCCAATTCAATAGAAGAGCATCCTGAGGGACAGGGCCCAGAATAGGTGGTCTGCAACAATAAAGAGGGAGTTGATGATTGTCCAGGGCTGCAAAGAGATCCATCTCTAGAGTGCCCCATCTCTTGAAGATGGCTCGGAGAACTGGGATATTCAGAGACCATTTGTGATGTCCCTGGGAAATTCTGCTCAGAGCGTCTGCTAGAATGCTGTCCTTTCCTGGGAGATGCACAGCCCACAGGGAAGCCTGAAGGGAAGGAGCTAAAGACCATACCTTCATGGTCTCTGTATGGCCTCTGTGAACAACACCAAAGACCGAGTGCCTCCCTGTTTGTTGATGTACCACGTGGTTGTGGTATTGTCTGTCCTGATTTGCATCACTTTGCCCTGAACAAAAGTTGAAAATGTTTGAAGTGCCAGAAAAACATCTCTTAATTCCAGAAGAATTATGTGCAGAACGGACTCCTGGTGAGACCAAGTTCCTTGAGCTGTATGATGATCTAGGTGAGCTCCCCACCTCAGCAGGGAGGCATCTGTGGTGAGAGTCACAGAAGGCACCTGACTGATAAAGGGAATACCCTGTCGAAGATTGTTTTCCTCCAGCCACCACCAGAGGGCCTGGACTAGGGTTTGAGAAACTGGAACCAGTTTGGAGATAGGATCCTTTTTCTGAGACCAGTAAGATCTGAGATGAAACTGTATATCTCTCATCTGAAACCTTGCTCCCTGAACTACTGCTGTGGAAGCTGCTATGTGGCCCAACAGTTGTAGAAAGTGTCTGGCTGGATGAGACACTAGAGGATGAAAAGAGGAGGCCAGTGTGACCAGTGACTGAACCCTTGAGAGAGGGAGAAAAGTCCTTGCCTGAATAGTATATATTTCCACCCCATGAAGGTGAGAATCTGGGCTGGTTCTAGAACAGACTTATCTAGATTTAGAATGAAACCCAGGGATTCTAGAAATCTTTGAGTGACCTCCAAAGCTGACTTGACTTGGTCTGAAGGACTGGCCCACTAGAAGCCAGTCATCCAGATATGGGAACAGAAGGATGCCCTGCCTCCTAAGGCATGCCACCACTACTGCAAGATACTTGGTGAACACCCTTGGAGCAGATGTTAGGCTGAAGGGCATAGCCCTGAATTGATAATGGCCTGAGGGCAACTCAAACCTGAGGTACTTTCTGTGGGAATGTCTGATAGGTATGTGGAAGTAGGCATCCTTGAGATCCAGGGAGGCTAACCAGTCTTCTGGTCTCAGAGACGGAAGAATTACTCCTAGAGTCACCATTTTGAATTTCGGTTTTGTCAAATGTCTGTTCAGGTACCTTAAATCTATGATGTGTCACCACTCCTGTCTTTTTTGGGGTAAGGAAGTATCTGGAATACAGTCCTTTTCCCCTGTGACAAAGAGGTACCTTCTCTACTGCTTGTAAAAGTAGGAGAAAGGAGACTTCTGCCTCTAAGGCCTTAAGGGAGAGAGAGTACTGAAGGACCTTGCTTGCATTCTTGGGAACCTTTTGAAACTGAGAGCAAGTCCCTGGCTCATTACTTCCAGGATCCATTTGTCTGAAGTAACAGATGCCCAGACCTGGGAGTAGTGAGCCAGCCTGCCCCCTACTGGGATTGGGGAGGAGACCCTGACTGACACCTCAGGGTGTCTGCTTGGCAGGGGGCTTAGACTGAGTAGCTGATGGGGTCCTAGTTACCCCATGTCTACCTCTTCCCCTAAAGAACCCCCTCTGCTGAAAAGAAGAGGAGGAGGCCTGAGCTTGGTAAAAAGGCATGTGAAAAGGCCTGCCCCTGCCCCTAAACTGCTGCCTCTGAGGAGTGGTCTGTTTTTCTTTGGCTGCAGCACTCCTATAGGTGGTCCTGTACTTGCCCATCTTTTTCATGTAATTCTCTGTTTGATCCCCAAAAAGAAAATTACCTGCTACAGAAAAATCCATGGCCTTAGTCTGGGTATCCTGTGAGAGGTTGGCATACCTAAGACAAGCAAATCTCCTCATGGAGATAGATGAAGCCATGGCCCTGGAATGAACATCATTAGAATCTACAGCAGCATAGAACTGCACTTTAGATACCGCTATACCATTTGCAGCCACCTGCTCCAGCTACTTGGCTAGCTGGGGGGAGCATTCCTAGCCAGTTCCAGAACCATATCCCACATAGATTTCTGGTACCTAGCTGTATATGCCATGTAGTTAGATTGTCTGAGCCCCAAAGAGGATGCCAAGTACTGTTTTTTTGCCATGGCATCCACTTTCCTGGAATCCTTGTCTGGGGGGTGAGATGCCAGGGGAATGTTAACCTTGTCACAGACTGCAGCTTGTACTACCCCAACATGGCTACAGTGATTAGTAAGGAATTCCATCCCAGGACCTGGCAAAGTATACCTTTTGTCCATTCTTTTTTCCACAGGAGGTATGGATGTAGGAAACTGTAATATTTTTTGTGTCTGCTTCCTCAAGGATTTATGTAAGGGAACAGACACCCTTTTTGACTCTGGTACATCCATCATCTCTAAGTAGTCAGGTTCTTCCTGATCCTGTTCAGCCTCTTCCAAAGGAAGCTGAAGAGTCTCAGCCACTTTCTTGTGAAACAGGAAATGGGAAGGGGACTCAGAAAGCCTGGGAGGAAAAACCTGAGAAGGCCTGTCTGGTGAGATGTAAGGCTCTACCAGCCCGTCTAGACCCTCATCCTCTTCCTCTTAATCTTCCTCCTCCTCCTCCCAATCGCCCTCATAGTAAGCTTCAGGTTCTATATCTGAAGCAGACATTTCCGACCGAACCGACCTGCCTTGAACTGAAGCCGGTTTGGTTGGAACTGGGCAAAGCGACTGGACTATAGAAATTCCCATTTGCTATCTCTTCAGCGGTCAGACCGTGGGAAGTCGGATCCAAACTGGCTGATTTTCTTTTTCTTTTACTTGGAACTGATTCCACAGAATCAGCTTTCCATTTGCCCAAAGAGGTATTTCCCAGGTCAGTAGGCACCTCTTCAGGTTTGGCCACAACCAAACCGGGCTGGCCATCTGGGTCAGCGGACTTCTTGGCCTCCCTCTCCCTTAGCCTACTCAAACATTTTTCCAGAGTGGCTTTGGGAATGTTCTTGCATATCTGGCAGTCTTCTTTGAGGTGGTCAAACCCCAGACAGTACATACATACGAGGTGAGGGTCAGCCTTAGCAAATGCCTCCTTACATTCGGTACAGTGCTGAAACCCAGTGGGTCCGGTTTTCTTTTTGGGTTTTTCAGACATGCCTTCCAACATAAAGTCACCCCAAACAGCAGTTAAGCCAGGCAACTGCAAACTTATCGGTTCCAACCATGTCACGGGTCAGTTAAAAAAAATCCTAAAGCCAGATTTTTTTTTTTTAGGAACTGATAAGTACTGGAAAAAACACACAGTCAAACAATAGAATACACAAACAGAATAGGTTTCAGGTTCCAAACCGGACTGACCGGCAAAGAACAGAAAATAAAACAATTTCTTAAGAAACAACCACTACCTACAACTACCACTTACTGGTACTGAGACAGAGGCAAGAATACCTATTTTCTGATGAAATAGATTGAAAGAACCAACCAATTCCAACTATTACCGAACCGAAGTGCAGGAGGGATCTCCAGAGCGACTTCACAGTTAGGCGGAGTAAGAAATCTGACGGTTACACTTCAGAGTACCACAGACAAAGGTTTGAAAACTGAACTCGAGCTCAATGTTCTATGCCTTTGGCTAGAGTTGACCCGTTACTCTCCAGAGCAGTTCAAGGGCAGGGACTAACTGCATATAGTCAAAATACAGCAAGACTTAATGTTATTTGAACCCTTACATCTGCTTCCCTTTCCATAAGGACTGTAGGATTGCAGGCCTTTTCTTTCTCAGTGTTCCTGTAGGTGGTTTTGTACTCATCCACCCTTTTTCATAAATGTTTGTTTTGTCACCAAATAGTGTGTTTCCCCTGAAGGAGATTTCCATGGTTTTGATTTGCATGTCCTGGGATGGGATGGTAGCCCCAAGCCAGACAAACCTTCTTAAAAATACTGCATGGGCCAGAATCCTTGAAGCAGTGTCATTAATGTTCACTGCCATTTTGAACTAGTGCTTTGAGGCATACATTGCTGATCTAACTACAGTATGTCAGCCATGTACTGTGCCAAGTCAATCCTTGCTTTCTCACTCAGTGCCAGTATACAGTTCCAGAGTGCATTCAGTCACTGAGCCATGTATGCCAGGTAAACTACTTCCCTAAGGAGCAAGGAAGCTGATGTCTACATTTTTCTGACTACGTTATCCAGTTTTCTGGAATCCTTCACAAGAGGCTGAGTACAGAAGGGCACTTTGGCCTTCTTGCACGCAGCAGTCGGAATCACTCCCTCATGATCAAAGTGGGAATAAAGGTACTGGCCCCATGTCTACCCATCTGATACTTTTTTTCTATTTTCTTGTCAATGCCAGCAGTTGCATTGGGTGCTGACGTGATCTTGTCAGCGGCTTTCTTGAGGCATTTGGGGATGGGAAGCTGCAAATGCCTTGGAGCTAGTCATATCATATCCATTCACTCAGCTTCTTCTTCATCCTCCTCAGCTTCATGGGAGTGGATGTTGAGAGTGTTCCTTTTTTAGAGGGAGTGACAGGGGTATGTTTCTAGTTTTGTTTTGTTTTTAGCAGACACCATTTCCAGTGGCTCCTCTGAGGCTCATTTGCTTTTACTTTACTCAGGATTTCCGCTTCCAGACACACTGGCTTCTGAGCCATCTTCTGCAACTTTATATTTCTTGTTTGCCCCCTTTGACAGGGGTTCTTGCTTACTCGGAGGGGTAGAACCCTTATCAGAGCATTTTGGAGGCATGGAGGTAGAATCAAAAGCCATAAAATCTCTTATTATCCTTTTAGTGCTTTGGGGCAAAATGTTTTACAGAGATCACAAGTTTTAAAATCATAGTCAGGACCCATGCACCTTACACAAAGCTCATGCAGTCTGCCCTTGTCATGGAATAAAAGCAATCTGTACAATTTTTAAAACCTGTAGGTCCTTTTCTCTTTTTCTTTTTTTCTTAGGGTTTGTCAGTCACGCCAAACACTGAATACCCTAAGAAAATGATTACTGATTTCCAAATTTGAAAAAAAAATCAATCAAGTGTATTTTATAGCAGAAAGAGTGCGAGCAAACATGCCCGTTTTCACAATCATCCAGGTTATAGAGTATCACAACATATACAGCATAGAGGGAATCTTCCTCTTTTGCTGAAAATATTTGTTGCTTCCCACCCACCCAAGAACTGGGAGAGCTTGGTGTCCAGTTTCAGAAGAAGAAGAAGAAGGACTGCCACAGGTAGATGGCAGGGAAAAAGGGGAGGATAAAAAAGGAGGGGGGAAGGGGGAGCAAAAAGAGAATTTGAGGATAAAAAGAAACAACAGAAAAGAGAGAAGCCGTCTCAGTTTTCACTCTTACCTACAAGAGAAGAAGGCAAGAAGTCATCCAGGTTTATACCTGGATGGTGAGAAGAAGAGAAAAAAAGAGGGTGCATTGATATGTAATAATGATAAAAATGTAAATTAAAGAAGAAACAAATGGATTGTAAAAAGATGAAAATAGTGAATGGTGATGGAATTTGTAAATAACATTTGTTGGAAATAGAATAAATTGATTGCCAAGCTGAGCACCACAACATATAAGTTGCCTGTCCTTCTTGGGAGGAAAGAGTCCAGGACAAAGATTACAGTTAAAAAAAAAAAAGGATTTATTGAGTTCAAATTGTGCCAAAGCTGTGTAATCTACATCTGCCCTAGTCTTGAAATGTCAAGTAGGCTGATCAAGTCATCGTGTTTTAATGGCTTTTAGTACAATTTGTATTTAATAATGCAATTTTCACACCTTTGATTCTTTTTTTGGTGAGTGCAGAGTCGTTCCAGGTTGCTGAATTGTTTTTCTGTCTGAGAATTTTGCTTAAATTCATTTTGCAAGCATTACTTTTTCTGCTTCAATGATTTCAAGTCTAGGTGGATCACAAGTCAGAAAAATTGTACCACACACTATGCCGTGAAGACATACACATTTGAGTGTTTGAGAAAACTTTGCACATCACGATGGACAGGGACAGCATGGAGGCATTGCAGAAGAGGGTAACCTAGATGATCCCAGGGACAGCAGGAAAGGATTTATAAGAAGGGTTGAAGGACCTAAACATGTACATGTTTGAGGCAAGAAGAGAGAGAGGGGACATGATTAACACATATAAATGCCACCATGGTGTAAACAAGGTGAAAGGCAAAGAACAGCCAAGACTGAATGGGGAAGACAGCACAAGGGACATTTCATGAAATGGGGTGGGGGGTTATTAAGCGTGATACCAAAGGGGAATTAAGAATGATACCACAGAGCATTTATTTAAGGAAATGGTGGTGGAGGAGTGGAATAAGCCACTCAAAAGAGGTAGTCTTTGTGAAAACTGTGGGGGACTCAAACATGGGTGAGACAGATGAATGGGCTTCGTAAAGATGTGTCAAAAAGAAAGGGGAAAGGAGAGGAGTGAAGAACTATGAAGGCTCTCACATGCCTCATTAAGTAGGTAGATCTGGACATATATGATGGACCATGGAGTCTTTTTCTGTCACCAACTTCTATGTTTCTATATCAGTGGGTGTCTTAAGTCTAACAGGGTGCTTTGTTTTTAAATTTTATTAGCTTACTGGCTTGCAGTATCTTCAGTACTTAGATTTTATTATACTTTGATTTTATTACTAAATACATTTTCATTAAAACTGAATCTTTCTCCCATTGGTTTTCATCTATTCACAGTATATATATATATATATATATATATATATATATATATAAAATTTTAATGAAGGTTTTGTTTTTTTCTGTCTGTGAATTTTTGTGTTCATAACAGGTGCTGGATTGACAGCACTGGAACCTGAAGTCCTCTGCTTATCTTCATGACAGGTACAAGCACAGGCAATCACAGTGCAAGCTTTCTCACACTGTCCCACCAATGTACCTCCACCCTGCCATGGAGAAACAACCACATAGGTGAGAGGGTAGTTCAGACTCTATGCCCATTCAATCCTTGGGCTCTCATGTAAGACTGCCAATAAGGGTGCCATTAATGCCAACTCTGTTGGTGGTTTTGTGATGTGGACACCTGCCCACTGGAAAATGAACTGTGACAACCATAACTCTTTTTCACATAGGCCACTGAGCAGCCCCAAGGGGATAATGGCTTCCAGACACTAGTGACTTGTCCTAGATCTGAATTAGTGACCTAGAGGCGAAAGGCTCTATAACCCACTACTAATCCACTGAGCCATCTAGTTCTCTCATTTTTCATTCCTGTGTCTGTGATGCTACAACTGGTTGCTATAGAAATAATTCTTATGTCACAAGAAGAGGATTATGACTTCTTGGGAGGGAAAGCAGGAGAGACAGATGAAGCATAATGGGGCAAATAGCTTGTTTTCATGCAAATGTCTTCAGTAATAAATATTCTGAAATTTAACTTGTTTGAATGCTATGAGATTGCAGTCCTGCCCAAGCTAACATATCTGGAAATGAGTTTGGTCTTAGACCACCATCTCAACATATAGAGACAAAGGGCTGCTAGAAACTATCCTAACAATGGTTGATAAAGGCAATGTGTTGCTCATCAGAGACTTACATCTGCCTGATATAGGCTGGTCCTCCTTCAGGGCTTCATTGGACAGGAGCAGAGAATTCTTCATAGCTCTAAAAGGGGCAGGACTAAAACAGTTGGTGGAGTCACCCACCAGAGAAAATGCAGTCCAGGTCCTAGTACTATCAAACAGTTTCAAGATCACAGACATTAAGGAAGGAATCAATCTGGGGTCAAGCGACCATAGGTCAGTCTTGCTCACAGTCAAAAGGGCAGAAGAAACAAGTCACATAAAACTGAAGATCCTTGACTTCAAGAAGGTTGACTGTCAAAATGAAAATGTGCATTAAAAACCATCTCAAAGACGTTGCAGGGGTGATGTGGAGGAAAGCCGGAAGGCCATAAAGGATGTAATAACTCTGGCCACAGCAGAATGCACCAAACAGATCAGGAAAACTAAGAGGAGGAGAAAACCCATTTGGTTTTCTAAGGAGGTTGCTTTCAGTGTAAAGGAGAAAAAAAAGAATTCAAAACTACAAACAAAGAGGGAGAGCAATGTGGAGGAATACAAGGCAAGGCTCAAGGAAGCAGGGAAGGCAATTAGGATAGCCAAAGCATGAACAGAAGAAAGAACTGCTGAAGGGATTAAAAGGGGACAAGATCTTTTACAGATACATATGGGAGAAAAGCAAAAGCAAAGGGGGTATCATTCGGTTGAGAACCAGAGAGGGGCAGAACGTGGAGGCTGACAAAGAAAAGGCTGAGGTTCTGAGCAAATACTTCTGCCTAGTCTTCACACAAGAGGAACAGGGTAGTGGTCCAGTACTAGGAAATAAAGGACACCACACCACTGAAGCTGACACAACTCCCTTCACAAAAGAAAGGGTCCTGAAAGAACTGAAAAAATTGAAAACCAACAAGGCAATATGACCTGACAGTATCCACCCAAGAATACTAAAGGAACTTGCAGAGGAACTTGCCTCCCCATTAGCAGTCCTCTTCAACAAGTCCCTGGAGAGTGGCAGAGTCCCAGACAACTGGAAAAAAGGCACAGTGGTACTCCTACACAAAAGTGGGAGCAGGGAAGACACTGATAACTACCGTCCAGTCAGCCTCACCTTAGAGGTGGGGAAAATCATGGAAACATTACTAAAGGAAAGAATAGTGCAATATATGGAAACAAATGGAAACCTGGACCCAAAGCAGCATGGCGTCTCAGCAGGGAGGTCATGCCAGACAAACATGATTGATTTCTTTGATCGGGTGATCAGAACGTCGGACCAGGGTGGAGCAATAGACATAGTGTATCTGGACTTCAGTAAGGTGTTCGACTCTGTTCCACACAGGAGATTAATAAACAAATTGCAACACAATGGAGTAAAATAGTCAGCTGGGTTCAGAACTGGCTCCAGGGGAGAACCCAGAGGGTCATGGTAAATAGCACTATGTCAGAGAAAAGTGGAGTAACCAGCAGAGTCCCCCAAGGGATCAGTATTGGGGCCAATTCTATTTAACATATTCATCAGTGACATTGTTAATGGATTTGGAGGGAAAGGTATGCCTGTTCGCAGATTAAAACAAGGTCTGCAACAGAGTAGACATGCAAGAGGGGGACACAAGAATGGACTCCGATCTAAAAAAGTTGGAGGAATGGTCAAAACAATGGCAGTTGAAATTCAGTGCCAAGAAGGGTAAAGTTATACACCTGGGGAGAAGGAACCCAGGCAGGAAATATACCCTAGGAGGGGAACAACTGACAGAAACTAAGGTTGAGCGGGATCTTGGAGTACTCATATCTGATGATTTAAAGACAACCATTCAATGCGAAAAGGCAGCAAGGAAAGCTAAAGGCATCCTTAGGTGCATAGATAGGGGATATTACAAGTAGAAAAAGCAAGGTGATAATCCCACTGTAAAGGTCCTTAGGAAGCCGCACCTAGAGTATTGCATCCAGTTCTGGAGATCACACCTCAAGAAAGACAGATCATTTGGAGACCATTCAGAGGAGAGTTATGAAAATGATTCACAGACTTCATCAAGAACCCTACAAGTCAAGACTCTACCATCTCAAGATGTACTCACTGGAAAGGAGGACGGACTGGGAGATATGATTGAGACATTCAAATACCTCAAAGGAATTACCTCTGTACAAACTCAGGACCTTTTCAGAGAAAGCTCATCTACACAAACAAGGGGGCACAGGGAGGTAAATTCAAAACCAGCATCAAGAAGTTTTTCTTCAGCTGGCCTGGTGGCGCTGAGAGTTGAGGTGCTGGATGCCACATCTCGAGCTACGCCAGCAACCCAAGTTCAGGAGCGAGCCCGGGTGCTGGGAGTCAGCAGAGGAGGGAGATGGATTGAGCATCCATAGGACAGCTCTCCTCTTCCTGGGGAGGGATCCAGGGGTCTTCTCTGTGCAGTAGTGACCCCTGGTGGAGACTGGGAGTACTACTTGTGTGGGAACAAGTATCAGGGACACGCAGCGGGCGTCTATGATGCAGCCGTATGCTGATGCCAATGCACGACTGTGCCCGGGGGAAAACTAAAGAAAAGGCCTTCTAGACCACCGGTGAGATGACGGTGGCCCCAGGGGAACACCCACATCCCAATCGTCAGCCCAGATGTGCCCAGATCTCTCTCCATGGCTGACCCATCAGCTGCAGGTAAGGCACCTCACACTTAGGAGTTGACCACCAAGGGGAGGGCAGAACCAGCCCCAGAGGTGATACCAGGGGTCAAGCCTACCTGGGATCATTTGGGGGAGGAGATCCTGGGAGATGCAGGGGTTCAGGCTGGAAGTTATGGCTGTATCCGAGTGGGCACTTCTGAAGGATGCCCGGTGTCTAGGAGTATAAATAGAATAAAAACTAAAAAGAAGTTTCTCTTCACCAAAAGGGTGGTGGGGTCTTGGAACAGTCTGCCCCAGACATCGTGGCAGCAAAGACAGTGAGAGTGTTCAAGTTAGTATGAGATAGCCACTGTGGAAACTTACGAAGGAAAAAAGATTGGGGTGGGGAAGCCCACACAGCCAGACTAGAGGGATCACACGGTCCCCTTCTGCTGGCACTTTCTTATGTTATTATGTTCTTATGTTCTAGTACGTTTTCCTGTCCCATACCTTTTAATGTACAATATAACTGTTTTGCTGGAAAATGAAAAATGAGTTTAAGTTAAAGTAGCTACAGTAGTCAACACAGATCAGCCTTTAGCCCTTTACAATACATTTTATTCAACACATGTTCTGATTTTACTTAGCCATCTTTTTATTGAACTTCAGCATCATGAGTGCTTTTTAAAGGTACATAAGCAAGGTTGTTACCTTCATTATAGATAAGGCTCTGCCCTTCAACTTTGCAATATCAGTCTCCATCAATGCCCAACCCTATGCTGCAAATGGGAGTAGGTTTGGGTTCAGCTGATGTAATAAACTGCATGGAGGTATACTGTAAGTGTTACTATATCAACAAGTTAGGACCATGCCATATTTTTTCCATGCACTGAAAACATTATTTTTAAAAGCCATTTGGAGTCAAAATTCAGTAACAAGATGACTGAGTAAAATCATAACTTCCAGAGAACCAAATAGATTAAAAAGTTTAAAGATAAGAGTGAGGCAGTGCCACTTTATATTTGATTAACAGAAATATTCTAAGTATTGCTCATACTTTTTTGCATTTCATATTTTATTTTGCATCACCTGGTAAAAACAACTACTGATTAAAGACTTTTCAGAAGCTTGTTTTCAGTTTGTACACTACCGTTTTGTAACTATTTCTCAATCATTTTGTAGCACTTTTCTCTTCGAATAGACAGCAAAAAAACTGTTCTTTAGATCAGCAAGTTAACTAACACGTGTCACTTTTCTTCAAATGATAGGTTGCATGGTTAAATAATCCAGATGATATTTATCACCGTCTGCCAGTAATTATCATTCAACTATATTCAATAGACCATACATGATAATTACATAGTAAAGAAGATGATAGATGCCCCTAATGATCTTAATTTTGAAATTTAAATGAAATGGTAATAACTACCAAGAAACTTTTTAGCTTGTTTCATAGTCAATGCTTTTTCAGATAAATGTTCTCTGATATAATAATATGTCATTTAGTTACTGCCCATTCCATAGCAACTGATCTTTAAGGAGAATGCATGATGGTGAATTATGTCAGAGGGCACTTCAAGGGTTGATTTATGTAGTATAATTGGAACTTTTAGAAGAAGCCTTCTGCAGTAATTTTTAGTAATGAAGCATTTCTAAACTGAACTATAAATTAAATAATTAGGATTATAACCACTGATGAAAAGCACTACCTAACAGCATCTTGCTGCACAGAGCTAAAATATTTCTAGCCATTCTGAAACAGTCACTGTTCAGCCTTTCTTCTTTAAATACGTATTCCAAATATCATGTCTAACTTCTGATTATTAACTACTGGCATCTGAAATATAAAGAAGTAAAGTACCAAGAAATACTAGTAAGGGGTTTAATATTCCCAAAACATTTTTGAAGGCTGTAGTAAAGCAAGCCAGCAACTGGGCATTTATGAATTCTAGTTCCAGGGTTCTTGTGACAAATGGATGCTACTTTAACCACCAATATACTAAGTCATGAATAAACTTCTTATTCTTGATTTTTTTTTTATTCTACAGTAACCGGGTTAGGCCCACTAAGCACAGTGCTGGTCTTCAGGAACTACTCAGGAGCACTAGGGAGGTTAAGTCACTCAGGGTCCTACAGTATGCAAGGGGAGGTACTGGGATTCAAACCCAAGTTTGCCAGGATGTACCAAGCTTATTCACAGTTCATTACTCTAATTTCTAGGCCATACTGCCAGAAATAATTCCATCTGGCAAGTGATTTATCATACTTATGTTTTTAGGGCCCTATATTCAGAGCCAACTGGATGCACGCACATAAGAGTGCTCCACGCAAATAAGTTGGGCTGGCCAGCTCTAGTGCGCTATTCAAACAGAATGCATGATCAGAATAGACCATGCAGTCTGTTTGAATATTAGACCCTGGATGTGCAGTGCTTAGCAAGCACCCCCCCACCCCAATGTATGACTGACATATACTGATGCAGGCATACTTTGTACAGTGCCGCAACTTACTTGTTCCTGGCTGGATTTTATGTACCCATTATGTTTAATACTCTCATTATCTGTTTGCTGAACTCTCACTGTATTATCTGTAAATTGTTCTCAGTCTTTTTGCCTTGTTGTTCAATGTATTTGATGTGGAACCTCTCAATGAGAATCCACTCACAGGTGTATCCAAGACTTCAATAAAATAAAATAAAATGTATGGCTTGGTGCACCCAGGGTGCAGGGCTGAAGACCACTAATAGGGGAATGTGTGGCTCATATGTGAATATGCTGTGTCTCTCATGGGCGATATCCAGCCCACACATGCAGATGAGCTCATTGGGCATGCACAGTGCAATGGGAACATTTGCATGCCCATTATAGGCTCATCTGCATGGCTGTACTGCTGTGATGTGTGCCAGGCCAGCCTTCCCCTGCCCTGATCACTGTTAGACATAAAACATTCCATCATCCGTCTTTCCATAGTGTAGTGCCCCTCTCCCCAGTTCCAATCACTGTTAAAATAAAACATTCCATGATCCCCTTTTCCATAGTATAGTAGCCCTCCTGCCCAGCACTGTTCACTGTTAAAATAAAATAATCCATGCTCCCCTTTTCTATAATGTAGTGGGCCCCGACTCCCAGCCCTGATCACTGTTAAAATACAACATTCCATGGTCCCCTTTTCCATAATATAGGGCTCCCCAGCCCCAATCACTGTTAAAATAAAATAATCCATGATCCCCTTTTCCATAGTGTAGTGGCCCCCCTCCCCAGCCCCAACTGATGTAATAATGAAACAGACATTCTCCCATTCCCATTGCCCTGGTAGTCTAGTGGTTTCCCTCTCCCCGAGCCCCAATCCATTTACAAACAACAGCAACCCCAACCCTGGTAGTCACAATTTAACCAGTAAGCTCCCAGAGGGTGCATATACTCCCCCCTAAACACAAAATGTTCATCTCCTGGTAAACTCCAACCAGGCCACACCACTGACCCCCCCCCCAGAGGAGAGATATGGCCATTCTCCCTCCCACCAAGGGTCAGGGCACTAGATGGTTGCACTACTGAGACGGTGGAAATTCATATACTGTAAAAAATGACCTTATTTAACATCTTACTGGGGTTAATGGTGACCCACCTGATGGTTCCCACGATCGGACTGCCAGGTGCAACAGCAGGGGCATCCCTCCCCCCTCTGTCATTATAACCTTCCTACATTAAACTCAGTTCCTAAAGTTAATAAGAAGAGTGCTGCTGCCAGGAATGGGTAACTAATACAAAATTCCCCTATTAACATGCATAACCAGAACATCTGCAATAAAACGTAAACTAGATCTTTAAACTACACACAAGGCAATAACCTATAACACTAACATTGAACAGCATTAAACATTTTACTAAGTCAAAAGCAGTCATCCAGCCAATCACATTCAGACTTCTATTTCCACACTGACTCACAACCAACAGGCAACCTCAACAACAATCATGTATACCCTTACATACAAGAAACTGAAAGGGTTTGGAGGGGCATATTTACTCCAGCCACATCTTAACAAACATTACTAATTACTGGGCAATAAACATGGCTTCCTCCACATTAATTTGAGTCAGAAAAGAGTCATTCATTTATATTACTGGAAAGTCAACCCCTAAAACATTTTAAAACATAACAACAGTAACTATAAGGGGTTTATCTCACCCAGCCTCCAGCACTGGGGATCCAAAGTTGGTCAGTCCTGCTCTTCCCAGATGCACAAGCCAATGCCGGGCGGGGTCAGTTTCCTTTGAACCATCTCCAACTCTTTATGTCTCTTTTCATCCCCAGGACAAAACAACACTATTTTGGAGCATTTCTGGCAAAATACAACTTGAGGTCCTGCCTAGTACACTCCTCCCCAAAGGCATCCTCACAAATGATGTAGTATGTTGTTTTCTGTCCCTCAGCATCCTGGACCATCGTGAAGGTCTGAAACAGAGTCACTCCAATCCATACCACTGAAAGAGCTGTGTGGCTCTCTTAATGGCCTCTTGCTGGTGTTCACCTAAATCCATAGCACTACCATGGCTCTTCAATTTGACTTTATCCAGGGCACCCTGGAACACCCAGTCCTCTCTCTTCTCCTCAATAAAATCCCAGATTCGCTCACACACAAGAGTAATTTTCTCCAGGCTATTACTTCTTGATCCTCCTGTGAACCCATCACTCAGCATGTGACCAATTTGAGATGCTTCATACACAGGTTCAAGGAGCAGCACCAGACAGCAAACAACTCCCCAAAATGTACATTAAGTAGCAGGGCTCAGTGGGACACAAAGTGTCCATATCCTGTTTTTTTCTGAACACAGGCCTACCGCAACTGGGGCGTCTTGTTGAGGAATCTTCGACTGGGGAAACTGAAGGGCTCAGGAATGTCCTGCTCCCATAAACGGTCATCAAAAGTATAGGACTTAGGCAGAACACCCAGTGGAGGGGGTACAGTGTCCACTCACTCCTGGTACTCATGTGCACTAGAGTCTCCCTCTGATATAATCTCTCCTGGACCTGACTGACCATGGTCTGAAGGTCTGCAGGTAGGTGAAGAAGCACATCATCCAAAGTGCCCAACAGGGCATGGGAGAAGTGGGCCATGAGAAGGGCCGAACTCGCCTGGTGAAGGCCAAGTGAAGAGGCAGCGTAGACTTTCTTAGCTGCATGGTCCAGCTTCTTGGACTGTCTATCAGATGGCTTGTTGATGTCTCCTGTGTTGCCTGAGTGCCTGAACACAGAATCAGCTACCAGGCCCTCAGCTGATGAGTGTTCTGTGAATCCCGACAGGGAACCAGTAGGGACCATGTATTTGCGGGCAGACGGTACCAAGCAGGAAGCGGGGCACTGCTGAAGCTCCAAGGCAGGGCCAAAAATGGCCTCTGCCTCTTGGAAGGCCTCTCCAGGGGTATCTCCCCAGTCAAGGATCTCAATTAACAGTAGTGAGCCCATTTCTGGACAGGCTTCATTTTCACACTCATGGACTCTGAGATCAGACAGAGAAGGCCTATGAAGGAAGTAGGGCCTTCGTCCATTGAGAAAGCCCAGTCCCACTCCATGCTAACCAGATGGGAGTGCAAGGAGGAACTCTCCAACTCTGAGGAGTCGTGATAAAGGAGTCAACCACCAGAATCCCCACTGCCCCTTTGAGGATGGTCAGGAGTGACAGTGACCAACAGCCAATGGAGAAGCCCTGAGGCCAGCCGAGACACCTTGGTCAGAGCGCCAGATTTTGGCTGTTTAGGTGGCAGCTCCATCGGAATCATTGGAGACGCCGTGGTCGGCCAAGCCAGGACAGTCTTGATCAGAGCTGAGGCAGAGAATGCATCGGCTGTTGGGGCAAAAGCCAGGTGATGGCCAGTGTAGGAGCTGGGACCAGATTCATACCGGAGAACACTAGCTATTGCCAATGCCACGAGATCCTCATAGTGTCGATGCAACTTGTACTGAAGCCTCTACTCACCCGAGGATGAATACTGGCAGTGCCGCTTCCCAGGGTGTTGAGAGTGGAAGCACCGATGATGGTAGGAATCGCTCGACCCCCGGGAGTAGGACCAAGACCTTGACCGCAACCACCGGGGGAACTGGCGGTGGGTCTTGGAGGGAACCGTGAAAGCTGAGGCACCTTCAGGTCTTGCCTGATGACTAGAGGTGGCAGGTCAATGGACTGATCCATCCCTCCAACGATCTGAGCCAGGACCATAGTCCTGGAAAGAGAAATGTTGGCCTCCTCAGTCAACAACTGGTCAACCGGCTTGAGAAAAATCTTGGCCGGAAGATCAACCAGTGTCTCGGCCAACTAGCCTAATGGGATTACCATGGAGGCCTGGGCTGAAGATTCGACCAAAGTCAGATCTAGAGAAGTGCAGGGATCCAAAGCCCTCAACTGAGAGCATTCCCAATACCACAATTGCTGGCAAGACCTCTTTTTGATCTCTTTTTTCGTGTTTGTGCCCTGAAGATGGGCTTTGACCGAGAGTCGGTAAAGACTGGCACAGTTCCTAAATTGACCCCATAAAAGAGGAACCCCGAGAAAGGGGAAAGAGGGCTGAAGCCGAGGATGTGTGCACTGCAGCCTGGGCCGCTGCCTCCGCCTCCTCAAATGAGGCTAGCTGTTCGTTGGGCCCCACAACTGTGAAGACCACCTGACAGACATCTTTGGATTTGACCGGAGGGTCCCATTCATTCAGCCAGACATAGCAGTCCTCTAGAATGGTGGGTAGGAAGGTATAACAAATGTTGCAGGCCTGAGTATCATGTTCGTGGCCCATGTAGTAGATGCATGTGGTATGCGGATCCGTTCAGGACATCATCTACCCACAAAGGCACTGATGGAACCACAGAGTCGACTTGTGGTTACCCATCACAGTTGCGGTCAAACATTGAGCCTGAAGACAAAGTTTTGAAGGTTTTGGAAGTAAATCCATAGATTTGTAGCAAAAGGGCCTACTCAGCATGACAGTGATAAGAAGGGAACCTGCTTCTTCCAGCAGAAAAGAAGATCTGGCAACATGGGGCAGAACCGAGGCAGTTACCACTCGGGTGGGTGGGAGAAGCCAGCTTGAAGACGTCTTAAAGGGAAAGGCACTGTCAGGAAGTGTGGATAAAACATCACATCCATGTCCCTAAAACAATCATTTTTTTCTTCCATTTGGCCACCAGCTGAAAACTGAAGCTGTCAGAGAAAAGGTAGAGAGTGAGCTTTTGTAACCGAAGAGGTAAGTTGTAAATTTTTTCTTAAAATTTAACAATCAGAGGAACGGAGCTGTGCTGAGAAGCAGGCTGCTTGCTCTAGAGCAGCACGTGACTCCCTCTCTGTGTCTGCTTTTGCAACCCTGACTGCCCTCTTGGCCTCTTTAGTTTTCTCTGTGCACCAGCCCTATTCTTCATCCCACTGCTTTTCTTCGTACCTTAAAATCGCCCTCCTTTTAGCCCTCACTGCCTCTCTGACCTTTTTAGAGAATCAGATTGGTCTCTCATACTTGTGTCTCTTGATAACTATTCTCGTGCATGTTTTTGTTGGCTTGAGAATAGCCCTTTTTACAATCATTGTTCTTCCACTTCCTTAATGCCGTCTACCCCATCTAACCTGTCCAGCATAATTTCTTTCATATGGTTTAAATCGCCCTTCTGAAGTCAAGCATGACAGCCTTAGACAATGTTTTACAGGTGCCCAGGGCCACCTCTAACCATATGGTATTGTGGTTGCTGGACCCAAGTGGCTCCCCAACCTGTACTCCACCTGCTCTATCTGAGCTGGTGAGTACTACATCTAGAAAGGCTGACTGTCTAGTGGGATCCCTGACCTGTTATACCAACATGCAGTCCTACAAGACATTAAGAAGAGAAGGGCTTCCAGTGCTGCTGACCACTGGGATGTCTTAGTTGAAGTCTGACAGGTCAAGATCTCTCACAACAACCTCCCATTTGATGACGCCATCCCAATTTTAGAACCTAGTTCATTAGCTTTCTTTTCTCCCTGCCCTGGTGGCCTGTAAATATGTGAGTCTTCCTAACTGACAACTCTGTGATCTAAACTCGCAATGATTCTATCTCCCCTTCCCCAACCCCAAATGTAGCAACCTCTACTGCCTCCATCCCTTCTCTGAGCTAGATGGCAACCCTTCCACCTCTACCCATCCCCCTATCATGCCTACATAAGGTGTAACCTTGGACTGCTATGTCCCAATCATTATCCATACTGGCCAACGTTTATGTAATAGCCACTAGATCCAGTCCAGAGTCTGCCATCAAAGCCTAGAGCTCGCTAATCTTATTACTAAAATGCCTTGCATTGCTTCATACCACCTTCCAATATGCACCCACACTTCTATTGGTTCTCAATTGTCCTCCCCAATAACTCTTCTCTAATAACCTTAATTTTTCTTTCCACTTCATTTCGTGCCTATTGTGTCTACCCTGCCCTGTTCCCTGGACTCATTCCTCCCACCTAGTAATCCCTGAATACCTTACCCCCATCCCTAGGTGAGTTCTGTCTAGGTTCCTTACTGTTCCTCCCTTCACAGTGGAATCCCCTGACCAAGTCTCCCCTGCAGCTAGTTTAACCATTTGCCAAGATGTAGGTGCAGATGTCAAAGTTCTTACAAAACATCTAACTTAAACACCTAAACTTAGACATCTTGCTAGAACTAATCATATTCAGGTTCCAGGAATCCCTCGCTATCCTTACAAACCGCCATCATTCCCCTGGAATGAGCTGCCCTGAAGGCTAGAATTTTATCCTAATTATGGAATCTTAGAATGAAATCCAGAACTATGCTGTGTGATCACTTCACCTCTGCCCACTGTCAGATTTATTTCTCCCCCAAAGGAAGACATCTCCCTGAAGTCATCTTCAGTACTTTGGTGCCATTTATGTTTGCTTTTTTCCCCTAGTGTTGGTTAGTAAAGTATTTTAGTTTTAGTTTGTGATAACTCTGTGTTAGTAAGGGTGAAGTTCTGACTGGTCATATTATTTACCTTTTTCTCTGGTTCCTCATCAGTTCCCAGGAAATGGAGAAAGGCCTTTGTTGTATGGCTCCCGCTTTCAGGGAACTGCATTATTGTCCCTTAGAAAAAAAATATGAAATATATAGAAACTGCTTTGTGGTTCTTATTTTTCTTGTCTTGGTTCCCTGTTTAGGTGGAACTGAGATGCTGTTTGGCCTTTTTTCTTCATTATAAGTAGTTTTCCTACAGTTTCCTTTTTTTAATAAGGAATCAAAGCACAGTTTCTCTCTTCTGATATTGGGGAACTGAAGCACTATTTGGTTGTCAGACACTGGCATGATTGACGGACCCAAAAAGAGGACAGGACCTGCAGGCTTTAAAAATTACAAAATTTGTTTTCAACTCCTGGCTAAAGCAGATTGTCACAATTTGTGCTTGAGGTGCCTGGGTCCAATCACAATTTTACTAACTATGAACTTAGTATCACATTTTGCCCTAAAACAGTAAAGAAAAGGGTGAAAAAAATTTGAAAACCTTATGGCTTCTCAGTCTGCCTCTGTCACCTAAAGGCTCAGAAGAGGGTCCAGCCCCTAAAAATAAGCAGAAGGATAAGGCTGCTAAAGATGGTTCAGAGGTCAGGGTGTCGGAATGGGGGAACCCTGATTCCCGTACAAATAAGACAGCCTCTGAGCAGTCACCAGAGACGATGCTTGCTAAGAAAAACCAAAAAGAAAAACACGTCACTGTTCCTACTCCAGAAGAAGGAAAGGGGACACCCATTGACAAAAATAAGACACCCTAAGTAGAGGAAAGGACTAAGGCATGGCAGTTCCTCCTGGTCTTCCAGACTATGGGGAAGTCTCCCTCCAACACCCCCCCCCCACAGGCTCCAGTACCTATTCCTGTGCCTGTGAAGGAAGAGGAGGCTGAGTTTTTCTATGGTAAGGAGGAAGAGGAGAATAGAGAACCTATACAGACTGATGCTTCTCCTGAACAGGACTTTGGCTCTGCTACTCAGGCACCAGATAATTTTGTCTCATACTATTTCTTTGTTAGGCAAATAGTCAATACCCTCAACCTCTCAATGCAGGAGACTGCTAAGGATGAGGATGAAGTGGAAGTTTTAGACATGTTGGGCTTAACCCCCACTTAGTGGTTGTTTTTGCCCATCCACAAATCCCTGAAAAAGGTCACTTATAAAGTGTTGGCTGCAGCCACTTCAGCTGCTGGCATTGACAAGAAAACAGAAAATAAATACCCAGTGGATGAGCAAGGCACTGAGTACCTGTACTCTCACCCTGATCAAGAAGGAGTGGTTCAGACTGCCACCTGTGACAAGCTAAAGTTCCTCTTTCCACCCAACCTCTGGAAAAAGATTCTAGGAAACTGGATAGTATGGGCAAAAAGGTGTATACCACAGCTTTTCTGCCCCTAGGACATGCAGCATACATGGCTTACATAGCTCAGTACCAAAAGGTCATTTGGATCTCTAGTTTGGCTATGAGCAAAAAGCTACTGGTGACTTGGCACATAATCTGGCAGATACAGCAAAAACTGCCATGAATGCCAGGTATCAGTTTCACATGGCAGTGGATGCCAATTCCACTACTTCTAGAGTCATGCCACGTGCAGTATCCCAGAGGAGGTTTGCATGGCTCAGAACCACAAATGTCTCCCAGGACACCCAAACAAAAGCAATGGATTTACCTTGTGAGAGGAAACTCCCTGTTTGGTGACAGGACAGAGGCTTATATGAAGAAGGTGGATGAATACAAGGCCACCTACAAGAGCAACAGTGAAAAGGAAAAGGCCTCCACTTCCAGCAGGCCTTCTGAAAGGGGGGTAGGGGTAGAAGACACTTTCCCCATGCTTTCCTTACCTGTGACTGCTCCCAACAGAGGGGATTCTTCAGAGCTACAGGAAGAATGGGTCCCAGGCATGCAGACACAGTTCCAGCAGCCAAGGGCCAGGAGAAACAGAACCCCTGACAAGTTTACACAGGTCACCCAACTACTGCCTGTAGGGGGGAAGGCTTATTCATTATTTCCAGCCATGAGAAAGAATTACCATGGACAGGTGGGTCCTGGAAATAGTGAATCAGGGTCTGACTCTGCAGTTCAAAAAAATCCCTAAACTGCAGGCTCACAGAAACCTCACATCTCCTACTCCAGCAAAAAAATTCCTGTTGGAATTAGCGGTAAAGAAACTGATACAAGCAAATGCAATGGAGAAAATACACCCTTATAGTGTGGGAAGGGACTTTACTCAAGATACTTCTTGACCCAAAAGAAAAATGGGGAGTGGTGACTCATTTTAGACCTGAGATACCTGAACAAACACCTAAAAAAGAAAATGTTCAAGATCATATCACGGAGATCAGTAATCCCATCTCTGCAACAAGGAGACAGGTCGGGTTCACTGGATCTGAAAGACGCCTATTTTCATATCCCAGTTAGGTCACTCAGAAAATATTTCAGATTCAGGGCAGGGAGCTGTCGCTACCAGTTTTTTTTTATTTATTTATTTCAGAGATCAGAAATATCTTTGAGTCAAAGACTCCTTTACAAAGGTTCCACGTCACATAGAATATCTACAGATATACAATACAGTGAGGACAGATAATCAATACAGTACTTGTTACAGAGTAGAGCTATGTTAATAACAGGAACAGTTAGGCTAACAATCAAGAATTAGTACAGTTTGAGGCAGTTGAAGGAAAAAAAATGGGCTTAACATCCCTGGGGGGGGGAGATTAAGAGCTATTTGCAGAGGCAGGCCAGAGGCCACTGTCAGAAGTAGACGGAACAGGTGGCACCGATTCATGTACAGACACAGTCACTTGTGGATCGAAGGTGATCCCTGAGGTGCATTTTAAAGTGACCAATTCTATGATCAAAACACAAGGAGGAGGGTAGGTTATTCATGCACAAGGGTGCCCTGTAAAAAAAGGTTCTTTGGAACTGAGGTGTGCGACAGGAGGGGATGGAGAAACAATGGGTGTCAGAGCTAAGGGTGTGCTTAACTTTTGAGTCCTTAGTGATTAAAGGGGTGAGTGCCATGGGGGAGAGGCCAAGGATAATTTTTTTTGCCAAGACACAAGTGTGGAATTTGATTCTGTTGTCAAGGTTAAGCTAATTGGTGTCCTTATATAGAGCACAGGTATGGGTGAGTCTGTCACATCCTAATATAAGATGACAGGCCTTGTTTAGGATGAGTCTAAGACTATCAAGGGCTGAGGAGCTAGCCCCTCCAAAAGTCAGGAGACCATAGTCTAGCAGGGAGAGTACCAAGGAGGAAATAGCAAGCTTAAGGGCCTCCGGGGTAAGGCAATGTTTATAGTGGTGCAAGAGCCCTAGCTGGATATTTAGGGTCTTGGATAATTGTTGTATATGCTCATGATAGGTAAGGCCAGCTTCCAAAGTGATGCCCAGGTATTTAAATGAATGCACAAATTCAAGGGGAGTCTGGGACGCTGATAGTATTTGTGGGAAAAGCCCAATTCTGGAATTCTGCAGATGCGCGAATAGCATACCCTTGGTCTTTTTATAGTTAATAATAAGGCGTTGTGAGGAGAACCAACTTTCAACAGCCTTAAAGAAGGACTGGAGGGAGTGGTGGAGTAGGGAGGGGTCAGGGCTGGAGGAGAATATGACAGCATCATCTGCATATAGTAGTAAGTTGGAGGTGCAGGGTGCGGGAAGGGAGTTTAGGAAGAGGCTGAAAAGGAGGGGACCCAAAATGGACCCTTGTGGGACCCCTGAGAGGACAGGAGATTTAGGTGATAGGGTATTGCCAATTTTAACTTGAAGGGTCTGGTTGGCAAGATAGTCAGCGAACCATCCCACTGCTTCCTGTGAGAGACCCAGGTTGAGCAAAGAGGTTTGGAGTAGTGAATGGTGGATGGTATCAAAGGCCTTGGTGAGATCAGTGAAGATCGCACCTGTGATGTGGCCTTTATCCAGTGCAGTGTGGATGTGAGATGTTAGATCAAGCAGGGCAATAGTCGTGCTGTGACCTTTTCGGAAACCATGTTGTTGTTTGCAGAGTAGGTCATATTTATTGAGGTGGTCAGTGAGCTGATCTGACACTATCCACTCTAAGGCCTTGGGGGGGGAAGTATGGAGATAGGGCGGTAATTGTTAACAGAGGAGCGGTCCCCACCTTTAAATATGGGCATGATGTAGGCGGATTTCAAATGGCAGGAATTTGCCTAGGAGAGGAGAGGTTTAAAATGTGAGAGAGGGGCAAGGACTTCCTTAAGGAGAGCCAAGAATTTGAGGTCAAGAGTCGGCGTTGGAAGAGGTGTGTGACTAAGGACAGCTGTAAGATATGGTTCAGCTGACATGGGAGAGATGATGCTGAAGAATTAAAGGGGGGCACCAGGGTGCGAGGCGGGTGAGCTAGGAGCAGGTGGGTCATAGAAATTCAGGGGGAGAACATGGCTAAGATTGGAGAAGGCATCACTGAAAGCTGCAGCAATGTGAGTAGGGTCAGAGGTCAAGGACCCATTTGACAAGACTTGGGAGGGGACCAGGTTGGGGACCTTACTGCAAATTTCCTTAATGTTGTTCCAAAACTTACGGCCAGAGCTCCAGGACGGAGTTAAGGTGGATTTATAGTATTCTGCTTTTGCCCTATGAATGGCCCAGGTGCACTTGTTCCTAGCCATTCTATAATTCTGTCTATCTTGGGGGAGGCCGGACTCAATGGAGAGGTACCATAGTGAGTCTCTGGTTCGCATTAAAGTCTTGAGCCGTTCAGTGAACCAAGGTACATGATTGCCTTTAACCATTCTTTTTGTGAATGGTGCATAGAGATCACAGATATTATTGAAGGACCGGGTAAATAAGTCCAAGGCACTGTCTAGGTTTGCAGTATTAAAAATGAAGGACCAATCCACGACACTGAGGTGAGCTTTCAGTTGTGCCAATTTACCAGGACCAAGTTTACGTTGCACAATTATTTTGGGAGGGGATCTTGGGATTTTACAGGACCAGGAGCAGAGAACTGGAGAATGGTCACTGAGGGTGTCTGGAAGGACAGAAACGCTCAGAATCTTGCCCGGCGATTGGAAAAGATGAGGTCCAGGAGGAGGATCCAGTACGGATCCAAACGGTAGGGAAGTGACCAATTGAGTTAGGTCTTGGGCTGTGGTGAGATCAATGTGTGGGATGGCATCCTTACTTAGCCAGTTGATATTAAAATCACCAAGCACAAGTAGTTCCGAATGTGATGGTAATGTGTCCAGATGAGACAATACTGCTTGGAAAGCAGATTTTTGGTCCCTTGGGGGAATGTATTCTGTTGTAATGTACAATGGGTTTTAGGTTTGCAGCCCTACCCTTCGGCCTATTCTCAGCTCCCAGAGTGTTCACAAAGTGCCAAGCTATAGTGACAGCACATTTGAGGAGGCAAGGGGTGGTAGTATTTCCCAACCTAGACAATGGGTTAGTCTCAGTACAGCCATACCAGGAAGCCAAGTCCTCCCTCCATCTCATGCAGCAGGCTCTGGAAGATTTAGGCTTTCTGATAAATCCCCAAAAGTCCAAGACAGAACCAGCACAGGTTCTGATTTTTTTTTTTTTTTTATTTAATCTTTATTGCAGTTTCCAACATATAGTACCTCATAGTCACGGTACATACAATGCAAACATGTACTTTCAGCATATTAAAAGAAAAGAAACAGAAATAAACAAAAACCCACCTACCCCCAACTAAAAGCCCCCACCTCCCCCTGTCCTCCCCCCAATCTCCCGCCCATCGCAGGTACGACTGCCCAGAGTCATAGATTACGAAAAGTCTCTGTTCTCCGAATTTATTGTGGTTGTGGCATTCACAGAGAGTATAAAGCTAAAAGCAGGGCCCAGATTTTGTTAAATTTGCTCAGTCTGTTCTGCAAATTGGCAATCATCTTCTCCGTTCTGATATTATCTAATAATTCCTTCAGCCATTCGGTGTATGATTCAGCTTCATTATCCTTCCAATGTATAAGCACCAGTTTTTTAACTGACATAGATATAAGAGCTATGTGATATTTCCGTGTGTTTACCGGGATTTCTGAGTAATTTCCTAATAGGCAGATATTGACCGTAAACAGCTCGTCAAGTCCCAGCAAGGAGTCTGCCCTTTGCTTGATTTGCAACCATAGGGGGGCTACTTTAGAACAGTGCCAAAAAACGTGCACTAGATGGCCCTCGCCTTGGGCGCACCTTGAACAAATGGCAGAGGAAGCCCTGTTGAACTTAGCTATCTTCTGAAGGGTGTAGTATAAATTGTGCAGGATATGGAACTGCATAAGTCGGAGCCTATCCTGAGTAATAAATTTATGGCATCCTTGCCAGAGTTTCTCCCAGTTAATGGGCATCTCCGGCAGGAGTTGTCCAATAATCAGTAGGTCCAAAAGGCCCAGGATGTATTCTACTGTATAAGGCTTTGAATATTTTAGAGACTGCGTGAGGGAGGCCTACAAATTGAATCAATTCCATCCAGAAAGGGGTAGTCCATAGTATCAGGGGGTTCACCCCTATAGTTTTCACCAAGATATGTCGCAATTGGAATAATTTGAATATGTTAGAGGCTGACATCCCTAGCTTTCTTGAAGTGTCAGTGGATGAAGCCCATTTTTGTTCTGCCCCGACCCAGAAATAGCTGAGCTTGGCTTCCCTGAGTTGTGGGATCCATAGAGGGGAGAGAACTTTCCCATCTAGTCTGATATTGGGATTGCCCATCAGAGGTTGCTCCAAGTCTGAACAATGGTTATATTTAATGACAGAGCAGAACTGGCAGTGGACCCTCACTGATATGGCTATAGGTGACCCAAGCAGTGGCTTAGGGAGGCTCTTGCGTTGCACGAAGAGAAGCACTGCGGGGGAAAGATTATGACAACGGATTTGTGCAGATTCTATTTGGACCCAGAGGGGTATGTATTCCCCGGGGTATCTAGGGTCATTTGGGGTGAGCCACCTCAAATATTTACTCGCATGGCTAGCCCAATAATAAAGGCCAACATGCGGTACCCGGAGGCCCCCTTTGAGCTTTGGGGTGGCCAACTTGTGGAAGGCTAATCTGTGCCCTTTACCTGCCCAAATGAAATTAGAGAAGATATTGTGCACTTTTTTGAACCATGATTGGGGTAACCAGATGTTCAGGAGATTACGTGGATAAAACAGCCGCGGGAAGATATTCATTTTGATGAGGCTAACTCTGCCCCAAATCGTCAAGGGAAGAAGGGACCATGTATTTAAGTCCTGGACGATAATGTTTAATAGGGAGTCTAGATTGTATTTGCACAGAAGGGTGGTGCTTCTCGAGAAAGTAATGCCTAAATACTTCAATGACTTCCTTTCCCAGGACAGGCCTAATGCACTGATCTCATATCTCATCACTCTTTGGTTGAGAGGGAATACCACCGTTTTTCCCACGTTTAATTTATAATTAGATAATAGACTATGTTCTTTGATAACCTCCAGGAGATGTGAGATGGCTTTTTCGGGATATGAAGTGCAGAGGAGTAGATCATCTGCATAGGCCAATACCTTGACTTCAATGCCCTGTACCGATATACCTTGGATCTTGGGGTTAGCCACCAGTCTTCGAATGAGAGGCTCTAAATATAAATTAAAAAGAAGAGGGGATAGGGGACATCCTTGCCTCATGCCTGAAAGCACGGGAAACCTATCGGAGCTACACCCATTGCATAAGACTCTGGCTGTTGGAGACATATAGAGGGCCTGTATCCAATTTTGGAATTCCAAAGGGATGCCGAAGGCATGTAATGTCCAGAAAAGGAAGTTCCAATCTACTCTATCAAATGCTTTCTCGGCATCTAGAGAAACCAAGGCAGCTGGGTATTCTGCATCTCTGGATGCCGAGAAAGCATGAGCCAGAGTTCAGATATGGTCACTAGCCAGCCTACCCTTCATGAAGCCCACCTGCTCCACTCCTATTAAATCCAGAAGAACTGTGCTTAGGCAATCTGCCAGCAGCTTACTCAGAATCTTAATATCCTGATTGAATAGCGATATCGGCCTGTAACTTGCCATATCTTCTGGGGTTTTACCGGGTTTTAGAATGAGTATGATTAGTGCTTCGAATAATGTGGCATCTGTACTCCTTCCATCTAAGATCTGTTGGAACATAGGGAGGAGCAAAGGGTTAAGGTTCTTTGCAAATGCCTTGTAGAAATTCGATGAAAACCCATCGGGCCCTGGGGACCTGTCATTGGGGAGGCTGTCTATCACTCCCAGAATCTCTATTTCGGTTAGAGGAGCGCATAAAGCAGCTTGTTGCTCTACTGTGAGAGTGGACAGGTGTGCTTCCTTTAGGTAATGATCCAAATCCTTACAAGAGGGGGTGGTTCGCCATCAGTGAGTATAAGGATTGGTAACATTTTTGAAATTCTGAAGTGATTTCTTTGGGGTCAATCACTAGTGAGCCTTTATAGGACTTAATTGAGGCAATGAATCTGGCAGACTCTTGTTGCTTAACACGAGCAGCCAGAAGATGACCCGCTTTCTCCCACTGGTCAGCATAAGTAGCTTTCATTTTCAGAATCAAAAATTCTGCCCTCTCTCTAAGAAGCTCCATATAGGAGTCTTTGAGTTTAACCAGGTTCAATAGAGTCTGTTTTGGTGTATGGGGAGACAGATTTTTTTCTAGGCTTCTAATCTGCCTAAGGAGCTGCATTAACTCCTGCTCTCTCAACTTTTTCCTCTTTGATGGCACCCCAATTAATAGACCCCTTAGATAAGCTTTTAAGGGCACCCCATTCCATATCGGGTTTACCCGTAGAATTAGAGTTGACTGACAAGTATTGGGAGATATGATTATTGATGTACTTCAATATTATTGGGTCTTTTAGAAGTTAGTTATTGATTTTCCAGCTACCATCCCTCTTAGGAATACCTGCCAGGGAAAGTTGACATGTAATTAATGAGTGGTCTGACGGTGGTACCGGATATATGGCTGAATCTACAATCCCAGATACCAGGCAATGCTCAAATCATAATGCAGTCGATCCTAGAGGATGTCTTGTGGACAAGGGAGGTGAAGGTGAACCTTTTATCTGTGGGGTGCAGTATGCACCACACATCACATAGTCCCACCTTATCCCATAAATCCCTTAGGGCCCTTTGAGCTGGGAACAGACCTCTGGGTCTGTTTCCTGTGCGATCCATGCTTGAGTCAAAAACTACATTTAGGTCTCCACCCAGAATCATTGGGATTGTAATAAAGGGCGTCAATTGGTTCATGAGTTCTACAAAGAACTCGGGAGAGTCAGAATTTGATCTGTAAATACTGCCCAATAATACCTCTAGATTATATACTCTTCCTTGGACGAGTATATACCTCCCACGGGCATCCCTAATTATGTTACTTGGCACAAAAGGGACTTTGCTTCTTATCAGAAACATAACTCCACAGCTTTGCCTTGTACCCTGAGCTGTGAATACCTGCCCTATTTGTTGCTTCCTCATCTTTAATTCTTCAGAGATCAGCAGGTGAGATTCCTGTATAAACGTGACATCCGATCTCAGCAATTGGAGGTGCTTACGCACTTGGTATTGTTTAGTCTTCTGCCTAACTCCCCTCACATTCCATGAAGAAAAGGTTAAATTATTCATCACAAATTGAAACTAATCTTGCGCGACATTCTGGGCATTCCACCAGTGTTTTTTTTCCTGGTCACAACATCAATGGATTTGTCCAGAGAAACCTGGTCCGGGCACCCCCCTCCCTCCCTAAATACAACCATATGGAAGTTGAATGTGCTGAAATCAACGTCCAAGTTAACCCCCTACCCCCCCATCACTACTACGGACAGCTAACAACAGAACCCCTGCTATGCCCTCCCATCCCCAGCCCTCCCAACCCATCTACTACCCCATCAACCTAAGATATTATTGAGACCTTGGAGTGGACTGTCTAATGGGGCTGGAGTATAACTGAATATATTGACTAAGATATGCTGTTCAAGATCCATACCACTTCTATTAACTACTTTGCTTGACTAAGTACATATTAGTCAACTGCCGTTGTGACCTTTGTTTAGTAGACTACAAGTCAAAATGACCAGTTTGTTCCTATCCTATAGATCAACATCGTGACTACTCAAAACCTTATATAGTCTACTAGGTGGCAGCCTGCCCTCGTAAAATAAAAAGGAAAAGGAGAACATAAAACACTTGTGGAGAGAAATGAAGAGAATGCACCATCTTATGCAAGTAAAACAAAGCGGACACAGACTCATGTGTTAATGGCTAAATTCAGTTTCAATAAGTCTGAGGGCTTTCAAGTATAATTGTCCCGCATTGGACGGACGATTTCCGCTGTATCTTTTGCGATCCCGTATCATCAGCATTTAAACCAGTCCAAACACCTGTATTGTAACTCTGACAGGGGATTGAATCAGACCGAGAGAGAAGAGAAAAAAACAAAGAATGAACTTAAAATTGCGCATTTTTAAGCTCCCCGAACAAGGGATAAGTCCATAGACGTTGAGATCTTGTGTTTGACGACTTTGACAGGGAGGGTAAGCTGCGATTTACCCCACCTATTAACAAAATGAGGTTAGATATTTAAATTATGCCAGGCGGCTCCACCATTACGGTAATCTGCTGAGGAAAGCTGCCTTCTTACATTCTTCGGTTTCATGCGCCCTCTAGTGGCGACTATCGCGAAGGCTGGATGAATACAGCAACTGAAAACCCGCTGGGCAGACCTGCTAGAAGATAGTGTTTTGGTGGGACGTTATGAGGAGCAGGGTTCGAGAGAACTTGTCACTAATGTCCCAACGAATATATGGAATTAGTAGTGCGAGCCACAACAGAACCCTTGTCTGCTCTTAACGCATTATACAACATTTTTGAGTCTAAATAAAGGAAACCCACTTCTAGGGAGAAAAGACTAACTTCCCTGTCGATCAATAGTCACAAAGTAGTTTTTGCGACTGACATCTCATTACCTCGTAGCTCTCAGGTTCCTTTGAACAAATCAGGGAAAGCACTTTTAAGCCCTTTTGTAGTGGCGTCTGGGTCCTCAAAGGATATCCAAGATCCCGAGATCAGGACTCCCAACTTCGCTGGGTAGGTCATCCGAAATTTCACACTGGCGGCAATTAACTTAGAAACCATAGGATGAAATTGGGCTCTCCTTTACCTAATCGAAGCTGGCAAATCTTGCGCAATTCTAATCTTAGTGCCTTCCCAATGCACCTCTTGCAGTTCTTTTATTGTGGTGAACAAATGTTGCCGCTCTAGAAAGTTTAGGAACTTAAAAATCAGCAGGCGAGGGGGAGCACCAGACAGTGGTTTGGGGTGGAGAGCCCTGTGTGCACGTTCAATAATGTAAGTCGGGCTGAAAGGCGATGGTCTGGCTAACTTTTCAATCCACTTTTGGATAAAACTTATCACATCAGTTCCTTCAGCACTTTCAGGAAGACCTATGAGGACCACGTTGTTCCGATGACTGCGGCCCTCAAGGTCTTCAATTTTCATCACCATTTTAGCAAGCTTCTGACGAACCATCACAATCTCGGGCTCCATTTTTTCAGTTCTGTTTTCCACCGATCTAATTCTGGCGTCAGCATCAAAGGTTCTTTGTTGTAGATCCTAGACCGCGTGGGTAAGAGATTTGATTTCAGCTGTTATTGTAACCATACTTTCTTTGAAAGGAGAAAACTCCTGTAGAAAATATTGTAAGGTGAGAGGTTGCTGCTCCTCCACAGAAGCTTCAGACGTCGGATCATCTTCACCTCCCGAGGCCCTGGTTTTTTTCGAGGCCTTTTTGGGTGTAGCTGGAGGAGTGTGTTTTGCAGGATTTTTCTTTGACAGCATCTCCGTCCGGGAATTTAAGCTCAATATTGTGAGCCCAATCCCTTCTTAGGCGCGTGAGACTCTGTTCCGATGATAAGCAGTTAGGTATTTCGTTGAAATTATTGATCTTGTGGGTCGGAGGGCTGGAGCTGCGGTGGAAGGCTGCTACCTGGTGGACTGCATCACGTGATCCCGGGTTCTGAATTTTACAGGTGCAGAATTGGATGTCCCCCAAGGGAAGGCATTCCTCCCTCAAGAAAGAGTGGAAAACCTGATAGTGCTTGCAAGGTCTTTCAAGGTATGGCAAGCCCAGACCTGCAAGGGACTTCCTATAGCTCCTGGGGCATATGGCCTCATCCACAAAAAAACAGAAACATCAAAAAGGCTTCCATTCATCTTTCTGATGATGGTACTGTCCTATATATCACAAAGCCCACCCTACCCAAATACTGAACTACAATCAGAATTCAACAAGTTACAAATAAACCTCCACCAGGATAAATTGCTACTCAATGTGGGAAAAAAAAAAGTTATGTTCTTCTCACCTAATAACAAGACCCCACCCACTACCCCTGCCCCAAGCATAACAATCCTTCTAGGGAACAGACTTACAAAAGAATCTAGCCTAAAATATCTTGGACTATGGACAGACAGTAAATTGTCCTTCTCAACACATATTGAGGAATTATGTAAAAAGATAAGAATTAGGCTAGGCTTTTTGTATAGCAATACAAATTGCTTCCCATAGTATGTTGGAAGGAAACTAGTACAAGTCACATGTGTCCCTCTATTGGATTATGCTGATTTGATCTATGGTCTTTAACTTAATTAAATAAACTAGAAGTACTCTATCATAGAGCCCTTAGATGCATCACTAATCTGGCACCAAGGACACATCACTGTACCCAACATGAAGCCACAGGACGGACATCATTAAGTACAAGGAGACTTAAAAACTTATACAGATGGGCCTATAATGTAGTTACATATGGCACCCCACACACTACATCACAGACCTCTTTACAGTACAAAGTCACACAGAAGTTACACACTGAGGAAAAACAATTATATACTCTATGACATTCTGAGGATCACTACCCATTTCGGAAAAGTGGCAGTAACTAGCATCATTCCTACAACATGGAATAGATTGCAGAAATCTCTCAAACTTACTGGCCTGGTCAGCTGTAATGTATTTAAATTACTAATTGAAAACTTACGTAGAGAACAATGGATGTGTAATGGTGCAATTACATGACCGCACCATGATTACTGATTAGTGTACTCAATGATATCATCAAACAAAAGTGGTAAGTTCTTCTTTAGACCTTGAATGTACTACTTATCTTAGGTATTCTAGTTTTCCCTATCATCATTGCCATTATTCTTTTGCTAAATCTTACACTAGTACTTTAGTTGTATATTACACTGTCAAAACCTATACACTGATCTCTATTTATTACATTAACTTCTATCTTGTAATTATCTTATATGCTGTCCTGTATATTATATTGTATGCTGTCCTACCCAGGACCTCCTCGAAAATGAGCTTCCTCAATGGAGCCTTATCCTGGTTAAATAAACTGAAACAACAGTAGTTCTGTACGCCAGACTCCATATCACGGACATCAAGTATCACTTGGGGTCCCACTGGTCTTGAAGGCAAGACCAACTGTCGAAATTAGTACCTGTACCAAAGTGCCTATTAAGGGCACTGGAGCGGTGGAAGAAGGCAACCTCAGAGAAGGGGTTCCCTTCCTCCAACAATCACCCATGGTTGTGCTCACTACAGATGCCTTCCTCTTCAGCTGAGGTGCCCATCTAAAGGATTTAAAGGACATCTACAGGCAGAGATGAAGCCCCAAATTCTGCACAGATTGAGAATTTGGTATCCCGATCCCCCCAGCAGGCACAATATTTATGAGACTGTTTTTTTTACCTGAAGACTTGTAAAAATGGTACAAAGCTCCATATCAGCCAGGATGTTCTACTATCCAAGTCCTCTTCCCCCAAGATTTCGCCGCTACTAGCACAAGATGATGACACACCTTTGCCCCTTCCTGTATGGTGCTCTTATGTACGTATTTTAATAATCTCCATTTATGCAACAGGTGTCTGAATAAATCTGCACTGATAAATCCATTTATTTGTGCTACTATGTGGATAAATTTATTTATCCACATAGTAACTACATCATCACCCATTTATCTACACAGTAACTACATCAGTAGCTCATTTATCTACACAATTCTCTTCAGAATTAATTTAGAATGTTCGGCCTCAGAAGTAGTACTAACCATATTTAAATGTGAATAACTTAAAAACGAAAAAAGATAACATGGTACTGTGAGCACAAAAATTGTTCAGCACAAAATTATCTACAAAATGAATACTGTTTCATTTATATAAACCCTGTATATTGTATATGATTAGCAAGAAAACAGAAGAAAATGTAATTTTTTGTTCACTTTTTTGACAAACAAATATGAATAACTTTAAAACAAAAAATGATAGCATGGTACTGTGAGCACGAAAAATGTTCAGCTCAAAAATATCTACAAAATGAGTGGTGTTTCATTTATAGATACCATTTTGTTATTTTATAATTAGCAAAAAACAGCATAAAATTCAATTTTCTTTTCCCTTTTTTGACAAATTATTTACACCTACCAAAATCAAATGTTCACACAACATCTAAACCTGTTGCATATATGGAATATGCAGCGGTTCAGTAGTGTAATACATTTATCTTTTGTACAGCCTAGTGACCTCTCAGAATTCCACTCATGCCTACAGCACTTTTAGAGGTTACTTGAGGTCACTGGAACTGTACAAGATAAATGCATTATCACACACTGAATAGCTGCATATCCCTTATATCTCCCATGCCCTGTTTTATTTTTACAGACTCTGCCTAAATGCCATGCACATGGCATTTATGCAAGGTCTGTAAAAATAAAGCAGGGCATGGGAGATATGGAGATTATTAAATCTCCATACATAAGGGCACAATATAGGATGGGGCAAAGGTGCGTCATCATCTTACTTTACCAGTGCAATCTTGGGGGGAGGGGGTAAACACCGGGTTATTTGAACATGCCGGCTGGTACAGAGCTTTGTACCATTTTTACAACTCTTCAGGTAAAAATACAGTTTCATAAATATTGTGCCTGCAGGGGGGATCTGGGTACTGAAGCCCCCATCTGTGCAGCAGTTGGGGCTTCATGTCAGCCGGTAGTTCTCCTTTAACCATAAGCAGGGTGTGGAGCCCACTGGAGTCTCAGCAGCACATAAACATCCTGGACCTCATGGCAGTGTATTTGGCAATGCAGACTTTCTCCTCTCACATTAGTGTTTTTAGATTCTAGTTTAGAGCGTCATGTGTAGGAGTTCAGGGCCTCTCCGGATCAGCTACCCGGGGGCCCTGCTGTGTGACCTCCAGCCTTTCTGCAACCTCCCCTTCCCTGCTGCTACTATAAGGCATTGTAGGGAGGTAGGTATCGCTAGGAGGGGAGGGGGTCGGTGGCAGGGTGCCGGGAGTTCAATGGAGGTGAGAGAGATTGGGGTGGTTTGAAATAGGAGGCGTCTAAGGATTAAACGGGACCTTGAGAGATGCCTGACATGTTTGGTTCCTGTTCCCAGGGTTCCCACCAGACCACATGGGCAAGTAGTTAGGGGGTCTACAGCCAGCATGAATCCTCTTCGGGCAGTGCTATTCAATACCAGGTTGATGAGGAACAAGACCGCAATTATGTTGGACTTGGATTTCCTTGGTCAACCTGGCATGCATCACAGAAACCTGGCAGGGTGACGATGCGGGACCGGTGTTGGAGGCATCAGTCCAAGCCAGGTATTCCATGGTACACTGCCAGAGGATGGATCACAGAGGTGGAGGTGTAGCCATCTGTTTTAGATCTGACCTGAACTTCTCGGTGCATCAGGCGGGTTCTACCAGGTCTTTTGAATGTGTGGCAGTGCATGGTGGTCCATAGAAACATAGAGGTTGATGGCAGATAAGGACCACAAGGCCCATCCAGTCTGCCCATTTCTTTTTCTACCTTATGAATGTGCCATTGGCCTTTACTCTGTCAATGGCCTATCTATTTATACTCATCTGTATTGTTCCCTTATGCCTATCCCATGCCTGTTTGAAGCCCTACACTGTATTCATACTCCACCACTTCCTGTGGTAGGCCGTTCCATGCATCCACCACCCTTTCTGTGAAAAAGAACTTCCTCACATTACCTCTTAATTGGCCTCCCTCTAATCTCATGCGGTGTCCTCTTGTCCTGCTATTTTTCTTACAGTATATTGAAACATATTAGACTCTTTCACCTTGTTAATGCCCTTAAGGTGTTTGAATGTTTCAATCATATCACCTCTCTCCCTCCTTTGCTCTAGGGCATACATACTGAGCTCAGTTAATCTGTCCTCATATGCTTTCTGATGCAGTCCCTGCACCATTTTGGTTGCCCTTCTCTGGACTGCCTCAGTTTGGTTAATATCCTTGTGAAGGTGTGGCCTCCAGTACTACACACAGTATTCCAGATGGGGCCTAACCAGTGTCTTGTAAAGAAGGATTATTACCTCATTGTTCCAACTTGTGATACCCCTACTAATACACCCCAACATCCCTCTAGCCTTACCTACTGCTTTAGTGGTCTGCTTGGATGATTTCAGGTCATCGATGATGATGACGCACAAGTCTCTTTCTTCCCTTGTCCAGGTGTAGGCTGCAAAATTCTCCTTGTCTATCACCCTCTGGGGTCGGGGGGAGAATTTTTGCAGGAGGTAATGGACTTCATCATTGACAAGGTATTGGAGTCACCCAGATGGCTTAGCCTGGATGACTTCAATGCCTGGATCGATGATGAATCCTCACAATTTGGTTCTGACCTCCTCCAGCTGATGACATCACTGGACCTAGCACAAGCAGTTGCCTCTGTGACCCACCATCATGGTCACACCTTGGACCTGGTATTCTCACTGGGTCTTGAGGTCACTAACCTCAAGATTGATCGGGTTGTTTGGTCTGATCACTGTACTGTGAAATTCCAGTTTGGGGCTCCACCCGTTGGTCCCTCTCCTGATGAGATGGGCAGCTGCCATCCTTTGTGGGCTGTGACCCCAGAGGGACTGATGGTGGTAGCTGATTTGTCCAGTGTCAGTGCTAGTAGTGTGACTGACTTGGATGAATCAGTGGCAGCCTACAAATGGGCTGTCTCAGGCATTCAATGACATCGCACTGGTCCGTATACAACCTAGGTCCTCTCGTTTTGATGGGGCTCTTTAGGTGATGAAGACCATGGGTTGGAGACTGGAGCATTGCTGGCAGAAGACCCGGCTAGAGGAGGACAGACTGGCTTTGAGAAATCACTACGGTGAAAATCAAAGGGCAATCAACCATAACAAAGCAGAATTCCTGTCCAGAGAGATTGCTGCAGGGAAGAATAGACCAGCTCAGCTTTTTTGGACTGTAGACAGGCTTCTCTATCCTGTCTGTCTACAGCCAAAAAAAGCTTGTTCAGCAATACAGTGTGATGATTTTGCTCTATTCTTCTCTGACAGGGTGTCTTCTATTCGGGGTGGGATCTCATCAGTGGGACTGTATCAGATCCATAGGGTGGGGCCAGGTTGGAACAGAAGCACTCCTATTGCTTGGGAAGAATTTCGGCCAGTGGGGGTAGCTGAGGTCTCCAAGGTAATCTTAAAGTTGTGACCCACTTGTGAACTGGATCTGGGCCCGACACGTCTCCTAGTGGGATGTGTTGAGGTCATCGTCCCAGTGTTCGTGAGGATAATTGGGTGTTTGCTTTCTGAGGGGGGTCTTCCCCAATGCTTTGAATGAGGCACTGGTTAAGCTTCTTCTGAAAAAACAGCTCTTGACCCCGATGTCCTGGCAAATTATATACCAATCTCCAACCTTCCATTCTTAGGGAAGGTGGTTGAGAAAATAGTGGCTCTGCAGCTCGACGAACACCTGGAGGCCTGTGACATCTACAAGCAATTCCAATCTGGATTTAGGGCAAGGTACAGCACCGATATGGCACTGGTCTGGGTCCATAATGAGCTCCTTATGGCCAGATATCATGGAGAATGGACAATTCTCATTCTCCTTGATCTATCATCTGCATTTGATTCATGGACCACGTCGTGTTGCTAGATCACCTTACAGAGTGGTGTGGACTCACGGTGTTATCATCAACAGGTCTGAGTACTGTCTCTCAGACAGGAGGTAAAGGGTGGTGATGGGGACATTTTTCTCCTCCCCCCCACCACTAACCTGTGGAGTCCCTCAAGGTTTGAGCTCGTCACCAGCATTGTTCTTGGTATACATATTGCCCTTGGGGAGGATCATCAGAAAATACAGTGTGAGTTTTCACTGCTATGCTGATGATACTCAACTGTATATATCCTTTGTACCAGGGACAAGTGGTGCTGTCAAAGTGTTGAACAAATGCCTTGCCGAGATCCAGGACTGGATGAACTCTAACTGGCTGAGACTCAATCCCGGCAAGACGGAGGTACTAGTGGTTGAGACTGGTCGCGGGCAGATTGAGGGTGCCTCTGGGATGACAACAGGCTTAGGGTGCAACATCTGGGCATGATCTTCAATGACTGGCTGACATTTGAGGCTCAGGCGTCAGCTGTAGAGATGCAGTGAAATTAAATTCCACCTGCGAAGTGAATGTGAAGTGGCCACTTCGCGTTTTCATCACGCTACATGAAGTGGCCATTGGAAAGTGCTCACTTCGCTTTGTTATTATGATTTTGCATTGTTATTCAGCCTTAATGTGAAGTAAGGTGGAATGACAACAATATAGGCACTTTAGGCAGCCCCCACACACAATCACATGGCTTACAGTACTGTAAGTCACATGCTTTATCCAGGCTGGAAGGAAGTGAGTCATACAAGCAGATGCTTTCACTTTCTCCTTTGCAGAGGTAGAGAGAAGAAGCATTTTGTGTAGGAGAGAAGAGTTTGTGTTAAGTTTCTTTCTTGAGCAAATTCAAAACGCCAACGCTTTTTTAAAAGCTAATTCTTTAGGTTTTTTTGTACTGTTTTGTCAGTTCTTTTTGGTGACCAATTTCTTCATTTTATAAGTTTTGTTTTGTGTGTGTGTGTGTGTGTGTGTGTGTGTGTGTGTGTGTGTGTGTGTGTGTGTGTGTGTGTGTGTGTGTGGAGTGTGTGTGAAGTTGCTCGTCATGTCGGAGAGGGAAAGAGTGTTTTTTTGTACAATGGACCAGGGACAGTATGTGGCCCATGGCCGGAGGGGAGTGCGCAAGTGTGGGGGTCATAGGCGGGTGGCATTGGACCGCTACAGATTCTTTGGTCCTGCCTTCCCCCTCTGGAAGCAGCAGCACCACCAGTGTCACTGCCACGTCCATGAAGTCCTGCCACCACCACCACCACCAGTAGCAGCTGCAGAAGCTCCAGCATCACCACCTCCACAGCAACAGGTGGAGCCCCAGGTGTGTGACCATGCTGCTGGCACTACTTTTGCCTCTCCTGTGCCTGGTCCCCCTCCGCAGCTCCCAAGTTTTGTGTCGGGGGGACAGCAGCCTTGTGGTGTGTCTGCTTTGTGGTGAGCAGGTCTGCCGTGGTCCCAAGGGGACACATCTGGGGACTGGGGGCCAGCACACAGATATGCTGAACCACCACAAGGTGGAGTGGCAGGCTGCCACTGAATGGGTCAGGCCTTCACCTGCTGGCCCTTCTGTGGCAGTGGCAGAGGGTGCTGCTGTTGTGTGTCACCACAGCAGGAGGAGGACCACAGTAGCAGGTGCTCCACCAGCACCACCCTCACCACCACCACTACCAGGTCCCCTCCCAGCACCAGTGGACCCCACAATGCCTGCTACTCAGGCAGACATAGCACTTTTGTGGGCCTCGGTGGAAGAAAATAATGAGGGTGGGTGCTGTCCAGCAGCAGGTGGAGCAGATTGAGCAACACCAGTTACAGTTTGTATCGATGCTCCATCTGGTGCTGGAACATCAGAGGATCCCCCATTAGCTTTTTTTTTTTAGCAACCCCCCCCCACTGCTGTAGTGTTTTGCCTTTTATTTATGTTTAATAACAGACAGAGGGAAGGCCACAGTATTAGTTTAAAGGGAAGCAGTCAGCAACAGGAGGTCCCGCCCCCTGCAAGACTTACTCTCTGGTTAAGCCTTTTAAGTATGTTGTGGCATTTTTTCTTGCACCGCAACACACTCTAGTTTAATAAAGAAAAGTCAGTGACCCAGAAGTATGGTAGATGCTATGGGGGCTTCACGAGTCCTGACACAAAGTAAACATTATTGATGCTCCAGAAATAGTTCTTTTTTGAAATAGACATTAAAGCAGCAGTGCAACAGTCTTGTGAAAAGTTTGACCTACACTTTTTTATGCTATTTTACATTGCCACTTCACTTACCTCCTGACTTGTATGATACCATTCTTTCCAGTGTTTGAGTCTGCTTTAGTACTTTTTTTCATGTCTGAAATAATAAAAGGAGCACTCCTTCTAATACGGTGCAGACCAGGTCTTCATCAGTATTTTCTGCTGTTTTTCTCCACCAGTTGTTTATATATTACTTCTGTTGTAAAATTAACAATTATGCAGCAGGCAGTGTTTTATGACCTCACAGAACAATATTTGTTCAAAAACTGCTGCAAATAGTGATGAAAACCTGGTCAGAGCCATATTAAAAGACGTGCTCCCTTTATTTTTTCAGACCTGAGAAAAAGCAGTAAAGCAGACACAAACTGTGAAAAGAAGGGTATCATACAAGTCAGGAGGTAACTAGTGGCTGACAATCTAAAATATCATAAAAAGGTATAGGTCAAAATTTTCACCACATTGTTGCACTGCTGCTTTAATTTAGAATTTAAGTATGACATTACATGCTCACAATCACAACACACAAAATGCAACTGCCTTGTGTCCAGAAAATTCCCAAGTGCTGACAAAGTGAAATGGGAGCATTACACCACAAGCAAGGTCCCCCAGAATTTATTGCACAGTCACTCATGCACACAGTGGTCATATAGAGTTCCCTGGAATTTTTCTGCATCCCCAAAATGCAACTGTCTTGTGTCCAGAAAATTCCCAAGTGCTGACAAAGTGAAATGGGAGGTTTACACCACCTGCAAATTCCCCCAGAATTTATTGCGCAGTCACTCATGCACACAGTGGTCACACAGAGTCCCCAGAATTTTTCTGCATCCCCAAAATGCAACTGTCCTGTGTCCATAAAATTCCCAAGTGCTGACAAAATGAAATGGGAGCATTACACCACGTGCAAAGTCCCCCAGAATTTATTACGCAGTCACTTATGCGTGCAGTGGTCACACAGAGTTACCAGAATTTTTCTGCATCCCAAAATGCAACTGTCTTGTGTCCAGAAAATGTATATACTCTGTAATGATGATGTCATGATGCACAGTGTCTTGCCAAACTGTGTGAAGGAGGGATAACATGACATGAATCCATTCAGTGTTCCATCAGAATTGATGACCATGAGAGAACTGCTGCTGGTCCAAAGTGTGCTGCGATTCCCGCGGATGTAATGAGATCACCTCATCAGATGGAAGGGTGCCCTTTGTGTGTACACTAATAGTAGCCTTGGCGAGTTGATATATATATGGCAATATATATATATGTATTTTCCAGGTGGGGGGGGTCGACATAAATATACATGTACTCACTGTATTGTTTTGTATCACAGGTCACATACTGTTGGTGTGCACATTTCAGTGCTTGATGAGAAATGTTGGTGTTGAAACTGGAAATGGAATACTCTCAAGCCAATAAGTATTTTTTTTTTTTTTGGTGGGGGGAAGCATATTTGCAAGTAGGTCTCATTAATGGTTTATTATTTGACTAATTCTTCACAGATTTCATCTGCATCCTTCTCCAGTCTGGTAATGATGGTCATGGTCATCGATTGAAAAGACTTCTGCTTGTTGCATGTCTGCCTAAGCCCCGGGGGGGGCATGATGTTGAAGAAGTTCTTTGGATAAGGCAACTATGACACAACAAAGCACCTGGAAGTTTCCTAAAAAAAAAAAAAAAAATGAAGGACTTCTTACAACTTGCTTGCAGAACTAAGACATTATGTTTAAGCCGTGGTTGCTCCACAGGTATCTGGATTAACACAGATAGCAAGCTGTCCCACTGCAATCATCGGATCACAATTTAATTTAGTACCAGGATGTGTAATAAATACGCAGTGTCAGTGTCCCTGTGTCTCAACTCAAGTTACATTTTAAAACCACATCTTGACAAGTAAAATAACCTGGGTCCAACTTTTTCAAGACTGTGATGGCTACACAGCTGCACATTTGGAATACAATGCATGATATGTTAAAGAAATATTTTTTTTGACGTACATGTCACCTAGTTTATGAATCATCAGTCAGATGTGTTGCACTCTTATGAAAAAAAAAGGAACAGATGAAATAAAATTGATATACTTACCAGTCTGGATTGGAAATGGATATTCCATAGGTTCCTGTAGACAGTACTGCTGCTGTATCACTGATACAGACCTTCAGTGAAGGAGTCATTTGTTGTTTACCTGTAAAAAAAAACAAAATAAGTTGACCATATGTGTTTGACCACTGCAGCTCAGAAAAGCAACAGAAAACAAAACACACAGCTAAAGGAAGTTGAATAGCATGAAAAACATTAGTATACATACTCACTTCATAGTTTTAACAGTAAGAAGCCTTGTGCCTGATGGATGTGGTCTCCTGTTCGACTCCCTCTGCCTTGCATGGTCAATGTAATGGAAAAATAATGGCACTGGTGGTGGGTGGTGGTGGTCATAGCTGTGGCACATGATGACATTCCCGCTCACATCTTCCTGTATCTGGTGGTGGTGGCAGTTGCGAACAGCAGTCTTATGGTGGTGGTACTCAAGGGGAACACATGGTCACATTCCCTATGGTGGCAGTGGAAAACAGCAGTCTTATGGTGGTGGTAGTCCGGGGGCCAGGCTATACTGTGCTCTGTGTTATAAATGTGAAGATGTGACATATGGAATTTGAGTCACTATGAGTGGGACAGTGATTTAACTTTATGAAAAAGAGAACATGTATCATACAAGACACGTTACAGCTTTTAATCACTTAAGTTAAAACCTGCCAACATTAACCTCATCATCATCCTCAGAAAGAAAGCTGCCCTTGCAGTCTTCTATGTCTGAATTCTGACCATGGGGAAATTCTTTCTCCATTGTGTTATCATCTACGTCAGTGGTAGGCAGCTTCATGCTGTCACTGCCACCAGGATGGTCCCTTTCTTCAACATCAGCAAAACCGTGAGTATGCTGGGGCACAAGTACTGAGGTTGCAGTCTGAGCTGGTATGTGCCTCTCATTCATTTTTATGAATGTCAGCAAACTGACATTTGCAGGAGAGAGGTGTGTACGACGATCCCGAGCTATTGCAATTGCTGAGCTGAATACCCTCTCGACACTCACACTGGAGGGTGGGCATGTCAGGTATTTCAGTGCCACAGTGGTCAGCTCTGGCCATTCACTGACCTTTCCCCTCCAGTATAAAAGGGGATCATCAGTGACTGACAGATGCCTGTTTTCAGATACATATGACTCAACCATTCGCTGTGCTGCTGTAAGTCCAGTGGTTGATGCATCATCCTCTTCTCTGGAATCATTTATTTCACAAATCCCCACTTGAGACAAAGCCTCCCAAAGTGGGTTAATGCCAGCTGCTTTGGATGACAGACCATCTGGAACTGCAGTCCCCTTCCCCTTACAGGATATGCTTGATACTACTCCTCCAGGTTCACCTTCAGCCTGATTATGCTGCTCAGGTTTCCTGACCTTGGCATGTGACTTCTGTGCCCCATGAACCAAGCGCACCAGTTGCCCACTGACATTTTTCATCTGTTCAGGCCCGCACTCCAGTACTGAGGCAATTCCACGTTTGTGTTGTGGGTCCAGCATTGTTGCTGTTGCAAAGTTGTCACTATGCTGAATGATCAAGATGTGACAATTCTGGTTGAATACTGTCAGCATGTGTTTCAGCAACACACTGCTAGCACTATCTCCGGCAACATCAAGGCTATGCTGTACATTCATCAATGTCTGCTTCAGCACCCGCAGCAGTGGAATTAATTGGCTAATGGAGGCAGACTCACCACTCACTGCCTGTGTGACATGTTCAAAAGCACTCAAGATTCTTATTACAGAGTCCATGAAGCGCCATTGTTCAGTCGTCACAGACATGGAGGCCCCGGAACTGTCACAGCAAGTGTGGATGACAAGACATTCTGAGATGGCTTTGTACTGTTCATACAACCTCTCTGCCATGTATAAAGTGGAGTTCCACCAGGTGACAACTTCCAGCTTCAAGTGGTGCTGCAGGAGGCTGTTTCGGATCTGCAACTGCCAAAGTTGGTCACAGGCCTTTGTAGAGCATGAAAAGTGAGAAATGATGTGTGCGCAACTGTCAGCATTTCCTTTATATCAGGGTGCTGCAGAAACTCCTGCACCAAAAGATTTAAACAGTGGGCCATGCACGGAACCTGAAAAAAGGCACCATTCATGATGCATTTCACCACATCTGACCCATTGTCACTTGCTATGAACCCAGCTCTCAGGGACAGGGGGTTCAGCCACTTGTCAATTTCAGTCAGTACCACCTCCAACATGTTTTCACCAGTGTATGAACAGGTCACACTGCACATAGCAATTGTTGCATGCTGTCGAATTCCTGGAAGATTGCTAATGTGACACTACACCTTACTACACTGATTATTCACACTACCAACAGCACAAACAACCCCCAGCACCTGCGCCCAGTGTGCAGTTATACACAAATATGAACTCCCCTCTGTTTTGCCACTTGTCCACATATCCATACTTAAATGAATGAATGGAGAGGAGGAACGAGAGAAGGACATGTCTTACTGAGTTGGACACAGTACGGTACAACTCTGGGACAGCACAGGTCGAAAAGTATGTCCTGGATGGGACTTTCCATTTTGGACAGACATGTGCAGCAAACCGCAAGAACCCAGAATTCTCCACAAAGGAGAAGGGCAAAAGATCAATTGCCAGCATTTCAGCTACAACAGCATTAAGTTCACGTGACACTGTATGATTGGGTGGGTACTTCAGTTTATGTGCAAAAACACTCTGTAATGTGGGCTGATAAACATTTTACATGGGGTGTGATGACAAATGGTTCTGCTCTGCGAATAGCAGGGGGTGGAGTGTGGACGTGTGATGAAGACGGTTGCACAGGTGATGACAAACCTAGAAATGCAGTTATTTTCCCAGATTTACCAACAGGGGTTGATATACTACTTGCACTAGACATACTGTATTCACCACCACCAAAACTGCTACTCTCAACAGCACTGGACAAGACTTCAAAATCATTTTGCTCTTACACCACATCATGCCTGTAGTAATCCTCTGCTGCTATTTCATCATTACTGCAAGCATTTATTTTCTACTTGATGCTACAGTCATGGAAGGGGATAACGTACTCGTTATGGTTCATGATGAGGGTGAACACCCCACTGTGGTACAGGTATTAGCTGCCATCTTGTGCTGAATCCACAGTGCCATGTGCCTATTCTTAAGATGTATATGCTGTCCTCCTGTGCCAGATGGCTCCCCTTTTCACCTCGACTCACACGCACCTGGCAAACTTGGCAGATTACAACTGACTCATCATTTGCATCTTCCACAAAAAATCCCAAACAAGGGATTTTGATGATCTAATTTTAACATGTCCCCCCTGATGCTGCTTATTGGACTCCGTTTTTTTAAGCCATGAAGTGGGAAGGGGGTGCTACATGATTTTTCAGGCAGGACACACTTGGACTGCAACTGACCACCACGGCTACCTATCATTATTACTGGGTCATCATCCTCAAAAACTGGTAAATCACAACTTTTTACAGGAGGAGAGGAAATGCAAGCAGACCCAGACACAGCCACCTTGAGTTTCTTTTTCTCCAGTTCCCAACAAGGGTCGCTGACATCATCATCATATTCATCAACATCATCCACATCTTTGGCTTGGATGCTAGCACATGGGCTGCATGTTGTAACCACAGCAACATCATCATCATCATCATCAGCACCACCATCACCCGAACATTTTTCACCACACTGTGAATCACTGCATGGCAAATGCATGACCTGAACTGTGGCGGAAGAAATGTCACTTTGTGTACTATCGTTGACATGATGATCAGAATCCTCATGTTCAGTTACTGAGATGTTACTGGGGAGTAAGACATCACCTACACTGTCACCCACTGCCACTGCTTCAGACGTCACTATATTTTTTATACATGGTAAACTGGTCAAAAGTGGAACTTGAGGCAGCAATACTCATACCACCACCAGTAACTGCACTAACACCACCAGCTGGGACACCATCATCTCCTCCAAGTTGAGTGAAGCTACTGATTGCGCTGTAAAAAACATTGAAGGTAAATACCTTTCCTCACATCACCAATGCATTTCTGTGACTGTGCATTACTACCACGCCCACAGAATCGTACCACTGGTAGCAGTGCCATGACGAGAAACAGCTTTGCTTGCACGTCTCTTTGTGGGCATTTTGGGGGATCAACAGGAATATTCTAAACAAATTTTGATTTTGGAACGTTCACTCTGGGTGGGGGCAAGGGGGTGACACTGGATGTGAAGCCAAAAAACAACTGTGGCTTCAACAAGAGTTACAGATGCAAAGTCACAAGTTCAGCAACACCTTAACTAACCAGTGGTGCTCTCAAGTCACAAACAATCCAATCTGGAAAAGAATACCTTTTGCTGGGGGAGGGCACAGACTGCAGATTACAGCAGTGCGAAACCAAGAAAAGATATCACAATGGCAGCACAAAATCATGCAGGTGCAGTGGATAGCAGGTTCATACTGCTGCACCTGCAATTACACTGTGGCACAATAAAAGGTGTCTTTTTTGATGTCACGCACCAAACACACACACCCACAGAATGTGTCTACAAGTAATATGTAGCAAATTTAAAACTTCAGTAATATACAACGTATTTTAAACAACCTCACTGCTGCACCAAGTCCCTCCAGATCACAAAACACACAATCAGCAAAAAAAATGTCAACAATTACTGAAAATATTACTGTGTGTACATTAACACAGTCAGTCATACAAGAAAAATATAACCAAAAAAACAAGAACTCCCAATTTCTCCAACTTAAATCTACCTACACCAGATACGCCCCTCCCACAAAGCACACTTCCACTGTCTCTCAGTACACAGACTGAATGTTGTACATTAACATTCAAAATCCACACACAAACAATAAACACTTGATGATATGAGCACAGGAGGGTTTCCTACAATCGATGAACTAAAGTTTCAGCAAAAAAATGACTCAAAAAGACTTTTTTAACAGCTTTTAGAAGGTTTGAATCACAGAGAGCTCTCAGAGCAGACTGTCTCCTACAGCTTCCTACACACACTACCCCAAACTGAGGCTGTGCAGAACAATCTAGAGCCCATGTGACCTGAAATCCCATGAATCACCGCAAAATTTGCATTTGGAGCTTAAAAACAAGGCGAAGTGAGGCGAAGTACACTATTTTCAATGTTCCCAATGTACTTTGCCTTAAAATTTGGTGGAGTAGTGGTTTGGGAAGGCTGAATAACGTGAAGTCATTGTCTTCAATGGATTTCGCGTTGCACATCATAACGCGAAGTACTCCGTGAATTCGCCTTTACTCCGTGAATCACTCTGCAGAGCGAATTGAGGCCACTTCGCCCCTCTCTAGTCAGCTGTCATCAAAATAGTTTTTACCATCTGAGGAACATTGCTTGGATTAAGTCCCTAATTTCATCTGAAGACCTGCCATCACTGGTGCAGGCTTTTGTAATATCAAGGCTTGACTACTGTAATGCTCTATATCTCTGGGTCAGTGGGGGGAACCTCCGCTGACTGTAGCTGGTGCAGAACGCAGTGACCAGGTTGCTGAAGGGATTACCTGGATTCTGTCATGTGACCTCAGTCCTGTGGGGCCTGCACTGGCTGCTGATCAGGTGGCGGGTTCTCTTCAAGGTGGGCTTGCTCACCTATAAGGCCCTATATGGATCAGGCCCTGGCTACTTGTCAGATCTCCTTACCTAGTGATTCTGACTCACTCCCTCCATTCATCCACCCAGGGCCTCCTTGTGGTTCAGAGGACTGGGCTGAAAAACTTGGGTGATCATTCATTTGGGGTGACTGGCCCAGTCCTCTGGAATTCACTTCCAAGACCGTTGAGGGAGGCCCTAAGGTGGAGGCTATCAGAAGGGGCCTCAAAACTCATTTATTTAAACTTGAATATCCTGAAGAGACAATGTAATTTTAATGCTGTCTTATTTTTTGAATTTAGTATGCTGTTATTTTATTATGACTTCTAATTTTATGTACGGTGCCCAGAGCCTCCAGAATTAGGTGCCTAAAAATAAACAATTACTTAATTATTTACTTACATCAGAGGTCAGTAGAGACACCACCATTACCATTTATTACATCAACAGACAGGGAAGAACATGATCTTCAAAACTGTGCACAGAAGCAAAGAAGATATGGAATCTAGCCTATTCCCTAGAGGTACAACTATCAGCAGTTCACCTGAATCAGCCTGGGACATCATGAATGGACCCTGAACAAGCAGGTGTTGCCTGCAGTGTTCCGAAGGTGGGGTAGCCCAGAGATACACCCGTTTGCATCCTGGGAAAACTACCAGCTTCCCCTGTTTTGTTGTAGACCCCCCCTCAGTGGGGACAGTCCCAGTGGATGCCCTAATCCTTGGCTGGGCAGGAAAATTTCTCTATGCCTTCCCTCCACTTCCACTTTTACTGAGGGTGCAACTGAAACTGAGGGAAGAGTCTTCAACCATGGTCCTACTAGCACCATATTAGGCCAGGCAGACTTGGTACTGACTGCTTCTGTACCTATCAAGCATCCAATCAGCCTTCAATCTGAGGTACAAACTGCTGACCTTGTCCCAGGGCAAGATAATATTTCCAGACCCAAGAACTCTGTGTCTCAGGGCATAATACTTGAAGAGCTAGAGTTCTCTGGATTAAACCTTTCTGAAAAGGTTTTGGAAGTGCTTAAGGTTTCCAGAAAACTAGTAATAAGGAAAACCTATGCCCTGAAGTAGAAAAGATTTTCATTGTGATGCTCCTCTAGGCAGTTCAGCCAACTTCAGGCACACCTTCCTACAATCCTGGACTACCTGGTCCACCTTCACTTCCTGGGTCTCAGGTCTTTAACACTTAAAGCATAGGCTGACACTGCTGCCATATGCACCTTATCTGGCAAGGACAAGTCAGTGGCCTCACAGCTCATTTTCAAAAAGTTCTTCATCCACTTGTACTTCCCAGTCTGAGATCCAGTCCCACCATAAGATCTGAATCTGTGCATTGCCCAGCTCATGGAGCCTCCTTTCAAGCCCATGGCAACAGCTGATTTAAAGTATGTCACCTGGAAAGCAGTTTTCCTGGTGGCTGAGACATCTACCAGAAGGGTTGAGTGAGCTACACACGTTCTTCACAGTCCCTAACTATATCATTTTCCACAGGGACCAGGCTGTCTTAAAGATCAACGGTAACCATTTTACACATTGTTAATAAAAGCCTGAATTCAAGTTCTTGTGTCATGAGTAGTGTTTCTTAAAAATGTCATGCTATTTGGTTTTGTGATTTTCTTTAAATCAGCATTTAACTTGTTCTGCAGTAAATGAAAACAGGCTGTTTCTGTTCCTCTGAGCCATGGACAGTGATGACATCATATTGGAGTAGCTACTGTAGCTGCTTCAGCAGTGTAAGTGCTTGCTTGACTGAAGAGCTGTTAACTTCCCAATTAGAGCAGTCTGTAGAATTGTTTGCTCTCCAGGGTTTTACTAACTCAGTCTTTGGTTTGTGTTTAGATGAATTAGATGAAAATCTATCATTTTGTTCTTATAAAAAGTTTACCATTTGCGTTTCAGTGCTGCATTGTAGTAGTATGAAGGTGAGAAATCAGCTTGTTTGTATCACAGCTTTCATGCTTTCTCATCAAAACTGTTTTTTTTCTAGCTATACAACACTGGGTTGTTTTTAATGCATATAAAATAATTCTAAAGTTTGTTAAATTCATACAAGTAGTTTGTCTGTGATGTAGCCTCCATAAATAGGTTCATGTACAGTAATAATTTTATTTCTGTCAGATTGACAAACAGGTGCCTGCCACGCTCTATTTCAGGCACTTTTACTTTATGAACTCACAGATTTCAGTTCTTTGATGGTTTCTGTGTGAAAATACATCATGTATGTGTATAACTAGAAACACTATATGGCATCCTGGTGCCCTCATTGCCTGCCCTACAGTTGAGGCAGCTGCACTCTGCTGCCCCTGCCCCTTCTTGCCCCTATCTCCTGTCCCACATTCAAGGCTGCTGCACTCTGCTGTCCATTGTCTTCTCCCATAGATGCAGGGCTGCTGCACCATCCCCTGCCTGAATAATAAGGGCTGCTTCCCCGACTGAACAGTTGGGGTTGCTGTATCCTGATGCCCTCTGTCCCCAACCCCTACAGTCAGGGCTGCTGCACCCTGTTGACCCCTGTTCCTGTCACCACAGTCTGGGCTGCTGTGCTCTGCTATGCCCTAGAGTCCCATGTCCCCTGCCTCCACATTTGGGGCTGCAGTACCATACTGCCCCCATGCCACCAGAGGTGGGGCTTTTGTTGCACCCTGCTAGCCACTTCCATGTCCCCAAATGGGCAGGGCTGCTGCAGCATGTGCACCCTGTCCCCAGTCAGGGTTGCTGTACCTTGATGCCACCCTCCCCCATGTCCTGCCCCACATTCAATGATCCTACTGCATGCTGTCCTCTGTCCCCTGCCACCATAGCTAGAGCTGCTGTACCCTTCTCCTGTCTACACAGTCAGGGCTGCTGTGCCTTGCTGCACCCTAGATCCCTATGCTTCCACAGTTAGAGTTGCTGTACTATGCTGCCCCATGCCACCAGAGTCATATTTTTTGCTACACTGCATAAACTGCCCATAAGAAAAAACAGAAAAATACTTTCATCTTGTGGTGGGGGACAGAGGGTAGCAGGGTGCAGAAGTCCTGAATGTTTGGGCAGGAGACAAGGGAGACATCAGGATACAACAGCCCAAACCATGGGACAGGGTGAAGCAGTCACACATGGGTGCAAGGGGGCCGGGGACATGGTGCAGCAAATGCTCCGACTTTTGTAGCAAGTAGCAGCACGGTGCAGCAGCCTTAACTGTGGAAGCAAGGGGTTATAGGGCATAGTACACCACAGCAGCCCTGCCTGAGTAGACAGGAGCAGGGTGCAGCAGCCCTGGCTGTGTTGGCAGGGAACAGATGACAGCATAGTGCAGAACCCTTGACTGTGGCTCAGGACACAAGAGGGGCACCCGGGTACAGCAGTCATAACTGGGATGGGGTGCACATGGTGCAGCAGCCCTGCTCATTTGGGGCATTGGATGTGGATAGCAGGGTGCAGCAAAAGCCCCACCTCTGATGGCATGTGGCAACAGCCCCAACTGCAGAGGCTGGGGACATGGGACTCTAGGGTGTAGCAGAGCACAGCAGCCCTGACTGTGGAACAGGAACAGAGGGCAACAGGGTGCAGCAACCCCGACTGTGGTGGTGGAGGACAGAGGACAGCAGGGTGTAGCAACCCCAACTGTTCAGGAATGGGTCAGCAAGGTGAAGCCCCAATTGCTCAGGCAGATGATGTGGGCAACAGCGTACAGCAACCCCAACTGTGTGGGAGAAGACAGTGAGCAACAGGGTGCAGCAGCCTCAAATGTGTGTGACAAGGGACAGGGGGCTTGTGGGGCAGGGGATGGAGCAGCAGAGTACAGATGCCTCAACTGTGGGGCAGGAGACAGGAGGCATCAGGATGCCATATAGTGTTTCTAGTTATACTCCTATGTTATGTACTTTCACACAGAAACCATCAAAAAAACTGAAATGTGTGAGTTCATATAGTACATGCACCTGAAATAGCAGAGTATGGCAGGCACCTGTTTGTCAATCTCACAGGGAAAAAATTGTTCTTACATTAACATATTTATGGAGGCTACATCAAAGACAAACTAACTGTATGAATTTAACAAACTGTAGATTTATTTTAGATCCATTAAATAACCCATTGCTATATAACTAGAAAAAAAATGCGGTCTTGATGAAAAAGAACTAACAGTTGTGATACAGACAAGCCAATTTTGCACATTCATACCACTTCAATTCAGCACTAAAACTCAAATGATCAGCTTTTTATAAGAATAGAATGATGGATTTTCAGCTAATTCATCTAAACACAAACCAGAGACTACGTAAAAACTCCTGGAGAGCAAACAATTAACTCTACAGACTGCTCTAACTGGGATGCTAACATCTCTTCAGTCAAGCAGGGTCTTACACTGCTGAAGCAGCTAGCTACTCCAATATGATGTTATCACTCTCCAGGGCTCAGTCAGAGGGACATAAAATGGAAATTTTGTACTTACCGTAATTATTGATCTTCTTGGACAGTCTCCATCACTCATTCACACTAGTGGGGATAGCACTGGAGGCGCTAGGACCAAGCGGGAGCCAACAATTTTCTTAAGGGTCGGCGCCGAGGTAGGATCGCGCATGTGCGGCACCGCGAGACTGACTTGCACCTGTGTAGGCTATCTCGGTGTTGACCCACCAACCGCCTCAGTACCTTTTCAACCAAGGAGGTGCAGCGTAAATAATGAGAATAACTCATTCTGAGTTTCTGGACCTGAGACGGCCCAGATGGCCTTTGTAAGAAAGATCAAAGAATAATGTCTTCACAGTACGAACCATAGGCCATGAAAACCAGGAAAGAAAAATGATTGAACCTGGGGATGGTGGGTGGTGTGACAATGAGTGATGGAGACTGTCCAAGAAGATCAATAATTACGGTAAGTATGTAATTTCCATATCTTCCTGGACTAAGTCTCCATCACTCATTCACACTAGTGGGAGAGCACCAAGCTAAAACCCACAACCCTGAGTAGGGTGGTAGGAGATAGGTTTCACCCAGAAAGGATGGCCAAGGACTGTCCGGCTAATAAAAAGAGCAGTCTTGTAAAGAGCATCCAGAACATGATGCTTACAAGATAAGCGCTCGAGTTGTAACTCACCACTTTGCAGACGACTGCAATGGGCACAAAATGAAACTCTGCCAGAAAGCCACAACCATTCTGAGAGAGTGGCAAAAACACAGACTCACAATTTGGTATAGGACCAAAACTAATAGTGTCAAAGACATGTACTAATCTAATGTAAAAGGACCTCAGGAAGGTAAAGTCTACAGGTTCAGAGTACACCAAAAAGCAGAGATGGAAACCCCACTACCAAGTATGACTGACCTGCAAACAATAAGTCCAGGAGCACCTGAACCCCTTACTTGATGAGCAAAAGAATGTCCAGGTGGGGTTAGCCCATCAAGGAGAATGGTTTTCACCTAGTCACTGAAACCTTCCTGATGGAAGACAAAGCACAACTTAGAAGCCTCTTGTGGTGGTCTAGTAGAATCAAATCCTAGTCACTGCATATTCCAAAAAGGAATCATCCTGCCCCTGCGTGTATAACTGTAGTAGCAGTCTCTGAACTCAAGGAAGAAAGGAAAAAGTGTACAGGAGGACGTGTTCACTGCGGAAAAAAAACATTCCGACAGAAAAAAATAGGGGCTGGATTTGTAAGGCAAATAGAGACAGATGTGCATTGAGGAGGGATACAGCAGGACCAAGTTAGGACTAACTCATTCTTTGAAGTGACCGAATAGCGGCAGAAGTGGCTCAGTGTGGTGAGGCACTACTTACTCCAGCCTCCCTGAAGGGAGTAAGAAGGACTCTAGTTTGCTTTGTTGAAAAAAAAACATCACAGCTCCATCACGCAGTCAGCGAGGATAGCTTTGTGTGCGACTGGCACGGAGCCAGTGCGCAGGAACTGAAGGTGTGAATATTTGAGAAGCTATCTCAGAAAAAGACCTACTTGACCTATGGACCAGAAAGGAGCATGTTGTCTGTTAAATTGAAGCAAGCATGGAAATAGGAATCTAAGTTCCGACTCGCTGAAGAGTCACTTCTGTTACTGCGAGGCTCTGATCAAGAGAAGAAAGCCTGATTTTAAAAAAAAAGGAGGGACTAACAAACTGGTTAGACACCTCGGTTTTGGAAAGATCTTGGAATAAGAGAAATCTCTCTAGAGAAAAGAAGTGAGCTATACCACCGCTGGATCGTACTACCCCTAGGAGTAGAAGAAATCAGGTACTCTTTACCGAAGTTTAGAGATGACCGCCTCAGGGTTGAGGCAGAACCTGGCCAGATCCAAAGTGTGGTATCGGGAAATTCCAACTAGGCCCTGTGCTGTGATAATTCTAACCCCCCCTTTTATTTTTGTAAATCATTAGTCCGAGCCTTACAAGGTTGCAGGCTGCTATTTTGCAAGGATTGCCTGATACAGAAATGACAAGGATGTCATCCTTCTGAGGAGCAGGAGGAACCTGAGGATCCATAACTGAACTCTTGACTGACCTAATAATAATAGCTAGACAGATGTTAAACACCTGTGTCGAAGCAGCCACCAGAGGAGCAGCATCAGAAGGGGGCTGTATACCCCTATCAAAGGAGCAGAAGAATCTGTGTGGCTCCCGACCATTGAATTAGAATGTTCCACAGAGTGCAATTGTCTTGACGGCTGAAAGAGTCTAGACGCAGAGGTGTATGGTCCACAGATGCAGTCTGAACACTATGGTAGACCCCATTACTGAGGAACTACTGAAAAGAGCTTCCATCACGGACTCTGATGATAGAGAGGGCATGTCCTTCAGTATATAAAATGAGTCATCCGCTGTATCACTGATCAGAAGGACAGGGAGAGACTCATCTAGATGCCCTTCTACCGCAGAAGGACCCCAAAGAGAGGTCTAGGTCAGAGTCACTAGAGACTCCGCCACCAGGAAGGGTGTCGAGGAGCTTGGCAACATGTAGGGAGCTGAGAAAGTGCTGAGCAGAATGAGAGATTCCGCTGGCAGAACAGAACAGAAGAGTCCCATTAGTGGAAAACCGCTGGATGACACAAGACCCGATGCAGATCGCCACCCACTAAGATGTGTGGAAAAAATAATCCACAGAACAGGACTTCATTCTGCGGAAACATCCTGCCACAAGTCCCGCGGAAGAAGAGGTCCACAAACGGAGATCTTTCCCTAGTTCTGTCAGACAGCACCAACCGGCACCCCTGCGGCATCAGCGTCACTCATGGCACAGGAAGGCACCACGCAGTACCTATGCCAACCTGGGAGACACTCGAGTGCACCCACAGTGGAACCCGCAGGTATCCTCAGCACCAAAGGCACACAAGGGCACCCCCGACACCCATGGTACCATGGCACCCAAGAAACCCATGGCAGCAATTGCACCCGAGGGTACCCATGGCACCAAAGTACCATGGCACCCATGACACCCATGGACTCATGGCACCACCCACGGCACCCGGCACCACCAGCGGGTGCCTGATACTGCCCATGACACCTGCGGATGCCCAGCGCCACCCAACCCGCGGGTGCCTGCAACACCCATGGGCATCTGTGGCACCGTGAGACACCCACGGCACTGCCAGCGGCGCTGGCAACAAAGGAAACAATGATAGCACCCACCGCGCCGCACAGAGCCCACGGCGCCGAGCCTGGTGCTCAGTGCAGTGCCGAGTCATGGCGCCAATCCTACGGTGCTGACTCCCGGCGCTGACCCAAACACCAGCGGTGCCGCCTACGGCACCAATGCCAAAACAGTGGCCACGGCGCCAGACCTACGGTGCCACCAAGGCATCAGACACGGCCCCGGGAAAAACACCATGGAAAAGCCAATGAAGAAGATGGGGAGAAGGAGAAAGGTGGTGCCTGTGCCGGCCCCAGCATGGAAAAGGAAGAGGGGGGGTAGGCTCGAGGGGTCGACACGATGGTGAAGGCACCAACAGGACACCGTGCTCATTCTGATCCAATTGACCAGGCTCCGGTCCAATGGCTCCGAGGCCCGGAGGCCCCAAAAACAGGAACACAGCCAGGAAAAAAGGAAAGTCAAACCCCCTGCTCCACAGGAGCGGCCCAGAGGTGAAACTGCTCACCGGAACTCCAACGAGGACAGAGATGGAGTCCGGAGTCAAGAATGCGACCATTAGGAGTGGGGCCAAGGGGAACCCACTAAAGTCAGTTCAGGCCTATCGCTCCTTCCAATGAACAATCCTCATGCAGACGTACCAATGGGCAACCTCGAGCGGCACCGATTCTTCTTCTCCAAATGAGGAAGACGAGTTCGAGGCTAAGTGGAGCTGGATCCCCAGCACTGCCAGATTCGTGCTTTGGTGGACTGTCTCCCCACCCTGAGCACAGGACTGTCCGTAGTCAGACCCTCCCCTGTTACTTAAGGGTGGCGGACCAGGCACAGCCCCTCTGCCATAACAACTTTCAAATGAATTCTTCCTACTGTGTAGTAGCTGAGGGCCCTTTTACCATCCAAGCTGTGCAGCCTCCTCTCTCCAGAGGAGGAATGGTCAGTGAAGAAAACAGGGAGAGACATAGACTGGTTAAGGTGGAAATCTGAAACCACCATAGGCAAAAACTTCCTGTTAGTTCTTAGGACCACTTTATCGCTATGGAAAGAGATGAAATCAGGCTCCACTGACAGGGCTTGCAATTCACTGATATGCCTGGCAGGTAATGGCTACCAAAACACACAGTTTTCAAGTCAAGTACTTAAGCTCTGCAGAGGACAAAGGCTCAAAGGGTGGTTGCATAAGCTGAGCAATGCAAACATTAAGGTCACAAGCAGGAGCAGGGTCCCTAAAGGGGGGATTGGTGTGCAGCAATCCCTTGAAGAACTTACGAAACACAGGATGGGCTGAGAAAGGAGAGGGCTTGCCTACTGACAAGAAAGCAGAAACAGCTGCCAAATGCACTTTAAGTGTAACTGGCCTAAGGCCTAAGCCATTAAGAAGGACCATATAGTCCAGAACTTTAGGCAACACAGCAGATTCTGGAGAAATATCCTTATTAGAGCACCAAATGGTGAACCTTTTCCATTTGGAGTTGTAAGTCTTTCTGGTGGAAGGCTTTCGAGAAGCCTTAAGGATATCCAGAACCCCTTAAGAAAGCTGCAGATCGGCAAACTCTAACTCTTCAAGAGCCATGCCTTGAGATTGAGAGACTTGAGGTTCGGATACCAAATCCTCCCCTGAGAGGATGTCAACAGGTTGTAATTCCTGGAAAGAGACAGGGGAAGGTGGACTGCTAAGGACAGCAACAGGGGGTACCAGGGCTGTCTGACCCAGTCTTGAGCAATCAGAATCACTTTGCATGGTTGTGACCTTATCTTGACTAGCACCTTGAACAGGAGAGGAAAGGGGGAAAAAGCACACAGAAATTTCCCTTCCCAATTCAGAATCAGAGCATCCAGGGGGACTGAGCCCAAGACTGGGGGTCTGCAACAAAAGAGAGGAAGTTGGTGATTGTCTGGGGCTGCAAAAAGATCTATCTGTGGAGTGCCCCATCTCAGAAAATTACTTTCAAAACTAGGGGATCCAGGGTCCATTCGTGATGGCCCTGGGATATCCTGCTGAGAGCATCTGCTAGGACACTGTCCTTCCCTGGGAGGTGAACTGCTATCAGAGAGGTTTGCAGGGAATAGGCCAGGGACCACAACTTCACTGCTTCTGTGCACAAGGCCGAAGACCGAGTGCCTCCTTGCTTGTTGATGTACCACATTGTGGTGGTATTGTCTGTTCTGATCTGGACCACCTTTTTCTGTACAGATTTGGAAAAGGCTTGCAGTGCCAGAAACACCGCTCTAAGTTCCAAGAGGTTGATGTGAAACAGAGATTCTTGAGGTGACCACAGCCCTTGGGTGGTAAGATCCTCCAGGTGGGCTCCCCAGCCCAGCAGGGAGGCATCTGTGGTGAGTATCACTGAATGAGACTGAGTGGCAAAGGGAACTCCTTGTCTCAAATTGTCCTGATCCTGCCACCATTGCAAAGCCTGGACCAGGGTTCGAGTCACTGGGACTAGTTTGGTAACCTTTCTTTGGGACCAGAAGGCTCTTAAGTGGAACTGAATGTCCCTCATCTGAAATATTGCTCCCTGGACCACTGCTGTAGAGGCTGCCATGTGGCCCAGAAGCTGCAGAAAATGCCTTGCTGGTCGAGACACCTGAAGGGTGAATGAAGAGGCCAGTTCCATAAGGGTCCTTGCCCTGTCCAGAGGAAGGAAGGCTCTTGCCTTTTTTGTATCCAGCTCTGCCCCTATGATGGTGAGGAGCTGTACTGGCTCAAGAACTGACTTCGGAAGGTTGAGGAGGAATCCTAAGGAAGTGAGCACTTGCTGAGTTATTTGCAGATGTGACTTGACTTGGTCTGGAGACTTACCCACTATGGTCAGTCGTCCAAGTATGGAAAGATGGAGATCTTTTTTCTCCTTAGGAAAGCAACCACTACTGCCAGGCACTTTGTGAACACCCTTGGGGCCGATGTTAGGCCAAAGGGCATTGCTCTGAACCGATGGTGGCCTGAGGGCAACTCAAACCTGAGGTACTTTCTGTGGGAGCACCTGATGGGAATGTGAAAATAGGCATCTTTGAGGTCCAGAGAGGCTAGACAGTCCCTGGCCTTAGAGAGGGCAGAATTATTCCCAGAGCCACCATTTTGAACTTTGGTTGTAAAAGGTGCTTGTTCAGATATCTTAGGTCCAGGATGGGCCACCATTCTCCTGTCTTTTTGGGGGTTAGGAAGTACCTGGAGTACAATCCTTTGCCCTTGTGTAGGGTAGAAACCCTCTCTATGGCTCTGAGAGCCAGGAAGAAGAAACCTCTGCCTCTAGGGCAAGGGTCTCTGATGGATTTGCAGGTGGAAAGGATCTGGTTCTCATCTTGGGAAATTTTTTGAAGCTGAGAACCAGTCCCTGGCTTACTACTTCCAGGACCCACTTGTCTGATGTCAGAGACTTCCAGTCCTGGACAAAGTAAGCCAGCCTGTCCCCTACAGGTACTGGAGAATCGGCCCGGGCAGACCCATCAGGGTGTCTGCTTGGCAGGGGCTTTAGGCTGAGGGGTGGAAGCAGGCCTGCTCATTCCCAGTCTGCCTCTCCCTCTGAAGAACCCCCTCTGAACATAAGAAGAGGAGGCCTGGGCTTAGTAAAACGCCTTTGAAAAGGCCTGCCCCTGCCCCTGGACTGCTGCCTTTGAGGAGTGGCTTGCCTTTCTTTGGCCTGAGCACTCCTGTAGGTGATCCTGTACTCGTCCATCTTTTTAATGTAGTTCTGTGTCTGCTCCCCAAAAAGAGAATTACCAATAAAAGGGAAATCCATGGCCTTAGCCTGGGTATCCTGTGATAGGCTAGTACATCTGAGCCAAGCCATCCTCCGAAGGGGCACAGATGTAGCCATGACTCTCGATGAAACATCATTGGAGTCCACAGCAGCATGAAACTGCACCTTGGATGCCTCAATCCCATCTGCAGCCACCTGCTCCAGCTCCTTGGCAAGCTGGTCAGGGGCCTGTTTAGCCAGAGCCAGCACAGTGTCCCATCTGAACTTCTGGTATCTAGCTGTATAGGCCATATAGTTAGCCTGCCTGAGTCCCAAAGATGCTGCCATGTACTGCTTCTTTGCCATGGCATCAATCCTCCTGGGAGTCCTTATCTGGGGGGTGTGATGCCCAGGGGATATTTGCCTTATCACAGGCAGCAGCCTGCACTACCCCAACATGGCTGCATTGCTGAGATAGGAACTCCGTGTCTGAGCCTGAAAGGGTGTACTTCTTGTCCATTCATCTGTCCACAGGAGGTATGGAGTTAGGAGTCTTAAGAATTTTGTCTGTTTCCCAAAAAGATTTATGGAGGGAAATAGACAGTCTCCTGGACTCTGGGATGTCCATCATTTCAACAAAATCAGGCTCCTCCTGATCCTCTACTGCTTCTTCCATTGGAAGCTGGAGGGTTTCAGCCACTTTTTTGTAAAACATAAAATGGGAAGGGGACACAGGAAGCCTAGGAGGAGAAACACCTGAAGATCTGTCTGGGGAGATGTCTGGGTCAATAGGCACATCCAGAATTTCATAATCATCATCATCCTCATACTCTCCCTCTTCCTCCTCCGGTTCATAAAATTCTTCTGAAGTGTAATCTGGAACCGGGGGAACCGACCGAACCGAGACCCTGCCAGATGGTGCCGGTTCGGCTGGAACCGAAGTTAGCGATTGCACTATTCTTATCGCTTTGGCTATCTCATCAGCGGTCGGAGTATGAATTTCTGGATCCGAACCGGACGATTTATCTTTTCTCTTCCTTTTAACCGGAACAGACTCCTCAGAATCAGCTCTCTTTTTGCCCGAAGAAGTATCGCCCTGGTCAGAGGGCACTCCTTCTGGTTCGGTCGGAATCGAACCGGGCTGGCCATCCAGGTCAGCGGACTTCTCGGCCTCCCTTTCCCTCAGTCTAACTACTCTCTTATCCACGGTAGCTTTGGGAAAATTCTTACAAATTTGGCAGTCTGAATCGAGGTGGTCACACCCCAGACAATAAACACAGGTGGTATGGGGATCAGCCTTAGCAAAGGCTTCCCCACACACACTGCAGTGTTGAAACCCAGTGGGCCCATTTTTTTTCTTGGGTTTCTCAGACATGGCCAATCCTATCCAAAACTTACCCTTTTTTCGACAATCCGCCAGGCAAGACTCCCCTGTCGGTTCCTGACCGTGTTACGGGTCTTGGAAAAAAACGTAATAAAATCCAGTTTTTTTAGAACCGATACGGACCGGTTACCACACTCTAAGTAAATTCACAAACTTCTTTAAATCTAAACTGATCGGTTCAGCCGAACTGATCCGAAATTTACAAGTTCCACACAGAAACTAAATGTAAAACCTATCTAGTAATCACGGTACCACAGACAGAGACTTAGACCAACAGATTCGGTAGCAGAAATTCAGTAGAAACTGAGCGAAAAATGACACTTTAACCGACTTTTTTGAACCGAGCAAAGGAGAAATCTCCGGAGCGACTGTTCAGTGAGGCGGAGTAAAGAATCTGACGGTTGGAGTTTAAACAACAGCAGACAGGGGCTTCAACCGAGCTCGCAGTGAACATTCCATGCTGGCCATGGAAAGTTAACTGTTTGTTCTCCGGGGCAGTTGAAAGGCAGGACCTAACTGCAATAGTCAGCAATACAGCAAGACTTCATGTTGTTTGAAGAAGCAGTTCATCCTGTTAGGTAATTTTAATATTAACCTGATCTCTGACAACAGCAAATCAGTGGCCCATATCCTTAGCAAACTTAATTTGAACCAGATAATCACAGATCCCACCATATCAAACAATGGAAGCACGGCTACTCCCATTGATTGACTACTTACTGGCTCAACAAGATTAGATGTTCAGGAGTACTCCCTGATGCTATAAGTGATCACTCTCCTGTTTTTTTTTTGTTTTGTTTTTTGTTTTACATGGCATGCTAAGCTGATTAAACCTCCTCCTAGATTTGTTCATTTTCTTAATTTTTCTAATCTTGACCCAGAACTATTTAGGTCAATGGTGCTCCAAAATGGTCATATCTATACGAGACCAGAGATATTAACACAGCAGTATTATTTTTTTTTTACCTCCACTTTTGCTAGCCTACAAAATAAATGTGCCCCTTTTACATGGATAAGAGTAAGAAGGCCCAAAACTAAAAGGCTTGACTGCGCCCTCCTCTCTAAACTTAAGGATAGAGATAAAAAGTTGCCCGCCTTTAAGGCCTCCTCTTCCCAGTCTAACATGAAGTTATATAGGGAATGCCGAAATGACTGCAGAAGAGCTATTAGGCTGAATAAAAGTGCTAATTTTTAAGCAGATTTTCAATCCGCCACTCACAACCCCAGGCTTTTTTGGAAACTGGTCAAACATATGTTATGCCACACTGATGGTCATTCCCTTCTGAAATGCTAATTAATGGCATCAACTGTATGAGTAACATCACTATAGTTGTATAGTGAAAGTGCTTTCAACAATTTCTTCCCTGACCTCTCTGCATATAGTAAGGCCTTCCAAGCTGTAGCTGCACCTTCTCCTAACATTAACTCTCCCCCATAGGTGTCAGCATGGCTCAGTTGGTAGCACATCTGCCTCTGGACCAGAAAGTTGTGGGTTCTCGTCCCACACTGGGATTGGACTTGCACCTAAAAATCGCTGGCATCCGAGTGCAGCATTGGGGGTGCTGTACTGCTGGGGTGTGCCGTCCTTCGGATGAGACGTTAAACCGAGGTCCCTTCTGCCCATCCTGGTGTTGTCCTGGTGGGTGTCCAGGTGGAAGTAAAAGAACCCAGGGCACTCTTCGCAAAGAGCAGGGAACATTCCCAGTGTCCTGGCCAACATTCCCCTTCCCATAAACCGGTTCATGCAATTATCCAGGCTGTGTGTGGGTGATGATGTGTGATATGGCCGCTACCACACATTCAGTCACTTCACTACCAGTCTAGCATTGCTTGTAAAGTGCTTTGGGATACTGTGTATGAAAAAGCGCTATATAAATGCTGATTTTTCTTCTTCTTCATAATGTACCTCCCCATATTGTGGACATTCATCTTATGTTAATAGGGTTGGCATTACTGAGGTTCGTAAACACCTCTTGAAGGTTCCTGTCTCTAAATCTGCAGGTTACAATAGCATTCAGCCCTTCCTTATCAGGCTTGCAGCACTTGAATTCACCCCTCCAATTACCAGACATTAATTTATCCCTGCCCTCAAGTATGGTGCCTGATCTCAGGAAAACCCCTAATATTGTACTCATATTTAAAAAAGGGATCATAAATTGGTCAGCTACAGACCTATTGCCACGCTCCCTTCTTTAAATAAAATCTTAGAGAATATTGTTTCATTTCAGATCACCACATATCTTACTACTCATGACCTTCTTTTGCCCAACCTATGGAAGTCACTCTTCACGGTCTCCAAAGACTAATTCGCCAGATCGTTTATACCAAGATGTACCAATACTCCCTGCCCCCCGCTATCCTCCCTTGCAATCTCAGATGGCTGATGCTCCAGGCAGGCAGCTGACCCCCTCACCAACCTCTCAACCTCTACCAACAGTTTATCACTAGAATCCTCCTTGCTAACTTCAGCCTCCCCGCCACTGGGGGTCACCATGACTCCCTTTCTGTCAGCACTAACTGACCCATGGTCACCTCTGTGATTCTTCCAGGAGCACAAAGTGGTTTGCATTGGAACCTTATCAGAATGTTTGTGAACTTGAAGCAATGTTTGCCCACTTGCATCAGTTCTGGCCAAATGATGCAACGGCCCCCACAAATAAACATTTTTGCAATTCAGGAAGAAATGCAAAAACGATGTCATATGTGTCTGGTGTGATTCAGGCAGAATGGCACAACACCTGGGTCAAAGCAGGAGCCGATTAAACAAATAAACAAAAGACATGATACATTTAGAAATACTGGCTATAAAACAAACAAGATTCACTGCTGAGAGTTACAGTGGGGAAAAAACAACAAAGGTTTTGAATAAAGTCTTCAAGAAGGAGAGATCCTGGTTATGCTGCCTGCCCCTTTAGCTAACACACTTAAGACTAAGCTAACTTGGAATGGGGTAACGCCAGTGGTTCTGTAATCATATCACAGTTTTTGAGTGTGTTAACCCCTAGAAAAGGAGTATGTTTAACTTGGCAGCAAATGTCCAGTGACAGTGTTGAAGGACACAGAATAAGAATATTAACAGCAGTAGAGATTATCTATTTTTATGCAGGCACTGCTTTAAATTTAGTGCCCCTATAAGCACAGTAACAAGAGTAATGAGGTAAGGTCAAGAGGTACTGTACAGTCACAGTCATTATAAACTTCAAGACCCAAGTGAAATAAGATACTTAAACCATGAAATTGTGTTGCAAATTTATTAAAAAAAAAAAAATTGAAAACTTGTAACACATTATTTACAAAGCATGATTACACATCACTATGGCAGCACTTATCAAATAATGATCATCTATTTAAAGGTGGGTCAAAATGTTCATGCCACTGCCTCCATATAATAAACACTCTTTGCCTCAGGCAAATGTCTTACATTATGCTCCAAGCCAGTAAAACATTTTCTCAGAAGTGTTTTACATGCTATAGCATTAGCTATATTTCAAATCAGATGTTAATCCAAGGTCCTGTCTGCCTCTTCTGATGGTTCAGGTGGGCACCGAAGATCCCATGGCAATTATCAAAAGGGCTAGGGGAATTTCCCCAATTCACTAATCCCACCAACAGCTTACGCAGGTTCAATATCAATCAGTACTTCCTGTATCCCCCCACCCCAACCAAAAACAGGAAAATACAGTACTTGCTGGTGTTCGTTTCTGTGTCAACAAAACCAAACAAGCTAGCCAAGCTGCTGTAGTGGTTTTTAGGACTGCAGAGTTAATTATAAAGTAATTCCTGAGTATCCTGAAAAACAGAATATTTGTTACTCACAATCTAATAACTAGGTAGCTTGGACAATAGTGTCAGTATGGAATATCTATCAGTTGGACTGTGTTTGCAAAGCATACCTATTTCATCCCTGCTAATGGAATGTTTGGTGGGACAAAGGACATAAGTGCCTTAGAGTCCCTTCTGGCCTTAAATTACGTTATACATTATGCAGATTTGGGGGACTGAATGGGTGGAGTTGAGTTAGGAAGGTAGGAGGATACATGATTGTGTTGGAAGCAGAGAAGGTGCTAGCAAGATGCCAGTAAATGATTCCCGCATGTTTTAAGCTTCCATGGGTGGGGTGGGGGGGATCGGCCATTTGGGGATGGCCAGAGGTGGTGGCTTTTGTTTTGCTTTTTTTTTTTCATTTCTGGCATTTTTTTTTACCTTTATTGATGAAAAATGATTAATCAAATAATGGACCAATGAATCTGAATACTTGAACATTAGACCGAAGGTACAGTATTAGCACCGATCTACTGGCTTTATGTTTGAACTTATGGAATTCATGTGCAGTAAGTACTATGTTATAGTAAATACTTCAAAGTTGTAAACCACTAGCAGTTAAAGGACCAAGAGTTACTGAAAATGTGATAGACTGATTCATGGTTTCAGAACTTGCACCAATATGGTAAACTGGAAATCACAGGCAATGTGGACAGATCCCTTCTGTTCTAGAGTCAACGTATTTTGCTTCTACTGCATGCCAAACAGTGCACGGAACCATGCAGCAACAAAAGTATGATGCAATACAGCCACTGCAATCAATCAGGCAGGTAACTGTGTTAACAAAGCCCAGCTTATAGTCAACTAATAGAAATGCCTGAGAAATGTTCTCAATCATCCAGTGCAATCTTGGGATTTTCTTTACCATACCTTCTGTAAACTCTCAGTTACCGAAGTGGTTACAGTGAGGCATCCTGACAGAAGGTCTGCCTTCTCATTTAAATTTCTCAAGATCTGGAACTCCTTCCTGCTAGAAATTCGGTCAGCACACTCCCACCACTCACTTTTGCTCCTTCTCTGTAAACACACAGCTCACGTATGTAACTACACCTAACTGTCCCTTCTCTCCCAATCTACTTTCCACTACCCCCCTGCCTCCTCCGATACTCCCTCACCACCCTCCCTTCCCCTAGGTTACCTCTAGATGGTGCCACCATCACCTCTACTCCTACCCCACTGCTCCACCCCCACTCCCCTCTATTCCTTATCCTTTTCTGCCAGGATCTGCCCCCTTGCAGGGTTCACTCATCCTGGAGAACACTTCCTGGCTTCCCCCCCAAGCCTCCTTCTTCTACCCCTAGGCTACCTCTAGCTATAACCTCCAGCATCCCCTGCCCCACTTCCTGCCCCCACCCCGTATGCTCTACTTAAATTTGGCTCCACCCCTTCTGGAAGGTCAACCCCCATGCATGCTTCTCAACATCCTGATAGGGAACATTTCTTGGCTTGCCCATCCCCCTCTCAAGCCCTTCCCCCACCCCTCTTCTACCAGACCCCACACCACTGAGGGCTTCAAGCAACCAGTGGGTGTATAATTTCTGATCCACCCCCCTCCCTTCTCAGGGACTCAGCAACCTGTGGTGTTTAGGTATTGGCCTACCCACTTCTTCCCTGTTTGGCCACCCCCTTCTCTGCTGGGCCCTGTCTCTGTGCAGGGTTCTCCGCTTCCTGAAGGGGATGGAGTTCTTGGGTTTACCCCAATACCCTCTCTCCTACCTCCCTGCTTACTCCCTCTCTCCCTTTCTATTAGGGCCTATCCCCTTGCAGGGTTCTTCAGCACCCTGAAGGTGAATATCTCCTGTCTGCCCCTCACTCACTCCTACCCCCTCTTCCCCTGTCCTTCCCCCACTTGTGTTTTAATCTCCCTCCTTCTTTATCTACTGAGTGACGACCTTGCCCTAATTAGCACTTATTAATCGGAGGGCTCAGCCTGTTACTTCAGGTTCCCCATGGGCTACCACTTCCCGGGTTGCCACTACACAAGCTTATCAGCACATTATTCTATTTAACCCCTGTGCCTCATTTTTTGTCCATTTATTACTTTGCTATCTTATATTTTTCTCATTACATAACTATCTGTTGCCTAGGATTGAGCTCATTTGTATTAGTACCTCTCGTATGTAATTGTACTACACTGTATGTATTTTATTTTATGTTTCTGTTTGATCTCCCACATTATGTAACCCCTCCCCCCAGGACGCTTCTGGACACTAGCTATTTACAGCTCATGTTGTCTTTCCTGGTGAAACCTTTTCAAATAAAATACATAATCTCAATCATTCTGAAGCTTACATATTAAGTGGCTTAAGGAATTTCTAACTAGTTCACTTCAGTGGCTAAATCATAACGGCAGAGACTGTAGTGCAGTTCTATTTATTCACTTAAAAGTTGTTACCCAGGTTAATATTCACTGGAGAATTCCATCTCTGTTTACAGGAGTGATATGGGAATTCATAAATGCAGACATACAGTGCTATGATTATGACATTGTAAGATGACAATTATACAAAGAGTTCACAAAAGGGGAAACATGCAGCCTAAGTACAAATATGTATGAGTATAGGAAACAGACACTGTGCACAAGTGCACTGACAAATTCAAGTTCCATAAAAAATGCATTGCAAATGTGTACAAAGGGGCTGCATCGCCTCAGCTCAGAACAGGTGATGGGACTCGATGGACTTCACTTCTATAATGAGCATTTTCTGTTCACGACTACGACTATCACATAGGTATTTCTGTGTGATTAGATTTTTTTTAGATTGCTTTAGTCACAGTGGCAAACAAAAGAAAAATCCCACTGACAACATGGGGGGGGGGATTGAGGGTGCAAGTGTTCAGACAGACATACCGTACGATGGTCAATTTTACCAGGATATGCTCTTCCTAAAAGAAGAAAATTGAAACAGTGGCACTAACATCTGTACTCACTCTTGTACTTATGACAACCAAGATTCAGACTGCACAGAATGTACTTCAGTTTATTTCTGATGGCTCTAAGTGAGCCTCACCATAAAGTAAGGCACTTCAATGTCTGTGTACGATGTGTAAAAATTTAATTAATGGCTACAGCAATATCAACTACATTACAAATCAAAGAAGAAATCCAGAATATACTACAGTGCGTCAGTAATGCAAAACAGTTCAGGATATTATTCTTCCTTTTTGGTGATACCGAAAAATATGTAGTATTTCAAAAGTCAATTTATACAGTCTTAATAAAAGTATCAACGTTTGTCTTCTCAAAAGGAGATCTTGTCCCAATAACACTTTGGATCTGAGTTAATTAGAAATACTTCTTAAAATGAGTAATAGTTTTCTATATAATGTGTTCCTTTACAGTTAAAAATGCAAGAATACTGGCACAGATTCCCTTTCCCACCAAAGTGACCTATGACTTCAGGGTTTTAAATAATTGATTAGCAGCTTTTTTCTTGGGACAATACTAACTGTACAGAAAGTATTTATATAGGTTTTCTAGAAATGTTATGTTTGTTAAACACAGTGAGACAAGTGCTATGTATTTTCACAATGTTTTAGCATGTTTATGAGCAAAATGCTAATCAATTTTTAGAGTTAAATAAAACCCTGAACTTTGATAGAAAGTACATATTCATATTCATCTGTGGAGTACAGGTATATAATTTAGAGAATAATGTATCGACAGTCATACACAACAAGCCTGTGTCTACAACGAGAAGTTTCTATTGAAACTGGGAGCCTCAAGAGCGAAGTTCCAGAGGTTCACTGGTTGCTACAGAAAACTTGAGATCAAGACACAGGCCTACCTTTGTATGGATGCCAATATATTATCTTTTACAGTACTCACAAAAGGAGTCGGCACTTGGCACCATTTCAGATGGTCCTGGTTGGTGGAAACAGATAGCAGGGCACAAGTTGCTTCAAGGTCAATATTCTTTATTTAAGATCCATAGAATCCAAAGGAAACAATCGAAAATAAGAGACAATGAAGACAAGCTGAACTCCACGGAGTGTGGCTGACCCCTCCCCATCAGAGTTTTATGCACAGAAGTGCCAATGACTTCTTATATACAGAAATAAAGAGATATCTTATTTAACTCTATCTCCTCCTAAGAAGTAATATTAGAGACAATGCTCAGACAACTCAGTACCAGAAGTGACGTAATGGGGTCACAACCCTTTCAAACCACATATTCACCAAAGTATTTGTAGCAGTAGCAAGAGGTCACAATGCTGTGACAGACCATGAGAAAAAGATAGGGAAGAGGCTCCAGGAAACAACTGTCAGTCAAGCTGAATTTCTGAGGGAAGCAGGCTAGGAAGGGTGATTTCATTGGACATCTGTGGAAATATCAAGAAATGGGAAGTGCCTGAGGTCACTCAACTACAAGAGAAAAAGGTCTATTCTATACTAAGTCAAGGAAGCTATTTCATGGAGTCTTATGACAGTAAGGGATTTCATAGTTGGGGAACCTAAATACCTAAATACAGATTTTCCAACCATGACATGCTTTGCTGCCTCAAGATTCTGTGAACTTGTTTTTGTCATGAATCAGCACAGGACAGACTCAGTAATGGAAATCTGCAGACTGCTGCTACCTACAGGTAAGCCCAATACCATCTTTAAAGGAGCTTTTTTAAGTTTGTTCACACTGTCAGGGGTATTGTTCATGAACCTTGCTTCAAGGACCTTGCTATATTAATGTGTTTGCATTTTGGTTAAGTTTAGTTTTAATCTTGTTAAGACATCTAACAGAATCTGGAGCCACCAATGTCTATGTTCACCTGTGTTTAGGAGCAGTAGCCAAAAGGCATAAGTCTACTTCCGAGGTGATACTAATGTAGCTATGGCCTAATCTCACACTTCCAATCTACTGAATTGCTATTCAATAGTTAGAAAAACTAAAGGGGGACATTTATTTTCTTGCAGTTTGAAAGCACAAGAAAAAAACTACTGTAGTTTAAATGAGGTACTGGGCTCACCTGCAGCTGTCCGGAGCGATCCCGTCTTAGTCTGCCCTATTTTGCTACTACACTACCACCATTTCTGGAGCCTTGTGATGTCACAGAGGATGAAACTCTGCCGACTATATAGGAGCTAGGCATATTTACACCCATGCATGACATATGAAGATTCCAAAAATGGCATCAGTCTAGTATCAAAATAGGGACTCTCTCTAGACTGCTGCCAGCTACAAGTAACCTCAACACCACATTAAAAATAGTTTTTCATTGGCTTTCAAACTATGTGGAACACTATTCATAAATGTGTGCCTTTGACATTTTTCAGTGATACTTTTTTTATTTAAACTTTACTAGATCTTGGTTTCAGCCATTTCCACAGCTTGGCGGGCTGTAGGACTGGATTGTTAAGTGAATTTCTGCAGGTCACATGGCAAGTATTTAGCTTTAGTGGGAACTGAACCTGCACTCTTCTGGTTCATAAGACTGTGGTCTAACCACTCAACTACATACTGTCTACAAAGACATTTAAAGTGAATTCATTTTTAGGGTTGCTTTTTACCTTTATAGGCACCAAAGTTTGAAACCTACTGTCACCAGTGTGACTATTCTGTCTAGTTTGTGTGTGTCTAGTGGGAATAGAAGAGAACTCTCTCCAGTGACTCTCATTAGATCATTCAGCTGTGTGAATTGACCAGGTTTAAGATACTGCGATTTATAAGTGTAGTGATATTTCTGGTGTTCTTTCAGTGCTTGGAGCTCATTTTGTGCTAGGCAGGGATGTTGACTGGCAGTTGGTGGAGTGATAACGAACAGTACAGAGATACCTGGCTAAATGAAAGTTTACAGGACAAAGTCCTAACGGTGCTTTACAGGACAAAGTCCTAACGGTACCACTGAGAAGTGTGTTTCAGGCAGTCAGTACATGTTGTCTGCACAATGGCAGGTGGAACCAGTGCACAAAGCGAAAGAGACTTTCTGGCTTGCCAGGGAAGTGTTAATTTACTGTCGCCTAAACAGGGTAAAATTGCAGGTTTTTTTTTTTGCAGCCTGTGTCACATAACGTAGGTGTAGTATACTTGCTATAAATGCCCAAGTACTGAACTGCTTGGGTTATTTAGACAAAGAAAACTCAGCACAAAAGCACTGAGGCAAGGGTTACCCAAAAAGAGCACTGGCAACAAAGCAGGTTTCCAAGAAATAGAAAATCACACATACCTCCATAATGCAAATGACTGTCTTGTTTTCCCCTGGGGTGAGATATAGACAAGACACACTAATGGGTCCTGTGTAGGACAAAACACATTTCTGTGTTTTCTGTTCTCACCCTTTACAGACTGTATGAGAGGCCCTCTGGCATTATGCATTTTTGCCTCAAGCAGAATCAGCCTAAATTGTCATGGTGATTTGCATATATATATATATATATATCTCCCACGATGCTTTGCATTATAGAGGCATCTGTGATTCTGTATTACTTGGATTATTGCTGCTTCAACAGAAAGTTTACTGCTTTTCAGTTTCAGGTTTCACTTTATGCACATTAGCAGTTTGGGTAAAAAAAATACTCTGCACAGTGGGTTTGCACAGAACTCCAATCATCAGGTAACTTCACCAGTTTGAGTAAAACCTGTCTTGTATTCACTGTCTTTGCACAGGACTACAACCATCAGGATATAGAAGGAGGTAACATTGTGCAATGACCCAAGCAGTGCCTGGGTGGATAGGGATCCAATTATTCAACAGCTATGGTTCAGTGGAGATTCAAATTTTCACTTGCAACCTGACTGATTTCATCCAACCAGTGAGTGTACTACACTGTGTATTTCTAAAATTTTAAAAAAATGACTTTGTCAACATACATTTTACATACATTTCCAATTACTGAATGCTGCGAACAAAGGGGGACTGTGAAGATGAGCATCAAAGCTGTACGCCTGCAGCACTACTGCTTTGGGGAGGACTGGCTTTTTCCTCCAGTTGAGCAAATTTGAACTTGTTTCTCAAAAGGTGGAAAACAGAGTGGCATCTGCTTATTGCTGCTTTTGGGGTGCAAAAGGGAGGTGTCTTAGGACCAGTTCCCAAAAGGATAAATTAATGTGTAATTATTTCTCATACAGACCAAGTGCTCTCATATATTTCACAATCTGTTTAATCGTAAACACTGGGTTAGCGAGCAAGAACTGCCCCATTGTATTTTTTCAATGAACAAGATATGTAGCAAAAATAACTGCTGGGACTAATTTAACAAAAGTTGTTACAGCCAAAGGGATGTCTACAGTATTTTATATATGGGTACAACACAAATGTACTCTTAGGTGGTTTGGCTTGAGTTCAAATTTAAGAGATCGACCTTACAAAAAAATGAAGCACAGTGAATATACAGGAGAGCTACAACACAGGCTGGACTAAGTGCAGAAAGGCACTGTTTTTACTTTCTAGTAACTTCAAAATCATGTTGAACTGTAGCAGAAGTAATCTGAACATGGCTATATTCTTTGTCTCCAAGTGTCAGATAAACATAAAATGCTTAACTCTCCCCCCTGACTGAACAGTCTTACTAGCTACTATAGAACCTGATGAGTTCTGCTTGGATGACTGGACTTCAGTTCCACTCTACAATGTACTGTACTGTAGATTTAGCGACGGTTTTGGGGGCCTGCAGCAGTGCTGAAGGGATACCCATTCTATACCTCTGTCTCACATTACTGTCAACGCATATATCTCAACACTAAAATTTAAAAGTGTTGTTTTTGGAAAAGAACATTTTTTTAATTTCTCATTAAATACTCTTGTATAGTAATTATACTGTAGGAATGTATATGATGTGTTCTGCCACACGTGTTTTCAGCACAGTGCAGCTGGGCAGCATTAACCACCTGATGGAAGTAAATAATAAAACTGGAATTTGAGCAGTGAAATAGGTGTCTTTTGCACACCAGTGACTTGAAGTCACCTAACTTTGTACATCTGGCTTTACTACTACTACTACAGTATACAGTAAGTCTTCCATGTTACCTCTAGCCATTCACCATAATGAGAAGGGCTAGTGAGATCAGCAACTGACTAATAAAAGCTGGGTTTTTTGCTAGTGTAATTGGAGCCTATCCTTGAACTCCAAACATCTTTTTAAATGTAGTAGTAGTAGTAGAAAAGACCTATATTTTTACACAGGATATAATTTAGGGTCAGGTGCCCTTTTTTGGGGATGTTATTTTTTTAGGGCTAGGTGCCATGTTTATGGGACATTATTAAAACTGATCCTGTATCAAAATGGCTGTTAGAGCTCTTGCTAAACTTTGTTTCTCGAAGTTCCCTATACATATATGCATACTTATACACACACTTAAAAAAACCAAAAAACACGTTTGTTGGGTATTGTTTTCTTCCCTCTCTCTAAACCTCTGTCAGAGAACCAAGCAAAATAGTATTTATTCTTCAAGTTAGGGTACACAATCACATGTGTCTAGTAACTAATTATCATGGAAAGTGGCTAAAGACAGATTGCTGTTTGAAATCTGCATTCCAAATCCTGAGTTCATAAAGCATGAATGCATTCTGAAGGATATCTTAAAAAACAGCACAGCATTAGCTCAGGTGAGACTTCCAATCATCTTGAAAAATACTGTACAGAGTTCATCTTAATGCTTTTTCACCTTGTCAAGTATATTGGCAGGCCAGCATAATTATGTGACGCAAACCTATGAAAGCACTGAACTCCTTCATCAAAAGAATACAGTACAGAAAGTTTAAAATATAACTCGTCACAGAAAAATAATGAGTTCAGAACTTCATTATAAGAAAACAGATTTTTTTTTAAATTAGGAGTACAATATCTACAAAGTAAATTCAGCCCCTTTAACAGCAAGTCAAAACTGTAAACGTTTCTGCTACACTTAAGCAATGGGCGTCTGATAACTGCGGTATATGTTTTCTATTTTTTGCACTTCATACCTGACAGGAGTGCTTCAAAGTTGTTGATACTGTGTTCGGCTCCTAACCCAAAGTATCACATCATATTTTAACTAATTTACAGAATAAAAATATAGTCTTTTCTTCTTTGGATACAACCAGATGTTCTGTTTATTAAAAAGTATAATGCAGATTATTCTGATTCAAACTATTTCAAACCCTTGACTGCAGTTCTGGTATATTTTTGGTGTTTTAATTTCAGCACTATATCAATTAGAACTACTGCCCACCTAATACTAGTTTTAATTAAAATTTACAATAACATTATCGTAAAGCTGTCTGATAGAACAGTACTGTGCCATTTCCTTAGTGAAAATACAGTTGCATGTTTCTTGTTTTGCAGAAATGTTTGGAAATAGGAAAATTTAAGACAAAGTCAGCTAGAGTCTGCATGTAACTAAAGCATACTGTAACTGAAAGTATTAGCTGCTTTTAATGTGTTCTTCCAACCAGAAAACAGTTTCTCTTGCTAGCCTTTTTTACACTGCCAAAGCCAGAAAAAGGAAACAGTTTAGTAGTGCAATTATGATGCTTTCTTTAATAGCACCATTAGTAGAAACGATGCTGTCCCTAAGTGGATTAAAGCTACTTTAGCAAACCATAAATTAGTGACAATTTAACTATAGCATTTGATTTAAAGTCGGATTCTTACTATTGGTAATATCTAGCACTGCTTTTTAGAATTTTCATAATAAATTAGATATGCAATATAAACTGCAGGCTGAAGTGGTAAACAAGTACTGATTAAAACACTTGGTATGCAGAAGTCCATTCCAATTTCTTTTCATTATTCCAAGTAGCTTCACAGATTAATGTCTTTAATATTTCAGTTTATACAAATGTATAGCTCTGAAGGTGTTGCTAATTTTGTGAACAGAGACACAAAATGCAGTTAAGGGGTTATTTCATAGGATAACCAGGCAGACTAGCACACTAGCCCTACCACTGCTCCCAGCTAATGTCATCTCCTCTACCAAATATCCAGAAAAATCCTAGAATGGTAAAGAAACAGACAGCATTGCCAGCCATTACAAGTCCACAGGCTCCCCACTTGATCTGAAAATACAAAACAGAAAGCAGATGTGATTATTAGACATCCAGCACACACAACAACAAAAAACTCCCAATCTGACACTCGGGCTCTTTAAATCTAATAGTTAATTAAGAGCACTAACTAAATTATGTGCCACATTTTAAAATTAGTTTTGCTAACACAACATGTCAACAAATGTCGGTGTCAAGTCATTTTTTACCACCCCAGATAAGGGCCTCCTGTCCTAAATCAAGAGAACATCAGTCCAGTTTGTTAATTATGGTTCTGAGGCACTCTGGATGTAGCTGAACATGCTGAAATTAATCAATAAGGCATGTCAGGTTGTGTGTTGCACTGGGACAATGTCACACCTGGGGTGCACTGTGAGGTACTGGGCCACAGCTTGAGTGTCTTGAATCACATTAAGAAGTGACATTATCCCAGTGACCAACACCCTGAAGAGTTTACTGTGAGTTTAAAATGGATCCATGTATGTCTTTATGGTTGTAAGTAGGCTGTTCTATTGGCACTAGTTTTACCTATGAGGATGTGCAATGACATCATCACAGGTGAAACTGGCTCTCCACCAATCAACTTTCAACAAATCTACTATACATTTTAAAATGAGATTATACTCACTGGGCTCTGAGAACAGTAAGCAAATTACCTGCAGTGAAATTCCTTACTTGGAGCAATGGACGGGTATACCATATTTACATCCTGAACTATAAACAAGCCTAAATCCCTTTAACAGTAAGGAAGATTCTTCAAGATTCAGAAATGCTATCCACAGGTTAGTGTTTCTTGATATAAATGTGGGCTTTTACTACTGTAGATGCAAAAGATGCAGTGTAACCTCTGTTACATTTTATATGAATTTCAGTTATATTGCAGTAAAATATGCTAATAATCCTGCACGGTATGACACATAAAAACAAATACTGTAAGTAGAGAGGGCACTTTTTAAGTAATTATTCTAAATGAAAATGCCTTGTTGAAAGTCTATCACATAATGATTTGAATACGGCTGGCTTATTGTATCAATCCTATACTGAGGTCTAATAAGTTCTAATAACATTAAGCTAGTAGGGGCATCATTTAATGTCATAGGGTCAAATATTCAAACATTTGCGTATCTAATTTGGTTGCTTTAGCAAATGTTAAAATACATTTTATGGTCAGGAAATTATTTCTTGAAATCTCCAGGGACATAAACAGAATTTTACCAGTTCATATTCTGGTGATGCTCATAGAAATTCTGGACAGGCATTTTTCCATTATACAAGAGGTTTTAAAATTTGAAGGTACATCCAAATGTGTGTGAATGTAATGAATATCTGGCTCTAGAATCTTATTTTTTCAAGCCAAGCACCTGCTTGCTAAAAGGTTAGCGTTCTGAAAGCACAATCATATCAATGTTACATTGGGAGTAAGCTACTGAATTTCAATTTGGAGACATTTTTAATACATAAAAATGGTGGCAGATTTGTCCAATTGTTAATACTGACAAAAGAAAGACAACATTTATTTTTCTAGCAATTGCATACCTCTCAACTGCCCCCGATTTTCAGAGACATCCTTGATTTTGCCTCAAAATTGTATTCTGTCCCTCTTAAAAAGTGTGTTTCCATAACCAAACAGTGGGTGTTGTAAGCACAAAATGATGCATTAAAGTTACAGACTTGTTCTTCCGTAGAAAATGCATTTTACACTAAGCTTCTTATTCTACCAGCTTTCTGAGTGGATATCACCAATTTTGAAGATGTGTCCCCGATTTTGGTCCTTTGTCCCTAATTTTTTTAAGCCTTGTCCCTGATTTATGAGGCAGGAGGTTGAGGGGTATGAGTGATTGCCAGTATAAAGCTTGAAAAATCCTCATTATGATATTTACTTCTTTGCTCATTTAAAAATAACAAAGTCTTGGAAAGTGTGCCATCTACTGGCATTTTGTCATAAATTCATGTTACTACTAAACAGCATTTTCTTCTAATTGAATACATACCAATGTACTGCATATTTATGTCAGTTAAGTATCACTTATTAGGGTGATGTACACAAATAAGAAACACTAACGCATGGTGTCCAGTATCATCTCAGGGACAGACTGAGGCACACTTTTTAAAAGGTAGAGGTTTATATTTTTTGAACCATACAAACAGGCATTAAAACTGCACAACAAACATAATTACTTAAATAAGTTGGCAGTGCTCCCATCTATCCATTATGTTCAGAGAGTAATTTTTTTAAATGATAAGACTGTTCGTGCACTGCATTTTTTTGGTATCATTTTTTTTTTTTTAGTCTTTGGTAACCGGGTAAGGCCCACTAGGCACAAGCGCCTGTTTTCAGGGGCGACCTGGGAGCACTGGGCGGTTAAGTGACTTGCTCAGAGTCACACAGTATGCAAGTGGAGGTTGCGAGAATCAAACTCAGGTCTGGTCTGCTGAATGTATCAAGCTTGTTCCTCTAACCTCTAGGCTATACTGCCAGCCCTCATCAACTTTTAAAAATGTCTTCACTGATGATTAGATACAATTACAAACACAACTATTAAAATGCATTTGAAACAGAAGCTCACCAGGTCACTTCGTGCAAGGATTATAGGAAGCCCAAAAGCAGAAACCACAATTCCCGTTATGAAGAAATATGCCAGTTCCCTGCAAACACTGCTAGCTGCATCCGAATCATCATTTAATCTTCTTGCAATGAAATATGGAATAGGAGATATGAAGTAAAACACCAGAACAAACAATGGCCAATACACACTGTGGGAAAAGATAAAGCAACACAAGAAACAGTCATTGCTGGTGCACACGTTTAATAAACTTTAGCAACTGCTCATGAAGCTGAAAAACAACTAGTAACATGATCATTCAACTCTATTCATAACTGAAAAACAAACTCACATTTGGAGACTAAACAGGTGGATAACGTTAGCCTGGCTTGCCACTGATTAGGCATAAGTACAACTTATGGCCTAGATCATATGTACAATAAATAACGGCTATTAACCCAGCAACACCTGGAGGTGACTATGCCCCACTGGCCTTTGCTTTTCACCAGGTGGTGGTGCCCTAAATGCAGGAGCACTCGTGGATTTTCCCCCCAGCATATGAAAATTAACAAACCTTGGAGGTCCACTGTTGGCCCTGTGTTGATGTGGGGTGACAAAGCTTGGAATCACAGGACTACACCTTCGAGAGTCAATGCAAGAAAAAATAGTGTGTGGAGTCTTTTAAAAGAAGTGACACTGGCTTTAATAAAAGGTAGCTTTCTACTGACTTTCTTGCAGTCACATGAATGACCACTACAAAAAAAATAAACAGATTGTCGCTAGTCTCAAAATGTTTTGCAGAAATGATTAACTGCAAAGAAAGCCACTGAAACTAATTTTGTTTCATCTCAGGAGTAGGATGGTTCCTCCCCATCAGAACTTACAGTAGGATTGTCCTACATCTCTCTGCACCGACTCCAGCTAGTACATCAACCGAGGGCTTCAGATGTAGTCCCATCAATCCCTCACCATTCAGAACACAATCAGAAACATTTATAGTTTTTGGTTTACAAATTTTTTTTAAACTTAAGAACCATTTAGAAGTTAGAGTTATGAAATGAATGTACACAATGCCATTTTAGTTCAGGATTCCTATTAAAGTAGAATACTGTGTTCCAGTGTCCTCCTTTTAAAGGAATAACATTGATCCCTGCTATTTTAGGCTGGGCCAACATTACAGAGTCAATACCAATCTGACGTCATGCTATAGGCTGGATATGTTCTCTTCCTGGCTTTTGCAATCCTCCGGAGGCCCTGCCACATTGGGGAAGGGCTGCTGGGCTTATGTGTTGATGCTGAGATGCAGCACACTGGTGAGAAGAACAGAACGGGCTATAGTGAAAAAGAGGATGGGTTGGAATGAAAATGGAAAAAATAAGAAATATGGGAACAAACATTAAGGGATGAAGTGTCTAATATATGGAATTCAGCTCTGTGTTTAACTATAAATATGAGGCTTTGCGTCTGCTTTTTAGTTATTTGAGAAGCTTAAAATAGCATGCTTTTGCCTGGCACCGTTTACCAGGCAGCAGCATGGTTACCTGGCAGTGGAGGGCTATTAAATCAAACAAATGGCGTCACTGCATGGATGAGGAAGCCCAAAGCAGCATGATGTTGTATGCCGTGTAAGCCATTAAGCAAAACTAAGATTTTGGGCTTAAACACAGAACAGAAATCTGAATTTTAAAGAGACACTGTCAACTCTTCATTGGTGAATTATGACCATTTTAAAATTAAACAAGTGGATTGAAAATAATTTTGTGGGGGAGGGGCTCCAGTCACCAGTAAAATAATCACAGCTGACACTCACAGAAATCACTTACAGAACATTAAAAAACATGTCAAGCCTGTCTATTCTTTATTATTAAGGATATGCAAATGAAAATGAGATCTGTGTTCCCATTACAGTTCCCATACCTATAAGTTCACTTACAGCAGCAATGCAAAGAAACTTAGCAAAAATGCTGTCACTACCTTTTTTTCCACCATCATAGATTCCACAGATCTTCTCATTCAGTTCGGTGGTAAACTTTTTTAGTTCCACTAAAATTTTAGTATTTTATAAATATTTTAATTATTTTTTTTTTCTCAAGAAAAAATATGGTTGCCTTATTTGGCTTACATATAGCATTGTAGACCAGGAACCTATTAGGATTGAGAAAACAAGAAAAAACTCATGATGAGCACCAAAGGAGGTGCCTAGAAAAGCAGATGTGACAGTCATGCTAATATTTTTATTAACTGTAGCTGAAATGAGCTTTTATGGAAAAACATGTTTCACTGCAATGCTGCTTTATTGTAGAGTCTTATTCAGGAACTGAAGTCATCCTGCCCTGCTTGTGACATTACAGGCTGCTACAATGGGGCCAACTATGATGTCACAGTCAGGGCAATATGACTTAACATGCCCTGTAAGGCTCAACCATAGATTAACTATTAGTGGCAATGCTCCTATTTTGTGTGCTAACATGTCACAAGAACAAATTGGCTATATACGAGTGGTTTCATGTGTTCTTAGAATGGTAAAGCAAAGTAGATCTGTTCTGTCATTCTAAGAATTCAAGTGAAAACAACTTTATTTCGCCAAAAGTGATTCCTGCAATCATATTTGCAAACAACAGATCCTGGAAAAAAAGTATTTTCCGTAACCAAGTTATACAGTGTACATATTTCCTTAGTAACAAAGAAAGAAAAGGTATGAAATGTCCTTGGGGGGGTATAATGTCAATCAAGTTCTGCGAAGGTCCACAGAGAATTCCACAGAATTTTTTTCTGCACATGACCAGATCCCATCCTTAATTCTGAAACTGAAATAAGAAATGAATTAGCAGTTTTTCTTGCTTCATGTCAAATACAAAATGGACATAAGAAATCCAATAACCTGAGTGGTCAATTACCCATCTGACCAGGGCTGTTATCCCAGCACATCAACATGCTGGTACTACAATGACCTCACCATTATGAGTCCTCCTGACAGAACTGAACATTTTAAATAGTCAGCATTTACTGACCTTTACAGTGAGAAAAAATGATAACCAAGTTTGATCTTTATGCTGACCTTATCAACAAATATCAACAAGAAAATGAGCTGGAAACACCACAGTAAACTGACATAATGGAACAACTGAGTGAAATAACAGCCAGTGAGTCAAATAACAACAGCTGTGTGAACCGCCATTTGACAGCTTCAGAAACGGAGCTGTCACCAGTGGAGTTTAGCCGTAATGAAGCCAATATAGTGAGACAAACAAACTGGGCTGTAAATCAGTTCCAGGATTGGCTCTGAGAAAAACAAATAGTGGTTAACTTGAAAAAAGTGAACTAAACAACATTTTACAGCAGCTACATGCCACAATGAGAAACAGTACTGGAGAGACCAACAGCATTTCATCCAATGTCTCCCTCAGAGCCGACAAACCATCATCTTAAGGGTTTAATCTAATGCAAGACACTGAGTTCATGTCCTCAAACAATGTATCCATGGGGATTTTGAAGTCTCTATGTAGACAAGGCAAAGATGAAGCTTCCTACCATCTGTGTATTCCAGCTAGCAATCTCACAAAATTAAAAAAAATGGCCCTGCACTCAGTACAAACACCGCGGCTGGTTTCGCTAGAAAAGTGTGGTTGGACATCCAGCTTTTCTTGCCCATCGCAGCAACAGGCTTGCCAATCCTTAGCACTTTTCAGTTTTGAAATAGTAAGTGATGAGAATGGCCTGAAATATGCTTGAATGGTTTTCCATGAATCCACAAAGAATCACTGCGACCCACATGAAAGCGCCTGATCCAACTACTGTGACTACATGTCAGAGCTTTCCGGAGATCCACTTGCCCCATCCAATCTTTGGAACTTTACCTGAGCAAGACACCGCTGGATGCCTAGCTTCTTATCTGCACCCTTGGCGCACCCTGAATCTCCGTTACAACATGAAACAATCTGGTTAACAAAGGAACCAATGGGCAAGAATTACTTAGCTAACATGTTGTCCCAGATCTGCAAGCTTTCAAATGTATGTATTTACACAAACCATAATCTCTGCAGCACAGCTGTTCATCTCCTTTCTAACTGAGAAATCATGGCAGTGAACAGCCTTTACTCCGAATCCTCCCTACAGATCTACTGGGGCCCCAGCCTAGATGACCGAAGACAGTAGTCGATGATTTTAGCTGGGAAAACAACAAAAAAGAATACTGGAACAGAAACAATAGCACAGTCTGCAAGTTCCCATCCTCCACATCAAGGTCTACTCCACTTCCATTATACACGCAAGTTCAAATGGCCACAGAGCAACAGATAGACAGGAAACTGTCACGATTGAAACTGAAAATGTGCCAAATGCTTGTGACAATTCACATCCTCCACGTAATTTACACAGCATAGTGATGTAGAAAATCACCAACTCTTGACAGAAAAGATAAAGAAGAATTCCCAATGTTCCTCAGCCAAATCAGCACATGGATGTCCCCCGATACAGCTGCAACCTCTGAAAACACCAACACTCTGCCAGCCTTCAAATCGCAATTACCAGCTGACAGGTACTTCCACAGTAGCACACTACAAGGCAACATACAGATAAATGCATACAACTATGGCTGTTAATGACTACCACAGAAAATGGTGTGTGTGAAACATGCTGCAGTATTAATTAATTCAACTGCTTTGTTCAGACTACAGTTTCATGCAACAGCCCCCACCCAAAAAGAGTTAAGTGCATAATTTTAAACACTTATTTAGTGTCCTTACTTAAAATCTTAAAGTATTTATTAAAATAATGTTTTACCCATGTATGAGCCTATTTTTAAAGTAAAAGTTATTTAACTATTCCAGTTAGTCCTTGACATGTACTAGACAGGGACTATTTTTTGACAGTTCAATTTTTGAAATGTATCTGCTGCATTTAATATTTATAAAGGTTTTTAGAAATACCAAAAAAAAAAAAACTCTGCCTCTTTATTACAATTGTGTTGCATATGATCCACTTCATTATTACAATAAGGCACTCGGGTTGGGGGCTACATTGTGGTGGGCTAGCGGCCCTTCTCAGATGGTGGAAGCACTTTGCCTTTGGGGTCATGCTTTATCTCCCAGAGGCGGGCTGTTATCTCACCACAATGGTTCCCTCCCGTCATGCCTTATTGCTTAAATATGCCAATTAAGGCCTCTGCCTTCACTATAAATATCAACAGGGGGACTTAAAGAAAAACTACAACCTCATATCTTCTAAATGTTATTTGTTTCGATGTCAACAGACAACTCTTTTCATGTAGCTGTTAATAATGCATGCAACTGCTTTAGTCCATTTTCACAGTTCATACTAGTCTATGTAACTGTCCTGGGAGACTACATTTCGTGGTTGTTGAAATCGCATTGTCCCTGACAGCCACATTAGCATATGAGAACATGATGTGTAATCAACCTTTAAACTTTCCAATATGCCTATCTCCTTAATTAGCCTTCAAACAAACAAGCTGCAAGAAGGTGTGAAATATCACATTTACCTTCAGTGAGCTTTGCAAACTAAGTGACTTATAATGTAGGTTTTTCCCTTTAAGCCTTCATTCAGTTTCTATGTTTCCAAAGAGTTTTGCAGGTTATTTGTTCTTTCAGCATAGAAATATAGGATAGAAACGATTGATCTGCCATCGTGTTCTCATATGCTAATGCAGTTCTCATGGACAATGAGATTTCAACAACCATGAAATAGAGACCCCCAGGGCAGTCACAGGGGGCTACCCTGAGCAGTGAAAACAGACTAAAGCCAACACATATAGCCCTAACAGCCATAGGAAAGGAGTTGTCTGTTGGCATGGAAACAAGCAACATTTAAATGACATGAGGGTGTAGTTTTACTTTAACGCACATGGTGCTCACTTGCCCATAACTACAATAGTACTGCAAAGACACTAAGGAGATCCTCTCAAACACTGTTTCTACTCTTGTTAAACCTGAGCCACAGATGGTTCTTCTTGAGAATTTAGATAAGATAGAACATATCAGGAAAGGGTCATGATCTTTTATATACAATAGTATCTGTGCAAAACTGGGCATACTTTCCCAGTGGAGAAGCGAAGAGCCCCTCTTAGTCAAGTATGGTTAATGCACTAGGAGTGCGTACTATCATGGAAAAATGGTATACCGCTTCAGGGATAACATGGCTTCTTATGACAAAAGTTGGCTGGCATCTGAGGAATTTCTTAATCAAAGAAACCCACATGCTCCATACAAAATAAAATATTATGTCTGATTAATGGGTTTGGGAGGGTGAGGAATGTACCAGTCAATCTTATTTATTTATTTAGTTTTTGTTGACTGGGTAAGTACACTAGACAAATTCTGCCTATTTTCAGGCACAACCTGGGGAAGGGGGATACAGATGAATGGCAATTTGGCCGCCAGGGCATTCACATATTCAGGACTGTCTAGTACAGTATGCCCTGCAAGCCCACTGGTCCACACTGTGGACCAATGGGCTCATAGCCCATACTGTAACTGTCATTTGGAGGGCAGTCGGGCAGTATGTGGGGGAGATGCAGCTGCCCGCCGATGATGGGGGGGGCAAAGGGTGCCACTGGATCACCAGGGCATCATGATATGGTGCTGTAACGCAATCGTGGCAACGGGCAGGGGGTACCACTATACTACCAGGGATGTACAATATAGCATAACCCAGAAATCGGGGACACGGAAGGGAAGGGGTACCACTAGACTACCAGGGACTTACAAAACGGCATTATCCGGCAATCGGGGACAAGGGAGGGAAGGAGGCCACTAGACTACCAGGGCTTTCTGTAGTACCTTATCCCATGAGACTGCGGCTACAGGGTGGGGGATGCCCCAGGATCCCCACAGCACACGTCATGCAAGGCATGCAAATGGGGCCATAATGGCATGCAAATGGCCCTATTTGTACCTTGCATGTTTAATGACCTCATTTGCATGTCCCCTGCTGAATATTGCGGGTGTTGTGCCTAGTGCAACTGCACATGCACTGGCACATCCCTGTGCTCCCTATCTGTGGCTTGCGCTGGCATAGTATGAGCGCCAACCTTGCCATATTTCATGGTGCTGCGCCATGGCGCATCATCATTGAATATCGCCTGGTCCTGGCCCCAGCGCATCCCAGTTGCGCTGCACCCAGGCTTGGGCCCCTGCCAGGCGCAGTCTGAATATCTGGGCCCTTTTTTAAATTAGAATAAAGATCTGTACAACCATTAAAGCAATTTTCCATGTTTCTGCAAAAACTTTACTGTTAGCATCGGTGGAAGTGATGATTTACCAGATTTCCCAAAACATTAAATTTCTGGACATTCCAGTTTTTTAAACTGAATATATCTGCCTGAAAAGTGCTCTTTAACCCTTTAGACTGTCTGTCCCTGCTGATTTTGGATCTACTACGAAATCCCGACAGTCGGTCTTGCGAACTCCATAAGCCTGAATTTAGGAGACTGACTGTTGGAAGACTGTCAATGTCTTAGTGCAATGCGAGGGACAAGCCCCCTGCTCCCGCACCCTCCCCCGTAACTAAAATAACCAACTCCAAAGGGGGGCGGACCACAGAGTAGGTTAAAACAGTTTACAGGAAGGGAGGCAAAAGAGCGCCATGCAAAACTTGATACCCTGGAATAGAACGTGGGTTTCAGCGTGATGGTGGCTGAGCTGCTAGTGGCTTAGCCCTCCACACCACGGGAAAAGCTCAGCCAACTCTCAGATTTTCCCTCTCTTGTGGTGCATGGCTACCGGCAGGGTAGCAGTTCATCACATCCGCTACCTTACCAATGTCGGCACCAGATCCATCTGTCAGGCAGGGGTGTGTGTTGGGCAGCTGAACTCGGGATCCTGAATGCCGGGATTCAGAGTTTTGGCATTTAGTCATACTCCCCTGCTTAGAAATTATAATCCTCTGTTTGCGACATCAAATCATGTCCATGGCAACAGATTATGATCTAATAAACACAGGATTAAAACATCACAGCAGGTATGAGCAATGTGAGCAGATAAACGCAAAAAAGACCTTGTTTTAATGAAGATGGCTTCAGTATTAAGGAGTGGAAGGTCCTAAAATTTAAATGTGTTTTTTTTTTTGTATATCTGAGTTTTGCTTAATGAAACTTCGAGTTTGTTTGCTGCGAACTGGAAAATCTCTTCAATCAAGCTTTTTCTCTTTCCTGATCTGTTCACCGGCACACCCTTCCCCCCAGCCCCATCACCAACCTCCTCACTGACTTTCTGGTTATCCACCAGTTAACCAGAACCACAACATGGAGGGTGACTAGCTGTGTCTGTCTTGTGAGAGTCTGCTGTGGGATGCCAGCCTGCGACAGCCTGGCATCTTCCTCCATCTCTGTTCTTCTTCCCAGAGTACTGGCATGCAATGATGGAATAACACAAGTGCACTGGCATGCATGCAGGCCAGGTGTCCAGCAGCAACTGCTCCCCTTTCTGGTGCTCCAGTCTGTCCTACTGACTGGTCTCCAGCAGTCAGCAGTAAATTAGTGGTAGTAGTGTCTCTCCCCCCCCCCCCAAGGAAGGACAGCAGTCGCTGGGATGCTCAAGCCTTCCTCCTCCTGCCGACCCAATATGATCTGCGCCTATTCCTGAAAATGGGTAGCCAGTGTACCAAGCAGTAGTGCTATCACTGTGCTAATGGGCCACTGGAAAATATATCTTTAAACATGATAGTATCCCTTTACTTAATCTGTTGTAAAAGCCTGTTCTCAGAAGTCCCATCATCTACTTCCCCATACAGCACACCAATTGAAGTCATATACCGCGCAGCCATCAATTAAAGTCATATACCATTGCCCTCCACTGTAAATTACTTCAATTTTTGGCTGTGGTGCTGGTCTGCATGAAAATAATTTTCTTTTAAAAGAAACAAAAAATTATGGATGTATTGTGCTTTCAAATGCTTTTTTAATTCACCAGTTGTATTTTGGGCCCTGTGAGTTGACAGGGCACCAGGAAATAATCCTGTTGTTCTTGAGTCTTAATTGGTATTGAACAAGTTGTTCAGTGTTTACTGATATTTAATTAAAAAGTAAATAATTACAACCATTCACTAGTCAATACATAAGCACCTATTTTTGGGGTGCTCTTTGCCCTTCCCTCCAGCACAGAGTTCTGCAGCTTCATAGCAGGACCCCAGTGAGAAAGCAGCTCACGGAGGTCAGGGGGGCACACACACAGTCAACATTTTTTGACAGCCCTCCTCCCAACCCCATGAAATGTAAAAATGGTGGCCTTCCCAAGGGTCTCTCTCTGGGACTATAACAGAAATGGTCTCACTAGAGAAAGACAGTTTAGTTACTTACCAGTAACTGTAGATTGTTGAGAGAATCTCCTCCATAGAGCCCTACCTTTGGAACAGTAAACAGTCGGACTCAGGTCCACTCTAAAACTTTTGCTTAGTTGGTATCACATATATAATGTGGATGGTCCACATATTTCCTCAGTTTCCCGTTGGAGACAAGCTCAGAGTTGTATCATACTAACAGGTATGGGAGACCATATCACTAACCTGGTCAACAGGAGAGGTAGCGGTATTAGAATGAAAAGGCCCACTGCAAAGGGCAGAGAAAAGGAGAAGACATAGCATGCAGTAACAGGTACATCATTCAGAGTATGCCACTTGAAATGCAGAAGGGAGTAGGTGGGAGGGTGAGCTGTGGCACTATGAAGGTGATTCTCCCGAAGATTTACCATGACTGGTAAGCAACCAAACTGTCTTTTCAAGGACGTCCCCTTTCATAAAGCCACATCTTTGGAAATGATTCCCAAGCAGTACAAAACAGTAGAGCGGATGGCAGGACAGACAACAGGAAAGTAGAGGACCCTTAAGCCAGCAGGCCTTCGAGGATGGCAAGGTCAAAGTCAGACCATCAACGGGGCACCAGATCTAGATAAAAGTATTTAGTGAACGTATGGACAGAATTACAAGTAGCAGCAGAGCACTCCTGCCAAGACTGAATGGAAATAAGCAACAGAAGTGGCCATATCATGGATGGCATGCCTACAGGCAGGACCGGGTAGCTCCTTAACAAGTTTCCAGTAATAAAAAGAAATGCAGAATGCCAACAATTTGGAAAGGCATTAGAGACAGAGGGGCACCTACCATCTGGAGGCCGAAGAGAACACAAAGCTGCGAGGAGTGTGCAGTTCTTCATGTGGTGCACACAGAAGTGTAAAGCCTTAAAGTAAGATAATGTCTCTAGCATTCTGCGGGGAAGGAAAAACAAATAAAAGGAAGGTGGATAGTCTGGTTCGATCCAATCTCAGAAACCACCTTAAGAAATAACCAAGGACTGGTACATAATGAAATCCGATCCACGTGAAAAACAAGGTACGGTGATCTGCAACTAAACCCTAAAGCTCAGAAACCCTCTAGCAGAGGTAAGCACCATCAGAAAAAGCATTTTCCATAAACAAAACAGCATCTCACAAGTGGGAAACAGGTTCAAAGGGAGCCTATGTCAGAAACTCCAGAACCAGACTAAGTTCTCACACCATAACCAGCCTTTCAGACTGAAAGATATATGCAGGAGCCCTTTAACTCATCAGCTCTGAGATGCCATTTTGAATTAAGGTTAAGCAATGTAATCCTAGAACTTTGAAAAGCGCTACTGGAGCCAGTGAGGAATCTGTGAGACACACCTAACACAGTTTTTCCCCCCCAAGAGGGCACAAAAGGCTGAAAGGGCCAAAAGGTGTACCTTCACATAATAGTACCTGAGGCCCGAGTCCAACAGTGGCAGGAAGTGGTCCAAAACAGTATAATCAGAGAATTCCGTGTACCACCCCCCCCCCTTGCGGCAAACTTTGCAAATATATTATCCTTTTTGCCTCAGTTGGCCACTTACACTTTATCTCCAATTGGAGTGGGGGTCTCTGAAATTGCCCAGTTGCCAACTGCCAAGGTAGACCACCCATCAGCTGGGTCCCTACTGTAAAATGTAACTGCCTGATATGACCGCTTTTATATAATACACACTGCCTGAGTAGGTCTCCTTTAATTGTGGTTCAGTCTCCAATCAGTGGGCACATAACTAGTGAGAAGTCAGCTAAAGAGACAGCCATACATCTCCCAAGCATAAAATAAACACAAAACACCAAGAGATACCCACTCCCAATAGAGATAAAATAAGAAAGTGGCCAATTTAGGCAGGTAGACTTTTGAACATCAGTAACAAAACCAGAAACACAGCCATGAATACTGGTGAAAACAAATGACATACACAGCAGCATGAGTGGAAGGATCAGAGGCATTGTATGCGGAATGCAGCAAAATGCTTAAGGTCCTCAAATCTGCGTACAACACACTGCTGGTCTTCAATGTTAACAGAACTGTTGGACAATTTAGCCATGATAGTAGATAAAGAATTCCAAAGGTTATTCTGATATTTAATCATGTAAGCTTGGTAACTGATAATATGGAGACCCAGTGAGAAAATAATGGGGAGGCCAGAATCGAAAATGAGTGGCCGTAAATGACCACTGAGTCAGTTTCAGGCTGCGGAATATAAAAAGCCTTGGTAGAGGTAACAGAATATTGCTTATCTACCTTATCTATTTATTGAAATGTTTTACCAGGAAGGCACACTGAGCGACAAGTCACTCATCTCCCGGTGCGACCTGGGTGGATGGGGTACAATAGGAGTGAGACATTAAACATTCAAGTTACACGATCAACATTAACATACAGTTGTATGGCAGGTGCTACAAGCAATGTTACAACAGTGTTGCGTACAAAAGGTAGAAAGAGTGGACAATAATAAGTGCCGTGTTACTAAGTAAAGAAGTGCTTACATGAAAGGAAAGGGGGAAAGGAGAGGAAAGGGTGAGGTGGGGGGAGGGGGAAGGGAAGAGTTGTGTTCATGTTACAAGATCAACATTAACATACAGTTGTAAGGCAGGTCATACAAACAGTGTTAAAACGGCATTGCGCATAAAAGGTAGAAAGAGTGGACAACAATAAGTGCCAGGTTGATAAGTAAACAAGTGCTTATGTGAAAGAAAAGGGGGTAAAAGAGAGGAGAGGAGAGGAAAGGGTGAGGTGTGGGAAAGGGGAAGAGTCGTGTCCCAGAGAGACCCCTCCAGGATGTGGGGAACCCTGCAGGAGGGCTATGGGTTTAGACAGAAAGGGAGATAAGGCTGTAGGGATTTAAAGAGGGAGGAGAAAGAGAAGGAGGAACTGTGACTTAAATGCTAGGAGGGGGAATAGGACCTAACCAAGAGAGGACCCTTCAGGATGCGGGGTACCCTATCAGGGATTTGGAGAAGTCAGTAGATAGGGATTAAGAGAGTGATACGAGAGGGAGAGAGTGAGAATTGTACCCTTGAGGGGGACAGAATTCACACCTTTAGAGGGGATGGGGCCTAATCAAAAGTCCATCAGCATGCATGGACCAATGAGGAGCATTCGGGGTCCCTTACATTCTGTGAGAGAGCAAGGGGGGCCAGTAAGGAGAAGCAATTTGGGGGAAGGGGAGACGAGCTAGAAATTTGGGGTGGGTGGGTACACAGGGTAAAATGAAAGTGACGGCAGAGGGGTAGGGTTTATCCAGGGCTAGAGGAGGGAATTAGAGAGGGACATGGCAGGAGCAGCCAGGTGCAAGGTAATTATTGAGGGCAGAGCTGATGGAGTTGGTGAAAGATGAGTGCTGGATTTGAGGGGGGAGAGAATTCCAAACTTTTGGAAGGTGATGAGACTAACTGGACTGGTCAATTAGGGTGGCTCTGCAGGGGACTACCAGGGTGTGGGAGTCTGTTGATCTAAGGGAATAGGGGATGGGGGTTGTCATAAAGGAAGAGGTGATGTAGAAAGGGAGCTCACCCAACCAGTGTTTGGAAGTGAATTTAGCACAGTGGGAGAGTCACCCATTTGTAAGAGAGAGGAAGGATAGGGCACGATAAAGATCACAGTGGTGGGCATGAAGGGGGGCATCCAGAGCAAAGCAGCAGAAGGAATTGAAGAGGGTGTCCAGTCCGGCCAGGGAGGACTTAGGGGCAGCACCATAGACTATGTCACAGTAGTCGAAAATGGGCAGTATCATCTTCTGAACAAGTTCACGCCTAGCCATAGGAGGGATGTAAATACAGGTTACTCACCTGTAACAGGAGTTCTAGGAATGGTATATGTTGTTCATCCAAACTTATTGGCAGGTTCCTTGCCGCTTTAAATCTTGCCGGAAGGTCTTCAAGCTGGCTCCTCCCACCCACCCGGGTGGTAAAACTCTTGGCTCCACCCCATGACGCCAGATCTAGCCCGCTGGAAGCCAGGTTGTGCTTCGAAGCCGGGGAGGTCGGGTGGGTAGTGTGGATGAACAACATATACCATTCCTAGAACTCCTGTTACAGGTGAGTAATCTGTATTTCTAGGGACATGGATATGTTGTCTAATCCACACTTATTGGCAGACTCCTAGCAGTTCTCCAGGAGGAGGGAGGCAAGGCGCACACCCCTACTTAGGGAATAGAGACTGAGAACCAAGGCCCCAAAACCAGCATCTCGGTGTGACCTCAAGGTCATGGTAGTGGGTAATAAAGGTATGTGCCGACTTCCAGGTAGCAGCCCTGCAGATACCCTGGATAGGGACATCCCTGGAAGCAGCTACCGATGCAGCGGCATGGCGGGTAGAATGAGCTCTTATCCCTCTGGGAGGTTCCATGCCTGCCAACCTATAGCAGAGATCTATGCAGGAGGTGACCCACCTGCTTATCGTCCTCTTGGCTGCAGGTCTGCCAGGTGCGTCTTCAACAAAGGTGACAAACAGCTGGCGAACCTCTCCCAGACTTCAAGCCATCCGCTTCCTTATAATAAGCGAGCGCGCGTCTAGGGTCCAAAGTATGGAGCCTATATTCGACCTCCGAGGTGTGACTAGGGTAGAACACCAGCAGAATCAACACCTCGTTAAGGTGAAACTCTGACACCACCTTCGGAAGGAACTTCGGGTGGGGTGCAGGACAACCTTGTCCCTGTGGAAAACCAGATAAGGAGACTCAATGGAAAGCGCCTGGAGCTCTCCCATCCTTCTGGCTGACGTGATAGCCACCAAGAAGGCAGTCTTCCACGACAGGTGGGAAATATCGCACCTGTGCATCGGTTCGAATGGCTTGCCCATGAGCTTGGCCAATACCAGCAGTAGATCCCACGGAGGTGGAAGTTCTCACACCGGAGGGGAAATGTGGTCAAGGCCTTTGAAAAAGCACCTGACCACCTTCTCCTGCGCCACCGACTGCTTCCTGGCCCAGTAAGCAGAAAAGCTGCCAGGTGCTCCTTAAAGGTCGCCGATCAAGCCCTTGCTAGAAAGGGACCACAGATAGTCCAGAATGCTTGCCAAGGGACATGCGAAGGGTCCAAGCCTTTCCTCGACACCAAATGGAGAATCTCTTCCATTTGAAGGCATAGCATTTCCTGATCGATTCCTGATGTGGGATGCCTCAACGACGTTGAGGACCTCTGGGCCGGAAAGACCCAAGGTCTGGAACTTCTAGCCACTCACGAACCAGGCCGCCAGGGTGCAGGGATTGAAGGTCCAGATGGAATACCTTCCCTGGTTGACTGAGATCAGGTTCGGGCGGGCTGGAAGCCGCCTGGGGAGCCTGGAGCTGAGGCTGAGGAGATCTGGATACCAGAACTGGCGGGGCCAGTCTGGGGCTACCAGAATCACCTGCGCCTTGTCCCTCCTCGCCTTGAGAAGCACCTTGTGGATCAAGGGAAATGGGGAAAGGCGAGAAGAGGCCTGGCTCCACGGGCCTCGGAGGCATCTCTGCAGCGAGCCCTGCTGAGAGGGCGTGCATGGAACAAACTCAGCTTCGCATTCTCCCTGGAGGCAAACAGGTCCACCTGAGGTGTGCCCCAGTGGGAGAAGAGATCCTGTACTACCTCCGGCAGGAGAGACCACTCGTGAGACGCAGCTCCTATCCGGCTTAGGGCATCGGCCAGGGTGTTGGAGGCTCCTGCCACGTGAATGGCTAGGAGAGGCGCCCCCAGGCTGCGCATGAGGGACCATATGCGGACAGCATCCTTGCATAACAGCATGGAGCACATCCCGCCCTGGCGGTTTAAAGATAGTACATGGTCGTGGTATTGTCCGTCTGGACCATTTGACCCCGTAGAAACGGAGCGAAAGCGGTGAGAGCTAGGCAGACCGCTCGGAGCTCCAGCAGGTTGATATGGCATCGGGACTCCCGAGGGGACCAGAGGCCTTGCACTCTGTGCTCCCCCAGATGGGCACCCCAACCCATCAGAGATGCATCGGTCGAAAGAGAGACCGTCGGCTCAGGGCGGACGAATGGGATGCCCTCCTGCAGATGTGCCGGAACGGTCCACCACTGGAGAGCGTTCCACATCTCCTGGGTCACTATCATGGGCTGGTCCAACGGATCGCAGCGTTATGACCACTGGCTGGCAAGTCCCCACTGAAGGGGACGCATGTACCAATGGGCCCAGCGGACCACGCTGGTGCAGGCCGCCATGAGGCCCAGGAGGCGCAGGAAGTCCTGGGCAGGGCGTGATTGCCCAACCAGAAATGACTGGGCAAAGGAGGAAAGAACCTCGGCCCTGTCCACCAGGAGCCAAGCTCTGGCTCGAAGAGAGTCGAGCTCTGCCCCGATGAAGAGCATCACCTGCTTCGGCACGAGTTCCGACTTGGCCTCGTTGATGAGGAGGCCAATCTGAGAGGAAACCTGGAGGGCCAGATCTCTGGACCGCTCCACCTCCGCTCTGGAGGGGGCTGCAATCAGCCAGTCGTCCAGGTAGGGGTACACCCGGACCCTTTGGCGCCGCAGGAATGCTGTCACCACTGCCATGCATTTGGTGAAGACCCTGGGAGCTAGAGAGAGGTCGAACGGCATGGCCTGGAACTCGTAAAGGGACCCCTCCACTCTGAAGCAGAGGAATCTCTGATGAGATGGATGGATCGGGATGTGAAAGAACGCATCCTGGAGGTCCAGGGAACAGAACCACATGCCTCGTTCCAAGGATGGTATTATCTGAGCCAGAGTGACCATCCTGAAGGTCCGAGACCTTAGGAACCTGTTCAGGTCGTGCAGGTCGAGGATGGGACGCCAGCCCCCCGTCCGTTTCGGGACCAGAAAATACCTGGACACAAACCCCGGGTCTGGAGGAGGATCCGCCACCTTCCTGATCACCTCCTTCTGGAGGAGCAGGGCACTATCGGCTCGGCGGGCCAACACAGAGGCTGCGGAGCCCATGGACCCCCAAGGGGCAACGGCTCGAAAGGGTGGGGCCTGCTCGAACTCCAGAGGCAGGCCCTTTCCTACCACCTCCAACACCCAGCGGTCCATGGTGATAGCGGACCAGGCGGAAAGGAAGTGGCAGAGCCGTCTCCCACGGGGGAACCCCGGGGGAAGTGACGAGGCTGGGAGCGGCACCCCTCAACCCGTCACTGGGCAGGCTTGGAGGAGGAGGAACCGACCGAGGGACCTCCTGGGCCTCTACCTCCTTGCTTTCTGTTGGAGGAAGCCGCTGGCTTGGGTTTGGGACGCCAAGCGCGAGCCTGCTGGCCCTGTTGCTGGTGCTGTTGGGCCGGTCGAGCTGCAGGGGCCGAAGGGCGAAAAAGACTTATGCTGTTGCTGACGGCGGCCTTTGTCCCTCTGGGCAGAGGTGACAAGAGTCCAGAGTGGCATTGGACTTTTCGATCCGCTGGAGGTGTCCCTCCACTCCAGGGCCGAAGAGGTCAGTCCCCAAGAAGGGGACGTCCACCAACTTGTGCTGGGTATCTGCCATGAAGGTGGATATCCTCAGCCACGCCCTGCGGCACATGGCCACCACGGCCGCTACTGACCTGGCACAGGAATCACCTATGTCCAGAGCAGTCTGAAGCTGCTGCTTTGCCACCGCCCTACCCTGGTCCTGCACCTGACGGACCGTGGTCTGCAGGTCGGCTGGGAGATGAGTGACAACCTCATCCAGGGAGCCCAAGAGGGCGTGGGAGAAGTGTGCCATCAGCACGGCCGAGCTGGCCTGTCGGAGGCCGAGGAAGGATGCAGCGTACACCTCGCGTCTGGCAAAGTCCAGCTTTTTGGACTCTTTGTCGGGGGGCTTATCCACGTCCCGAGCATTACCGGAACGCCGGAAGATGCTATCAGTGACTAACCCCTTGGCAGAGGGGTGCTCCGAGAAACCAGGCAAAGAGCCGGAAGGGACCGCATACTTCCTGACCATCCTGGCTGAGGGCGCAGGACAGGAAGCAGGCTGCTGCCAAAGCTCCAAGGCTGGGCCGACAATGGTCTCAGCCACCGGAAAGGCCTCCGTGGGGGAATCCCCTCGGTCCAGTATCTCCGTCAGGGGATACTTGGCCCATTTGGACACGGGCTCGAGCTGCATGCCGGTGGACTCTGAGATGAGTCGAAGCAGACCCAAGAAGGACGATGGGCTATCATCCAATGAATGGCCCCCGGAGGGCTCCAGGTCGACCTGCCTGAAGAACAGGGAGGAGTCGTCATCGGATTCCGAAGAGTCTGCGAAGAGCTGCCTCGGCCCTGAGCCACCCTCTACCTGCCGAGGACGGTCGGGAGTGAGGGTGACCGACAACCTGTGGGGCAGGCCGTGACCCAACCGAGAATCTTGGTCGGTGCCCCAGACTTCGCTTGTGGAGGCAGAGGTTCTACAACAAATCGGTGGAGCAGCCGGTTTCGGCCAAACAACCGGCCCTGGAAAGGGCATCTCGACTGGGGCGAGCAGTTGCTTCGGTCCGCTTGCGCAGCCACTTGATGGTCAGGGGCTGAACCGGAGTCGATTTAGTCCCGGACAACAGCAACTGCTGCCACATAAGCTCCTTGTAACGTCAACGTAATTTACGTCGAAGCCTTCCCTCATCCGAGGAAGAGGACGAGGAGGAACGGTATTGCTGCTTACTTCGGTACCGAGACCGCCGACATCGGTGGGAACGGCTTGACCGAGATGAAGTCCGAGACAGAGACCCTCGGAGAGACCGAGGGTGGGTCTGGGAAGGGCCGGGGGACACCCACTCTTCCCTCGGCTTGGGCACTTTATCCGTGGACTGCGGCCCCGAAGGCGCAAGCAGATCCTCAGTCTCCACCGGGTGAACCGGTGAAGGTGGGTTGTCGGCTTCACCAGTCGACAGCCCGTCCGACGGGTCGAGAAAAATCTCGACTGCATCGATGGAAGTCTCGGCAGGCTGGCCTGATGGGGACACCGTGAAGCCAGCAGCCTGAGCCGCAACTTCAACCGAAGTCGACGGTCGGCTGTCCGGGGAAGGAGACCTCTCCCGCTCCCACGAATGCCGACGGTGGGACTTACCCTTCGACTCCTTCTTCTTGGGCCAAGAAGAATGTCCTGAAGGCCCCTCTCCCTTCATGGAAAGGGACTGACAAAGCTCCTTGAACGAAGCCGAGTACGAGGAACTCAGAGAGAGCGGGATAAATGCCGAGCAGGAGAAAGATGCGGCCTGAGCCGCCTCCTCCTCGAGGGTGATCATCTGCTCGAGCTGCTCAGCCGAGACAGCTGCCGCGGACACCGCCCAACGAGCCTCTTTTGATTTTACCGGCAGGTAACACTTCTTGGGGCGCTGAAGCTTCAATCGAGCAGTGCGATCCTCCAGGATGTTAATGGAAAAGAGCGGCACAACTCGCGAGGGTTCGCAGGTCGTGATCTAGGCCTAGCCAGCAGATGCACGGAGTGTGGATCCGCCCTGGACATTTTTCGTTCGCAAGGGCACTCTCAAAAGCCGGGAATAGATTTGTCCATCGCAGCTGCGGGGGATGAAGAAGACCGAAGTTTAGAAAACTTCAAAACTAATTTCAGACGAACCGAAGAGTTAGGATCCAGTTTAAAACACAGAGCGCTAAGGAGGGAACCTGAGCTTCCAAGCAGTAAGGAAGATCTGGCGTCATGGAGCGGAGCCGAGAGTTTTACCACCCGGGTGGGTGGGAGGAGCCAGCTTGAAGACCTTCCGGCAAGATTGAAAGTGGCAAGGAACCTGCCAATAAGTGTGGATTGAACAACATATCCATGTCCCTAGAACTACAGTTCCTGAACAGGGCACTAAGCTTGGGGAGCAGTTTTTTCTGGATGGTGGGGATCCAGAGACAGTTGATGGGGAGGCTGGTTAAAAGCCCTTTTCAGGCTTGATAAGTACGGGTAGACTTTTAGTGTCCAAGCTATACATAGAACAGAGGAAGCTAACTGGTTTGTCAGGGCAGAGCAAAAAGGAGTTATTTAGGGCCCTTGTCAGAGCTACTACTGAGCAGGAGGGGAAAGTAAATAAAAAGCCCTTATCAGGACAGTGAAATGGGGCACATTTGTTAAGTCCTTGTCAGGACCATATAGCAGCCAGTGGATAATATTTAGTAGCTCTTTTCAGGGCACTTTACAATAGACACCATCAGTTATTAAGCCCATTTCAGGGCATTGTATGAACCATGAGGGTACACCAGTTATTCTTAGCTTGTATTAAGAAACAGAAATGTAAAAGTAGTAAAGGAAAATCAACAGGACAGGTACAAATTCTGCGGGACAGTCAGACTGAATATTACACTTGTCCCTTGGACAGCCATCTACAAATAAATTATTTCTAGCCCTGAGGGTTAGCAAACCAGAGCTGAACCTTGTCAAAGTCTTGCTGTAGGCTGGTTGTAACCTCAGCAGGACAGAAGCCAGATGCATACAGGACTGTATCATTGGCATACATATGTATAGCGGAGGAGGGGAAGCAGACAGAGAGAAGGTCATTTAAGAAGATGGAGAATAGGATGGGCCCTAATACAGAGCCCTGGGGACACCAGTGTTAATCAGGAGGGGAGGGGAAGTGGCATCCAAGATCTTAACTGATTGGGTTCTGCCAATAAGGTAGACCTTTAACCAGTTTGTGGCAGAGGGAGATAGGCCAGCTGCAGGGAGTGAGTCCAGGAGAAGGGAGTGAGAGATGGTGTGGAAGGCCTTGGCCAGGTCGACAAAAATGGCAGAGGTAATTTGGCCATTGTCCATCCCGGTTAGGATGGAGTCTGTGAGCCGTAGGAGAGAGGTGGTGGTTGAGTGTTTTTTCCTGAAACCAGACTGGAAAGGGGCGACAAAGGAGGTGTCAGATAGAAAAGAGGTGAGTTGGGAGAGGACAATGTGTTCTTGAAGCTTGGCAAAGGGTAGGGAGGCGAGAAATGGGATGATAGTTGCCAGGCGATGAGGGGTCACCCCCTTTGGGTAGAGGCAGGACCACTACATGTTTTCTATGAAAAGGGGACCAAGGCAGTAGAGAATGAGAGATTTAGCATTATTGAAAGAGGGTAGACAATGGCCAAAGCAAAGAGGGAGCGGAGTTTCGAGTCAGGGTCGTCAGGAGAGGCACCTTTAGAGGAGTTGATGATGATGAGAAGGGCACTTAGGACATCATTTGGGGTTACAGCAGCAAAAGAGAAGGGGAGGTGGGACGCTGGAGGGGGCACACTGGTAGAGGGTGGGGAGGGTGATGGGTAGGAGGGGAGGGATTTCAGTAGCTCAGTGATGCAGGAGGTATAGTAGGAGTTAAATTTTGCAGCTACGGCTGGTGGGTCAGACACTAGCAAGCTATTTACTTTAAGTACTGTGGTGGGGTGAGATGAGGGAGTAAATAGGGCATGGACCACCTTCCAGAACTTTGAAGGGAATTTATGTTGGTGACGAAGGCAGATTTGAAATATTCTGACTTTGCTAGCCTTGTAGCCCTGGTGCAAGTGTTTCGAAGCATGCACTAGTCCGCAAGGTCACTAGGATGCTGCGTAGCTTTATGACGCTTCCAGGCTCAATCTCTAGCCCTGAGGCAAGCCAGAAGTTCAGGGGTTATCCAAGGTAAGTGGCTGCCCCTGACTCTGGTTTGACTGAGTGGGGCAAAGGCGTTGCAGTTTACAAGAAAGATTTCTTTGAAATAAGCAAGGGCCTTATCAACCGAGGGGAAGGAGGTTGGGGGGGTACCAGTCAGAAGTGGCATGGTTAATCAGGAGAGGTTCAAGGTCAAGAGACTTGAAAGAGCGTAGATGTATGGTTTTGTGTGGTGATTTAGTTCTGTGGACTTTCCTAACTATGAATATTGGGTTATGGTCACTGCTAGCACTGGGGAGAACGTCACAGGTAATGACGTGGTGGGGGTGGGAGGTAAGGGCCCAGTCGAGTAGGAAGTGTTGTTGTGTCTTGTGATTTGGGTGGGTGGGTTCGGAGATTGTTGGGAGAGGTTTAGGGCTCTGATTTCATTTTTAGTTTTGGTAGTTTTAGGTGACAATCAATTTATATCAAAGTCACCTAGGATGAATAATTCCCCAGAGCGAGCAAGAGAAGTGATGAAGGTTAGGAGGTCTAGCGCGACCGAAGGATGGACATTTGGGTGGCAGTAAATGCTGGCTATGAAGATTGGGAGAGTGTAGGGGAAGGTCACATGGATAGCTAGGGCATCATGGGTCTCAAGATTTGAGGATGAGTAAATGATGGAATATTGGATGGAGGCTAGGACATAAATGGCAACACCACCACACCTACCAGCACAGCCTTGCCTTAGCAGTGAGTAGCCAGGAATGGAGACAGAGTGGTCAGGGGTAGTGCGCTTTAGCCAAGTTTCTGAGATGATTAGAATGTCTAGTTTTAGAGTGCACACCATGGTCTGAATCTGGTCTATTTTTTGTAACAAGCTGCAGATGTTTAGATGTAGGATCTTTAAGCCCTTTGGGAGGGCTGAGAGAAGAGAGTGGGGGGGCAGGTAGTAGAGGAAAAAGCACCAGAGGAGCTAGGGGCAATAGGGCCTGGGTTAGGGTAGATATCCCATTCGAAGAGCAAGAGGAGAGCGAGTATGAGAAAGTGGAGCTTAGGGGAGTTTGAAGGAGCTGCAAAGAGGTTGGGAGATTTGAGGAGAAGGGAGTGGGTGAGTGAGGAAGAAGATGGAGAACCACAGTGAAAGTGGACACCGTTATCAAAGCCGCATGAGGAATAGTGTTAGAGTGAGACCATATTTCAAACGGGAGGGAGGGAGGGAGTGATAGCATGGATGTGGGTAGGGGATAGCAGGTAGTAACTGATGGGGTTGGAAGAGTTATTAGGAATAGCTGAGTAGTGAGCAAGTGGAGGTGGTAAAGAGAGGGATATGAGCAGAACAAGGGGGAGAGAGGAGAGTAGAGGATGCATTGTTCAAAAGGGAGGGAGAGTGGGTGCTAAAAGGAGGCGTAGCAGGATAGGAGAGGAGAGGAGAAATTAGCAGACTGGGCTTTTGGTGCCAGTGGTGTCCAAGGGAACAAAGAGGCTGAGAGCACAGAGGTCTGTGTGTGGGGGGCAGCAGAGACAGAGAAATTCAGAGGCAGAAATTAAAAGCTTGTGGCAGTAATCCAACAACTTTTTACAACAGGCTATTAAGTTTAACAGCTAACATTTGTATTAAATTTAAGTTAAAACAAAAGCATGTTGCAGCAATTTAAACAGTTATCTAGCACAGTCTACTAAGGCGATCAGCTAACATTTGTAATTAATCTAAATTTAAAACAACAATAATGGTGCATAGCACAGAATAAAATCCATTTTTAGGCAAACTTTTCAAATTAGAAAGCACAGAGATTACAGGAGTGCCTGGCACTGCAAGTTCAGTTATACAGGAGCACATGGCACTGCAGATACAGAAAACAGAGTTAATAGGAGTACCAAGTGCTAGAAATACAGGGTAGAGCCGAATCCAACAGGGAAGCAATAGGGGCCTGTAGCAGCTAAAGGAGGACTAGAAACAGCCGTAGAAGGACCAATCAAATTAAAAGCCGAGTGATCCTAGTGCTGGCAAAGCATACTTGAGCAGCAGCTGGGGAGCGGAAAGATTGGCAAGGAGGCTGCAGCCGGCCAAGAGCAGTGCCAGAACCACAATCTTGGCGGAGAAGCCTGCTCAAGGCTCGAGCTGAGCATAGCTGGGAAGTGGGCAGATTGGCAAGGAGGCTGCAGCCGGCCAAGGGCAATAACAGAGCCACAATCTCAGCGGAGTAGCCTGCTCACACTCAAGCTGTAAAGAGAGCAAGGAAAGTGCCCCTTGCAAGGAACAGCCCTCACGGTACTAGATCTCTGCCAGTCAGCCATGGCAGCATCCCCAAAGCTGGATAAATGGGCGAAATGCTCATGGATAGAGACGTGGAACTCTCCAGGAATTCAAACAAATTCCTTTTAGTGAAGTTCTTTTCCTCAGCAGCAAAGCCTATCTTGTCTTGCATGAGGCAGAGTAAAGCCTGATACGAGGCAACCTCAAGGGGGGGACCTAGATCTACAGACCACAGTGCCTTCACTACAGAAGAAGACAGTGGAACTACAGTCAAACCCATAAGCAGGATGCTCTTCCTCAACAACCCTTTCTTCCACATTAAGGTCTAGATTATATTCATCCTCTTCCTCCTTTGGCTGAGGAAGAGGAGGAGACTACAGGCTGCTGAGGCAGCAATGGTAGTGGCAAATGGTCAGGGACCACAGTCTCAGAGAAACCTACAGCCAACTTTAATGGAAGACACAGGAAGATCTCAGCCATCGATGGAGTAACCTATTTTTGCACCGCTTCCCTAGTTCTGGTACTTGCACATTGTCATGTTATTTTTATTGGCCTTTTGGCTGCACACTCCTCTTTGTCTCGACTTAACTCTGTACCATATGTATTTTTTGCACAATATTTGGTTTGTTTTATTTAATTTGTTTCTTGTACTTACATGTTACTGTTCATGTACATGCACCACTTACTGCTGTTTTACTGTTTGCTTTTTCTCTACGTTTTGGAAACCCTCTGCATGGTCACGTACTGTATAGCAAAGGAGCTCTAGATCAGCATGCTTTTTGTGGTCACCAGAGATTAAATAAACAGACAAAATAATGATGGCCTACTTTATGCAGACCAGTAGTTTGTTCCATAAGTTCAGTGCAAAAAAAGCATTCTGTCATCACTTTAGGTACAGAAAAAATAAGTAAATCTGAAGAACACAGTGAGTCGTTTCATTTGAAGGCCGTTAAGGCATGAGTTAAAGTAATCTGGTGTTTTAATGGCAGAGATGCAAACTAGAATCTTACCCATACTGCTGTAAGGCACATCCTAGCAAAAGGAGTGTTAGGCCTACGGCTCCACTGAACGACAAACCAACAAGAGCTGAGAAAACAGAAAAATCAGTGAACAGTGAAAAATCTCTGTTAAATCTTAATTGACAAATATAAATATATTACTGATTTGAGGTCTCTTACACCTAAATTCTAGCCAGTGGAATCTTCCATTTCTAAACATTACAACCTAGAGACAAGTTTACAGCATGAGTACGGTTAATACTCCAGCTGTTACGCTTGGATGTTTCCATACTCAAATTGGGTATAGTCAGTAGTGTGATGTGGCAAGACAGGCAGGCAGACAAGATGAACCCTAAGTTCCTTTAATCAACACAATAACTACACTGTACACGACAAGGCGCCAGACAGTATTGGTGCATGCACTGTGCCTGTGTACGAGACATTCATGTCAAACTTTAGTATTCCTCTGGTTTGTAATACAGTCTTACTTTTAATGGCTGGAATTGATTTGTTTATATAGTGGGTGAATTTTGTTCTCATTCTGAGTGGGACACTATTGTAAATGAGCATCAGCTTAAAGGAGAAGTCCACCCAGAATGTGCAAAAACATATGTTATGTAGAGTGTTTTGATATGTATGTTAAATCCTAGTGTGTGCTTCCCTCTTTCTGCTATTAAGAGTTTTTCCTACATTAGCCTGCTAGCTGTATGGTAGCTTTACGACCCCTGGGGATCTCCATCACAAATAGGTTTATTGGCTTTCTTTCTCCCACGATGCACCTTGGTTCATGTGACAGTGATGTAGCTATGCCCTTAGATTTAGCAGGGTCTGTCACTGTTTCAGCCACAAAGATACTTCTTTCAGAGAAGTCACACTGCTAGATTTTGGGTGAGTATAATCATTATTTTTTGACAGTAGTACCTTGTCCTGCTACGTTACAACCTATAAGGTGATTCAATTTTTGCTACTTAGTACTGGTGCAAAAACTGAAAGTGACTGAGAGGAATAGAGTAAACAGTGACATGATTCTCACACACACACAGCAGAACATAGCAGGACAAGGTACTGATATCAAAAAATAATAATGATTACACTCACCCAAAATCTAGTAGTGTGTCTTCTGAAGAAGTATTTTCTGTGTGAGCTGTGACAGACCCTGTAACAAGACACTGGCCTGCAGGGCAATTAGACATCACACCAAAGGGCACTCTGGGAAGACTGGAGGCCATAAAGAAACCAGAATGGCAACCTCCAAGGGCAATAAAACAGTTAGGGAAAGTTAGAAAAAACATCTCTCACAGCCAGAGGAAAAGAAAACACTGGGAACTGGTTACAACACAGAAAAAAAGACTAAAAGACTACTACATATCTTTTTCTGATTTTATCATGGAGTTTTCCTTTAATGTTTTTTCTCCTTGCTATGATTTGAGCAAACTTCCTGATTTATACTATAAATTAATTAAAATATAGTGATGGGTAGAAAAAGACCTGAATAGTCTAGCTACAATGTCTCATGATTCCCTACCTGGAAAACCTTTAGTCTCCGCCCTCCCTTCCAGTCTCACACACACACACACACACACACACACACACACACACTCCAAAAATCTTATAATTCCTTTATATGCATCCTCACTTCCTCTTAGATCCAGTGGCGGAGCCAGGTTTGGGAGCATTTGGGAACGGGGGGGGGGCATTCAGTCAATCATAGGCTCCACAATGGGCAATAAACATTGAAAATAGATGGTGGGGGGCACCACTATTCACACTGGGGCAGCCAGGAGGGGCAACAGCCCCCCAGCTCCGCCACTGCTTAGATCCTGCTATTGTCTTTGCCTCCACAACTTTGACAAGAAATTTGTTCCAGTCATCTACCAGCTCTCTGCACAAAGGTCCCACAAAGTTTGCCTGTCAAGTTCCTGACCTGTTGAACTAGCTACCTGCACAAATTAAGTTTGTTATTAACATAATTTCCTATTCCAAGTCACGCTGCCATGTATCACCACTCAAGTGAAATTCCAACTGAAAAACACTTTTGATGCAAATGTTTACATCCCCTGATAGGATTCAACTCTTGTCTCTTTCTGAAAATACAAAAGATGGTGTTACCTGAATGTAAACTGCTTACCTATGCTTGCTAACTGAACACACTTACAGTGCACCATGGCGCCGCACTGAAACCAGTCACAACTCCTGTAGTGTAACAACCTATGAAACAGGCAAAAAAGGGTTCTCAACCCAGAACAGGCCTATATAGTAAACTATGTATAACATGACATGTTCCTGACAGGTATAGTTTTGTAGTACCATGTGTGTACTGACCATTTCTGTGGAATAACACATCCTAATGTTCTTTATGAACCTTTCCCTCTTGAGCCTGAGCACATGCCCCCTGGAGGACGCATTATTTCTTAGTCTGAACAAACTTGCTGTGACCTCTCTTCTAAAACCCTTTCATGAACATGAAATCCTATATAATCTCCCCTCACCCCTCTGTTCTCCAGGGAATGCATGTTTAGATGTTTTAGTCTCTCTCACGCCTTGCCCTGCTGACCATGGATCATCTCTGTAGCTTCTCACTTGACTATCTCTACTCTATCCCTGTCCTTTTCTATGGGCCCCAGAACTGGACCCAGTAGTACAGATGCAGTCTCATCAGTGAACTACACAGAAGCAATATCACCTCAATCCTCTTGCTAGTAACCCCTCTCCCTATGCACTCCACTGTTCTGTTAATACTCCCATATACCCCGTTACACTGAGAAGGCTGCCTTAGGTTATTGCGGCTCACTACTCTCAAGTCACTCTCCTCCTCCATGCTCGCTGTCTGCATTTCACCTATAACGCACACAGTTTCCACATTTGTCCCTCATATGTGCAGCACCTTGTATGTTCTGGCATTAAATTTCAACTGCCAAATACTGGACCACTTCTCCAGTCTCCTCACATCCTGTTTCATAATGTTAATCTGTTCTTCATTGTCAACCCTCCCACAGAGTTTGGTATCATCAGCAAACAGTCCTATCTCATCAGGTCCTGGTACATACATATGTTATACAATTATTGACCAGAGTTAAGGGATATAGTAGAAAAATATTCATCCAAAGGGATGGACTATTGACTGACAATAGTTACACTGTCAAAAGACTGAGGGCAATATGACTGCTAAAAGTCAACAGTTCATCTCGAGGGGTCAGCATTTTCCCTACTATGTCCCGAAAACTCTGTTCAATATCTGTTTTATTAAAACTTCTTTACAGGATTTGTAGGCAGCACTATGCAGGGAGTCAATCAGCCAGCTGGCAGAGAAGGACCCTACCTCAGCTTGTGGGATCCCTTACAGTGTTCTCAGTCTGTACTTTCTCCTGTGGTTCAGTTGCTAGGACTACTGCTCATTGCTAGGGATTTTGAGGGCAACAGTACCATTTATTTTCTGGTCATGTGACCAGGTTTTGGCCAATAAAAAGCCAGGATTTTGACACAAGGTTTAATAAACATTTATATCACCAGAAATTCATCTATTTCTACCTACATTAATTTGTGTATATTGCCATGTATTTCATTACAGCATAGGCTCTCCTTGGTAGCACTACTCTGCTGCACTAACTGTTCCCCCAGAACACTCTTGAAAATTAGGTTTGACACCTAAATGTAGCTTTCCTGGTGTGCAAATCTTTCAAATAAACTTTGTCCTCTCCTGTCACAGATTCACATATTAAAACAGACATGGTCCCAGGACTGGCCACTGCAGTACCCCACTAGTCACTGTTCCTTAGCTCAGAGAATTTACCATTTAGGACCACCCAGTCGTCAGAGAATTTACCGTTTAGGACTACCCGCTGGGTTCTGTCAACCAGTTTTTAATTTATCTAGTTATTTCTTCTCCTATCCTCAGATCGTTCCCCTTCTTAATCAGTCTCCCTTATGGCACAGAGTCAAAGGCTCTGCTACACAAGTCCACTGCCTGTCTGTAGTCTGCCACTTGCATCACTTAATTAAAACAGTCTGACATGACTGGCCCTTACTGAATCCACAATGGTTCCCATCCATTAAGCTCCTATCCACTAACAATACGACTATTCCCTTTTACTATGTAAAAAAGTTACTGTTTTTGCTCAACTGAAAGTCAATTTGCTTAGTAACCACTAGAGGTCGTAAGTGCATAGAATTGACGAAGCATGTACTGGGGAGACAAAGAATGCAGAAGCCATGTTTAAGAGCAAGCAAGGATCCCGTGCAAGATTGCCCTAGAATTTGGTGAGGTCTGCTAAGAACATATTATGAACATTTTCTCAACTAATGCAGTTATTCCTCTATTTTGAGGAATACACAAACATTTCTTGCAACTAGGTTCAACTTTTTAATTTACAAAACCAAGCTCCCTAAATCTGTAGTAAACTACAAAATACCTATGATTTACAGACACTGCCATAGTACAAGTCACTATATCATTCCAGTTAAGACTCTGATATACCATAAAGCTCTCCAGGCTGTTAAAGAAACATTAAGGCTATTTATATGCTGTCATTCTACTTTGTTAAATATCAACATGTTACTGAATTAAAGTCTCCTGAATCTACATTCTGGTCGGCAAAGGTTTGGGTTTCTAAACATTATAGCCTAGAGAGAGACATGTTGGCATGTTAGAAAATTAAAAATATCTCCACAAAAAAACAAAACAAATAAAAATAAAACCTTTTCCCCTCAGTTTCTTCAAGTCCTTCAATAAACGTGTCACTATCCTCCAGGAAGTCCACACCCCCTGGCCATCAGCAAATTAAGCAGCCTATTAGAGACCCCAGCAGCCAGCTCATTAAGTAAGCAATAACCCATGACAGGGTGTGGGTTTATAGGCAATTAATGCACGCCTGGGTTGAGTTGTGAGGCACGAGGTCGCAGGCTGAGTGTCCTCACAGCACCCAGGCATGCATTAAATGTCTGTAAACCCAGACCCTAGAGTGGCTTATTGCACTTATAACCTGGGTTATGTTTAAACAAGGGGAAAAAAAAGACAACAACAGTTTTTTCCCCATTTAAACAGCAAAAAAAAGGTACTGTATCCTGCCAGCTTGCAAAATAGTCCCCAAGAAAGACTGCCTATCTCACTTCTGCTATACACATACAAATGTCTCACATAGACTATTGGCATGATTTGTGACATTTGTTGTGCACAATATAGTGTTCTACACTTGCTGTACCCCTTACTTTGCTGCCCTCCAACAAAATGTGAGCTCCCCTCTCCCGGTCTCTCACTTTCTATCTCTCTCCCTCCCTGTCATGCTTGGAAACAGACAACATTGGCAACTGCCAGTATATCGACACCAGAAAGGTAAGTGACACACAAAGACAGACAGCATACTTGTCATGTATGCTCTGTCTGCCTCTCTCGCTTGCAGATATCAGAGTGGGGACAGACAGACACCGATCATGTCTATTGTTGACCGACTAAAGCAGAACATACAGTGGCGTGAAAAAGTATTTGCCCCCTTCCTGATTTTCTCTATTATTGCATATTTGTAACACTGGATGTTTTCAGGTCTTTAGACAAAATATAATATTAGATAAGGGAACCTGAGGACAAATAACACTTTTTTTTTACTTATTTCATTTATTTAATGAAAAAGTTAACCAACACCAACTGGCACTGTGTGAAAAATAATTGCCCCTAGTTAAATCAACCCAATTAAAGGGATAATTAGAGTCAGCTGATTGAACACAGCCAGGCTTGATTACAGCCAGCCCTGCTCAATATAAACCTCACTTATTTTGGCCCTTACCATCAGAGTCACATTGCCAGCCTCAAAGATTCAACAAGCACATTTATGCCTTGATCAAAGGAAGTTCCTGAAAGATCAGAAAAACATTTTGTTGCCCTCTATCAGTCTGGAAAGGGTTACAAAGCTATTTCTAAGGCTCTGGGACTCCATCGAACCACAGTGAGAGCCATAATCTCCAAATGGAGAACACTTGGAACAGTAGTGACCCTTCCAGGGGGGGCTGCCTGCCAAATTACTCCAAGGGCGAGTAAAATCATCCAAGAAGTCTCAAAGGATCCTAAAACAACATCCAAGAACTGCAGACTTCTCTTGCCTCAGCTACGTCAGTGTTCATGACTCCACAATCAGAAAGAGACTGGCAAAAATGGGCTTCATGTGAGTAGCAAAGGCGAAACCACTGCTAACCAAGAAGAACATAAATGCTCGCCTCTCATTTGCCAAGAAGCACCTGGATGATCCACAAGCCTTTTGGGAAAATGTTCTATGGACAGATGAGTCCAAAGTGGAACTTTTGGACAACATGGATCCCATAATGTTCTCGCGAAAGCAAACACAGCATTCCACAGTAAGAACACCATACCAACAGTCAAACATGGTGGTGGTAGTGTGATGGTGTGGGGATGCTTTGCTGCCTAAGGACCTGGATGACTTGCCATAATTAAAGGAACCATGAATTCTGCTCTGTACCAGAAAATTCTTAAGGAGAATGTCCAGTCATCCTTCCTCAGCTGAAGCTGAAGCTTTAGTTGGGTCATGCAGCAAGACAATGATCCAAAACACAAAAGCAAGTCCACATCAGAATGGCTAAAAAGAAGTAAAATTAATGTTTTAGAGTGGCCTAGTCAAAGTCCAGACTTAAATCAATAGAGATGCTGTGGCAGGACCTGAACGAGCAGTTCATGCTCGAAAACCTACCAAATGTTACTGAATTAAAGCAGTTCTCTTGAGGAAAGAGTGGGTTAAATTCCTCCACAGTGATGTGAAAGACTGATATTGAATTATAGGAAGTGTTTGGTTGCAGTCATTGCAGCTAAATGTGTGCTAACCAGTTATTAAGTGTAAGGGGCAATTACTTTTTCACACAGTGCCAATTGGTGTTGGTTAACTTTTTTTCATTAAATAAGTGAATTAAAAAAAAAAACAAGTGTTATTTGTTCACTCAGGTTCCCTTTATCTAATATTACATTTTGTCTAAAGACCTGAAAACATCCAGTGTGACAAATATGCAATAATAGAGAAAATCAGGAAGGGGGCAAATATTTTTTCACGCCACTGTATGGGGGCAACAGCACAAATGTCACAGCATTGCAGTTATCCCACCACCACAGATGCTGGAACATTTAATTACCGTGCACAACGTAGCAGTGGAACATGCTGCGGACAAGGAAGCTGTTGCTCGAGGTGGAGCTGCTCTCACGCTCTCTCCACTTACGCTGCACTTTCCGCTCCCCCCATGACACACACACACACAGAGAGAGAGAGACCAAGCAATGCTGTTGTGTTGTATGTCTGTGATGTGTAGCTCTCTGTCTTTTCTCCACTTGCCATAGACAGATGACTGTCTCTGCAGGACATGGAAGAGAACATCAGGGCTAGTGATGCTCTCTGTCTTGGGGGGAGGGGTTGAATCCTGCACAGTATTGCAGCTCTTTCTGTATAGGGAGGGTGAGGGAGACATGAAGACTTTCTTTGATTTGCCATTTCTGTACCTGCAATTTGCTGAAGCACATGGTGATAATGACTTTTCCAGTGTGGGGGCAACGCGTGCAGCACATGCTAGATGCAGGTCTGGGAGTGGCTGTTGATCGTGCTTGTGGTCAGTATAACACACAGAGGAGTGAGAACACAAACTGCAGGTTGCGAGAGGCACAGTGCACTGTTGCATCACCGATTGGGGCACAACACTTCTGAGGGGTCAAACACCACCCTAGTGCAGTAACTCCATCCATTGCTAACTGCGCTACACAGGACATTGTCGGAAAGAACCACAAGACAGACAGGAAAGTCCACAGCAGCAGCGGGGTGACAGACAGCAACCCCTGCCTAACCCCCCTTCAGCCTGTGCCTCAAATATCAATCCTGTGCTGTTTCTCCCTCTCTGTCATTCCCTCCCTCTCCCATGCATGCTCACATTCCGATCACTTCCCTAGCAGGTGCCCAAGCTCTGCTCTCTCTGTCAGTCTCTGGTAAGAGGGACTTGAGAAACTACTAGGGATAGCTTGGGAGGCTTAATATGGATTTAGTTGGCTACAGTGTACACTATGCTGAAGGATATACTTACCAGCGAAACTGCTGCCCTGTGCGTTTCTCCCCAGTGTCTCTCTCGTATGCCCTTTGCTGCACTATGTGCTGAACAGGGGAACTGTGTCTTGCCCTGTCTCTCTTTTCCCGGTGTCTCTCACACAGGGTTGCTATCCATCTCATACACAGACACACAGTAGGTTGCAGCAACTTTGCTTCTGCACTGCTTGCTCCTCAGTATCAGGTTCTCTCTTTACACACAGCCACTAACAGTCAGACACGCTGAGTGACAGAGGGAGCTGCCCGGTCACTACATTTCACTGGGAGCACTCTGTGTGCTGGACGAGGTGCTAGCACTGTTGGGGAGATTGGACACAAGCACACTGCAGCAGCAATGCACCAACTTGTGTGGACTTGGGACACTTTCTGAGTTCTGCCACTGCTGCACGTGCAATGGTGGTACACGTGGCACTACTGCTGCACACTTACAAGCAGCACATCTGATCAGGACTCTTACTGGACGTGGGACAAGGGTATTACAAATGGGATCAGTTATCATATGGGTTACAACACAGTGCCAATCCAACTGGTGAAACACCACCTCCTCCGATCACCGCAGTGCAGCTGCCTCTCACTTCAGCAGCTTTTACATGGCTGCCGTTATGGTTATCCTTTCTTGAGGACGGAAGGAATCCCAACAGCCATTTTCTCCGAGTCCCTCCGCCACACTTTCAGGAACTGTGCGTTTACAGGCATTTAATGCACGGTCACCTGATGTTCTCTGACTAACTGGATTGCTGTTTATTCTAACCCATGTTATAAATAAAAAAATTGAACAGCAGTGACTCCAGCACAGATTCTTGAGGGACATGTACCCCCTCCCCACTCAGAATTGTGGCTGTCCACAACAGAACTCTGTTTCCTTCCCATAAGCTAGTTAGCAATCTACCTTCTGTATATGTCATATGGTGTGCTGATGTATTTTCCAGATGCTTATCATGCACCAGTGTCCATATAATTGTAATTAGGCTGTCTCCACAGCAGATTACGAGGGCTAATGTGTGCCTTCTGGCGTGTGTAAGAAGTTATATTATATGGCCACATATGGTAAAGTGCCAAGTGGTCTTGAGCGGCAAAGCGAACTATTTTATTATACAGGGTTTGCATCCTGGTTATCTCTTGCTTTCCCACGCCCTGTATTATCGGGGCCGCAAAGGTCAGGGTAGGAAGCAGGACACTAGTAGCAATGGAGAGCCTTGCCTCAGGGATGAGCTGGTCCCTGAGTCGGTACAAGGTGCCGAGTTTGCGATGCAGGGTCTTAGTGACCTGGTCTACGTGTTCCTTGTAAGTGATATTCTGGTCAAGCGTTAGGCCTAGGTATTTAATGGAAAGGACTACATTAATGTCTTTGCCAGAGAGTGTGGCTAAGCGGAGGAATGAGGACCTGTCAAGTCCTAGGGATCTTGGCCCGAATAGCACTGCCTTGGTCTTGTCAGCATTGAGTACTATTCTGTTCTCATATAGCCAAGTCTCTAGGGATGTGAGATCTTTTTGGAGGGTAGGGCCTAGTGTAGCTACATCGCTCATAGGTCGGAAGACGACAGTATCGTCTGCATACTGTACAACCAAGCTCTCCCCGCAGCAGGAGCTTAGGTCATTGGTAAACAGGGAAAATAGGAGGGGGCCTAGTATTGACCCTGAGGTACACCCTGTTTTAGGGGTAGCGGGTTGGACATGACGCCTTTCCATGTGACCCTCTGAGCTCGGCCTGATAACTAGCTCCCAAACCACTTAAGTGCATGGGTGTCAAGGTCAATATTTTGCAGTTTTTTTAGCAGCAAGTTGTGGTCAACGAGGTTGAATGCCTTGGATAAGTCAATAAAAGACTGCACCAGTGGGTATCCCTTTGTCAACTGCCCTGAGCACTTCGTCTGAGAAGTTGATGAGGGTGGTGTCAGTACCATGGTTTGTTCTGAATCCGTGTTGGGTGAGGGCATGGAGCAGAAGTGCTTCCAGGTAGTCTCTGAGTTGATTGTAGATTACCCTTTCTTGCACTTTGGCGAGTGAGCAGAGGAGGGAGACAGGCCTATAGTTGTTTAGTTTATCCCCCAGTCCCCCTCTGTGGATAGGTACAACATTGGCGTGTTTCCACTGGTCAGGGACTGCTCCTTCCCTCAGTGATCTGTTGAGAAGCATGGTTATGGGCCAGGATAAGGAGGTAGCACCTGCCTTGAGAAGCCGAGGGTTGATCCCATCGGGTCCCCCTAACCCTTTGGGTTTCAAGTTCCTTAGGAGGGTAAGGACTTCAGTCCGTTTGGCCAGTCTCAGGAAAAATAAGGGTCACTCCGTATGGGGTGCTTCAGCTGAGCTTGGGGGGGGGAGGTTGGAGGGGGGGTACTGGCATGTCTTATAGGCCTCTAGGTCTGAGAAGTGCCTGTTTAGGGCAGCTGATATTTGAGAAGAGTCAGTTGTGAGCTGACCGTTGATCTCTGTGGGGCAGGATTCAGGCTTTTTGCTCCCCTTGATCAGATCATTAACATGGTTCCAGAATTGCTTGGGGTTGCCCAGGCTAGTTTTCTGGAGGTGTGTTAGGTACTCTCGCTTAGCAAGTTTTATGGCTCTCTTGGCTTTGTTTCCTAGGGCTTTGTATTCCACAAGATCTGCCGGAAAGGAGAAGAGCCTAAACTTTTTGAAGGCTTTTTCCTGAGTCACCATAAGGGCTTTGAGGGAGGGAGAGAGCCACTTGTAGCAGCTGCCTTTTGCCCTCAGTCTCTTAATAAGAGTGAAGAGATTGGCAGCTGTGTTTAGTTCGTCCTGGAAGTATATCAAGGCCTTGGAAAGAGTTGGGAGAATATTTATGGGGTTCCAGTCCTGGCTACTTAGGTAGTTATTGAATTGCAGTTCTGAGAATTTGGAGAAGCCTCGGGCAGAGAGGATTCTTGGCTGGACCTGGGGTGGTCTGTTTTTCCATATGCAGAAGATACGGGAATGGTCACTCAAGGAGTCTGCCATTGTTCTCGCACACTGTATATTAGAGGGATTTGACACCAAAGCCCAGTAAAGGGTGGTGTGGTTCCTGGTTTTGTAATTCAGTCTGGTCGGTTCAGAGATGACCTGCGTCAGACCTACTTCTTGAGTCAAGGACATCGCAGCCTGGCCAGGGTCCTGAGACCAATTTATGTTGAAGTCTCCCAAGATATGCTGCTCCATAGCTGCCTTGCTTACGAGCAAGTTAGTGATGGCTTCAAGGGATTGGATGGCCAATTTTGGCGGGTGGTAGACACAGCCAATTGTTAGTTGTTTGGCTTGTCCTAAGGTTATGCGGATATATATACTTTCTCCCTCTGCAGTGAAATTTGTCTGCAGGGTTAGGGGCGACACTGAGAGGTCAACCTTTGTGTAGATTAGTACCCTTCCCCCTTTTTTGGATACCCGGTCCTTGCGGAAGCTACTGTAACCCAGGACTTGTATTTCGTGATCCAGGATGTGGGCTTTTAACCTGGTTTCCGAGATGGCTAGTACATCTGGTTTGTAGAGGTCCATCCAGGCTTGGATTTCTTGTATTTTAGGTCTGAGGCTGCATATGTTCATGTGTGCATTCTTCAGACCCTTGGTAGCTGCCCAGTGAGGGTCCCGGTCGGATGCTACCAAGGTATTGGAGGTATGTGGACCTGGGTTGGGTTGGATATCTCTGGACAGAAGTAGTAGCCCAACTAGTAGCCTGAGCAGACTAGTGCTGGTTTTAGAGATGAGTTGTCTTCGACGCATCCTGCTCATATAGTAAAGCAGGTCATAGCATACTCCTTTTTTTACCATCTCGTGCCCCTTCAAGTGAGTAGTCATACTTGAGATAGGGTTGCTGCTATAGAAGTCAGGAGGGGGGGCCTTGTGCAGATTGCTCACTGGTTCAGGGTGGCATGGGTCAATGAGCCTGTCCACCCAGAGTAGGGTCAGTGAGTAGACTATAGCAAGGAGTATGCCCCTGTTAGGGGGAGGGACACCTTGGTTACAAGCACTCAGGGGTGCAAGGGAGGAGACATATACTTTGGGGTTGGGTGCTTAGAGGTTACCAGACTTAGGTCTGTGTGGGGGGCAGCAGACGCTGGGGGTTTTGGGTTATCTGCAAGCAGAGCAGTCCAAGGTTGAGGTTTAAAGTTTGGCAGCTTGTTAAGGTGTTGCCTCAATGTGTACTATTAACATATGGAAACCTTTGGTTACTACCACGCCTTGTGGAGGGACCGTGTATTTTTACACAAAGGCAGGCAGGAACTGTCTTAAGATTAAGGATAAGCAGTTGTTCAGATTTTAAATAACTGCAGCATAGGATAATGGATTAGTAGTTGTTAAGGTAGTAAACAGCTGTAGTATAAAACGTGGAGAAAAACCTTAGCCTATTGCAACACTGTATTGGGGCCCTTAGTTTTGACAGAGTGAGTAATTAAGTGGGGAGAAATACCTTAAACTACTGAAGCACTGTATAGTATCGCCAATAATTCTTTCTCTAAGGCAGTCAGCACATAATTCATGAATTGTTACTCTAAGGCAGTCAGCATAAAAATCCTATATGGAGCAACAGGTAAGAGAAGAGAGAAGAGACAAGAGCAAGTGCGGCAGTAATAGAGAGAGAGAGAGAAAGAGTTATTCACTAGTCAACAGTTTTGGGAGAGATTGGTAACAAATACAGTTTCTTTAGGGTGAGAGATCTAGCATTATACTCAGTTGTACAGAGAGTTAGTAACTAGGGGTACATTGACATCAGTAGGCATACGGTATGAGTTTTGTTATAATTATTTGGCAGGCGTTACCCCACTAACGCTGTGTTGATTGGCTTGGGTGAATCTGTATGCGTGGCTCTCCCGTATTTAATGGGAGGAGGGAACTGGGTGGGTGGGAGAAACCAAAAGCTAGTCCTGCTGTCACAGTTTTGTAAGAATCTTACAAAAGTACAGTGAAGCCCGCCAGGATGAAGCACAGTGCTACAGGTTTACTGCATGACAAAAGGGACTAACTCCCACTGAAACTACATTGTTCACTGCAATAACTCTACTGCAGAATTCTGCAGCACTGGTGGGCTTCACTGTAAATCTGCCAAGGTTCTGGTGTGTACTGTGCCAGATATTATGTTATGAAATGTTAATAAGGTGCTCTACATCCTATTTTGTATGGTTTTATGTCTATTTCTGCTTAACACACTGTGCATTTTAGGTGTAAGCTTGCACCGTATTGTACATTGGTTGAGAGGGTTCCAGGGTAACATTTCCGGCCCTGTAGGGGGCATAAAAATAGAGGCTATGGCCAGTGAAATGAGTTCATGGAGCTCCTGTGTTCTCCTAGTTCCAGTTTTTCCTTTCTGTGACTGGCTGAGGAGGTCTGAAGGCCCTGCATGGTGACAGGGTCCTGGTTCTGGATGGCATACGTCCCCTCCGGTGCAGGTCTCCACTGGCTTGGACACAGCTGGGTCCTGTTAGGGAACTACCCTCAAAGACTGTTTCTTGACAAGAGTCCAGTAAAATTGTCTTATATCTGTGGAGATGTAGCAGCATTCCTGTGCAGGCATAGGACATGGTCTACAACAAGGGACGAAATGTATAAAGTGGAAGACCAGATCAGCTGGCACCAAGGTTTGGAACCCCATGGCAAGTGTAGACTTTTTCAGATGGTAGGACTTTGCTGTCTGTGACCATTGGTGCTAAATCCGACTTCCTTTGAAGGCACGTTAGGGGGTTGGGGCAGACTATTGTAGCCTAAATACTACCTCATATTATGAACTAAACAATTACTTCTGCTCAGTATTCTCAGTAGGAGACAACAGTCCCCTGCTGGAGAATGGCACCAAGATCACCACATGGGGGTCAGGGAGTCAGGAAATGATCAGAGTACAGCTCTTAGCCAACAGGGCAAAACATAATCTAGAATCTCTTAGGGTAGACAATGTGCCAGGCCTGGATGGCCTGCCCCCCACTGGTACTTAGGGAACTAGCTACAGAATTGGCAGTACCCTTAATCTATTTTGGTTTTAGTGGACTGGAGATACACCTACTGAGTACCACTCTACAAGGGAGTGGGAATGGAAGATCCTGGCAACTACAGGCCTGTCAGCCTTACCTCCACTGTAGCTAATCTGACAGAAACCATATCCAATGAAACCTTAGTGTCCTACTTAGAGGACAACAGAATACAAAACAACAAGCAACAGTGCTCCAGATAAGGTGAATACCAGCCTATTTTATTCAACATTTTTAAGGAAATACTCTTCTAAACTATTCTTAAATCAGTACAAATACTCATACCCACAGCTGAAAATACTCAATATCCAGCAAAAGAACACTTCATAACACTATTATTGCTTCTTAAGGAGCATTTTTTCTTCAAGATTTCAGGCACCTCTACTCACCAAAATTCTACTCGCCTAATTTAAAAAACATGGGGAGTAACTTACTCTTGCCTGCTAAAATTATCCACAGCACTGACAAGCAGCATGGTTTTGTGTCAAGGAGATCATGCCAAACCAACCTGATACTGTTTTTCGACTGGGTCACCAGGGAGATTGACATACGGCAGGCGATAGCTTTACTCTACTGACTTCAGCAGTGCCTCCGAGTCGGTACTACACAAGAGACTGCTGATAAAGTTGGAGGACTCGGGAAAAGAGCAAAGTTTAGTTTGGCAGATATGGAGTTGACTTGGGGGGAGGAACAGAGGTTAGTGGGGAATGAGTCTAAATCTAGGGACGGAAAGGTCATAGGTGAAAAGTTGCAGGGATCAGTCCTAGGACTTGTTCTATTTGATATGTTCTTAAGTAACACAGGGAAGGTATGCAGGGAAAGTTGTGTGTCTTTGCCAATGACAAAGTTATGCAGCAAGGAAGATTATTATGGGAAAGGGGTGCAAAAGCTATGGAAGCAGCTAGAGAAACTAGAAAGATGGTCTAAGGTCTGGCAGTTGAGATTCAATGCCAAGAAGTGAAAGGTACTGCACTTGGGGAGGTGGAATCCATGCACAAAATACGGGATGTGAGGAGTTAGACTGGACACTTCAACAGGGAATAGGGATCCAAGGTAATAATCAATGATTCCCACAAGCAAACGAGTCAATGCAACAAAGCACACAGCAAGGCATCGAGGTAGCTGGGGCATGTAAGGAGGAGTTTTAAGAGTAGCGGAGGTGAGGTGATTCTGTCACTGTACAAATCCCTGCTGAGGCCTCACCAGGAGTACTGTGTCCAGTTCTGGAGTCATTACCTGCGGAAAAGACACTGACAGACTACAGTCGGTACAGCAAATGGTCACCAAGATGACCCAAGGCTAGCAGGGCAGATCCTACAAGGGTTGGCTGGAGGGCCTAAATATGTACTTGCTGGGGGCCAGGCAAGAACGGGAGGACATGACTGAAACATATAAGTTTATCAGGGGTATAAACAAGATGACTAGCAAGGGCCTAGCTGCAAGAAATATGGATGCAGTCACTAGGGAGCAAGTTCAAGAGTGACATGAGGAAGTTACACTTCACTTGGAGGGTGATGGAATCATCAAACAGACTGCTGGAAAAAGCGGTGGGGCAGCTACCCTTAATGGGTTAAACACGGTTTGGAAAGGACAGAGGGACTTGTAGTCCCTATTGGGGGAGGGACCAGGGATGACACAGGTTTTGGGGGGGATGGTAACAGACCACTAGTACTGTAGGACAGTGGGGTGAGGTATAGTAAGGGCAGACTAGATGGGCCTTTGGCCTCCTTCTGCTGTCCACTTCTACGCTTCTATGATTCTCTGTGTAAAAGTGTGTTTCAGAGGGTATAAGCCTTTTGTCACCTATGGCAGAAAGCACCACTCACTCACTCCCTGTCATGCAGGGACAGGGATAACCTGATTTCTCCTAGTCCCTTCATGGTAACAGTTGGGGTACTTATCTAAAGTGTAAATAACAGTAAATACCTATGTGCTGCTAACCAGATCCTAACCTGTGAATTGGCCAGTCAGCGTGATCTTTATATTAGCACCAAGTATTTTTATTTATTTATTTATTTTTTTAATTTGCCCTTTTTCCTGGCAGGACCACCGGGGCCATCCGCCCTGGTCACGGCCCCCGGAGACCTCTACCTCTGTCAATTGCTGCTGGGGACCCACAGTCACCCCCGGCTTGCCCCGGAGGGTGGGGCCGCGGGCCACCTTCGTGACCCCGGAACTGTAACTGGTCGGGGTCCCACAGCGACGGAGGCAATGTGAGGCTCTCCAGGGAGGGCTTCATAGATCGGTGGTCCTGCCCGCCTTCTTTTCCAACAGATTTTCTCCCGGAGGCGGGGACGTGCAATGACGCCAGCGTCCGCCCAGCCTCCTCCCCATCAGCGTCGGTTGCTGGAACTCCGGTCTCCACCAGGTCCCCTATCGCACGAGTGCTGCCCGCCCCCGCCGGAGTAGGAGAGCTGCCCATCGACGCCGATCCTACTCCCCGGTCCGCCTCCGACGACCCGGATCCGCTTCCTCAACCCGGTCGCCAGCCGCCGCAAGCGGAAATCCCACCACTGCGCCGACGGGCCGCCCCTAACACCGAGTATGCTGAATAATGCAGAATGTGATTATTTGATTTGGAATGCTGATTTGAACTGGGCCCAAATCCGGGAGCTACAGCACCAGTATTCCCCCACTACCGCAAGCTGTGCGCACAAGCTTCTGTATATAAATGTTTGGTGTTTTTGCAAGCAGTTTTAGAGTTTGAAAGTGTCCGCCTTGTGTCTGAGTAAATTTTCTGCAAGGGTACAGTGTTAATCCCGAAACAGCCTAAAAAAGTGAAAGTGGAGCTCCATGTATGCAAATGAGCTGTGTTGTGCAAAAGTGAAACTAAAACTTCAGCTTACTGGGAGTGGGGTGAGGTCTACCCCACAATGCCGTGCTGAGAACTAATTGTGTAAAATGTACAGTGAGTATGTAATATCTGTCTTGTTTGTATTTATAGTAACAACTCCCCTACTCTCGTAACTAGTATGCCCTCCCTCCCCCGTCCCACCTGGAGACAAACCACCACAGCTCAGTATGCCTACCCTTTCAACTATTTGTACAGTACATAAATAAAAACTTGTTGACAAAGGGATATGGTCTATATCAGGGGTTCTCAAATGGGGAGGCCCCAACCTGTTCCAGGGGAGGCTCAAGCAAGTCTGAAAAAGTACTGTATTTAAATTTTGAGTTTTACATAATTTGTGCGAAGAGATAAAGCAAACTGAAAGAGGATAATAGTAGATTAATTTAATGTATTTATTTACTAATAGGTGATAAGGGAAGGTGAATGAGCCAAGGCTTATCTCAGGTGTACCCAGGGAAGGGAGTGAAATACATTTCAAAAGGTAACTGCAAAACAATCAAGAAATACACAGTGAACAATAGTGCAAACAAATACGAACAATAAACTAATAATGAGTGGTGGTAATTGATCAATTTGTAGCCTGATGGCAGAACATCCCAAATATAAGGGTTGAGTATAGAAGTGCTAAGAGCAATAGCAGTAAGGAGCAAAGTAATAAGCTGAATAACAATATTTGTTTATTTTATTTGTTATTCAGATAACACCTTTGAGCACAGGAGCTCTTTTTTAAAGGTTTCACGTCAGTATAAGACAAAGAACTGAATGTCAGCCAAGTACTCAAAGGGGTTTCAATATATTCATGGTGTACTGTGCAAAGAACAGTATGTTATTTTTCTTTGGGGAGGCCCAAGATTATTTCAGTTTTTAGGGGAGGCTCAAAATATTTTCCATGGATTTGGGGAGGCTCACTGTGACAAAGTCTAAGAACTACTGGTCTATATCATGCCTCCAGAAACATTACATCCCATTTTACTCCAGTATAAAACCATATATTCTGCAAAACTATCAAAACTGAGGTCATAGGTAAGTTGCCCTTTCCCTGCCAAGCTGCCAGGGATTGAGACAGCCCTCCTCCAGATACCAAATAAGCAAATTAATTGAAAACTAGGATTGTCAGAACCCTCTGAAGTTATGGGTTCTAGTTCTAGTCTACAACTTTTGAAAAAGTTCTAGGGTTCTAATCTTTTTTAGAACTTTTTAGAACTCGACCCCTATTTTTTTTTATTGTGCTGACAGTAACGAAGATAGTAATAAAATACATGCAAAAGAAAAACTGCTCAATATAAGGGGGAGAGAAATTATCATGTGTGACATTGATAGGAATACAACTAGGTTTATCTATGGTTTCTTCTGTTTGCTAAAGCCAGCAACTTAATACGTAACAGGCCCACCCACCCACCCATATGTTAAAAGTTTTCCTGCTGCAGCTGCATCATAGTTCCTTAGTGAAAGAAAGAGGCACATTAGCCATTTATGTACTCAGTTATATATACTCATCGTCATGAATTAGGAGAAAAAATAACTGATATTACCTAATTTCAGCTATTTGCTGCTTTCTGTTTTAAATGAGTGAATCAAAAGTTGCTATGTTTAAAAGAAAGCTTTTATAACAAAGTCAAGCCAAGTACTACAGCAGCAGCATGTGGAACTGTTGCAAAACATATTATGTCATAACATAGTCAGTCAAGACATTTGAATAAAAAAAATATGCCAGTCATTGTTGCTGGCAAAATGCATGCAATTTTCTAAGGTAATGCATACATATACCAACATTTTTGTTGGCAAATTGAAGTAATACATACAAAAAATTCTAAGATGATGCATTTTTGCAGCTGATACTTCAATAAAATCTGTATTTCAGTCACATAAATAAAAAAGTGGTTTCCTCACCACATACTAAGGAACATTTAATGTAGCTGCAGCAGTTGGCATGTGATGTTTAAGGGACAGCGTCTGTCAACCCCATTATGTATCAAATTATCACTACTTATGAAGCAAAAACACTTTATGATACGTCACATTCTGTGAAAACTGCTGATGCAGATTTTCTTTTATTTCTGATTCCTTTATTCTTTTTTTAAAGGGGACAGGACAATTGTGCTAGGTGGCAGCAGTTTGCAATGTATTTAATAAGAATATGTAATATATGGATTTTAAAAATAATACCCCCAAAAAGCATACAAAAAAAACCCTGTAATACCTTAGTCAGTGCCGTAATACTATACTTCCGGTCCCCTTAATACTATACTTCCGGTCCAATAATACTATACTTCCGGTCCTCGTAATACTATCGTTGGGATCACCAACTTTTCTAGTGTCCAAAGCATAGTTTTTTTTGTTTCTTTTCTTTTTATTCCTGAGAGAGAGAGAAGCAGGACTCCACGCAGGAAGGGGGGATGTGAGTGAAGAGCGAGAACAAGCAGCACGGAACCATCCCACAAGGAATCCAGAGGTAAAACCTCGTCAGCATTTCGTATCCATATATTACAAAAAATAACAGTTAGGTTCGAGTGAATCACTCGGCTGTAATTCCATCTCGAGGTTCTGGGGACATAGGAACCTCTAGAGCTTCGCTCTCGAGGTTACCTATGTCCCCAGAACCTCTCGATGGAATTACAGCCTTGTAATTCACTCGAACCTATCAATTATTCTATTTATATTATGTGTACAGTAGGTTCGGTCTGTCATCATTTTTTTCCTCACCATCCCCAGCTGATCACGAATCTGTAAATGAAAGAACTAAAACAACACCCACCTTTCACCCCATCACCCATTCCACTTTTCTTCCACCACCCTCATCTGTGCAGTAGCACCCATGCCACCCTTACACCCATGTTAAAACCAACCCACAACCCTCACCCATGTACTAGCATCCATTTTTCGTTTATGGCTAACATTTCTGTAATTGAAAAAATAATAAACAGCTACCAATTAGAACTCATTGTTTTGTCCTCTTTAAAACTGAAAAATAGACAGTCTCCTGTCCCAGCCCATACTGATGCACCACAAAGTCACAGAAGGTAAATCCAAAAATATATGTTTGCACTTTAACTATAAATAATATGATACAGAAAGGATTGACGTGATAGTGTCCATTTTATGCCAAATTTGGGCCTGTTCCCTCTGATGTTAAAATTGCCCTGTATATAAAACTTGTTGACTTTAGTTTAGACCCTAGCTACAAAGCAGTTTGCCATGAAATGGTGAAAGTTTTGGGGGGTATATAGTCCAAAGTAGTAGATCGAGAAAGGAGACAGACGACAACCAAAGTCATCACATTCTGAAAAAATTTCGTTTTTGGTGCAGATAGACTCTGTCCCACACAGTATTTACCAGCCACCACCACCTGAGTTGTCATCACCATCAACATCCACAACATCAATCACTTCAGGATCAGTTTGTATACTCTTGTAGGGATACGGAAATCTTGACTTATTAACTTTAATAAAAGTTAATGCGTGTACATTTTCTGGCAGCAACCTATTTCTGGTGTCTGTCACAATATTGCCAGCTGTACTAAACATTCGTTCTGAAGAGACACTTGTTGCAGGACAACCAAAATATTTACAGGCTTCATCATACAGCTCTGTCCAAATTGACTTTTTGATTCCAGTATTCAAAGGGCATGCATCAATAGGAATAGGCAGTTCTTGCAGGTAACTGTCTACCATGATGGACAGAGACCGCTCAGAAGAGGAATCAGAATAAGCTGGTATGGCAGCAATTTGGGAAAGGTTTTGCCACAGATTTAGCTTGCTACTAAGGGTTGAAGAAGTGGCAGTTGTGGAACAACTACTGTTAATGTTTGGTGACTTTTCCAGTTCTATATCCCTTTGTGAAGATGAACCTGCATGTTGTGGTGATGACAACCTGAGGGTACTGTGAGTGCTGCAGCTCATCTAGCAACATACATTTGTACTGCTCTATATCATCTGTTTTTGGAAGATGTATAGCCTTGAACTTGGGATCTAAGAGAGTTGCAAGGATGTAGTGTTTTGATTTTGTCATTGCAACTAATTTGTCATTGGTTTTGAAGCGCTCGCTCATTCTCTTTACGAGATTCTCATGATACAGGCGACATGTTGTCTGCGCTTCAGATATGTCTTTTTTTATTTGTAGATTTAGAACACTAAGATGATGTGAAATGAGCATTATGAGTGGGATAACCTGACTCACAGATGCGCCTTCAGAAGACATGTCCCTTGTAGCTGTCTCAAAAGGAGCTAGGATACAGCACACTGTCTCCATTAATTTACACTGCAGCACAGACAGCATAATGCCATCTCCAATAATGTAACTGAAGCAATACTCATGTACAGCTTGCTTTTGCCCCAAGGCTGCAGCATATAAAGCGTTGAGTTCCGAGTGGAAACATTTTGAATCAGCTTTTGCTGGGGCAGCTTGTGTTTTTTTTGCAGTTTGGACAATGTCCGTATAGCCTTGGTTGAATGTGAAAAGTGAGTCACAATTTTTTTGCAAACAGCAATTATACCATCCACTTGTGTTTCGTTGCTGAGAAATCCCGTGACAATTAAGTGTAAGCAATGTGCAAAGCAAGAAGCATGCAGAAATCCTCCATCCTGTACTGCTTTCAAGATGTTGGCTCCATTGTCACTTACTATGAAGCCACATTTTAGACCGTGAGAATAAACCCATTAGTCAAGGAGGTCATTTAGTTCCTGCAAGATGTTTGCAGTATGACTTTGCCCAAACTTTTATTATGCAGCAGCCATCTTTTGGGGTGTCTTTGTTTTTGAAGAAGCACAAGAAAATGTGACCCAATGAGCTGTAAGGGACATGTAATCTATGTTTGAGTGCTGGTCCACATATCTGTTGTGACATGAATAACCCCACCCTCCGCAGTTTTAAGTGCAAGCATCACTGTCGCTTTTAAAGCCTGATAAATGTTTGGTATTTCAACATAGGAAAAGTACCTTGATGAGGAACATTGTAACAAGGCTCTGCTAATGTCAAGAGCCCCTAAAATCCTCATGATCTACCAAAGAGTATGGGAGAAGGGCTCTGCTAACAGTTCACCAATTCGTGATTAAGATGAAGGGCTTTTGATGATTTCTAGTAAAGGTATTCTTCCTTTCAAATGCCTGAGACAGTGTTAGCTGTTTACAACATGTCTCTGCTGGTTTATTATACACCGTGCTTTGATGGGCAGATGGACGCAGAGATGGTGGACTAGGACTTATACATTCAGTGCCATCACTGGATGTGCAACTGGTACTAATGGTGCTGGCATTGGTGGTAACAGTGATCCTAGGGCTGGCAGTGGTTCTGCCCGCATCAAGTTCAGACAATTCAGTATCCATTTCAGATTCCTGACCCTTCTCACGTGTGGTCTGGAAGATGGAGGACATGGGTTTTGGATGATCAAGCAAAACTGAATGCTTTTTCAGATGGGCTTAAGAGCTGTAGTGCCAAGGCATGACACAACTTTACCACGGCTTACACTCTGTTTACACAGGAACAAATTGCTCTGCATGGATCAGTTTTACTGACAGAGAAATAATTCCACACCTCAGATGTGACAGATTTTGTTCGAGTGCTAGGAAGATAGCTAAAGACTGTTTGTGTCTTTTCACCTGTCCTAACAGAACCTGGGACATGCTCCTTGGTGCTAGAAGAGTGGGCAGAAGACTCTGATGGATTTTCATTTCTGGCCAACACAGAAGTGGTGGATTCAATGGATATGTCCTTTTCATTGCCAACAGTGCTGGATGTATTTACAAGTGCACTACCTGATTCATTGTCAGCAGACTTGCTCATTTCACTTTGTTGAGGAAGTAATGATTAGTCCATGAGACACAACAGTGTCGGACTGAGACAAGAGCTTCTGTCTGAGTCAGAGAGGACTCACTATTACTTGCATTATTGCTGCTAGTCACATGGATCTTAACAGCATGAATGGCATACCTTATGGTGCCTCTCCGTGTGACCCCAGCAGCTGTACAAGTTTTCTTAAAGGTCCCCTTTACCACACTTCACTGTTGCTCTTTTGCTGTTTGTTGAATTTTATCACATGAAACATTTTGCTTATTTTGCTAGCACCAGGATTACCACTACCACCAACACCTGCTCCAACACCAGCACTAGATGCTTCATCTATGTTGGTGTCAGCCATAACAGAACCAGTATACTGCAGGAATACACCCACACAATTCCTGTGTAAGAAAGCAATGTGATCTATGATCACTGGCTACAACTCAAAATTTTATTTTGGCTATGTGACACTGTGATGCAGTGGACTGAAAGTAATTGAAGAATATGACAGTTTGCAACTAAAGGTTCAAGGCTTACAGAATGATTGGGCTGCTGGGCAAGGCATAAGCATAGCAGTCAAGGGTGCACAGCAGCAGGGTGATGGAATGACCACAAGAGACGGAGTTACACACACAAACCGAGGAAAGAGATTTTTCTGTCTCTTCTCCCAACAGGAAATATATTTTTGACTTCTGTTGTGTATTTAAGGATAATGTCACCACACAACTGCCCACTGGACTTCACACAGTAACACACACTGGGTAAGGTACAGTGCAGTCAAGGACACACAGCAGCATGGTGATGGGCTGACCACAAGAGACGGAGCTACATACACAAACCCAGGAAATAGATTTTTCTGTCTCTCATCCCAACAGGGAAATATATTTTTAGGCTTCTGTCATGTATTTAAGGACAATGCCACTACAAAACTGGCCACTGGGCTTCTGTCTTCCTCCCAACAGGGAAATATATTTTTAGGCTTCGTTGTCATGTATTTAAGAATAATGCCACCAGAAAACTAGCCACAGGGCCTCTCATGATAACACACACTGGGTACTAGGGTACAGTGCAGTCAAAGGGCACACAGCAGCAGGGTGATGGCCTGATCACAGGAGATGTTTCTGTCTCTCCTCCCAACAGTAAAAAAATGTATTTAAGGATAATACCACCACAAAACACACACTGGGCAGTAATAACTAGGGTATAGTGCAGTCAAAGGGAAGGGAACACAGCAGCAGTGTCATCCCTCCTGATACTTGGTTGTAGGACTTGACTTTAAACAATTCAATTCAATAAAAGTTCACTGTTCATTCACTCATTTAACTTTGTTTTCTCTCAAAATCTGATTTTCTTCACCCCTCCCCACGACAAATCCCACTAGACAGAGATGAGTAGTTAATCTTAAACAGATCAGGAGGATCAGAAAATTCATCAGAATATAGTAGTTTGGCAACTAGAGACTAAGCATTCCAATGCAGGCAGTCAGCTAGTAGATATAATATCCCACATGGCACACAGCGAGACAGACCCTCACCCCACGGTTTTTTCCTACCCTCCCTTGCTTTCCTTTTCACCCAGTGTCCACCACCCACACTTTAGATTTTTTATTTTGTTTTACTGTAGTAGCTGGAGGGAAAGCAAGTTGTCACTTTTTTTTTTAAATGCCATGAGTTCGTTCGCAGCATCGCAGTCGGACTAAGTCTGTACCAATCAGGTACAGCAGATGCAACTCCTTTAATGAACAGTGAGCGCGTATACGCGACTTAAATACCGTGCTGGTATGAGCACCACATGACCATGAGCAGTTGGTCAGGTGGTGGTGATGACGGTGACTGCCAGTCTGGGATCAAGGTTACGCAGTGCACTACGCAGGCGCGATCTCACAATGTCCCCCCATAAGAACAGTGTCAGTAACTGCATCGGGATGGGATTGGGAACAGAAGCGAAACTCAAGTAAGATTTTTTTCAATCGGTGGCTGAAGATTTGCATTCGGGACTTGGGAGGGATGCGCTTACCAGAAAACAGAAAAATAACATTTTTTTACAAAGAATCGAACCCTTTTGCAAACCCTCTAGTGTTCGAGTCCTAAATTAGAACTCGAACACCAGGGTTCGAGATGGGTTCGAATCTTGCTCGAACTAGTTCTGACAACCCTATTGAAAACCTTCAAAAACACCATGAAAAGCAAACAATGCTGAACATGTTTGTAAAGTGCATTCTATCTAGCACTCTCGTTTTGAACTATGTACCATATTAGTGCAAATATTCAATTTCATATCTGATCAAATCTCAAGATTTGCCAACAGCTGATAACTATATCCTGCCACCTAAGCACTTTAATCAGCATTTGTACTGCCTCCTGCCAGAAAGCTGTTTGCCTGCATACTGTGTACTATAAACATTTTAAAAACACTGCCAACTGCATATATGAAACTGATTTTGCAAAAGTACTGTATCTGACCTGCTGCTGTCACTAGGACCCCTTTGTGGACAAGAGGTTACATTTCAAGGGGCTTTATCGCAGCGAGTGAAACTTCAACAGATCAACGTTTGGGATTATGCACCTACCTCCACCCACACTATGTTTATTTCCTATACAGAAGATGGTGGATTCCTGTACTGATCTTTGCAAATGTTTTTCCAGTAATGTAACGAGCTTAAAGACTGTGCGCCCCAAGCATACAGACACATCAGGTCAACAAAGGCCATTTTTGAATTTCAGTGAAGTCCTGTTTTTACTTATTTTAAAAAAAATATTCAAGTATAACAGACATGTTCAGATATAATTAATTTCCAATGGAGTCCTGGTTTCAGCCACTTTTATAATATACTGTATTAATCTAATGTGAATCAGCAAAAATGCAACAACCTTATTTACAGTGGTTCCTATTTTTGCTCTCTTTTTATACTGCATTTACCCAGAGTCCGGCTGAGATGCAATATCTCATTTTCAGTGGGGTCCTGAAACATAGAAAAGTGACAGAAAAAGACCTGAACATTCCAGCTAGTCTTCTCCAAGATTCCCTGCTTTGAGACACTCTACAGTACTCTCTTTCCTCTCTCCCAGTCTTCCCATTCTCCCTCATCTTTTCATCTGATAACTCCTTCATGTGGGTCCCACTTCCTTTTAAAACACTGCTGTCACACCATCACCTGACCGGCAGAGAGAGGTTTTTGGTGCAGAGCTACCAACAGCAGTCCCCCACCAAACCACGGAGCCTCCCCTCCCCCCAAGTGGGTCACCTGGCATCACAGTGGCAGGTAATGATGGGTGGGGGAGGGAAACAGCAGGCCGGGCATGGATGTGGGAAGATCCCCTCCCTCTAAGGGGAGGGGAAGATGGGGGGGAAAAGGAGGGGTGTTCTGCCTGCTGCCTACTTGGCAGAGGTGGTGGTAGCGGTGCCCCTCCAGAGTCGGTGACCTCCCCAGCTTTGGTGGAGGGGGGACCAACTCCTGTTTCTGTTTTGGTCTTCAGTTAACCTACCACCAGACATTCCAGACAATTTTTATCCTCTGTGAATGTGTAAGAGACTAAAATGGTGTTGTAAAATTTGATTCTTTTTGAGTAAAGCATGCCAAGGTCTTGAATAACCTGATCAGGGTATTAAATAGCCGGTATCGCACTGCACTTTGCAATGTGAACCGGCTGCTCATATGATACATTCTTACTTCTGGACTACAAAAAACTGCAATCCATTCTCTTTGGTTGTGTGACCCACACTCCCCCATCTCAGACCCTCCACCTTCCCCATCTATGTCCCCTTAGACACAGACACTCACCAACAAATTAGTATTTTTACTGCTGGGTGTTACATAGATACATAGACAGTGTCAGCAGATAAGGGCCTATGGCCCACCCAGTCTGCCCATTTGAGCTTGTAAGTTCAGTTTGTTTTCCTAGAAGTCTGTTGCCCCTTACCTCTGACCTCCAGAATTCCTTTATGTCTATCCCATGCATTCTTAAATCCCATGATTGTTTCAGCTCCCACCACTTCCTCTGGCAGGGTGTTCCACTTGTCCACCACCCGTTCTGTGAAGAAATTCCTTCTCATGTTTCCTCTGAATCGTCCCCTCCTTCAACTTCATCCCATGCCCTCTAGTCCTGGAACATCTTTTTCGCTTAAAATAGTGTTTTCCTGCACCCTGTTCCTCCTGTAAGATACCTGTATGTCTCTATCATATCCCTCTCTCCTCCTCTCCTCCAGGAGTACATGTTCAGTTCCTTCAACCTGTCTTCATAGGGACTTGTGATGCAATCCATGCACCATCTTTGTTGCCCTCCTCTGAACCTTCTCTACCCTATCTATGTCCTTCGTAGGTATGGTCTCCAGAACTGTACACTGTACTCCAGGTGGGGCCTCACTAGTGTCTTGTGCCTGCGGAATTATGACCTCCTTTTCCTGCTGGTGATGCCCCTGCCTATACATCCCAGCATCATATTTGCTTTACCTGCTGCCTTGTCACACTGTTTCCTACCTTGAGGTCATCAGAGATGATAACCCCAAGATCCCTTTCCTGCTTGGTGCATGCTATATCTTCACCCCAACTGATATATTGTGCTAGGGTTTTTGTGCCCCATATGCATTATCTTGCACTTCTTTGCATTGAATTTCAACTGCCAAACCCTGACCATTCTTCAAGTTTCTGCAGGTCGCTTCTCATTCTGTCTACACCTCTGCTGTATCTACTCTGTTACAGAGCTTTGTGTCATCAGCGAACAGTGAAATTCTGCCTTCTAGGTCCTCGCTAAAGTCACTGATGAAGATGTTGAATAGGACAGAGTCCCAGCACTGATCCCTGTGGTACCCCACTGGTCACTCTTCCCTCTGTGGAGTGACAGCCATTTACCACCACCCTCTGTGTCCTGCCACCCAGCCAGTTACCTACCCACCACACTACAGTCCTGCCCACACCCATATTCCCCAGTTTGTGTAATAGTCTTCTATGTGGCACAGTGTCAAAGGCCTTGCTGAAGTCCAGATAGGCCATGTCCACTGCCCTCCCCTGATCCACCTCCCTAGTCACCCAGTCAAAGAATTCAATGAGGTTGGTCTGACATGACCTCCCCTGGTGAAACCATGCTGCCTTGGGTCCTGTAGTCCATTGACAACCAGATGTTCCACCAATCTCTCCTTCAGTAGTGCTTCCATGATCTTCCCACTACCGAGGTGAGGCTGACTGGTTTGTAGTTCCCTGCTTCCTCTTTGTTCCCCCTTTTGTATAAAGGGACTACATCTGCTGTCCTCCAGTCTTTGGGTACCTCCCCTGTTTCCAGTGATCGGCTAAACAGGATAGCCAGAGGTTCAGCCACCACCTCTCTTAGTTCTTTAAGGAACCTGGGGTGCACCCCATCTGGCCCCATTGCTTTACCAACTCTTTCTACTTCCAGTTCCTTCAGGACCCTTTCTCGTGTAAAGTGACTTGTGTCCATTTCTGCACCATTCTCACCCCTTGTACTCCCTTCAGACCCATTACCCTCCTCTTCCTCAGTAAAGACTGAGCAGAAATACCTGTTCAATATGTCAGCTTTACTGTTGTCATCCTCCACGCGGCCCCCATCCTCCCCCTTCAGTCTCACTATCCCTCCCTTTGTCTTTCTTTTTTCGCTTATGTACCTGCAAAACGTTTTGTCCCCTCTACCCACTGATTTTGCAATGTGCTCTTCTGTCTGAGCTTTGGCTTCCCTTACTGACCTCCTGCCTCCTTTGCTTCTCCCTATTCCTTCTGCCTGTGTCTTTTTGTATTGCCTGAATGCAATCTTTTGGCTTTCACTTCTTTGCTACCTCTTTGAAACCCATAATGGTCTCCTCTTCCTTTTCCTCTTGCTAACCTGCTTAATGCATAAGTCTGTTGTTCTTGTAATCCCCATTTTAAATACTGCCCACTGTTCCTCAACCCCCGATTCCTGTCCCATTCCCCTTAATGCCTCTTTCAAGTATCTCCCCATTTTCCCAAAGTCTGCCCCCCTAAAATCCAGGATACGTGTTTTTGTGTGGTTTGGTTCTGCTCTTTCTGTGATTTCAAACCACAATGACTGGTGGTCACTGTTTCCCAGGTGCTCCCCCACTGTTACCCCCATCACGCTGTGTTGCCAACAGTATGCTAACAGTCTTAATGCCATGGGCCCGAATGCCAGCAATCGCTCCCAGCAGTGCTTTGCAATACTGTATGTGGGAGCGACTGCTGGCAGTCAGGGCATAACAGTGAGACTGTTACCACACTACTGGTGGCAGATTGCAACAGAACTAACGTGTGTGTGTGTCTCTGTCTAAGGGGCTATGGGTGGGGAAGGGTTTTGGTAGGTGACAGTTTCTGGCAAAGGGGACACAGGTGGAGAGACTACGATGGGTTGGGGTTTTGGCAGGTATTCTGGCAAAAGAACATGGGTGAGGAGGGTGGTTAGGCACTGAGATGAGTTGAGGAAGGGTTTTGGAGTTCCTGGTAAAAGCAACATGGGTGGAGAGACCATGATGAGTGTAGGAGGGTTTTGGTAGTTCTGGCAAAGAGGACATGGTTGGGGAGAGTGGTGATACTGAGATAGGTGGGGGAAGGGTTTTACCATTAATGGGATCAGGGGGGTTATCGGTTGGTGCCTCATAAGATTTGGTGGGGTACAAGGAGGCAGTCTGCATTTCCCTGAAGGAATAGAGACAGAGAGAGAAAGAGAGACAGACGTGTGTGTGTGTGTGTCGGGGGGTACTGAAACAGAGGAAGCAAAGACAGAGAACACTTTAATAAAGGATTTTATTCAGATTAAAATATTTAAAAAAAAATGTGTACATAAATGTTTAGCATTTTTAATTTTGCTAATCAGATTAAAGCGTGTGCTATATATTTTCACAAATGACTGGCACTTTCATGTGCAAATCTGCTAATGAGTTTTCCCAGCTTATTTAAATAACCTGCCAATACAAAGTATCAAATATGTTGCTTTGTTTCATTCTCGAGTGTGGAAGAGGGAGGGGTAGGCTGGGGGCTTCCTAAGCTCATATCTTTGGCTCCCCAACTTTGTCAGGAAGTTTGTTCTACCCATCCACCACCATTTCAGGTAGAACTTCCTAATGTACTTTTTGAACCTGCTCCATCCCAGAGTGAGCAAATGTCAACTAGCAGAAGCACTGTTTCCAACTAGCAGAAGCACTGTTTCTTAGTTAAACAACTCTATTTTGTCTACTTTGTTGAATGCTTTCATAAATGTTCAAGTCTGTTATATTCCCTTTTCTCTTCTGACTTCCTCAGATACCTATTGAGATTTTTTAGTCGCTCATCGTATGCTTTTCCCTGCTGGCTAAGGAACACCTCTGAGACTGTTCGTTGATTTAGCTCTAATCTATCCCTGCTCTTTTGTAGGTATGGCCCCCAGGTGAGATGCAATATTCAGTACAAGCATGCTTTTACCTATCTTTATAATGCATTTATCTATGATAACCCCATTGAGATGCCCCATCTACTTTTCACTGGGACCTGCTTTTACACATTTTACACAGCATTTGCTGATGGTTGCTATGCAGAAATAATAATGATAATAAATTTATTTATAAAAAGTCAATTCAAACAATTACCAAAGCACTGTACAAAACTAAAAACATAAGAACAATTAAATATGTAGACTAGATCAATAAAATAATTCAGATATATTAATCTCCAAAAACACGACTAAATAAATACATTTTTAAAGCCATCTTGAAGCTCTCCAAGCTCAGGCACTCTCTGATCTGGTGAGGTAGAGAATTCCAGAGTCGGAGATACATACAATAACTAAAAGCTCTCGCACCAGATGTTTTCAACCAAACCCTGGGAACCTCTAGCAATCCCTCGTCAGCTGAAAGGAGGAGTTGGAGGGGGCAGTAAGGAACCAGGAGCTCTTGCATGTAGCCAGGGCCCTGACTGTGTAGGGCCTTATAGGTTAGTAAACTGACCTTGAAGGTAATTCGCCACTGAACAGGCAGTCAGTGCAGTTCGCGCAACACAGGGGTGATAAGACTGGTCCAGGAAACCCTAACAGCAGCCTGGCAGCAGTGTTCTGCACCAGCTGCAAGTGGCTGATATCAACCCCTGGAAGCCCTAGGTACAGGGAGTTACAGCAGTCAAGGCGAGAGGTCACAAAGGCATGGATCAATGTTGGAAGGTTGCGAGACGGAACAAGATGCTTAATCCAGGCAAGGTTCCTTAGATGGTAAAACAAGGCTTTGACTACCACCGACACCTGCAAATGAAGTGTCAGCCCTTCATCAAATATCACGCCCAGATTCCGCACCTGGACAGAGGACATCAGCTGGCTACCCCCAAGCCAAAGCCAGGAGGCAAACAGAGCTCCCGCCCTCTCTATCCCATGACCTGGTTCCACCACCAACACCTCAGTTTTTTTAAGGGGTTCAACCTTAGCCAGCTGGCCCACAACTAGTCCTAGAGCTCCACGAGGCAGTTATTAAAAGCAGAGACCACACTATCCTGTTTGGGGGCAAAAGCCAAGTAGAGCTGGGTATCATCTGCATAACAGCGAAACTGCAGCCCATATCGTCTTACAATGTCTCCCAATGGCAGCAGATACACCGCAAACAACATAAGGGACAGCACAGAGCCCTGAGGAACCCCACATGGCAGAGAAAATGAGGTCGAGGAATAAATCCCCGACACCACTCTCTCAGTTCTGCCAGTGAGGAAAGATCTAAACCAACTGAGGACCGTACCTGGCAGGCCACAGATGTCTCTCAGGCACTCAAGCAGCCCCCCCATGGTCCACGGTGTCAAAGGCTGAAGAGAGATCGAGAGGTACCAAGACAGTATGACACTTCCGATCTCCAGCAATCAGGAGATCATTGCGCACCTGAACCAGAGCAGTCTCTGTACTATGCCTCTTCCAAAAACCGGACTGGAGGGAATCATAGATGTCGTGGATGGTCAAATGGCTATCCAACTAAAGAGCAAATACTTTCTCTATCATCTTCCCAATAAAGGGAAGGTTAGAGATTGGCCTGTAGTTAACAGAGCAGCTTGGGTCCACCGCCTCCTTTAGGGAGTTCGGAAACTCACCTAACTCTAAGGAACACCAAGCTATCTCTGTCAAGACAGGGCCGATGACATCTACACACCCCAAAACGAGGCGTGTAGGGCCCGGGTCAAGACTACAGAAAGTAGGCCGCATACTTTGGACAATCTGCACAACATCATTGATTGCTGGCCGGTCAAAGTGATCCCAGGATGACCGAGGCATAGTGACCATACACGGACCAACATAAACCCCCATAAAGCATGCTGAAAGAATCTCAGCCCTGATGTCGGCCACCCTATTGGCAAAGAACAGAGCAAACTCAACACATTTATCTTGTGAAAATGCTCTCGAAGCCTGAAGACAGGCTGCACTGCACAGTCTGTTGACGGTTCGGAAGAGCTGAACTGGTCGATTCTGAGCCACAGCAATCTCCCTGGACAGGAACTCTGCCTTCTTATGGAAGATTGTTGATTGATAGGTATGATAATGTTCCATCAATCTAAGGTGGTCAGCATCAAGGGTGGATCTCCGCCAGCAATGCTCCAGCCTTCGCCCCACACACCTCAACTCCCTCAAGCTACCATCAAACCAAGGGGACCGAGGGCGGAGAGTGAGGGGGCGAACACGGACTGGAGCGATGGAGTCCGGAGCATCCTCTACAGCCTTAATTAAAGCCTGGACTAGAAGCTCTGGGCCCTCGTTGACATCTGTACATCCCAACAGGTCAAGAACCGCCAAAAGACCAGTGGGAGTAACATCCCTCAAAGGGCGGTCTCTGACCATCTTCACAGGAGCAGATCTATGAGGGGGAGCTCGGAAATTGAATCTTACAGTGCAATGGTCAGACCATCCAACCGGTTCCACCACCAGGTTGGTGGCTTCCATTCCCAGGAGGAAAACCAGGTCGAGTGAGTGGCCATGAACATGGGTAGCAGAGGCAACAACCTGTGTGAAGCCCAACATATTCATAAGTTGAAGGAAGTCCTGACCCAAATGTGAGAGTTCATCATCGACCCAAGTGTTGAAGTTGCCCAGCACCATCAACCTGGGCGACTCCAACACCATGTTGGTGATGAAGTCTGCGACTTCCTGCAGGAACAAACCCTCACCCTCGGGTGGATGGTAGATAAGGATGAACCTGCACCCCACACCCTCAGCCACAGTACACTCAAACAACCTGGGACCCTCAAATGGAACCTCTGCAAGGCCCAATTCCATTCTAAAAACAGATAGATACACCATTCGAGATTGGACCACAGGGGCGGGAGTGTATCACCGAGAACCCAGGTGGAATAGCCACCTCCAAAATCGGACCGGCATTTCCATCCAGCCAGGTCTCAGTGATGCATGCTAGGTCAGCTGTTCCAACAAGGTCAGCTATAATAGCGGTCTTGTTCTTTATAGACCTGGCATTGCACAACACCATTCGAGATGGATGGGATTCCGAAGCCATCTGAGCTACTGGCTCTGAAATACAGGAGACCTTGGGTATGGAAGCCAGATAAGATGGACCACAATCTGGGACCCATTTCGCCCCAAGGCGTCTCCTGGGCTTAACCCCCCGCTCGCTCCTCCTCTAAGGTTCGAGGCCCCCGGCCCTCCTTCTCCTTTTATTCATAATTCCAAAGCACTATACCATAAAACCACAGTCGGAGCGAAGCAATTAAAGGCTGAGGCCCCAGAGCTCAGAGATATGAGAAAAGGCTCAAGAGAGCCAAATGCCAGCACATCCTATCAAGGCTGAAAACTCAGAACTAAACACCATACAATACAAAAGAAAACGAAAAAAAAATCAAAACCCCAATTCCCAATCAAAAAGAAACCCCAAATAATGAAAGCAACAAAACCACTTGTAAAGTTGCAAAGATCGAAAGGAGCAGTTAAATAAAGTCAGGGAGGAGCAACCAGTCACAAATCAAATGCAAACAATGCCCAGAAAGCTCACACCAGTCCGGGTAAAACAGAAAACTTCAAATCCATCACTGTCTCTCACACAGTCAGTAAAAAAGAGAAGTCAACAAAACTTAAAAAGTTGAAAATTATACGATACGGTACTCTCACCACCCTCCAAGGACTGCTGCACTTAGGAAGTCAAGCGGGATGGTCCATAAATAGGTAAACAAGCAGCAGGGAAGCACCACAGTGGGAAAGGGGTCAGGGAGAGGGATGATGACAGACAAATCCAGTAGATCCACCAAAACCGAATCCCAGGTCAGATGGGACCAGACTCAAAATCCACAGGTTTGACACCAGTGTCCAGAGGTCCAAAGTCTCTAGTCGCCCCACCAGGAGGCCCACTACTTCCTCCTAGGCCAAAGACCAGTGACTGCAGATGCCCGGCAAGTCAGCCTTCAGGCTAAACCCCTCCAGGCATCTTAGAGCAGCCCCGTGTTCCTGCGCTGACTCCTCGGTGGCCAGACAATGGGCGTTCCTGCCCCGGACCGAGGCCTAGAGTGGGGTAGCGGCCCCCCAGGCATGCGACCGTAGGCCTCACCCCTTTGGATCACAGCAGATCATACAGAAAAGCTTCTTCGAGATAGTCAAAGCGGAAGCTAACAAACTGATGGACAAATGTACTCACAGGTCCAAAAACTTGCAAATTCACCAAACCACCGATCCAATCCAATCCAAGGTTCCAGACCAAGAGAAACCACAGGACTCGAAACTCCTCATCTCCTGACCCAACTCCCACAGAAAGATGCTAGACTAAGCAGCCACGATGTAAAATCCAGTCACAAGACCACACTAGGACAGTCGAATTCAATTCAGGTTGTTCACGATACAAAAATTCTCCGCACCCCAAGCTCTCTGATATAGTAACTGCTTGAAGAATCCTGGAGGCCCAAATCCAAAAATCCTAGTAGCTTCAAACAGAATGACTGGATCCAATAAAAGTTAGTTAAGTCCACAATACAAAATTAACGAAAACTTGCAGTGTCCAGAAAAGCATCCAGAATTAAAACCTCAAGCTGCTTAGGCTGAAAAACCACAGCAGTGGGGTGCAAACTGCCACTAAGCACCCAGCGTGGTAAAAGCCAGCAAAACCAATCAGAGCTCGGAGAGTAACATTCGGGAAATACAACTCGGCATGTAAGCCGCAAGATTACTATCTCACTTCTTCAACCCTAACTAAACTAAAACACAAAACTAAAAACAACATGACAAAAAAAAAAAAAAAAGAAATGAAAATAAATACAGGACAACCAAATGGAGCTAAAACACTGGCAGGCTCATAACAGCCGCCATCTTTAGATGGACATGTCATATTTCATTTTCCATAGGATTCTACCTTTACCCATTTTCACAATGTATCTAGGCAGGATAATCGAGTGAGCTGCAATGTCTCATCTTTAGAGGGGTCCTGCTTTTACACATTTTTACACTGCACCAAGGATAACTCAAATGAGCTGCAACACAGTAATTCAATTTCAGTGGGGTCCTGTGGTTACCCATTTTTCGTGTTTTTTAACAAGCACTTTACTGCTGAAACAATGAACTGTACATTTTGTGTTCAGGAAGATCCTGCTTCTACACATTTTTATACTGTATTCATCAAGAATAGTCCAGTCCAGCTGATATGCAATACGGCAACACATTTTTAACAGGCTGCTTCTATTATCCATCCCTTACAATGCATTTAACACAGGGCAGCTCAGCTGAGATGGAGTATTTCATATCTTGTTTTCCATAAGGTCTGAATTTTATGAACTTTTACAGCATATTCTCCATGGATAGATCAAATATCTCACTTTCAGTAGAGTCTTGGTTTTACCCATTTTCACAATATATTTACCCAGGAGAGTTCAGCGGAAATATCACATCTCCCTTTTACAGAGATTCTTCTTATTGCTGCACTGCATTTACCTAGCACAGCCTATCTTATTTTCACTCGGGTCCTGCTTTCTACTAATTTTACAATGTGAACTAGGTAGCCCAGCTAATATGCAAGATTCTGCTTTCAGTAGAGTTCTGTCTCTATTCATTTTTAGACTATATTACTCAGGATAGCTCATCTGAGATGCAACATTTATGTTTTCTGGGGGGAGGGAATTTTAAACATCTTACACTATGTTAATATGCTACTGATCATATTTGTAATTACATTTGTAAACTTTCTGTGAAGAGTATCTGAACCACGATGTACTTACTATCTCTTATGTCTGTGCTTTTGCACCCGGGTCATGCCCAAAAAAGGCACTTTTTGCCAGTGCACTTACCCGGTCAACAAAGTTAAATAAACAAATAAATAAAATGTTCATCCATGATAACCCAGCTGAGATGCCACATCATAATTTCAGTGGTGGCCTGCTTTTACCTATTTATATTGTTTCCTAAAATGTGTTGACCAAGACAGGCACACTGAGCTGGAAACATTTCTATATGTGACTCCGGGTTGGGGTAACAAGGGAGAACAGAAAGTGGCAAATATAAATATGGGTTGAGGAAACCGGATCAGAATACAAACCATTCAATAGTTACAATTAATATTGTTACACTGTTATTTACTGTGATAGCCTGGCTGAGATACAGTATCTTTTCTAGTGGGTTTTGATTTTACCCATTTAAACTGAATTTACCAGGCTAGTCAAGTTGAGATGCAACATCTCATTTTCTGAGGGATGCTGCTTTTACCCATTACCCAAGATGGTTCAGGTCGCACATGGAAACAAGCCTTGGCTCAGTGTGCCTTTCCCGGTTACCAAATGTTTAAATAAAAATAAAAAAGTTATTCCAAGCCAGGCGATATGCAATCACTTGCATTTTCAACCATTTAAGAAATGTATTTACGCAAGATAGCCCAACAGAGATGCAACATCTTGTTTTCATTGTGTTTTTGCTTCTACACAATTTTGCAGTTTACCCATCCAGGATAGCCCAAATGAGAAGCAGCATCTCATTTCCAGTGGAGTCCTGATTTTAACCATTTAACACTGTACATACCAAGGATAGCCCAATCCAGTTACAATGTAATATCTAAAATTTTCATTTCTGACCCCTGATAATTGTGAGCTAAACAAGATTTCTGTCTATTCCACTCTCATTGCTGGCAGCACATACAGTATGGAGACTAGGGGTTGGGGTGGCAGAATTACAGGTGCTGTGCATTCAGAATGTAATCTGTGATTTTATTTTTGTCCTGAGAAATGAGAACTCTGTTGACATATTCTACTATCTTCCTGAACCATTCCTTACCATTGCATAGCTTTTGTCCACCCCTTACCTCTCCCTCCCCCCTAACCTTATAGATCCTGCAATATCATTAAAGTTTATCAAGCCGTTTTAACCCTTTCGGTACCTGCTCAGCCTCTTTTCACTCTGACACTATACACTATTTGAGTCTGCCCAATCTGCACTGATTGATTGTATGCCAATTTATCTGTTCTCCATGTTCAGTGTTTGACCATTTTGTCTGTACTGCACTCAGTTTATGCTCTTTATGTCATTGTCATTGTAACCACTATCACATGACTGGATGTATTTATTCGTAATTGTGCTCTCCCCGTTCTCCTCGCCTCGCACCTGGAAACAAGCAGTTCCCTGGTGCAAGCAAACAGTTCTATGGCAGACTGCTTTTTATTTTCTTGTTAAATTTGTTTTTTTGTTTGTTTTTTTTGGAAGGACAATAGAAAAGAAGGAAAAGGGACCAGGATGCAGGAGGACACCAGGCACTGTGGAGCGAGCAGCTAGAGAGGAACTGAGATTGTTTCTGCAGTGTGGCAGTTTGGGGAAACAATAAAAAGAAGTCTATTGACTGTTCAGATAGTAATCCAGGATCAAGTTCAGTGATGGCATCAGTCTCTCTTGAACAAGAAGGATGAGCTGAAAAATAAATGTTATTCTGGTATGCTTTTTTTCTATATTGTAAAACCTTAAATCAGTTATCATAAAAAAAATGCAGCCTGTGTCAGGTTTATGTTAAGAGGATTTTTCACTCACCCTGGGTGTATGATGATCTCAAACCTCTCAAGCTTCACTCTTGATAGATTATCACACACCTCAAGTGCATGAAAAATCCTCATAACACACACCTGCACAGCCATTATTCCTTATTTATTAATTTAGTTTTTGTTGACCAAGACAAGAGAGCTAGGAAACACTTCCTGTTTTCAGCCTCCTCCCTGGGGTAGTAGAAGCAGAGGCAAATTGAAATTGAACCAGATTAGGCTGTTGATTATTTTATTTATTTTTTTGTGAGAAGTGCCATGTGATCTTTAACGTCCACATGAACAACCACCAGAGTAGGCGGAAGGGATCCTGGTTTAACGTCTCATCTGAAAGACGTCCCAGATGACAGCACAATGTCCCAAAACACCATGCTAGGGCATCAGTATAATTAAGCAATGAGGCACAACAGGGTGTGGGTTATTGGGGATTTGTGTGGTGTGTCACGAGGCACAGCAGAGTGACTTAACCACACAAGAAGTGAGTAAATCACCCAATAACTAACTCACACCCTGGAGTGCCTTATTGCGATTATACAATGGATCCATGTGTAAAATAAATTTTAAATGTGTTTATGCTTTTTTACACATGCCATTCTTCAGCCGTGGGTTATGCAGGATTTACCCATGGTCATGTGACATGCTATGACCAATGAGGTTACAGGATTTTCACACACCACTATATAATGGTTTATAGTGACTCCTTGTCACAGAAATCCATCCTAGTCAAAATGTTGTTGTGCAGCACCACAGTTGCAAGTTCATGGAATGGGATAATACCACACTGTGGTACAACATCTTGGCTGTTTTTGACAGCACACAAGCCAGCAGTGTAACTAAAGGAAAAAACGATGCGAGCACATCTCAGAATTCGAACAGTAAATTTTCTGACAGGATGGTGGCAGTGTTTTTTTCCTAAAGTGGCAAAGGAGCTCATAAAATTCAAAATCATTGAGTTTTTTTACTGTTCTTGTTGCGGAACTTGTGGAGTCACTATACATTGTAAAAACTACTGGCTGGGCAAATTGTGTCCAACCAGCCTGAGCTACCACCTCGGGGTTCTGATTCTGTGTGACCTGTCGAGCTTCGCTCTCGAGGTCTAACAGAATCAGAACCCTTCAGTGGTAACACAGGCTGGTTGTGCAGTTTTTTATTTTATTTTATTTTATTTAAACAGCAGTTTGGAAAACCTTTGAGCCATAGGCTCATTTACAAAGGTACCTTGTCACAGTAAGACAAACCAAAATACACAGTATAGCAGTACAACACATAAGTATAACAGTAAAATTAAGACATAGATACAAACAAGCTGGTACAGGTAGGATGGATGCAAACAATACCAGAGTTATATAGTCGCTCTTAGCAGCTAATGTAAAGCTTTGTCATAAGTATTGAGTACGTGCTTTGACTAGTGGCAGTTACAGCATCTGGTGTTAATAAGGTGGTTACGTAAGGAAGTTTTGAAGCACGATATAGTTGGAGCTTCGGAGATGGACGGGGGGCAGTGTGTTGAACCAGGAGGGGGCCCTAAAGCTGAAGGCTCTTTGGCCGTGAGAGGTCCTAGCTCTAAGGATAACAAGAGAGGTTTTCCCAGAGGTCCGAGTATGAACTAGTGGGACAGAGCGGCGTATGGTGGTGGTCAATCCTGGTGGGGAAAGTGGGGAAAGCCCAAGGAGGGTCTTTTTGTAAGGGTACAGGTAAGATATTTGAGGCGCTCACGAGACTGCTACCAGTGTGCTTACTACAGTAGACAGGTGTGTGTGGTCATCCCAGGTGCTCCAGTAATTAACCTGCAGGCCTTATTCAGAGAAAAGCGAATTTTATGGAGTGCAGTCTAATCAGCAGCACCATACACGGCAGTCCATAGTCCACTAGGGACAGGATAGAGGAGGTGACTGCAGTCAAGAGGCCTCCGGGGAGGCAGTGTTTATACCGGATGCAAGATGCCCAATCGGATATTAGTGGCAGTGGCTAGGGCAGCGATGTGTCCATGGAAGGAGAGGAGGGTCAAAATGGATCCCTAGGTATTTATAGGAGAAAACTTGTTCAGAGGGAATGAGGACCCAGAGTGAATGAGGAGTTTGAAGTTGCAGGACTTGTTTTGGGGATGAGTGAAGAACATGGTTTTTGTTTTTAAGATTTATCACCAATCTATGTTCCTTGAACCAGCCCTCGGCTTCAGAGAAGGACTTCTGCAGCGAGTCCTGGAGGGCAGTAGGGTTACGACTTGAGGCAAAGATGACTGCATCATCAGCGCATAATAGAATGTTCCCTGAGCAAGAGCGTGGAAGGGTGTTAAGGTAAAGGAGAATAGTAAGGGCCCAGAATGGAGCCCTGGGGAACCCAGAAAGATGGGACAGATGTCTGAGTAGGTCTCATTAATTTTACACGCCATGCAGCAGTCAGACAGATAACCGGTGCACCAGGAGATAGGCCCAGCAGCAAAACCAGAGAGACTAAGGGCATCAAGAAGGAGGGGTTGGGAGACAGTGTCGAAAGCTTTCGAGAGGTCAATGAAGACAGCACCAGCCAGAGAACCAGTGTCTAAGGAGGAGTGGAGAAAGTTGGAGAACTCCAGCCAATATTCTCTATCTTTTAACCAAGGGGAGAGTGCCCCCTTCAGAGCTACTGTACCAACACAATTTGCTGCAGCACCTGGTGTTCAGTACTGCAGCTTTCATGGGTAGTAAAACCATTTTAAAAAGTTGTCTGTACTCTTGGCCATCTATCTCTGCCAGCGACCCTGAGGGAGTTGAAAAGTATGGCCTCTATACCGAGTCGCCTGGGAAGTTCGTAGTAAAAGCCACTGCATTTAGCACACTGACTATTGCTACATCACATCAGAAATGAACACATCAAATTCACACTTCCTCTAAAGTGATCGGGAGCAAACCACCATCTCTATGCATTGCGATTGGCATTAAACAGAACATAAACCTCATACGAGTAAGGACTTGGACGGCTCTGACCACGACTCCATTAACATTGTTGGGCTTCACTCCAAGACTTTTCCATTGTTGCCAAAATCTAAAATACTTTAATCTGGTGTTCTACCGAATCAGAAAGCAACATGTAATTCTAACCCTTGACCGTCTCTCGACAACTGAACCTTTTAAGTACCTTTAATTCCTGCCATGTTAAGCCGAACTCTGTTCTACTTCTGATGTTTCAAACGATATATCAGCAGCTGTGTTTTCTTCCGGTTTCCAACTCCCGAGCTCCTCCAAACTTCGTTGTTTGCATGGATCTCTGACGTCACCCCTGAGCTTTTTTAAAGAGACAGCAAGAACAGCAGCAGCGAGGAATCATGGAGTGGAAACTGTCGTGCTTTAGAAATTCCCTAATAGAATTTGCGTGTGCGTTGCTGCTCATAAAATTAATAGCGTGCTTAGTTCGCTGTGGGATTAATTCCTTAAATTGTAAATTATGCAGTTCCAAATGCAAAGGTGTGTAGGTGGGTCTTCTCTGGTCGGTATTTTTTTTAATCAAGTAGAGCCTCAGAATGCGAAAACTGTTGCGCATGCAATTTGCTTGCTAGTTGTTTCAGCAAATTTTTAAAATTTTTTTTGTAGGGGAAGGGGTGATTAAAAACCGTCTGTTTCTATTCTCCAGGGGCATCCTGTAAGTCTTTCGGGTGTAATGTGATCAAGTCTAATCAATCATGTATCTCAACTTTCAGTTATTTTCAGGGATGACCCTGATTTTGCCTCATCATTTTCCTCTGGCCCTCCTAAATTCGGGATATGTGAATGAACAATGGGGATTGTAAGCAGACAATAACGTCAAGCATTAAAGTAGTAGACCTCTTCTTTAGAAACTGCATTTTACATTACTAGTATCTTGTACTAGATTCCCGATTACATGTCACTAATTTTTATGACATGTCCCTGATTTTGGTCCTTTGTTCTTGATATATGAGGCAGGAGGTTGACGGGTATGAGTCCAGTACCTCTCAACATTTTGTCACTGAAATTAATGACAGAAAGTCAAAATAAGAGATAACGAGGGCTACTTGCCCTCATAATGAGAGTCACCCCCTCAAATATGGAGATACAAGCTCAGAATTCTGTGGAAAGCAAATTTTGCACAATTTTAATTTTTGAGTAAACATCTTCGATTTCTGCTTTAGTTTAAATTTACAACATATTCTCTGTGAGAAGCACCTTTTCCATGAGGGATAGGAGTTCTGAGGGGTAAAATGAGAGCTGTCCCTCATAATTTGGAATACAGTGCCTTCAGAAAGTATTCACCCCCCTTGGATTTTGTCACATTTTATGATGTTGCAAACTCAAATTAAAATACATTTATATGGGATTTTATTGTCGCGTATCTACACAAATTACTCTATAATGTCAAAGTGAAATGAAACTTCTGGAATTTTTTGTACATGTAATTTAAAATAAAAACCTGAACTGTCTTGATTTGATAAGTATTCACTCCCTTTGCTATGACACTCCAAATTGAGCTCAGGTGCATCCAATTTCTTGTGAGATCACTCTAAAACTTGAATGGAGTCCACCGTGGTCAGTTCAAATGGTTGACATGATTTCAGAGGAAATACACCTGTCTATATAAGGTCCCATTGTTGACAGTGCATGTCAGAGCAGAAACTCTACCATGAAGACCAAGGAACTGTCCGTAGAACTCTGTGATAGAATTGTGAGAAGGCATAGATCTGGGGAGGGGTATAAAAACATTTCTAGGGTGTTGAAAGTTCCCAGGAGCACAGTCAAGTCCATCATTAGGAAATGGAAAGATTACGGAACCACCCAGACTCTTCCTAGAGCAGGCTGTCCTCCCAAACTGAACAACCGGGCAAGAAGGATCTTGGTAAGGGAAGTGACCAAGAACCCAATGACCACCCTGACAGAACTACAGAGTTCCATGGCTGAGATGGGAGAACCTGTCCAGAGGACAACAATCTCTGCAGCACTTCACAGATGTAGCCTTTATGGGAGAGTAGCTAGACAGAAGCCACTCCTGAGAAAAGGCCACATAATAGCATGCCTGGAGTTTGCAAGAAGGCACATGGCAGACTCTGAGACCATGTGGCAAAAGATTCTCTGGTCTGATTAAACAAAAATTGAACTCTTTGGCCTGAATGCAAAGCGCTATGACTGATGCAAACCGAACACAACTAATCACCCGTGTAACACCATCCCTACCATGAAGCATGGTGGTGGCAGCATCATGTTATGGGGATGCTTTTCAGCAGCAGGGACTGGGGCACTTGTCAGGATAGAGGGAACAATGAATGGAGCCAAATACAGGCACATCCTTGAGGAGAACCTGCATCAGTCTGCAATAGACCTTGGACTGGGTGAAGATTTACGTTCCAACAGGACAATGACCCCAAGCATACAGCCAAAGCAACACTGGAGTGGCTTCAGAACAAGAATGTGAATGTCCTTGAGTGGCCCAGCCAAAGCCCAGACTTGAATCCCATTGAGAATCTGCGGAAAGCCTTAAAGATTGCAGTTCACTGACGCTCCCCATCTAACTTGACAGAGCTTGAGCAAATCTGCAAAGAAGAATGGTCGAAAATCCCCAAATCCAGATGTGCAAAGCTGATACAGACATACCCAAGAAGACTCAAAGCTGTAATTGTTGCCAAAGGCGCTTCTACAAAGTATTGACTCAGGAGGGTGAATACTTAAGTAAACAAGATATTACAGTTTTTAATGTTTCATAAATTTTTGTTACACATTAAAAATATTTTTGCCTTTTTGAATTGTTGAGTATGCTGTGTGAATCAAGGGGAGGAAAATCATTTCAATGCATTAAAAATTCTGGTAGTAACAACAAAATGTGGCAAAATCCAAGGGGGGTGAATACTTTCTGATGGCACTGTAGTTGAGCAGGTGCAACCAGATGAAGTGGTCATAACTTCTGATCTCCCAGGAGTCATAGTATCTGCACCGGTGGACCCAGTCACTGGCCTTTCCTCAGGAATTGGGAATTGGGGGGGGGGTTCCCTCACCAGCATGGGCCATACTAGGACTGAAGATGGAGCGAGGTTGGGGTATGTAAAGGTCCCTCTCCCCGACTTGTTCTTTTCCACTGCAGACAGCATGTGGTGTGGTTTGTTAATGATAATCCTGAACAGTGTCAAGAGCATCTGCCCGGAAGTGTGGGGAAACTGCATTGTTGGCCGCTGAAATTAAGGCAGGCAGCTGCTTTCAGGTACTGGTAGATGGCAGTGGCTATGTGATAGGCCAAACATGACATTAGGCGACAGCTGAAACACTGCAGGTAAGAAGTAGGGGAATGATGGTTGGATGGGTTGACAGTGTGCCTGCCCCAGAGGAGTACAATTGTGGTGTATAAGAAAACAGACATTCTTTGCAAAACAGTGCCATCTGGTAATGAAATCTAGATAAAGCAGTCAAAGGCCATAGAGGCCAAAGAATGAGTCAGGCCTGTGGGGGAAGTGCACCATGTGGGGAGGGCAGTCTCTTGAGAGCAGCTCCAGTTCCCTGCTCCTAGATAGTATCTTGTGTCTTGAGGATGCTCGAGTTGTCTTGCAGCTTGTTTCAACCAATTCAGGATGGTGGGACTACCCTGTGCAAAAAGGGGATTCAGTTCAAACTACTGCAGTGACTAGGTGGGTGCTGCCATGCCGTATCACCCTTGCTAGGGAGTCTGCATTGACAAGTTGAGCCATCCCACTTCCCTACATCAGAGGGCTGGTTAGTAATAGGTAAATGCAGGGACTCGCCATAGCTAGTGCGGTGATAGGTGGTGCTGTGGCTAAGTCAGCCTAATTGAGGGGAGGAGCAGGAAGTAGAGGCAGGTTAGAGGAAGAGAGGGAAAAAGAGACTGGAGAGTCACATATGCCAATGCAAGGAGTCTGAGAAACAAAATTCCTGACCTTGAGGCAATCGTTGCAGAGGCAGACCTGGATCTGGTGGCCACAACAGAATCATGGTGCATGGACAAACACAGATGGGAAGTGGCCATCCCAGGCTACACCATGTTCCAGAAGGACAGGTTAGGGAGGAAAGTCAGAAAGGTTGTTTTATATGTGAAGGAGGTTATAAGAACTACTGAGATACAGGGGCAACATGGGGACGAAGGGATGGAGGTACTATGGGTGAGCCTAGAGACATGGACAGAGGTCATTATTAGCACGGGGATGGTGTAAAGGCCTCCAGCATGGGGGAGGATTTAGACAGAGCCCGGGGGGGGGAGCCATTAGCAAAATGGCCAGCAAGGAGGAGGTTTTGATAATGGGGAACTTTTAATCTGCTGGATGTAGATTGGGACATTCTCACTGCAGCTACATCTAAAGGCAGGGACATTCTTGACTCCAAACAAGGGGCATTTCTCAAGCAGCTGGTTTTGAAATCCACTATTTATTTATTTATTTATTTGCTTTTGTTAACCGGGTAGGGCACACTAGACACCAAGCGCCTATTTTCAGGTGCGACCCGGGAGGGTTACAATGGTGGAGGCATACAGGAAACAGTTACATACAGTTGGTGGTAAACCTGAGTCAGTTTCATACAATAGAGGCAAACAACGGGATTGACAGAATAAGCAAACAGTAAAGTACATGTAAGGTAATTAAGAAAAACAACGAACATTACCTGAAAAGAAAAAGGAAGCAATGCATCATTAGAGCTTGAGGTTGGGAGGCGCGGGTACACAATTGGGGAGTAAGACTAAGAGAATTTAAGGTAAAAACAAGATGTGATAGAGTACACTTTGTGAGGTTAATGGGTGCTAGCAGGAGTAAGTGCATTGGATGGGGGAAAAAGAATGGGGGTGAGGGATGGGTGGGAGGGAGGCCAAGTTGGGAGGGAGGAGAGAGGGGTGGAGGTGGGGAGTGAGGACAGTAAGTGTTGTCAGGTATGAAGGGGTACAGAGCAGGAGGCCCAGGGTGCTCAAGAGACTCGAGTAGGAGGGTAGAGCTAGGAGGTACAGGGACAGGCAGAGGAGGGTTTCAGGTAGTGCCAGAGTGAGGTTTTGAAGCAGGAATGAGAGGGGTGGACCGGTAAGGATTGGGAACCCAGTTCCAGAGTTTGGGGTTAAATGAGGAGAAGGCCCGGTCCCCATGAGGAATGAGTTCTAGGAACGAGTCATCGAGGGCCTCTTGATCTGAGCTGATAGGAGGGGGGGGGCCAGGGTTAACGGGAGGGGTGAGGGAGGGGGGTGTGGCTGACCTTATAATGTTGTCAAGGAAATTACCAACACGAAGGTGCGATGTCGTTCAGAAGGGAGCCACTCAAGTCGGGAGTAGAGGTCGTACGGGTGAGTCAGGGGCGGATCAGAAAGGGCAAAGCGACAGATGTTATTATAAGCTGTATCCCATTTCTGGAGGCTAGAAGGGGGCATAGGAGTGAAGGTAACCAGCCCGTAGCAGAGAGAAGGGAGGAGCACTCCTCTGGCTAGCGCCAAGCGAGCTGCAGGGGTAAGGACAGGGCAGTGCTGGACCTAGTACTTACAAACAGAGACAGCATTGCTAATGTCACAGTGGGTAGTCTCCTGGGTACAAGTGATCACCATACAGTGTAGTTTGGCATACAGATAGGACAGGGGATAAAATGCACACTAAGATGAGGGTCCTGGACTTCAGGGGGCAGATTTTAAAGAAATGGAAAACTGCCTCAGTGAATGCCTCAGGGTGGAGGAGGCAGTGGGGGAGTGGAGACTTAATGGAGAAAAATTAAAGAGGGTATCATCCAGGCAACGGTATGCTGTTTGAAGGGTATCAGCCAGAAAAAGAGGCAACTATGGCTCTGTAAGGAGATAGCAAAGATAGAGAAGGAGAGGAAAGCAACATTTAGAAAATACAAGGAGACCCAGAAGGATGAAGACAGAGAGGTGTATCTGGCAAAGCAGTGGGAGACAGGAAGGAGGTTGAGAGCAGCTAAAGCACTATTAGAGGAGAGAATAGCAAAGGAGGTCAAAAAAGGGGACAAGATCTTCAGGTATTTGGGGGGAGAAGAAGAAAGAAAGGGGAGGAATGGTGAAAATCAGGAGGGCAGGGGCAATGCACAGAGGAAGATCAGGAGAAAGCGGAAATACTGAACGATTACTTCTGCTCTGTCTTCACGGCAGCGGAGAGGGAGACAGACCAGCATGCTACAGTAAGCAACAGGGAAAGGATGGAGTGGACACAAGTCCATTTTCAGTGGAGGGGGTCTTGAAGGGACTGGAAGCCTTGAAGGAGAATAAGGCAGTTGGACCGGGTGGGATTCATCCAAGGGTCCTTCGGTCGAGGTGGTACTTGGAGAGCTGTGTCACTCGCTGTCCGTTGACCACGGAACCGATAGGCAGGTACAGGGAAGCTTGGATGTGGGTTGTCGATTGCCACAGTGGAGGCCACCAACACCACAAAGGAGGGTCTGTGGGGGGCAGATCACTGTTTGGGAAAGGGGCTGGGGCTTTGTTGTGGGGGGTGACTTGCTTGCAAAAGGCATGCTGTGTGGTAGTGGCAGGCCAGTGATTGCTGTGGGGGTGGAATTGACAAGCTGGAGGTGGGGTTACTCGGTAGGGGGATCAGGTGGAGGAGGGACCATTGGGCACCAGAGAAATTTATATTTCATATCGGGCACAGCATTGGTTGGGGGGAGGGACCACTGGACACCAGGGAAATTGATAATTAATATAGGGTATGGCATTGGGTGGGACCACTGAACACCAGGGATATTGCTATTTAGTATCAGGCACAGCATCAGGTGGGGGAGGGACGACTGGACACCAGGGAAACAGCTATTTGACATCAGGTATGGCATGGGGTGGGGGAGGGACCACTGGACACCAGGGAAATTGCTATTTAATATCGAGCACAGCATCAAGTGGGGGGAGGTACCACTGCACAACAGGGAAATTGATAGTTAATATCAGGGATGGCATCAGGTGGGGTAGGGACCACTGGACACCAGGGAACTTAATATTTCATATCGGGCATGGCATCAGGTGGGGGGAGGGACCACCAAACAGCAGGGAAATTGCTATTTAATGTCAGGCACAGCATCAAGTGGGTGAGGGAACACTGGACACCATGGAAATTGCTATTTAATATTAGGTATGGCATGGGGTGGAGGAGTGAACACAGGACACCAGGAAAATTGCTATTTAATATCGAGCACAGCATCAATTTGGAGGAGGAACCTCTGGACACCAGGGAAATTGCTATTTAATATCAGGCACAGCATTGGGTGGGGGTGGAACAACTGGACATCAGGGAAATTGCTATTTAATATCGGGCACAGCATCAGGTGGGGGCAGGACCACTAGACACCAGGGAAATTGCTTTTTAATACCGGGCACAGCATTGGGTTGGGGAGGGACCACTTGACATCAGGGAAATTGCTGTTTAATGTCGGGCACAGCATCTGGTGGGGGAGACACTGCTGGACACCAGGGAAATTGCTACTTAATATCGGGCACAGCATTGGGAGGGGAGGGACCACTGGACGCCAGGGAAATTGCTATTTAAAATGTCGGGCACAGCATCGAATGGGGGAGGGATTGCTGGACATCGGGGAAATTGCTATTTAATATGGTACAGCATCGGGGGGGCAAGACCACTGAACACAAGGGAAATTGCTATTTAATATCAGGCACATCATTGGGTGGGGGAGGGACCACTGACACCAGGGAAATTGATAACTAATATGGGACATAGCATCGGGTGGGGCAGGGATCACTGGACACCAGAGAAATTGATAGTTAATATTGGGCATGGCATTGGGTGGGGAGGGCCCACTGGACACCAGGAAAATTATTATTTAGTATTGGGAATGGCATTGGGTGGGGGGACCACTGACGCCAGGAAATTGATAACTAATATTGGGCATGGCATTAAGTGGGGGGAGGGACCACTGGACACCAGGGAAATTATTATTTAATATTGGGAATGGCATTGGGTGGGGGGAGGGACCACTGACACCAGGGAAAGCAAAGCATAGCACCAAGTATCTTGTACTGGTATAAATATACACATGTTTTTGATTACCCCCAACTTCTGAATACCATCAAGTTGTCCCCCCACCCCTCTCTGTGACAACCTAATGTAATCTTCTGGCTGTAGAGAATAATGAATGTAAATATACAGATTAAATTACTGTTATTTACCATGTAATGTTAAAGTTACGTGATCCTCCCATAATGTTACCTTTACTGAGTACATATTTATCCGATTTACTCCCCCCCCAGTAAATTCAAGACTGTGCTCAATTTCTTTCATTCCCCCATGACCCTCAGTGCTGAACTTTTCCTTCTGTCATGTCCCCCTTGTTTAGTTCTATCCCCCTTCCTGTTTCCCCGTTACTAATTTATAATAAAACCAGCGTTACAGCACTTTGATGCCGTCTGCTAAGAATCCTGCACACATCTCCATGCTGATGAAAGACTAGGCCGCGCTGCCACCACATGGCATGGTGCATCATGGAATTGTAGCTGATCCTGCTAAGTCGAGGCTGCAGAGTCAAAGGGATCTCAGGGCTTACAATGAAGCACATATCACATAGCATGGAAGAGGATCAATAAAGGTACCTTATCTTGCACTTGTCTGCCCTCATCTGACTCTGCAGCTCCAACAGGTTAGCAACATCATTTTAATTATTTACAAGAAGAGGTCACGTTCTCTGCAAGAAGTCAGCTCACCTCCGTAGTCACTCGGTTAAGGGATCTACTCTCTTCCTGTCTGACCGCCTCACTGACTCATTTTTCAGCTTCTAGGTAGTTCGTGAAGAACCTAGGGGGCACTCCTGGATGATTGATTCTGAGCTTTTCAAGGTAAAAGAATGAAAATGTCCAGTCCATGGTGTGTAGCTTAAATTTAACCAAATTAAATTTCTGGCGCTTCCCCTGCAGGTCCTGACTGTAATCCTGGTAAATCGCAACCCTGGAGTTTCCAAACTGCATGGACCCCTGCTTCTTAGCAGCAGATAATATTGCTTCCCTATCTGTGAATCACAGGTACTTAATCAAACAGTGCCTCCGGCGGTCTGCTGGTTCGGGAGGAGGGCCCACATGGTGCGCTTGCTCAACTTCATAACCCACTGCTTTTGGGGGCTATTTTAGATGTTGAACTAGCCATTGATGCAGATCAGTTACCGGATTTCTACCCTCGTCCCCTCTGGCAGACCCACAGTCTGAAAGTTTGAGCAGCGGGAACGATTTTCTTGATCATCCACTCACTCCTAGAGCCCAGAGATTGTCTCTTTATAATTAGATTTGTTCCTGGTCAGTGTGTGTAGCGTATCCTCCAGATCACTCACCCTTTGTTGTAGCTCACTTATGTGTGTGGAGTGAGTTGTGGTGGTTTCAGTGAGCCCCGTCACCACAGACTGCAGGTGTACAAATTGAGCCATTATGTTTGTAAATCCGGCCCACATCTCTTGCTGCATCACCTCCAACATAGACAGTACTCCTGCCAGAGAGCGCTCCAGCGCAGACATTACAGGCTCCTCCTTTGCTGCTGACTAGGCCTTTTGGCACGTGCGAGCATCAGAGCCACCTCGTTGATTTTTTTGACTCTCTGTGGTGCCAAATGGGAGTTTATTTTGCCGGTTTGGGATTTTGTTGTAGCCATGTGCCTCGGCTTCTGTTCCCTTACCAAAAGCTGTTGATGCCTGTGCTCTGGATGGTATTAATTATCTATTGCACCTTTTTGCAGCACTCCGAGTCTCAACATATGGGTAATCAGTGCTCTCCTCTCAGGCTGTTGCACAAAAGAAATTCCAGAATCGAAATGCGATCCGTCTCCTCCGCTCTGCCTCTGTCTCCTCCCCTGTAGCTCCCAAATTCCTCAATTCTTTTGTGTGTCTCACCCAGGCTGGTCACAGATTTTTGGCTCTCTGCCAAGACTTTTAAGGTACATTTTTAAAGTTATAGCTACTCTCTTGAGATCATATAGCCTTTTGGCTTTAATTGTTAATGTATCTTTAAAGCACTGACTGGTCACCTAGACTGGTGCTGGAGCATGTTGTTTAATGCATTTAGATAGCCTAGCCAGCATGGCGTCAGGGCTAGTTAGATCTTTGTATGTCTAACTCTTGTGTTTGGGTACTGTACAATGTCCGTTTCATTTCACCCCCCAGTTTACCTCATTCTGCTGAGGGAGGGGAGCAGGCACCTGTATCAAATCAATCAGTTTCCTAACAGTTTCATTGCCAGCGCCTTGCTCACCCCCCGGTTTACCTTGTTCAACCAGAGGTAGTGAGATCACCACAGTGGTTATCCCCAGGTGGAGTGTGAAGCTCCTCTAATCGCCTCGTGGTTTACCTTGTTCAACAGCGAGGGCAAGCCTGCTGGTGGGGATTGAATCTCTCCCTTCCTAATGTTGCGCAAATCCACAAAGAAAAGGGCATTATTGCAAAAGGCCTTACCTGCATCAAGCAGGGTCCTGCTTCATAACTGCAAGTGTGCTGTCCCTCATGCCCACAAGAGCTCACTTCATGTGCGGGATGCCTGCCTGACTCCCCAATTGCCTTGCTGCCGGAGGCACATGCCCGGCTTCCACAACTAAACCTCCAGTTCAGTGGGATGCCAGGCACTCGCTCTTTGCTCCGCGAGAAGAGCCTTTGTTTGGGGAGTGGTGCTGCCTTTTTTAAAAAGCTTCATGTGCGTCTTGCGAGGCTTCCAGCCTTCTCAAGCAGCCCCAGTGCAGCTTATGGCAATTCCTCACCTAAGATGGTGGTAGCCTATGGAAACACCCTCCTAAAATGGTGAAAACTAGAGGGCAGTCCTTAAAGGGGCCATTCTCTCAATGCTTGCTTAAAAGGGAAATGGAGAAGTTAAAGCATAAAAATAAACTCTGGGACATCGTACCTTATTAAGAGAAAAGGGCACTTTTGGAAGCAAGCAGAAGCCTGATTCTTTAAAATATAGAAGCAGGATGTATATCCTCCAGGCCTCTGACTGGTATAAGTTAATTTTTAAACAATATGCTAATCACTCAGGAAAAAAAAAAAAAGCTGGCTATGCAGTGATATCTCAAGGGCTATTAATTTTACACTGCATTCAAATCCTGTTGCAGCAGTAAGCCAGTTTTTCTAATACAGAAGCCTGATGTAACTTCTCAGGGCTTCCTTTTGATATAGTGATTGTTACTATACTATGATCACCCAGTAAGTCACAACCTGATTCAGACAATTTCCAATGCTACTTATATTTTTCAGAAAATAACAATGGCATCTACAAGCAGTAGGTGTTGGCTGCTTAAAGTCCACTCTAGGGGGTCATATTTTCTTTAGCATGCCATGCCGTGACAAGTGATTATCCTGTCATGTTTATCCATATTGCGAGAGCCTCAGAACTTACTCTGACTGGTGTTCCCCAAGAACCAGCTATGATCAGCTTGTGGCAATTCCACTCTGTTGACGTTGGTTTCACCTTGAATGCTAAATGTTAATGCTGTGCAGCTGTACTCCCTCAGATAAAGAGCACTGGCATCACCACTGATCCAATGTGATCAATAACTATCTGTCAGCATCCATCACTATGTCAGCTGGCAAGGCTGTGTTTTGGCTGGTTTTACATCTTCTGCCCTTCCAGTTACAGGACATGGAGGCCACACATACCCCCCTTGGCTATGTCTGTCACTGCTCTGCTCTGCTCAACAAGGCACAACCCCAGCATATCTGTGGCCATTTTCTCCCAACCATTTTACACCTAAGGGTGCTATTGCCCCCCCCCCGTGACTGCCCTAGCAGTTGGCATCCCTTACAGACTACAGCAATAAGGGGTGTAGTCCTAAGCTTACCATCAGTTGAGGGGGGCACTCAGAAGCATGAGCCACATTAAAATCACTGGTTACTACTCAGAGCCAGTGAGTTTAGGGACAGAGGATGGCAATTCCAATCCATGTTGCCCCCCCACCCTCCTCGCCTGTATCAGAGGTCTAACAGATATTCAGTGGTAGGCCAAGGAAGACCAGTAGGAAGCAAGAGGAACAGAACTTAGAAGTCCTACTAGGGGAGACACAACATCCCACCATATTAACGCTATGGGATCCAGCAACAGTTATGACAAATGATCAGACGTTGGATTGACTGCCCTCAGGAACTTATTGAGTACCCATTTCACTGTATGTGCCTAGTCTGAAAAACTTGTGGCTTAAGCATTACTCCAATGACTCAGCTGGTGTAAGCTTAAACACTTGGCTTAGCATGAATGAGTACCATCTATCAGTGAGACAGAATGGGTCCACTATCCCTCGCCCAGTATATTGCCATTACAGCTTCTCTGGTAGCATTTTACTCATAAACACACGCAGTACAGTAATGACAAATGTTCAATATTGGCACCCCGCACAACTCTTTCACACTTCAGACGTGCTCCACTCTGACTGGAAGTAGTCAGCGCCCAGGCAGCCTCCACTCAGCAGCTGCAGACAGAGCACTCACAGAATGCTCATTTGCTCCAGATACTTTGCACGCCATCTGAATGCCTCAGCAGGAATTCTGATACTGGTGGTCTGGACATGGTGGTTCACCAGCTTCAGCCCCTCTTTGAGAGGCAGCTTTCTGTGGGCTCATCCATCTTTTATTACAAGTACAGAGCTAAGTAGCTCCTAGTGTTGTGGCAGATCTTTTAAGCATTACATAATAGGTCATCCTGCATGCTTAGGGAAAAACAGTTTGCGTGAACTACAAGTACAGACTATATAGATAGTACAGAGCTATATAGGCAGTGATCTGGATGTACATAATTGAAGAGCGAGGCATATAATGGGACTAAGGAAGGGCAAATGCACCACACGTTGTGCACATGCTACTCAGCCAAAGTCATGTTGGTAGGGGACTAAAGGGGCACACGCACAACACATCCCTACACGACAGCCCTCACCAAATACACTCATGCCACATGCAGCATATGGATGCAATTACACTAATCAAATAAGTAGGCCGCAGTGCGAAAGCCATAAGGGGTGAAAATTCACATGCTAGCCATACCCTTGCACTTGCCAGCTAAAACACATAACCCCAGAAACTATTGCTAACAGTACATTTGCAGCCATCCTGGCATCACAAACAGATGGTCGGGGAAAGCAGGTACTTGATGTGTTTTATTACAGTATAGGTCTACTAATGTACAAGATGCTGAAATTCTATTTCATGGACCCACAGACAATCTCAAGAAAGAAATGTGGGTGGTATTCAACCTCTATCGGCTTGCCCCAGTAGATAGACTCCTATCCATGCATACATACTGTATTTATAGGTAAAGAAACCTACGCATATATAGATCAATCAAGCTATCTATCTATCTACCAAGGTGTATAGCCGTATTTATGGGAACCATCACACCCACCCTTTACACCATGGTGCAGTGCTGGGTCCAGATGGTTATTCAGGGTAACACACAGATCACGGGCAGTATGACCAGCCAGCTTTGATCTATTGAATATTGTGTACCGTATGATGGCACATACACACACCACTAATGACCAAAACACTAAATATGTATTTTTAGCACTTTCAGCAGGGACTAAAGAAGTAACCTATCCACTGGGAAACCCACAGTCAGTCATGGCTGGTGACCTCTTGGAGCCCCCCACTGCAGCGGCTCCTGGCAATACCACCAACCCTCCTCCACATCACTTAACTAGTTCAGATCATGGAGGAAGGGGCAGGGGACCTTCATAACATTAAATCTAGATATGATATGCAAACCAAGTACAGCATATCTCATAATCTCATATCCTCATACCTCCCTGATTATGTTTGTCACACTGTCTGCACAGTAGTGGTCAAGAAACTATAATTCACCAGGTATGACACATAGGCCAAGTACAGCTACTCATAATCAGACATCCTCAGACTTCCTTGCTTATGGTTATCACAGGGACTGCAAAGTAGTGGTAAAGAGAACTATAATACATTATCTGCCCGCAGTTTAATGTCAGTCTACAGGTCTTTTCCTAGTGGTCAGGGATCACTGGCTCTGATCTTGGAAGGTACTTACTCATCTAACAAGTGGCTACATTGTTAACACAGCCGTGCTTGGCCAGGGGCTACAGTTCATTAGACTTATGCACTTCAGTCCTGTTCAGTAAGGATCTGAATTCTGTCCCTATTGCAGTGGGTACACTGATCATATAGAACTGTCTCACGAGTGACCACAGTTCAATAGTCTCCTGTAGACAACACCGATTAAGACTTTACTCAGACAGGGGCAGATGTGGCACGAAGACCCCTGACCACTGAAACTGCTAGCATGGCCACTCAGAGGGCTACACTGGTGAACTTAGGGGTATCTGGTAAGGTGGCAGACACACTGGTCCAAGCCAGGAGGGAGTTCACTAACAGAACTTAATCAGACATGGGCAGGTATTTGCTTCATGGTGTGAGGCATCAGATTACATATTTTAGAGTTTCTTCAGAATTGATTTGATAAGGGGTTAACAGCGACATTCTTATGGGTGCAGATGGCTGCTATTGGGGCAATAAGAGGTGAAACAAATGGACATTTATCTGGGCCCATTCATTAGTTCAATCCTTCTTAAAGGCAGCAGCGAATATCAGGCATTCCCCACTCAGTTTGGTGTTAGATGCCTTGGCCAGTAAGCTCTTCGAGCACCTAGAGTCAGGTCATCTATTAGTCTTAACCATGAAAACTGTGTTTTTGGCAGCAATCTTACCAACAAAGAGAACTAGCAAAATGCAGGCTGTCTCATGTAGAGAACCATGTCTGACCTTCTCCCCAGACAGGGTCGTACTACGTCCCATTCATGCCTTTCACGCTGCTCAGGAAATTACAACCCCTACCATTGGTGCAAGACAGGGGTACCCTAAAAGGGACACCCTCACCTACTTAGACCAAACCAGGACCATCCGGAAAGTTGGAGAGACTATTCGTCCTTGCTCAAGGGTGGAAACTGGGCCTAACAGCTTCAAGAGCTACAATAGCCAGATGGTCAAGAGACACCATCGCTCGAGCCTACAGGGCAGATGGTAATATCCCTATTCCTAATATCATGCTCCACTCCACTGGAGCAGTGGCTACCTCCTGGGCAGAATGCAACTCCGTATCTGTAAGGGAAATCCACCAGGTGGCAACCTGGTCATCCCCTCACACCTTCACCAGATTCTACCGGTTGGATACCAGATTGGCAGGGAACTCAGAGTTTGGTCACAAGGTAATTCAGACAGCATTAAGTCATATTCCTCCTCCCTCCTGAGACAAGTCTAGTACTGCTGTATAATTACCCATGTGTTGAGACTCAGAGTGCTGTAAAAAGGTGTGATAGATAATGGTAGTTTACTCACCTGGTAAAGGTGATTATAGGAGCACCTTTTTACAGTACTCCGTATCCTACCCATTGAGGAGGAACATAACATAGTGACAAAGTGAGACAACGAATCAAATGACTTTAATGTTGAGCTTAAGCGCAATGCTGGTTTCAGTGAAGGTATGGTAGTAAGCAGTAGACTTTACACCAACAGTGTGGATGTAAGACTGTACACATGATACGAATCAATGTAAAGTAAAGTATGTTTTTTTACATAGTGTTACACTGTGTTGTGTGCCTTTCTACCTGGCGGTACTCCCAAAGGAGGCCACCGAGGGTCTCTATTGTCAGTTTATTTATCATTTTCAGGATTATCATAAGCTCTGGAAGAACTCGTACTGAGGAATTTGGGAGCTACAGGGAAGGAGACAGAGGCAGAGGGGAGGAGATGGATCGAATTTCGACTCTGGAATTTCTTTTGTGCAACAGCCTGAGAGGAGAGCACTGATTACCCATGTGTTGAGACTCGGAGTGCTGTAAAAAGGTGCTCTTATAATCACCTTTACCAGGTGAGTAAACTACCATTTTGTTTTCAAGAAAGACACCCAGGGAGCTTGGCTAAACTGTGACTGCCATTATGTCTGCATAAGCCATGCCCCCCATATCTTTTTATTCTTATGTCAAAGTAAAACCATCGTGCATAAAATTCCTACGTTTCGGAGTAAGCACTCCTTTAGGGAATGCACAATTTAGTTACTTGACATTATTTGATTATTCCTGTACTGTATTTCATAAGTAGAAACAAGTATTCATACTTTCATTTATATATATATATTCTTGTGTTTCAGCCACAGAAAGCAGTTTGGTTTGATTTGTCTTTATGCCTATTTCTTTATTCTTCATCTATGTTTCTATTATTTGAATCCCTTTGTATTTTTTTTTAAGACAAAATCCTTTGTTTAGTTCCATGGAGCACCGCCTCAGAATGAATCTCTTCCATGAGAAACCGTAAGAGGAAAGGCTACAGGAACATAACATACTCCCTGGAAGAGAGAAGTGTGAGAGGGGACATGATTGAAACCAACAGGTGCTTGACAGGAGTGAACAAGGTGCAAGTGGAGGGTCTATTTCAGAGAAACAAAGGCAGTAGAACAAGGGGGCATGCAGTGAAGCTAAGGGGGGAAGTTTGAGAGCAATGTGCAGAAATACTTCTTAGTAGAAAGGGTGGTGGATGACTGGAACAGGCTTCCAAAGGAGATAGTGGGGGCAGAAGCTGTGGAGAGCTTCAAGCATGTGTGGGATAGTCAAAGGGGTCTATTAGGTAGAGTAACAGGAGAGGGAGTGACACCTATGACCAAATAGGGGCAGTGGTGATAGAATAGTCAGGGACAAGGGGCAGACTGGATGGGCCTAAAGGTCCTTTTCTGCCCACAAAATCTATGTTTCTATGTAGTTTACTATGTTTCCTCTGGGAGGAATAGCATAAATGGAGGACTTAGGATCCCATTAGTTGTTCAGCGTATCACTACTCAACCAACTTCATAGTACTCATAGAACTAATGGAGTGTCTGTTAGTTCTGTAGTTATGTTTTAGGCAGTTAGTAAATGCACACACTGTGCTGTGATACTCTGTGCTACTGTGCTAGCAGTAGCGATTGTAGCAGACAGAACTGACCTCCACTACCCAATTAAAAAATAAACAAATTGAGGGTGTGGGGGCAGTCACCCATTTCTAATAAAACCAGCTGACTTTTAGTTTTTTTTGTTTTGTTATATGGGGAGCCCCTCCCCCATAAATGGGTAGCCAGAGTCTTGGACAGACTGCAGTATGCTAAACACCATCGTGTGGCATTCTCCTAATGCTTATGGTGGGATCCTTAACCCTCCACTTTTACAGGAGGAATTACTCAGAAGAACTTCCTGTTAATAAAGTAGTTGGCATCTGACCTTCAACCTGTGTGCAGCCTGGTTCTTAGTAGCACATACAACAGTTAGGGCAGGCCGTGCATGTAGTTTAACAAGCCCAAAAGTGAGTGAGGCAGCTAGGGTCCACCCTGGCCTACAGTCAGGGAGCACATTAGTAAAATCGGGGTGGGTCCACCTGCATAGTGGCCATATGACAGGGAACAGTGGAGTGGCAGAGTGACTTGATGATGGGGAACAGAGTGGCAGAGTAATCAGATGGCAAGAAATGGGAGAGCGGTGGAGTTATTCAAACGCAAGGAGTGGAAGAGGAGTGACATGACAGCAGGGACAGGAGCAGCTGCAGACCTGCCCCCCACTACCCTGGACACTATCTATATTGCCTCAGAGATGATGGGGTTCATTTCCCTGAAACAGCACTATTCTGTTGCAGCCCTTTTTGTTAAAGTTTCTGGAACTGTATCCTGCCAAGAGTGTTGGGGGTAGAAGTCAGTGTGTGGGACTCTGGACTCAGTCTGACCCCTTCTAAAGATTTGTTCTTTTTAAGGGACAATCTGGGACAATTTCTTAGCTATTAAGTTTATGCTGGTTTGTACTGCTGTCTTTTGAAATGCATTTTGTTGATTAGTGTATAAGTCCTTCTGCCATCAAGGTGCCCATCACCTCATGAGAACCTAACCTATTGTCTTTTCTCCCCCATTTATTAATAAAGAAGTATTTTCTTATTGCAAAACTGTGTTAGGTTACTTTATTATAACCAGCATTCTAAAGAAACCCAAATTGCGATCACTATTGATGTGGAAAAGGCATTTGATCACCTTAGCTGGGATGTTCTGTTTGCTACCTTGAACAAATATGGGTTTGGGGACCAATTTAGTACTTGGTTGAAAGCCCTTTAATCAGCCCTTACAGCACAAATTAAACTTAATGGTACCAACTCGGACCCCCTGTCTATTAACCGTGGAACCAGGCAGGGTTGTCCTTTGTCTCCGATTATTTTTGCTTTAAGCATTGAAGCCCTAGCATCCCTTATCTGATCACATCCACACCTGTAGGGAATAAGTGTAGGAGGAGGCGATAATAGCATTTCGCTTTATGCAGATGAAACCATGCTATACCTCCATAACCCAATACACACTTTTCCAATCCTCCACCAACTTCTAAAGCAATATGGACATGTCTCCAGTTTTAAAATAAATGAAGGAACAACTGAAACAGTCACGATCAGTGGAACTAAGACACCTACCCTTGCTAATATGATCCCATTGAAATGGGTTATTACATCAATCAGGTACCTGGGGGTTTACATACCAGTGAAAATGAACCAACTGTATCAAGTAAATTATGGTAATCTTCTTAAAGTATGCACCGACCTCAAAAGGTGGGAGTTGCTCCCCCTCTCTATACTAGGTAAAATTGAAATGGTTTGATTGAATGTTCTGCCTCACTTTTTATTATTATTTTACGTTCTTCCCTTAAGAATCCCACATTCAATGGACCTTTGAGACTGTGATATGTAATTGTTGCGGAAGGCAGAACAACAGATGTGCTGAGAGTTTTGGGACTTTTACTTTTTTATGGACAGTCCTTAGCCAATCTTCTATCATAAAGTACACCTGAGAAACAGAAAATGGACTGTTACCATGGTATCAAAATTGTGTTTTTTACTGCTAAGTGCTAAGTACTTACTACTGGGTATTATTGTATACTTACGGTATTAAGTTCTATACATGTTGTATACCTGTCCTGTTAAAGTTAATAAACCTTACAAGTTCAAAAAAAAGAGAATCCCATGTTCAGAATGGCTGAAACTAAACAAAGCACTACACCATTTCATGTCTGAAGGGGAAGCAAGAATGTCTTGGTCCGATCTACAGAGATCCAGAAAACAAGGGGACTTGGGTTTACCTACCCTTAAATTATACTATCAGATGGCTCAAGTAACATTGTGGCTCACGCTAATGAAGCAAGATCCAGAAAATATATGGGTAACCCAAGAATTGGATGAGGGACTGGGTCCACACCCACTGGAAGTTTTGAAACAGCATATGCAGATATCTCTAAACTGGCAATTTCTGACCCATGAGACAAGCACCTATATCAAATGTGGAAGCAGGTAAAGAGAAATTTAAGTATTTTAGGAGAACTAACCACACACATTCAGATAAATTACTGTACCCAATTTAAACCCCCCAAACTGGATATTGTCTTTGATAGATGGAGGACGTTGGGTCTACAATAATTTTTTTTTATTTATTCATCAGGGTGTTATTAAATCATTTGCTGAAATGAAAGCAGAATTCCAGTTGAGACAAATGGACTTCTTCCACTACCTGCAGGTAACTTCTTTACTTAGACAGGGTTCCCATCTACAGTACGCACAACTGGACCCTCATCCTCTGCCTTTAATTATCTATAGAACAGCTTGAGAATTAAAAATGAAATTCGTATCCTTGCTTACCGAAACATACCTTCAGATATACTGTATGCCTCTTCTCCCCCGGGCTTCCAACAAGCATGGGGGAAAGAGAATCTGGTTGTATTCTCACAACCCAGGATCAGGAAATCATTTTGGTATGGTGTATTCCATACCTCTGCCTTGAATAATTGGAAAGACTTTTTGCTGTAAGTTAGTGTCCCATTACTTTCTTACCCCCTCCCACACAAAACACTACTCCCAAAATAAGTCAGACAGTTACTGGCGTAAATGTGGCAGTGTCATCGAGGCGCAAGTCAGAAAGCATAGGGAAAACCAGGAGCAGTTGTAGAAGTCATCAAAAATATTTATTTGCAGTAACATAAAAAATAAACTTGTTCAGAATAACTATGTACAAAGGCAAAATAAAATAAAGTTTTCTTTCAGTTTCTGTGTCCCTTGTCCTCCTAATTTTTATTGCAGTTGCAGCTTATTTCTTTTATAAGTCTTTTCAACCCCCACTCTTAATAAGCAACCTGCTTTTGTAAATATCAGGTAGGAGTTGCTAGAGCACATTGTGCCTGAGTTGAGAGGTCTCTTCTACACAACTTTTGCAAAAGGTTTAAAAATTTGCACTAAGGTAACCTCTAGTTTCCAACAGCTTTTTGCAGTCATCTCAAATTATAAATATATACATTTCAACAGTAACACTATTTTCTAAACCCCAGGGGTCTCAATATCAGTTACATTTCCACATATTGATTTGCATATATTTTGATATCAGTGGATATGCAAGGTAGGAAAAGAAAGACAGCAAGAGAGGACTGAGAGACAGTGCGAGAGCCAAAGAACTGTGAGATTGTCGGGGTGATCCAGTCCGACATCTCACAGGAAAATTGGGTTGTGCAACCAGACAGAGAAGAAAAGGAAAAATAAAGATTGTTGTATTTAAACACTTATTCCACAACAAATGGGACAGGGTCCTATTCCACCCTGTCACAGGTGGGACAGGTTCACCATATCATATATTTTTTGGACTGCCCAATTATTCGTCCCTTTTGGATGGGAACAGGCCACAGATATAAACAACTAGCCAAAATGTCAGTAGAACCAGAATTTATACGCTTAATGTTGAGCATTCTCCCTAAAGGTAAACGTGGTAACAGAACTCTTTTTTTAGGAATTCTCTTAGCCACAGTGGGTAAAGCCATAACAAAGAAATGGCTACTTGTAGAATCACCATCGGTGGCAGAATGGATTGCTGTGATTAATTTATTTTTATTTAGTTTTTTTTGACCGGGTAAGTGCACTAGACAAATCCTGCCTATTTTCAGGCATGACCAAGGGGAGGGGGAACACAGATGAATGCTGACTGACCTTGAACCAGATTAAGCTGTTGGTGGTATTTTTATTGAATGAGGGAAATTTGGCCAGGACACCAGGGATATTCCCCTACTCTTTTCAATAAGTGCCTTGGGATCTTTAACATCCACCTGAACTACCACCAATCCAGGCAGATGGGACCTCAGTTTAACATCTCATCCGAAAGACAGCACCTCAAAAGTGCAGCACCCCTCTCATGCTGCACTACAGTGTCAGTACTGGGATATTAACCCAAGTGCCAGATGTGGGAGCTGAACCCACAGCCCTCTGATCTCCCGGCCTCAGAGGCGAGTGTGCCACCTACTGAGCCACTGACATTACAAAGCAAATTCATCAAGTAGAAAAGCTAACTGTGAATCTTAGACTACAAACAGATAAGTTTAAAGGGGCTTGGCTCCCATTTATGACACTTATTGAGGAAATAGAAGGCATTTCCATTCTAACCCAGCAGGCACATGGATACTGAAGGATGAAACCTCTACTTAGAGCTCAATTAAGGGTATGCTTAGACCCAGATGTGACACTTCACTTACCAGCCTTATTGAACAATTTATTTTATTATTTACACTGTTATAGTTTTTGTTCTTATGTACATAGTTATGAATTAAGTCTAACTTGGAATTAATACTGATAGTTTCTCCTGTAATACTGGACTGGGTTTAACCTTGACGTCTATAACAAGTACCAACAAGGAGGACAAAACTGTGGATTGCTATGGAGTTAAGTTACATACTGGAACCTAACTTGCAATCATCCTATTACGTTTCGGGAGTCAAGTCTATTTCTGTTACCATACATTTGTAAGATGATTGTATCTGTCCTCTATGACTATACAATAAAGAAGTTAAAAAAACTATGTTAGGTTGAGATTAGTATTTTGCTGTGTAATGGTTTGGGGGAGATTTAGGGGGCACAACTGTAAAATACAGTTAGTCTTTCCTCTTTGCTCATTTACACAGATCTCTCTACCCTTAACAGTGGCTTGTAAGGTAAAAGAGGAATGAACAAAGCAAAGAGCTTCTAGATTGTGTCAACCACTTCCCCCAAAATTAAGTTTAAAAAAATTAATATCAGAATATACAATCTTGGAGAGCACATTGTTGTAATTCTACAATGCAGACAACATGCTTGTGGGTCAAATTTAAATGCTGGAACATAGTTTAGGGTGAGTGCAAGAAAGTGAGAGGTTTAGTAAAAATAGAATGTGCCCAATAACGTGGGCACAGAATCCATATGGTTGTGAATGCCAGAACCAGTTAGAATACAGAAAGTGGAATGTACCATGGTTCTGTATCCAGCATCCAGCCAGAACTATCCCAGTTTTGGTCCCCCACAGGTCACATTCTGGTTCCAGAGCTATTCCAGATTTTACCAACTCCCAGGGAAGGCAATGTGTATGTCACAGCAACAGTTTGGCAGTGCCTCTATGCTAAGTGGTGCAGGAATGGGGGGATAGCCCCAACAACAAACTGCAACAACAAAATCCAACACTCAGAAAGAAAAAAAATTACAATCCAAATACAAGTTTGTTTAGAACTCATCAGCTCAGGGGATTACAATGTATGTCCCAGTGCTTCAACCACTGCTGGTGTTCCCCTGATGAAGACCGGCAGTGATTGAAGGGCTGGGTTATTATTGTCCTCTGAACTGATAAGTTCTGAATGAGCTCTGCAATAGTTCACTTGAACATGTATCCAGATTGTGATATGTTCCTGAGTGCTGGATTTTGTTGCTGAAGGAAATTTATATGACAGCAACTCATTGTAGAAGCACTGAAAGGTCTGCTCGTGTAAATTTTGTTGATATCCCTAGAAGTTTGTGGTTGACTGCCAAATAAGTTTTATATAAGTTGCTGTGGCAATCAAATTGATTGTGCAGATATTTTAAAATTTATGTTTGTAACAATTCTTTGTACTTTTTACCATGATTGTCTATAATTGAGAAGAGATAGATAATTAATTAGGTGCCTGCTTCTAAGCCCTCAGGCCCACAAAGTGATTGGCCACAGGTCTTCTTCTTTGCGAAATGTGACATTTTAACTAGAACGGAGAGTTGTCAAACTGCTGCCAGCCATTGCAGGAGATAGGGGACAGCTTCCAACCTTCAGCATTGCAGTATGAGTCTTTTTGCTTCCACCCCCACAGCTAGCAACCACTGTACCTGCCCCTGTAGAATACATGTATTAGAGGGTAGGAGCCTGAAGGTATACAGCTGAAGAGAGTATGGAGAGCCCTCATTGCCACTTTTTACAGCATTTCTGGATTTTGCCCAAAAAGGTAGTACCTTGGGGCAGCTCCAAAGATCAGCTACTGGTTACTGCCACCTTGGCAGGAGTTACTGTATAGGACAGGAGACATATTGGCTAAAACTGGGCTGGCGTGCAGTATCAAAAATGTACAACTTTATTCTGTATCAGGGGACTTTTAGAGTCTGGGCAGAATTTGTAAACTAAACTCCAGAGCTGTGACCATTGATAATCTGTGATAGAGTTATGCAGGACTTGTTCCCATTTACTCTTGGCCTTAACAGTAGGATCAGGAATCTCCTGACTTATTGCTTTATAGATTTCCCCTGCTATCACTTTGAATGTAGCCAGCCAGTTCCAAAGATGAGAGGGCAAGGTAGGAGAGATCTAAGGGGGTGCCTTTTTAATCAGATTATTGAGGGCACGGTGTAACTGGAGGAATCTCCAGAAATCATGGCGGGATAAGACATATCTGGCTTGTAAATTTTCAAATGAATCCAGATGAGCAGTTGCAGGTGGAAACAAATCAACCACCTGTAGTATGCCTTTGATTTTCTATGACTTACATTGCACCAGTTTCTTATCCATCATAATCAGTGGGTTATCTGGGGGAGGTATTAGGGCTATGGGCAGCATAGGGAGGGTCCTCAGAGATTCCAGTTTTTTCCATACACCTAAGGACATGGCTATAGTGGGCTGTGGACTGGTGATTGTGGGTGAGGAGGAGAAGAGAAAAACTGCGGGATACACCCCTTGAAGGAGGGTCTGTTCTATCCCCACCCACAGTGGGGGAGATGTGGTGGCATGAGCAAGCCATTGAAGCATCTGTGAGTTCTGAAATGCTATATAGAAGGCATAAAACCAAGGTAAACTCCAGCCTGCCCTCTGCCATTGGACTCGGAGCTTGACTGTACTGTAACAAAGTGTTTTTCCCTCCCACAAGAAATCAATAACCAGAGTACCCATTCTAGAGAACTAGTGCATAGAGATATCAATGTCTAGATGAGCCAGGCAGTGCATCAGTTTTGGTGAAGTGATCATTTTTAGGGCAGAAATTTTTCCAGCCATCAAAAGGCTGAGGGGTCTCCATTTCTAACATTCTTCTTTTAATTTTTTAAACAGAAGAGATAAGTTATCTGAGATCATTCCCAAATAATTAGGGTGTATCCATACCCCCAGGTATTTAAAGCCCTTGGGGGCTTCGTGTAAACCAAACTGGGCAGTAACTGCCTACATTCAGAGGGGAATGAGCAGAAGAACCTCCATTTTACTGAGGTTAATTCTAAGACCAGGGGTCTCATGAAAGAAGGCAAGTATTGCAAGGAGTGAAGGGATGTCCTTCAGAACATCCTGGAGAAACACTAGACAGTCATCCGCATAAAGCATGGTCCGATATTCAGACTGTCCACACAGATGCCTCCCAAATCACCATGCTGTCACAATGCCTCTGCCAGCGGTTTTATAGCAAGCACAAAAAGTAACAGAGAGAAGGAGCAACCTTGGCGTCTCCCTTTCTGTAGCTGGATTTCAGAGGATATAGTTGAATTTGTAAGGGCCCATACGGTGGGTGCTGTAAATAAAGTCTGGATCCCGGCCCAAAAATAGGGGCTGAACCCCATTCATGTTAAGATCACAAGCAAGTACTCCAACTCCACTGAATCAAGAGCTTTCTCAAAATCTTGCCAAAGTTGCAGCTGGAGTAGGAACAGAACTGGCTAGCAACATAAGTGAGATTAGGGATCTATGATGATCCTTGCTAAGACAGCCCTTTTACGAAACCCACTTGGGAGGGGTGGATCAGATAAGGGAGAAGGGTCTCAAGCCTAGTTGCTAGTGTCTTTGCTGACATTTATGTGTCAACATCTATCAGTGAGATGCACCATAACTAGCTAGAAATGAATGAGCACTGTGATAATGGCTTCTCTCAGTGAGAGAGAGAGAGAGAGAGTAGAGGACTGATGCTGAAACTCAAGGAAGACACGATACAGAATTGGAGAGACAATATTGGGGATGAGCTTGTAAAAATCTACTGGGAGGCCATTCGTGCCCAGAGATTAATGTGGTGTGAGAGCAGAGATGGCTGCTCTCACTTCTAGGATCATCAGAGGGGACTCAAGAGCTGACCTCTAAGAATTTGATAGCCTAGGATTGGGGATGCCATCGAGGAAAGCAGTAAACTTCTCTTGTTGGAGGTGACCATTAGAGGAATACAACTCCTCATAGAATTTAATCATGATTTCATTTAGTTCAGATTTGGTCCAGCACTGTATGCTTGCTGCTTATGCAGGCGATACGAGAGTAGCATGCCTGCTTTCTCACCTTGTCCCTGTATTTGTGTCTAGTCTAAACAATTCTAACTCAGCTTTTCTAGTGGTAAGTGAGTTCAGCTGAAATTGAAGAGCCCTCAGCATAGAGGGGTCACCTGGCATGTGGTGTCTACTTTATATAGCTGTTCTGTTTCAGTTAGTTTCACCTCCAGAGCGTTTTGCTCAGCCCCTCTCTTCCTGCTATGGGCTGCTGCATATCCATTATATGACCACACACGGTCACCTTAAAGACATCTGATAGGGTGGCTATGCTCATGTCCCCTGTGTCATTGAGGACAAAATAAAGTGTGGCCTCCTGCCTGAGCCACATACCAATGGCTTTGTCCTAGAGCAGGAGTGGATCCAGCTTCCACGAGGCAGATTTGGGAGGAGGAGGCCCCCAGAGTAGCGTCAATCCCACAGCGGCATGGTCACACAGGTAGAGGCTATGTGTGAGCACATTACCATTTGAGATACTGATGGAGATGTCAGCCAAAAGTCAGTGTGGCTAGACGTAGAATAGGTAGTAGAGAAGCATGTATAGTTGAGGTCTTGAGGGTATTGTTGATAGCAGATATTCATTAAGGATTTAGGATTAAGGATAATAACAGTTCTTCTGTGTCTGACAATGCCTTTGCATTAGGCTGTGCATAAAATGGATAGCTTTATGGTGATGCTCAAGACTGGGGAGTTGGGCATAAAGTGTAAGGAGTGTGGGAATTTTACCTTGAAGGAGAGTACAGGCCTATTTGAATACATGTGTAAACAATGTACTGAACTCCAGGAGTTGAAGATGAAAATGTTAGGCCTAGAGGTGGAGCTAAAATGTTTAAAGCAAGCCAAAACAGAGGGGGATAATATACAGCAAACAGTTCAGAGCCTTAAATATGAGAACCCTAAGAGAAATAGGGAAGAAACTGAGCAGGAAGATGGCTAGGAAGTCCATGTAAATGTTAGTAAGACCAAAAAAGGCAGGAGAGTGATTAATTTCTCCATACCCACCCAAAACAGTTGCTCCCCCTTAATTAAGCTAATATATTCAGTAGAGAATGAAACCCATGACATTCTTAACATGCTGGGAAACGGGGTCAATGAAGGGAGTATTGGGGAGACAGGCACCTATGATGTCCCCATGGAGAATCAGTAGATAAATTCGATCCTGGCCCAAGATTTGAATAATCCAGGAAATAATGCAAATGAACCAGTTAGTGCCCAGTTACCTATGGCTCAGATTCAGGAGGGTAGTGAAATGGATATAGAACCTGAACCTCTTGAAAATTCTAATAGAGTATTTGTCTTAGGTGATTCCATTATAAGATATACTGATGTCTATTCAATGAAGGACAGCAAAGAGTTAGTCACCAGCTCCTATTTGCCTGGTGCTAAACTATGTGATGTGGGATGTTTATTACCAAAAATAGTACAAAAGAGAAATGATAGGCCAGTTATAATTATCCATGCTGGTACTAATGACATTAAGCACACCAGGGAGGACAGCTTTATCTTGAACTGTTGAACACTGCCAGAATAATACAGAATGTTAATGGTATTGGGATGTTTTCTAAAATTTTACTGGTACCTAGAGCCTCAGAGGTCCTAAATTTAAAAGATTTTAAGAATCAATAATTGGATCAGGAAACTGTGTATTCTGAACAGCTGGCAATGTATAATGTCTTGCGAACCATTTTTTAATAATCGATCCTTGTATAGTAAGGATGGACTACATCTTAATAGAAATGGCAGCAAAGTGCTGGGCAGGCCTTTTAAAGTTACTGTTGACAAGAATTGAAACTTTTACAGAGGGGATGGCCTACAGTTGTGAGTATGGTAAACCTGCTAAATGCTCTGCGGGGTACCATTCATGATGCAAGTAAACCCCAACAAAACCCAACAGCCAGGGTATTAACGTGCTACTATTGAATGCAAGAAGCATAAGAAACAAAATGCTGGAATTAAAGTATGAACTTTCCTCTAAACATATAGATGTTTGTGCTGTAACTGAAACCTTGTTGAAGCAGGCAGGTTGGGATGTGCATATTGAAGGTTATGAGTTTATTCACAGGGATATGGTAAATAAATCAGGTGGAGGAGTGGGCCTTTTTATTTCTACACACCTTAAGCCACAGAGGGGTATGACCAATGACCATAATTATGACGTTGAACAAATGTGGGTTAAAATTACAACCGGTAGGAAATATATTATGCTGGGGGTAAGTTACAGAGCACTCAGCCTAAGTGAAAAAGAAAATGCTGAATTTATGGATGCATTGGAACAAACTAGTTTAACCAGTAATTGTATCCTATTAGGAGACTTTAATTTTCCCAGAATTGATTGGAATCATTGGTAGGGTTCTAGTAGCCTAGAAAACAGGTTTATAGATTTTTGTATCAGTGTCAACTTGGAACAATTGGTTAAAGATAAGACCAAAGACAGTAATATACTCAACCGTATACTAAGTAATATGGAAGGTTGTATAGGGAATATAGTTACTCTCCCACCCCTCAGAGGTAGTGACCACAATATGGTCATGTGTACATTGAATGAACTAATAAGCAAAGTATCTGAAATAACCAAAATTAGGAACTACAAAAAGATGGATTCTGTTAGTATGAAACAGTACCTCAAAGATTCGGATTGGGAAAATGACTTAAAGGATAAAGACCTAGAGGGCTCCTGGAAAATTAAGAACAAGATACATTACTGTTTGGAAAAGTTTGTCCCTATAGCAGATAAATATGATAAGTGAGGAAGAATACCAAAATGGTTTTCAAGGAGAATAAAGAAGTTCATCTATAAAATAAATAAGGTCTATAAGGATTTCATAAGAAGCCCCAATGACCAAAGAGCTGAGAAATATAAAAGTTTGATAAAGAAATGTAGAAAAGCTATTAAAACAGCTAAGGCCAAGGCAGAACAGGACTTGGCATGTTTTAAAGATAATGGTAAACAGTTTTACAATTATATCAGAAGTTTAAGATCTGGGAACAAATGTCTTTCCAATATAACCCATGAAAATAAAGTCATCGATAATGAGACTGTTATGGCTAACAGGTTCAATTCTTATTTCTTATCCATATATCAGAAGTCAAAAAATCAAATTAAGATAAACACATACAAGGGCAGGATAGGCAAAACATACATTGTGGAAGTAGCAGATGTATTTGAGAAACTAACAAAACTAGATTACAGCACATCATGGGGGCCAGATGACATTCATCCTATGCTACTGAGCAAGATGGCAGCAGAACTAGCTGGCCCACTTGCCCTGTTGTTTAATAAATCACTGGCTTCTGGTATGGTGGTCCAAGATTGGAAAATAGCACGTCACCCCTGTACATAAAAAAGGGAATAAGTCACTGGTGGAAAACAATTGCCCCATTAGTATCACCTCCCTGGTTGGTAAACTGCTTGAGGTGTTTGTTAAAGAATTTCTACTATATCTTAAAAGTTTAGGCATATTAGATATAACACAACATGAATTTTCACAGGGAAGGTTGTGTGTTCCCAACCTTATGGATTTTTTTGAGCCAGTAAGCCAGGCCCTAGATCATGGATTACCAGTGGACATTTTGTACCTTGATTACAGCAGTGCTTTTGACTCCATGTCACATCAGAAACTGCTTGAAGTGCTATCAGAAATGGGAGTGGATTCTGGCATTCTAAAATGGAGACTATCTTGGTTTTATAACAGACTTCAAAGAGTGCAGATTAGAGGGTATAGTTCTGACTGGGGACAGTGATGAGTGGGGTGCCACAGGACTCAATTTTGGGCCCTACTCTATTCTCGGCCTTTGTATCCAGCATCCAAGGTTTGAATGGTATATGGTTATGAAAGTACACTGATGACATGAAGGTGGGGGCTATAGTTAATGCTGAATCTATTCTGGAATTACAAAATTATCTGCATTCACTAGAACAATGAGCTTATCAGCACAAGCTAGAGTTTAATGAGAGCAAATGTAGAGTCATGCATTTTGGACACAATAACCTTAATGCAGTGTATAAGTTAAATAATAATATTATAAGTGCTACATCTAGTGAAAAGGATTTGGGAGTGTATATGTTTGATAATTTAACCCTTAGGCTACCGGAAGAAATAGAACATATAGGAATTCTGGACTGATATATCAGTCCACGGCACAGCAAGGGTTAAGTTTTGAATCCCATAACAGAGAGTCTGTAAAAAAAGCTAATAAGGTAATGGGCAACATACTTAGAAATATACAACGTAGAAAAGAGGAGTTCTTAATACCCCTTTATAAGTCACTGATAAGACCAGTTTTAGAATATGGTGCCCCATTTTCCACACCACAGAGTATTGGTAGTATAAAATCATTTGAAAGAGTCCAGAGGAGATTCACAAAGAGGGTTTACAAGGTCAGAAATAGTACATATCCATAAAGGATGCAAAACCTGGCCCTATACTCTGACATATTAGAGAGTGAGAGGCAATTTGATATTTGTTTATAGGGTAATTAAGGATGGTGCCCTGCTGGAATCTGCAGGTTTATATAAAAAATGCAGATGGTAAGGGTTAATAGAGGGTACAATCAGCAGCTGTAAGGAAAGATGTTTAAAACTACTAGAAGAGGGCTTTGGTTCAGCCAGAGAGTGGTGAGCATGTGGAATGCGTTACTTAGGGGAGTGGTAGACGCACCCACAATTCATACATTTAAGTATAAGGCTGGATAAGTATATGGCGGATAAGGTTAGGGATTTCTACCACTAATGTAGTGGCGAGTCTACTATGGCACTAGTAGTCATTTGACTTGTAATCACACCTATGAAACTATTAAGGACAAGACAGGCAACATGTTTCATAGTTCAGCTTGGTCCTTCATGTGTGGTTCAGGTCTGCCAGAATTGTGATCCACACTAGCCTCTAAAGTAACATTAAAATCTCCCTCTATTATCATTGGGGTACAGGAGCTCCCAAGGCCAACTAGGACATGACTCAGAGTTGTAAAGAGGGTGGAATCATCACAGTTACTCCCATACATATTGTCCAGAATCAGTGTCCTCTCTGGTGTGGTTAAATTTGCTGCAACCCTCTTCCCAGCTTCATATTTCATATAATGCGCCAGCACCTTTCAGCAGAACTTTCTGTGCACCAAAATGGAGACTCCTGTCTTGGAGGAGGGCACAACTATGTACTTCTAGCTAGGCCAACTTTTAACTGGGGATTTTAGGCTCCAGATATTCCATGAAAAACATGTTAGGGATATCATGGGGAAAATACTGGAAGGAATACATTGAGGAGAAGTAAAACCAGACTGTTAACTCTAAGGTGATGTTGATAAAGGGCCCTCTTGGATCTCCTACCTGCCACCCAAGTGATCTGTGTGCATGGCAAATAAACTTTTCACACTGTTAACATGCTAGAAATTATACAGAGTCCACTTTGATACACAACTAATTTAATACAAGAGCAAACATACAAAACTGAAGCGCCACTAGCTGACTTGAAAGTATCACAATTTGAACAGAGAAAAGTGACCCCAGGCTACTGTCCTTAAACCCTACCCAGACTCCCAAAACCACAGATCCCAATGTCCATGTCCAGATAGGAAGTGGAATGGATCTAATCAAGCCTATGGACCTATTCCCGCAAATAGACAAATACCATAGATTGGAGCTGCCCCCCCCCCGAAGAATCCAACAAAGTGTGAGAACTAAAAACCTTAAATGCCTACAGGCAAGGGAAGCACCCAGAATGTAAAATTTTGTGGCATCCGAAATGTTTACTGTATCATATCGCCTCACAGGGACAGTAAAAGGAAGGGGGGGGGGATTTAATGCAGATGAAATATGGTAAGTAGTAGATAAGTGAGGACCCACAAATGAAGGTGGGGTGGCATCGGTCTGGGCACGATGGCAAGAAAGAAAAGAGGGGGGCACCGCCATAGTCTGTTAAAGCAGAAGAATGTACTTCGCATGGATATACCATTGAGCACTGCACTGTTTGTGCCTAGACATTAGGGCTAATCCTCTTTGATTATTAGAACAGTCATAGGCAGCTGCAAAAGGAAGGGGAAAGGTATTGCAGATAGTACTGGAGATAGACGATCTAACTGCATCTTTCACTTCACAGGCTGACCCCTGTCCAAGTCCCCCAAATGATATGGGGGAGAGGCAGAGATTTAGCCCTCCAAAATGGTTATTTGTTGCGCATTACCATCTGCTCCATCTGAAAAGCCAGTCCACATGGGAGAAATAAGGGCCTAATCTGGCTAAGGTAGCAGAACAGCCCAGATAAAGTGCATCTTATGCACCACACTGGGTCAGAAAATGGCAGCCATCCACCCCGTCCATGGAATTCTTTCAGAACTATAAAGGGGGGAGGAAAGTGGAGGGGGGAGACAATCTGTCTGCCTAATGCAGAGGATCTACATAAAAGGAAGGGGAGCAGGACAAACCTGGGATAGGAGGCTGGGGGGAGGTGGAGAGGCTTTACTTCAGACCAGCCAAACAGCATATCACTGTCAGACTGGGTTAGGGCTGTGATACCCTTCCAACTAGCTGAGAAAGCACAAATAGTACCAAGGTGGATGATGCTGTTTGAGCCTGAAATGAGGGAAATCCTAGCACCTCAATAGTGTGGGAAAAACATAGCCATAGTCATGCCCAAGTGTAATACAGTAAAAAAATGAACCACATATCGTAAGCATATGCACCATTGTTAAGGATACATATAAAACAGATTCATGTAGGTGCTGCATGCCCCACCGATAACTGCTCCATGCAGGCAGCAGTCCAGGCCATGAAGAGTAAGAGATCTGGGGTGGAGTAGTTTCAGTTCAGTACATACAGCAGCACAGTCATAACTGTGTAACTGCCTAACCTCTGGTCCTGTGTAACACAAGGCCAGGAATCAGTTCAGAAGGGAAACATATGTCAGTCCTTCCAAACCAGACTGTAGCAGGGAAAAAATATAATAGAGTTTAAAGCCATCAGAAGAAACGTTTGGTCAAGCTGGAGCACTGGAACTAAGAGGCTTCACAAATAAAGCCTGTCTGGCACCTGTTTATAGTTTTGGCACGTAATTAAGGCAATTACTCACAGAATTCAGCTAGTAACCGGGGTTGTTTTTGAGGTGAGCATTGTGCTGTAGGCAGTCCTGGACAGCTGGTGATGGAGGATATGCCGGTGGTGAGGCGCATGGAGTCTAGGCCATCTCAGCCCACATCCTAGCATTGGGGTCTGCTAGGGTGGAAGGTTCAGCAGCCAGAGTTATTGAGGAGGGAAGGTGTGACCAAAGATTCTGAATCAGTGGAGGGACTGCAGGAGAGGTGAGCAGAAGTGGATCATACCTGTTCTGTGTGGGGAGGGCAGTGAGGACAGAAGGGCTACCCAAGGAGGCAGAGAATGGAGAGCTGCAGCAGCAATTCCTTCCATAGTAGGAAGTCCATGCCTTTGACTGGCAAATTTCAGCTTTCTGCATTTTCCAGCCTCAGCCCTGGCATTGCTGAGTTGAGAGTTCACATCCTGAGGATCTAGGGGTCCAGAGCTAGCACCTGCAGTCAATGACCTGGGGGTATCCATGGAAATTAAAGGATCCTTGAGGCTAGGCATGCTATGTGGTGGGGCTGGGAACTTGTAATCTTGCCACTGTCTCCTGAGGAACGTAGCTACAGCCTCTGGGGAGTTGAACTAGTATTGAACTCTGTTCAGCAGGACTCGAAGCTGAGCTGGATAGTGGAGTGTCATCTTGACTTCCAGCTAGTTAAGCTACCATTTAACTGTAGCATAGGCTTTTCTGCCATACAACATCTTCAATGAAAAGTCCTGGAAAAAGTGAGATGGTACCTTTCCCAGTGGTATAGTCCCTTCTATGGGCCAGTCTTAGTAGGTTTTCTTTTATAGAGTATATCAGCAGCTTCATAAGTGTGGGTCGTGGTCTCTCTCCTGATTTAGGTTGGGGGGCTACCTGTGAGCACACTCTACCTTGAGTGGTGGGTAGTGTGGAGCAGTGAGCAGAGTTGAGATCATGTGCTGCAAGAAGGAGATCAGGTCCAGGCCCTCCATGCCTTCAGACATGCCTACCAACCACATGTTATTGCACCTGGCCCTATTCTCTGTATCATCAACTTTGGAGAGTAAGCACGTGATTGTTCTGTCCTGTTCTCTAAGGTGTACATAAATGGCTTCCTTTCAGCATTCTAGTTGTGCTGTGTGTTGGTTATTATTTTCCAGCCTCAAGACCAGAGTGGCCAAACACTTGTTGGTCTGAGCTGCCGTCTGTTTGATGTCAGCAGTGTCAGGGAGGATGTGGCTTAGCATAGTCGAGATATGGGCCATGTCTTCTGATGGAGAAGCTGAGGTTACCATTTGTAGTCTGTAAGATACAAAAAAAATCAGTCCAGGCTTTCTGCTATTAGAGATGCAGTCCATTCTGCATGCACATGCCACATGGGGGAGAAAAGGAAAGGGAAAGCACCACTCACAGACAAAAGTTGTTTACGACACAGCTACTGGCAGAACTTTTTTTTTTTTTTTTTTTTTGTTTAACCAGGTATAGCACACTAAGCTGAAAGCTTTTTTACAGGAGCGACCTGGGAGCACAAGGAGATTAAGTGACTTGCTCAGGGTCACACAGTATGCAAGTGGAAGCTGTGGGATTTAAACCCAGGTCTGGTCTGCTGGATATCACCAGATTTGCAGCTCAGAGCCTTAGACCACTGCGCTATACTGCCTCCTTCATTTAAAATAAGAGAACAAAGTAGTTCCTCACAAAAAGGACAATCATTCCCCATGGTAGATAAATAAAAAGCTTGAGACCCCACCCCATCAGCCCTGGCCTCAGGCACCTGAGCCCAAGCACAGCCATTGTGGCATGCTTCCTAACCCACATACTCACCATCTCTGGTAGTAGTCTTCTGAGCCAGATACCCAAATGCTAGTGCCAGGCTCCTGACTCCCCCCATCCCTGGTGGACTGCTACTGCCCCCACCACCCAAAACCCTGAGTTTATACACACAGCCCACCAAACTCCCCTACCAGCCCTGGCCTATAGCTCCCGAGCACTTCCATCACAGGCCTCAGGCTCCTGAAGCCCTCTTCACCAGCCATGGAGGCATGCTCCCAAGCCCACCCACCATCCCTGTCCCCTAGCTCCTAAGATCCACCACCCTTCCCCCAGCCCTGATGGCAGGCTCCAATGCAGGGCCCCCAACCCTGGGCACAGATCTCTGAGACCCAGTTGCCATGTTCTTAGGCTCTTTAGTACCCCCAAGTCTGGACAGCAGCTCCCAACCCCCCCACAGTCTTAGCAGTAGGCTCTCTTGCCCACCCCCAACACTGATGACAGGCTCACGAGCCTCCTAACCCCTGGCTGTAAGTTCCTGTGTCCTCTCCCCAGCCCTGGCTGCAAGCTACTGACTACCCCAGCACTGGCAACAGCCTCTTGAGCCCTCCCATTGCCCCATCTGCATTACCTATCCCTATGCCATATTTTTCACTGCCTGTCCCTGTAGTCCCCATGAATTGTCGATCATCACAAAAACATATACAGTACTCTCAACAGTGTTATTACTTGTTCTCAGTTTGAAAATCAGGCCTCTCAGTCTTCTGAGCCACTGTTATATTTTTCTCTACTTTGCATCTTGAAGTTGGAAATGCCTCTCTATTGAAATGATCTGACGCTCCCCCCAGTTATTTTTTAACTGTGTCTATTAAAGGAAAGTCGCTAGATAGTTTGTTACTTTCAGGTTTTATAGAAATGTACTATGAAGAAACTAAATGTTAAATTGGTAAAGTTCAGCTGAACAGTTATTGGCAACTAAACAGGGCTATGGCACTCTTTTTTTACATCTCTCTGGTTAGAATTGGCAGCTGAAGGTACTCTAAACCAAAAATGTGATTCAGCCAGTCTGCTTACTATATGAAAAGCCCCAAATCTCTGACATGTAAGACTTTTTAATATCAGGATTAAAATCCCTGCAACAGGATATAGAGGGTGTAGATCCACCCTTGAGAAAGCCTCTGCTGCTTGTATAGCCCCACTATCCTCTCCCACTGTCATCCCTCTTCACTAGTCTGTCTCTTGACTCAGACTGGGCAACAGACACAAATGCATTTTCAAATACTGAGAGATAAGGCTATACAAATCTTGTTTCAGGCACTGATTGTGGGTGAATGACCTTCAGACTCACCGCTCATGTCCAGGCAGTAGGTTGGTACTCATCAAAATTTAATGGCAGGTTTTTGTAGTGCAGCTACACACTCAATTTAACTTACCCTCCAAGTCTTTGAGTGTGCATGCGTGACAGCTGTACACATGCACAGTTGAAGAGGGTAGGATAATCTGAGCAGTAGCATGATATGATGCTACACCAGCTAATTGGAACAATTCTCTCCTGGTCGTCAGCCTTAGCAGCTGTTAAACACTCCTGGGTAGGTGTTAATTAGGGCAGCCAGCTTCAGTCGACCACTGCTTATTTTGTCCTAGTATGCCATTCCACTGCTTCCAGTAAGCTTCCTTCTCGTTATCTCCAAATGTGCTCTTACCTGTTGCTTTTGGTGCCCATATTCTGACTGACTCCTCTGCACTGTGTTTCTCGTGACCGACCACAACCAAGTACAGCACACTGGCTTCCTGGTTCTTTGTCTCCCATTTGAGCAAGCTGGTGAACTGGTCTGCTCTCCAGTCTTCAGCAGCTGCTGCATTTTTTTCTTTCTACCATCTAGCACCCTGATCAATGTTATGAAAGTCACTTTTCTTTGTTCTTTCTTATGACAAATCATTTTCACACACTTCAGCATACAGGCAATGGAAGTGGGAGCTGAACAGAAGAAATATCAGAGTTTAACAAATTATCAATTAGATTTGGTGGGGGATGCTGTAACTGTTAAAACACTGCCTTCTGATAATTGGGATGGCTGCTTAATCAGGATAAAAGGGCTGCCACTGGGCTGTCCTGATTAAGTGGCTCCTACTATATTTGTATATGTCCAGTTACTGTGTCTCTTACAGTTATGAAAGTGCATTCTCAAATTCTCTGGTGAGAGAACTATGAAGCAAAGCTGTGCAGCTTTGGCACATAAAGGACTTGAGGAAAACTCATATAACTAGAAGAGACACAGAAACTTTACATACTGTATATAATAAATCATGTTAAAGATTTTATTTAAAAAATGGAATTTGAATTTAGAATCAAATAATTGCAGAATATTGGAGAATCCATTTTGTAGGAAATGGACTATGCCAACTGAACTTATAACTTATAACGTTCAGGATTATGTGCATGAGACACCCTCTTATTGTACTAGACGCCACTGGGGGAGAGCTGAATCTGGAGAAGAGGGTGCCAGACGCCACTGGAGGAGAGCTGTTTAAGGAGCACTGGGTGTTTTTTTTGGCTCTCCCACCCCCACTCACCCAATAAGTTTAACGGGAGCTGAGTAAGTGGAAGGAAATGGGTAGGAGTCACAGCATAAGTACAGAGGAACATGAAGGCAACACAGGCAGAGATCATGGGGCAGTGATCAACCAGATAAGTGTGATTTTGTGCTAGGGGCTTAATTTTGTGTGCATAGAGGGGCTTTTGATTTGTGTTAGGGGCTTGTGTACCGTGTGCATTAAGGGTTTTGGGGGATTGTGTACTGGGGGCTTACTGTGTGCATTGAGGTTTTTTTGTTTTTGTACTGGGGCTTATGTACTGTTTACTGTGTGCATTGAGGGGTTGGTGATTTTGTAATAGGGGCTTACTTACTCTGTGCATTGAGGGGTTTTGGGATTGTGTGCTGGGGCTGACATTTTGTATGCATTGTGGGAGTTTGCGATTTTGTGTTGAGGCTTATTTGATGTATGCTTTAAGAGGGTTTGTGTCTTTGAGTAAGGGGCTTACTTACAGTGTTTTAGGTATATTTCCATCTATTAGATTTTAAGCACATATCCTTCTCTGTGCTGTGAAGGGAAAAGGAAGCCAGAACAAAAAAAAAATGGTTCTTAGAGCAGTACTAGACAAGTCAGAGGGGAAGATGATGGGAGTGGTACAATGCAGTGGCTATGGGGCAACAGTCTTCAGGAGGACCTTCTGAATGCTGTGGTGCTGCCCCATCTGCAGGCACTTCTCTGGGCTGAGGGCAGAGGTTACTAGTCTCTGGGCCAAGTTAGGTAGGATTCAATGAATCTCCTCCCCCAGCCAGGACCACCAAGTCTACCTCTGCTACCCCCAAGGTTGCCCAGCAGGAGAGGTGGTTGGACTGTGGTGGGCTCAGAGAGGGTGAGTGCAGTGGAACAGAGGCACATGCCCCATCTGGTGCAACTGAAGAATTCCTACACTGTACTGGAGGAAAGGGAAGGTTCCACAATGACACCCACAGTTGTGAACAGGAGGGAATGAACGGGTCCTCCATAAAAGAGCACCAAGGGAGGGTGGCAGGAGTTCCCAGAGGGGAAAGAAGCTATTCCTGGTTGGGGACTCTATAGTCAGGGGAATGGATTTTGGGATAGGTAGAGAGGGAGGTTAAGTGCCTAGCTGGAGGCACAGCTCAGAGGGATGGAGAGCAGATCTGGAGGACTGCTAGGGTGGTAACAAGGAGGGGGGACTAGATGTCATTGTCCATTTGGGAACAAATGACCTGGCTATGGATGAGGCAGGGTTAGGGAGGGTGCAAGAGGAGTTTAGGGAGTTGTGGAGGGGCCTTGTGCAGGTAGCAAGCTCCATGATCTTCTCAGAGGTGCTGCCTGTCCACAGCAAGGGAAGGGGCTAAGGATCTCCACACCAGGGAATTCAATGCATGGCTGAGGAACTGGTGTGGAGAGGAGGGTTTCAGTTTCGTTGGGGACTGGGGACCCACCTGGAGGGATGAGGGCCTTTACAGAGGTGATGGCCTACATCCATGCAGAACGGGGACTGCAGTCCTCAGTGAACAGTTTAAATGCTATATTGGCAAGCATTTAAACTAGCCAAGGGGGGAGGGGGAAAGCAGGGGGACGAAATCTGCCCTCTCATACACACACTAATTCAAGAGGCCAACAATGGGAATGCTGGGGGGAGCAAAGCAAATAAAGGAAGAAAGTAAAACTGGCAGCCAGAGGGAAGAAACAATTGAGATTGAAAAATATAAAGGGCAAATAAGGAATGGGAAAAAGTGAACAGGGAGGGGAATGTAAACATAGCCTGAAGAGCTATGTGTGTGAATGCTCAAAGTCTGGGCAACAAGATTGCTGACCTGGATGCCACCATTGCAGAGGCAGACCTAGACATAGTTGCCATCATGGAGACCTGGTGCAATGAAAACCAGGATTGGGAAATTGCCATTCCAGGATACACTCTATTTAGGAGGGACAGAATAGGCAGAAAAGGGGGGAGGAGTGGCACTTTATGTAAGGGACAACATAAAGGCTATAGAAATGTAGGGGAGGCAGATGGGGGGCAGAGGTACTTTGAGTCACTCTGGAGAAAAAGAAAGGGGCTGTTATTTATATAGGAGTGATCTACAGACCTCCACAACAGGAGGAAGATGAGGATAGGGAAATGATGGAAGTAATCCAAAGGATGGCTTAAAAGGGGGAGGTGTTACTAGTGGGAGATTTCAATCTACCGACATGGATTGGAGCCTCCCTGCCACGGCGACTACCAGGAGCATGAACATCCTGAGCTCCCTGCAGGGTTCATTCCTCAGACAGCTTGTACCCCATGAGGAAGCACTGCTGGACCTAATACTGACAAACGAAGACAGTATTGATGATGTTGTGGTGGAAGACCACCTGGGAACCAGCAACCATTGTATAGTGTGGTTTAATATAAAGACTGGACTAGAATCAAACCACACAAGGATGAGGGTCCTGGACTTCAGGAGGGCCAAGTTCAAGGAAATGGCAGATTGCCTCAGGGATGCCCTGGGTGAGATAGGGAAACTAGAGGGAGTCGGGGATCAGTGGGCAAAAATTAAGGAAGGTATAGAAAAGGCTACAGATCTTTGTGTCAGGCTAGTTTGCAAGGGCAAAAGGAAAAAGAGACCACTATGGTTCTCTACAGAGGTAACGGAAAAAGTAGGACCAAAAAATCAGGCTTTTAGGAGATACAAAAAAAATACAGAAAATGTTGACGTTCACATTTAAACTAGGTAAAAGGGAGCAGGAGGCTAGAGAGGCTGTCTGTGAAATTGTGGGTTCTCTGGCTGTTCCTCCCCAACACAAAGGACTTAACAGCAAAGAAACTCTAACTAACAACACTATCCCACAGGGAAAAGACAGGAGTATTAAAGGCGCGTGGTCAGCAGTTGAACAGCCTGCAAGTAGGGAATGTAGAAACAATGCATGTTCATGTAAGGCAGTCTGTCTCAATGCCAGGAACTTAGGAAATAAGATGAGCAACTTAGAGGCATTAATTGCAGACACTGAAGTGGACTTGGTGGCCAACACTAAGACTCGGGCCTCAGAGTACAATGAATGGGATGTTGCAGTCCCAGGATATGTACTCTACAGAAAGGATAGGAAGGGAGCTGGGGGGGGGTAGCACTATATTTTTGGGAAGGTATTGGGCCAACAATGAATGAAAATGACAGCCACGCAGATGTTGAATCCCTATGGATTCAGCTTAATTCACCATCAGGAAAAAAGTTCCACTTGGGGGTGATATACAGGCCCCCGGTCAGGAAGAAGAGAAGGACAGAGAGCTCATGCAAGAAATTAAAAGGATCTTGGGAAGAGGAGCTACGGTAGTTGTTGGCAACCTGAATATGTCTGATGTAGATTGGGATGTTCCAATAGCCAAATTCTCCAGAAGCTAGTCCATTCAGGATGGCCTACAGGACTGCATGCTCACTCAGATGGTTATGGCTCCAACCAGGCGGGACACAATCCTCGATGTGGTTCTCACTAACACTGAGGCAGTAGATACAGTTTGGGTTGAGGACTTTCTGGCCACTAGTGACTACAACACAGTGTGATTTGAGATTACCGGTGGAGCTGAAAAATTCAGATCCCAGATGGAAGTCTTGAGCTTTAGAGGTGCAAACTTTGAAAGAGTAAGGGATTTAGTTAGGAACAAACTGGCAAACATCACTGAACGATCTAAAGTCGAGGACATCTGGGAGGCAATAAAGATCTCAGCCCAGGAGACAGCAAAACTCAGCGTTACATCAGTGAAGAAAAGAAATAGATGCAAGAAACCCATGTGGTTCACCGATCGGGTCTGTACAGCAATTAAGGACGAAAGGGAGACCTTCCTCAGTTTCAAAAAGAACCAAGGGGTAGACGGATGGGAGAATTACATCTTAAAGAATAAGGAAGCAAGGAGGGTGGTGAGGGAGGCAAAGGCAGAGACAGAACTTAGGATCACAGAGGGGATAAAGATGGGAAAAACACTTCTTTCCTTATATACAGGAAAAAAAGAATGGGATAGCGAAAATACTGGACGGGACCGAACTGATGAAAGAAGATGATCATAAGGCAAATGCTCTAAACAATTTCTTTTGCTCGATTTTTACAAGAGAGAAAACAGGTCCAGTGCTGGAGAGTGGTATAAAGGCTGCCAATAGAAGAATACAGGAAGTGGGACAACCATCATTTACCACAGATAGGGACAGGGATGGGCTGGTAGTCCTCAAGCCAGACAAAGCACAGAGACTGGATGGATTACATCTGAGAATACTCTCAAGTTAGTCTGTCCCCTGGTACACCTATTCAGCAGATCACTAGCTACAGGAGTGGTTCAATGGGATTGGAGGTTGTCTGATGTGGTGCCACTTCAAAAAGTGGGAGAGCAGGGAAGAGGTGGGGTTTACAGACTGGTTAGTCTCACTTTGGTGGTGGGAAAACTAATGGAAACCTTGATTAAGCAGGCTCTTATGCAATATCTAGAGGGGAACAGATTCCAGGACACCAAGCAACATGGATTTTATTGCAGGAAGGTCATGCCGGACAAATCCAATCACTTTTTTTTTAACTGGGTAACAAAGGAATTAGATAGGGGGCACGTGGTGGACCTTCGTTATTTTGACTTTAACAAGGTATTTGATTCTGTACCACACAGGCATACTAATGAGGAAATTGGAAGACATAGGGGCCATGAAAAGCATAGACAGATGGGTGGGCAACTGGCTCACAGACAGGAAGCAAAGGGTGGTGGTAAACGGGGTGAGATTAACTGTGGGTGCAGTTACTAGTGGGGTTCCGCAGGGATCTGTGTTGGGCCCTGTTCTCTTTAATATCTTCGTCAGTGATATCGACAATGGTATCCAGGGTAAACTAGCCTTGTTCACAGACGGCACCAAACCCAGAGAGCAGGTGAACACTCTTGAAGGGATTAGAGACCTATAGGAAGACCTCCAAAAACTGGAAAGGTGGTCTAACCTGTGCCAACTGAGTTTCAGTGCAAAAAAGTGTAAAGTGATGCATCTCAGTAAAGGGAATCATATGATGGAATATGCATTTTTTTCCCTGATACTTGTGATGTTCTAACACTCGCACCTCACTAAGCTGTGGAGCTGTATTGCTTCTTGATCTGTAGGGACTCCCCTTTGAAGAACAGCTAACAGAACTTACTATGTACTCACTAGAAATCAGGAAGGAGAGGGGCAACATGGTAGAGGCATTCAAGTTCCTAAAAGGCATAAATACAGTGCCGGACGCTGAAGTGCTGTTCCATAGGGTCACCAACATAACAACTAGGGGACATGAATGGAAGCTAAGAGGGGGGAAGTTTAGGAGAGATATCAGAAATTACTACTTCACTGAAAGGGTGGAGGAGTCATGGAATAGACTGCGGGAGGAGGTGGTGGGGGCAGGGACTGTGTCGGGTTTCAAGCATGGGTGGGGCAGAGCTACAGCACAATTTAGAGAATTTACAGCAAGTAATAATAAATTAGGATGGTGGTAGCCCACCCGGGACAGTCTTTAGGTCCTGGGCATCTCAATGGGCAGATTCGATGGACTCTGAATCTCCTTCTGCCATCACAGTCCATGTTTCTACAGAAGGCGCAGGACGGGGGTTATCAGAAGATACAAAAGGAGGCAAGGAGGGCAGTTAGAAGAGCTAAAGCACAAACAGAGGAAATATTGCCACATCACTAAAAAGGGGGATAAGCCATTTTTCAGATACATAAGTGATAAGAGGAAGACAAAAAGAAGGATAGTTAGGCTGAAAGGGGCAGGAAGCATTTGTGTGGAGGAGGATAACGTAAAAGCAGACATGTTGAACAAATACTTCTGCTTGTTTTTTATGGTAGGGGGGCCAGGCAGCAGATCAGAGATTCAGGTCAAGGGCAGTAAGGGTAGGGAGATGGACACAAACCCTTTTACAGTGGAAAGGGTTCTAATGGAACTATCACGGTTTTATTTATTTAAAGTTTGGTGACCGGGAAAGAAACACTGAGCAGAAGCTCTTTTCCTGGTGCAACCCAGGAACAGCGGGCACAAATACAGCAAAGGGATAACAAAAATCAGATACAGTAATAATACCGAATAAGCATAAAATATACAGTATAATACAGAATAAATTTTTCATTTACAGTATATACAATAAGCAAATACATTTTCATTAAAGCATTTCATTGCACATTAATGTACAGGAGGTTAGATAGGCAGGGTGAGACACAAGAACAAAAAAGAACAGATGAGGTCACTAGTTAACACTAGAAATGGAAGGGGGGAGGACAGTAGTATGGTTGTGGTTTAGGGCAGTGGACAGCTACAAGATGTGGCAGGGGATGGCCTGAGGAGACACTTTAGAGCAGGGAAGGGGCGAGTGAGGTGTTTTTGAAGGGAGCGGTTATTTCAGAGGGAAGAGAGTCTATAAAAGAATGCAAGTTTCCCAGCCTAGGTTCGTACTCATGGGAGGGCAAAGCAGCAGAGGCAATTTGTGCTAGAATTATAGAGGGAGGGAGGGAGGGAGGAGGTAGCAGGAGTTAGGAGAGAGGAGAAATAGGAGGAAAGAGTACCAAACCAATATTTGGAGATGAAAGTGGAGCAGTGGGACGTGCCGCTTAGCAATAAGGATTGGAGGGATAAGGAGGAGTAGAGATCACAGTGATGTGTCAGAGGGGGGGGATTTTGAGGCAAAACAACAGAAGGCATTGAAGAGGACATCAGGTTTGGCGAGTGAGGTGGCATCTGTGCTGAAGACATCGGCGTAGTTGAAAGCTGGGAGTACTCATTTGACCAGCAGTTCACGTCTGACAGGTGGAAAGACTATCTTTATGGTGGCAGAGTAGATCCAGTTTGGGACATAGTTTGGAGTGAAGGGACTTAAAGTGGGAGGAGAAGTCAAGTGAGGGATCGAGCCACACTCCTAGGTATTTGTAGGCCATGACATAATTGAGAGGAGTGTTGACTAGGGTAGAGAAGGCGGGAGGGCTGGGAGCTTGGCCAGTTTCTGTCTGACCCCAGAAGTCATGGCTACTGACTTTTTGGTATTCATTTTGAGGCAATTATTAGTAAACTAGTTAGATACTGCAGTAAAGTAATGTTGAAGGGGAGTTTAGATGGTGGGGCAGGGGGGCCAGATAGGAATAAGACTATATCATCCACATACATATGGATCTTGGCGTGGGTGCATGCAGAAGGGAGGTAATTAATAAACAGGGAAAGGGAACAAGTCCAAGGATCGAGCCCTGGGGAACACCTGCAAGGATGGAGAGGGAGTAAGACAGAACATTACTGATTTTAACTGACTGGGCTGGGCCAGTTAAGTAAGAGCTAAACCAGGAGACAGAAGCTGGGAAAACCAGGAAAAGCCAGTGTTGCTTAACTTAGTTAGAAGGAGAGGGTGAGAGACGGAGTCAAAGGCCTTAGCAGGGTCAATGAAAATAGCCAATGTGATTTGTCCTTGATCCATTGCAGAGTGAATGGCATCTGTAAAGTGAAGAAGGGAGGAGATGGTTGAGTGGAGTTTTCTAAAACCAGATTGGACTGGGTAGAGAGTGCTAGAAGCAGCGAGGAAGTCATTTAGCCTTGATAAGACAAGTAATAGGTTGAAAGTGAATAAATCAATGAGGTAAAGCAGGAGGGTTCATGTAGCCCCACTTTAGAAAAGTGGAAGCAGGGAGGAAGCAGGAAATTACAGATCAGTCAGCCCGACATCGGTAGTGGGCAAAGTTATAAATCACTGCTGAAGGAAAGAATTATGGAATATCCTATGGCCAATGGACTATAGGACCCAAGGCAACATGGTTTCACAGAGGAAGGTCTTGCCAGACAAACCAGATAGATTTCTTTGCTTGGGTTACCAAGGTGGTGGATCAGGAAGGAGCAATTGACTTGGCCTACCTGGATTTCAGTAAAGCCTTCAACACCATTCCACACAGAAGGTTAGTGTGTGAGCTGAGTAGACATGGTGTGGGTTCTAAAGTAGTAAGGTGGGTAGAGAGTTGGGGTTCCTTGTGATATCTGTGACAGCAAAAGGGCTAAGGAATAACGGTAACTGCAAAAGAGCAAGGCTGCAAATGGTGACCGTGAATAAACTGCAGTCGCCAAAAGGGTAACAACACCCCCCGGAAGGCACTGAGCTGAGGCACTAGGGGCTAAGCTAGTAGTGGATAATAAATCAGTTATTTAACTAAGTTTATGCTTTGAACACTTTTTGGCTTTTGTGCTCTGTACTTTGGATTTTAACCCCCTGCAACCGCCTTGATATATATCTAATAAACTCTTGGGGGGGGGGGCAAAACTTGGTGAGGGGGAGAAAGCTGTAGATTGCCATTTTAGCACTCGCTGTTGTTCCCAGTCGCTCTTTTTCACTTACTGATTAGCTGTCACAGTTATTGCAGTCGTGATTTTGCAATTGCTATTATCACAGGATACAAAGAGCTGGTTGGAGAATAGGAGCCAGAGGGTGGTGGTTAATGGAGTCCACGCTGGGAAGGCAAAGTGACCAGTGGGGTGCCACAAGGGTCAGTACTAGGCCCGATCCTCTTCAGTGTCCTTATTTGTGAAATTACAGAAGGACTGGAAGGAAAGGTGACATAAAAATTTGCAACAGAGTGGTGGGAAGGTGGGGGGGGTGGAGTGGTGAAAAAAATGAGGGAAGATCTAAATAAACTGGAAAGAATGAACATGAGTTTGGCAGTTAGGCTTCAATGCAAAAAAGTGCAAAATTAAGCACTTAGGGCACAGAAACCCAGCGGCTCAGTACCACCTAGGAGGAGAGGAGCTAGCTGTCCCAGACCAGGAAAGGGACCGGGGGGTAATAATTTTTGATGACCTGAAGGTGGCTAAACAGTGTGACAAGTCAGTGAGTAAAGCTAGCAGAATGCTCAGGTGCATAGGCAGGGTTATCACCAGCAGAAAGAGGGAGGTAATAATACCTTTGTATAGATCATTGGTAAGACCCCATCTCAAGTACTGTGTCGAGTCCTGGAGGCCCCACCTCTGTAAGGACATAGACAGAGTGGAGGTGGTACAAAGGAGGGCAACTGAAATGGTTCACGGCCTACATCAGAAGCCCTATGAAGAAAGACTCGGAACTGAATATGTACTCCCTAGAGGTAAGAAGGGAAAGGGGAGATATGATAGAAACATTCAAATATTTCACAGGTATGAACAAGGTATAGGAAGGGATCATTTCCATAGAAAGAGAAGCTCAAGGACAAGGGGTCATTCTATGAAGCTGGAGGGGGGAGGCTTAGGGGAAATGTGAGGAAGTCCTTCTTTACAAGAAAGGGTGGTGGGTGTTTAGAGCAATCTACCAGCAGACATAGTAGAGGCACAAATGGTCACGGGTTTCAAAAATGCATGTGATAGACACAAGGGAATCTTAGAATTAAGCAAGCGAGGAAGGGAACCAAAGATAGAGTAGGATCTCAGGTGGCTCAGCAGGAAGAGAAAATAGTGCAGACTAGGTGGGCTAGGAGGTCCTTATCTACCAACAACTTCTATGTTTCTATGGTTATAAGAGTACCTGTAATATTTAGAAATAAACTATCCTGATTGGCTAACAATGATGCCATGCTTTACAGTATATTGTAACTGGAATTAAACTGAAAATAGAGAGGTATCTTTATTAATATAGAGTCTCTCCTAGGCTCAAATTGCTTTACATGTAGGATAAATGTTGGATAACCCAGCTGGTTCAGTTCTGGGGTCTCCCAGGCAGTAAGGGAAAAGAGGTTAGCCTATAGAAAATTCAGGAAGACTAAGAGAGAGGTGGACAGGGAATATTACCTAAGGATGGCTAGTGAGGCAAGTAAGGAAGTCCGTGAGCTAAGACACAGAAGGAGCTGCAGATAGTTGAAGGAATTAAGAAGGGGGAGAAGGCCTTCTTTCACTATATAAGTGAGGAAAGGAACAAGAAGGATTGTTAGGCTTAAGAAAGGAGAGGCGTGGGTGGAGGATAACGGAGGAAAAGCAGAGATACTAAATGAATACTTCTGTTCCATCTTCACCAGGGAGAAGGACAGACCAGTGCCTTCAGGAGTGAGTGAAGTAGTGGGGGGGGGAGGGGAACACAGATGTAGTGATAGAGGAGGATAGAGTGAGGAAGGGGCTGCTAGCATTGTAGTTGGACAAATCACCATGTCCAGACAAAGTACATCCAAGGGTACTAAGGGAACTGGCTGAGGAGCTAGCAGGGCCACTGGCAGGCATATTTAATAGTTCAGTGGAGTCAGGTGTGGTATTGCAGGACTGGAGAACAACACATGTGGTGCCCCTCCACAAAAGTGGTCCCAGGGATGACCCAGGGAATTACAGACCAGTCAGTCTTACCTCAATTGTGTGCAAGCTCATGGAGATCATACCTAAGGAAAGGTTGGTAGAATATCTAGAGGAGCATGGTCTCCAGGATGCAAGGCAGAATGCGTTCATGGGGGGGAATCATGTCAAACGAATGTGATTGACTTCTTTGTCTGGGTCACTAAGACATTAGGGGCCAAGCGGTAGACATTCTCTATCTGGATTTCAGCAAGGCCTTTGACTCTGTGCCCTACTAAAGATTGATCATGAAGTTGGTGAATCTCTGGGTTGGGGATAAGATGGCCAAATGGGTGGAAAACTGGCTGAGGGACAGAACCCAGAGGGTGGCTGTGGGGGAGGGGGGAAGAGTTATCTGGCACCAGAGAGGTCACCAGTGAGGCCCCACAGGGCTCGGTGCTGGGGCCAGTGTTGTTCAATGTCTTCATCAGTGACATTGGGGAGGGCAAAATGTGCTTATTCATGGATGACACCAAGCTCTGCGGGAGAGTGGACACAGCTGAAGGGATACAGGACCTACAGGATGATCTGCAAAAGCTTGGGAGGTTGTCCAGGATCTGGCAGATTGGCTTCAATGCCAAGAAATGCAAAGTTATACACATTGGAGCCAAGAATCACAGAACGGAGTACTACCTGGGTGGAGTTCAGGTATCTGCGTCAGAGAAGGAGAAGGACCTGGGAGTGATGATCACTAGTGACCTGAAGCATTCCACACAGTGCAAAAAAGCAGCAGCAAGGGCAAATAAGATGTTGGAATGCATAGCTAGGGGGATCAGTAGTAGGACAGAGGAGGTTATACTGCCCTGTACAGGTCACTGGTGAGGCCGCTTCTAGAGTATGGAGTTCAGTACTGGTGCCTATTCCTCAAAAAGGACATTAACCTGCAGGAGAAGGTCCAGAGGAGGGCTACAAAGATGATAGCTGGTCAGCAGGATAATGCATATGAGGAGAGGCTGAGGGTACTAAACATGTACTCCCTGGAGGACAGGAGAGAGAGGGGACATGATTGGTACCTTCAAGTACTTGAAAGGGATAAATAAGGTGGATAAGGTGGGTCTCTTTAAGCTGAGTGGCAACCATAACAGGAAGCAGCATAGTCTTAAGCTGGAGGGGAGAGGTTAAGGAGGGAGGTCAGGAAGCACTTCTTTACAGAGAGGGTGGTGGATACTTGGAATATGCTGCTGGAAGAGGTGGTCTCTTTGATGACAGTGGGCAACTTCAAGACAGGCTGGGATAGGCATGGGGAAAGGCAAGAAACATGGGTAGGGAGAATGGAAGGAGTGGGGCGGGGGAGGCAGGGACAGTACCTCAAGCTGTGGACCCTCCAATATGAGCAGGCTAGATAGACCAAATGGCCTTCTTCTGCTGGCTTTTTTGTATGTTTGTATAAATTCATTGTGAAATACTATGCTGGATATTAAAGATGGTAGAAGGTGATTGCCCATTTAGAAACCATCTCCAACTTCTCAGTGGTTGTAACCCTCAATATTTTCATCAGTCAAATATTTGCCCAGATTCTTTTTTAATAAATCCACTGTATTTACCTGCCATCCTGGTAAGCTGTTAAGCACATTCATCACCCTTTTGGTATTGAAGTGCCCTGTGTTTGTTCTTTTGAAATTGTTTTTGTTGCCAGTTGTAAGGTGTGACCTCAAAGGCTTGGTTTGTTAGTTTTAAAGTTCATGTTCAGTGATTCCATAAGGGCCTTATCCTGTACTACTTGGTGTAATTGCAGCATGTCCCATCTCAAACTTCTTGTCTCCAGGGTAAGCATTCCCAATTACTCTAATCATTTGGTGTAATTCAGGTTCTCTGTTCCCCTCATCATTTTAGTTGTGCTTTTCTACTCTTTCTATAAGCATTGCATCTCCCCTATGCTGTGGGTTCCAAAATGATGAGAAAAAGTCCATATGCACTTGTGTGTATGACTTCTGCAGTGGTAGTATCATATTGACCGTTCTGTTTATAAATGATCTCCTGATTGTTTTTATACTACATTAATGCACAAGTTAGGGTTATTATTAAAGCACAAAAAGTAAGAAGATGCAATGTTAAGAGTTTTTTGAAATCTAACAGTGCCCAACCACTTGTCGGAAACCCCACTGAACTGAATGCTGAAGCACAAGCCATGTTTAATACATATGTTTTAACAGCAGAAATAAATGACACACTAGAAGGAATACAGTTAAACCCTGTGGTGAACACTGTACTGCATGTTATGAGACTCAAGGCAAGAGGATGCAGGGCTGATGGGACAATGTTTGTGATGGTGCAGCTGCCACTTCCAAAGCAGCAGCACCATCACAGATGTTGTCCCAATCATGCAGCAGGCATAGTGAATGGCCCTGCAGGCAAAACAAAAAGCAACTCTATCCTCACAGACATTGTGCTGAACCTGTAGTGCGACACTCACAAAGCAGCTGTACCATTATCCATCTGTAGTAGGCTTTACGAATGGCCCTGCAGGCCACTCGCAAAGTAGTTACATCCTGAAACACATTGCCCCAGGCCTGTAGCAAGCTTTGTTAATGGCCCTGCTAGCCACTCGCAAAGCAGTTACATCCTGAAACACAATGACCCAGACCAGTAGCAAGCTTCATGAATGGCCCTGTGGGCCACTCACAAAGCAATTGGATCATCATACACATTTCCCAGAATTTGTAGCACTCTTTGTGAATCGCCCAGCAGGCCACTTGCCAAGTAGCTGAGTGATCACACACATTGTGCCAGACCTGTAGCTTACTTTGCACATGGCCCTGAGGACCACTTGGGAAGCTGCTGCACTGTCACATACATTGCTCCAGGCCTGTAGCAAAAGCCACTTGCAAAGCAGCTGCATCCTGAAACACATTACCCCAGGCCTGTAACAAGCTTCATTAATGGCCCTGCAGGCCACTCGCAAAGCAGCTTCATCCTGAAACACATTGCTTCAGGCTTATAAAAAGCTTTGTTAATTTTTATTTATTTATTTACGAGTTTAACCAGGAAGGCATAATGAGCAGTGTTGCTCGATTCCGGATGTGACCTTGGGGTCAAGACCCAAGATAATGATACATACATTTGGTACAGAGTTAACATGCCCTGCTAGTCACTTACAAGGCAGCTACATCCTGACACAAATTGCGCCAGGCCTGTAGCGTACTTTGCATATGGCCTTGAGGACTACTTGTGAAGCTGCTGTGCTCTCACACACACAGCTCCAGGCCTGTGGGCAGGTTTTATGAATGGCTCTATGGTCCCCTTGTGGTGTTGATGCATCACGACATGCATAGCCCCAGACCTGTAGCATGCAGACCTTGTGCCTTACAACAGGTGAATGTAATGTTCATCATGGGGTGTAACTGTTTACCTCATAGTATGGTATTTATTATTTTAAAGATAATGTTTTAAATCTAGGTTGTGCTTTAGCATTCCATTCTGTGGGGCTCACAGAGGTGATGGATGGGGGTGGTCAGAATGAGGTTTCAAAAACAAACAACTAATGGTGCATTTCCATACTTTTCACAGTTTAATAATGAACTCTATCTCGTGCATTAACATTGTTTTTTGCAATTAATTTTCTATCTTGTTGAGATAGCCATACCAGCTTGATTTGCATTTGTCACTGCTGGCCATATGCAGAGCAGCTAAACAATTGTGTATGACCCAAGATTGGTAGCTTGTTTTGCATATGGCCCTTGGCAGCTTAACCATTAGGCACAACACCCAGTCTGTAACTTGCTTTACACATGGTCCTGCCAGCCATTCACAAAGCAGTTGGCCTGTTGAGATGTACCTGAACCTGCTGCTTATTTTGCATATAGTCCAATATTTGTCCCACTTTTGAGACAAAGTCTCACAAAAGTGAGAGCTACAGTCATGAAAACAGATTTGTGAGTCACAAAACCAGGCCCTGTTTTTTAGTGACTCTCAACAACCTATTTTCATTCAAATTTGAAAAACTATTGAAAAAAAAAACACTTGAAGAAGCACACACCCTAGTCTGTCAGTGTCAACCACAAAAGTTTCAGACTTAAGTTCCCAGAGAGTTTTCTTGTTTGTTTTTGCTGTGTCATCTTATTATACTTTTCCTCACTTTCATGATCTTTAAGACTCCTGAAAATGGAAGTCTTATGTCACGAAAATACCCAGAGTCATGAAAATGGGATAGCATGATAAAAATGGGACCACCACTTTTGCAAAAAACACCTTATGCACTGACAGAATGTAGTAACAGTTTGTTTCTGAGGAAGAAAGACTGCATCAGATCAAACCACTTTGTTGGCTATCCTGTACCGTTTGTTGATATAAGTTTGCTTATTTTAATTTCTCCAAATGGTCATTGTATATGGATATATAAATTTATTTGAAATACCAATGTTCATATATACCAACTTATTGCAGGAGCTAGAACAAAAACACATCTTAAATTAACAGAACAATCATTTCCATGCACATTTGAGATATTGAACACGATACATAGATGGCAGTTTCATACTGTGGCAAGGTGAGCAGAGAAACTAGAGAAATTCTATAAATATTTGAATGCCATCCATCGTCTGAGAGTATTTATCATGACAGCAGATAATGGACAGGTGCCATTGATTGATCTCACCATTTACATTGAAGAAACAAACTAGAATCCAAACAAAACAGGAAAAGCACTGAAAAAAATATTATCCTTCATGGACAAAGTTACTACAGTCTGGCATTAAAGAAATATATCCCATTAGCACAATTCCTATAAGTAAAAATAAACTGCAGCACAGTTGAACAATACAGGGACAAGAGCACTAGCCTGACAAATAGATTCCTGGAATGTAGCTTCAATACAGTGAAACAAGCAGCAGAAAAGATAAAAGCATTTACAAGAGACCAGAATAAAGAATTTTAACAAATGAACTTACAGTATAACACCATGGACAGCCTAGTAGTTGTTACCAGTTTTAGTCACTGTAATCCAAGGATTAAGTCATCATACACAAATACTAGCCACTGAAGAAAAGGAGACTGGATATTTTTGGCTTAGCTTCCGGAGTGCAGTGAGACCAGCAAACAGCTGATCAAAATTACACACAGTGCTGATCAACTGAATCTCCTGTGGCTGCAGTCCAGCCTTTAGGTCAGCCCTAGGGGAGTCTGGGATGTCTAAGAACCACCTGCAGCTAGTAAATGTCAGGGCTGCAGGATAGCGGGATCAAGCAGATATGAGGCCAGCTAATTGAAGACAAACAAGTAAGAAAATTATGTTTTGCACATAATGTGCTAATGGAGGCCAGCCCCACATGTGAAATAGGTGTGGTGCTGGCATTTGTGATTGTTTCAGCTAGGATGCTCACTTAAATTGCAGCATAATGAGACTCAATAATTGGAGATTAAATTGCATTTTATTTTATTTTGTGAGCAAGTTTAATATGGAACTTACATAGCAGTGTTTCATCCAAGTTCAAAATCACTGGTCATTCTCAGTACACAGTTTATAATTAATTTTGGCTTCACAGAGCGTACAAAGGACCGTTCATAATCACTGCTGAAGATGAAGTGTGGATTGTGAGGTGGTGGTAGTGGTAATGGTGCCAATGTGTGATTGTTTCTCTTTTAGGGTTGTGCTAATCGTATATTAATTGAAGAAATACAAGGGAAAGTAACCAAAAAATAAGCAATATGGGAGGACATACCTATACAGAGAGATTGAACACTCTAGGCCTATATTCAGCAAAATACAAACAACTGAGAGGAGACCTCTGTCTGACTTATAAGGCAATGCAAGATGACCTTAATACCGCAACATTAGGGCTTTCACCATACTACACCAATAAAACTACTAGAACATATAAGCACAAATTAATAGGCAAAAGAAATATAACAAAAAAGAGAAGTCCATTTTTTACTCAGAGAATAATAACAGTTTGGAACACCTTACCACACCAGATAGCTGAAAGTGAGACCTTAATTATTTTTAAAAAAGGTTAGATCACTTCATGAGAAACAAAAAAATTGACTTCACCCATAACATTGCTGGGTGACAAATTCATTAGAAGACTTAATTGCCTATTGAATTTGTATCCTACTATGAAACTATATTGCTCGCCTAGTCTGGTGTAGTACCTAGAACACACAGGAAACATTCAGAAGTATAAGCCCCACACCTAAGTGTGGGCCTGCCCTGATAAGCATATTATGTGCCAAAAAACATTTTTTACATTCTTTTTCTTGTTGAATGCTTACATTTTTCTGCTTAATTTTGGCATCCGCATTAGAAGAGTATAGCAGGGAATTACTTTGTTGTCCATGTTATTATGGAGAGAGATGGCCCAGGTGTACATATTTGCAGTTAATTATGGCATACTCCTCAACTCAACATTTTCTGAAGCCAACTGCTCTGACAGCATCCATGAATCCCACCATGGTTGTTGTCAATGTTGGGTTGCAACCACTGAAAATTCAGTTATTGTTAATGTGTCTAGGTGATCTATAAAACTCAGACCCGCTGGTCATTGGTCCGGATGTACTCCCAAGTCTAAGTACTTCTCCTATGCCAGATCCTGCCAACAGCAACACTTCTTATTTGTTTTTATTGAATTTCAGTGAACTTGAAGCCATTCATTTGAAGATCCAGTTAACATAAATCAGTGGATGTCCAGCAGGTAATCACCTTAAAATTTTACCCCACCTCTAATCCTGTGTACTGTTGTGCACTCATGCCAAGCCTTCTGATGCACTTCGCCTGCACTAGCTGAAGTGAGCTTTTTTCACTACTTCTCTCAGCTGCTTCCTTCACTTTTCTCACAGCTCCTCTCGGCCATTACAGTCACAACTACAGCCATTCCCAGATCTATGTTTGTATAACAGAATTTTTGAATTTATCTTGTAATCCAAGAAACTCAGTCATGGCAGACAATGTACAGAATTACATGAAGCCTGGCAAGCACTGACACACAATGTCTCATGCTGTTGGGGTGTACCACTGACGGATTCTAACAGGGGAACTTGTTCATATTATTTAATAAAGACAGCTTTCATTTCACATCTATTATAATCAAACTGCTTACTGTTTTGCTATTATTCCTATGTTATCAAATTGTTTACTGTATTGTATTCTGTCAAATTGTTTACTGTATTGTATTCTGTCCTACCCAGGACCTCCTTATAAATGAGCTTTGCTCAATGGAGCTTTTTCCTGGTAAAATAAATACAAATACAGATGTTATCTCATCTGTATTAGTGTCCATTAATTAATAATATGTTTATGGGGTTAGCCTTGCATTAAGCATTAATAATTACTGGTGACCCCTTTACATTCTAATACTATACTGCATGTGGAACTTCACCTATGATCAGAAGGCAGAGTTACAAACAATTTATCCTACAGAAACTAACAATTATCATTTTAATTTTATTGAGAATAAAATGAAAATTGTTAGTTTGCTGTAGGATAAATTGTTTGTAACTCTGCCTTCTGATCATAGGTGAAGTTCCACATTCAGTATAGTATTAGAATGTATAGCAGTGCTATCTTGCAATGTTTGTGTTGACAGAACTGTTTAGCTTTGCTGCATGGCTCTGTCAGTGAAACAGCTTGAGATAACATTGTTATACCATAGGAGTCACCCACTAGTCTCATAAACATGCAAAAACTGCTCCATCTGGACCATCTGTTGGCTTAGTAGTAAGTGAATATTGGTATATCACACTGATTGCCTGGGTTTGCCTTATCCTGTCTATGCTAAATAATTTGAGTATATCCAATCTTTTCTTGTAGCTCTTGTCCCCTAAGCTGCTAGTCAGCTTGGTGGCCCTGTGTTGGACCCTCTCCATCTCTTCAATTCCCTTTATGTACTGTGGCAACCATAACTAGATGCAGTACTCCAGGTTCAAGACCTTCTACAAGGGGCTGATTAGTTCTTTTGATCTGCTTCTGAGCCCCTCATAATAACTCAAAGCACTGTGTCTGCTGTTTTGATTGCATTATTTAACTACCTTCAGCTTACTGTCCACATTGCCCATAGATTCCTTTTCTTACTTGTGTTGTTCACTGTCGCACAATAAAGGGTGCAAGTGTGACCCAGATGCAACACCTCTAGGTGTAGTACCTTCCATTCCTTATATTAAATCTAAACCCCATGCCCCTAATTCGTACAATCTCCCCTGTAGTGCCCCCAGCTGTGTCCACCCTTTTTGCCAGTTTTGTGTCATCAGCAAACCTCATCAGCCTGCTGCTGACCCTTCTCCTCCAACTCATCTATAAAATGTTAAAAAGTAATGGGCCTAGCACTGGCCTCTGAGGCACTCTACTTTCAGAAAATACCTCCACTCTGAATGATGATCAGTCAAGCACCTGCTTCCTACCTATCGAACAATTTTGTATCCAGTTCCTGCTCACTCTGCAGATTGTTATCTCTGCCATGTTCCGGACCACTTTTTGACTCAGAGGTAATGCTCAAAGGTCTGTAGTTACCTTGAGCTAACCTTGCCCCATCTTGAATAGGGACACAACATTATCTATTTCCCAGTCCTCTGACACTGCCCCTGTATGCACGGAATCCTGAAAGATATCAGTGAGGGGCCCAGTCAGAATCCCATTTATATCCACTATTCCCTTTGGGTGGATACCAGACAAGCATGTGAAGTCAAGCACTACTCACCACAGACCAAGTCCACACAGAATATCAATAAATAATGCTGTTTATTTGAGGTAAATAGGAGTGTAGTTCCTCTAACGTGCAAAAGCACCAGCCAGGGAGAGGAGACAGAACCCCACTAACTTCAATAAGTTTCACTAAGGCATCATCAGGAAATGTTCCCAGTACTGTTCGCTACTGCCTTTTAAACCCCAAATTTAAAGGGGTAGTCTCCCACTAAAGAAGTATGTATTATTAGAGAAAAATAATGAACTTACTTAATCCATTAGTAACCTATTTAACATAGAAAAAATATATATATATATATATATATAAGCATACATATATATATGTGTGTGTATAGATATATATATAGTTTGCTAAACTTAAATATGAAAATATAACAAATATAATGCATACTTAGTATAACATAAAAAATAGTGAAGAAAATGGGGAGAAAAGGAAATAATGAACATATAGTAATATAAGGAGGAATGATAAAAAACAATAATAAAAATATAAACATAAAAAAATATATATGTAAAACCAACCATACCCTGGAATTTTCCTGGCTTCACACCATTTGGATACAAACCTATTAATTTTGACATGTTCCTCAGCCTTCTTTTTCACTTGCATCTATTCCATAGTGGCCACCCATGCTGGTCATACCACCTGACTTCCTGGCTGAATACTGACACAAAGCTGTAATTCAGTGTCCTTGCTGTTCCACCTGACTCACACTAAGACCAGCATAGCCCCCATTATATATTATTCCACCTGACTCACAGTAAGACCAACATAACCCCTTTTATATATTATTCCACCTGACTCACACTTAGACCATCATATCCCCTTTTATATGTTATTCCACCTGACTCACACCAATACCATTATAATCTCTGTTATATCAACACACTGTCATATATTTACTGAATATCAGGGTTTGACCAGGAGAGCACACTGACCATAAAACTTGTTTACAGGTGTCGAATGGGGTGAAGAGGGATGCGGGTGGGCAAGACAAGTATTAGGTGATTACACAACAGTCCATGCTTAATTACATGCACAAGTACACTATTCCTTATAGAGCATGAACTAAAATAAGTAGAATAAGCACTGGGGGAATGTAGTGGGTGATGCACCAGTGGGGATAAGGGGAGCAAAGTCAGTTTGTGGGGAGGTTTGCATTGCTAAGCCCTGTCCTCGTGCACCACCAGATTTGATAGTGCACAGGTACAGAGTAGAGAGAAAGTGAATGTATGAGAGGGCTATTAAGGGCAGGAAAGGAAGAGAAAAGCTAACAATCCTGTTGATATCAGTTTTTCTTTGTATCTTACCTGGCTTACTGAAGCAAAATCCCTCCAGGCTTTCATGCTACAGGTAAGAGCTTCATAGTGCCAAGCTAACTAATTAAAACACATGGAATATACTAAGGCATTTTGTTTACTTCAAAATACCAGTGTCCCAGTTTGTAATGGATGTCCCTTTTGCAAACAGCAGTGACACAGGCCACCCTCCCCATATATAGTTAATCTTTTTTATTGAAAATGTTCAAAAACACTGTAAACAAAGAAAGTGTGTACATCCATCTTAGCATTCAGTTACAACATATAATTGACACTGGTGCTATTAATATAGTAGAGGTTGTTGTTATGAATGTAGTACTAAACAACATATTAGGTCATTGATAAGCTTGGTTTTAGCAAGGCACCTGATTCAGTGTTTTTCAGAGAAAGCAGATACTAATACACCAGCAATGGATAACTGTGTCAGGGGGTAGGAATTCATTTCTGCCCAGGGTTGTGCTGGGTGCAGTGTCAGATAAAAGGATTGATTTAATAATCAATCAATCAAAATCTTTATTTAACCAAGTGATCATCATTGAGCAAACCTCATTTCCAAGATGGACCTGGGTAGGCACCAAGATCAGTGTACAATACATTTACACATAAGGGTTCACAGTGGTTACAGAATTAAGGGTGAATATATAAACAGAAACAGTAACATAGGAAAACATGCAAGACAAGTACAAGACAATTTTGCAATGAATACAGAATATATATAGAAGAATCAGCACAAGAAGCAAAGTATAAATTCAAACATATTACAGTAGATGTCCACAATATAACTCCTACAGGCAATGATAAGATAGAAGCACAAAGGGGGTGGTACCAGTAGGGCCCAAGTAATGTGGAAAAGGGGGGGGAGTGAAGGATTGGATAAAGGCAGCAAGGGTGAGTAGCATTGAGGGGGAGAAGGGGCATATGGTACAGATACAAAGGATACATGGTTTGACAACTCATAGAATGCTACTTCTGCCTAAAGTGTGAGGTTAGGCAATCAATCATGACAATGGGGGTCAAGAATGTTAGAATATCATGTGCAGTAGTCAGGGAAAGAGTATGGAGGAGGAGGAGAGGAGTGAGGAGAGAATTGAAAACAAATGGGCTAGGGTGTCTCCAAAGAGGCCAGACAGGATAAAGTAATGCACTGCCTAAGAGCAAGGAGATTAGGGACGAGGAAAGCAATTACAAGATTCTTCATAGGAGCGAGCATATAGTGTTTTGAAGACAGTCAGGTTTGTGGGGATGATGAGTTTCAAAGTGTTTTGCAGCTATTTCCACAAAAAGGGCAACACATAACTTATATCAGCCCTACCAAATAGTAGTTTCACCTTGGGCACTTTTAGAAAGATGTAGGAGGTACTTCTCAATGCGTAGTTTTCTGTCAGACTTAACAGAAGGTAATCAGAAATGTACTGGGGTAGTTTTTTGGTGATAGCTCTGTAGATCCAGAGTGCAGCATTTCTATGACGTTTATACAGAAGAGATGACCATCCCACAGCCGCATATAAGGAACAATGATGTGTGGAGAAGGAGAGACCAGTAATGAATCTCAGGGCTCTATGGCAGAGTGTATCAAGCTTGGCTAACATTGCAGCAGGGCCCTGGCTATAAAAGAAGTCTGCATAATTCAGCAGTGAAAAGAATGTAATTTGGACCAACGTCAACTTGACTTCTTTAGTGAGAAGGTGGTTGAGCCTGAAAAATAGATCAAGTCTCTGTCTTAGTGTTTTGGTTAGTTACTCAGTATAGTCAGTGAATGATAGTCTGTGGTCAATCCATACTCCCAAGTATTGAAATTTCAGTATATATTCTAACGGTTCTCCTAGTATTGTAGTAATCCGTGGAATAAATCCAGAGATAGCTGGGTTTGATGCATGGGTAAAAGGCAAGAATAGCATTGCTTTCACTTTTTTAGCATTTAAGAGCAGCTTTTGGTTTAGAAGCTGAAGCTGCAGTTGGTTGAAATCAGATTGAAGGTTGCAGCATGCAGCTTCAGGTGTTGGTCTGCCTATGAATAGCACTGTGTTATCTGCAAAAAAAGTGTATGGTAGACTGTTTTATGCTCATATCAATATTGTTGATATAAATTGCAAACAACAATAGACCCAGGATAGAGCCCTGTGATACTCCTCTCAGCAGAGGTTTAAGAGGTAAAAGTTCACCTTCTGCCTTTACCTGCTATAGTCGGCCTGTCAGATAGTCAGCGAACCATCTCAAGGAAAGTTGGTCCAGGCCAATGTTCCAAAGGGATTAGAGGAGAATATTGTGGTACACCGTATCAAAAGCCTTGCTTAGGTCCAGGAATACTGCACAAAGTTTCTATCATCCATGTCACGCTGCCAATCATTGGTCACCTTGGCCAGGGCTGAGATTGTGCTGTGTTCAGCTCTGAAGCCTGATTATAATGGGTTTAGCAGGCCCTTGGACTCTAAGTAGTTCCTGAGTTGAGTACTCACATTTTTCTCCATTAACTTGAATAGTACTGGGAGGAGAGAAATTGGCCTGTAATTGTTTAAGTTGCAGGGATCACCAGTTCTGAACAAGGGGATAACATGGGCGGTTTTCTAAATGGGTGGGAGGATACCTAGAGATAAAGATAGGTTAAAAAGATGCGTGATTGGCACAGCTAAATCTTGGTAGTCAATCTTTATGAAATATGGGTCAAGGTAATCCACTCCAGCACTTTTTTTAGTATCAAGCTGAAGTATGAGGTCTTCAACCTCTTTCAGTGTTGCCAGCTGGAGGGTGAAGGAGGGGCTTGGAACAAGGATTTCATGATCTTGTGCACCAAGTTTGGAGTGTAAGGAACATGCAGGAGAGTTGTCAAAGGTGAGCCCTGCTGATGTGAAGTGGTCATTGAGAGCATCAAGGATAGCTGGTTCATCAGAGATATCGGAATTTCCAGGAATACGTTTTGTAGGTAGGGAGTTTCCGGAGGTGTGACATGATAGATCCTTGATTGTCTTCCAAAATTTAGATGGGTTCTTAGAAGCAGAGTCAAGTTCAGAGCGGTGATAGACAGCCTTATCCTCTTTGATCATCTTAGTGCAGGTGTTCCATGCTCTCTTAAAAAAACACCAGTCTTTTTCAAGCTTTGATTTGCATGCTGTTTTCCAGAGTGTATCCCTTTTCAACATAGCAGCCTTCCGCTCTGGTGTGAACCATCTGCAGGATTTATTCCTCACACAGGCTTTTACCAGTGGTGCATGTTTATTTAGTACCTCTGTCACTATTTCATAAAAGATGTCATAAGCCCCAATCACTGTCTTTGCCAAGTATAAGTTCTGCCAATGCAAGGAGTCTCTTAGCACAGTGATGAAAACAAGGGGTCAAAACTGCATCTGCATCTCTTAAAGATAAACTTGGATGATGGTAGGGGCATGGAGTTTGATCTTACACAAGCAATAAAGCAGTGATCACTAATATCAGAGAAAAGGTAGCAGCATGTGAGAATAAATGGGGTTTACTTACTAGAATGACATCTAGTAAGGTGCTGTTGTTCAGGTTCTTTTTATTAGGATGTGTAGCTTTTCTGATAAGTTGTGACAATCCAAGGGAGTCATACAGTGATTTAAGTGGTGATGCCACATTGGAGAACCAATCTAAGTTGCGGTCCCCTAATATGATAGCTTCTGAGTGTCCAGATTCTAGAATATAACTTAAATGCTTTAGAAGCTGTAGTCCAGCAGAGGGGGGCCTATAGCATCCTACCACACAAAGTGAGACAGAAGGAACAATCTCAACTTCATGAAACAGGCATTCAAATTCATTTGGGACAGAGGCTGAGTCTAGGTTTGTGGTAGAAAGTTTGTCCTTGACGTGGATAGCTGCCCCACCTGCCTCTGGCCTGTCTATCAGTTCTAAATATGGAATAGTTGGAAATGTTCACCTCATTATCAGGCATGCCTGCTCTGAGCCAAGATTCAGAAACTACCAGAACATCAGGTGAGGTATGACAAATCTAAGCCTGGATAGATACTAACTTCTTTAGCAGGCTGCAAGCATTGACATGCATAAAGCTCACACATTTGAGACTGGGCAAGTCAGGTGGAGAGTCGATGGTTGTGGGAGGGTCCAGGTTAAGTTCAACATTGCCTGAGCACAATAATAAGAGGAGACATTCCCTAATGGCACATAAAGGTAATTAGCAGTTACTTGCCCTTACATGTCTGCAGGGATTATTGGAGAAGGTTGGTGGGGCCCCGTGACATGGCTGTAGTTGACCTAAGGCTGCTTCTATTAAAACCCTGGCTGCAAAGGTAGAGGGGGAGCAGTTGTCATAGGCAGTAGGAAGCATGCCCTGTGATGGCAGCTCGGTATATGTTCCCGCTTGATGGGGTGGCTGAATTGAGGGCCATAGAGGGGGAAGGTTGAGAATACATAGACACTTTATACAAGAGTTAGAGCTCATGTGGCAGACCAGAGTGGTAACTCCCAGTCCGTTAGGAGGAGACTGGTAGAGCAGGTAAATATCAGACAAAGTAATGAGTGACAAGAGGATTAAGGTGGAGAACCAGCGATTACCTCACATGCTGGGGCCTTGGGACAAAATACCCAGAATCAACTAGTGTCAACGGTACCTATACTTAAAATAAGGGGAATAAAACAGCCTTTTTTATTACCAGTCCTTAAATGCAGCAAGTACTAAGACAAGTCGGATAAAGTTACTGCCTCCGAACAATACTAGATTTCTGGCTCGGAAACCGAGGTCAGGTAGTATAGCAGGTTGAGTGAGCTTACTTTGTAACAGCTCACAGCAAATTTTGATCGAAAAAAATGTCCCCATAAGTAAGGAGCCAAGGAGAAGGAAAGAAAAGTAGCACAGGGAATATCTTTGGGGAGTGAAGTAGAGGATAGTGGATCAAGGGCTAGCCAGTAACAAATAGAATAGGGAAGGTGTCAGAGAAAGGGAGGAGTTAGAGTTCAGTCAGTCCTAGTCTGCCTCAGGAAAGGGCAGCGTGGTGTAAGAGCATTTAAGGTGGACAAGGGAGGGGGTGGAGGGGTGGGCCAAAAAGTCAGCTCTCATTTCAGCCATGAGGAGCCAAGGCTGTATTCAGATCAGATCCATACCTGCTTCGCAGTCTTGGGGGTGGGGGTGCCGGCAGGCTCTCAGCTCCACAGAGGAGCTGAAATTGCAGAACAGCCCACTGCTTTCGGTGTGAGCCCAAGCAGGCTACCAGGGTACTTGCAAGAAAAAGGGCCTGACAGAAAAATTAGATAGTCTGCAGGATTGGTGGGAGGGTTTAAGTTAACAAAAGGGCACAAAGGAGCTGCTTCACTGAACAGGCTTCTAAATCGATGGGGTGGATACAGACACAAGCAAGGTGCCAGCTAAGTCTGCTACACCACGGAGAACAAAGGATCAGGGGTTGAGGCAGTAAGCTACAACATTCAATGTACTACAGTATTTTGTCACTTAACATTTGGCACAATCACAGAATTATGAAACCCTTCAGTTTAACATGTCATTCAAATAATTCAGAATAGGAACACTCTGTGCAAAACTCCTAGAAACCTGGGCAGCTGAGGTGCAGAAATAATTTGGCGCCAAGCAGGAAACCATTCACACACAGCTACTGAAGTTTAGGTGCAGCACAGCATGGGGAAGCCAATCTGAGTGGTATTTAGCAGAGACAAAAATTAAGCAGGGAACAGAATGGGAGCAAGGATTCCAGGATCACTGCACGTACAATTAAAATTAAATAAATAATTACAAGGTACGGGCAGTCGGGGAACAAGACAAACAGGTGACACCAGACTGGAAGACAGCCAATGAGGCCAAAGCCCTGAAAAGGCATGGAGATTTTTAAATTTAAATACACACAAATAATAATAAAAATAAAATAAAAGTACAGGTCCAATACAAAAAAGTCAGCTCCCACTTCAGCCACGAGGAGCCAAGGCTGCGTTCAGATCAGATCCATACCTGCTTCACAGTCTTGGGGTGGGGGCGCTGGCAGGCTCTCAGCTCCATGAAGGAGCTGAAATTGCAGAACAGCCTGCTGCTTTTGGTGTGAGCCCAAGCGGGCTACCAGGGCACCTGCTTCACAGTCTTGGGGGCAGGGGCGCTGGCAGGCTCTCAACTCCACAGAGGAGCAGAAATTGCAGAACAGTCCATGGAAGGGAAGGATGACTCCCTCAGTAGATTACATGCCAGAGTGGCTCATTTGGTAGTGCATCTGCCTCTGGGCCAGAAGGTCATGAGTTCTTGTGTCACATCAGGATTGGATTCATATAATAAATGCTGGCACCCAAGTACAGTACTAAAGGTATACATTAATGTCGGGGTGTGCAGTCTTTTGGTTGTGATGTTAAAATTAGGTCCTGTCTTGCCTGCCTTTTGTGGGACTTATTCAAGTCAGCATTATAGATCCCATGGTACTTTTTAAAAGTAGGGGAGTTTCCTAGGTTTCCTGGCTAAATTTCCCCCATTTACCAAACTAATAACAACAGGTTACTCTGGTTCAGTTTCCATTGGTTTGCATCAATGTGCCCTCCACCAGCAACGAGGCAAGGCTGAAAATATGCTGTATTGTCTAGCCCTCTTTTCCCAGTGAACAAAAGCAAAATAAATAAAATAAATAAATATTTCTGTGGGGCTTGTGGACAAACAAGCAAATGAGTAATCATGGTATGCTCACTTTTTTCTTGAGTGCCAAATGCCACATTCGTGCACCAGCCCCATTCCTCCATTCATGGTGGTTTTAAAGTCTGTGAAAAGGGTTCAGCAGTTCCAGTGTTTGCAAGGCAGTGGAATGGTGCTAGCACAGGTCCAGTCTATGCATGTAGCTCCCTAATTACAGACTCATAGGGATGATTGGGGCTGTCATCCTTTACTAATTTTATTTATTTATTTGCTTAACTAGGTAATGTGAGTGGGATCACTGGGTCACATTTTCAGCCATGTCTTGGGACAATAAAACAACAAAAAAGTGCATAAAACATTAAGTGATGCAATATAAACACTTACGTTCAATAAGTTACAAAAGGCATGTCCAGTTAGACATGCTGGCCCAGATATTCAAAGATGTGCCTGGCCAACAGAGTTGCACCGGCGAAACCCTGCATTGCACCCCGGCGGGATATTGAAAAGACTGCCTAGTGCAGCACAACTCCTGATGTGCCGGGGCACAATATAATGGTATGCAGCACAGATGCAGGGGGTGTGCCCATGCATATCCGGCACATCCCAATATTTAGCCTGGGATGTGCAGCGCATATGCTGGTGCAACCCTGCATTGCACCACATAGAGGGGCTCAAAGTTGAGCCCCTGCAGAGTAGGAGCAACTCCTGGCCACCCAAAGGTGGGCTGCAGTACTGCAGGGCACAACACAACAGCCCAGCCTTGGGTGGCCACCCACCAACCCAGAACACCGTCCACAAGCACTCATTGAACACACACCCCCATATCCTCGATAGTGCGGTATATGTATAAAGCGAATCTTGGTAGTCTAGTGCCCCTCCCCCAGTCCCTGAAATATATTTTACATGATCATCTCTGGTGGTCTAGTGGTCCCCCCTCCCACCCAGTTCCCCGATACATGTTACAATGACCTGCCATGGTGGTCTAGTGGAACCCCTTCCCCCGCTCATTGCCGTAATCATAGTAAATGTGAATATAACAGTTCCTGGTAGTCTAGTGGACCCCCCTCCCGCCTGAGTTCCCAATCATGGTAGATAGCCCACACCGACATCCCTGGTGATCCAGTGGCACCCCACCCTCCCATCCACACAGGACCCCATGCCCACCTCCCCCCATCATTGGTGGGTGGCAGCATCCTGCCTGCACACTGCCCGAATGACAGGTACACTATTGGCTGTAAGCCCCTTGGTCCTCTGTGTGGATCAATATGCTTGCAGGGCATACTGTGCTAGATAGTCCCAAATATGTGAATGATTCATTCACATATTTGGTACTGTGAAGTACAGTATGCCCTGCAAGCCCATTGGTCCACACAGGGGACCAATGGGCTTACAGCCCATACTGTACCTGTCATTTGGTGGGTGGCCAGGTGGTGTGCAGGTAGGATGCTGCCACCCACCGATGATGGAGGGGAGTGGGTTGGGCATAGGGTCCTGTGTGGATGGGAGGGTTGGGGGGTGCCACTGGATCACCAGGGATGTTGATGTGGGCTATTTATCATGATCAGGGATTCGGGCAGGGGGGTCTACTAGACTACCAGGGAATGTTGTATTTACATTTACCGCGATCACGGCAATGGGCGGGGGGGGGTTCCACTAGACCACCAGGACAGGTCATCATAACATGTATTGGGTAACCGGGTGGGAGAGGAGACCACTAGACCACCAGGGATGGTCATGTAAAATATATTTCGGGGACTGGGGGGGCCATTAGACTACCAGGGTTTTGTTTTATACGTATACTCCGTGATCAGAACTTTAGATTAGAGCTCAATGGTCACTTCTATGTTAATCACAGATTTTGAACTTTAAAAACTTAACAACCATTTGATTGATTCCTGTGAAATTTTGCATGATCCTTTGGGAAGCAATGATCCTTTGATGTTGCAAGTTGTGTTCCAGTCAGATGTGCAGGTGTAGAGATACATAGTGGCAATAAATGTGAAAATTACTACTTTTTGTCAAATTCTTTGTCACCATGTTGCACAAAAATGGCTTGGAATTTTGGTCTAAAATGGTATATAGGTCTTGGGTTACAGATGTGCCTTTTGAAGGTTTGGTGAAAAAATATTATTCTGTTCAAAAGTTATTACATTTTAAAGTTACCCATTATTTCCTATGGAAAAAGTTAGATGTGAGGCTCGAAATAGGATTCTTAATCCCGATTGCAGAATCCTAGTTCACAAATGCAGAATCCTAGTTCATGCTTTGTGATCTTGTTTTCAGTTAACAAGGCAAACAAACATAAATTTCTTAAAAAATACTGGCTTTTGGTAAACAATAACAGTTGTATTTACCTAATCAGGGCTTGGGGAATTGGATTCTGGGGTCAGTTTTGGAAAAACATTTCCAGAAAGGTGTTTATTTTGTATCTGCAGAATTCTTTTTCAACAAGTCACGGAAATCTTTTACAGTGAAATAGGATCCTTTTCTGGAAATTGCAGTAAAGGATTCTGTTTTACCATGAAACAGGATCTTTTTTTGCAATTTGCAAAAAAAGGATTTTTAGCATAGCTGCTTCTTTGTCACTTCATAGCAAAGAAATGGTTTGGATTTTGGGGTGAAAATTTCAGAACGCAAAGGGCTTGACCCACAGATGAGCCTTCTTCTGGTTTGGTGAAAATATATTATTTTGCTGTGGAGTTGTGTGCATTTAAATTTTGCTTTGTTTCCCATAGGATAACATTGTAATGTGAGGTTTACAGAGTCTTTTCTTTGTCGCTACGCTGTGGAGAAGCAGTTTACAATGTTGCTCTGAAATTTTCAGGGTACAAATGACTTGTGCCTCTGATGTGCCTTTTGCTGGTTTTGTAAAGATATATTAATTTGGTGTTGAGTTACACAGGTTTCATATTTTCCTGTGTTTTCTATAGGATGACATGGCATTGTGGGGTGTTTCTACAGCAGTGCACAGTATAGGATGGAAGCACAGGACTCAGAGGACCCTGTACTCCCACAGGTCAAGAAGGGTAGCACTACATGATCTCAAAATTATGCATGGATGGGAGCTGAGGGCCCACAGGTCCCTGTGCTCCCACACCCAATTACAGCTACTATCAAGGAGTGATGGGAGTGCAGGGCCTAGAGGGCCCTGTGCTCCCACAGTGGAAATAAGGATACAATTATAATCTCTCTAAAATTATGGATACAGATACTGTTAAGGAGTGTTGGGAGCACAGGGCCCAGAGGGCCCTGCACTCCCACAGGGAAATAGGAATATAATTACAATGTCTTAAAATTATGTATTGTTGGGAGTGCAGGGCCCAAACCTAAGATTATAGTTTCTCAAAAAGTAAAGACATTCTCTCCAAAAAACTTTGTTAATGCACCATTAGGGTTCCCTATGATTATACTGTCTCAAAAAGTAAGCAAATTCTCTGCAACAAACTTTGTTAATAGACCATTAGGATTCCAGCACCAAAAGTAGGGAAATCCAGTCTTAGGATTCTCAGTCCTATGACCCCACCCGCACCCTCAGTTTCCATCCCTAAGACCCCACACTCTCTCTGCATGCAGGAACAGGCATGATGAGTGTGCATTGTGGTTATGAACCCTAATGCTCATTCCATTCTCTTATACTGTGCCCATCTTAGCTTACTTAGTCATGGAATGAGGTAAGCATTAGAGTTCACAACCGCAGTGAATACCTGTCATGCCTGTTCCTGCATTCAGAGAGAGTGTGGGATCTTAGGGTTAGAAATCAAGGGTGGAGGTGGGGTCTTAGGATTGGGAACTCTAAGATTGTATTTCCCTACTTTTGATGCTGGAACCCTCACGGTCCATTAACAACGTTTTTTGCATATATATATATATATAAATTTATTTATTCATTTATTGAAAAATGTGTGGCCAGGAAAGGCACACTGAGCCCAGGTCCATTTCCAGGTGCATCCCGGGGAGGGTACTGCAAGGAGAACACAAACAAAATTACATTAAAGCAGTAGTATAGGTCAGTAGGCAAAAATGTCATCATATAGTTTTTTAGCAACAGTGTATTTTTTACACCCTTAAATTTTTAACACTGCATGGGTATTAGGTAGCTGGGTGTGGGTTGAGATTTTGAAGTTGTTAAAATGTTTGTGTGGCAGATGGACAGGTAGATGAGTGGATATAACAGCGAGAAAGTGAAAGTAGAGTGTTGAGCTCGAAGTAAGCTCGAGAAGTTTGCGATTAGAAAAGCTATTGTGTTTTACGTATAACATTACCCATACACAATGACCTATACTAGCAGCAGTTTCTGATCTTTGACCCCATACACAATGAATGTCTCCCTATCTACAACATGGATTTTGAAGGCATCAGTTTCCATGCATTATAAATGGTAACCTTGTAATATAATCATATTGTAACTCTTTTAGAGATAGTAATTGATGTGGGCTGGATTCAAACCTCATAGTTAAATTCCGTATAATGATTCTATAGTATATGGGTAGGTTTCATTGTGTATGGAAATCAGTACACTGAAATAAGCAGTCGTTCTGTAGTAGTGATGTCTTAATGACACCAACGGTCAAGACTGCAGCATTATAGGTGGGGAAGGCAGTCAGCAATGAGTAGAAGGAAATGGTTTCATCAGGGAGTGAGGACTCACTGCAGGGAAGCATTCAGATGAGTCACTGAGAGGAAATTCATAAAATACATTCCAGAAAGAGACAGTAAGGTTCTTTTTCCTTTGCTGCCTGTCATCATGAACTTGTCTCTCTTGTTTTTATAGTTGCCCATACACTATACAGAATAAGATACAGGCAACCAAACACTCCAAGGCTATTTTTCAACCATGGGGTTGCCAAGATGACAGGTACAGTACCTCATGAGCATCACTCTTGAGGCCACTCTGTCATTCTGGCAACCCCTTGGTGACAACACATCCTTGTTGTGTATGGCTACCCATGCATTACTTTATATAATAAACATTCTCAGCATATCCAATGGATTCCATTTCATGCAAGAGAAGACTGTCAGGAGTAGAAATTTCTACTCACATGTCTTGCAGATTTTCCATAATTGTTGGTAAACTGACTTTGAGGCAGACAAGTTGATGTACCGGTCAGCCTGCACATTTTTAAAATCTCTCCAGACTACATATGAGTATTTCTAGAAAGTCATTACCACTACAAGAGTAAGCCCTGATTTATGAATTACTCACCTGGTCTGAGTAAAGGAGAAATTAGCATTCTTAAAAATGAATCTAAAGCTTTACAAAATAAGATATTCTAATCAGCATTTTAAAAAATGGATCAGAAAGCTTTTAAAATGAGACATTCTTTGTAAGAAGTTGAGTTCTGACTCGCACCTGAACCTTCATAAGCTGCCCTAATTTTAAGGAGAACTGCATTTAGCCTTTAAGTCAAGATTTTCTATAGAAGCTGTGCATCAAATAAACATGGCCACATCCTGTTTCCTTTTCTTACCTTTGCCAGACTTCCAGTACAATATATTCACTTGATGTTTCTGAGTTACTAACTGGTGACAGGCCACAACTGGATAGGGGGTGTGTGATAGGGGTGCATTTAATATTAAATTTTTGGGTGGAAGGGAGGGGAGGGATAGGTAGAGGAAGAGAGGGGGTAATGAAACTGTAAGAAGGCCATTCTTTAACATTCCAAAAAAATAATCTAATATGGTGCTGTGACATTGCAGCAGCAGGATTTGTGCTATCTTACCAAAGTTTAGCAGCAATCTACAACTTCTGAAAAATAGCTAAAGTCATATCTAGCCAGCCAGGTGGAGCTGAGGGTAGAAGCATTGGATGCCACACCTTGCGCCACACCGACGACTCGGGTTTAGGAGCAGACCCGGGTCGTTGGGGGTTGGCAGGGGAGGAAAGGATTGAGCATCTGGAGGACAGCTCTTCTTTCCTGGGAGGTAGGAGCATTGAAGTTCTTACCATCTAGCAGTTCCTAGTGGTGATTAGGGGTCATGCAGCAGTCAGGAACCAGCTTGTAGGGGACTGGCCACGGTGGCACTTCTGCGGGCATGATCAGGGATATTGACATGCTGTGCTGAAGTGCATTGCACTTCCGGACCTGTGAGGGAAAGTAACAATGAAATACCTTCTTCTCATTGGTAGGCAAAGGCGGGTCTAGAGGCCCTGGTGCCACACCCATTTCCCAGGCCAAGATGTCCTCCGGGTTCACCCCTCTTCCATTCCCACCAGACACTTAGATAGAGTGCCGGTTGGAGTTGGCGGTCCTTGCTCCAGGGGGACTCAGATGCAGGGGGGTTTTGGAGATGTGGCAAGGTGGAGACATGTACCAGGAGAGGCTTCATGCTTCAGAATGATGGGATCAGCTGGTAAGTAGCACGACCATGCTGGAGAGAGTATAATGGGATAGCGTCCAAAAATAAAGTCTACAAAAAAAATTCACATCTAACCAACTGATATTTAACAGTAATGGCATAGATAGCCTAGACAGCATAATATGTCTGTTCTATATGTTCTATAAGGTATATATCGTGTGTACAGTATTTTTTACTGTAATGCATTTTGATTTGACAGAGAGCATAGATAAATAAAATATTATGATGGTAGATTCCAGTACTTTAAAAACAGCATCCTGACAGGAAAATTACTTAGATGTTTATTGTAGTTCTCATTTAAATGAGTGATGAGATATGCTATTTTGTTCTAAAATTTGTAAATTGTTTTTACAAACTTTATTTTTACAGATCTACATTATAAATTTCAAAGTCACCACACATGCTCAGGAATATTTAAAATTATATTTATGATTTGTCTTTGTGCGTCCTTCTGAGATAAGAATGACCCATTCATAATTTGCATTCTGTGAACATGCTGAAATCCAGAGTTCTGGACAGTGGTGAAGCAGTTCTGAAGGAACTCCATTTCTGTTCAGCTTTTCATCATTTTAGCAACATGATGCAACAATTTTTACAAGGAGCACATGCTGAGAATGCCTGGGTTGTTGGGTCAACTAATTCATTCATATTCCCTCTACACCTTTCCCAGGCCATTAAATTCATTTTGTCCGGCTCCTGCTGTAGAGGACAAAAAAATAAAATATAAAAACTTGTAGCAACCATTCAGTGACACTGGACATCGAGAACTTCTCACGCTGCACAAATACATTATCATTTTCACCTCTCTCTCTCTCACACACACACACACACACATGGGAAGGAGCTGACTACTGAAGGAGTTAATTTTGCGTGCAAAAGTGGAACATTTGTTCAGAAAACATTTGAAACCATCTCAGAATAGTACAATATAATTCCAGGCAGCTAATTATCACTTAATTTAACTGTTTTTTTTTTTTTCAGGCAGGTAGGCTGTTGAAATCATGCTGCAAAGGAAAGGAGAGAGAGTGCACATTGCGATCCTGCACTGGCAGCTGCAGGCCCTTCATCAAGAGTAGTATAGAGTGAATTTAACAGACTGGGAAGTGTGCATTTTTTTATAGGGAACATAAACAGTGTGGTTTACATTTTAATATAATTGTAAATGTAAGCTGCATGAAATCTAATTAATCACCCCAGTGTATTGTTTTGTGTGGTTGTGTTGAAACAGTCATTTTGTGTCCTTATGTGTGACCCCATATTATTGCAGCCCTCCTACCCTCAATATTTATTTTGTAATTACTCAGTAGCTCCATCAGTAGAGCTGAAGACTAGAATGAAATGGAACATGCTGACATAGGCTGAGCAGAAGTCACTGGAGTCCACATCATTGTAGTCTTTTGTTCAAATGATGTCCCTGGGTTCTGGAACTGATAAGTAATTAAAAAAATGATATTGGGCAGGAAAAAGACTGCAATAATATGGGCCCTAAATAAGAAAAAAAATGGATGATTTCAAAATAAACCCAAAAAACAATGCACTAGGGTGATAAAACAGACTTAATTCTTTTTCCGATTTACAGTTACATTAAAAATGTAAACAGCATTGTTCATGTTTCTGTTAAAAGATTTTTCTTGCAATTATGTTTTCTGAAGTGCAGGTGGTACAGATGGTGCATAAGTCCATATATTTCAAATTTTATTTTTTTGTCCTTTACAGCAGGAGCAGGACAAAATGAATGTAATGGCCTGGGAAAGGTGTAGAGGGAGTTTGAATGAATTAGTTGACAAATAATGTGACTGTTAATGGTGTAGGGCAAAGGCAAAGGCAAATTTTATTTTTCTGGTGCCCAATCTCAGAGGCTTTGGATGCCGAACAGTAAAAACATGCTATCAATACAATAATTCAGGTCAATATAAAACAAATATCAGCATAAATAAATATAATTAATAAATATCACTATTAAAACTGAAACTCAGAAAGAAAACCAAGCTACCCAGGGAGGACTAATAAATGTGGTCTGGGAAGGCCTGATTAACAAGAAGTCCTTGTGGCAGTCCTTAAAAACCTCAATCGAAGGGGCCTCCCAAACTGATGGAGGAAGCGAATTCCACAGGACAGGGCAGGTGACACTAAATGCTCTGTCACCGGCAGTTTTAAGCCTCAGCCTGGGAATCACCAGGAGGCCCCTAGAGGAGGACCGGAGGGAGTGGACTGAGACAGCAGGTGTAAGAAGGTCTGACAGGTAGCCAGGACCGTGCCCATGTAGGGCCTTAAAGGTGAGCAAGCCCACCTTAAAGAGGATCCTCCACATCATTGGCAGCCAGTGCAGATTATGCAAAACCAGGGTGATATGACAGAATTTAGGCTGCCCGGTCAGCAGCCTAGCTGCCACATTCTGCACTAAGTGCAGCCAGGAGAGGTTACCCCCCCAAGACCCTGAAGTACAGTGCATTACAGTAATCAAGTCTGGATGTCACTAAGGCATACATTGAGGTGGGGAGGTCCATAGACAGACCTAGGTGCTTACCCTGGTGATATTCCTAAGGTGGTAGAAGCTGGTCCAGACAATGGATGACACCTGAAAATCAAATGACAATCCGCTGTCAAAGGTCATGCCAAGGTTTTGCACCCTAGAGGAAGTCCTGAATGGCACAGATCACAGGAATAAACTGGTTTCTGTGCCAGAGGGCAACCTGTTTTGCCTTCTGTTTGACTCCACCACCAGTACCTCCATCTTCTCGGGGGTCAGTCACAACCAGCTGGTGGCCATACAGTCATTTATCTCCACAAGGCAGCTGTTTAGTACTTCCACCACACTAGTAGTTCCTAGGGCAAAGGAAAGATTCAGCTGGGTATCATCGGTGTAACAATGAAAATCTAAGCTATACTTCCTAATGAGCTCACCCGGGGGCAGCATGTACACAGCAAACAGCATTGGTGACAAGACTGATCCCTGAGGTACTCCGCATGACTGGAGGTGGGAGAAGGAGGAGGAGACACTCCCAATCACTATTCGTTGCCTCCTGTTCATGAGGTATGACTCGAACTAGCAGATGACAGAGCTGTTGAGTCCACAAAATTCCCTCAGGTGTTCAAGCAACACACAATAGTCTACAGTGTCAAAGGCTGAGAAGAGATTGAGGAGGATTAGAATTGTCCCCTCCCCCGATCTCTAGTCCTGAGGAGGTCATTATGCACCTGAAGTAATGCAGTTTCTGTACTATGCCTCGCATGGAAACCAGACTGGAATGACTCATAGAGATCGAAGGCTATGAGGTGCTCTTCAAGTTGAAGCACTACAACCTTCTCAACAACTTTTCCCAAAAATGAGAGGTTGAAGAGTGGATGATAATTCACCTTGATGTCAGAGTATAACAATTTTTTTTTCAGGAGTGGACGAACCAGCGCCTACTTCATGGCATCTGGAAAGATCCCTCCATCAAAAAGCACCAGACAATCAAGGCAAACACTGGGCCAACAGTGTCAACACATCTCATCAAGAAAGGCATCAGCACAGGGCCCAGTTCACAATATGTGTGCTTCAACCTGGAAGCAACCCCAATGACCTCCAACACCTCCACTGGTTTAAACTCCCCCCAACTAGGCGGAATGCTCACCGGACAATCCAGATGATCACTGTAGGCTGCTGTAAAGCACAGAAGTCCAGTTTTTTTTTTATTTGCCTGTGAGTGAAAACCTGAGTGAAATAGGCTACTGCACTGACACACAATGTCTGTCATGGGGCATTGGGGGAGGATGTGCCAGTGAGTGGGAAAGGCAGAAGGCATGCATGTGGGGTATCTGCTGCTTTCTCATTTAGAAACATTGAGGAAAACAACTGAAGGAGAAACTGATGCAGGGTAGAAGTGGGGAGCAGAATGAAGGCTTCACCATGCCAGTTCCACCAAGTAACAGTTCTATAAGTGTTTATGGTAATCATAGTGGTGGGGCAGGGGCTACACCTCACAGAAGTATTAGGACTGGGCATGACTATGGCCAAAGAAACCATGGTTCATAAATTCCCAAAATTAATTGATTCCACTTCTACCGCAAGCAGCTTTCCCAGCCAGTTGTTCAGAGCAGTTGATGAAGAAACCAACCAGAGCAATCCTGAACCACACTGATTTCACCTTTTTGCTCCATCAAGTGCCTCCAGCTTATTATTTAAAATAATTAGAGATAATCAATTAAGAGATAGTCTGGGATTAGAACTAAATTATAGATATGTCAATCTGAGAAGTCAGCAGTACCAACTGAAATTGACATTCCCAAAAAGAAATTCCAGAAGATATTTTTTCACACAAAGGGTTCTAACGTGGTGCAATGTACTCACAAGAAATGTGGAAGAAGTCAAATCTTTTGAGTTATTTAAAGCATGATTGGACAAACACATATTATCCATGAGCCCTACAAACTGGCCCCACTAATGTGGGAGACAGAATACATATGGGCACTCAGCCTTCTGTCTTAAGATACCGAGTATAGTACCCAGTATAACTTATAAGATATTTCCAGTCCTCATTGGCTTCTAGTTCTTCTTTAGGAAAGTTTGAGTCAAGACTCATCACAATTTCTCAAATCAGAATCAAGGCTTCTCGAATTACATTTTCTTGAATCACATTTACTTGACTCTAATACAGACACTTCTTATAAAATGAGGTGAGAAAGGCAAAGTGAACACCAGTCATATTTTTTTAATTACATTTTCTCCAATCACATTTTTCTCAAAGCACATTTTCTCATATCATATTTTCTTGAATCTAATGTTGCCACTTCATGTAAAATGAGGTTAGATGGGCAAAGTCAAGACCAGTCAGGTCATGAAGAGGCAAGAAAAGCAAAGTCAAGATCAGTCACATTTTCTCATCACATTGTCTCAAATCAGTTTCATCGAATCATATTTTCTTGGCATGTTCTTCCCACCATGTATGAAGCACTATAGCAGTATGGAGGCCATATGCATGAGATTGTGCCATTTCTAAAGAAGGCATGGGGGGCTGCTGTTTTCAAGGCTGAATCAGTAACCCTTGGCATGACCAATTCCACTGTGAGTCTGTTTGAATCTCTCACACCATTATTTGTGATCTTATGCAGCAACCCAACAAAGCAAGGCTGGTGTTGGTTGTAGCCTTAGTGGTACTGATGGCAGAGGCACACATTACAGTGATAGTGGTGGAGGTGTGAGTGGTGACACCACCATTACTTCATCTTAGTAATCAAAGGAGATAAAATACAAAAAATATAAATAAAAAAATATACTCATGGATGGATAATATTGTGAAGTGTGATGTAATGACCTACAGTTTGTGTTTTGTGATGTATAACTAGTTTTTCTTTGGTGGAGCAGTTGGAATATTATTATATAATCTGAAAGTCAATGAAGCTGGAGGGAATTCTGTAGTTGTTAAGGAGTTAAACGGAGACTATGGGGTGGTGTAAGCCATAGGGAAGAACAAAAGCTCAGGCACTCACCTTCACGCTTGCTCCCATATAGAAAAATGACTGAAAGGACATTTTACATCCAGGTTCTTTTTTATTCAATGAAACTGTGAAAAAAAAGTGCAGAAATGCAAACAGCACCTGATGTTCTGCACTTGCACTTGGCTTTTTCTTAAGGGTCCCTTAAAAAGTTCAAATACAGGTGTGACATGTCAAGCATTGTTTGCACTTCTGCACTCTTTTTTTACGTTATTGAATAAAAAAGAACCTTGATGTATAACAGCCATTTAATCTTTTTTCTTACATGGAAACTAGCATGAGACTGAGTGCCTGAGCTTTTGTTCTTCCTTGTGACTTGTTCTTAGCTGGGAGCACCACCTGTCTGGCCTTTTAACTACACATCCATTTTGTTCTAGGGAGGTATATGCCTTGAGATCAACAGTCAGTAGTTGCTATTAATATGAGCTGGTACGATCTTAGTAGTTTTGAAGATGCATTTATAACACCACAAGCAGTGATTTGCAGTAGATGCAGTCCAACAGCACCTGCCATAATTAAGTTACAATAACTGAATTATAATTTTATTTATATTTAAACAGGATCAACTCACTAAGCAATGCCTTTTTTCAGGATTGTCCTACAGCATTCTCACAGTTACATAATATCAAAAGCATAATGCAAAGAGAACAACATACGTAATAAATAGAATAATAGATAGTAGAGTGTGTCTTACAAAGGAGTAATACCATTGAGAGATTCTAGGGACATGGGAACCTTGAGAGCGAAGCTGAAGAGGTTCCCATGTTCCCAGAACCTTGAGATGGTTTTACTGCCTTGTAAGACACATTCTACTATTTGTTATTTTTTGTAATATATGGATCTGATTTAAAAATTCCCTCAGCTTGACAATGGGTGCCCGACCACTACACTGAACACTCACTCATTCAACAATGGGCACCCAATGACCATTCTGTCTCAGGGTGAGAGTGCTCTCCTCATCAGCTTCGCTGGGAGTCCTACCTTTCAGATGATTTGCAGAGGTGCACAGTGGAGGCAGGATCAACCTGATAATCCTTTAAATACAACAGAAAAAAAATAAAACACATAGTCCCGAGACAGCGATGGCTAGAAATGTATCTCACTAAGTGAGATACAGCTGCCATGTTTTTCTAACTATTCTGCCCACCCACAGTCAAAAAGTGGCCAGTAATAAAGCACACTTTGTGACTGGCACATTGCGTCCTGAATGACTGCACTGGGCACCATAGTAACCAACAATATGGAGAGCCAGATAAGGGATAGAGCAAAAAAAAACTCTTTCTGTGATAATGCTATCATTCAGAGATCCGTGCGGTAGTGTTAAGGGCTCTGAACAATAGTATTATAGTTCTCCATCAATAGTATTTATCACTTTCAGACCAATAGTATTACACAGAATTTTTTGTATGGCTCTCTAATATGTTAAAATTGCATATCTATGTATTACAAAGTTATATGGGAGAAACGTGATTCCGAGATCGGCTGATGAGAAGTTTGGTGTTTTGGTACACCCACCTGAATTTGAGGAGTAAACACAGGTTGCGGGGTTGCACAGCTCATTTTATATTTACAACAAGTATGCCACCAAGTGCCTAGTAAAGTGCAACCTTTCCAGAGTATCATACTGCTTACACCATATGGTGTGATCAGTTTGTCTTCCCTGTCTTTCTTTGTCTTCACACAGGAGGAGAGCTGCATCTTGGTGGAACGCTGGTGGAATACTGTGGCAGGAGCTGTGTGCTATGTGCAAGCAAGGAGGCCAGTTAGGCAGCTATGGCATGGAGATGTGGATTCATCATTATCTGACTGACTTTTAAAAATAAGTTTTCCAGCTAATTTGGTTAAAGTTTTCTCTGGAGAGTTCTTTTATACACAACTACCTATCCTATATACAGTATCTATATGTACCAGATGTGTCAGCCACAATGAAGTGCAGTAACTTGCAGTAATGACATGTCACAAAAAAGGGCTGCAGTATTCCGTGAAATTCTTCAGCATTTCTGCCCTTCATCCTGGCTTGGCACATCTGTGTGTATATATATATATATATATATATATATATATACTGTACACAATACATATTAATATTTTATTAAGTACTTTTGCAGTGTGAGTAGATGGTTGTTTTTTTATACTGGCATTGCAACCAGGGTTTGACTAAGTTTGTCACAGGGAACTGCTATTATTTTGGGGGTTTGTGTTTTTTATATCATACTTAAAAGTTACTTTTTTTTCTTTTAACATTTGTGCCATGGTGACCTGAATGATAACATGACCAGTCAATATTTTATTGCTCATGTACAGCCTTGGCATTCAGATCACTCTGGACACCATCTTCAAGAGCACATGCACATGCACCAGACAGTCCTAGTAGTTATTTCATTTTGTGCTAAAATTATTTTAAGAGATCTACTTGTGGATATCTAGTTGTGGATATCTGCTGCTGACTGCAGCTGTAGCAAAAAATTATTTTTGCAAAACTAGGTCCAAGAAAAGTTGGAGACATAGTTTCTGTGACAGTTCAAGTGCCTGCTTTGACTTGCCTGGGCAAAAGCAAGGTGATCCCTTTGGAGCAGCCAGATTCGGGCAAACACCAGTTTTCACAGGGAAGCGTTGTTTTGCACTTAATTTCTGTAGCTACAAAAGCCTAGAGTAAATTAATACTGAACAACTTTTTGCTGTGCATTTTATTATAACTAGACCAAACCTTGCTCAGAAAGAGGTTGGTCTTTTCTGCTCATATTGGAACAAGTCAGTAATTTGTACTTTTAAATTAACTATAAAATATAGTCAATATCCTTTTAAACACTTTTTTTAAATTCTAATTCGGATCCCTGATGTCAGGTACTGGGCATTTTTTGGGGGTGTTCAACATTACCTCTTTTATAAAAGCAACTGTGTAAAAAGTGTTATTAATAAACTTAATTAAATTAATCAGTCATATGTCAGGGCAATCTATTCATCACTTGTTTGTATCTGGGAATTAGCTGGTTTTGGCTGCCCATATTAATACAAATAAAATATTTTGTTGCCTGTAGGCTCTTTAAAAATTCTCACCATGGGATATTTTGTTTAAACCTAGTGTGCTGTCTGGAGTGGGAGATCTGAACACAGCATCCAGGGCTTTCTCTAAACTTTGCAGCATTACAAGAGTGTTCTTCACAAAGCTCAAGCAAAGGCTTGTTAATACAGTGAAGGTATTTACCATGAAAACAAGGTCTGATACAGAAAGTAATTAAGGACTTGCTGCAATTTAAGTATGAAAAATATTCTGCAAGGAACTGAGCACTGTATGAACATTTCTAGAAGGGCGAGAACTGATGCACATATAAATAAGCCTGAAGCTATAAAAACTGCTGGGAATGGGTGCAGCTAAGCTGGCTAGCTAGTGATAGGCTTCAGCTTATATGGACTTATTCTCTCCATTCTGCCTATTTTATGTTTTGAAATTATTATAAAAGCTGTATAATTATATTTGTATGAAGATATTGTTTTAGCAAGTTAGTATCAACACTTATTAACCAGTCCAGGTAAAGGAAATGGTATTCACTTGAAAACAAGCACTAAAGGCTGGTCTTGCTGCACACATTCCTGACTTACAAATAGTTAATTCTTGCATTTTACATGATAACACAGCTGATTTTAACTGTGAGGTTCAGAATATGGAGTCCAGTGTTTTTACACTCATGTACTGATCCCACACATACAGTGGGCAAAACAGCTAAAAGAAAAACAAAACAAAATCAATAAAAATAATAAACCCAAGGGAATAAGTGAGAAAGGTACCAAGCAGCAAAAAGAAACTAAACAAACTAGAATTAATGCACATTTTAAGAAGTCCAGTTCTGTAGAGGTTACAATAAATCTCCAGCTACCTCAGATGTCTTTTCAGCCTGTACCATAAGTAGCTCAGATTGTTTGATAGACAAATTGAGACCAAGCCAGGAAGCTTCAAGATTATTTTCCACACCAAAGGTCTTTAATAACAGTAATTTTTCTTTTCAGTTAGATGAATGTAGTAACTTCTCAGATATCTCAGCTGAAACAGTCAAATAAATATATAGGCATTAATATTGAATTGAGCAAAGCATGCAGCTTTACTACTAAAGAGGCTTCTATAAGTCTAAACTACAATTCTCTTTCTGGCCTGTTTGAAATGCTGGATTTTTCCCCAAACCAATTAGTGCTATAACCAGTAAAATATCACAGTGGTATGCAGATTTAAAAAATATAATGGGAATTGCAGGAAACCATAAGTGGTCTTAAAAAGTTGGATAAAATTGGCAAGTCAAATGGGGTAAATAGCTCTAATATACACCAACCACTGTTAAACAACCCAGTAAATGATCCTGTGGCATCCTATCCATGTAGCCTCAGTGATGACCTTAAAAGTTTTGTGTGAAATCCTTACGTTGCACACCTCATGATTTTAGACCAGCTAGTTGTAGTTTATGTAGAAATTGACACACTTAAGGGAAATATTGCTGTCAATGGATTTAGATTGGATGATATCTTAGCTTAATTAGATAAGCTGGTCCCACAGCCAGGGTCTCTCTCATTGAGCATGGAGGGCTCTACTTAAAAAAGGCTTGATTTTTCTGTTGTATGCATGCCTGAAACACTGGTCAAAAATCCCACTAGAAAACAAGATAAAAAGAAAAGAAAATCAGGAATACTTGTGCAGTGAACTTGGAAGTTCCTGGACTGTTAAAACAAGTGGTTAATACCCCATGACTGGACTTAGCTGGTCTTGTAGAAGAAAATAATTATTTAAGCAATAAGCTACGAGGGGGTGTGGGTGATTGGGGGATTTACCATGGCTGGAGTGGTTTGCATGGCAGCCGTAGTAAATCCCCCGATCACCCACATCCCCAAGTGGCTTATTGCGATTATACCAAGTACTGCTTTTTTATTATTTTTGAAAAAAGCAGTACTTGGTATAATGCTTAAATAAGCCAGACAATTTTTGTTTTCTTTCATTTTAGTGATGCAGGGAGCTGCTGTTTTACAGTCTCCGCTTAGAGGGGAAACAAGATGGCGGTCAGAGTTCTGCGATTTCACCATTCGATTGCTTTTTTTTTCAAGATGCAGCTGGCTGGCACCTTTTGCGGTGATTATCAGAGGATTTACAACAGAAGTAAGGTGCCAGCTTGCTGTTTTCATTGGTCGGTGTCCGAGGTCCATGGTATAATCCTTAATTACTACTGGCAAACCCATACTGGATGAGACAGAAGAACAAAATATCAAACATCCTTTTAAGCAAATTCAGGAATCCTCTTCAGTATCCATGGACTATAACATTTCAGAGGGTAGGTAACAACTAGAAGCCATATCTACCCAATTAAATAATTTTGACCTGTATCTGAAAACTTTTCAAGAAGAATGGCAGCAATGTTGTGCTTGTATGGTTATAGCTGTGATCCAGCTGGATCCATAGCTTCCAACAGAGATAAGATAGTGCACCTTCTAAGGGCAGCTACTGGTGCTGATATTGCTGACACTAACATTGTTCAGATCTGGAAGGATAAAGATCTTGATGGTACTAACTGTGCATTTATTTTTGTACAGCTGCCAGGGTAGCTAACCAGGTTTGGCTAAATAATAGAGCTCTGGAGAAATTTGGATGTACAATAGATTTTGTGAATAGGAATTGCATGAATAATATTAAGAGCAAACATGTTAATAATAGACAACTTAGCATATTTGAACTTAAAGCAATCCCCAATGAGAATGCAGGGAAATTGAAAAATGCAATATTTCATTTATGCCACCACACACTAAAGATTCCACCTTCAGAAGTGAAAATCAGCAAAGTGTTTAGATGGAATTCAAAAAATAGTGTAGGACAAGTTGATGTCCTACTACAGGGAGATGCTACTGCTGACAAAATTTTACAGAAAGTTTCAGCACTTGATACAGTCAGAGTATATACTGTATAATAAATAGCAACATATTGAATAGTGCTTGACAGTACAGAAATCCAGCAACAAATTAAATTATGATGATGCTCAAGTTACTAAGACTTTATTTCTTTACTGTCTTGGTAGAGAAAGAAATGAGAGTAATACAAAATTTAATTTAATTATCACAGACTTACTTGAGCAATTGTTAAATATTTCTATTGAGGATTCAAATGCTCTTTTAGTTTCAAGTATGGGTACTGATTTAGAATGTGATGAAACACAGCTTACAGTGAAATTTCTTAGTCTCTACAACAAAATCACAGATAATATGTTCTCTCTTGATACAATGGGACTACCTCTTGTTGATCTCTCCAATAGAAGTGCTCAAAGTACAAATATAAATTTGGAAAATAATAGAAAAGATAATGACCTCAAGAACACTAGGTTAACTGAGCAACAAAAAGATAGTGAGGCCTTTATAAGCTACAATGTTGCTACCACCAACACATTTGAAATACTGAGCAACCAGGTAGATTGACTGTCTAATGTTTAATCTCTTGATAAGGCACACAAAATGTTTCAGAATTCATCTACCTTAGTTATGCCTTGGAATGTGGCAGGTCTGTTAGCTAAATTTGTGGATAGGGAATGGTTTGACTTTATAAAATCAATCTGCAGTAATCTGCCTGCAGGAAACATGGCATCTTGTTGAGAGTGGCATTTCACTAAATGGGTACACTGCATTCCAAGTACCTTTTAATAGATTAACAAACTCTGGTAGGCCATCAGGAGGACTGGAAACATGGTTTAAGATTGATAATGACATAAAAGCTGAATTAATCTTGTGTGATTCAAATATTCAAGTGTTTTACATTCAGATAAACAAATTGGACTTCTGTTTGGTTAATGCTTGCATTTCTCCCTCTAATTCAAAATATCACTATACAGCAATATGGGAAGATTTAGATGATATAATTCATAAAAGCTAGGCTATAACTGCATGCAAAAACATACTAATATGTGGTGACTTCAATGCTAGGATAGGGAATTTTGATGGGTACACTGATAATGATATCCATAACTGGTGTGGGGAAATTTTTAAATTTCCTAGAGTCTCGATAGATCTGAAGACTAAGATGGGTCAAAAACTAATTGAGATACTCATGATTTATAATCTAGCTCCACTAAACGGTAGGATAAGGGGAGAAAGTCAAGGGAACATTACGAATTATAGTACTAAATGCCCTTCAGTGATGGACTGTTTTTTTCTGGAATGAAAATAGGGACATATGGGACCTCTGTGAAGTAATTACAAAACCAGATGGTGATCATTTTCCAATAGTACTTAATTATAAGATATTAGATAAGACAGATTTTGGTGTCCAACTACATCAACAGTTTGAAATTAGAAATCAAGTAAAATGAAGATATTTTACACACAGTTCAACTTACGTTCTTCTTCTGGATACTACTGTCCACCTAGTGACAAATGACCCAGCTGTGAATGGGATCAAGAGGAATTTGTGGAGTAGGGGAGGGGCTTTAGACAAGTAGCATGTATGGTAACCTTCTTGGAGGTGCTGCCTGTCTATGGCAACGATGATGCTAGGGTATTCCACACCATGGGATTCAATGAATGGTTGAAAAACTGGTGTGGAGCTCAGGGTTTTGGCTTCATTGAGGACTGGGAAGCCACCTTGAGGGATGTAGGCTTATACTGGCGCAATGGTCTGCATCTGTCCAGGGGGGGAACCAGGATCCTAGGTGACAGGTTTAAAGGCTTCAATGGCAAGCATTTAAACTAGCCAATGGGGGAGGCACTGAAAAGGAGCAGGGAAATCCCAGCCTCCCCCCACAAAACACAGTAGTTAGAGAGGTAAACACCAAGGTAGAGAAGTCAGTAGGGAGCAGGACAGGGATAAATGCAAAAAAAGGCAGTAAGGACAGGGATGGGGCTAAAAGGAGTAAGGCCATAAAAAATAAATGGAAGGTGATGAGTACCAATGCCCACATTCTATGCAACGAGCTCCCCTGAACTAGTGGCCTTGATGGTAGAGGGATGGCTGGATAGTGTGGCCATCACTGAAACCTGGTACACAGAGAACCATGACTAGGATGTCAACTTACCAGGATACACAGTCTACAGGAGGGACAGGGTGGGTAAAAGAGGAGGAGGAGGAGGAGAAGTAGCTCTCCATATAAGGGAAGGGATTAAAGCAACAGAACTAAAGAGTAAACAGGAAGTTGATGAGTCACTATGGGTCACCCTGGAGACAGGAAATGGCACCACAATCTGCATGAGGGTTGTGTACAGACCCCCATCTCAGGGGGAGGAAATGGACAAGAAAATGATAGAAGACATCCTTAAAATGGTAGGAAAAAGGGGAGATATTGTTGATGGGGGACCTGAATATGCCAGATGTTAACTGGAGTACCTTTGCTGCAGGCACATCCAAGAGCAGGGTCATTATTGATACCCTATAGGGGGCATGCCTCAGACAGCTAGTGCTGGAACCCACTCGGGAGGGAGCAATCTTAGACCTGGTACTCTCAAATGGGGAAAGAGTAAGGATCTCAGATTTAGAAGTGGGTAGCCATCTGGGAACAAGTGACCACCAAACAGTGTGGTTCACAATAAACATAGCCATAAAGTCAAGCCATACAAAAACAAGAGTATTGGACTTTAGGAAGGCTGACTTTGGGAAAATGAGAGCGTGCCTCAGAAAAGCACTAGCAAACAGGCAAGAAGGAGGGGTGGAGGAACAAAGGGGAATAATCAAAACAGCCATTGCAGAGGCAACAAGCCTTTGTGTGAAGCAAATCAACAAACAAAATGAAGGAAAAGCACTATGGTTCTCAAAAGAGGTGTCAGGATGGTTAAGAGAAAAGGATAGCATTCAGGAAATATAAAGAAACACAGAAGAAGCAGGACAGATAACTTTATCAGTTAAAGCAGAAGGAGGCAGGAAAGGCAGTCAGAATAGCAAAGGCAATACACTTAGAAAAGATAGCCAACCTGTTAAGAAGGGGGATAAAATCTTTTATAGGTACATTAGGGAGCAAAGAAAGACCAAGGAGGGATACAGAAACTTATTAAAGGGAGGAATGTGGGCAGAGGGTGACAGTGAAAAGCAGGGATACTGAACGAATATTTCTGCTCAGTATTCACAATGGAAGAGGAGGGGGAGGTACCTGAACCAAACAAGAGAGAAACTCTGAATAAGGGGGTCGATACCAGTCCATTCACAGAAGAAAGGGTTTTGAAAGAACTCTTGAAACTGAGGGTGGACAAAGCAATGGGCCTGATGGGATTCACCCAAGAATTCTAAAAGAACTAAGGGCAGTAACACCACTGACTACTCCCTTTAACAAATCATAGGAGGATGGGGTGGTACCTGAGGACTGGAGGAGGGCAAATGTGATTCCATTTCACAAAAGTGGGAGCAGGGCAGAGGCAGGAAACTACAGACCAGTTAGTTTGACTTAAGTGGTAGGGAAAATGATGGAATCACTTCTAAAGGAAAGAATTGTTGAGTACCTAGAGGCCAGTGAGGCACAGGACCCAAGGCAGTATGGTTTCACAGCAGGAAGATCATGTCAGACAAACCTGATAGATTTCTTTGACTGGGTGACCAAAGTAGTAGACCAGGGAGGGGCTGTGGATATGGCCTACCTAGATTTTAGCAAGGCATTTGACACAGTCTCACACAAAAGATTAATATACAAGTTAGCCAGCCCTGGAGTGGGTCCCAAGGTAGTAGCCTGGATAAAAAACTGGCTGGATAACAGGAAGCAAAGGGTAATAGTAAACAGAGTCCACAGTGAAGAAAGGAGGGTAACTAGTGGGGTACTGCAGGGTTTGGTATTGGGACTGGTCCTCTTTAATGTCTTTATAAGTGACATTGGAGCTCACCTGGAAGGAAAGGTATGTCTCTTTGCAGATGACACAAAGATCTGCAGCAGGTTTGATGCACAAGGTGGGGTGGAAAGAATGAAAAGGGACTTGGCAAGGTTGGAGGAATGGTGAAATATGTGGCAGCTTAAATTCAATGCGAAGTGCAAGGTAATGCATCTGGGAAACAAAAACCCAGGGGAAGAGTATACAATGGGAGGTGAGTTAATAACAACAATAAAAATCAAAAGAGACCTAGGAGTAATTATATCAGATGACCTAAAGGTGGGCAAGCAATGTGAGAAGGCAGTAAGGAGGGCAGGGGGGATACTGGGATGCATAGGGAGAGGCATCAACAGTAGAAAACAAGAAGTTGTTATCCTTCTGTACAGACAGTTAGTGAGACCCCACCTGGAGTACTGAGTGCAATTCTGGAGACCTCATCTCCGCAAAGACATAGACAGAGTGGAGGCTGTTCAGAGAAGGGCAACCAAAATGGTGCAGGGTCTGCACCAGAAGACATACGAGGAGAGATTAAAGCAGCTTAATATGTATACCCTTGAGGAAAAGGGGGACATGATAGAAACTTTCAAGTATCTCAAAGGAATTAACAAAGTACAAGAGGGTAGTATCTTTCAGAAGAAGAGATGTGCAAGAACAAGGGGCACAATTTAAAGATAGAGGGGGGCAGCTCAGAGGTAATGTTAGAAAGTATTTTTCACAAAGAGGGTTGTGGATGCATGGAACAGCCTTCCTGAGGAGGTTGTGGAGTCAGAAACAGTGGAAGAATTCAAGAATGCATGGGACAGGCATAAGGCAATTCTAGTAGGGGGTAGGAGGAAGTAAGCTGTTGATTAACTAGAATCTGCAGCTTATCCATCAGGTAGGGAAATGAGAAGACTAGGTGGGCCAAGAGGTCCTTATCTGCCATCAAATTCTATGTTTCTATGTTCTGTTTCTCTATTCTATGGAATGTTCAAAATGGACCTGTAATATTGAAAGTACTGGAGATATGTTTTTAAGAAATTAGAGCATTACTATCAGGTAATGTTATGAATAACACACAAAGTAAGTATTTGAATACTTGGTTTGATTACAATTGTCGTAAATCTAAAAAGGTTTAAATCAACTAATCAGATACATTAAAGTCAATAGACATAAAAGTAATTATAAATGACTAAATAAGACCAGAAAAAAATATAAGCAACTACTGAAAGTAAAACAAATAGAATTTTGCTTGAAACAATGGAAGAAAATGTTGACTATCATAAGTAATAATGACCATCAATCTTATTGGTTGTTAGTAGCCAAAGGTGCCAACAATTCCATATATAATATTGATTCCTATATTTCTATGGACACTTGGGTTGAGAACCACACAAAAAACAGTGGATAATTTCTGTCCAACTGTGGATATGATTCTTTTTAGACCTTTTGCAATAACAGAAAGTTTACCTTGCAATTGCATCCATGAAAAGGAATAAAGCCCCAGGTCCCAATCAAATTCCCACTGAAGTTTTTTTACTTGCCCCCTCATTTTGGGCTAGTATTCTTACTCCACTTTTTAATTATTGTATCTTGAGACTTGACTTTCCAACTGCATGGAAGGGAGCTATGATTATTTCTATATATAAAAAAGGTAACAAAAAAAGACCCATCAATGTACAGGCCTATCTATTAGATAATTTGGGAAAATTATTCTCCAAAATAGTTTTGTCCAGACTCATAGAACAAATTCATTGTTTAGATGACCTGTCAGAATATCAGGCATGTTTTCACCGAGGATACTGTACTACTGATATAATTGCTATTCTCTGTTGCATCTGTATGAAAAATATGTAAAATTATGAAAACAAAAGCTGTATGTTGCATTTACAGATTTTAGCTCCTGCTTTTGATACTGTTTCTTGGAGCCTACTATGGGCACTTATGAGTGAATGGGTCATCAGTTCTAAAATTATTCGCATTATCAGAGAAATATATACAGGTACCTGGGCACAGGTTAGATATGGAAAATATGGTCAGACATCTGCAAGAATACCTACAAACAGAGGTGTCAAACTAGGTTGCATATTAGCACTCTTACTTTGTTGCGTATATATTAATAAACTACTTATATTACTTATTTATTTATTTGAATTTTGATGACTGGGTAGGTCAACTGAGACAAAGTCCCTTTTTCAGTGATGACCCGAGGAATAAAGCATTCCAAGAACAAAACATAATACAATAACACACATAGACTGGTACAGTGAGTCACACTGTACAGTTAAGCCATAGGTAAATAACAAAAGTACCCGAGTAGGCAATAACCAAAGAATTCAGGATTACAGGCAGTTTGCAGGTAGCCAGGGGAGGCAGGAGGCAGACTAACATTTTATACCATGTGCAGGGACATTTATGCCATTCACATACCAGATGTCAACAATTTAAACAGCAAGATAACTAAGAATAGCCAGATTCAACTGCATGTGGTTAGAGACGTGGGGTTCAGGTTACAGTCAGATGTTACTCTGGGTACAGGAGTGAGAAGTGGGGAAAACAGCTTGTCTTTGAGATAGGAGAGAAGGGAGGCTGGTTGTGGCTGTTGCGAAGATTGAGAGAAATGCGTAACATTAGTCACATGTGACTTTACTTTTTAATAACAGTTACTTCTGCATTGGGGGAGGGTTGAATAACTCATCCTTGTAGAGTTTTTTGAATTGGTTAATGGTTTTGCAGAAAAGTAGAGGGTGGGGCAGATTGTTCCAAATTCTGGGGGCAGTGATGGCATAGGATCTTTGGTCTATCTTTAGCCTGGCCTTCGGGAGCACCAGTAATGGTGGGCTAGAAAATCTTAGTACATGAAGGGTAGGTTTTAGGGATAGCAGGCCTATCAGACTGGGATGGGGGCTGACGAATCAACTTAAAGGTGGTACAGTGCATGGGGAAGTCAGATTTGTTGTGAAAGTTTGGCCAATTTAGTTTGTTGAGTACAAGGCAGTGGTGAGTATGGGTGGGGACTGAGGTGGCAAAGTGAGCTATCCTATGGTATGTCTTTTTTAGTTTGTTCAGTAACAGAGCCTTAATCAAGTGGATGACAGGTGCTGCATAGAATACATCAGGGAGTAGGATGGCAGAGGCAGTGGTCACTCTGGCATGCTTTGAGAGGTAGGGTGCTGAGAGGTAGAGCAGCCCAGGTTTTTGATTAGTGGTTTTGATGGTGTTGTTTATGTATGCTTCGAGCACTAGGTTCTCATCAAGCATGAGTCCCAGGTATTTGAATGATGAGACATTTTCCAGTGGAGTACCCAAGGAGGTTTTTAAAAGGAAGGGTGTGTCATATGGGTTTTGAAGGAGGTGTGATGAAAAAGCATAGTTTTTTTTTTCTCATTGAGAACCAGTTGGTTTTTTAAGAACTAAGATTCTAGGGCATGGAAGTCTAGCTCAAGATTCACGGGTCAGGGCGTGGATATCCTTGGAAGATCTGTGGAGTATTACATCATCCTCACAGAGTTGTACTGATGCACCACCACAATTAAGAGGAAGGTCATTGATGAATATGGAAAATAGCAGAGGACCAAGTATGGACCCTTGCCATACCCCATCAGTGATTGGTGCTAGAGGGGATAGTGTGTTTGGCCATTTGACACATTGAGAATGATTTGCTAGGTAATTTGAAAACCACGCGAGGGAGTTTTTATCCAGTCTGATGTGGTGAAGTTTAGCTATTAGCAGGGGGTGATTAACAAGGTCAAAGGCCTTAGTTAGGTTTACAAAGACTGTGCCAGTGGCTTGGCCCAGATCCATGTTATTGAACAAGTCAGAGGTGACACGAAGGAGGGCAGAGTCGGTTCCATGTTGTTTACCGAAACCATGCTGAAAGTCTGTGAAGATGTTTGTTTCTTCAAGGAATGAGTATAACTGAACATTCAATGACAGATTCTCCAAAGATTGGTAATAGAGTATGTGCAGCACTCACCTATGCCAGTGACCTGGCAATTTTTTCTCTTTCCCAATCAGGTTTGCAATCCAAACTAGACATTTTGAACTCATACGCACTTAAAGGGACACTGTCAACTTGTTTTTTCATCCTATTATTTCTAGTTAAAACCCTACATTTTATGAATGTTTACCTTCTCTAAAATTCATTGATGTTGCTGATTGTTTTGTCTGTCTTCTTGTTTAGTAGAACTCAGATGCATGCTAATATATATTTATACACAACCTTATGCTTACAATCTTGGATCTGTTCTTACTGCATACTTTCTGATCATTATAAACACTCCCAAACAGTGCAGTCATTCATGAGGCAGCAGCCTCCTAAACTCCCACTATATCATGAGGGGCTATACTGTGTTGTGGGTGTTCCCAAATCCAGGAAGGATGCAGTTAGAGCTGATCAAGGAATGTAAACAAACCTGCATTTGTGTGGTAACACCAGTATGGTGGGTAGTCTATTTTCCACTTTTTTAAAGAAAAAAAGAATCTGAATTAAACTACCTGCAACATCAGCAATCTTCACAGAATGTTGGCAACGATAAAATGTGTTTTTTAAACTGGGGACACTTTGAGAACTAAAGGGGTTGACAGTGTCCTTTTAAATATTAAATAGCTCTTTAAAAAGTGAAGACTTTGTATAACCAGTTGCAATCCTACCTAGACATGAATCAACTTTTCACAGATTGTCAACATGGCTCTAAAAAGGGACATAGTTCTTCCACAGCCCTGGTCAAAGTATCTGCTGACATCCTGAAAGCTAGCGATGAAGGTCTAGTGACTGGTACCTTGTTCGCTGACTTGACTAAGGCCTTTGATCTTATCAGCCATCACCTCCTGCATGGTAAACTGCATCAACTTGGCCAAGATTGCCTAGCATTCATGTGGTTTAAGGACTAGTGATAGATAGCAGAGGGTAAAATGGTCAGGTTCTCACTCATCCCTCAGACCTGTCTTACATGGTGCGCCTCAGTGATCAATCCTTGGTCTGATATTATTTTCGCTCTTCATTAATGAGCTCCCAAACTTCTGTGGTGATGCATCTGTGCAACTCTGTGTTGATGATGCAATCATACACTGTTCGTCTAACAACATGGACGAGCTTAACCAAAGCCTTTATTCTGATTTCCATGAGCTCGAAACCTGGTTCTCAGATAACCACCTAATTCTGAATATGAAAAAAAACAAAAGCAATGTTATTCCACAACCCCTCCCCTAAACTATTTAATTCACTCCAAATCTGCTTGCTGTCTAGTGACACCATAGAAGGAGTCAAAACTTTTAAATATCTTGTGTTGCACCTTGATGCCTCCTTTTCATTAGAACATCATGTAGTGCAGCTTGCAATAATAATAATAATAATAACATTCATTTGTATGGCACCTTTCCAATACCAAGGCACCTCACAGTAAAAACAGAGATACATCACAAATTCAACACATACATAAATATCAGATACCTCTATAGTCATTAATCAACTTAGTTATCTTAAAAAAGCTTTACTAAACAGGTAGGTCTTTAAACCCTGATTAAATTCCTCCACACTTGCACATTCTCATAACCGGTGAGGTAGAGAATTCCAGAGGGTGTGGGGCTGCATAAGCAAAAGTTCTACAACCAGATGATTTCAAATTCACCCTCAGAATCTCTAATAACCCCTCATTGGCCGAGCTGAGTGACCGACCGGGGCGGTAAGAAACCAGAAGCTCTTTCAGATAGTCTGGGGCCTGTCCATGTAGGGCTTTAAAAGTTAGTAAACTGACTTTAAAGGTGATCCACCACTGAACCAGCAGCCAGCGCAGTCTGTGCAGCACCGGGGTAATATGACAAGATTGAGGGGATCCAGTCAAAAGCTGTGCTGCTGCGTTCTGCACCAGCTGCAAGTGATGGATTTCAACCCCAGAAAGCCCTAGATAAAGGGAATTGCAGTAATCCAAGCATGAGGACACAAAGATGTGAACTAGAGTTGGAAGGTCATCGGATGAGATCAGATGCCAAATCCTGGCAATATTCCTAAGATGATAAAAGGAATTCTTGATGACAGCCGATACCTGCGAATGCAGGGCCAGTCCATCATCAAAAACTACCCCCAGGTTACGCACCCGATCAGAGGTCAGGATTGAGATACCCCCAGAAAGATTCCAGAGGGTACCCCAACACCGGAACCCCCTATCTGATGACCTGGGTCCACAACCAGTACCTTAGTCTTCTCTGAGTTCTGAAGTGATAAGACAGAAGCTAGGTCTCTTATACTGTCTCTGCCCTCTACTTTCCACTACTGCCTATATTGTTCTATGGTGCCCGCCCTTACTTTCCAGTCCACCCTCAGCCCTTGCTCAGCTGCGTCAACTCTACTATAGGATTGGGTAATTTGATCTAGGAGTGGACTCCAGAAAGCATCACTGTGACATCCTATATTCTCTTCAATGACCTATATATGACTCACAGCTACAGTTCCACACACTATGCTTTATATTTAAACTAGTTAACTTATTTAAGCCCCCTTGTCTGAGGGGAATCATTTATCACAATGCATGTGCTCCCCACTCAGATCTACCTCTCTTCCCTTATTAGTGATCCAGAAACTGCATCGACTTACAGGTAAGCGTTCCTTTGCTTTCTCGGCCATCTCTGCCTGGAATTCCCTCCTGCCTGCTTTGCTCACCTGCTCTAGTCTATCACTTTTCAAAAAAGAGCTTACCTCTTATAGTCTTAAACCTTCCCTCTGCACTTGCTTTAGCTAATCTCTACCATCTCTGTACCACCTGATGCTTAGCATACATCATGTGTGCATGTGTTTTATATGTAGGAATATTCCTAAATATTACATTATACATATGCTTCAATTTTGTTCAAAGCGTGAGTGTATGTATGTATATATATATATATATATATATATATATATATATATAGATGTTCATTAAATTGTATATCTTGAAGTCTCTTTATTACCACTGGATCATTGTTAATTCTTTGTACATTGACTTACCCATGTGTCTCTCAGTTATATTGTGCTGTAATTGTTTCCAGGTCATTACTGAAAAAGGGACTGCATGGTCTCAGTGGGCCTACTAGGTTACCAAAATTAAAATACATGAATAAATAAATTAAAAATATGAACTAAGAATAAATGAAAACAAAAGCCAGGTTCTGATCTTTGAATCTAATAGAACAAATAAAACATGGTGGATTGGCGACAAAAAGTTAGGTACTGTAAAAACGTATACATATTTGGGCCTCCAGCTTTCAGGAGATGGGCACTGGACAAAACACATAAGTAGTTTGAAAATCAGGCTGAGCCAAACTGCCAACTCATTAAATGCCTTCAATTACAAATATGGGGGTAATTCTATCAAATCTCTTATTGAAGCAGTTAAATCAAAATATCACGCTCAAGCACTTTTTCAAGCTGATGTTTGGGATGCTGATACCATTGACGTTTAGAAATACCTGTAAACAAGCTATATATAGAGCTAGTTTGGGTCGGAATCGTGTGGTTTCTGCTCCCTTAGTACATGTAGAGCTTGGTGTTACTGGACTGAAATTTCTTATGTCTGCCAGGAAAATAAACTATTGGATTAAGATAATGTCTTTGAATCCTAGCAGGCTGCCTTACCTCTGCTTGAAGGAGAAATATGTTGGGGAAGAAATAGGTTGTCCACAATCCAAATGGCTCCACAAAGTTTTTTCTGTTTTAAATGAAGTAGGACTGGACTTTTTGAGAGAATACACTTCCAAAAAGATCACTGTTAGTCTGAAATATAAAGCATATGTACTCGAAAAATGATAAATGACTACAAAACATTAGATTTAAACCTCATCTTGAAAATAAAAGTTTCTCCATGTGTATTATGAAATGATATAACGTATTATTATAAAAGTTATTTGGATGCTTTAACAGAACCCAAACCAAAAAAAAACTATACTAGGTATAGACTAGAAATATTTCCAAGCAATGTATTTACAGCCAGGTACAATAAATCTGCCATCTTACAATCTCAATTTTGTTCCTGTTCAGTCCTATACTTGGAGAATCTGTCTCAAGTTATCTTTGTTTGTCCAGGTATGTTAAACCTAGGAAATATTGGCTTGTGCTCTTATGGGATAGCATTCACTCATCAGACGAACAGCTCTTACTGAATATACTTTTCACTACAGATGATGAAGTAATAATAAAAAGAACTGCAGGTTATCATAGAGCTATTACAAAAATCAGAGCCAAATATAAAACAACTGGTTTGAAAACAGCTACTCACTATTAATGTATTACATAGTAGAACTCATATATGATTATGCTGGATGTTTTGTTTTTTACTGTTTTTATTATTTGTGAACTATTATTGCCTGTAAAAATGCCAAGCAATTATAACTAAAGTAGCTGATTCTTGAGATCTGCCAAAGACACTATGTTATTTTGGTGAATGAAGGAACCTCAAAACTTTTTTACTTTATTTCTGATGGACAATACTCAAAATGCTATGCTTTCTGTATACTTACTATTCTCTAATTGTTATGTATACAATGATGTTTTTAAAACATATTATTTGTACTGTATGAATAATGTATGTATTGTTTGTATTGTGTAATGGTCAATGACTGATCAATAAAATATATTACCTACTTACAAAAGTTATATGCAGTCGTCCCTGATCACACCTGGAAACAAGCCTTTCTCTTATTGTTCCTTTCCCGGTTACCAATTTTCAAATTAAATAAATCACAAGAAAGTTTACAACAGTCAGTTATATGGGTTTAAAAGCATTGTTTGATTAGTAAGTTCCTTATGAAAAGTGGGAGGCGACTCCATGATGTTGTGGCCATGTCCTTAAAATACATTTGAGGAAACATTTATTTAAGGTTCAGTACCAACATCTTCCTTCAAATTCTCTTATAAATATCCTATGCTAGGTACAGTCAAATGTCTGGTTATATATTTTGGTACCACAGTCTTTATACATTTGTATAAAAATCAGAACCTATTAATCTCATCAGCAATTATGTGTCTTGATGGGGGGGGCAACTATAAGTCAAGATAAATCTGGCCACCTTGTAATGCATCCTGTGCAATTTAAAAGAACATATTTAGTTGATTATTAATAAAATGTAGACATAATCAGTTTGTGGAAGAATGATTGTATTTGCAATTTGTCTTCTTGTTTCTAATGCTAGGCAGTGCTTGTGTCTCCTCAAGGCTTCTAATTTTTGAGAATTTTTTTGCTCAGTTAAATAGTATTCAGATTTAAATTTTTAATCAGTTCACAACCCCAACTATTTGTAGACACTGACCTGTTCTAAATTGACCCATCCTTGACTGTGATATCAATTTTATTTTCAACATTTCCTGATTTACCTGTGGTGAATCACATGGTATTAGTTTTGTTTTTACTGTTTATGATCAGTTTGTCATATATTCTTAATACATTTTCATTACTGACCTCAAGACTTCTTTATCCCCTATCTGTAGTCTGCTTTACTTCATACCATTGGGTGCTGAAGTTGTTTGGCCAAATTGGAAAAGCAGAACCAAATTATCAGGCTCCAACTTGAAGCCAAACCAAACTTAGCTCTGGTCCACTTCTTGCTCCCTTACTTTGGGATCCACATTTTGCCTGTTTTTAATGACTATAGTGGGCAGAGTCCTGCAGAAGTCTTGCTGTCACTTGGAGGAAAAGGGCACTTCAGACTCCCACCAAAGCACACATTGGACTTGAACCACAATCCTTCCACTACTTGAAATCACCATGCTGGGGGGGGGGGCTCCTGTCCTTCATGTAGCATTCTCATGCCAGCTCAAATTACAATCAGTGGATAGGCTCAGTGTAAACAGCACAGCCAACTTGTTTTAGTCTTAAAGGACACCTAAACTCTCTTTTTACATATTTTTATCTAAACAATACCCTGTTAGCAGGGGTGTATATTTTTTATGTAATTCTCCAGAGAGCAGTCTTAAATCAGCAACTGAACAGTCTCTGAAGCAGAGATGTAAAGGAACTTTGTTTTATAGCTTCTCTGCTGAATTGCTTCACAGACTTTATTGAAGAACAAGGTGATTTGAGATCAGGTTTTAGCTTGTGGCAGTAGGGTCACTGGGCTGGGACAGGCAGACAGAGATTGTGATGATTCTTCAAGTAAGTAAAACAGGCAGTCTCATTTTTGTTTAGTTTATATTTTGTTTAGTAAATCTGTTTGTTTGCTAAGTTAAAGTTACTTTCCCTACTAAGGTAAGTAAAGACCATGTAACCCTCTGTCAAATTTTTGTATTGACAATCCTGTGGAACAACTGTGGTGGTTACACTTTATTTGCATTTGTAAGGAGTTTATTTGGAAATACTTTTTGATTAATTATCAAGTGACAGTTTTATTGGTGCCTGTGTTTGATGGCTATCTTCCCTCTTTGACTTGTAAGTACTGTAAGCTCCAAAGTACTGGTGGATGAGGGGTTGGGGGTGAAGCTTCAGTTTGGTTTTCTTTTAGCCAGAGTCTCCTTTATTTAGTACTATAATCCAACATGTAAACAATAAGATATAGTAACTATGACATTAAACTGGGATTACACTTTGCTGATACCTGCCCTATGGTGGTGCATAATTATGCACTTGTGATAGCATGGACCCTGGAGTTGAATGCACTGCTCTGTTTTGACTTGTCATATTGTTTTCTACATACAGTAGCTACTTATGTGATATATTTCTGTTTGTATTAATGAAGCATTTGGCTGACATGGCAATGATATGTATGTTTTGCTGCCCAAACAAACAAGCATAAGTCAGTGCCAAACATGTTTGCTTTCATGTTGTTACAAGTAAGAACAACAGTAGCTTGAGGCTATAGGCAGGCCTTTCTTACCCTATGAGCCACTGTTTCATGGGCTTTGGGTTCCACTGGGCTATGAAGTATAAGCCCGCATATTCGGAGCTGGCCATGTGCAGTCTGTGACAGTTTTTGCACAGCCTGCTGGGGGGAGGGGATATTCAAACAATTAGCTCACTGCAACTGGAGCATGCAAACTGTCCAAATATGGGGCCATGTCAGTACAGTGCATAGTGACTATTCACTATGCTGACACAGGCCCAGACTGAATATGGCTGACAAGAAGACAATGGAGGTAGTGTAGATCAGATGGGATAGTGGAAGGGCTTCTGTGGGCCATATTTAGCCTAACATGCTAATGACCCATTTGGGCATGGAAAGTTCTAGGGCCTATTTTTATGCTCATTGTGGGTTTATTAACATGTGTGCATGCCCCCTATTCTGTAGCTGTCTGACATATTCTTTGTGGTCTAGCTGTCCCCCACCCTCCAATTCACCTGCCCTGTAGCTGTCTTAAATATTTCTGGTGCTGTATTGGTTCCTGTACCCAGGGCCAGTATTAGGCTTGATGGCACCCCAAATGAATGAACCTGTGGTGCCCCCAGTAGTGTTGTGGATTGGCTAGCTATAAAAGGATTGAAAATGTAAACTATAGGCTAGGGGTCTGAGGGGCCACCTAGGCCCCCAGAAATGTTTTTTAAATTTGATGCATTCTGGTATATTTTGGGGGTAATATGAAACAGAATGTTCTACCCTGTTACCCCATACCCATTCCCAGTAAGTTGCACCCTAGCCCCCTTCCCAGAATCTCCACAGTCCAGTATGTTGCCTGAACCACCCTCCCTATAGCTTCTCCACTTGTTCCAGTACATTGCCCCCAGCCCTGCCAAAGTACAGCAAGTTGCACCCTAGCTCCCCTCACTAGAATCCTCAGCCCTCCTGCATGGCATCATCCACAGCGAAAGGGTGTTTTTGTTGCCAGTGTCATTCTCTTCTCAGTCCTACTGGGCTGAGCTGCTGTTCTTTGCACTGATCACCCATAGTTGCCTGGGAACTTTGGATTGACTCACACACTTACAACTCTCTCCTTGTTGCAGAGAGGCATTAATTTCCAGATGTCTCCTCCAGACAGACATGGGGAGACTAAGATTTCTTAGCAATAGCAGTTAGTATTTGAATGTATAGTATCTGTATATATATATATATATATATATATATATATATATATATATAAATATATATATACATACACACACACAGACCACAAATTAATTTGCTTAGCCATATTCCATTTGTAGTTTCAGCATGGGCACCACCAACCAACCCAACCCTGGCTTACTTACCTGTTGCGGCTTGCGCCCTCGCTTTCTTGTCTTGTCAGTAAAAATAAATAATTACAGTACTGCTACACACACACAAGATGCAATCAGAAATGACAGGTTGATTAAATACCATCACTGAATATGCATCTATTAGCCCAGTGGTTAAAATACAGCACAAGGATATACACAGAATGACTTGACTGGTCATGTCAGAGAATGATGAATAACACACAGTACAACTCAGAAATGAAATGTTTACTGAAAATAAAAGTTTTGACAAAGAAGCACCACCAGGTTATAACTATTTCTGCATTTTTAGGTATGGATGAGCATCAAAGTCCTTGTAGGGACTGGGTATAATGAAGTCTTGCAAAAGCTATGCCTTGTATAGAAAATTACCTGTAACATTCTTAAGGCCAAAACAAAACAGAAATAAAAAAAACATGAAAGCTGATTTAGCATTTATCCTGCAGTGCAATATTACTTAATGCTTTATGTATAAAAATAGTGTAACTGGCAGACTTCATACACCATTGATTTCTTTCAGCCTCTTTCAGTGTGCCATTGTGAAGTGGAGTAGTGCAATTTAAAGCAGTTGTCATCCATTATGCATTGTTGTCATCACCTGGATCAATTTTGAACAAGAGACCTAGAGGTGAAACACTACTGCTATCCATTTTTATCCAGTGGTGGGAATGGGGAAAATCCCCACAGGGTAGAGGTGTGCGAAAATAAACTTCTGCCGGTGGAATTTCCATGAAAGGCAGATTTTTGCTTGAACTTTTATGTAGAAAATAAAATCTAGAGCACAGGTTTTAGAACAAGGAGACCACAGTTCAAATTGTACCAGAACTACTTACTTGCTGTGTGACCCTGAGCAAGTCACAACCTCTCAGTGCTTCAGTTCACCAGCTATAACAATGGACAAATCTAGAGACCCACTAAAAATGAGATATTGTATCTCAGCGTGGCTCTCCTAGCTAAACAAAGTACATTTAAAAATCACTAGTGGTTATGAGGTCACGATAATAAAAGTTTGCCATTTTACATCATATTTAGAGCAGGTTTATGCAATGGAGGGCTATATTTTCTTTAAAATTCATTACATTTAATTTTCTATTTTTTCCCCCTCCCAACACAGCAGTAATCCATTCATTTTTCCTAGAACAGAGTGAGGCTTTTTATATTAATAGCAAAGATATATTCCAGCACATTCTTCCCTTACAATTTCCATTGCTTTTTGTAACCTTCACATTCCAGCAGTCAGTGGTCTCCCCCTCTACCAAATTCCTGGATCCACTCCTGACTGCCTGTTTGAGGGGTGTGTTGCATTATCCAAACAGTTCTCCCATTTCTAAGAAAGAGTATGAAGTATACAGTATGTCATCATCACAATTTGCCTTAAAGATCATGTGCAAAGGTTTTTGCATATTCTTAATAAAGCTTGCATTTAAGTCCCTGTGTCATGATTAGAGTTTCCTGAAAATGTCATGCTGTTTGGTTTTGTGGTTTTCTTTAAATCAGCATGTGTTAACTTGCTCTACAGTGGCTGAAAAAGTGGATTTATTTCTGTCTCTCTGTCAGGCTTGGAGAGCGATGACATTGTTATGGAGTACTGTAGCATGCTGTTTCAGATTCTCAATCACAGCAGGCTGTAGAGTTAATGGTTTGCTCACCAGGTTTCTTATAAACTCAGTCTGTGGTTTGTGTTTAGACAGATTAGCTTAAAATCTATCATTCTCTTCTTATAAAAGCTGATAATTTGAATTTCAGTATTGGATTTAAGTAGTGAAAATCTTTCTCTGTGAGAGATCAGCTTGTCTATCACAGCTCTCCATTCTTTCTCATCAAAACTCAAATTTCTTCTAACTATATAACAAAGGTTTGTTTAATGAATATGAAGTTTATCTACATTTTGTTCATTCATAAAAATGGTTTGTCTCTGATGTAGCCTTCAGTAAATACATTCATGTAAGAGCTTTGGTTCATGTCAGATTGACAAACAGGTGCCTGTCACACTGTACTATTTCAAGCACATGTACTGTCTGAACTCACAAATTTCAGTTCTTTGGTGGTTTCTGTGTGAAAATACATCATGTATGTGTATAAACAGAAACACTATATGGCATACTGATGCACCATGTCTCTTCTCCACATTTGAGGCATCTGAACTCTGCTGACACCTGTCTTCTGCCCCACAAGCCACCTGCCTTCTGCTCCATATTTGAGACTGCTGCACCCTGCTGCCCATTGTCTTCTACCACACAATCAGGGATTGTGCAACCTGCTGCCAACATCCCCTGCCTAAAGAATCAAGGTTGCTGCCCCCTGCCCAAACAGTTGAAGTTGCTACACCCTGCTGACCTCTTCTCCCCATCCCCACAGTCCAGGATGCTACACCTGTTACACCCTGTTCCTGTCTCCACAGTCAGGGCTGCTGTGCTCTACTAAGCCCAAGAGCCCCAGGTCCCTCCGCTTCCACAGTGAGGCCAGCTGCATCATGCTACCCTAGGTCACCTGAGGTGGGGCTTTTGCTGCATCCTGATACCCACTTCCATTGCCCCAAATGGGCAGGGCTGCTGCACCATGCACTCCCTATCTCACAGTCAGGGCTGCTGCACCCTGATGCCCGTGTCCATCCGCACAGTTGAGGCTTCTGCACAATGCTGTCCTCTGTCCCCTGTCACCACAAGCAGGGCTACTGCACCCTGCTGTTTACATAGTTGGGGTTGCTGTTGCCTACTGTGAACTAGATCCCCATGACTCTGCAGTTAGGGCTGCTGTACCATGCTGATACTTGTCACAAGAGTTATGGCATTTACTGCAACATGGTGCGTGACTCCACAGTTGAGGCAGTTGCACCTTCCTTCTCCCCTGTTACCAAAGTCAGATCCTTTGCTCCACCCTGCTGCCCACATTCCTTGTCCCAAACAGGCATGACTGCTGCACCCTGTCCCTCATTTTGGACTTCTGTACCCTGATGCTATGCCTATCTCCTACCTGAACAGTCAGGGCTGCTGCACCCTGATGCCCTCTGTCCCCACCCCCACAGTCATTGCCATGGCACTCTGTTGCTCTGTTAATGTCTTGACAGTCAGGGCTGCTATGCTGTGTTACCCCTAGAGTCCCATGCCCCCGCCTTCAAAATTGGGGCTGCTGAAGCTTGCTATGCACTTCAGTTACCTGAAATGGGCTAGGCTGCTGCACCATGTGCACTCTGTCCCACAGTCAGGGCTTCTGTGCCCTGATGCCCACCTCTGTCCTGCCCCAAATTCAAGGCTTCTGCACCATTCTGTCCTCTGTGGTACCCTGTCAATTGAGCGCTACCAGAATAGCGCCGCACTATGCAGCGCTAGTCTGGTAAGTGCTCACATGGACAGAGAGGGGGGTTTTACAGCACTTGCTGTAAGTACTCCCCTGGTCACTGTCCATTGTCCTGTAATTGGGACAGGAGCTGCAGGGAACAGAAGGCTAGCTGAGCTGCTCCCATGGTGTGGAGGGCTGGGGCATCTAGCAGCTCAGCCAGCAGCAGTGGAGACCAGGGTACTAATCCTGGTCTCCAAACTTTTAGCCACCTCGGCCCCACAAATTTTAACCTTCCCCAGAATCTTCCCTCCCTCAGAGTGAGAATCCTAATGACAGGGGGTGTGGGGGTGCTGGCAAAGGGGCCCTCTGCAAAAAAAAGGTGCAATTTTTACCACGCACTTGTAGCCAATGCTATTCTTGTCAGGACTGTTTGGATGCAGTGCCATCCTCTGTCCCCACCTTGCTGCACCCTCCTACTGGAACAAGGGGCAAAAGGGTGCCATGGCCATGACTGTGTGGTGGGGAAAGAGGGTAGCAGTGTACAGCAGCCCTGACTGTTTGGCCAGAAGATAGGGGTGTCATCAGGGTACAGCAGCCTAAACTGTGAAACAGATCAGCAGCCATGCCTGTTTGTGACAAGGGATGTGGGCAGCAGTGTGTAGCAAAGGATCTGACTCAGGTGGTGGCAAGGCAGCAGGGTGCAACTGCCCAAACTGTGGAAGCACACAACAGGTTGCAGGAAATTCCTGACTCTTGTGGCAAGTGGCAGCATGGTGCAGCAGCCCTAACTGCAGAGGCATGGGGCTGTAAGACACAGCATGCCACAGCAACCCCAACTGCGTAGACAGGAGCACAGTGCAGCAGCCCTGGATGTGGTGACAGAAGATAGAGGACAGCATGGTGCAGAAACCTGAACTGTGGGACAGGATACAGGGTGGCATCAATGTGCAGCAGCCCTGACTGTGAGATGGTTTGCATGTGCAGCAGCCCTGCCCATTTGGGGCAAGGGAAGTTGGCAACAGGATGCAGCAAAAGCCCCACCTCAGGTAGCCTAGGGCTGCATGGTGCAGCAGCCCGAACTGTGGAGGCAGGGGACCTTGAACTCTAGGGCTTAGCAGAGCACAGCGGCCCTGACTGTGGTGACAGGAACAGGGGGCAACAGGTGTAGTGTCCTGAACTGTGGGGTGGGGGAGGGGCAGCAGGGTGCAGCAACCCCAATTGTTTTGGGCAGGGTGCAGCAGGCCTGATTCTTTATGCAGGGAATGGAGGCAGCAGGGTGCACAATCCCCAACTGTGTGAGAGAAGAGAGTGGGCAGCAGGGTGCATCAGCCTCGAATGTGAAGCCGAAGGCATGGGAGCTTGTGGGGCAGAGAATAGGTGGCAGCAGAGTGCAGCTATCTCAGCTTTGGGAAAGAGACATGGTGCATTGGGATGCCATATAGTGTTTCTATTTATACACAAACATGATGTATTTTTTACACAGAACCCACCAAAATACTGAAAGTTGTGAGTTCAGAAAGGACATGTGCTTGATATAGTAGAATGTGATAGGCACCTGTTTGTCAATCTGACATAAAAATAATGGACCATATTCTAGAAGGGTGGCTCAAGTCACCACAAAAGGTAACTTGTGCCATACCCTGTTACACCAAAGACCCTGCCCCAATTCTGTAAGGGGCAGGATCCCCGTGGCTAAGCCCTGCGACTTGCGACATTCCCACAGATATGCCCAACAAAGGGCATACTTGCAGGGTATGTTGCAAGCCGCAGCCCTGAATGTATAGGGTGCAAGGGCCCCTACATGCTATGATCCCCATAGCCCCAAAGAGCTTGATAATGCCTCTGACCCCAAGTACCAACAAAATAGCCCCCCGGCACCCATTACTGCAAATTATGCCCCACAGGGCTGGAATGTGCTCAGACCCCCGCTCCTGCAATTTATGCCCCACAGGGCTAGAATGTTCTGCTAATCCTGTTCCTGCAAATTATGCCCTGCAGAGCTTGCCTGCACCCAGAACCCCCGCAAGTTGCAAACCCCCACCCGACCTGATCCTCTCAGTGTCTAAAACATAACAAATCCATGGTAGTCTAGTTGCCCCCCACCGGCATTGCCAGACCACCCCTCACCCCCACCCAGCCAGTGATTGGCACAGCCCACCTCTCATCACCGTGGCCAGCCACTGACTGAGCTCCATCTGAGTGCATACTGTATATATGCACTCAATGAATGAACTATCATTCATACATTGAGCACATATATACAGTATGCACTCAGATGGAGCTCAGTTGGCAGCTAGCCGTGGTAGTGAGAGGTGGGCTGTGCCAGTCGGCGGCTGGGTAGGGGGTTCAGGGTAGTCTGGCAATGCTGGTTGGGGGCCACTAGACTACCTGGGAGGGTTAGGGTTTGTCTATTTTCTACTATTTTTACTGGAAAATGCCATTTGTGGGTGGCTGGCATCAGGGCTTGGGGGACCATGTGTAGCCCTGTGGGGCTTTCAATAATGCATTTGGGGATCAGGGCTTGAGGGCCCGTGAGTAGCCCTATAGGGCTATTTTTCAAGTACTGGGAGTTGGGGGCATGCAGCAGCCCTGTGGGGCTATTTTTCAAGTACTGAGGCATGGGGGCATGCTGCAGCCCTATGGGGCATTTTGGTATGGGGGCATTACCATGTTGTTTCTAGGTCAAGGCATGGGGGTACAGAATTAGCCCTGCAGGGCTTTTGTGTTTTAGGGTCAGAGCAGTGCCGGGGGGAGGGTGGCATACCATCAGGGGGATGGGCAGGCTGCACATGTAGGCAACCTCCAGGGGCATAAGTACAGATATGCCAGCTATATGCTGGTGTAACTTATGTTGATGGTTCCCCACCCCGGGGGTTGTTGGAGAACAGCACCCTGGGAGACTTTACTGTTGCCCTTCCAGAATAGGGTGCAACTGCTACCGTAAATCCCCTAGCGCCATGTCACAGGGGTTTATGGCATGACTGGTGGCATAAGTCCACTTTGGCACAAGCAGCCTGTGGCATGTTGTAGGCTGCTTTGCGGAATACCATATGTTGCAACTGCTGGCGTAACTTGCTACTTGCACCATTTTCTTTGGCACAAGTCAACTTACGCCAGATGTAATCTTTTGAGAATCAGGTCCAATGTTCTTACGTGAATGCATTTATGAAGGCTACATCAAAGACAACCTATTTCTATGAATGGACAAAATTTAGATGTATTTTATATTCATTTAACAAACCTGTGTTATATAGTTAAAAAAAAAATTAGAGTTCTGATGAGAAAGAATGGAGAGCTGTGATTCAGACTAGCTGATCTCTCACAGAGAAAGATTTCCAGTACTTCAGTTCAACACTGAAACTCAAATTATCAACTTTTATAAGAACAGAATGATAGATTTTAAGTGATATCATGTCATTACAGCGATGGAAATATAGCAAGTACAATTGGGTGACTCTACTAACGCTCATACAATTACAGTAAATGCATTTGTGAGTGCATTTCAAAAGGGGCTACATGTGAATTACAGCACCTGTTCAATAAAAGCAATAGTGCAACAATAGCGCAAGGGGGAAGCAGTGTAAATAGCTTATCCCCACAATCCAGGTGCGACGTGGTGTTGTAATCTATTAGATGGGGGGTTCGGGTGCACAGCCCCCCCATGGGGGGTACAGGAGGGATGTAGACCCCCTGCATGACACAGGAGCCCCAAGTGCAGTTGAACCCTGATTTCAGCTCCCCACATGCACACCACTTCTCTCGAACACACACTATAGTCCATTCACTAATACTACGCATGTACAGCACCTTGATGCACCAGACACAATGGGCAGTACAGACTTATCAGGAGGCAAATTCAGAGGGAGAATGCAAAATTGGGAGCTGGCGAGTCATCCTGGACTTCACAGGTCAAACTGATCACTCACTCCAACCTTCTTAATACCTGCACATTATTGTTACTCTCTCCCTCTTCCAACACAGAGATGTACCATTAGCCCTTTTTGCATTCGCTGTGCAGTGCAGTCGCCGGGAGTTGTGGTTGTGTTACTTGACAGCACTCAATAATATTCGCTCAAATTGCACTCGCCCAACAATTATCGCTCAAATGACATGGAACCATTTTAAGCTAATCTAGATAAACATAAACCACAGACTGAGTTTATAAGAAACCTGGCTGAGCAAATCATTAACTCTAAAGCCTGCTGTGATTGGGAATCTGAAGTAGCAAGCTACAGTACTCCACAATGATGTCATCACTCTCCAAGCCTGACTGAGGGAGACAGAAATAACTCCATTGTTTCAGCCACTGTAGAGCAAGTTAATTCATTCACTCCACAGGAGCTCTTTGACAGTTCCTCCACTTGCGTGTTGTATACTGTTAACACTGCATCCTTGACCTTTCAAAGCAAAATCAAGCCATAATCAACATGCCACAAACAAATGCGATTACTTCATGAACCGTAAGTGCTACACAGAAAGTACAAGTGGCAAAGTGGTTCAGCACAAAATTATCCTTCCAACAGTGCTATGATATTAATTATAAGTAATTTCTTTTGTTTCTGTTCTAGTTGAAATGGCAAAAAAAAGTATTTTTTTGCAATACAAAGGGCAGCATAAACCATTTTTGGTAGGAAAATATGTAACATATCAACACCAAATTAAACATACATACATACATTAAATTTAGGTAAAAAGTAATTTTGTACTAAAAAGCAATTTTTCTAATATAAAACATGTATTTTTCCCCATTTTATTCAAGGTGCTTAGGTGAGGCTTGAGGGACAAATGTCAGCCACACACACCATACCATAAACAAATGTGAATAACTCTTAAAGTATATATGATACACACAAAGTGTCAGTGGCAAAGTTATTCAGCACAAAATTACCTTTCTAACAGTGCTATGCAGTCAATTCTAATCAATTCGGTTTGAAAGAAACACAAAGAAATAGTGCTGACAATCTGAGAAGTGTCCAGGGCAAACAGGAAGTTTTCAGCTGCCAACTGAAGTCATTGTGGGAGACAAAGGGGGTGATTTGGCTGCCAACTATAGGTGTTTCCTGGAGGTAATTAGTTAAATGCTAATTTAAGGAAAATCATAAAACCAAACAGCATGCAACTTTCAGGAAACTCTAATCATTACACAGGGACTTGAATTCAAGCTTTATTAACAATATGCAAAAACCTTTGCATATGATCTTTAAATCTTATGTACTCTCTTAGATGCCACAGTTATGTGTGAAAACGGTAACTGTAGTGAGCAGTTCTCAACAGCCCAACAATTCTATTAACAGTAGGAACAGCCAGTCAACACCACTAATAGCTGTCTTCTGATATATAATAACTCAGATAGACATTTTTAAAGCTATACCTTTCTGCGTTACAAAAATTAAATACTAACCTGTGCCGCTGCAGTCTTTATTTCCACCTGGTCCCCAATCCTAGCAGATGGTGCCAGGGACATGCTTCTTCAGCACTCCTTGCACCACATGGCGGGAGGGAGTCAGGCAGGCAGCCATTCCATCTCGAGCAGGAGAGCCCCCAGCCATTCCATCTTGAGTAGGAGAGCTGCCCCCCCACCGCCATCTTGCTCCATGTTCACGGACCCTGCCAGCCATAAAACCGTGGAGCTGCTGCTGTCAATGCCATTCAAAATAGTGGTCTCTTTCCACTCACTCTGTCTCCATGGCAACCACCTCCCCATTTGCCAATGCAGCACAGTGCCTGCCTGCTCTACCCTTAAAGGAGCTATGCTTCTCTCCATTCCTCCAGTAGTAGCAAACTCCGTGGCTGGGGGGCATGGCAATGATGTATATGGGTTAATCTGGCACTGGGACAGTAGATGTGCAGCAGTCTTTACCCCCCAAAAGACAACTTTTACTCAGGTCCATGAGGGGAAAAAGAAGAAAAAACAAACAAACACAGACACAGTCAGGGACTGGGAAACCATGGGCTCATGTGCTCTGTCTCTGCTGGTGCCCCAAGCGGCCACATGTTTCGCGTGTGCCTAATGCTGGTCCTGCCTGTACCCCCTGATTGACTGTCCTGGAGCTGTCTTGAATATTCCTGGTAGTATTGTGGTCCCCCACCCCCGATTACCTGTCCTGTAGCTGTCTCGAATATTCCTGGTGGTATAGTAGTTCCTGCACCCTCAATATACAATCCTGTAGCAGTCTTGAATATTCCTGGTAATCTTGTGGTCCCCCCATAAGGACGTCTGATCCTCTGTCAACCCATCTACGCAGGACCCTCCTCCCCACAACAACCCCCCAGCTCAGGTTATTTAAGCCAAAATATAGAAATAGTGACAGTGGCCTGCACAACCCTCTGCTCACCACCTTGGCATGCCACAATCTGATTGTCAGTGAGTGATCATGAGTACAGTAGAAACAGGTGTTTGTACAATACTTGTGATTGCTCAGAGACCATCAGATGGAAACCATTTGAGGTGGTGAACAGAGGCCTATGCCAGTTATCACTATTGCTGTGGTTTGCTATGTGACCAGGGCTGGCGGGGTGCCTGAGAGGGTGAGTTGGGAGGAATCAGATGCCCTTATTGGAGGGACCACTAGACCACTGAGAATATACCAGACAGCTACAAGATGGGTGATCTCAATGCTTTTACAATGTATTTTTCTAGGAGAGATTAGCTTACATGCAGCATCTGCATTTCAGTAGGGTTCTGCTGCAGGGTCCTGCTTTTACAGTTTTACAATATGTTTACACAGGATAGCCCAGCTGAGTTGCGATATCTTGTTTGCAGTGGTGTTCTGTTTGACCCAGTGTTTACACTGTATTTACCCAGGATAATACAGTGGAGATGCAAGATCTTTTCTTTTTACCCATTTTCATAATGCGTTTACCCAGAATAGCCCAAGTGAGAGGGAATTTTTCATTTTCAGTGGGGTCCAGCTTTTACTTTGTATTTTTCCAGGATAGAACAGAATAGTGGACTTATGTAATTAATTAACTTATTTAATGTGGCAAAGCAGTAGTGCATGTTTAAATGTCTTCTCCATGAAGGATTAGTAATTTAATAATCTGGCAGTGATAACTTTGTTCTCATCCTGAAGTTGGTACTTTTTGTTCATGTGAAAGATAGATCTGCAATCTAGGGAATGTCCTGCAGAAATCATCTTACCCAGCGAGTGGCTAGCTGTACTTGTGTGGCTGGAGGTGCTGCTCATACTATATGGAGTGCAAGCAGGGAGCAGCCAACTGGCCATGCCATGTGAGCCTGTGAGGGATTAATTCTCACAAGTCAGGAGTTGGGACTTGACCAGGACCGAGTGAGTTAGATGGCTGGTGCCAAAAAAACAATGTGAAATAATAACCAGCTTGGCTTTATCATAAAAGAAGCAGTGAGATAAGTGTGCTGTTTTGTATTTTGTTTTTATTGAATGGCCTTATCTGACGGTGAGGGGCTGGTCTGCATCCAGTGACTTACGCGATCTCTCTTTTCCCTCAGTTTTCCTCTTGCTGCCAGACTCCCATCCCCCTGCTGTGAGCGAGCATGGAACCCATGAAGTTAAGTCCACATGCATAGGATGGTGGCTGCCAATTTTTTTAGCATTAAAGCCTGTGCTGCATTCAGATGAGGCATTAGGTCATTGTTTTTTGGCTGTGGTGTCTGGGATGACTTCTGCATGGGTGTTTAGGGTGGGATGAGCCTATCACTAGCATTGCCCCTACCTTTGAAATGTCACTTGGCTGTCTACATGCCACAGGATGTGCTTGGCAGTAGGTCATCATCTGTTACAGTTGGCTGTGCACCCCTGCAGGTTGGCTGTCATGTGAGGGTTGTGCCGGAATGCTTGATGGTGTTGTGGTTCTGGTATATAACATGGGGATTTGGAGGTTGGCTGTCATGTACTGGCTATGAATAGAAAACATCATCCTGTTGTAGAGCAGTGACAGTTATGGTCATGCCATTGTCCAAGGTCTCACACAGGCTGCGGAACCCTTGCTGTATGTCAAGTCTGTGAGATGTGATGTCACTGTATATGCCCTGTATTTCATGCAGCTGTCCCTGCTGAGCCGTACCCTCCCTACTCCAGCTGTGTCAGTTCAGAGTACATGCAGATAATGCAATCACAACCTGGTATACATCATGTGTCAATGTTGGGCCTCAAGAGACCCTCCAGTGGGCCTTGTGTATCAGTTCCATTCACTGGCATGAATGGTCTGTGTAAGTGTCTGCTGTGTGACAGACACATGCAGATCCAGGTTGGTGCTTTGTATGCTCTTCTCACTGCCTTGTATGTCTAACTGTGTGGTGCACTGTTAGGGCTAGGGGCAGAGTCTGCTGTTCAGGTTGCAAGGTAACAAATGCAATGCCTGCTGCAGTGATAGCTGCCTGTACTCAAGAGAAGTGGTATATATAGAGGTTGGGTGTTTGAAGGGTGGCGGAGTGGGATTTTTTGCTTTAGTTATGACATTTTTTTTTTACAGGAAATAAAAAGTAGTTATTTTGATAGTGATATTGGTTGGTTGTGACAAGTCAAAGAAGGTTTTAAAAGCAGCCAAATAGTGTCAAAATGACCCTCAAAATGCACCAGAATGCATCTAAAACCTGATAGCTTCTGAGGGACTAGGCAGCCCCCAGACCCCCTGCCTTTGGAGGGTTGGGGACATCGTAGTGCATAAAGACCCCACACTTCTACATGTAGCACTAAACTACTGTCTGTTCATCAAAGCTGAGGGCTCTACAATGCTGGTTCAACAAATATTTTGTCGACTGACATTACAGTGATGGATTTATGTTGACCGCTGTTTGCAGTTGACAAATCCATCAGAGAAACAGTTGGTGTTCATTGGGGGGCTTCTAACCCTGAACCCTCCCATGTGGAAGCCTCCTGCACTCCATGAACTTAGGTATTATAAACTCAGGGGTTGGAGTTGATTCAGGGAGGGGGTGTAAGTTCTGGGAAAGAGTGCTGGGGTCCCGGGCAAACTTTAAAGTGAACTGTCAATGTTATCAACATCGATGTGTTCACTGTAAAAGTTTCACTGTGCAGATGGCATACCAAAATGGAGTTTGTAATGAGATTGCATTGGTCCACCTGAGATTTAAATTACACCCCTCTCTCTCTTTCTTAGGACACCTAGACCACTTTTTTACTCATTTTTATCCAAATAATGCCCTATTTGTCTAACTGAGTTTGTAATGAGACTGCATTGCTCCAGCAGAGTTTCAAGTTACATTTCTTTTTTTCTCTCTCTTCCAATTGTGTGTGTGTGTGGCAGTGTACAATGATTTATTGCTGTCTGTTGGGTTTGTTAACCCTTTCAGAACTGATCTAAGACTGAATGATAAACAGATCTCCACCATTCCTCTTCCCTCTCTCTCTAGGAACCAGAATTAAGCAGGGAAATGCTGAAAAGTGAAGTTGACCAAATGTGATAACTTACTTGACTTTCTTATCAACTTAAACTTTCAAATGATTTCCTGACCTTTTACAAATAAAGCTTACTATGTGCACAGAATGGAGGCTGATGGCTTTGATAAAAAGAATATGTATTTCTGAAATCACTGAAAGTAACCTAGAGGTTATTTATGTAATGTTCATTACTGCTGGGCTTGATGGAGTGCATAGTACTATATGGCACAAGTATTTAATTTGTTTTAGTTTTTTGTTTCATTTGATCCTCAAGCCCGCATCTCCTTACCCTTCCCCCAACAACCACCACACACATTTTTATCTAAACTTGCTCTATAAACCAAAAGCACAAGTGAAAAACTGTAACAGCTGTGTACCTTATCCATTTGAATCACATACTGTAACTTTTCATACATAGAAATGTAGCCCTCCCTTTCTGTGTCTAGGGGTATGGATGGAATATGTCCATGGGAAGGGAGCACCCACAGCAGCAGAAACACATCCAGTGGCCATGTTTCCAAGGTCCAGATGTCACACACAGGGTTGCTTTTCCTCACTGGTATTTGATGAAAATAACAGGTTAATACATATTAAGAAGTTCCTTTCACTAACTGAATGTCCACAAGTAACTTGAAGAAACAACAGGGATCCCAAATGCATTAAACATATTCACACATAGCTCTGGGGGAACATTATTTGATTTGTGGGGAACACATTCAGCTTTAACACAGCCAGTATGGCCATAATAGCAGTTTTTACCTGGACCGAGGAAGTCATGCAGTCTTAAGGGCAGCATTAACGTGGGACCGCTATGATCACAAAAGTTTGAAGGCAGCACAAGACATCTCTCTCTTTCTCTCTCTCTCTCTCTTTCTGTACTGACTCAGCAGATCCCGAATAGAATATGCAATCCTCATGGCTTGGGGATTTCCAGGATCCCTCATGACCTCTGCATCCTTTCCCAGGACTGGCAGCAACTGTCCCCAAATTGAGAAGGGGGACACATCCTGCAGAGCTCCAAATCAACTTGCTCTCTGGACATTAAACTGCCTGCTGCATTCTTGTCCACTGGATCCTTACACAAATTGGTGCAGGCTGCCAGGGCACTTTGTGACTTGTGGCTGCTGGCTCCCCTCTCAGCTTTAGCTGCCCTCCAAGATACTGTGTGGCTTGTGGCTACTGGCTCCAACTTATTCCTCTGTGTCCTCCCAAGTGCCATTGGCTGGGGGCCGGAGTGGGCAATTGATCCCACCCAGCCATGACTCAGTCTCTCACCCTTGCTTCTAACTCCTCTGACCTGGAACTCCCCCTCCCAACTAAGCTTCTGGGCTTTATCCCCTCACACACTCATGGCAACTTCCCAACCCATGGAAGGCTCCACCCAAGTGCTGAGAAGGATTGACCCTTTTTTCTACTGGGCCAATTATTCCACAAAACCCAGAAAGGGATGAATAGTACTAGTAATCTCCCAAATGAGGGGTTACATAAACATAGAAACTGATCACAGATAATGACTGCTGGGCCCATCTAGTCTGCCCATTTTTAATTACAATCACTTTTGCTGCAGACCCAACTTGCCCTACAGCACTGTCTCTTCCACCTACTTCCTTCCTCCTAGGCTTCCTTTGTGCCTGTCCCAGGCATTTTTTGAAACCCACCACTTTCACCCCCCCTCTGTCTCCAATGGGAAGCTTTTCCAGGAATCCACTACCCTTTCTGTGAAGAACTACTTCCTCACAACTCTCCTGAATCTACTGCCTTTCAGATTCATATTAAGACCTCTTGTTCTACAGAACCTTTTCTCTGAAACATAGCTCCCTCATGTACCATATAACCCCCAAGAGGTATTTTGAAGGTCTCCATAATAGTCCCACTCTCCCTCCTCTCCTTCAGGATGTACATATTGAACTCTTTCAGCCGCTCCTCATAGGGCTTCTGATGCACACCTTGCACCATTTTGACAGCCCTCACCTCTCTTCTTGCTGCTTTCTTCTTTTTCCAACTGTTTCCCCACACACCTTTCTCCTTTGACTGCTTCTTTTCCCCCTTCTTCCTTTGCTAACCCCCTGATTCCCTGAATAACTTGCATCCTGGTGGAATTCTGTCTCCCCTTGAGATCTCCCTACTCTCTATCTCTGCTTGTGGTGGTGCACTTTCTGCCTCCCCTATATCTTCCATCACCCCACTCCCAGCTACATTAAATGTCCATTGAAGTAACATTTGAATCATCCACCAAGGGCTGTGGTTGCCTCCTGGATGAAAGCAGGCCATCACCTTGGTATAGGTTCTTATCATTCCAGGTTGGCCCACAGTCCCCAGTGTGGACATACCTCTCCTTCCTGCACCATTCCATCTACCATTACTTGAAGGCCTTGGTGCAGAGTATCCTCTCCTTCCACATATAGTACAACATGCACTTGCTACTCACATTTTAAACACATGGGGAACACAGGATCAACCAGATAAATTATCTACCTTTATCAAAAATTATATTTACACACAGAGAAGAGTATGGCAATTCATTGTTATGTTTATGATCATGAAACACCCTTATCAAGTTAATGTATTAGCAGCCATAGTGGCTCTGACCAGAGTTTGTTTACATCTGTTCTCGCTGTACCCAATCTACTTTATGCCCTTGTCCTTTTTTCATCTGTAAACAAAGTAATATTTTTCTTCATGCCCACCTCCAAAACCTCCATCACAAACTCTGATAAACGCAAACAAAACTGATAGCTATAAACAATTGGCTTCCTGCAAAGGGCATAAAAATGCAGAATTAAATTATCTTTTGGGTAAAATCATTTTATACACTGTTATCACTGCCATTTCTGTAAGGTAATTAAGCAGAGCTACCCATAAGTACCGTTACAGTGAGAAAAAATAAAACTTTACATGACTGAAACACTGAGCTAGACTAAGCATCTCCTTATACAGTTGTTCTCATAAAGCAAGAACTAGACTAATATAAAAATTTAATGTCCTATGGGATGCTGTATCCACCATGTTGGCCCCACTAGCCTGCTTCATAAACAGGAACTGAGTAAGTATGCTGTGCAAATATGTATGAACAGCATTAACAGTTGGGGACTAGACTGTAAATAACATCCAAAGAGCAACAAGGAACATTTTAATGTGTCACTCATGTATATACCCACATTGAAAATGTGACAGCATACCGTATGTGTGTTCAGGCCACAAACTGGCTGGTATGACAAAATTTGAAGGCTATAAAGTGTCATGTAAGAATTTTCATAGGTGTATCAAAGTTTTTCATTGCTCCGAATCATCTGTTTCTCACACACACACACACACACACACACACAAATGCTGCATATACAACAATAACATATTGACTTTGATTAAAAAAATAAAAGTTACAATGACCAATAATATTAACCATCAAGTTCTAAATCATATATGTTCCAAATTTAAACCTTGCTGTAAAACTTAAAAAATGTTAACAAGCAGCTGTGCACTTCATCATATACATTCATAAACATAATCTGTCAGCTATTTAAGAGGAACTGTCATCTACAGGATTTCTTAAAGACTGAAAGCACATAAAATCCAATTTGAATGAGCATTTGTGTTTATCTGTGAGTCTTTGCAGTCCGGAGTAATTCATATGTAAATCAGCCTGTAATTAAATGCTGGTGGCAGCCATATGTTTTGGGTTCCTGACAGGAAATTTTATTTTATTTTATTTTTTTATTTAGTTTTTGTTGACCAAGTAAGTGCACTAGACAAATCCTGCCTATTTTCAGCCATGACCCGGGGAGGGAGCTACAGATGAATGTCAACTGACCTTGAACCAGATTAAGCTGTTGGTGGTATTTTTAGTGAATGAGGGAAATTTGGCTAGGACACCAGGGAAATTCCCCTACTCTTTTTGACAAGTGCCATGGGATCTTTAACATCCACCTGAACTACCACCAATCCAGGCGGATGGGACCTCGGTTTAACGTCTCATCTGAAAGATGTAAATGATGTCACTGTGGGACTTAGTCCTTCTTTGTCTGTATGTAATCCAATGGATTAGATAGCAGATCATCTGTTTTATTAAGTGTGTTTTAAGGTGTTATTACAACATTTTCTACATTTATAATAATTGGTTTGTATGTGCATTGAAACTAGTGAGTTATCACCTTTACATTTCAAATTGTTAGTAAAAAATATTCCACCTTCAGGATTGCTTTAATCTCTAGACTATACTGCCAGTTGATCATCAAAAACTACACATCTCAAGGCTGGCTCTGTGGTGCCAATAGGTATTGGGGCCTCATATCAGGATTTCTAAACCCTGGCTGTGTTCATGTCAGTACATATTTCTGGGACTGCCACATCACCAACTTCTGTCTTTTTCTGTTCCTTCTCTTGCAGCCTTTTCTCTTACAATTTCAGGTGTGAACTCAGATCTACAAGATGCAAATGTGGCTACATACTACTGGCCTGGCATCATGGGCCAGTCATGAAATGCAAAGCTTTTGATTATCGGCTGGCAATACAGCCTAGAGGTTAAAGCAAAGAGCTTTGAACAAGCTGTGTTCACCCAGCAGAATGGGTTTTAAGCATGTTTTAAGATTCTGAAAATATTATACTCTTTCTATCCAGATTTGACCCGAAAAAAAAAAAACAATAGGACACAATTACTTGATTATTAATTGAAAAAACATATAGATGAACAACATTGTTAAAACATGCATAACCTGAAATGCATTATTAAAATATAGAATAAAATATGAGTGGGTGTGCATAATCAGAACTGTACACATACCCGAGGTGTGGGATGCTGCAAAAACCATGAGAGCGAAGCCCAAAGGGTTTATAAAAGCGACACACACCAAATGTGTTTGTAAAATTCTAGTTTTTACACACGCACACCCATATATTATTTTATTTAATTAATGGTGATCATTTTTTTCCTTTCAGCACAGATCAATTAGTGCAGCACTTTTGTCAGAGATAGACTCACACACACACACACACACACACACACACACACACACACACACACACACTGCCTGTCTCTCCCTTTTGTTTTTTTTTTCTTTTCATTTGTGTTTTTCTTTTACATTACAGTGGTAACAGCATTCTGGAAAGACATGGTCCATCAGCATAGCTGCATAGTGTAAGACGTGCTCGAAAGGTATGAGCGGCAAGATCAACCAAACTGATTTTTTTCATTTTCAAGGCAGGATCAACTAGATAGATATTTAAAAATATTCAAAATCTTACTTGTCTTAACAGTGTGTGGCAAAGTTTGAGTGCTGGTACCGGTGCTCATTAACAGAGCCGCCATGTTGGGCAAGATGTTTAACCCACCCACAGTGAAACTACATGCCAGTTAGCTTTCTGCGGTGATGCTTGATTGACAGGTGCTGATTACAATATCCCGGTTGTAACCAAAAATATCAACTAGGAGGTTGTAACTAGAGAAAAAAGTGTCTTTATCTGTATGTTAAAATGATCATCATTAATTATAGAGTATTTTACTTATTTTAATGAAGTTAAAAGTATAACAGTTTCTTACTGAAATACTTTGGACAGAATGGGATTTTCTACTATAACAATGGCAGAATTCTATTGGAGTATTTTTTACTAACAGTTTGAAATGTAAAGATGGTAACTCACTAGTTTCAATGCACATACAACACGTTATAAATGTAGAAAGTGTTGTAATTACAAAATCCCATTCCATCCAAAGTATTTCAGTAAGAAACAGTTATGCTTTTTTTTATATTTATACTCCCACCCTATGGCCCTCGCAATCTGGGGAAGTTGCAGCCCTGTCACCCCAATGTACACCATCTGGCACTGGCTTATACCTCCAGGGCTTGCCCCCCCCATCAGGGTCAGTGGAGGTCCACCCCCACTGAGAATGGATCCAGTGTGCTGGAGCCATGGCTGGTCAGGGGCAGAACCTGCAAACTCCCCCTTCATCCGCTGTGAGCGAGTTCCTCTTTTTCCCTTTTGGGAGTGGAGGTGCAATGGCACCAGTGATGTACATGCTCCTGTGCATGCCCCGTCAAGTGCCTGCCCTGCTTTCCAATCCACGTACAGTTTTGGTGCACCATACCCCAGCCACGACTAGGGGCCAGGTGAGCACCAACTGCTGGTCTCCCCCCTCCCCAGAGAAGGAGAGCTGTCCAAAGATGCTCAATTCTTCTCCACCCCTGCCGACTCTAGACAGCCCATGCTTATTCCCAAACACAGGTCACTGGCATGGTGCGAGGAGTGGTGCACAGCGGCTCAACCCTCAGGACTACTGGGCCGACTGAAACTGTTATACTTTTAACTTCATCAAAAGAAGTAAAATGCTCTTTAAATAATGCATTTCAGATTATGCATGTTTCAACAGTGTTATCCATCTATGTGTTTTACAATTAATAAACAAGTAATTGTGTCCTATTTTTTTTCTTTTCAAGTCAAATCTGGAAAGAAGGAGCATCATTTTTTCAGAATCACAACACATGCTCAGATTATTTTTACTGTCTTTGTCCAGGAAAGGCACACTGAGCAATAGCTTGTTCCTGCATGTGTTATAGGAGCAGAGGGAGGCCATGATGCCAGGCCTGTGGGTACATAGCCACATTTGCATCTTGTAGACCCGAGTTCAATTCATAAAATTGTAAGAGAAAAGGCTGTAAGAGAGGAAATGGAAAAAGACAGAAGTTGGTACTGTGGCAGCCCCAGAAATCTGCATTTATATGTTCAGCTGGCAGCATAGCCTAGAGGCTAAAGCAATCCTGAAGATGGTTTATTTTTACTAACAGTGTGAAATATAAAGGTGATAATGCATTAGTTTCAATGCACATACAAAACAATTATTATAGCTGTACAAAGTGTTGTAATGACACCTTAAAACACACTTAATAAAATGGTTGAATTCCTAATTAACCTGTTGGATTAAATACAATCAGAGGACCAAGACCCTTGGTGACATCATTTCCTGTCAGGAGCCCAAAACATATGGTTGCCACGGCCCTTAATTACAGGCTGATTTAAATATGAATAACTCTGGACTGCAAAGACTCACAGATAAACACAATAGCTCACTAAAATTAGCTTTTTATGGCCTTTCAGACATTAAGAAATCATGTAGATGACAGGTCCCCTTTAAAATTTACTTGAGAATATTTTTTTCTTAAATTGTTAGTTTTCCTTGCCTGGTGTTACAATACATCTCGGTAACTGGTAAAAAACTATATAAAAAGCATTTGCTTTTCCTCCATCTACCTCATTATACTATTGTTTATTTATTTATTTCTGTGTTTACCTTTTTTTTATTCTATGGTAACCAGGTAAGGCCCACTAGGCACAAGGCCTGTTTTCAGGGGTGGTCTGGGAGCATTAAGATGTTAAGTGGCTTGCTCAGGGCCACACAGTATGTAAGTGGAGGTTGTGGGAATCAAACTAAGGTCTGTTGTATGTATCAAGCTTATTCACAGTTTTTACTTTAACCTCTAGGCTATACTGCCAGCCAATGTCATCATAGTGTTTACTATGATGTCACAAACAACAGTTGTGAGATCAGTTGGGATACAGTCACATGGTTTTAAAAAGACTCTGAGAAACAAACTGTATATAATATGAAATATTTTGCATACCAACAATGGGAAAAAAGTTAAAAAAAAACACAACTGTTCAGTGTAATCCAACAGAATGTAAAAAAATGTCACTGATTCCTACATGAAAAAAAAATAACATTGAAATTACACTGTTTCCTGCAGTAACATTTTCAGAATTCTGCAGTATTCTGTGTTGTATCCTGGTGAGCTTCACTATATATAGAAAAATGTATGTGGAACACTGTATAACATACAGAATAAAGGATGGGGACATGTGTGATACAAGAATTTAATGCACAAGTGAGGTATGGGATGCTACATAAACTCTGAGGGTGAAGCCCAAGAGTTTTATAAAAGTATCCCACACCAAGGGTGTGCATTAAATTCATGTTTCCACACTACCCCATGATTTATTTTTTATAATTGCTGGACAGCATATTTTTTTCAGCCTGGCTTCAGTGACCTAAGGTGACACAAGCACACTCACAGAAACACACACACACACACACACACACACACACTGTCTGTCTCCCTTTGCAGAATTAGCATTTTCTTTTTCCTTTTTGTTGTTTCTGTTTTTTATTTTTACTTACAGTTGTGAGTTGCGATTATGCTTACCTAGCATTAGAGCCAGTCAGTCACTCACCACCCTGTTTAGCTCATTGTGGCTATGTTCTGATGCAGATGAACAGCAGAATCAACCAGATATAGGTTTTTATATGTGTAAAATGTAGGATCAACCAGATAGATTCAGAAAAAAAAAAATAAAGAGAGATGAGTCTCATTGTGGTGGCTCCTCGGTAAGTGAGAAATGGAGCCACTATGTTTGCAGAAAGTCTTAAGCCTGCCCACATGGAGAACAACAGCCAATAAGGGAGCTCAGTGTTTTGAAAGACAGCGCATAAGAATGCCATAAGAATCCACAGGTTATTACGGCAAATATCAACTCAGTCAGCCCATAGAAAAAAATTGCTGACCAGTAATTATAAGGTTTTTGTACCCACCCAAGGTGTGTGATGTCCATGTAAACCACAAAAGCAAAGCCTGAGTTGATTATCAGGGAAAACAAATTACTGACAGTGCCCCTTATTCTATTTTTTTCATAATTTTTGGTTGAAGAAATTTGCTGTCATAACCCCATTTCCACTATCCCCCCTTCACTGCACTACCTATTTTTCTTTCAGAGCCCCAAACCCCAAACTGCTGTGACCACCCCAATACACACATTGCCACAAGTCCATATATTTTTGTTAATAAAAACCTGATTTGTTTGATCTTGCTGTTTATTTTAAGTACATAAGTTGAACACACACTCACACATATACACTCTTGTACAATGCTTTATTTATTTGCACTAGCTGCTGTTTATCAGCCAAAAGCAGTGTACCGTATGAGTGAATATGTGTGTTCATCTTCAGCTGTACAAATAAATGTCAGGCTCAACCACATCATTTTTTTTATGATGTGGTTGAAAAATTAAGACTCGTGGCACAGGGGTGGGGCTTGAGAACTGGATGGAATTTGGGGCTTAAAAATGGCAATGTTGTGAACAGTTTGAAACAACTGTTATTAGGTGACTATACAGGAGCTCTCCGTAATACACAAGTGTGATATCACAATTAAGTATAACCTAGAATTCAGCACACTGGTTTCAGATGACAAATTATCCTTACCAGTAATTATAAACAGAGTAATAGGTTACTGCTGTATGTAGTGTGTGGCTGTAATACCATTCAGAAATTACTACTTGTCACCAGAATCTTGAGATGTTACTTAGCCAAGTAACACGTACTTTCTTATTTGTTATTTTTTGTAAATATGGTTTTGAGATTTGTTTTGAGTTTTGAAGTGAGATACGAGTTTGTTGTTTGCTGGTACTGTATGTAAGGGTTATGGTAAAAGCCTACTTGGCCTTTCCGCAAGGTTTTTCTGAAAGTTCAATTTTGTAACACTTTTGTTATGATGTCACAATTATATTATCAGTTGATGATGTTACAAAATGGTATTACAAGGCTAGGATGTCACTGTTCACCGATGTGAAAAAGTGGCCATCCATATATTACACAGAGAAAAGTGTATGAGTAGGTGTGTGCTATGTAAGGAATAAGACACAACAAGGTGTGGTTTATGGACTGATAAGAGCATGCCTCAAGTGCGTAATGTGGCACAAGGTGTTTGCACCATGTGCCTTTAGCACTTGGGAATTGCTCTTATCAGCCATAAACCACACCTCAAAGTGTTTTATTCCACTAATAAAATGGGTATAGAATGTTCAAAATACAGTATGAATGAGTTAGTGCAAATTAAAAAATAAAAAGCACTTTATCCTTTTCATTCACTTTTTTTTTTTAGGTTTCAAGAAAATAGTCCATTTTATTACAGACCTGCATAATGTTTTTAACATTTCTGGGAGGTGATATGTGTCTGTCTCTGCACCCTCCCACCCAAACATGCACACATACACACCACAAATAAACAAACTGTTGGCAAGTTTTTATTATTTTTTCCCCACCGGTATCACGTGATAATAGTGAAGCAATATGGGTGAAGTAATATGGGTAACCCAATAAGGGCAACTGTCAGTATAATGACCAGGGAATTATAGTGATGTTGGCATAATAGTGACTGTGTCATACTGTGTTACCCGTGTAGACATGTAACACAATGAGTGACCCTGTCAAATGAGTGCCTGTCAGGGAGTTTCTAAATACCATACTATCAATGAGCACCTTGGTGTTAGAATCTAAAAGTAAGGGGGTTGTGGGGGGCAGAGCCCCTCACCTGATGATTGAGAGACAGCTGGAGAGTGATAAATAGCTGGAGAAGCATGGCCGGTGTGGCTTTGGAGTTTGTACGAATAACTTCATGGTCACGTGTATAATTTCCAGCTGAGTCTGTGAACTTCGATATTATGGGCCAGTCACCATTGTTACCATCGGCATTTACAGCATATCGCTATTGTGACATATCGCTTTAATTGCAGTTGCTATTTAAAAGTCACCGTTTTGACTGTCACTATTTAATAGTAGCCATTATCACATGGAACCTCTTTCACCAAGGGTGTTTCTTTCGGAGTGCCATATTTCAGTGTCAGCTGCATGTGTCATGATGTTTCTTAACCCCACCTTTCCTGACATACACAAAGAATTTTGTTGTGTCCTTTTATTTATTTTTTTATCTTTGTGATGTTAATTCAGTGTATATGTTTCATTTACTTTAATCAGCCAGCTTGACTGAGAGTGTACATGTCCCTCAGCTGCTGCCACACAGAGCTGTTTCCTGCTTCACGGTTCTCAAACCATAGCATAGAAGTAGAAAAAATGTCTTTTGAGTTCTGTGGTAACAGTGGTGTGCTGTAGTTTTGGATAGAGATTTCTGGGTTGTTGTGGTTGACAATTTAAAGGATAGAAGGAAGAGGGGAAGGAATGGAGACTGGAGATGGCAGAAACAGTCAGTGTGTACTGAGCACAGTTTTGAGCAGTGGGAGTGAGAGCTGGACCTGCAACCAGACAAATGGACAGTGAGTAAAGGAAGGTAACAGATACACAATATTCAGAGTTTAGGGGTTTTCGGTGGGGCGACCTTGGATACACTGAGTGGTATTTTTGTAGTTTCTCTGTTGCCACCACTGCTCTCCTGGATGCTAGTTGATCAGCTGCAGTGGGAGAGTGGTGGCAGGCGTTGATTTCACCATGTGCTGTATTTTGGTTGGCATAAGTTGTACCAGTTGCCACAATATGTCCTGATAAGGACACAGCAAATGGTACTTCTTAGCCAATCAAAAACCAGGAAATTTTCTATCCATTTTATAAGAGAATATAAGTACTGGCCAGCATTTTTAACAGCTACATAACCGTGTTGTAATTTTTGGTTACAACTGCTCATGTGTAACCATGAGCTGTTAAGCAAGCTCACACTGCAAGCTGCATGCCCCAGTAGTATAACTGCCACTCATTTTAAACAGTTAGTGTCTCTCACAAAAAAAAATGTATCTGCATTGTTACCATTTAAAAACAAACAAGTTAAACTTTCAATACTGGAACTATGAGTTCATAATGAGTTTAGATAACTGAATTGTCTCTATGTCTCCAAACCCTCCCTTATTAAAAATGCTGGATAATAATTATAAAAAAACAAAACACAGGTATGTGTAACACAGACATTTATTCACTACCTTAGTGTGGCATGCTTTTTTAAATCCCTCAAACGTCACTCTTGCAGGTTGATATAGCATCCCACACATTTGCTGTGTATAAAATTCTGGTTACATGCACCTACCCATGTATTAGTCTCTATTTTATACACACCCAAAGTGGGGTTTAAATATTACATCACACACTGAGGGTGTGTACAAAATTTGAGTTTTGCACATCCACCCATATCTTGTTTTATGTAATTGCTGGGGACTGTTATGTTGCCCTAGGTTCTATGAAGTCAATAAAGATTTATTTACAAAAATGTGTCAGGGACTCCTTTTATTAAACTTAAACACATTTGTATTTTATTGCAGCCATAAGAAAGAACTCTAAATGAATTATCAATTGGTACTGAGATGCAGATTTGTAGAAATAATAATGGACAGTATTCCAAATGATTCTAAATGACTGAAAAATAACAGTATTGTTTGGAATAAAAGTTGTGAGAAATAAAGCATTGTTAGCAATGAACGTGCTAAAAACAAATAATTTAAAGGTGCACTTGTCAGGTTTGGGGTTATTTTTGTTAGTAATTACAGATGATACCTGTTGCAACTGTGTGTTAACTGATGGTATACTTGGCCCCTGATTTTCATATAAACTAATAAATATTTACTTTGGTATTTTGTTAAAAATTCTATTTTTAGTGACCCCACCTTTGTCTGCTACCCGATGCTGAAGCACGATCAAGAGATCAATATGGCACAGAGGCGCTGGTAAAATTATGCATAAATTAGTTATTCATGTTTGAAGTGATATCAGATAATGTATTTTATGAAAGACACAAGTTTCCTGAGCTTGGCAAACTTACTCCCAATTGAAAATAGGCAGTTTAACATAGTTAAAATAAGGTTTGTAAAGCAAAGCCATGACTCCAGACATGCACATCAGTGCTGAAATGGTATGGAGCACATTCGTAAGAAAAGCCCAAACAGTAAGGTGAAGATTTTGTAAAAGAAAAGGTTTATAGTGTATAGTGAGTGCTTGTTCTGTTTGGAAATCAGAAGCTTTCAAAATGTTATTGTACCACCGGTTCAAAGGCCATGGAAAGTGACTGCATCCTACTTTTTTTCCACATTCTTTTTTTTTATTTTTCACATATCAACATTTGTATAAACACATAAACACAAAAAAGAAAAAAAAATACATATCTTAGACTTAGAAGATAATTCAGAATCATGGGGGATAAAACAAATATCATAAAGAGACTACAGCAATTAACAGACAACAGTGGCTTGTATAATTAAACTTTCCTTATTAGATTTATCTCTTATCAGATTACTTCTGCTAGAGAAGAAAATCACATCATGCATATATTAATCCATAATTACTAAAAATGTTATCACAAAATGCTAGCATAAGCTCAGTAACCTTTTCTATTATCTATTTACAACATCTTTTGCCTCTCTAGCCCTCTCTTCTCTTCCCTTAAAGAATCCATATTTTTTATATTAATCAGTATTCTTCTATCTTCTCTTATCCCCCCCCCCCGACAGGCTCTATCACATTATATTTGTTTTCCTTTTACTACTATATAGAAGTTGTCGGTGGAATATAAGATTCAATCTCTTTCCATGTGGTTCCAAACAAATCCTTCAAATTTGGTTCAAATTATTTTTCTAAGTGTTCCATCAGAAATGTTTCATTCAATATTGCCCACCATTTATACAAATTAATTTCCCCCAAATTTCTTTTCTTTCCACTCTTCCAAAATGATTCTTTTTATTGTCATGGAAGCTAGTGCCAACATTTTCTGCTGTGTAATGTTCAAATCTGTCTGTTGATAAAAGTTAAGTATATATATTTCCATATTACATGGAATATCTACTTGAAACCAGTGGGAAAGAGCTGCATTTATTTTTTGCCACCAAGGTAAAATCTGGGGGCATGACTACAGACAGTGGGTCAAGTGTGCTCTTTGTTTACATCCATGCCAACATAAATTAGAGTATTGTTCATTTATTTTATTAATCTGTACCAATGTATAATATTCCTGATCATTTATATTACATTCAATTGATTTGTTCTTTGCCGAAACATATATTTTATTCCCAAATTGTCTATTTTCATCCCATTGTCTGTGTTCTAATACTACTCCCGCTTCCATTTTCCATTTGTTATTTATCTTATTATTTATTCCAATCTTAAGTTTGACTAGTTTTTTTATAGAAACAATTCAATAGTTTCATATCTTTATTTGAGATCGGACTAATTTGTTCTTTTATTATGGAAGCTAAATTTGTATCACTTTGACCAAATCTTTTCCATATTTTCTGAGAAATGTTTTTAATAGAGTGTTAATGGATAATGTTTCATTGCGTAACCTTTAATAAATTTAACACTTGTTGATAAGAAAAAAAATCATTCTGATCTACAAAATTCCTCAAAAAGATAAACCCACTAGTTTTTAAGTATTGGTCCCATGGGAAATTTAAATCCTTAATTTTAAAAAGATAACCACTGTAGTTCCAAACTTGTAGGATTTCTAAGATATTCTTTAATTAATTGAAACCAATTAAGAAACATTATAGGAACAGTTTTCAATAATTCTAAATTCCACCATAAATTACTTTTATTTTTCCACTTGTCTGCATTATTTTTTAGAGTCAACATTTCTTTGATTATTTTTAAGTCATGGTTCTCAACAAAAGTCGTCAGATATAAAAAAGCCAATACATTAGCTTTGGCATATTATAATGTATCTGGACAACCAAGTCCACCTAACTGTCTAAGTATTTGAATTGATTCCCAAGCAATATGTGGCTTGCCTCCCTTCCATAAGAATATTTTTAATATTCTTTTTATATCTTGAAACCAAACAGTAGAAGGAATTCTTAAAACATTTTGGATCATGAAAATTAGATGCGGCATTGCCATCATTTTAATTGTACAGTATCAATAAGGCCCCATAGGGATAACGTTAAGTTTTTCCAATTTTCCAATAAATGTATTATTTTATCTCTAGCTTTATTAATTTTTTTTAGATATTATTACCTTGATTTGGTGATAAGTATATCCCTAAATATTTAATATTGTCTTGCAGCTTAAATTCTTGTACCGAACCCTCTAATTGTTCTTTAGTATGTTTGGATATTTTCATAATTACTGATTTACTTTTATTAATTTCATATCCAGCTACTTGAAAATATTCATGTATTATGTTCAATAATGCTTTTATTGATTCATTAATATTCTTTAGTATTAAAAGGATATCATCCACAAAAACGCTCAGCTTGATTTTTTCTGTACCTATTTTAATTCCTTTTACTGCCTGGGTTTTTCGTATAGTGTTTAACAAAGGTTCTAGTTGAGAATAAACAAAGTGGGGGGGGAGTGGGCATCCCTGGCGTACCCCATTATCCATATTAATCTCTTCAGAAAGAAAGTTATTTACTTGGATTTTTACTTTAGTATTATGATACAACCTTGATACTAACTTCAGAATATCCTTAGGGATTCCCCAATACTGCAAAACCTGAAGCATAAACTTCCTTTTAATTAAATCAAAAGCTTTTGTTGCATCTATGGCTGCTGTGTAAAATGTATCCTGTTTATATTGATAGTTATTATTAACTATTGAAATAATTGCTTGAATTTTATGGTTAGCTTGGGTGATTTTACATCCTGGGACAAAGCCATATTGATTATAGTGAATAAAAGATTGAATATGGGTTTGTAGTCTATTATTTATTATTTTAGCTATCAACTTGTAATCTGTATTTAACAGTGCTATTGGACAATAGCTATCTGGGGACTCATTTGGTTTATCAGGTTTCTGAATTAATATAACCTTTGCGTGCTACATTGAAAAAGGGAATTTTATATTATCTTCTGTTAACACTTCTAATATCATTTTTTCTATCCATTCAGCAATCTGAACAGCAAAGGTTATATAAAATTCATTTGTAAATCCTTCTAGTCCAGGTGCTTTGTTTTTTGGAAGTGTCTTAATTGTCTTTATTATTTCTCTTTGATTAATATTATACAATTCAAAATTAAATAGTTTGATTCCTGACTCCTGAATAAAGTTATTTATGCTATCTGTATCAGATTGCAAGTCTTTTTATATAATTTCTTATAATAATTCACAAACGCTACAGCAATGTCTAGGTCATTTGCTTTTATTTCTCCTTTTGTATCTTTAATTTGTATAATAGTGTTCTTTGGTTTTTCTTTCCTTAATAATGATGCTAAAAATTTCCCTGATTTATCTGGGTGAAAATATCTAATTTTCTTTAGCCCCCTTGTAATCCTTATGGTTTCTTCATTAATAATTTGTAGTTTTTTATTCTATATTCCTCCCATTCCTTATAGTATTTGTCATAATTATTTATTATTAATTTATCTAATTGTTTCAGTCTGTCTCCTACTTATTTTTTAAAGTCTCTTTTTTGTAATATCAAATGATATAATATAACCTTTATAGTTGCTTTAAATACATCCCATGCTTGAGTAACTGAGCATCCTTGTTTAAAATTATTTTCCCACGATTCATCAATTTTTTTGCTTTATATTTTGCATAAACTGAGAGTCTTTTAAATGGTAATTATTAAATGACCAATCTGATGTCTTATATCTTAAAAGTTTTGTTATTGCCATACTTATTAAGGCATGGTCCAAGATACAAATGAAATCTATCTACATAGAAACATAGACTTTGACAGCAGATAAGGACCGCTTGGCCCACCTAGTCTGCCCATTTCCCTACCTACAGAATAAGCTGCAGATCCTATTTAACCAACAGCCTATTTCTTCCTACCCCTCACAAAAATTGCCTTATGTCTGTCCCATGCATTCCTGAATTCTCCCACAGTTTTAGTCCCCACATCCTCCTCAGGAAGGCTGTTCCATGTGTCCACCACCCTCTCTGTGAAAAAATACTTCCTCACATTGCCCCTCAGCCGTCCCCCCTCTATCTTCAAATTGTGTCCCCTTGTTCTTGCACATCTCTTTTTCTGAAATATGCTATCCTCTTGGACTTTGTTTATTCCACTGAGGTACTTAAACGTGTCTATCATGTCCCTCTCTCCCTCCTTTCCTCAAGGGTATACATATTAAGCTCCTTTAGTCTCTCCTCGTATGGCTTCTGTTGCAGACCCTGCACCATTTTAGTTGCCCTCCTCTGAACTGCCTCCATCCTGTCTATGTCCTTGTGGAGATGGGGTCTCCAGAACTGGATGCAGTACTCCAGATGGGTTCTCACCAACTGTCTGTACAGGGGGATAACAACTTCCTGTTTTCTGCTAGTGATACCTCTCCCTATACATCCCAGTATCATCCCAGCCCTCGCTACCGCCTTCTCACATTGCTTGCTAACATTAAGGTCATCTGATATGATTACCCCTAGGTCTCTTTCCATTTCTGTTGTTGTTACTACCCCCCCATTGTGTAATCTTCCCCAGGGTTTTTGTTTCCCAGGTGCATTACTTTGCACTTCTTTGCATTGAATCCAAGCTGCCATACTTCTGACCTTTACTCCAACCTTGCCAAGTCCCCTCTCATTCTTTCCATGCCTCCTTGCATATCAACCTGTTGCAGATCTTTGTGTCATCTGCAAAGAGGCATACTTTTCCTTCCAGTCCCTCTGCAATGTCACTTATAAAGACATTAAAAAGGACTGGACCCAGTACTGAACCCTTGGTACCCCACTACTAACCCCTCTTTCTTCAGAGTGCACTCCATTTACAATTACCTTCTGTGTCCTGTTGTTCAGCCAATATTTTACCCAGGCTACCACCCTGGGACCCACTCCCAGGCTGGTTAATTTGACTACTAATCTTTGTGTGGGACTGTGTCAAATGCCTTGCTAAGGTCTAGGTAGGCCATGTCCACAGCCCTTCCTGGTCTACTACTTTGGTCACCGAGTCAAAGAAATCAATTAGATTCATCTGACATGATCTTTCCACTGTGAATCCATGCTGCCTTGGGTCCCAGCCCCACTGGCCTCTAGGTACTCAACAGTTCTTTCCTTCAGAAGTAATTCCATCCCTTTCCCTACCACAGAGGTCAAACTGACAGGTCTGTAGTTTCCTGCCTCTGTCTTGGTCCCACTTTTGTGAAGGGGAATCACATCCGCCTTCTTCCAGTCCTCAGGTACCACACCATCCTCCCATGATTTGTTAAAAAGGGTAGTCAGTGGTGTCACTAGTTCTCTGGTGAATTCTTGTAGAATTCTGGGGTGAATTCCGTCTGGCCCCATTGCTTTGTCCACCTTCAGTTTTAGGAGTTCTTTCAGAACCCTTTCTTCTGTGAAAGGACTGGGATCAACCCCCCTCTCCAGAGTGCTTCTATTAATTGGATTAGGCACCTCCCCCACTTCCTGTTTTGTGAATACTGAACAGAAGTATTCATTCAGTATCCCTGCTTTTTCACTGTCACTCTCTGCCCACCCACCATCCATTCTATTCAACTTCACTGTCCCTCCCTTTGTCTTTCTACGCTCCCTGATATACCTATAAAAGGTTGTATCCCCTTCTTAACTGAGTTAGCTATCTTTTCCTAAGTTTGTGCCTTTGCTATTCTGACTACCCTCCCTGCTTCCTTCTGCTTTAACTGGTACAGTTCTCTGTTCTGCTCCTTCTGCGTTTCCTTATACTTCCTAAATGCTGTCATGTTCTCCCTAACCTTCACCGCCACCTCTTTTGAGAACCGTAGTGGCTTCTTCTTTTGTTTTGATTTGTTTATTTGCTTCACACAAAGGCTTGTTGCCTCTGTGATGGCAGTTTTGATATTTGCCCATTGTTGCTCCACCCCTCCTTCTAGCCTGTCTGCTAGTGTTTTTCTAAGGCACTCTCCCTTCTTGCCAAAGTCAGCCCTCCTGAAGTCCAGAACCCTCACTTTTGTATGGCTTGACTCTGTAGCTGAGTTTATCATGAACCACACTGTTCGGTGGTCACTTGTTCCCAAATGGCTACCCACTTCTAGATATGAGATACTCTCACTGTCCCCATTTGAGAGTACAAGGTCTAAGATTGCTCCCTCATGAGTAGGTTCCAAAATTAGCTGTCTGAGGCATGTTACCTGAAGGGCATCAAGAATGACCCTGCTTTTAGATGTGGCTGCCGCAAAGGTGCTCCAGTTAACATCTGGCATGTTAAGGTCCCCCATCAACAGTATCTCCCCTTCCTCTGCCATCCTAAGTATGCCTTCTATCATATCCTTGTCCATTCCTCCCTCCCCTGACATGGAGGTCTATACACAACCCCTGTGCAGATTGCGGTGCCATTTCCAGTCTCTAAGGTGACCCATAGTGCCTCCTCTCCTCCCTGTTTACTCTTTTGTTCAGTTGCTTTTATCCCTTCCCTTACATAGAGAGCTACTCCTCCTCTCTTCTGCCCTCCATGTCTCTCCTGTAGGTTGTGTACCCTGGTATGTTAACATCCCAGTCATGGTTCTCTGTGTACCATGTTTCTGTGACTGCTATGATATCCAGGCATCCTTCTTCCATCAAGGCCACCAGTTCAGGGAGCTTGTTGCCCAGACTATGGGCATTGGTACTCATTACCCTCCATTTCTTAATGGCTTACCACTTTTTGTCCCATCCCTGTCCTTATTGCATTTGTCACTTTCTCAATTTATCCCTGCACTTCTCCCTATCGACATCTCTATGTTGGTGTCTACCTCAGTTAGTACCCTGATATTTTGGGGGGGCTAGGATTTCCCTGTTCCTTTCCAGTGCCTCCCCCCTTGGCTAGTTTAAATGTTTGTCAATGAAGTATTTAAACCTATCACCTAGGATCCTGGTTCCCCTCTGCATCCCTCCAGGTGGACCCCCAATCCCCAATGAAGCCAAATCCCTGAGCTCTGCACTAGTTTTTCAACCACTGATTGAATCCCATGATGTGGATCACCCTAGCCTCACCCATGCCATAGACAGGCAGCACCTCCAAGAAGGTTACCGTCTGTGCTATTTGTCTAAGGCCCCTCCCCATCTCCAAAAATGCTTCGTGCACTGCTCTGATCCCTTTCTTAGCCAGGTCATTTGTCCCTAGGTGGACAATGACATCCAGCTCCCTCACCTGTGCAGCTGCTCCTGTGATCCTGAGAATTCGCTCCCTGTCCCTCCAACCCATGGCACCAGGCAGGCACCTTACCATCCTCTCCCCTTCCTCCCCCAGTTCTACCTTCCTAACAATGGAGTCCCCCACCAGGAGTTATTTCCTTCCCCTGTGGGGTCCCATGCCACCCTCCTGTAGGTCTCCTTTGTGGAGGTTCCAAGCAACCTCTTTGGTCTCCACTGTGGGTGCCTCCATAGAGGAACCACACTTTTCCAGAATGGCATAGAAATTGTGGAAAGGTACAGCTGGAGGGATGTGCCTCTGTTCCACCACCCTCGCCCTCCCTGAGCCCACTGTGGTCCAACCACTTCTCTTTCTTGGCAACCTCTGAGGCAACAGCAGTGACCCTGGTGGTCCCTGGGTGGGAGAGGAGGTCCCACAAATCCTGGCCAACTCAGCCTGTAGATGAGCAACCTCCTCCCTCAGCCCAGTGAGGTGTCTGCAGATGGGGCAACACTTCATCCTCCAGAACATCTCCGGAGACTGCTGCTCCACAGCCACTGCACTGCACCACTCCCAGCATGTCTTTTTTCTGGCCACCTAACTGTTATTTGGAATGCTTACTCTTTCCTCTATTTATTTTTTTTTCTTCTCTCCCTACTTACTTACTGCCTCTGTACCCTTTTAGCTCCTGATCTTCCTGTTCTGAGACAAGAAGTTCCTATATTTCTCAGTAGTCTCCTTACTTGCTCAGAGTCAGACCTCCAGCAGCTGGGGGGGGTGGAGAGGTACTCTTGCCCTTCTAGGATGGTGAGTCTTTGGTGGCTCTGTGATCACTCACTCCCTGCTCCCAAACAGGAAGTTCCTGTTGTCAGTTAAATCCTGTGCCTATAAAAGTAGAACTGGTTTAGGGTGGGGGTGGGAGGGAGGGAAAGTGGGCAATATAGCTCCAGTAGAGAAGTTTTAGTTATAACAGTAGCTCCTTCCTCCTGGTGTTCTGTCTGTCCTCTGGCAGAAGCTGTCTAGGGCAGTGTTTATATCTGGCCTTAACCTGGCTCCTTCTAGCTAAGCCACTCCCCCTACTTTTCAAATCTTTCTACACTTAGTTAATTTCACATATAACAATTCCCTTCTGACACCTGTGACAAGCACCTAGATAAGTACACAGATAACAGATAACAATTTACTTCAACTACCTCTGACAAATACACCAACTCCTGTTTTTTACCCTTAATTGAAGGTCCCAGTACAAGAGATATAGTTCTTAGTCCCAATAGAGAAGTTTTAGTTATACCAGTAGCTCCTTCCTCCTGGTGTTCTGTCTGTCCCCTGGCAGAAGCTATCTCAACTTTATTCAAATAATTGACAAGGTTACTAGAAGTTAGAATATAATCTATTCTCAAGAAAGATCTAGGAGTCAACTAATGATTCCATATTCATAAAATTAACAAATTTATTAGCAATATTTAAGTTCCCTAACATAGGGGGTGTTGATTTGTCTATTTGTGGATTAATTAACACATTGAAATCACCTGCCAATATTATATAATTTGCTTGAAGTTTGTGGAGCCCTTCTCCAAATTTAGCAAGGAAGTCTGCATAATTGATAAATGGCACATAAACTGAGCCAATAGTATAACAGTGTTGATCAATTTGTATTTTAATTAAACATTTTCTTCCTTCTGTGTCCCTAAAAGTATCAATAACTGCCTCTAAAAGTATCAATAACTTTTATCCCCAGACCAGTTCTTATTAAAATAATTACCCCTCTACTCTTCCTAGTGCCCATGCTAAAGAAACACTGATTACACCATTACATTTTAAATTTTTTCCTTTCTTTTTTATCCAAATGGGTTTCTTGCAAACAAATGATGTTAGCAAAATATTTTTTTAAATATGTTAGTATTCTATTTCTTCTTTTTGGGGTATTTAAACCATTCACATTTAGGGAGGCTATTTTAATTCATGTCTCCACCATTAAAGCATGTAATATTCCAACAAGTGTCTTCTGTCAAGATCCAAACCAATATTTCCAATATAATGTTTCCATTTTTTTCCCAAAAAACTTTATATTTGCCTTTTTCATATTTTGTTTCATTAGAACACCTGTCCTGGGCACCCCCAGAAAAGCAAATACAAAACAAACAAAAACAAAGAAAAATGCATTAAACAAAAAAGACAAAGAAAAAACACATTTAAAAAAAACATACATAAAGTTAGACAGATAACAATGGCAGGTCTTATCCAGAACTGTACATAGTTACCCTCCAAAAAACAATTCTTTAGATTTTCGAAAGGCAAACCCTTCATGGTGTATTTGCAGTGCTTCCCCCCCCCCCCCACGCATTGACCAATTAACATTTATCTCTCAAAACCGTGTGGAGGCCTCATTAACTAAATATCTCAAGTGTTAATTCTCTCAAGTGTTGCATAGCCTCCTGCACTGTATCAAATGTATATCTTTTATTATTCAAAATCAGTTTAATTTTTGCAGGTAATATCATTGTCGCCTTATATCCCTTATTCCAGAGCTTAGATCTTAAATCATTAAATTGGTTTCTTTGCTGTACAATTTCAAAAGGCAAATCATTATAAATAGCAATTTGGGCCCCATCTACCATAATTCTTTTTTTCTTGTAGACTGCATTCATTAGTTTTTCTTTATCGTAATTCTCAGGAATTTTAAGATTACTGGTCTAGGCAGTTCAAAATCAGTAGGTCGCTGTCTCAAACTCCTATGAACACAGTCAATGTCCATTGTAATACTATCAGCATTTGTTTCTGAGTATGTAGCTGCTATTACTTTAAAAGATTATCTCAAAGTTTTAGAGTTGTCCCATTGTTCCAGTATTCCTAACAGCCTGATATTTTTCCTTCTAGCACACAGTTCAAAGTCCATAAGTTTTTCTTGTAGGTCATGACATTCTTTTTGTAATTTTGATACAGCCAACGGTAAAGTGCATAAATCATCTTGAGTTTTTGTAGTTACTTGTTTCAAGTCAGCAAGTTCATTTTTTAATTTAACATTTTCATTTACCAATCTCTGCGACAGTTCAAAATAAATTTCCAGTTTTGTCTGAACAGTCATTATTCTTTCCATGTTAGTTGCAATATGAGAAACTTTTTGGATTAAAGATTTTGCCCAGGTAGGGGGCTCTTCCCTATTAGAGCTCTCATTTTCTGACTCCCATTCTGATTCTGAGTTATTTTCCAAAACTTGTTTAGCGTTTAGCTTCAGCTGTTGTTCATTTAGACTACCTGGCACATTTTGAATTTCTTTACTAGTTATGAACTGGGGTACAACAGTATTAGATTCAGTAAGTATTTGCGTAATATTCACAGTATTTTTATTTCTTACCCATTGTCTCTTCCACTATGTTTGGTAATTGTCCAGTCTGTTCAGAAGAGATTTCCTCTGCAGTAACAGTAGGATCTTCTGAGGTAGATTCAGTTCTGGTGAATTCTGGACTATTTCCATCACCAGTATCAGGATTTTGCAATGTTTGCTGTGTTATTTTATCTGGAGGTTCCTTTTTAAAGTCCTGAGGTATACCAGCACGTTGTTCTGGTGTTTTTTGCTGGACCTCTTCACTTGAGTTCGACTTTTCTCCAGTTGATGTATCAGGTAATTTATTTTTTGACATCTGTTGTTGAAACATAGGGAAAATCCTGGATTCCATATGGATACTTGCAATTTGATCTTTAACTTCAGTCAGTTTCATAGCTACTGGCATTTTACTCGCCATAGTATGCATCAGGTTAACAGCCATTTTCTTCCCAGTTGCACCCCAAGTTCTTACTTTTCCTTTTCCTAACTTTGGTGATATATGCTCTCTCCGGCTCGACATTATACCAAATGTTTTAAAAAATGTTATCGTTTTCTTCTCTTCTAGCTGCTCGGACAAGAACTTACGATATAAGCTGTTGCTTATGGCTGCCATTCTGAAAGTCATATGCATTGTCTAGGAGGGGAGAGTTGTTTACTGCTCAGCTCTGCCGGTGTCTTGAAACTGGTGCCATGCTGCTCTCTACACACCTACTGGGTGGAGCCTCCTGATCTAGGTCTCACGTGACTGTATCCTACTGTGGTACTACATTTTGTAAACCTCTAGAGGTTCTACAAAGAACTGCTTGAGCCACAGAAAGGGCAGGATCAACCAGATAACACTAACAATGGTGACACCATCACCCAAACTGGCAACTCAAGCAGGATTAACCAGATAACACTAAAATATACAGGATCAACCAGATATAAGCTTGTAAAAAAAACACCTTAAAATCTGGATCAACCAGATATAAAAATCAGCTTATGGAAATGAAACTCTCCTGCTCACAGCTGATGTCCTATCAATAAGTGAGAGTTAGAGATGCCATTTTTTTTAAATCCCTCCCACACCCAATCTACAGCCAATAGAAGGCTGCACTAAAAACGTAGGGACATCTGCTCCCTACCAACCATACATCACACACTAGCAACCAGCCCTAAGTCCCAGAATAAGACATGGCTACCAACATTCTTTTTCTTATATTTAAAAAATTTAAAAAAATGATTAAAACCACATTTATTTTACTAAGAGTGCACCATACACTATAAAAAATAGTGGATGGCCAACTCTATGCTTAACCCGTGTGTTGTGCCATTGAGGAATTCTGATTCCCTGTGACCTCTCGAGCTTCGCTCTCGAGGTCATAGGGAATCGGAGCCCCTTGGTGGCACAACACACTGGTTGTGCATAGTTGCCCATCCACTATTCTGTATATTGGCACTATGTTTTGATTGCTAAGATGGGAAAAGTTTGTGGAGAGTGCAAGCATATACTACGTGGGTGTGGAGTCTGTTTGGCGAAGCTGGTGCATTAATGCTGTTTTAACCAATTGGTCATAATGGAAAATTACTCACAGCATTCCCAGTTGGGGAAACAGACCCCAGTTATTATAATATAATAAAATTAAACAAAAGTCTTGTAACTTTAGTCATGTTTAGGATTTTATTTCAGTAGACAGCTGCTCATTAAAAAGCTGCTGACACAACAGCTATTACTAAGCTGTTTCTGTGTCAGAACATTGATTTGTTTTGGTAGGCAACTCTATTTGTGCTGAAGAAATGAAGGTTAATACAGTTTTTAGAGGTTTCCTCTGACCACAGTGATGCATGTTCCAACTCTTTATTAGTGCTGCCTCTCCCAAGTTGAAGACATGCTGATGTCGGATGGGGAAATTGGTGTTTCACCAGGGACTGGCAACGTTTAGAGTGCCAATGGAGTCCTCCTGTGGGAGGATGCAACAAACCTAATGTGATTCTGAATTTGTTTACTAATTCTATAAAAGAGACTAAGCCTAATTTTATTACAGTATTTGTAGTATGCTACAGTATGTATGATTCCATCATCATATTATCTTTGAACACTGGTTAGTAAGTTGTGCATGTTGCACTCATATCTTATATTGTGTAATGTCCTCTGCATAATCGGGTGTCACATTTGTTTTGGTAGTATTTGCTTACTGACATTTACAGAGATCACTTTGCACAGCAGTATTTGGTACTGTAAATACCTCACTGCTTATGCATTTTAGATATTTTTTTCAGGTTATACAGTCATTACATTACTGGGTAGGGTGACTGGGGTTGAGGGTTCTGGAGTAACGTAAGTTAGTTAGGCAGGTCTGGGCTCAGAGGATTGGTGCAGGAGTGGGCATATGGGAGACTTAAGTGGGGGAGGCTAGTCCAGAGGTCACAGGGATGCTCCAGGTGTAAGAACATGGGATATTTTTGTGGTGAGGTATGGCAGGGGGTATCATGTCTGGTTCAGTTGTGTGGATGGAGGGAAGTAACTTGGGTAGGCTAGGAGAGAAGGGTAAAAATGCATTTCAGACCATAGTCTGGTGTCATGGGTACATACAAAGTGTGAGAGGGAGGTGCCAGTGGATATGGGAATGCTGTATAGGAGCCCTAGTGATGGTGTTGCTAGGAAATAAGGGTACAGGTGGGTGTTGGGGCCCCATGGGTGGTCCAGCTTGAAGGTGATGGAGCAGATAGGTGTCAAACATTGTGCAGTATACTATACTGTCATATGAATAAAAACTAGACATTCTGCCACAATCACGCCATGTGATTTCTAAACTAAAATCCTCAAAACATCATGGCAGAGTACACTACTGTTCAATGTCCCATTTGTGCTGTACTGTATCTTGAGGACAAATGAGAAGAAAATAGTAAACCATTACATTGAATAACCCCTTTCATTCAGCCAAAAATCCAACATAAGCACTTAACAGACAGTGACCTTTCCAGACTTCACCATTTTCTTTGTTCTGTGAACATAAATGCACTCTTTCATAAAATCTGAAGCTCGTGTCAGCAACTGACTCACACAGACATGCCAGACTGCAGCACCAGTCACTTTCCCTACTTGACATCATTCATGAGCGTCTCCGTCCAACAACACAATGGATGACTGTGAGCTGGCATTCGGGCAAGGTCTGTAAAAATGAAATTAAAACCTTTACTTTTCTTTTTTTGTTTGTTTCATTTTTTTGGTTAAAGCTGACAATTCAGCTATTGCAAGGGTCCTGGAGCTGGGGGAAAACAAAGGATTCAGGAACAAAGAAGATGTCACAGCTGCTATTTATTGGAATATGAAAGCCTGACCAGCATTCTTCACAGTCCTCCAAGACATCAGTGGCCTGATATTCAAAAGTTTGCATTGGTGCAAATCCAAGTTTGCCCTGGCACAATTCAGAGTCTGCCTGCACAAACTAGGTTTTGCACAGATGTGCAATAGTGAAAGGTCTGGTTAGGTGGGCAAACAGGGTTTGTCCACACAAGTTTCCCTTGGCAAATTTCAAAGGGGGAAACAATGTAAATGAAGTGACTGGTACCTAAATATTGGTGCAGTCCGGTATTCAAAGTACGTGCACCGTGCAAGACCATTTTGCCCAGTCCCATTGCGTGGCACACATGCCACCCACTGAAACTCCAACTTACTCCCATGCAACTCTAGCAGTTGGTGAAAAAAGTGCAGCAGCCCCCTTGACCCCTAACACAGTATTCCCTGGTATCCAGTGGTCCCTCCCCTTGCCGATCGACATTCCAATGTAGAATATCATAAGTCCCTGGTGGCTAGTCATCTCTCCCCCTGCCAGTTGCCATCTGGACATTGGATATAATCTTTCCTTAGTGTCCAGTGGTCCCTCCCTCCACCTGATCCCCTGTAATGTAATATTACACTATTCCCTGGTGTCTAGTGGACCCCCTCCCTATCCTCAGTCTCCTGTGCCATAATGTTACACTATTCCTTGATGTCTTGCAGACCCCCCACACCCCCATCCCTGCAGGTGGTGTCCCATGACCCCACTCCCCCATCCTGAATCTCAGCTGGTGACTGACACTGCCCTCCACTCACCACCACAGCTGGCCACTGACTGAACTGTTAGTGAATGCATACTGTATATAGCACAAGCTCACTGACTGACAATCAGTCAACGAGCGCATACTGTATTCAGTACATGCTCATTGACAGTTCAGTCAGCGGCCAGCTGTGGTGGTGAGCATAGAGCTATGCCCATTGCCAGCTCAGGTTCAGGATGGAGGGGAGCAGGGTGTTGGGGCACTACCTGCAGGGGTGGGGGTGAGGTGTCTGCTAGATACCCGGGGATAGTGTAACATTATGATACAGAGGATCAAGGATGGGGGGGTCTGCTAGACACTAGGGAATAGTGGAACATTATTTTACAGGGGATTTGGTGGGGGGAGGGACCACTGGACACCAGGGAAAGTTTATATCTGACATTCAGACTGTGATCAGTGAGGGGAGGGACCACTAGCCACCAGGGAATTATGATAGTCTACATTGAGACAGCAATCAGTGGGGGGAGGAACCACTAGCCACCAAAGAATTATGATATTCTACATCAGGACAGTGATCAGTGGGGGGGTGGGACCACTAGCCACCAGGGAGTTATGGTATTCAACATCAGGATAGCAATCAGTGGGGGGGGGAGGATCACTAGCCACTGGAGAATGATTATATCTTACATTGGGGTGGTGATCTTTGGGGGAAGGACCACTGGACACCAGGGAATGAGTATATCTTACATGCAGACAGTGATCAGCAGAGGCAGGGGCCACTAGGGAATTATGATATTCTACATCAGAACAGCGATCAGTGGGGTGAAGGACCACTAGACACCAGGGAATTATTATATCTTACATCTGGATGGCGATCGGCAGGGAAGAGGGACCACTAGCCACCAGGGAATTATGATATTCCACATCAGGACAGCAATCAGCAAGGGAAGAACAATAGCACCAGGAAATGTGTTTATTAAACAGCAGGTCAGCGATCGGCCGGGGGGCCACTAGCACCAGGGACAGCTCTCTGGGACTGGGCAAGTGGGGGGTGGTGTCACACTAAATTGCAAGGCCACTCAGGCAAATGAGCCCTTAATTGGCATGCAAATGACCCCATAGTGCCTTGTATGCCCAATGAGCACATTTGCATTGGTCTGTTTGAATATGCAAAATTTAGCATGGGCACAAGCCATTATGATGCCCTATTTTGGAAACCACGACTGCCCAGTGCTATGTGGCTTAGCTCTGGGCCACAAAGGCCCTATATTCAATGGAATAGTGCTGGTGCACTATTCCAATGAATATTGCAGCTTTGGGTACCCAGGCAAGGCACAGTGCAAATATATGAGCTCCAGTTTTCCCATTTTTGAATATTGGGCCCCAGATGGGATCCAAATAGAACAAACACAGACAAAGATTATGAACTTAGGTGTTCTTCCATGGCATGCCTCTTAGACTACCTCTTTAGTTAGTTGGGCCTTGCAGATGTGTAGAATTCCTTATACAATACAGTCACAGCCAAAGACTGGTCAGATATTTCCTAAAATCTCTGTGATATTTCTACAGAAATCTCCTACTTTCTGCAGTTCCACAGTAGGGGCAGCAGAGAGAAACTCTTTAGAAATTTCACAAAATATCTGACCATGTCTCTGACTACTACTGTACACCATGGGTCTAAGAGCAGAAGGTGGTGAGGAACATTTTGGACCATTATGTTTAGGGATAGTAACCTATATATAAGATCACCATCATAAATCATTATTAAAAATGTGAATTGTGTTGCTGACTTGGTGAGAGATTGTTTTAGGTATAGTAATCATCTAAATCAACATTTCACTGGTGATTCTTGGACTTGTTCATACATAGGTAAATATGTTTAAGTTCAACAAATATTAGAAAGTGTCACACTAACTCTAAAATTGTATAAGTGATATTTTAAACTGGTTCACCTAAGCCAGATGCACCATAAGGAAAAAGAACTGTACTAACCTGGCTTTAAAAAGGCTGATTGAGAAGTAATTATAAAAATAAACATCAAGCAGGAAAAATACTGCAACAACATGGGATCCTAAAAAATGAACAGCTGAAGCTTTTTCAAAACAAATGAATGCAAAGGCACAGTAGAGAGATTACAGAGGTCTATGCCAAAATGTTCAATTAAATTAAAAAAGGTAAAGCAAGCTTTGTGTTCCCTTTAATTTATCTTGAAAAAGATGTTCTTTCTGTATTTGTTATCAGATGTAGTGCACAATATTCATAAGCTGCATTATTAAACCTCTACTGAACAGAGGCTTACAGAAACTTATCAACTAAGCCCCTACTTAAAGTAAGCAGTTAAATGGGAAATGTTCACAAGGAGTGCCTGTCATCTCTGGATTTGTTGTGTAGGGGGTGCTGTCATCTCTTGAAAGTGGGACCTCCATTAAAACAAGTTAGAAAATGGGTAGGTAAAACTGTCTGCTGATTGGTAGAGGCAGATTGACACCTATGCTTTTACCTGTCTAATACCTGGTAAAATAAATACCAGTGCCAGCCTGCCCCATTACAGAACGTGTCTGCATGCCTGTTTAGAATGTGAATTTTTATATCTGGATGCCTTTTGTTGCTGTATTTATTTTCAACAAAATGCTTTTAGGTCGGCACCTCATCACTGTCCACTTAAGATGAAGAAACTCCACTTAGATGTAGATGGATAAAAGCCTTTTATTACAAAAATAGGCAAACCAGCCAGCAAACAGGATACATAGTGCCCCTCCCCACAGAGCTGAACGTTTCCACGTCACAATTATGCTTTTTCAAGGCTCTGTGGGGAGGGGCACTATGTATCCTGTTTGCCGGCTGGTTTGCCTATTTTTGTAATAAAAGGCTTTAATTCATCTACATCTAAGTGGAGTTTCTTCATCTGAAGTGGACAGTGATGAGGTGCCGACCTAAAAACATTCTGTGAGTACTGCTTATTCTGGTTTTGGCCCCGCTATTGGCATTTGTAGCTGCCTGTTTTCTTGTTGTCTATTATTTTCAACAAACACTAAAAACCAAACAATCTGCCTGCATCTATTCCCACACGATTTTCCTTATTTGAACATGTGCTATCCATCACCACTGAATCAGTTGCTCTGACTGGCACTAGCAATACATGCAATTTTAAAACAAGAACCTTCATTCTTGCTCAGTTAGTGTGAGCACACCTCTCACTCACTCAGCTTCACTCCAGTAAACTAGGCTCACGTACTCACTGCACACTTCCAGTAACTGTGGCTGTCGGGTACCAAAATGATTCACAAACTAGTAATTAAAACAACATACTCACAACAGTGTTTAACTTTACAATGAAACAAGGATGGGGTAAGGGATAAAACCAACCACACTACCAACAATGTATGTACGTATTAAGCAGATTCCACCTTATATCTGCAAACCACTGCATCTGCAACAGCATCCCCCAGTAACAGCCAGCCTATGAAAGGCTATTGCAGTTTGTTAAACATTACTAAATTTTAAAGAAAGTATTTCTTTTTATCAACTTTGACTAACAAAATCCATTTGATATGCACAATAAGGCCCTCCAGATTACGGGATATGCAGATAACTGCCCTAACAGGGTCTGTAAGGCCCTCAGCCTGTGGCAGAAGGTCTCACTACACCCAAAGGCAGGTGGTTATCTCAGCCTAACCCACTCTCTGTCATATCTTATCACTTCCATATTATATATGCTGTGAAGCCTTTTAACTAGTTGTTTGATGCAAATTTTAAATGAATGTATTTAAAAGTTTTAAACTCTTCCATAGTACAGAATGAAAAAAGGTGACAAATGATCAGTCACCCATACAGCAGAAGGAGGAACTTAGTTACTGTGCTTTCCTACCCAATTTTCCTCCTGCTTTCAGGGAACTATAAAGGCATCAAGACCTACACTACTGCCATCTCTTCGTCAAACACAGTTCAACACTACATAATTGTACAATTTAACTATAAGCTTCCCTTCCTTTAGCAAGTTCTGAAGACAGGACCTTGGGGTTTTAAGGTTGAAAGTGCAGCACCTTGCTGCTAAGCTAAAATAGCAGCTTCTCCCCCAAGCCTATAGTGGGAATCAAGTTTAAGTTAAATTATGAACTGGGTACAAAGAACGTGGTTAACTGATTGGCTGAACCCTTTTCTTACCTATGATTAAAATCCATGACATAATCATGGATAAGAAAAGGTGCCAGCCAACATGTTTGTTTACCTCTTCCAGATCCACTCACTCCCAGATACTGTTATCTGGCAGCCAAGGGACACAGCGAGATGCAGCACAAGCTGTTGTTAAAAAAAAAAAAAAAAAATAAAAGCAAACACTCACTATCAGGTCCTACTTACACCAACGGAACTGCCACTGACTGTTGCATCCACATTAACACCCTGATCTCAACAAGAAACTGCCACCAATCAGTAAATCTAATCCACTGTTAACACCTTATCCTGACTGGCATACCACAAAAGCCGCTTTTAGCCAAACATCCACCTGCTACTATAACAGCCCACAGAACAGCCCCTCACAGCCAAACATTAGAACACATAAGATTCAACCAGAAATAAACACTTACTCCATATCTAAAGGAATGGCAGGGAAAGCACAGTTCACAGGGGAGATGGTCACACTGTCAGGAGCGGAGAGTCATGCAGTCACAAGAGCTACAGTTTTTCTATCACCTCCAGCAACAGCACCACCTGCTGACTACAGCCCTCCACTAACTATGTTTTTACAATGCACTCCTACAATACCCTAGAAACTAGGGATGGGTGCACTGGTCTGTTATCCCCCTCCTCCATATCCTGTGAAGACAGATGAACCCAGGTAGATTAGAACTGTGCTGAGAAGTGTACCAGATTTGTCTCTGTACCAGTGGCTGCACAATGGGGGAAAAAATCATGGACTCCCCCTCCAATCTCTACATACTACCCCTGTACCTCAGAAATGCCCTGATACAGGGGAAAAAAATTATTAACATTCTCAAGTCAGCCGACCACACTGCCCCAGCTTCTTTGCTCATGCAGTACTTTGTGCGTGCCTAAATTCCTGCTGCAGAACATGGGAGTGGCCAGAGGAGCAGGCAACAAGTTGGTGGCAACTGAGTGGAAATGGCCTGGATCATTTTTTTTAATCAGGGAAACTACAGCACCAGTTTATTAACATTGCAGCCACTGTTAATCTGGGCAGTTCCGCAGCACCACCAGTTATTTATTTATTAGGTTATTTTGGGGGGAGGTTGCGAGCAAGTGGTGGGCAGACTGGCTCCAAGTGTGAGTGGGAACTGTATGAGAGGAGGCAGCAGACAGCCACGGCAAACTTTCCGGAGTCAGACTATCGAGCAGCACTGATCGTGCCCGGGGATTGCGAATGGAAATGATCATTAGGAGCAGTAAGGTGAGTAGTGTACCTGGCTTTTTGCTTAAAGGCAGTACCATTTTTTTTGTTTTGTTTTTTTGTGAGCAATTGTTGCACTGAGCCCGAGTGGGAAGGGAACCATGAGAGAGGAGGGTACAGTCAGACACTAGCTTTAGCCACGAGGGTGGGCAGTAGTAAGCTGAAAAGCTTCTGCTCCTACTTGGATTTGGAAGAGCAGGTGTTACAAGCCTTGGAAAGCCCAATTAATCAAACAAGGTGTTGTAAGGAAAAATATGTTTTTACTGTTTATGTCTAGTTGAATGCACAGTTGAGATTGTTGATCAGGAGAAACTGCATAGGGTGCTTGGCTTATATGAATGGAGTAGGAGGTTAAAGCAAATATAAACAAGTTGTCACCACACTGCTGGAAATTCCAATTCCATGTGTCTGGTTACCCTACACCCCCCAAATATGCAACCTATCATGCTGGAGATCAGTGATGATTTTAAATATAGCAACATCAAATGCATGTAAATGATCATAGAGATGGATTGCATTTGCACTCATTAACTGTGTATTGTGGGAGAATTTGTATGGTGCTTTGGGTAATCTTTGGCATGAGGTGGGTTTCATATTACATTTGGCTGTATACCATACAAATGTACCACAACCTCCTCTCGCCACTTGTGCCATTTTCTTTGAGGGACCAACACTTGTATTTTTATGTAACAAAACCAAAAACAATAAAGCAGACTCAGGTTACTGGGGGTCAGCCGGGGGAAGAAGATCAAGGGATGCTAATCCTGTGGCTTGGCGGCAGCACTACCACCCACCATACCAGTGACACAGGTTCGAGAGTGGACTTCATTTGGGGGGATGGTGTTAATTGGGTGGAGAGGGCTGAACATCTCTGAGGGATTTACAGTATGTATTAAGTGTTTGTGTGACACCATGTGTGTGGGTGAGAAGTTGACACCTTGATGGTGACCCCTAGTGACTGCTATGCATTTTTTTAATTTATTTATTTATTTAGTGATTCGGGAGAGCCCATTGAGCACAAGCTCTTTTACAAAGGTTCCACATCATAGATCACAAAACAAAGTTCAAGAGGAGAAAGCAAAGGTATATTACAATGAATGATACAGCTTGGATTCAGAACTTACAGAATAACTTAAAACATAGGTGCAAGTTAAAATAACAAGAAAAGCACTTTATGAGGGTTGGGAGGGTAAGCAGCCACAAAGTGCCTTGTCAGTAGTTCAGAGGGATGGAGATAGCTGGCAGTGGGATGAAGAAAGGAGGCACGAGAGAGAGGTATGTACTGCGGTGGAGGTGAAGGGTGGGGGAAGAAGGGCAATAAGGTATAGGGAGAAATGGTGGGGTGAGGGGAGGTTGAGAGGAGAAGACATGCTAGGGTAAATGGTGGAGTGTGAGAGGCCATGGTCAGGCAACCTGCATTAGTAGTAACTGTTAGGGAAACTCACGGGACTGTGAATTGGGGGAAGGGAGAGTGGGGTGGCGTGTGCTGGAAGAGCATGACACAAACTGATTGCATAGAGTCCATGGTGTTGTAAATCTGGCCCTGGATCCAAGATGGTGTCAATTTTGGAAACTAAAGCAAGAAGGCGGCCAGGATTATGAGCTGGAGCAGGCATATGAGAACTGGGGCAGCAGAGAAGAGGCTGAAATGTGACAACTGGGGCAGGGTAGGAGACAGATATGTGAATGGGGCAGGGAGGAACAAAAAGGTGAGAACTGGGGCCATGAGAACTAGGGCAGGGAGTGGACAGCTATCTGTGAGAACGGGGGCATTGAACGGGTAGATATGTAAGAAATGGCACATGGAGGGGGAAGATATGTGAGAAATGAGGAATGGAGGGGCAAATATAGAAGAACAGGGGTAGGAAGGGGCAGTTCTGTTGGAGCTGACACACAGATTGGCACACATGTAATGATTTCAGGCTTTATAATTAATTTCCTAAAGGTTCTGATTAAAATCAGAACTTATCAGGACTTTGACTTGGATCCTGACAATAAGGGTCAGGACCTTTTCAGGGCCTCCTACCCAGGGGTGTAGCCAGAAAATTTAAACTTGTACTCAGAACTGATGCCCTGTTGCCCCCCCGTTATGTAAACATAAACCAAAATATGCACTGCCACACCACACCATTGCCCCTCCCCCCAGTTTGCCATCTCTGAGTTTAAGTAATCAGTTTCCTCCTGTAATCCTCCTTCCTTTGTTTTTGTCTGTCTGGTAAGTTGTTCTTGTTTGTGTATTTGGCTGGTGTCATCAATGCCCCATAGCAAACAACAACAAAGGCAAAAGGGCTCAGTGTGACACGGACACAGTGTGACTCACAATGTCCTTGCTTTCCTCTTTTTTTTGCCCCTGCCTGATTTGTTGCCCCCTACTTGATTTTTTTTACTGTACTCTGCTGCGTACAGTGCGTATGCCTGCCGACACCCCTGCTCCTACCCTTACTAGAAACTCAGTTTTAAAAGATTGTTTTTAAGTTTTTTTTTTCTTTTTTCTTTATAAAACATATAACCCAGTTCATAATAGTAATAATACACTCCAGGGTGTGGTATATCATGGGCTATTGTCACTTCTCAGGTGCATGAGTCACTCGGCCTCCGGCCTCAAGTCTCACATCACACCAGAGGCATGATGATATCCCATGATATACCACACCCTGTCATGTATTATTGTTTAATTATAAACTGGGTTCCATAAATCCTGTAGCCTGATTTGTCAAAACAGGTCACCTGACCATGGATTAATTCTCATGAAACCCAGTTGGGTTGCCAGACTACAAAATCCTGATTGACAGCAATGTAAAGTGACCTAGTCAGATCACTCCACCAGAGAGAAATGTAAAAAACTGACAACTATGGCATCCTCATTAGGACAAATCCATTAGGCAGAATAACTATTTTATTACAAATGCATGTAGACAGTGTTTTATTTTAAATATTTATTTAGGTAAACCTCTAAAAGAAAGCTGCCCATTTTGTAAGTGAATTAACCCCACTCCATGGCATGGGTTTACTGAGACTTAATCCACACCTGTGGAGTTGAAGTCACTTGGCCTGCAGCCTCGTGCCTCCTCCCTCCCCCAGCGTGGACTAATCATCAGTAAACTCATGCCCTGTTGTGGGTTAATCCTTACTTTACATCTGTTTAAGAAGAAGAAACTATTGGGTATGAAATAATCAAATAGGACACTTTTAACAACATTATTGTTTTAATGTGCTAACCACTTTCAGCACATAGCCTGCGTGTGCTGTCTGCCTTGTAACCTTTGTTTGAACCCATCCCAGCACTAATTGCTTGACCTCAGTGCCATAACTGCCATATCATTTTTAGCCACTGCGAGATTTGCTCTGCATTTCCTTTGGTGTTGGGATTAAAAAATAGGTAAATGTTCCATTTAGGGATTTATTCTGTTCCAGTTTTAGCACTTATTGGTTATTTTAGGGTTAGTGTGTTTTTCCTTGGCTGCTGTTTCTGCAGTCACAATTTAATCCAGTTTTTTTGTTCTACGTTTAAAAGAGAACCAATATTATTTGTGTTAGTGGTTTGGATTTTTCCAGTTTACAGACTACAATTGGTAAATTTTAAATAGATTTTTACAATTTCTAGTACTGTTTTACATCCCTGAAAGTTTAAAAACAGAAAGAAACACTAGGGGCTTGATATTCAAAAATGGGCAAAGTGGAGCACAAATATTGCGCTGTGCCTTGCCCTTGCTTGGGTGCCCAAAAATGCTATATTGGGTGGACTAGCACAACAGCACTATTCCACTGAATATAGGGCCATTGCAGGCCATCACTAAGCCACTTAGTGCTGGGCAGACATGGCTCCCAAAGTAGGGCGTCATAACAGCTTGCGCCCATGCCAAATTTCCTATATTCAAATGGACCCTTACAAATGAGCTTATTGGGTATGCAAGGCACTAAGGGGCCTTTTGCATTTCCAGTATAGACTCATTTGCATGAGTAGCCTGATGAGTTAGCGCACCGCCACCCCCCACTAGCCTGATCCCAGAGAGTTCTCCTTGATGTTAGTGTCCCTCTCCATACTGATTGCCAGCTTGAAGTTAAAAATTAAAGAATCCCTGTCCCCCAGTCTCCCCTTACAATACAATGAATGCCTCCCTGGTGGTCTAGCAGTCTCACCTTCCTATCCCCGACTGGCCCATAGAATATAATCTAGATCTTTCTGTGGTGGCTAGTGAACCTCCCACCTTGACAGATAGTGCCCCACCACCCCACTCACCCCCATCTCATCCCCAAGCTGGCGACTGGCAGAGTCCTTCACTCTCCATCATGGCCGGTTACCGACTGAACTGACAATGAGTGCATACTGTATATAGATACGCACACATTGATTGACTGCTTACTCACTCAGCTGTCAGTCAACAGGCGTGTCCTGTATATAGTATGCATTCATTGACAGCTCAGATGATGGCTGGCTATAGTAGACAGCAGAGGGCTGTGCCGCTCACCTGCTTATGGGTGGGATGGTGGGATAGGGTGGTGGGGCACTAACTGCTGGGGTGGAGGGATGGGGAGGTCCAATAGCCACCAGGGAAAGATCTACATTTTATTCTACAGGCAGATCGATGATGGGGAAGGGGTCCACTAGACCACCAGGGAAGCATTCGTTGTATAGTAAGGGGAGATTGGGGCTAGGGAGCGGGGACTGCTAGACCACCAGGGAATGGTTTCTATTTCACATACAAGGGCTTGGGATGGGGTGGGGATACACTGTACACCTGGGAAATGGTGTCTGTATGTTGGGCAGGTGATTGGATGGTGTGAAGGACCACTGGACACCAGGAAATAGTACTGTAGACATCGGGCATGGGTGTGGGTGGGGATGTGGGACCACTGGACATAAGGGAATGTCTGTTTTTTACATCGGGCAGTGATCGATGGGGGGGGCCACTTGATACCAGGGAAAGTCTAGTTTCTACATTGGGATGGCGATCAATGGGTGGGGGGAGCACCACTAGACACTAAGAAAACATTCATTTTTAACTCCATAATGGCAGTCAGTGGGGGGGGACAACTGGACACCTGGGAAACATTACTGGTAAACTTTGGGGATGGGGCTCAGTGCAGGGGAGCCACTGGACACCAGGGAAACTTTCAGTTGTACCTTCAGAATGGTGGTTGGTGGGGGAGGGACCACTAGCACCAGGGAAACATTACTGGTAAACTTTGGGGATGGAGATCAGTGAGGGGGAGCCACTGGACACCAGGGAAACTTTCAGTTGTATCTTCAGAATGGTGGTTGGCAGGGGGGACCAGCACCACCAGGGAAACATTACTGGTAAACTTTGGAGACAGCTATCAATGGGAGAGCCACCACTAGACACCAGGGACTACTATGTTGGGAGTTGGTGGGCCACTGCACTTCCCCCAATAAGTGCTAGGGTTGAATAGGAGTAATCCGAGGTTTTGATCGGTGGTATGTGCGCCACGCAAGGCGAGTAAGCAAAACAGCCTTGCGCAGCTCACGTAATCTGAATATTGGACTGCGTCTGTATTCAGGTCCCCATCCCTTTATTTACATTGTGGGCCCCCTCCCCCGACTATTGCCTGGACACAAACTCTGTTTGCCTGTGCTAAGTAGGCTTTTCAATATTAGCCATTTGTGCTAAACTCAGTTTGCATGGGCAAACTCGGTTTTGCGGCCGGCAAAGTTTTGAATACGGAGCCCCAGTTTTTTAAATGTGTTTTTCTTATGGTGGTAAATTTCCAAGGCTGACTGCCAAATCTTATCCCTTGAAAGCCTAGGCTCAGAATATTTTCTTTATGATTGTGATTCATGTGCTAAGTTTTGTAAAAAGACAAACATTTCAAGGGAAAGCAAAAGACTTGCATTTCAGCACCAGCAGCCAGCATGTGCACACTTGTTAAACACAATTTAAAGAAAATGTAGGGCAATTTAAATCTGTCTTGTTCTTTAGTTGATTTAGCTAAACCATCAACCAGTAACATTAATATTAAAGAAAAACATAAGACCTGCTGATGATAGTCACAGTGCCAGGGTGAGGGAGAATCTCATGAGGAGAGGAAACTGGTGAAAGATCCAGAAACTGAACTGCTTTGTGCGAGTGTGATTGTCAGCAACATAGAGTGAAATGGTGAGAGTGACCACACCTAGAGTACCATGTCCAGTTCTGGAGACCACATCTCCTGAAGGACATAGCGGGGAGGCAGTCCAGAAGAGGGCAACTAAAATTGTGCAGGGTTGGCATCAAAAGCCCTATGAGGAGAGACTAAAGGACCTCAATATGTTCACTCTGGAACAAAGGAGGGAGAGGGGTAAATAAGGTACAGGAGGGGAGTATTTTTCAGAAGAAGAGGTGCTCAAGAACAAGGGGACATGCTATGAAACTGGAGGGCAGTAGATTTAGGAGAGATGTGAGGAAGTACTTCTTCACAGAATGAGTGTCGGATTCCCAGAACAGCCTTCCAATGGATGTGGTAGGGGCAAAAACAGTGGTGGGGTTCAAGAATATATGGGATAAGCACAGAGGAATCATAGTGGAAAAGGAGGGAGGAAGGAGAAAGAGCTGTAGATCAGGCACAGTCTGATATAATAGTGCAGGTAGGGAGAAATTGGCAGACTGGATGGGCCAAGTGGTCCATATCTGCTATCATAGAAACATAGAAACATAGAATTTGATGGCAGATAAGGACCGCTTGGCCCACCTAGTCTGCTCATTTTCCTACCTAACAGTTAAGCTGGAAATCCTAGTTAGCCAACAGTTTACTTCCTCCTACCCCCACTAGGACTGCCTTATGTCTGTTTTATGCATTCTTGAATTCCCGCACTGTTCTTGTCTCCACAACCTCCTCAGGGAGGCTGTTCCATACATCCACAACCCTCTCTGTAAAAAAATACTTCCTCACATTACCTCTGAGCTGTCCCCTCCATCTTCAAATTGTGCCTCCTTGTTCTTGCACATCTCTTTTTCTGAAAGATGCTACCCTCTTGGACTTTGTAGATTCCCTTGAGGTACTTGAAAGTTTCTATCATGTCCCTCTCTCCCTTCTTTCCTCAAGGGTATACATATTAGCTCCTTTAGTCTTTCTTCATATGTCGTCTGATGCAGACCCAGCACCATTTTGGTTGCCCTCCTCTGGACAGCTTCCACTCTGTCTATGTCTTTGCGGAGATGGGGTCTCCAGAACTGCAAACAGTACTCCAGGTGGGATCTCACCAACTGTCTGTACAGAGGGATAACACTTCCTGTTTTCTACTATTGATGCCTCTCCTTATGTATCCCAGTATCCCCCCAGCCTTTCTTACTGCCTTCTCACATTGCTTGCCCGCCTTTAGGTCATCTGATATAATTACCCCCGGTCCATTTCCATTTTTACTGTTGTCAGTATCTCACCCCCATTGTGTACTCTTCCCCTGGTTTTTGTTTCCCTGATGCATTAACTTGCACTTCTTTGCATTGAATCTGAGCTGCCATACATTTGACCATTCCTCCAACCTTGCCAAGTACCTTCTCATCCTTTCCACTCCATCTTGTGTATCAACCCTGCTGCAGATCTTTGTATCGTATGCAAAGAGACACACTTTTCCTTCCAGTTCCTTTTCAATGTCACTTATAAAGACATTAAAAAGGACCGGTCCCAGTACCGAACCCTGCGGTACCCTGCTAGTAACCCTCCTTTCTTCACTGTGGATTCCATTTACTACTACCCTTTGCATCCTGTTGTCTAGCCAATTTTTTATCCAGGCTACCATCTTGGGATCCACTCCAAGGCTGGCTAACTTGTGTATTAATCTTTTGTGTGGGACTGTATCAAATGCCTTGCTAAAATCTAGGTAGGCCATGTCCACAGCCCCTTCTTGGTCTACTACTTTGGTCACCCAGTTAAAGAAATCTATTAGATTCGTAAGACATGACCTTCCCATCATGAATCCATGCTGCCTTGGGTCCTGTGCCCCACTGGCCTCTAGGTACTCAACAATTCTTTCCTTCAGAAGTGATTCCATCATTTTCCCTACCACTGAGGTTAAACTAACAGGTCTGTAGTTTCCTGCCTCTGTCCTGCTCCCTTTTTTGTGAAGAGGAATCACATCCACCCTCCTCCAGTCTTCAGGTACCACCCCATCTTCTCATGATTTGTTAAGGAGAGTAGTCAACAGTGTTACTAGTTCTACCCTTAGTTCTTTTAGAATTCTTGGGTGGATCCCATCAGACCCCATTGCTTTGTCCACCTTCAATTTTATTAGTTCTTTCAGAACCCTTTCTTCTGTAAATGGACTGGTATTGACCCCCCTATTCACAGTTTTTCTCTTGTTTGGTTAAGGTACCTCCTCCTTCTCTTCCTTTGTGAATACTGAGCAGAAATATTCATTCAGTATCCCTACATTTTCACTGTCACCCTCTACCCACATTCCCTCCCCTTCATAAAGCCTCAGTATCCCTCCTTTGGTCTTTCTTCACTCCCTAATGTACCTATAAAAGGTCTTATCCTCCTTCTTAACAGAGTTGGCTATCCTTTCCTCTGGGCCTTTGCTATTCTGACTGCCTTCCCAGCTTCTTTCTGCTTTAACTGATAAAGTTCTCTGTCCTGCTCCTTCTGTGTTTCCTTATATTCCCTGAATGCTGTCCTTTCCTCCTTAACCTTCCCTGCCACCTCTTTTGAGAACCATAGCAGTTTTTTCCTTCATTGTGTTTTGTTGATTTGCTTTACACAAAGGCTTGTTGTCTCTGTGATGGCTGTTTTGATTTCTCCCCATTGTTTCTCCACCCCTCCTTCTTGCCTGTTTGCTAGTGCTTTTCTGAGGCACTCTTTCATTTTCCCAAAGTCAGCACTCCTAAAGTCCAATACTCTCTCTTGCTTTTGTATGGCTTGATTGCATGGCTGTGTTTACCTTGAACCACACTGTTTGGTGGTTGCTTGTTCCCAGATGACTACCCACTTCTAAATCTGAGATTCTTTCTCCGTCCCCATTTGAGAGTACCAGGTCTAAGATTGCTCACTCCCAAGTGGGTTCCAATACTAGCTGTCTGAGGCATGCCCCTTGTAGGGCATCAAGAATGACCCTGCTCTTGGATGTACCTGCAGCAAAGGTGCACCAGTTAACATCTGGCATATTCAGGTCCCCCATCAACAATATCTCCCCTTTTTCTGCCATCCTAAGGAAGCCTTCTATCATTTCCTTGTCCATTGCCTCCTCCTGAGATGGGGGTCTGTATACAGCCCCCATGTGGATTGTGGTGCCATTTCTTGTCTCCAGGGTGACCTAGAGTGCCTCATCTGCTCCCTTTTTACCCTTTAGTTCTGTTGCTTTGATCCCTTCCTTTACATAGAGAGCTACTCCTCCGCCTCTTTTACCTTTCCTGTCCTTCCAGTAGATTGTGTATCCTGGTATATTGACATCCCAGTCATGGTTCTGTGTGTACCATGTTTCTGTGACTGCCACAATATCCAGGCAACCCTCTTCCATCAAGGCCATTAGTTCAGGGAGCTTGCTACACAGACTAAGGGCATTGGTACTCATCACCCTCCACTTTTTGATGGCCTTACCCCTTTAGCCCCACTCCTGTTCTTACTGCCTTTGCCTTTTTTTACATTTACCTCTCTCCTACTCCTTAATGACTTTTCTACCTTGGTGTTTACCTCACTAATTACTGTGTTTTGTGGGGGGAGGCTGGGAATTTCCCTGCTCCTTTTGAGTGCCTCCCCCCTTAGCTAGTTTAAATGCGTGTCAATGAAGCATTTAAACCTCTCACCTAGGATCCTGGTCCCCCCAGACAGATGCAGACCATCACGCCAGTATAGGTCTGCATCCCTCCAGGTGGCTTCCCAGTTCCCAATTAAGTCAAATTCCCTGTTTCTATGAGATCCATGGAGTAAACACAAGCTCCAGTTACACCATCCTGTCCCTCAGCTGGGCAGGTGTCCTCCCTGAAAAAAGTTACAGAAATGTGGTAAGTGTTTCAGATAATGTAGCAAGTGCATCATTTGATTAATTCTCCCCCCCTCCATTTACCTGAAGAAGGTGGTGAAGGGGATAAGGACAATGATTTTGGCACACAGATAAAATTTGAGGACATGACTCATGGTAACACAGGCCATGTGGAATTCAGATCTCTGCTTCATGCACTGGATTATAATTCTTCCTACATTTCATTTTGTTTGTTTTTTTATAGCTTTTGCTCCTCTGGCATCATCTGACCAGTGCTCATGCCTGGAGGTGTACCTTGTGGTAGGGTGCCAAGCACTGCCCTCAGCTAGCCCAGCCGCTTGCAGCAGTGAAGATCCACAGTGCAGAGCCCGAGAAGTGCACTAGTCATTGACCAACTGACACTGTAGTTTTCACCTCACATTTTTGTTTCTCCCTCCTTTCCTGGTGCCTGGTAATGCCAGCGATCAGCCTTGCATGCTAATAGATGTCACTTGTGGCAGAGCAAGCTCCCTGTGCCTCCACAGGGGTTGCTGTTGTGCCACAACTTGGATCCTACCCTCCCTGGCTGGTAATGTTTCCAAACTGCAGTGCTACCTACCTTGTCCTGGCCTCCCTTCTCTGCCAGACAGCTTGTGAGTCTGCTTCCAAAGCCAAGCTGCCAGCACAGCAGTATAATACTCTTCTGTTGAGCCATTAGGGGATCCCTTACATTTAATTTTTGAAGAAAACATGATCACTTGGAGTTAGGAGGTGAGCAATTTAAAGAGTCTCTGCCACAAGCAATAGTTTTGAAACAGGTTCACTTCTTTCTAGAAGAGTATCACTCCTTATGATAGGAGTTTCAGATTTTATGAGCAAGCATTTTAAGTAACTTGTTTTTGTGCAGTCAGTTGACAAAAACTAGAGAAAAAAATAAGCTGTACCCAAGGAGAGTGTTGAATATTTCTTGTATTTTCTCATCCTTACCCAAAAGATTTGTTTCAGGTAGCTGCCTGTAAAAACAAGCCAGGACATTATGGTCTTCAGCTGCTCGACATAAAGATTCTAGGAAAACAGAATTATTCAGCAGGAATCCTGGCACTAAGACAGGCTTCCTTTGTTGGTTATTCCCCAAAGTATCAGTTTTCTCATTGGTCTTCAGTTCTGCTTCTGTGCAAAAATATGCCACAAGAAAATAGAGCTCACTTGATGCATGCACTAAAAGCCAGTCAGAGGCCTCCTCCCAGTAACTTCAAATGTCAGTTCTTCTGAATGACACATCAACTACAACAATGAGTAATGCAGTGATCAAAAGCAAATTTGCTTGGCTCAAAAACAAACTAGTTTGTCTACTGATCTGCAACAAAACACAGCTGATTTTCCTTTTGAAAGTGATTTTCTCTTTAGGGACAAAAAAGTTTATATGGAATACTGTAAGTTAAATAGAAACGACTTACATCACATGACCTTCACTAAACAGGAAAGCAGTGGACGTAGTAGTTATAGATTGCATTTAAAGGGATGATTTGAGATGTGTAAACAATGCAGACCTTACTTCCAAACGAGCTATTCTGTGACAATAGGTACTTCAAGAGATAGAGGCAGGAGAGAATGTGACAAACTATGTCTGGCCCTCCCGCTCCAGCCAACACTAATCCCTGACTATGGTGTCCTTGCTGTTGCTCCTCAAAAATCAGCCAGTTTGGGGACACCTCTTTTATTACCTCTAGGAATGGGACAAAAGCAGCACTGACAGGTAGGTTCTAGAGATAGTAAGAGAGGGTTTTACCCTTCCAATTTTAAAAATACACATTTTTCTGAAAATAAAATCTCAGAATCCAGAATCAATGGCTTTACTTGAGATGCAAGTCTAAAAAAGTGTTGATTTTAAAATCAGTAGAACCAGTGTTGAGGAACAGTTACTTCTCAAGGCGCCTCCTTACCAAAACTAAAACTAAAATAAAAAATGGGGGGGGCAGGAATCAGTTCTAGATGTTAGAATCACACGGAAAAAAAGAGATTGACCAAGTTGGGGGTTGGATGACCTGAATCACAGCCAAGGGCCATCACTCACCACCTGGTCCTTAATCCCAGAAAATTACCAGCAGTTAGGTCATTATTGCTATTATAATGCTAATTCAGCCTTTTGTAGCATTAACAGAAACTATATCTTTCGAAGTTTTTTTTTTTGTCATTTGGAGACGAAAGGGTGTACAGCATTTATGTGATGTGACCCCTGCATGCGTCCATAGTTCCTCAAATCTTGGCCAAAACATAATGCAACTGTATGATTTTGGCAAAGAGTTGTAATTGAACTGTCTGCAGAATAAAAAGAAGTTTATTGTACTGTTGGAATTTCTTTTTTGCAACAGTTTGGGAAGTACGTTTGCTACAGCAAGACAATTTCAGCATGAGAATGCTCATCACTTATACTGTTTAGAAATACCTCTGCTTTTAATTTACTGAGCAGTTTGCCACTTGTCATCATGACTTTTTTTTTACTTTCTCTGAGAACCACCACTTTTTATGTTTTGCTACCGTGCAGTTCCTCATTCAGTCAGTGTCATCAGCTTGCACAGTGGCTATCAGCTGCGTGTGTGTGTGTGCGCGCACGGTCCCGGTGGTGCAGTGGAATAATACTGTTACTGTGGGGTGGTCTCTTGTGTCCCTTTGACAGGTGGACCAGTCATTCACTGACCATAAATGATCGATCCAGTAGCTAATCAGAGCCTGAGAAGCCTCATGAATATTTAATTAGCCTTCTAATAGATCTTAAACATGCATACTTGCAGATCCCAATAAGGGTATTTCACAAGAAGTATTCCAGGTTCAAAGTGGGAGAATGTCAGTACAAACTCTGGACAATACCCTTTGGTCTGACCTCTTCTCCAGGATTGCCTGCAAAATGTCTCTTTATAATAGCAGCCTGCACACAGAAGACAGGAACAGTGCAGTTACTCACCTTAGTTACAGTTTTTCTTCTAATGGACTAGAACAGCTAGTAAAACATGTTGCATCATCTCAATGTAAGAAATGGTGCCTCGGAACTTAGAACCTTTTTCAAAGATGCTCTCTCCTACAGTGCTGATCCTGAGCCTCTCAACATTCCACTGTTACATCTTTGAGATGAAGAGGCCAAAAAAAAAGGTGATGCGGCTGGACAGGATTCACCCAAGGTTACTTAAGGAACTCAGCATGATGCTAGCTCCCCTCTGGTAATACTATTTAGCACCTCATTGGAGAACAGGATGGTTCCAGAGGAATGGAGGAGGGCTGATGCAGTCCTTCTGCACATGAGTGGCAGCAGGGAGGAGGCCAGTAATTACAGGCCAGTCAGTCTCATATTAGTGGTGGGGAAGTTAATGGAATACCTGCTGAAGGAGAGACAGATGGAGTACCTGGAGACACGTGGGGTGCAAGATCACCGGCAGCATGACTTCACAGGGAGGAGGGCATGAAAAACAAATCTCATAGATTTCTTTGACTGTATAATGAGGGAGGTGGATCAGGGGAGGGCAGTGGATGTGGTCTATCTGGACTTCAATAAGGCCTTTTACACTGTTCCACATAGGAGGCTGGTAAAGAAACGTAGTGGGGCTGGCCTGGTGGCTCTGGAGGTTGAGGTGCTGGACACCACACCTCAAACAATGCCAATGACCTGAGTTTGGGAGTGAGCTTGGGCCACCGAGGGTTGACTGGAGGAAGGGCTGGGAGATGATTGCAGCAGTCGCTGTGCTGCTCTCATCTCCCGGATTGGGGAGATACAGTTCCTCGCTCTTGGCTGACAACCAGTGGAGGCTGGGTGTCAGAGCAGAGTCGAGGACTGACATAATGGTGGGGTGGGTGGAAGGAGCACTCAGCTTCCTGGGAGCATGTGTCTCCATGTGTGCACACTCACTGCATCCACCGTTGCTTTGGGAGGGTGATGAGCAGAACCAGAAACACCATATCTCACCATAGACAAATGTGATGGTGCCCTCTATTCTCAGGCTCTGTTCCTTGTGGATCCCCAGCAGCATGACAGTGGGAGAAGAGGCAGACATGGCTGGGGATGGTGTGGGGCCCAATGGCAGGAGTAGGTGGCCAGGAGGAGCAAACAGCTCTATAGGAAAAAAAAAGAAACTTAGTAGCCTGGGGGTGGGAAGAAGGTAGTATGCCAGGTATCAAAATGGTTTAAAGATAGTGGTGCTAAGTGGCAGTCACTCGGAAGATGGGGACAGTGACCAGTGGAATGCCACAGGGATTGGTACTATGCCCTGTCCTCTTCAATGTTTGAATTAGTGATATTGTGGAGGAACTAGAGTAGAAAGTGTGTCTCTTTGTGGATGACACAAAAATATGTAACATGGTTGACACCCTGTAGGGGGTAGAGAGAATGAAACTAGATCTTGGGAAACTAGAGGAGTGGTCTAGGGAGTGACAGCTGGGTTTTGATACAAAAAAGTGCAAAGTCATCCACCTAGAGTAGGGAAACCCAGAGGTTGTGTATAAGATGGGTAGCGGTACCTAATTACAGTTACCAAGCAAGAAAGGAACCTTGGGGTGATCATATCTGATGAGCCCAAGGTGGCGGGGCAGTGCAACAGGGTGGCAGACAAGTCAAGCAGGATGCTGGGGCATACTGGGAGGGGAATCTCTAGCAGAGGAAGGGAGGTGTTGTCGCCCATGTGTCACTCACTTGTGAGATCGCCACTAAGGATTATATTAAGGATGTATGAGGAGCAAGGAGACTGAAAGGCCCATAACTGCTCCTATGCTAATCAATTTGTTATAATATGAAAGATTGTATCCTGTGTTGATTAGTTTGTCTAAACAATGTTTGAACACATTTTTTGGTTCACTAATAATTACTTCAAGGAGCAGATTGTTCCAAGGTTTGATAGTTCTGAAGGTAAAAAATAATTTTCTTTTTTTATGATTAAATTATTTGCCAGACAATTGCAATGAGTGACCTCTAGTACTGTAGTTATTGCTTTTAAATTTGAGGCCAAGTTCAGAAGTTAAATAAGGCTCCTGGATGAGGTCATAAAGGAAAAGAAAATCCCCTCTTATATGTCTTATTGTTAAAGACTGAGATTTAAGGCTGATAGTCTGGAATTATATGTTTAATTTTGTAACCCCTTAATATTTTTGATAAATTTTCATTGCACCTTCTCTAGTTTATCACAATAGTTTTTTTTTTTTTTTTAAATGGGCAGCAGAGCTAAGATGCATAATCCAGATGAGGTCTGGCATATGCTCTAAACAGAGGCATCATGACATGTGAACTTCTGGAATTAATGTTTCTCTTGATGGACTATACGACTCGATTGGTTTTATTGATGGTTTCATGTATATGTTTAGAATTAGTAAAGTCATTTGATATAATAAGTCCAAGATCTTTCTCATCAATTGTTGTATTCAGTAACTGGCCACGTAGTTTATAAGAGAAGTTTGGGTTATTGTCCAAGATGCATGACTTTACACTTTGAGTTGTTCAGTCTGAGTCCCCATAAATTTACCCAGTTTGTAATTATGTCCAAATCTTTGTTGAATACATGAAGCTTGGCCGGAGTTTGAACATGGGCCATCAACATTAATATCATCCACATATCTAATAGAGGGGGTGATGCAATTTGACATCATATTTGAAATAAATAACTGAAATAAACAAGGGCCCAAGACTGTGCCCTGTGGAACACCGCTTGTAACATAGCCAATGTCAGACAAGGTGCCATTTATTAAAACCCATTGTGATCTGTTATGGATCCAACTACATATCCAATCAATAAGTAGGGTATTTATTCTAGATTTTTGTAATTGAAGTGTTAGAGCCCAATGGGGAAGAGCATCAAAAGCCTTACTAGAATCGATATAAATATCGCATGCAGTCCACTTGTCAAGGGGATAGCTAATATGTTCATAAAAACACATTAGATTTGTTAAACAACTTTATCCTTACTTAAACCTGTGTTGTTCTGGATCCTGATTGTCTAAGATAGGAGTGATTATATCTTTTAGTAGGCTCTTGAGAATTTTACAGATGAATGATGTAAGGCTGATTGATCTATAATTTTCCCAGATGTTTTGGGGTCCTTTTTATGTTGGCAAACTTGCGCAGCCAACATCTTGCAGTAGTGCAGATTTGGAGGCACTGTCACTGTTGGGCGATGCAGGACACACACCAGTAGGTGCATCCCACATTCCCCAATCAGCCAGCAGCAGGGGCTGACACCCTGCCTAGCTAATGAGGTGACGACATCTGATAAAAGGTCCGCTGCAGTGAGAGCAAAGCTGTCATGCAGCTTGACCACAACACACCTCCCCCTACATGCAGGCAACATGGCGGCAGTGACTGCCGCTGTTGCCTGTCAACATCCTGTTTATTGTGTGCTGATGGGGGTTCCCAATCCCTGTCAGCATCTTGTATCCCCCCTTTTTTGATTGCCAAGGGGGTGCCCAACCTCCCTCAGCATCATGCGCACCCCACCCAACAGTTTCTCTTTGCCAACGTGGGTGCCCAATCCCCGCCATGTATCCCTCCTTCCCCTTGAATTTTGCTGACAGGGGAGCCCACTCCCTATCAGCACAATGTGGTCCCCCTTCCATTTTTTGCTTGGTGAGGGGGTGCCCAATCCCTCTTGGCTCCTGCGCCTTCCCCTTTCCTTGTTTGCTGATGAGGGTGCCCAATCCCTCATCAGTTAAAGCACCCACCCACCTACAAACACTCAGGTGGCACACTGGGAGCCCACCCCAATGTGCCAAAGCACCTATTAAAAATGAAAACGGTCCCCCGATGTCTTTTATTTTTTTTTCCCTGTAAAGAAGGAAATGGTCCCTCGGCGGTCTCCCTGGCCCCCCTTCCACAACCCGCACCCACCCACTGTGCACCCTGCCTCCCCACACCCCCCTCACCCCATACTTGCTTCTGGAGCTTAGCGCAATGATCTTCGGTGGACCGGGAACACGTCTGCACTCTTCAAAGCCGACGTCGAACTGAGGAAATGCTGGTAAGCTGTATAACGGAATCAATAGGGTTTTCCAACTTTAATGCATAGCTCAGGCATTTCTTGGAATTTTGGCACCAAATTTTCAACATGGGGTTTTTGGGACCCCTCCTCATGAATTTTATCACTGTTATGGCATTGTTCAGCCTCGAAAGGTGATTTCGCAGTCACTGCGCAGAATCACCTTTTGGGGCTGATTAATGAAACGACATTGCCAGTGTTCATGAGGTGGCCTCTCAAAAAGCCTATGTTGTAAATTTGGTGGAAAAAATCCAAACAAATGACTGCTTTATGAGCCTCTGTTGTGCAGTTGCTATGCAGGCTCGTAACTTCATGAATTCACAATATTTTCACACCAGATTTTCAACACTGTCATTTTTGTACACCTCCCTGTGAACAGTACAGCTGTCATTTTCCACATGCTGCCCAAAATGTGTTTCCACACTTCCAGTGCACAATAATAATAATATAATAATAATGATCTTTATTTATAGTGTGCCTTTCAAAAATCAATAGCACAGTCGCTGTGGGAAATCAGTGTTCGGGCCAGATTATGAAAATGACAGTGACACAGTTCATGAGCAGAGGTCCTAAAATGCCTATGTTGAAAATTTGGTGACGATACTCCATAAAATGACTGTGTTACGAGTGTGCGTTGGCAGATTGCATGCACGCTCGTAATGTCGTGCATTTGTAATATTTTCACTGTGGATTTTCACCATTGGCATTTTACCATACCTCTTGATGAACAGTACAGCTGTCATTTCACATATTCTGCCCAAAATGTGTTTTCGCACTTCTGGCGCAGAATAGCACGGTCACTGTGTGAAATCACTTTTTGGGACAGTTTGAGGAAATAATAGTGACACTGTATATGAGCAGAGGTGCTAAAATGCCTACATTGAAAATTTGGTGCCGAATGTCCATAAAATGACTGTGTTACAAGAGTACGTTGCTCATTTCCCACGCACCCTTGTTACTTTGCAAATTTGCTATATTTACATGCCACATTTTCAACACTGGCATTTTTTTACACCTCCTTATGAACTGTACAGCTGTCATGTTTCACATTCTGCCCAAAATGTTTTTATGCACTGCACTATCAAAGCCAATGCCAGCGCAACAACATTTGGCATTGACAAATGCTTGATTGTGTATTGGGATGACGTTAGCCTTTTTCCAATCATCTGGCATAAAATTGCTATTAATGCATCCTTCAAAGAGAAGTTTAAGATGGCCAACTAAGCAGTCTAATAAAAGAAATAGCAGATGACCTGCAATATTATCGGGTCCCTGACTGAATTTGCCTTTTTGAAGGCGTAATTTACTAGTTATGAATTCTTCTGAGAAACTAATGTCTAAACCAGTGAGACCAGAAGGCAAATGTCCAGATAGTTTGTTAATATTATCTAAATCAGAGTTAAAGATGTTGCAGAACCTCTGGTTGAAAATATCTGCTATACCTTTTGAATCATGAATTAATTGGTTGTTTACTAACAGGGGACCGATTTGAGATACAGGTTTTTTTAGGGAACCGATATAGGAGAAAAAAAGTTTGCTGTTTCTTTTGTTGGCTGAATTAGCCAGATTTAATTCCCACCTTTGTTTAGATTTTCTGATGTTATTTTTGCAACAGTATTGATAATAACATCACCAAGGCCACTGTGCATCTATTTGCCAATGATACAGTGCTCTATGTCAGCCGCCCTTCTCCAGAGGCAGCCTGCAAAGAATTACAAGCAGAGTTCAATCTACTCCAACACTAACTCCTGAGCAAAAAACTTCTGCTCAATGCAAAGAAAACAAAGGCCATGTTTTTCTTTCCCCACACACATGCAGGATATTCAGTCTCAAGTACGCTCCCACACATATCTACTAACCTTGGTGAAAACCTTGAATTTGTCACAAAATTTAAGTATCTGGGTGTCTGGTTTGACAGTAGACTTTCCTTCATAAAACATATGGAAGAACTACTAAAAAAACTTCGACAAAGACTTGGGCTATATTTTAGAATAAAACACTTTCTCACAAGTGATGCTAAGCTAAAGCTGGTCCAGGCCACATTTCTTTCTGTAATCGACTATGCTGATTTCTTATACAACCGTTGCCCCATCTCATACCTGGGAACAATGGATACACTCTATCACAGGGCCTTGAGGTATATCACAGGACTCCCATTTAACACCCACCATTGCTCCCTTTATGCAGCAGTTGGATGGACCTCGCTTCAATTCAGAAGGGACAGAAACGCTGCACTATGGATCTTCAGAGCTAAATCCAAGAAATTACCACAATATGTCTCAGACTGCTTCACACACGTTACCTTAAGTAAATATGCCCTAAGAAGCTACTCTTCCATCATGCTCAAAGTGCCCAAAGTCAATTCTCGTTTTGGATGGACAGCCATTAGTTTTGTGCTGCCCTCCCTATGGAATAAGTTGCAGAAAATATTGAAAACTGAGTATACCTATATCCATTACATCCTTTAAATCCATCTACTCTAAGCTTATCAAGGAAAAATGCAACTGTTTTTGACAGTAGTAAGGCAAATCATCTTCCTCTCCTTCATCTCCAAGCCTGTCCCTTCCACCAACTCTCTCTGTTAACTCCATGTTCTGCATTCCTGCTTTACTTCCCACTATTTTTTTACCCATGTTAGCATATAGTGCCCTATCATTCCTCTCTTTCACATTCCGTACTCCTTCATCACCTATGTCCACCCTCCCTCACTGCCTAATTGTATCCTTCCCCTCTCCCCCTCTCTCTCTCTGTAAGTCCTGCCAACCATCACCTGCCCAGACCATTAATTGCATATCTTATCACCCCTCCCTGCTTAGTTGCATCCTTCCCCCTCTTCTCTCTTCGAAGCCCCACCTCCACCATCTGCCCAGACCACTCACTCTTTCCTCCGCCTCTGACAAATCCCCCTATACTTTTATATATTAGTCACCACCTATTCTCTCTTCATGCCCAAATTCGTATTCCCCCAATTTCCTTATTTATATGTAAATATGTGAATTTGTGTTGATGGATCTTGCCTAGTCGCACATATACGTGTTGGTATCCTTTATGACTGTATAACCTGTTCTATCATTGTGTTTTGTTCCCTGCATTGTACTATATTTTTATGTAACTGACCTTGCTCTAACCAGGTCCATCTTGCAAATGAGCACTGCTCAACGATGTTCACCTGGATAAATAAAGATTTGATTAATTGATTGATTGATATGAGGGTGTATGCTCACAGTAGGTGAAGGAGCAGGTGGGAGTAATTCTGAAGCATGATCATTGACCATATCACTAAAAATCTGTGCATGAGCAGATGTTGTGCCTAAACTTAGGGTAGATAATTCTTGCGTAGGGATGATAGGAGCAGTAACAATTGGACAGATATCAGCCACATCAATAGAAATGGACACCAGTGGGTCAAAGCTATTTTATAAGGGTACATCAAATTGTGCAGCTTTACGCTCCTTTTTGGCTGCTCTGTTGTTTTGTACTGTGTACCATGTTTCATCTGCATTTTCCTCACATACGGCATCGTCCTCTCTGCCTCATTTCTTATTAGTACAAACTTTAACTGGTGAGAGTGTGGGTATTCTTTCTATGGTGGAAGTTGGTGCAGAGTTAAAATGACTACTGGAAGCCTCATGAGGCTCATCAGATGAGTCTGGGGTGTTTGATAGGACCCTGGTCTTAAGAGTTGGGGTCTAGGAGACAGTGGAAATTAAATCCGTACAGTTTAGTCTGGAGGCCATGTTTGGAGTACTGTGTCCAGTTCTGGAGGCCGCAGCTCTGCAAGAACATCAACAGGGAGGAAGCAGTCCAGAGGAAGGCTGTTAAAGATGGTGCTTTAGTTGTACGAGAAATCATGCAAAGAGAGGCTGTAGGAGCTAAACATGTACTCCCTAGAGGGGATGAGGGAGAGAGGAGGGACATGATTGAGACTATAAGTACCTCATGGAGGTGAACAAGGTGCAGAAGGGGAGTCTCTTAAATAAGAGAAGGAGCACCAGAACATGGAGACATGCCGTGAAGCTTGGGGGGTGGGGTTAAGAGGAATGTGATGAAATGCTTCTTCATAGAAAGGGTGGTGGACACCTGGAACAGCCTGCCAGAGGAAGTAGTGGGTGGGACATCAGTGGGGAGCTTCAAGCATGCATGGGATAGGCACATGGGTATAATAAATAGAGGTAAGGGAGGAGGAAGGCTAACCTGTGACCAAATAGAGTTTGGGGGGATGGTAGTGTTAGGTTGGGAAAATAGGTTAGACTAGATGGGCCTACTAGTCCTTTTCTGCCAACACATTCTATGTTTCTATGTTTATAATTTGAAAAATATTCTAATAACAATGATCAAAATATTAAATAATTTGTACAGCAATCATTAAAAGCTCAAGCCATGAATAACAATAATTGATTCTGAAGAACCTAGTTCCATATCCTAAAGAGGGGAGGCAGGGAAGAGTAATTTTGCTATCTTTTCTAATCAATTAGAAGAAAGGCTGCTACTATGGTGAGTAACTTTTCCTTTTACTACATGAATTAGAACAGCTGAGTAAAACTTGTTACAGATCCCAAGCAGTATCCTGGGTTGGAGGTCTTTATGATTGTTTTGTGAATATGTTCTGAAATACAGAAATCCCAGGTCTAGCATCCTTTCCTACTAGTGTGTCCAGCCAACAGAGGAATGGGAAAGTATGCTCTGTGGACCATGTAACAGCTTTATAAAGTTCTGTCAGTGGCACATTCCTTCTTATTGCCACTAATGCTGCTGTACTCCTAGTGAAGTGTGTTTTGATGCCATCTCCAGATACATTCCCTGCCTTGGTATACCAGAAATGTATAGAGGATAATATCCACCATTATATGGACTGTTTAGAGCCAGGGGGTCCCTGTGACATCTCACCATAAGTGACAAACAGCTGTTTGATGTCTTTTCTAATTTTCTTTATTTTTGACTTGTAAAAACTGAGGGCCCTCCTCACATCCAATGTATGGAGTGTTTCTTCTCCCTTACTGCAATGTGGCCTTGGAAAATACACTGGGAGGGTGGGGGGACCACTAGATTACAGGGATCGATGTGTACTGATGTCAGTGACAGTGACAACCAATAAAAGCAGAACAGTACACACATTAGACTATTAATGAGCATATATGTGCTCATAATGAGATGGTAAACAGCTCAGAGCACCCTGCATTTTGAGTGGAGTAATTAACATTTTTTAATCTTGCAGGTTATGACTTAGGAGCTGAATGTGTGCTGTGAGATGATAAGTTTGACATACCAGGGACTCTATTTTGCATTCAAGAACAGGTTAGGGTGGTGGTGTGATATGCACTGGCAGGAGGTATATATTGGAAACCTCTGTGCAGTGTGGCAAGTTTATTCAAGGTTTCCAATATACCTCCCTTTGTGCATTGCACACATTCATGTAAGCACATAGCCCCTTGCATGCTAGTTAGCACGAGTTCCACATATGGGACTCAGGGGCCCAATTCTAGAAGGGATACACCTGGCACAACTTGACTTATGCCATAAAAAATGGTGCAAGTAGCAAGTTACACCAGTGGTTGTGATATACAGTATTCTGCAAAGCAGCCTGTGACATGTCACAGGCTACTTGCACCAAAGTGGACTTACACCACCAGATACACCCTGAACCCCCTGTGACATGGCATAGGGGTTTATGGCAGCTGTTGTGCCCTATTTTGGAAGGGCAGCAACAAAGTCCCCAATGGTACTATTCTAGAAGACCCCCCAGTGGACTTCCATCAATGAAGAGTTACGCCAGCAATAGCTGGTGTAATTTGCATCCACCGGGGGGGGTGCTAACTGCCCCAGACCACCAGTATATGCCACTCCCCCAGCCACAATCCTGCCCCACATGACAGCCCTGTAGAGCCGGGGACCACCACCCTACTGTAATAGCCCCCACCCCCTTTCCCCATCAATGTGTACATAGATGCCCCACAGGGCTATGTGACCCCCAGCCTCCAATCCCCAAATACTGAGTATAGATGCCCCACAGGGCTAGCAGCCCCCCCAGCTCCAATCCCAGAACCCATCTCCAAGCGGTACTGTCCACTGTCCCATCACCATTCATATCCCATTGTTCCTGGTAGTCTAGTAACCCCCCACCCACAGTGCCAGTCCACCCCTCACCACACTTCCTCCCTGACCCGTAGCCAGCCGGTGACTGGCACAGCCCACCTCTCACCGTCATGGCCAACTGCTGACTGAGTTCCGTATGAGTGTGTACTACTGTAAATAGTATGTGCTCAATGAGTGAACTGTCATTCACTGAGCATGTACTATGTACAGTAGTACGCATTCATATGGAGCTCAGTCAGCGGCTGGTTATGGTGGTGAGAGGTGGACTGTGCCAGTCGCTAGCTGGCTATGGGTCAGGGAAGGGGTGTGGGGTGGACTGGCTCTGTGGGTGGGGGAGTGGAGGGCAACTAGACTACCAGGGATATAGGATCGGGTCAGGCGGTGGGTTATGACTTGTGGAAGTTCTGGGAGCAGGCAAGCCCTGTGGGGCATATGTGCAGGAATGGGTTCAGGGCTATCGGGTTGGTACTAGAGGTTGGGGGCAGTATCAGACCCATTGGGGCTATAGGGATCATGGCATGGAGGGGCACTTGCACCCTACATAGCCAGGCTGTGGCTTGCGACATACGCTGCAAGTACGCCATTTGTTGGGCGTACCTGTGGGAATGTCGCAGGTTGCGGGACTTAGCCGTTAGGACCCTGCCCCTTCTAGAATCGGGAGCAGGGTCCTTGCTGCAACTGAGTTTGGTGCAAGTTATCAGTGGCGGCGACTTGTGCCATTCTTCTAGAATTTCCCCCCATGTCTTTACTGCTGAATGATCTGGGAGTTGAGGCACTGGGGTTGTGTGATCAGTGCAGGTGTTTAACTCAAACTGTTCTGAGCATTCCAGGGAAGACAGCACATGCAGGTTATGTGCATAAAGTGGTAATCAAATGAAACTTAATTAGAAGAACAATGGTTCCAAAGTAAGTAACTTTTCTTAAGGTATTACATATTTTACCTTGCTGAATATAATTTAGACTCTAGAATGTTACAATTGAGCATACATCCTTTCCTGGAGATTTCTGTCATATAATTTGTTCATCACGATAACCACATTTAGATAACCTGTCTTCTATTCATGGAGATCCTAAGGGGGAGAGCAGCACTGTTACAGTCATGTTTATGCAGCAATATATGTAGCAAGTTTGTAATCACAAGCAACAGTTACAATTGTTGCACTGTACATTAGTTCACATGTTATAGATGTAAACAGTTGAAGATGCATTATTCTTCCAGGAAGAGAATTTTATAACAACAGCAAGGTAAACAAATGCCCTTTTACCTATTTTCTTTTAAAGTAATGGCTTCCATTTAGTGTCCTGGTATTCTTGGCACTGATCAAAGGATTGTGGAATGTTGATAGATATGCAAAAGCCATTAAAAGATAAGTGTGCTAATGCCTTATTTCCCTCAGCAGCAGCCTGTCAATAGAGTACATAAATGATGGCCCTTGTCTTCTGCAGTCTAGACTGCAGGCTGAAACATTGCCTGTTTTGATTTGCACTGCCTGAATAATTTGGGCTATGCTGCAGGTGATGCACATACAAGTTATACTAGGTAATCAAACAATCCAGTTACACAACATGGATTACACTGATATGAGAAAGTTTTATTGTATAGGTGCAGTTCATATTATATGTACAAATTGGAAAAAAGAAGATTACAAATCACAGGAATGTGGGTCACATTTCAATAATACCTTTACATCTGACAAGAAAACACAGAGTGCATCCAAAGCTCACTATAACTTTATGTTTTAAAAGCAAAACAACCGTTTTGTCAAGGTTGTCTTGAACACCACTACAGGTTTATTCTTAAACTATAATCCCCCTTGAGATAAGCCTGTCACTAAAACCTAATGCACGATTTACTAGTAGTTAATGGCTTAAGGCATTAATGTGCTATCAAAACTAGCTGTTAACTGCAGTAGCAGGACCATCTCAAGGGGTTATTGTTATTTTTAAAATAGTTAATGATTGAGATTTGAAAGAAAACTGCATGCAAAAATTATAAGAACACGTGCATTGTGCTGATTTTCAGATAGTCTCTGGTGTTCTGCCCCATGCGTGACACGTTTTTTTTGTTTGTTTGTTTGTTTGTTTGTTTTTTACTTTCACCTGCCAGCTTTGTGGCTCCTGGGGCTAGCCATGTAGTCTTCTCTTATGCCTATGATCTGTTGGAATTTTTCCAGAATGCCTCTGGGAATGATGGGAATTAGACCTAAGTCTTTCAAAGGTGTGTTGGCTTTAGTATCCCCCTAGTGACAGCACTTTACAAAGAAAATTGTTGCACATCCAGAATAGCAACAGTTGGCACTTTGAAAAGTCTGACTTTGGCTGGGAAGGGAGGGCAAACACTTTTTTAAAGCAGTTACTGTAACTTTCCCAGGCTGTTACAGTTACATATTGTGAGAGGATTATAACTAGGATCCTGGGCTGTTAGTCCTAATGCAAGGTCTGATTCACAACATTCCCAGAGGCATTCTGGGAAAATGCCAACCGATTCATGGCAATAAAAGAAGACTGAATGGCTACCTCCCAAGGGGCCATAAAACATGCAGAAAAAAGTAAAAAAAAAAAAAAACTTGCTATGGACACAGATAACAGAACACAAGGGATCATCGGAGAAACACAAACCCAGTACACAACATGTGTTTTTGTAATTTTTGCATGTAGTTTTCCTTTAAATTATGAAAATTAATTGATTTAAAGATGTTCATTTGATTTGTTCAACAAAGAATGTTGAGGAGTAGTCATTTTCTAATAATTAATGACCACTCCTCTTGTCAATTGAACTGTAAGATCCATCCCATTGGGGGTTATAATTATGCAATAATACATGATAGCATATGATGTACCATTGGATAATAAAATGATCCTTACACATTGTAAGTTAGATCTTGGGATTAGCTCCAACCTGTGACTATATTTTGAGATATCATCACAGGTCAGGCACTGCTTCAGCCAGTCAGCTTCCAGGATTTCTTCTGTCCATTATATACTGTAATTAAGTGCAGGCAGACAATAAATGAATTCCAATATTTATTCAGCTTCTTAGTACAAGAGAACAAGCACATTGCAGTGCAATACAGAGGTATAACAGGGTTTTTTTAAATGTATGTATGAAATAGGATATCTCCTAGGTCTGACCATAACATTACATAATAATGTACATGTAAACAAAATATTTGTATGCATCAAATGTATGGAAATGGACAGCTTCAGTTGCTGCCTGTTTCTTTAACTGTAAACTTAAATAAAAAAATACCCATAACATTCTACCTGATATGTAACAACCCGCTAACAGTTTTAAGAAGTTGTGTACTTCCCCAAAGTCCACAGGTGTGAAATAAAATGTCTAACTTTAAAATAAAAAAAAAACAATTAAACTAAAGTGCTGTGTAACCTTAGTGTACTATGAATGGGTAATAAGATGAGCAACAATGAAAAACTGTGATTCCACTATCTTAACTGCATTTGTGTGGATCAGAGATGAAACTAGAAAACAATTGTGTTGTATATTATGAAAGTGATGTTACACCTTGTACTTGAGTGTACCGATATTTTTTGTTGTTATCAGATACTGCATACTATGTACACTCTAATGTTATTACAGTATTTGTAATCTCTAGTAGTATTAAAATCTCTTTCAGACCTAAAGCAACCCATTGTTTTCTACTATTGTAGGAACCCACATAAGTACAGCGCATTGACAGAAATGTAGCCGTTTCAGAGATTAAAGACAGCCTTTATGTGGTCCCCAAGTTGGACTCTTCCAGAGTGCTTTTTGTTCATTTGACTGTACCAGCAGAACATATGTACTGTACAAGGCAACCTTGACTTTGTTCTTTATGAAAGCTAGTATCAGTTTATGGACACGTTTGATGCGGACATTTAGACATCTACTTTGAATACTGTTTCTCCTATGAAAACTGCAGTTTAGTGACAGTAAACAAAAAAAAAATCACAGTCAGCACAGATCTAAAGTAAGTAATTGGAAACATGGGAAAATAGTCGGGCACATCAGTAGAGGGGCTTTTGGCCCTGGCTGTCAAATTCTGACCAGGCATCATTCAGCTCCATAAAAATCATCTTTGCATATTGTTCATATGGCTGTCCAGTGGCCTGCAACAAGAAAAAATGGGACACATGCTTTAAACTCATCTTCACAGTGGTATAATTCAGAAACAATGTAGAGAAAGTAAATATCTAAACAAATATTTTATTTGTCTCATCTGGTAGCTAAAGCTGTATTCCCTACATGTAGTGCATAATCTCTACAATACTGTTCTTTAGAGCCAAGTATTGAACATATTACATATTATATAATGAGATGCATTTTATAAAAGGTTATAATAGGGCTTATTGGGATTTGGCAGTTTGAGTACTGTGGCCTTATATCAGAGGAAGCCTTGAAGTGAAGCACCTTAGATGAGTACTATACAGTACTTGCCAGTTCATACAGTTCCCAGATTTGCATGGCTTTCTACCAACTTTAGCACCATCCAACAGTTTTCCAATCTTGTATTTGATGTAGTACTGAATACTGTAAACCAAAGGCAGCCACTGTGCATGCGACAAAATAACCTATATTCTAAGGCAAGCATCCAGATAAGGGTAGGGACTGCCAAAAATAGTATGGAACTGGGCAGACTAGATGTACTGGTTGTTCCTTATCTGCCATCATATTCTATGTTTCAATATAAAAACAAGAAGAATTAGCCTTTAATTATAGTTAGAAAACAGTCCTCTTAAAGAGCTAATGGAACCAAAACAGATAGACAGGAAAGTCGTACAAATTTTAAGTAGTAGTAAGTTGTAACATTTTATATCGCATCAACCAAAAGTTGGTGGTGGGTTACCGTTTGAACACTACCTGATCCCAAAGGCTCACCTTGCCATAGCCCAGGGCAATCTCCTTCCATTAATGGATTAGTGCGCCGTTATCTATATGCAAACCTTTGCCCATCAACTCAATAGGCTAAATACAACCTATAATAATATCTGCAGATTTACACTAATGGGACACTACACTACCCACCATTGTTCCCTATACCAGTCCCTTGCTTGGATCCCCACACCAAGCTCACAGTGACTACTCTCTCTGCTGTACCATAGACAATGCCATTAGAGGCTGTGACTCATCACCCCCTTTTCCCCCTGCTCAAACCAAAACCTCCCCCCGTAACCTCTGAAACTCCTCCAGCCTGCTATCGGATGCCTCTCAGATCATCACCTGCCTGGGTAGCAAAGCTTTCACTGCAGCTGCCCCTAAGCTGTTGAATAGTCTGCCCATCTCTCTTCATTCTCTAGAATCCCACCTCACATTTAAATCCCACTACAAAACAGTTTTAATGGCTGCTGCCACTTGTACCTGCTCCCTTGGGTGGCCACCCCCGTGCCATTCCAGTCAGTTTTACATAATAATTGTGGAGGTCATCCAGAAACCTAGACACCCAAGAGTTTACATTCTTGGTGTTTCTTCCTACTATGGACAACACTGACTTTGTAATTTCTGTGTAGCTATGCATTGTTGCCACTAATGTGCTTTGTATTTTTGTGCACTTCTATGAATATGTTGTACACTATGTACTGTTTTGCACAATACTGTAATTCTGCACTCACACAATGTATCTACTGTACTGAATTATATTTTATACTTACACTGGATATCTACAATACTGTATTCTTGTATCATACTTTGATTCCGTTACTGTTCTCTGTACTATGGGATTCCTATACTGTATTATGTACCTGTATCTTACCATTGTGCCATCTTCATGGCCTGGGTCATGCCTGAAAATGGTCCATTAGATCAGTGCACCTACCCGGTTAACAAATGCATAGATAAATAAATATTTGAGGTATTTTCCTTTTTACTTTTGCTCATTAGAAATTTATCTATCTGATAATATTGTACTGGATGTTTGGAGCAGCTCTCTGCCTGGCAGCTGACATATATTTATATCTCTATCCTCCCCCCACCCCACCCCCACATCATTAGCATTGTGATCTAATTGACAGTGACATCACAGGTGACTGACCTGGCAGCTACTGTGTGGCTGTTCCTAAGCAGCAGTGAGGTCACAGTCAGTGAGGTCACAATGCTGAATATGCAATAAATGGAGCAGAGCTAGATATGTCAGCTGCAGGGCAGAAAGCTGTTCCGCACATAACACCTACTAACATCAGATAAACAATCTTCTAATTAACTAAAGGGAAAATAAAAAGTACATCAGATTTAAAAGGGAATGGCTGATTACTTTCAAAAATTAATACTAGTTTTAGGCAATACACTACCTCTTTAAGGGAGTTTAACCTTACCAAGACATTCCTTTTATAATTTCCCTATGATATCCCAATGCATGTCTTTCACACTTTTCAGCAATTCCCATTCTACAGTTAGCATTATTAAAAGATATTGTGTTGGAATAGTGGCAGGTTTCCCATAACTGATTCTTGGCAGCTTTGTTCTATGCTTTGTAGCCTGCCAGCTGGTCAGCGTACAATGAGGGTTTTACAGATTTGCTATTATTGCCATGCAAGTGCTGGTACCACCAAGCTCAAACATCTATTGTATCAGTCATCAGATTCTGTACTGACTTGACCACTGATTTTTAACATGCAGATTTAAAGCTCCCTTCTCTACAAGTAAGTGTGTTTCCACTCTTGCAGTTTATGCCACTGCCCATGCATCTATTTGTTTCTCAGCTAAGACCCACCTTGGAAGCTGTTAAGACATTTTTTGACAGACATCAAAAAACAATAAACCATGTGAATCAAATTATTTTCACGATTCACTGTATCTACAAATAATTTAGCCTTCTCCTTGGATTTTTACAATTAGTCTCCTAACCATGACATGACTCTGGTCTGGACTCAGTTTTGTGAGTTAAAGAATGTTTACGATTAGCTCCTTCCTGTTAATACTAAGACATCAGAAGCATGTTTTGGGTAGATGTTGATGACCACAACTCCATGCTGACATTAAAACCCATTAAGATGTCAAATACGTTTTGAGTGTCCTCACCATTGTATTGACCCTTGGTTTTCTGATATACTTTTTGGTTTTTAACAATCTAATTCATATAGTGATGCTGTCCAGGATGTTTCCTGAGATAACCCTACACAACACAATATGTAGAGAATAATGTATATGCAAGTGTGTGACATGCAGTTTTTTTACAAACCCAAGGTGTGTGATAATATATAAACCTCAAGAGCGAAGCTAGAGAGGTTGATATATTATCACACACTAGGATGTGTAAAAAAAACTGCATATCACACACCTGCACATGCTTTATTTTTTATAATAACTGGTGTGCTCAGACTCAGTAACTGAGTGCCACATGAAGGTCAGAAACCATCACTTTAAATAAAAAAAAATGACTCTGCTGTGCTAGAGAACCATCTTGTGAAACCTCAGATTTTTTACTGGATTACACTCGCACACACAGTGAGGGGCAAGACTGCTAGAGCAGTATCAACTTGGTGTGATGCCTCAGCATTTCTCCGAGTTGATAAGGCTTTTTACAACTTAAAAAAAAGTTGATATCGGGGGTTACCAGTTATTATAATTCAATAACATGATGTGTGTATCATAGTTTATAACGGTATTGCTACAGAACATCAGGAAGCATGTGTAGTTGCTTACGTAACAGCAATATAATTCTTCACCTTACAGTAGAGGTTTTAATTTCTAGTTTATGTTTTAAGAATTTGAGCAGCAACTGCAGGAATCTTCACTTCCCATGTCAGTTTAATGCAGGAAATCCATAGAACTTCAAGTAAAACTTCAGCTTAAAAAAGTTTAGAATTTCTAAAAGGTCTGAGTTCCTTGAACTCAGATTGCAGGAAACACTTAAAAAAAGCTACAACAGTATTTTAGCACTCAGATTTTCTTGAAAAAGATTGGATCATTTGCAAGTCTTGGTCTAAGCTTTGCCAAGTTATGGTAGCAGCTTGTTAAAAAAAAAGTTTACTGCAGCTAGAATTACCTCAGACATCCCTATACAAAAAAGTCTGCTCCCCTGAGAAGAACTGAACCTGAATCTATTGATTTGTAGACCTGTGCTTTTACCCGTCTCACCATGCAGCTAGAGTTGTTTATACCTGCACAGCTATAACCTACTATATATATGTCTACTGATTATCGAAGCTTTGCTGGGCTTTTCCCTTTGGTGACCAACATTATTCAGGGGCTGTTTTGCCTCAACTCATTTCATCTACAGCATCATTAACTTTCTCTCCTCTCATATAACTAGAGCAACAACACAAATTTAAAGGGATGAGCAAAGTAAGTTGGGATGTTTTATTAGTGTGAGGTAGAAAAGCAATGTCACAAGAGTTAGAGAGAAAACTGGTTCTTTGTCTGATGCAGAGGAAAGGATGTCTAGCAGTTACAACACATGATAAAGCCGCAACCTATCTGAAACTATATGAAACACCTTTTTCCAAGACCTGTTCTCAGATGTGTCCTCAACCCTAAACTACTTCCAACAGATTTATTAATTCTTGGAGTCCCTATCTTAAAGTATATACTAGATCAATTGGAAAATAAACAAATGCAAACATACATGTTCGGTGTTTAATTCTCTGAAACCAGTTGAATGTTATGAAAAGAATTGTTTTCTGCCGAACACCCACAATGTAAACTTTACCTCTCATTTCATAGGAACAGTGTAAATCTTTTTTTTATTTCTATGGTCTTTTTTCCTTTTCAGTTGTTCTCTTTTCAGCAGTTTCACTAAATTTCTCACAGGCTGCTGAATCGTAAACTATTTAGTCCACCTCTTCTGTGCTAATCCCACCCTTCAATTGTTTCGCACGAGAAGTCCAAGCATTTCCCAGAACATTGTGGGTTTTTTTCTTGTACATCTTAACTTCACAAAAACTTTTCTAAAAGTTCTATCTTTGGACAGATCTGAGAAGTCCTCAGGATTTCTATGAGATCTAAACTTTTTAAGAAAAGTGGTGGGTAACATTCTGCACAGTTAACCTTGTTTGAAATAAGATATTTAACAATACCTCCTGTAAAGAAGATGCATTTAGGGACAATATTAGTCAAACTACACATACTGCTTAGTAAACTGGGTCATTTATAATGTAAAAGAGAAACAAGATGTTGAAGAAGTGTTATTGAGCTATGCAAAAGCGTTTAGCTGTTTTAAATTGATGTCTACAATACAAACAGAATAACTGATAGGTTGGTGTCTATTACCAGGGAGTAATAGCATTGAGAGGTTCTGGACACATGAACCTTGAGAGCGAAGCTCGAGAGGTTCCAATGTGTTCAGAACCTCGAGATGCAAGTACTCCCTGGTAATGGACAAACTAACCTATCAGTTATTTTTTTTTAATATGTGGATCCGACGTTTGTTTCTAATGGGTGGTCGACCGTTTCACTGGAGAACTGACTTTGTCCTGGTCGACTGCCACATTATCCTACACTGTGCGTTGACCTGCCTGCTCGCTCATGATGTTCCCGTCCCGTACCCGATTTTAAAAATTACTTCAGCTCCTACCTGCTCTTTGTGACAGGAATAGCAGGATCAACCAGATATTTTCATTTACTGAGGGGAAAAAATAAAACAAAAGCGGAGAAGCGTGACGACCGAGTTTGCTCTCGGTAAGCTAGAGAAGGGCCGCCATGTTTTTTAAACTGTTCTGCTTGCCCACACAGGAAAAACAGACAATTAGGGGGCACACTTAGGACATAGGGGGCAGAACATATGTTTTTGTGTGCTTGCAACGATACTATTATCAGCACAAAACTATACTATTAAAAGTGATTGACAATACTATTATCACTGAACCTTTGAGGGTATTACCGTATTTTTTTTGTATGCTTTACACACCTATTAAATTGAAGATCCATATATTAAACTGCAATAAATTTAATTTCCAGACAGCAATAACAAAACAAATTACATTAGGTACAATGGGTGTCATTGATTTCTCTCAGCTACAAATGACAATTTAACTCGACCATTTCATTATTTCATACAGTTATAGAGAATTTTGAAAGCTCTGGTGGGACTAGTTTGCAAAATGCTGATATTTTTTAATGTATTTTTATTTGTTTTTAAGGGTTACATGAATACAGTTCCTGTTGGGTAACACAGTTAATACAAAATACATTTGGGGCACAGGACTGTCCCCAAGGATATGAAAGTATCTTCCAACCATTTGATAACAGCATTGAGGTTAAATGGATGAAAGGTCCATCAAACAACATATCCAGTAAATTATGCTATGTATACAGCCCAGGAACTACATGGTAAAGTCCAGAATGGTACATCATATATATCACACTTATAAGCTAATGCTCCTTAATGGTGTACAAGCATCTCCATGGAAAAGTTCTTAAGCAACACACTACAAACAGAAATAAGAACATCCTACCTCATGTATTAATAGATTAAAGGTTCATTTTATTGAAATACATAAAATCATCATACATTATAAAAAGCAAACACTCAGAACAATAAAAATATACACATACTAAAATTATAGAAGAAAAGAGGAGCCCATTAAAAGCAAACTAGAGCAAAAACAAATCACAGAACTGGATGTCGTAAGTTTTGATCACATCATACAGAGATGGGTCATCTCTATTTATGGAACAATAATTACACAAGATCAGTGTAAGTTAATAATAAAGTACAATACATCATTCTTTGAATTTCTGTAGCCAGACTGGAACTCTTTGCACAAATGAAACCATAGCAAAATTGGTAGTCTTTTCATCCAACAACCACAGCATATCAATCACCTTTGCTATGGAGTTGCTTAAATTACATATTGATAAAACCCACTGTCACCTTTCCTGAACATATTGTGGACAGTCACAGATGAGGTAGGTCACAGAGAGTTTTACATCTTCATTAAAAATACACTTGCTTTTCATCTTATAAATTTGTGAAATCCAAACAGAGAATTAACTCCCTCCAAAATGCCTAGCCTTAACTGACCTATTGCTTTCCTGTGTGTCTCTTTTTCACAGAATAAAAGTTAAGGTTCTGTATTTATACCTTTCTATACTTACAACATAAATGAAGTCAAGGAATGCTAGCAATCACAGCATAATCCATTTGAACCTGTATGTCTAAAGTGTTTGGGCTACTGCTTTAACTTAGGTCTCAGTATTGGTAATGACAGATTGAATTGACAGAGGGAGCACGACAGGGAACTGTATCAATTAAAGCAGAATGAAGTAGGAAAGGCAGTCAGAATGGCAAAGGCACAAACCGAGGAAAAAATAGCCAACTCGGTCAAAAAGGGGGATAAAACCTTTTATAGGTACATTAGGGAGCATAGAAAGGTTAAGGGAGGGATAGTGAAGATTAATAAAGGAGAGGGGAGGTGGGCAGAGGAGACAGTGAAAGGCAGAGATACTGAATGAATGCTTTGCTCAGTATTCACAAAGAAGATGAGGAGCAGTTACCTAAACCAGACAATAGAAGCACTCTGGGTAGGGGTTAATACCAGTCCATTCACAGAAGAAAGAGTCCTGAAAGAACTCCTAAAACTCAAGGTGGACAAAGCAATGGGGCCTGACGGATTCACCCCAGAATCCTAAAAGAACTATGGGGACCTAGTGACACCACTGACCACACTTTTTAACAAATCATGGCAGGATGGGTGGTACCTGAGGACTGGAGGAGGGCAGATGTGATTCCCTTTACAAAAGTGGGAGCAAGGCAGAAGCAGGAAACTACAGACCTGTAAGTTTGACCTCAGTGGTAGGGAAAATAATGGAATCACTTCTGAAAGAAAGAATTGTTGAGCACCTAGAGACAGCAGGGGCAGGGACCCAAAGCAACATGGATTTACAGCAGGAAGGTCATGTCAGACTAATCTGATTGATTTCTTTGACTGGTGACCAAAGTAATAGACCAGGGAGGGGCTGTGGATATGGCCTACCTAGACTTTAGCAAGGCATTTGACACAGTCCGGCACAAAAGATTAATAATCAAGTTAGCCAACCTGGGAGTGGGTCCCAGGGTGGTAGCCTGGGTAGTGAACTGGCTGCACAACAGGACACGGAAGGTAACAGTGAATGGAACACATTCCGAAGAAAGGGGGGTTACTAGTGGAGTACCTCAGGGCTCAGTACTGGGTCCAATCCTCTTTAACATCTTTATAAGTGACATTGCAGAGGGTCTGGAGGGAAAGGTATGCCTCTTTGCAGATGACACAAAGATCCGTAACAGAGTTGATACACAAGAGGGGGTAGAAAAGATGAGGAGGGACTTGGCAAGGTTGGATGAATGGTCAGACATATGGCAACTTAGATTCAATGCAAAGAAGTGCAAAGTAATGCACCTGGGAAACAAAAACCCAGGAGAAGAGTACACAATAGCAGGGGAGGTACTAACAACAACAAAAATGGAAAAGGACCTGGGAGTAGTCATATCAGATGACCTAAAGGTGGGTAAGCAATGTGGGAAGTCAGTAAGAAGAGCCAGGGGATACTGGGATGCATAGGAAGGGGCATCACAAGTAGAAAAAGGGAAGTGATTATCCCTCTATACAGACAGTTGGTGAGACCCCATCTGGAGTACTGTGTGCAGTTTTGGAGACCTCATCTACGCAAGGACATAGACAGGATGGAAGCAGTCCAGAGGAGGGCAACTAAAATGGTGCAGGGTCTACATCAGAAACCATATGAAGAGAGACTGAGAGAGCTTAATATGTATACCCTTGATGAAAGGAGGACAGGGAACATGATAGAAACGTTCTAGTACCTCAAGGAATCAACAAAGTCCAGGAGGGTAGCATCTTTCAGAAAAGAGATGTAAGAACAAGGGGCATAGTTTAAAGATAGAGGGGGACGGCTCAGGGTAATGTGAGGAAATTCTTTTCACGGAGAGAGTGGTGGATACATGGAACAGCCTTCCTGAAGAGGTCGTTGGGTCTCAAACAGTGGGGGAATTCAAACATGCTTGGGACAGACACAAAGCAATTATAGTGCGGGGTTGCAGGAAGCAGGCTGTTGGTTAACTAGAATCTGCAGCTTATCCAGTAGGTAGGGAAATGGGCAGACTGGGGGGGCCAAGTGGTCCTTTTCTGCAGTCAAAGTCTATGTTTCTATGTTTCTATGTTTCTATGAATATCAGGAGGACCTGCTTTACTTAGGGTGATATTTAAGTTTTCAAAACAGGAGCTGAGCTCATGATTTTTAACTGCCTCTGTCCAGCACAAAAACTAATACAGAGATCCTTATCTATGCAGAACTCCCTCACTGTAAGAAAATTAGCACTAAACATGTCATGCTATATAAATCCCCTAAAGTAGTTAACTACATCAAGCCTCAGAAACTGGCCAGCCCAGCGGCATGGAGAGCTGAGGCACTGGGTGCCTTATCTCCTGCCATGCCAGATACCTGGGTTTGGAAATGAATGCAGGTTGCTCAGGAGCTGGCTGGAGAGGGAGGATTAAACATCTCTAAGACAGCACTACTCCCTCGGGAGGGGGGGCACCTCACTAGGCAACTGCCACCTACAGGATCTCAATGGCAGTGCAGCAGGACTTCAGGGAATGTGTCCTTCCCACTTGATACTGGGGGGGTTCTACAGAGGCAGAGTTCACACAAGGCATCATTATTTCATGTACCAGGGGCCCCAGGAAGAAAACATGAAATAAAAAAACAGTGTGGCAGGTTGAAGGTCCAGTCCCACACAGGCCCCACACTGATGACCATGGGGGCCAGAAAATAAGGAAAAGTGTGGGGGGACAGGACACTGAAGTTCAAAAGATCACAGGGTAAAAAAGGTCATTTTTGCAAGCAAGGGGGCACTTTGACTGCTCACGGGGAAAACTGGTGGGGCTGCAGCACCCCTGTGCCCATTGGTTCTGGCACCTATGTTGAAAACTGGGCACTTCAGGTCCTCTGGCAGAAGTGGACTGGTACCAACAGCAGGTAAGCTCCAAAGATGCCAGCTGATGGTGCTGGGTGCACCAGTCAGAAGGGAGCTAGGTTGATAGTCTAGGAAATAAAATACTAATAGAAAAATCCTCAGAAAACACAGAACATTACGTTAAATGCACTGGCCAATGCCCATACTGGTAGTGAATTGCAATGCTGTAGTGAGCAGCACAGGAGATGACCGTTAAGAAACTACTCACTGCACACTACACCTGAAAATATTAAATTACACACACACACACACACGCATGTATTCAGCTTTAATGATGGCCCAGGACTAATAAATAGAAAAAATAAAGCAGATTAGGCAGCTTAAATTGCACTTACAGACTGCTGATCTCAGAGATAAAAGTTCTATGATCCAGACTTGCATGATATTTACCTTTAATGATTCAATAGATTGATCACTAAAATAAGATAAAAAAAACTTTGGGGTACGTACAAAAGAAACAGTCCCTTCAGCCAATACTCAGACCTCTTTCTCCAGCTCAGATCCTGTTTCTTCATTCTGCTGATATCGAACTGAAATCATCTTGTCGGCCCATTCACTTACATGTAGAGGATTACTGAAGCTTTACACCTTCCCTTTGTACCACATGCAATTTGATCTGCGGGATTAGAGCGTTGATAACCCTGGCCTCCCTCAAATGATCTCTAATGGCATCAATTTTTTTCCTACAGTGCCTCATGGTATACAATATGCCCAGGAAGAATAGTAACAGATTGCCATCCACCAGGATTGGACCTTAACTCCTCACCAGTTGTAATATGCAATCTCTCATTCAGATTTCACCTGTGGCCAATAATAGGGTGTGGGGTAGGTCCTCTGATACCAGCCACTGTCAGGGAGCCACCTAATATGTTTTTTGTAGGCCCAAGCTTTCCTCCATTTTCTCTACATATAAGGCTTCACTGAGCCATTCATGTACAAACATCAAGCGGGGGGGGGTCACTCTCCTTCCCATCTGGCAACCCAAAGATTTATATGTTAACACATTGGACTTGATTTTCAAGAGAGTCTAATCAGGTCCTTAAAGCTGCAATGCATTATAATGGTGACAGTTTTGACTAAGACTTTTTAATTCTATTTTGGATTGCCCCTTACCTCCTTTCTAATATAATGCGCTTTTCCCCCAGTTTGACTGTGTTTTAGCACATTGTTTTTTGAAATAATAAAAGGAGCACTCTTTTTAATATGGCACCGTTGAGGGTTTCATCCATATTCTCAGCTGTTTTTATACATCTGTAGTTCCATAAGGTCAGGGAGCACTGTCTGCTGCATATAAGATCAATTAAATTACAAGAAAAGTAATGTTAAACAATGAGTGTTCAAAAACAACAGAGTATGCTGATACAAGCCTGGTCTGAGACACAGTAAAAGGAGCACATGTTTTATCATTTCAAATGTAAAAAAGTACCAAGGGAGACATTAAATAGGGGGAGATGGTATCTTATAAGACAGTAGATAAGGGGCAATTTAAAATGGAATAAAAAAGTATAGATCAAAATTGTCATCGCTATCATGAAGTGCTGCTTTAAATGCTGGTTTTTTTTTTTTAATTAAGTGTGTTACCAAGTCCATAGCTGAATAACTTTGTGTCTTGGCTTCTAGTGTATCCATCACTTGAGTCTCAGTTGAGGTCTCAACTGTTTGCACTTGTCCTGACAAACAATCCAACTTATCATTTATTTCAGTCACTAATTTTATCAGTTGATGTAGCGCTTCACCAGCAGTTTGCATGGTCTCTTTCAAGCTCGTAGCACCAGCTGGTCTATGTTGTCCAGTGCCAAAGTTAACAGTTGCAGGAACATTTCTGTTTTGTCGATGCAGACAGATTTAGATTTTTTGAAGGAAACATCATATTTTAAAATTCTCACTCCACTACAGAAACAGTACAGTATATTACTCTTTACTGCCTCAAAAGTCAGCTTTTATACCAGTAGAAGTGATATGTCTGGATCCTTGATATAGAGCTGTAAATGGCTGCTTCTTCTGAGCTTGGGCTCCACAGTGTCCCAAAAATACTGATTCTTTAATTAAATCATTAGAATATTTCCTCTTGTTTAGATAAAAGACATAGGGCTCAACTTTCAAAAGCCATGAGAATGCGACAAGCCTCTGGTATGCGGATCATATGGCACAGGGGGCATGTGGCATTCTCTTGACGCCGATCGAGATTTTCATACCTCTGCACCAAATGCTGCAAGTAAGACCAGCTCCCTCCTGGTCTAATGTGTGCCATTTAGGTGACCCTTTTTACGGGGCATGTGCCAAATATTTGGCACAAGCTGGCGTAAAGTGTAGAAACTGTTGGAACTTTATTTATTTTATATATTTATGGAATTTTGGTAACTGGGTAAGCCCACTGAGACCAAAGGTCTTTTTTTCAGGGGTGACTCATATTTAATTACATACAATATTTTCAAACACATAGATAACATCAAGTCACTGGTAATAATAAAAGTTGCATACTAACAGTAAGACACTGACAGTTTTACAGATAGGATATAGGGACAATAAAGTTTAGTTACAAACAGTAAGTTGCACAGTAACTTATAAAAGACAATAACTTAGCAGGTAAGACATTATATAAGAATAATAAATACATTGATTCTCAGGCAGTCAAAAATACAAACAATGATTCACCCACAATCAATACACCATACACCAGGTTGATGGTGGAGGGAGACTGCACCCGATGTACTAAAATTGGGTGCAGTTGTATCAAAGGAGTTTGGTGCAGCTTGCCAAACAATGGGGATGACACAGGGCTTGACGCTAGCCCTGAATCAATCTTTAAAAATCAGGCCCATACTTTCAAAAAAGGGTTGCTGGGGGACATAGCAACAGCAGCACAGACATTACTGAACAAAACCACAGTTACAACCGATGCAGACTTAAGAAGTACAGATATATACATATACAGTATCATATTTTACATAAAATGTAGCCAAAGTCAAATAAACTACTGTCTTCAATTACATTCTGTATGTGCAGTCTCTATAGTATAACTCAGTTGACCATTCTGTATGAAACATTCTTAATGCTTCCTAGAGTCAGACCATTTCAGAGCCATTTGTCTGTTCAGCTGATCTGCTAAAATCAAGGGAGGGCATTCAGATTTTCTAATTATCCTAGGGGGTTTCATGCAAGAAAGCATATACAGATTGCATGTACACAGCTCAGACCCCCATAATGGAGAAGTTTTCTCATTTGCTTATCTGCATGAGAAGACCATATGCCATGTGTAATCATTTGGAATCAATGAGCAGCTAGTCAGAAGTCATCCAAATATTTATCAACTTTAAGGTCACCATGGTAACAGTTTTGTCATTGGCAATTATAAAATGGCAAGAAAAAATCTAGAAATCTCATTGGCCAAGACAGATCAGCTGACCGTACATTAATTCTCTGTATACACACAGTCATCCTGGTCCTAAACCACATTACACAATGAGTAGGTCAGTCCTCCTACAACCAGAACTATCTTCCATCAGTCTCCCTACAACCAGAATTGATCTTTCACCACAAACGTGGCCGCTACCTTTATACCGTAGAAACCTTCAACTGGGCCCTAAAATTAATATGATCTTAAATATAAAATAAAACAAATTAATTAAATGTTGTTTACCAGATTGTCATACTCTCCTTACACACAGAAACAAATTAGAAACATTAAGTATTGTTTATAGTTTTCATTACAACTGTTTGTTTGCTAACAGTGAAAAATCCCACTTCTGTCTTTACCTGCTCATCAGGGAAATCTCTTCTGTTTTCTCTGACAAGTGAGATAATTGAATCTCTGGCTCTAAAACAGGCCTTTGTTGTCTGTGTGTACAGTATATTAGTAGAGAAACATTCTGCTAGTAGAACTGAGCAGAATTTTGAATCCCTGTATTCCATGATAAACATTCCATTTCCTGAATGTGGGGAAACACCAGATGGGGAAAAAAAAACAGAATGAAGAAAGTAAACAATAATACTATATAAACAAAGATAAAAGGTGGTAAATGACTCACCCTGCTGTTTATCTTTTAGGACAGAGCAAGCAGTTCATGATGCTGTCAGTGAGTGTGGCAATTTTGAACCACACTCATGGTTGCAATACTGGGGAACTGAGAAGCCTCTGTTCTGGCTTCCTTTTAGTTTTGTCTACAGAATGAGGAGAATGAAACAAAATAAGGGGGCTATGTGTCATACTTAGAATGAGAAAAACAGCATTTGTGAATTGTTGTGGCTGGCAGGGGATTATGAAGCCTAAGTGGGCAGGGAGGCACACACTGTATAATACTGCTTTAATCTAGCACCAATAGGCGGAAGGACTATTTTATGTTAAAAGCAGAGATTCACTTACATTTTTACTTATTAAAAAACTGTGTTTAAAAATAAAAAAACTGCATCTAAAAATAAAAGGACATTTTATAAGTGCAATAAGACACTCCAGGGTTGTGCATTACAGTGTGATAACCGCACTCCAAGGGATGAATGGCACTTGGCCTTTGGCCTTGTGCCTAACTACGCCTCTAGGAGTGTGGTTATTACACCGTAATGCACACCCTGTCATGTCTTATTGCTTACAAAGTAACCACCATGTAACTTTGTGACTGAAAGGAAGTCCCATGTTCAGGAGTCTCCACAAGCTTATAATCAGGAGTACGGCCAAGGATTTCTGGACTGGGACCAGCTGACTGCTTCTTCTGGAGGGTAGTCTTGCCTGCTACTGCCAGAGTGTGTCTGGTGCTGCTGAATTGGTTTTGTTGATGAACAAGGACTCAAGACATTGTTCCACCTGTGGACTGTAAGCGCAGGGATTTCCCTGGTTGTCTGCCATTACGTGGAACCTGGAGAGCCCTGTATAGGTTTCCACGTCTCCTGGAGAGGACTGTTTCATGGACAGACTTGTGTTTGGGGCATCTGTTCCCACTACAGTTTTATCAAAGAACAGCTTTGTACCTGGACTCAGTGGTGTTTTTTCTGGCCTGTAATTCTCCTTTTCTTATCCGGTTTGTAACTCTTGTGGTCAAAATAGCTATCTCCTGGGGCTGGTGAGAGAGGCTCCCAGTGGTCTTTTTCCCCTGGACTTCAACCCAGTGAGTGACTGGCCTTCTGTTATCTTTGACAGTGGTCTGGGAAGGGCTTGGGTCTGGCTGGAGTGAGAGACCCACTTGACCTGTGCTATGTGTCACTCTTTCCTCATAAATTTTGGTCCCTTATAGCTTACCCACCATTGCAACTCTCCCTTGGATGTTCCTTGCAGCTCGGTGACAGCGATTTGCTGGACCTTGCCTGACAGATCTGGACTGTTGCATGGGTTTGGAGTATTTCTAGCTGCCATTTCTGGCAGTTTGAAACACTGGACTATGCTCTCTCGAACTGAGGCATATATATTTTCCTGAGCACTCCACCTTTTACTCAAACTTATTTTAATATTTGTGTGGAAGGGGGTTTTGTTGTGGGATTTGTATTGTTTTATTGGTGGGGGTGTAGGTTATTTTATTTAGTGTGAATTTTGTGTGTATGATTGGGGTTGTGGTATGAATGATTAGGTCCTTCTTGTATTAGCCGTTCATTTGTGAGTGTACTTGAGGTGTATAGTTAGAGTTAATTGCTGCTTGAGGCAACATAGCTATTCAGGATGTGTCTAGGAATATGCAAAGGTCTGGGATGGGCTAGGATAGTCTATGAGGTGTCCCAGCTACTCGACCTGTGGCTCTTCACCGACCTCCCGGTTTCCACCACTACAGCTCATCACTATCGGGAGGTCAGAATTGGGGGGTGCCATAGTGATTGGTTGTGGTGGGGCTCCTCGGACATATTGGGGGGCAGGATAGAGGTAGTCTTGTGTAGAAGATGCCCTGGGGTCTGACTGGCCTCAGAGTCCCCAGGGTTCCCAACAGACTGGGCAAGTAGCCAGAGGGGCTGCATTGCCCACTAATCCCCTGAGGGCAATGCTTTGCAATGCCAGATTGATCAGAAACAAAACTGCAATTATAGCAGACTTGATTTCTATGGTTGATCTGGCTTGTGTTACTGAGATCTAGGTAGGTGATGATGCTGGCTCAGTTTTTGAGGCCACCATCCCCGCTGGGTACACCATAGTGCACTGCCCCAGAGTGGAGCGCAGGGGTGGGGGAGTGGCCATCTGTTTTAGATCCAAACTAGGCTTCACAGTGCACTCTGTGAGAACACCAGATTCCTTTGAATGTTTGGCTGTTCGTGTAGGTCTGGGCACAGGCTGCAGGGTTCTCCTGATTTACGGCCCCCCCCCCATTCTACGGTGGTAGAATTCCTGCAGGAGGTAGACAACTTCATTGTTGGCGAAACATTGGAGGCTCCCAGATGTTTAGTTCTGGGGGACTTCAATGTTTAGGTTGACGATGAATCCTCTAGGATAGGTTGTAAACTCCTCCAGACAATGCAATCTCTGGGCCTGTTACAAGATGTTTTTTCCATGACCCACCAGGATGGCCACATGTTGGACCTGGTGTTCTCACTGGGGCTTGAGATTAACAACCTCAAGACTGATCGGGTCTCTTGGTCTGATCATTGCACGATGGAGTTCTCATTTGCCCCCCCCCGGAGAGCCCTCTCCCTGCAGAGATGGTAAGCTACACCCTTTGAGGGGTTTGACCCCGGAGGGATTCTTGGCGGTAGTCGATCTATTTAGTGTGGGTAATGCATGTGCTGGGGGACTGAGCGAGGCAGTTGCCACCTATAACAAGGCGATGTCTGATGCATTCGATTCCCTTGAACTAGTCTGTGTGTGATCTAAACCTTCTCACTTGAGGTCTTCATGGTTTGACGGGGAGCTCAAGGCAATGAAGACTATGGGATGGAGGTTAGAGCACTCCTGGCAGAAAACTAGCTTGGAGGTGGACAAACTGGCCCTGTGTACCCACTATGGCGAGTGCCAGGGGACAATCAACCATAAGAAGGCAGAGTTCCTGTCCAGGGAGATTGTTGCAGGGAAGAACTGACTGACTGTGCTTTTTTGAACTGTAGGCAGGCTATTACACCCAGTCTTTCTGCAGCTGAAAAAAGCCTTTTCTGACAATTTATGCAAAGAGTTCATTCGATTCTTCACTGAAGCGTGTCCACCGTCTGGCAGGAATTCCACCAGTGAGTCAAAACATTACCAACAGGGATTGCCTTGGGCATCAGGGGGAATTCTGCCTGGTTGGGGTGAGTTTAAACCTGTGGAGGTGGCCGAGGTCACTGAGGTTGCTTCCAAGCTGAAGCACACATTTTGCGAACTGGTCCCAGTGCCGATACATTTCTTAATGGGATGTGTTGACTCCATTGGCCCAGTATTTGCCTTGATTGTCCAGTGTTCTTTGTCAGAGGGAGTTTTCCCAGATGCCTTGAAGGAGACACTGGTGAGACCCCTTCTGAAAAAAACATCTTTAGACCCTGACATCAAGGCAAATTACTGTCCTATCTCCTACCTTCTTCTTCTTCTAGGAAAGGTTGCTGAGAAGATTGTGGCACAACAGCTTGAGGAGCACCATGTGACCTTTGATCTATATGAGTCCCTCCAGTCAGGGTTTCGGGTGAGGCACAGCACAGAAATTACATTAGTTCAGGTGCATAATGTTCTCCTCAGGGCGAGAGACCGAGGAGAGGGGATCATTCTCATTCTCCTCAATTTCTCCTCAGCCTTTGACACAATGGACCATTGTGTGTTGCTAGACCGCCTCAGAGAGTATTGTGGTCTCACCTGCACAGTCATCTGCAGGTTTGAGTCCTACCTCATAGAACAGAGGTGGTGATGGGGAATTTCTCCTCCTCTCCATGTCTCCTGTCTTGCAGGTGCCTTAGGATTTGGTCTTGTCACCAATGTTGTTCGCCATGTATATGCTGCCCTGGGATAGCTCATTAGGAAGTACAGCTTGGGTTTTCATTGCTATACAGATGATACCCAGCTGTACCTCTCCTTTGCCCCAGGACATCCAATGCAGAGGAAGTGCTAAATAAATGCCTTGCCAAGATCAGTGACTGGATGGCCTCCAGCTGGTTGTGACTGAACCCTGATAAGATGGAGGTGCTTTGTAGTGGAGTCTAACAGAGGGTGTAATAGGATGACATATGCTGCCACAACAGGATTATTCCCGGGGCATATACCATTGAAGGCCTCCTCTAGGGTACGCAACCTTGGCATTAATCTCGATGATGGATTGATATTTGAATCGCAGGTGTCATCCAGTCTCTGTACCAGTTTCTGTCATCTAAGGAATATCGCCAGGATCAAAAACCTAGTTCCGCCCGTGGACCTCCCCACCTTAGTGCATGCCATCATGATGTTGAGGCTTGATTACTGTAATATGCTCTACTTTGGTGTCTCTGGGGGTATCCTGCACCAGCTGCAGCTAGTACAGAATGCAGCCGCTAGACTCCTGACTGGGCAGCCCAAGAACAATTATATTACTCCTGTACTATGTGAACTGGCTGCCAGTCAGGTGGAGGATCCCCTTTAAGGTGGGTTTACTCACCTTTAAGACCCTACATGGACTTGGTCCTGGCTACCTGACTGATCTTCTAACAGCTGCTGTCTCAGTCCACCCCCTCTGTTCCTCCTCCTCTAGGGGCCTCCTTGCGATTCCCAGGATGAGGCTAAAAACTGCCGTCGATACGACATCAGTGTCGCTAGCCCCGTCCTGTGGCATTTGCTTCCACCAGCTATCAGGGAGGCCCTTTCAGTCGAGGTATTCAAAGTCCACCTCAAGACCTATTTATTGAACCTGGCCTTCCCAGATACTGCCTTCTGAAAGACTATTTTGATTTATAGTGCATGTAGTGCAGGCAGCTGTTTATACTGTTATAAGCTTGCTATTTTATCATTTTATGAGTCTCCATTGTGTGTTATTTATAACTGTGTATGTGTTAGTTGTGTATTTTATCTTTAGAAAATGGGCTTTTTATTTCCCTGGCATCTGACTGACTAGTACTCTTGCCAGGGGGGTACATTAATGTTCAATAGATGCACGGGAAATAAAAAGTGCCAGCCCAAATGCGCCTTCACCCATACAAGTATCTTTGTGCTCACACTGCTTGATGATTGGCCAAAACCACACCACTGAATTTCCAATAACCACCATTTTTTTCCCTCGTTTGGGAGAAATACTGGTCCCCAACACTCAGTGCCAACTGTGAAATCATGCATAATCCTCTAATCCACTGGGCTCATTTATGAATTTTTTTCTGTCTTTCTTTAACCCTGACCCCCCCCCTTCAAACTGAAGCTACACATTAAAGCAACGACCTATAGTATGTACGTGGCCACACGCTGCCCCATTCTCCCAAATCCATCTTTCATTCATTCACTGTGTCAGCTCTAATTAGAGCAAGTGGACGAGCAGGTAGGCTGTATACCAGTCAATGTTTTCTTGCATTTCTTTTTCTGTTTTGTTGTTCCCTCAGCTCCACATCTTGTACTCCTGCCTGCATCCACACTGAGATCTGGGTCGTTCACCAGCATTGGGGGCAGCAGTGGGAGGTGATATTCACTACTGAGTCATGAGTTGTAAACAGCTCTTAAAAAATTTAAAAATATTATAGAAAGAGAAAGTTGAGTGGGTCTAGCTCCTGAAACACTGTTTTCGCTAAGGAAAAAAGTGCTGGCACTAACATAATGCTTCTTTAGGCAGTGACTGACCGAGTCTGCATGACCCACTTCCCCCCCACCAGCCTGCCACAAAAGAGTTACTTTGCAACAGCTAACAGCTGTAATGTAAATTCCAAAAACTCAGCAAGATAAGGAAAGAAAAAAAAAATCATATGGCTGCCCGCCCTCTCAGCCTTCTGCCACAATATTCCCTGCCTTGTCAGTTTGTTTAATTTTATTTAGAAACTAGCAACTTGCACCTGATCGCTGGCGAGCTCCCGATGCTCTGCTCCCTTGTCCCTCCAGGACACTCGTGGTCTCTTGCCACTACCACAACTCTAGCAGCGGCAGGCAAAAAAAAAAAAGATAGAAAGAAACCACAGAACACAATTTTCCCATCCATCTGATTTAAAATAGGCTTGTTCCTTTAGCAGGTTTACTGGTGATTCTGTGCTCTGTTTTTTTTTTGGGGGGGGAAGCAGAGTAACCATGACAAGCAGGACCAAAAGCTTAAACTACAGAGGCTGTAAAAGGATAGTATTAGTGGAGGGAACTATTTTATTTCAAAACATATATTAGACTATTTTTTTACAAACATTTTTTTCTAAACTTATTTTTGTTCTAATGTGCCCATTTTCGAAGCGCAATAATACCCGACAGGGTGGGTGGTATTGGGCAATACTGGACCTTTCAGAGGCTGCAGCGTCAGGCCTCATTACACCCCTGGGCAGTCAGGTATTTCCAAATACCACCCACCCTGTTGGGTATTATTGCCTTACATACAGCACCCAGATCCTCCGGGATTGGGCGCCTAAAAAATGAAACTTGCCTTGCCTTGCCTTTTGCTTACTGGATCAGTAAGGGCAGGCACCTCATGAAAGTGACATTCTCTAGTAACATAGGGCAAGAAAGCATCACTCCCAAGTGCCCCATGCAGCTTATGAACAGCATGATCAGGACTTGTCAGGGTCTTGGAGGCCACCACCACCACATGCAACGCTTGCCTATTGAGGTTGCTTGCAAATGTTGGGCTGCAGATAGGGATCTTTGAGAAAACAGTGGAGAAACAGGCCATCTGGCCCAGCCAAAAAAATATATTCTATAAAATGATAACTTACAATATATGTTGACCAATTGGTTCTTTATGGGTGATGATTTTGTCATCATTTGTACCTGCTGATAAGATGTGCATGCACATGATGTGTTAGCACATCAAAGGGCCTTCATTAAAATAACATTTCATTTTAGGACTTGATGACTCAGTGGATTGCCAGTGGGTTAATAAGCTTTTCACCTGTATTTATTTATTTATTTATTTATTTATTTATTTATTTGTAAGAATCAGTTTACAACCTTTGAGCCAGAGGCTTATTTCCAAAGGTACTTCATCACATAAAGACATACATTGTGTTTTTGGTTACATAGCATAGATTTGCAAAACAGTAGGCGTTCAACAGAGGCGCCCCGTCACACTGTGGTCAGACAAATACAATTAGGTTACAGGGTACATGTAATTGAGAACAGGTGTTACACAAGTTGGTATCAAGTGAGCAATCTAATAGGTAAACACTGAAACAGCTGGCACTGGCCAGGTTAAACATAGGCACGATGTACAGGGAAGTGGTGGTGGGGATGGCTAGGTGGAGAGCCGCCCGGAGGGCGTTGTCAAGAGAAGCAGAGGTGGAGGCTACTTTCAGAGACAGGAGCAGTTATGAGTGCTGATGATGTGGTTCCAAAGGGTGGTTCTGTAGCTCACTGGTTCATACCAGCCCAGGTCAATGTTGGCCAAACCTTGGCAAGACAGCCAAAGAACTGCTGGAAGTCAGGATAGCTGCAGGAGCTGCAGACAACACTAAAGTCTTCTTCCGGTATATAAATGGAAGACGTAAGGTGAATAAGGGGATTGTGCAATCCAATGCAGGGGTTGGGAAGCCTATGAGGGTGTTACATGCAATGACTGAGATGTGTAATGAATATTTTGTATTAGTGTTCTTAAAAGGACTGCTGGTGGGAGAAGGGGGTTCACTGGGAGGGCCCAAAACATCTGAAGTAGACACAATGCAGCCATTGGACATCATACTTTCCCTAGTAGTCAGCTACTTAGTAAATATTAAACCAGGTAAGTTCCTAGGGCAGACAGGATAAAGCCCATGATCATAGCAGAGCTGAAGGAACAATTGGTGGCACCACTTGCAATAATCTTTCAGGAGTCTATCCAGATAGGTGTGGTGCCACAGGACTGGAACGTGGTCAATGTGGTCCCCATCTTCCATGAAGAGGGCAAGTTGGGACCCAAACAACTGCAGGCTGGTCAGCCTAATATTAGTGCTGGGCAAGGTTATGGAGGCCACAATCAAGACTAACCTTATTGACTTTTTTGATTGGGTTGCAAAAGCAGTGGACAGGAGACAGTCAGTTAATGTGCCATATTTGAATTTCAGCAAGACCTGTGACTCTGTATCCCACAGAAGGATGGTTAAGCAAATGGAGGACCTGGAGGTAGGGTACGAACTAGGGATGTGCGAACTGGTTCGAGAAAAACCCAAACCTCCCTGAACCAGTAATATTTTATGGACTCAGACCACATCCAAACTTTTTATGCAATTTGGATCGGTTCGGAAAACCCTGGTTTTTCTTTTCCCTGTTGTCTAGTGAACCCCCCATTCCCAGTTTCCTTTTCCCTGGTGTCTAGTGGACCATTCTCTCCAGCCCTGATTGATGCCCTGTAACAAAAATAAAACAAAAGCATATTGTTCTATAAATTTCCCTGGTGTCTAGTGAAACCCTTCCCTATCCCCACCAATCTCCTATCATAAAAAAGTGTCCCCATATTACCTGGTATCTAGAAGACCTCCACCTCCCCACTCTTGCAGGTACTGCCCCCCTCCACAATGATCCAGAGCGGGCAATAGGCACAGCCTTCCTCTCTCCACCATGGCCAGCTGCCTGCCTGACTGAGCTGACAATGAATGAGCACATACTAGTACAAGCATGTGCTCATTCATTGCCATCTCCCGCTCATTCCCTGAGGTGTTTGGGTGCAGAAGAGATGAGCAGAAAGCTTTTTCAGTCACCAGCGGGGAAAGCAGGATGGAGGAACGGCATTATTGATCCCTGCTGGGGTCCACAATGCCATTCTCCCCCATTCTGCCTCCCCGCCTGTGAATGAATCAGCCCTCCGCTCATCTCTGCTACATGCAAAGACCTCAGGAATGAAAGACAGCTGGCTGGCTGTCAATGGATGAGCACGTGCTTGTACAAGTACACGCTCATTCATTGTCAGCTCAGTCAGGCGGGCAGCTGGCCGTGGTGGAAAGAGAAGGGCTGTGCCAGTTGCCTGCTCTGGATCAGGGTGAGTGGGGACAACTACAACAGTTACCCTAATCCTGCAGCATAAAGGTTCTAAAAGATCTGGATAAGGATCAGATAACCATCTGAACCTTTTGATCCTTATCGGAACCTTTTAGAACCTCCAAACCTTTTGAGGTTTGCTCATCCCTAGTACAAACTCATCAGATGAGTAGGGAACCAGTTGTGGAGAAGTATTCAGTAGGTGGTAGTTAATGGGGAATTCTCAGGGATTGGAGGGATTACCATTGAGGTACCACAGGTGTTAGTCCTTGGGCCATTATTGTTTCACATCTTCCTATATGACATAGCAGATGACATACAGAAGAAGGTCAGTCTCTTTGCTGATGACACCATGATTTATGGGAGGGTGGAAACATTTTAGGGAAAAAGGAGCATGAAAAGGGATCTAGAAAGGTTTACGAAGTGGCCTAAGGTGTGACAACTTGAATTAAATGCCAAAAAAATGTAAGGCTTTGTATCTTGGTAGGAAGAAACCCTAGAAATGACTGTTGGATGGGAGGGGGAGTGAATATGGTTGAGATTACAAAAGAAATAGACCTGGGTGTCATTACTGACAACCGTAAATCTTTAGCCTAATGCAGCATGGCATATGAGAGTACAAGCAGAATGCTGGGGTATATAGGTAGGACATTTACCAGTAGAATGATGGGAGTGATACTGCCCTTATGTAGGTCCATGCATAATGTAGATCATCTTATTTTCCCTAAAGTTAGGAGCACACCACACCAAGGAACTAGACTGCAATAACTTAATTTTTTTGACACACATTCACAAGATGAACATATTTCAAATGCTTAGTTCAGTTCAAAGTTCAGTATTCATTCTAATAATATGAAGGCAGTACAGAAAAAAGTCCCAAACAAATTTACTGGAGCAAGCGCCCATGTAGCACAGAGGTGGTAGGTAGATCAACCCAGTGCTTCATGATGGAAATCACTTCAGAGGTTAGACCACACTTGGGGTGCTGTGCCCAGTTCTGGAATCCCCACCTCAAGACAGACAAGAACCACCTGGAGAGGGCTCAGAGGAGGGTTACAAAAATTATAAAGGGGCAGCAGGGCTGGACATATGAGGAGAGGAGGGAAAATCTGAACATGTATTCTGTCTAGACCAGAAGGGAGAGCAGAACAAGAATGAGACCTACATGTTCTTGATGGGTATCAACAGGGTAGACTGCAGAGAACCATTCAAGAGGAATAAAAAACAGTAACCAGATGGCATGGTTGGAGACTGGTGGGGAAGGGGGATCCAAAAGGGATGTCAGGAAGTACTTTATTATAGAAAAGATGGTGGACTCTGAAATAGTCTACCAATGCTGGTGGTAGAACAAAATCGTTGACTGGTTTCAAACACAGAAATGATAGGCACATGGGGACAGTAAAACCTATGGGGGAGACGGGCAGTCAGGGAAAAGGGGCGGTGGGGCACTGGAAGCCCAAGAAGCCTAGGAACTGTGGTCTGATGTGAGGTAGGAAATGGATAGACTGGATAGATTGAGTCTTTATCTGCTATCAGAATTTGCATATCTACATATCAGTGTATCAAGGACAAAATAAATGATCACTGACGTCAAGGTTCTTGTCCCCCTCGAAGCATTGTTTTATGAATGGCAGCTCATCTCAAACCAGGGCTGTGAATGTTGTCTATATGGACTTCAGCAAGGCCTTTGGTACTGTGGCTCCTGACAAACCTCTGGGTAAAGCAAACCCTTGTGGTATAAACAAGACATTTACACGGTTGATTGCTAACTGGTTTATGGATGGGAATCAAAAGGTGGTGGTGGGCAATCACTACTCTGAGTAGAGAGGAGTTCTCAGCAGAATCTTAAAGGATCAGTGCTGGGGCCATCTTAACATCTTCATCAATGATCTGGAAGTTGGGGTCTCCAGCAGATTACTGAAGTTCATATATTACACCAAGCCAGCCAGGGTGATGGACTCGTTTGAGGATGGGGACACATTTCAGGTGGATCTGAACACTCTGGGTAATTGATTTGACTCCTGAAGTCTCAGATTCAACATTACCAATTGCAAATTGCTACAGTTGAGGAAAAACAGAGGTAGGACTTACAGAATGTGTGCCATTCCTCTTACCTAATTTGAGGAGGAAAAATACATGGGGGGCATACTATGCAAGGAACTGATGCAGAACAAGCAGTGTACAGCTTATGTCAAGAGGGCAAGCAAAATGCTGGGGTGCATCAAAAGAGGGGTGACCGGAAGTACCATAGTAATATTGTTTCTTCCAAGGGTTCCCTCAGTATGCATAACTATTGCAGTAAGCCAGTTAGGTTTGACAGCCCTGGAGAATGGAACTTATTGAAATAAGAGAATACAGAAGTAGAATGTAGAACGCTGTTCAAATCTCTGCCTCTAGGTACTGCTGTGTTTTACAGCTTACTGGTCAGATTCATTTAGAATCAAAGCAGGCAAAAACCCATGTTACACTAATGTATCCTAACCTACACTAAGCTATAAAACAATAAAAAGAATGGTAGCCTTAAAGGCATGCGATTGCAGACAACAAACATACAGAATTGTGAATGAACAACAGGTAAAGTTCAAACAAATTATAGTATATAGTTAGGGCTTATTGTGTATGGAAAACAGTGGTTTTCCAAATCTTGTTGTAGGACAGTTCAAAGGTCAAAAAAGTTGTTGTACTATCGTTCTGACATCATATCGATAGTACAACATTTCAGCCTTGAGCTGTTAACCGATTGGCTGAAATAACCCTGATCCAAAAAATTCACACAGATGGTGGCATCGCCTAGCAAGCAGTTGGGTGAGCAGGAGATTCGGATAGTTTGGATACAGACTGCCATAGTGGGGTCAGTGTATCCAAACTATCAATTAGCCAGTTTTCTTTTTCTTTCTTTCTTTCTTTCTTTCTTTCTTTCTTTCTTTCTTTCTTTCTTCACTGGCAAAGTTACGGGCTTACAGCAGAGCAGGACGGCAGCTGGTATCTTCCGAGAGCAGACCAGGAATGTAGACAGGACTGGTCTGGGAGCAAGCAGGGCAATCAGGAGAATGAACACAAGGTATACACCTTGTGAAATTAAACTCTATGCATTTTGTGGAACCATATACTATATAAAATAGTGGATGGGTGATCATCCACAGCTTAGGCTATGTTTCCATCTCGGCAGTTGATGACATCATAGAGACATCGAGCTTCACTCTCAGGGTCTCTATGATGTCATCAACTCCCTCGATGGAAACAGCCTTGTTGTGGATGGTCACCCATCCACTATTCTATATATGACTGAACCAGTACTGTTTATTGTAGAACCGTTTCAGGTTCTGGTAGAGAGGGAGGTTTAAGCATACTGAGGGATCCTTGGAAGAGACAATATTACTATGGTACGAAATTTTTCTTCCAACCCCAGGAATCCCTCAGTATGTTTAACTACCAAGCGGTACCTTGGGAGTTGGGCACAGAACCTACTCAGGAAAAGGTTCTGCAAAACAGCAGTGCTGAAGTCGGCATCACTTCTGGACTAGATATCCAGGCAAAAATGTTTTGTAAAGGTGTGGACAGATTTTCAGGTAGCTGCTTTACAAATATCTAGCATAGGAACGTCCCTTGCTGCTGCCACAAAGACAGCAGTGCCACAAGTGAAGTGTGACCTGAGGTCTTGTGATGACTGTTTGCCAGCTTTGTTGTAACAGCTGAATGTAGGACACTATCCAACAAGCATTGGCTCTTTCAGAAGCTGACCTGCCCTTGCCCACCTCACTGTAATGAGGAGCAGCTGTGAGTGGGAAGATCTAAGGTATGCTCCAGGTAATAACGGAGTGATCTCATTATGCCCCAACTATGAAACTTTAGTCAGCAGAGCTGGACTTTGCTATGAAAATACTGGGAGAGTGATAGGCACCACCTTAGGAAAAAAATTCTGTTTGTCCGAAGGGCTACCTTATCTCTGTGGGAATTGATATAGTTAGGGTGAGTGCAGAGAGCCTGTAGCTTACACATCCTCCTGGCAGAAGTGATGGCCACCAGGAAGACTGTCTTTCAGGTGACCCACCTCTGTTCTGCAGTAGCTATGGGCTCAAGTGGGAGCTCCATGAGCTTGTCTAGTTCAGATTCCATGCGGGGGATTGGCTCCCTGAGGTGGATACAGGTACAGTGGTCCCTTAAAGAAAATGCCCTGAAAATGGGGTTAGCAACCACAGATTTCTCATTACCTGCTGAGATAAAAGCAGAGACAGTCACCAGGTGAATCTTAAGGGTTAAGAGTTTGAGGACTAAGGCCTGAAAGTGAATCAGATAGTCCAGGAGAACAGGCACAACTACCCATAAAGGATTGATCTGTCTAGGTTTACATCAAAATGAGGACTTCTTCCATTTTGCAACTAATGTCCTTCTGGTAGCAGGCCTTCTGGACACTGTTAGGGCCTTAGGGACCTCCTCTGAAAACTGGAAATCAGAGAACTCTAGCTCCTCAAGAACCAGGCCCTGAAGTGAGGTGACTTAAGTTTGGGAAAATGATTCTGCCCTAAGACATGGTTAGGAGATTGTGTTTCTGGTAGAGCTGAGTGTCTGTTTGGTGGACAGGGCTAGCAGCAGGAAATACCATGGTTGTCTGGCCCAGTCTGTGGCTACTAGAATCATGGTTGTAGGCTGGCTGCTCAACTTCAGGAGGACTCTCAGAAGTAAGAGAAAAAGAAGGAAGGCATATAGGAACCTCCCTGTCTAGTCCAGAGCCAGGGCATCCATGGGGCACTAAGCCCACTGCTGGAGGCCTGCAGTAAAACAGAGAAAGCTGATGCTTCTCTTCGAAGCAAACAAGTCTATCTCTGGAGTGTCACACCTCCTGAAGATTGTGGCCAGTACCTGCTTGTTTAGAGTCCATTCATGCTGCTCCTGGATGATTCTGTTGAGGGAGTCCGCCAGGATACTGTCCTTTCCTGAGAGGTGGATTGCTGACAGATGCACATCCACAGAGTAAACCAGAGTCCAAATCTTCATGCCTTCTGTACAGAGCCTTGAGGACCTGGAGTCACGTGATGTACTGCTGAGAGTAAGAGCTTGCCTTGACTGCTCTGGCTCCCTCACCTGTTGTTTGTTTATTTGTATAATGTTTATGTAGGTTCACCTGATAGATTTGCAATTTACTCACCTATTTGAAGGCCCTAGTTTGTGGGACAGTTGGTCATTTCTGGCACGATGGACGCCGAGATGAAAACTGCTCCGGTATAACACACACCACTGGCCATTCTGAAGAGAGATAGTGACTCCAAATATTCAAAGGCACAGGCCTTTTCCTCCAGTTGCACAGCTTCAACTTCAGCAGCCCTTATGGAGGATGGCTTCATGCAGGAGTTCACCCCTCTCAAGGATGCCCTTCAAGCCATCACGGAGGAACTTAAGGTGATCCAACTTGCCATAGAATCATTCAACTGACAGGTAGGCAATGTGGAAGCCTAAATAAGTTCCTGAGGTGGCTGGTGAGCCTGTCTCAGTCCAGAAGTGATGTCCCTTCATCACAAAATGGCCTGCCTTGAAGCTCGTTTAGAAGACTTAGAGGGATGAAACCTCTGCAACAGTGTTGTGGTTATTGGTTTGCCAGAGTGGGTTGAGGGACCGAATGTGATTATGTTTGTCCAGAAACTTTGTTTTAACTGGAAGGACCCTCCCCCAATGACCCTTCCCACATAATCGAGCAGGTGCAAGGAGCACTCAGGCCAATGCCTCCCGATGACTCAAACCCTTGACCCTTAATTTTTAAACTTCAAAACTACTTGGATCAGCAGCATCTTCTGACTAAAGCGAGGGGACTCCAGGAGGACACCTGGCAGGGCAGACAGATCCGTGTTGTTCAAGACCTTTCTTTAGCCAGCCTGGTGGTGCTGAGGGTTGGGGCGCTGGATGCCACACCTTGCGGCACACAAGTGACTCAGGTTCGGGAACGAGTCTGAACAACCGGGGGTCGGCAGGGGAGGGAAAGGATTGAGCATCCGGAGGACAGCTCTCCTCTCCCTGGTGTGGGTTTGGGGCTCCTCGGTGCAGTAGTGACACCTGGTGGAGACTGGGAGTACTAACTGTGCCTGGAACATAAGGGGGAGACACACAGCAAATGCTTATGTCTTCTCTGTGCAGGCGTCACTGCACGTCCGGCTGCTAGGGGTAACCTACAGTAAAAGGAAAAACCCCGGACCAAGGATAGGCGAAGGTGCCTCCAGTCTCTGCCCACCTCCCACAATTGGACCTGTGTTCCAGGGGGGTTCTTCGACACCTGCCCAGCATATTAGATTATCGATAGAATGTCCGGGTGACCCCGCCTCAGGAGGCTCAGAGCTGGGGGATCCGCCAGGCAGGGTCGGCCTGGAACGCCGAGTTTCAGACCGGGAGGTAAAGCTAGGTTGGTAAGGTAGTGGGAAAGAGTTCCTCTGTCCCAGAGAAAAATGAAGCCTAAACAAAAAAAAAAGACCTTTCTTTATCAGTCCAGGCCAAATTAGCAACATATCACCCAGTAATTTCTAAGTTATTGGCTGCCCACATTGGGTTTTCATATGTTGATCCTGAGCATTTGCAAGTTAATTGTAATGGGGCTCATAAGAGCTTTTATCCATTTGAACAAGCTAAGACTGAATTACTGTACAGAAGCTATTCCCAGAGTTCATTAGAACAGATGGCTGCATTTTGTGGATCTGAGCTTTATATGGTTTGCCCCAGCAAAAGTTAGGTGCTCTCTCATTGATAATTTTGCAATCTGCTTGAGTTTAGCAGTCGAGCCTATTATGTTTACTAGCATAATCATTGCTACTATTATGTCAAGCCCTCAACAGTGACCCAAGTTCATTGCACAGTGGTCGAATTGTTGTTAATTACAATATGTTTTGTGGGTAATAGCACTTCGATCTAGAGCAGACTATGTGTGTGCAAACTTTCTTGCTGTTAATTTTACTATGAACCGTCCCGGCGTTGGCTATCTCTCTACAATAGTGGGTCTCCATGCTCCAGCAGTTCAACTCTCTAAGTCTACTCGCTGGCCTCAGAATTTTGTTCCTAGAATTGATAATGCTGGGATGCAGCATGGATGTCCCAAGTTATTGGTCCTCAACTTCTCAAACTACTTGGACATGGTGTCTAGGTATCTCTGGTAGTACCTTGGAGACATGAGCACTGACAGAAACATGTCAGAATTTGTTCACCTTCTATGCACAGATTTGCCATTTGGACTAGGATCGGACTGTGTTTTTTTTGTTTTTTTCATGGGACTGATGATTCCTTTCCAAGCTATTAGTGACTTTTTATTATGCACTGCCATATAAGTCTTTGATATAAATTAGATCTATTTGTGTGGTGTAATCACTCTCAAGGTTCTTGTCAGTCATTGCTTATTAATGTGTATCTACATTTTTACTACTTTTTGTCTTTTCATACATACTGGGGCTAATTGGTACATAGAAAGATAGAAGTTGATGGCAGATAAGGATCACCAGGCCCATTCAGTCTGCCCATTTACCCTACCTTTATTTGTGCCAGCAGACTCTACCTAGTCATCGTCTTTAGCTACTCCTTCCTATCTCTATTGTTCCCTTGTGCCTATTTTAAGCATTTATTTATTACTTATTTATTTAGTTTTTGTTGACCGAGTAAGTGCACTAGACAAATCCTGCCTATTTTCAGGCACGACCCGGGGGAGGGGGATACAGATGAATGCCAACTGACCTTGAACCAGATGAAACTGTTAGTGGTATTTTTAGTGAATGAGGGAAATTTGGCCAGGACACCGGGGAAATTCCCCTACTCTTCAGAGGGGGAACCTCTGTCCAAGATGACAGATGCATCCTTGCTTGCTGAGGAGGTGGCGATGGAGTTGGGAGACCTGGTTTCAACTCCTGCCTCTGTGTGTGTAGAGACCACGTCTCCAACTACTGAAGCAAAGCTGGTTTCTCTGTCTACTGCAGAAAATGAATCTACGCTACAGGTTACAACTTTAGAACCTCTGCTGGGTCACCCTGACGTGGACTCTCAAACGTCTTTACCCCTTGTCTTCCCAATGAGGGATTTTTCCACTTTTGACTCTGCTACTGTCTGTTTGGCTGAAAAGGAGCTTCAGGACTGTTTGGGTGATGCAGAACGTCGATTTGAGATTACAAAGAAGAATTTGAACAGAGAACTGCAACGGATTCGTGAAGTCAGATTGGCAGGATGTATGTCTCCTGCTGCCCATAATAATACTTTGCAACAGCCTACATTGCCTTTTCCAGCGGCTGAGGTGCCGCCCTGTGCAGCCCATCCTGGCAAGTTCTCAGCTGGAATACTCCCACCCGCTTTTCAGCTGCCCCCACAGACTACAGCGACATTATTGTATACAGTGCCTAGTTTGCCTATTGTGACACATTGTCCCTCTCAATTGCTGTCTCTTGATACCAGTTCTGCTAGAACACCTACCTGGTCTGTAGAAACGGCATTGCAAGGAGCTGGCTGGGTGCAGGAACCTACAGAGAGGAAGTGGGTTTGTGGTCCATCCCCTATTCGGTCCTCCTGTCTCAATGATTTTCCTGAGCTGCAGCATTCACCAAACAGAAGTCTGCCTATGTCTAACCCCTTGTGTCTCCCCAAGGAATTGGAACTTACTCAGCACCCAGTCTTGGAAACTTTGCAGGGTTCTCTTATTTGTGCTGCTTCTCTCACTACCATTACAGAGAATACAGCTCCTGCAGTAGTGGAGCCCCCCTCAAAGAAAATAGAGCCAAATCGTTCTTTTTCCTCATTGTTTAAATTTCCAATTCTGGCTGCAAAGCGGCATAATGCGGTACAATTGGCTTATATGGGCAGTTTACCTGAGCCACCGGACTGAGTGTACGTAGCTCGGACACTACTCAAGGACTCTGAAATTCTTTTCTCACAAATATATGCACTGATTCATATTTCCGGCGAAACTACATTTGATGTCAGCTTCCAAACGCCTCGTGGCTTGGAGCATTTTTGGTCACGATATCATGCCTTAAGAAATACTGCCCTGTAGACCCCGTTTAAGGCCATTCCCCTTTCCAAACCAGCCTTTAAGAATATTACTGTCCTGTTTTGGAACAAAGGTGTTGACGTCACTGACGTTGTCTATTGGCTAAAACAACGTTGTACTGTTCAGGGTCAGCCTGAGGCAATATTGGACACAGAGAATATTTGGACTGGATGCTGGAAGGTTAAAGTTTTGTTACACTCTAATGATTCTGGTCCAGTGCACCTACCTAATTCTTTTTTTATAGGTCATGATAGGGGGGGTCTTGTTTTACCCTGGACAACCGAAAGCTTGTTCCGGTGTGGAGACCCCTCTCACCTTAGTAATGTCTGTGATAAGATGAAATGTAATACCTGTGGAGAATTGGGTCATGTGGGGATTCACTGTCTAAATGAGTGTAAATGTAATCTTTGTGATGAGCTGGGTCATACGTTTCAAAATTGTCCATGGGCTGCTCATAATCAGGCCACACATGATGATGGTGCTGATCAACGTTTTGTAATCACACAAGCCCAGAAGGCTCATCTTAGGACCACCTTAGTAGAGCCAACTTCGGTAGTCACTCGACCTCTATTGCAGGTCCCTGTGCCTGTTGTAGATCAGGTTGTGGTACCCCTGGTGGTCTCTTGTGTGGCACCGCTTACTGAGATGACCCCTCCTACCCCTGACCCTGTCCAATCTGTCCAGCTTGTCCTGGACCCTGTTCCAGGCCTGAGTACTATGCCACCCCCCCCCGAGTACCCACTAGTGTTATGCGTCGGAGGTCTATGAGAAATTACCCCTGGGCATTACCATCGCCTTCTTTGATTTTGGAACCCCCTCCTGTTGTTTTGTCTAATGCCTTTAAGCTACTCCAAACTGTTTCTAATGATGCTGGAGGCGAGTCTGACTCTTCCTCTGTTGCATCTTCCCTCCTGGATAGTATTACTGATTCTGAGATTCAACTGGGTACTGGTCTTTCTCAGAAGTGGAAGGCCAGGGTTAAACTAAAAGGGAAAAAGGTGATAGGGAAAAGGAAATCGTAAAGTGTCTCTGTTTTCCTTGTGTTATGTCTCACTTTGTTTGTCATATTATTAATGTGAATAGTATTAAGCGTCTAGCAAAAAGAAGATTGATTTTTTCCTGTTTACGGCTTTTACCTATGGGGATCTTTCTGTTGCAGGATACACGACTCCATACCACCCACGAGATTCGACAGGCACAACAGGACTGGCTTCTAGGTCCTTCTTTTTGGTCCATTGGCCTGGACTCCTGTTCCAGACTTGGGATCTTATTCAATATCCCAGATTTTCGTTGGCTAAAATTGATTGACGTAGCCCCTGGCAGAGTGTTAGTCTTAGATTTTTTAATTGGGCCCTGCCCTTATCGGGTTATTAATATTTATGCTCCTCAAATTAAGTCTGCATGTATACCTTTATTTTCTTTACTCCGCCCTTATTTGCATACCTCCTTTCAGTTGATATTTTCTGGTGACTTTGACTGTGGCTTAAGTCTTCTTGACAAAAGCTCTTTTGCTACTACCCAGAAATTGTTTTGTGACTCCCATGAATTAGGGAAGTTGGTTCGTACTGCTCATCTCACGGATGCCTATTACTCTTTTACTAAACAACATACTCCTACATTTCAAAAGGGTAAGCTGGCTACCAGAATTGATTTTGTGTTTTTGTCCCACGCTCCCAATTACCTCTGCTACTGTACAAGCTGTGGAATTTTCTGATCATAAACTGCTTTCCGTAGGCCTTGGTTCTGATGTCACTGTTCACAAAGGACCAGGACTCTGGAAATTCAACATATCTCTGTTGCAAATTCCGACTTTCATGCAGTCCCTTTTATCCTTTATTCAGGCCCGGAAATCCATTTTTATTTGTTACGCAGACCCCATTGCATGGTGGACGGACACTAAACATGATTTGGTGCTCTTTTTGAAAAGATATAGTCATCAAAAATGTCGAAGAGAATATTTGGAATAATTACAGAAAAGGGTACATTTTCAGTCCTTGTTGACAATAGCTTATAGGACAGGACAAGATTTTTCTCAACAATTGCACTTAATTCAGAATGATATGTTGAAATTCCAATCTAGACAATCACAGCAGCTTTATCATCAACACAAATTTACTGTGGTAATCACAAGGGCTGTTGTTTGCCCCTTTGAGTCGAATTCTCAACAAATTACACAAAAGAATATGTTGTGTCTTGCTGATTCTGATGGCACCTTATGTACCTCTCAGTCGAACATCTGTCGGAAAGTGATATGTTACATGACTGCCCTCTTTTCTTCCTTTCCAGCTGCAGATGTTGATCCTGCAGTGTTGTATAGGGACCTTGACATCCCTATCCCTTCACAGCTGTGTTCTGACTCAGCCTGTATACCTGTTACTGAGTTAGAACTGAAGTCGGTTATTTCTTCCTTACCCTTACAGAGGACTCCTGGTCCGGATGGACTCCCCGCTGCCTTATATAAGGTACTGGGTGACCACCTGATCCCTGAATTGACTTCAGTATTTACCTCCCTGTTAGCTAATGAGTTTATCCCTTTAGATTTTACTAAGGGTACTTTGATTTATATCTATAAACAGAAAGGAGACAACATTCTCTTGAGAATTGGTGCCCCTTATGTATGCTAAACACTGACTTTAAGTTATTAATGAAAATCATTGTACAATGCCTTATGAAGATAGCTGAAGTGGTTTTGCACCTTGCTCAGTCCTGCTCTGTACTGAACAGGAGAATCTCTGACCATTTGATTCTCCTTTGAGAATTATGTTCTCATGGCTACACAGACTCTGTTTCAGGTTTAATTGTATCAGTAGATCAGAAGGCGGCTTTTGATTCAGTTAACCATGATTTTTTATGGAAGGCACTACATTTTATGCATGTGCCTGGTGAAATGATTCGCTGGATTAAGACTTTTTATAGGACTGCCACTGTTGTGCCTGTTGTGAATGGTTGGGTTGGACCTATGATCCCCATAAAAAGAGGGGTTCACCAAGGGTGTCCTTTGAGCCCTCTGTTATATGTATTTTTTCTAGATGTTTTGCTTTGCCATCTGAATACTCATCCTCAGATTCATGCCCTTTCTAGTTCCACTTTAATCTCGCCGTATAAGGCAATTGCATATGCAGACGATGTCTGCATTATTGTAGCTAATGCAGCTTCTGTGGTTACTGCCCTCCAGGAATGTTCTTCCTTTGGTGATTTTTCTGGTGCGAGTTTAAATTTTACCAAAAGTTTGGTATTCGGTTAGGATGAAAATAGCCCCTTTTTCACATATTGGTCCTTTACAACTTGTTGAGGAGCCTCAATGCATTTGGGAGTTTATTCTGGGACTGTAGATTCTGACCTTTTTAATTGGTCTGCTAAATTACAACAAGGCAAACTTAAGGTTGCCTCATGGAATAAGGGGCAGATTGGGAAGAAGAAGCGTGTATTCCTAATCAAGATTTATTTGATACCGACTTTTCTTTATTTAAGCTATGTATTCCCAATCCCTAAACAATTAGGAATTGCAGTTCTTGGTCTCTTCTTTCAAGCTCTGTGGGGAAGCCGGCTTAATCCAGTAAAACAGAATGTTACTTACTTACTTACCTATTTCTGAGGGGGGTGTTAACATGATTAATCCTCTGTTATTTTTTTCATGTATTTTTTGACTGCAAATCTTCAGCCTCTATTGATAAATACTCAGAGAGGGTGGGAACCTTGGTTCTATGATTCTTGCAGATTATGGTTTCATTTATGAGAATGTGATTCATTAACTGTGATACGACAAACTTTGGGTATACCGATATATATTAAACACATGTTTTTACGTTTGAAACTGTGGAGGATATCTACCCAAACGAATTCTCATAAAGTATTACATAATAATCTGCTCCTGACTGATTTGTGCAATACAGTTGCCCTTTGAAAAGTGCCCTAGCCAACATTTTCCTTCCCTATTGGTTTTGTTATGGTGTAAAAGGGTGCCTGCTCACATATAGGACTTTCATTGGCTGTCGTGTCATGAAAGAATTAACGTCAAAGATAATCATAAACACAAGCAGTCTCAAGACCGACAATGTTCTAGACTATTGTGTGTTTCTAAATTGGAAACTATATCGCACTTATTTTTTGAGTGTTCTTTTATTCGGCACTGGTGTGTTTTTTGGGCAAGAGTCTGGGCCACTCCATTATTTCAAACGGTTTCTTACCAGAATATTATGTATGGTGTTTTTTCTCCCTAGTGGTCCCTTTGGACTCTGGACATGTTAAATCTAGTTTTTGTAGTAATTAAATGGAATATCTGGATGGCTCGATGTCTGTTTACTCTACAGCAAAAAACCTGTTCTCATTCAGAGCTTGAGAAGAAAATCGTAACAGACCTAACTAACACTTATGTACATGAACGTACATTATTTTCCAAGGAGACATTGCTTGAACTTTGGAAAGCTCTTCCTTGGATCACGGACTCTGATTTTGCAGTGACCTAATGGATTGTCTCTTGATATGCATAGTTCTGTTCTGTTTTTTTTTGTTTACTTCTGTTTTGAGTCCACATGAGTTTTTGCAAATTGCTTTTGTTTTGGTATTGTACAATTTCTTTTGTTTCAATAAAACTTTCCCCTACTTCCTGTTTCCTGTGAGCAGGGGGGACCCATTTTCTGGTGGGACCAAGATGGCAGAGGAGGAGGACAGTGGAGGAGGACATACTGTGGCTGGTGAGGAGAAGGTTGTGGAAGTGGCAAGCAAGGAGACCGCACAACTTGCAGAGACAGATTCACAGCTAATTTCATTCTTGGAGTGTGAAGGGAAGAAATCTACCATGAAACGATATCGACTATAGAGCTGTTTGAGTTAACAACTGAAACTACTAAAGTCGAAGAAGACAACAGGAGTTTCTTAATTGCTATGTCAGCGGAGGATCCTGCTATAACTTCAACTATGAATGTTGCAGAGTTTAGTTCAGAAGCAAATGCGCTGATCACCTGAGACATCCGGGTCACTAGTCGGAATGCAGAACTAAATGCAACAGAGAGGCAGTTGCAAGTGAGTGCAGCATAGCCTGTGAATGATAAAGAGATCCTTTTGGAGAAAAGCATCGTGAACCCGGGAATAATACAGTTTCCAGATGGTTTGAAAGATTCGTCAACCATGAGTGTTACGCAGTCTGTTCCCTCTAGTGTAATACTGGCTCAACCGGTGAGTACATCCCAATCCAACACTGAAGCTAAAACTGTTAATTTAAACAAGGAGACAGGTTTTGTTTTTAAACCTGCAGAAGGGATCAATATGTGTTCCTCTTTTCAATACCCGGTAAAATATCAAACGGATGCTCACAATCAAGAGGGGGTAACAGAATTTAGTTTTGGGACAAAGATAACTACGAAGGTGGATATTGGGAAGCTGCTAACACCTTCAGAAAACCAAACAAATATTTCTGAGTCACATGCAGAAATACCCGTTTCTTCTACTGTCACAAGAATTGCTCCTCTAGCGCATGATAACACTTGGTCACCTCAAGGGGCCCTGTTAGCAGCTGGTTGGGAGAAAAATGTAAATGGAGTCTGGTCTCCAGACTTAGCATGGGACACAACATTGGATCTACCTAGCGACTCCCCTAAGTGGAAACCTGGTGGTGAACTTAATTTGGGTGAAACAGGAGGGGATGTTGAAAAGATTACCCTTCAGACAGTCAAAAAAGACAATTCTGATGCTAATGTGGATGTAAAGGAAAATGTTACCAAGACTGTTCTAACAGACTCACTTAGTGAACTGCATACCTTAGATAAACCCTTAATGTCTTCATTATTTAATTAAGCAAAAAGAGAGGAAGCACCTAGACATAACGCTATATGCATTAGATATAAGGGCTGGCCAACAGGCCAGATTGGTATTATGTGGGGAAATTACTTATTAAAGATTCTCTTCGGTTCTCTCCCAGAGAGGTATTTGCTTTTATTAACATCTCGGGAGAAGATATTTATGATGTTAGTTTCCGTTCAGCATATTTACTAGATAAGTTTTGGGAAAGGTATGAGCAGGTGAAATTTTCCCCCATATGGACCCCTTTTTTAGTTATTCCACTCTCCAAACCTTTACTAAAACATGTAACTGTTATGTTTAGGAATGAGGGAGTTCACATTGAGGACATCACTTATTGGTTATCCCTGAAATGTGATATACAAGGAGATCCTGAGCCAATCCTAGATAGAGAGCAGTTCTGGACTGGTGGATGGAAATTTAAAGTTAAATTAAGGCAATCTGAAAAAGGGGTAGAACATATTCCTAACTCCTTCCTGCTGGGAATAGATAGAGGGGTTTGTTTTTATAGCGGACAGCCTAGAGCCTGTTATAAATGCAGTTCAAAAACTCACATCTCAAGCACTTGCGACCACCCAAGATGTGATAATTGTGGAGAGGCAGGCCATGTCACAATGCAGTGTGTTAATAATACAAGGTGTGATCTTTGTGAGGAATACGGCCATGCTTTTAGAGAATGCCCCTGGGCGGTAAAGAACAAGGCCTCAAGCGGAAGAATTGATTTGATCATTCATCATGCCCAAGAGGCAGCGAATAGATCAGTAAGTGAGCTTAAGGATGCGGAAACCCCCCCTCACCACATAAATCAGTTGATATTCTTCCAGTAGAAAGGGTGATTCTCCCCCCACCTTTAGAGATAAAACCACATCACTAAAAGTGGAAAGATTGTCCAAAATACAGAATTATTAGAACCTGTCTGTTATAAGGAACCAGAGGATAGGACATCAGTGACTTTGACACAGCAATTACCACTACCTCCAAGGAGGTCCACTAGGAACTTTAAAACTGTCCCACCCCCAGCCACAGAATCTGTGGAATCACAGAATTCATATGCAGCTCTTTTTCCTACTTGGGGAGACTCGGAAATGGAAATTGGAGATTCTGACTCACAAAAATCAGTACAGGGAATTTTGGGAGTACCTATAGAAAATTACAAAGAAAAAAAAAGAAAAGAAGAAACAATAAGGCTTAAGTTACTAATATGGTTTGACAATGGGATTTCTTTGGGGTTTATTAAACACTCACAGTATATTGAACAATATTAAACGTAAAGCAATTTTTCATTTGATACATGATATGAATATTTCAATCAGTTTTTTGCAAGAGACCTAGATATTTTCAAAAGAACAAATTTATTCCTTTAAGCATGATTGGCCATGGGGACCTTCCTATTGGTCTTTTGGCAGAGACAAAGCAGACGGAATTGGGATTCTTTTTAATTCTTACTATTTTGCACTATATAAGTTAATTGATTAGTTCCTGGGAGAGTATTAATAATAGACGGTGAGTGGCCGTCTAACACCTATAGGTTAATCTCTACAACCCCAAAACAAAATCATCTAGAATTTCATGTCTGAAAGATATTCAACCTTATTTGGTTACCTCCTTACCTATTCTATGGGAAGGAGATTTTAATTGTAATATTATAATGAAAGGGGTAACTACCAAAAAAATTTATTGTGATTCAAATTGTTTAAAAACAATCATTAAACTGGCAGATTTAGTTAATTGTAACCAGATGGAAAGGGAGAGCTATTGTTGTACCTTTTTCAAAGGGAAGAAAGGTTCGATTATAGATTATTTGTTGATTTCTAAGAACATTAAGGTCTCAGAATTTAAAGAGTACCTGTAGAATTTTCAGATCACATGTTACTCCAAGTAGGAATAGAAGTTAATAAAATCAGAACCCACGGAACAACAGATGGAAATTAAATACTTCCATTCTACAGGAGCAAATGGTAACAAACTCAATTAAACTGATCTTAACGGCCAGATTATCGGTAGTTTTTCTATATTCAGAGTTAGGAATCTGGTGGGAGGAAACAAAAAAAGATTGTATTAAATGGTTTAAAAATTACGGCATTCGTCAGAGAAACTCTAAATTCCTGACATATTTGAAACTCAGAGTTAATCTACAACATTTGATTTCGATTGCAAACACTTCAAAACAGGATTATTCCTTACAAATTAATAATATTAAATTACAAATGAGACAGTTGCAATATGATAGGGCTAGAACTTTACAAGTCTTATTAAATAACCATACAGGAAAGTCTGTTATCGGGGACCCTTATATTTTATGCAAAAGAATTAGAGATTCAACAACCTTAGATTTCTTAGAAACTAAGTCAGGTAGAGTAAATGATGTGAAATTAATTAGCACCTGTATTCAAACACATTTTCAGGAACTTCAACCTCAAAATGATCCCAATATTCATGAAATTAATAATTATTTAGGTCTTTTTCCTCCAATAAGTTTAGATAAAGAAATGGTTGCCAACATGAAACATCCCTTTACACCACAGGAAATAAAGGCTGTAATTTCAAACCTTAAAGATAATATTTCCCCAGGTTTGGATGTTTTATCTAATCCTTTTTACAAGGTTTTTCATGCAGGAATAATACCTTGCTTAACAGTATCATTTAATAATTTCCTCATCGGAGAAGCCATTCCAAGTAATTTTTCTGAAGGGCTGCAAATATACATCTTTAAATCTGGGGATAAAGAGAATATACAGAATTGGAGACCAATTACCTTGCTAAACTCAGATTACAAAATTTTAGCTACCTTAATTAATAATCGACTCAAAAAAAATGGCAAATATAGTCATTTCACCAGTACAACATTGTGGATTAACTGATAGGAGAATTCAATCTGTATTAACTACAATAAGGGATTTGATTCAGCATTTGACTCAATTGGGTACTATGGGCTGTCTGATTTTATTGGATTTGGAAAAAGCATTTGATAAGGTAAACCATGTATTTCTATTTACAATTTTAAATTATTTAGGAATTTCATTTGATTTACTTAGTCTAATAAAAGGTTTGTATGCATCAACCACGGTATATCCTTACATAAAAGGGACAATAGGTACAAAATTGGTAATTAAAACTGGGGTTCGCCAAGGATGCCCATTAAGTCCATTACTGTACATATTTGCATTAGAACCCCTGATTAGAGCTGTAAGTCTTATCTCGAAATGGGAGGGCTTTAAAATTCCCTACACTGATTCTTTTCTAACAATCCAAGCTTATGCAGATGATGTGTGTTTATTTTTTAAAAAGGTAGAACAACTGGAAATCTTTTTAAAAGAGTTTCAAATATATGCTAACCTCTCTAATGCTAAAATTAACTATTCAAAATCTAGAGGTCTGTTAATGGGGTGTACCTTTCAGACACCCATACAATATTGAACTATTAAAATAACAACTGAACCTATTAGTATTCTGGGGGTCATTTATGGAACACAGAATCTTCCAACCGATAATTGGAATATAGTATTGGATAAAGTACAAAGGAAAATTAATAGATGGAAGCAGTTCCGCTTTAGTAAAATAAAAAGAGTTCAAATATTAAAACAATTTATATTACCATGTTTGCAATATATAGCGGAAATTTATCCCTTACCCACTCACCTAGAAACAAAACTATATAGTCTCTGTTTTCAGTTATTCTGGGGCAATAGACTTAATCCGATTAAGAGATGTTATACATATTTGGATAAAACTAAGGGAGGTGTAGGAATGATTGATCCGGTGGTTTTCTGCTTTACTTTGTTTTTTGCACAATTATTTAAAAATACTATAGGTCTTCCAGTCAGATATGAGGAATTATGGTTCAAGTCAGCAATAGATCGTTATTTAGCAGTTTGGAGACATTATGCACCTAAACTGAACCCTTACATTTCCCTTCTGGCCTTTTTTAGGCCTGCTGCCCAAAAACTTTATAAATGGAAGATAGTTAGAAACCAAATTAGTAGGTGCTCCTCTCAAAGATTATATACAGAAGTAATGGGATTTATTTACCCAAAGCTTCCTGTCTTTAAAAATTGTCCATCAGCTTTAAATCAAAATGTAATTAACCAGTTAAATAATCCAAGATTACCTCCCTATATGTGGGAGACTCAATGGCTAATCATGTATGGGCGTTCTCAATATTAGGGGGACAGCAAAATATAAAGCTAAAGAAGAGAGGAACTGCCCTTATTTAAAATGTATAAATAAAGAAGAAACTATGGAACATTTTTTTCTTAATTGTTCCTTCTCAACAACAGTATGGGCATATTTAGCAAAGAAATGGTTATTAACTTAGTTGATAAATCCATCTTATGATTTGTTGATAATTGGTAATGTTCCTAAACACCTAAAAAATATGAGAAAAGTACTTTATGGGTGTTTTTAGCCTGTTTAAGATTTTGTCTGTGGCAAGTTCGATGTCAATGGGTTTTATAGCAAAAGAAAACTTCAGAGGAAGCATTTTGTCAGTATGTCACTCTTGAACTACAAAAAGTATATTTGAAGGATTTACAATTGTATAATGTAGAGAAAGTTACAGTATGGTGGAAACGATTTTCACACATTATTAAGTATAAATAGGAAGTTTATTGATTATGAGTCTATAAGATTATTTATCCTAATTTTGTTTTTTATTTTTCTTTAAAGGTCATTTTTTTTTTTTCCTTACTCTCATTATAATTTTATAAATTTTGAAATGTAAATATTAGGAATTGTACAGTTCATGAACTTTCTGTATTATGTTTGCTTTGCATTTCATCATCATTATTATATATTAATAAAATCACCCCTACTCTTTTCGATAAGTGCCGTGGGATCTTTAGCATCCACATGAATTACCACCAATCCAGGCAGATGGGACCTCAGTTTAACATCTCATCCAAAAGACGGCACCTCAGAAGTGCAGCACCCCTCTTATGCTGCACTATAGTGTCAGTACTGGGATATTAACCCAAGTGCCAGATGTGGGAACTAAACCCACAGCCCTCTGATTTCCCAGCCTCAGAGGCTAGTGTGCTACCTACTGAGCCACTGACACTGACATGCTTGTTTGAATCCCACCACTGTGCGCATTTCCACTACCTCCTGGGGCAGACTGTTCCATGCATCCACCACCCTTACAGTGAAAAATAACTTTTTCACACTTCCCCTTAATCGGCCTCCCTCTAATCTCATGTCATGCCCTCTTGTCCTTGAACTCCTTTCGTACTCGAAAAAGTTGTTCCCAGTCACCTTATTTATGCCTTTGAGATACTAGAATGTTTCAATCATATTGCCCCTCTCCCTCCTCTGCTCCAGTGTATACATATTGAGGTCCTTCAGTCTGTCCTCATATGCCTTGTGCTGCAGACCGTACACTATCTTAGTTGCCCTTCTCTATACTGTCTCTATCTTGTCAATGTCTTTTCTCAGATATAGCCTCCTGAACTGCATGCAGTATTCCAGATGGGGCCTCACCAGAGTTTTGTACAGTGGAACTATTACCACCTTCCTGTGGCTTATGATACCCCTTGCAATACACCCCAACACCTCCTGGCCCTCTCAACTGCCTTTGCAGTCTGCTTGGTGGTTTTTAGGTCGTATCTGTGATAATGACCCCCCAAATCTCTTCCCTCCCAACCTGTAGCTCTCTCCAGGATTTCTGCCACCCAAGTGCATGATTTTGCACTTCTTTGCATTAAACCTCAGTTACCACACTTCTGACCATCTCTCCAGCTTTTCTAGATCTTTTCTCATCTTATCCACACCCTCTGGGGTATCTACTCTGTTGCAGATCTTGGTGACATTTGCAAACAGGCACACCTTCCCCTCCAGCCCATCTACAATGTCGCTGATGAAGACATTGAAGAGGATTGGCCTCAGAACTGACCCCTGGGGTACCCCACTGGTGACTGCCATTTCTTCTAACTGGGCTTGGTTTACCATCACCCTCTGCTTTCTGTCACTTCGCCAGTTACAACCTAGTTTACCAGCTTTAGTCTACTCCTAGACTACCCAGCTTATTTACCAGCCTTCTATGTGGAACAGTGTGAAAATCTATGTGGACTTGGTGAAATCAAGGTAGGCGACATTAACTACACCCCCTTGGTCTACCTCCCTGGTCACCCAGTCAAAGAACCCTATTAGGTTAATTTGACAGGGCCTTCCCTCTGTGAATCCATGCTGCCTTGGATCCTGTGCTCCTATGGATTCCAGATGTTCCACAGTCCTTTTCTTTAGGAGTACCCCCATGATTTTACCCACTACTGAAGTGAGACTGACTGGCCTGTAGTTCCCCACCTCTTTTTTGCTGCTGCTGTTATGAAGAGGGACCACATGAGCCCTTCTCCAGTCCTCTGGGACTTCCCCTGTGTTCAGTGACTCACTAAATAAGACCGCCAGTGGTGCTGCCAGTTCCATTATCAGTTCCTTAAGGATTCTGGGATGTATGCCATCTGGACCCATTGATTTGTCTACCTTAATCTTCGTAAGCTCTTCTAGGACCCTTTCCTCTGTAAATGGACCAGTGTTTTCCTCCCTCCACTCTGTGCGCCTGATGTCTAGCTGTGGGCCATGTCCCTCCCTCTTCTCTGTGAAGATTGAACAGAAATACCTATTTAGGATTGATGCCTTCTCTAGGTCCCCCTTCATACACTCTTCCTCCTCCCCTCTGAGTTTAGCAATTCCACCCCTGGATTTTCTTTTCTCACTAATGTACCTGTAGAATGTCTTGTCCCCGTTCTTCACTGACTGGGCTAATCTTTACTCTGTTTGCGCTTTTGCTCTCCATACTGCTTTTCCAGCTTCCCTCAAACAATTCTGGTGCATCTCCCTATCCTCATCTCTTTGTGTTACAGTACTTTGTATTTCTTGAAGACCAGCCTCTTGGTCCTTACCTTCTCTGCTGCAGTGTCTGAGCACCAAAGTGGGTTTCTCCTCTTCTTACCTTTGTTTCTCTCCCTAACAAATTGGCCTGTAACTTCAACAATTGCTTTCTTAATGCGTGCCCATTTTCCTTCAACACCCCCTCCTGTCTCTCTCTTTGCCAGGGCTTCTTTAACACTCTTTGCCATCCTAGCAAAGTCCGCTCTTCTGAAATCTAAGATCTTCTCCCTGGTATGAGTTGCCTGTATCCCTGTGTCCAGTTTGAACCATACCATGTGGTGGTCACTGGACCCTAGGTGACCTTCCACCTGGAGATCTGTGATTCTTTCTCCATTGGTCATGACCAGATCCAAGATTGCCCTGTCTCTGGTGGGTTCCTTCACCAGTTGCTTAATGCCTGTCCCCTGTAGCTAGTCCATGATGTCTCGGGTCCTGGCTGATACCCCAGCTGGGATGGACCGGTCGGCATCTGACATGTTAAAATTTCTCATCAGCTGAACTTCCCCCTTCTCTGTCATATTATGTATATCCTCCATTGTTATCCTGTCAACCTCTTCCCCCTGAGCTGGAGGCCTATAGGCCACCCCTGTTCATATTGCTGTTCCATTGCTTGGTTTGAGGGTGACCCACAAGACCTCTGTCTTCTCATGCCTGCCATGAATTGTGGTTGCAATGATAGCCTCTTTGACATAAAGGACAACCCCCCCTTTTCTTCCCTCCCTGTCCCTTCTGAACAGAGCATAACCTGGCCTTTTTATTTCACATGTGTGATTATTGATGAACCATGTGTCAGTTATGGCTACTATGTCCAGTTTTGCCTCTGTCATTATAGTCTCCGGGTCTGGGACCTTGTTACCCAGACTGTGGGCATTTGTATACATGACTTTCCATGTAATCACCGGTGGTTTCCTAGCTAAGGGGAGAAGGGTGACTTTATCCCTGAGTGACATAATGGGTGTCATACACCTCTCCCCTTCTGCTAGTTTAAATGTCTTGCAAAAACGTCAAACATCTGTCCCAGTGCACTAACTCCCTCTTTTGTCAGGTGTAGGCAATCAAATTTAAAGAACTTCTCCCAGAAATCTTGCCAATCTCCTATAAATTGGTGTCCTTTCCTTTAGCACCAGTCCCTGAGCCAGGCGTTTAGCTCACCTATTTCCATTTTCCTGATTTTTTGCCTGCCTGCACCCGTTTTCCATATAGACAGAACCTCAGAAAAGGAGATGTTGGATGAAATGGATGCCAACTATTCCCCCAGCCTGGTAGGGTGTTCCTTGGTCTCCTCTATAGACTGACTGGTTAGGCCGTTTGTCCCTAGGTGGATTAGGACGTTCATGTTGTCTCCTGTGTTCCATACGATTTTGGTGATACGTTCAGTGTCCCTCCATGCAGATGATCCTGGGAGACATCTGTCTACTTCCTTGGGCTGCAGGTGCATATCAATTCCCCGAATCATGGAGTCTCCAATGATCATAAAGTTGCTTGTATGAATTTTTGCTTTTTTTGTTCGGGATTGATTTCTGGGTGTTGCTTTTTGCTGTGGTTGCTGTTGTTCTGTAACATCCTCTGCCACGTCGTTTGGCTTGGATGCCAGCAGTAGGAACCTGTTTGCTGTTGGTGTTTGATTTTTGGAGGCTTTAAGTTGGTGTGGGTTGTTTTTTTGGGGTGCTCAATTTGCCCTTCCCAGCCACCTGCCAACCTCCAGGTCTAACTACCCTCTGTGGATAAGGTGCACCAGTTTGGTGCTGGAGAAATGGTGGTTGGTTTTGATAGTAATTGCCCTCTTGCATCTTGGATTTCAGTCGGGAGATTTCTGCCCATGCTGCTCGAAGCTGAGCCTTTAGACCCCTGATTACCCAGCATGTAGGACAGGGCCCCATGCCTTAGATAACCATCCTGCTGAAGACTGTCTCACACTCCCAGCAGTTAACAATGTCCATCTTTGCTGTGTCTGTGGTTCACATTGTGGACAAAAGGAGAAAAAGAAAAAAAATTGAAAAATTATTTGTTTTATATTGTGGATGAAAAGAGAAAAAAAAATGAAAAATTATTTTTTTGTCATTTTTTTCCCCTGTTCTTATTTAGTCTGTCCTCCTGACTGTGTATCTATATTTGCTTCTCTTATATTCTGTATGTCTTATGTAAGGTACAGCACCCATACTCCTGCTGTGTAAGTGTCCCATCTAGTGGGGAATGCCCTAGAAGTCCTGTTGTCTGGGCTATGCCCACCGTGCCTCCTGCACAGTGAGCATAGCCATGAATACAGTGACTCAATTTGAGCGAGTCAATTTGGGCCATGTGAAAATAGCAACTATAAAATGGGTGATGTGCTCTTTATAGCACATTGCAACTTCAATGCTTTTGTTTCCATTGGGAGTGGTTGTTTTGTGGGATATAGTGTTTTTTTGGTCAGGACAGTTCTGAGCTGGCCGTCCGGTCTAGTGGTTACAGTTACTGCCTCTGTAGCTGGAGGACTCAGGTTCAGGACTGGCTGTGGGGCAGACTTCTTTTCTTTGTTTTTTGTTCAGTACTGTTGTTTTTGGTTTTTTTGGGGTGGTTGTGGCACTCCCATTCCTCCTCCCTCCTAACTTTGCTCACCCCCACCTGCAGGTTGTCCCCTCAATGTTCTCCCCTGATGACTTGTGTCCTCCCCTTGAGTAGTCCCCTTCCTGAGTTTTCCCTGTCCCCCATTGTAATCACCCCCAGGAAGTCATTCTATTTCTTATGGGGGGTGGGAGGCATGGGGGGGCACAGCCCCTGCATAAAAAGTAAGTAACTTTTGCCCCCAAAGAGAAAGTAAGGAGCCGTTGCTGTTTCTGGTGTTCACTGTAGTACACATTGCCATTTTGGTATTCAACAATGTGCACTCGCTGTTATTGTTGTCGCCCTTTTAGACTGACTCAAATGACATAGAACCAAGCCAGTGTATGAGCATTTTGGTTAGCATGATGTTGTAATTGTTTCTTGTCTTAAGATATTAGCTTTCAGTTCCCTGTTACTGCAGATTGCAGTAGAGGGGCTTCCTTCTTACTAACTTGGGCATTCCTTCTATTAACTGGAGGGTGGGGGTGCAGGAGGGTCTTATGAAGGCAGTAAGTATTTCATCATGGACTGGGATATTTTAGAGTTGCAGTCATTAAGACTGGGGATATTTCAGAGGGTTCCATTTTTCTGAATTGTGGGGGAAGATTTGCTACAGGATTTAATGGTGTTATTTTTAAGGTACTGGGCATTAGTTTTAAATTGTACTCAGTTTCAGGACTTTCAGGGGATGCTGTGGATTGACAGTTGAGGTCATACATCTCCATAAATTGTCTGATGTGATGGCTTGGGGGAGGATCCTGGAGCTCAGCATTACCACCCTGGTTTCCTAGTTGCCTTCGTTCAGGTAGGAGTAGTCTTCTTTCTTCTTGCATTGCAGGGTGGTCAGTCACTATAACTTTACAACTTGGAACATAAAAGGAGCTCAGGAGAAGGGCAAGTGTTACATGGTTTTAAGACATTTAAAAAAACTGCATGCTGGGGTAAAATTTTGCAAGAAGCTCATTTAAAGTGGGAGGACATAAACCTTTTCCTGAGAGAATGGGTAGGACAAGTTTATGGCATGGGTAGTAGTACTAAAAAGGTGGGGTGGTTGTTCTGATTGCCCTGGGAATATCTTTTCAGTTGGTTAATGAGTACTGGGACCCTGATGGGCGTTACCTTTTTCTCAATTGTAGACCGGGCATAAATGTTCACTTGGTGGGGTCTATGTTTCTTGACCTCACCAAGGCTTTTGACCTTGTAGATCATAAACTTCTCAACAAACTCAGATAAACTGGTCTCTCAACTGACACATTCGATTGGTTTAATAGCTATCTTTCAGGTTGAACACAGCAGGTAAAACTAAATGGAGTGCTCTCAGACTCCAGGACTGTCACATTAGATACGCCTCAAGGCTCCATACTAGGACCCCTTCCGTTTAGTCCATTTATAAATCAAGCTACCAGAATCTTGCCCATCCTCTAAAGTTTCAATGTATGCAGATGACACAGTTCTGTACTCTAACCACCCCTGCCAGGACTCCCTCACAAATGAACTGCAACAAAACTTTAACAAACTAGGTAAATGGTTCATACACAATAAGCTCATTCTCAACTGAAAAAATACAAAAACTATGCTCTTTCCAAGTCCCTAAATGAGTAAAAAGACAAGCCCCTTTACAATAAACAATAACAGGATCCTGCACGAACAGGTACAAACATTCAAGTATCTAGGTGTGATCATCAATGAATCCCTTTCTTTCACCCTCCACATTGACAACATTACAAAGACTGTTAACAGTAGACTAGGTGTTCTGTACAGGCACTGCCTTAACCTAACCAAAGAGGCAAAGTGGGTTGCTGCCACCTGCTCAATATTGCCCATCATAGACAATGGACTGGTGATATATAGGGCAGCCAATGATACCGCCCTGCACAGAATCCAGGTAACACTGAACAAGGCCTGCTGGATCGTATTAGATGCAGACAGATATACTAACTGGCACCGGCTGGCTTCCACTGGCTGATAGAATCAGATATCAAGTATCCCTCTTGGGGAAAAGGTTCTAGCTTTGCCTCACCCCACCATCTCTACAAGCCCTTTTCTACCCCTCAAAAATCCTATGCACCATAAGAAGCACTGCCAGACAGGCCCTCATAGTACCCTTTAGAAAAAAACAGCTCGGGCTGTCGGTCATTTGTTATCTGAGCGCCCAAATGGTTAAACCAACTGCCAGTGCATGTGTTAAACATAAACAGTGCTGCACAGTTCAAGAGGGAGCTTCTCAGACCCCTTAAAGAGATCCACTAAGTTATGTGTCTGTACCACATGTGGTGGTGCCTTACCTCTGCAAAAGACAGAGTAGATAAAGCTGATCAAAAATCTTTGTCATATTTATAACTAGAAGGGATTGTAAAATTGTCCCCAGCCAATCTCTTCCACTTCCTGTTTCTGGGAGCTGCTTAAGATTGGCCACTGCGATCAGGCACATAATGACGTGCACACTTGTTAGTCACAAAATGACCATTACAATATATAAAGACATTTAAAACATCGCCCCCCATAGACTATAATGGAGTGTGTCCCTGCGCTTTCCTTTGGCACACATCATTACGTGCCTGAGCATGGAGGTGGATCTTAGGCAGCTCCCAGAACCAGGAAGTGGAAGGAATCAGCTGGGGACAATTTTCTGATCCCTTCCATTTGTAAATATAGCAACCATTTTTGATCAGATATATCCAGTATGTCTTTCACAGAGGTAAGGTACCACAACATGTGGTGTAAATTGAAATTCATATAACTTAGTGAATTTCTTTAGCCTGGCAAGACACTGCAACTACTCAGGGTGATAGTCGGGGTGATTCCCTTGATCACCACCCCCCTGTACTCCCCTCCATCCACTCTCCCCTTCCTTGACAAGGCTCTTTTGCTGCTATCCACCTTTCTGTCTCCCCTACTGGTTGCATCAGCTATTAGTAACAGCATCGAATACTGAGTTTTCCCTACCAATATACAGCATTCTGGTTAACAATCACAACAGTGGCCTTGTGCAATACAAGACCAGACTGAAATGGCTTGTTAATAGTGTAAATACTAATGTGTATAACTCTGCTCTGCTCCTTGTATGGTATTGACAAAGCATTGTCATGTGGCAATGACTTGCAATCATTGTAAACTCTGTCCATATTTCCCTGCTTCTCCTGTTTGATAGTTTGTAATGTTTCCAGTTTCCCCTGCTATGCTTTGATGATTGTACAATTTCTGGTGACATGGAACATTTGCAAATGAGCTTGAAGCTCAAAGGTGTACTCCAAAACAATAAATAATTTATTGGGCTCAGTTTATGGCCCCAACATAGACTTTCCCACATTTTTTACAAATTTGGCCACGTTACTGCACTCTTTGTTTATATCCCTATCCTACTTGGTGGGAACTGTAATCTCATCTAGCAACCTGAATTGGACAAGTCCAGTTTGTACAGATGAGACCTCTCCCCTAGGAAACATGGTCTTCTGGAAATTATGGATGTCATAGGCTTGGTAGATCCCTGGCATCTCCTCCACCCCACAGACAGACAATATACTTTCTACTTTTCATCTTATGGTACTTTATCAAGGACTGATTATTATTGCCTTATTAACCAAGAAAGTACTCCTGGCTTGCTTTCCTGTGAAATCCACTTGTTAGTTATTTCAGACCATGCTCCTGTAAGCCTAGTACATTTTGTCCAGGGATGGAGGAACGGGACAGAGTCTGGTGCCTCAGTTCACAGCTGCTTCAGGATCCTAATACTCTGACAATTATATGGGACTTGCTCAAGGATTTTCTTTTGCAAAATGAAAGCTGAGTAACCTCGCTTGATGTTTTGTGGGGGTGTAAAATTCGCAGTTAGAGGGGAATGCATAAGGCTTGCATCTAAGTACACCAAGCCTGTAATGCACAACTTGACAAACTACTTAAGGACATCAAGAAGCTGGAGCACAGACTAACTTCAGATACCTCAGCCTCTGTTTGGCTCCAGTTATATACCTTACGTGCTCAGTATGCTGATTTAATAGCAGAAAGGGCAGAAACTGCCTTTTTACGAACCAAGACATGGTATTTAGAGTTGGAGGAATGGTCTGGGAGGTTACTGGCTTTATGACTTTGGCAGCTTGAGACCTCAAAAACTATTCCCAGTCTCCAACCTAGTCCTAGTGAGGCCATAGTTACCCACCCCTGGACTATTGTCAATGTTTTTCGGTCTTACTATCACTCTTTTTATGTGAGTGACCCCCCCCACCTGACTCTTCTCTGGTAGCTCAAATCTCTTCTTATCTCAATCCACTCTCCCTCCCTGCTCTCACCCCACAGCAGCAAGAGATGCTTAAGGGCCCTATAATGGTCTTGGAGGTCAAACAAGCTATACAACAACTTCCCCTTGACAAACCTCCTGGACCGGATGGCTTCACTAATAATTTTTACATGGCATACTAGGCCGAACTTGCCCCCTTTCTGACCCGATTGTTTAACTACCTGCTCTTGTCTGGCTTTTCAGATCCTACTTTAACAGAAGCTTGGCTAACTTTGATAAGAAAGTTGGACAAGGATGAGTTGTTACCGAGTAGTTATCACCCGATCTCCTTACTTAATTCCAACTTAAAAATTTTGGCCAAGATATAAGCTAATAGATTGGCCCTGGTATGGGGATGCATTGACTGGGCCAACGCATGTTGGCTTTATGAAAGGTCATGTATTCAGTGATCATCATTGGAAGCTCCATTATCTTATTTCCACATCTCAGGAGGACAGGACTGCTTCGGTCCTGGTCTCCTTAAATGCAGAAAAACCTTTTGACTGTGTCTCATGGCCATGTCTTTTCACTGTTTCACAGAAATTCGGTTTCCCTTCCGAATTTCTTACCTGGGTTCAGTTGCTGTATAGTAGATCTACCGCCCAGATTTGGTGTAACAGGGTATTATCTGATTCCTTTTCCTTGCAGCAGGAGACGAGAGAGGGATGTCCCCTTTCCCCTTTACTTTTTAATCTTTATTTAGAGCCCTTAATATTTAATGTTCAAAATAACCCTGAAATTAAAGAGATTTTGATTGGGAGAGAACGGTACAAACTATCCGCCTATGCGGATGACTTGCTGTTGCAGACTGAGGACCCCCTAACCTTAATCCCTGCCGTGTTGGAAGAGATTAAGTGATTTTCTGAAATATTTGTATATAAACTTAACTTAAGTAAGACCAACATTTTGCCCTTAAACAATTTGGTGAACAAGCAGGACATTTTCAATATGGGCCTATCGTGGGAACCTAGGACAGGCACCTATTTGGGAGTATGTCTTTCCGGGTTTCCCACCGATTTGGTCAAAGACAATCTCCTCTCCCTTGTTCAAACCCTTAAACTGGATCTACAGAAGTGGACAGCTTTACCTCTCTCTCGCTCTCTCTCTCTCTCTCTCTCTCTGGGGGCATGTCAGTGTTATGAAGATGAAGATGAATCTTCTACCATGTATACTATACCCAGGGGGTATGTTATGTGTTTTTCTCTCCAAATCCTGGTTCTCTCATTTGCAACATTTAATCAATGATTTTGTATGGAGAGGCAGGGCTGTTTGCCAATCCTATTTCAAAATTGATGGCTCTGAAGCAATTGGGGGGGTCTACATCTTCCCAACTTCTACTATTGCGCTCTTCATGGTAGTAAATTTTTTCAATGAGGGTGCTGTGAAGGCATTAGGCCTGACGTTTCTTAAATACTAAATTGGCTGGATATTGAATGATCTCCCTTTAAAAATTCAGATATACAACTTAGTAGTTTTCGCTATATAAAACCATCCCAGTTGCCCTCCTCACTTAAATTAACATCCATTTCTTGTTCCCTAAAGGCCCATTTGCAGCTTAGTTCCTATCTAGGACTGATCTGGACCAAAGCTTTTATTCATCCTATTTTATGTAATCCCAATATTCAGATAGCCCGGTGCCCAATTCCAATTACCTTTTGCCCCCAGCTGTGCAATATTGCAATTACTTCCCTGTTGGAGCTGGAATAATTTATGATGCTCACTTCCTTTCAGGAGTGCTTTCAGTTATCCTGATCTTATAACTTTGAATTTCTTCAGCTAACCCAGACCATTTTGTCTTATTTTAGTTCCAGACCATGGACATCAGCAGAGAAATACAGGTTACTCACCTGTAACAGGAGTTCTAGGAATGGTATATGTTGTTCATCCACACTCATTGGCAGTATCCTTGCCGCTTTAAATCTTGCCGGAAGGTCTTCAAGCTTGCTCCTCCCACCCACCCGGGTGGTATAACTCTCGGCTCGCCCATGGCGCCAGATCTGGCCCGCTGGAAGCTCAGGTTGTCGTCGAGCCGGGGAGGTCGGGTGGGTGGTGGATGAACAACATATACCATTCCTAGAACTCCTGTTACAGGTGAGTAACCTGTATTTCTAGGACATGGATATGTTGTTCATCCACACTCATAGCAGACTCCTAGCAGTTCTCCCGGGAGGAGGGAGGCAAGACGCACACCCCATATACTTACTTGGGAAAGAGAGACTGAGAACCGAGGCCCCAAAACCAGCATCCGGCGTGACTCAAGGTCGATGTGGTAGTGGTAATGAAGGTGTTTGCTGACTTCCAGGTAGCAGCCCTGCAGATTTCCTGGATAGGGACGTCCTGAAGCAGCCACTGTTGCAGCAGTATGCGGTAGAATGAGCTCTTATCCTCTGGGAGGCTCCATGCCCGCCAACCTATAGCAGAGATCTATGCAGGAGGTTACCCACCTGCTTATCGTCCGCTTGGCTGCAGGTCTGCCAGATGTGCTTCCAGCGAGGTGACAAACAGCTGGCTAACCTCTCCCCATTTCAGCCGCGCCTTATAATAAGCGAGCCCTTCTAGGGTCCAGAGAATGGAGCCTATATTCGCCTCCGAGGTGTGATTGGGTAGAACACCGGCAGAGTCAACACCTGGTTAAGGTGAACTCGACACCACCTTCGAAGGAATTTCGGTGGGGCGCAGGACAACCTTGTCCCTGTGGAAGACCAGGTAAGGAGACTCGATGGAAAGCGCCTGGAGCTCTCCCATCCTTCTGGCTGACGGATAGCCACCAAGAAGGCGGCTTCAACGACAGGTAGAGAGAGCACACCTGTGCATAGGTTCGAATGGCTGCCCATGAGCTTAGCCAGTACCAGCAGTAGATCCCACGGAGGTGGGGTTCCTGATTGAGGGGAAATGTGATCAAGGCCTTTGAAAAGCGCCAGACCACCTTCCTCTCGCATACATCGACTGCTTCCTGCCCGCGCCTGTAAGCAGAGATGGCTGCCAGGCACCCTTAGGGTCGCCGACCTAAGCCCTTGACTAGAAAGGACCATAAATAGTCCAAGATGCTTGCTAAGGAACAGGAGGAAGGGTCCAAGCTCTTGTTCTGACACCAAATGGAAAACCTTTTCCATTTGAAGGCATAGCATTTTCTGGTCGACTCTACGGACGCCTCAACTACATTGAGGACCCGCCGGAAAGACCCAAAGCCTGGAACTCTAGCCGCCAGGAACCAGGCCGCCAGGGTCAGGGATTGAAGGTCCGATGGAACACCTTCCCTGATTGACTGAGAGCAGGTCCGGCGAGCTGGAAGCTGCCGTGAGTCCTGGAGCTGAGACTGAGGAGATCTGGTACCAGAACTGGCGAGGCCAGTCTGGGGCTATCAGAATCACCTGCGCCTTGTCCTCCTCGCCTTGAGAAGCACCCTGTGGATCAAGGAAATGGGGGAAAGGCGAAAGAGGCCCGGGGTCCATTGCCTCGAGAAGGCATCCCCTGCAGCGAGCCCTGCTGAGGGGCGGCATGAAACAGACTCAGCTTCGCCTCCATGGAGGCAAACAGGTCCACCTGAGGTGTGCCCCAAAGGGAGAACAGATGCTGTACTACCTCCGGCAGGAGAGACCACTCGTGGATGCAGCCCCCATCCGGCTCAGGGCATCGGCCAGGGTGTTGGAGGCTCCTGCCACGTGAATGGCTAGGAGATCCGCCCAGGCTGCGCACGGTGACCAAATGCGGAGAGCCTGCATAGAAGCATGGAGCGCGGCCCCGCCTGGCGGTTTAGATAGTACATGGTCGGTATTGTCCGCCTGGACTCGGACCACTTGACCCCGGAGGAACGGAGCAAAGGCGGTGAGAGCTAGGCGGACCGCCTCGAGCTCCAGCAGGTTGATGTGGCATCGGGACTCCCGCTGGGACCAGAGGCTATGAGCCCGTGTTCCCCCAGATGGGCACCCCAACCCATCAGAGAGGCATCGGTCGACAGAGAGACCGTCGCTCGGGCGGACGAACGGGATGCCCTCCTGCAAATGATCTGGAATGGTCCACCACTGGAGAGCTGCTCCACATCCCCGTGTCACCGGCTGGGTCAAGCTGGTCCAAGGGATCGCAGCGCTAGGACCACTGGCTGGCCAGTCCCCACTGAAGGGGACGATGTTCCAGCGGCCCAACGGACCACGCTGGTACAGGCCGCCATGAGACCCAGGAGGCGCGAGGAAGTCCCGGCAGGTGCAATTGCCCAACCAGAAATGATCGGGCAAAGGAGGAAAGAACCTCGGCCCTGTCCGCCGGGAGCCAGCCTGGCTCGAAGAGAGTCGAGCTGCGCCGATGAATAAAATCACCTGCTTCGCCTCGAGTTCTGACTTGGCTCGTGATAAGGAGGCCCAGTTGAGAGCAGACCTGAGGGCCAGATCTCTGACCACCCGCCTCCTTCCTGGGGGAGCTGCATCAGCCAGTCGCCCAGGTAAGGGTACACCCGACCCTCGGCGCCAGAGGGAATGCTGTCACCACTGCCATGCATTTGGTGAAGACCCTGGGAGCTGGAGACAAGCCAGAGGGCATGGCTTGAATCAAGAGAGATCCTTCCGCTGGAAGCGAAGGAATCTCTGGTGAGACGGACTGATAGGACGTGAAAAACGCGCCCTGCAAGTCCAGAGAGCAGAACCACACGCGCTGCTCCAAGGATGGTATTATCTGAGCCAGAGTGACCATCCTGAAGGTTCGAGACCTTAGGAACTTGTTTAGGTCGTAGGATGAGAATGGGGCGCCAGCCCCCGTCCGCTTCGAACCAGGAAGTACCTGGACACAAACCCTGGTCTGAAAGAGGGTCCACCACCTCTTACCACCTCCTTCTGAGAGGAGGGTTGCCTGACGAGCCGCCAGTGAGGCTGGGATCCCGGGTTTCCCGAGGCGCATCACGGCTCTGAAGGGTGGTGCCTGCTCGAATTCCAGAGGCAGGCCTCTTCCCACCACCTTCAAGACCCACCTTCCGTGGTAACAGCGACCAGGCGGAACGGAAGTGTCGGAGCCGCTCTCTACGGGGGACCTAGGGTAAGGTGGACGGGGATGGGGCTGGCACCCTCAGCCCGTCACTGGGCAGGCTTGGAGGAGGGACCGCCGAGGGACCTCCTGGGCCCTTCCTCCTGCCTCCTGTTAGAGGAAGCCGGCGGCTTGGGTTTGGGATGCCAAGGTCGAGCCTGCTGGCCCTGACGTTGCTGGGCGGGCGCAGGGGCACAGAAGGACGAAGGGCTTAGGCTGTGGTTTGCGGCCTTTGTCCTTCTGAGCGGAAGAGACCGAGTCCAAGGTGGCATTGGACTTCTCGATCCTCTGCAGGTGACCTTCCACCCAGGGTCGAAGAGGTCAGTCCTCAAAGGGAACATCCGCCAACTTGTGCTGGGTATCCGAGTAAAGGTGGATATCCTCAGCCAAGCCCGCCGACGCGCATAGCCACTACGGCCGCCACCCGATCTGGCAATGAGTCCCTACATCCAAAGCAGTCTCGAGCTGCTGTTTGGCCACTGCTCCTGCCCTGGTCCCGCACCTGCTTAACCGTAGTCTGCAGATCGGGGGAAGATGAGGGATGACCTCATCCAGGGAGCCCAACAGGCATGAGAAAATGTGCCATGAGGACGGCCAACTGGCCTGACGAAGGCCGAGAGAGGGCGAGCGAGACTTTTCGCCCGACATAGTCCAATTTCTTGACCTTGTCAGGAGGTTTGTCCATCCCTGGCGCAGCCGCCGGAAAACGCTGTCGGTAACCAACCCTCAGCAGAGGGTGTTCCAAAACCGACAAGGAACCGTGGGACCAGATACTTCCTGGCCATCCTGGCCGAGGCGCAGGGCAGGAAGCAGGGCGCTGCCAAAGTTCCAGTGTTGACCCACTATGGCCTCGGCCACTCGGAAAAGGCTCCGCCGGAGAATCCTCGGTCCAGAATCTCCGTGAGGGGATACTCGCCTGCTTTGGAACGGGTTCGAGCTCCATCCCGTAGACTCCGAGATGAGCCGAGCAGTCCTAGGAAGGACGACGGGCTATCGTCCATTGGCTGACTCCTGAAGACTCCAAGTCCAGTCGCTGGAGAAGAAGGAGGAATCATCGACTCGAAGAGTCCTCGAAGAGCTGCCTCTGGCCTGAACCACCTTCACCAGCCGAGTCGGTCGTGGGAGGAGGTAACTGACAGCCGATGGTAAACCCTCAGCCGACCGAGAATCTTTGGTCGGAGCCCCATTGGTGGCTGTGGGGCGGAGGTTCCACCGCAATCGGTGGAGCAGCTGGTTTGGCGAACAACCGCCTGGGTATAGGCCTCGGCAAGTCGAGGTTGTGTCGGCCGCCCGTGACAGTTACTTAATGGTGGAAGGCGCCGGAGTCGGCTTATTCCCGCCAGGAGGAGCTGTTAGAACATAAGGTCCTCGCATCACGACGCACTTCACGCCGCTTCCCTCATCCGGGAGGTAGGAGGACAGACGAGCGACGACGCGCCATCATGGTGCGTCGAGACCGAGACCGCTATGACGTGGGAACGGGCTGACCGCCAAGAGGTCCGAGACCGAGATCGAGAGTCCCGAATTTCGGTCGGTAGGGAGGTGTCGGCCGGAACCGCACTCCTTCGGCTCGGAAGGTCCATCCGAGGGCTCCGGAACCGGAGGCACAGGCGAGCCCACGGATCTCAACTCTCCGGGAACCGGGAGAGGGAATTCGGCTGCTAAAGGCGACAGCCTGGTCTAATGGGTCGAGAAAATCTCGACTTCATCAGTGGGAGTCTCGGTCAACTGACCCTGACGGGACACCGTGGAGGCCAGTGGTCAAGGCCGAGCTGCCTCACCGGAGCCGACGGTCGACGGCCCGGGAGAGGGACCTTTCCCGCCTCCCAAGAGCGCCGACGGAGGGACTTACCCTTGTCCTTTTTGACCGAGAAAAGGTCCAGCAGACGCAGGCCCTCCCTTTAGTGGAGAGGGACAGACAAAGCTCTTAAAGGAAGCCGTAGGAAGAACCCAGAGAGAGGGATAATGTCGCGGCCGAGGAAGATACGGCCCGCGCTGCCTCTTCGAGGGGCGACCATCCGCCGAGCGATCCGCCGAGCCGCCGCCTGACACCGCCAACCGGGCCTCTTGACTTCACCGAGGGAACGCCGGACGGCCCAGCTGTAATCGGGCAGCACGGTTCGAGGACGAGGGCGCGAAAGATGAGCACAGGTCGCAAGCCTGCGGTCGTGCTCAAGGCCTACAGTAGCACACGTGAGTGTGGATCCGTCCGAGACATCTTTCTACCGCATGGGCATCTCCAAACCGGAGTCGATTTCCATCGCAGCCGTGAGGGATCTAAGAGAAGTCTTTTTGCAAAATATTATTTTTAAACTGCAAACGGAGAAATAGGAACTAGCCACAAACGCAGAGCGCATGGAGGGAACCCGAGCCCAGTGTTGCAAGGAAGATCTACGCCATGGGGCGAGCCGAGAGTTATACCACCCGGGTGGGTGGGAGGAGCAAGCTTGAAGACCTTCCGGCAAGATTTAAAGCGGCAAGGATACTGCCAATGAGTGTGGATGAACAACATATCCATGTCCCTAGAACCCACCCTTTGAGTCTTTTATGTCCACAGCGATGCAGTCTCACCTGGTGTCTAAGTTATATGGCCTGTTTCAATCCCTGTACCCTGCAAGCCCTTCTGGGACCTGTTATTACTGGCAGCAGTCCTCAGGTCTCCAGGTTGATTCCAAGATGTGGCAGTCAGTCTGGCATAACCTGTACAAATGCATCAAACAGGATAGATACCATTTGAACCAGTATCAGGTCCTTCATAGTCTATACTACACCCCTCAAAGGTTGTATAAAATGGGCAAACTAGCTTCTCCTGTATGCTGAGGGTGTAACCTTGCTGAAGGTCATCTCAAACATGTATTGTGGGACTGCAATAAAGTTATTCCCTTCTGGAATGCTACTAAAGACTCCCTAGACCCACTTTTGGACCTGGAAGACTTTTTACCCCAGACATTTGCCTGTAGGTCTTAACCCTTCTGGGCTTTTTGGTTCCCATAAGGCCCACATGACCTTGATATCAATTAAAGTAAAACTCATTATCTTACATCATTGGAAGGGAAAAGTCATTCCCTCATATAGAGAATGGCACCAAGAGATGATGCAAGCTTTGGTTATTGAGAAATATATTGCTTCTTTGCTTCTTTACTTAGAAGTATTGCACACTTCTGTAACAGATGTGAATCACTTTATGCTTTGTTATCTTTGACCTCAGTGGTGCCTTAATAAATGGCTGAATCTCTTAACATTTTCTATATTTGTTGAACTCCTAGTTTCCACTTACCAGATTGCTGAGCTCTGGAAGGATGGGAGGAGGGGTTGGGTGGGTTTGTTTTATAGCCTGAGTAGTTCTGTTTGTGTTGTTGTTTATTGTGTTGGTTATTGTTGGTTGTCTTGTTTCTTCTAAAAATCAATAAAGTACATTAAATAAAAAAAAAACACCCTTTAGGACCTGGTGCCTCCTTTGTTGATGAAGAACATGGTAGTGGTTTTGTCTGTCTGGATCTGGAATGACTGATCCCTTATTGGAGGTTACAATGACTGCAAGGCATGTAATACTCTCATCAACTCCAGAAGATTGAAGTGCTGTCTGGACTCTGGAGTGACCATGATCCACTTACTGGTTGCTCAAGTGTGTTCCCCAACCTAAAAGGGAGGCATCTGTAGTCAGGACCACTGTGGGGGACTGCTGCTGGAAGGGAATTCCCTCTCTTAGGTTGTCTCCTTCCTGCCCCCATTTGAGAGCTTGTGACCGAGTTTTGTAAGTGGTACCAGCTTTGAGAAAGAATCTCTTTTCTGGGACCATTGGGCTCACAGATGGCATTGGACTTCCCTCATCTGGAATCTAGCACCTGGTACCACTGCTGTGGTGGAAGCCATACAACCCAGGATCCTTCAGAAGCATCCTGTGGCCTGGACTGGCCTAGGATAAGAATTTGCCAGGTTCTGAAGATTCTGCACTCTCTCCTGTGGGAGGAATGCCCTGATTTGTAGGGAATCCAGGTCTGCTCCTATAAGCAATCCCAGTGACTCCAGGGTGTTCTGGGTTAGCTGGACAGGTCCCTGACCTGCCGATGAGACTTCCCTGCTACTAGACAGTCATCCAAGTAAGGGAAGACCATCACCCTTTGTCCTCTGAGGTGTGCTGCCACAGCCAGACACTTTGTGAACACCCTGCGAGCAGATGAGAGAGGACTGAGAAATGCTAATGACCTGAGGGAAGTTAGAACCTGATTTTTGTTTTGTTTTGTTTGGCTGGAAGTGAATGGGATATGGGAATAGGCATCCTTCAGGTCCAGAGAGGCCAACCAGTCCCCCTATTGTAGGGAAGGAATCACTAAGGAAAGAGTGATCATCTTGAACTGGGGTGAGGAAGTATCTTGAATAAAGACCTTTCCCCCAGTGAGAAGGAAGAACCTTGTGTACTGCATTTGCCTGCAGCAATTTTTTGACCTCCAACTCCTGCAGATTCCTTTCTGTGGAAGTGAGAGGTCTGACTTTTCTGTGAAACTGCAGTCTGGGAAATCTTTTGAACTGCAGAGCGAGCCCCTGGTTCACCACTTCCAAGACTCATTTGCACTAGAAATGGGCTCACAACCTAACCACACCTACCAGGGATTCTGCTCAGGCTGAGCCTTGAGGGCAGGGGTTGGACCTGCCCGCTTGGAAGCCCTACTGCCTCTGCCACTAAAGTAACCTTCGACAGTGGGAAGTAGGAGGGCTATGATGAGGTAGCCTGCATCCCACATAGGCGAGCTAGGTGAGATGAGTGAGGAGATGGGAGCCACAGCTCCATTTCCATGGAGAAAGCTCCATTTGCCATGTGAGCAAGAAGGCACTGGAAGGGGAACTTGAAAGCAGTACTAGGAGACTGCAAAGGAGCTGAGCAGAATGATTTGCTGAGGTGGTGCCTACCTAGGACAAGTGAATGAGGAGAGGAGGGTATAGTAATCAGATTATGGAGGGGTAGAGTTGTTTTGTGTTTTTGTGACTCAGGTGAGCAGGGGATATTTGAGTTTCAGTGTATAATGGGATTGTACTGTGGGATGTAGGGGGAAACGGTGAGGGGCAGGAAAACACACAGGAACAAAGAATTACAAATACTTAGCCGGCTGTAAAAGTACTGGGGGAACATTAACTGGCAGCAGTAGGGGACTGTGCCAAAATCTGGTAAAGTATTTTAAACTGAGCGGTTGCTTTCTCCATTTTTGTCAGTGCATTTGCAGTCCGATCTCCCCCTGACATAGGTGCTGCATAGACCAATCGGGGAGACAGGCTGCAAAGGCATCATATTTGAATTTCTGGAAACAGGGAACCTTTAAATCCAACTCACAGAAAAGGAGACAACACAGTGGGAAGCGGGAGGGCTACAACAAGGTGCCCTGCATCCCACATAGACAAGCGGGGCAAGAGGAGTAAGGAGCCACAGCCAGAGGGCTCCTAGGCTGATTATTTTGGGGCACAGCTGGCGGTTCAGTGCTGGGGCAAGTGGTCAGTGGTGTGACTGGAAGGGAGGAAGGGGCATCCTGAACGGCATGCGCACATGTGCCTCCACACACACATGCGACGTCGGGGACACATGGGTGTAGAGGGTCAGAAGAAAACCCTCAAAACCCCAGAAATTACATATGGAGAAAAAAAACCCATGGAAAACCATGGTAACAAATGCCAACAGCCTGGGAAATAAAATCCCGGACCTGGAGGCCATGTTAGCAGATGCAAACCTTGACATAGCAGTAATAACAGAGACATGGTACACTGCTAATCATGGTTGGGACATCAATGTACCAGGTTTATACTCTGTTCAGAAGGGATAGGGAGAGTAAAAGGGGGGGGCCTGTACATCAGAGAGGGTATAAAGGCTACAGAGGTGCAGGGAAGACAGGGGAGGCCGAGGAAATGTGGGTCACCCTTGAACCAGGCAATGGCACAGCAATTAGAGGTGGGAAAAGTGACAAAAATTCACTACATGGAGTAATCCATGAATTTCACCCGTTTCACAGAGCGAAATGCAAAATTTTTTATTTTAATTTTATTTGTTCTAGGAATACAAATACCTTTGAGCCGAGGCTCTTTTACAAAGGTTCCATGTCATTGGTACAATTGAGACAATCATAAGCAAAGATAACAGTTTATAAAATTAAAAAAAAAAGACACATAGTCTTGTAGATGAAAAAAGAACAATACGGTGAAACTTTGGGGAAAGGAAAGGGAAAGGAGGAGGGTGAAATCAGGGAGACTAAGTGGATGGGAGAAAAGGGGAGGTAGGTTGGGGGGGACAGAGAGAGGAGATGTGGAAGGCGGATAAGAACAGAGGTAGTGCAGCCGGATGGCATTTGTCATGGGCCGGCAGGGGAGGTGAAGATAGGGGAGGGTGCTGGCAAAGTGCAGGAGTAGATGTGGATCCAAAAGGGCATCTTCAGCTATGGAACCAAAAGACTTGTTTAGCCACAGAAGTCACAGAGTTGCCTACTAAAAGGTGAAATTTCACCTTGTAAGGTGAAATTTTGCTTGCCAAGGCAAAATTCGGCTTTTAGAGGTGAAATTTTGCCTTCTGAGATGAAATTTCACCATTCTATAGGTGAAATTTTGCCTTCCGTAGGTGAAATTTTGCCTTGGTGAAATTGGGCTATAACGGGGGAAATTTGCGGATTACCCACACAGCAAAATCAGCCAGTTTGCTGCAACTTCGCCGGGGAATTTTAAATTCACTGCATCTCTAATGGCAATATGCACAGGAGTGATCTACAAACCTCTGGCACAGGGGGAGGAAGTGGACAGGGAACTAGTGGAAGAAATTCTTGACATGGTATCTAAAGGTGAAATCCTGCTGCTGGGGGATTTCAATATGCCGGACCTAGATTGGACCACCCAGGTAGCTGCTTCAGCCAGAAGCACAGCCATCCTAGAATCCCTACAGGGGGTTGGTCTCAGACAGCTGGTGTGTGATTCAACCAGGGACAAGTTGATTCTGGACCTGGTAGTGACCAATGGGGACAGAGACACTGGAGTCCAGGTATAAGGACAGCTGGGGTCCTGTGACCACCGCATAGTGTGGTTTACCAAGGAGAAAAGTATTAGATTTCAGGAAGGCAGATTTTGCTGAAATGGGTAGATGTATCAGAGAATCCCTGGGGAAGGGGGAGGAAAGGAAGGGGGTTGAGGAACAGTGGGGGAAACTGAAAGGTGCCATAGTGTATGTAATGAAACAATGCATCAGGATAGTGGCCAAAGGGAAAAGAAGAAGGAAGCCACTGTGGTTCTCTAAAAAAGTGGCAAACAAAGTAAGGGCTAAAAGAGTGAGTTTCAGGAAGTATAAGGGAACCAAAAGGGAGGAAGACATGGAGGTGTACCTTGAATATCTAAGGGAAGCAGGGAAAGCTGTTAGGAGCGCTAAGGTACAGACAGAGGAAGGATTAGCACAGACTGTGAAGAAAGGGGACAAGACATTCTATAGGTACATCAGCGAAAGAAGAAGAACCAGGGGAGGGATTGTGAGGTTCAAAGGGTAGGAGGGGGAGTGTAAGGAAGGAGACCTAGACAAGGCAGAAATACTGAACAAATACTTTCATTCAGTATTCACTAAGGAGGGGGAGAGTCACGGACCACAGTTGGGTAGCAGAGTCAAAGGGGAGTGAGTGGACACCAGCCCATTCACAGTGGAGAGGGTTCTAGAAGAGCTCACTAAGCTGAAGGTAGCCTAGGCTATGAGACCAGATGGCATACACCCAAGGTTATTAAGGGAGCTATGAATGGAACTAGCAGCACCTCTGGCAGCCTTGTTCACTGAGTCACTCAACACAGGAGTGCTTCCAGAGGACTGGAAGAGGGCACATGTAGTGCCACTGCACTAAAGCGGCAGTAGGGAGGAGGCGGGGAACTGCATGCCAGTTAACTTCACCTCAGTGGTGGGAAGATCATGGAGACACTGCTGAAAGAAAGGATAGTGGCACACCTGGAATCCAACAGTGTCCAGGATCTGAGGCAACATAGATTCACAGCAGGAAGGTCACGTCAAACGAATCTGATAGATTTTTTTTTATTGGGTGACTAGGGAAGTTTATCAGGGAAGGATGATGGACATCGCCTACCTCAGTTTCATCAAAGCCTTTGACACCATCTCACACAGAAGGCTGATTAACAAGATGGGTAGTCTGGGTATGGAACAAAAGGTGATACACTAGGTTAGTAACTGGCTGATGGAAAGGAAGCAAACGGTGGTGGTAAATGGGATCCAATCAGGGGAGAGGGAGGTGACTAGCATGGTACCACAGGGATCGATACTGGGACCAGTCCTGTTCAATGTCTTCGTTAGTGACATTGCAGTGGGGCTGGAAGGAAAGGTCTGCCTATTTCCAGATGACACCAAGATCTGCAACAGGGTGGATACTCCAGAAGGGGTGGAGAAAATGAAGAGTGACCTGGAGAAGCTTGAAGAATGGTCAGAGGTGTGGCATCTGAGGTTCAATGTAAGAAAGTGCATGATAATGCACCTGAGTAGAGGGAACCCTGGGGAGAGCTACAGGATGGGGGCGGTGCTCACAGTCACCAAGGAGGAAAGGAACTGAGAGGTTATAATTTCTGATGACCTAAAGGTGTCCAAGCAGAGCGCAAATGCTGCAGGGCGGGCCAGTGGCATGCTGGGGTGCATAGGCAGTGATATCACTAGCAGGAGGTGGGAGGTGCTGATGCCATTGTATAAAACACTGGTAAGGCCACACCTAGAGTACTGCATGCAGTTCTGGAGGCCACGTCTGGGAAAGGACATAAACAGGGTGGAGGCAGTCCAGAAAAGGGTGACAAAGATAATACATGGCTTGCACCACAGAACATATGAGGAGAGACTAAGGGACCTCAATATGTACTCACTGGAGGAAAGGAGAGAGTGGAGGGACATAATAGAAACTTTCAAATACTTCAAGGGCATAAACAAGGTACAGGAGGGAGACCTTTTCCAATGTAGAAGTACTAGAACGAGGGGGCATGATATGAAATTGAAGGGGGGTAGATTAAGAGGAAATGTGAACAATTTTTTCTTCACAGAGAGGGTAGTGGACACTTGGAATAGTCTGCTACAGGAGGTGGTGGAAGCATGCACAGTGGAGGGTTTTAAACATGACCGGGACAGGCACAAGGGAACCTTGAGGTGGGCAGGGAGTGATGAAAAGCAACTGACCACATAGGGTCAGAGGCCGCATATGAGTATATGGCTTATGGTCAGACTAGATGGGCCTAGTGGTCCTAATCTACTGACAATTTCTATGTTTCTGTGTTTCTTCTGAGAGTGGTTGAAGGGAATAGGCATGGAGAACAAAAACTCTAGGGTAGTACCCTCTACCCCGACTTCCCCTTTCCTGGGATCTGTAGGAAGAGGGGGCCTTTTCCTTAGTAGTATTGTTCTTTTTTTTGTATGCTCTCTTTATTCTCCTGGAAGCCTAGAGCATCTCTCCAGGGTACCTGCTCAAATTTGCCTCTACTCCCCGCCTGAAACCCCTCCTCTGGACTTCTCCAACCCCATGGCTAGTCCTGCCTCCCGAATCACCCCCCCGGGGGAGGGCCTTCCCACCCTTGGTGGCTTGTTCTGAAATTAGAGGGACCGCTGTAGAGTTGGGCCAGGAGAGGAAATCCAGGGAGGTACATCCGGCTATGGGGATGTGGGCAGTTCCCTGGGGCCCCCCTTCACCTCCAGTAGGCCACCAGGGTATTTTTCTTGTAAGTTTCCTTGGAGTGCGGTCATGCAATGATGGCAGCACACTCAAGTGTAGCTGTTCACTGCCACTCCTAACCCCGACATTGCATCAAGCCGTGCTTCCTATGGGGTCCCCTAGTCTCCACTAGGGGCTGCTCATAAAGCGAGGCTAACCCAGATCCCTCCCCGGAAAGGGAGAGCAGTCTTCTGGACACTCAATCCCTTCCCTTCCCTTCCCTGCCGACCCCCTATGACCCGAGTCCGTTCCTGAACCCAGGTCGCCGGTATAGCGTGAGGTGTGGCGTCCAGCACCTCAACCATCAGCCCCACCAGGCCGGCCCAGTAGTATTGTTCTTATATGTGATTCTGTACACCTCCACCTTTTTCATAAAAGCCTCAGTTTTGCATCGAAAAGAGAGTTGTTCTCACAGGGGAAATTCAAGGCCTTAGCCTGGGTGTCCTGAGTTAAATTAGTGGTTTGCAGCCAGGCTAATCTCCTTAAGGAGATAGGAAAGGCTGTAAACCGGGAAGCAGTATCACTGGCATCAACTGCCATGTGGATCTAATGCTCTCCTGGCAGTGTCTGCCAAATCCTGTGCCAGGTCCATCCAGGGCTTCTCACTCATGGCTAGAACTGAGTTTCAAGGGCTTTCTGGTACTTGGCCACAGAGCTCATTCAAGTAGTCTGTCTCAAAAGGAGAGAGACCATGGTATATCCCTTTTTTCCCCCATACTGCCCAGTTTCCTGGAAACCTTGACTGATGCTGGGTAGATAATGGGACTTTGTCACAGGCACACACCCTCATGATCTGGATGAGAATAAAGATACTCAGCATCAGACTGTCCAGCTGGTACTTCGTCTCCACCTCTTATCAACCCCTGGAATGAAGTGGGGGTCTGCAGGGGTTTATTTATGTTCTGAGAGGCTTGTGGACACGCAAGGCCTAGTGGAAACCAGTCCCAGCAGATCAAGAAACTCGTTTTCCTCTTCATCCTCTACTAACTCGTATATAGTGAGGTTGAGGGTATTAATCATTCATCTCACAAGTACATAAAGGGAGGAATAGACCTCCTGGCTCCAGTGAGAGGAACTAAACTGATCAGGGGAACTGCCAGGATCAATTGTTCCCAAGCCTCCTCTTCTTCATTATCCTCCTCATAATAAAACTCTGGACCCTGGCCACTGGGAACCGGAGTTTGGGGACCTAAGGAGGAAATGGCATACCAATAAGGGTACCCATAGCCTGGGACACCAGAAAGATTTGCCAAGCATTGGTCATGTTCTCCACAGAGGGCATCTTAAATTAGTCTACTGAGGGCTCCTTTGCTTCTTCAGCAGGAGGTACAGTGACATGCTTTTCTTATTGTTTCCTCTTTTTTTTTATTTGTTTGTTTTGGCAGGAACCAGTTCTGGAACCTGCCCAGATGGTCTTTTATGCTTGAATGGTGATTGTTTCCCTTATCAGGAATGTTAGAATCAGAGGAGTCTTAAGAGGACCATTCTGAAGGTTTGCTGTGTGAGTGCTCTTTGGAGTGCTTAGGTGACATAGCCGCAGACTGGAGAGTCATTTCTTTGAACTTTTTTTTTTAATTTTTATTTTGCATCACAACATTATTTTTCCTCTCCTTCATGAACCTGGCAGGAGCTACGACCCCCCCCGAGGGGTAAGTTCTCTGGCCCATCTGGGCCACTATGGGTCCTGCTGGCTCTCGGTATTTTCCTCCGTTTTTCTCCACTGTTCCCGCATCCATGCAATGGCACAGCAGCCATCTCTGCCTCTGTGGAGGCAACCAAGCACACCTGAGCATGGGTTGAACCCCTTCTTATGCTGACACATGCAGCACACAAGCCCTCACCCCAAGGAAGAAGAGCAGTCCTCTGGACATTCAATCCTTACCTCCCCCAGCTGACCCCTGAACGACTCAAGTTTGTTCCCAAACCCAGGTACCCTCAGCGTCACCGGGCCAGCTGAACTTTTTTTTTTAGCCCTTTTCTAAATTGTTTCAGGGCAAAACTTGCTGACATAATGTGACTCAGACCTAGGCACCTTAAACACAAATAGTAGCTGCCTGCCTTGGCCAGGTTTTGGAAACGGTAGCTGAATTACTGCCGTAGTAAACATGCTGAGGGATTCCTGGGGTTTGAAGAGCAGGGGAAGTAATCCTGCCACTTTACAAGGCCCTGTTCAGGGACCACCTGGAGTGCTTTATGCAGTGTTGCTTACATTAATATAAAGAGGACATTGAAGCAGTTGAGAGGGTGCAACACAAAGCCACCAAAATGATCAGCAGTACTGGGAAGAAAAGTAATGAGGAGAGACTACAGACCCTTAACATGTTCACCCTGGGGAAATGGAGGATAAAAGAGGACATGCTCTCTGTCTTTTGTATCCTCAAGGGTTTTGACAAGACAAAAAAAGTTGGAGATGTTTGATCTGGTGCCCTTCAGCAGGACATGGAGACACACCCTGAAGCTCAGAGGTGGTAAATTCAGGCATAATATTAGGAGGCACTTTTTCTCCCAGTGTGGGGGGACCTATGTAACAGCCTACCAGCATAGTCAGTGAACATAAAGGCAGTGCAGGTTTTGAAGGTAAGCCTGGACAAATATCTGCTTACCAAGGGAAACACTGGGTACCTGTGTAGTAGAGTGGGAAGGGAATCCCTTTAAAGTGGCACATTTGCATAGCATACTTTTTTCATTCCAGTTTATAAAGGGGAGGTAGATATCATAGACCTAGAGTCCTTCTGTCCTTAAAATTGCTATGCTACTATATGCAGTGGTAGTGACTGACAAGATTTACTATATAGCTAGATACTGTATACTGGAAAATATCACAAAAATCCAGTTGACATGAATGGGGATATCATCATGTGATATATGATATATCTGGATATTCTGCATCATGTCACTGACTTCCTGTGATAGGGCAGGTTTGCCCTTTGCCCTCCCCATCACCTTTTAAGACCTCAACAGGGTTTTGTCAGTGGGTCAGGGAAAATGAACCTGGATTTGGCCAAATATGCTTTTTTTTGGGGGGGGGCCTTTATGGCAATAGCACAGGAAGACCAGTAGAACTGCTGGTTAGCAATGGAAGGCTGACTGGAGCAGCCAACTATAACAGAATAATTGGAAGCAGGTGCAGACTGGGGCAGCTGATTAAAAAGGTCATGCCTCAGCACAAGGCAAGCCTTTGGCTGGACTCTACAGGGAGATGTAAACCTCACAGAACACTGAACTGATGTGAAGCTGTGAAAGAAGAATTGCAAAGGATCTAGAAGAAGGGAACCCATAGAGAAGCTCAGCCTCGGGGAGCAAAGACTGACACGGTAACTTGTATCAGGTTATGCAACACAGGCTCACTGGCTGGAAGAATATGTCTAGAGGAGGACCAGCAGCTTGAGGTTGGTCTACATTTAAAAAATGGACTCCAGGTGGAGGGGGTCTGAACTAGCAGTGTAAGGTTGAACAGTGCAGGCCAGTACATACAGAGGCACAGGTAGGGAAAGCTGTTGTCAATCCTTCCATGCAGAAACCACCACTAGTGGGTGAAATGGTAATTCAAGCCCCACATTCATTCAGTATTCGGCATCTCATGTGAGACTACCAACAGGGTTGTCAGTTGTGATGCAAGTGTCATTTCTGTATGCAGTTCAGTTTCTGGCTTCTATTATTTGAAACTGTGATTGTAAGAAGTTGCTGCATCCAATACATTTGTTTAGAAGGTAACATCCAAAAGTGTTTTTCCAGTAATTAATATAGTAGTTGCAGCAGCTGTCATACACATACAGTACAGGAAGGTAATGAGATTTAGGGAGGTTAAAGTAAACAAAAGAAGTTATATGGGACTGAAAGAATTGAATAAAATCTCAGGAAGGTTAAACACAGAGGAAGTGACTGAGAGGGAAGGTTAAGCACACATACTAACTTGCTCAAAGTCACACAGTAAGTGGTGGTGGTGGGATTCAAAGTTGGATTTCCAGCTTCAGAGCTATCTACTGTAACTATTAGGCTACAGCGGTTCTTGAACTCTGAATATAACTCAAAATAATTATTCTCCCATATGTCTCCATTATCTTCAATTGAGTCAAAACTGGTAATATCACTGTACAACACTGAGCTCCCTTTTTTGTGGTACACTTTTAATTTCTATATCAGTAAATTTCTCAATGTCTGCAACAAACATGAACCAGTCAGAACATGTATGTTCAAAAGACACAATTACCCCAGGATCACTAAGGGAATTATTGACTTGTTCATACAAAGGGATGCTGGTGGGACTAGATTTAAAAAGACTGAATCCCACAATGACAGACAGTATTACAGAAAACTTCAGAATGTAAATAAGTCAGCAGTAGCTAAAGCAGAAGTAGACTGCTACCACAACTAATGGATGTTAAATAAACATCATGCCGAAGAATTCTGGTTGGGCAACATGGATCTTAAAGAGCAAATTAATCAAAGCCGGAACCCCTGTAGAGACCATGTCACATTTCTTCCAGAACATGAGAATGCCTTTAACACCCATTTTACTAACCTCAGAATCTTTGTGAAGCTCTAGAACTCCTTGGTACCATCCATGGTTAGTGTCTTATCAAGCAGCCCAGAGCATCATAATCTGCCAGACTTCTAACTTCCAACAAACCACTACACTAAACCTGGCCATAGATATGCTTGTGTTTCTCCAGGGAGGGGCACTTGTTTCTAGTGATGTTACCAATAATAATAATACATCGATTTACTAACGCTCTTTTTTTATGTTCTCTTCTTCCTTATTAGCATTTTCTTGGTGACCACTGGACCTGTGGGTTTACAAGATAGGCAGTGACAACGAATTGCTTGAAGATATTTTTTTTCCAGCAACTGTTTCTGCCATTTCTATTAGTAATTCCCACTTGTAATTTTACAATTGATTAGTATTTTAAGTAACTGTGTGTTTATATAGTATTAAGATTCATTGGTGATTGGTGAGTTGAATATTGAATGTGAATTGCACTCCTTGTTATGCACCTGTATGCCATTATATTATTTGTGTGACTATTTAAATGGTACTGCTACCAGCACACAACTCACCCCCCCCCCCCGACAAAACCTCAGGGCAAACCGTTAGGGGCCACTTTTTCTCCCATGCTGCTGGTTACCACACTGTTTGTGAGTACCCTCTGTGTGACACTTATCTATTTTATATGCTTTTGTATTAATACATACACACACATTTTGCAGCAAAATCTGATTCCGGTCTTCCATTTGTCATTTGATTATATTTTTACCTAGCACAGTATCAGTTTGTGGAGTGTTGCTTTGTTGTAACAAATCACTACAGCAGAGGTCCTCAAGACACTAGAGGGCCTCAGCCCAAAAAAGAACATATGAACATATATTGTGTCCCTACCTTTCCTCAGCTTGAACAACCCATCAGCACTGGCTTTGTTTATCCCCTCCAAATACTTGAATGTTTCAATCATATCTCCCCCATCCCTCCTCTCTTCCAGGGTGTACATATTCAGCTCACATAGCCTGTCCTCGTAGGCTTTTTCCTCCATCCCCATAACAGTTTTATCATCATCCGCTACACCCCCTTCAGCAGTTTAATGTCCTTCTACAGATACGGACACTAGTACTGCACACAGTACTCCAAGTGCGGCCTGTCCAATGACCTGTAGAGGGGCAGGATCACTTCCCTATGCCTGGATGAGAATCCCCTTGCAATACACCCCAGTATCTTGTTAGCCTTAGCTGCAGCTTTCCTGCATTGAGCAGAGTTGTTCATTCGCCCTGCAATCAACACCCCAAGTTCCTTCTCTTCCTCAGTGTCCCCCGGCCTCACCCCACCCAACCAATAGTCCCTATTTGGGTTCTTTGCCCCAAAGTGCATAACCTTGCATTTCATCACATTAAAGCCCAGCTGCCACCTCTCTGACCATTTCCTATGTTGGTTAAGTCCCCTTGTAGTTGTTTCCACCTGTCCACTTCATCAGCTACCACCCCCATTTTAGTATTGTCTGTGAACAGACTAATCCTGCTCCCAACTGTATGTAAGATATCCAAAATGAATATCCCAAACAACACCGGACCCAGCACTGAGCCCTAAGGTACTCCACTCATCAATGGCCTAGGTGCTGAGTCTCCCCCCCACCACCCGTTGCCGCCTCCCCTTTAGCCAGTTCTCTATCCAGATTGCCAGTTTCTCCTCCATCCCTACAGAAGTCAATTTCCACCCTAGCCACCCATGAGGCACTGAATCAAGGCCTTGCCGAAGTCCAAGTATAGGATGTCCACAGCATGACCCTTATCCAGCTCTCTTGTAACCCAGTCATAACATTCTACTAGACTGGTCTGACAAGACTCCCCTGAGATGAACCCATGCTGCTGCCCATCCTGGAGTTCATTTCCCTCCAGAAAAGCCACCAGTCTCTCTGTCAGTATCACCTCCAACAGTTTACCCACTATGGACATGAGACTGACGGGTCAGTAGTTTCCCGGTTTGTCCCATGGGCCACTTTATGAATGGGCACCACATGGGCCACCCTCCAGTCCTATGAATGTTGGTGCTGACTCACTTGACCCCACACTTCCACTTTGTGGCACATCATATCTGTACCTAAGTTACCTTGCTGTTAAGCTCCTCCCTAATCTCTGGTGAGGGTGAGATACCTACTGGCTAAAATGTGCTAGAATTGTGCCCCTCCACAAAGGAAGGGCTAAACAGGATCTGAATCAATACAGACCCATTTCAATCCTTCCTGCCCATTCCAAGGTTTTCAAAAAGTGCATTCACTCACAGCTGACTTAACATCTCGGTCCTCACAATCTGCTCTCTCCATTGCAATCTGGCTTTAGGAAGGGCCATTTCACCATATCTGCATTGCTTAAAGTCACCAATTATCTCCACGATAGCCATGGATAATGATCTCCTCACTGGGACCATCTTAGAAACATAGACAATGATTTATACAGTACAAGTCACATTAAACTGTGCCATCAACTCACTGGTGTATCATTTTTTTTTGTGATGCTACTGGAGTGGCAACTCAAACTGTTGAAGCTTTCAACTATTTTCCAACCATCCTTCACTGCCTATTCAACTCACATGTAACTGTTTTATGAAATGGCAGTAGCTGCATTTTCATGGCATTGTTTGTAAATATCACAGCATTCCTTAAGAGCATTGTTTATAAATATCACAGTATTCCTTAAAAGCATTGTTTATAAATATCACAGCATTCCTTAAGAGTTGTTTAGTCTGCCTTCTGAAATGAAACTCATAAGCACTCATCCGAAAATAAAGTTTATAGTACATACAGCTAGATGCAAACCAATACTAATCTTTTACTAATTCACCGAATTAAACCCTGCACAGATTAGGAAACTCATTGAACAATGCTATACCAGTGAGTTGAAGGAACAGTTTAATATGACTTGTACTGTACATCCCGAATGGCAGAAAAAGACCGATGGTCCATCTAGTCTGCCCTTAACACCCCATGTTATCCTGAGACCTTTGCCAATGAGGAGTCTTTGTCTACAGTATCATCATCTTTCTCCCTGTTTTCATTACTGCCACCCCCAAAGTAACTACTAAACCCTTAACTCTGCCCCAACCTTGTTTGAAACCATTAATGGTTTTGGTGCCCACCACGTCCGCTGGCAGACTGTCCCATGGCTCAACCACTCTCTCTATACAATAACACTCTTTCATAGCCCTCCTGAATCTCCATCCCATCTTCCACTCTTGAACGCGTGTTCTAAATTTGCCAGTCTTGTTGAATAGTTCCTTGCAGTTTTCCTTGTTTATTGCTTTCAGGAACTTGAAGCTCTCTATCATGTCACTCTTCTCTCGTGTGGCCTCTAGCAAGTACATGTTCAGTGCCTGAAGCCATTTCCCATGGGATGTGTCTCCTGGCCCTGAATCATTTTGGTTACCCAATGCTGCTACCATCTCCAGCCTGTCTTTGTTTATCCTTAGGTAAGGACACCAGAACTGGGCACAGTACTTTAGGTATGGTCTCACCATTAGATAGCAATGTCTCTTTCCACCTCCTGCCAAAACCCCTCTCAATACACCCCAGCATCCTGTTTGAGTTACTGTAGGCCTTGTTACACTGGCTAGATTGTTCAAAGAAGTCAATTATGATGACACCTAGATCCCTTTCCTCAGAAGTAGTGTCCAGGTCAACCCCTCCCATCCTATACTACATTCCAGGGTTCTTGTTTCTTATGTGCATCACATAGCACTTTTTGAATTTCAGCTGTCAAACCATAGGCCCCTTCTCCAGCCTTTACAGGTCCCTCTTCATCTCCCTTACCCCCTCTTTGCTTTCTACCTTACTACAGAGCATAGTGTCATCTGCAAGGAGACACATCTTGCCCTGTATTCCTTCTTCTATGGAAGCAATAATACCCGACAGGGTGGGCGGTATTGGACTATACCAAACCACCCAGGGGCATAATGAGGCCTGACACTGCAAGTGGAGGGCTTTATAGACCCTGAAAGATCTGGTGTAGCCCATACCACCCACTCTAGAGGGTATTATTGCACCTAGAAAATGGGCAGTGGTTAAAAAAAAATTGTTAATAAATTGTTTATGAGTATTTTGTAATAAAATAGTTCCTCCACCTAAATAAACTGGTTGTGTGAAGTCACAGCTTCCTATGGTAGTCTGTTTATAACCCCCTTAACAGTGCAGAGTGTCAACCCCCACACACACACAATTAACAGTGCAGAGTGTCAACCCCCACACCCAAACACACACCTTCTTGAAATTGAAGTTCACTATTTTGTATGGAGACACAGTTTGTCCCCCACCAGTTACCTGAAGATGATCAGGCTCACAGCATCACTTTCCTGACTCTAGACACACATTGTGTTGCCATGACAATGAAACAGTAGCGAGCGATCAAATAAGTTTTGTGAGAGAGACTGGCAACACTGCAAGACTGCAGTTTCTTTCTTTGCTGTGCAGTGCAATTTGAAATGGGAGCAGAACGAGAGTGGAGTCTTCTGTATGAGAGAAGCTAAGGTGGCAGGCAGGTGGCAGCGCTGTACATCAGCCAAGAATGGACATCAGGGAAGGTCCGTAGATTTTGTGGGTAGGAGGTCAAATGAGGTGGCAGATAGAGAAGGTAAACCTGTAAAAAGCAGGTACATTCTGTGGGCTTTTGGTGGCTGCTGTTTTGTGGGAATTGATGAAGGATCAGTGACGGGACCGGGGCGGGGGTGGGCATGTCTTGTCTCGCTATGAGAGAGAAAAAAATGGCGGACATTTAAATACGAAATGAGGGGGTTTCAACCAATTACATGGCAGGCTGGGCAGCATGATTGTGGTAATGTGGTTGGCTGGGCTGGTACTTTTAATTGTCGGGCATCTGTTGTCTGATAGATGCCCAGCTAGAGAAGACCCTCAGCCAATCAGAAGGCTGAAATCATTTTAACCATTTTCTATGTCACTGGTGAACATACTGAAAAGAACTGGGTGCAGGACTGATCCCTGTGAACCTCCCTCTCCTTGAATCCGATTTAATTTACCACTACCCTCTGCTGTCTCCCTTCCAATTAAGTTCCTACCCATCTAAATATGTCCTTTGCTGCACCCAGATCCTATAGCTTCTTCAGCAGCCTCTGTGTGGCATTGAGTTGAATGCCTTGCTGATGTCAAACTAGCATAAATCTACTGCATGACCCCTATTTAGTATCCTAGTTTCTCAGTCAAAAAATATGTCAAACTGGTCTGGTAACACTTTCCTGTTACAAACCCATGCTCTTTGGGAACCTCTCCAAGGTCTGTAACTTGGTGGACCATGCTAAAACTCATTCTTAAGCTAAGGACATTAGGTCTTAGCCAAACAGTCATTAAGTGGTTTGAAAACTAGCTGAGTAACTTTACCAAGTTAAGTGTTCATACAAGGCATTACTTCAGATATTGCATTCTTAAATCTTGGGGTTCCTCAAGACTCTGCTTGTTCCTCTGCTGTTCTCTGTGAAGCAGAACATTCAGAGGCTGGATGACAGAATGCAGGCACACTCAGTTTCCCTCGCTTTTTCTGAGTTCCTCCCAAAGAGAAGTGGGAGAAAGAAAGAAAGAAAGAGTATGAAAGGAAGTGATGGAGGAATTAAATGGGTGATTAAAAGGATGGTGTCAGGAGAAACTGTACCACGTTGTGGGGGACTGGATGAACTTCTAGAACAGGAGGCTCTTCAAAGGTGATGGCTTTACTTACAAGAGAGAGGACCAGCATGCTGGGGCAGAACTTTGATGTCTATATTAGACAGTCTGCAGAGGACATTGAGGCTATAAGGACCACAATAAATGGAGTCAGAGAGGGGAACCTAAATAGCCTACAGTAACTTGTACTCCCCCTATACTGGGGACTGGTAGCAGTAACACAGGTAAAAATAAGTTTGAGGTTCAAAATGGAAACATGGAAGAAGCAAAGGGGAGAAGGCCCTCAGGGTCTGCAAGCAATAGTAAAAGTAAGAAGGCATGAAGACTGGTAACAAATGCAGGTGTAGGATCACAAAACAGCAAAAGAGGATATGATGCTAGTTGGAAAGGGGTCCATCTTAATGCCAAGAGTTTGGATAATAAAATATCAATGAGCTCCAGGCATTGGTGGGAAGACACTGAGGTGGATCTTGTGGACATCACAGAAACTTGGGCCACAGAGAATAATGACAGGGACTTGTCAGTCCAAGGGGGGAGAGCATAGTCCTATATGGCAGGGATGACATAAAGGCTGTGTAGGACGGACACATCAGGGGAGGCAAAGAGTAACTGTGGGTAAAGCTCACGGCACCCTCAGGCAATAAAATATGAGTGGGGGTGATCTATAGATCACCAGAACAAGGAGAAGAGAGAGATAGGGAGCTTGGGGAAGAGCTGACAAGGAGGATGAAGAAAGGGGAAGTAGTGGCGGTGGATGATTTGAACCTGCCGGTACGGGTGGGTGAATAACTTAATTCACGTTTTTGGCTGAATATTAATATTCAGATCCCCAAATATTCAGAAATTCAGTATTTGTATTCATTATTCATGTATCTGTGTTGGATATGTGATAAAACAGCCCCACCCTCCTCCACAGACCAGTCATCCTAAACTACAACATTCCATCCCCCAACCCTCGGCAACAAAGCCCAATCCCACCTTCCCACCCACCCCGCACCCACAATTTAAACTTTATGCAAGTTTAATAAAAAGTTGAACCCTGATGAGCAATAGGTAAAACTGCCTGTGACATGGCTGTCCACTGTCTCCTCATATTTTGTTTTTTTTTAAAGGCCCCCTGCCCCCAGCAGCTGCCCCCAACTCACCCTCCTTCCCCAGCACCCTAATTTAAAGATATGAAGCCCCTCCCAGGCACAGTAAAGGAGACTGGCATAACCTGCCCTCCTCCATGATTTCCCACCTTCTTCTGAATGGAATTGGTCCTGCACTTGCTTGCATTGTAAAACAGCTGATCATGTTATCTTATGAAGATCATCTGAAGGTACTGAATATGTATTCATGGAAGACTATGCAAGAGAGGGAGGGAGGTAGAATATAGATCTTCATCTTCCTGAAGGCAATAAACAAGGTGAACTGTGGGGAGCTATTTAGCAGGATTGAAGATCCTGATGTCAGGATTGGAAACTGAAGGGGGAAGGTTTAGAGGGATGTGAGGAAGTTCTACTTTATGGAAAGGGTTTTGGTGCTGTGAAACAGTCTGCCAGAGTATGTGGTGTGTTCCAAGACCATAAATGGTTTCAGGCATGGCTGAAACAGAGTGAAGGGTTTGGTGGTTGATCAGGTCAGTAGCAGTAGGGAGGGCACCATGGGGGTGGACCAGGAGTGATAAAATACCATATGGACAGTAGGTCCTGGGGCAGATTGAAAATGCTGGACAGGCTAGATGGACCTTTAGTCTTTTTCTGTCATCATTGTCTATGTTTCTGTGTTCTCCATTTTTGTTAATTACCTCCCAAACCACAGTGGGAGGTGTCAGTTACACATGCATGCCAATGAAACATACTCTACTGCAGTGAAATAACAATGTTCAAGAGTAATCAGTACTCCAAGCTGATTTTAACACAGTCTTATCCTGATTCATTGACAACCACCTAATCCTTGAAGTAACTAAAATGAAGTCTATGGTGTTTGGATCCCAGAACCTGCTACCTCGTTCAGTGGACCCACTTGCAAACCTAATATCAGATGGCAGCACTATTGAGCATGTCAACATATTCAGATATCTAGGAATCTGGTGTGATGTATCACTTACATACAGTAGACAAACTGACTGCATCATAACAACTGTATGGCCCAAGCTCGACTTTTTCTACAGGTCTAATCACTGCCTCAGTGCCAGTGTGAGGAAGCAGGTAGTCTTCCACTTCCTGCTCCCATCTACAGTATTGACTATGTTCACATGTTATACTGCAGTGCAAACAAAATCACTCCGCTGACTTTTGATCATTTGTACCATAGGTCGTGCAGCTTCATCCTCTCTCGCATCTACCCATCATTACCTGCTATATGACCAACTTAACTGGACAAGTCCCTCAGTCAGGCATGACTATCACTGGCATTGTTTATTGTACAACTGTGCTCAAGGAAATGCCCCTGATTATCTCCTAGACCACCTCTCACAGTCAAGCAGTGCCTACTCAATCTATTCAACAGCAACACTTACCTTAAGTCCTAGGATGAAGTGTGAATTTGGCACTGTAACACAGAGGGGCAATGAGAGAGCAATGCATTCTAATTTCTCTGCGGTGCCAGGTTGGTTCCTAAGAAATCTGCCATCATCAGAGGTGTTAACCCTGACTCTGGAACAAACCTAGTTAGTATCTTTGTGACCTGATATTATAAGAATTATGGGCCAGTTTTGGTAGAGAACATTCTTCCCAGTTTCTCAATGATACACTGCTTATAGGATGAACATACACTTGTGTCGGGAAGGGGTGGGCTTCTTTTGTAGATCTGAGCTGGGCTTCATGTTGTTGTCCATGTAGTATCCTGGATCCATTAATTGGGTGGACCTCTTCTGTGGCTGGTCTAAGCTGCAGAAAAGTCCTTCTCTGTTGCTCCCTTCAATGAGAGCTGTACTTTCTACCAGTGTTTTCACAGACTGTCTACCTTCTCCTCAATGTGAGTTGGAATTTCTACAGGAGTGTACAATGAGGCTGTCTGCCCTCACCACAAGAGCTAAAATTTCTGCTGCTAGCCTCCCCCTCAATGTGTGTTGAACTTTCTACAGAAGTTGGCAGAGAGGCTGTCTGCCCTCATGCTAAAATCTTTGAGACTTTTAGTTTTTACAGATTTCAACACATAGGCTGATAAACTCTGATAATTTTCTACCAAACTCCTTCAGTTTACAGAACCTCTGGGGCTCAGATAAGATATTTCTGCAGCAATACAAGAGAAAGACCACATGTTGGACCTGTGGCTGTTTACAGGGCTGAATATGGAAATGCTCTCAGTGTATCCCATCACTTGGTCAGACCATTGCACCATGGATCTCAAACTCAGGGTCCCCCATTAAACCACCTCCAGCTATGGAGGTGATCCACTACTGATTAAAACAGGATCTAGATCCCAATAGTTTACTAAGTCTGTTTGACACTTTGAGCCTCGTTTTTGTATTCCATGGGAGTTTCACTACTGGTGTCAGTATGTAGAATACTTACTCTCTAGCATTAGTTGACTTGCACCTTATTACTTTTCTCAGTGAAGCATTCACTGGTTTACAAAAGAAATGTTATATTTGAAAACACATGGTTAAGTTTTAGCACAGAGGTGGAGGATGTTGCAGGTAGAGTTTGACAAGCTTGCCCTGTTGACTCATTATGATAGCTATCAGGAGACCATAAGGGCAGAGGGATTTAAATTTCTCTCTGGGACTATAGCTACCAAGAAAAATAATCCTGCATCCTTTTTTGCACCGCAGACAGCCTTGTCTGTCCAGATTGTGTATAATAATAATAATAAACTTTATTTATATAGCACTCTTCACAGTGTATCAGAGCACTGTACAATAAAACAACAATCAAAACCATAAAATATTAAAATACTGTTCCATAATTCCATAGTTCCCATTACTCATAAAACAATCATTTACAAGATAGCACCAAATGCCAGTTGAAATAAATGGGTCTTAAGGGCAGTCTTGAAGCTCTACACTGTCAGGCACGCATGTACCCGATGAGGCAAAGAATTCCACAGGGTGGGGGCCATGAATGAAAATGCCCTCGAACCATATGTTTTTAGTCGTACTCTGGGAATCTCCAGGAATCCCTCGCTGGTTGAGCAGACCAGCCGGAGGGGGCAGTAAGGATGCAGGAGATCTTGCAGATAGCCTGGTCCCAGTCCATGTAGGGCTTTATAGGTCAGCAAGCCGACCCTGAAGGTGATCTGCCACTGAACTGGCAGCCAGTGCACTTCGCTCAGCACAGGTGTAATATGACTGATCAAGATGATCCAGACAGAATCCTTGCTGCAGCATTCTGCACCAGCTGCAGGTGGAAGATATCAACCCCCGGAAGCCCTAGGTAAAGGGAGTTACAGTAGTCAAGGCGTGAAGTCACAAAGACATGAATCAAGGTTGGTAAGTTGCCAGATGGCACTAGGTGCTTAATCCAGGCGATATTCCTCAAACGGAAAAAAGATGATTTAAGGGACATGTTTCCATGAAGAGGTATGATCAGTTGAACCTGTTGTTCAAGGCCAGGATTGACAGTGTCTGGGACCATGCCTCCTCTGACATAAAATTACACAATAATCTGATGATTTGGATTGAGTTCCACCAGTTGGAGGTTCAAGGTGTTGTCCAGATAATGGCAGAGATGAGCTGCACAGCCTCCAAGCAGGACCCAGCATTAACTCAACGTATTAAGGCTGGCATCAAGTTTTGGCACCAAATACTTCCTTAGGTGAGGGGTTCCTTCCAGTTGTCGTGGATGACAATGGTAAAACCCTTTCTCAAGAAGCATACATTAAATCTTGATGTGCCATCTATCAACTGATTTGCAACCACTGTTGTTGGCTAAGGTTGTTAAGAAAGTGATTGCACAGCGACTTGGCTATCTGTAAAGAAATGCAGTAACATTTCTGAGTCATTTTGGTCTGGCTTCTGTCAGTGTCACATTATTGAAACTACTATGGTAAAGGTCTACAATGATCATTTATGAGGGAGAATCTAGATAATGTGTCAGTCTTGATCCTCCTTAATCTCTCCTTGACATTTGATACAGTAGACCACAGGGGTGTTAGTAGATAGACTGAGGGAGTACATAGGGCTATCTGGGACTGTGCTTGCATGGCTCCAGTCATTCTTCACAGACTGGGAGTTGTCAGTTGATGCGATTGTTTTCCAGTCCTGACCAATAGGCCTGGACTGCGGCACACCCAAGAGTTGGTCCTACCCCTAGTGTAGTTCATAGTATACCTGATGCCAAAGGGAAAAATCATGAGGAGATACAATGTTATGTTTCACTGCTGGGCATGTCTGTACTGTTGTTAGAACAATGACTGTCAGTGATAAAAGATTAGATGGCATCCAATGCAGGGCTTAATTTGAGAAAAATAGTGCTGTTAGTAGAGACCTTGGTTTATCAGATTTCTTCATTCAAATGTAGCTTCAAGCTCCCATTCTTGATGGGACTCAGTTGCAAGGGCACTTTGCAGCCTGGGAGTAGCTTTTTTCCCTGAAATGCCGGGTATTGGCTGCAGTCAAGGGCTGCTTTCATCATCTGACATACTGTTTATAGCCAAAATTCCCCTCTTCTTAGACTCTGTGGATTAAAAGATCATAGTACATGTTGTAGGAGGCTGTGCATGATAGACCTTGATACAAAGTAAGCCACTAACAGTGTGGGTTTATTTTCACTCTTTACAGAAAACAACCAAAAATAAAAGTAAACAAATGAAAACAATTCAAGGCATGGAGGCAGCATGTCTTCTGTTTCTCTTCATTAGGTCAGGTTCACTGAGCAGAAAGCCATTTCTCTTCAGGTACATACTTACAGCACCATGTCTTGGCTCTCCCAGGTGAGTCTCCCAGAGACTCCAGGTGAGTCTCCACACAGACATATGGACATATGAAAGTGTCAGCAGAACAGACTTACTGGTCTATCAAAGTCTGCTTGATTATGCAGCTAGTTCCCTAGCAGGCAGCTGCCCCTCCCTCATCCCTTGACCTCCCATTGTTGTCCTCCTCGCCCACCCTTATCCACCCCTGTACTCTGTCCCATGCGTTCTGAAAGCCAACCACATTTTTGCTTGATATCACCCCTTCTGGTAGTGCGTTCCACCTCGCAACCACTCTCTCTGTAAAATAAGGCCTCCTCATCTCCTTCCTGAATTTTCCCCACCATTCTTAGCCCATGCCCCTAGTTCCCCCTCCCGCTCCCTAGTTTAAACACCCCTTCACCTCCCCTCTTGTTGATACCCTTCAGGTACTCGAAGGTCTCAATCACGTACCCCCATCCCACCTCTCTTCCAGTGAATACATATTCAGTTTCTTCAGCCTCATCTCATAGTCCATTCTCTCCATCCCCTGAATCATTCTCGTCACCCTCTGCTGCACTCCCTCCAGCAGATTGACATCCCACCTCAGGTACGGCCTCCAGAACTGCACACAGTACTCCAAGTGTGGCCTGACCAGTGACCTGTAGAGGGGCAAGATCACCTCTCTGCACCTGGACATGAACCCTCGTGCTATGCATCCCAGCATCTTGTTTGCCTTTGCCGCCACTCTCCTGCATTGGGCAGTATTGTTCATGCTCACTGTTATCAATACCCCAGGTCCTTTTCCTCCTCGGTGATCCCCCCTAGCCAGTATTCTCTCCTTGGGTTCCTAGCCCCAAAATGCAACACATTGCATTTTTTTGCATTGAACTCCAGCTGCCACTTCCCTGACCATTCCTCCAGCTTGGTCAAGTCCCTCTGCAGTTGCATCTGTCCCTCTTCATTGTCTACAACTCCACCAATTTTGGTGTCATCAGCGAACAGGTAATTCTGCTTACCACACCCCTGCGCAATGTCCAAGATGAATAGCACAAACAGCACCGGACCCAGCACCGAGCCCTGCAGCACCCCGCTCGTCACAGATCTAGGATCCAAGATTCCCCCACCACCACCCTTTGTAGCCTAACCTGTAGCCAGTTTGGGATCCAACATGCCATCTTTCTCCCCACTCCCACCCTGGACACTTCATCCCTAGTCGCCCATGGGGCACTGAATCAAAGGCCTAGCTGAAATCCAAGTACAGCACATCCACAGCATGGCCCCCATCCAGCTCCCTCATCACCCAGTCAAAGTGCTGTATAAGATTGGCTTGACAGGATCTCCCTGAAATGAACCCATGCTGCCTCCCGTCCTGCAGGTCATTGCTCTCCAGAAATGCCACCAGCCTTTCTTTTAGAAATGCCACCAGCCTTTCTTATAGTAATGCCACCAGCTTTTCTTTTAAACTGATCAATTCAGCCCAGGACATCAGATTATAAAGACAGCATGATGTCACAATTAATATGACATCACAACCAACATCGTTACAGACACAGTTGTTGAGCAGCAGCTTTGTCCATGTAGTTGCTGGTTGCTTTAAGCAGTCAATAAGATATTTTGGCTACTATAACCCCTTACCTGTGATAGGTCACCTACTGACAGTATCACATACCACCCTGCTTAAGAGGTAACCCATAAGGGAAGTGTTAGTTTTCCTTTCTCTAACCAACTCCTAACCTTAACTTCTAAACAAACATTTGACATATACTCTGGGTCACGCCTAATACAAAGTTGTACTTGCAATATGTAGTACATTTAGGGTTGGCAAATAGCCCTAGTCATCCCCACCAGACATGTTGGTAGTAAGTATGGGCCCTTTCCTTAGGTTCCACGCACTACTTAAAATATATTTTAGCTTCTGTACAGTTTCAGACACCTGAGAGTAAACAGTGGTGTTACCACAACACAGGGTCTGTTAACATTCCCACCTACTTATTCCTATGTAGGGTTTTCCTTATAAATATGAACAAATACTCAATATATTTTACCTCAAACTCTTTGCCATTTACCATGTGCCAGTTTCATAAACCTTTGCCATTCCATTTTCATTTCAGCCTTTGAATTCTAGTTAGTTAAGAAGTGTTATTTCTTTTACGCACCACTCAGCCTAGGAGGAAGGTTACCCTTCATTTTCCAGGGCCTCCATTCTTTTCCTCTGTTGGCTTTATCCCTTGGGTATGCCACCTCCACCCTCGTAGTTAGTGTAGGGGCACTTTTACTACCCTGGGGCACTTTTTCCTGGACCAACCTGGTAGTCACCAACACAGACTGGCAGACAGAACAGGCCTTGCAGTGGTGCAACCTGTCAGAGTACTCCTGGCCAGTAAAAGTGAGGCAACAAAGTAGCCAGTGTCCCTCATCTTCCTAAGTGCCTTCCACAGGTACTGGAGTGTGCAACCTCCATCACTTGCTGTCGGTAGGTCTGTGGCACGACTACCTGGGTATCTACTCTCTGGGTACAGAGATTGGACCCCATATGGTAAAGAACACCCCTTTGCACTTCACAGCATGATGACTTTCTCATGCCCACCTCACCATTAACAGGTACACTTTTTTAGTGTGTACATATTGCATTAATTTCCCAATAGCAGATTACCCAGCTTGAAGCTTACCCTAGTCAGTAATATCTTGAATAATATTACTGTGACTAGAAACAGAGACATAAAACAAGTAAAAGTCCCTTCAGCCTTTATATACAATAGGCCTCTTCTTTCTAAATTGGAGTCATTACCCCAAATATTGAAGCCCTAATCACAGTCTCATCAGGGGTCTTGCTCACATCTATAATGGCATCTCTGTCCTCCAGCAGATAGCATCCTGGGAACTCGGGCAATATTGGAAGGTTCTACTCCACCATAGACTTCTCCTCCAGCTGTGTCTGAGAACTGTCCTCATTTGATTCTTCCTCTGAGTCTTCCAACTGGGACCTCTCCAGCAACTCCTAGCACTGGAGTTCTGACTCAAGGCGTTGCTTTGCATCAAGCCATTGACCACTCAGCCACTGGACTACTCTTACAAGGATCACCATCATCTGGATGTCATCTTGCACCTCTGGCTTGCCTTGACCATTCTTTAGTTCCTCTGTTGAACTCATGGACTGCCACATTGTCCTGGGTACAGCTTAGCATCTTTGTAAAAAGGGCCTGCATAAATCCCTGCATGCTTATCTCAAGGACAGTGTTCATCTTCATTTTTCTCCAGGCACCTAGAGCATGTTCTTGAGGCACTTGGTACATTGGTCTATCTGGACATCAGGTCTGATATCCACCGAGAGCATCTCTTTTAGTTCTAATACCATTTGTAGGAGACTGTGTGTGACAGACCTTGATACCAAGTAAGCCACTAACGGTGTGAGTTTATTTTCACTATTTACAGAAAATAACCAAAAATAAAAATAAACAAATGAAAACAATTCAAGGTACGAATGCAACATGCCTTCTGCTTCTTTTCATTAGATCAGGTCCACTGAGCAGAAAGACATTTCTTTTCAGGTACATACATACAGCAGCATGTCCTGGCTCTCTCTAGATGAGACTCCCACAGACTCCAGGTGAGTCTTCACACAGACTGACCAATTCAGCTCAGGATATCAGATTATAAAAACTGCATGATGTCACAATTAGTATGACATCACAACCAGCATTGTTACAGACACAGTTGCTGGGCAGCAACTTTTTCCACATGGTCGCTGGATGTCTTAAGCAGTCAATAAGATATTTTAGCTACTATAAACCCTTACCTGTGACAGGTCACCTACCGACTCTATCACACAGGTATTTAACACTTTGTGCCTTGATTATTACAATGCACTCAGAAAGAGTTTACCCTGTGATCAGCTCCAATACCTACAGCTGGTGCAGAATGCAACTGTGAGATTTCTGAGCTCTTTTTAGAAGTCAGAACATATTACACTAGTGCTGCATGATCTGCACTGGATGTAAGTAAGGTTGAGCATTGATTAAAAGGTCATTTTTGTAATGTTCAAACCCTGAGTATCTTATGCCCACAGTAATTCTACATGCTCGTGACCCCTCATCTACCTTGGAGAGCCACCTGTTTCTTTGGCCAAAGGGCTTCCACAAGTCTATCCATTTTTACTAGTCATCCAGACACCGATCATTTTCTGTCAGCTCCAGTCCTCTAGAATACTTTACCTTTGGAGAGCTGCCAAGCTTCACAACTTTAAAACCAGAGTATGGCATCATCTTTTTAACCAAGCCTTTCCCAGTGATGTTACTGTATATGATTATAGATATAATGCTGCCATTAATGTTATGTATAATTTTCTTTTGTTTTGTTTGTTATGTTTATACTAGTTTCATCTTGTTATGCTGTGTAAAGTGTTGTGAGTCATAGAAGAGGACTACAGAGAAGTCAGTCTATTAACTTCTCATCACGTACTGTACTTAGCACTGTATTTTGAAGAAGATCAAGAAATAGATTTCTGCTAGAGGGCTTACTTCTGATATATATTCCTCATTTAACTCTCATATACATACTTTGTCAGGGTGAACAACAAGCACTGCCCTCCGGTAGACTTTCTTAACTTGCTCATGAGTTACAAGATCCGCCATGCTAATAGGTTTCCATTTGGTCTCTCCTTCCCAGAGCACTGTGTGCATTGTAGAGAGAAGTGCTCTTATATTTCGTTCTTTCCCTTCAATCCAGTCTAGGATCTGCAATTAGAAGATTCCAAATTCCATTCAGTAGCAGTATAAATAAGTCCAAAGATTTCTTTGCCAAAAGGCAATAGTTTACTAAATTACTCTGATAAACACATCACACCTCAAGGTGGCTGGAACTAGTATTTAATGTTTACCTTTATATGCTTACTTGTTGCTTTTATTTAGTTGTTTCCTTTCTTCTGATATACTTTGGTGCTTTTTGGGTTCAATAAATTATTTTTAACACTTTTCATTGCTACTGAGTCTGCCCTTTGCATCCCACTTCACTGTTCGCTGCTGTCCTTTTCAGGACTTCCAGGATCCTTTATTAAAGTGCATTTCGTGCATAGAGATTGTACTGTATGTAGAGAGCTAGAATGTAGACTACATTATAGAAATGCAGAAACAAAAAAATTCAAGGCAGATAAGAACTGCTTAGCCCAACTAGTCTCTCCATTTTTCCCTACATACGGTATCACTGCAGATCCTACATGATCTGCGGCTCTTTCTCTCTCCCGTCCTCTCTTTCCCCCAAGATTCCCTTATACCTGTCATGTGCATTCTTGAACCCTACCACTATTTTCACCCCCACCACCCTCACTGGAAGACTGTTCCAGGAGTCCACCATTCTTTCTGTGAAGAAATATTTCCTGACATCTCTCCTGAATCTAACCCCTCCCACTTCATACAATATCCCCTTGTTTTTTTCTGAAAAATACTTCCCTCCTGTACCATGTTTACCCCATGGGGTATTTAAAGGTCTCTGTCATATCCCTGCCCCCTTCCAGAGTGTAAATTATTTAGGTCATTTAGTGTCTCCTCATAGGGTTTCTGATGCAGACCATGCAGCATTTTAGTTGCTATCCTCTGGACCATCTCCACTCTGTCTATGTCCTTCCCGAGATGTGGTCTCCAGAATGGAACTCAGTACTCTAGGTGGGGGTCTTACCAGCAATCTATACAGAGAAAACACCATCTCTCTCTTTCTGCTTGTGATACCCTTCCTTATACACCCCAGCATTCCACTAGCTCTTCCAACTTCCTTGCTGCACTGCCTAGCCAAAATTAGGTCATCCAATATGATCACCTCCAGGTCTCTACTTGGTGGCCATCAATATCGCCCCACTCATTTTGTACTCTGTCCCTGGGTTTCTGCCCCCCAAATGCATTCTGGTAAAACAAATAACTCTAAAACTACAAATACAATTGCATTATTTTGCACTTTTTTGCATTGAAACCAAGCTGCCATACCCTTGACCACACCTCTAGTTTTCTCAGGACACTGCTCATCCTTTTCACTCACCCTTAGTGTCACCCTTATTGCAGAGTTTGGTGTCATTTGTAAAGAAGAAGCACTTCCTTCCCAGCTCCTCTGCAGTGTCACTTACAAAGACATTAAAGAGGACTGGTCCCAGCACTGATCCCTGGGGCACTTCACTGGTCATCCTCCTTTCTTCAGAGAGTGAACTAAATTTACCACCATCCTCTGCTGCCTAGCCCCTAACCATTTTTATACCCAGTTTATCCCCTATGGACCCACTCCTAAGTTACCCAGCTTGCCTACTGCTCTTCTATGTGGAACGGTGTTGAATGCCTTACTAAATGTAAGTAAGCTACATCCAACACTACATCTAGACCTACGTCCTTGGCCACCCAGGCAAAGAAATCTATTGGATTTGTTTGACATGACACCCCCACACACCATCCAGCCTCAGGTCTTGTAACCCACTGGATTCAAGATATTCCACAGTCCTTTCTGTCAACAGTGATTCCATTAACTTTCCCATCACTGAAGTCAGGCTGACTGACCTATAATTGCTATGTTCTTCCCTGCTACTGTGTTTATGAAATGGGACTACATCTGCCCTCCTCAACTCCTCCGAGACCACTCCTGTTTTTAATGAGCTGTTAAAAAGGACCATCAGAGGTGCAGCCAGTACCTCCCAGTGCTCCCTTAATACCTCTTGGGTGGACTCACTCAAGCCCCATTGCTTTGTCCACTTTCATATTTACTAGTCTCTTCAAGATTCTCTCCTTCGAAAACAGACTGGTGTCCACTTCCTTCCCTCCAATGCTCCTGTTACATTTTTGTAGCCCCACCTGTCTCTTTCCTCTGTGAACACTGAACAGAAGTATTTATTCAGGATGTTTGCCTTTTCCTGTTCCTCCTGTGCACAGTCTCCCTTCTTTTTAACCTTACTATCTCACCCCTGGTATTCCTCTTTTTACTTACATACCTAAAAATGTCTTGTCCCTATTTGTTACCACCTTGGCTATTCTCTCTTCAGTTTGTGCCATCACACTTCTTACTTTTCTCCCTGCTTCCCTCTGTTTTCCTTGATACACCTACCTGTCCTCTTCCCTCTGTGTCTCCTTGTACCTTCTTGATGTTACTCTCCAAGTTTTTACCTTTTTGACCACCTCATTTGAGAACCACAGCAGTCTTTTTTCCTCTTGCTTATTTTATTTTTCTTCTTGATGGCCCATTTTAGTTTCTCCCACTGTTCCTCACCCTACCCAGGTCATCCCCCATCTGGGTTATCCCTGAGGCATTCACCTATCTTTTTAAAATCTGCCCTGCTGAAGTCCAGGATCTTCATCTTGGTGTGGTTTGATTCCACAGCCATCCTTATATTGTGCCACACTGTATGGTGATCGCTGGTCCCCAGGAGACCCCCCCACCTTGACATCTGCAACTCTGTCCCTGTTGGTGAGTAACCAGGTACAGTATTGCCCTATCACAAGTGGGTTAACTGATTAGTTGCATAAGGATTACCCCCTGCACGAAGTCCAGGATGTGCCTACTTCCAGCATCATGTAATACAATCTCTGTGGAGACCAGTGTCTGCATAGCTACCATCTTCAGGTAAGGAAATAAATAGGAATTCCCTTAGGCATATTTTCTCCCTTCCCGCTTAAATTATGCCTATGGGAATTTCCATTAATTTTCTTCAAAAGCAAGTATCTACCTATATGTTCATGTGTTTATTCTTCTGGTTGAGTGTTACTTGTGATATTATTACTGCTGACTATGGCTGGAATTTTTTGTGCTTGTTACTTACAATGTGATTTTTATATAGCCTTCTTTCCCCTCCCTCCTCTGATTTCTGCTGAGTTGTCTATCAGACAGGAAGTGATGTTAGTTGCAAAACTAGCCTCTACTTCAAACATGACCGTCTTCATAGCAAGCATGCAGAAAGGCAGTTGCAATCAGTGCAGATATTATATTTAATTGATTATGGTTGTAATATTTACAAATCTGTCAACGCTACTAGTTTAGCATGGATGCACATGTTCTACAATACTGTTGGCAGATTTGTCTGTAATGGGACCAGGTGATGTACCACTGTCATCTTTATGATCATCTGGGTTGGCTTCCTTGGGAGTCCTGGGGTAATGCGTTATGGGGGTTAATCTTTGGAAGATTTTAGATTTGAGAAGATGATCAATTTAAAGAATGTATTTTTGGTACTAAATTGAAATCAAAATACACATTCTAGTGAATTTAAAAAATTGGTGCTACCTCTGAGAAAGACCTCTTTAGGTCAGCACTCAGGTTTGCTTTCAGGCAACTAAAGAATCAAACACCTGTCTACAAACAATCTTATACTGCTGTACTTACAGTACTTTCAAACGTAATTTAAAATTGGACTTCATGGATGTTCATAAATGTAATTGTTTTTGATATTTGTTATGTTTACCTTGTTTATTGTGTATTTTATTGTTTATACTGTATATTGTCCCAGGTCACCCATGAAAACAGATATCTGTGCTGAAGGGTTTTAACAGGATGCCAAAATAAAACACACAAACAAGAGTTCTTTAAAAAAAATGCTTAAGTCACTAGGTCGAAAATATAAGAGTATCACAACACACTGAAGACCAAATTGTTAATTTACACCTTGCCTGGTGGACAAATGGGAGGTAATTATTGCACCTTGCAACCACTTGTTACAGAAATCTGAGACATTGGCACTCAAAATGTGGGACACTGGCTCTAATAATGTGGGGTTCATCATCAAATATGGAAATAAACTCCATGAGAAATAGTGCCATTATGTTTGCAAAATTTAATTTTGCTTTAGGATTTTAGAATTATAGCATATGATGCATTACTGATTTAAAATATAGTATCAAGCTTCACTGACAATAAAAACATTACAAGTAACACTTATAGGGACACTGTCAACCTTCGTAGGCCTCAAAGTGTCCCTAGTTTAAAAAACATGTCTTATAATTGTTCACATTCTGTAGAGACTGTTGATGTAGCTGACAGATTGATTCTGACTCATTTTTTGTCTTTAAAAGTGAAAAACAGACAGCCCACCACACTAATGTTACCACACAAAACGATGTTTGCCTTCCATGACCAACTCTTACAGCCTCTTTCCTGGACTAGATTATGCCCTCATCACAGTCTAGCCACTCATTATGCAATTGGAGGAGCAGGCACAATGCATCTTGATAGCTTCACTGTTTGGAGGTGTTCCTAATGTTTAGCAAGTATGCAGTAAGAGTAGGGCAAGGATTTGAAACAAAGCAAGGTTGAGTACAACTATACCATTTGTATGTATTTCAGTTCTACTAAGAAAGAAGGAAGATAAAGAGCAACTTCAATGAATTTTAGAGAAAGTAAACAATCATAAATGAGCAGTTTAACCAGAAATATAATGCAAAAAGGTTAACAGTGTCCCTTTAGCCAGAAAAAGGAACTTGTAAGTAGATACAGTACTGTCTCTTCAACTAAATATGTTCATTATACTGACACTAAGACAGTGCAGTCAATATTTCAGCCTTTGATGTACAATTTCTATGATTCCACTAGTTAGTGATATTCACTCAGCAGGGCAGAGCAGTAAATCTGACCTCATAGGAAGACTAAGAAGCTTAGAAATAGCAGTAAATAATAAAGAGGAAATCTACGAATGGCAAATCCCATGGTAAGAAATGAATGGTAATTTATCTAATTAAAGGAAGCAATGAAAATAATTAAACAAAAACAGCCACAGCTGAGTAACATTGTGATGATGGCAACTGTCCAAGATAATATTCTTTTGAGCAAAAAGATTGACATTTTGGAGAACCAGGGTATGTGCAAGCAATTTATGTAGCATTGGGATTCCAATTTCAGTACCCACCAATAAACTCTAGGACTTGATGATTGAATTCTAAAAGCCCTTTGCCAAGACATTGTACTGAAGAATGTTAGCTCAGAAATGACTATGGATGGAAACTGGTGGGAGGGCTTCAGAAAAGATGTAAAGAAGTTCTTTACAGAAGGGGTAGTGGAGAAGTGGAATGCATTGCCGAACAAATGGTTAGCATGGAGTCTGCCACTGGCATTCAACACAGATGGGATATACACAGGGGACTGGTACAAACCCATGGAGAGAGGTGGGCTGTCATGGGATGGGATGATTGGATCAGGAAGGGGTATCAAAATACAGTCAGGGTAGAGCTGTGCAGAATGTAATATCCTGCCAAAGGAATTTGTGCAGAATGGCTATTCTGCTTCTGAAATACTTCTTAGAATTTCTTTTTTAATTCCATAGAATTCAGACAAGCATTTGTGTGTAAACTACAGGACCACATAATCTGCAAAATAATATGCAGCAGGGTTACAGGGGTGGTTATGACTGTAGCCAGGGATAATTAGTGCCCAGTCAAAACAAGATACAGACAAACCAAAGCAGGAACCAGCACCTGCTAGATAGGGACACTGATGTGTGGCTCCAACAAATACCAAGGACTGCTGTTGTTTCAAAATGATGTGTAATATACTTTGTTTTGTGCAAATACTTTCAGCAAATAAATATCAGAGCACTCACATTTCATTTGATGGTAGCATATATATAGCAGCAAAGTCCATAATATCCATGAAGTCCACATAAAATCAAAAAGCCAAGCAGGAAGAACTGCTGGTGAAAAACTTCTTGTTGCAGCTAGGAGAACAAGGGCATGCCTTTCAAAGCAATTAGCGAAACGCATCAGGTGATGTTAGAGGGTGTGCCCTTGTTATCCTTGATGCAACAAGAAGTTTTTCACCAGCTGTTCTTCCTGCACTGCTTGTTTGATTTTATGTAGACGTAATGGATATTACGGACTTCGCTGCTATATATGCTACAATCAAATTAAATATGAGTGCTCTGATATTGATTTGCAAGAAGTATTTGCACAAAATAAAGTATTTTTACACATCATGTTGGAGCAACAGCAGTTCTTGGTATTTGTTGGAGCCAAACATCAAAATAATATTCAGCAGTTTGTGGAAAATTAATCCATGGTTTACCTAAACTGTGGAATACAATACCCAGTTAACATTCCACTTTCAGAATTTCAGAGTTCTGCTTTGACTGAATTCTGTAGAATTTGGCAGAATTTCCAAAATTCTGCACCATTCCAGCCAAAGGAGAATTTGAAAATTCTACAGAGTTCTAAATCAGGCCATTGGTAGACTAGCTGAGGTCCAGCATTAGGCTGGGTGTGGATGCAGGCAGGTAAGTATAGCCTAGAGGTTAGAGTAACAAGCTGTGAATGAGCTTGGTACATCAAGCAGACCAGACCTTGGTTTGATTCTCACAACCTCCACTTGCATACTGTGTGACTCTGAGCAAGTCACTTAACTGCCCAGTGCTCCCAGATCACCCCTGAAAACAGGCACTTGTGCCTAGTGGTCCTTACCTGGTTACCAAAGACTAAAATAAAAATTAAAAAATGAGGAGACTCGATGGGCCATTGGGCTTTTTTTTCTGCCATCAGCATCTATGTGTCTATGTTTTGGTGATCAGGTTTGTAAATCTTAGAGCCAGTCCTAGAGACTGGTACCAATGCAGTGTTATTGCAGCCAGATTAATTAAGTGCCAGTCTGGGAGGTCAAACATATATCTTCAGAGATGCAGCTGATGTTAAAAAACTTTGAGCTATTGGAAGTAAAGATAACCTGACTGGTGGGTTTTCCAAGGAATATGTGCAATGGGAACTTGGAAGTCCATATGTGTGTGTGTGTTCTCTTATGTGTTATAGTATCATTTTTACAAATATATATGTTTATTTTCTATGTATTTACTTTACATAGAAAATGGGTTAACTGTAAATGCATAGAAACAATACATACATATTTACTTTAAATGCATACATAACCACAAGAAAACATTAGAAAAGGGGATACTAATGAAGTGAAGAAACATAAAGGTGCTTTAAGGAATTTTAAACTGCTTTTTGTATGAAAGACTCATCATTCTCTGTCCTTGTCATAGTGCACTTACTAGATATACCATGAGTTTCAAGTCAGTATTTAATGAATTAGTGTCAGTGGCTCAGTAAGTAGCACACTTGCCTCTGAGGCCGGGAGATCAGAGGGCTGTGGGTTCAGTTCCCACATCTGGTACTTGGGTTAATATCCCAGTACTGACACTATAGTGCAGCATGAGAGGGGTGCTGCACTTCTGAGGTGCTGTCTTTCGGATGAGGTGTTAAACCGAGGTCCCATCTGCCTGGACTGGTGGTAGTTCAGGTGGATGTTAAAGATCCCATGGCACTTATAGAAAAGAGTAGGGGAATTTCCCCGGTGTCCTGGCCAAATTTCCCTCATTCACTAAAAATACCATCAACAGCTTAATCTGATTAAAATCAGTTGCCATTCATCTATATCCGCCTCCCCCAGGTCGTGCCTGAAAATAGGCAGGATTTGTCTAGTGCACTTACCCGGTCAACAAAAACTAAATAAATCTATTCATAAATAACTGATGTGGTAGACATGATTCTAACCACATTCTGAAACTTAGTTTCTTGACTAGTCTCAACTCCCTCAAGAAACTTCTTGAAAGTCGTTGTGTGGGTATATGTGATTGTTGGAATTATGTGTTGTTTTAACTGCTGGATTGTTTATGCTTCTAGTTATATTTATGTATTACTTCTTAACTCTTCTGATAGACTTGCAGGATTTATACCTATCAGTTTGCTCTGATGTATATTATATTTATCATTTCTATATGCCTGTCACATCTTTGTATCATTACTCTGTATTAGCTGACTGCCTAACCAGAGCCTCCTTGCAAATGAGGTTGGCTCAATAGAGCTTTTTCCCTAGTAAAACAAATGAAATGAAATGAACAAGTTTTCAGATGATGCAGATTGCTGTTTACATGGGTATGACATTACAAATCCTGTCATACAGAGCTGTGATGTCATACCCATGTATAACAACATTTTTGGAATGTTAAAAAAGCATCTACTGGCATTTTCTTCTTTTTCTTCCCCTTCTGTACTACCCCCATGCTCAACATTAAACAAACTAAATCCCTCCCACCTAGTCATGCCTCAGACCAGCTATGGTCTGTACCTTTGATTCCATGTCACTTATTTATTTGTGTTACTATTTATATAAAATAAAAAATTGGTCCTCACTTGTACTTTTCCTTTTATTTCTCAAACTCTGGATTTTACATTTGCTTTGCCTGTGCACTACTTTAATTGAATTTGCAGAGATTGCAGCATTTCAAATTTTGCACTGCAATACTCTTTAAAAGCTTACATTCCTAATTTTCTAGTCAAGTTGGACAGGCAAATCTAGAGTTACACTACTCTGCAGTAGTCTTCACTATGCTCCAGACAAGTGCTTCTTTGTTCTTTGGACTTAATCTCACCCTCCAGCTCCCCCCCCCTTACTAAAGTCATAATTCTCTGTGAGTGAGAGATTGTGTTCTGTTGCTGTGAAAATGCCTAAAGTATCCCATTCAGTGATCTAAAACAAATTGTTTAGTTACTGTATTGGTCCTTGTAAGAACAGATCCAGAAGCAATTGGTTTGATCCCTTTGATTGGACCATCATAGATGTTACAAAAAGAACATTGCTCTTTTTGTAACCATCTATATTGGTCCAATAAAAGGTATCAAACCAATTGCTTCTGGATCTATTCAGTGATCTATAAATTCCAAGGAGAAGAAGTGAGAGGATGAGACATAACAATTTTGTTTTCAGGCAAATTTCCTCAGCAGTAAAGGAGAGGGTTAAATATCAGACAATGAATGACTTACACACTGAAATGCATCTGAATATTATGTGTTAATATATGTGTTGCAGACACTCTTGGCTGAGCTCTTCTGTCACTATAAGAACACAAGTAAAACCACTCTATTCTGTCAAGACTGTCTGCATCATACACACTATCACATATGAGACCCACCAAGATAATGTTTTAAAATATAAATAGCTCCCTTGGTATGAAGATGTCTTGAAACTTACACTTTTTTTAAAGCTAGAGTAGCACTACAGCTGACTGACAGTGGCACAGAGGCTTTTTGGATTTACTGATTGGAAACCTAATGCCTTGTCATGATTCCCCTAATTACTGTCTATTATTCTGCACAGGGTGTTGCAGCTGCTCAAAGGGTTGCAGGAGGGGGATTGTATCTGAAATTGTCATGAGGGCAGAAGACTAAAGGATATAAGTAAAGCTATATATTGTACTATCTCCACACTAGGGCCATGCAAAACAGCCCAATTGAAGAATGGGGTGGCTACATTTTCAGACCCCCTCCCTCAAGATTGGTGCAAGTGCGGAAAAAAGCTTCTACAAGTGGGGCTTCACTTGTTCAGCCACAGTTTCCCCACACATGCCGTATTGTCAAGCGGGAGCTGGTTCGCGACTGGCTCCCTGATTTATGGCAGCTTGCGGCTGTTTTTTCAGCACAGTTATTGCAAAATGTTATGCCTGTTAGGACCAGGTGTAACATCTCCCACAGCCATGTCTGCTGCCTGTGCAGCGTATGGGCTGAAAGTAGAACTCTCCACGTATGCGGAGATTTCGCAACATAGCGGTAACTGCAGGGTGGAACTTAGTCTGTGAACATTTCGAAAATCTAGCCCAGGGTCTTTAGACTCCATGTGATGGCTGAACTACATTTTTGCTGGCAGTAGGAATGATTTTGTTAACTGCTAGTTTACTCTCTAAGTGTATGTGGGGGGCAGGATGCACTACTCAATTGTGACAAAGAAACTAGCCTGTGTTTTTTAGATTTTAGCAGCCTATCAGAATCTTAGCAGATGCTTAAACCTTCATTGTTTAGGCCCTTCTGTAGGGGGAAGGGTCATTTGTGAACAAAGGCCCAGAGGCATCCTGTCTTGACACAACCCATCCATACACTTTCAGATGATAACTAATCTACAAGAGGTTCCTCAGACCCAGGGTGACAGATAATATCCAAGGTAGGCATCACCCAATTCCAGATCCAACTCAGCTTCAGCCAATTGGATGAATCTGTGTACAGGGAAGTGATGTCACAGTCTTATTCAAAAAAGGCACCCGGGTGATAGAGAGAGGGCATAAATGACACACATACAGCTCCGCTCTGTCTGTTTTCACTTGTGTTTCTGTGTGAGCTATCCAAGAAGGAGCCAGACTGTGTGTCTGCAGAGAGCAAGAGAGTGAGAGTGCTTGAGGTACCTAGGCTAGTGGATAGTGGGGTAAGAAGTCTTTAACTTGTAAGAATTTTTTAATTTTTTATTTTATTTATTGAAATGTTTCACCAGGAAGTCACACTGAGCAATAAAATGCTCATCTACCAGTGCGACTCTGGGGAAGATGATACAGAGGAACGATAACATGCAGGTTATCTAGGGAAGTACATCTAAACACTGTATAAACAGCAGCATATGATACATTTTATATTCATTACAGGGGAGAACAGGTACCAATTTGGTACAGGTACAGGTATGCTTAGACAGTGGTAAGTTCTAGAAGTTATGCAAGAGCTAACAAGAAAAACAAGTAATGCAAGGGCTAACAACACAAACATAGACACACAAGAAGCACATGAAAATAAATGCATAGGTTGGGCAATAAGCCAGCTTGCGTAGCTGTAGCTATGTGCCGCTGGTCAGGCAAAAAGGGAGGGGGCAGTGAAAGCACTTGGCGGGGTCAGATGCAGGAGCAGTTTACCATGAGGTAATTTGCCAGGGTGATAGACAGAGAAGGGGCAGAGGAAGAGTTGCAAATTTGAGGAGGGAGGTAATTCCAGAGTTTAGGGAAGTGGTGAGAGAAGGCTGCTTGGCCAGCAGTGGTTCTCTGGAGAGGGATTAATAATTGGTGGGAGTCAAGGTATCTAAGGGCATGGGTGGGGGTGAGGGTAGCTGAGAGTATGGTGGAAAGGTATGATGGGAGTGCGCCGAGCCAGAACTTAGAGACAAATTTAGAACAGGGCATAATGCGACAGTTTTCGAGGGATGGCAGTGCCAGGGACCGGTAGCGGTCACAGTGGTGTGTGAGGGGGAGGATATTGAGGGCAAAGCGGAAGAAAGCATTGTGTCTAGTTTTGCTAAGGTGGACTTTGGAGCAACACTGTAGACGATGTCACAGTAGTCAAAAGAGGGTAGTATCATTTTCTGGACTAGTTCACGGTGCACTGTTAGTGGGAGGCTACCACGGTTCCTGTACAGGGCACTGAGCTTGGGTCACAGTTTTTTTGAGATAGCATCAATATGGGCAGAGAAAGATACATATCGGTCAAGCCAGACCCTTAAGTATCAGAAAGAGGTGACATCCTCTAGTTTTTGTCCATCCAGGGTACAGAAATAGGGTATGGAGGGGAGCCTAGACAGATGTTGTCTTGTGCGAAGGTCATGGTGACTGTTTTTTTTTTGCATTGAGGGAGAGTTGGTGAGAGCTGAATGATATAAGCATTTACCAGCTCAAGAGTGCAAACATTCTTTTGTAATCACATATATGTGTTGCTGTTTCACTGTGTAAATAGTGTAAATACATGAATATTACTACTGTATTTGGACAAACAGTATTTGGTAATAAATCTGCTATTTTCAAAAGACTGGAGTAACTGGTCATTTGTGACTGCATCTCTAAGGTAAACATACCTGGGTAAAGGGGTGCACAGTAAAACATCTCTGAGAAATAGAGTGTTTTCTACTTGGAAAAGAGACTATCACTACAGTAGTAATGTCGAATTTGTCAAGCATTTTTGTGAGAGTCCCAATTTATCCTGCACAAAATTTAGGGGAAAAATACTTGAAAATTATATTTGTTATACCTACAGAAAGAGGCCAGTTCCTATTACTGTACTTAAGTGCCATCTGGTAGATTTTCAACTACACTATCAGATGCGACAACCCTCTCTGGATAGCAGTGAACACGCTAACAAACAAAACAAAATCCTTAACTAAAGGTTTCACAATTCTCAATAGGGATTTCTAAAAATCCTTAAAAATCCCTTGACTAATTTGGTGCTACTACTTGTAAGGGGAGTCTAAAGAGTAAAACGCGTCAGAAAAAGGTTATCAGAGCACTTGTGTCTATTCTTTTCCTAAAGAGGGGACCTTGATGGTGAATATACTGGTCCAGATGGTCTCAGAGGCAAGGACCTGAGAGAAAGAAAGAGGCCCACTGGGGACTGTGGGGTGCTCTGACTCACACTCCCATTGGATGGAAATGATCATAAAGAATGTTTGTAGACAAACTTGTCCTAAGAAACATAGACTTGGACAGTGTGATATCTTTTTTCTGACCAAAATAGATGCTTTGTATAGCTGTTATTCAAAAGCGTTCAGAGCAATGATGAGTCCTTCAACAGGTGTCTGACCATGACAAGATAAAAACAGATGTGTGGAAATAGAGCCTGCATGGGAGTGGAAAAAAGCATGAATGATGTTCTTTGCTTAAAATACAGGGACTACACTTGAAATGTGAGCCCAGTTTCAGAAGCAGAAGCTGTAAAATATAAACAAACTCTGGCCAGTGCCAATATGGCTGCAGCCATGCTTGCTGAGCTCACGGCGGAACACAGCACAGTCTGCCGTGTCCAAGGTGACCACTAGAGCTCTGTACACATGCATGAGCAGTAATGCATGTGTGACCTCACTTCTGCAGTTGCAGCGAAGTCACGCATCTGCACTGAGCTCCAGCAGTCATTTTGGGCATGGTGGAATGTTCTGCCACGAGCTCAATGCACATGTGTGAGTTCACTGCAACTACGGAAGTGAAGTCACGAATGTGTGACTACTTGCACATGCACAATGAACTTTGGCAGCCATACTGAGCAAGGTAGGCCACGGTGGGCAACGTAGGAAAAGTAGTGTGCTCATGGTGGGGTGAGCAGAGTGTTTTGGAGTTGCAGAATCATTGTACTACAACTCCAAACTTGTGCTTCAGTATCCCATTTTTACAGCTACAGCAAGATGGCTGCAGGCTCCACCCACTACAGCCATAAAAAATAAGATAACTGAAGAGCTAAGCAAGTAGACCACCTCCCTGAGTTCTCAGTTCCAAATGGAGTGGGGCAGATAGCTGACTGTGCTCAAATCTAGGTAGAGTTACTGCTCACAATTTCCTTCTTACCCAAAAGCATGCAGCTGAGCAGTTCTTCTGATAACCAGTAAATTGTCCAGCACTACAGTTTAAATTCCTATATTTTTAATAGGGTTCTTAGAAAGCCCTTTACACTATAAAACTATAAAATGCTGCTCACCTTTAGCTTTTCGGGGTCCATTTCCTTAGCCATTTCTTCCTTTCTCATTTCAGCTATTGTCTTAGTCCTCTTATCCTTGTGGGCACTAAAGCCTTGGCCTGACAGGAGATCCTCAAAGTTATCATCTGTCATTTTTGGTCGTACTGTTTACACAAAAGCAAAAGTTAGAATCATCCCTGTTCTTGTTTACCATCTTTTAAATCAGAATAATATGTTTTTTTCTTGTTTATGATTTTTATGAAACATTACCATGGCTAATTTTGAACACTGAAGGTGGACAACTTTAACAGCTGCATAACAAGATGGAGACTGCTTCAAGGGGGGGTCTATCTAGAGTGGTGAAAACAGAGGAAACAAGAGTCTGGCTAGTTTCTGGCTGGTACCAAAAGTCATGGACACTGACTTTTTTTGTGCTAACCTGAAGTTGGCTGGCTTGGAACCAGTGTAGTACATTGTGGAAATCACCCTTAAGCAAAACTCCAAGGCCAGAGCTGAGGCAGGTGAGTCGAAGATAACTGTAGCTAAGGCCAAGATGACAGTGTCATCCACATACATATGATATACAAATTGGTACAGACAGAATAGAGGTCATTTAAAAAGCTAGAAAATAGGATGGGTCCCAGAATGGAACCCTGGGGTACTCAGGATGGAATGGGGGGGCAATGTCTCTTTGACCTCTACCAACTGAAGACAGCCAGAGAGGTAGGACTAGAACCAGTCTACTGTGGAAACTAAGAGGCTGGTTGCGCTCAGCTTATCCAGGTGGAGGGAGTGGCCCATCAAGTCAAAGTCCTTAGCCAGGTCAATGAAGATGGCTGCTGTGATGACCCTGATCCATCCCCATAAGAATAGAAGCAGTGGCTCATGGCAGGCAGGAGACTGTGGAGTGGCATTTATGAAAACTAGACAGGAAGGAAGAGAAGAAATTGGAGGAGTAGAGAAAGTCAGCAAGTGAGGAGTAAATTAGTTTCTCTTGCTGCTTAGTGAAAGTGCAGAGAAGGGGGATGGGTTGGAAGCTGCTGAGAGAGGTTGGGTCACCCCTTTATTGGAGGGTGGAGAACCTTAGCAAGCTTTCAGGACTGCGGGACAGCACAGAAGGAGAAAGAGAGGTTGAGAAGGTGGGTTGGGGAAGCAGGGCCAGAGAGATTAAACTGCTTAGGTCCAATCTAACAGAGCTGGATTTGGACAGGTTGAGGAAGGAGACAGCATGCAAGGTCTCCTAGGGAGTTACAGGAGATAAATTAAACCCTAAGACAGGTGAAGCAGAGGGGAATATGATAGAGAGTGGGTTAGGGAACTGGTAGGATGAGTAGGAGAAGGGACAGCACAGGTAGTGGAAAATTCATTAAAGTGAGTAGGAACAGAGGATGGATCTGAGATAGGTGGACCATTCACTAGCAGGACGAGGCAGGTGGACTGGGTGGGGGGGCACACAGGGAGTGAGTAACCTTCCAGAACTTAGGAGTGGAGTTGAGATTGTTCTGAGTATTGGTTTTGAAATAATTTCATTTTGCAGTTCAGAGGGCCTCAGTGCAGTAGTTTTTAAGCTGCCTATAGGAAAGGAGATCAGGAGAAAATTAGTCCAATTTTAAGCATGCCTAGTCATGGTCACAGTACATACATCTATGAGGTCCAGAGAAATCCAGGGGTGGTAGGTACCCTTGACCCAAGATTTTCTAAGGGGGGGCATGGTTGTCCCAAACAGGTAGGAATTTGGAATGGAACAGAGAGAGGGCCAAATCAATATCAGTGGCAGAGAGGATGGGAGATCAATCAGTGACTGCAAGGTCTCTGAGGAAGGAGTTTATGTAAAGTGACCAGACCTACCTAGACCAGATATACTTAGGAGGGGCAGGAGGGAGACAAATATTTCTGATACAAAATGTCAAACAGTGGTCACTGAAGGCATCTGACATGGTACCAGCTGTGGTTATGTGATAAGGATGTGAGGAAATAACCCAGTCCATGAGGGTGTGGTTGAAGGAGTGAGGACTGAGTTACATGGGCTCTGTGATAAGCTGTGTGAGGTTAAGCAACTCAATCACATGGGAGGTCAGCTTGGAGGCAGGTGAGAGCCAATTGATGTTGAAGTCCCCCAGTAGAATGAGTTCAGTAGGGGAGGACTGGGAGGCAAGAGAGGAGAAAGTGTCAGCCAATGAGGAGGTTGAATTTAAGGGGAGGTGTAGATGACTCCAATGAAGATGGGAAGGGAGGAGGGAGTATTTTGGCTAGAAGAAGCTTGTGAGAAGAGGGTACAGATCCTCAGAATGAGATGGAGCAGGTAAGACTCTTGCAGATGTAGAGGGTACCCCCCAACACACACACATCTGTTTGCCATGGTCCTGTCTAAAGAGGTTCTAGTTGCAAAGAGCCAAGCAGCAATCAGGAATTCTGGATGAAAGCCAAGATTCAGAGGTGCAGATTAGATCAAGGGAACGCTTGTAAACCCAAATGTTTAGGATGTCTACTTTAAGGAATAAGCTCCTAGTGTTGAGGTGGAAGATACTTAGACCTTTAGGAAAAGAGGTGGATGTGGAGTAGACAGACCTTTAGGAAGAAAAGAGGCAGAGACAGGAAGAGGATTAAGGGAGTTAGTCCTCTGGCTCAAATGTTTGAGCTATAGTTTGTGGGCCTGATGAGACCCTGCTTCAAATCCTAGTAACTATTCCTCTTCCTCATAATTTATAAACTCCATAGAATCACCTGATATGTTGCTTGCAGCTGATAAGGTGTAATTTATTTATTTAATTTTTGATGACTGGGGAAAGGATGGCTAGACAATATTGCCTATTTTCAGCCTTGTCAAAATACAGATGCTAACCAACTGAAATTGAACCATATTAAGCTTCTGATGGTATTTTAGTGAATGGGGGAAATGTATTTATTTATTTAATTTTGGTAACTGGGAAGACCCACTGAGATCATGACAGTCCCATTTTCAGGGGTGACCTGGGGTTAATTAGAGGCAAGACAAACCATAAAGTTACACAAGTACAGGTTGACATTTCATAAGTTAACATAATTTTCAGCAGACAGTAGTGCAGTGAGCATAGAATGTTGTACATCAGACATTGTAGTGTTTATAACACAAGTTATAGTTTACAGTTTGACAATTTTCAACACTCAGCATAGGTTAACTATTAGGTTATATTCGTGGTTACTGACAAAATGTTGCAGTAGGGAAATACAGGTTGCAGAAGAGGGTACAGTATTCAACAGTAGCAAGTGCATTGGTTAAGCTCTAACAGATGAGCCTTAAGTCCCTTTTTGAACCCCCTCCCCAAGGGAATTACAAGACTGTACATTTGCTGGGAGAGCATTCCAGAGGTGGGATGCTGGCTGAGAATGACCTCTGTCCCAGGGATGACCTGACTTTAGGCACAGTGAGGAGTAGCCAGCTCGAGGATCTAAAGAGCCTGCTGTTCTGTTTGGCACATAAAGTATTAGCTTGGCTTGGTGGTGCATAGTTCGACCTTAGCTTGTAGGCAAGACATAAAGATGGGTACTCAAGACTCCTTTTCAGTGGAGGCCAAGACAGGGCTTGGAGCACCTGGCAGTGGTACTCCCTTGGCTGAACCCCCAAGGTGAACCATCACACCCTGTGGTAAAGGGTGCTAAGTTTTTTGCATTTCCCTACTTTTTACTGTGAGTAGCACTGGTGACCCATGCAGCAGGGTGGGTAGTAGGGTTCCAGTTGCAATCCTTAGCCAGGAACCCGGTGTGAGAAAAGGGCTAAGGTGGTATAGTAGCCCCAGCTTCTGATTCAATGTCTTAGTCAGCAGTTTGATGTGTGTCTTAAAAGTGCAATTCTGGTCTAAGGTAATGCCTAAGTACTATACTATATTGTATCTACTACCTCAATCCTTGTGCCACTTGAGAGGCTTGGAATTAGAAGTGAGGCTCTGTCTGGCCCCAGGCTTGTCAGGCTGAATAGAATAGCCTTAGTTTTTTTTACTATTAAGCTCTAGTCTGTTGCTGGCCAGCCAACTCTCGAGGAGTTGCAGGTCACTTGTCAAAGAAGTGTCTAAGGAGCTCAGCTTCTTGGAGGACCTGTAGAGCACTGCATTGTCTGCATATAGGAGTATGGTTGCCTCACCATAGTGATTTGGCATGTTGTTTATGAAAACAGAGAATAGTAAGGGCCCCAGAATGGATCCCTGGAGAACCCCGTCAAGAATTTGGCCTTTTTCAGATAGCGCACCTTGCTATCTGACAAATTGGGATCTCCCCTGAAGGTAGTTGGTAAACTACCAAACTGTCAGACAGTCCAGGCCTGTGAGTTTGAGTTTTGCTAGGAGTAACTGATGGCCCACCAGGTTGAAGGCCAGGACACCAGGAAAAATATAACTAGGACATCAAACACAGATGACACACTGACTGTATATTAAAATGGAAGATCCAGAAAACTTGTAAAGTAGGCATAGTTGAAAAATGTATTGAAAAAATCAGGGGAGGCTCCCTGAAGAAGCATTACACCATTGACATTAATTGCTGGGGATATGTGCTGTACTTTTTTTCAACCTATGCTTTTTTTTGATACATTTTTCGAACAGATCAACAGATTTTCTGGACTTCCAGTTTTCATATTAGGTCTGACTGTGCCCTAGTTTTACTATAGCACTGTGACAGCACTCTCACCGACATCCCCCACAGTGACAGACACAATGCAGAGTGTCGGCATTGTGCCATCGGGGACGCCGGTGTGTGTCTATTGGGGGGATGTGCCCACCTGAACCCCTATATGCTCCAGTCTCTAAATATCTAACTCTGAGTCAGAGTTGACGGGGGCAACATCGGAAATGCACCACAGAACTTAAGACCAGCACAGCGACTCGCCGCAGAATGGCGTATTTCTGTCGCTGTGCTGGTGTTCATGGGTGGTGGTGTCAACTCTGTGTTAGCACACCCTGTGCCATCTGTGCTTGCTGTCCTTGTTGTATTCCATGGCAGAGCCCACTCCTCCATCCATGACTGGATGAATGCCAGCTGGAAGAAGCTGAATTCCGTAAGACCGAAGTGTTGGTGGTGGATCCGGGTCACTGGATAGAGGGGTCGGGGTCAGGTTGTCCCTCAGGGCTTTGGCTAGGAGGGTCCCAGTTACCGACCTCTGAATGGGTGTGAAATCTGGGGATATTACTTGACCATGGTTTGACGCTTCGTTCCTTCTACCATCTGAGGAATTTCGCTCAGATTAAACATCTAGTTCCATCTGGTGACCTTCCAACTTTGATTCATACTTTTGTGACTTTGTGCCCGGACAACTGTAACTCCCTTTACCTAGAGCTTCTGGGGTTGACATCCGCTGCTTGCAGCTGGTGCAGAACGATGCAGCCAGGCTGCTGTCTGGATCATCCCAATTCAGTCATAGTACGCCTGTGCTACACGAACTGCACTGGCTGCCAGTTCAGTGGTGGATCAACTTCAAGGTTGGTTTACTGACCTTTAAAGCCCTGCACGGACAGGGACTAAGCTACCTGCAAGAGCTCCTGCATCCTTATTGCCCCTTCTGACCGCTCTGCTTGACCAACGAGGGACTGCTGGAGATTCCCAGGGTACGATTAAAAACATCTGGTTCGCAGGCATTTTCATTTGCAGCCTCAACCCTGTGTAATTCTCTGCCTCGTCAGACATGTGAATGCCTGACAGTGGAGAGCTTTAAGACTGCCTTAAAAACTTATTTATTTGAACTTGCTTTTAGTGCCATCTTGTAATTGGACTTCTATTATTGAACTGTATTTATATATCGAAAATGTATTTTAGTATTTTAGGGTTTTAATTGTAGTTTATTGTACAGCACTCTGGTACTCAGTGAAGAGCGCTATTTAAATAAAGGTTGTTATTATTATTATTATTATTATCTGTGAGGGCATAGTTTTGTGGGTTTTTTTTGTTTTACCAGAAAAAATCCCCTGCTATTCTCAAGAAGTGACAAGGGTTCTTTAAAGTTCACCTGAACCACCAGAAAAGGCAGACATGACATTGATTTGACATCTCATTTGAAGGACAGCACACCGACAGTACAGCCTCCCCCTAGTACTGCACTCAGATGCCAGCATTTATGGTAAGAGCCCAATACTGGTGTGTGACTAGACCCCCTGAATTGCAGGCAGGGTACAAGAGGTGCCAATGGTTAATCCATGTGAGGAAAGCTGACTTTTGAAGGAGTAAGCTGTGGGTCATGCATTACTTATATTGGAACCTAGGTGGAAAACACGAAACATAACCACATGGGTGGTATTTTCTGAACACTGCTGAAGCCACAAGCAGAGGAGAGTAGGGAAACTCTTATTATGGAGCTACATGCTTGGCTGAGAGACTGATGCGGGGGTCATGGATTTAGGTTTTTTGAGCACTGGCAAGCCATCAGGGACACAAGGACAATACTGTGAAGATGGGTGCCACCTCAGTAAAAGAGGCGCTCATAGGCAGGGGTATAGAGTTTGGAGGAGCTTTTAAACTAGGAAGACTGAGGTTTTTGCAACAAGGCAGATTAACCATGATTATGCTAACAGACAGGATGATTATGAGAAGATCTTATAATCTAAATGAGCATACAGAGGACATGGATAAGGCCTGTTATTAAACAGATATATAATTGTGGGTGCAAATGAAATACAGGAGGCAAGAGATATGGAACCATACACAAGCTAATGCCAGAAGCATAAATGGAAACAGAAGAGATTGTGGTACTTGGTTATGTGAAGAGCTGTGTTGTAATTGAAATGACTGGAACTTGGCAGAGAGGTACAGTAGAAATTGCTGAGATACCATGCCAGAGGGCTACAAATTGTTTAGGAATGATCAGGACAGGAGAAAGGGTGGAGGAGTGGTACTTTATATAATGATATATATTGAACTAAGAGAAGTGACTGACAGTAGATTATATGGGAATAAAATGGATTCTTTATTGATGCAATTAAATAATGTTTAATTTAATTCCCATGTAATATTATTGTTCACAGTAAAACAAGGAAAGTCAGACAAAATCTGGAGACTTCTGAGAAGCTATGTATTTACAATCTTTCCTTCTATTATGTATTTTATTACTATTAGAAAATGGAAGTGCTGATGGACATGAGACTAAGCACCCAGCTTTAACATTTTGTTTCTGCTTTCAGAAGCAGTGCATTAACGAGAGCATGGGGTAGATCCAGTTAAAGGTCATGGGATTTAGTGGGGAGCACATCAGTTTCAGGGACTGTAGGGTGCTCTTCTCTTGGGTTATGCTCTGGATTAGAGGTCACTGCCTCTTGTGCAGAATCTTTGCAGACCTCCATTCTCAGCTGATCACAGTGAGGGAAGAGATATCTCTCCTTCGCCATCAGCTCAGCTGGACCCCACACCCCCACTCCCTAAGAGGTTTGCTGGTCCTGGGGGGTGGAGAGTGGTGGGAAGGGGGAAAGGTGGCAGAGGTAGCCACAAGGAGGTCAAGCAACCCCACACCATTCCTATGGAAAATCACTTTTCACCCCTGGTGGAGACTCAGGTACCTAACTCGACCAGGGTGGGGGGGACTCTGTGTCAGTTGGAAGACATGAGAGTAATGACCTGGTGGCACCCAGAGGTGACAGTAAGAAGAAGGCAACTAGAAGAGCCTTTGCAGTAGGTGATTCTATGATCAGTGGAGCAGAAAGGGTGGTGGGTAGAGGGAGGAGGGGATGGGGATGGTCAGTTGTTTTCCTGGGGCATCAGCCTTCCAGGATATAGAGAGAATAGGAAGGGTAGAGGTGAGGAGGGAAGCTGGGATTCTGGAACACTTGGGTACCTACAATCTTGTAAACCAGTCTGTGGAGCAAGTGACATGGCATTTTCAGTAGCTGGGGGAGAGACTGGAGGCACACTCAGCTTCCCTGGTTTTTTTTGAGGTCCTTCCTGTGCATAGTTGGGGGAGGAAAAGATAGGGTATGGAGGGAAGTGATATAGGAATTAAATCTGTGGTTTAAGGGAAGCTGTCCAGAGAAAGTGTACCACTTTATGGGGGACTTGGGGGACTTCTGGGACAGGAAGATCTTCCAAGATGACAATCTTCACCTAACAAAACAGGGGACCAGTGCACTGGGGGAGAGGTTGATGTCTACATTAGACATTTAAACAGACTGCAGGGGTCACTGAGGATAGAGGTACCACAGTAAATAGAGTTATGGAGGGGAACCAAGCTAGTGCTCCCCCTATACATGGCACTGGTGTAAGGTGGGTAAAAATAAGTTTGAAGTTCAAAAAGGAGTAGGGGAAGATGCAAAGGGGGGGTCTGTCACGGCCTGCAAGTGATAATGAAAATAAGACGGTAAATAGAATGGGATGGAATGCAGGTGTAGGATCACAAAGCAGCAAAAGAGGATCTAGACCTAGTTGGAATGAGATCTGCCCTAATGCCAGGAGTCTAAGTAATAACATCAGTGAGCTCCAGACATTCATTGCAGACACTGAGGGTGATATAGCAATCACAGAAACCTGGGCCACAGAGAACAATGCCTAGGACTTGTCAGTCACGGGTTACACAATATTTAGACAGGATAGAGGGAAAGGTAAAATAAAGGGTGTTAGCCCTATATGTCAGGGAGGGCACAGATGCTATGAAAGACGAACACAATGGGGAAGCCAAGAGGAAACAGAGCTACTTTGTGTTCACCTCACAGTGCCCTCAGGCATGAAAAAAAGGTGAGATTGATCTATAGATCACCAGAACAAGGGCAAAGGAGAGAAAGAGAGCTCAGGGAAGAGCTGGCAAGGGGAGTGAAGAAGGAGGAAGTGGTGGTGGGCAATATTAACCTGCCATATATAATCTGGGGCATTCCAACAGCTAGGTGCACCAGAAGTCAGGCCCAGTTGGATACATTGCAGAACTGCTTACTGGTACAGCTGGTTCAGGAACCCACTACACAGGAGGCCATTCTCGATTTGGTGCTTACCAATTTGGAGATGGAGAGTGGAGTGAGAGTTGGGAAGACAATGGTGTTCAGCAACCATAAGTCCATTTGGTTCAGGTTTGTCCTCAGCACCAGAATATCCCTATCAAAAACTGAAATCCTAGATTTCAGAAGAGGAGACTTCAGCTGGATGAGGGAGCTGGTCCAAGACAAATCGAGCAGGTTGGACGCACCAGAGGTGTAGAGGAAAGATGGGGAAGGGGCAATTAAGGGAACCATTCTCAAGGCAACAAAGTTGTGCACAAGAATTGTTACAAAAAGGAAGCAGGTAAAAAAGACAAACATGGTTCTCAGAAAGGGTCAGAGAAGCAGTGAGGGCCAAGAAAAAGGCTTTGACCAGGTACAAGGAAAAGCAGGTGGAGAAGGAATGGGGAACTAGGGAAGCAATGAGGATGGTCAGGGAGGCAAAGGCAGACATAGAACTGCTTGTTGCAGAAGGGGTCAAAGGCAGGGAAAAACAATTCTTCAGATGTATTAAGGAAAAAATAAAGTCAGAAGGGGAACTGTTAGGCTAAAAGAGAAGATGAACAAAAAGCAGCTGTCCATAACAATTGCTTCTGCTCTGTCTTAACAAGAGAAAACAGTGGATCCCAGCCTGAAGGTGGCATTAGGGTGGCTGTCAGAAGCATTCCTGAAATGAGGCAGCCAGTACATACCAGATAAAGAGTCCATAAGGGGCTTGAAGCCCAAAAGGTAGATAAAGCCCTAGGGCTGGATGGGATGCACCTAACAGTGCTCAAGAAATTGACTGTGGAATTGTCTGAACCCCTAGTAGGAATATATTCAGTAGCTCAGTTCAGACAGGGGTAGTTCCAAAAGACTGGAGGGTAGCAGACATAATCCTGCTACATAAGTGTGTGTTGGTGGGGGGGGACAAGGAGCAACCAGGAAATTATAGACCTATCAGCTTTACCTCTGTAGTGAGTAAACTGATGAAGTCACGGATCAAAAATGACCTTATGGACTACCTAGAGAGCAATGGTCTACAAGATAGTAAACAGCATGGGTTTGTGGGAGGAAGGCATTATTAAACCAACCTGAAAGTTTTCTTTGAATGATTAACTAAGGTAGTAGATAAGGGCCATGCTGTGGATTTCCTCTAGTTTGATTTCAGCAAGACCTTTGACTCGTGCCACACAGAAGACTGCTGAAGAAGTTGGAGGACTTGGGCACAGCAAAGGACATAGTTAGATAGGCAGGAAACTGGTGAAAGGAGAGACAACCGAACTATTCTCAGCTCAATGGGTGGGAGGGGTCAGATGCAAACTGACATATTATGATATGTCAGTCTTACCTCTATTGTAGGAAAACTGATGGAGTCACTGGTCAGAGAGGATCTGGTGGACTACTTGGAGTGCAGCGGTCTCCAGGATAGTAAGCAACATGGATTCATGCCAGGGAGGACTTGACAGACTAACATGACAGTTTTCTTTGACTGGGTGATGAGAGGATTGAACATGGGTCACACTGTGGATTTGCTCTACTTCGAATTCAGCAAGGCTTTCAGCTTGGTACCTCACAGACGCTTGCTGAAGAAGATGGAGTATCTGAGTGCAGCTAGGGTCACAATAAACTGGGTAGATAACTGGCTAAAGGGGAGGCAGTAGAAGGTAGTTGTCGCAGGGTTAAATCAGAAGAGGGAGGTCATGAGCAGGGTTCCACAAGGATCAAGGTGCAACAGCAAGGAGGAGGTACAGGCTAGGTTCAGGGAGCTGGCCAGGGTCTGTCTAGCCGAGGGGTGCACAGTCTCTTTCTCGGATGTTCTCCCAGTACCAAGGGCTAGAGTGGAGAAATGAAAAATTCAGGAGGTCAATAATTGGTTGAGGACTGGTACCAAGCCAAGGGATATGGGTTCGTGGGGGATTGGGGAGCAACTTCAGAGGACAAGGAGCTGTTCGCTAGGGACAGACTCCACCTGAGTGTGATAGGACAGGAGGTCCTAAAGCAAAAGCTGGGCGAATTTATAGAAAGTAGGTGGGGTTTAAACTTGTAGTGGGGAGGGCTGGGGCTACGGGGCGGGTGGGCAATCTCAACATGGGAAGGCTTAGGCCATTCCCCCCAACAAGTACAGTGGGCAATGGTGTAGGACAGATGAACTTGCATGGGATCTTGGGAAGAGGAGTGGGGGGGCAGGGATCAGGTAGGGGACATGGTGGAGGGTGGTCTTGATCAAGAGAAATCTGGGGAACAAGATGCCTGAATTGCAGGCATGATGACTGAGGGAAGGGTGGACGTGGCTGCTGTCACGGAGATGTGGGCCACGCAGCATCATGACTGGGAGATGGGCATTACAGGGTACACCGTTCTTCAAAAGGATAGAATGACAGGTAAAGGTGGGGGGTTGGCACTGTATATTAGGCATGGTATTAAATGCAGCAGGGAGGTGATAGCTAAGGGGCACATCGAGGCTTTATGGGTTACCCTGTAGGATCCTAGGGGTAGGAGGATCAGGCTGGGGGTGGTGTACAGGCCACCTGCCAAAACTGAAGATCTTGACAAGGAATTGGTAGTGAGTCTGAAATATCACTGAAGCTCAGGCAGGGACAAGACAGTGGTGTTGGGAGATCTGAACATGCCAGGGGTAGACTGGGAGACCATGGCATCATTGTCGGCAAAGGAGCAGCGCCTTATGGATGCCTTCCAGGATGCATTCTTTATCCCAGCTGGTGGAGGAACCAACTAGAGATGGATGTATTCTAGACTTGGTGCTGACAGATGGGGACATGGTTAAGGATTTGGTTATGGAGGCCCTTTTGACGGGGAGAGATCACGGCCCGAATTTGGTTCTCCTTGGACATGGGCAGGATTGGGAATTGAATGAAAACAACAGTATTGGATTTCAGGGGGCAGGTTTTTTTTTTTATTTTAGCTAACTTTTTTCCCTTGGCCCCCTGGTTGGCTTCTTCTTCCTGGCATCCTATTCTTCTGGCCGCTGTCCGTCCTGCACCCATCTCCAATTCGGGCCATCACTTTCCTACACCCATGGCTTACCCCCATGGCAGGGTGGTGGGGAGCCCTCTAACTCACCCACTAGGACCGGGTCCAGTAGAGGTGGTGCCTTCTGAAGACAGTGTGTTTTGTTGGACGGCCATCAAGACACTTGACTTGGGCTGCCATTTTCCATTTTTCTTTTCTGGTGGTGGAGCATGCAATGCCAACAGTGGGCGTGCCATGTGCATATCCACACGCAGCACACCTTCCAGCTGCTCCACCTCCATGCCCCACTGTACTGGGCCAGGTGTGCCAACATCCAGCCTCTGCTAGGTCTCAGGCAAATGCTGATGTCTGTTCTCCAATATCCCTCTGAGAGAGGAGCTGTCCTCCGGACACTCAATCCTCTCCCACCCTGGCTGGCCCCAGATGACCAGCTCGCACCTGAACATGGTTCACTGGCATGGCAGGATGTAAGGCATCGCTGTTTCAGCCCTCCATGCCACTGGGCCAGCCTAGGGGGGAGATTTTGAGGGCATGGCATCAGTCCTAGAGAGGCATCTAGGTGGGATTTGTCCAGACATGGACAAGGAACACAAGTGGGAAATAATAAAGAGGGGTCTTCTGGAGGCCACAAAAGCCTGCACTAGGGTCATCCACAAGAATGCTAGGTCTAGAAAACCCAGCTGGTGGTCCAGGAAGGTGTAGGAGGTGGTGAGAGAGAAAAGGCTGGCATTCCAGAGATTCAAACGGTTGGGAAGGAAAGCGGACAGGGAAGAGTACCAGATGCTCTCCAGACATGCAGGTAGGGTTGTGAGAGTAGTCAAGGTGGACAAGGAACTGCAGATGATGCAGGGGATCAAGGGAGGGAGTTTCTTTCAGGTATATCAGTGAAAGGAGGAAAGCAAAAGGGGGGGCAGACTGATAAGTTAAAAAGAGAGGGGGGGTGGACCAAAGAAGTAGTGGAGCAAACGGAAGTACTCAATGAGTACTTCTGCTTGGTCTTTATGATGGAGGGGAAGGAACCTAGTCCATAGGGGTAATGTGGCAGGGGGGTGAGGAAGGCAGTCAGTGAAAGGGAGATACCACTGGGAAGGGTTAGAGAGGCCCTAAAGTCCCTGAGGGGTGATAAGGCTCCAGGTTCAGATGGGATTCACCCCAGAATGTTGAGAAAACTAGCAGATGTCCTGACAGCACCACCGACAGACTTATTCAACTCCTCCCTTCAAACTGGATGGGTTCCCAAAGATTGGAGGGAGACACATGTCATGCCTCTACATAAGGGCAGTCTGTGGGAAGAACCGAGAAACCACAGACCAGTTAGCCTGTGGGGTCAGTGGTAGGGAAGCTGCTGGAGTCCATCTTAAAGGAAAGGATGGTGGAGTTCCTGGAGGCTCATGGTCTTCAGGATGAACACCAGCATGGGTTTGTCTGGGGAAAATCGTGTCAAATGAACCTAGCTGAATTTTATGACTGGGTCACATGGACTCTAGACCAGGGGAAGCTGATGGATGTCCTGTACCTGGATTTCAGTAAGGCTTTTGCCTCAGTGCTGCACTGTAGTTTGTTGGAGAAGTTGAGGAGTTTGGGGAAGGGGGGATTATGGGGTGGATTGTGAATTGGTTAACCGATAGGTATCAGAGGATGGTGGTCGGTGGTGAGGTCTCATTTCCAAGAAGAGTTGTTAGTGGGGTCCCCCAGGGGTTGATGTTGGGGCCAGTCCTTTTTAACGCATTTATCTCAGACATTGGTATTGGAGTTAAGAACAGACTGAGTCTATTCGCTGATGACTCCAAACTGGGAGCAGTGGTGTACAAGCAGGAGGGGAGTAGGATGCTGCAAGAGGATTTGGAGACACTTGAAAGGTGGTTGCATACTTGACAGCTGGGGTCAATGCCAAGAAGTGCAGTGTACTCCACTTGGGGGCCAGGAACCCTGGGTACGTCTACAGTCTCGGAGAGGTAAAGCTGGCAGTCTCTAGGGAACAAAGGGATCTCAGGGTGACAACAGACACCAAAATGAATAATTCTGAGCAGTGTAGGAGGGCAGCTGTGAAAGTGAATAGGATGCTGGGGTGCACAGATGGATGAGGCAGACTCGGATGCATCAGCCCAGTCCTCGATCAGTGACATTTCCTGTTCACAGCCTACTCCCTTACCTTGCAAAGACAAACCTCCCTGACTGAACGGAGTGACAAGATCTAGTACTAAATCTTCCACCACCAACACTTCATGAATCACACATTCCATTTCGGCTAGCCACCCTTAATATTAATAGTATGAAATCTGATTTCAAAAGAATAACCACTTTTTCTTTGTTACAGCAGTATAGCTATGATTTATTTTGTTACAGGATTCAAGGTTATGTGCGACTTCTGACATCTCTATAGTACAACAGGCATGGGTGTCAGGCAATTCATGTTGGTCACTAGGGGAAGGCCAGTGCAGTGGTCTGGGTATTTGTTTGTCAAACCCTAGTATACAAGTGCATAAACTGGTTGATACTTGTCCAGAAAGGGTTTTGTCGTTGGACATTGGGTTTGAGGGTCATTCATGCAGAATTATTAATGTTTTTTGTCCCCAGACAAAAGCACTGAGAGTTGAACTATTAAAAATAGCACAACCATATCTCTATACTAAGAGACAGGTATTATTAGGAGTTAACATTAATATTAGTTTATTAAAGTCGGCCAAAACTTCAGCTGGAACTAAGATTTATAGTAAGACTCATTTTCCCAGAACAGTGATTTAGTCGGCATCTTTAAAAGATGTTCAGTCATTGTTACATAAAAAAAAAGCTCATACTTTTTTAAAGGGAGTTTTATCTGCCCGTATAGACTATTGGTTTGCTACAAAATTGCTTCCTATATCCCAAACAGAGACTATTCTTATAGAGTCATCTGATCATGCCTTATAGGCATTTGTGTCTCCAGCTCCCTGCTGTGGACTAGTTTAGTGGTTGAGGTATATGGCATCTTAATACAAGCTTGTTAGAATGTCTAGGGGGTATTACAGGATTTGGGTATCATATTAGAAGATAGGAAGTCAGTATTATACCTATATGATTCAGCTATACAATGGTGAGCAGACATCAAAATGGCAATTACGGCTTTATTACAGTCTCATTCACTAAGTAAAAGTATTGCCAAGTCTGAAGCATATGGGTGGATGAGAGAAGTCTATTTAGATCTTGTTTCACAACAAGCAGAAAATGGTGTTGATTTAGCAGTATAGATAATAGGAATAAAAGACAAACTGTTGTCTCTACAATATGATAGACAGAAATCCCTAGTACTAGAACATAGAAACATAGACTTTGATGGCAGATAAGGACCGCTTGGCCTATCTAGTCTGCCCATTTCCCTACCTAATGGATAAGCTGCAGATCCTAGTTAACCAACAGCCTGTTTCTTCTACTCCCACAAGAATTGCCTTGTCTCTTGCATTCTTGAATTCTCCCACAGTTTTAGACCCCACAACCTCCTCAGGAAGGCTGTTCCATGCATCTGCCACCCTCTCTGAGAAAAAATATTTCCTCACATTGCCCCTGAGCCGTCCCCCCTCTATCTTCAAATTGTGTCCCCTTGTTCTTGCACATCTCTTTTTCCGAAAGCTGCTATCCTCTTGGACTTTGTTGATTCCACTGAGGTACTTAAAGTTTCTATCATGTCCCACCTCTCCCTCCTTTCCTCAAGGGTATATATATTAAGCTCCTTTAGTCTCTCCTCGTATGGCTTCTCTTGCAGACCCTGAACCATTTTAGTTGTCCTCCTCTGGACTGCCTCCATCCTGTCTATGTCCTTGCAGAGATGGGGTTTCCAGAACTGGACGCAGTACTCCAAATGGTGTCTCACCAACTGTCTGTACAGAGGGATAACAACTTTTTGTTTTCTGCTGGTGATGCCTCTCCCTATACATCCCAGTATCCCCCCAGCCCTCCCTACTGCCTTCTCACATTGCTTGCCAACCATAAGATCATCTGATATGATTACCCCGAGGTCCCTTCCCATTTTTGTTGTTGTTATTCCCCCCCAACACAGATTTGGAACACAAGGAAGGAAGTACCAAACTAATCCACTTGATGATTGTGGAGCATGATTGCATAAAAGTAAAATTGTAAAGTTGAAAAATGAATTAGGAATAGAATTTACTGATAATAAATCCATCCTTAAAGAAATGGATATTTTTTAACTAAACAGAATATTTCCTTCACATTATCAGAACAGGTGATTGATCAAATTCTGCAGGCAGCAGCCGTCCCACAGTTAAGCACTTTTCAAACAGAAGAACTAGTAAAGTCAGTTAGCCTGGGGGAACTGGGATCTGTCATTTCTAATAAAAATAGGAGTTGCCCCAGGATCTGACAGTTTGCCTGGGAATTTTATCACATCCTTTTCCAACTCATTCCTAGTGAATTACTTCAAGTTTTTCAAAGTTTTTTGAATAATTTTCAGATAACTGACCAGATAACTGAAGGTTTATTGACGCTTCTATGTAACAAGCATTTGTCAATGCCGAATGTTTGCTTGCTGGTATTAGCAATAAAAATGCAGGAATTAGACAGATGCAGAATAGGAATGGTAGTGAAGTAGTGAACTTGACATGAACCGCACCTCCAGGCTGTAGAAACGGACAGGATGTGGGGTAAGTTTTTGGGTCATCACCCATGATGGTCAAGCTATGTCACCTCACCCTATTCTGCAGACAGCAAGATGTGTTGACCTCTGCCTTAGGGTGTTTGGCTTTACAGTCAGCCCATTCTAAAAGGACATACGTTGAAATGGGTGCAGCATAGGAGAATGGTGTGAAGTCTTGGGACGAAGAGTCCAAGGTACACCTCGATGCCTGTCAGTGGGGGGGGGTGGGGGTGGGATGGCATGAGCAGTACAGTCAGCAATCCAAAGGCACACCCCGATGCTTGTCTGTCTGTACAGGGTAGGACGTTATGGTTAGAAACCCTAATGCCTCAGGTGTTTGTTGGTATTCACAGTTCAAATTTTGAACATGGCCTTTTTGTGAGCCCACCTTATGAAAGCATTTGGGACATCTTCTCATGAGCAGTGGCAGTGTGATTTTGTCAATGTGTCCTGAAAAGTGACTTCCAACAGTGACAGTGCCATTCTGCACTACATGTACGAAAACACAGATCGGGCAGGATGTGAAGAATGGCAGCTGAACCATCCATAGGGAGGTATGAAGAGATGGCAATGTTGAAAATGTTGTAGTAGGAATATTAACAATGCTTGCAGTTCAGAGCATACGTGGAAACTGCACAATGCATGTGCGTAACACAGTCATTTTATGGAGTTTCATCACCAGATTTTCACCATAGGCATTTAATGACCTGTGCTCATGAACAGAGTCACTGTGATTTTGTTACTGTGTCCTGAACACTGATGTCCCACAGCAACCATGGTAGTCTACGTCGGAATTGCAAAAACACATTTTGACCAGGATGTGAAAAATGACAGCTGTACTTTTCATAAGGAGGTATGGAAAAATGGCAGTGTTGAAAATCTGAAGTGAAGGTATTAGAAATGTGCAAAGTTATAAGCATACATGGAAACTACGCAATGAATGCTCGTAACACGGTCACTTTATGAACTTTTCATCACCAAATTTTCAACATGGGCATTTTAGGACCTCTGCTAATGAACAGTGTCATTGTGATTTTTGTAATGTGTCTCTAACAGTGATTTCCCACAGCGACCACACTACTGTGTGCCAGAAGTGCGAAAACACATTTCGCCAGGATGTGCAACATGACAGCTGAACTTTTCATAAGGAGATGTGGAAAAATGGCAGTGTTGACAATGTGGCATCAAAATATTGCAAATGTGCAAAGTTATGAGTGTGCGTGGAAACTGCGCAATGCACGCTTGTAACACTGTCATTTTATGGACGTTTGTCACCAGATTTTCAACATACCCATTTTAGGATCTCTGCTAATGAACAGTGTCAGTGTAATTTTCCTAATGTGTCCCGAACATGTATTTCCACAACAACCGTGCTAGTCTGCACTGCAAGTGCAAAAACACATTTGGGCCGGGATGTGAAAAATTACATCTGCACTGCTCATAAGAAGGTGCAGACAAATCGCAGTATTGACAATCTGGAGTGAAAACATTGCAAAAGTGCGAAGGTACAAGCGGGCATAGAAACTGTGCAATGCACACTCGTAGTACAGTCATTTTATGGATTTTTCTCACCACATTTTCAACATAGACATTTAAGGACCTCTGCAATGAACAGTGTCACTGTGATTTTCATAGTGTCCCAAACATTGATTTCGCACACCTACTGCGCCATTGTATGCTACATGTGCAGAAACACATTGTGGGCAAGATGTGCAAAATTAAAGCTGTACTGCTCATAAGGTGGTGTGGTAAAATGGCATTGTTGAAAATCTGGAGTGAAAATATTAGACATTTGCACACTTATGAGCGTGCGTAGGACCTGCGCAATGCACACTCGTAAAACAGTCTGTTGCTATGATTTTCTTAATCTGTACCAAACACTGATTTCGCACACCGACCGTGCCATTGTGCGCTACATGCATGGAAACACATTTTGGGCGAGATGTGAAAAATTACAGCTATACTGCTCATAAGTAGGTGTGATAAAATGGCAATGTTGAAAATCTGGAGTGCAAATGTTACAAATTCGCAAACTTACAAGCGTGCGTAGGAACTGCATGATGCATGCTCATAAAATAGTCATTTCTAGAAATTTTTTCACCAGATTTGCAACATAGGCTTTTTGAGAGCCCACCTCATGAACACTGGCACTGTCATTTCATTAATCGGTCCCAAAAAGTGATTTCACACAGTGACCGTGAAATCACCCTTTGGGCCCGATTAACGCCATGACAGTGACAGGTTCCAAAAATCCATTTTGAAAATTTGGTGCCAAAATTCCAAAAAATGCCTGAGATATGCAGCAAAGTTGAAAAAACCCTATCTATCCCATTATACAGCTTACCGGCATTTCCTCAGTTCGCAGTCAGCTTTGAAGAGTGCAGATGTGTTCTCGATCCACCGAAGATCGTCGTGCCGGACTCCAGAGGTAAGTATAGGGTGAGGGGGGTGTGAGGAGGCAGGGTGTGCAGTGGGTGGGTGTGGGTTGTGGGAGTGGGGTCTGGGAGACTGCGAGAAACTGTTTTTTCTCCACAGGAAAATAAAGACAACATGGGATGGTTTTCTACTTCGCGGGGCATTTGCTTACTGGGGTGGGCTCCCAGCATGCCAACGGACTGTTTTAGAGGGACCTGTAGCCAATGAGGATTGGGCACCCCCCGCATCCTAAGAAAGGGGGCCATCATGCTGGCCGGCGATTGGGCACCCCATCAGCACAACAAGAATGGGGATCATGCTGATCGGGACTGGGCACACCTGTTGGCACACAAGAAAACAGGGGCAGGTTTGGGTTAGATCATGCCAATGGGGAGTGAGCTCCCACATCGGCAGACAAATTACAGCAGACATTTGCACACTGAAGCCAGCGGGGATTAGGGCCCCAGTCAGCAAACAAAGACCATCTGGGGGGCACTTGCTGCCATCGGGGATTGGGCACCCCCTCGGCATGGGGGCAGCATAATATTGTTTGTGAACGTGGCGGCAAGCCACCCACCATGTTCACAAACAGTATTACGCTACTTAACGTTCCGCCCTGCAATGATGGGTCGCTCCCTCATTGCAGCACAACGACTGATGCTACAATGACGAGGCAGCCCCTGATTGCTGCAGCAAAAATGTTACAAGTTGGTGCACTTTTGGAGAACAGTGTCATCACCACACTGTGCCTCCTTTGGTCCACCATTGCCAAACCCTCTAATGCAGTGCTTCTCTTGGCTGTAACAATGCCATGCCTCCACAACCCGCTTCTCTGCTAAGCTGTCACATCATGTTTCTTGTGCATGCGTGCAAGCAAACATAAAAAGGGAGACAGATCAGATTTAAATAACTGGAGACAAATTACTCTCCTAAACTCTGATTTTAAAATTCTGGCCAAAATTTTGAGTACAAGATTATTTATAGTAGTAGGAGTTGTTATTGAATTGTATTTATATATTGAAAATGTATTTTAGTGTTTTAGGGTTTCAATTGTAGTTTATTGTACAGCACTCTGGTACTCCTTGAAGAGCACTATATAAATAAAGGTTGTTATTATTATTATTGTTATTATCTGTGAGGGCATAGTTTTGTGTTTTTTTTTGTTTTACCAGAGAAATTCCCCTACTCTTCTTGAGAAGTGACTTGGGCTCTTTAAAGTCCACCTGAACCACCAGAAAAATCAGACATGACATTGATTTGACATCTCATTTGAAGGACAGCACACCGACAGTACAGCCTCCCCCTAGTACTGCACTCAGATGCCAGCGTTTATGGTAAGAGCCCAATACTGGTGTGGGACTAGACCCCCTGAATTGCAGGCAGGGTACAAGAGGTGCCAATGGTTAATCCATGTGAGGATAGCTGACTTTTGAAGGAGTAAGCTGTGGGTCATGCATTACTTATATTGGAACCTAGGTGGAAAACACGAAACATAACCACATGGATGGTATTTTCTGAACACTGCTGAAGCCACAAGCAGAGGAGTGTAGGCAAACTCTTATTAGTGAGCTACATGCTTGGCTGAGAGACTGATGCAGAGGTCATGGATTTAGGTTTTTTTGAGCACTGGCAAGCCATCAGGGACACAAGGACAATACTGTGGGGATGGGTGTCACCCTCAGTAAAAGAGGCGCTCATTTGCAATGGTATAGAGTTAGGAGGAGCTTTTAAACTAGGAAGACTGAGGTTTTTGCAACAAGGCAGATTAACCATGATTATGCTAACAGACAGGATGATTATGAGAAGATCTTATAATCTAAATAAGCATACAGAGGACATGGATAAGGCCTTTTATTAAACAGATATATAATTGTGGGTGCAAATGAAATACAGGAGGCAAGAGATATGGAACTATACACAAGCTAATGCCAGAAGCATAAATGGAAACAGAAGAGATTGTGGTACTTGGTTATGTGAAGAGCTGTGTTGTAATTGAAATGACTGAAACTTGGCAGAGAGGTACAGTAGAAATTGCTGAGATACCATGCCAGAGGGCTACAAATTGTTTAGGAATGATCAGTACAGGAGAAAGGGTGGAGGAGTGGTACTTTATATAATGACATATATTGAATTAAGAGAAGTGACTGACAGTAGATTATATGGGAATAAAATGGATTCTTTATTGATACAATTAAATAATATTTAATTTAATTCACATGTAATATTGTTGTTCATGGTAAAACAAGAAAGTCAGACAAAATCTGGAAACTTCTGAGAAGCTATGTATTTACAATCTTTCCTTCTATTATGTATTTTATTACTATTAGAAAATGGAAGTGCTGGAAATGCTGATGGACATGAGAGTAAGTACCCAGCTTTAACATTTTGTTTCTGCTTTCAGAAGCAGTGCATTAAGGAGAGCCTAAGGGTAGACCCAGCTAAAGGTCATGAGATTTAGTGGGGAGCATATCAGTTTCGGGGACTGTAGGGTGCTCTTCTCTTGGGTTTTGCTCTGGAGGAGAGGTCACTGCCTCTTGTACAGAATCTTTGCAGAGCTCCATTCTCAGCTGATCACAGTGAGGGAAGAGATATCTCTTCTTCACCATCAGCTCAGCTGGACACCACACCCGCATTCCCTAAGAGATTCGCTGGTCCTGGGGGATGGAGAGTGGTGGGAGGGGGAAAGGTGGCAGAGGTAGGCACAAGGAGGTCAAGCAACCCCACACCATTCCTATGGAAAATCACTTTGCACCCCTGGTGGAGACTCAGGTACCTAACTCGACCGGGTTGTGGGGGGGGGACTCTGTGTCAGTTGGGAGACATGAGAGTAATGACCTGGCAGCACCCAGAGGTGACAGTAAGAAGAAGGCAACTAGAAGAGCCTTTGCAGTAGGTGATTCTATGATCAGTGGAGCAGAAAGGGTGGTGGGTAGAGGGAGGAGGGGATGGGGATGGTCAGTTGTTTTCCTGGGGCATCAGCCTTCCAGGATATAGACAGAATAGGGAGGGTAGAGGTGAGGAGGGAAGCTGGGATTCTGGAACACTTGGGTACCAACAATCTTGTAAACCAGTCTGTGGAGCAAGTGACATGGCATTTTCAGTAGCTGGGGGAAGAGACTGGAGGCACACTCAGCATCCCTGGTCTTTTTCGAGGTCCTTCCTGTGCAGAGTTGGGGGAGGAAAAGATAGGGTATGCAGGGAAGTGATAGAGGAATTAAATGAGTGGTTTAAGGGATGGTGTCCGGAGAAAGTGTACCACTTTATGGGGGACTTGAGGGACTTCTGGGACAGGAAGATCTTCCAAGATGACAATCTTCACCTAACAAAACAGGGGACCAGTGCACTGGGGTAGAGGTTGATGTCTACATTAGACATTTAAACAGCCTGCAGGGTCACTGAGGCTAGAGGTAACACAGTAAATACAGTTATGGAGAGGAACCAAGCTAGTGTTCCCCCTATACATGGCACTGGCGTAAGGTGGGTAAAAATAAGTTTGAAGTTCAAAAAGGAGTAGGGGAAGATGCAAAGTTGGGGGAGTCTGTCACGGTCTGCAAGTGATAATGAAAATAAGACGGTACATAGAATGGGATGGAATGCAGGTGTAGGATCACAAAGGAGGAAAAGGGGATCTTGAGCTAGTTGGAATGAGATCTGCCCTAATGCCAGGAGTCTAAGTAATAACATCAGTGAGCTCCAGACATTCGTGGCAGACATTGAGGGTGATATCATAGCAATCACAGAAACCTGGGCCACAGAGAACAATGCCTAGGACTTGTCAGTCACAGGTTACACAATATTTAGACAGGACAGAGGGAAAGGTAAAAGAGAGGATGTTAGCCCTATACGTCAGGGAGGGCATAGATGCTGTGAAAGAGGAACACATCAGGGGAAGCAAAGAGGAAACAAAGCCACTTTGTGTTCACCTCACAGTGCCCTCAGGCATGAAAAAAAGGTGAGACTGATCTATAGATCACCAGAACAAGGGCAAAGGAGAAAGAGAGCTTAGGGAAGAGCTGGCAAGGGGAGTGATGAAGGGGGAAGTGGTGGTGGGTAATATTAACCTGCCATATATAATCTGGGGCATTCCAGCGGCTAGGTGCACCAGAAGTCAGGCCCAGTTGGATACATTGCAGGACTGCTTACTGGTACAATTGGTTCAGGAACCCACTAGACAGGAGGCCTTTCTCGATTTGGTGCTTACCAATTTGGAGATGGAGAGTGGAGGGAGAACTGGGAAGGCAGTGGTGTTCAGAGACCATAAGTCCATTTGGTTCAGGTTTGCCCTCATCACCAGAATATTCCTATCAAAAACTGCAATCCTAGATTTCAGAAGAAGAGAGTTCAGCTGGATGAGGGAGCTGGTCCAAGACAAATCGAGCAGGGTGGACAGCATCAGAGGAGTGGAGGAAAGATGGGGGAGGGCAATTATGGGGATCATTCTCAAGGCAACAAAGTTGTGCACAAGAATTGTTACAAAATGAAGCAGGTAAAAAAGACAAACATGGTTCTCAGAAAGGGTCAGAGAAGCAGTGAGGGCCAAGAAAAAGGCTTTGACTAGATACAAGGAAAAGCAGGTGGAGGAGGAATGGGGAACTAGGGAAGCATTGAGGCTGGTCAGGGAGGCAAAGGAAGAAATAGAACTGCTTGTTGCAGAAGGGGTAAAAGGCAGGGAAAAACAATTCTTCAGATGTATTAAGGAAAAAATGAAATAGGAAGGGGAATTGTTAGGCTAAAAGAAGAGATGAACAAAAAGCAGCTGTCCACAACAATTGCTTCTGCTCTGTCTTAACAAGAGAAGACAGTGGATCCCAGCAGGAAGGTGGCATTAGGGTGGCTGTCAGGAGCATTCTTAAAATGAGGCAGCCAGCACATACCAGATAAAGAGTCCAGAAGGGGCTTGAAGTCCAAAAGGTAGATAAACCCCTAGGGCTGGATGGGATGCACCTAACAGTGCTCAAGAAATTGACTGTGGTATTGGCTGAACCCCTAGTAGGAATATATTCAGTAGCTCAATTCAGACAGGGGTAGTTCCAAAACACTGGAGGGTAGCAGACATAATCCTGCTACATAAGTGTGTGTGTGTGTGGGGGGGGGGGGAACAAAGAGCAACCAGGGAATTATAGACCTATCAGCTTTACCTCTTTAGTGAGTAAACTGATGAAGTCACAGATCAAAAATGACCTTATGGACTACCTAGAGAGCAATGGTCTACAAGATAGTAAACAGCATGGGTTTGTGGGAGGAAGGCATTATTAAACCAACCTGAAAGTTTTCTTTGAATGATTAACTAAGGTAGTAGATAAGGGCCATGCTGTAGATTTCCTCTAGTTTGATTTCAGCAAGACTTTTGACTCAGTGCCACACAGAAGACTGCTGAAGAAGTTGTAGGACTTGGGCACAGCTAGGGACATAGTTAGATAGGCAGGAAACTGGTGAAAGGAGAGACAACCGAGCTATTGTCAGCTCAATGGGTGGGAGGGGGCAGATGCAAACTGACATATTATGATATGTCAGTCTTACCTCTATTGTAGGAAAACTGATGGAGTCACTGGTCAGAGAGGATCTGGTGGACTACTTGGAGTGCAGCAGTCTCCAGGATAGTAAGCAGCATGGATTCATGGCAGGGAGGACTTGACAGACTAACATGAGAGTTTTCTTTGACTGGGTTATGAGAGGATCGGATAATGGTCACACTGTGGATTTGCTCTACTTCAAATTCAGCAAGGCTTTCAGCTTGGTACCTCACAGACACTTGCTGAAGAAGATGGAGTATCTGAGTGCACCTAGGGTCACAATAAACTGGGTAGGTAACTGGCTAAAGGGGAGGCAGTAGAAGGTAGTTGTCAGCAGGGTTAAATCAGAAGAGGGAGGTCATGAGCAGGGTTCCACAAGGATCAAGGTGCAACAGCAAGGAGGAGGTACAGGCTAGGTTCAGGGAGCTGGCCAGGGTCTGTCTAGCCGAGGGGTGCACAGTCTCTTTCTCGGAGGTTCTTCTGGTACCAAGGGCTAGTGTGGAGAAATAAAAAAATTCAGGAGGTCAATAATTGGTTGAGGACTGGTGCCAAGCCAAGGGGTATGGGTTCGTGGGGGATTGGGGAGCAACTTCAGAGGACAAGGAGCTGTTCGCTAGGGACAGACTCCACCTGAGTGTGATAGGACAGGAGGTCCTAAAGCAAAAGCTGGGCGAATTTATAGAAACTAGGTGGTGTTTAAACTTGTAGTGGGGAGGGCTGGGGCTATGGGGTGGTGGGCAATCACAGCATGGGAAGGCTTAGGCCTTTCCTCCTAACAAGTTCAGTGGGAAATGGTATAGGACAGATGAACTTGCACGGGATCTTGGGAAGAGGAGTGGGGGGGCAGGGATCAGCTAGGGGACAGGGTGGAGTGTGGTCTTGATCAAGAGGAATCTGGGGAACAAGATGCCTGAACTGCAGGCATGATGACTGAGGGAAGGGTGGACATGGCTGCTGTCAAGGAGATGTGGGCCACGCAGCATCATGACTGGGAGATGGGCATTACAGGGTACACCGTTCTTCAAAAGGATAGAATGACAGGTAAAGGTGGGGGGTTGGCACTGTATATTAGGCATGGTATTAAATGCAGCAGGGAGGCGATAGCTGAGGGGCACATTGAGGCTTTATGGGTTACCCTGTAAGATCCTAGGGGTAGGAGGGTCAGGCTAGGGGTGATGTACAGGCCACCTGCCCAAACTGAAGATCTTGACAAGGAATTGGTGGTGAGTCTGAAATATCACTGCAGCTCAGGCAGGGGCAAGACAGTGGTGTTGGGGGATCTGAACATGCCAGGGGTAGACTGGGAGACCATGGCGTCATTGTCGGCAAGGGAGCAGCGCCTTATGGATGCCTTCCAGGATGCACTCTTTATCCGAGCTGGTGGGGGATCCAACCAGAGATGGACGTATTCTAGACTTGGTGCTGACAGATGGGGACATGGTTAAGGATTTGGTTATGGAGGCCCTTTTGGTGGGGAGAGATCACGTCACAATTTGGTTCTCCTTGGACATGGGCAGGATTGGGAATTGAATGAAAACAACAGTAATGGATTTCAGGGGGGCAGGTTTTTTCTTTTTTATTTTAGCTTACTTTTTCTCCCCTTGGCCCCCTGGTTGGCTTCTTCTTTGAGGCATCCTATTCTTCTGGCCGCTGTCCATCCTGCACCTATCTCCAACTCGGGCCATCACTTTCCTACACCCATGGCATACCCCCCATGGCAGGGTGGTAGGGAGCCCCCTTACTCACCCACTAGGACTGGGTCCAGTAGAGGTGGTGCCTTCTGGAGACAGTGTGTTGTGTAGGACAGCCATCAAGCCGCTTGACTTGGGCTGCCATTTTTCCATTTTTCTTTTCTGGTGGTGGAGCATGCAATGCCAACAGTGGGCATGCCATGTGCATGTCCACACACAGCACGCCTGCCAGCTGCTCCACCTCCATGCCCCACTGAACTGGGCCAGGCGTGCCAACATCCAGCCTCTGCTAGGTGTCGGGCAAATGCTGACCTCTGTTCCCCAACCTCCCTCTGAGAGGGGAGCTGTCCTCTGAACGCTCAATCCTCTCCCACCCTGGCTGGCCCCAGATGAGCTGCTCGCACCGCGAACATGGTTCTCTGGCATGGCAGGATGTAAGGCATTGCTATCTCAGCCCTCCATGCCACTGGGCCAGCCTAGGGGGGAGATTTTGAGGGCATGGCGTCAGTCCTAGAGAGGCACCTAGGTGGGATTCGTCCAGACATGGACAAGGAGCACAAGTGGGAAATAATAAAGAGGGGTCTTCTGGAGGTCACAAAAGCCTGCACTAGGGTCGTCCACAAGAATGCTAGGTCTAGAAAACCCAGCTGGTGGTCCAGGCAGGTGTGGGAGGTGGTGAGAGAGAAAAGGTTGGCCTTCCAGAGAGTCAAACGGTTGGGAAGGAAAGCAGACAGGGAAGAGTACCAGATGCTCTCCAGACATGCAGGTAGGGTTGTGAGAGTAGTCAAGGTGGACAAGGAACTGCAGATGGTGCAGGGGATCAAGGGGGGGAGTTTTTTCAGGTATATCAGTGAGGGAGGAAAGCGAAAGGGGGGGCAGATTGATAAGTTAAAAAAAGAGGGGGGGTGGGCCAAAGAAGCAGTGGAGAAAATGGAAGTACTTAAAGAGTACTTCTGCTTGGTCTTTATGAAGGAGGGGAAGGAACCTACTCCACAGGGGTAATGTAGAAGGGGGGGGGGAGGCACTCAGTGATGGGGAGATACCACTAGGAAGGGTTTGAGAGGCCCTAAAGTCCCTGAGGGGTGATAAGGCTCCAGGTTCAGATGGGATTCACACCAGAATGTTGAGAAAAATAGCGGATGTCCTGACTGCACCACTGACAGACTTTTTCAACTCCTCCCTTCAAACTGGATGGGTTCCCAATGACTGGAGGGAGGCACATGTCATGCCTCTCCGTAAGGGCAGTCTGCGGGAAGATCCGGGAAACTACAGACCAGTTAGCCTGTGGGGTCAGTGGTAGGGAAGCTGCTGGAGTCCATCTTAAAGGAGAGGATGGTGGAGTTCCTGGAGGCTCATGGTCTCCAGGATGAACGCCAGCATGGGTTTGTCTGGGGAAAATCGTGTCAAACGAACCTAGTTGAATTTTACGACTGGATCACATGGACTCTAGACCAGGGGAAGCTGATGGATGTCCTGTACCTGGATTTCAGTAAGGCTTTTGACTCAGTGCTGCACTGTAGTATGTTGGAGAAGTTGATGAGTTTGGGGATGGGGGGGAGATTATGGGGTGGATTGTGAATTGGTTAACCGATAGGTATCAGAGGATGGTGGTCGAGGGTGAGGTCTCATCTCCGAGAAGGGTTGTTAGTGGGTTCCCCCAGGGGTCGGTGTTGGGGCCAGTCCTTTTTAACGCATCTATCTCAGACATTGGGGTTGGAGTTAAGAACGGACTGAGTCTATTCGCTGATGACTCCAAACTGGGAGCAGCGGTGGACAAGGAGGAGGGGAGTAGGATGCTGCAAAAGGACTTGGAGACACTTGAAAGGTGGTTGCATACTTGACAGCTGGGGTTCAATGCCAAGAAGTGCAGTGTACTCCACTTGGGGGCCAGGAACCCTGGGTACGTCTACAGTCTCGGAGAGATAAAGCTGGCAGTCTCTAGGGAACAAAGGGACCTCAGGGTGACAACAGACACCAAAATGAATAATTCTGAGCAGTGTAGGAGGGCAGCTGTGAAAGTGAATAGGATGCTGGGGTGCACAGATGGATGAGGCAGACTCGGTTGCATCAGCCCAGTCCTCGATCAGTGACATTTCCTGTTCACAGCCTACTCCCTTACCTTGCAAAGACAAACCTCCCTGACTGAAAGGAGTGACAAGATCTAGTACTAAATCTTCCACCACCAACACTTCATGAATCACACATTCCATTTCGGCTAGCCACCCTTAATATTAATAGTATGAAATCTGATTTCAAAAGAATAACCACTTTTTCTTTGTTACAGCAATATAGCTATGATTTATTTTGTTACAGGATTCAAGGTTATGTACGACTTCTGACATCTCTATAGTACAACAGGCATGGGTGTTAGGCAATTCATGTTGGTCACTAGGGGAAGGCCAGTGCAGTGGTCTGGGTATTTGTTTGTCAAACCCTAGTATACAAGTACATAAACTGGTTGATATTTGTCCAGGAAGGGTTTTACTGTTGGACATTGGGTTTGAGGGTCACTCATACAGAATTATAAATGTTTTTTGTCCCCAGACAAAAGCACTGAGAGTTGAACTATTACAAATAGCACAACCATATCTCTATACTAAGAGCCAGGTATTATTAGGAGTTAACTTTAATATTAGTTTATGAAAGTCGTACAAAACTTCAGCGGGAACTAAGATTTATAGTAACACTCATTTTCTCAGAACAGTGATTCAGTCAGCATCTTTAAAAGATGTTCAATCATTGTTACATAAAAAAACAGCTCATACTTTTTGAAAGGGAGTTTTATCTGCCCGTATAGACTATTGGTTCAATACAAAATTGCTTCCTATATCCCAAACAGAGACTATTCCTACTGAGTCATCTGATCATGCCTTATAGGCATTTGTGTCTCCAGCTCCCCGCTGTGGGCTAGTTAGTGGTTGAGGTATATTGCACCTTAATACAAGCTTATTAGAATGTCTGGAGCTATTACAGGATTTGGGTACCATATTAGAAGATAGGAAGTCAGTATTATTCCTATATGATTCAGCTATACAATGGTGAGCAGACACCAAAATGGCAATTACGGCCTTATTAGAGTCTCATTCACTAAGGAAAAGTGTTGCCAAGTCTGAAGCATATGGGTGGCTGAGAGAAGTCTATTTAGATCTTGTTTCACAACAAACAGAAAATGGTGTTGATTTAACGGTATAGATAATAGGAATAAAAGACAAACTGTTGTCTCTATAATATGATAGACAGAAATCCCTAGTACCAGAACATAGAAACATAGAAACATAGACTTAAACATAGACTTTGACGGCAGATAAGGACTGCTTGTCCTTGACTGCTTGGTCTGCCCATTTCCCTACCTAATGGATAAGCTGCAGATCCTAGTTAACCAACAACCTATTTCTTCCTACCCCCACAAGAATTGCCTTATGTCTGTCCCATGCATTCTTGAATTCTCCCACAGTTTTAGACCCCACAACCTCCTCAGGAAGGCTGTTCCATGCACCCACCAACCTCTCTGTGAAAAAATACTTCCTCACATTGCCCCTGAGCCGTCCCCCCCTCTATCTTCAAATTGTGTCCCCTTGTTCTTGCACATCTCTTTTTGAAAGATGCTATCCTCTTGGACTTTGTTGATTCCACTGAGGTACTTAAAAGTTTCTATCATGTCCCCTCTCCTCCATTCCTCAAGGTGTACATATTAAGCTCCTTTAGTCTCTCCTCGTATGGCTTCTCTTGCAGACCCTGCACCATTTTAGTTGCCCTCCTCTGGACTGCCTCCATCCTGTCTATGTCTTTGCAGAGACGGGGTTTCCAGAACTGGACGCAGTACTCCAGATGGGGTCTCACCAACTGTCTGTACAGAGGGATAACAACTTTGTTTTCTGCTGGTGATGCCTCTCCCTATACATCCCAGTATCCCCCCAGCCATCCCTTCTGTCTTCTCACATTGCTTGCCAACTTTGAGGTAATCTGATACGATTACCCCAGGGTCCCTTTCCATTTTTGTTGTTGTTACTACCTCCCCCCCCAACACAGGTTTGGAACACAAGGAAGGAAGTACCGAACTAATCCACTTGATGATTGTGGAGCACGATTGCATAAAAGTAAAATTGTAAAGTTGAAAAATGAATTAGGAATAGAATTTACTGATAATGAATCCATCCTTAAAGAAATGGATATTTTTTAACTAAACAGAATGTTCCCTTCACATTATCAGAACAGGTGATTGATCAAATTCTGCAGGCAGCAGCTGTCCCACAGTTATGCACTTTTGAAACAGAAGAACTAGTAAAACCTGTTAGCCTGGGGAAACTGGGATCTGTCATTTCTAATAAAACCAAGCATTTGTCAATGCCGAATGTTTGCTTGCTGGCATTGGCATTGGTAGTGTAGAAGTTACAGAGCTGCATAATAGGAATGGCAGTGAAGTGCTGAACTGAAGCCAACCCCACCACCACCCTGCAGAGAGTGACTGGCATTGGGGTGTGTCTTTGGGTCGTCAGGCATAACGACCACGCCATTTCACCACACCCTACCCTGCAGACACTGACAAGTGTCACGGTGTGCCTTGGGGTCTTTGTCCCTTATGCGCACCCCATTCCATCAGGAAATACTGTGAGATGGGTGCGGTATCAGAGAATGGGATGAAGTTTGGGCCCGAAGAGTCCAAGGCACACCTTGATGCCTCTCACTGGCTGCAGGGTGTGGGTGGGGGTGGAATGGTATGAGCATGACAGGCAAGAATCCCAAGTCACACCCCTGATGCCTGTCATTCTCTACATAGTGGGGCGTTATGGTCGGAAACCCTAACGCCTCAGGCATTCGTTGGTATTTTCACTCCAAATTTTCAACATGGCTTTTTTGTGACCCCCACCTCATAAACAGTGGCAATATCGGTTTGTTAGCCAAAAACTGCTTTTGCACAGCAACTATGGCATTTGGCACCACAGGTGCAAAAACACATTCCAAACAGGATGTGAAAAATGACAGCGGTACTGTTCATGGGGAGGTGTAAAAAATGGCAATGTTGAAAATCTGCTGTGAAATCTTAAAAACTGTTGAAAGTCACGAGCGCATGAGAAACCTTGCAACGCACACTCGTAATGTAACTAGTTTGGGGATTTTTACAGCAGATTGTTAACACAGGCATTTTGGGACCTCCGATCATGAACAGTGTCAGTGTGATTTTCTTTATCTGTCCTGAACAATGATTTCCCACAATACGCATTTCTGTGCTGAAAGTGTGAAAACACATTTCGGCCATGTTGTGGAAAATGACAGCTGTACTGTTCATAATGAGGTGGAAAATGCCACTGGTGAAAATCTGGACTGAAAATATTACAAATTCATGAACTTATGAGGGTGGAAACTGCGCAATGCTCACTCATAACACAGTCATTTTATGGAGTTTTGTCACCAAATTTTCAACATAGCCATTTTAAGACCTCTGCTCATGACCAGTGTCACTGTGATTTTCTTAATCTGTCCCAAACATTGTTTTAGCACACCGACTGTACCATTGTGCGCTACGTATGAAACACATTTTGGTGAGATGTGAAAATGGTAGCTGTACTGCTCATAAGGAAGTGTGGTAAAATGGCAATGTTGAAAATCTGGTGTGCAAATACAAATTGCAACTTGCCAGCGCATGAGGAACTGCGCAACGCATACTTCCTAGCAGTCATTTTTGGGAATTTTTTCACCAAATGTTCAACATAGCCATTTTAACACCTCTGCTCATGACCAGTGTCACTGTGATTTTCTTAACGTGTCCCATACATTGATTTTGCACACTGAATGCGCCATGTGGCTACATGGGCTGCATCTCGTTGTGGGTGAGATGTGAAAATTACAACTGTACTGCTCATAAGGAGGTGTGGTAAAATGAAATGTTGAAAATCTGAGGAAAAATTGAAAATTTGATAACTTACGAGCGTGCGTAGGAACTCTGCAACGCATGCTCGTAAAACAGTCATTTTTAGGAATTTTTTCACAAAATTTTCAACATAGCCATTTTTTTTTTTTGTTAAAGATTTTATTATTATTTCACACAGGACACACCAAGCAAAAGTATAATATTGAGAGGTTACATGCAACCATACCGCAACCTTAATACAAGCATCCGAGATACAACATGCAGGATACCAAGAAATGGAATAAAAAGCACTGACATAAGTAATGATCCAAACCTACCTAGACCCTCCCACGCAAAAGAGTGGAAGCCATGGGATATAAACTGAAGGGCCCAAAAAACAAAAAAATAGCAACAACATATAGGGCCCAAGGCAGCCTTATGGTAGACGGGGTTGCGTCCTGGATCAGACCTACTGCTAATTAGAACTATATACACCATAAACTGGAAAACCAAAAAGGCAAACTGATTCTGAGATAGAAGATAATTCCTTAACAAGTATAAAAATACAATGGGAAAGCCTATAACTCAGACCAGACAGGGTTCCCTCGGGAGTTACTGACCACCTAGTGTTGGACATCGTGACAGTACTTGGACTGGAGATATGGTTGCCACTGTCTGTCAAATTGGACCAGTGAACCCCCCGCAAAACTAGAGAGCCTCTCATACATAGCTCCTTGGGCTAATGCCTGAAGGAACTCTCAGAAGGATGGAACCTCTGGGGACCGCCACCTCCTTAAAATAAGCCATTTGGCTATCGCCCCCACAACAGTAACCCACTGGGCCCTTGGGCAGCGCTTGGGTGTATGGGAACGGGCACAACCAAGCAGGAGAAGAGGGGGGTCTGGTACTACTTGAGGGAACAGAAAAGTACACATATCCTGGATTGTTGTCAACATAGCCATTTTAACACCTCTGCTCATGAACAGTGTCACTGTGATTTTCTTAATGTGTCCTGTACATTGATTTCGCACACTGACTGCACCATTGTGCACTACATGGGCGGAAACACGTTTTGGGTGAGATGTGAAAAATGACAGCTGTACTGCTCATAAGGAGGTGTGGTAAAATGGCAATGTTGAAAATCTGAAGTGAAAATATTGAAAATTTGCGAACTTACCAGCGTGAGTAGGAACTGCGCAACGCACGCTCGTAAAACAGTCATTTTTAGGAATTTTTCCACCAAATTTTCAAACAGGCTTTTGAGAGCCTACCTTTATGAACACTGGCAATGTTGTTTCGCTAATTATTCCAGAAAGGTGATTGCCGCAGTGACTGCAAAATCACCCTTGGCCGAGTAACGCCATGACAGTGACATCATTCATGAGAAGGGGTCCCAAAACCCCATGTTGAAAATTGGTGCAAAATTCAAAAAATGCCTGAGATATGGAGCAAAGTTGAAAAACCCTATCTATTACATTATACAGCTTACCGATTTCCTCAGTTCGCGGTCGGCTTTGAAGAGTGCAGACGTGTTCCTGGTCCACCAAGATCGTCGCCCAGACTCGGGAGGTAGTATGGGTGAGGGAGGGTGTGGGGGCAGATGCGCAGTAGGTGAGTGCGGGTGGGGCAGGGGAGACTGCGAGGACCGTTTTTAATTTACAGGTTTTTTTTATTACTAAGGCGACATGGGGCGTTTGCCACGCTGGGTGGGCTCCCAAGCGTGGCAGCTGGAAAGCTGTTTGGGGGCTGGAGCCGGCACGGGGATTGGGCACCCCATTGCCATACTGGGCTTGTTCCACGCTGTGGTGGGCTCCCAGCGTGGCAGCTGTCAAGGCTGTTTTGGGGGTTGGAGCCGACGGGGATTGGGCACCTTGTCAGCTATAGAGTATGCTGGGGTGGCGTCAGTGCGAATATGCATGTGTGTGTTGGGGGAGCTCTGCTCACTGAAGTAGAGCTCTCCCTTTCAACTGTATGCCACTGCATTTTCAGCTGTCATAGACAGCTGGAGCAGTGATTGGCGCACTGCGACCGCGCCTGCAAACACACTGACTGAATTGGCAGAGGCTGACACACCTCTGGAAAACTCGGATGATGGCACTATGTTTCTTGCACATGCGTGCAAGCAAACATAAAAAGGAGTTGCCCCAGAATCTGATAGTTTGCCTGGGGAATTTTATCACATCCTATTTCAACTCATTCCTAATGAATTACTTCGAGTTTTTTGAATAATTTTCAGATAACTGACCAGATAACCGAAGGCTTATTGACACTTTTATATAACAAGCATTTGTCAATGCCAAATGTTTGCTTGCTGGTATTAGCATTAGAAATGCAGGAGCTAGACAGATGCAGAATAGGAATGGCAGTGAAGTAGTGAACTTGACATGAACTGCACCTCCATGCTGTAGAGATGGACAGGATGTGGGGTAAGTTTTTGGGTCATCACCCATGATGGTCAAGCCATGTCACCTCACCCTATTCTGCAGACAGCGAGATGTGTTGACCTGTGCCTTAGGGTGTTTGGCTTTACAGTCAGCCAATTGTAAAAGGACATATGTTGAAATGGGTGGAGCATAGGAGAATGGTGTGAAGTCTTGGGACGAAGAATCCAAGCTACACCTTGATGCCTGTCAGTGGCGGGGGGATGGGGGTGGGATGACATGAGCAGTACAGTTGGCAATCCAAAGGCACACCCCAATGCCTGTCTGTCTGTACAGTGTAGGATGTTATGGTTAGAAACCCTAATGCCTCAGGCGTTTGTTGGTATTCACAGTTCAAATTTTGAACATGGCCTTTTGTGAGCCCACCTCATGAAAGCATTTGGGACCTCTTCTCATGAGCAGTGGCAGTGTGATTTTGTCAATGTGTCCTGAAAAGTGACTTCCAACAGTGACAGTGCCATTCTGCACCACATGTACGAAAACACAGATCGGGCAGGATGTGATGAATGGCAGCTGAACCTTCCATAGGGAGGTATGAAGAGATGGCAATGTTGAAAATGTGTAGTGGGAATATTAACAGTGCTTGCAGTTCTGAGCATACATGGAAACCACGCAACGCATGCATGTAACACAATCATTTTATGGAGTTTCATCACCAGATTTTCACCATAGGTATTTAACGGCATGTGCTCATGAACAGCATCACTGTAATTTTGTTACTGTGTCCTGAACACTGATGTCCCACAGCAACCATGGTAGTCTATGCCGGAACTGCAAAATCACATTTTGACCAGGATGTGAAAAATGACAGCTGTACTGTTCATAAGAAGGTATGGAAAAATGGCAATGTTGAAAATCTGGAATGAAAATATTACAAATGTGCAAAGTTATAAGCGTGCATGGAAACTGCGCAACGCATGCTCGTAACACAGTCACTTTATGGACTTTCATCACTAAATTTTCAACATAGGCATTTTAGGACCTCTGCTAATGAACAGTGTCACTGTGATTTTTGTAATGTGTCTCAAACAGTGATTTCCCACAGCGACTGCACTATTGTGTGCTGGAAGTGCGAAAACACATTTCGGCCAGGATGTGCAAAATGACAGCTGCACTGTTCATAAGGAGGTGTGGAAAAGTGGCAATGTTGACAATATGGCATCAAAATATTGCAAATGTGCGAAGTTCCGAGTGTGCGTAGAAATTGCGCAATGCACACTCGTAACACAGTCATTTTATGGATGTTTGTCACCAGATTTTCAACATACCCATTTTAGGACCTCTTCTAATAAACAGTGTCAGTGTGATTTTCCTAATGTGTCCCAAACATGGATTTCCCACAACAACCGCGCTAGTCTGCGCCGCAAGTGCAAAACACATTTGGGCTGGGATGTGAAAAATGACAGCTGCACTGCTCATAGGGAGGTGCAGACAAATGGCAGTGTTGACAATCTGGAGTGAAAATATTGCAAATGTGCGAAGGTACGAGCGTGCGTAGAAACTGCGCAACGCACGCTCGTAGCACAGTCATTTTATGGATTTTCTCACCATTTTCAACATAGACATTTTAGGACCTCTGCTAATGAACAGTGTCACTGTGATTTTCTTAATGTGTCCCAAACATTGATTTCGCACACCTACTGTGCCATTGTGCACTAGATGTGCAGAAACACATTGTGGGCAAGATGTGCAAAATTAAAGCTGTACTGCTCATAAGGAGGTGTAGTAAAATGGCATTGTTGAAAATCTGGAGTGCAAATATTAAAAATTTGTGCACTTACAAGCGTGCATAGGACCTGCGCAATGCACGCTTGTAAAACAGTCATTTTTAGGAATGTTTTCACCAAATTTTAAACATAGCCATTTTAAGACATCTGCTCATGAACAGTGTCACTGTGATTTTCTTAATCTGTCCCAAACATTGATTTCACACACCGACTGCACCATTATGCGCTACATGCATGGAAACACATTTTGGGCGAGATGTGAAAAATGACAGCTGTACTGCTCATAAGTAGGTGTGATAAAATGTCAATGTTGAAAATCTGGAGTGCAAATGTTACAAATTCACGAACTTACGAGCGTGCGTAGGAACTGCGCAACGCACGCTCGTAAAACAGTCATTTTTAGGAATGTTTTTACCAAATTTTCAACGTAGATGTTGTAAGACCTCTGCTCATGAACAGTGTCACTGTGATTTTCTTAATATGTCCCAAACATTGATTTCGCTCACCGACTGCGCCATTGTGCGCCACATGTGTGGAAACACATTTTGGGTGAGATATGAAAAATGACAGCTGTACTGCTCATAAGTAGGTGTGATAGAATGGCAATGTTGAAAATCTGGAGTGCAAATGTCACAAATTCGCGAACTTACGAGCCTGCGTAGGAACTGTGCAATGCATGCTCATAAAATAGTCATTTCTAGGAATTTTTTCACCAGATTTTCAACATAGGCTTTTTGAGAGCCCACCTTATGAACACCAGCACTGTCATTTCATTAATTGGTCCCGAAAGGTGATTTCACACAGTGACCACGAAATCACCCTTCAGGACCAATTAACGCCATGACAGTGACAGAATTCATGAGGAGGGGTCCCAAAAACCCCATGTTGAAAATTTGGTGCCAAAATTCCAAAAAATGCCTGAGATATGCAGCAAAGTTGAAAAAACCCTATCTATCCGATTATACAGCTTACCGGCATTTCCTCAGTTTGGGGTCGGCTTTGAAGAGTGCAGGCGTGTTCCGGTTCACAAGATCTCAGCATGAACTTGGGAGGCATGGGGTGAGGGGTGTGGGGAGGCAGGATGCGCGTGGGTGGGTGCAGGTTGCGGGAGGGGTCTGGGAGACTGCGAGGACCGTTTTTCTCCACAGGAAAAAAAAAAAATGCAGGGATGGTTTTCTACTCATGAGGGCATTTAGCACACTGGGGTGGGCTCCCAGCATGCCAATGGACTGTTTTTGGGAGACTGTAGCCGGCAGGGATTGGGCACCTGTTGCACTCAAGAAAAGTTAAATCATGCCGACAGGATTGGGCACCCCCTTCCGGCACAACAAGAATTGGGGAGAAATCACAGACAGGGATTGGGCACCCCCTTCAGCACAAAAATGGGGGGGAATCATGCTGACAGGGATTGGGCACCCCCATCAGCACAGAAGAAAATGGGGGCAGGGTTGGGGTAGATCATGCCGATGGGGAGTGGGCTCCCCCTTCGGCAGACAGATTACAGTGGACATTTGTGCACTGAAGCCAGTGGGGACTGGGGCCCCTGTCAGCAAATAAAGACCATCTGGGGGAGCACTTGCTGCCGAGGGGGATTGAGCACCCCATTGGCATGGGGGCAGCATAATATTGTTTGCGAACGTGGCGGCAAGCCACCCACCATGTTCACAAACAGTATTACGCTACTAAATGTTCTGCCCTGCAATGACGGGTCGCTCCCTCATTGCAGCACAATGACTGATGCTGCAATAATGAGGTGGCCCCTGATTGCTGCGGCAAAAATGTTACAAGCTGGTGCACTTTTGGAGATCGGTGTCATCACCACACTGTGTCTCCATTGGTCCACCATTGCCAAGTCCCCTAATGCAGTGCCTCCCTTGGCTGTAACAGTGCCATGCCTCCGCAACCCACTTCTCTCCCAAGCTGTCACGTCATGTTTCTTGTGCATGCGCGCAAGCAAACATAAAAAGGGAGACAGATTAGATTTAAATAACTGGAGACAAATTACTCTCCTAAACTCTGATTTTAAAATTCTGGCCAAAATTTTGAGTACAAGATTATCTACAGTAGTAGGTGTTATTCTGCATGAATCCCAATTTTGTTCTATTCCACGGCATAGGATTATGGATGCATTGTTACTTCTTAGGGAAATCATGGATAAAGGAACACTGTCAGGTGTTACTGGATATTTAGTTAATTTGGATCAGTTGAAAGCCTTTGATAGGGTTCAACATGGTTATCTGTGGTAATGTTTGACATTGTTTGGGTTTCCTACCAGTTACATTAAATGGATTTGTACATTCATATAATAACAAATGTGCTGGTGACAAAGTGTTGGTGAAAGCAGGAGTGAGACAGAGGTGCCCACTCAGTCCCCTTTTATATATTATTTCCATTGACCCCATTATTAGGATTTTGTCCAAATCACCAAAAATACATGGGATTTATTATTTAGGCAGTAGTGCTGTAAAATCTATTTCCTACGCTGATGATTTGATAATAATAGTGCAGGATAAATATTCTGATATATGTGCGTACAAGCTGGTGAAGGAATTATTAGCTGTTGTTAGCGCTTATTTAAATACAAATAAAAGCATATGTATCCCAGTTACTAAGCATCACCAAATTAGAAGTGATACAGTCCAGGAATATTTGGGGGGAATTATGGTTACTACACTATTCAGTAAGGTTTTAAATGTATCTTTTGGTCATGGGGATATACAAGTCTTTAACTGGGACAAACAAATAGAAAAAAGACAAAAAATGGTGCTAAACTGAAATAAATGGTCTACGAGTAAGGAAAAAAGTGTTTACTTAATAAAAACATTTTTGGTCCCAGTTTTTTAATTTTTAAGATATTTATCAGATGACCTAAAGGTGGGCAAGCAATGTAAGAAGGCAGTAAGGAAGACTGGGGGGATACTGGGATGCAAAGGAAGAGACATCAATAGTAGAAAACATGAAGTTGTTATCCTTCTGTACAGACAGTTGGTGAGACCCCATCTGGAGTACTGTGTGCAGTTCTGGAGACCCCATCTCCGCAAAGACATAGACAGAGTGGAGGCTGTCCAGAGGAGGGCAACCAAAATGGTGCAGGGTCTGCACCAGAAGACATACGAAGAAAGACTAAAGGAGTTTAACATGTATACCCTTGAGGAAAGAAGGGAGAGAGGGGACATGATAGAAACTTTCAAGTAACTCAAGGGAATCAACAAAGTCCAAGAGGGTGGTATCTTTCAGAAAAAGAGATGTGCAAGAACAAGGGGGCACAATTTGAAGATAGAGGGGGACAGCTCAGGGGTAATGTGAGAAAGTATTTTTTCACGGAGAGGGTTGTGGATGCATGGAACAGCCTCCCTGAGAAGGTTGTGGAATCGAGAACAGTGGGGGAATTCAAGAATGCATGGGACAGACATAAGGCAGTCCTAGTGGGGGGTAGGAGGAAGTAAGCTGTTGGTTAACTAGGATCTGCAGCTTATCTGTTAAGTAGGAAAATGGGCAGACTAGGTGTGCCAAGCAGTCCTTATCTGCCATCAAATTCTATGTTTCTAAGTTAAGCTATATTTACCCAATTCTGAAACAAAGGGAACAATGGTTTGTTTATGTTTTTTAAAGGATTTTGGGGTAGTAGGCTCAACCTAATCAAAAAAGCAGTGACATATCTAAATTGAAAGGATGGAGGAGATAGCATGCTAAATCCCTTACTGTTTTTTTGATATCTTTTTTATAAATTTATTGCCCGTACTAAAAAGTACAACCCAACCCTGGGCTTTTTGGTCTGTTGGTACAGTACGGGAAATCATTCAAGAGTGGCAGATGAATAACCTTCAACATAAAAACAAACATAAATATAAATTACCTCCTAGCTGGATGTTGTGTTTTGATTACCTAAAAACCTGAAAAATATCTACACAACAAATGTTAACTACAAGTCGTAGGAACTTGTATATACAAATTGTGAACATCCATTTTGGTGGAGAACCTTTTGAACAGTTTTCGCAGCCTGTAAAGTTAGCTATAAAAGAAGTGTTAGTTGGAAAAAGACTCCCACAAACATTTAGGGATATAGTATGGCTACTGTAGGTGTTCATAATAGAGTTAATGTAAAGAGCAACCAGAAACACAAGAAGATTTGTCCCAGGGATTCTTGTATAACACATCTTGAAACAAAGGATCATTTATATTTCCAATGCCAATATATGAGAATTTTTGGGACATTATTTCAGAGAAGTGGCAGACTCAAGAGTTTCTTACAATGTCTTCTGATTGTTTATACAGAGGATTTTTTCCCCCTCATTGGGCATGCTATAATTCAGAAAGCATGCGAATACTAATGGCCACATTCCTATTTTGGATATGGCATGTGAGATGTACGTTGGTATTGCAACAACAGATGTTGACACCTCTGGAACTGTTTCATCTGGTACGTAATGATCTACAGAAAGTGAAGCACTTAGATAAGGGTAAAGTTAGCCAAAAAACATGGCAGGACAGATGAGACCCCTTTTTTTGGTTATCATAAGATGACTTAGTTAACATATTATGTGTTGTTTATTAACTTGTGTCTATCTGCATTCTGCCTTAGATAACTTGGTCAGAGCAACCTTTCTTATGGAGTATGACCTCTGGAGTTGCGAACAGAGTTACTGGTTGCAGTGATACAGCTCAGAAACCTAAGCGGTACCCAGGTAACATTAGGTGCTGGGTTTTTCATAGTGATATTTATCATTGTTACAGTTACACTATACTGCTATTACTGATCAGATTTTGAATGAAAATTAATTACATTACTTGTTTCCTTTCTGTACATAAAGGATTATATACTTTGTTACTAGGAGCTGATAAAGAAATTCCCCTTCTCCTTGAGTGGGGGTGGGAAGGGGGAAGAGGATGATAAGATGGAAATGAGCTTTTCAGTAATGTGTTGTTTCCAGTTTAAAACAATTGCAGTGTACTCCACATTAACTATTTCTGCTGGCTATGCATAATTACATTATTTAGTTTTTGGAGTTATGCATATTTTGTTTTATCCTTTTATGGGATTCACAATATGTTTTCTTTTTGATCTTGGTTTGCTTGGATTTTCAGTTTTAATAAAAAAAAGTCCCTCTTTTTGGGGGAGGGGAAGTATGGAAGGGGATCATTTTAAAATAGATGTTGTTTTCAGTCTGAAATGAATACCGTATGCTATCTGTTAATTATTCCTTTTTGACATGCATGATTGAAATACTTACTTTTTTCTGTTATCAATGTTTCACTTTCTTTTTTTTTCTCTGTGACTTGTAACATGTATTGGTTTTGATTCTGGTTTGATTTGATTTTTAGCTTTAATAAACTAATTCCCCTGCTTTTAGGGGTGGGGGGGATTTGTATGAATTGTATGAATTAATACATGTTTTGTTTTCATATCAGGGGTTTCTGGTTTATATTACTATCTAGAATATGTTTTAATATCTCCAGCAGGGTGTGTATGTATTAATATTTATTTGTTTTAACATTTTGTTTTTTGTTATTTTGGAATGTATTATGAGTTTCTTGACATTTGAATAAAAAAGATTCCCCTACTGTTGCAGTAGGTGGCACTGCTGAACCATGGCTGACGACCCAGAGACTGGCCAGTTTGCTGGTGTTCCTGCAGGTGAGCAGATCTCCCTCCCTGCATGTCCAACCCAGGAGATTGCTAATGACGAGCAAGAAGAAATGGAAATTGCACATATGGAGGAAACAGTACTACAGGAGCAGGCTATAGCAGAAAAACAAGCAGATGAAAACTTATTAAAACAGATAAGTCCAAAATGGTGAAAGTGTCTCTTATTTTTGCTGAATGTTGCAGAAAGGAATCCGCAGAAGAAGCTGCATGAAAACCAGGTGAACAGAATACAGAATTCTGACACCAGGCCTCTCAAATGGACAGCTCCTCCAGCAATCTGACTAATGCTGCAGGTTCATCAAAGGAGCCAGTGAGTAAGCAGCCAATGCCCCTGAACATGGAGAGTGACTTGCAGTCTGCTGACGTGGCACTTTCAATGGAAGTAGAAACTGAACCAAACAATGCGGCAACAAAAATGGAGACAGTAAGTGAATCTTTACATAATTTAAATTAGGGGCACAAGGAAATGGTAATAGAAAATGAAACTGAATCTGTACAGCTTGGATTAAGAAAAGGGAGAATGACAGAAATACCCCCTGATAAAGCTACAACTAATCAAACCCTGTGGACTATGGAGAACGCTTTGAAAGAAGCAGGTTGGAAATTACCAGAGCAAGGGGAATGGGTTCCCAACCCAGACACCCTACAAATCCCAGGAACATTAACAGATGGGCTTACAAAGAGCCCCAGAAGCCAGGACCCTGCCTTGAATTTTGTACATTACTTTGATTTAGACCTGCATGCAGAAGATATGATTTGTGCATAGGCACATATTGCAGAACCAAGGCCACACCCCATGACAAACAATATAACACCCATAGGTTCTGAAGATAATATACAGAATGAGAATCAAAACTGGGGAGAAAGATGGGAGCAAATGGAACAACAAAGCACCAGTGGCACAGTAACTGCCCAGGCACCACAACTATGGGCCCAATTTAGACAAGAGAACAAACTTTTCAAAACAGTGTCCCAGCACAGTGAAAAATGTTGTACGCTTGCAATATCTGGGAGGTCTATCTCAACCACCTGATAGATTGTATGTAGGAAGAAAATTAATTAAAGAATCTCTTCACTTTATTTCAAATAAGATCTATGCTCTCATACATGCATCAGGTGATACAGCTTTCGATGTGAGTTTTAAAACAACTATAGGACCTAGACAGATTCTGGTCAACATATAAAAAACTCTGATACATTGCTCTCTGGCTCCCATTCAGAGCCATACCCCTTACCAAGCCAGCTATAAAACAGGTCACTCTCCTATTTAGAAACAAGGATGTAAATGTCCATGACATAAAGCACTGGCTTCAACAACATAGTGAGCTGTTGGGAGAACCTATTCCAGTTTTTGATAAAGAGCACATCTGGATGGGCTGGGGATTCAGAGTGATGCTGTGAATGGGAGCACAAGGCCCCAGACATCTATCAAGTGCTTTCTTCCTGGGAAAGACAGAGGCCATTGATTCTACCCTGGTCAACCCAAAACACATTTCAAATGTGGGTCAACAATGCATCTTAGTAATGCATGTGATAGAATCTGATGTAACCTCTGCCTTGAATATGGGCATAATAGCTTGAGCTGCACTAATGAAATGAAATGCAACTTGTGCAAAGAACTAGGCTATGTATATTGCACATGTGAATGGGCAACCCACAACAGAATGGACCGCCTGAATCGGGACATTATTTTAAATAATGCACAGAAAAATATTATTGAGAAACAAAGAAAACAAAGAGAAGAAAGAGACTTAAATGAGCAAAGTGCACAACAAACAGATTACCCACTCTGCCAGCTACTCCCTCCACATCAACAACAGACCCCCCCCAGGAAGATGCTATGCTTATGGAAGGGGAGACTAGACAAACAAGGGAAGGATCGTCTGAAACAGAACCTGTAATTTTGGCTGACCTATCGTCTGCAGAAAGCAATATTCAGAAGCAAACTGAACATGATGCATCATACAACCTCAGGACTCAGACCTGGATGAAGAATGCAAAACATCATCCACTATCTCCTGCCAACAAGGGATGGCTACAGACTCAGATGATGACCAACTTCTGGCCAAAGTCCAAGAGATTCGGGGCAAACAAAAGCAGTTGGGTGTACACCCCAGAAGAAGTAGATTACTAGGAAAGATGTCCTAGTAGGATACATTTTACCTCCTACTCCACCCTATGGCATCTCCTCTCTGCTATAAAATTGCAACTTTAAACACTAACAGTATTAAGAACAGCAGAAGGAGACTGGTAACCTTTTCCATTTTAAAAGATCTAGGTTTGGACATATGTCTCCTACAAGACACCAGACTGCATACTACGACTGAAATTGCAGCTGATCCTAAACTGTGGTGTTGAGGTCCATCCTTTTTTTCTATGGGAATAGAAATACATGGGGGAGTAGGCATTTTGTGTACTGGGTACAATTTTTCAATCACAAAAGTAGTAGACATTTGCCCAGGTAGAGTCTTACTAGTAGATTTTTATCATAATAATTCAGTCTGGAGAATTACAAATCTGTATTCACCACAAACAAATAAAGAGAGAGTAGATTTGTTGAATCTTGTTAAACCATATCTGTTTACATTCAGACACCTAATCTGGGTAGGTGACTTTAACTGTGTAGTATCAGTGGAAGATAGAGGAGCAAGGATGACTAAGCAGTTCTGTGATACAAATGCAATGAATACAATTTTAGAGCAAGCAGGACTTATTGATACACATCAAGCTATACATGCTAGTGGAGGATATACCTTCTACAAAAGCACTCTAGCTACCAGGATTTATTAAATTTTTTCATCCCCTTCTTTAAAACCCGAAGACCCACATCATTCTAGTAGAAAACTCTGACCACCTCCTAGTGTTATCTCATATGAGTATTAATGATATGTTTACAACAGGTAAGGGATATTGGAAATGAAATAGTAATTTGTTGGACTAGCAGGAGATAAAACAACAAATATTAGAATTACTTAATGCAAAAAAAATCAGTGACATATTTAGAGACAGATATAAGTAGATGGTGGGTGTCAACAAAAAAAGATACAAAAAAACAAGCAACATATAGGAACACAGAATGATATAAAAAATATCTACCCTAAAGTGCCCAATATTACAAAATGTTATCACTAGTAAGTGAGGGATATGGGACATTTACTGAACAAGTCAAAATAATCAAAACAGAGATAGAAAAGATTCAGTATTCAAGGGCAACCTCTCTACTGTATGAACACAGAATAGGGATACCAGGTAAATCCACTTCTGGGGATATTTATGAAAGCTGCAGAACAAGAGTACTAGACAGAACAATGGATAAATTATTAGCTAGAACAGGAATTGAAGTAAACACTCAGGACCAGATTCTGAAAACAGTGATTCAACATATGGAAACTTTATATTCAAACCATGGATTAACAAAAGACAGAGTACGTGAAACCCTTCATAAATGTAGAGTGCCCACATTACATAGAAACATAGAAACATAGAAACATACCCCCTAAGATAGCAAATAATCAGATTATACCCATTACCCCATTGAAGGTGGAAACTGCAATTAAGTCCTTGAAAAATAATACAACTGCAGTCCAGATGGGCTAATTTCTGAATTTTACAAAACCTTTAAAAATGAACTGGTCAAAATCTTAATAGTTTTTAATGCCATCTTAGATAATGACTCAATAGCCCCTCAATTGGGTACATCAATACAACTTTTTATATATAAAACAAAATGAGAGACAAAACTTAAAAAAAATTGGAGGTGTTTGAGTATAATGAATATGGACATTAACAGCTTAATGAAAATTTTAACAAACAGAATAGCTACAGCTGCTCCGTACCTAATCGAACCAAGCCAGACCTGTACAGTAAAAGGAAGGCATATACAGGAAAACCTATTGTTAATGAGATAATTAGTAGAGATGGGGACACAGAACAAACTAAATGGATACCTACTCAGCTTAGACCAAGAGCAGGCATTTGATAAGGTGTCACATACCTGTTTACATGTAGTCCTGCTAAAATATGGGTTTTACCATAGCATATCAACAGCACTAGCACTGACATCCCCTACAGCGACAGCTACCATACCAACTGTCAGCATTGTAGCCTCAGGATGTCAGTGCATTCAATCAGGGTGCTGTGCCCCCTGAACCTCCTCCATGTAGGGGGCTCAGCCCCCACACACCCCAGTCTCTAGGATTTCAACTCCAAGTCAGAGTTGGACTGGGTGGGGTTAAACACCCAGCGAGGCAGTCTCAGTCACTACACAGACCATCACAGCGACATGAGGGTTTTGCCTGATTCCTGATGCTGTGATGGTCTTTGCAGTATTGGAGTCGCTGTGGTGATGGTATACCTAAAATATGGTATCCCAGACAGCTTTGTAAGCTGGATAATGAAAATATATAGGATAGCCTCTTCTGTACCACTGGTCAATGGCCATATAGGACCGATGGTAAAAATAAACAGAGGGACAAGACAAGCTTGCCCCATGTGCCTGATTTTATATGTCTTTTGTATAGATCCTTTTCTAAAATTCATACAACAGGATCTAAGAATTGCAGATGTACAGCTTTCCACAACAGAAAGTGTCACCAAAACTGCAGCATATGCAGATGATCTTTGTTTAATATTACCGGATGTAAAATCTGTAGTAGTAGCCCTAAAGATGATAGATGAATACTTTGATATTACTGGGGCTTGTATAAATAAAACAAAATGTGCTGGATATCTACTGAGCAGGGATACTAGGAGGGTGGATAATATCCAGGGAATAAACATGTCTGACACATCAATCACAATCCTAGGGATCACTTTTGGAAACAAGGATAAAGCCTCTGAAAACTGGAAGAAGACACAGGAGTGCTGTGCAGAAATAGTTAAGGTGTAGAAAAACTGGCAACAAACTAAAAAGAAAAAAGTGACAATGTTTAAAACGTTTGTGCTGCCAATGTATACATATTTATGTGCGATCCCCCAGTATGTTTTGACACAACCACATTTAGTTTAATCTTTCAGATCATATGGGGGAGTCAATTGAACCCAATTAAAAGAGAAGTATTATACAGGCCATATAAGCAAGGAGTGTTACGTCTTTTAAACCCTATTAATTTTTTCTATAGTATTTTTTTGTATACAAATATTATGAAATTCATTTCACCTGGAAACACAGAATGGAAGAAAATAGCAGCTTATTGGTTGAAACCAATGATAGAAATATGGTCTCAGTTACCTGTAGCTCTAAAAAAACAAATATTTTCCACTCTACATATTCCCTGTGATTGAGAAAATAAAAAAATGGAAAAGTACTCTAACATAGGCTACAGCACCCAATAGAAAATAATTATATTTATCTATACAAGAGCAAGGGTATACAATACCCATAGAATATGAAGGTATTAGGCCAAATAACCATTACAGAATTGAGACATTTTTAACTGATAAAAGAACCCCTCCATGTATGTGGAATGTTGTTTGGTTAAATGCCCACAGGAGGCTAGGTGTCAAGGGGAATGGCAAACATAAAAGTATTGAAGAAAGATTTTGTCCAAGGTTACAGTGTGTTCAAAATGAAGAAACAGAATATTTGTATATACAATGCTCATATGCAAAAGCTATATGGCAAGTATTAAGTGTAAAGATGCGTAAATGGGCAATAGGTACATAAATCATATGAAGATGTAATCTTAGGATATTCAAGTCTCAGAACGGAATGGAAGAAGGGACCTTAAGATTAATGTTTACCTGTATTAAATGTATTATGTGGCAAGTGAGATGTAAATATTTGTTGCAACAAAAAGATATGATTCCCGCAGCAGTTGTTATGTTCATTGAAAACAAATAAGTACACAGCTACGTCATGATCAAGCCACATTATCATGGGAACAGTGGGAAAAAAGATGGAAGGTGGTTCCTGCAACAATATCAGTCTAAAAACAATGAAATAAGACCATTGTAAGAAATTGTAGGGAAATGTTTCTTGAAGATACAGACTTTATGATAGCTTGTATGTATATAATTTGTAAATAATAGCATAACTTAGGTGTGATTTGGATATGTATGTTTAGATATTTTGTACTAGCTATGTATATATTTGAACACAATAAAAATCCCCCTACTCTTTTTGAGAAGTACCATGGGATCTTTAACATTCACCTGAACAACCACCAGAACAGGCAGACAGGACCTCATTTAATGTCTCATCTGAAAGATGGCACCTCAGAAGTCCGGCATGCCCCCTCATGCTGCATTGCAGTGTCAGTACTGGGCTTTACCCTAAGTTCCTGTTGTGGGGCTAGAACCTACAAAAGGTGAGTGTGCAACCTGATGAGCCACTGATACTGCTGACGCTATAGACAACCAGACCAGGTGGCTGAGCTAGATAGGGCCATGAAGGATAACATACGCAATGCAGAAAACAGGGAGAATCAGATTTTATGAAGGATTTTTATGTAACAAGGATTGACTGAGATCTGGGGAATGCTCTTTCAGGACCTGAGGCAGACATCTTGGACACCTTGTATACTGTATTTGTGATACAACTTATTTTAGTTATTAATTGCAAAAAAACATACATTGGCATATCAGTTTGGGATGAAGCAGAAAGCCACAAAAGAAGGAAAATATGGCTTTATGGCATAAACTCCCTGAATCTTTGTGTCTGCATGTTGTGGTGTTCTTTGGGGTTTGAACAATTGCTTGAAGCAATGCTGATCTTATTATTACTTCGGTACCTCAAATAATTATAATAACAAGGGAGATCAAAATGTACAGTACCTACATTGAAAATGCAGTACATATGAGGAACCTGGACCTCCACATGTAACCTCAAATAATAAGCACTTGGTACCTATGCCTTATGACCTCCTAGCATAATATAACTGAATTCCATGAGAGGCACAGTAGAAACTTGGGACCCTGATCTTGGTGAGGGAACCACCCTCTCCATTTACTTATTCTCAATTTTGAAGCAGACTATGTTTCTTATTTGCTTTAGTACAGTTGAATGGTAAAATGCAGTCATGGGATGGCAAAAAGAGTACTGCAAATGATTAGTTTTGCTCAATCTTCACAGCAGAAGATAGTGAGCCATTGCCTGAAAGTGGCATAAAGGATGCTGCAAGAGGGATCCCAGAAATTGGGTAGGTGGTAATTATGGGAAAAGAGGTCAGAAAAAGTCTTGGAAGCCTGATAAAGCTCCAGGGCCAGAAGAGATGCAACTGAGGGTTCTTATGTAACTGGCATCAGAGCTAGTGGAACCCCTGGCAGGGCTGTTTATTAGCTGGCTATGGTCAGGGGTGGTTCCAAAAGATTGGATGATAGTGGACATCATTCTGCCCTACATGGGAGAAGACAAAGAACAACTGGGAAACTACATACCTATCAGTCTTACCTCCATAGCAGGTAAACTAATGGAGACACTAGTCAAAGAGGACCAAGTAGACTACCTGGAAAGATATGGGCTCCAGCTTAGTAAACAGTTCAGGTTCATGGCAGGGAGGTAATTTCAGCCAACCTAATACTGTTCTTTGACTGGGTAACAAGGACAGTGGAAAGGACAAGCAGTGAATTTACTCTACTTCGACTTTAGCAAGGCATTTGACTCCTGTGTCTGACACAGAAGGTTGCTAAAGAAGATCTAGGATTTGGGTGTAGCAAAGAAAGAGCTAGTTAAATGAGCTGGAAGCTGACTTCGGGGGGTAGATAGCAGCAAGTGGTGGTAAACAGGGTCAAGTTGTGGAAGAGGGAGATGACGAGTGGGGTGCAAAAGGGTTCAGTCCTGGGGCCAGTCTTTTTCAATATGTTCATCAGTGACATAGGAGAAGGAATGCAGGGCAAGATGTGCCTCTTCTCAGATTGCACTAAGCTCTGTGACAAGGTAGACAGTGAGGAAGGGTTTAGGGAGTTGCAGAGGGACCTGCAAAGGTTAGAGAGGTGGTCAAATGTCTAGAAGTTGAAATTCAGTGCCAGGAAATGCAGAGTGATGTTTATAGGGAACAAGAACCCCGGGGACCGAATATTGGATAGGAGGGGTTAATTTGGACACTGCCTCTCTGGAAAAGGACTGGGAAGTCATCATAAGTGACTCCCTAACACAGCCTGACAATGTAATAAGGCCTACAGCAAGGCAACCAAATGTTGGAGTGTATTTGGAGGGGGTTTGACAGCTGGAGGCAAGAGGTGATGCTACCTCTCTATGAAGCCACATCTGGAATACTGTGCCCAGTTTTGGAGTCCTCACCTAAGAAAAAACAAAGATAAACTAGAGACAGTGCAGCATAGGGTAACCAAAATGATTCAGGGCCAGCCAGGCAGATCCAACAAGGATCATCTTAAGGCTCTGAATATGTACACGCTAAAAACCAGAAGGGAGAAGGGTGATATGATAGAGACCAAGTTCCTGAGTGGAATAAACAAGGTAGATCATGAGAAAAAATTCAGCAGCAATGGTGAATCAAGAATACAGGAAAATTAGTGGAGGCTGGCTGGGGGGAGATTCAGGAGGGACATTTGAAAGTTTCATTTTACAGAGATTGGTTGAGCCATGGAATAACTTACCAGCAGACATGATGGGTACAAGAACTATTATTGGTTTCAGACACAGTTGGGACCAAGTAAAAGACTTAATACTTACACAGGGGAAAGCAATAAGGCAGGGGGCAAGGGAGGGAGATGAGGGCAATAACCCAGACTGGACAGTGGGACCCAGGGTAGCTTAGGGTAAAACAGGGCAGACTGGATAGAACAGTAATCTTTTTCTGCTGAAATATTCTCTGTTTCCATTTTATTTATTTATTTATTTAGCTTTTGTTTACCGGGTAGGTGCACTAGCCATGATCATGACTATTTTCAAGCACAACTCGGGAGGATACAGTACAAAATAACAATGTGGTATAACAATGTTTACAGGAACATCTTAGGGGAGAACAATATCAACAGAAAACAGAGTAGGTCAATAGAGATGGGTAAATACAGCAAACATTTCAACAGTATACCTTAAAAATAGTTAATGCAGCGAAGAGTGTAGAGAGATTCAGAGGGAGAAAAGAAATTAGAAAAGAGAGCTGAGTGTAAGTACAGGACAGTGCTGGTATTGAGGGAGGGGGTTAAGGGGGTTTGAAGCAGGAGCAAACATTTGTTGAGGCTAAATACTTGCAAAGCTCAGACTTAAAGGTCTTGCGAGAGGGAGCAAGGTGCACGGCCAGGGGGATGGAGTTCCACTATTGGGGAACTAGAACGGCAAAGGCACTTGCTTCCTTGGAGGAACTGAACCTAGGGATACAGACAAGGGACTTGGCCACTGAGCGTAATCCGTAGTGAAAGGGCTGTCTGACAAAGTACTCTGCAAGTGACATAGGGGTTTGTGAAGGTATGATCCTATTTATGACAGTGCCGAGAGAGTAGAGCCTAGTCTCCTGTGGAGGTAGCCAACCCAGGTCCGAGTAGAGGAGACAGTGGTGTTTAAGTCGGTGTGCAGAGGAAGCATAGCGACAGATGCTGTTGTAGGTGACGTCCCACTTGTGTAGACTAGTCTTGGCTGCAGCAGTATAGGTGGCAAAGCCATAGGTAAGCGAGGGGAGTAAAATACCCCGAGCTATTGCTAGCCTGGCAGAAGAGGTTGACACATAGCTGGTGCGATAGGCAACGCACAGCTTTGCATTCACTGACTTGCAAGCATTTTGTATATGGAGATCAACCCATTTCCATGTTTACTTACCAAAGTTAGCTGGTCCTTTACTACGGTCATTCTGAGCACCAGCCACATTAGAAAAGCTCACGTTGTAATTGGGTTTGTTCTGAGGAGAGGCATGAGGCATGCTTTGTTGAGGTTTACTTTGCTGTGGTGGTGGTTTTGTCTGATTTTGTTGCCATGATGATCCTCCTTGTTGCCAGTTAAATCCAGTATTCTGTTGCCAGGCACCACCTCCCACTGACTGGGGTGAGGGTTTCTGTGGGGACCCCATAGGTGGAAATGTTCCTCCAGCTCCAGTAGGTGTAGTGGGCTTGCTGGCAAATGAAGAACCACCTAGAGGACAAGCAAAGTACAGGAAGTTTAAAAAAATCAGTATTCTAAACTGCCAGTGGTTTCACAGATAGGGATGGACACCAAACCATTCTTAGCATAAATACATTCAGACACTGAAGATTCACTAGTGAGAGTTAAATGATCAGCATGAGCTTCTAGGCATCATTGGCAGAACATGGTCACTTGTCAATTTCCTTAGGCTCCCAGTCCTTACACCAGAAACTCCAGGGAGATGGACAGCCACCTACAGAAATTTGTTTGCACAAGCAGACTATATTTAAAGAGTTTTAGGTGTATTAGGGGACCATCTTCAAGCAGATCCAGTAGCCCAGCAAAAGGGTTAATTACTGGCTGATGTGTCCACTAGACCATCTAAATATCAATTTTCAAAAATAGATAACAGAACATGTGGGGAAACACTTTTTAAACATTTATTCAGTATCCTGTTGGTATTGCCTAACCGGAAGAGCTTGGCAGGGATTATTAATAACATTTGCATTTGTTTTTATAAATGAGACCTCCAGAACCCATCTCCAAATCTGAATCTAACAGCTCATGGAAAACAGTGTTATTGCCCCATAGCCTGTTATTTTTCTATGTAAGGGAAGGGATCAAAGCAACAGAGCTAAAGGGTAAACAGGGAGGAGAGGAGGCACTGTGGGTCACCCTGGAGACTGGAAATGGCTCCACAATCTGCACAGGAGTTGTATACCGACCCCTGTCTCAGGGAGAAGAAATGGACAAAAAAATGATAGAAGGCATCCTTGGGATGGCAGAGAAAGGGGAGATATAGCTGATGGGGGACCTGAATATGCCAGATGTTGACTGGAGCACCTTTGCTGCAGCCACATCCAAGAGCAGGGCCATTCTTGATGACCTACAAGAGGCATGCCTCAGACAGCTAGTTTTGGAACCCACTCGGGAGAGAGCAATCTTAGACCTGGTACTCTCAAATGGGGATGGAGAGAGGATCTCTGATCTTGAAGTTGGTAGCCATCTGGGAACAAGCGACCACCAAACAGTTTGGTTCATGATAAACTTAGCTGTAGAGTCAAGCCACACAAAAGTGAAGGTACTGGACTTCAGGAGGGCTGAGTTTGTCAAAATGGAAGAGTGCCTCAGAAAAGCACTAGCAAACAGGCAAGAAGGTGGGGTGGAGTAACAATGGGGAAACATCAAAACCGCCATCACAGAGGCAACAAGACTTTGTGTGAAGCAAATAAACAAATCAAACCAAAAGAAAAAAACACTATGGTTCTTAAAAGAAGTGATGGGGAAGGTAAGGGAGAAAAAGATAGCAGTCAGGAAGCATAAGGAAACACAGAAGGAGCAGGACAGAGAACTGTACCAGTTAAAACAGAAGGAAGTGGGTATGGCAGTCAGAATAGCAAAGGCCCAAACTGAGGAAAAGATAGCCAACCCAGTTAAGAAGGGGGATAAAACCTTTTATATGTACATTAGGGAGCAAAAAAAGACTAAGGCAGGGATACTGAGGCTGAACAAAGAGGAAGGTGGTTGGGCAGAGAGCGACAGTGAAAAAGAAGGGATACTGAATGAATACTTCTGCTCAGTATTCACAATGGAAAAGCAGGGGGAAACATCTAATCCAGTCAATAGAAGCACTCTGGATAGGGGGTTGATATTAGTCCTTTCACAGAAGAAAGGGTTCTGAAAGAACTCTTAAAACTGAAGGTGGATAAAGCAATGGGGCCTGATGGGATTCACCCCAGAATTCTGAAAGAACTAAAGGAAGAACTAGTAACACCACTGACTACATTTTTAATAAATCATGGGAGGATGGTGTGGTATCTGAGGACTGGAGGAGGGCGGATGTGATTCCCCTTCACAAAGGTGGGAGCAAGACAGAGGCAGGAAACTACAGACCTGTCAGTTTGACCTCAGTGGTAGGGAAAATGATGGAATCACTTCTGAAGGAAAGAATTGTTGAGTACCTAGACTTTAGCAAGGCATTTAACACAGTCCTGCACAAAAGATTAATAAACAAATTAGCCAGCCTGGGAGTGGGTCCCAGGGTGGTAGCCTGGGCAAAACACTGGTTGGACAACAGGACACAGCGGGTAATAGTAAATGGAGCAACCAGTGAAGAAAGGAGGGTTACTAGTGGGGTACCGCAGGGTTCAGAACTGGGGCTGGTTCTTTTTAATATCTTTATAAGTGACATTGCAGAGGGACTGGAAGGGAAAGTATGTCTCTTTGCAGATGACACAAGGATCTGCAACAGGGTTGATACACAAGGTGGGGTGGAAAGGATGAGAAGGACTTGGCAAGATTGGAGGAATGGTCAAATGTATGGCAGCTTAGATTCAATGCAAAGAAGTGCAAAGTAATGCACCTGGGAAACAAAACCCAAGGGGAAGAGTACACAATGGGGGGTGAGATACTGACAACAAAAATGGAAAGGGACTTGGGGGTAGTCATATCAGATGACCTAAAGGTGGGCCAGCAATGTGAGAAGGCAGTAAGGAGGGCTGGGGGATACTGGGATGCATAGGGAGAGGCATCACCAGTAGAAAACAGGAAGTTGTTTTCCTCTGTACAGACAGTTGGTAAGATCACATCTGAGTACTGTGTACAGTTCTGGAGACCCCATCTCCAAAAGACATAGACAGGGTGGAGGCTGTCCAGAGGAGGGCAACCAAAATGATGCAGGGTCTGCATCAGAAGACATATGAAGAAAGACTAAAGGAACTAAAGATGTATAGCCTCAAGGAAAGGAGGGAGAAGGGGGGACATGATAGAAACTTTCAAATACCTCAAAGAAATCAACAAAGTCCAAGAGGGTAGCATCTTTCAGAAAAAGAGATGGCTCAGAGGTAATGTGAGGAAGTAGTTCTTCACAGAGAGGGTTGTGGATACATGGAACAGCCTTCCTTGAGGAGGTCGTAGAGTCAAAAACAGTGGGGGAATTCCATAATGCATGGGACAGACATAAGGCAATTCTAGTGGGGGGTAGGAGGAAGCAGGCTGTTGGTTAACTAGGATCTGCACCTTATCCGTTAGGTAGGGAAACGAGCAGACTAGGTGGGCCAAGCGGTCCTTATCTGCCATCAAATTCTATGTTTCTATGTTTCTATGTTTCTGTACAGATTACATATCACATCATATTAGAATACATTCTAAAGGATAATGTGTTGCTTTGCATAATACTGGAATACAGTGCAATAGGTTATTTGCGACATTGCTAAAAATAATCTGTTTAAATTCAGAATAGTGCTCAATTCTCAATCACAAGGGACTAGTGGTAAATCATTACAAAATAATTTATTGCCAATCCCTTGCTTGCACACCCCCTTGGTTGGACTATGCTCAGAGGAGGTTAAGGATTCCTTCTGCACCATCACACATCAAAGTGTGCTGGTGTGTGGAAGGCAGTAGAGCTGATGGTATTTAAATGGCATGCAGTACCATTCACAGTGCCAACTACTGCTGCGGCACACAGTGCAGTATTTTTAAGATGCCCTCTTAATACTGCCACTTGTATGTATACATGGCATTTAGGCATAGTCTTTGAAAATAGGGCTGGACACAAGAGATATGGAGATTATTAAATCTCCATACATAGGGCAGGATATAGGAAGGGGTAGTGGTGTGTCATCATATCACACTGATAGCACTCTTGTGCAGTGCAATCTTAGGAGGCATGTACAGGCATGGCAGAAAATGCCTACCTGCTATGAGATGAGTGCAGAATTTTACGAGGGCCCCAGTATAAGCATTATTAAATTATGATTGTGCCTGCAGGGGGATTGAGGTACTGAAGCCCTGATCTATGCAGCACTAACTGCTTTATGTATCCCAGTAGTTCTCCTTTAATTCTCTAGAAATGTATGCCCTGTTGTGGTTATATATATGTATTCATATATTATACTGGTGAGGTAGCACCAATATAGTTAAGTAAGGTGTTTAATGTTAAACCTCAATTTTTGCATCTTAATAGCTTTGGCCAAGTTCAGTGAAGTAACCCAAAATTTGGCATGCGCAGTTCGACTACCAGAGTCTCTAGACATGGATGGTTTTGTGTGGCATCTTGTGCGGTTTCTGAGATATGGAATGTTGATTTTTAATGAAAAGGAATGTTTTTTTCCTATACTTAATACGTAGGGTTTTTTTTTGCTCTCATGTAAGCCTAGACAGTACAGACTTTTTTTTTTCATTAGGGTAGAAGCGCCTGTGCCAAGGTAGTGCCTTTCGCAGGTTTTGTGAAAAAATATTCATCAGTTTCAGAGCTATAAGGATTTAAAGGTTTTTCCTGAACATGCTCAGTAGGATTTTATGTAAAACTCTTGATACAAACCGAAAATGTTTAGGTCGCGAGACCATTTTTGTTTTGCATCACTTAGTTGTCATGAACCGAAAACAGTTTCTCGCAAATCAAAAACATTTTTTGGGTTGTGATGGCTGTCATCTTGGTTTTTTTTTCATCTCGGTAACCCAAAAAAATCTAAACAATCATAAAAATGAATATTTTGAAAAACCAAAAACATGAATCTTGCTAAACCTCCTAAGCATGATTCTTCTTTTTTTCCCCCCAAACAAGTTCAAAATATTTTTGGGAGGACTTTGTGGCTGCCAATGTCCAATTTTCAGTTAATCAGATGCCTTTTCAATTTGTAAGCTGTGTCTTCGGTTCGTACCCGAAATTTCAGTTCACACTAAAATTTGAATTTTTGTGTTGCACCAAAAATTTTGGTTAGTACAGGAAACTGAATTTTCAGGTCACACTGAAAATTTCGGTTAGTACAGGAAGTTGAATTTTCAGGTCACATTGAAAATTTCAATTTGTACATGAAATTGTATTTTAGGGTTACACAAAAGTTTTGGTTCAAACAGGAAATTGAATTTTTGTGGTGCACCAATACTTTTTGTTCACAAAGGAAATAGAATTTTCTGGTCACATCAAAAATTGCAGTTTGTACATGTAATCCCCCCCCCCTTTGTTACACAGACAAGGCAGCAAACCACAAGTTGGCAGAAAATAGATATCACCCGTGGCATTAGCACAAATACCTGGCTTGGGCATCTAAGAGGTCGGGGGGTTAGGGCACAAAATAACACTTACTTTATATTTAACCCGAGTCTTGGAGAGGGGTGCTAGGGCTATGCTGTGTCTCCTATCTGAGAGGCCCCAAACATGTCACTCAGAGACTCAAAGATGGATTGTCCGCAACCATAAATGTTGGGGTTGTATTGTATGGCTTTATTTCTGTCAAGATGGTAAAGCAGAAAAGGGTGGTCCCTCAAGTTTGTAACTGTTCAAGACAGATGACAATAACTTTTTTGCAGGCAGAAACACTTTACAATTTGGCAGTATTGTAAATTCCAACACGAACACTTATCCAAATGACTTATCCATCCCTGTGCTGAGGGATCTCTGGCTCTGTACCCAGTGCATATATTGTGGGGGTTACCACGCACTAACACTGGAATCACCTGATGAGATCCCATCACTTCAGGAAATAAACTGGATTCTCCAGCTCCACTGGGTTGCTAAAGACATCCTTACATTCAGCACCTAATCAGTACATTTTTGTGGTGAAAAAGGTTCCTGAGTGTTGGTAATCTAGCCAGTGTAGGGCACATACAGCACCAGACAACTCAAAGTCTATTTTCAAATTAACCTTGTACTCCCGGTTTGGTATTCCCTTGTTACAGGCATTTGAAAGAACACTTTAGTCCACAGTTCTCTCACAGATCCATAGCTTTTGAAGAACACACACACACACACTGACTCTTCACTCTGGCAGCTGTGACAATCTTTCACTCTTTCAGGTGATTGCCCGTAAGAATCACAGACTTCTGAGTCCCATTTCCACTCCTGAATGAAAACCTGAACCCACTGGGGCTCCACTGGATCAGGTCTCCACCACTTCCAGGCAAACACTTGTTGATCACCAGACTAGGGTGAGAAAGTAATGAACAGAGGTCATTCACCCAGCCAAGGGAGGCTGGCAGGCACCTCTTGCCATCTGAACTCACAGAGAACTCCTTCTCCTTCAAACGCCAACTCAGAACTGCCAAGGTTCTAACAGCTTCACTGCAGAAACATAGAAACATAGAGGTTGACAGCAGATAAGGACCGCAAGGCCCATCCAGTCTGCCCATTTCTTTTTCTACTTATAAATGCCATCGGCCTTTGCTCTGTCAGTGGTCTATCTATTCATACTCATCTGTATTGCTCCCTTATGCCTATCCCATGCCTGTTTGAAGCCCTGTACTGTATTCATAGCCACCACTTCCTGAGGTAGGCCATTCCATGCATCCACCACTCTTTCTGTGAAAAGATTTCTCACAATCCCCTTAATCGGCCTCCTCTAATCTCATGCTGTGTCCTCTTGTCCTGCTGTTTTCTTATATTGAAACATGTTAGATTCTTTCACCTTGTTAATGCCCTTAAGGTGTTTGAATGTTTTGATCATATCACCTCTCTCCCTCCTTTGCTCAAGGGTATACATATTGAGCTCCATTAATATGTCCTCATATGTCTTCTGATGCAGTCCCTGCACCATTTTGGTTGCCCTCCTCTGGACTGCCTCAATTTGGTTAATGTCCTTGTGAAGGTGTGGCCTCCAGTACTGCATGCAGGACTCCAGATGGGGCCTAACCAGTGTTTTAAGAGGATTATTACCTCCCTCTTACGACTTGTGATACCCTACTAATACCCTAACATCCCCCTAGCCTTACCTACTGCTTTAGAGGTCTGCTTGGATGATTTCAGGTCATCGGTAATGATGATGCCCAAGTCTCTTTCTTCCTTGTGACTGCAGCAACTCCTCCCAGCCTATAGATGGCTTCAGGGTTTCTCTTCCTATGTGCATGATCTTGCACTTCTTGCATTAAATCCCAGTTGCCACTCTTCTGACCATTTTTCTAGTTTATCCAGATCTCTTCTCATTCTGCCCACACCATCTGGATCATCTACTCTGCTGCAGATCTTGGTGTCATCTGCAAACAGACAAGCCTTACCCTCTAGTCCATCTGCAATGTCACTAATAAAGCTATTGAAGAGAACTGGCCCCAGGACTGATCCCTGAGGTACTCCACATGTGACTTGCATCTCTTCTGACTGTATACCATTTACCACCACTCTCTGTGTTCTGCCCGTCAACCAGTTTGACACCCAGTTGGCCAACTTCTGACCCACCCTGAGCCTACCCAGCTTATTTATCAATCTTCTATGTGGAACAGTGTTGAAAGCTTTGCTGCAGCCAAGGTAAGCAACATCAACTGCTCCCCCTTGGACCACCACTCTGGTTACCCAGTCAAAGAAATCTATGAGATTAGTTTGACAGGACCTTCCTTTTGTAAACCCATGCTGTCTTGGATCCTGTGCCCTATGGACTCCAGGTGTTGCACTATCCTTTCCTTAAGGAGCCTCCATAATCTTGCCCACTACTGAGGTAAGACTGACTGGTCTGTATTCCCTGCCTCCTCCCTGCTACCGCCTTGTGGAGCGGGATCATGAGCCCTTCTCCAGTCTTCTTGGACCTCTCCTGTGCTCAGAGACTCACTAAACAGTTCTGCTAATGGCTCTACTAGTTCCACCCTTAGCTCCTTAAGTACCCTGGGATGTATGCCATCAGGTCCCATTACCCTGTCCACCTTGAGCTTAGTGAGCTCTTGTAGGACCCTTTCTTTTGTGAAGGGAATAGTGCTCACCTTCCTCCCCACTGTGTCCATGGTGCTGAGCTGTGGGCCCTGCCCTACCTTCTCTTCAGCAAATACTGAGCAAAAGTATCTATTTAGGATAGATGCTTTTACAGGATCCTCCTCCTCACATGCTCCCTTTTCTCCTTTGAGCTTAGCAATACCCCCTCTGGACTTTCTCCTTTCACTAATGTATCTATAGAAAGTCTTGTCACCTTCTTTTACTGTTCATGCTAGTGTTTCCTTAGTTTGGGACTTTGCCTGCCTTAGTGCCTTTCCTGCTTCCCTTAGGGCAGTTTGGTATGCCTCCCTATCTTCATCCCGCTATGTTCCCTTATATTTCCTGAAGGCCAGCCTTTTGGCTCTGAGCTTTTCTGCTACTGTATTTGAGAACCAAAGTGGCTTCCTTCTTCTTTGCACTTCCTTTTCTGTCTAACACAATGGGATGTTGCTTACAAGATTGCATCTTAATGCTTGCCCACTTTGCTGTACCCCTCACCTGTGTTTCTTTTGCCAGGGCTAGCTTAACTCTGTTGGCCATCTTATCAAAGTCAGCTCCTCTGAAGTCCCATATTTTTGCCTTGGAATGGGATGATTTAGATGTAGTGGCCAAATTGAACCATACCAGTGATGGTCACTGGCCCCAGATGACCTTTCTACCTGTAGAATCTGTGATCCCTCCCTGTTAGTCAGTACTAAATCTAGATAACCTGTCTCTTGTGGGTTGTTGTACCAGTTGTTTGAGGTCCTCTCCTGTAGGGAATCCACCATGTGTCTAGTTCTGCGAGATGTTCCTGCTGGTATTGACCAATCTATATCCGGCATGTTGAAGTCTCCCATTATCAGAACCTCCCCTTTAGCTGTCATGTTTTGTATATCTTCTAACAGTAATGTGTCTATGTCCTCCCCCTGGTCTGGGGGCCTGTAGACAACCCCAGTTCTTATGGCTGTCCCATTTCCTGTTTCCAGGGTGATCCACAGTTCTTCTGGCTCCTTTTATGTATTCTGAATTTCTGTAGCTTTGATATTTTCATTGACATACAGGGCCACTCCACCCCCCCTTTTTCCACCTTGGTCTCTTCTGAACAGTACATAGCCAGGTACTGAAGTCTCCCAAGTGTGGTTACTGGTAAACCACATCTCACTAATTGCTACTATGTCCAGTTTAGCCTCTGACATTATTGCCTGCAGGTCTGGGATCTTATTTCCAGGCTGTGAGCATTTGTGTACATGATTCTCCATTGGCCAGATTTCGTGTGTTAGTTGTTGGGGAGGTTTGGCATTTCCCGTGCATCATATGGGAAGACAGACCTCTTTCTTACCTGGTGATGCAAATGAACTGCAAACATGCTGAATCCCTGTTTGACCACTAGCTGAGGGGAGAGGTGTTCTTCCATTCGACGATGGGGTGCTGCACCTCTCCCATTTGCTAGTTTAAATATTCTGCAAAGACGCCAAACTTCTGCCCCAATGCACTAACTCCCTCCTTAGTCAGATGCAGTCCATCAAATTTAAAGAATTTCGCCTCCCAGAACTGTTGCCAGTTCCCTACAAATCTGTGTCTTTTTCCTGGCACCAGCCTTGAGCCACATATTTAGCTCCCCTATCTCCCTTCTCTGACCTTCCGTCCATCTGCCCACCCCGAGACTGGCAGAATCTCAGAGAAGGAGATGTCAGATGAAATGGATGATAGTTTGTCACCCAGCCTGGTCAGGTGTTCCTTGGTCGTCACAACTGACCGGCTGGTGAGATCATTAGTCCCTATGTGTACCAAGACGTCAATGTTTTCTCCTGCTTTGTGAACAATTTTAGCAATGCAGTCAGTGTCTCTCCACGCTGATGTACCTGGGAGACATCTGACCATTTCCCATGGCTGGAGATGGGTATCAACTCCCCGAATCATAGAGTCTCCTATGATCAGAAGTTTTTTGGATTTCCTTTTAGCTTTTTTTGTTTTGGTTCCTGATTTGGGCAAGTTTTGTTGTGCTAGCTCCTGTGCTGCAGTGTCCTGCTCTGCAGTGTCCTCTGCCCCTTTGTTTGATTTCGGAGATAGAGGCAGATACCTGCTTGTAGTCTTTATATGGCTTTTGGAGGTAATATGTTGGAGAGCACAGAGTGATGGGGCACCCAATTTGCCCCTCCTAACCACCTGCCAACCTCCTGGACCAACTACCCTCTGCAGTCGAGGTTCTTCTATTGGATGTTGGGGAAATGGCGGGTAGTTCTTATAATGTATTTCCTCTTGAATATGAAATTTGAGGTGCGCAATCTCTGCCCATACTGTCCAGAGCTGAGCCCTAAGATCTCCAATGGCCCAGCATGTAGGACAGTGTCCTAAATCCTGTAAGACTGTCCTTCTGAAAAGTGTTCCTCAGTACCTGCAGTTAATGATATCCATTCCAGATAAGTTGCTAGGTTTATAACCTGGTCAGAGTAATTAGAAGGAAGAAAATGCAAATAATGATTTGATTTTGTGTTTTGTTTTCGTTATAACTTGTTATAACAAGTTAAATTACTAGTGTCCCTCTAAATGAGCTCATCTTGTGGATGCCCCACTGATCCGCCCCTTCCTGCTTTGCAACAGGAAATGTCACAACTGTGGTACCCTATAAAAGGAGTGTAGTGTGGGGTGGTTGGGGATGGGGGTGGGTGGCTGGGCCCTTCCCCTGCCGAAAAAGAAGAACCATGGATGAAAGAACAAGGAGGTAAGGGCAGAAACAATCAGTCAACAACAAATGCAGTAACCCTGAAAGCTTATCCTAATGTTAGATAAAACTGTAAAACCTGTAAAGCACCACCTGTAATAATTTCAGAGAAGATATACTCTGTAAGAAACACTTTGCTACAGAGAAAAATAAAGCAGTAGCAGAAGATATACCTTGCAAAAGACAATTTGAATCAGAAGATTACAGCAGTAATCTGTTAGCACACACCTGTAGGCACACCTTGTAATAATGCAGAAGAAGGTATACCAGCAACAACACTTTGAATCAGAGAAAAATAAAGCAATGGAATGTTAGCAACAAACAGTAGCAATCCCTGTGAGAACAAAATAAAAATAACACACAGTAAATCTGCTTAGCCAAAAGAAGTCTTAATCCGCTTCCCTTGCTCTGGTAAGACTCTCTGCTCTGTTCTTTCAAGCAATCTTAGAAGGAAAGAGCTCAGGTGAAGCTAGGTGCCTTGGCCAGCAAACCAAGTCTTCTACTGCAGCTGAACTAAAAGGGCTTATGCCGCTGTGAGAGTTCTGAATGACATCACCTCATTTCCTGCCCAGCTTAACCAGGTAAACAATGAGGTAATATGTGGTTTAACTTGGTTTAACTTGGTGAACTTGAACAGAAGAAGGCATTTGCCCATCATGACTGTTCCCCACATAATGTGGGACATAATTAATAGTTTTCCCCAATCCAGGTGTCCAAATTATTTTTAAATCTAGTAATATTTTCTATGTTGATCAGATCCTGCTGAAGCATATTCCATATTCTAGGAGCTCTAATGGTAAAGAAATGACCCCTTTTGTTAGTTTTATAAGACTTCACCTTGAGTTGTTTATTATGTAATCTCGGGACTAATCTTCTATTTGAGTAAAATAGTCCACATTGTTTCATCATGTCAGGTGATTGGAGTAAATTATATACTACAAGCACGTCCCCTCTTATTCTTCTGTTTTGAAGTGAGAAGAGTCCAGTAGCCTTAAGTCTTGAAGGGTAATCAAGACATGCCCATCTGGGCACCATTTTAGTGGCTCGCCTCTGGACCTGTTCCAACCGTGCCATATCACTTTTAAGCCCTGGATTCCAAAAAGGGGACCCATAATCTAAATACGGTCTAATTTAGGCCCTATAAAGTGGTATAAGGCATTGTTCAGAGTGATTTCTAAATGTACGCTTGATTTGCCTCATGATACCGTTTGCCTTATTGGAGATCATGGTACAGTGATCCTTTGGTGTAAGCTTAGTGTTGACAAACATACCCAGATCTTTCTCACATCTAGATGTTTTAAGTGGTAAGTTATTAAGTTGATATATATTGTTTGGGTTATTTTTACCAAAATGGATAACCACACTCTTATCCTGATTAAAGTACATATCGTTTTGTTTTGCCCACTGTTCAGCTTTTTCCAAGTCAGCTACCAAGGATGCTACATTATCATAATTGTTAACCTTTCCTCCTAATTTCATATCATCAGCAAATTTGGCCATATAATTATTAGGCCCAGGCTGTAAGTCATGTATAAAAAGATTAAATAGTGTGGGTCCCAGGACTGAACCCTGGGGGATCCCACTTGACACTGTACCACAGTCAGACAGTACTTCATTAACTCTGACTCTTTGAGTTCTGTTGGTCAACCAGTCTGATGTCCAGTTTACTATATCTGGGGACAAACCCATCCATATTATGCATTTTAGTTATGAGTTTTTTATGTGGGACTTTTGTCAAATGCTCAGCTGAAGTCGAGTACTATTACTTCGGTTGGAGTACCTATATCCATGAGTGCACTAATGTTATCATAAAAGGATATCAGGTTGGTTGTACATGAGTACTTCGGTGTAAACCCATGTTGTAAGGAATCTTGAATGCCTAATGTTGTACATTCCTGATCAATTTTCAACTTGATTCCTTTCCATTAGTTTTCCTACTACAGATGTCAGACTAATAGGGTGATAGTTCTGGACACTGTCTTTGTTGCCCTTCTTGAAAATTGGGGTGACAATTGCTATACGCCACTCATTAGGTATAGAATTTTCTTGCAGGGATTTATTAAATAACAGTGATAAAGGTTTAGAAATGGTCTGAGAGGTTTCAGTCAGAAACCAAGGATGAATATTATCAGGTCCTGGACTAGTATTTTTATTGAATTTTTTCATTGCCTGTAAAATATCAGGTATTGTGATGTTATGTGTACCAAGTGTATATGGATATACTGGGGTGACTGTAGTTTGGTTAGAAAATAGTGAACAAAATAATTATTAAAATGACTGGCAGTGTTGATATCTGATAGTCTAGCACCATTATTAATTATAGGTCCTATAGTCCTTGAATTATTTTGTTTATTGTTTATATATGAGAAAAGCGACTTATGACAATCTTTGGTATGTGCTAATTTAAATTCAAGTTTAGTTTTTACAAATTTAATAGATCTTTTCAAAGTTTTAACTGCTACCCTATATTTATAGAGTAGAATATTTTTCTGTAATTGTGTACTTTTTTTAAGTTTCCTGAATAATTTAACTTTCCATTTTATCTGAGATTCAATAGTTTTATTAAACCATGGGGGTATTTTACCCTTATTGTTACATTTTTGTTTTGATTGGAATAAAGAGATCTTCTAAATTCTGAATTATATTTTTAAAGGTGATCCACAATTCCTGAGTTGATAAGTTATAAAAAGTAAATCCCAATTTATGTCAGCTAACTGCTTATTAATGTTGGAAAAATTAGCTTTATTATAATTCTTTATATTCATACACTTTCTTTGATTAGTGATATCTTGCTGTATTTCAAAAAATACTGAGGAATGATCACTTATGCCCAGTAGATCCCAAATATGAAGATTCCTAATATGTGTATCAATGTTAGTGAGCAATAAATCCAAAATGTTTGTACCCCTAGTGGATTCTGTAATCAATTGTTGTAACCCTGTATTGATAACTACATCCACCGGAAGTTTAGCTACACTAGATTGACCTGACAAAGAATCACAATCGATATGGGGCAAATTAAAATCCCCTAGAATAACAATATCCTCAGTGCCTGAGAAAGTGGAAATATTTTTAATTATATTGGATGTATAATCCAAGTCTGCTGACACAGGCCTGTATAAATTTACAATAGTAATATATGACAGGCCTTTTAATTGTATTTTAACCCAGATACTCTCAGATGTAGAGGGATGATGTACCTCAAAAGAGGGAATATCATTTCTTACATATATACATACACCACCACCATGTTTACTTACTCTATTCTTATAATAAAGTTTGTAATTGAGGATGTCCTTAGACCACATTGAAGCCGAGTCCCACCAAGTTTCAATAATCCCCACTACACCAATATTTAAGGTTCTACATTTAACCTCCAGCTCTGCTAATTTTACTTTGTGTAATGATCTTGCATTAAGGGCCAGAAATGTACATGTGTTATAGTGAGTTTGTTGCAGTTGTTTTAGAGACCTGGTTACATATCCAGTCTCCCCCTCAAGCTTTAGTTTAAGTATTGGTTAATAGTAGCAGTAATACTCTTCCCCAGTAATGTACTTCCACTCCAACTAAGGTGTACTCCAACAGTATAAAGAGTTTCCTAATGTGTAATGCATGGGATGTCCCATCTGAGACATCACTTCCTAAGCCATTCATTAATGATTTTGATATTTCGTGTAATAGTTGGCGTAGCTCTTGGCACTGGTAGGATTTCTGCAATACAGATGAAACATCCTTTTTCAACTAAAATATTAGTTAATGCCACATAATCCTGCTGTAATTGTTTAATGTTGGTGCAATTGATGTCATTGTTTCCAGCATGGATGATGACAAGTGTATTGTTTCCTTCTTGATGTAAGATGTTAGGTAACATTGATGTAATGTCTGAAACCTTGGCATCTCTGAAGCTGGAGCATGTACAATTTTCCTTATCGACATTACAAACTGCTCTGTCGATATGTTTGATAATTGAGTCCCCCCAGTACCAACACCTGTCTAGGGGGAGTAGGGGCACTGGAGGTTACTACTGGTGAGGAACGGGGCTCAGAGAGATTGGATTTGGATTTATCACTTGGTGAAAAACTGAACGTACATGATTTACTAGGGGCTGAACCTGGGGAGGTAGATACAGGTCTACATTTATTTAGTTTTGCTGGGGCAATTGGCTTTGCTGATGGTAAGTCAGGGGGTGATCTTTGGACAAAATTGACCTCTGTATCCTCAAGTTGCTAAATCTATTATGAGTGTCAATAGGTGCACAGTTGAAAATCTGACCTCCTCTCCTTTTTTTTCTGGATTTGGTAACAAAGGCCCAACCATCATTATCAGTGTTGGTCTGTAGCTTCTCTTCACCTGCAGAAATGGGAGTAGTAGCCGATGACAAACCATCATTGTCAGTGAGGGTTTGTGGTGTCTCCTCGCCTAAAAGAATAGAGGGTGAGACAATAGGGGGGAGTAGGATGATGAAGAGGATATAATCTTTCTTCCATGCGATCGCTGTAACTCTCTAATTCCCTAATGTCTGTGGGTACCTGTTTGGCTCCTAACAGGAGTGCTATTTCCTCTTGCAGTGTACAGATCAGAATACATTTACTGCATACAAAGTCATTCCCAAGGGTCCCTTCACAGTACATTAAATAATGAATTATTTAGTATATTCCCCCTCCATGGCACACTTTAATATGCACTCACTGGATATTCTTAGATGTTACTTTAAAGCAGCAGTACTACGAAATCAGGAAGTGACCAATCAAAATTCTGTTTTTCAGCTGTAAGCATGTGGCCAAAGTTCAGTTTCCATACCAGTAAATATTTTTTCCCAGTCATCTTTAGTTTTTTTAGATATTTGCAATTTATCTGAAGTGTTGTAGCGCTACAACAAATATGGCGGCTGATTAATTTCAGCTGCTTTTCTTCAGTCGCATCATCTTTTGACAACAGCAGAGGACCTCTGCTGACCATTCCTGATGTCCTGCAAGTCATTCAAATGTGCAGTTGGCAGTGGAGGGGTTCCAGTGCAACATGCTGGGTGGCAGAAATGTAAACAAAAGCAGAGAATAACTGAGCAAATTACTCGGCGATAGTACAATGCCGACGAGAAAGAGTACCAGGTATATGATTAGCAGGGCACAGGGAATAAACTGACAAAAAAGCGCAATTTTTTTTTTCGTAGTACTGCTGCTTTAACTAGCTTCTGATTGCCAGCTATCCCAGCATACCCATCTGACACAGCAGACATGCGTGTCTCTGCGCATATCTCCACACACGGCTCCATGCATGCTCGCCCCGCTCACTGGAGGGGCTGTTGATGTAGCTGAAAAACCAGAAGTCAATGGCTGTGTACTTCCAGTTTCGGCGCTACACAAACAAGTTTAAAATATAGTGCTAAGTCACTCCTGGGCCAGTGTTAAAACACCTTCATCCCAGATTTTGGCATATAATGATGTTTCAATGTTCCACAGCTGGTTTTGTGGCTAGAAATTCATCCTATGTGTTTAGAACCAGGAGAAGGACCTCCTGTATCCCACAGTCCTCAGTGCCAGCTACAGTAGTGATACAATTTCCCTACAAGAGGGTACCAAAGCAGCACCAAATGTTTTATTTCATTAAAAACAGCAAAGTACAGATAAAACACTTTCACATATGTTTCATAATATCATCATCTCTCACCAGAGGTTCACTTACTCCAGCATATACTGCGCTTCTGGTGTTTAAAACCCTCTATTGCTGCCCAGAGACCTTCCTGGTCTAAATACTGATGGGATTCTTGTAACCCCAGGGACTGGGTGGTTACATACAGGAAATTAAATTTTCAGTTCAAACCCAAACCTTGTGATTTGGGTTTTGGGGTCAAAGACCCCTACAAAATTCTGTGCACATGAGAAATTAAGTTTTTGTGTAGCAATTTGCTGTGCACACAGGAACTGGAGTTCTAGGGTCTGATACATTCCGAGTAGAACCCTAAATTTTCTGTGTGCACTGGAAACTGAGTTTTGGGTTAGACACATCCTGAAACCCCTACACGATGGACTCTTTACCCTACATGTCTATATCTGTAACAAAATGGAAGCCTAGGAACCAGCCCACCACACAGCCCCATAAATTCTTGACATCTGTTGCCACATCGAAGTGTAGGGTCCAGAGGGCCCAGCACTTCCACAGGCATGTGGACTAATCCCTTGGTGCAGGGTCTAGAGGGACCTGGGCATCTGCATTTGTTCACACAGGTCAATGAGGATATGATTCAAATGTTGGAAACAGAAAATAATTCTATGCAAAAAAACTACATTAATGTACCAGTTAGGGTTCAACTTAATGCCACAAAAGTAAGGAAGTGTAGCATTAGAATTTCCAAGCCTAACCCCCCCCCCCAAGAAGCAAAAGGGCATGATCACACAAGCAAACACAGAGAGCCATTATCAGGTAAGACAAACAACATACAACTGTTTACAGCTGACAGAAATGCAGTGATGTGCTACCTTTGTGGGACCTGAGCTTATGCAGCCACACCTGTGTGTGTATGTCATACAGCATGCATGAGTATGGGGGCCTGTACTTCTGCAGACAGAAGTACTGTTGTAATGTGGGTATCATGGCTTCAGCAGTGGATTTAGAAATTTTTCAAGGGGGGTGGTAGTTTTATCTAGGAGTAGCAGTTCCACCCAAAAGTAAAATGTTATCTCTCAAAGCTCAGATTAGGTTAAAACAACTATTTTATGAGTGCTACCTTGCTATATAGCTGGAACAGCTAATGCATTGGTTTCTATATGCAGCTGTGTTACTACAAGCCCCTCAGGGGCCTGCCCTTTTGCATCGAGAAGTCATGTGTTATGTCTTACATCTGTGGCTGAATAAGCACAGGCTCCTCAGGGGCCTTTGCTTCTGTAGACAGAAGTTCTCTTGGATTATTGGTATCATGGATTTCATGGTGCCTGTGTTTCTGCAGTCAGAGGTCAGTCTGTATGACTTACACCTGTGGCTGCAGAAGCACAGGCCCTTCTGCACACAGAACTGTGTGTATGTCTTGCAGTGTGGATGAGTATCCATTGCTATGGAAGCGCTAGCCCCATAGAATATCATGGATTTTTATCTCTGTCTGCAGGGTTCTGTGCTCTGCACACAGAAACAGTGGTGCAATTTTAGTACTGTGGATTTCTACCTGAAGCCAGAAATGACTGTGTATACCTTGCAGTATGCATACTTCAAATACAGCTCCATGAAGGTAGCACATCAGTGCTAATGCATTTATATCTGTCTTACCGGATGATGGCTGTCTGTGGCTGCTTGTGTAGTCTTGTCCTTTTGCTATGGGGGGAGGAGTTAGAGTTGGAACCCCTATTTCCACATTTCCTTACGTTTGTGGTCTTATGTTGAACCCTAATTGATGCATTAATGCAGTGTTTTACAAAGAATAATATATTTAATATTCACTGCAAAAAAAATACATTACTGCAGACATTAGGGTTGAAGCACACAAAGTGCACAAAATAGGGAAATGAAAACATATTAGGGTTTTGGGTCTCTGGAGTCTTGGCGAATCAGTGGTGGGATCTGCCTAGGGGTTGTCAACCCTAATACCCACTCCCTCCCCTACAGCCCATAGCCTCCTGTCACAAACATAAGGCACAGCTGCAAGTCAGTGTATCACAGTGATACACTCTTTGGAGGTAGAAAAGTATGGCTTGCTGCATGCTGCCAACACAATCTGTCTTATCTGTCATTGCTTTCTTCACATAGGGCCCTGTGGGCCCTGGGTTGAGAGAAAAGATAACGTCTGACCTTGTTTGCTCAGGGGAGTTGGTGGGCATTAGGGTTGACAACCCCAAGGAAGACTCCACCACTGATTCACCAAGAATTAAGAGACCAAGACTCTAGAGACCCCAAACCCTAATATTGCAATGCACTTCCCTTCTTTTTCTGATCATGGAATCGTATCCTCATTCATGCAGGTCCCTGTTGGGCATCCAGTTCTGCTCCTAAGAACTCTAGCATCTGTACTGGTTCTGTCAGAGACTTTTTGCATGTTTAAGAGTAATCCTATTCCCTCCAGAGTGCTCTGAATCAGGAGTCCTTAACCTGTTGGAGTGACTTTCCCACAACCAACCAGTTGTCTAGGTAAGGAAAAGACCATCACTTTTCTTCTGAGGTGCCCTGCCTTGACAGCCAAGCACCTTAAGAACACTCTGTGAGCAGCTGACAGGCCAAAGGGAAGGGATGTGAACTGGTAGTGACCGTATGGCCTCCACTGGGCCTGATTGGAGTGTGAAAATTAATGTCTTCCTGGTCCTGGGATTCTAGTCAGTCCCCTTGTTGAAGTGATGGAGTAACTGTGGATAGGGTGACCATCTTGAATCTGTCTTGTTTCAGATGCTTGTTTAAGAATCTGAGATCCAGAATGGGTCACCATTCCCCATTTTCCTTGTGTGTGAGGAAGCATCTTGAGTAAAGGTCCTTTCCCCACTGGAAAGGAGGCACTCTCTCTACTGCATTGCCAGCAGCAGTTTTTTTAACTCCAGCAGAGTTCTGTGTCTGTGTACAGACAGTCTGGGAAACATCCTGAACTGCAGAGTGAGGCCTTGGCCCACTACCTCCAGGACCCATTTGTCTGTGTTTATTTTTTCCCCACTCCTGAAAGAAATGAGCCAGCCTTCCTCCTACTGGCCATGGGTTGGTGACCTGGACGTACATATCAGGGATAGGATGTACATATAAGGGATTCTGTTTAAGGGAGTTATTCTCACATGGAAAAATCCCTGGATTTTGTCTGGCATCATGAGACAAATTAGATGGTCTTAGCCAAGCAAATCTCCTCAGGGAGACAGCATAGGCCATTGCCCTAAAAGCAGTGTCATTGGTGTCCACTGTCACATGGAACTGACACTTAGTGGCATCCAGGGCAGTCATAGCAGTGTCAGCTAAGTCCTGCACCTGGTCTCCCTGGGTTTTGTCACACAAGGTCAGGACCACATTCCAAAGAGCTTTCTGGTACTGGACCGTGTAAGCTGTGTACTCAGCCTGCCTTGACACCAGGATAGCAGTAGTGTGCTTCTTCTTTCCCATACTGTCCAGCTTTATGGAATACTTGTCTGGAAGCTGGGAGGAGAGTGAAAGGTTGGTCTTGTCACAAGCAGCTGCCTGAACCACTCCCTCATGGTCAGGATGTGTAAAGGGATACTCAGCATTGTGTTTAACTGGCTGGTATGTCTTTTTTATTTTCTTGCCAACCCCTGGAATAGACGTAGAGGAATGAAGCAGCTTACAAGCTGCCTTTATCACATATGCACTGGTAAGAGCAACCTTTTAGTGACGACATCCCCATCATATCCAAAGAATAAGCCTTCTCCTCATCCTCTCCAGAATCCTGTAAGGAGAGTGCCAGGGTATTGGTCATTTGTCTCACAAAGGCAAAGTGTGAGTAATTATCCTCCTGCTCCCGAAGATGAAGGACAAACTCCTAGTTGGGGAAACTGCCCGGTTCAATGATTCCCCTTCATCATCATGTTCCTCATAACACAAGCCATCACCCGGTCCACTGGAACCAGAAGCACCAGAGACTGTGGAGGAATCAGTAAGGTCATAAGGGCTCCCATGGCTTGGAAAAAGTGAAAAATTTCAAGCCTTTGTCACGTTCTCCTAAGAGGGAATCTACTTTGTCTATTGGTGAGACTCCTCTTGCTCTTCAGCCGGAGATGTGGTGACATGTTTCTCTTTATGTTTAATTGAATTTATTTTATTTTCACTGGCATCTACTTTTGCTTTACAGCAGGAGCAGTGGTATTTTTCTCTTTATGTTTTAATTTGTCCACCGGTGTCTCTCTGTGCTCTTCAGAAGGAGGAGCAGTGACATTTTTCTCTTCATATTTTGCTTCATCCACTGGAGTTTCAGCAGGAGGGGCAGTGGCATTTTTCTGTTTATTTTTTCTTTGTCCACTGGCAACTTCATTTGCTTTTTTAGCAGGAGGGGCAGTGGCATTTTTCCTCTTTGTTTTTATTTGTACACTGGAGTCTCTCTTTGCTATTCAGCAGGAAGGGCAGTCTTATTTTCCTCTTTATGTTTTAATTTGTGCATCGACGTCTCTCTTTGCTCTTCAGCAGGAGGGGCAATCTAATTTTTCTCTTTATATTTTTTTTTTGTAACTCTATTTATCTCCAATCCTGGAGAACTCCTTCCAGCAACCACGGATACCAGCCTCTACCTTCCCCCTGTGACCAGTCTATCCCCTTCGTGCCACTGAGCAGCACCTCTGGGTCTGAACCCTCCGGGAATAGGGCCACCCTATCCACCCAGAGCACTCTATCTTACAGGGCAAAGTGCCTGGCACATGAGTGGCCCTATGGAGAGGAACTAGCCCAGTATTGGAAGTGTGGGCTAAGGCAGACGAGGTGCCTTCATCTATCCCCAGGAAAGTTTTTTCTTTTTTCTGTTTCCTTGACCCCTGCAGAGTGCGGTTTGTCAAGGTAACGTATTGCCGCAACTCTGGCCCCTGCACTCGCAGCGTCACTACATCAGCCACCCCCAACAACCGCCAGAGGCCGCTCTTAGAGTGATGACTTCCCAAACCCTCCCCGGGAAGAGAGAGCAGTCCTAGGATGCTCAATCTCTTCCCCTCCCTGCAGACCCCCAGCGGCCTGAGCTCATTCCCGAACCCGGGTCACCGGCGTGGCTTGAGGTGTGGCGTCCAGTGCCTCAACCCTTTGCACCACCGGGCCGGCCCTCTCTTTATATTTTGCTTTGTCCACTGGCATTCTGCTTTTGCTTTTCAGCAGGAGGGGCTGTGAAACTTTTCCATTTATTTTTTACATTGTCCACTTGTGTCTCCTTTTGCCTTTCAGCAGGAGAGGCATTGGCGGGATTCTCTTTTTGGATCTTTTCTTTTATTTTGCCAGTGATAATTTCGCAAATAAAACATGTAGACCTGGAGAAAGGCAACCACCCAAAATGTGATAGTCTGCCTAGCCATTACAAATAAATAGATAAATAGCCAACACACAGCTGTGAGGATTAGAGGTCCCGCATTATTACAGCATCTACCTGACTTGCTAGAGTCAGGCAGAAAAATGGCAGTTAACAAAATACTTCCTGAGAAAATGAATGCAATAACCCATCTCATTTTTTAACAACTACAAGTCGGCTTGTGACTTGCTTCTTGCATCACAGTTCCCAGAATGTGGAACCAAGGTGACCTTGAGAAACAGCCCAGAAAAAGGAAAAATAAATTGGAACTATGAACAGCTATAAAACATAGTTCCCGTAAATTTGTAACTGGAACCCAGGCTGTAAAGGCACAATCATGGTATGCTGCCAAACACATAATAACATTATCAAGGTCCCAAAACTAAGCGGCTATACAACTATGAAAATATTCAGGGGTCCCACATTGCTCAGCATCTGCCTGACATGCCAAAGTCTGGCAGAAAAAGACAGATAGCAAAAAACCCAGCAGAGAGAAAAATGCAGTAACCCCTTTCATTTCTCTTTTACTAGAGAATCCAACTGCAACGTGTGGCTCGCAACCCAGTCTTTTAGTGAAGAAACGACTGCAACTTGTGGCTCGGAACCTGCGTCCTGATTCCCAGAAGCAGGACCAAGATGATGCAAAGACAGAAGGCACAGGGAAAGAAAAGAATTAAAATATAATAGTTAAAATGGATCAAAAACTACCACCAGTGACAGTACTACAACGGTGCTCTCCAGTTCCAAGGGCCACAGCGGACCGGAGAACTCTCATAACCTTTAGAATTAAGAAAAACAAATAAAATCTAGTTTAAACTAATAAAACTAGGAGGGCAGAGACTAAATAAAAACAAGCATTTGTCAATGCCAAATGTTGATTGCATTGGTCCGTTGAGTTCACTCACTGACCCTGTGTCACTCGCACATTCGGTTTCTCCCAGTGCTGCAGGCTGCTGTTTTGTACTGGGCTCCTGCCTGCGTTGGCATGTTTTTCTGCCCACAAAGAAACTGCAGCTGTCCTGACAGAGCTCTGTTGAGGTGGGTCACTCCCTCTCTCTCACTTGCTCATTCTGTTTCTGCTGGCGCTGCAGGCTGCCCTTTTGTACAGGGTTCCCACCTCTGTTTCCAGCTTCTTCCGCCCACAGAGAAATCTGCAGCAGTCCTGACACAGGTCTGTTGAGGTAGCTCACTCCCCCTCTCTCGTTCATTCCATTTCTGCTGGCATTGCAGGCTGGCCTTTTATACAGGGCTCTTGCCTGCGTTGCCGCCTTTTTCTGCCCACAAAGCAATGCGTAGCAGTCATGGTAGAGGTCTGTTGATCTCGCTCACTCCCCTCTCTCACTCGCTCATTGTGTTTCTCCCGGCACTGCTGGCTGCCCTTTTGTACTGGGCTTCTGCCTACATTGGCACCATTTTCTACCCACAAACAAATTTGCAGCTATCCCAGACAGAGCTCCGTTGAGGTCGCTCTCTCCGCCTGTCTCACTCACTCATTCTGTTTCTCCTGGTGCTGTAGGCTGCTCTTTTGTACTGGGCTTCTGCCTGCATTGGCATGTTTTGCTGCCCACAAAGAAATCTGCAGCTGTCCCGACAGAGCTCAGCTGAGGTGGGTCACTCCCTCTCTCTCAGTCGCTCATTCTGTTTCTGCTGATGCTGCAGGCTGTCCTTTTGTACTGGGCTCCTGCCTCTGTTGGCAGCTTTTTCTGCTCACAAAGAAATCTGCAGCAGTCTTGACACAGGTCCGTTGAGGTGGCTCACTCCCCCTCTGTCACTCGCTCATTCTGTTTCTGCCATTGCTGCAGGCTGGCCTTTTGTACTGGGCTCCTGCCTGCATTGGCACCTTTTTCTGCCCACAAAGAAATCCGAAGCTGTCCCAACAGAGCTCTGGTGAGGTCGCTGACTCCGCCTGTCTCACTCACTCATTCCGTTTCTCCTGGCGCTGCAGGCTGCCGTTTTGTAGTGGTCTCCTGCCTCTGTTGGTGCCTTTTTCTGCCCACAAAGAAATCTGCAGCAGTCCCGACAGAGCTCCATTTAGCTCGCTCACTCCCCCTCTTTAACTTGCTCATTCCATTTCTGTTGGCGCTTCAGGCTGCCCTTTTATACTGGGCTCCTGCCTGCGTTGCCACCTTCTTCTGGCCACAAAGAAATCTGCAGCAGTCATGATAGAGCTCCAATGAGCTCATTCACTCACTCCCCCTCTCTCACTCGTTTATTCTTTTTCTTCCGCCGCTGCAAGCTGCACTTTTGTACTGGGCCCCTGCATGCATTGCTGCCTTTTTCTGCCCACAAAGAAATCCACAGCAGTCCCAACAGAGCTTCGTTGAGCTCAATCACTCCCACTCCTTCACTCGCTCGTTCTGTGTCTGCCGCTGCTGCAGGCTGCCCTTTTGTACTGGGTTACTGCCTGCATTGCCGGCTTTGTCTGCCCACAAAGACATGTGCAGCAGTCCTGACACAGCTCCGTTGAGGTCACTCACTCCCCCTCTCTCAATCGTTCATTCCGTTTCTGCCGGGGCTGCAGGCTGGCCTTTTGTACTGGGCTCCTGCCTACGTTGCCGCCTTTTCCTGCCCACTAAGAAATCCACAGCAGTCACGATAGACCTCAGTTGAGCTCGCTCACTCCCCCTCTCTCACTCACTCATTCTGTTTCTCCCAGGGCTGCAGCCTGCCCTTTTGTACTGGGCTTCTGCCTCTGTTGGCATTTTTTTCTGCCCACAAAGAATTCTGCAGCAGTCCTGACAGAGCTCCATTGACCTCACTCACTCCCCCGTCTCACTCGCTCGTTCCGTTTCTGCCAGCACTGCAGGCTTCCCTTTTGTACTGGGCTTCTGCCTCTGTTGGCATTTTTTTCTGCCCACAAGGAATTCTGCAGCAGTCCTGGCAGAGCTCCGTTGACTTCACTCATTCCCCCTGTCTCACTCGCTCATTCCGTTTCTGCAAGCACTGCAGGCTGCCCTTTTGTTCTGGGCTCCTGCCTGCATTGCTGCCCTTTTCTGCCCATAAAGGAATCTGCAGTAGTCACAATACAGCTCCACTGAGCTCGCTCACTCCCCCTCTGTCACTCGCTCATTCTGTTTCTCCCACCACTGCAGGCTGCCCTTTTTGTATTCAGCCCCTGCATGTATTGCTGCATTTACTTCCCACAAAGAACTCCACAGTGCCCCAACAGAGCTCCGTTGACCTCACTCACTCCCCCTCCCTCACTCGCTCATTCTGTGACTCCCAGCGCTACAGGCTGCCTTTTTGTACTGGGCTCCTGCCTGCATTGTCACCTTTTCCTGCCCACAAAGAAATCCGAAGCAGTCCTGACAGAGCTCAGTTGAGCTCGGTCACCCCCCCAGTCGCTCGATGCTAATCTGTCCCAAACACTGATTTCTGACAGCGACTGCGGTATTCTGCACTGGAAGCATGGAAGCACATTTCAGCCAGGATGTGAAAAATTACAGCTGTACTGATCATAAGGAGGTGTGAACAAATGCCAGTGTTGAAACTCTGGTATGAAAATATTACTAATTTGCAAACTTACAAGGGTGTGTGGAACCTGCACACCACACACTCGTAACACAGCCATTTTATGGAGTTTCATCACAAAATTTTCAACATAGGCATTTTAGGACCTCTGCTCATGAACAGCATCTGTGTGATTTTCTTAATATGTCCCAAACACTGATTTCCCACAGCGACCACGCTATTGTGCGCCAGAAGAGCGAAAACACTTTTTGGCCAGGATGTGAAAAATGACAGCTGCAGTGTTCACAAGGAAGTGTGGCAAAATGGCAATGCTGAAAATCTGGAATGAAAATATTGCAAAGTTGCAAAGGTACGAGTGCGCGTGGAAACTGCACAATGTACATTTATAACACACTCATTTTGTGGACTTTTGTCGCCAAATTTTCAACATAGGCATTTTAGGACCTCTGCTAATGAACAGTGTCACTGTCATTTTCATAATTTGTCCCGAACATCGATTTCCCACAGCGACCACGCTATTCTGCGCCGGAACTGCAAAAACAAATTTTGGTCAGGATGTGAAAAATGACAGCTATACTGTTCATAAGGAGGTATAGAACAATGGCAATGTTGAAAATCTGGAGTGAAAATATTATAAATTCGTGAAGTTCTGAGCATGCGTGCAAACTGCACAATGCACGCTCGTAACAGTCATTTTATGGAGTATCATCACCAAATTTTTACCATTACCATTTTAGGACCTCTGCTCATGAACAGTGCCACTGTCATTTTCTTAATCTGTCCTGAACACTGATTTCCCACAGCGACTGACGCGCTTATTCTGTGCCGAAGTGCAAAACACATTTCGGCCAGGATGTGAAAATGACAGCTGTACTGTTCACAAGGAGGTCTGAAAAAATACCAATGTTGAAAATCTGGCATGAAAATACTACCAAATCGCATAAAGTTCACGAGCATGCAGTAACAACTGCACAACGTTACGTTATATAAAACAGTCATTTTTGATTTTCCCACCACATTTGCAGTATAGGCTTTTTGAAAGCCCACCTCATAACACTGGCACTGTCATTTCATTAATTGGTCCCAAAGTGAATTCGCGCAGTGACCGCAAAATCACCTTCCGGGGCAGAATAATGCCATGACAGTGCCAGAATTCATGAGGAGGGGTCCCAAAACCCGTGTTGAAAATTTGGTGCCAAAATTCAAAAATGCCTGAGATATGCATCAAGTTAAAAAAACCTGTTTATTCCATTATACAGCTTACTGGCATTTCCTCAGTTCGTGGTCGGCTTTGAAGAGTGCAAACTTGTTCCTGGTCCACCAAAGATCATTGCCCGGACTCAGAAGTAAGTATAGGGTGAGGGGTGGGGAGGCAGGGTGCGCAGTGGGTGGGTGTGAGTTGTGGGAGGGGCAGGGAGACCGCCAAGGGACAGTTTCCGTTTTTACAGGTAAAAAAAAAAATTACATTGTGAGACCGTTTTTTACCTTTACAGGGGCATGTGGCACACTGGGGTGAACTCCCAGTGTGCCAACGGAGTCTTCTGTTTGGGGGGCAGTTGCAGCCAATGGGAGATTGGGCACCCTTGTCGGCACACAAGAAAAAGGGGGGCGGGAGTGTGACAGTATGCCGATGAGGATTGGGCAACCCATTGGCAGACAACATAAGCGGGGGAAAGTTACATAATGCAGACAGGGAGTGGGCTCCCCCATCTGCAATATTACGGCACTGAAGCCAACAGGAATTGGGGCTCCCGTCAGCAAACAAACATGGGGGGGCACATGCTGCCGAGGGGGATTGGGCACCCCCTCGGGAGGGGTGTGTGTGAATATTGTTTGTGAACACGGCGGCAAGCTGCCGCCGTGTTCACAAACAATATCAATGTTTCAAAGGTTCCGCCCTGCAATGACGGGTCACTCTCTCATTGCAGCGAATGGCTGATGCTGCAATGATGAGGCGGCCCCTGATTGCAGCGGCTAATTTTTTACAAGTTGGTGGCACGCTGGCTGAACTAGTGTCAGCAGCAGCATGCCACGGCATTGGGGGAAGCGGGCTAAGCCTTTACAGGCTGTGGGGTATTGGCCACAACAGTGCCGTGCCTCCACAACCTGCTTCTGGAGAAAGCTGCCGCAATATGTTTCTTGCGCATGCACGCAATCATCATAATGAATGATGATACCTGATGATGCCATCACTAACGGAGCTAGTTGCTGAAGAGAGTTATTCGGGGCGACTTGCTTTTGTAGGCAGAGAAAAAGATCTGATGTTGGACTGCAGAGTGCAGTGACACCTAGTGGGCAGATGTTTGAATTTGGTTCCAAATTCCATACACGCACTACAGGGCACTTCAACCTGCCAGGCTGAATGCATATAGTTAAGCATAATGAGGGATTACTAGGGTTTGAAGTCCCTAGCATCTAGTGACTCCCTGCACTGCCCACACTGGGACACTGCCCTGCCACCCCCTTTACGTTACATGGCAGTGCCATGCAAAGCCCACCCAGTGATGTACGCTCACTGTCATTGCATATGGTGGTTGGCTGAGGAGGTGAGAGGAGGGCTGTGCTGGTTGGCATATGGGCTCTCTGAGGTGCTGGTGCATAAGGTAAGGGGGGTGGCAGGGTGGAGTCCTAGTGTGGGTGGTGGTGGGGGCACTAGATCCCAGGGACATTTTGAATATATACCTGTGGCAAGCAGTCAAGGGGTGGGGGTGTGCCACTGGACACAAGGAAGGTTTCCATTCTACTGGAGCCAGGGATTTGAGGATGGGGGGAACCACTGTGCACCAGGGAAATCTTTTATTTTAACTGGGCAAGGATCACTAGGCACTAGGGAAATCTTTTATTCTACTGGGGCTGGGATCAGAGGGCAGGGGGACCACTAGGCACCAGAGAATATTTTAATTCTACCAGGGTTGGGGATCAGAGGGTGGAGGAAACCACTAGGCATCAGAGAAATATTTTATTCTAATGGGGTTGGGGTCTGTAGGGTGGGGGGACCACTAGGCACCAGGGAATGATATGTTTTCAACAGGGTCGGGGATCAGAGGGTGGGGGGACCACTGGACATCAGGAAATGACATGCTTTCAATGGGGATAGGGAATCAGAAGGTGGGGATGCCACTAGACACCAGGGAATACTTTCCTTTTCATGGGGATGGGGATCAGTAGTCAGGGGGCCATTGGACACCAGGGGATACTATAATGTAGATGGAGATCGGCAATCAGAGTGGCTGGGGCTGGTTACAGGAGGGTGCAAACCTGACACCACTTCCCATGCAAATGAGCCCATAATGGACATGCATATGGTCTCTTAGCACCTTCAATCAATCAGTCAATCAAAATCTTTATTTATCCAGGCGGACACCATTGAGCAAGGCTCATTTGCAAGGTGGACCTGGTCATGAGCAAGATCGTTGTACAGTAACATGGTATACATAGTGCAATATTATACAGAGAGGAAAAATATACAATATTTACAGTACGGTAGCAAGGTAGAACATAATGCGATATTATACAAAGAAGAAAAAAAAATCAGCATATGTACAACAAAATATGAACATATGGAGCTTTACAACAGATAGGTTTATAGGTTGGTACAGCCAGAATGTTCACTTAAAAAGGGCGAGAAAGGAAGTGTGAGGTGTACCAGATTAGGGAGAAACTGAAGGGGAGGGAATAGTTCCTGTCATACTTCAAGGAAGGGGGTGGAATTTGGCCATAGTTAAGGACAGACAGTTGAGGGATACCAATTTGGGAAGATAATGATGGGGAAGGAATTGTTAACTGACATACTTCATGGGAGGGGGTGGAACTTGGCAAGGCTAAAGACAGACAGGGGATAGTAAGAGAAGCAGATAGTTTTGATAGGGAGAGAGAGACAGGGGCAGAGGCAGGGTGGGAGGTAGAAGGGCAGGGGGGAACTGTAGAACAGGTGAGCTAGCGATGTGGGAAACATTTGCAGGATTCTTTCATGAAGCAGTCATAGAGTGACTTGAAAACATTCAGACTAACAGGACAACTCAGCTTCAGGTTTTTTGCAAACCATTCTCCAAGACAGGCAACGAGAAACTTATGACAGCTCTGCCAAAATGAGACTTGACCTTTGGAACTTGGAGGTCGATTAGGGAATAGCTTCTGAGAGCATAGGTGCCTATCACACTCTGGGGAATACAATCAAAGGCATGTGGGGAGCTTGTTGGTTACCGCTCTGAAGGCCCAAAGAGTGGCATTTCTTTTCCTCCTATAATGAATAAAAGTCCAGCCCACCGCTGAGTACAGGGAGCAATGATGTGTGGAAAGAGGAAGGCCAGTTATGAACCTGATTGCTCTGTGGTAAAGGGTGTCCAGCTTAGCCAGGGCAGAGGCAGTGCAATGGCTATAGAGAAGGTCCGCATAATCAATTAATGAAAGGAAGGTGGCTTGAACCAACTGCAGCTTGGCCTCCTTAGTGAGAAGGTGGTTGATTCTGTAGAATAGTCCTAATATTTGTCTTAGTTTCTTCTGTAATTCTTCGAGATGTTCAGGGAAAGAGAGTTTGTGATCGAGCCAGACACCCAGATATTTGAATTTTGGCACATACTCTAGCTTTTCTCCAAGTACTGTGGTAATCTGAGGGATAGCTCCCATGCAAGAGTTGTCACATAAGAGGAAGGGGAAAAGAGCATAGCTTTTTTTCTTTTTTCACATTAAGCAGAAGCTTTTTGCTTAATGAACTGGTATTGTAATAGGTTAAATTCTGCTTGGAGGTCTTCACAGGGTGCTTCCAGCATAGAACGACTCAAATAAAGTACTATGTCATCTGCAAACAAATGGATATTGGCCTTATTGATGGTGTCATTGATGTTGTTAATATAAATCGCAAACAATAAGGGGCCAAGGATAGAGTCCTGAGGCACACCTCTCAGCATAGGTTTAAGCGGTGAAAGATCACCTTCAGCTTTAACCTGTTTCTATTCTGCAAGGTATTCAGCAAACCAGCACATAGAGTTAGGGTCCAGAGCTAAGTTATCTAGAGATGAGAGAAGCAGGCTATGATCGACTGTGTCGAAGGCCTTACTTAGATCCAAAAAAATGGCACAGACATGATTCCTATTGTCAAGGTCAAGGAGCCAGTCATTGGTCACATTTGCTAAGGCTGTTATGGTGCTGTGCTTTGCTCTGAATCCAGACTGAACAGGGTTTAACAGGCTTCTGGATTCAAGGTACGCCCTTAGCTGACCACTCACTATCTTTTCTAATAATTTAGACAGAATGGGGAGGAGGGAGATCGGTCTGTAATTATTAAGGTCGCAGGGGTCACTGGATTTTAGCAGAGGGATGACATGGACTATTTTCTATTGTGAGGGGAAGCTCCCCTGGGATAGTGACAAGTTGAAGAGGTGGGTGACTGGCACAGCCAACACATGGTAAGCACATTTCAGAAAGTAAGGCTCTATGAAGTCTGAGCCTGCACCCTTCTTGGTATCTAATTGCAGCAATAGGTCTTCCACCTCTTTTAGAGAGGTAGGCAGGAGGGAGAAGGCCTCCTTGGAAGTAGGGGACTCATGAATCGATAAGCCCTGCTAAGTGCAGATGGCATTGGCAGGATATGTATCGAATGCTAGCCCAGCAGTTGCGAAATGATTATTGAGGGCTTCCAGTATCTCCAATCGGTCAGAGATCATGCTACTACCGGAAATAATTTTTGATGGTAGGGAATTACCAGGTGAATGACCAGACATGTCCTTTATTGTTTTCCAGAATTTTGAAGGATTCCTTGAGGCAGAGGCTAGCTCAGTGCGATAGAAAGTGGCCTTGACTGCTCTGACCAATTTGGCGCACTTGTTGCGTGCTGTCCTAAAGTGACACCAGTCCGAGTCGTTCTTCTTCTGCGTGCTTTTCTCCATAGTGTATCTCTTTCTAGCAAGGCCGCTTTAAGTTCTGGCGAAAGCCAGCAGCAAGTGCTGCTCCTTACACATACCTTTACCATGGGTGTATGCCTGTTTAAGGCCACAGTTAATATATTGTGAAAAATAGTATATGCCTCATTAACTGTTCTGGCTAGGTAGAAATCCTTCCATCACGGTGAATGTTTCAATTCGTCGACGTAGGCAAGCAAGTCAAAGTTGCGTTTACACCTCTTGATTGAGAACTTTGCAACAAACTGTGGATTGTGCACAAATCTAATACTGGCGATGAAATAGTGATTGCTTATGTCAGAGAAAAATGTTCCGACATGGGAGAACAGGTGTAGTTTATTAACCAAAATTACATCTAAAAGGGTGCTGTTACTAGGGTTATTTTTATTTGGGCGAGTTGGCTCACCAATGAGTTGCACCAGCCCTAAGGTGTCACAATAGGATTTCAAGGGAGCCGAGGCTTTTGATAACCAGTCATAGCACAGATCACCAAGAATAATGGTTTCAAGCATACTAAATCCCAGTGCAGAGCTTAGATGAGACAGCAGAAAAGACCCCGCAGACAGGGGCCTGTAGCAGCCTGTTACACAGAGTGCGTAGGAAGGAGAAAGTTCAATCTTTAGGGTTAAGCACTCAAATTCATTAGGGGAGGAGGAGGATGCTTCTAGGCATGATACTGAGAATTTGACCCTGACATAAATCATTACCCCTCCGCCTCTTGATTGCCTATCAGCTCGGAAGAGTAAATAATTTGAGATGTTGATTTCACTATCTGGAGTGGCTGGCCTAAGCCAGGTCTCAGTGATCACCAGCACATCAGGTAGGGTGTGGCTCACCCAAGCCTGGATCAAGGTGAACTTTTTCAGCAGGCTACAGACATTGAGATGCATGAATGACATTCCTTTAATACCCATCAGGTCTGAGGGAGAGGCAAGGGTATGTAGAGGCCCCAGATTGAGTTTGTCGTTGCCTGAGCACAATAGCAATAGCAGCAAAATCTTTTTTAAGGCAGCAAAAGTTAATTTGTGGTCTCTATTCTTTGAGTGACTGAGAGGGTGGTGATGTTGAATAAACCCGTCACCACTCCTGGTGCTATACTGCCCTAAAGTTGCAGCCACTAGGGTCCTGGCAGAAACATGCCAGGAGAAGGAAGTATCGAGATGGGAGGGGGAAGTACCCAGCAGAACCAGTTCAGGAGATGTCCCACTTCCAGGCAGACCCAGCTGTACGATCCAATAATCCAGTAGCACTTCCTGAAAGGAGTTGTAAAACGCATAACAGGGAGAAGCGCAGAGCTCATCCCCCCCAGGGAAGAATGTGGGGTCTGATAGAGTGAGCTGGGTGCTAGATTACAAGGGACATACAGAGGAACCAGCTGTTCCCTTCCATGGTAGGTCTCATCCACCACAGGATCGTGTGATGCAAGTCCACAACCCAGTATCAGATACTGAGCCTATAGTTGTGCTGACTGACGAGTGCCCAGGGTAGACTAGAAGAAAGGTGATGGACCCCTGACGGGAGATTAGTGTGAAAAGACAGGAGATAGTTAACATTTGAATAAGAGTGGCACCAGTGGGCGTAGCAGATGAGAGGAGGTGGGACGAAGCGTATATAATAAATAGAGGGGGAGGGGGAATAGGTGGGTCAGCAAAAAAATGCGGCTTTTGCCGTACCTTGTGAGGGAGCGAGTCTGGCCTGCAGGTCTTGGGCGGTGACTTGGTGAGCGCCAACTGCCCGGTGTCTGAGGATGCCTCGGCTGGTGAGCTGGGGAGCCCTGGGAGGCTTCACAAGGCTGGGGGAAGAGAAGAGAAGAAAGGGAGGATTAAGTACTGGCAGAGACAAAGGGACCAGCAGAAGCCAGCAGGAGTCCAATCTGCACCACAATCGGAGCGGTTAGGAAAGGCACCCTGCTGTCTGTGATGCTGCTGAACACTTGCACAGGAAGGGCTGTGGTCATAATTTATACTCTGGGAAGATAGCTTAACACACTGTAAATAAACTCAGTACATTTCAACAACAGTTTTTAGCAAGGAAAAGAAATTACAGCACCTTTCAGATTCAGTAGGATAAGAAAGAGTGGAAGCAGACTGGTGGCCAATCGTAATCAAGCAGTGAGAAGCGCCCGCATTCCAATCGGGCGTTGACTTTTGCCGTACATTGTGAGGGAACGAGTCCGGCCTAGAGGTCTTGGGCAGTGGCTTGGTGAGCGCTGACCGCCCGGTGCCCGAGGATGCCTCTGCTGGTGAGCTGGGGAGCCCTGGGAGGCTTCACACGGCTTGTGAGGGAGCTAGTCCAACCTGGAGGTCTCGGGCAGCAGCTTAGTGAGTGCCAACCACCCAGTGTCTGAGGATGCCTCAGCTGGTGAACTGGGGAGCCCTGGGAGGCTTCACACAGCTTGTAAGGCAGCGAGTCCGGCCTGGAGGCCTCGGGTGGCGGCTTGGTGAGTGCTGACCGCCCGGTGTCCGAGGATGCATCGACTTGTGAGCTGGGGAGCCCTGGGAGGCTTCATATGGCTTGTGAGGGAGCGAGTCTGGCCTGGAGGTCTCAAGTGGTGGCTTGGTGAGTGCTGTCCGCCTGGTGTCCAAGGATGCCTCGGCTGGTGAGCTGGGGATCCCTGGGAGGCTTCACACAGCTTGTGAGGGAGCAAGTTCGGCCTGGATGTCTTGGGCAGTGGCTTGGTGAATGCCGACCACCCGGTGTCCGAGGATGCCTTGGCTGGTGAGCTGGGGAGCCCTGGGAGGCTTCACATGGCTTGCATGCCCAATTGGTTCATTTGCATGATGTCTACAGAATGTCACATCAGGGGCTCCCAGCACTACTGGGTCTGGGGATGCTGTTCCCTGCACTGCATTGATCCAAGTTGGGGCAGCGCTACTTGACTTAACATTATGCCAGCATGCCCCTGCATTCAATCAGATAGCGCCAATGTTCTATCTGACTATCCCATTGAATATAGCATCCTCGGGGTTGTGGGCAATTGGCAAGTGTAGCACAACCTTTTGCACTCTGCTTCGCCTATTTTTCAATATTGAGCCTCAGATCTGTAAATCAGACAATAAAATTAGAAATGTTTTACCTTACCAGTGACAAGTGGTCCTCATCTAGGCTTCTTTGAGGCTGAGATGAGAATTTTGCATGTTTGTCAACTTGAAAGCTAAGTCTTAACGGGCACATTTTTTTTAATTCCAGGGCACTGCGTGTCACCAGGGTGACCCAACTTCCTTGGAATCACCCTGATTGTCAAAATAATAAAAATGACAATATTTTTTAAAAGTCCTGTGTTGTCTTTCAAAAAAAAATTAACTTTTGCCATGCTGGGGTGTGCTTCCAGCATGGCAGCTGGAAGGTTGTTTGGGGGGGCAGTGGAGCCAATGGGGGATTGGGCACTGGATAGGGACTGTTGCCACGCTGGGGTGGGCTCCCAGCATAGCACCTGGAAGTCTGTTGGGGGTACAGTGGAGATGACAGGGATTGGGCACCCCCATTGGCCTTATGGACATTTGTCATGCTGGGGTGGGCTCCCAGCATGGCACCTGGAAGTCTGTTGGGGGGGGCGCAGCGGGGCCGATGGAGGATTGGGCACCCCCATCAGCCATGCAGTGTGGGGGAGTGCATGAGCATGCTGGGGTGGGCTCCCAGCATGCTAATTAGTGCTGTTATGGGGGCGGGGCTATATGACAGCTGTTCACAATGCAGTGCCCCGATGTAGGCACTTTGCATACTGTCGACAGCAGTATGCAAATTGCCTACACGTTACCACCCCGATTGTAGCGGTGTTTTGCTTGGAACTGTACTCGATTGCATCTGAACTGCTGTCATAGACAGCGCAGACATTTATTGGTGTGGTTAGGCCGCACCTGCAAACAAGAAGCAGGGCATTGGAAGCGAGGTGGTACACCTACAAACTTTGCATGGTGGCACTGTTTCTTGCACATGCGTGCAAGCAAACATAAAAATGGCAATATTTTTTAAAAGTCTTCAATGAGCTAACCAGAGTGCTGCTTTCCCTTTTGAAGTAGTACTTCAGATTTGCTAACTGTTTTGTTCAGAGTGTTGATGTGCTTGGGGTTCTACTGTTCCAAGGGCAGCCTAAAAGTTTAGCCTGTACCCCTGGAAGGGGTGTATATAACCCATATGTATTAAATCTCCCTGTTGACAACATGGAGTGAGCAAGAAACATGTCTGTGGTGGTATTGTGTGCTGTTATTGGGCACAAATCATGCCCGGTAACATCTGGGTGTCTATTTGAGTTTGCATACAGTGGTGGGGAGTCTCTGCCCAGCAGCAATCCTTTGTTTGCAAAACAGCAATTTTATATGTCAGCACAATGGGGCATAAATGTTGCCTCATTTCTTGGCACATAAATTTGCATTAGAGAATTGGGCCCTCGCACATTCAAGATACAAAAACAAAGGATCTCATCATGAAACCTGAGATCAGTGTTACCCAGCTGCATTCACAGGGATGTTCTGAATAATTTGTAAGAATTGTTTCAACAAAAAAGTCTTTAATGTCATGTGCATGCTATACTGGAAACCAAACAACTTATTTTTTATTTTGTTTGTTGATTCATGTTGATTTTGATTACCAGGAGTAACCCATGGTACACTGTCCTGTTCACATGGGGGACCCAGTGAAAAGAAAGAAGCAGTAATCAAGTTTGCCGTACATGCAGTTCAAAATCTTAAAGACTTCAGTCAGGAACTGACTACACATAGGGTGAAGTAGTGGAAATTCACTTAGTGAATTAATTCGCAAAGCTGGCAAAATTTGCAACGTGGGATGTGCTGATGTGCATACTTTTCACCTGGTAACACTGCTCCTTTTTCTTTGCAAACTGACCTATATTCACTGGCAAATTTGCCACTTTGCAATAACTTCACCTGACAATGCCTAAAGAAAGTGTCACTTTGCCAGAAAAATGCATGGTGGGTTGGCGGAGTGGGAACTTTGCAAAGTAATTTACAAAGGCAAATTTTGCAACTTTGCGGAACTTCACTGGTGATGTAAAACTTTGCAGCATCTCACGTACTGAGTACTGTACTGTAGTTACAAACAAATACATTTGTTTAATGGAAAACAAAATAATGGGACATAAATACCTGCTGTGCCTAATTCACAGGAACAATTCTGTTTATGACTAAGTTAGAACCAACCTGCTAAATTTGCACCAAGGGCACCAAGATCCGCAAAAGGATCCAGAGTCTGTGGCTTACACTGATGGGTAGGAGTGCTGTGTAGGGATCCCGTAGGGCTGGTAGTTGCTGATCTACTTCCCATGCCTAAACCACCTGTGAAGGTAAGCAGAAAAGCTGGATATCATTTTTAGTAGATGTTAAAGGTATCCTGCATATGCAAAATAAATGCTGGCTCATACTTACCCACAAAAGCAAATCTATGAATCATTGCAAGAGTCTTTGATACCATGGATTATAATTAAATCAAAAGATCCTAGGATCTTTAGACAGGGAGAGTTAGGTCTCAGCTGCTAGTTTTACCTTGAAGTGGCACCAAGATAAAGAATTAGATACCAAATCCATGGGACCTAAAAGTCTTGAGTGATGTATATATTTCCTATCATACATATTGCCGTGCAATTCATATGCAATATACAACATTTAATTATTCAAATTCTTTATGGTATGGTGGGTCCTGAAACATGTACTCTTGAGTGTGTAGCATGATGACTGTGTAAGCAATAAGACATGCTGGTGTGTGTATTATGCTGATCTAGCCTCAGGCCCAGGGGTGTAATGAGGCACAATGCTGCAGGTGGAGTGTCTTAAGGCCCTGGAAGTGCAGTTAAAGCAGCATAACCCTAAAGTGTCTTAATGCACTTGTAGGGTGAGTAAACAGAAATAATTTAAAAACAACTTACCAACTTTGTTTTCTTAAAAACAGGGATTTTGTTCTGTTGAAAGTAACCAGTAAAAAGTGGTCCCTCACCAGCTGTCAACCATCTATCTATCGACACATTCAATTAGTGGAATGTTGATTTGTTTATCATGAAAGGCACACATTTAATTTCTGCACAACAGAAGCCCTTAGTAAAGCCACAGATTACTGTAAATTATTTTCTGTTACAGGGCAAGCAGCAGAGATTCTCTCTGGTAGGTAGGTAAGTAAGGATGTGGGGGGCTGTAGGGTCAGAAAAAAGGCTCCAAAAATAACATTGAATGTTTTCAGAAATTAGAAGTAAATGAAGGAATGAAGGGACCAGTTTGGTCACCACATTAAAAACCACACCACCTAAAATGAGTTTACGCAAGACAGGCAGGAGAAATCAGCTGAATTTAGAGTAGAGGGTACAGTGATGTGTGTACCTGTTGGTGGCCAGGGCAAACCTGCATTTTTGGGGTGCGTTAATGCCCATATAGTTAGGGTTCAGTTGGCTATTTAATGTTTAACCACAGTTTTTACACCTTAAAACCTTTGGCGTCTTTTGACAAAATAGCTCAAAATTAGGCATTCTGGTCAGGCTGTCAGAGTAACAAGTCATGAAAATTTGTGACAGCATCTTGTTCACTTTCTGAGATACACAGCACCAAAAAAGGGGAAAAAATAGCCTGTACTTAACATTGCATCTTTTTTGTTCTCACCTAGAGCCTAGGCAGTGTGGATATTTTTAAGGGCTGAAGGGGCCTGTGCCAGGGGTATGCCCTTGGAAGGTTTCCTGAAAAAATATCTTATGGTTTTAGAGTTATAAGGATTTTTGAATTAACCAAAAATGTGAACAGTACAAAAAACTATCACAACATGTAATTTGTAACATGTAATTTGCAACATTATTTGTAACATGTACAGTAATTTGCAGCATGTATTTTTATGTAAACTAAGGTAAGTGTGGTTCAGTCTATTTCAATGGAGTTTTGAACCTTGATTCATTGCATTGACATTTTTGCATATTTTGACCCCGAATTTTCAACATGGCCTTTTTGGGAGCCTACCTCATGATCAATGGTGGTAGAATTATGCAAATGAGGCCTGAAAGGTGATTTCATAGTCACTTGGTGAAATCACCTTTCGAACAGGATGTGAAAACTTTCACCACTCTTGTACATGAGGTGGGGTCATAAGAAGGGTATGTTGAAAATTTAGGGTCAAAATATGTAAAAATTACAAAGTTATAATCGTATGTTTACAGTTTTATACACTCGCTCATAACTTCAGTAATTTCAACTTGCATTCCTGGTGGGTGGGGGGGGGTGCCAGGCTGTGCACTTCTGAAGGTGCACAGAGTCTTTCCATAGTGCAGGGCTCAAAGGGTCTATGCATCTTCACCTGATCATGCAGGTCCCAAAGTGATCTGTGTGAATGAGGATACATTCCATATCTCAAAAAGAAAGGACATTCTCTGCAAACAAACGTTGTTACTGCACCAGATAGGGTAACTTAATGCCACAAAAGTAGGGAAATGTGACATTAGGATTTCCAACCCTAACTCCCTGCCCCCACCCCCAAGCAGCAAAAAAAATAAACACTAGGGTTTGGGGTCGCCAGAGTCATTGCAAAGCAGTGATGGGGGCCTTTCTTGGGGTTCTTAACCCTAATGCCCACCACGTTCCCTGAGCAAACAACATCACACATGATCTTCTGTGGGCCCTACATGAAGAAAGCTACAACAAATTGTGTTAGCAACTTGTAAGTAAGTAAGTAATATTTTATTTATATTTTGGCAGCCCAGTCCTGGGGGCTCTGGGTGCATTACAGTTAAGGCAAGGTTTGGACAGTACAAAACAATATTCATATTGGGCCCTATGTATGAAGGTGCAGAGTGGGTACATGCCGTGGAACCCTGGCGCGTAGTCCACTCCGCACCCGCCAAAGCCCACTGTGCCCCTGTGCGGCATTCACTACTGACCTATGTGCTTCCCATTTGCACTGGATCTGTGTAGCGTGCACACCTATGTGCAGGGGTGGACGGGGAGGAGTGCAGGGGTGTGCTGGCACTCCATGGAATGCACGACATGCAGAGTGCAGGGCACAGATGTCGGCCCTCCACCACATGGGGCAGCCATAGGGTGGGGGCCCTTGTAACCTTCCTGGGAGTGACAGCACAGGATGTGGCTGTGAGGTAGGGTCATGTGCACCCCCACTGAGGAAGTTCCGACATGTGGGGCACACTGGGGGACCCACACCCACACCGCAAGTGGTGCTCTATGCGCCAGCTCCTTGCCCGGCACACACAGGTGCAGGTGATCCACTGTGGGGGCTAGGTTGGGTGGTTGATTGGCCACCCGCCCAGATCTGCAGCTCTGCACCTGACCGCCCCTGAAGGCCTGCACACCAGGGGGGCAGTGCCGCACATGGGAGTCACGTGATGGCCACTGTTCATGAATGTGACCACCCATGGATCTCCCGCTGTTGCAGAGCTGTGCAGGTGGGGTACATGCCTAGGGTGCATATTACCTGCCCCTTCATGCATAGAGGTCATAATTACTAAAAACCAAACATATATAAAATCAGTTATCATGAGATGCCTTCTTAAAAAGATAGGTCTTCAGGTCCCCTTTAAATGCCTCCACCATTGGGGCCTCCTTTAAAGATCATGGCAGCGAATTCCAGAGGGCCAGGCTGGCCACCTCGAAGGAGCGATTCCCCAAGGTTTTCAGCCTGGCCCTCGGCATTATCAGGAGGCCCTCAGTGGAGGAACAGAGGGAACATACTGGGACGGCTGGAGTTAGGAGGTCAGACAGGTAACCAGGGCCAAGGCCGTAAAGGGCCTTATAGGTGAGCAAGCCTACCTTGAAGATGATCCTCCACCTGACAGGCAGCCAGTGTGGATCCCACAGGACAGAGGTCACATGGAAGGACTTCAGTAGACCCACCAGCAGCCTGACTGCTGTGTTCTGCACTAGCTGCCATCAGCAGAGGACCCCTCCATTAAACCCTGAAGTACAGAGCATTACAGTAGTCAAGCCTGGAAGTCATGAAGGTGTGTACCAGTGATGGCAAATCTTCAGGCAGAATCAGGGGTCTAATTTGGGTAATATTCCTTAAGTGGTAGAACCCACTTTTTGTTTCCCTCCTTACATCCTGGTGACCACCACTCCTTCAGGCTCTGACAAGTCCTTCACTGACCCCCGCTAGCCTTACCTAAGCTCTTGACCCTCACATTGCAGCCACTCCCCAGGATATCCTGGTCATAACCCTTCGCCAGGTGGGTCCTCCTCCTCCGAGGGGGAAGGCACTGGGGGGGCTCCAGAACACTCTCGATAGGGCCCAGGGGATGCTGCTGAGGGAAGGAGGCTCGCCAAAGGCACTGGAGGAATTGGGGGATGGAGATCTGTCGTCCAGAGGCCACCAGGTGGAATTTCCAGTTTTCTGGGTCCCCTTCATTGCACCACTCGCGTAGTGCCTCCAGTCTCCACTGGGGGCCACTGCTGAGCGAGGCATTCCCCAGTTCCACCTCAGGATAGGAGAGCAGTCCTTTGGACGCTCGATCCTATCCTCCCCCTGCCGATCCCCGGCATCCTGAGTCCGTTCCCGAACCCAGGTCACTGGCGTGGTCGGGGTAAGGTGCCAGCGCCTCAACCCTCTACACCACTGGGCCAGCCAGAACCCACTTTTGATGACAGATGACACCTGGGCTTCCAGGGTCAGTCTGTCATCAAGGATAATACCCACATTTTTCACCCCGGGGGATGCCATCAATGGGGAGGATCCCAGGAGCAAACCTGTTACCACTGTGGAAAGTATGTCTCTTTGCAGATGACACAAAGATCTGCAACAGGGTTGATACACAAGGTGGGGTAGAAAGGATGAAAAGGGACTTGGCAAGGTTGGAGGAATGGTAAAATGTATGGCAGCTTAGATTCAATGCAAAGAAGTGCAAAGTAATGCACCTGGGAAACAAAAACCCAGGGGAAGAGTACACAATGGAGGGTGAGATACTGACAACAACAAAAATGGAAAGGGACCTGGGGGTAGTCATATCAGATGACCTTAAGGTGGGCCAGCAATATAAGAAGGCAGTAAGGAGGGCTGGGGGATACTGGGATGCATAGGGAGAGGCATCACCAGTAGAAAACAGGAAGTTGTTGGCCCTCTGTACAGACAGTTGGTAAGACCACATCTGGAGTACTGTGTACAGTTCTGGAGACCCCATCTCCGCAAAGACATAGACAGGGTGGAGGCTGTCCAGAGGAGGGCAACCAAAATGATCCAAGGTCTGCATCGGAAGACATATGAAGAAAGACTAAAGGAACTAAAGATGTATAGCCTCAAGGAAAGGAGGGAGAGGGGGGACATGATAAAAAATTTCAAATACCTCAAAGGAATCAGCAAAGTCCAAGAGGGTAGCATCTTTCAGAAAAAGAGATGTGCAAAAACAGGGGGGCACAATTTGAAGATAGAGGGGGAACGGCTCAGAGGTAATGTAAGGAAGTATTTCTTCACAGAAAGGGTTGTGGATACATGGAACAGCCTTCCTGAGGAGGTTGTAGAGTCAAAAACAGTGGGGGAATTCAAGAATGCATGGGACAGACATAAGGCAATTCTAGTGGGGGGGTAGGAGGAAGTAGGCTGTTGGTAAACTAGGATCTGCAGCTTATCCGTTAGGTAGGGAAATGGGCAGACTAGGTGGGCTAAGCGGTCCTTATCTGCCATCAAATTCTATGTTTCTACGGAAGCCTCCCCATCACACCATTGACCAGGATCTATCACTAGCACTTCCATCTTATCAGGGTTTAGCCTCAGCCAGTTACAGAACATCCAGTCCTGTATCTCGGCAGGCATTTATTTAGCACTTCAATGGCATTTTCGGTTCCAGGGGTAAATGGCAAATACAGCTTGGTGTCATCTGCATAACAGTGAAACCCAAGACTGTATTGTCTAATGAGCTCACTCAGGGGCAGCATGTACACCATGGACAACATCGGCAAAAGGATTGAACCTTGAGGCACTCCACACAACTAGGGCTTCGTGAGGAGGAGGAGGAGAAATTCCCCATTACCAGTCTTTGCCTCCTATCAGAAAGATAGGACTCAAACCATTTGATGACTGTTCTGGTGAGTCCACAATACTCTCTAAGGTGATCCAATAGCACAATGTGCTCCACGGTATCAAATGCTGAGGAGAAATCAAGGAGAATGAGAACTGACTGTTCTCCTCTATCCCTCGCCCTGAGGAGGTCTTTCTGCATCTGAACTAATGTCGTTTCAATGCTATGCCTAGCTCTGAAACCAGACTGAAATGGCTCATAGATGTCAAAAGCTGAGAGTTGTGCCTCGAGATGCAGAGCCACTACTTTTTCAACAACCTTCCCAACAAATGGGAGGCAGGAGATAGGTCTATAATTCATCAAGATGTCAAAGTCAAGCAATGGTTTCTTCAGAAGGGGCCTCACCAGTGCCTCCTTTAAGATGCTGGGGAAGCACTCCTCTGAGAGTGAGCACCGATCTATCCCAGTGAGCACTGGACCAATGGCCTTGGCCCCTACCACTATGAGACAGGTCGGGCCAGGGTCCAGTTCACAGTATGTGGGCCGCAGCTTCAAAATTACCTCAACGACCTCAGCCACCTCAACCGGCCTAAACTCCCCCCAGACAATTGGAATGCCTCTGCTTGAACCAGACTGACCACTGCGGGACAAATTTTGTCCCACTGAGGAGGTCTCTGCCCGAATGGAAGATACCCTGTCTGAGAAGAATAAAGCAAACTCTTTGCAAAGCGATCAAAAATTCTTGGACATTGTGGTGAGACATACTTCTTTACCTTTGAAGAGTGTTTCAATATGAGGTACTGGCTTGCAGCTCTACCTTGTGCTTCAGCCAGGAAGCTACAGTCTGTGGGAAGGGTTGAGAAATGAGGTTGACAACTCCAAGGAAGACTCCACCACTGATTCATGAAGACCCTGTAGACCCAAAACAATAACTTTTTTCCTTTTGTTGCTTGGGGATGGGATGGGGTGTGGGTGGGGAGTTAAGGTTGGAAACCCTAATGCCACATTTCCCTACTTTTGTGGCATTTAAGTTACCCTAACTGGTGCATTAATGAAGTTTTTTGCAAATAATTAGTGCTGTGCAGAATGTGGAATTCCGCCAGTGAAATTAATGTGGAATGACCATTCCGCCAGTAGAATTTTTACTGGAATTTTGCTTCTTCTTCTGTGGAATTCCACCTGCTATGATCTGTAGAATAATATTCCATGAAACGGCATTGTTTCCATTAAAAATCATTCTGCAACCATTTCTGTGGAAAATATTGAGATCTGCAGAATAAAATTCCATGGAAATGTTACAGAAAAACTAATTCTGCAATTTTCTGCCATGGAATTCCGTCATTCCATTTCTGGTGAAATTAGGCAGAATTTCTGCATAATTTAGAAAATTCCATGAAATTTCTTTTCACCAGAATTTGAAAATTCTACACAGCAGTACAAATAATATATTATTATAGGCTATGTCAACGTTTGGAGGACAGTCTTAGAGGCAGAGAAGTACATGGCTATCCCGTATGTCAAGTTTGGGTAGTAAAATGAGGCAGGCAATAGCAATACAAGCTTTTGGGGTAAAGTTGTCTCTGATTTTGAAGGAAAGCCCAACTACAGTGTTCAGTACCTTACAGCTGCTTAGTAAAATCTTAGAAAAGCTTAGAAAAATCTGACTTTGACTAGGGAAGGTGTGCAATCACTTTTTCAAAGCAGTTGACTTTCATACAAACAGTTGCAATGAAATGGTATGACTAGATTATAATTAGGACCCTGAGTTCTTAGTTCCAATGCAAAGTTAATTCATGTCATTCCCAGAGGCATTCTGGGACAATTCCTACAGCTTGAGGGCAATAAAAGAAGCCTGAATGGCTACTGCCAGGGACCATAAAACTTGTAGAGAAAAGTAAGGAATAAAAATCTTGCTACAGATACAGGTAACAGTATGCCAGGGATAATCAGAGAAACAAAAAACAATGCACAATCTGTGTTTTTACAATGTCTGTATGTAGTTTTCCTTTAAGAGGATAATTCACTTCACAGACACTATTCTGTATTGTTTTTCTGCATGCTACTGAAACAGAAATTCAATAATGCAATTGGTCCCACTATCATAGAGTTTTAGCATTGATTAAAAACAAGCTTTCTAGGAACATAGGTCAGCAGGTAGGGTGAGGGGGCATCCACAAGGAGACTGTACTCCATGAAGTGGACTGAGTGATGCACCACTTTTGTGGAGGCTCCCAGTGATGACATGGTAGTGGTGTGCAAGGCAGCATATAATAGGTAAGCATGTGTTTTCAAGCACCCTGCTTGCACACCGTAATGTGCACATACGATGGAGGAGAGTGGGTGGAAAATTGGAAACCTGCTCAACCTGGCATGCCTGATGATGTCCTTCACATCCCCACATGCCACCCCCCCCCAAGCATGCTACAGTCATCCTCCATCTATTGTAGCTGCTACTCCATATGACTTCAATGATGGAGGACCTAAAGAGTCAGGAGATGGCTAACAATATCAATGGGTGAGTCCAGCTGGCAGTAGGCTAAGAGGTTCAGAATGAGTGCTACCGTGCAAAAGGGAGGAGCAAAAAATCAAGCTTATGAGAATTCTAAAATAACAGAAATATGGCCAAAAACAAATATTGGAAAAAAAAATAGAAGTGTATTTCAGGTAGGCAAACAGTGAGAAATATTCTTTAATATTAATCCCACATTTATACCAAAACATAAATTACACAGTAATGCAAATGATGATGTGAAATGACACACAATTAAGATGGTGAGAAATTATTCAACAGAGTAAATTAAAATGATAATTTGGTTATGTATTTTTGGGACTTGGTTGTTTTTTTAAAAACTAAATAGAATACCGTTGGGTGTGTGAAATTCTAGTAGTACTGTAATTCATATTACTGGACATTTAGTGCTCAATAATGATAAGGCACAGAGCTGTTTTACACAGGATAAACTTTGATCCTTCACAAACAACCCAAATAGAGATAGGGTGCTCTAGCTTCCCCAGCATCAGCATAAGTGGTCGCTTGTGCTAGGGATAGAGGGTGGGAAGGGTCCAGATGTACCTGCTCATGTAGCCAATGTTTCAAGATCAATGAAAGTATAACATTTTGGGGGGGTGATTTTCACAGCTGTGGTGTATTTTATAGCAAAATATTCTATATCAGAAAAATCAGTGCTGAAGTGTGACACTAAATTAAGTTTTTGTCAATGTTGCTCTGTTGCTACCCTAAGTCCACAGAGAAAAACGTTTTGTGGAAGAGCACAATGTCATTTTAGTCACAGCATACTTTGCTTCCTGCTAAAAACAGATACTTTGAATACTTTGGTTCATAAAATGAATCCTGTCACTATGAATTGTTGCTTATTTACAACAACCCCAGTTTGTTAACTTACGTTGATGTGCATACCTTTACAGTTTGCTTTTTGTTTTGTATATTTTAGTCTGTAGATAACAATGTCTGCTGGACTATGTTAATCTGTTGACTGCTGCTGTCTTCCTTGGAACCCCCCAAAAAATGAGATGATGCATCTCATGGGGTTGGAGTAGTTTCAAATAAATAAATATATTTATATATTTGTATTTCTGTAAAACAAAAACACTTCTGAAAGGGCTGCAGTGGAAATAATTAGAGACCAAGGACTAAAATGACATCATCAAAGTATTGGGGGTTTGAGAGGTCATGAAAGTAGCAGCACAAATACCATGTTACCACTACACCATGGGCAGTCTGAGGAAATAAAGCTACCAATTCAATTGCTAGTACATGCTACTAGTAAGATTAAAATAACTCATATTCTAAATTGCCATTCATTTTGAAAGCACACTTGAGCCTGATTGCATGTTGTATCAATTGGGGGAGGGGTGACAACGAGCATAACAGATGTTCATCTTGAACCACTGGGCCACCAGAACGAAGTATTTATATTATTAGCTAACAATATTCCTATGTCTCTGTACTCTGACTGTAGAAGTATGGGGGTAAACTAGGGGATATTTGGGCCAAGCATTATCTCGCTATTGTTGTCTGCAAACCTACACAGGCCTGCTGCTAGCTCTCATCTTAGGCCTTATATGGAACAGAAGAAAAACTTACTCACTGTAGTAATGACTTCTTTTTAAAGGACCCATAAGTAAGCTTTATCATAGCAATCAGTGAACTGGATTGCATTGCCCCAGAGATAGAACTTATGCTAATTTTAGAATTTAGAATTCAAACTAAGTTCAAACTCTGCACTGTGGTCATGCTCCCCCTAGCAAATTAACATCAGTTTTGTTTCTAAGGCTAAATGGGAGCTGTGGCCACTAAAATTAGGTAAATGGCTACCAAAACATTTTTTTAATTTTATTTTGCAAAAGAAACATTAATTAACTAATGGTAGACAACAACAATTATGAAGAAAACATTTTGTAAACTGACAACCTTCAAATAATTGTAAAGGAACTGTAACAAGTAATGCTCAGGCAACTTAAAATGAGAATAGAGTTTTGAATGAACCTATTTTCAGGTTCTGGAAGGTGAGGCAGGGTAATGGATGGTAACGCTTATTGATAGATCCCTTAGGAAAAAACAACATTACTACAGTGAGTAATTTTTTCTTCTAACCTTAGGAATCCATCAGTGTAGCTCTAGCATAGCAGACTCCACAGCAGTATCCTGGGTGACCGGGTACAACACCTATTAAGGAAAAAGGTTGTGCAAGACAGCAGTGCCCAAGCTGGTTTCCCTTTCAGAAACATAGAAACATAGAATTTGACTGGCAGATAAGGACCGCTTGGCCACCCAGTCTGCCCATTTCCCTACCTACTGGATAAGCTGCAGATCCTAGTTAACCAGCAGCCTACTTCTTCCTACCCCCACCCCCCAGAATTGCCTTATGACTATCCCATGCATGCTTGAATTCCACCACTGATTTTGACTCCACAACCTCTCCGAAGGCATTCCATGCATCACAACCCTCTCTGTGAGAAAAATACTTCCTTAAATTACCTCGGGAGCGCCCCCCCTCTATCTTCAAATTGTGCCCTCTTGTTCTTGCACCTCTTTTTTTGAAAGATGCTACCCTCTTGGACTTTGTTGATTCCCTTGAGGTACTTGAAAGTTTCTATCATGTCCCCCCTCTCCCTCCTTTCCTCGAGGCTATACATATTAAGCTCCTTAAGTCTCTCTTCATATGTCCTCCGGTGCAGACCCTGCACCATTTTAGTTGCCCTCCTCTGGACAGCTTCCATCCTGTCTATGTCTTTGCGGAGATTGGGTCTCCAGAACTGCACACAGTACTCCAGATGGGGGTCTCACCAGCTGTCTGTACAGAGGGATAATAACTTCCTGTTTTCTACTGGTGATGCCTCTCCCTATGCATCCCAGTATCCCCCCAGCCCTCCTTGCTGCCTTCTCACATTGCTTGCCCACCTTTAGGTCATCTGATATGACTACCCCCAGGTCCCTTTCCATTTTTGTTGTTGTTAGTATCTCACCCCCCATTGTGTACTCTTCCCCTGGGTTTTGTTTCCCAGGTGCATTACCTTGCACTTCTTAGCATTGAATCTAAGCTGCCATACATTTGACCATTCCTCTAACCTTGCCAAGTCCTTCTCATCCTTTCCACCCCACCCTGTGAATCAACTCTGTTGCAGATCTTAGTGTCATCTGCAAGAGACACTGCTTTTCCTTCAGTCCTTCTGCAATGCCAACATAAAACATTGAAGAGAACTGGTCCTAATCTGAACCCTGCGTACCCGCTAGTAACCTCCTTTCTTCTGAGTGGACTCATTTACTATTACCTCTGTGTCCTATTCTCCAGCCACTCTTTACCCAGGCTGTCATCTTGGGACCCACTCCCAGGCTGGCTAACTTGTATATTAATCTTTTGTGTGGGACTGTGTCAAATGCCTTGCTAAAGTCTAGGTAGGCCATGTCCACAGCCCCTCCCTGATCTACTACTTTGGTCACCCAGTCAAAGAAATCTATCAGATTCGTCTGGCATGACCTTCCAGCTGTGAATCCATGCTGCCTAGGGTCCTGTGCCCCTCTGGCCTCTAGATACTCGACAATTCTTTCCTTTAGAAGTGATTCCATCATTTTCCCTATCACTGAGGTTAAACTAACAGGTCTATAGTTTCCTGCTTCTGCCTTGCTCCCACTTTTGTGAAGGGGAATCACATCTGCCCTCCTCCAGTCCTCGAGTACCACCCCATCCTCCCATGATTTGTTAAAGAGGGTAGTCAGTGGTGTCACTAGTTCTACCCTTAGTTCTTTTTAGAATTCTGGGATGAATCCCATCAGGCCCCATTGCGTAGTCCACCTTCAGTTTTAAGAGTTCTTTCAGAACTTTTGGATTGTATGTCCAGACAGTAGTGTTATATGAAGGTGTACAAATCTTAGGGAAAGGAAGGGGTGACTGGGTGATTGGGCTGGGAGATCAAGTAGAATCTGCAGTGATACTATAGGCTGGGAAAAATAGGAAGAGGTGGGCCAAGTGATCCTTATCTGCTAGCAAATTCTATGTTTCTGTTTCTCTGTGTGCATTGTCTTCCAGATAGCTGCTTTACAGATTTCTTGAAAGAGGGTGCCCCTTACTGCTGCCACCAATGCAGAGGTGCCACTTGTGGAGTGTGCCCATGGAAATCTGGGAGTATCCTGCCAGCTTTTTCGCAGCATAATTGTATGCAGGAGACTATCCAACATGAGACAGTTCTCCTAGATGCTGGTTTACCCTTTCCCACTTCACCATAGGTGATAACAAGCTGAGTGATGTTGGACCTGACATCTTTTGTGCAGTTCAGGTAGTAGATTAGTGTCCTTTATACATCCAGGCAGTGGAATTTTTGTTCCCTTGTACTGGAATGTTCAATGAACAGAACAGGAAGGGAAATTGACTGGTTCAAGTGGAATTCTGACACCACCTTTGGGAGGAATTTCCTGCTAGTATGGAGGAATACCTTATTCCTGTAGAAGATTAGGTAGTTTGGATCTGTGCAGAGGGCTTGCATCTCCTTACGCTCCTAGCAAATGTAATAGCAACTAGAAATATTGCTTTACATGTCACATACTTTAAGTCAGCAGTAACCATAGGCTCAAAATATGCTTCCATCAGCTGATCAGTCCACACATTGAAATCCCAGGGAGGGACAGGGTCCCTCACAGGAGGGTATAAATGACTAAGACCATTTAAAAACCTTTTGAAAACAGGTTGTGAGGCCAAGGACTTATTTTTGCCAGATGATGTGCAAGCTGAAACTGCTGCCTAATGCACCTTCAGGGTGGAGGGTCTCAGGCCTAGGGACTGTAGGCGAACCAGCTAATCTATGATTGTTAGCAGGCTTGCCTGCATAGGGATTACATTCCTGTTAACACAACTTAATGACGATCTCTTCCATTTTGAGAATTGATGGTTTTCTAGGAACCTTTAACACTCTCATCTCTTCCTCTGATAGATTTAGGCTAAAGAATTCTAGCTCTTCAAGAAAGAAGCCCACAGACGTAGAGTGCTGATGTCTGGAAATGTTACCCTGCCCTGAGACAGGGTCAGCAAGTTGTGCCTCAGTGGCAGGCTGACTGGAGTCCTGCTGGACAGGATCAGGAGCAGGAGTATCAAGCTTTTCTGGCTTAGTCTGGTGTTGTCACAAATATTGTTACTGGTTCCCTCCTGAGTTTTATGAACTTCTGCAACACTGCGGTGGTGCATTAGTCCAGGTGTATGCTGACAATGCAATCCTGTATTGGTCCTCCTCTGATCTGACCTCACTGAACCTTCAACTGCAACAGGGTTTCTGGAATCTTGAGGCATGGTTTCTCAATAACCTCCTGGTACTCAACACCAAGAACCCTAAAGCTATGCTCTTTTGTCACCGGACCCCTAAGTTAAACTTTATGCTGCACCCCCCCCCCCGGTAATTAACTCCTCCTATGGTGACCCACTAGAGCTGGTACAATCTTTTAAATACCGGGGAATCACCTCGGATTCCCACCTCACTTTTGACACCCATGACTCTACTATGGTCAAGACCCTTCATTAGAAGCTAGGATTGCTTTACCGCTTCCAGCACTTCCTAACTTACTCCTCCCACCTGGCCATTGCTTCCTTTGCCTTTCTCCCTCTTATTTCCTATGGAGCTCCTATTCTCCGCTCCGCACAAGTCTCCACTCTTGCCAGGCTCAAACAAACCTACCATAGGATTCTCGCTTTGCCCTTGGTGCTAAAGCTAGACAGCACCACTGCTCAGTCCTTGCCTCACTTGACTGGCCTTCCCTTGAAGCTAGGTTGCAATTCTCCACCCTTTACCTGACCTTCAAACTAGTTCATACCTTCACCCCTCCCTGCCTCAAGCCCATTGTCCAATGAAAAACTATGACAAGGCTCTTAAGGTTGGCTGGCCTACCTCTTCTCATAATTCCTAAACCCCACCTTGTTATGGGTCAGCGTGCCTTCACCTTTCCTGGGCCCTCTCTCTGGAATGCACTACCATCTGCTGTTTTGACCTGTGCTTCTATAGATATGTTCAAGCATTCTCTTAAATCCCACATTGCCTCCTCTCAGCTCTGCACCTCTTCCTGAGTCTTCCCACCCTTCACCTCTTGCTCACTCCCCTCCACTCCTACCTTCTCCCGTGTGCTTTTCTTGCTCTGCTCGTGACAAAATTTGAATTTACACCCTGCACCCCTCCTAGAATTTATACTAGTACCCCTCCCAAAATCTGTAGTTGTACCTCTGCACACTTTTACAATATTTATACTCACACCCCCAACACCTCCCAAAATGTATACTTGTACCCCTTCACCCCTCACAGAATTTGCTCTTGTACCCCTGTACCCCTCCCAAAATTTGTACTTGCACCCTGCACACCTCCCAAAATGTGTACTTGTACCCCTGTACCCCTCCAACAATTTGTACTTTTACTGTACCTTTGCATCTCTCCCTAAATTTGTCCATGTAGCCCTGCACCCCTCCCCAAATTTGTACTGGCCCTTATGTACACTGCCTAAAATTTGTACTTATTCCTCTGCACCCCTGCCAAATGAAATTTGTACTTGTTCTCCTGTACCCTTCCCAAAAATTTTTACTTGTACCCCTGTAACCCTCCCAAAATTTGTACTTGCACCCCTGCACTCCTTCCAAAATGTGTACTTGTACAGCTGCGCCCTTCCAAAAGTTGTACTTGTACCCATGTGCCCTCCCACAATTTGTACCTGTACATCTGCATACCTCCCAATATCTGTACCTGCACTCTTGAACACCTCTAAAAATGTGTGCTTGCACCTTACACCCCTCCCAAAATGTGTACTTGCACTCTTACACTTCCTTCTAAAAAACTATACTTGTACCCCTGCACACCTCCCAAAAGTTGTACTTACACCCCTTCACTCTCCCAAAAGTTGCACTTGCACACCATGCCTTCCCAAAATTTGTACTTGTACCCCTACAGCTTTCTAAGAATTTGAAGTTGCACTCCTGCACCCCTCCAAAAATTTGTTCTTTCATCCCTTCCTAAATTTGTACTTGCACCACTGCACCCCTCCCAAAATATGTACTTGTACCCCAAGACCCCTCACAAAATGTATACTTCTTTCCATGTGCCCCTCCTAAAATTTATACTTGTACTCTTGCACCCCCCAACAATTTGTACTTCTACTGCTGCACACCTCCCCAAACTTGTACAGTACTTGACCCCTGCACCCTTCCCAAAAGTTGTACTTGTACCCTTGCACAGTTCCCAGATTTGTACTTGCTCCCTTGTACACCTTCCAAAATGTGTACTTGCACAGCTGCACTCCTCCAAAACCTTTTACCACATCTGCCAAAATTTTCACTTGCATCTGGATCCCTCCAAAATTTTTATTTGCACCCCACCTAAAATTTGCATGTGCATTCCTACTGAAATAGTCAATCTTCCTAAAAATTCTCTCACTACCATCTCATACTTCTTAAACTGTAAAAAGGGCTAGGGTGCAGACTAGGGGAGTAGTGTGTGAAACGTACAGTACGGTACATATTTTTGAAGTAGAGTGGAACAAAGGGTACTAATGAGTGGAATGGTGTAGTGGTAGGTCGCAAATGAAGGGATTCAGATTTTTGGCAATCTTGCAAATTTTACTATGTGTTCAGTGAATTCAGAAAATGTTTGGGGAAAGTATGTGGATTGTGGAATTAATTTTGGGAGGGGTACAGGAAAAAGGGGTAGAAATACTGAGGAGAGTGGAGGCAGGGTAAATAATTTGCAGAGTGTGGGATAGGGTAACATTTTTGATGGTCCCAAGGGCAGGGATGTAAATTTTGGGAAGGGGGGGTTAGGAGGTACTGATTTTGCGTTTGGTGGGGGGACTAACTTATGGAAGGTTATAGGTTTGGGGTGCTGTGCAGGGGAGGTACAAGTTTCAGATGTCATGAGTATGGGTACAAATGGTTGGAGAAGTATGTATGGTATAAATGTGGGACATGCACGGATGAGCACACATTTTGGGTAAGTACGGATTGGGTTCAAATATTGTTGTGGTAGGGTGGGAGTACAAAGTCTGGGAGGGGTGTGAGGGGTGCATGTGCAAATATTGGGATGAATGCAAGGTATCAGTACAAATATCATGGGTGAGGAGGCATATTTAGGGATGGCATACAGATTTTATTTGAAAGCTATAGAGATACAAATTTTAAGAAGGGTGTAATCATAAGTATATATTTAAAAAACTCTGGTCAGAGCCAATATGACTGTTAAACAACATGATGGTAGTGATGCAGCCTTTGGGATGGGAGTTAACTAGAAGGACTTCCCAAGTACAGCAGAGCAACTTAGACTTGAATTTGGACTTCAGAATTCTGCGATAGTAGATGGACTTTACCCATCTTTCACTATATGACCGTCACATAACTTCTCAGTTCCATTTTAACATTCAGATGTCCTGCACTGTACACCTTGGGCCACCTCCCTCCATCTGGTTGTTAATCCAAGGAATCGCAATAACAACATTTGTGTTTTTATAGTTTTATTTAGATTTCTACTGTGGGGCACAAGCCACGCATGCCACACAGAGTCAGTTTATATATTTTATTTTATTGAATTTTGTTGACTGGGTAGGCCCACTGAAACTAGAAGTCCCTTTTTCAGGGACAACCTGGGGGGGGGTGGGGTAGAGATGGCAACCTACTGAAACTGAACGAAATTAAGCTGTTGGTGGTATTTTTAGTGAATGAGTGAAATTTGGCCTGGACACTGAGGAAATTCCCCCTACTCTTTTTGTTCTCAATGTTAATGGATTGATAGGGAAAGAAATACAAATCAAGAGAGAGGATAAATACAGGGATACCCCTTAAGCCCTCTGCTTTTATGTATTTGGTCTGGACATACTACTAAGAAGTATCTCCAGTGAAGAGCAGATAAAAGTTATAGCCCCCCCAGGTGGATACCTCCTAATAAAATTGTTAGCATATGCAGATGATACAGTCCTAACGGTATACTTTTATTTTACTGAAACACTGTTGCCCGACACCCAAAATCCTGATGCCACAATCCCAACACCCGGTTGCCTGACCGTTACATTTTGCCCACAGTGGAGTTTGTTATATTAATTATGGGGGTGCGAGGGGCGAAGCCCCTTGAAAAATGAAAAAACTCTGCCATGGGCAAAATGTGTCAGTTGGGCAAACAGGTGTCGATATCATATCATCGGGATTTTGGGTGTTGGGCAACAGCCTGTCAGGTTTTCATAGTAAATCCATCCTAACAATAGCAACTAACACTTCAGAAAAACATGTAGTATATCATTTACAAAAATGTTCTAGAATGTCAGGTTCATGCATCAATTTGGACAAGAATAGGGGTGTTACACTGGGATCAACTCCAATACCAAACAGAAGAAAATTTGCACATATAGAAAGCAAGCAAGAAGAAATTACGATACTAATATACTAACATACTAAGATGCCAGCAGAGTAGACCCAAAGGTCTATCTAGTCTGCTCGAAGATCAGCATCTGGCAGATGCATTAATCACTGCCCTTCCCCCCCCACCTCCTCCCCCATTGGGGTGCATCTCCAGGTCTGGAATTATTCAGTTTAATCTTCCCCTTAAAACTGTCCCAGACCCTTTTGAAGCCCCCCAGTTTCCAGTTTCACCAGTTCCACTGGCAGTGCATTCCACGGCTCCACCACCCTCTCAATAAAGTAGCGACTCTTAGTCTCAGCCCTGAGCCTCCCTCCCACCAGCCTCAGGTGATGCCCCCTGGTGGCCCCTGTCTCCCTCAGCTGGAAAATCCTATCAGGGCATGCCCTATTTGCCCCCTTTAGTATTTAAAGACCTCAATCATATCCCCTCTGTCCCTCCTCTCCTTCAGGGAGTGCAAGTTAAGTTCCCTGAGTCTCTCCTCATAGGTCTTTTCCCCCAGCCCCTGTATCATCCTAGTTGCCCTCCTCTGGACCTTTTCGTGTAGTGCAATGTCCTTTATCAAGTGTGGCCACCAAAACTGCACATAGTATTCAAGGTGTAGTCTAACTAGGCAGTTATACAGAGGGAGAATCACCTCCCGCTTCCTGGAAGTTATCCCTCTTGCAATGCACCCCAGCAGTTTATTTTCTTTGGCCGTCACCCTCCTGCACTGTTCAGAGTTATTCATTTTGGCATCCACCACCACCCCAAGGTCCTTCTCCCCATCTATAACCTGCAGTATCTCCCCTCCCAGAAAGTATTCTTGAGATGCATTTCTAAGCCCCAAGTGGAGAACCTTACACTTCTTAGTGTTAAATGTCAGTCCCCAGTTGTGAGACCACCCCTCAAGGGTCTCCAGGTCTTCTTGAAGGGCTCTTCTGCCCTCCATCCCATCCACCCCTACCCCCAGCTTTGAGTCATTACAACAATGGGAGTAACTTTTGGTAAAGGGGATATGAGTACCAGGAATTGGGAGACATGTATACAGAAGGCAAACTTGATTACGTCTAGACAGAAAGGACAACTAATTTCAAAAAAGAAAAGAGTATAACTAATTAAAACACTGCTGCTACCTGTATTCTTATAATGTATATCAGTTATGTATTTCCACCCCCTTTGGCTTTATTTACTACATTATGTAGTATTTTGTTCCAAGCATTTTGGGGGAACAGGTTAAATCCAGTAAAATGAGAGAAAATCGTATAGCGCTGTTAAGGAAGGGTGCGTAGACAGGGTAAACCCTGTAGCCTTCTTCAGCAGAATATTTATTTCATATAACTTTGGTACTTCTTTTAAACCTGGGAACAAGATATGGAAGCCTTTGGTATTAGCATGGTTAGACCCATGTACAGAACACTGGAGCAGACAAAAAATAAGGAACATATCAAGAATAAAGAAAATATCTATGCAAGATAACAAATTAAAAAGCCATCAGGGAAGGGATTACTATTTCTGACTTACACAAAATAAATAGAAAGTCACTATATGACACATTATTACAAGCAGAAAGAACAAATGACATAGTTTTCCCAAACTGTCCCCAGACAAAAACTCAGATAGTCCTAACACAATTGAAGAATGATAGAGTGCCTGTCTTTGCCTGGGATTCCCTATGGCTTAGTTGCCATGGACAACTAGGGGTTAATAATATTAAAAAAACATAAACATCTAAATGAAGAGACACTGTCCAAGAGAAACATGTACAAACATTCTTGAAACACAAGAACATAAGACACTGACTTACCGAAACTATAGTGAGACTTGCATTCTTTGATTCCACTCTAGAACTGGGGGAGAGTGAGAGCCTCTCCTGTTCTAAAAATGTAATAATCCTTGGACATTTCTGGATATTTGATTATCTGGATATTATTTATTTGTGTATTTTATTTCTTGCTTTGTTTGTTTTATTTGTTTTACAGTTGTTTGGTTTAACTTGGGTTGTTTTATTTTGTTGGGTTTGGTTGTGTGGGTCTGGGGTTTTTTAACACGTGTAGAGGGTCTGCCACCATGGTTGTACACTATTCATCCTCCGCTCTTTGCACCCTCTGCCCTTTCTCCCCCCCCGCCATTACAGTTATCAACTTACCAGTGCTGTAGAGCACTGGGGATTGTGCAGAGGGGGAGGAGGGGTTTTGGGGGTAGTGAACAGTGGAGGACGAATGATCGGGTACATCGTATTGGGTTAGTAGAAACCAGAAGATGCCCTGGGGTGAAATGGTTTCTGGAATGGGGTTATCCTTGTCTGGTTTCCATACCCAAGGGTACCACTAGTATTAATGGTACTGGGCAAGTGGTCTGTACCGCTCCAGAGATCCGTCCAACCCGGGCTGTGTTGTGCAATGCCAGATCCATAAGAAATAAGACTGCAGTTATTGCAGATCTTGTGGAGTCTGTGGATCTGGCTTGCATTACCGAGACCTGGCTGGATGAAAATGCTGGTCCAGTTTTGGAGGCAGCAATTCCAGCTGGGTACTTGGTGTTACACCATCCGAGGTTGGACCACGGGGGGGGGGGAGGTTGCAGTCTGTTTCAAGACTGAACTGGGCCTCACAAATGTACCAGTTGAAGGGGCTGAGTCCTTTGAGTGTACTGTAGTGGAAGGCATGGGTTGTAGAATTGTTCTCATTTACTGTCCGCCAGCTGATGAGAAACATTTTCTGCAGGAAGTAGCTGGCTTCGTCATTGACATGGCATTTGAGTCACCCAGGCTGATGGTCCTGGGTGACTTTAATGCCTGGGTCGATGATGAACTTTCACAGTTTGGACAAAACTTCCTCCAATTAATGACATCTTTGGGCCTTACACAAGTGGTTACTTCTGCCACTCACAAGAGGGGTCACTCCTGGACTTGGTTTTCCTCCTGGGGATTGAGTCTTCTGACGTGGCGGTGGAACCCTTCAGTCGGTCTGATCATTACACTGTGGGGTTCAGTTTTTGCACCCCCCCTTGTAGGCCTGCCCCTGTGGAGATGGTTAGGTGCCACTCTTTGCGAGATATTAGCTCTGTGGGCCTGGCAGTGGTGCTGGACCTATTGGAGTTTTCTGGAGCAAGCAATGATCCAGATGTCTTGGCGTTGGCTTATAATAGGGCCATCTCCTTGGCTCTCAATCAAATTGCTCCTGTCCATGTTCATCCTCTCCCCCTTCGACCTCGGTCCCCATGGTTTAATGGGACCTTGAGAGAGATATGACGACAAGGACGAAGGTTACAGCATCGTTGGTGGAGAACTGCCCTTGATGCCGACCATCTTAGACTGATGGAACACTATCAATTCTATCATTCCGCAATCTATCGTAAGAAAGCAGAGTTGCTGCTCAGAACTGACCAGCCCAGCTTTTTCGAACTGTTGACAGACTGTGCAACCCAGCCTGTCTACAGGTTCGGAAATCATTTTCACAAATAGAATGTGATGAGCTTGCTCACTTCTTTGCAGATAAGGTGGCCAACATCAGGGCAGAGCTCCAGCCCACCTCCTCTATGGGAGAGGCTATTGACTGGCATTTGGTCGCATCCTCTGGTTGCTCCTGGAGTTCCTTTGACTGGCTGGAGTTCATGGATGTCATAAGGATTGTCCGTAGTATGCGCCCTACTTGCTGTAGTTTGGATCCGGGCCCGACTTCCCTGATAAAGGGTTGTCTTGATATCATCGGCCCTGTTCTAGCACAGATAGTCTTGTGCTCCTTGGATATGGGTGAGTTTCGTAGCTCCCTGAAGGAGGTGGTGGTGACACCCCTCCTGAAGAAAGCTTCCTTGGACCCTGGCTGCTTTGCTAACTACAGACCAATCTCTAATCTTCCCTTTGTTGGGAAGATTATTGAGAAAGTAGTGGCTGCACAATTGGAGAACCATTTAACCATCCATAACATCTATGAACCACTCCAGTCTGGTTTTCGAAAGAGGCATAGCACCAGACAGCACTGGTTCGAGTGCTCAGTGATCTCCTGACGGCTAGGCATCAGAAGAATTGCTCCATTCTCATTCTTCTTGATCTCTCATCAGCCTTTGACACTGTGGACCAAGGGGTACTTCTCGCATGCCTGGAGTTCATCTGTGGTCTGTCAGGTACAGTCCTCAGATGGTTTAGATCTTTCCTCACTGACAGAACTCAGAGAGTGGTGTCGGGGATAAATTCTTCCCGCCCAGTCTCTCTGTCTTGTGGGGTTCCCCAGGGCTCAGTGTTGTCCCCCATGTTGTTCGCAGTGTATATGCTGCTCCTCGGAGACATTGTAAGAAGGTATGGGCTGAGGTTTCACTGCTATGCAGATGATACCCAGCTCTACCTATCTTTTGCACTCGACCAAGATAGAGCTCTCTCAGTCTTTAATAGCTGCCTCACTGAAATCCAGTGCTGGATGAATTCAAGCTGGCTGAAGCTGAACTCGGAGAAGATGGAGGTAATGGTAGTGGACCCGGGTCGCAGGGTAGAGGGGTTTGGGAGCTTGTCTGTCCTCAGGTTTATTTCTGGGGGGTGTCCAGCTCCCTACCACTGAGTGGGTGCGGAACCTGGGGGTGATTTTTGACAATGAGCTGACACTTTGTTCACAGCTGTCGGCAGTTGTCAAACTTTCCTTCTACTATCTTAGGAACATTGCCAGAATTAAGCACCTTGTTCCACCCACGGATTTGCCAATGTTGGTCCATGCCTTTGTGTCCTCACGCCTTGATTATTGCAACTCCCTGTATCTAGGGCTTCCTGGGGTTGATATCTGCCACTTGCAGCTGGTGCAGAATGCTGTGGCTCGGTTATTGACAGGTACATCTCGTGCCTGTCATATTTCACTGGTGCTGCGTGATCTGCACTGGCTGCCTATTCAGTAGTGGATCACCTTTAAAGTTGGTCTTTTGACTTACAAAGTCCCACACGGACAGAGTCCGGACTACGAGAAAGAGCTTTTGGTTCCCTACTGCCCTTGGCAATCTCTCCGCTTGGCAGATGAGGAGTTGCTAGAGATTCTGAGGGTTTCTTTAAAATCTTCTGGGTCCTCATGCCTTTATGTATGCTGCTTCAACTCTCTGGAATTCTCTACCCCATCTGCTTTGTCAGTGTGCATTCGTGGAGGAATTTAAAAAAGCCCTGAAGACCTATTTATAGTCAAAGATTTATTTTAATTAAGATTGTTGATTTTAGGAGTTCAGATTATTATGTATTGGTTTTATTTTTTGTAATTGTTGATATTGTAAGGTGCCTTGGGCTGGATATTCAAACTGCACTATTTTGTGGCGCAAGCCCTTGCGCTGCACAAAATAGTTGTTGCAGGGGTGTGGCCGGGGCGATATTCAAAGGAGCTGCGCTATTGAGCAACTCCTTTGAATATCATCCCAGCCACAGCCACTGTGCATGGCGCAGTGGAACTTGCGCCACCACAAGTGGTCAGAGTGGAGCATTCAAGTTGCAGTGGCGCAAGTACCATTGCGCCATGCGCAGATTTCCGATATTCAAAAGGTGACATGCAAATGGGGCCATAATTCATGCAAGGCACAGGGGGGGCCATTTGCATCTATTTATGGCCCCATTTGCATGCCATTAGCATGCAGGTGCGCCGATCCCCGAGGACTACGTGCAGCGGCCCTGCCAGGCAGCAGCTGTCAGGACCAATGCCCCTGCAGCCCAATCACGGGCAAAAGTGTAAAATCCCCCACCCCGACTGACCCAATCATGGGCAAAGCATAAAAACCCGACTGGGCCCGATCGTGGGCAAAAGCTAATAAACCCCCAGCCCGATCACGGGCAGCAAAGTGCCCCCAGAACATATCCCTGGTGGTCCAGTGGACCGCTAAGCCCGATCGCGGGCTGCACAAGTTTAAACCCCCACCCCCCAGGAAATATCCCTGGTGGTCCAGTGGACCGCTAAGCCCGATCGCGGGCTGCACAAGTTTAAACCCCCACCCTCCAGGAAATATCCCTGGTGGTCCAGTGGACCACTAAGCCCAATCGCGGGCTGCACAAGTTTAAACCCCCACCCCCCAGGAAATATCCCTGGTGGTTCTGTGGACCGCTAAGCCCAATCTCGGGCTGCATAATGTGTCAACACCCCCTCCCCAGACCATATCCCTGGTGATCTAGTGTCCCCCACCCCACCCACCATGAGCCCCACCACCGCTGCCCCCGGCAGCGGGCGGCAGCATCCCACCACCTGCCGCCCGCTGCCGCTGAGATTGCCCGTAGCTGCACGCCCATTGGTGCAGAGCAAGAGCCACCGGCGCGCAGTCTCACCGGCAGTCGTCGGCGGGCGTGGAGCGGCAGGCGGGTGGGATGCTGCCGCCGCCGCCGCCGGGGAGCGGGTGGGGGCTTGGGTGGGTGGGTGGGGACACTAGATCACCAGGATATGGTCTTTTGGGGTGTCGACACATTATGCAGCCCGCGATCGAGCTTAGCGGTCCACTGGACCACCAGGGATATGTTCTGGGACACTTTGGTTGCCCGCGATCGGGCTGGGGGGTTTATTTAAGCTTTTGCCCATGATCGAGCCAGTCGGGGAGGGTTTTTTTATGCTTTTGCCCGCGATCGGGCCAGTCGGGGGGTGGGGATTTTACACTTTTGCCCGTGATCGGGCTGCAGGTGGGGCACAGGGAGTAGGTTGAGGGCCAGCCACAGTGCAGCTGCTGTGTTGTGCCCTGCAATGTGGCAGCTCACCTGTGGGTGGCCCTCGACTTATTCCCTTTTTTTTTGGCTCAAAGTTGTGCAGGCACAGGTTGGGGGTTGCGCCTGCACAACTCTGCACAGCCCGCTGAATATCGGGCTGTGCAGTTTATGCATGGTTCCTCCCCCTCCAGTTCAGCATGCATTCATTTGCATTGCGCTGTTGCTCAGCTTACCTTGGGGGGTGCAACTGCCTCCTGCTGAATATGGCAGAATGGCGCAATTTCGGACTTGCGCAGGCGCAACCCTATTTTGCATGGTGCAACCCTTTTGAATATCCAGCCCCTTGAATTTAGAAAGGCGCGATATAAAGTTTTATTATTATTATTATTTATTTTTGAATGCAACTATGTAACTGAATTTTGGAAAATGTTAACAAGAGAGTGGCAGGAAGTCTTGTATGAAAAAACTCACATAGAGTGAGCTAGTCTTAGGAATAATAGAAAGAGGTTAGGGAAAATACATGAAAGATACAAGTTATTTTTGCAGTAATCAAGTACTATATTTGGCAATCGAGAGGTCTGTGGGCCCTACAGCAAAGAAAGGTCTCCCACTTAGACTTATATAAGAACACAGTAATGTCCTTACAGCAAGTACAAAGATGAGATATGGGAAAACACCCTTTTGAAAAAGTTACAACTTTGGGTTAACTGTAAACTTAACTAAATCAGGATGAAGATAGATAAAAGATGTATCAAGGTATAGAAAATGGTATATATTATTATGATTATGTTTGTAAAAGTATAATTGTATCACCTTTATTGACATACAGTATGTAAATGTTTGTATGATTAGTTCTGAAGTCCTTTCAATAAAATTCCCCTACTCTTTTCAAGAAATGCCATGGGATCTTTAATGCCCACCTTAACAGCCACCAGAACAGGCAGACGGGACCTTGGTTTAATGTTTCATTCGAAAGACAGCACCTCAGGAGTGCAGCATCCTCCTCTTGATGCAGTACAGTGTCAGTATTGGGATTTACCCCAACTGTCTGGTGTGGGGCTAGAACCCACAACCTTTCAATCTTCCAGCTTCAGAGGTGAGTGTGAACCTGCTGAACAACTGACACTGACACCTGCTGAGCTGCTGACACTGCCAGTTTGCAGCTGGATAGATTACTTCCAAGACGTTAATGACCGATCCAGTAGCCAATCAGAAGTCTCACTAGCCTCATGAATAATTAATTAGACTTACAATCCTAATTATAAAGTGCTATGAATCAATCTGTGTCAGCATCAGTTTCAACTTGGGAGACCACAGGGGTCAAAAGGAGTCAAATATAAAATTCAGTTTGATATCTGAAATATTATTAACTTGGGACTGTGTTAAAAATCTCAGTGTTTAAAGCACCCCTATAACAGTGTGTCTACAGGCTCTATTGCACATAATCTGTGAGTATTAACCCATTCCAAAAACCATGTGCCAATTATGTGTTCTGCTAGTGGCTTTATAAAGGGATGAGATTTTCATCATGTGATTGATTTACACGTTCCAACCTCTTTTTTCCTTTTTCATATACTGTACCTGCATATATTTTTTGCCCTTGCATGATAACCTCAGTCTATGCATTTATTCAGCAACAGATTTCCCCACTCACATCACTAATCTTATTTCTTTACTGAACCATAATTTAATTTCATCAAAGATTATGAGCACATAAGCAATCGCAATGGACTAGAGAGGCCGAGCAGTGAATGCAATTAATCATGTTTCACGTTTTCTTTTTACATGTATCACTCTTTTTCATCCCAACCACTATGGCTTGTAAGGCTGTGTGTTATTTTGAGATGTGTCATTCATAACCTCACAGCGGGAGGTCATGGAGGTCAGAGGGGGACTGATATGCTCATGTGTTTTAGAAAACAAAATGTTCACTTGATAGAACTATCATCCTGGAATTTAAGCAACCCCAGTTACATTATACACTTTACATCTGCACTGATATTAACCACCAAATGAAATATTTACAAAAGTACTGCAAGAGACAACTATATCTGCACATTTCCATTCCGTGCCATTCAGGTACACTCGCCCCATGACAGAATGTTCTGTAATTCTTTAAAAAATATTTTCTAAATCGATTTTAGTAAACTTCATGAAGAGGCAAGGTGACTACTAATAATAGCTCATAAGTTGTCCTTTAAGAAGTGCACTAACAGGGAGCACAGAACCCAATAAAAAAGGTGGGGGAGAGATAATGCAACAGGAGCATGGAGTCACATTATTAATATATTGGGTTCTGCAGTTTTGGAAAAATAGTTTACAAAATAAGGAACTAAAACATGTGGATGTTGATCTGTTAGTGCAGTTCTTAAAGGAAAACATTTGCACTCTTTATTAGTTTATGGTAACCAATGTGGTCACTTTGCCCCTTAGTGAAGTTCACTGAAATGGATTTAGAAATTAGTTTTTAAAGAATTATAGAACATTCTGTCATGGGGCGAGTGTAAATGCAGGCAAGGAACGGAAATGCGTGATGTAGTTGTCTCTTGCGCTACTTTTGTAAATATCTCATTTGATGGTTAATATTGATACAGATATAAAGTGTATAGAGCAATTAGGGTTGCTTAAATTCCGGGATGGTAATTCTATCAAGTGAGAAGTTGTTTTCTAAAACACATGAGCATATCAGTCCCCCTCTGGCCTCTGTGACCTGCCATTGTGAGGAGACTGTGAGGCTATGAATTATGCAGCTCAAGTTAACACACAGCACTACAAGCTGTAGTGGTAGGGATGAGAGACAGTAATACATGTAAAAAAAAGTTAAACATTATTAATTATATTCACTGCACAACCTATCTAGCCCATTGTTTATGTGCTCTTGATTGCTGATGTAATTAAATTACTGTTCGGTAAAAAAAGAAGATTAGTGAGATGAGTGGGGAAACCACTCCCTGAATAAATACATAGACTGAGGTTATGATGCAAGGGTGAAAAAATATATATACAAAAGGAAAGAAGAGGTTGGAATGTGTACATCAATCCTGTGATGAAAATCTCATTCCTTTATAATACCACTAGGAGAACGTGCAACTAACCCATTTCAAAAAACATTTGCCAATTGTGTGTTCTCCTAGTGGTATTATAAAGGGATGAGATTTTCATCACGTGAGATTATGGCTTTTTTCATGCAAAATACAGTAAGTGAGCAGATGGAAAATAAAACAGGCTGGAAGATGAAATACTATCTACATTCTGAAAAGACTCTTTTCTGTCCTGTGAATTTGTTTAATAATAAAACAATGCCTTTGAACTTTGTGATGAAGCCAAATAATTTACAAGTGGTCCATTTTTACTGTTTGGACTGTCTAGATGTGCAAATAGTGAGGGAGCGGGGATCTGATAATGAGCATGGATCATTCAGTATTCGTTAAAGCCCATAGCTGCTTATTAGGTGTTATGCCCCTTGCCATTACCCACAGCAAAGATTAGAATAAATACAGTATGCAATTGTGCAGGTTTTCTTTTGTTTTGTTTTAACTAAAATAGTCCCTTTGACTGCGTTCATGGACTGGATCTGGATAATAAAAGTGAGGGGAGTCAGGGACTGGAAATGAGCAGGCTGTGCAGCATTTTGCTAATAAGCTGTAGAAGTACCTAGCTGCTCAGTTAGGTTTGTTTTCAGTTTCCCATTGCTGTCTCACTGCAAAGCACATCAGAATGTGAAGTGTGTGTGTGTGCGTGTGACATTTAGAGACAACATAGCACTGTGTGAGTGAGCATAGCACTCTTAACCCTTAGGCTGCAGACAGAAATGGAATGTAAAGGGATTCTGGACTGATATGTCAGTCTGTGGCAAAGCAAGGGTTAAGCACAGTGGGGTCAGGCAGGGTGAGAAAGACCTTAGTATGAAAGGAGTCAAAATGATTCACTGTAGCCTAGATTAAGAGCAGTATGTAAGGCAGATTGCCTAGAGTTTATTCAACACATCATCTGTGTGCGACTGCTACTGTAGTGTGCGGCTGTTCTTTGATGGTGCTGGTCTTGAGAAACAGTGATGGAGGAGGCAGAAGGGGAAGTAGTAGCAGAGATGACGACTCCACCAACTCCACTGTCCTCCAGATTCTCACAAGCCTTTGACTGTGAGGAGTGTATGGCAGCAAGCTCTGCCTCCTGCTGACATCAAAGTCACTGTCAGTGATCAGATGAAAGCCAAAGACAGTATGGATTGACATAGGAAAAAAAAAACACAGATTAATAGAAAGAGACATTCTTTTATATTATCAACCAGTGAGTGCTGGCAATAATGTGACCCAGAAGTAAGCACACAGCAAAAAAATAAAGCAAGCGGAGGAGGGGAGGGGAAGAGACAAAAGAACAGTATTATGGTGGCTGGAGAAGACCACATATGCTTGTGCTTAGATTTCACCGTGGAAGGACACATTCTAGGTATCCTGTCACATGCTTCCAAAGCCCCTTCTTCTGTTATGTAATAGCAAAATGTTAGCATAGCTCCACCCATTCAGCTGTAAAAAGTACACATTTCAAGAAGTGTGTGGGAAAATGGAATAGGTTATGAGTGGTGCAAGGTAGTGTTAGAAACTTGGGAGAAGTGTGTGGTCATGTTCTGGAACAGTTACAAGAGAGGTGTAGGGTAGAGGTTATATTTCTGTGGGATTATACATTTGGGGAGCGGTAATGAGGTAGTAGTACTTTTTGTGAGTTCTATGGAATCTCAACAAAGGGAGGGAATCTGAAAAGAATAAATATGTTGTGGTGGCCGCATTGGGGCTAGAAAGGGAACACTGGAATCCAAAATTTACATTTTAGGAGCATCTGTTCTTTTGGGGTGGGGCTTGATACGGTGCTTAAAAGGTTAGTGATCAACCTAGGGAACTTGTCAGATATTTAGCATTTTGTTCTAGTGGTACAAGCCCCTTAATAAAAGCCCTATCGGAAAACTGGTAGCAAAGACTGATGTCTGCCATTTCACAGTTTGATATGCTCTGCCTACTAAGCTGACAGAACCTGGAGGAAAAGGAAGTCACTGTTGCTTGAATGACATCAGCACTCACCAAAGAGTCAGCTGGCTGGTTTGAAAAACTCAGGGATTTTTTGCAAAACCATCAAACAAGAGAGGCAAACAAAGTAACATTTATGTATGAGTAATTTCAATTTCTGAACTTTATTTGTAACAAATGAGGCCTAGTTGTCCTCATGGTGGGCACATAGTATATTATTCAAGCACTGCATTTGATCTTTAAATAAAATCCTCATTTGTTCCAGAAGCTCTGTGAAGGTTCCATGTAGTGTCAAGCTCTTTGAGACTAGCAGTTAGAAACAGAGAAACATAGATTCTGTCAGCGGAAAAGGAACTTTAGGCCCATCCAGCCTGCCTCTTGCCCCTGCCTATTCCATCAACACTGACCCTAGCTGGTCATAGATGTCACTCCATACCCCAGCTTCCTCTATCTAATATGTCCCTGTACCTATCCCATGCATGCTTGAGGTTCCACACTGTCTTTGATCCCACTATGTCCTCTGCCAGGCTGTGCCAGTCATCCATCACCCTTTGCCTGAAGGAGTGTTTCTGCACATCTCTCCCTAACCCACCCAGTTAGCTTCACTGCATGCCACTTTGCTCTAGTGCTTTCCTTTCTGTGAAATAGACCCTGTACTTGCACTTTGTTCACTCCTGTGAGATACTTGTAAGTTTCAACCATGTCCCCTCTCCTCTCTTCTCTTCCAAGAGTACAGTTTGAGTTCCTGCAGCCTCCCCTCATGTGCTTCTCGTAGGACCCCTTCACCATTTTGGTTGCACTCCTCTGTACCACCTTAACCCTTTCAATGTCTTTGCAGAGGTGCAGCCTCCAAAAATGGATAAAGTACTCCAGGTGGGGCCTCGCTAGTGAACAATACAACGACAGCATCACCTCCTTCTTCCTGCTAGAAATCCCTCTCCCAATGCACCCCAGCATCCTGCTAGCCTTCCCATTGCTTTGTCATGCTGCCCAGCTACCTTGAGGTCATCAGATAATATGATGACCCCTAGGACTGTTTCTTGCTTGGTGACTGTAAGCTCCACTCCCCCCATCTTATACACAGCCCCTGGGTTCTGCAGCCCTAAGTGCATAACCTTGCTCTTTTTGGCATCAGAACCCAGCTGCCCCCCCAACCAGACCATTTCTCTAGTTTTCTCATATCCCTGTGCATTCTCTCCACCCCTTCCTGGGTGTCAGTCCTGTTGCATATTTTTGTATTATCCACAAACAGACACACCTTACCCTTAAGCTCCTCCACAGTGTTACTTATGATGTTGAAGAGGACCACTCCCAGCACTGAACCCTGTGGCAATCCACTAGTCACTTTTCATTCATCTGAGTGGCTATTGTCCACCACCACCCTTTGCCTCCTATCCCTCAGCCAGTTTGACACAGCTTGTCACTTTCTCACCCACCCACAAGCTGTTTAGTTTCTTAGCTAGCCTCCTTTGTGGCACAGTGTCATAAGCCATACTGAAATCCAGATAGGCCACATCCAGTGCTCTCCCTTGATCCACCTTCCTGGTAACCCAGTCAAAGAAATCTACATGCGTGTGATTAGTCTGACATGACCTTCTCCCTGTGAAATCATGGTGCCAGTGGTCCTGCAGCCATTTTGCTTCCTGGTGCCTTATGAGCCTCTCCTTTGGTAGTGTCTCCATTAACTTCCCCACCACTGATGTGAAACTGACTGTCCTATAATTGCTAGCATCTTCCCTACTGCTGGTTTTGTACAGAGGGACCACATCAGCTGCCCTTTAGTCCTCTGGAGCTTCCCCCATCTCACTGAGGTGCTAAAAAGTGCTGCCAGAGGGCAGCCAGCTCCATGCTGATTTATTTTAGGACTCTTGGATGAATCTCATTTGACTCTTTCACCTTATTCTCCTTTAAGGCTACTAATCCCTTCCAGACCCTCTCCACTGAGAATAGACTTGTGTCCACTCCCCTCTCTCCATGGTGCTTACCGCAGCATGCTGGTCCAGCCACCCCCCACACTCTATCATGAAGACTGCACAGAAGTAATCATTTAGTATTTCAACTTTCTCTTGATCTTCCTCTTCACAGTCCATCCTGCCCTCATGATTCTCAATATCCCTCCCCTTGTCTTCCTCTTTTCCCCCCACATACCTGAAGAAGGTAGTGATCCCTTTTTTGACATTCTTAGCTATTTTCTCCTCTGTTGGTGCTTTAGCTGCCCTCATCCTCCTTCCTGCCTCCCTTTGTTTTGACAGATATATCTTCCTGTCTTCATCCTTTTGGGTCTCCTTCTACTTTGTAAATGCTGTTTTCTTCTCGTTCACTGCCTTTGCCCCTCCTTAGAAAACCATAGCAGCCTCTTCCTCCTCTTTCCCTTGCTCACCTCCTTCAAATGACATGCATTCAACTACACCCTCCTTAATTTTTCTCCACTCCCCCTCTGCCTCCCCCAGTCATGGCATTCCCTGAGACAATTCCCATTTCTTTAAAATCTGCCCTCCAGAAGTCCAGGATCCTCGTCTTAGTGTGTATTTTTTTTTCATATCCTATCCATATGCCAAACCACATAGTATGGTGATCACTTGTGCCCTGGGGACTACCCTCTATGATGTAAGCAATGCTATCTCTGTCTGTAAGTACCAGGTCTAGCACTGCCTCATCTCTTGTGGGTTCCAAAATCAGCTGCCTGAGAAACACCCCTTGTATAGAGTCAAGGATGGCCCTGCCTCTTGAGATAGCTTTGGCGAGAATATCCCAATCTGCATCCAGCAGATTAAAGTCCCCCAGAATCAAAAGTTCCCCCTTGCTGGTCATTTTGCTAATGGATTCCCCCAGGTCTCTGTCTGAATCCTTCCCCTGTGTTGAAGGCCTGTACAACACAGCTCCATTGGCTCAGCTAAGACACAGGGGAGGTGGAAACCTTTTACACGTGTCCTCCAGAAACAGGCATGTTTGTCCCGGACGCAGTGAATTTAGAGCAGCAAAAAGTCAGAACACCATCAACATCAGAGAAAGTTAAGATGAAATACCAATCATTATTATTAAGATCATCCAGCAGGGAGGCTAGGTCAAACCTGCTGGGCTGTGAGACAATGAATTTTCTGCAGAAAGTACACCAAACCATGGTCACTGAATGCATCTGGGAAGGTTCCAGCTTCCAAAATGTGGAGAAGGTGGGAGAAGACTCAGTCAATAAGTGAGTGGTTGGATGTGAACAGGCTGAGCTGCATTGGCTCCAAGATATGAAGTATGATATGGAAGACCTAAATTTGCTGTATTAGCCATTTGGAGGAGGGGCATAAAATGTTAGTGTTAAAGTCAAAGAAAGAGAACAAGTTATGGAGAAGGGTGTGGAGCTTCACAATGAAAATGGGGGTGGGGGGAGTGATCTGGATAAGGAGAATCTTATACGAAGAGAGAATGAAGGACCTGCGCACAACCTTAACATTGACACATATGCAAAGGCAACACAGAAAGACCATTGGTCCATCCAGTCTGCCTATAAACCCCTGACAAACCTGGGACCAATTGTCCATATAGGGTTCTAACCCACACTATTTTCCCACATGCTCCCCACCCTACTGCTATCACCGTGAGTAACCACATATGCCCTCCATTCTGTCCAGTGGTGTTTGAAACCATTGATAGTTTTAGCCAATGGCAAAGATTAATGTACACCCCAATGCCACACACGTATAGTCTGGTTCAGTGGAAGAGGTAATAATAACCCCTCTTCCTCAACAACAGGCAATTTTGGAAGGAACACAAGTGTGTGGGCTCATTTTCCTGCTTGCACTGGGAATTGGACCCTCCTCTGCCCTTCTATGTGTCAGTTGTGTTCAGTATATCTTGGGTGACCTACAGAGCAACTGAATTGCGTAAGCAGTGTAATTGTTCATGCTATGGAACCTTTAATGTTTATTACCTTGAATGTCACTTGACTTTGTATCTGTTTTAATAGGGTTCTGCCCCCACCCCCATCTCTCTTATTGAGACTGCCATGACTATGTAACCAGGCTTTCACCCATTGACTTTTCAAGCCTGGATTCTCAGAAGTTAGAGGGTAAAGAGGCCCCATGTCCTGAAAGGTTCCATGCTCCCTCCCAACCAGCAGTTTCTAGTCTGCAGAGTCACTGTACATGCCCTGTACATGTGCATAGTGGCTCTGCAGTTATTGGACGCTGCTTGCCACTCCAACCCCCTAATGAAAGGGAGGAGCATGCACTGAACTAGGTTAGTGCCTGTGCTGAGGGAAACAGTTCAAATGAGTGCAGTTATGCTGACCTGAGGTGAGACAACCAGAAGACAGAGAGAGAGAGAGAGCTCCCCCCACCCTGGGAGGAAAGAGAAGTGCTTTTGGCCAGAGGCATCTAAGGAAGAAGATCTATAGAAAGAGAAGAAAGTTCTTAAGCAAGACAGACAGAGAGAAAAAAGTATGAGTACAAAGAACTGAGAGCCCAGGGGCTTTACAGACTCACCAGGAGGAGAAGAGTGTACATAGAGAACTGGGGTCTCCCCTTATGGGAGTCACATAGATGTTCCTGAGAACTCACTCCAAGTTTTGAGGTGGTGGAGAGGCAGCCTAAGCTATGTATGCAGCACCACAGGGGAGTAAATGAGAAATCCTCTCATATTTGATTCTATATGTCCCAGGAGAGGGCTCACATGTGTACTGAGCATAGTCCACTAAGAACTATGTCTGTACCCTGGAATGCCCAAGAGAGTTTTGCCCACACAGTAAGATGCAGCTGAAGGAAAGTTCCAGGGAAGCTGCGGAGACTTACCCATTTAATATCAAGCCCTTAAGGGGAGAGTAACAGCAGATCCCTAGAGTACCAAGGGTGGGACACTTTAGAAGTTTAGTGAAATATCTAGCTGTGGGTGTAGCAGTTAAAATATCTATAGAAATAGCATGTATATAGTGTGAAAGGTTCTTTATGGATAGCTCCCAGTATAGCTGTGGCTCTTGTGAACAGCCCTATGCAAATGTAGAAGGATGTGCCATATGTGTAGAGACCCTGAGAGAAAGCTCTATGTGTTTTGTGTCCCTGTAAATATATGTGTACCCCCTGAAGGACCAAGTGTCTGTATTGTAGAAAATAAATGTCTAATGTGCTTGACTATACTTCCCTTAGTGGTCAATACGGTTTGTAAATGTGTGAATAATACTTAAGCAATAAGGCACGACAGGGTGTGCATTGTGTTGGGATAATGGCATGTCTCAGGTGAACTGAAGCATGAGGCCAAAGGCTGAGTGCTTCCACCTCATGAGAAAATCCCATTATTCCAGCACAGTGAACACCCTGGAGTGCCTTATTGCGATTATGAAATGAGTACATTCGCATAATTGAATAAGTTACATTTTTTTAAAGTTTTCTTCTACAATACAACTATTTTAAAGAAAAATGTAAAAAAAAGATAAAACATAGTCCTCATTGTGCTATTGCTGTGTTTTAGGCTGGACAGTAGGTGGTGCCAACACTGCATGATATTTGTGCCTTGAAACATAGACTTTGACGGCAGATAAGGACCATTGGCCCACCTAGTCTGCCCATTTCCCTACCTACAGGATAAGCTGCAGATCCTAGTTAACCAACAGCCTATTTCTTCCTACCCCCCACAAGAATTGCCTTATGTCTGTCCCATGCATTCTTGAATTCTCTCACAGTTTTAGACCTCACAACCTCCTCAGGAAGGCTGTTCCATGCATCCACAACCCTCTCTGTGAAAAAAATACTTCCTGACATTGTCCCTGAGCCGTCCCCCCTCTATCTTCAAATTGTAACCCCTTGTTCTTACACATCTCTTTTTCTGAAAGATGCTACCCTCTTGGACTTTGTTGATTCCCTTGAGGTACTTGAAAGTTTCTATCATGTCCCCTCTCTCCCTTCTTTCCTCAGGTGTATACATATTAAGCTCCTTTAGTCTTTCTTCGTATGTCTTCTGGTGCAGACCCTGCACCATTTTGGTTGCCCTCCTCTGGACAGCCTTGACTCTGTCTATGTCTGTGCGGAGATGTGATTATGAAATGAGTACATTCGCATAATTGAATAAGTTACATTTTTTGAAAGTTTTCTTCTACAATATAATTATTTTAAAGAAAAAGGTGAAAAAAAGATAAAACATAGACCTCATTGTGCTATTGCTGTGTTTCAGGCTGGACAGTAGGTGGTGCCAACACTGCATGATATTTGTGCCTTGAAACATAGACTTTGACGGCAGATAAGAACCACTTGGCCCACCTAGTCTGCCGATTTCCCTACCTACAGGATAAGCTGCAGATCCTAGTTAACCAACAGCCTATTTCTTCCTACCCCCCCACAAGAATTGCCTTATGTCTGTCCCATGCATTTTTGAATCCTCTCACAGTTTTAAACCTCACAACCTCCTCAGGAAGGCTGTTCCATGCATCCACAACCCTCTCTGTGAAAAAAATACTTCCTCACATTGCCCCTGAGCTGTCCCTCCTCTATCTTCAAATTGTATCCCCTTGTTCTTGCACATCTCTTTTTCTGAAATATGCTACCCTCTTGGACTTTGTTGATTCCCTTGAGGTACTTGAAAGTTTCTATCATGTCCCCTCTCTCCCTTCTTTCCTCAAGGGTATACATATTAAGCTCCTTTAGTCTTTCTTTGTATGTCTTCTGGTGCAGACCCTGCACCATTTTGGTTGCCCTCCTCTGGGCAGCCTCCAATCTGTCTATGTCTGTGCAGAGATGCGATTATGAAATGAGTACATTCGCATAATTGAATAAGTTACATATTTTTAAAGTTTTCTTCTACAATACAATTATTTTAAAGAAAAAGGTAAAAAAAAAGATAAAACATAGTCCTCATTGTGCTACTGCTGTGTTTCAGGTTGGACAGTAGGTGGTGCCAACACTGCATCATATTTGTGCTTGAAACTTAGACTTTGATGGCAGATAAGGACCACTTGGCCCACCTAGTCTGCCCATTTCCCTACCTACAGGATAAGCTGCAGATCCTAGTTAACCAACAGCCTATTTCTTCCTACCTCCCACAAGAATTGCTTTATGTCTGTCCCATGCATTCTTGAATTCTCTCACAGTTTTAGACCTCACAACCTCCTCAGGAAGGCTGTTCCATGCATCCACAACCCTCTCTGTGAAAAAAATACTTCCTCACATTGCCCCTGAGCCGTCCTCCCCTCTATCTTCAAATTGTATCCCCTTGTCCTTGCACATCTCTTTTTCGGAAAGATGCTGCCCTCTTGGACTTTGTTGATTCAATGAGGTACTTAAAAGTTTCTATCATGTTCCCCTCTCCCTCCTTTCCTCAAAGGTATGTATATTAAGCTCCTTTAGTCTCTCCTCATATGGCTTCTCTTGCAGACCCTGCACCATTTTAGTTGCCTTCCTCTGGACTGCCTCCATCCTGTCTATGTCCTTGCGGAGATGGGGTCTCCAGAACTGGATGCAGTACTCCAGATGGGGTCTCACCAACTGTCTGTACAGAGTGAAAACAACTTCCTGTTTTCTGCTGGTGATGCATCTCCCTATACATCCCAGTATCCCCCAGCCCTCCCTACAGCCTTCTCACATTGCTGGCCCACCTTTAGGTCATCGGATATGACTACCCCCGGTCCCTTTCCATTTTTGTTGTTGTCACTACCTCCCCCTTCCCTAGGTTTTGTTTCCCAGGTGCATTATTTTGCACTTCTTTGCATTGAATCCAAGCTACCATACTTCTGACCATTCCTCCAAACTTGCCAAGTCCCTCTCATCCTTTCCACGCCTTCTTTGTATCAACCCTATTGCAGATCTTTGTGTCATCTGCAAAGAGGCATACTTTTCCTTCCAGTCCCTCTGCAATGTCACTTATAAAGACATTAAAAAGGACTGGACCCAGTACTGAACCCTGTGGTACCCCACTAGTAACCCCTCATTCTTCAGAGTGGACTCCATTTACAATTACCTTCTGTGTCCTGTTGTCCAGCCAATGTTTTACCCAAGCTACCACCCTGGGACCCACTCCCAGGCTGGTTAATTTGACTATTAATCTTTTGTGTGGAACTGTGTCAAATGCCTTGCTAAAGTCTAGGTAGGCCATATCCACAGCCCCTCCCTGGTCTACTACTTTGGTCACCCAGTCAAAGAAATCAATTAGATTCGTCTGACGTGACCTTCCCGCTATGAACCCATGTTGCCTTGGGTCCTGTGTCCCACTGGCCTCTAGGTACTCAACAATTTTTTCCTTCAGAAGTGATTCCATCATTTTCCCTACCACAGAGGTCAAACTGACAGGTCTATAGTTTTCTGCCTCTGTCTTCCTCCCAGTTTTGTGAAGGGGAATCACATCCTCCTTTCTCCAGTCCTCAGGTACCACACCATCCTCCCATGATTTGTTAAAAAGGGTAGTCAGTGATGTCACTAGTTCTCCCCTTAATTCTTTTAGAATTCTGGGGTGAATTCCATCAGGCCCCATTGCTTTGTCCACTTTCAGCTTTAGGAGTTCTTTCAGAACCCTTTCTTCTGTGAAAAGACTGGGATTGACCCCTCTATCCAGAGTGCTTCTGTTAATTGGATTAAGCACCTCCCCTCCTCCGCTTTTGTGAATACTGAGCAGAAGTATTCGTTCAGAATCCCTGCTCTTTCATTGTCACTCTCTGCCCACTCACCATCCATTCTGTTCAGCCTCATTATCCCTCCCTTTGTCTGTAGTAAGGGCAGCGTTTTAGAGCTTTTAAAAGTGGAGTAGCTTTAAGTAGCACTGGGAGCGGTTTTGTTTTAAGTATTGTGATGTGTTGAGTGGTGTCCTGTTCATGCATTTGAAAGTTAGCAGTTTTAGTAAGGAAGCTTCGAAAGGAGTTTGTGTATCACTGGGAGTGGTTTTGTTTTTGGCCACGTTGTGTGTTGAGCTGTGTGGTGCAAGCCATCATTACTGTACTTTTGGCACAAAGCCACAGCACGCAGGTCAGTATTTTGCCTCTGGAGTTTTAAAAAAACAGGAACAACCAATAGTGACTCTAGTGAAGTTTGCAAACAGCGTCACTGTATATGTAAGTGCATGCCACATGAATATAATTAGGATCGCATGCAAGCTATGTCGGGGAGTTACTGAGGAGTTGGTCTATCAGGTCTTTGGGTTCAGCAGCATAATCGGCAGCACAATAGCAGGCCAGGGCCTGTCCTAAGCCATATTTGGGCCTTTGATTTATGCTGCATGATCAGTGGTGTGGCAGCAGGCCACAGACCCAGCCTCAGCCCTGTCAGGGCCACTAACTGATAGTGAACTGAGTGGGCTGGAACCGCATGTAATAGAAGACGATGTTTTTCAGGTGTTTGGAGGGGAGAGGTTTAAACACTGTATGGTAATTGTTTTTGTTGTTTATGCTGCTTTTGATAATTTAAATGAATTGTGTGCATACTGACATGCTAGATGTGCTTAATGATACTAGATCAGCTACGATAGGTGAGGGCATTTGAGCTCTGCTCATCAGGTGGATGGTTCTGAGGAGGGTAAAGAGGTCTCACATCTTTCTCCAGTGATATTGTGCTGGGATATCAGCATTGGGGTCTAAACTCCTTGACCAATCAGGTTTCTCAATATTTTGTACCCATTTTGTAATTTCAGTTAGCAACAGCTTTAAGGGACCTCTTTGTAGCTGCCAGTGCCTGGGGGAGCATAGATTACCAACTACCTTCACATTAATGCCAGTGCTGCTCCTTGGCTGGTCCATAAGGAATACTGCAGCACCTATGGATGATGTCACCCCCATCCTCCACCCATGGACTAAGAAACTCTCCTACACAAGGCACTTAGGCCCTTGGGTATGGTTCCATGTCACCACAGTGACAGGAAATTTGCTGACCATCAGTACAGCAATGGCAGAATGCTGCCAATTGGCATTGTGCCATCACTGTAGAAAATTTCTATTTTGCAGGGGCTTCATCCCCGCACCCCCCACACTGTAGATAACCAACTACGCGTGAGAGTTGGTTTGGGGAGGTGGCAAACTCCCCAGAGTCAGCAGCGTTAGGAACCCAGTGGACCATCACAGCGAACTGTTGATATTGTCACTGTGATGGTCTTCACTGTTTCACCATCACTGTGGCAACGTGATACCCTTGGGTACTAGGTCAAAAGTTCCTGTCTGGACAGGAATCCAGTCTATCAGGTAACAGTGCGTAATACTGCCTCCATACCACTGCGCTAACTTGCTTGAAATTCACTTGTAATATTTTATCACTTTATCTATTGTTTCTTCATTTTCCAGTTGTACATTTGAGTACTGTTATTAAATCAATATTCTTACTTATATTGCCATACATTAAAAATATACTAGACAAGGATTATCTTTATATTCCTGTCAAAATAAAACCAACAGTGTTTAAGTGACTATAGCCACAGTAAATTTTCATTTAGACTGTGAAGATGCTTCTAGATGAAGTTGTTTTTATGTAATTATTTGAATACAGACCTGGAAATTCAGTACCTGGAGCAGCTGATGGATTTTTCCAGTCCCAGCCTCCCGAAACATTTGACTGAATGGATACTGTTGGTGTGGTGGGAGGAACTGGAGAGGTCCTACCTATTTCGAAAAAAAATGCATCAGTATCACATACAACAGATTGAATTCCATGAAAAAGTACCATTTACTTCAAGACTGAACATAATAGAGCTGCAAGCATAATACAAGTTATATGTCATCATATTTATTTATTCAATTTTGATAACTGGGTAGGCCCACTGAGCCCCAAAGTTCCCTTTTTCAGGGGCAACCCAGAGTTAGTTACACATTGTATAAAATTTTACATAAACAGCACAAAGACAAATTACATATACAGTACATGAGGAGGCAAAAGTTACGGTCAAGACAGTGAGTTACACAGCAGGGGATCAGACAGTCATCAGCTGACAGTTAGTTATACAGTCACATTAGGACTAGTCATGTGACCTGGTGGGGGAAGAATACAGAACAGCAATTGACAGCACAGTTTCATCACTGTAGGGATTCTATCTTAGTCAAAAAAGGCTCTGATTTCAGAATAATTTAAAGCAACAGTACAGTCAGCAAACAAATTTCATCATTTATTTTTTAGCAAAAAAATGTACTTCTGACATCCTAAAATTCATGCGCAGTGTAGTTTGTTGTTCTGATATTGTTTTATCTTTTATGTAACTTCTACATATCTAATGACATCTTTTACAGCTAATTTTGTAATAATCACATTATTAAAGAGGCCACCACTCGCAGTTTTTTGAAAATGTCTTCCACTGAGGTTACCTGCTAAATGTACATGCTAGATTCATACTGTGGATGTATTAGGATGGTGCTACCACGGGCAGACTAGGTGGGCCTAGTGGTCCGTATCTGCCGTCAATTACTATGCTACTATGTATGTCTCTGATGGTAAACAGCACAACACTGTACCAAGAAATTCATTTTTTTTTTCATGGAGGGCATGGCATAGAAGTGAGAACTTTTAACAACTTTAAAATCCTGTTTCTTGATTTAGGAATGAAAGAAAAGAAAAAAAAGGGAAAAAATGTATATCTTGATATTTTTGCCATACATACATTGTTGCTGAAAACTATATGGTTATTATTAGCAAACATTACTGCTTTAAATCACTGAGTTCCTGGATATTTAAATTATGGCTGTGCAAATTTCTCAAAGTTTTACTTTTTGGACGGACTTTTCACATTGAATCTGGAGAGGTCCAAAACATTTGGTTCAAGTGTACCAGTCTGAAGTGATAAATATACCACTTTCACTATAGTTGATTTTAGCAACTTCTGTACAATTAAAAACAACACCCAAAAGAGCAGAGCTCACACCCTATGCCCAATCCCTGTACCACTAATACAGATGGGGATCTCAGGCCCCTTAAATCCAGCTGCCCCTTGTTGGTACTTGTACTCATCCATGCTGTCTTTCCAGCCCTGTGATGCACTGTCTTGGCAGGGATTTTGATGATCCACATTAGGGAGATGCCTCCTGATAGGCAAGGCAAGGCAATCTTTATTTATAAAGCGCCCTATCCCAGGGGCTCAGGGTGCCGCGCATACAAAAAATAAAAAGTGCAAACAAGCAAAACATAACGTCAGAAATTTAAAATATAACGAAATATGACTATCAAAATATAGACTTAATAAAAATAACTAGCTGGGAAAAGCCTGTTCGAAAAAATAAGTCTTCAGATAGGCTTTGAAAGCCTTCACCGTGCAGGCCATATGATTGATTGATAAAATGTTATTTTTATACAGGATTAATTGTTAGGATTTTACTCCTATTTTCAACGATGTCCTGTGTGGTATTGTACATACACAACTACAAGAAACATACATTATCTTAAAACTTGCAGCTAGTAACACATACAATAACTTACACAGTTAACAGTAAACAGTAAATATGAGCATTCCCAAGTAAATTGTACAGCATTTGAGCTGCCACTCCAAAAGTTCTCTCCCCAAGAGTGTCAAATGGAAAGGGGGGACAACAAGCAGGCCCACATTGGTGGAGTGGAGGGTCAGACTGGATGGCGAGGGACCAGTGATTTTTCAAGTTCTCCAGTCCCAAATCATGTAGGGCTTCATATGCTAACAAGCATATCTTGTAGGTAATGAACCACCACAGAGGCAGCCAATGCAGCCCGTGCACGACCAGTGTGATGTGGCCTCTCTGAGAAGAGTCTACTGCCAGCCGGGCTGCAGCATTCTGGACCAGCTGCAGGCATTGCATTAAACCTCCAGATATTTCTAAGTAAAGAGCATTGCAGTAGTCCATCCTAGAGGTGATGAAAGCATGGACAGTGATCCTCAGGTCCGCAGGAGTAAGATGTGCTTTGATCCTAAAGACGTTTGGAGATGATAAAAGCCAAATCACATTACTGCTGACACCTGTTGTTCTTGTGTCAGCCTGCAATCCAAAATTGCTCCAAGATCTTTAACCGAATCAGCAGTTATGAGAGATTGGCCACCCAATGAAGGAAGAGCTAGACCTCCCACCACTGCTGAGCACCAGCAGTCCGACTTGATCACCATCACCTCTGTCTTTCCTGGGTTGAGACATGCAAGTTGATAACACATTATATAGTTTAAAATAGATGAAGAGATCACGGGGTCAGCTTACGAGAGTGGTAGAAGAAGGTCAGTAGGGGAAGAAGGCATGAGTTTCCCAGAGCACACTCTCCTCCTTCAAGGAGGGTGAGTAGCCAGTACTGCTCTAATGCTGCCTACCTGGATGACCACAAGTGATAGTACACGTGGAAAAGTCAACAGTGTGAGAGCACATTGGCAGACACCTTGCATTCTGAAATGCGTTCATGTGGCACCATCACATCGCATCCCAGGGTCTGGGAACCAGAACAAGGAAAAAGAATCCCAGTTGGACCATGCAGAATGAGACTTGCTTGCTTGCTTGGGCTACACACAGCCTACTGTCACCCTTTGAATTGTTAATTCTGGAGTAGAACAAAACCTCTCAGGCCTCATCATGTGGGACAAGCCATGGGGTTGAAAGGAGGGGCTGCAGATATGATGATGGGGCTGGGTGATGCCAGGGTGGATGGTGTAGGCAGAATGTTCATCAACCACCCACAAAAAAGTCTGCTGATAAATGCTTGTGGTACAGGTACAGTGCAATGCGACAGGACAGTAATCCCATCAAAACAACTGCTTTAAACAGCAACTGAGTGTGTGTTGCAAGCACTCAGGGGTAAGAGTACAAATAAAACCACAAAACTATACTGTCATAGCTTCCATAAAAACAGGAGAGGAATGCAAATAGTTTGGAGCCATGTAATTGTCAGTCCCTTCAGAATGTACATCAAGCCTCTGGCACACTTGCTGTGATAAAATAAAAGAGTAAAAGGGATTTGGATGGGAAGTGATGAGCAGAAGATGGCATTACATTTCAATAATGTATTACTACATTGAACCAAGCTATAGTCTACCCCACTAGAAGTCTGAAGGAGTTAATACTATATTGGGAGCTGACAGGTTTCACATTAAATCTATCCAAAATTAAAGTTATTACCTTCAACCATAACATACATTCATTTATTTATGTATGTATGTATATATGTATGTCAAATGTTTTGCCAGGAAAGACATAATGAGCTGGTAACAGGTTGGTTCCAGATGTGAACTGGGGGAGGGAGAAAGGGAGGAACAGAGATACACAAGGAACAATAAATACAAATACAATTAAATACAACTAATACAAAAAGGTAGGTAAGCTTTATAAATAACAATTGTGAAAGGCCACATATTCTGTGTAAGTAAAGTACGCTATAATAAAGTACTGGAGGATAACAAAGATTGTCAATGTATAGAAGGCAATACTGAGTATAGGGAGGCGGCAAATGGTTATGGGAAAGGGAGGGTGGACAAGGGGACTGCACTAGTGTTTGTGCATGGTAAAAGGGTGAGCAACATGGAAAGCAGAGGTAGGAGGGTGGAGGGCAGCAGCTGTGAACTCAGTATACTTAAGTCATGGAGGAGAGAGGTGAGTAAGTAGTAAAAGGGCAGAAGGGAAAGAATCCCAAAGTTTGGGGAACAGGAAGGTGAAGGCAGCTTGACCAACAGTGGCTTTCCTTGAGGGAATGTGACAGAGTCAGAGCCAGAGTTGTGAAGGGAGTAAGAAGTGGTAGGGAGGCGGTGAGGAGGGAAGCAAGGTAGGAAGAAAAGTAGACAAGCCAGTATTCAGCACCAAAGAAAGCACAAGAGGTGAGACATCTGAACTCAACAGAGGGGAAGGAAAGGGAGGACTACATGGAGTACTGGTAGGTGCAGTGGGGGGAGGTCCAGGACAAAGCAGCAAAAGGTGTGAAAGAGGGGATCCAGTTTGCCAAAGATGGACTTGGGAGTGGCACTGTGTACTATGTCACCATATTTGAAGATAAGTAGTATCATTTTCGAGGCAAATTCTTTTTTTGGCAGGAAGCAGGATCAATCCTTTATTCCTGTAAAACATATCACCTTTGGGGGTGAAGCTTCTGCTGCATGGCATCCACATGCACAGATAAATCGAGGTGCCTGTCCAGCTGGACCTCAGGGTACTTAAATAAAGAGACATCCTCAATTGCTGCACCATCAAGGGTATGGAAGGAGGGGAGGGGTGTGAGCCTAGCAAGCCTCTGTCAAGAGCCAAAAGTCATGTAAACTGTTTTCTTTGCACTGAGGACAGCTAATTTGCCAGTAACCAGTGCTGGATATTAGTAACATTCAATTGGAGCCAGGCAGGCAGGTCAGGGCAGAGGAGTTGGAGGCAAAAAGTGCCATGTCATCTGTGTACATATGGATGGATGCAGAGCAGTAGGCAGCGGGGAGGTCATTTAGGAAGATGGAGAAGAGCATGAGGCAAGTATGGACCCTCAAGGTATGCCTGAGCTCATAGGGAGTGGGGGAGAGATGGATTCTCAAATAAGAACATAAGAACTTGCCTGCAGAAGGAGACCGTGTGGTCTATCTAGTCTGCCTGGGTTTTCTACCCCCCGCTATCAATTTGTCTTGCTAAGGTCACTATACTGTCTATCCCATGCCTGTTTAAATTCACTGAATGTCTTTGCTGCCACTACCTCTGATGGCAGGCTGTTGCAAGGGTTCACCACCCTCTCTGTGAAAAAGTACTTCCTAACATTTGTTTTGAATTCACCTCCCACCAGGTGCATGTTGTGTCCTCTAATACGTGTAGTTCTATTTTCCTGGAAGAGGTTTCTGGTTTGTACTGTGTTGATCCCTTTAACAAATTTAAATGTCTCAATCTTGTCTCCTCTGTTCCTCCTCCTATTCTTGAGGGAGAATAAATTTAGCTGGCTGAGCCTAGCTTTGTACATTTTGTGGTGCAGACCCTTCATTGAGGCAGGTCTTAATCTGGATTGCTTGGGACCTGACCTCAAGGTAGAAGTGGAACCACCTGAATGAGGACTTGGAGAGCACTGCTGCCTTGAGCTTGTCCAGGAGATGGGGTGGGCAAACATGCTGAAGGCTTTGGCCAAGTTGACAAAGCTGTTGGAGGTAGCCTTGTCCAGATCCATGTCAGACAGAATGGAGAAAATAAGCCAGAGCAGGGAGGTGGAGGTGGCATGACCTTACAGAAGCCAGACTGATAAGGAGTGAAAAGGTGAAAGAACCAAGGAAGGGGCAGAGCCAGGACAGCACAAAGTATTCCTGGAGCTTGGTCAGGGTGGGGAGGAGGAACATAGGGCAGTAGTTGCCAGGAGAGGTGGAATCGCCCCTTGGGGGGTAACTGTAGCCTGTTTCCAATTATCAGTGACAGAAGCTAGGAGAATGAGAGGTTGAGAAGTGAGGTAATAAGTAGTGTAATAGCAGGGGTGGAGAGCCACCAAGGACTGAACCATCAGGGTTCACACCCTTATGGGGGTTTAGAGACAGGAGTGCCTTAAGAGATGCAGCAAGAGTGGTAGGAGATGAGGAGAAGGGGTGAGGTGTTGGGAGAAGGGAGAGGGAGTTGGGAGGAGGTGAGAGGAGGGAGTGAGCACAGGAGGTAAAGGAGTTGAAAACTTAGGCAAAAGAAGAGGGCCCAGAAATAGGAATGTCACCCACCTTTAGGACAGGGAGAGAGGAGAGGAGAGGATTGGGGTAGAGAAAGGGGCATGGATGACCTTCCAGAACTTGGAGGGATGATTAAGGTTGCTTTTGAGCTTGGATGTGAAGTATTCAGACTTAACAACCTGGTAGCTCTGGTACAGGCATTACAAAGGGTCCAGTACTTGACTGTGTCAGCAGGGGAGCCAGAGGACTTGTGAGTATGTCAAGGAAAGTCTCACACTGGGACACAGGCCAGCAACTGTGCTGTGAACCACTGGAGGTGGGAACCTCGGACCCTCTTTATGGCTGTGGGCGGAACCTACAGCCATCCTGCTTTCCCTTGGAAAAAGGTGTTTCTATGAAACACATCGTTTAGGAGTTTTCAGTGTATCCTTCCATCAACTGCAAAATAGTGTGCTCCCCCTCTGATTTTTGCTATTGGTTGCTCTGCCTTAAAGGCAGGGGGGATGCCACTGTGCCTCCCAGCTTCTCCGGATATAAACAAAAAAAAAACTTTTGAAGCTGCTGTCGTTTAGCCCTTGCAGGGCTGCAGAATGAGCATCTGTCCAGCTCAAGTCAAATAGATTAATTCCAGTTCTTTCAGCAGCCTAGGGGTTAACTTATTATCTCCTTACTTTGACTGAATACTAACCCAGTAGCACATAGCTAATTAGGCACATGTGTTATGTGGGAGACAGAGCAATGCAAGAAGTAGACCCAGACCCCCTCCCCGAGAATTTCAGCCTTGAAGCTGGGAGTTATTATGTAGGAATTTCTACTGTTTGCTGCTGTCATCACTCCCACATGTCTAAGGTATGTAGTTAAAAAACAAATTAGAACAGCCAGCCCAGTGGCGCTGATGGTTGAGCTGCTGGACGCCACACCTCACCCCACCCTGGTGACCCAGGTTCAGGAACAGATCCTGGTCACCAGGGGTCAGCAGCAGAGAGGGATTGAGCATCCGTGAACTGCTCTCCCTGTCTGGGAGAGGGGGGTCACCAACTGTCGGTGTGCTAGCGACCTTTGGTGGAGGCTAGGGGCGGTGCACTGGCACTGCTCGGAAGGGGGTGAACCTGAGGCATGGTGCAGAGAGGGAGCACATGCGGATGTGTGCGCACTCCCTCCATTGGCATCATTGCATGCCCCAGTTCAAGCCAACCCAGGATCAGGGAAAATGGCACCAGTCACGGCAGCTTGATGGCCTTTTGGCGGTATGCCCAGCTCTGAGGGCTCACAGCAGTTGCTGGATCCTGTGTAGGTGGAGACAAGGGGGTCCTCTCTGCCGCCCAACCATGGGGGGGAAGCCATGGGGGTATGCGGTGAAGCCTAACTAGGAGCCGGGGCAATCTAGATGGCAGCAGGAGACTGTGGATGCCTGGACATGGATGGCAGACTGGGGGCCAAGGTAAGAAAAATGACTAAGGAAAAAAAAAGTTAGAACTACAAAACCAGTCCTACAGAGGGTATAATGACTTGAATATTTTTTTTGTTTGTTTGTTTCTTTTTGTTTTCTATTACTGGTCCAAAATAAGTATCCGTTTATAAGTGTATGAACCCTGTTTGATAAATGAATGCTCTGCTATGCCATGCAGCTCCAAATGTTAGTACTAAAACAATGTTATTAATGTGTGTCCATTTGTCTGTTGCAGCATGGTTAAACTGATTCCATGCTAAGGAGGCACATTCTGTAATTGGACACTGTCTATTCTGCTTCACTCTGGGATTCATTTTAACTGGAATTTCAGGCACAAAAATAGGGTTTAAGTATCCTTTACATTCAGTTCTGTTATTTCCTCTGCATGCATATACTGTCAGTTAACATAAGGTATCTCCTTGGAACCAGTTTAACCTCACTACAACAGGGAAATGGACATACATTCTACAGCAAAATATATTCAACTCAGATTTAAAAAACAAATATGTGTGCATTGATCCTATTTTGCAACAGTAGCTGTGAACATGATGAAAGAAGTCCTGATATAAGACAAATGCTCCTGGGTCATCACGTGCAAGTGGCTTTGGTGGGATTTGAAGCAGGTGATTCATTTATCTCAAGCCAGGTAACAACTTTGTAAACACAAGACTGCAGAATACTGTTTTTTGTTGGGCCATAAATCTGATGTACCACATTTTACTGTCATGTTTTCTATGACATATTTCAGATCACCTTACGAGGACTGGTTAAAGGGCCTCAACATGTACTCATTGGAGGAGAGAAGGTAGAGGGGTGATATGATCGAAACCTTCAAGTACTTAAAGGGCATCAACAGGGTTAGTACAGAGGGTATGTTTTGATTAAAGGGAGAAGGAATTACTAGGGGGCACAGCCTGAAGTTGGTGGGGGTAGTTTCAGGAGAGAGGTGAGGAGACATTACTTCACAGAGAGGGAGGTAGGGGGGTGGAATGCATTTTCTGAGGAAGTGGTATCTCTTAAAACAGTGGAGAGTTTCAAAGTGGGGTGGGAAGGGTCAAGAGCAAGATACTAGCCAGTGGGAATTTGAGGGGGGAAGAGAAGGAAGCAAGGGGGTGTGGGGGGTAGCTGCAGGAGTCTAACTTGTGTGCTTCAAGACTGAGCAGACACTATAGACCAATTGGCCTGTATCTGCTGGCATTTTTGTATGTTCATATGTTCGTGTCACTACATTTTTTTACTTCAGATCTGAAATTTGGACTTGCTGCTGTTTTGCTGAAGATGCTATTAGTTAAAACAGCGATTAAGTTTTTTTCTATTATGACAGGTTTGTACAAGGGGTAAGTGTGGTCATGTCAGAAATTAAAACTATAGAGTTGATTACATTCTAATATACAGCACAGAGCAAGATGAATTATATTAAAATGTTTAGTGACTGCGGTGTACAGTCAGAAATTTTGTCTTCATCTCAGTTAGACTGCTGGAAGCCATGCAAAGGTAAAAAAAAAAAAGCATTTGTCAATGCTGAAGGTTTCTTTGCATGGTGTATGTGGGATGGCATTCAGTGGCACTCGTTATTGGAGCTTCTTCAAGCTCACGACAGCCATATCGGCCGTGGCTAGAGTTTGTTTTTATAAGGGGGCATGTAGATCCAAGGTAGACATGAATTTGGAATTGAACTGTCAGAGGGTGAAATTTATGCTGCTGAATGTAGAGGTGAGTGACCAGTCAGTATCCATCTGGTCAGCATGGAGGGAGAACAAGTCCAGTGAGCTGAAGGACCAGAGCTGGATGAATTAGATGCTTTGGGACAATGAATCTTGCTCACAAAGTAGACCCCAGAGATAAAGAAAAAAACTAAATATAAAATGGGAGGATAACCAAATGTCAGAAATTATGTTGGGTGAAGAAACAAAACAAGGATTTGAGCTGAATTTTGAACTACTATTTTAGAGGATAAGGGAAGATTTCAGTAAATGGGATGTTTATGTTTACCAGGAATCAAAAGAAAACTGACATCAACACTGAGCATGTAAAGTAACCTGCTTTCATTCCAATGCAGTGCAGGAAGTACAAAAGAAACACTCAAGCGGTACAGACAAGCACTGTAGGGTTGTGGATGCATGGAACAGCCTTCCTGAGAAGGTTGTGGAGTCGAGAACAGTGGGAGAATTCAAGAGTGCATGAGACAGACATAAAGCAATTCTAGTGGGAGTAGGAGGAAGTAAACTGTTGGTTACCTAGAATCTGCAGCTTATCCATCAGGTAGGGAAATGGGCAGACTAGGTGGGCCAAGCAGTCCTTATCTGCTGTCAAATTCTATGTTTTCTATGTTTCTATGTAGGAAGCACAAGACTCAATGACCGACCGATTTTGTGCATTAAGACTTCCTCAGGGAGGCCAGTCTTACACATTATGAATCTATTTATACTATGAGGGAGACATTTTCAAAGGAGATGCGCCAGCACAACTGAGATGTGCCTGGTCATCTCAAGAAATGCGCCACAGCACAATATTCAAAAGGTGAAGATGCGCCATGCATCCCCAACTGTGCAGAAGTGCAGTGATAATGTATGCGGCACATCTCCAGGAGTGTGCCCATGAATATGCAGCACATCTCCATGTTCAGCTGAGTTGTGCATCGCATCTGCCTGCACATCTCGGAGATGTGCCGCAAAAAGTTAGGCATGTAAAAAAACATGCCTAACATAGCCAACCACAGGTAGGCTGCTGTACTGCACACAGCAGCACAGCAGCCCCAGCCCCTAGGTGGCTAGCTGCTACCCCTCATCCCCGAACCCCACTCATACAGTATGAAATATTTATCCACTTTTCCCTGGTAATCTAGTGGTACCCTCATCCCATCCCCAACATGAGCACCTCATATATTCATACACATTGTACCTAAATTCCCTGGTAGTCTAGTGGTCCCCCACTCCCATCCCCATAACATGATAATATTGAAATAAACCCAAATCATAGTCCCTGGTATTCTAGTGGTACTCCCCTCCCATCCCCGAACCCGGAGCATAGGGAAATACAAAGGCACCACCAGTTCTGGATCCTGGTTCGATGCACATGCCTAATCAATGCCATAATCAAACCAGGACCAGGATCCCCATGCCGTGTATCATATTTAGCCCCACATGCTCCCCAAAGTGTAGTGTTCCCCCCACCCCATCCCTGATCCCCAATTGGCACAATAATAAATTGTAAACCCAATCCCTGGTAGTCTAGTGGACCACCACCCACTCAGGAACCCACATCCCACCCCGTTCCCCCTGTCCTAGCATGGTCATGAAGCCGGCGGGCAGCACGGCCCACCGCACACCTCCACAGTTGCTGGACGACTGAGCTGTTACTGAATGACAGCTTACTGTATGCACTACACTCCCATTGGTTGACACTGTTGCCAGTGGGCTTGCAGTGTATACTGTAAGCTTTCATTCACAAAGTTGTCAACTTTCCGCTCACTTTCTCTGCTATATTCAGATGAGATGCACAATTGCACATATTTTTTGAATATAGCATTGTATTGTGCCAGCCCATTTGTTTTGGGTGGGGCATCTAGATGTGTGGTGTAGACTTGGACTTTCAATATAGGGGCCTTAGTGCTTTAAAGACACAAGATCAAAAAAAATGTATAATAAAGAAAAACATTTAAAATGAAATAAAATGTGCAAAACCTAAAATATGAAGACTTTAAACAACAGCAACAAAGCCAGTACATGTAGCAATGTATTGCCAATTATATTGGGTAACATCCATATAAATACAGGCACCTATGGTAGCCCCAGAATGAATCTTCTAACAATACAAGTAAACAGATGTATTACCCCAAATAAGGCATCAATTAGTAACTGTAAAGTACCCGACATAGAAAAAAATCATAATCATACCATTTCCAAGAGAAATGTATTTAGAAGGTCATGTACGTCAATATGGGTCTGATATGCTCATTGTAAGAACGCATATTGGTACAGTGGGCCTAGCTTATGTGATATACTAGTACGCAGCCTATAACCTACTCCAGTTTCGAAAGCATCTTGGCTACTGAATGCATCAAAAGGTTGCCACCATTGTGGCTACTGTAGATACTGTGAGGTAGTCCACAATTCACCTCTTTAGCACAAAAAAATAATCAAAAGTAGTTCAAGCTATGGCACATTATTAATTGTTCTTCAGTTTCAGTCATCTACCTCGCCATCTGCAGATGTGATGCATTTCAAGTAGGCAAAACATCTAAGATGTTCAAACTTAGAATTGGCGAACACTTGAGTTGCATCAGGAACAAGTATATATCTTATGCCTTATGTAAACATATTGTAGAGAGTATGGATCCCCAGAACCATTCATTTATGTTCTGTGGTATAGCAAAGGTTATGTTAGGCAGGAGGGGAGGAGATGCACAGAATTTAATTTTGCAGAGGGAAACACGTTGGATTTATATACTTGCAGCCTTGAGATTCCCAGGTCTTAATGATCCATTCAGTTTAACTCCATTTGCAGTCAAAAAAATGACCAGGGAATGTAGATAATAATTACCTCATCTGGTTTGTGAGGTCCTATCCTATGTAATTTGTTTCTGTTTTTTTTTTGAATAATGGTGATCAGTCTTACTATTGTTTTAAGAAAAACTTTTTTATGAGCACATCAGACTTGACCCCATGACCTCCTATTTTTTTTTGTTTATTTTTCTTATTCTGGTGCAGCAATAGTTATTTCATTACAGCAGTAATGTATTTCTTACAGAATATTATATCTTGGAAATTTCTTGATATGCCTTTCTACAGTGAGCATATCAGACCTACATCGATCTCTGTGACCCTCCCCAAAACATTTTTCAAGGGTCAAGTTATCATTTGATTTGTACAATACTAAGGGTATATAACATGTAAAGCTTTAGTTTTCTCTTAAATCCTTTTTTTTTCCAAAATCCTTTTTATTTGCATATCATTATTGGGATGGACCATGTGACCTCCCATCTAGTCTTGTTTAATTCTTGTTACTGTATGTCATTTTTTTATATGCCTCTTTAGATTTTTATTTTTTGGTAAGCAGGTAAGGCCCACTAGGCACAAGTGCCTATTTTCAGGGGTGACCTGGGAGAACTGGGCGGTTAAATGACTTGCTCAGAATCACACAGTATGCAAGTGGAGGTTGTGAGAATCAAACTCAGGTCTGGTCTGGTGGATGTACCAATCTTGTTCACACCTCGTTCCTCTAACCTCTAGGCTATACTGCCAGCCCAGATTGAGCATAATAAACACACATTGATCCAGTGACCTCATTTGAGTATTGGCTTCTCTATAGCATGATGGCAAGTCACGCAATTATTTATGATAGCTGACCCAAGGGTGGTATTGTTCTCAGTCATGCGAGACAACATTCTTGTCTATGACTCTTTGTATGCATTCATTTTTGAATATTAGATTAAGCCACATTTAAAGTTATTTGGCTGGGGATTACAGCCAAAATGGACTCAGTACTGGAACATCCATTGTATTTCTTGTTCTGGTTCCAGCATTATACATATCAAAGTATGTAACATAAAATTGTATAATAGAAAAAAATTTACATTTTTTTTCAATACGCGTTTTTGTTACCACTCTTGTAAACTGGCCCCATGATCTCTTCATCTAATTTTAACTACATAATGTATTATCAACATGCATGTATTTCCTCATTAGGAAACATACTGGTAGTTTGTACATTTATTGATATGCATCCTTACGGTGAGCATATCAGACCCGCATTGACCTCCATGACCTTCAGAAGACATTTCTTTTGTAAACAGTATGACTATGCTCTTTTCTATATCAGATCATTTACAGTTACGAATGGATGCCTTATTTGAGGTACGACATCCATGTACTTGTACTGTTGGAAGATTAATTTTGGGAATGTCATAGGTGCCTGTATTTACATGGATGTTCCCCAATATAGCTGGCAATACAGTGGTACATGTACTGGCTTTGTTGCTGTTGTTTTTAAGTCTTCATAGTGTATTTTGGGTTTTGCACATTTTATTTTCATTTTTTTATTTTGTTTTCTTTATTATAATTTTTGGGGGGATCTTGTGTCTTTAAAGCACTAATAGTATAAATAGATTTACAATGTGTAAAACCGGCCTCCTTGAGAAAGTGTTAATGCATGAACCCGCTTGAGGCACTCAGTCTTGTGCTTCCTACAGTGCTTGTCTGTACTGGGTGAGTGTTTGTTTTGCACTTTCTGAGCTATATTGGATTTAAGCAAATTGTTTTACATGCTCGGTGTTGGTGCCAGTTTTCTTTTGATTCTTGGACAATTGCACGTTTAACCTGGCACAGTATGTGACTGGAGCTTCCTTGCTGTTTGGTTGCTAATGATTATGTTTATACCTTCCCTCACTGTCCAAAATAACAACTATTAACATAAATACTTTACCAAAACTCTGTTATCTATTTGTGTCCCATTCTTCATACATGCAGAAACATTTCAGAGATGGGGTCAGCAGATGTCTAAATTCATATGGGTTGGGAAGAACCCCAAGCAAGGTTCAAGGTTTTCCAACTTGAAAAAAGATAAGGGAGGACTGGCATTGCCAAATTCAGAGCTGTATTGCCTGGCCACCTAGAGAAGGATAATGCTCCTCTAGTCCATCCTTAGAGACAGAGCTGAAAGAGGAAAGCTACCCACCATTGAAATCAATAATATATGATTAATTGTTAAGATATAAAAGAAAGCCCTACAACCTCATAGCAGTAAATGTTACCATCCTGGCAAATGTTTCAAGGAGAAATAAAACTGAGAAATGTTTATAACCATTTCAAATGTTCACAAGAAATCCCAGCTTTCCTTCATCACAGACTGATGAGAGATAAGGACAATATGAAAGGATACAATTTTATGCTCCCAGACGACATATGACAGGAGGGATGTGGTCCACTCAGTAGTAAACAAGACAGTCTAGCAGATTTGGACCTGTTCTGTTACTGCAAGATAAGAGACTATACAAACACAATCCAAAGGAAAACCTGGCTGAAGGATGAAATCAAATAACTAATTAAGGTAATGATGATGGCTCCATGCAGAAAGGGGTAATTTCCCAGATATCCAAGGCACTAATGAAGTACAGTAAGGACCACAGACTTCCCCATCTTATTTAATAGGGGTCCTATATATGATTGGCTTTTGAAAAGAGGAACAGGCAACATTAATAGACCTACCTGGGCCAACAACTACCCTTACAGCTGCGCAGGCAGTGTTAAGGTTGACCCCAGAAGAAACAAACGGGCAGAAAGGAAGAAAACTTCTTATGGAAAGTCCTCACCACTGTGGCAATCAAGTAAATATGGTTACAGGAATCCCCTACTACTGCTTGTGAGTGGAATAATATTTTCAAAGAAATATATGAGATAACCTTTCAGCAGTATTTGTAAGTCATCATGTAGTTTGTTTCAATAATAATGGTTTCTGGGAAAAATATGAGTATACCCATTTTTATTTTTGTTTGCTTTTGTGCTTGAACCAGGATATGGGATTTTGACGTTTTTAAAGTTTTGTGTTCCCATGCCATGTCAGCCATGAAAAAATTGAACATTTTGGTACAGTGCTATGCTTTTACCATCAAAAACATGTTAGCACCATCCTAGTACATCTATAGGATGAGTCTAGTATGTATATTCCACAGGTAACCGCAACAGAAGAAATGTTTAAAAACTATAAATAGAAACGTAGAAACAGAGAATCTGTCAGCAGATAAGGACTATACAGTCCACCTAGTCTGCCCATTTCCCTACTCACTGCTGCAGCCCCAGATCCTATTTGATCTGTGTCTCTCCTGCTCTGTACGTCTCCAGGGTACCTTATGTCTATCCCATGCACTCTTGAACCTCCATATTGTTTTCACACCCACCACTTCTGCTGAAAGGCTGTTCCACGGCTCCACCACCCTTTCAGTGAAAAAGTACTTCCTAACATTACCTCTGAACCTTCCATCCTTCAGCCTCATATCATGCCCCCTTGTTTTTATGCAGAGTTGTCTCTGAAATATGCTTTCCACCTGTACCGTGTTTATTCCCCTAAGGTACTTGACAGTCTCTATCATATCTCCCCTCTCCCTTCTTTCCTCCAGTGAATAAATATTTAGGTCCTTAAGGCTTTCTCCATAGGAATTCTGGTGTAATCAATGTACCATCTTTGTTGCCCTTCTCTGGACTACCTCTATTTTATCAAAGTCCTTCGGGATATGGTCTCCAGAACTGGACACAGTACTCCAGCTGAGGCCTCACCAGCAATTTGTACAGTGGCATCACCACCTCTTTTCTCCTGCTTGTTGTGCCCCTCCCTATGCACCCCAACATTCTGTTTGCTCTCCCACTGTCTTTTTACACTGTTTGGTCACCTTCAGGTCACCAGATGTCTCTTTCCTGACTTGTGGTAACCAGAATTTCCACACCCATCCTGTACTCCTCCCTTGGATTCCTGTGACCCAGGTGCATGCTCTTTCACTTTTTAGCACTGAAAAAAGATTAGGTCCTTTCTAATTTTTTCCACCCTCTCCAGTGTGTACACTCTGTTGCAGATCTTGGTGTAATCTGTGAAGAGGCACACTTTTCCCTCCAGATGCTCTGCAATGTCACTGATGAAGACATTGAATATGACTGGCCCCAACACCGACCACTGTGGCACCCCACTGGTCACCTCCCTCTCCTCAGATTCCATGCCATTTACCACCACCCTCTGAGTCCTGTCCCTTAGCCAGTTCCCAACCCACTTTACCACCGTAAGACTCACTCCCAGGCTCCCCAATTTATTTAACAATCTCCTGTGCAGGAAGGTGTCAAAGGCCTTGCTGAAATCCAGGTAGGCTACATCCAACACCCCTCCCTGATCTACTACCCTGGTGCCTTGGATCCTGTGCCCCGCTATCCTCCAGAAACTTCACAATCCTCTCAATACTGATCATCATTAATGACATGAGTCATTAATTACAGAGTAAGCTTAAAAAGCTTTTTGTGAAAAAATATCTGAGAAAAACTAAAAATATACCAAGGATGACTCTAAGGATGTCAGAAATAAAGTTTTCTAAAAAACTCTGGAACCTATTTTCCAAAGTTAGTTCTGGCATGAATGTGCTCAGCACCAACACTATCCTAGGTCTGTGTAGCAGCACTATGGGTGGGACCATATTCAGAGGCTTCTGGAGCACTTCCCAAACCTGACAGTGTCAAGGCACTAACTATACCACTGTACCTATGCAAATAAGGGTGTCCTCTCATGCATACTGGTGCAGCATTATATTCAAAAGTTTGTGACAGCTGTAAATAACCTCCAGAGGTGTGCTGTTTACCACCACCGAAAACCGCATCTTAACTTGGTGCTAGGCCCATTTCCCCAGCCCCTGAAGGTAGCATGGCTGTACTGCAGCTGCCGCCCCATGCCAAACTCCCCCATCACCAAGTGAACATATTTCTATATTCCCTGGTGCCATAGTTGTCCCCCTGATTGCTTGCTGTATGTATTACTATAGTCACTGGTGGTCTAGTGGTCCCCCCCACCCCTGATTGCCCAATAGAAATCAATTTAATATTTCCTAGTGGTCTAGTGATTCCCTCTATCCCTGATCACCCAGTAGGAAATGAGTCTTATATTCCCTGGAAACATAGTGGTTCCCCTCACTCCCTGATCACCCAGTAGAAATCTGTTATGTATTCCTTGGTGATCTAGTGGTCCCCCACCCACCAACTGCCTAGTAGCAAACAGTCTTATATTCTCTGGTGGCATAATGGTTCTCCCAACCCTCGAATCACCTGATAGAAATCTGTTTTATATTCCCTGGTGGTCTAGTTATTCCCTTACTCCTCACCTGTACCAGGATCCCCCCACCAACCCGCTGAGGACCTCTGCCCCTCTCCCACCTCACCCTGAGCACTGGTCCATGTGAAATTGGTGGCTGGCACAGCCCTCCTTTCATGTCCTTTGCTGGTCACTATCTAACAGTTTAGAACCATGATCATTATAGCAATAGCACTATATGTGTACACCAAGTGATAGGGAGCGGAACCAATATGCCATCAGGGCTTGTTTTTTTCCACAGATACGGGCACTAAGGAGCTGCGGCACTGCATGCAGATGAGGCCATAATAGGCATACAGAAGGCCTGTTATTATGACTGTTTGTACCTTTGTGCCTTGCTACAACCTTGTATTGTTATTGCCTGTATCTTGTAATCCTCTCAGGTCACACCTGAAAATAGGCACTTGACTGTCTAATGTGCTTACCTGGTTAACAAAAGCTAAAAAAATAAAAATTAGCACCTTGCATGTCCAGTGAGCTCATTTGGATGTTTGGGCTAATGATATGAGCCACAGGAGCCCTGCAACTATCCCATTTTGGGCAGCACCATCTCCCATGTAGCCCTGGTCCATGTTAGTACAGCACAGATCCACTTAGCATTTCACTGACATTGCCCGATATTCAGTCAGATATCACCACTTCGTTAGTGAGCACTATCCTTCTGAATATTGCTCAGAGTTGGGAGATTGCAAGCACAGTACAAATGGCCATGCTGTGATTGCACCAGGCTCTGAATACGAGACCCTTTATGTTGAAATCTATTTGCTGACTATCAAATACTGTTGCTTTAAATTTGTCATTTAAACAGTTACCATAGCTGCGCACAGAACACATTTAGACAAGCTGGTAAAACTAAAAGCAATAGAAACTCTAGTAATAGGGAAGGAAGGAAGAGAAACCCCTGTACCCAATTGACTGATAGAACCAGGATATGAACGGTGGCAAAAAAATGACAAATGACCCTAAGCTAAAGAAAGCACTGTAGTTTTATGTTGAAGTATGAAGTATGAAATGAAGATTAAACATTAAGTCATGAAATGTAAATGAAAATGTAAAATGGAATTAAATATGGTTTTTTTTTAATTAAATTAATTGAAAAAATTGTAAAAGTGGAAGACTGAATTGTCTTAAATGGATTATCATTTTTCTCATTGTTAATGAATGTAGTATTCAAAATCTCTTTTTTTTTTCTATTTATCCCCCTGGTCTGCCGGCCCCCATCCACCAGTCCTGCCAGCCCCATCACCCCAGCATTCATTGGGACTCAGCTCTCACACTTCCTCCCTCTTCTGAGGTACCCAACGAGCCAGGTGTGGAACCTATGGGGGACCAGTGTCATCCTACCAGCCAGCCACCTTTTCCACCAATTTTTCTCTCCCCCTCCCGAGTGCGGCGCGAGAGCATGCAATGATGGCAATGGCTGAGCCACACGTGCTTCCACATGCTGCATGCCAGGCATCTTCTCCGCATCCACCCCCTGTCTGCGGGTCCACTGTGCCAGCCCCCAGCTACCACTAGGGGCCAGGCAAGCAGCATACTTGTCCCCACCCCTCCCAGGGAGAGGAGACCTGTCTTCTGGATGCTCAATCCTCTCCCTCCCTGGCCGACCCCCAGCGACCCACTTATGCCGCGAACACAGGTCACCGGCGTGGCAAGAGGTAAGCCAGCAATGCCTCAGCCCTCCACACCACAGGGCCAGCATTCAAAATCTTTTAATACAACATTTAAAAACATATAACTAAATTTAAAGATGTTTAAGTTGTATGGACAGATGGGCAAGTGAAAGGCTCAGCTACAGCCACTGGCACTGTTCTAGGTTTGTCATAAAACAGGTTGCTAATCAGACCCAGTGGTATGCAGACACATTCCCCAATGCTTTGCATAGGCATTAGGCTTGGGAGGGTAGTTCAAGGCCTGCAAATGTTAATGAATGTTATACAGGTGAAGCACTTAACCCCCACTGGGATTTGGGCAGGTCATATGGCAATTTATATTTATATTTTTTTTCACTGGTAGGGAATATTTTCCTATTTTCAGCAATGCCGGGGGAGGGGAGGTTGCAGGAAGTACTGAGTCATATTATACTAGGGTAATCTGTTAGCAATTTGATGAAAGATGTTCAAACTTTAAAGGACCTTTTAGTGTAATACAGGTTGACCACTCTCTGCTAGCTGTTTGGAACTAATTTGGCAGTGGTTCCTTTGGAGAGGTTTGCTGCCATCCTTCCAATCCAGGGGTCAGAACCCTATTATGATTTGCCCAGTAGGGGCTATCACACCTTCTCTAGAACTGAACAGTACGAGCCGGCCCACTGGCACAGCGGAAAGATTCACCACTGCAGCAAAGACAACCCGGGTTCGGGAACTGTCTCGGGCATTGGAGGGCCAATCAGAGGAGAGAAGGCTGGGGCGTCTGACGACTGTTCACCTTCTCTCAGGAGGATGGTGGGGTAGAGAGCCAGCACCTACTGATATCTGGTGGAGGCCAGGGGACAGCAGTGCATCTGGCCCCACTATCCAGGAAAGCATGACAGATGTCAGCATCTGCCTTGCATCCTGCACATCATGATCTTGCAGGAGAAAAAGCTGGAAAATGGCACATGGGCTGGTCGGGTGACAGCCTCCTGGACCCTCATCACCGGGGCTCCTAAACCACAAATAGCCACCTCAGCAGCACCCAAGACCACTGGATTGGCTGGTAAGGCACTCTCCCTTCACAGGAAGGGGACCCGTCTGATGAAGGGGTACATTGGGGTACCCTGGGGTGGCTGCGATGTGGGGTGGTGGGTGGATGGGAGTTGCCCTTGCACGAGAATTGGTCCATGAAAATGCCAGAAAGAATGACCAGCAAGTGTGCAGGGTGGAACAAAAAAAAAAAAGAATTGAACACTACTTTGGGAATGCATTGCCTCAAGTCCGGGCAGACTGTTGCATATTGATCTCTCACAAACTAGGTGGCTTGTCCCTATGCCAAGATTGTGGCACTGAAAAATGGGATGAGGGGTTCCCCTTGGAAAGAGAGATACCCGGGGGGGGGTGATATGGGGGAATGGGAGGAACAATGTTAAAAAAACCAGAAAGTGTAATTTTCTTGTGCAATCTTACCTTCACTCTCCATGAAAATCAAACTCACACAATAAATTTACAAACTGAATATAGCGAACTTGAACTGTTCATTTAAATTGTGATGGGTAACATTTCTAATTTCAAAATAATACTTCCCTGTGGCAATTTTATGCCAACATACATTAACTGGACAATACTATTCCACTGTTGTTTCTATTTTACATTAGAAGTTGTTTTAAACATTTTCTTACCCTTGTTGAATGGATCAGTGTGTGGAGTAGGCGATGGACTCCTGTTTACATGTAGAAAAGGGTCATTTTGCCCAGTGGTGCTAGACGTGCCAAGAAAGGAACCCAAAAACTCTGATTCAGACTGTTTCGGACTTGTTCCAAATGGATCAAATACTGTTGCTGTAGAAGAATAATCCTGAATTATGTATTTTATTTTTTCTGTTCCTTGCACAGCATAAATAATACCTCGGGTATAGCATTGTTTCCAATAAGACTTTACATAAATGTCTGTACTACTGTTTGTTAAGAAACAGTACCAACTACAGCAGCATAAAAAACATGAAAGCACAGAAATTTGGGAAACAGGAAAGAACAGTTACTTAACAGTAGATCTTTGAGAGAATCTCTTTCATCAGGCCACACTAGTTGAACTATAAGCTGGCAGGCACTCGGATCACATGGCAACATTTGCAAGCAGTCCACCAGGGGCCACCAATGATGATGTCAGACATTGGCTGCTACATAAACATCTGCGGCCCCATCTCTCCTTAGTTATCCCCCCCCCCCCAAGATCATGCTTGTAGGAGTTCTCTATAGGAAGCCAAAAGAGTACCCAGTGCTCTGCCAACCAGGCAAGGCAAGGTGCTATAGGTAGACCATCATGGAGAAGGAGACAGCATTAAGTAGAGTCTCAGGACCCTTAAGGGGAAGGGGGCTTGGATGGCATGGCCTGCATAGAGATTCTCTTGAAGATCTACTGTTATGGTAAGTGCATAACTGTTATATCTTCTTCAAGGATATCTCTTTCATCATGCCCCACCGATAGAAGGAGTACCGAACAGTACTGACTATAAACAGTCTGGGTGGCTGGAGCCTACAGGCCTAAGAAAGAAGGCTCTGAAGCACAGCTAGGCCAAAGTCAGCCATTTTACAAGAGACAGTGTCCAGGTTGTAGTGTTTGGTGAAAGTGTGGACAGTACTCCAGGTGGCAGCTGCACAGATGTCTGCAGCAGATACAGTTTTGAAACCAGAAACAGAGGTGACCATGTCTCTTGTGGAATGACCATGAACCACCCAGGAAGTTTCATTCTGTACATCTGTAACAGAAAGTTATACAGTTGGCTAGCCGTGTGGACAAGCACTGTTTAGAAACTGGAGCACCCTCTTCCCCAGGGGAGAATGAAATAAAAAGCTATGAGGACTTTTTGCAGTCCTTCGTGTAGTGTATATAACATGTAAGTATTCTATGTACATCTAGAGTATGGAGCAATGCTTTCCCTGGATTAGCATACTCAGGAAATAAACTGGCAGGAGGATGGTTTCAATTAAAATAATCTCAGACACCACCTTTGGTAGAAATTTAGGATTAGTATGCAAAGACACCCTGCCATTGTGAAAAATCAAATAAGGAGGCTCATACATTGGAGCCTGTACCTCTGAAATCCTTTGAGCAGAAGTGATTGCAACTACCAAGAAAGAAAGCATAAGCCACAACAAGTCACAGCTGGCCCAAAAGGAGCCAAAGTAAGCTTTTCCAAAACAAAATTCAGGTCTGTGACAGGGTTGAATAAGGCCCTGTCCCATTTGTTATGCAGAAAGAGTTTAAACACAAGGATCTGTTCTATCCTCTCCTTTTCTGTCTCTTGTCTGTCTGGTTGCACAATAAAAATGTTTTTGTGAGACCTGGGAACAGATCACCCCGTCGGTTTCACAATTCTCCACCCCTTGCTATCTCTCTGCCTTCCATTGCTATTTATGTCTTTTTCTTCCCCCTTGCATATATGAGGGTATAAAAATATATGTGAATCTTTATATGGAAATGTCACTGATACTGGGATCCCTTTGTTTAAAACTGTGTGTAGTTATAACGTTGAAATGACTGCAAAGCTATTTGGAACTCAAGGGGTTAAACTGAGATGCAGCTTTCAAGCCTTTTGCAGAGATTTAAACAAGAGGTCAGTTCTGGGTCACTATGTTCTTTTTGCTGCACCTGCATCAAAACTGACAAGAACATTATGCAAAATTACAAGAACATTCTGTGAGACGCAGGCTCTCTGAAAGAGTTCCCAGACAAAGACTTGTAAAAAGAGCAGCACTGTTTTTGCAAGAAAGAGAGACTGAGATTTGAAACTAAGAAGAAACACTCAGAGGGAGGACTCTGTTTTCCATTTGTACTGCCCTTGTAAATAGTTATACTGAACAATTTTATTTTTTATTTTACTGTTATTGGAAAAAATAAAATGCTACTTTCGAATTTTATACCTGCTCCTCATTTTCCTATGCTTCCTGACCTGTGCCTTGATGGCAAGGTCCCAAGCCAGAATTGGATTACAGACAGAAGGCTTTGAGATTTAGAATGCCTCTCAAGAACGTACGGGCCACCTCCAGCTGGGCAACCATACAACCCTCAATAGGCACATGGAATGCTGAATGGCAGTCAAGTGCACTTTGATTGAGGAACATTGCAGGCCTGCATCCAACAAGGACAGCATATACTTCAGAACCTCATTAACTGGACAGATAAACAGGTCCAAGAGATGAGAAGTGGCCCACAGAGCATACTGCTTCCACTTCATAAAATAAGTGGATCTGCTGGGAGGCTTTCTAGCAGCCACCAGAACATCAACCACTTTTTGGGAGACCCCAGACCGGGCAATAGCTATGTTTTCAGGAGCTGTGTATGAAGATGAAGAGATCTGAGGTCCAGATGGACCAGGGTTCCCTGCTCCTGTGACAGTAGGACCTTCCACAGGGACAGAGGCACTGGTGGTTCCAAAGCAAGCTGTTATAGTAGGAGGAACCAGATCTGTCAAGGTCACAGGGGAGCAATGAGAATCAGAACTGCCCTCTCCATCTGGAGCTTGAGTAGCACTCTCTGAATTAGAGGGAAGGGATGGAAGGCATTCTGGAATCTCCCTTTCCAAGAGGGGGACAACACGTCTTGCCAGAAAACACCAAGCCCTTGAGCGAGTGAGCAGAAAAACGGCAGTTTTGTGTTGTTTGGTGCCGCAAAAAGGTCCAACTCTGGATGACCCTATCTGTTGAACTGGTCACTGACAACTGAGGTTAGCAGTTCCACTTGTGCATCCTGGACTGGGACATGCATAGCCTGTCTGCCAAGATGTTTTGGATTCCCGGTACATATACTACTGACAGTTCTAGACCATGTTCCAGAGTCCAATACCAAACTCTCATCACTTCCACCAGTTGGTAAGAGTGAGTCACCCCTTACTTGTTGATATAGTGCATCACACTGACGTTGTCCATCTGTACCAGCAGGAGACCAGGGGACAAATGAGTCTGGAAGGACTGTAGCCCATACAGAACAGCTTGCATTTCCATAAAATTTATGTGAGTACCTGGCTGTAAAGCTCCTAATCAGGAAGGGGCTCAAATCACTGCTCATCATGACAGTTTGCATTCCCCTAGCAAGCAACAATTAGGCCTTGAAACATTTGCTAGACATTATAAGCAAGCAAGCCATAGTTGGGAAACAATAGTCACAGGAGACTTAAACATAAACTGGTTTGCCAAAATTAGTACTGCCCATAAGGATCTGGTGTCCAGCCTGTACCTCACACAGGTGGCAAAAGACTGCACCAGGTTCAACTATAAAACTGGAACCAGCACACTTATTGACTGGGCCCTGGCCACCCACCCAGAAAGGCTAGCTGAGGTTACAGTGCTGTTGGACTGCATTAGCAACCACTCTCCAATACTATGTGCCTGGTCTACTAAACTCCTGAAGTCCCTTCCCCCCCAAAAAAACATCAGTAGCAGGGTACTGCGTAAAGGCCAAATTGGTGAGTTCAAAGTGTGCCTGGCCTAAGTAGACTGGAGTTATCTGGACACCATTCCTGACATTGACACAGCTCTGGACTACTTCATAAACCAATTAAGTGCCATCTGTGACAAATTTGCCAAACACAAAAAATGTAACATTTCAGCTTCCACCGCTGAGTGGATCACCCCCTCTCTCCTAACCCAGATGCGGGCCAGGGATAATTTGTGGCTTTGGGCAAGAGCCTCTGGCTCACCTGGGGAGCTGCAAAACTATAAGGCTGCCCATAATAGATATACAAGAAAAGTAAGGCAGACCAAGGCAACCTATTATAAAGAACAGCAGGCAAACAGCTGGGGTAATGGGGAAAAAAGTTTAGGAAAACATAAAGGGACTACTGGGCAGGGGTGACAAATCTCAGCCAGTTATGCTCACTGCAAACAGATCTGTCATCCTTGACCCAGATGAGATTGTTAACACTTTTAATAATGCCTTCATGGATCTCAGTGCAGTCATTCCCCCTAATGCTGAGCCTGTCCCCACTGACAACCAGGGTGTCTATCAAAACATGGCCCCTGCTAAAAACTCAAGCTGCCCAAAGTTCTACTTTAAATCCATCACTGTAGCAGACATAGTCAAGTAGGTAAAGCACATAATGGGTAAAACTAGAGTGGGAAATGACACTCTGGACATGAAATTAGTGGCTTTGTCCCTAGATGAACTTGCTCTCCCTCTTACCAAAATGTTAAACTTCTCCCTGTGGTACTCCCAATTCCTGGTTATTTGGAAAACTGCTCTAGTCACTCTTGTACACAAGAATGGGGACTGCTCCCTTGTTGCCAAATATCAATCCTTTCCCCAGTGTCTAAGGCACTTGAAAGAATCGTATCAGACCAACTAGTCACTTACTTCCCTAAATACAATCTCCATGGTCAACAAAGCATGGGTTCAGAAAGTTACACAGCACCAGCACTGCTCTGAGTATGCTTACTTCATGCACAAGGCCCTTGATAGTGGTCACCTAGTGAAACCCATTTACATTGACTCAATGAAAGCATTTGACTTGGTAAATTACTCTCTACTTCTAGCTAGGCTCCACACCCTCGGCCTCCCCTAAGACACAATGACCTGGTTCTACAGTTACCTTTCCAACTGCTCACAATGTGTAAAGATTAATGGAGCACTAGCTGATGTCAAACGTGTCTTGATAGGGGTGCCCCAGGGCTCAATACTGGGACCTCTCCTTTTCAGACTGTTTATAAACAACCTCCCTGAAGCTTGCCCCACCTTTAATGTGCTCCTATAAGCTGATGACACTACCAGCTATTCCAGCAGTCCACACCAGGAGATTCTCACTCGTGACCTACAATGCAGTGTTGGGTCAGTGGAAAATTGGTTCAAACTAAATAAACTAATACTGAACTACAAGAAAACTAAAACCATGCTCTTTGCTGGTCCACTAGTGAAAAAGAAGGTCTCCCCCTTACCATTATAAATAATAATGGGGCCAGTCTGGAACAGGTAGACTCATTTAAATCCCTAGAAGTCATCCTTGATGACACACTATTCTTTTGAGCCCCATGTGGACAACATTGTTAGTGCTGTCAACAAAAAACTGGGAACCCTTGTACAAGCAGTGATACAACCTCACTCCGAAGCCAAATGTATTGCTGTTCCAGCACAATCCTCCCGATACTAGATTATGGCCTTCCTGTATACTGAGTCTCACTGAGACTTTCAAGACTGCTTTAAAAACGTATTTATTTAGATTAGCATTTTTAGATGCTTTTTAATGGGAAATGCTGCTTATTTTAACTTGATTACTGATGATTATTGTTTTTATATCTATTATTGTGTTTGTTTTAAATATTTTCTTGCACAGGTGCTTTGATAATTTTGAAAAGAGCCTTTTATAAATAAAAATAACTTGACTTGACTATATGGAGTGGCCACTGACTCTGTTCTCAACAGTGTAAGGCTGGTGTTAAATAAAACATGTCGTTGTCTACTTGGGGCAAACAGACTTACCCATACCTGCTCCTTCTATTACCAAACTAATTGGCTTACCCTCCAGGACAGAATAAGATAACAGACATTCCTGCTTGTGAAAGAGGCCCTCCAGGGCCTCACCCCACCTGCTATCCAAACCCTGCTACATCTTGTCCTCCACCACTATTTAACCAGGAGTATGACCAGGAATGCTGTCTCTATACCCTTCTGTAGAACAAGTAAGGCCATGCGTTCCTTCACCGTCAGAGCTCCACAGTGGCAGAATAATCTTCCTGAACCCCTACTGGCCCTCCTTAAATTATCGCAATTTAAGAGGGAACTAAGAAAGGTGCTCTCCCTTGGTTCCATTTGTAGTTGCTTTAATTGATCCACCATTTGTAACCATATGCCATACAAATGTACACTACTGAATTGCTCTTTTCCTTGACAATGCTCCTCTGGAGCAGATCTTGTCCCTGCATGTATGTACATTATTACCTGAATGCTCCTATTCTGCATGTATGGTACTTGAGAAAGCTCCTACGTGAACTGCTTTTGACAATGCGCTGAGAGATCTGCTTTCTCTTGTACTTTGTGGCTAATATCTCTGTACTTGCTCAACAACGTGGAACCTTTGTAAATGAGCACTCGTGCTCAACAGTATAATTCCAAATGAACTAATAAATAATAAATAAATGTGCAAGGTGCTCTCCACTGGGGTCATTGTACCCTGTGTCTGATGGGAGCCCAGTTGTGAACCCCAGCCCATACTCAAGGCATCTGTTGTGAGAATCTGGTACGGGAAGGGGATCAGGAAGGGAATCCATTTAACAGATTGCTGGGTTCCATCCACCACTAGATCACTCTGCATACAGGAGAAGTGACTAGAACCCTTTGCTCTAGGTCATCTGTGAGCTGATCCCATTGGACTCTTAGGGTCCACTGGGGTATCCTCACCTGCAGTCTGGCCAATGGTTCTGTAACAGTGGCCACTGCTGTAAGGCCCAGGAGCCAAAGGAATGTCCTAGCTGAGACATGCCAGCTGTCATGTACCAGCTGTGTCTGGGCAATCAGGCATTGGTCCCTGTCCAGGGGCAGTAAGGCAGAGCCCTCAGCTGTGTCCAGGACTGCCCCTATGTACTGCAGGCATTGACAAGGTGTCAACACAGATTTGGTATGTTGACAGTAACCCCCAGAGTATAGACATCTGCCTGGTTCAAGCTAATATGTGCAGAAACTGATTCCTGGAGTGGGCTTTCACTAGCCAGTCATCCAGGTAAGGAAAGACATAGAGACCTTCCCTGCAAAGCGCTGCTGTTACCACTGCCAAGCATTTGGTAAAGACCCATGATGCAAAAGACAATTCAAAAGGCAGCACTCTGAATTGGTAATGTATGTTCCCCCTGGAACAGGCACCTCAAGTATTTTCTGTTATGCTTGTGAATTTTGATAGGAAGCAAGGAATTCTTAACATCAAAGGAACAGATCCAATCCCTTGCCTGCAGCATTGGAAGTAGGCCTGGCAGGATGACCATTCTGAATTTTTGTACTCTATGAAGACGTTCAGTTCCCTGAGATCTTTTTATTTATTTATTTTTTGTTGACCGAGTAAGTGCACTAGACAAATCCTGCCTATTTTCAGGCACGACCCGGGGGAGGGGGATACCGATGAATGCCAACTGACCTTGAACCAGATTAAGCTGTTGGTGGTATTTTTTTAGTAAATGAGAGAAATTTGGCCAGGACACCGGGGAAATTCCCCTACTCTTTTCGATAAGTGCCATGGGATCTGTAACATCCACCTGAACTACCACAAATCCAGGCAGATGGGACCTCGGTTTAACGTCTCATCCGAAAGACGGCACCTCAGAAGTGCAGCACCCCTCTCATGCTGCACTACAGTGTCAGTACTGGGATAATAACCCAAGTGCCAGATGTGGGAACTGAACCCACAGCCCTCTGATCTCCCGGCCTCAGAGGCGAGTGTGCTACCTGCTGAGCCACTGACACTGACAATAGAATAGGTTGCAGGTCTCCTGTCCACTTTGGGACTAGGAAGTACCAATAGTAGAACCCTGTGTTTCTTTGTTCGAAGGGCACTGGATCTATGGCCTTCTTTTGAAGTAAAGTCTGAATTTCCTCCAGAAGCAGAGGACGGTGTTCTGGAGGATAATGAGTTAGTACTGGCCGATGATCTGGAGGTGTGTCCAAAAGTTCCAGAGTGTAAATAAAGGGTTCCCCCAAGGTTCAGTCTTGAGCCCCCTTCTTTTTAGTTTGTTTTTAAATCAACTTCCACAAGCAACCCAAGGTAAAGTCCTACGTTATGTGGACAATGTGGTGCTATACACCAGCCAGTCAAACCCTGTAGTACTAGAAAAACAGTTGCAGACTAACTTCACCGATATTGAGGCATGGTTCATAAACTCAAAATTACTGCTAAATTATAAAAAAAAACTAAAATAATGTTGTTTGCCTCCACTCACAACAGAGATCACCACCACCAACTAAGAATACTAAACAGTCAAAATATGCCCGTAGAAATGGTTCAAACTTCTAAGTACTTAGGTGTAATGCTAGACAGTTCCTTTTCTTTCATACCAAACATAGATCTTGTAGCTAAATCAGCAAATGTTAGACTAGGCTTGTTACACAAAAACAAACACTGCCTTATGCAAGAAGCACTAAAACTAGCAGTAACTAGTTCTGTGTTGTCTGAAATTGACTATGGACTAGTGGTATATAGTGCTGTGACTGACACAGCTCTCAAGCAAGTAAAAACAACCCTCAATAAGGCCTGTAGACTTATTCTGGATGCACACTGCCTAACACACACACCTGCGAGCTTTATGCACACTCTGGTTGACTAAACCTGGACTGCCGTATACAGTACCAGGTATGCCTACTTGCAAAGAAATCCATCCCTGGATTAACACCCCCAGGTGTGCGGAATTTCCTCAGCTTGGCCAACAAAACAAGGCGTACCAGAGGAACAAACAGCCAGCCACTTCATGTCCCTTTCCGGTACACGTTCCAAGGGCAACGGTCCTTTGAGTGCCATGCACCCTACTGGCTAAATACGCTAAGTGACAGCCTTCTGTCAAAAACTAAACTAGGTCTGTTTAAATTAAAGCTCCATGCCCATCTCACATCACACAGTAGTTGTGACCGCGCAACTCCTAACTGTACCAGCCTGGCCTAAAAACCATGTTCTACCTTTGCACTTACTGTTTCACACTTTACTCCTCCTCTCCACCTACCAACTGGAAATTCACCCCCCAACTCAATACCTACCCCCACCTCACTACCACCTGCAGACATCCCTTCTTCACTTCATGCCACCTCCCAAGGACCATACCAGCACATGGTCCCATTCCCCCCATCAACTTCAGTACATCGCCATTGAGACTGCAACTGGCCTCTCCTCTCTATCCATATGAATGTCCTTTGTCCTATCCTTGTAATCCTCCTAGCTCCATTGGACTAATCTATCTCTTCATCTGTAAATGTCCACTCTGTTCAGCCAACAGCCATAACTACACCCTGATCCACATTTACTGCACTTAGACAAAAACTGTTTTCTAACATGTTTGCTAAACCTCTTTGAAACAATGTAACTAAGACTTCCTATATACTGTATGTATTATTACGACTTGTAATGTATTTCTGTTTTTCTCATTAGATATGGAACTTTTGTAAATGAGCTTCTAGCTCAAAGGTATATAAATCCAAGTCGAATAAATAAATAAATAAATAAATAAATAAAAATAAATGTCCTTGTTCTGTTTCTAGAACCCAGGTCATCTCCTTCCACTGAGTCAAGCTGAGGGACAAATGAACCCCTACATCCACCCTGGAGGTAATGTTAGTTGAGGGGTGTACAAGGACTCAAATGAAACTGGTTGTGGTGGCTCCTCCTGCACCACCACCTCTCAGAGCTTTTCAATGTGCACCTGGGGCAGTCCCTGGGGTGGGCAAGGCTCCTGCTCCCTTGCCCCTACCCTGCAGTCTGGTGGCTGGATGATGCCTGGCACCAGCTGGGTGAAAAGATACCCTGTGCCTACTCCTTGGTCGGGTATGGTAGAGGGAGTGCACTGACATCAGGGTCCTGCCTGAGGCATGAAGGTTAGAAAGAATGTCTTGGACATCAGAACCAAATAGATTATGTCCTCTAAAAGGGGCATTGAGAATAGACTGTTGCATGTCATTCACAAATCCTGCCACCCTGAGTCAGGAGTAGACAGATACCTGAGGCAGCAGCCTTGGAAGAAGCATCTGAACCATCAAAGGCTGTGCATAGCAAACACTTGTCCAGATTGCTTCAGCAGTAAGAGCCTTAAGAAGCTCTTGTTTGGGGGTGTCCTCTGGCAAGACTTATGCAGCTGTCTCAGCCTTTCTCCAGAGGGTGTTCTGGTACTTAATCATGTGGGCCTGATAGTTTGCAATCTGAAGACCCTATGAAGAGGAGCCAGAGGTCCTTTTGCCTAATACATCCAACCTCCAGAACTCAGGAATCAGGAGGGAGGGAGTTCAGGTGCTTAGGTGCCCTTGACCTATCATGGGCAGTATTAATACCCACAACGTTTGCCTCAGGCTGATGGCAAAAAATGGCTTCCCAGAAGAGGCCATGTACATTTTATCTGCCTTCCTTGGTATGGCTGGAATAACATTTGGCCTATACCAGGCAGCAAAGGTGGCATCCTCCAATGCAGGGAGGAGAAGTGGTACCATGATAGAAGGAGAGTCAAGCAACTCCAGGAAGTCTATTAATTTTTTCTTGGGGGGGGGGGTTTGCTCATCTAGACAAAAACCTATGGCAGCCTGTAATTGCTGCATCTTGATGAGGAAAGTTGGGTCCTCTGGTGGGGACCTTGGAGTGTGGACTACCAAGTCCTTGCTGCAGGTCGACACTATAGAGCTGGTGCCCTTCTCACAGTGGCACACAGCATAGTCCTCTGGCTGTTCCTCCTCATCCTGCATTACTAAGTCTGGATTATATTCAGAATTGTTGTCAAGTGGGTCGATGGGCAAGCGATATCAGTGGCACCCTAGGAGGTGGCGGAGGCAAGGATCTACTCTGCATCATCAAGGTGGGATTGGTAGGAGTCCCCATTGATGGACCCCTGGGACAAGGAGAAGAGGTAGCAGGCATCTGAGCATGTCTGTAAATGAAAACAGAACCACTTGAACGTCAGCATCCATGTGGTTGACAGGTGTGCTGGGAGTAGTTGACGGGGGAGGCTGGGTGAGTTCCCCAATGTCAATGGCGACAGTAGTGCCTGCACCATGCCCCAACCTTGAAATCGTATTGACAGTTTGGCAGGCAAACATTGCCGCTGTAGTGGTCAATGGTGCAGAGGAAGTCGTACTTGCTGTGTGGAGGGGTGACCTGGAACACACCAGGGATGTTTTCTCCTTCTCCTTGTCCCAATGCTTATGTCCATGGCTTCCTGACAACTTGTCCTGGGATGTGGAGGAGCTGGACCCAATGAGTGGGTCAGTGACACAGCGGTGCTCTTCTGCTGGAGCTCCTTTGCCACGTGGGCTACCTGTTGTTTCAAAAGATGTTTTTCCAGGGCCCCTTTTCAGTGTTGCCAAGTCATGATGGCAGAATTAAAACTCCTGTATATTGGCCAGGCTTTCATGTTGTGGTCCAGGCCTAGGCAGCAGGCACAGACGTCATGGGAGTCGCCATGGTGGATCTTCTCACCACAGTCACCATACAGGAATAATTTTGATGATTCCTTCAATGACATACAGGTCTTCAAAAATAACTTGAAAAAGTGATTACTTTCCTATAGAGAAAAAATAAAATAGCAGCTATTGCAGCAGTATTTCCGTCAGCGATCCAATGAGTATGGTCGATGGCCTGATGAAAGAGATATCCTCAAAGAAGATAGGACCATTTGGTTAAAACTGACATGCCCCATTTACAGTAGCTTGATCTGTGCCCCATCTCCTTGCTTATCCAGCACATCCTTCTCCCACTTTCACTCTACACGGCACCCATTAGAGGGCATTTCTGTGTTTTCAAATAGGATCACTGGTCAGTTGGTTTCTGCTGTGAAACATTCCCTTTGTTTACACTCTTTGTACAAAAGCTTCTCAAAAATAAAACATCCTATTCATTTGCCAGTGATAATGGGTACAGAAGCTCCCTACAGGTCTTAATGGGCTGACTTGCTTGTTCCTCATTTCAAAAATAATCTACAAGTCACATGAGGTATAGTTGTTAATTATTGCTACAAACTGATAACAGCTTTCTTACTAATACATAATGGAACACATATGGATAGTACAGTATTACCCCCAAAAATACAGGTTACTATACAATAAATGTTATTATTAATTAGGTATTTGAGGGAAATCCAGGATTTTCTCAAGAGGACTAGTGATTTTTCCATAAAAATGTGAAGAGTCACCATTGTAATGCATTGTGGGGGTCTGGGACATGTTGCTTGCATATTTCTTTCTATGAAAATACACAGAAAGGTGTATTCAGTTGAGAACTCAGACCAGGGTGCATTATTTCTCAGTTTTAAAAAATGTGCCACACTCTCCCAAGCAGATTCAAAGGGGAAAAGCATATTTTATGAGAGTAATGGGGCACTACTACTCTGCAGAGTTGGATCTAGGATTAGTGCACCCACTCACTTTTATTTTTTTGCTTTTTATATTAAACCTAAGTATATGAAAGGACAAGCTATATCCCCTTTCTCATATCCATAGTAACCTTTCTTAAAATTGTCCACACATTACAAATAAAACTCAGCTACATTTTCTAAGTTTCTAAATGTTTTCACTATAAATTATAGACCAAAGTATTTTAAGTTGACAGCATGAATTGCAATAAAGGGAATGTAGCCCCCATTTTTTTAACAAAATTGGCCATTTGGGCAAATATGTAGGTTGTAGTGATGGGAGAAAGTTGCGAATTCCACTTTTGCGGAACTTCCACGAAATTTCCAAACTTTTGCAGAAATTTCAGAATTTGTACCACTGGCAAGACTAGGGTTTTCCACAGATTTTCACCAGGTTCCACAGACTTTTTTGTGAACTGCAAAAAAAATGCATATAAACTGTGGAATTTATTCTATCCACAGTTTAATGAACTGTCAGTGAATGCGCATGTGCTTGTACGACCACGCGGTCATTCACTGACAGTTCAGTGGGCCACTGGTAGTGGAGGAGAGAGGAGGACTGCGCTGGTGGCCCACTCAGGGGCAGGGTTGGGGGGAGCGGGGTAGTGGCAGATGAACTGTCAGGGTGGGGTGTCCTCTAGACACCAGGGAATTGGGATTACTTTTTTTTATAAGGGATCGGGGATGGGGGGTCCAGTAGACACCAGAGAATACTGGGAAGAGAGGGGGATGAGTCGGTGGACTGTTGGCTATTTTTTGGGGGATTAAGGGAATCCAGGATAGGGAGAGGGGTCTGCAAAACAACAGGGAAATAAAATGTTTTTGGACGCCATGATCGGTGGGTGGGTGGGGCCACCAGACACCAGGGAGGGATCAGAGTTTTTGTTTCTTCTTTACTGGGATCCATGGGCCATGATCCGTGGGGGGTGGGAACCACTAGACACCAGAGATTAGGGATTTTTTACTTGGGACCCATGATCAGTGGGTTGGGGGGGGCCACCAGACACCAGAAGGGTCCAAGGGAGGGATACGAGGTTTTTTTTTTTATTTATTTATTTATGAACTGGGACCTCTGATCAGTGGAGGGTGGATTAATAAATTAAACTGTGGTTAAAAAAGCCTCAGAACTGACCACTGGCAGTGATCTGTTCTACGGATTTTTTTCCCACAGTTTAATAAAGTAACCCACAGTCTGTATATTTATTCCACAGTTTTAAGGTGGAATTTCCGTGACAGTTGTGAAAATGATTTCTGAACTTTCACAGAAGCAAAATTTGCACTTTTACGGAAATTCCGCTGGCGGAATTTCTTTTCCACACACCCCTAGTAGGCTGTTTCATAACCACAGTGTATTTGTAGTGCATTTGTTTTCAGTAGTTCAATCATTTCTTTATTTAGAGTCTCTTGGTAAAAGTTGCCTTTTTCCTGCCCAATGTTCATGTTCTAATTACAGTACTTATCAGTGGCAGAACCTGATGACCTTAGTTGAATGGAAGTCCTCCATTAAAAGCCTCCCTTTAGGATTGCACACACTGATGAAACTCAATTGATGTCACTGGTTTCCAGGACACATAACTAATTACTAAATCAGTATTTGTCAGGAAAAGGCAGCATTAACAAGGGATCTAAAATAAGGGAAAAAAATACTCTTTAAAAGCAAACACATATAACAATACACTAAGGGTATGAAACATATTAACACAGGACCATATTTCTAATTATAATAAATGTAAAAATACAAGGATTATGTTCTTTTTTATACTGTATATGTACAGTATTTTTCAGTTCAGCTCTAACCCCTTGTAAAATGGAAAGGCTATTTTGGCCAGTAGTACAGTGCTACGTAATGGACCTAAATTTTCTATCAGACTTGGTTGTCCCAGTTTGGGGCCAGAAGGGATTAAGTGCATGGCAGAGAGAGGCACTCCCTTCTAAAAGGAGAGCATGGGCAATGCAGCACTCCACCATCTCATGATTGCTAGCTATGGTGCATTATTTTCATTGGTTGTTGAGATAACTATGTGCCTGTCCTCCTGTACAGAGGAAAGACGCTGCTCTAGTGGCCTCTATCATGGGGAGGGGATAGTGGAAATCAATGCTGAGGTTGTATTGCCCATCCAAAAAAAAACTGAAAAATTAACAGTTAAGCAATTATGCAATATGTTTGCTGACCATATCAGCTACTGTATGTTTCTAGAAGAGTACTGTGGTAACTAAATTAATGCTTCTAGTAATACGTATACTGTGTAGTTTTAAAACAGAGACAGTCACCTAAACAGCCTTCATATATGTTCTACTGAAATTTGAACCAATCTTTAATAAAGCAAGACTTCCCATAAACTATACTGTATGTTACTTCAGCTGTTGAGACCAGTCTTACTGTTATAAGAGTGATCTCATACACATTCTTATGGTATGAGAATCACAAACCAAAGGTGAACAACTCTGATATGCTAAGGATGTAAGTCAGACCACCTTATAACCATAAGAATGGTCTCTGTGGCTGTATTAATATATTATTTATCAAGATGGATCAATAATACATTAAAGTTTAATAAAACAGACCAAACATGCCTATTTTCAGTGCAGCAGCACACATGATACTCTTCACAGAATAAGAGTGATTCATATGCAGAGCAAAGGAGCACTCTGATTGGTTGGGATCACTCCCTTGATCTATACAGTAGTGGGTTAAGGCTCTGAGCTGCAGATCTGGAGACCTGGGTTTGAATCCCACAGCCACATAGATGTATACTGTGTGATCCTCAGCAAGTCACTTAACTTCCATGTGCTCCCAGGTCACATCTGGAAACAAGCTTCGGTTTAGTATGCTACTCCTGATTAAACAATGTTCACTTTCCCTAATTCTTGCTGCTGAGACAGACAGAGTGAGAAAGCAGCCACAGCTTCCTTGAATCAAAGAGGTTATTTTCTAGACTACACTGACCTGAATTATTACTTTTTGGACCTGTGTAAGTAACTAGTATTGATTCTGTTTTTTGGGGGGACTTTTCTTAGTTTTAACTTTAATTTGCCAGGGAGGAACTGTGGCTGGGAGATATTTGCAGTCAGTTGTGACTAGACCTGTTACTTAGCCTTTGTGAAATAGGTGTCTGAAAGGAAGGAAGGCACTCCCGGGTGGAGGGTAAGAGTTGTAGGTGATTGTTTCTGGAAGGCATAGGCTTACCCCACCCACCCACCCTTCCTCTCACCCCACCTGCCCCAAGCGCATAACTTCCTTTATAGCAGGGGCTCTGACATCACTTTCCCAAAACTGCTAACAACATACACCTGTTCATATCCTTAAAGGCACAGCACACTGAATAGGGGTAGAGACACTCACAAGCTTGCACACACTAAAACAGGAACAAAAACCAAAAAAGCATCTCTAACTGGAAGGGACACAGACATGTGGGGAGTGGTGCAATGCACTGGCTGTGGAGCAGCAGTCTTCCGGGAGACATTCTGGAGACTGCGTTGCTGCCCTATTTGCAGGCACCCCTATTGTCTGAGGGAGGAGGTTGTTCATCTCCATGTTGACCTGTCAAGAATTCGGGAAACCTGCTCCCCCACCCAGGGACCACCCAGGCCACCGCCACTAGCTCAGAGGTTGCCAAGAAAGAGGAGTGGTTGGACTACAGTGGGCTCAGGGAGGGTGAGGGTGGTGGAACAGAGGCGCATCCCTCCAGTTGTGCCTCTCCACAAAGCATGGTTCCTCTATGGAGGCACCTGCAGTGGAGTCCGAGGAGGATGCTGGGAGCCTCCACAATGGAGACCCACAGGAGGGTGGCCCAGGACCCCACAGGGGAAGAAAACAACTCCTGGTTGGGTACTCAATTGTTAGGGGGTAGAACTGGGGAGGGAGGAGAAAGGGAGGTAAGGTGCCTGCCCGGCACCAAGGCTTGGAGGGACAGGAAACGAATCCTCAGGATCATGGGAGCAGCGGCAAGGGGGAGGGAGCTGTATGTCATTATCCACCTAGGGATGAATAACTTGGCTGAGAATGGGATCAGAGCTGTGCAACAGGAGTTTGTGGAGTTGAGGAGGGGCCTTAGACAAGTAGCACACACGGTAAATGTCTCGGAAGTGCTACCTGTCTATGGCATGGATGAGGCTAGGGTACTCCACACCATGGGATTCAATGACTGGTTGAAAATCTGGTACAGAGCTCAGGGATTTGGCTTCATTGGGGACTGGGGCTCCACCTGGAGGGATGCAGGCCTAATCAGGTGCGATGGTCTGCATCTATCCTGGAGGGGAACCAGGATCCTAGGTGATAGGTTTAAATGCTTCAATGGCAAGCATTTAAACTAGCCAAGGGGGGAGGCACTGAAGAGGAAAAGAGAAATCCTAGCCCTCCCCAAAAATCAGGGTAATTAGTGAGGTAAACACCAAGATAGAGCAGTCGATAGGGAGAAGGCCAGGGGTAAATGGAGAAAAAGACAAAGGCAGTAGGGACAGGGATGAGCAAAAAAATATGGAGGGTAATGAGTACCAATGCCCATAGTCTAGGTAAAAAGCTCCCTGAAATGGTGGCCTTGATGGAAGAGGGATGCCTGGATATTGTGGCAGTCACAGAAACATGGTAAACAGAGAACCATGGCTGGGATGTCAACATATCAGGGTGCACAATCTACAGGACGGACAGAAGGGGGAAGAAGAGTAGGAGGAGTAGCTCTCTATGTAAGGCAAGGGATCAAAGCAACAGTACTAAAGGGTAAACAGGGAGGAGAGGTGGCACTGTGGGTTACCCTGGAGACTGGAAATGGCTCCACAATCTGCACAGGGGTTGTATACAGAACCCCATCTCAGGGGAAGGAAATGGACAAGGAAATGATAGAAGGCATCCTTGGGATGGCAGAGAAAGGGGAGATATTGCTGATGGGGTACCTGAATATGCCAGATGTTGACTGGAGCACTTTTGCTACAGCCACATCCAAGAGCAGGGCCATTCTCGATGCCCTACAGGGGGCATGCCTCAGACAACTAGTTTTGGAACCCACTAGGAAGAGAGCAATCTTAGACCTCATACTCTTAAATGGGGACGGAGAGAGGATCTCTGATCTTGAAGTGGGTAGCCATCTGGGAAGAAGTGACCACCAAACAGTGTGGTTCATGATAAACTTAGCTGTAGAGTCAAGCCACACAAAAGTGAAGGTACTGGACTTCGGAGGGCTGATTTTGTCAAATGGAAGAGTGCCTCAGAAAATACTAGCAAACAGGCAAGAAAGTGGGGTGGAGCAACAATGGGAAACATCAAAACCGCCATCACAGAGGCAACAAGCCTTTGTGTGAAGCAAATAAACAAATCAAAACAAAAAACCCACTATGGTTCTCAAAAGAAGTGGCGGGAAGGTAAGGAGAAAAGATGGCATTCAGGAAGTATAAGGAAACACAGAAGGAGCAGGACAGAGAACTGTACTAGTTAAAGCAGAAGGAAGCAGGTAAGGCAGTCAGAATAGCAAGGCCCAAACTCAGAAAGATAGCCAACTCAGTTAAGAAGGGGGATAAAACCTTTTATAGGTACATTAGGGAACAAAGAAAGACTAAGGCAGGGATACTGAGGCTGAACAAAGAGTAAGGTGGTTGGGCAGAGAGCGACAGTGAAAAAGCAGGCATAATGAACGAATACTTCTGCTCAGTATTCACAATGGAAAAGCAGGGGGACATACCTAATCCTGTCAATAGAAGCACTCTGAATAGGGGGGTTGATATTAGTCCTGTCACAGAAGAAAGGGTTCTGAAAAAACTCTTGAAACTGAAGGTGGATAAAGCAATGGGGCCTGATGGGATTCACCCCAGAATTCTAAAAGAACTAAGGGAAGAACTAGTAACACCACTGATTACCCTTTTTAATAAATCATGGGAGGATGGTGTGGTACCTGAGGACTGGAGGAGGGTGGATGTGATTCCCCTTCACAAAAGTGGGAGCAAGACAGAGGCAGGAAACTACAGACCTGTCAGTTTGACCTCTGTGGTAGGGAAAATGATGGAATCACTTCTGAAGGAAAGAATTGTTGAGTACCTAGAGGCCAATGGGGCACAGGACCCAAGGCAGCATGGATTCACAGTGGGAAGGTCATGTCAGACAAATTTAATTGATTTCTCTGACTGGGTGACCAAAGCAGTAGACCAGGGAGGGGCTGTGAACATGGTCTACCTAGACTTTAGCAAGGCATTTGACACAGTCTCGCACAAAAAATTAATAAACAATTTAGCCAGCCTGGGAGTGGGTCCCAGGGTAGTAGCCTGGGCAAAACACTGGTTGGACAATAGGACACATCGGGTAATAGTAAATGAAGTCCACAGTGAAGAAAGAAGATTTACTGGTGGGGTACCGCAGGGTTCAGTACTGGGGCCAGTCCTTTTTAATGTCTTTATAAGTGACATTGCAGAGGGACTGGAAGAGAAAGTATGTCTCTTTGCAGATGACACAAAGATCTGCAACAGGGTTGATACACAAGGTGGGATAGAATTGATGAAAATGGACTTGGCAAGGTTGGAGGAATGGTCAAATGTATGGCAGGTTAGATTCAATGCAAAGAAGTGCAAAGTAATGCACCTGGGAAACAAAAACCCAGGGGAAGAGTACACAATGGGGGGTGAGATACTGACAACAACAAAAATGGAAAGGGACCTGGGGGTAGTCATATCAGATGACCTAAAGGTTGCCAAGCAATATAAGAAGGCAGTAAGGAGGGCTGGGGGATACTGGGAAGCATAGGGAGAGGCATCACCAGTAGAAAACAGGAAATTGTTGGCCCTCTGTACAGACAGTTAGTAAGACCACATCTGGAGTACTGTGTACAGTTCTGGAGACCCCATCTCTGCAAATACATAGATAGGGTGGAGGCTGTCCAGAGGAGGGCAACTAAAATGATGCAGGGTCTGCATCAGAAGACATATGAAGAAAGACTAAAGGAACTAAAGATGTATATCCTCGAGGAAAGGAGGGAGAGGGGGGACATGACAGAAACTTTCAAATACCTCAAGGGAATCAACAAAGTCCAAGAGAGTAGCATCTTTCGGAAAAAGAGATGTGCAAAAACAAGGGGGCACAATTTGAAGATAGAGGGGGGACGGCTCAGAGGTAATGTGAGAAAGTATTTCTTCACAGAGAGGGTTGTGGATATATGGAACAGCCTTCCTGAGGAGGTCATAGAGTCAAAAACAGTGGGGGAATTCAAGAATGCATGGGACAGACATAAGACAATTCTAGTGGGGAGTAGGAGGAAGTAGGCTGTTGGTTAACTAGGATCTGCAGCTTATCCGTTAGGTAGGGAAATGTGCAGACTAGGTGGGCCAAGCGGTCCTTATCTGCTGTCAGATTCTATGTTTCTATGTTTCTAATGTACTACATAGAATTGATGTTGTCCAGGAAAACTAGCATATAAGACTTTCTGGGGAATAGAGTAAGCTTCAGGGTTGTTCTAAACAGCAAATGTGTGACTGAATTCATCAGCACACTGCACATCACTAGCATAGATATTTTAACAAAATAGCAAGTCCGTAGGTGCAGCAGTAGTGCTACCACTTGTGACGTCAGCGACCCAGGCTTGGAAACAAGCCCAAGTCATCAGGGCCAGCATGGGGGAGGAGGATCAAACATCCAAGAGGATGACCTCCTCTTCCCGGGGGAGGAGGGGTTCTGTGAGCTGTGCTGCAGCACTGCTGCCTGGGTGATCACAGATGGCATTGCAAGCAGACCTACAATGGGTGGGCAGGAACCTCCTAACTGAGAACATCAGTCACTTGCATGCGATGTCCACTTAGGTCCTCTCCTGCAAGGCACCAGGGGGAAGAAAATGGGAAAACAGATCTCACGACAGCAGGATGACACCCCCTCTCTCCTGGCAGACACTGCACCACTCACTGGCCTGCTGACCAATCAACTGACCTAATCTCCTTCTGGGCCTGGGGAACCCAGGATGCTCCATCATGACAGACAAACTGTAGCGCACTGTCAGGTCAGAGGTATGTCCCAGGGGTACCAGGTGAAGAGGCTGGCGTAGAGAGCTGGTGATAGAGGATGGTCAAGTTTGGGAGAAAAATGGTGATTGTGTAGAATATCAGACCACCACTTTTAGCGTAGCATACAGCTTCAAAGAATACAGCACAGTTTTATTACGTGCAAGCTGCACTATACAATAACTGCGCTAGGCTGGCTTTCCTCACATGCTTGCTGTTGATTTAGAGTTTATCAGTTTATCTGAGTTGGGGAACTCTGCTCCCACCCACCCCTTATTTTATTTTTTTATTTATGATGCTTTATTCCCCTTCCGCCAACCGCCTGGAACCTCAACCCAGTCACGGACCTCACGCTTCCACCTCCAAATCGACCACGACCCTCCGATACCCCCTTGCTTACCCCCCAGGGCAGAGTTGCGGCACAAGCCCCCAACAGTGCTGCAAACAATGGGATAGGTTGGAGGGCTGGCCTGGAGGCTAATTGAAGTTGAGGGGGACTTCATCTAGGGCGGCCGGCAGCTGAGATTTTTCCTTGTTTTTTTCCTGGGGATAGAGACATGCAATGACGTCTGGCATCCACCCAACCCCCCTGAACATTCTGACACCAGTCAATGCAGTACCCCTGGCCTCCACCAGGGGTCTGTCAAGCACCAGTCACACTCCCTTCCTTCCCCCTGGAAAAGGAGAGCAGTTCTCTGGATGCTCTATAATTCTCCCCCCAAACTGGCCCTCCGACATCCCGGGTCAGTTCCCGAACCCAGATCACTGGCGTTGCAAGCAGAAATCCAACCTCTGTGCTGATGAGCTGGCCTCTTTTTCTTTTTTCACATAGGGGTGTGGGGGGCAAAGCCCCCCAACTCAAATAAACTATTAAAAAATTACTTGACAGTCCAATGTGGCATAAAGCATGCTATAAGTGAAGTTTTGTTTGTTTATCTGAGTTGCGGGTGAAGCCCCCTAACTCAAATAAACTAATAAAAAATAACCAACAGGCTGACCTGATGTGGAGCATGCCAGTGGGCAAGCAGCATAACTGGAGCACTATGCTAACAGCCTAGATCCGACAGTGGTCCGATATTCTACATCATCACCAGAAAAAGTACAACAAATTTGAAAAAAAAACATACGTTTTAAAAAAATAAAGTAACACACAATAACAGTTAAGACAGGCACATGTTTATAAAAATAGTACGATTGGTTCAATGGATAACAATTTATTTACAGCCTTACCTTCTCCTATTCTTGGTGATGGTGATGGTGAAGGAGATGCAGCAGATCTTCCGAGGGGTAGAGTGGGTAGATCCAGCTCCACCAGAGTGAAAGGGTTCTTCACCAACTGATTGTCCACTTTGAGCAGATAAATTATTTGGACTGTCGCAAAACAGGTCACTTAACAAGTCAGAGTCCCTTGGGGCAACTACTGGCTGAGCAGGAAAAGTCTTACATAGAGGACTGCCATCTAAGCCTAAAAGATCAACATCTTCGGCTGGAGAGGGTTGATGACATTCTTGCTTGTGGTTGCCTTTTGGTGTCCCATGCTGTTTTTCAGAGCAGGCATTGCTGTGCTGACTGGACAGCGACAGTAATTCATCATCTGATGGTTCACTCTCATCATTCACCAGAGCTGCTTTGTCCTCCGAATGGCATGGGTACTGGTCTTGTCTGATTTTTGATCTGAAAGTTATTAGTGGGTTTTATTATGTTTACCTATCCTCTTGAAGAATACAGAATTACCTTATTAGCATACTAAAATATATGTCCCTTTTTCCAAACACAGGAAGTACAACAACTACTACATTGATGAGTACACAAGGCTACTTCTTGTACTCCAAAGTAAGTAAGCTAATGGCACATTGTTTAAGATATATAGAATAATGTATGGATGGGTGTGTGCAACCAGAATTTTACACACACCTGAGGTGTGGGATGCTACATTAACCCCTCAGGATTTGCCCTCAGGATTTATACAAGCATTCCACACCAAGGGTGCGTGTAAAATTCTGGTTCACACCCACCCACCCACATATTATTTTATTTAATAAACTACCAGCAATTTTTATGCAGTGGTTTTGTGAGGTTTCGTGCCATTTTCTGGCTGAGTGATTTGTCTGTCAGGAAGTCCATTCAGGCGGTTCAGAGTGGCTTGCTTAGCTCGCACTAAGGTTAGCGCAAGTGAGATTGACAGGTGCTGATTATAACTTCCCAGTTATAATCAAAAATATCAACTGAGAGTTTGTAACTGGGAATAAAACTACTGTTACCTGTACATAAAAATGCTGCCCGTTAAAGAGCAATAAAACAGTCAAAAATGTTAACACCAATGTATAAGCAATGTCCTTTTCAGGGATATTATTTTGGGTTATCAGGTGTTGGGGTTGTAACCACTTAAAATTTCTAGTGACTAATGATTAGGTTTCTGGCCCCTACATTTTGTTTCAGTGTGTCTTGGTTCTGAAGATCTCTCCAACTTTCTATACAGCAAAAAATGTTTGTTACAAAAATTAACATATACTGGCTGTTATCTCAACTCCTTCCATACAGAGTGATTGCACATGCATTGTGAGTCTACACTGACACTGCAGTGACTGGCCTCAGAGCCATGTGGCATGTTAATCAGCTATATCAGTGTTTTACAATTATGCTACCCTCATAGTTTTGTTGGCAAGACAACTCAGTCTTTGTTAAGATACATTGCTGAACCACAGCATTTTCTTCACTACTGCCTCGTGGGGATTGTCAAATCTCATTTGCTATGTTGCAGCATCACTAGAAAAATATTATCCAAATCATAGGAACTTAATTTGGGTATTGTTCTGCTTAATTTGCTGACACGGTGGATGTGACAGAAATCCCCATGATTTCGAACAGTGGCACTGAGCTTACTGCATGTCAGCACTGTATCTATAAATATCAGGATTCACATACCTTGCCAGGTCAGAGAAGAAAAGAATGTGCCTTGCTGTCCGACATTCCTTATATTGTCTTGATGTGGCTCTACAGGAGGTCTGCCTGGAAGATAAAAATGTTTCCATCTAGCCATATTACTCATTTGGTATAAACAAAATACATTAGCTATGTAAAAGTTGCCAGCATGCTGCAAATTGTACTCTTGATACATGCCCCTGTTCACTGATTTTTAATTTGTTTTCTAATTGGTTTTACTCTAGGTTTTAAACCTCTCAAAATGTCTGACAACTTCCAAGCAACAGCAACTATTTTTTTCAAGTATTTTGTTCTACAATGCTTAAGTTGCAAGCATACCCTGGTCTTCTTTCTTCTTGCACCTGTGTGTATATGTATTTACATGCAGGACCACTGAAAGTTATATAATACTATTTCATTAATGTGCACTGCTTCATTGAAGTAGGAGCTGTATTTTATTTTGTCTAGATAGTCGTAACCCAAAGAATCTTACCTTCTAAAGTGAGAGCGTCTTGGTGCTCCTGATGAGATGAAAAGAGAATGTTGGGACTGATGTCTTTTGCTATAAAATGCTCCCATGGTGGGGTCAGGTCCATTTGTTTATCTGTTGACTCTACCTCTATCTCTAGCACCACATGAAACAGCTGGGGGTATTTATCTGGGGAGTCACAAGCATCCAGCTCAGGTCTAAGAGTTTAAAGGTACAATAGTTTGGTTAGTTATGGACTGTCATGAGATAATTATTGTCAAACATGCTATAATTTTTTAAACAGGTACATATATCTCTAGCACAACATGAAACAGCTGGGGGTATTTATCTGGGGAGTCACAAGCCTCCAGCTCAGGTCTAAGAGTTTAAAGGAACAATAGTTTGGTTGGTTATGGACTGTCATGAGATAATTATTGTCAAACATGCTATCATTTTTTAAATAGGTACATATACAGTACCTCACAGACATGGAAAATACATTTAACAAGATAAACCGTGTTTTTTTTTTGTTTTTTTTTGTGGGGATGAATGAGTACCCCAGAGGAAATAAAGGGGCAGGATTTTCAAATACCCATGGATGCAGGTACATTCTCGGATATAGACTCTACCACTGCATCTTGGTTGCTGGATGCTTCTAAGGCCATTTTACATTAGTCACTGATTTTGCAGCAGCAGGAAGAGTTTTACAGCAGCTTCCATCAATGTTTGGATATAAGAGACTGTAAAATAGGCACATGGTAGAACTCAGGGAATGTAGTTTATCCAGTGAATGCGGGAAGGGAAAATCCTCCATTTTTTATTTTTAACACAAGTCCTGCCACGTCCAAAGTGGGATGCAACAGGTATGTGGGTCCAAAACTATGTTTAAATGTGAAATTTGGAAAATCCTATGCAAGATGTTTATTTCTACAGTAGCCCTGTCATCAGATTTGTTTCCACAGTTTACAAATAATTATAAAGTAGTGAACTAATGAGACAGCAGCTTTAACAATGCTAAATGACATCACACAGGCACTGTACTGCTCTCAAACCTAAACAATATAGAGAATAGTGAATGGGCAACTATGCACACCCAGTGTGTTCTGCCACAGAGGGGTTCTGACTCCTGTGACCTCAATAGTGAAGCTTGAGTGGTCCGTGGGGATCAGAACCCCGAGGTGGCAGAACACACTGGTTATGCATAAAGTTGCTCATCCTGTATTTTTTATAGTGAATAGCATTATGTGAAATGTGTGCATTGTGGTTTTTTGTCTTTCACAATGAAACTGACTTGTGCTGTCTCTAGAGGTTCTAGAATGCTGACGTACCACAGAAGGGTACAAACACATTCCATGATCTTTGAACTGTAGAACAACAGCATTTTGAAAAGGATGGATTTCTATATAGAACAATGCTGTACTATACATTATAAACACACTTCTAAACAGTGAAATCTTCATCAAAAGAACCACAGTCATTTAGAAACTATATATAGTGTATAGTGAGGGCTTTGTTCCAGATGGAAATCCATCCTACCTGCAATGTTGTTGTACCACAGTTCAAAGGCCATGGGACATGGTAATATCACACTGTTGCAACAACATCTCAGCTGGTTTTGAAAGGGCATGAGTTGCACTGTTCAATAGAACAGCTGTGACACCAGAAATGGCAGGATCAACCAGATGGTAAGTCAGAGTGGGGGCAGCGCTCAAACAAAAGATGCACATGCAGGATCAACCAGATATTATTCACTTCTACTAAAAAAACAACAATGCAGGCTCAGCCAGATATTTTAAATTACTTACGACACAGGAAACATGATCAATCACATTAAATCCTCTCGCTTACTGAGAAATACTACGGCCTTTTTTTTTTTTTAATCCCTCACATAGGCAGCTAGCAACCAATAGAAAGCCACACTAAAGACGTAGGGGCATCTTGTCCCTAACGACCACACCAAAGACCCTAGCAACCAGCCTTATATTACGGAATAAAATACAGCAGCAGAAATTACTTCCTTAAAAAAAAAAAAAAGATCAAACTGTTTTTTTATTTTACTTTTAGGGGCACCATATACTATAACAAATAGTGGATGGGCAACTCTATGCCCAACCAGTGTGTTGTGCCACCTCAGGGTTCTGATTCCCACGGACCTCTCGAGCTTCACTTTTGAGATCAGAGGGAATCAGAACCCCTCTGTGGCACAACATACTGGTTGTGTATAGTTGCCCATCCACTATTCTCTATGTATATGATGAGTTAGTGTTTCAGTCAAAAACAGAGTTTTTGTTGGTTCCACGTCAAGTCTGTGCCATCTGACACAGCTAAAATGGAACTTTGGATGGCAAGTCTACCTGGATTTGTTTAAAAACTTCAATGCAGAATTCATTTCGGGAGGATTTTCCCTAACAAATTTTGTTAAAAACATTAGAAAAATATGGGGTAGAGGACTCAGCCGTGCACAACCTCAGACTCCACATAAATTGACTATTACAAATCCATGGTGGATGAATTTTTCGAACGGTTTCAACAGAATTTGTTAGAGAAAATCCTCTCCACAGGAATTCTGCCTTAAAGTTTTGAACTTCTGACATAAATCTAGGTAGAATTGCTGTCCAAAGTTCCCTTTTCACTGTGTCTGACAGCACAGTCTTGACATGATACCTTTTTTGATAGCTCATATCTCTGTGATCTTAGCCCCTAGGACTATGAATTTTGGTGTGTATATTCCCATCCTTAGGAGCTAGTGATTCTTTGTTTTCTTACAGATCAGTTTGGTGGTTCAGATGTTACTAATTTCTGAAATTATATCAAAATGGCCAAATTAAGACTTTCTGTACTCGTATAACAGAACAACTGCACTGATTCAAACATTAACACACAGGTTAATTAGACTGTGTGCCATAGTAGAGCATTTTCGTGGTATAAAGTAAATCTGATATATACTTTTTCAATTATAAGGTTTTAAAATTTTAAAATTGGGTGCATGCATGGTCACCCCCCCCCCAAAAAAAAAACACCCTGAAAAATCCCAAAAGTTTTTTAAAGTTTTCCTGATTGGTAGAAAATCATTGTGGTTCTGTACAAATATTGAGATGAACACTAATGAACTGAGCATGTGTGCATAACAAATAGTGGGCACATTTCATAACACACAACCAAAATGGCAAAAATGATCATAAAAATGAGAAAACTCCAATACAAACCCCAAAACATTAAGAAATAGAAAAATCATAGGAAAGTATTTCTAAGTCCTATACAAAGAAAACATTTGAAGCAGCAAAAGGTCTCAAAAACTTTTATAAGACCAACATAAAATGTTTAAAGTACCAGAATGGTCACAAAATGTAGTAAGTTCTGGAGAAAGTTAAGACTCATACACATACAAACATACGAAAATGCCAGCAGGATCAAGCCTTACAGTCTATCGAGTCTGCTTGATTGTGTAGCTAGCCCTCAACTTACAGCTGTCCCACCCTCCCACCCTTCTTCATCACACCCCCATCCTGTACGTAACCTTTCTTAAAGCCACCCACTGTTCTACAGAATACCACCTCCTTGGGCAGAGCATTCCACCTGCCCACTACCAGTTCAGTGAAAAAATGTCTCCTGATTTCCCTCTTGAATCTCCCCCCCCTCCAATCTCAGCTGATGCCCTCTCATATCCCTCTCTCTTCTAAGCTGGAAAATCCCTTTTCTATTAGCCTTATTTATCCCCTTAAGGTATTTAAAGGTTTCAATCATATCCCCCCCATCTTTCCTCTCCTCCAGGGAGTACATGATCAGCTCGCCCAATCTATTCCTGTAGGACTTTCCCTCTAATCTCTGGATCATCTTGATTGCCCTACATTGTACCCACTCCAACAATTTGATGTCCTTCTTCAGGAATGGGTGCCAGTACTGCACGCAGTACTCCAGGTGTGGCCTGACCTGAGATCCGTACAAGAGATGGATCACCTCCCTATTTCTAGAGGAGATTCCCCTCGTTCTACACCCCAGCATCCTGTTGGCTTTTGCTGACACCTTCCTGCACTGAGCTGAGTTGTTCATGTTGTCCATTATAAGCACCCCCAGATCCTTTTCCTCCTCGGTGCGTTCCAGCTGCACCCCTCTCAGCTGATAGCTCCTTCCCTGATTCCTAGTTCCAAAATGCAGTACCTTGCACTTCTTGGTGTTGAACCCCAGCTGCCATGTTTCTGACCACTCCTGTAGTTTGGTCAGGTCCTCCTGCAGCCCCTTCCACCTTTTGATGTCATCTACCACAGCTTCCATCTTCGTATTGTTGGTGAACAGACTGATCCTACTCTGGATTCCATGTGAGATATCAGCTATGTATATTCCAAACAGCACTGGTCCCAGTACTGATCCCTGTTGCACCCCACTTGTCAACTCCCATGGTGATGAGAGTCCCCCCCCCCACCACCACCACCCTCTGCTGCCTTTCATTCAGCCAGTTGATGATCCATCTGGTCATCTTCATTCCCACCCCTATGTATTCCAGCCCCCCAGCCTCCCATGCAGCACAGAATCAAAGGCCTTGCTGAAGTCCAAATACAGGATATCCACCACATGGCCCCTGTCCAGCTCCCTGGTCACCCAGTTGTAATACTCAATTAGATCTGTCTGACAGGATCTGCCCGAGACAAACCCATGGTGTTGTCTATCTTGGAGACCACTGTCCTCCAAAAAGGTCACTGGCCTCTCTTTTAGGATTGTCTTCATGAACTTCCCCACAATTGATGTGAGGCTCACTGGTCTGTAGTTGCCTGGTTCATCCCTAGGGCCACTTTTGTGAATGGGCACCACATGGGCCATCCTTCAGTCTTGCGGTACGCATCCTGTGTCCAAGGAGGTATTGGTCCTGCCATGATCTCTGCTAGCTCCCTGAGTATCCTGGGATGAATGCCGTCTGGTCCCAGTGCCATGTCCACCCTCAGTGCCCTTGACCCTTCCAGAACCCTGTCCTCTGTAATCACTATGTCAGTTAACCCGCCCCCCACTACCCACTCCATCCTTCCCTTGGGATATCTACCCCCCCTTTCTCCTTCATGAACACAGAGCAGAAGTATTCATTTAATGCCTCTGCCTGATCCACCCCCTTCTCCACCCACCCTCTGTCCTTCCTGATCCTCACAATCATGTCATTGTTCTTCCTTCTTTCTCTGATGTATCTGAAGAAGTCCTTTTCTCCTTCCTTAATACCCTGTGCCAGTTTCAGCTCTCCTGAAGCATTGGCCACTCTGACTAGCCTGGTAACCTCCATTGACTTCTTTGTATACTCATCCTTGTCAGCCCCTCCACCCAATGTCTTGAGTTTCCAAAATGCCTTCTTCTTGGCTCTCACCCCCTCCATAACCTCTCGAGTCAACCAACTGGGCTTCTTTGCCCTTCCCTTCTTACACCTTGTCTTTGTACACGTTCCAGTGGCCTCCATCAGATCTTTTTTAATAATATCCCATTTTTGAGTAGCATCCATGTCTGGTTGAATTCCTGCTAGAGACCTACCCAAAATTTCTCCATCCTTTTAAAGTCCACCCCTTTATGGTCAATCACCCTGGTCCCTGTACCCTCTGTTTCCCTACCCATATTGAGCGTGAATTACACCAAGTGGTGGTCGCTCCCAGCCAGAGGGTCCTCCACTGGACTGAACAGTTTATGCAATGCCCAAAGGATCCTATGTGAAATGAGTTACGACTCATGTCTTGGGTCTCCTGCTTCAAGCCACAGGTCTGGGTCTGTGCCTGACAAATCTGCTGCACTATATAGGGCCCACAGGATCAATCTTTATTTGCATAGGTCTCAAACTGCCATGTGTGCAACGAGACCACTCTCATGACTTTCTTCACCCAGGGTCCTGCACAAGCATGATATCTGTCATAACTTTCTTTGTGCATGGGCCCTGTGCTCCTTGCATGAAGCAGCATATCACGCATAACTTTCTTCACTTTATGACCCAAAGCCAGCAGGGAATTCTGGGATTTGTAGTTACAGAAACTGTAAGTCAGCAAAATCAGTCTGATACAATCTATTATACTACAGTAAACAGTAAGTAAAAAAAAAACATATTTGCATGCAAAGTAAAAATTAGGACCAGCTGCACACACAGGTGTGGAGCTCTTAGTGCTGACGGTTCCCTTTTAAGTGCATTTTGGTTAGCACAGTAACTGTCTGTTATTTCACAGAAAGATAAAATCCTGCTATGTGGAATATAGATCTTTTCATTTTTGTTATAATTATTTTTATGGAATACAGCAAACTTGTGGGTCTCAAAGCTAGTGTTAGAATTCGGTGTACCTCTTAATGATATGTACCACTTGTCTGCTTTCTCTGAGCAGACAGTACATCCTGGGCTGGATCTCTTGTGGCACATGAAGGGATGGAGGAGGTCAATTTTGTTTTGCTACCAACAATGGTTCCCAAAATAAAGATGCTTGCTAAGCAGATTCAGATGATCTGATCACTATTTACTGGACAGCAGACTGGGAATCCAGTCCATTTAAAACTTAGGAAATGGTAAATGATCACCAGTCTTTTTTTTTTCCTGATATCCAGGTAAACTGGTATAAATTCTGTAGAGATGAGTGAACCTTTTTGGTACTAATTAAAGGAGCAACTCAAGTTACAATAAACCTTTTGGACTAACACATTTGTATTCTGTTTTAGATAATTATTTTCCTCCATTCTTTTAAGATGCCCATTTTCTCCATTTTGTGTCTGCTTTAGCAATTTTTATGTTGGATTACAAAATGCAAATCAAATATATTTGAATCATCAGAAAAAGAAGCTGATTCAAGCCACAGGGGTGCCAACTGCTAAATCGAGCAGACTCAGTAGACCAGACGGCCTTTTTCTGCTGGCAGTTTCGTATGTTCGTATGAGTACTGCATGCCCGATTTCATAACATACACTAGCGGTGGATGCCCAACTCCAACACCAGAAACCCTCTCCTGTCCACCATATAATCTTCAGGACCTTATCATTGCTAACTACTTTGGTCATAGCTCCCTGCTTGCTGTTTAACTGATCTTCATTGACGATCTCTTCTCCATTTTGCCACACTTTTTACAGTAAGCAGTCTGCATTAGAACCACTCAGAAACTTGGATGAATAATTTATAATTTGCTAGGGGATTCCAGATTTGTGAATGTCAATAAAGTAGTGGTATTTGGTTGCATTTTCCTGTTCAAAAGCTGCTGCAGCACAGTCTTTGAGGGCAGGGTGATGTGGGGGTGTGGGGTGAGGGGGTGCAGGTGGTGCGGGGCAGTTGGGATGTAGGGGAGTGCTGGATGGGGGTGCCATGGTCACTGCTATGTATAGGGCCCATGACAAGTTAAATCCGTCCCTGTACTGGACTACCTTCTGCCCTTATCTGACTATAGTCTCTAGTACTCATCCATCAAGGTGCATGTGGTTGCTATTTTGACAGAATTGATGGGAGGACGATGGAACAACTAGTAGTGTCCCACACATTCTTAAGGGCATTTTGTCCATGCACCCACCGAGTTGTAAACAGGCTCCACACTGAAACCTTAATTTTGTTGAAGAAAAACTGACTGAGGCTCCATTTGAGCTCACTGTGATCAGTGACATGCATTTTCATTCCTGGAAAGTGCTTTTTCTCATCACTTTTATTTCGGCTTGTAGAATGTCCAAGCTCTAGGCTCTCATGCTGAACCTCCTTATTCGATTTTTCACAAAGGTAGGATTTCCTTACAGACCAATCCTAGATTTCTGCCAAAAAAGGTGTCTGATTTCACTATGAATTATTAAAGCATTCCCCTTCCTGTGCATTATGATGAGCATGCTAACAAAGGGGAAGCGCTGCTGCATGCACCTGATGCACACAGAACACTTAATTTCTGTCAGGATCACACGAAGAACTGCAGAAAGACCTCTCAGCTTTCTGTTTTGTTTGCCCCCTGTAAGAAGGGTGCCCCGTGACTAAACAGTACCTGTCCAAATGTATTATTTTTTGTTGTAAGAAGCACAGTATTGTTCTGTTTGTGACCATTCTGCCCATGGAATGGTCACTTCTGTTGTCTGTTTCAAGAATGTTTCTACAGCTGTCATATGTGCTGCTTCAAAATGGAATTGTGTGCTTACTTTCACTGTTTATTTATTTATTTTTTGTTTATTTATTAAGTTTCAGATAACACCTTTGAGCAAACAGGGCTCTTTTGCAAAGATTCCACATCATGGACACAAGCCAAGTTAAGACAAGACAGGCAAGTTAACAACAGGTAAACTTTACAATATGATTTCAGAACATGAGCTGCCAAAGGCTTTGTCAAGGATCAAAAGAGATTAAGTGAAGGATGCAATTGAACGCAACATTAGTCATTGTACACAGTATGCCTGGGACGGTTATATGTGAAGCAGTGCTCTTACAAATGCAAATGAGGAGCACCAAGCATTACAATCTGGAAATCATCTCTTGCAGCAGATGTGCTGGCTTTGGCCTTGCTGTACTGCAAGGCCTCCGGTCATGATGTCATACTAAACATTGACCTCCTCCCTGGTTGCATTGTGTACTGCTTAGGAATTGTTCCAAAGGTGAGGCCCAATGGAGGAGATATCCTCAATGAAGACAGAACAGTTACTTACTGTAACAGAAGTTCTGCAAGAGAATATTTTCCATTGGGCAACAGCGCAACCACCCCACCACCCTCATGTTCTTATTATGGATGGTGCAGTTCCTTGCAGTGATACCTGTTGACATATTGGGGAGTACACCTACTACCTTATGTTTACATTTCTATTTTTAAAGCCAGCCCAGTGGCATGGAGGGCTGAGGCATCCATGCCTTACCTCCTGCCATGTTGGTGACCCGTGTTTGCAGTATGAGTGGGCTACCTGGGGTCAGCCGGGGAGGGAGAGGATTGAGCATCCAGAGGACAGCTCTCCTCTCCCGGAAAGGGTGGGGATGGAGTCTGCTGCCTTCCTGTCCCCTAGCAGTCACTGGGGGATGGCTGGAGGATGGCACAATGGACCCAGATGAAGGGGTGGATGTGGGGCAGACACCCAGCATGCCACATGTGGAAAGCGTGCATGACTCGGCCATTGGTGTCATTGCATGCCTCCGTGCCACACTTAGGGAATGGGAGGAAGTGAGAAAACCATCCTAACTTGTGAGACGATGTTGGCCCCTCACAGGCACCACACCTGGCTAGCTGGCACCTCATTAGAGATCCAGAGGTGAGTCCAGTGGATGTCAGAGTGATGGGGCTGGGGACCAGTGGAAGGGGGCTGGTCAGGAGGAGAGAAGACACAGATTAACAAAAAACACAAAAACATTCCTATTTCCAGTCCTGTATCTCTCTGAGTGTGTCTGGTCCTGGTTTTGGTCTCCTGGTTCTTCCCAGTCAGATAACCTCTGAGCTTTTCTCCAGCGGGGGAACTGAGGAGTGATGGGGCCACCCACATCATATAGGTGTCGGGATCATATATCATCTTGGCTGGCCCCCGCTTAGCAAACGTTTCTGAATGGTCCTGACCCTGACGTCTTATAGTTTCAAAGATATGGCCCAACTAAGGAGATTTTCTCCAAGATCTACTGTTATATAAGTAACTGTTTTTTTGGTGTGTGTTTTTTCTCTCATGCCTTTCACTTTCCCTTGCCCTTTGTCTCACTTCCCTATCTCAGCATCCCCTGGTTTGGTTCATCTTTCTTGTATCCCTTCCTTTTACTATATGCCCATGTTAATTTTTGCTTCTTTTTAATCTTTCCAGGTTATTTGTGTCTTAATCTTTGGTTTACTTTGTGGATTTATTTGTATAGTGGTAACCTCATTAATCCATTTTCTTTATCTTTTTTTTAGCTCAAGGCATGGTTACTGAAGTGAGGCAAGATATGATGAATTTTATGGAGGAACCTACTCCCCACACTTAGTTTTGCTTGAAAACTTTATCAGAATATTTATCTGTACTGTTCAGATCATTATGAAGTTTTGAACATGTATCTTGCAGTTGTACATTATGCACATTTTTGTTCTGTAGTTATGCATTGTATGCATGCACTATTATGATTGCCCAGTCTGCGTATGAATGTTAAGTTAGCAGACTGCTATCCCTTTAAAAATGAGCATATTTAAATAGCACTTTACTTTGTGATTGGTACCTTGACAATGCATTTGATTACGTGAAACATCAGTTATGGGTATTTTCCTGCTCATCTTTTCTTCCTTTTACAGTATGTATACTCTGCACCTTAATAAAGGATTTTTTTTTTGCATTCTAAGATCTTGACTTGCAGTGCTTCCTTTGAGTGATGAGTTGATTCTGATTCAACAGCAAGGGTGAATGCCCTCTTTTCTGGTTTGAGTGTCTTTTGTATAGTGACACCTTAACTACCTTTTTGTGGATTATTTGTCTAAACAGTATGAAAATAGTAAATCTAGCATCTGGTAGTCCAGGTTATTTTTCTTTTGGCGTATTTAATTAACTAAAAATTTTTTACATAGCTTGTGGAGAATTGTTTTGTAATAAATTAAACCTCGGTAGTGCCTCCATCTAATTTCTATACTTGTCAACTTTATCTGCCAATGCTGTTCTCTACCCTCACCCATAAAAGCGTCATAGTGTCCATTATAAGTGAAGTATCTGTCCCTTATAACCAGAGAAAAAGTGTATTAGATTTGATTTACTATACTGTATGTGTTTTGGGTAATCAGGCTTTGTCTGTTGAAACTATGTTTAATATTAGTGGAGTGTACTGTGCATAAGAAAAAGAATGAAAGAGGGAATCAGTTCCAGTTGTTTGACGGGATCCCTATCAAGAAATCAAGTAATTGTAAAACCAATTCACACATCTAATAAGGTTTTCACTGCACATTAGTATTGCAATTCTATTATCTAGCAATCATGCCATACAAACGTTGTACTCCACATTCCACAGTACCAGAGGGAAGATATTAAAGCCCATTGCAATACTGATTTCACATGCAAAATGCCTTTGTCTTTTAGATATTATAGCTATTCAACTTTTCACCCATGCTTTAATTACTCACTTTACTTACTTCATAAATTTTAACAATGTAGTGCTAGGTTTGATAAAGCCCGTATGAAACTGTATCTGGAAAATTTGAGTGTTCATCAACTGAAATGAATAAAAAAACAAGCAATAAATTAGAAAACTGTGAAAGAGTTCATCAAACATCGAACGCAGAATTAAGTTGTATTCCATGGGCACAATTAAAAAAAAGATTTAGAATTTATATTCATTTATAAAATTACACTGCACTAATTTGACATTTGCCTGAATCAGAGTCCTGAAAAGTCCCAGTTATACACTGAATTTTTGAGTATGGTTTACAGCCCTGTGTTTTTTTCAGCAGATAATGTCATTTGCAAACTTTCTAGAGTGCATCTGCCTCATGTGATTTACAGAGGAAACATTTATTATTTGCCTGGATGTTGGTGGACAGAGGTTGGTAGAAAACTATCAAATCCCCAAAGCAAAAGAAGCCAAACTTTAAAGAGAGATGAAGTTCTGATAACCAGTTAACAAAAATCAAAGTGCCATTGTCAGATCTCAGTTACACAATGTGCCCCAAAAATGTTACTGTGCTTTCATTCCATTCTGTTTATTTATTTTTTTTTATTTAGGAAATTGGAATTACAACCCTTTGAGACATAGACTCATTTCCAAAGGCTCCACATCAGAATAAAATGTAGACATTCATACAGTACGTACATAGATTAAATGTGGGTGAGCAATCATACAGCGTATAAGTACAATGAGCACGGGTTAATACCTATACATTTGGTAGCTAAAACAGGGCAGAGCTATCGACATATTCACCTAATGAGCGGTTAAGACCGATACAATTGGTAGCTAAAGCAATGCATGATATGAATTGGTAGTAAGCCACCCCAGGGAGGCCTTGTCTTATACATAATACAATGCATTCATAGTCCAGTACAACTGTATGGTAACCAAGGGAAGTGAGGAGCTGTAGGCTAGAAATAGTGAGGGCTCTCCACTGCCTGGCCAAGGGCAGGTGCATGGCCTAGCGGCGGGGTGCAGAATCCACAGGTTACTGATTACACTGGCATTGATGTGAGGAGAGGATATGGGCCCTTAAGGCAGCTTTAAAAGGACCTAGATTGGTGATTGATGTAACAGCCGGAGGGAGGGCATTGTACCAGGATGGAGCTCTGAGGGGAAGGATTGCTGGGTCAGGGTAGTCCTGACCCTAGGCACCTTCCAGATAGTTTGGGGGGCAACCCATGTGGATGCTGAGATGGTAGCTGCCTGAAGAGAAGCCATGACACCTATTGGGGTTAAACCCAGATGGATTTTTTTGGTGAAGTGACAGGTCTGGTAAAATAGTCTTTCCTCAAGGGAGAGGATATTGGTGAGCGCGTATAGAGTGCAGGTATGTGTATTTCTGTCAGCACGAGAGAGGAGCTGGCAGGTCTTATTGATGACTACTCGTATTTGATGATGCGCTGTAGGGTTGGCGGCAGCATAGATTTTGAGGCCATAGTCCACCAGCAATAAGATTGAGGAGGTAATGGCTAGGTGAAGTGCTTCAGGTGGCAGGCAGTCTTTATGTCTGTAGATAAGACCAATGCGGGTGTTGGTGGTGGAGGTGAGGATTTTTATATGTTCATGGAATGAGAGGGAAGAGTCAAATGTAATACTTAGATACTTATACTTTTGGACCAGTTCCAGTGGGATGAGAAAGGCAGAGAGTATTTCCAGGAGGAAATCCTTTGATCTGTTTTGACGGTGGGCATAGAGCATTGTCTTAGTTTTTTAATGTTGACCACCAATCTGTGTTCAGCAAACCAGTGTTCAGTCTGAGAGAAGGAGTTATGTAAGGTATGCTGGAGAGAGAATATCAGGATGTGCGGCATAAAGAACAGCATCATCCACGTAGAGGAGAAGGTTGCCGGGGCAGGATTTATTTTATTTATTTATTAAATTTTGATGACCAGGTAGGCCCACTGAGCCCCGAAGGTCCCTTTTTCAGTGGTGACCCGGAGAGACAATATATTGAGCAGTACATGCAGAGAGGAGATTACAGAGTATATACAGGTAAGTTATAGTTTACAGTCATTCTTGGCATTGTTACAGAGCATATGGTGTACCAGGTGTAAATTGTTATGAAACCAACACAAACCAAAAGCACTGAGTACATCTGTCATGAGGTTAGTGAGGACAGTGTCTGTACTATGGTTGGTTCTAAAACTGTGCTGGAAGGGGGCTTGTAGCTGGTGAGTCTCCAGGTACTCACGGAGTTGGTTATATATGAGCCTTTCCTGGAGCTTTGCGAGTAAACAGAGCAGGGAGATTGGTCTGTAATTGCTCGTGTGTTCCCTGGAGCTGCCCTTGTAGATGGGGACTATGTTTGCCTGTTTTCACTGATCTGGGACTCTTCCTTCGAGCATGGATCTGTTTATGAGTGAGGTCAGGGGTCTGGAGAGGGATTGGGCTCCATCCTTGAGTAGCCTGGGACTGATACCGTCCAGTCCTCCTGAGCCTCTGGTTTTCAGGGCCCTCAGGAGAGTTTGTACTTTTGTTTTGACCAGCCACAGGTGAAATAAGGGTCAATTTAGGCATGGGAGCTCAGTTTTGTTAGGTGCCAGGGTAGGAGGGGTAGGCCAGCCTTGTATGCTTCAAGGTTGGTGAAGTAAAGGTTTAGAGCTGAGGCAATTTGTGGGCAGTTGCTTACTAGTTTACCATTGACCTCCACTGGGCCTGGTTCAGCTTTGGTGTTTCCCCTTTATTTAATTTAGGCAGGGTGTTAAGGTAGATGCTGAATAGCAGGGGAGCCAGGATAGATCCCTGGGGTACTTCTGAACGCACAGGCAGCATAGTAGATATGGTATTACTAATTTTAGCACATTGGGTTCTAGATGAAAGATAGCTGGAGAACCATGAAAGTGGACAATGAGAGACCCCAATTTGTTGTAATGTGTTAAGAAGGAGGGGATGAGAAACCATGTCAAAGGCCTTTGAGAGGTCTATAAACACGGTCCCTGCGAGGTGCCCCTTGTCAAGTGTGGAGTGCAGGGAGTTAACAAATTCTGTGAGGGCAGTCATAGTGCTATGACCAGCTCTGAAACCATGCTGCTCCCTACATAAGAGGTTGTGTTCGAGGAGGTAGTCAGTGAGCTGATTGGCCATGTTCTTTTCAAGGGCTTTAGAGAGTGGGGGGAGAATTGAGATGGGCCGGTAGTTGTTTGGGAGGGAGCTGTCACCACAGTTCAATATTGGTGTTATCACTGCCATTTTCCATGAGGTTGGGAACTGGCTGAGGTGCAGGGCCAGATTTAGAAGGTCCATGAGTGGGGAGATAACTGAGTCTAGCGCAAGGTATAGGATACGCATATCGAAGGCATCTTTGCAGTAACTGGAGCTCTGGAGGGCTTTGGACAGGTAGGCTTTCACTTCTGTAGGGGTAATGACTCTGAGTTTGAAGGGGGAGGAGGAGCTCAGGCAGTGGGGTAGGCTAAATTGGATCAAAAAAGTTGCTAGAGAGGACTGAGCTGAGGTCTGAGAAGGTGGAGTTGAGGCAGTTAGCAATGTGAAGTGTGTCTGTGGTGGTAGAACCATTAACACTAAGTTGTGGGGGGGGGAGAGTGGGATTTACCATTAAGCTCCTTGATGTTATCCCAGAACTTTCTTATGCTACCCCAGGAGGTGACTAGGATGGTTCTGTAGTGCTCCACCTTGGCCTTGCGGATTGCCCAGGTACACTTATTGTGGGCAGCATTATAGGCCTACCTATCGCTTAGCAAACTGGAGGCAGTGGCATGATGCCAGAGGTTGTCACGCATTTTGAACTGTTGTAGGAGCTCTGGGGTGATCCTGGAGGCACTACGTTTCTTAGTGGTCACTTTGATGGTCGGTGCAAAAGCATCACAGGCGGTATTAAAGGTGGTGGTGAAGTAGTGCAATGCATCATCTATGTGCTGGGCTTGGGAAATAGGGGAACAGTCCCAGTTAATTAGATATTGTTTGAGTCTGGCTATGCCTCCTGGGCATAGTTGATGACAAAAGGTGATATTTGGTGGTGGTTTAGGTAGCTGACAGGACCAGCTGAAGATGATTGGGGAGTGGTCACTTAAGGTGTTGAGTAGGACACTTAGGTTAGTAATATGGTGGGAACGATTAGTGAGCAGGATATCTAGTAGGATGTGGGTTCCATTAGTGGGGTTGGCCCTGGCAGGCTGGGATACCAGTTGAGTCATATCTAATGCAGCAAATGTATCTCTGGCGTGTGTTGATGAGCTCGCTAGCCAGTTTATGTTGAGATACCCAACTAGGATTTGTTCCATTTTGTCGGGGTGGCTGGCTAGATAGTCAGAGAGTGCTTTACAGGCAGGGATTGCCTGTGGGGTGGAATTTAGGCAACAGTGAGAGTAAGAGGAGCACAGTTTGGGTCATGGGAGAGTTTTATTGAGAGGGCTTGGGAACCATGGTCTAGGGAGGGCACAGGCAGGGCTTGGTAATGCAGTGAGTCATTTACATAGAAGGCACAGCCACCGCCTCTCTTGCCATTGCAATCAAGCCTAATGAGAGAGTAGCCAGGAATAGAGACAAATGAGTCTGGGGTCTTGGCTGTCAGCCAGGTTTCTGTTAAAGCCAGAATGTTTGGTTGGTGCTGTGCTGTCCAGCATTCCAGCATTGCAGGGGTGCCATTTTTTTAGGCAGGCTGTAGATATTCATAGAGGCTATTCGCCAACATTACATATATATATATATATATATATATATATATATATATATATATATATATATATATATATATATATACACACACACACATCCCAGAACCACTCATTGCAAGATAAGAGCGGTTTTATGCATGTTCTGATCATGAGACAATGAAGCTAAGCTGTTCTGGCTCGAACAGAACACAAGCAAAACCACTCTTACTCGCAATGAGTGGTGACAAGTGTTGTATTAAAATATTATAAATCGAAGGACACTCCATGTAATTTAAATGTAATTAAAAAAAAAAGGTCCCAGAACAAAATGTCCTAGAAGGGGCCTGTTTCCAGGGCATCTGCACATGAAACACTCTTCACAGAATAAGAGTGTCTCATGCACAGGGTAAAGGAGAGCTCTGATTGGTTGGGAGCCCTCCCTCGATCTATAATTGTTGTTAAACAGCACCAATGTACCTCCTTCAGATCTCTTAGAGATGGCTTACTTTCTCAGAACTTAGCCCATCAATGTGATGATACAATTTAATTTTTATACAAGATACAAATTGATTAGGGTGTGACCCCCCCCCCCCCACAACAATGTCCTGTGGCTTGTAACATGCAAGACATACAACAAAAATACAATAATAATAACAAACAAACATCCAATTTCCTTTAGCAAAATTTAAATCATTTTAATAATAAACACATCCCATTTATCCAAAACAAGCACATTTTGTTATCAGGTACTCATGCAAAGCAACCTTGAAGTTAGAAAATATTTCCAATAAAGTTATCTGAGGTAGTAATTTATTCCAGTACCTTGCCAGGCAGTTTTGCAGCATAAATTCCCCTAATCTATTCCGGGATCTGAGCATTGTGATAGTTGGATTTTCTCAGTTTCATCTATCCTTTATTTAAAGGTTCTGCTATTATACAGTCTGTTAGTGGATGATTTTCTGTGGTATGAATCAATGATGACACCAGGTTAACCATAAATACGATCTTTTTGTTTCTGGTTGAAGCCAGTTTAATTACTATATATGTCACAGTGGTGAGTACCATGTTTACTTTGGGTTATAAATCTATCCTACCTATAATACATTTGATTTATCTTATTTAGTGATTTCTTGCTTGAGTTCATTTACAACAATGATCCATATTCCAATACTGGAGTCAGCAATTGTCTTATTACATTCTTTCTGACTTCCGTTACCAGACACCCCAAGACTCTTCTCAGATATTGAATATTGAAAATTTCTGTCTTGGAGACCATTAGATGGGGAGTAGATTGTAATTTGGCACAGAGTAGCTGGATGCCTGATCCCTTTACCCAGTCTGGTGCCAGGGCTGCACCCTGTTGTCTGATGTTTTATGATGTAAGAGTTTGAAGAGTGTGGTACTTTTTTAAATTCTTTTTATTGTCTTTATCTTTTGTTACCAGAGTTGTTCTGTGCATATGGACACCTCCCAGTCCCATCCTCCCTTTCTCTGTCACTTACATGCCCTCCATTATATCCACAGAGTCCCTCCTTCTCCAGGCCTCCACTGTAGATTCCAATGGGGGGGGGAGCAGAGCAGCCCCCCCCAGGTCCTTAAAATGTGTAAAAGCAGTGAGCAGTCAGGTTGGTGGGCCCCAGGAATGCTGGCATCATGCTGCCATAATACCAGGGTATTTTCACCTTACATTTTTTCCTAACACTGGGAAGACACCATTATGGACTCCAAGGTGCGCATGTACACGTGCAGCGGGATGACAGCACCAGAGGCAAGACAGTGTCCCACTCCCACCCTCAAGCTGCTCTAGTTGCACTGCCACCTCTGGTCACTCAGATGGTAGCACAGCAGTGGAACATACTGCCCACCTTCCCCAGAGGAGAAGACAATCCTGGGGACACTCACTCCTCCTACTCCATTCAGCCCCCTCTATGGTGCCTTTTTTATATTTTAGAGATCCAGCTGGGTTAAATCAAAGCATATACTGAGCTGTGGATTTAATTTGACCTGATGTGACACTCCCTGTACTATTGCATCACAAAATGTGGGAGTGAGCAGAGCAGGCATGGTGCTCCCAACTGAAAAGGGAAGGAATCAGGCAGTTGGCTCCTCCTAGCCAAATCATGATCTTTTCCCTTCCTGATAGCCTCTGACATGAAAATATTTAAAGTTGATGGGCTAACTTCTGGGAATGTAAGTCAGCTCCAGGGACTTTGGAGGACAGTAAAGAAATGGTCATGATAGGTGACTGGTGCTCTTTAAGGCTAGCTACAGCAAAACTGGATCTTTGTACCATGCCGTTCACTCACAGTACAGTTGAGGCTTATTCAGGTGCTGACTTCATCTTCTAAAATGGGTAGATAAAACAGAGAGCTATGATTGACCAAGACATATGATATAATCAGGCAGCAATATTGCTTAATGCATATTTTTGTTAAATACACATTTTAGGAATTCAGTAGCATAATTCTGGGTGCATATTAAGCTATAATTGCTGTACTTCCTGGAGGGTTGAAGGCATGAGGCCATGCAGTAGTATAGCTTAATACACACCCTGTCATGTGTTATTGTTTGAAAAATTTCACGCTTTTAATATCACAGTCTGTTGCTCTGAAAGTTGCCATGGTGCCCTAGGCAGGGAATTATGACTTTAGTGTAACCACCCATTCCCCTGGGGTTACTAGAATCCTATTAGTACTAATCTTAGGCAGGTAGAAGAGGCAGCTGGTAGGCAGCTAATTAGGGGCTTTCTACATAATTACATCATTGGCAAACAGGAGTTTGGGCACACACTACCTCACAAAATGGGGCGCCACTAGGAAAAATGTCTTCACAGCCTTAGTTTATTTTTTGAAAATAAGACAAGGGTCCTGCTTTGATAATGGACCTGATATATCTGAAACACATCAGGCAGGAACCCTGTCTATTTTCAAAAATAAACAGAATGTGAAAAACCTCTAGTAGCATCCATTTGTGAGTAATGTGCTTTGTTTGCCATTGTAATTGTTTCTGAGTGCCACGTCCCAGTGCACACTCATTTTGGTAGCATAATGACATCATTGTTTACTCAGCTAGCCTGAGTGAGGATGAGTGTCATTTAGAACTCTCGCAGCAACATAACCATTTCTGAGTCAGCTGCTCAGGGGAAGTTTAGAATGTTCAGTTAGCCTGAGTTGGAGAGGTAGAGTGGCAGGAGGTCTGCCAGTTGGGGCTCTGTCACAGGGAGCCCTCTGTTTCTCACCCTAGTTTGGATTAAACCTACAGTTGCCAGTGAAGTGGTGGAGACCTTTCGCAGCAGAAATCCTTGATTTCACTCCACTGGGAGTGAGAGGGACTGCCAGTTCAGTGGATCCAAGGGGCAATCCCCTGAAGGTCCTACAGTGTTTACAGCTGCCTTTGAGAAGGACATTGTGTGAGAAATTCTGACAAAGCTACCATGAAGAAGAAGGGTATTTTCTGGTTTGTTCTCCATGCCTTAAGGAAGGAGCAACAGATATGTAAGTATAGATGCAGAAACTGTTCATAATCATTCATCATCATCATTTTTTTTGTTTGTAAAAAGGCGCCCTTCCAGAGCTCAGGGCACCGAACAATGTCACATAATAAGACAATTTAATAACATTACAAAACAGACACAGCAGTACTATTTCAAAGCAGCAAATTACTCATATACTGTTAAAAGCTTGAAGAAAAAGATGTGTTTTCAGGTCAGCTTTAAACCCCTTGAAAGGTCAGGCTATCTCGTATCTGGTGAGGTAAAGAATTCCACAGGGTAGGAGCCATAAAGGCAAAAGATCATGCACCAGATGTTTTTCAACCATACCCTGGGAATCTCTAGCAATCCCTTGCTGGAGGATCGGAGTGCACGGGAGTTGCAGTAAGGGTGCAGAAGTTATTTCAGGTAATGGGGTCCTTGGCTGTGTAGGGCTTTATAGGTCAGCAATGCGACCTTGAAGGTTATCTGGCTCTGTAGTGGCAGCCAGTGCAGTTCACACAGCACAGATGTTATGTGACTGGATCGAGGGATTTCAGTTAACAACCTGGCCATTGCATTCTGCACCAGCTGCAATCAGTGGATATCTCTCCTAGAAAGCCCTAGGTAATGTTTTCAATAGGGAGTTGGCTGTGGTGTGTGTGTGCCCAAGACAAGGCTAAATCACACCTGTCAGGACCCTTCATACACTTCAGTGTCAAATTTTAAGTTTAGAGTTTGGAGTCTTTAGCAATTCAGTGGGGACTAGAGGATTCTTTGGTGTAACCCTGAAGGAATGGCAGAGACTGTCAGTTGTGGCAAAGGGTGGGAGGAACATCATCTGGACTCTACAGGGCAGGGCTAACTGGTTCATTGATGGGTGCCAAGACCCCCTGGGTAGAGGCCAATGCCCAGGGTGAAACTTAAATATGTGGCTCAAGTCACGAGTTTGCACTGTGAAATGTGTTTTGCAAATGGCTCAAGAATGTGGTTCAGGCCAGGAGCATCCAATATGGGAAATGGAAATGTGTTTGAAAGTAGCTCAAGTATGTGGTTCAGGCCACAAGCACTTTGGGAAAAATGGATAGAGAAGATTCTGTGGAAAACTGTACTGTCAAGCAAAGAATTTCTGGAAAAAGAGTATACTTGTTTTGCCATGACCAACCATTGGAGGTCCACACTTGTGCTCTAGTAACATCTGTGAATAAAGCCATACTGTGCAATCCCAGCTGCTGCACTGGATATTCTGATCATTGCTTTCTGTTTGGAGTTATTGGAGCACCCTCAGCAGTTAGGTCTAGCATACGCCTAGCTTCCTCTCCCCTGGACCTGGTTGTATTTATGAATATATATGAATATACGAAGAAGCCAGCAGAAGACGGCCATTTGGTCTATTACATCTGCTCATATTACAGGGTCCACAGCTTCAGGTAATGACCCTGCCCTCCCTCCCCACTCCTCCCATCCTCCCTACCCATGGTCCTTACCTTTCCCTATGCCTATCCCAGCCCTTCTTAAAGCTGCCCACTGTTTTCAATGAGATGACCTCTTCCAGCAGTGCATTCCAAGTGTCCACCACCCTCTCTGTGAAGAATTACTTCCTGACCTCCCTCCTAAACCTCTAACCCTCCAGCTTAAGACTGTGCCCCCCTTGTGTTATGGTTGCCACTCAGCTTAAAGAGACTCTCCTTATCAACCTTATTTATCCCTTTCAAGTACTTGAAGGTCCCAATCATGTCCCCTCTCTCTCTCTCTCCTGTCTTCTGGGGAGTACATGTTCAGTGTCCTCAACCTCTCCTCGTATGCCTTACCATGCTGACCAGCTATTATCTTTATAGCCCTCCTCTGGAACTTCTCCAGCAGATAAAATGTCCTTTTTGAGGTGTGGGCATCAGTACTGAACTCCATACTCTAGATGCGGCCTTGCCAGTGACCCGTACAAGGACAGTATAACCTCCTCTCTCCTACTACTGATCCCCCCCTAGATATGCATCCCAACATCTTGTTTGCCTTTGCTGCTGCTTTCTTGCACTGCATGGAATGCTTCAGGTCACTAGTGATCATCACTCCCAGTTCCTTCTCCTCCTCAGATGCAGATATTCGGACTCCACCCAGGTAGTACTCTGTCTTGGGATTACTGGCTCCAATATGCATAACTGCATTTCTTGACATTGAAGCCAAGCTACCAGATCCTGGACCACCTCCTCAGCTTTTCCAGAGCTTCCTGTAGGTCCTGTATGCCTTCAGCTGTGTCCACTCTCCTGCAGAGCTTGGTGTCATCTGTAAATAGGCACATTTTGCCCTTAATGCCATCCCCAATGACATTGATGAAGACATTGAACAACACCAGACCCAGCACTGAGCCCTGCGGAACCCAACTGGTTACCTTTCTGGTGCCAGATAACTCTCCCCCCACAACCACCCTCTGGGTTCTGTCCCTCAGCCAGTTTTCCACCCATCTGGCCATCTTTTCCCCAACCCCAAGATCCACCAACTTCCTGATCAACCTTTTCTGGGGCACAGAGTCAAAGGCCCTGCTGAAATCAGGATAGAGGATGTCTATCACTTGGCCCCTGTCTACTGACTCAGTGACACAGTCAAAGAAGTCATTCAGATTCATTTGACATGATCTCCCTCCCATGAACCCATGTTGCTCACATCCTGGAGACCATGCTCCTCTAGACATTCCAACAACCTTTCCTTTAGTATTGTCTCCATGAGCTTACCCACAATGGAGGTCAGACAGACTGGTCTGTAGTTCTCTGGGTCATCAAAGTTTAATTTTGGTAATTGTAACCCCACTTCCTTTTCCTTTAGATAATGAGCCTGGTATACACTCTAAACATAGGGGTTGTACCAATCTGAGTATTTCTGCTAAAAGTAAACGGTAAGCCATATGTGGGTACTAGTTCTTTTAATGGGGGTGCCAACTTCCCAAAAGTGGCATGGGGGGTTACATTAGCACCATATGTCCCAGCTGTAGATTAACTACAAGAGCACAAACTCTTGTTTTGTTGTAAATACCCTCAGTAAGAAATAATGGAATTCCTTAAAATTCAGGTTTGGAGGAAAGAAATAAAACCGAGTTCTGTTGATGACAATTGATGACAATTGTGATTTTCTTTGAGGATTTGGGACCCGCTCTTTAAGGAGGGGGACCATATTCTTACATATGAACATTCAAACATACGAAGAAGCCAGCAGAAGAAGGTCATTTGGTCTATCAAGTCTGCTTGTTTTGCAGGGTCCACAGCTTGAGCTACTGTCCCTGCCCCCCTCTCCCCACTCCTCCCATCCTCCATTTATATTATTTCTTAATGTGAAGCAAATATTTCAAGATCCTCAGAAAACAAAGCACCCTTATGAGAGAGAGATTACACTGAAATGGTTCAGTATGGTGACAGGAACTCAATAACAAGTGTTGCTGACCTCAGACTTGGGTTTCTGGCTTCATTGTGAAAATCTGTCTTCAAAAAATATGAATGCAAATTTGGATCTGTGTCATGAAGTCAACTGGTTTGCACATGCTATATTCAATTTTTATATGTGGATGTCTGGAAGAAGCTCTAATTTTATTAATACCATTAACCCATTGGCAAGTCCCTTACTCTACTGGAGTTTTGAAAGTGACCACCCATTTAGATTAACACCGTGGCCCAGATATTCAAAAGAGTTGAGCCATGCACAATAGGGTTGCGCCTCTGCAAGTCCGAGATTGCGCCATTCTGCGATATTCAGCAGGAGACAGTTGCGCCCCCGAAATCATGCTGAGCAACAGCACAATGCTAATGAAGGCATGCACAACTGAAGGGGGAGGAACCATGCATAAACTGCACAGCCCGATATTCAGCCAGGCCATGCAGAGTTATGCAGTTGCAACCCCCTACCTGCGCCTGCACAACTTTAGGCAAAAAAAAAAGGATTAAGTCGAGGGCCACCCACAGGTGAGCTGCCATATTGCAGGGCACAACACTGCAGCTGCCACCTGTGGGTGGCCCTCCCATTCCGTCGGCGGCACCCCATGCCCGATCGCGGGCTGAAGTGTCCCCAATTAGCCTGATCACAGGCATAACGTTACTTCCCCCATTAGCCCGATCATGGCCATAGCGTTACTCCCCATTAGCCCGATCGCGGGCATAATGGTATGTCCCCAAACAGCCCGATCCACGACATCAGACATCTCTTTCCCCAAAGTCCAATATCCTGGTGGTCCAGTGGACGCGAGAAGCCCGATCATGGGCATACAGTCAAACCCCTCCCCCAAGTCCAATATCCCTGGTGATCTAGTGGCCCCACCCTCCACCACGGAGCCCCACCCCCGCTCTCCCGTCAGTCAGCGGGCGCAGCACCCACCACCTGCGCCCCCGCCCATCGACTGACAGCTCAGTGAGGGCTGCCGCCCATTGGTTCAGAGCAAGAGCTATGGGTGTGCAGTCATACCGAGATAAGGCAGTCCAGATATGTGAATGAATTCATTCACATATCTGGACTGTTCTGTGTAAGAGCTGCCATTGGCTCTGTCTGAACCAACGGGCGGCAGCCCTCACCAGCTGTCGTCGGTGAGCGGCGCGGGCGGCAGGTGGGGTGCTGCCCGCCGGCTAGATGGGGGCGGGTGGTGAGGCTCCATGGGTGGAGGGTGGCTCACCAGATCACCAGGGATATGGACTTTGGGGAGGGTTTGACTTTATGCCTGTGATCGGCTTCTCGCGTCCACTGAACCACCAGAGATATTGGACTTGGGAGGAAGGAAGTCTGATGCCCGCAATCGGGCTAATGGGGAGTAAGATACGCCCGCGATCGGGCTAATGGGGAAGTAACATTCTGCCTGTGATCGGGATAATGGGGAAGTAATGTTATGCCCGCAATTGGGCTAATGGGGGGGAAGTAACATTCTGCCTGCGATAGGGCTAAGGGGGGGACATTAACTGTATGCCCACGATCGGGCTGCAGGGGGCGTCAGTCCCCGATGGCTGCTGCCTGGCAGGGCACCAGGCGCAAATCGTCGGGGATCGGCGCACCCGCATGCTAATGGCATGCAAATGGGGCCATAATTAGATGCAAATGGCCCCCCCTGCACCTTGCATAAATTATGGCCCCATTTGCATGTCACCTTTTGAATATCGCAGGTTTGCGCATGGCGCAATGGAACTTGCGCCACCGCATCTGAATGCTCCACTCTGACCACTTGCAGTGGCACAAGTTCCACTGTGCCATGCACAGTGGCTGTGGCAAGGGGGCAATATTCAAAGTTGCTCAATAAGCAACTCCGTTGAATATCACCCTGGCCACACCCCTGCGCTACTTTTTTGAGCAGCGCAAGGGCTTGCGCCACAGAATGGTGCAGTTTGAATATCTGGCCCCATGTGTGCTGTGCATTAAAGATTACACAGTTGATTGTGGCTACCCTTTTGTCCTTGGTTTTGCTGTTCACTTTCAACTTTTAATTTTAAATAACCAAATTCTTAATTTTACAAATGTTTCAAACAGGTTATAACTTCTTCAGGTTTATTTAGGCTAGTCAAATCTGCATATAACTTTAGTGTCTGTGTTACAGTATGATTCTATAACAGCAACATAAAGGTCAGAAACTTCTAACTTTGTTCATTGTCTTTTGATGCTTTTGTATTCAAAGCCTGCTAAAGCAAGGAGATTGAGAATAGTACTGCGAATTAGTGAAACATGTGATGCTATAAAACAGTTTGAATGTCTCAAAGATGTCTGAAAGCAGGCAAAACATACTGATATAACTTTTTAATTTATCCAGAATACCTCAGATTGTTGGAAAACTATTTTTTATAAACCATTTTGTAAACTTTAATGATTGAGTTTGAGTCAGTACAAACTGACAACATATCAACATGGCTTGGGTTGATGTAAACATTGCTTGTGTTTATGTTGAGAGGGAATGAGATTATGTTGACACTGAGAACAGTTATGTCAACAGGCAGTTATTTTATGTCAACATGAGTCTGATGCTACTGTGAGTTTCCTGAAACAAAGGGGTGACTTCTGTATGGCAGGGTTAGAGATCGCTGCCCCTTTTCTGCTGAAAGCAAAAGATAAATCTGAATGCGATTCTCTATACACAGTGGGCCCAATTTTCAAAGCAGGCAGGCACAGATGGCCAGTGTATGCTCCATCTGCAACTGTATCAGCGTACATGTGTTCTGCCTCCCTAACCAACCCAGACTTTATCATCTAGGAGGGCCATCCCAGATGCAAAGAAAAGTAGATAGGAAAGATAATCAGAGTCAGAAGTTTTGGTTCTTTTGTTGCTGTTACAGAGCTCATACTGTAACACACACATTAAAGTCTCTTGCAGATATGACTAGCCTACACAACCTAAATAAACTTGGGAAAAAATCAGATGGACCGAGCTGTTACAAGATACGGTAGATTACTGGGCAGTTCTGATGGACACAGATGTAGCTACTATTAAAACAACTGGCAGGCGGATCCTTAAAGGACCATTTTGAAAACCCTGGCTAATGAGTTTCTGTTAATTCAAAGTGAGGTTGTCAAGAAAGCAATAATACCCAACAGGGTGGGCAGTATTGGGCAATACCGGACTGCCCAGGTGTGTAATGAGGCCTGATGCTGCAGGCAGAAGGCCGTATAGCCCCTGGAAGATCTGGTATTGCCCATACCGCCCACTCTGGAGGATATTATTGCACTTAGAAAATGGGCAACTGTATTAAATAATGCTTTTAAAAAAATCATTTTGATCTTTAAGTGTTAGAACTCTTAACTGTTTGATTTGTTTGTAATAAAAAAGTTGCTTCACCTGCATTGGAATGGTGTTTTTTTTTAACCTTTAGACTTTTGCTTTACTAAAGTTTTCAGCTGGTTGTCATGGGTACTCCCCCACACACACAAACAGATGCATGATGCTTTACTTAAATCACTTTCGGGTTTTTTTTCTTGTTTTTTTTAAGATTTATTCAATGTGTTTTATGTATATTTTCATTCGACTGTTCATTTATTCGTTGAGGAAGGTGGTCGATGAGTGGTGTTGGCTGTTGGGTGACCTTCAAGGAAAAGAAACAAGCCTGTCCATTTACTGAATAGCCCTGCGGTACATTTTGATAGTTTTTCTGTGAATTTTTTTTTCATTTTGAGCTGGTTACTGAGGAGGGCTGCAAGAATGAATTAGAAATGAAGAGTGGAGGAGGGGAGCGAGAGCACAAATGGCTCTGCTAGACTTGCACGACTGAAAGGAGCTAGTTTTACCTAAATACAGAATTTCTGAATGGGACAGTAAATTCAGGATTTAATTGCATCCATTTGAAAAGGGATAGTAACTTTTACCAGATGCAGCATAATGTCTGGAGATGCCATGGTGTGGATCAACCAGCAGCATCACAGATTGGACTGTTGGGATGGGAGACGACAGAAGGTACGGTTGAAAATTAAAAAAGCAATGCAAACAAGTTTGAGAGGGGATGGCTTCATATGTATGTTTGCTGGGGATGACTCACGCTTTACATTTTTCACTCAGGAGAGGAGTGTGATGGTAAGGAAAAGGAGAGCCACTTCATATCATTGCAATCTGTACTACCACAGTAAATCACATGCAGGTTTATTTTCGGGAGCGAGAGGGTGGCCAGTTGGAGACGGGATGAGCAAGAGCATGGTCAGCAGTCCAAGAGTCCCACTACAGAATTCTCAGGGCATGGGAAAAGAAGGCACTGTAAATAAAATTAAGAAAAAGAAATAGAAATTAGCTCAGTGAAGGCTGATATGTGGTTTCCTCAGGCTAGCAGCTGACACTGAACTAGGGAGTGTTGGGGGAAGGGGCAGTATCTCTTGTTAAGCGATAGAAAAACTGGCGGTGATTTTAAGTTGAAAGGAGGTATTTTAGCCAATTACAGAGCAGGGTGGGCACCAGGATATTTCACTGGGTTGGCATGGCTGGGACTTTTAACTTACAGGGCTCTCACTGTAAGTTAATGTACCCCTGCCAGCCAATCACATTACTTTTATTCTTAAACCCATTTTCTAACACAAATTAAATTTGAGTTGACACTGACACAGCGAGTTTGCATTGACATAAAATGACACTGCATGGATACAAAATGGCTTTGTTATCTTCTGTTGCTAGCCAAGGAAAAGTCTGCAAACCCAAAGAACACTAAAGAGTATCCAAAAAAGCAATTAACTGGCACTCTTCTAACCTCTATGTGATATATCCCTGACAGAGGTACTGTAAAAAATTAAAACTCGTTATTTTCCTTTTAGATGTCTTCTGTTACATTGTACATGCCTGATATGAAGTCATAATCCTCTGTTTGTAACATCACAGCCTGTTGCCATAGCCATGAATTTTACGTTCTTAGGAATGACTTCAAATCAGGAATCAGCAGGAACAGATGAAGTCTAAATGACAAACAGCCTATGTTCATTCAAATGTTTGCAGTAATAAAGAACGGAATGTCCAGAAAGAAAATATTTCCTCCAAATGGATCCCTCACTATGTTTAATAACTGCAGCATCTGCTGGAATAAGCTGGCCCAGAGTTTTAGAATTTTATGTTAATTAGAGAATGTAGAATGACATTCGTACTCTGCTATGTAGTCATGCTCACACCTGATTTATTTCTAAAACTAGGATGAGCAGTGTCCACTAAAACTAACTAAATGATTACCAAAATATATCAAAAATATTGTAAAAAGGTTTGTAAAACTGTTTCAACACGGCAGAAAAATTTTAAAAATGTTAAAAAAATGTAAGTAGTTGAGATCACTGAGTACTAATTGTAAATGCATTTGAACAAGTAATGCGCAAGCAAGAGAAAGAATTGGTACTTGTCTGAACCTTGTACCAGATTCTGGAAGGTGCGGTAGGGATACGGGATTGTTAAGCATAGTGAGGGATCCCTTTGAAAGAAACAGCATAACTATAGTGACTAATTATTTCTTCAGTCCCCAGGAATCCCTCACTTATGCTCAGCAACTGTATACTCATAACAGTACCTTGGGAGGCTGGGTGAAGAACCGATTTAAGGGGAAAGGTTCTACAGGACAGACAGCATTGCCACAACTGCCATCACTTCTGGACTGTATATCCAGACAGTAGTGCTTTGTGAAAATATATACTGTTTTCCAGGTAGCTGCTTGACCAATTTCCTGCATGGAAACACCTCTTGATCTGCCACAAAGGCAGAGGTCCCCCTTGTGGAGTGAGCCCTAAGGCCTTTTGATGGCATATAGTCATCTGAGGGTCTTGGGGGGAGCCAGACTCTTGTTCTGGAGAACTGTCTGGTTCTATGGGTTCTACCTCATCCTTCTCCTCCACAAAGTACAATTCAACCTCATCCTCCTCCTTTACAGGCATTGGGAATGGCACCGGAGCCAGGGGAATGCGAGCAAGAATATTCATGAAATTCCACATAGATATGAATATGCATACGTGCATGCCCAGTATCATGGTTCCACTTTTGTATTGCGATTGAAGTACTTTTTAGCTGCCATTTCCAAAAGCTACAGTTACTAGTTTCCTGAGTCCAGCTTTCTTTCTAGTATATGAAAACATATTTAGCTGAACTCGGGCACAGTGGTCCATGCACAAACCTCATCATCATATACAACTATGAGCATGCTTTGGCATCGTGCATGGACAATCGAAGCAGGCCACAGCAGTGTCAGGGTTTACTACAATAAGCAAAATACTAATAACTTTTATGGGGATTTCTTGTTCCTAATGATATTATGGCACTACAAGGACAGATTAGGTGAGTGAAGCCAGGTTGCTGCCTTCACACTGAGCACATAAGTACGGGACTAACAGTGTTCCCTTTTGTGTTACAGTATGCAGGAAGCTATGATGCCATCTCTCCCTCTGCTGTGGTGATGACATTTGAACAGTACTTTACACAGTATCACTGCCCATGCGCGAGGCTAACATGGCACAGGCAGTTCAGAGACTTGAGTAGTGCATTTTTTGCAGAAAAAAAATCACTCTTTAACTGGAAAAAAACAAACATCAATCAATGGATCAGTAAAGGACAGCACAGGGCACAAAAAGTGGCTTTACTCTACAGATAGCTTTCACCATAACAATAATAGAAGATGTGTCCTTTAAAATAAAGCAGTTCCCTAAAGGTGGGAATGTGCACAAAACAGCCTTCTCCAGTTCCTGGGAACTGATGTGGAACTGGAAAAACAGTAAAGTTTAACACAATATACACCCTACCTAATGCAGTGTAATGGTAATATAACTAAATAAGTAAAATATAAACTAATACTTTTAAAAGAAACATAGAAGCAAAGAGTTTGCCAGCAGACAAAGACCACTTGGCCTACCTAGTCTGCCCATTTTTCTCTAACTACAGTATCACTGCTGATCCTGCTTGATCTCTTTACCCATTTTCCTCCTCTCCCTTCCTTTCCCCTAAGATTCCTTTATGCCTATCCCATGCGTTATTGAACCCCACTACTGTTTTCACCTCCACCACCTTAGCTGGAAGACTGTTCCAGGAATCCACCACTCTTTCTGTGAATAAGTACTTCTTCACATCTCTTCTGAATCTAACCCCCCCAGCTTCATAGCATGTCCCCTTGTTCTTCAGCACCTTTTTTCTGAAAAAATACTTCCCTCCTGTACCTTGTTTACCCATGTGAGATATTTAAAGGTCTCAATCATATCTCCCCCCTTCCCTCCTCTCTTCTAGGGCATACATATTTACATCTTTAATCTCTCCTCGTTCAGCTTCTGATGTAGACTGTGTACCATTTTAGTCGCCATTCTCTGGGATGCCTCCACTCTGTCTATGTCCTTGCAGAGATGGGGTTTCCAGAACTGGGCACAGTCCCCCTAGCTGGAGTACCAGTGATCTATACAGAGGCAATACCACCTCCCTCTTTCTGCAGGTGATACTCATCCTTATGCCCACCAGCATCCCACAAGCCCTCCCAACTGCTTTGTTGCACTGCCTGGCCACCTTTAGGTCATCCAATATGATCACCCACAGATCTCTTTTATGCTTGGTAGTCATCAGTACCATCACCCCACCACCCCATGTTGTACTCCACCCCTGGGTTTCTGTGCCCCAAGTGCATTATTTTGCACTTTTTTGCATTGAAACCCAGCTACCCTACTCTTGACCATTCCTCGAGTTTTCTCAAGGTCACTGCTCATCCCTCCCCCAAGTGACCACCCTATTTCAGATTTTGGTATCATCTGCAAAGAAACAGACCTTCCCTTCCAGTTCCTCTCCAGTGTCACATACAGTATAAAGATGTTAAAGAGGACCAGTCCCAGTAATGATCCCCTGAGTCACCCTGCTAGTCACACTCCCTCCCTTCCTTGGAGTGAACTCCATTTACCACCACCCTGTGCCACCTATCCCCTAACCAATTTCTTACCCAGCTTACCACCTTTGGACCCACTCTTAAGCTACCCAGCTTGCTTTCTAGTCTCCTATGTGGAATGGTGTTGAACACCTTATGGAAAATCTAGGTAAGCTATGTCCACTGGTTCATCCTGATCTAGTTCCTTGATCACCCAGTCAAAGAAATCTATCAGATTCATTTAACATGACCTTTCCCCATGAATCCATCCTGCCTCAGGTCTTGCAACCCATGGGATTTAAGACATTCCACAGTCCTGTCATTCAGTAGTGATTCCATTAACTTTCCCACCACCAAAGTCAAACTGCCTGGCCTATAATTGCTAGCCTCTTCCCTGTTACCACTTTTGTGAAGTGGGACTACATCTGTCCTCCTCCAGTCCTCCGTGACCACTCCTGTTTCCAATGAACTCTTACACAGGACCATCAGAGTTGCAGTCAGTACTTCCCTGAGTTCCCTCAGTACCCTTGGGTGGACCCTGTCTGGCCCCATTGCTTTGTCCAATTTCAGAATTGTGAGTCCCTTCAGGACACTCTCCTCTGAAAACGGACTAGTGTCCACCTCACTTCCTCCAGTATACTCCTGTTACATTATTTGGCCCCTTCCCTTCTCTTTCCCCTGTGAATACTGAACAAACATATTTGTTCAGGATATCCCTTCTCTTTATAACCTTACAATTCCACCCATGGCCTTCCACTTTTCACTTACATAGCTAAATAATATCTTGCCCTTTTGTTACTGCCATGGCTATTCTCTCTTCAGTTTGAGCCTTTGTGCTGTTTACTGCTCTTCCTACTTCCCTCTGTTTCCCCTGATATGCCTCCCTATTCTCCTCACTCTGTGTCTTCTTGTACCTTCTGAATTCTACCCTCTTAGCTTTTACCTTTTCTGCCACCTCTTACAAGAACCATAGCGGTCTCTTTTTCCTCTTGCTTTGTCTCAACTGCTTGAAGCAGATGTTTGTTGCCTTCACTATTTCCCTTTTTATTTTCCCCCACTGTTTCTCCACCTCACCCTGATCATGCCCCCAGAGTGGGGGGAGTAAAACAATAAGCCATAATTGGTCTGAAGTTTAAGAGAGGACTTTTGGGTGACTGCTTTCTTCAGGTGGAGAAATAAATTTGACATTAAAAGGCAGGGGTGAATGTGACCATACAGTAGAGCTTGAATTTCACTCTAAGTTCTCTCATTAGCATAAAATTCTAAAGCTCCAGGCAGCTCATTCCAGAGGAATGATTGCAGCTGTTAAACAGAAGTGAGAGATTCCTGAGGTTTGAATGAAATTTTTTTGGGACGCTTATGAGATTTGAGTTCTGCCAAAGCAATCAGTAACTTTGTTCTTGCAAAAACCTGGAAACTTTCTTCAAGGATGTTAATTAGAACTTTTAAAATGTGAGTGATGCTATCTAACTGGTAACACTTCATATAAATGTTGCAAAACCTGTCAAAACATCATATGTCACTATATTACGTACTTGCTTCCACTATGTTGTTCTATAACCCTTTTTATACAATATAAATAAGTATTTTTTCACTGAAATAAAAAGGATATCACTTACACAGAACCCTAAGCAGCTACATACATTTTTTATCTTCACGGTAGGGTCTGTCATTAAATTGATCTAGCTACTAGCTTATGTCATACACTGATCTTATTTCTTCCATCTGTGACTCATGCTCCTTAAAGCTGATTGCTCCTGCCAGCATGAGAAATCTGTACTACATAATTATCTGAAACCAAAGCCTCTGGTCTTTGTCTCACTTCCTGAGGCTTCTATGCCACTAAGACCACTGCACTATTTAAACAACAGAAAAAGAAAAATGCTAATATTTTCTTATAAACTGCACATGTAATGTGTGTTTATCTGATATGGAATTTATCTTCATTCGTAATCAGTGACCTCTTTTGACCTCACTCATGGCTTTGCCATTCACGAAAGTCAAGAGGTCACTGACAACTCATGAAAATAAATTCCATGTTACATAAATGCACATCATGTATTCACGATCTATACTCTACACTCACGACAGACAACAGCAGTGGGAAGCAAAACTGCGGGGTGTGGGCTATTTGGACCCAACCAACCACAAAAAGCAGCAGAAGAATGGGCTAATACTGGCAGGCCACAGGAAGGCTCCTGAATGCAATTCCCAATCCTTACTAGCGCAGAGAGTGGTAGAGGAAGCAGTACTGTAAAGTGTGGATAAATCCAAATTTAGCCTCTGGAAGGGCAGGCAGCAACAAATTTACTTAACTCTGAGAGACCACTGAAAGGTATTCCAGTGCTATCCCACCCTTACCGTGGCATGCAGCTTGGGAGCAGTGCTGTCAAGTGGAAGGTGGGAGGGCATTGGTTTGGGACAAATACTACAAGGACAGTCAGCAGCATGCCAGTGCAACACTGCAGGGCCATTGGAAAGCTCCAACCTCTGTGTTGAAAGTGATGACAAGATAATGTGCTGGAGTTATATCTCAGATATGGATGGATGGGTGGGCTGTGACCCAGTTCTGATTTCGACTCTGATTTTTTTCCAAAAGTACTGATTTACTCTGCTGAATTGTAGACTATTTTAGTCTATTTGAGTGTGAGAAATGTATAAGTATTATTCTTTTAGATCCCTCTGTTAAACAAATATTTAACCTTTAAAAAAATGGTATCTGTATTTTTGTGTTGTTTTTCAAGGTCAGCAAGCAGCCAAAAGCAATAAAATAAACAGACTGTTGTTCTTGCCAATCCTTTGTGTCATCCACTGAATAACATTCATAGGAATCAATGAACTGGATTCATAAAACTTGAAAATTCTGAAGCTGCGGGAAAAACTTGGCGCAAGTAGGTTGCCACTTGTGGAACTGCAGTTTCTCCCACAACTACGATATTTTCAAAAATGGAGCCAGTTTATTACCGGCTCCATGAGTTACAGCAGCTTGCAGGTGGTGTTGCCTTGGAAATCCCTGCAGCTGTGGAAAAATATTATGGCCAGTGGAACCAGCCATAGCATAGTCAGCAGCTGCTGTGGATGTGAATAGCAATTTCCACAGCTACAGAGATTTTGGTCCGCAACTGGAGTTGCAGTATGGGACTTAGTCCCCAAAACATTTGTGAATCCAGCCCGGTGTACGCAGGTCACTTGGGGCTTTGCAGTGAAAGAAGGCAGTGTGTCAAACACTAGAGAGAGAGAGAGAGAGAGAGAGAGAGAGAGAGAGACAGAGAGAGAGAAACCAATGAGTTCAACAGCAGAAAGACAACAGCAGAGTACAGACTTTCACTGAGTTGGGTATGCTTTTGGATGGTAGAGAGGCAGCATGATACGTGATGGGGCTCCAGCCATCCCTCCCACCCTTTTTGACTTGAGATGTAATTTTTTATTTGTAATTATTTTTCTTGCCTACATAGCGTTACAGCAAGCATCATGGGCCCCAAACCATCCCCCACACACACCTGCCTGATTGGCCAAATATTTTTTATCACTTGTGTTTTGTAACTTATGTAGTTGATCTCCCCCCCCCCCCAGCCTGCATTACAGTTTTTGGATATATCCTACAAGCTTACACAACTAATAATTGCAGTCAATTTTTTTGTAGAGCTGTTTGGCCCTGACTGCCACCTACTCCTGCCGTGAAACCCATCTGTCAGTTCCCAGTCCCATTGCTGCTCCCCCGTCATCAAGCCGGTGGGTATCTGCACGGTGCAAGAACCGAGGACCATGGTGGCCAGCACTCACCACAACCATGTGTGTACATGGGTATTTTTCCTTTGTGTTGCCCCCTTGGTCCCACCCTCCACTCCAAATGACCAGCAGTTCACTGTGTATGCCCTATCTGTATTTTTAACTTGCTGAATAAACAAGTTACACTCCACCTGGATTCCAAAATTGAATGTGAAAAACACATACAGCAATACATATGATGTCATTTACACTGTGACTTCAGAAGAAGGAATTATTTTACTTAATCTTTCTGTTATGGTTCCTGACCTTTGTCCTCTGAATTCAAAGAAATAGATCATTAAATTAAATAATATCATCACCGTCTTTAAACACGACCAAGAAAGCACCCTTCTTAGGAGACACCTGTAGCAGCTGTTTGTCATCATCACTTTTATGTTCCTGCCACTCTTCACTGACCAGGTAAGAGAATTTGTTGAGACTGACTTTTAGTAAGGTAAAGCGCTGTACATTTTCAGGAGTAAGCCTTGTGCAGCCATCAGAGTCAACATTTCCAGCCGTACTAAATATATGCTCACAGTAAACACTAGTGGGAGGGCAACTAAGTAGCTTAATAGCAAAAGCAGATAATGCAGGCCAGATGTTTTTCTTTTCCAGTCATTACTCAAAAGTGTCATCAATAATATTAATGAGTGGTTCTCATAAATAGGCATCCATAATATCAAACAAAGACAAAGAAGACGGCTCCACGACCTACACATCTGAATGATCAGTTTCCATGAGTTTTGGCCAAAAAGTATGAGAGTCATCTGTGTGCTTTTCAGAATGACATGTCTTTTTCAAGGGTTGCGAAAGAGGACTTTATGCAGGCTACCCAGTGTTGCTGAAGGTACATGGCGGCACTACCTTGAAATTATTGCTGTCATCATCAATAGATGTTGCATCATTAGATACAGCAGCCACATCACATGATTCACTTACATTGCTAAATACAGTTCCTTCCTTTTCCTGTGCAATTGCTGAAATTGGCATGTTTTTGTATTCAAGATAAGAGTCACTGAGATCTGAAGGAGGCAGCCATTGCAACTTACACCGAGAGTCAAGAAGAGTGGCAAGACGAAAATTTTTGTCTGTCACGATACTGTGAAGTCTTCTGCAGTTTTGGAATTGCTGTATCAGACAGTTCATAAGTGATATATCAAGAGTTGTCTCCTTTTTGGTCAAAACCTCTATGCAGCCTCCTGAGTTAATTGTTCAATAAATTTATGATGGGATTAATCTGGCTTAGAGTAGCATTCTCTTTGGTAATCTGTCGAGTTGCTGCATCAAAGGGAGTCAAGAGCAATATAAGATGCTCCATGAAGCCACACTGGAATAAATTCAGCACAACCCTGTCTGCTACATTGTGCTCCAAGATATATTCATGGACTGCCTTCTTTTGTGTGAGAAGTCTCTCACACATGTAAAACGTTGAGTTCCATCTTGTCGGCACATCTTATTTTAGTTGCTGTATCTGCAAGCTGTTTTTTTTCTTGAAGATCAGCCAACATTCCACCTGATTTTACAGAGTGCCTAAAATGGCAACAGTTTCTTCTTTGCAGCTCCCACTAGTCTTACTAAACTGTTGTCACTGGAAAGGAAAACTTGTACTAACAGATTTAATGAGTGTGCAAAGCACAGAATGTGAATAAAATCACCACGTTTCAGTGCACTAACAATATTGGCGCAATTGCCTGAAACCACAAATTCAGCAATGAGTCTGAGGGGCTCTACCCACTCAGAAGTTTTGTCACGCAACTCTTCCAAAATATTGTCAGCGGTGTGATGCTTACCAAAATTGCTAACACAAATGGCTGTCATTTTTTGTCTTCCTTTCTGTACACTGCTGCTTGTGGTGGTGTTTGAAGATAACGGTGACACCCAATGTGCTGTAATGCACATATAATCAGTGGTTTGAGAACTCATCCACATGTCTGTGGTCAGGTGCACAGAACCACATTCAGGGTCTTGAACAGCCAGTTTTATTTTACTTTGCATACATTTATACATTTTGGGAACAGTCACAGTCTGAAAATATTTATAGCTTATATGTTGTAATGTGGAGCTAAATATTTTAAAAGGGCTCTAAAAATGTCATTCTCCACCACAGAAAATGGTTGCAGGTCCTTGGCAGTAAAGTCATCTCTTAACTTGATTAATCTTTAACGTGGCTCACTGTGATTTACTGTAGGCAGTTTTTTGGTTCAAGCATTGCAGTAATAATCTGTTGTTTGGTTCTTGCGGGGGGCAAAAACCATGGGATTGCAGTGGCGAAGCTATAGCTTGTCCAAATACTTTTGTCAGTGAAGTCAAACATGGTCCCTATCTCTCATTCTCTTCACCATCACTATTGTCTGTAGGATTATTTTTATCACACATATTCATCCCTTGCTCAGAACTGCTGACCAGCCGAATGGTTGGATGTGATTTTTGCAAATGTTTTTTAGTGATGTTGTCCTGAACTGGCCAATCACTTTTTCCCTACTAACATCCCAATAACAACAGGTGCAAACAGCAAAACGTTCATTTTTGGGACTTCTATGAAAAAAGCTCTGCATAACTGAGTTGGAATATTTTGTCCCCAGGAGCGCTGCTATGATTGCTATTTTTTCCACTACTGGCTGTGGCTACTGATGGTGCTTGCTGTATGTGTTTCTTCTTTTCGGGTGGTGGAACCCAGGTGGTGTCCTCTACCTCATCAGTATCACATTCACCACCTTTGAAAGAGATTGTGATTTTGTTCTTGTACATTTACAACCTGTTCTTTATCAAAGACACTGCTTTCTGAAGAAGGAGCCCGATATGCATGAATGGCATATCATGGAGTGCCACATTAATTGGTGCTAGACAGAGCATTTTCCTTAATCTTTGACTTTCTCGGTCTAAGCGTTTTGGCGACCTGTTTTTATGTTTTACTTTTATCTGATTTTTCTGGCAATGTTGACAGTGCTGATTACTTTGATCAGGGATTTCACCAACATTCTTTTCTTTTTTGGTTCTGTTGCTTCATCATTTTCTGGTTGTATTGCTTCTTTTTTTTTCTGGTTGTGTTGCTTCATTTTCATCAGTTGTATTAATGATATCTACAGCAGTGAATTTTCCTTTTTTTCTGAATTGGTTTTCGGAGAATATTTTTAGTGTTACGTGTACCAGTTTCAATCATACTGCTGCTGTTGGCCACATCTTCCATTTCCACAATGCACTCTGATTTTGAATCCATTTTTTGAGGTCCAACTTCATTTGCTTACTTAGCAGTATTAGTTCGGATGCAGAGAAGGGCAACACAGAGTCTGAGATGTGACACTCCCCCTCTCAAAATTTGTGAGGCAGTATATGACCTAGTAGTAGTTCAGGCAGAGAGATGGGCAAGACAGAATCTGAGGTGTAATACCCCCCCTTCTCAATCTGTATGACACTATCACCTAGTAGCAGTTCACACACAGAAATGGGCAACACATAGTCTTAGATGTGACACCCCTCCTCTCAAAATACATGAGGCACTATATGACCTAGTACAAACCAAGGCACAGAGATGGGCGACATAAAATCTGAGATGTGACCCCTTCCCCTTCACAATCTAGAGAAGTCCAGAAGCTAAAGTTACCTGCGCTCAAGGACCAGAAGGCAATGTGGTGCACTGACAAAGGGTGACCAGCCCTATACAAAAGCAGAAAATCCAAAAGGTGAGCACTCCAAAATACATAGAAACAGTGTTGACAATGAATTGTTGAAATTATTGCTCTACCAACGTAAAAGTTGTTAACACTGTTTCTGTGCTTTTTGGAGCACTCACCTTATGGATTTCCTCTTCACAATCTGTATGGCACTATGACCTAGTAGTAGTTCAGGCACAGAGATGGGCAACACAGAGTCTGAGAAGTGACCCCCCCACAGAAACACAGAATTTGATGGCAGATGAGAACCACTTGCCCCACCTAGTCTGCCCATTTTCCCATCCAGTTTCATATAACGCAGATCCTAAATGATCTGCTGCTTACCCGCTCTTTCCTATCACTAGAGTTCCTTTATGTCTGTCCCATGCATTTTTTAATTTCCCTTCCATTTTTGTCCCTACAACCTCTGCCAGGAAGCTGATCCATGGATCCACGACCCTTTCTGTGAAAAAAAAACTTTCTCATGTTACCCCTAAGTATACCCACCTCTATTTTCATATCATGGCCCCTTGTTCTTGAACATCTTTGTATTTAAAGATGCTACCCTCTTGTGCCTTATTTACACCCTTGAGGTATTTGAAAGTCCCTACACAATTTGTATGGCATTATGACCTTGCAGTAGTTCAGGCACAGAGATGGACAACACATAGTCTGAAATATGACCACCTCTTCACAATCTGTACGACACTATGGCCTAGTAGTAGTTCAGGCACATAGATGGGCAACACAGAGTCTATGACAGTATGACCTTTCAGGGCAGCACAGAGAGGGACAACACAGAATCTGAGACATGGGTAATACCTCCTTCAAAATATGTACGGCACTAAGCACCCCCCCTGAAAATTACTAGGCACTATGACCTTCAGGCAGAGTCCTAATGTCCTGTCTGATTCTGACGCTCCCCTTAATATTTTTTTTATTTTTTCTGCACTGTGCTGTTGTCTGCTGTTGAATTCATTGGTCTCTCTCTCTCTCTCTCTCTCTCTCTCTCTCTCTCATGAAAAATGTGTGTCTTTCATTTTTTACTGTGGAGTCTGCAACATCTGCACTCTGCTGTTGTCTACTCTGTACTCTGCAGTTGAATTCATAGATCTCTTTCTCACTCTGTACTCTTTCTCTCTTTCTAATGAAAAAGAACAATTTCTTTATATTTTTTACACAGTACTCTGCGGCAACGTCTGCACACTGGTATCGTCTACTATTGAATTTGTTAGAGGTAGGACTGAGTAAAATTTTTGATAAGTTGGTTTTGGCTTGTTATATAAGACCTATTTTCCAGCAGGGGCTGCCTTAAGCAGACTCTAACTATGATTGCATTAAGAGGGACAAAAAAGGATTATGATTTTTGGAGACAATGTAGGTGGGGTAAGTTGTGGTGAAACTTGTTTGAACTGGTGTATTTATTGTTGTGTGAAGGGTAAATTTGAGACCATTCATAGTAGGCCACATTTAGGGGCCATATTATAAGAACATTGTCTAGTCCTGTAGGTTAGGGAGGGATGATGATTGTCTAGATTGGGGCCTCAGCTACTTGATAACTGGAGGTGGGGCTGAGTCAGATTTCTGATAAGTTGATTGTGGCAGGGTGACTTGGCAGCCAAGAAACCAATGAGGGACTTGGTAGTCCAGCAGGAAGTATTACCTTAAGGGGGTCTGCATAGAAGGGATAAAAGGCAACCACCTCTAATGTGTACTGCGAGTGAATGGAGCAGCAAAGGAGTGGAAGAGGTGTAAGACTGTCATCTTAGGCATTGGCAGGTATCTGCAGGGTGATGCAGGGAAGTGGGGGACACTGCTGCTTGACTAAGGTAAAGCAACTGTTCACTTCTGTGTTTGCATTCACTGAGGGGAAAGGGCAGAAGGTAAAAGGTAGGCCTACAGTAAAGTGGGACTAGAAGCAACATATCTATGATAATAGTATAAGGAGAATTACACCAGGTACAGGAGAACACAAGTAGCAACAAGCAAAACAAACTCTGGCCAGAGGTGACAAGCCTGCAGCCACACTTTGCGAGCTCCTGGTGGAACAGTCCACCATGCCCCACATGGCAGGCAGACATCAGTATGCATTCATGAGCAGCTGCACATGTGCAACTTTACTTCTGCAATTGCAGTGAAGTCGCACATGCACACTGAGCCCTGACAGCTATCTTGGCCACTGCAGATGGTTTTGCCTTGAATTCAGTGCACAATCATGAGTTCACTACAATTGTGGAAGTGAAGCTGTGCATGCGCACTGAGCTTCGGTGACCATCTAGAGCATGGCGGGTAACAGCAACAAAAGTAGTGTGCCTCTTGGGGGGGCTGAGCAAAGTGTTTTGGAGTAGCGAAATGATCATGCTGCAACTCCAAATTTGTTCTTCGGATGGATCCGGTGGGTCGTTTTTAAGGTGCTTGCAAGATGGCTACAGTCTCTGCCCACTGCAGCTGTAAAAAAGGAAAGCTAGGAAGGGCTGAAAGTAAAAGAACAGGTCTAAAACTGAGGATAGGAGCAACACCCTATCTATAATAACAGTAGAAGGGGATTTAAACCAGGTACAGGGGAACACAAGTAGCAACAAAGTAAACAAGCATTTGTCAATGCCGAATTTCCACCACTGGTATTGCTGTTGTAGCGGGTCTTGTTTGTATACATTTTTACTATACATTTACCCAGGATAGAGCAGATGAAATGCAATATCTCATTTTCAGTGGTGTCCTGCTTTGGCACATGGTTAAATTGTAATTGCCCAGGATAGGGCAGCTGAGAGGCAGTATTCTACTAGTCTTAGGTGGGTGCCCACATTTTGACCACAAATGTCCAACAGTCTTTTTATGACCTGATGTTATGATCAAGACCAGTGGAATTTTTAAAATCCCATCTAAAAGGTGATTTCACTGTGCAACTGTGGAAACAAGTTTCGGAGAGATTTGAAAAATGAGACCTGCTGTGTTCAGCATGTGGGGTAACTCAAGGGATATGCTGAATAATTGGGGCCAAAATCTGCAAAAAATAAAGTTATGAGCAAATGCTGGAATGATTCATTTCCTCATAACTTAGTTGTTTTTTTCACATTTTTACCCCAAATTTTCAACACAATTTTTTTATTACCACTTCTTCTGAACATGACAGGTGTCATATTTAAAACAATGGCTGAAATGTCATTTTGCACCACAAGTGTTAAAACACATTTTGGGTAGGAGATAAGAAATGACAGCTGTCACATTCATGTGGTGGAGTGAAAAAATGGCTATGTTGAAAACTTGGGGTCAAAATATTAAAAATTACCACAGTTGTGAGTCGGCATTGAAAAATTGCAACATAGACTCATAACTTTGTTGTTTTCTCATATTTATTTTACCACAAATTTTCAACATGGCCTTATTATTACCCCACATAGTCTCCCTGAAAAAGGGCACAGAAAATAAACAGATTTTGGCCAGGATTTGAAAAATGATAGCTGTCTCATTCATGAGGTGCTGTGAAGAAATGGCTATGTTGAAAATTTGGGGTCAAAATATTAAAAATGACCAAAGTTTCAAGTCTGCATTTTTAAATTTAAATGTAGGCTCTTAACTTTGCTGTTTTTTTATATTTTTACCTCAAACTTTCAACATAGCCTACTTATGAGACCACCTCATGAAACAAGGGCAGATAAAATTCTCAACTCCTGCCTGAAAGGTAATTTTACACAGCAACCACAAAATCACTTTTTGGATGCAAAAAATGCATTTTAGCCAGGATTTGGAAACTGATAGCTGTCACATTCAAGAGGTGCTGTAAAGAAATGGCTATTTGGAAAATTTGTGGTCAAAATACTGAAAATTACCTAAGTTACAAGCCTGTATTTGTAAATTTCAGTGCAGGCTCATAACTGTGTTGTATTTTTAAAATATTTTTACCCACATTTTTCAACATAGACTTCGTGTGACTCCACTTTTAACTCCTGCCCGAAAGGTGATTTCACACAATGATCACTGGATGACCTTTTGGGACAGATTTGCCTAATTTTACTGCCATTGTTCATGAGGTGGCTGCCAAAAAAGTCATGTTGAAAATCTGGGGCAAAAGTATTCAAAAATTACCAAGTTATGCCACTAAGTTCAAAAACTCCATTGAAGTACATTAAACCATATAGCTGATTTCCTCAGTTCATGGTCTGGTGTTGAAGAGTGAAGACGTGTCTTTGGTCCAGAGAGGAATATGACTTTGGACCCCCAGTGGATAAGTAAGGGCTTGGGGTGTGTGGGGTGGTGGGTGCTGAGTGTTAGGGTTGGGTGAGGGGACAAACAGCAGCAGAAGCAATATGCATCAATGGACAGTTTTCTTTTTTACTGGATATATTGTAAAAAAACAAACAACAAAACCTATGAGGGATGGTTTTCTTTATTTCAGATGGTGACACTGGATGATTGGGGCACCCAGTGTCAGTGTTATGTTTGTCGAGAGGAGGTGTTGAGTGGAAGGGTCAGTGGGGGAACTAATAGTGGTGGCAACAACAGACAAAAATGGATTTTGTTTTGTTTTTAGAGGTTATATTGTTCAAACAACTATGAAGGTTGGTTTTCTTAATTTCAAGTGGTTATACTGGGAGATTGGACATCCCCAGTGTCGGTGTTATGTTATGTTTGGTATGACAAGACAAAGTAGGCAACTCGCCCATTGAGACTGACATGTAACACAAAGGTTTAAAGAGTTTAAACAAGTTTAGGGACATTTAATGTAGATAATACTTGATACTGATGCCCTGTATTCATCCACATGAGAGAGGCAGCATCGGTGGCACAGTTCAAAGGTTCCCCAGAAAGTGATCAGCTCAAGTTAGTGGATAGCTCAAACTCCCTGCCTATTTAATCCTTGCTCTTAGATGATAGACTGCCAACAAAGATGCCTTTGTTGTCAGCTGTGACAGTGTTTTTCTGATACAGTATGCACACAACACTGCTAGGGACTAGGCTAAGACCATCACACCTTACTGTATTTTACATAGGTCCTTGAATAGCCATCACATTCGACTAAATTTGAAGCAGTTATGCAATGGTGACAGATTCTTTGGGTAGAATCTTTAAAGGGTTTAATGCAGTACACAAGCATGCTCTGCCCACATCTGTATCAGACAACTTGCACCTGAACGGCCCATAAGGTCCCTTTGAGGTGGCAGTATAGTGTAGTGGTTTAAGGCTCTGTGCTGCAAACCTGGGTTTGAATCCCAGAGCCCCACTTGCATACTGTGTGACCCTGAGCAAGTCACTTAACCTCCTTGTGCCCCCAGGCTGCACCTGTAAACAAGCTTCAGCTTAGTGTGGTATGCCTGGTTAAATAATGTTCCCTTTCCCCCTAGTGTGTCCCTCCTGGTTAAAAAAAAACAGAGGACAAATCTAAGACTAATCTGTTTTTTCAAAATACCCCCCATTACTCACTGACCATTCACTGAGACATCCAAGTCCTTTCCAATGTAAACCTTTGAAAGGGAATTAGACTGCCAAGGCTAATAGCACTGGCAGTAGCAAATAGCAAAATGGTGTTTCAGACCCATGTTCTCAGCATAATCCTGACTCCCAACCCTAGTCTGTAGGAGTCTTGACAATGCTGCAGAACCAGCACTCCCAGACACCAAAGGTAGGGAGCTACAGACCTCGGTGCACTAGGAATCCTTCTACAGGAGACTGGGAGTAGACGAACATCGCAGATGACTACATTATATTATATGTGGCCCTCTCTCACAATGGTATGTGAGGAATGGACAATCTTTTCTAAGAGAGGGGGTCACCAACAGAAGAAAAAACAAGCATTTGTCAATGATGAATGTCGCCTTGCTGGCATTGGCATTGATAGTGTAGGAGTTAGAGAGATGCCTAACAGGAATGGCAGTGAAGTATTGAACTGATGCCAATCCCGCCCCCACACTACAGAGACTGACAGCATTGGGTTGTGCCTTTCAGTCATCGGCTATAATGCTCACGCCATTTCACCTCACCCTACCCTGTAGACACCAACAAGTGTCACAGTGTGCCTTAGGGTCTTTGGGCCTTATGCTCACCCCATTCCTTAAGGAAATACACTGATATGGGTATAATATAGGAGAATGGAGTGAACTTTGAGGCCAAAGAGTCCAAGGCACACCTCGATGCCTGTCAATGGCTGCAGGGCGGGGGTGAGGGAGGAATGGCGTGAGCATTACAGCAGACAATCCCAAGTCACACCCCTGACGCCTGTCAATCTTTACAGGGTGGGGCGTTACAGTTGGAAACCCTAATGCCCCAGGTGTTTGTTGGTATTTTCACTCCAACTTTTCAACATGTACTTTTTGTGACCCCACCTCATGAACAGTGGCACTATTAGTTTGTTAGCCAAAAGGTGATTTTGCATAGCAACTGCGCCATTTGGCACCATATGTGAAAAAACTCATTTTGGTCAGGATGTGAAAAATGACAGCTCTACTGTTCATGAGGAGGTGTAAAAAAATGGCAATGTTGAAAATCTGGAGTGAAAATATTAAAAATTGGTGAAGTCATGAGCATGAGTAGAAACTGTGCAACGCACACCCGTAATTCAATTATTTTGGGGATTTTTTTAACCAGATTTTCAACATAGGCATTTTGGAACCTCTGCTCATGAACAGTGGCACTGTGATCTTGTTAATCTGTTCTGAAAGTTTATTTTCCACAGCAATCGTGCCATTGTGTTCCAGATGTGCGAAAACACATTTTGGGCAGGATGTGAAAAATGACAGCTATACTGTTCATAAGAAGGTGTGAAAAAATGGCAATGTTGATAATCTGGAGTGAAAATATTCAAAATTGTCAAAATTGTGAGCATGCATGGAAACTGCACAATGCATGCTAGTAACCCAGTCATTTTTTGGAATTTTTTCACCAAATTTGCAACATAGACTTTTTAGGATCCCACCTCATGAACAGTAGCTCTGTCATTTTGTTAATCAGTCCCAAAAGGAGATTCCATGCAGTGACTGTGAAATCACCTTTCCAGACTGAATAACAAGATGACAGTACATGTGTTCATGAGGTGGGGTCCCAAGAACCCCATGTTGAAAATTTGGAGCCAAAATTCAAAATAATTGCTGAGATATCCACCTAAGTTGCCCCCCCCCCCCGCTGATGCCATTATACAGCTTAACAGCATTTCTTCATTTTGCAGTTCATCTTTGAAGAGTTCAGACGTGTTCCCGCTCCACTGAAGATCGCAGCGCTGGACCTCTGGAAGTAAGTATGTGGTGAGGGGGGTGTGGGGAGCACAGAAAGTGGGTGCAGATTGGGTGAGGAGTGCCGCGGACAATGAGAGACCTTTTTTTTTTTAGGTAAAAAAAGATGGACATCGTGACACGGTTTGTTGGCCACAATGGGTGGACTCCCAGTCTGCCACATGGGGGGTGGGGGAACATGCCCAGCACAGTCAGCTTTCTGTGACCAGTAGCACACTGGGTGGGCTTCAGTGTGCCACACAATGTGGGGGCATGGGGACATGCCGACACGGGGATTTCACCCCCGATGTCAGCTTTGTTTGCAGATTATGGAGCTGCCTCCATATTTATTGAAATGTTTCACCAGGAAAGGCACACATGGGAGGCGTGTCATCTCTGCCACTGCATGATGAGCTTGTCTCTGATTGCAGTAGCAGACTTCTTTAAAGTTAGTGACACTTTACATAATTTTTGCATCAGCGCTAGCATGCTGGCTAATTGAGGAATTAGAGATGCACCAACTAAAGCATGCCCTGCATTCGGCAACAGTGACACACCTTTCACTGTGCTACTACTACTACTACTACTACTGCAAGATGTTGCTTGTGCACATGCAAGACAACATACAAACTGGCTGCTTTGCAACAAGTTAAGATGCTCCCCTCCCCCACACACTGATGGGTTACTGGTAGCCCTTGGGATTCCCTACTCCTGCACTGAATCCTAAAGAGGAAGGCCTTTTGCATGGATGACACGACAGGAATGTATGCAGGTGGTATCTGAAGGAAGTCTGACAGGTGCCATAGTGGGAGTTGGAGACTAGGAGAAGCAGATGATAAGTGTGGCCAGACCCTGGATAGATATGCATAAAAAGCGGGATCTGAGCCCGTTGAAAATCTCCCAATAGCATTTGAATGTTATCTGAAGCATATATTCTATTGTCAACCCATCTCAAGAAGTTAAACATGCCCAATGAAGAGTCTGCTCTGCACTAGAGGCATTGAAAGCTTGTATCTTAAACTTTGAATCAGCTTGATGGTACCATATCAACCAAATTAAAATAACTTTTTTTGTTTTTCTCCTGTTTTTCTGTGGGCTAACATGGTGCACTTCAATTATTTTTAGTGGTTTTATTTATGCTCTTCAGAAAATAATTACTTATGTGCACATTGCAACTCTTTGGCAGCTATATGCGCAAGGCCTAGGAATATTTCAACTTCTGTGTGCTTGTGTTTTGGTAGGGTTGAGCAGCATTCCTTACCTTTGCTTGAAGTCTTCCAGCAATTGTTGACCTCATATGATAGACTGAAACTATTACATCTCCATGGACACTGATTCCCAGGGGAATGACAATTTTTCCCTCTTGCACTCTGCATTCCCTTTAAAATAAAATACAAAACTACATCGCTTAAAAAACAATTTTATTTTTGCTTATCTACTTTTTAAGGGTTAACATTTCAAAAGTTATAACATATAATAGACAGAGGTAGTCTACAAAAGTAATAATTATGTATAATATACAGTATAGAAAGAATGTGTCCCTTTAAGACTTTAAACCCTTTTGAGGTTAGCTACACCATAGCCTCTATATTGACATTTCTAATGTATTTAAACAGTATTTAGTATGACTAGAAAATGAGCCTCCGAAATTACTAAGTCTACTGTGAAGGCAAAATAACTTACTTCATTCTTTCATAGTCTTGTGCTGTTGTAAATATTTTTGTTTCTCCAATAAAGATATCACAAAAAGGCCGACATCCATTCCTCTGTTTATTGAAGCAGGGCACTGGACTCATGGTGACAGATTTAAGATTGAGAGATTTGCAATGGGGAAGTGTGGGCTTTTCAGAAACCATGTCACAAACATATCCTATGTACCTGCAGATAAACAAGGATCACACACCACTGTGACTTTGAAGATGCTCTCATTTTACAGTACAGCACTGAGTATTAATGCTCCATGTAAGCAATGAGACATAAAAAGATAGAAACAGAGAAACTGATGGCAGATAAGGGCTGCTAGGCCCACCCAGTCTGCCCATTTTTATTATCTTCATTTTTGCTGCAGACCCTACTTGATCTACGGTATTGTCCCCCCCCCCATACCCCAACGATTCCCTTGTGCCTATCCCAGGCATTTTTGAATCCCACTGCTGTTTTCTCCCCCACTACTTCTGCTGGAAGTCTGTTCCAGTAATCCACCACCCTTTCTGTGAAGAAGTATTCCTCACATCTCTCCTGAGCCTACCTCCATCCAGCTTCATAGCATGTCCCCTTGTTCTAGAGCACATTTCTCTCAGAAAAATGCCCCCCACTTGTTCCTTATTAACTCCCATGAGGTATTTAATGGTCCCTTTTATATTCCCCCTCTCCTTCCTCCCCTCCAGGGTGTAGATATTGAGCTCCTTTAGCCTGTCCTCATAGGGCTTTTGATGTCAACCCTGCACCATTTTGGTAGCCCTCTTCTGGACCACCTCCACTCTGTCTATGTCTTTACTGCGATATAGGCCCCAATTTTCAAAGATTGATGCTAGGCTTGCGTCAAGCCCTACATCAACCCCAATGTGATGCAAATGCACCCAGTTTTAGTACATTGGGCGCAGTTGCAACACTTTATGGCAGCTTGCACCAGACATTTGCTGCAACCCCCATAAAAGTGTCCCCTAAACTGCATACATTAGGCTGGAGGGAGCTGGTCTAACTTGCAGTATTTGGTTCACAGGGATAAAAATCCCAATTGGCGCCAAGGGACTGCCACAAGCCCCCTATGCAATATGTTTTTTTACACCGGGGTTTGTGGCATATGCAGGCCATTTGAAAATCTGGCCTATGGTCTCCAAAACTGTACTCAAGGTGGGATCTTAGCAGTGATCTATATAGGGGCAACATCACTTCCCTCTTCATGCTGTTGATACACCTACCTATGCACCCTAGCATCCCATTAGCCCTCCCGACTGCCTTGTCACATTGCCTGACCACCTTTAGGTCATCCAATATGATTACCCCCAGGTCTCTTTCCTGCTTGGTCATTGTCAGTATCACTCCCCCCATTTTGTACTCCACCCCCTGGGTTTCTGTGGCCCAAATGCATTGCTTTGCACTTGTTTGCATTAAAACCCAGCTGCTAAACTCTTGACCATTCCTACAGTTTTTTTCAGATCCCTGTCCATTCTTTCCAGCCCCCTCCCAGAGTGTCTACTCTGTTGCATATCTTGGTGTCATTTGCAAACAGGTTGTAAGTTACGAATTATATAAGTGGGTCCCCAAATCCTGGTTCGTGATTGGATAACTAGCTTCTTTTGGAGTGTGTAAATTTCTTCATAACCAGCTCATAAAGAACAAAACCAGTACTCATTCGAAACATAAAATGCTGCCATGTTGCTTCTCGCTAACGCACTCAAAAGCACAGTTTTCTTGTCTCACCAGTACTGATGGGATAACTGTCTGTTTTTCTAAAATATGTTTAATATCCTACCTTCCACTTTTACCCCTTTTCTAGGCTCCTGATTGCTACACCTGCAGAGAAAGTTGTTTGCCACAAGCTGAGAGAGTGAAAAAAAAAAATACAAGTTTCGGTTCCTTGTCCCTGGCTGTGTGGCAGTAAAAGACTGTATCAATTGTGGAACTAAAGTGCTAACTTTATTTATTTTTATTAAATGATCTGCTCTATTTCCCTGATTGCTAGCCTTGAGGAGACAGTGGTTTGGAACCAGGAGAGAGGGCAGGAGAGAAACTGCCACATCTCAAGGAGAAAGTGATTTCCTAGTTCTGACCCCCTGAATTCTGCAGCAGCCTGACTGATGTGTTTTAGTAAATTATTGTATCTGGGGCACTGTTGAGCACACTTACTGAGCAGATGTATCTCTCAGTAGCACTGCATGTTGGGGAGTGAATTTATAATTAAAAGGCATATTTTAACAACAGATCTACAAACTTTGGTCAGTACTTGATAGAGCACATTCTACGCAGTAGAATGATACCATTTATGACCATGGTGCACCCAAATAAGGGTGGTTCTGCTGGAGGGAAATCTCAACGATCAGTTACAGACCAGGCTGTTAATGTGGTAGCACAGATGACAGGAGCAGGCATTGGAGTTGAGCCACCACGGAAGTCATTAGTGACCTCGATGCAAGCTATCAACACCAAAGTCAAAACCATCCTTAAGAGACTCAGCCAACAGGATGTTAAGATTGAGGTCGCTGCAAACACTGCAACTTCCAAACAGTCCCAGGCAACACAAGTGCTTGCAGCCACTAGTTGCATAGCCCAAGAAAATGCGCACCTCAAATAAAGATTGAAGGCCCTCGAAAATGCTAACAGGGCCTCCAGTATCCATCTGATAGGACTCCTAGAGGGGAGCAAAGGGGATGACTTATTCCACTTTTTAAAAACATTGCTCCCAGGAGTTCTAAATATGGATAAAGCTGCATTAGCTTAGCAGTTCCTGAAGGCATACAGAATTTCCCAGTGGTCGGCTGAGCAGCAATGTGATAAATCTTGCACTGTGTTACTTGTGATGGCAGGAAATGTCATCAAGGATAAATTACATAAAGCAGCAAGAGAATCTCAAGACTTGCATTATGAAGACCATCCTGTGCATATCTTCCCAGATTTATCCTATGCCACTCGTGCCAGGAAAAAACTATTTGATGCTGTAAGGGCTAAACTGAAGGCCTTGGGATTGGTCCACTCTTTGCTTATGCCTGCCCACCTCTGTATCTTTTATGGAGGGCACACCTATCAGTACACGAATGCCGCTGAAGCAGGGAAGCTTGTGGAGCAGATCACAAGGGATGTAAACCAAAAGAGCAGCGCACTCACCCCTACTAGAGACTGTTTGTAGAAAAAGACTCAACAACAAAAGCTGCTGAAGTTTTCTTTAATTACAGTCACCACCGACTATCTCTGATGAAGCCAGTGGTGACTGGTGAAACATAAGAATCAGTGCTTAACTGCACTGCTATCCTGTATTGCACTGTCTGATGCCAAATGGACTGATTAAAGAAATCTTCAGCAGCTTTTGTTGTTGAGTCCTTTTCTGCAGACAGTCTCTAGCAGGGGTGAGTGCACTGCTCTTTTAGTTTACATGAATTGCTTTGTAGCAGCTGTACCACCATCCCTGTGATCACTTCTACCCCAGCACTAGATCATAAGGGAATTTGAGACAACGAGAGGACAAGCAGTGGTAGAATCGAAGGATGAGACCTGATCTATAGCCCAGTAGATAAGTATCACACTCACAAAATGATTTTGACTTTATGTGGACTTAAGTTTGTTTTTTCTATGTTTTGTGAGTGGTTTGTCTAACGATTAAATAATGTTTTACTTATGGGGGGGGGAGTCTACTGTTATGGACAGCAACAGCACTGGACCTTTTACAGAAAGTATGGTGCATGCCATGTAGGGCTCATTTTTGAGCATGATAGTTCTGACTTTTATTAATGCGAAGTGCACTTGCTACCCCTTCGATGAGTAGGTGAACTGCGTCTAATAAGTATCAATAGCGCTATATTTTTATATATTACTGAAGATTCACATAGTGGTCTAAGGATCAGTAGCCTCATTTATACCTAGTCTGTTTTGCTCCATGGTTTAAATGAACAATATATAATGGACTAAATCCATTGTTTGCTAGATTGTTGTAGCGATTGTTATGTCTATCAATGCAAATGTTTTCTCACATATAGCACCCTCCTGTACAAGGTTAAAAGGAGATGTTAACAAAATTTTGAGACACAATGTTTAGTAAGGGATCATATAGCATAAACTTGAATCAAAAATTCTTTTTGGATTGTATTTATATTGGTACAGATCCCATACTCTTGTAAGGCTCAGCGAATTTAGAAAAATGATATCCGGTTATCAGGGTTTTAGATATAACCTCATGTAAGTCAGAGAGCTCAGTTCTCGAAGATGGCTTAGAAAGATGCAGGCTGTGGCAAAAGAGCAGATTGCATCAAAGCTCTGTGCATCAGGGACCCTGCACCAGATTCTGGTACAGGAGGGGTCCCGGTGATTAAGTTCCCACACTTACAGCAACCTCTCTCATGAGACAAACACATGGCACATGGGAGGGGTTTGCTGCAGGCTCCATGTGGCAAAGGATAGCAGTCCCCTCATCCCCGATCCCCTATTAAAATACATTATTCTCATCCCTGGTGGTCAAGCAGATTGCCCACCCTGATCCCCGATGTCCCCAATAAATATTATTTTCTATAATTCCCTGGTGGTCTAGCGGACTTATGGCCAGCTGTCAAACAATGAGCACATACAGTATTATACAGTACATGCTCAATGACAGTTCAGGTGGTGGCCGGCCGTGGTGGTGAGAGGAGGGCTGTGCTATTCGCTAGCTTGGGGTTCAGGATGGGGAGGGGTGGGAGTGGGGGTCCACTAGATCACCAGGGATGTTTTTTTTTTTGTTAATTAAATATATGGGCAATATCGCAGATCAGGGATGGAGGGTCCACTAGACCACCAGGGACATACGAAAATTACTATTTATTGGGGACATCGGGGATCGGGGAGGGTGGTCCACTGGACCACCAGGAATTTATGAAAAATAAAATTTATTGGGGACATTGGGGATCAGGAAGGGTGGTTTGCTAGTCCACCAGGGAATTATAGAAAATAATATTTATTGGGGCCTTTCGGGATTGGGGAGGGTGGTCTGATAGATCACTAGGGAATTAAAAAGATTACTATTTACTGGGGACATGGGAGACTGGAGAGGCAGTCCACTAGACCACCAGGGAATTATAAAGATTACTATATATTGGGGACATGGGGGTCGGGGAGGCGGTCTGCTAGACCACCAGTGAATTATAAAGATCACTATTTATTGGGGACATTGAAGATTTGGGAGGGGGGTCTGCTAGACCACAGGGAAGTTAATTGAATATATCGGGGGATCAGGGTTTGGGAGGGGAACCCAGGCACCTTGCCGCAATGTGCTAAACTCTATCACAGGGATATTTCTAAGTACCCTTAGACCAGCCTTGGCTAGTCTAATGGCACTTCACATTTCTCTCTCTTGGAGAGTTTTGAGAATCCAACTTTCAGGGATGTGGCAGCTTGCGTCTCCTCATGCCCCTTTGTGCCATGCCGCAGCCTGTTTTGTAGCAAAAGGGTAGCGAAACTGTAGCTGCTGTCTTTCCCCAAGAAAGTGGCTGTGGCTGAAAGTGGCTGCTGAATAATGCAGCCTCAATAGAGTAGATGAGTTTAAATTGAAGTGTCTCCGGAGTCCTTCTGAACTCTGAATTCTGCTGCAGTCTTAGAGAGCGAGAAATTGGCTCCTAACCCAATGTAAACTACTCTATCATATCACAACAAAAACATCTCATCTGTCACTCTCTCTCTTAAATAATAAAAAATAAAACACAAACATCCTACAAGCATAGTGTGTATCTGAGTTGGGGGGGGGGGCATCTCTTACAACAACAGTTTACCTAGCAACAGGGAACTATTTAACATACAGAGGAAAGATATTCCACACAAAATCAATAAAAATGTGTTTTTTTTTTTACAAATAAAAGCGTTTAAAAAAAATGTTTCTTAAACCTTTGCTTTTATCTAATTGTATAATCACAGTAATCCACACCAGAATATGAATTATGCTGGGTTTTACCCACTTCTGGTGTGGTGTAGTCATTTGGCCTGTGGCCTTGTGACCAAACCACACTAGACCTGGTAAATCCCAGCATAACCCACACCCTGCTGGGTTTTTGTTAGACACAAGGTATTTATACATATTGCTTTCAACACCTGGAACTGCATTTATCGCACAACCCACACCATGGAGTGTATTATTACACTGATAAAATGGGTACACTCAGAACCAACTTAAAAAACAAAAAAACGCATAGTTAAAAAAATGTATTTTCTTTTGTTAAAAGTAACTAGTAAAAAGTAGTTCCTCCCTATTTGTCAGTCATCTGTCTTTCCACACATTGAGTAGATGGAATGTTTGTTAATCACAGAATACAAGAATTCAAACTTTTGCGGAATGACAATGGCAGAATGTTCACCTCTACCAACAAACACAACTGAAGGCCTCATTTGAAGCCAGTCCATCAGTTCTATCTGTGGTGGGTGTAAGCAGCAGAGATTTCCCCAGAGCAGATAAGGCTATGAGGAGAATTTTCATGGTCTGTAATTGAGCACAAGAAAATAAAACTGAATACAGCAATACTTCTACGGTTGCTTAGCATAGCTAGCAGACTTATTTACGGCACAGAGTGGATTACTTTTGTGTGTGCCTGTGCCCAGTGCATAAGATAAGTCAAAATACATGTTCAGCATTCTGTATCAATACGGGCAGCAGAATCTTGATGCCAGTAGCAGATAGAGCTCAGCTCACAGTAGCAGGACAAAAACCCAAACTAGGTCATAGGACAACAGTTGAAAAGATTTTATAAGGTGTACCTCGGGTCAGCACCAGACACTCCCAACAACCAACAACCTTTCACACGTCAGCCTTGACAAAGCACATGTATCATATGGTACAGAAAAAAGCTGCAGGCTGAGTGGCTAGTGCCCCTTGTTAGTGGACAGTACTACCATGGGCACGCAGATGTACCAGCTAATGTGCTAAGTTATCTTGGCACAGGATCACTGTGCCACACATTCCATCTTACAGTCATACAGCTGTCATTGTTATTACCACTAATAGCTTATGAATAGTGAGCAATCACCTAATATTTGAAATGAGCAGAATAGTGTTTTTAATGGTGGCAATAAAGAAAATTGTCAGTTCAATATCATTGTGCTAATAATGTCACAGGGACACTAACTACAGTATCTCTGCTGGTGCTATGATGGAAAATGACTTTTCTGACCTTCCACCAGCCACCTTTCCTGATACTGATGGCTCATGCACTGGACTGTTTTCTCAGCGTGAGCAATCTTTACTGAATCATCTTAACTGCATCAGTACAGTTAAACAAGACGGAGACACAGAAAGAAACTTTCAATACAAGAAAAGCTGACACTGGCGATTGTTCACAAAAGGAGACTGAATGTTTGAAATGCACAGTTAGTGTCAGTGTGTATGTTAGCAGCACTGACATTATGCACACAGTTGCTCCAGCTGGACCCTGCATGAAAGAGGAAGAAAATTAACAAAACAGATCACATCTTTAAAAGTAACCACACATCAGTGAAAAATGTAATCCTTCACTGCTGGCTCTGTGCTGGGGGAAAATTACTGTTCTGCCTTTCCACCAGTCACCTTTCATGATACTGTTTGCTCAAATGCTGTACTGTTTTTTCAGTGTGAACGATCTTTACTGAATCATCTTGACTGTGTCAGTACAGTTAAACAAGAGAAACAGAAAGAAATTTTGAATAAAAGAGAAATGGACACTGGTGATTGTTAACAAAAGGAGACTGAATGTTTTGAAATGCACAGCCAGTGTCAGTGTGTGTGTTAGCGGCACTGACACCATGCATATAGTAGCTCCACCTGGACCCTGCATGAAAGAAGAAAATTTACAAAATGGAGCACAATATTAAAATTAAACCACACATCAGTGAAGAGTATGATCATTCTGCTGATTTAGATTAGACACAGTTACTGAAACTTGTTTAATGCTTCAATTAGTTGTCCCCCCAGCCCAACAAAATGTTTGGGACAGTTATCTGTAGTGTAATGATACATGACACAAAATAAACTAATTTTGCTGTTAGAACTAATTTTCTTTCTCTCCGTATATTTATTTTTATTGCAAAATGCCATATGATAAGTGCAATAAGGCATTTCAGGGTGGGAAGTAGTGTGCACTTCCAGGGACAATAAGGCACTTCACTTGTGGCCTCATACCTCATTACACCCCCAGGTATGCGGTGATTCCACTACTACCTACACCCTGACGTGTCTTATTGCTTACATCATGATGGGCAAAATGGTGGTGGTTGTTGTGATTTCCTGTTGCTGAGCTGAGGTACACTTAATAAATCTTTTGAACTGTTATCCTTCGACTTAGTCACCTCACTAAACCATAACTTCACTAACCTTGACTCGTACAAGGCTGGCCTACCTCTCATCAGCACAGACCCTAGCATGCGGGTACCCCCTGCTCTCAACCACCCATCCTTTCATTTATGGTTAGTCAAGCCTAAAGAGGTTCTCTCACTACTTAAGACTCTAAAAACCTCAGGCTCGGGGGGACTCGATAGGATTCACCCCAGGCTGCTGAAGGACAGGGCCCTGCCCTGGTAAGACCCCTGACATGGCTTATTAACCACTCTTTGAAGGAATGTGCAGTTCCTGAACAGTGGAAACAGGCCCATGTGGTCCCAATCCACAACGGTGGCTGCCGGGAGTCTATTGGCAACTATAGACCAATCTCCCTGCTCTGCATCCTGTCAAAAATCCAGGAAAAGCTGATCTATGTACAACTCTGCGACTACTTGGAGGTCCATAAAATCCTGGCACCCTTCCAGCACGGTTTCAGAACCGGGCATGGGACTGCTACTGCACTGATCAAATTTGTAACAGAAGTACTCCGAGATCTGGACAAGGGTACCCCTACTGGTGCAGTCTTCGTAGAACTTTCCAAGGCCTTCGACCTGGTTCACCACAATCTACTACTAGCTAATCTGAGCAACATAGGCCTAGACTGGCATGCTCTAAAGTGGTTCGAAAGTTACTTGAACGGCCGCATGCAGAGGGTAAAGTGGAAGGATGCCATATTGGGGCCACTTCCACTAAAAGAGGGGTGCCACAGGGGTTAATACTTGGCCCCTCCTCTTCCCCTGTTCACTAATGAACTATCTGACCACTGCAGTGAGAGCTCTGTTGTCCAGTATGCAGATGATGCTGTCCTCTGCTGCTCCACTGCCAATCTGGGAGGCCTTAGCCCCTTACTCCAAGATGACCTCCGGTCACTTGAGCACTGGTTCATCGAGAACAGAATGGTCCTCAACACGGTCAAAACAAAGGCAATGTTGTTTGGTCCTAGATCCCTTGGTCAGGATAGAAAACAACACCTACAACTTACCTCCGGTCTAGCAACTGCCTAGAAGTAGTGCCCTCCCTGAAATACATCGGCCTTACCTGGACCAGGGTCTCACCCTGAAGAACCACGTGGACCAAGTCACCAAAACCTTACATGGGAAACTAGGCACCCTCTACTGACTGAAAGACCAGCTTGTACCCGAAGCTAGGATCTCTAACGCCACCAGTGTCCTCCTCCGGACACTCACATATGCCACCCCAGTCATGCAAGGATTGGGGAAGCTGGAGATGAACAGACTTCAGGTACTGTACAATAAGGTGGCTCACTTCGCCTCCCAGGCCAACCTTAGGGATCACCACTGTGACTCCCTATCTTTTTTAAACTGGCCTTCACTGGATGCTCACCTCTAGTACCCTCTGCTTGGCCTAGCCTACAAGTTAGTCAGCCCGACTCCCCCCCTAGCCTCTGTGGACTCATTGCTGTAAAGACCAATCTCTGGCTCCTCCACACAACAGGTCGCACTCTCCTAGATGTCCCCAGGGTTAGAACCAAGGTGGGCAGTATGTCTTTTGCTCACACTGCTCCCACCCTGTGGAACCTACTCCCTCCCAGGGTGCAGGAAGCTTCCTCTATCAAAACCTTCTGCACTAGGCTTAAGGCCCACCTGGCGGTAGCCAGTATTTGCCATTGCACTGGCTCCCGAAAGGACCCCACTGATAAATGCCTAACCACGTCCTATCCTCCTCTAGTGCTAAACTTCTAAGATATGTACTATTTATCATCACTGTTGATCAACCTATGTTCCTGTATTGCCATCATGACTGTGTGTTGCTTGTGATACCTGTAACCTGAATTAACACTGTTACACGGTTTTATTTTTTTGTGCTATGTAATCCCAGGTCGCCCCTGAAAAAGGGACCTCCAGGGCTCAGTGGGCTTACCCGGTCACCAAAATTTAATAAATAATAAATAAATAAATAATAGTTTGACCTGTCTTTTGGATGAGACGTTAAACCTAGGTCCCATCTGCCTGTTCTGGTAGTAGTTCAGGTGGATGTTAAAGACCTCTTGGCACTTCTTGAAAAGAGTAGGGGAAATTTTTATTGCAAAACAAAAACAACAGAAACCAACAATAACGTTAAACATTTTCCAAGAAACAACAAAAAAAACATCATGACTCATTAAGTTCATACTTTTGCACTTTTTGCAGTCCTAAAAAAAACAGAATGCACCCTTTCCTTCAGGGGAAATAAATAACCAAATAAATCAAAATACAAAGCTATAATATGTAAAAGAAAAATCTTAAATCAATATTTACACAGGTCAGTTCCAGAACTACTGTCTACTAAACTGATATCTTAGAAAAGGAAAAGGAAATAAAAGGGAAACAAAAAGTCCAAACTTCTCTGACCCATCCAAGTAGGTTAGTCCTCAAAACATTTCCCACCCCTTCCTTGGTGCATCAGCTTACTCATTCTATCCCTCTCCATAATGAATTACATACAGTCTGTCCTAAAGAGTTTTTCTCGTATGCATACACTTTATCCAATTCTCCCTGTATTAAAAATATCAAATCTTGTTGTGTCACTACTTCCTGCCTCAAACATTGCTTACATTTAATTTGCCAAATGGCCCACTTTATAACTGCAAAGATAACATAGGTGGTATTTTTCTTCCATTTACCCCAACAGTGTGGGATGTTCCCATATACTAGTACTCTATATGTCATTTTACCAAAAGCTGGTTCATTATAATATCTCGCTATGGTGTCCCAAAACCCTTGTATAAATGTGCAATCAAAAAATAAGTGTTGCATGGTTTCTACTTTCTCCACACAGGTAGCTACTAAACACATCCTTTCTTCCATTCCTTTATGCTTGTGGTTATACCCCGCGTTTAGTTTCCCAAGTCCACACAGCCAAATTGTGTCTTGCATTTTAAGTGGAATTCTAGCCTCAGTCATGCATGCCAATCTAGACTCTACTGCTTCATCAGCATCAATATTAAAAACTGTTTCCAGAAAATAACATTTTTCAACCAATTCTGCATGAAATCTCTTTTTCTCCTTACTGATAACCCAGTTTAAATCAATTTTCCATATTCTCAACAATCTTAGGGTGGTATGTATGTAAAAAGGCAGCTGTTTCTCCTTCACAGTCCATTTCCCTTTTCCCCAGGCTGTGAGAAAAACTTCCTCCCATGAGCTCATACCTGTTATACTCATATTAGTGTTGCCCATTATCAGGGGCTTAATGTTGGTGAAAAACGAATTCCCAAAAAGGAAAATCAATGGTTGTACCATACCCAATCCTCCATCCTTCCACTCCCGATATGTATGGGTGCACTTAACTGGGTTTAAACGACTCCCCCAGACCAAGGTAAAAAATAATCCCATGATCTTTGTATGCATTGCAAATGGCAGAGGATACACATGTGAAATATGTAAAAACAGAGGCATATGTATGATTTTAACAAACAAATCCCTTTTTTCTTGTCATCTTCCAATTTTGCCATTTTTGTATCTTTTGATTGGCTTCATCAAATGCCATCCCCCAATTTTCTTCTGCCAATTCCTGTGTTCCAAACAAGATCCATAGCAGTTTAATAGCTTCAGTTGTGGTAGGAAGTGGGGCATCCAGGGCATCCGGTGCTGTTCCCCCAAAAAAGTCTACTCTTCTGCTGATTAGTACACATCCCAGTGTATGGTCCTACCCTTGAAAAAAGATCCAAAGCTCTTTTCCCAGATTCTTGGTCTGCTACTATAAGTACACAATCACCTGCATATGCCGTAGCCTTGGGGTACCCTGTACCCAGGTGAGTAATCAGTGGTTTTATCTCTGCCATATTTTCTATCTGTCTCAGTATTGGGTCCAAACTGAATACATACAGTAGTGGACTTAGGGGACAACCCTGTCTAACTCCGTTCCTAAGATACAATGGGATCCATAAATGCCCATTCACTAATGGGGTTACTTGGGCATCCTTGTACAACAGTGTAACCATTCTATCAACTTCACAGGGATATGATAGTGTTCCAATACCCTCCATAGGTAGTCATGCTGTACTGCATTGAAGGCAGTTTCCTGATCCAAGGAAAGCAAACAACCCCTTACTTCCCCCTTGTGACTTTGTTCAAACACCCCTCTGAGAAAACTCAGATTTTAGTGTATGCTCTATTAGGTACCGAAGCAACAACTTTAGAAAGCACTTGTAGTCACAAAAAACACTCTGAGAATTAAAGTCCAAATGGAACTTGATTTATTTAAAGTGTTTGCTGTAAGAGTTAAACATCAACAGTGTACACCAACTAGTCACTCTAGTGCCTCGACTCCTTGCGAGTCTTCTTAGGGGTGTATTAGATACTGCACAGGACTGTGAAGCCAAGATAACTTTCTCTGCGGCTTTAGCCAAACGATTTGTCAATATCTTCCCCAAAATGTTATAGTCCTTATAAAGGAGCGTAAGAGGTCTCCAATTTTCAATAAGTTTAGGGTCCCCTTTCTTGTAGATAACGAACATCACTCCTTCTGTCATGCACATCCCCAATCTCTTCTCCTGATATGCTGCTAGGTATACCATGTGTAGCATCGGAGCTAATTCCTCTATATATTGTTTGTAAAAGTCATTCGGGATCCCATCCTTCCCAGGCGAGGTATGTTCTGATAATTTTGTTATGGCTTATTGTACTTCTGTTAGTGAGATTTCCATGGTCAGTTCAGTTTGCTGTTCTAGTGTGAGGTTTGGGATCTCTATCTGGGCCCAAAAAAGGGGGGTGCTTCTTTCCCACCCACCTGGAAAATGTTCTTAACATGTTCCTGTACCACTTGTTGGATGGAACCTTGTGTATCCACTTGTTGCCCATTCTGATCTATAAGCACACATTTGGTTCTTTGCTTGAGTCCCACCTGATCCCAGTCATATGGGTTAACCTGTTCCTTAGAGCCCCTAGTGGTGAACTATTGTTTTTTTGCCAAGTTCTTCACTGTGCCTTTCTGGTAAGCCATCATTTGTGTTTTAATATTTTCCAACTGGGCTCTCATATCTGTGTTTGCCCTTCCGATGCATGAAATTATTTGCATGTATTTTGCCCTTAAACCCAGATATTGGGTGTATTTGTCTTGAACAGTTCTCATGGATCTTTTTTTTTATAAATTCTTTTATGTCTCTTTTGGTATCCTCCCACCACTCCAGGGGGCTGTTATATAAAAACTCAATATCTCGCCATGCTCAAAGTAGGGTCTTTATTCTCATTACATACTGCTCATCCTGTAGTGCTAACACATTCATTCTCCAATGGTTCCTGCCCACTGTGAGCTGCTGAAAGGATCCTATCGTCAGCCGTAATGCCAGATGATCCGATGTTTCCAGGGCCACCAGATGTACCTCCTGTCCCACCAACCTCTCAAAAATGAACCAAAAGTCAATTCTAGTTGACAGTTTACCTTTATGAAAGGTATGACTTGGTTCTACCTGCAATTTCTCATATATGTCACTCAACATATTACTCTAATATCATTCACAAGGCATTAGTGTCGCAACATACTTTATCAGTTTTCCAGCCCCAGTCCCTATTTGTAAGGCCACAATTAAAATCCCCACCCCACAAAAGAAATCTAGATGTAAATAAGTAAGGTTCACTCTCCCAAAAGACAGTAACTTGCTCTGCTTTTGATTGTGGGGCATATATATTAATGACTATATACTACGTTATTCAACAACGGGTCCAAAATCATGCTTCTCACCGCGTGCAAGTCAACTATTTTCAAAAACTTAACCTGCACATCCTTAAAACAAAACCCTAAACCTGTGCAAGTGTATTCCTCAATCGTTCAAAGGGATGGGCCCCATCTCCAATCCTTCTGTGCCTGAGATATTTCAGCCAACAAGTGTAACAGAGTATCCTGTAAAAGGAAAACATTTCCACCCCCTCCCGCCAAACTGGAAAAGGTAATCAATCTTTTCTCCTGAGATTTTATGCTGTTGACATTTCTAGTAATAAGATTGATGCCTGAATCCATTTATTTAATAAAGTAAGGGAGAAAAAACCAAGACAGCATGTGCAAATTTTCTTTTTTTCCTTTTCTTTGGCTTAGGTTTGGAACCCATAGTCACGTCTCCTACAGTTTCCTGTAAAGAAGTCACTGAAGATACATCTGATTCTTCTCCTATCTCCTCACCTTTCACGTCCATTAATAACTCATAGAATTTCATAGATATCAGGCTTTCCTCATTGTTGGAGGGTGTATGCGGTTGCAAGGCTTTCTGCCCAGATTTAGACCTTGTCACTCTTTGAAAGGGTAGTTCCTCGGATTGTTCTGGAGGGGGCATATCCTGTAGCACTCCCTCTTCCTCCCTGTGTGCTCCTTTACTCTCTATAACTGGGTCTGGGATGATCGTTGGCCCTGTCTCCTGTGCCGGACTGATAGAAGAAGGGTCCTGTTTTCCCATCAAAGGAGAAACTCTGACCGGCTCATCCACTGGCTGTATTGTAGTGTTTTGGACAAGGCTAGGGGTAACCGGCTTAACAGGGGGAGAGAAAATCTGTACCTCCCTTTGAGACACAACCCTCGCTTTTGTTATCCTCTGTGGTTTGGGATCTGGACTGTTAGCCTCCATTACCAAATTCTGAAGCCGCATTCCTTCTTTTTGGGCCATAGCCACATACATGTCCTGTTCTGCCCTTATAGTTTTGCCCATTCGCAGTCTTGGAAAGTGTGCTCCATACTTTCACACAGGTTGCACCTCATAGGTTGCTCACAATCTGCACCAATATGTCCCATTTCACCACATGATCCACATTTCTGTTTATCGCAGATGTTACTAAGGTGCCCCACCTCCTGACACTTATAGCAAGCTCTCGGCTGCCCCACATAGAATATCACACCCCTGTCATGCCCCAAAAAGAAGCAGTTAGGCAGGTGTAGGGATGACCCTGCTTCTTGGTGCAATGTCACTTGATATCTCCAACCCACGGTCCACAGATGTTCCTCATCCAATATTAGCTTGGGGTATCCCTTCACTATGCAATGCTGATTCATCCAGTATGTAATGTCTGCCACATTGACCCTTTCATTTCAGAAGATAATCATAACTCTTTTAAAAAGGGGCTTTGTCAAGGAGATTGCCAAAAAGGGTCTCCACAACATCATAGTCTTAAGCTGCTGATACTGCTTCCAAAAACAATCCAAGCCTGCGGGGCATTTAAAGCTAATATCAAATACAGAATCACTCGGCATGTGTATCAGGGTGTAGATTTCATAGGCGTAGTATTTCATGCTATTTTTTAGCAATGCAAGCCCTACGAAGATACAGTCCAGGACATCATTCATGTCTCCCCTGAATTTTAGGTGGATGGCATTTTACCTAGCAGCGGATTCTAATGTGGACCTAGTGCGTTCTGGAAACAAACGTTCTCGAACATTGGCCATCCAGACATTCTGTCTCACCCCTGAATTATGCTGTGGACCCCTTGGCTCTTCTGCTGGCTGATCCTGATCCCCAGTGCCATTGTCTCTTTCTTTGAACTGGGGGAGCTTGCCCATCTTCTCTCACCTGAAGCAGAAGCTGGAGGTGGGGGAGGTCTGTTTCTGGTATTTCTGTACTTTGTTCAAGCCTTTTGATGCACCTTAATAGGCCATTTCCATCACCGGAACCTGCTGTTGTTATGTTGTTATTACAGTCTCCGGACTGCCCTGCCCGGGGGGGGAGGGTTGATGGACTGTGATCAGCCATAGGCCCATCATTGGGAACTGGGGTCACTTCCATTATATCATCCACTATCACACCACCCAAGTTTCTGGGTAAATTTGCATCCCATCCTTGTCCATTCAAGTTTTGCACCCATCCAGCTTTCTGCAGGGAGTCCACCACCCAGTCAGGACTGTCTGTGGGAATATAAGCTAATGCAGTTGCAAAATTATGATTACTGTTTTCTTTCTGCAGATGCCCCTCCTCCTGAGGTATATTTCTCCCCTTCTTTCCTTTCATTAACCTTTCTTTATTCACAGCCTTTTCCCCTGTACCTCCCAGGCTAGTACCAATCGTAAAGTTTATACTTTTCTGTTGCAAAATTGAAAATTTCTCTTGCTCTTTGCCACTAACTTCAGAAGCTATTTCAGTATTTGCATTATTTCCTTTGACCTGCAGATCCTCCGTTGCCTGCATTGCACATTTTTCTACACACACCTCCCTATTTCCATCCAAAATCATTACAGGGTTTTCACCCAATACCTGATTGTTTGGAGAGCTCTTGTGGGGGTCATCCATGTAATTTCTGATTGTAAACTCCCCCCAATTGCCCGGCGTGATCAGGCCCAATACTCCTGCCTGCACAGTCTGAACTCCTTGCTCCTGTGCTGTCCTGTGTAAACAGAGAGCTGCTTCTAATTCATTCCTCCATCGCAAAAAGTATTGCTCTTCCTTCTGAAACAGGCATTGCAATTCCTCAGCCCCAGGAGACACTGATCGTTTTTCTGAATGCTCCATTTACATTTTTTCAGTTCCTGGTTGCCTTGTCTCCATATTGAGAGTTAAGGCTGCCTCCGGTACTTCCATCGGGTCTGGATCTAAACCCAAGTCGGTCTCCACATTAGAAAAGACCGAGGAGGAGACCTGCTCCTTGGCCTTGCAGACATCCATTCTCTGCAGCATCTCAGGTGGACTGGTCATCTCAGCACCAGTCACAGCACCCTCTAGTGACCAGAGTAGGGGAATTTTTTTTATTCAAAACATCAAACAAAACCATACAACAGTACATTACAGCATACAAAAGTCATAAGGAAAATCATAAACAGAAAGAAGTACAGCAGATATAAATGGCAGAACAAGAACAATTCGTATCGTAACAAATACCCCTGTCTCAACCCCATTAAAAGAGTAGGGAAATTGGTTATCCAAAATATGAAACAAAACATAAAAATTGTATTATGTCATACAAAAGCGGATTGAAAGAAAACAAAACTTAAAAATATTACAGCATACAGAAAAAGTCACTTAGAAACAGGTCATGTGCATACATAACCCCCTTCCCAGCCCTACAAAAAAAGCAGGGAAATTGGTGATCAGAACTGCAAAATCAAAACAATACACACCAGAGGTGCGTCATACAAAAGAAAATATAAAACATAAGAAAATCCTATAGGCATCATAGTCAAGCAGATCCTAATAGACAAGCACAACAAAATGCAGGCTAACAGTCAGGTAAGGATCCAGGAACAACAGTTCCAGTATCGTTGAAATACCTCAGGAGATAAAGAGACCTCCTCTGAATAATAGACATCCTGTAAACCTTGTAATATCTGTGAAATGATTGGGGTAGGGCTACTCAATTTTTGTTGCATCAAATACGCGCATCTAGCCTGCCACAAATAAAAACGCAAAAAGCAAGTATCAATCATAGAGTACTGGGATGATAGCAATATAAAGCAAGGGGAAAGATACCAAAAATTTTAATTTCATACGTAAGGGTCGGGAGGGCCTTCTCCTTCCATTTATGGAGGAGAAGGGTCCACACAGGTTGAGTATGGGGCAGTCAATAAAAAAATGTCTCATGGTTTCACTAATGGAAGGACATGTGTCACGAGGACATGTTCTCTCCTCCTGAGCTTTATGCTTCAGGTTGTCCTGAACTCCAAGCCTCCCATGACAGAACAACTAGGTAACATCCCAAACTCACCGTGGAATGCGAAGATCAGTCAATTGAAGGAAAACACTAGGGGTATCAATGATGTTCCCAAAAGAATCCCGTACCAAGGGCAAGTCCAAAAAAATGTGACCCTAAAATGAACTGATACAAATGCTTTCTGGTAGTGGAAAGTACTGTGTTGGTGGTCAAACCCCACTGACGAATCTTCAGGAATGTGGGAATCAAATAATGGGGCAGCTTATACTTTCTAAAATTCCGAGGAATTTTCATAGGAAGATGTTTCCACACTTGGCATAAGGGGGCAGTAATATAATGAATTAGAGAAAACCAAAATGCAGGCTGAGACTGTAAAAGATGAGGGATAGTAAATTTCATGAATAACAGTGAAAAAACATCAAAGAGTTCAACATCCGAACCCCACCACGGCAATAATCGAGATATGTGTATGATCATTTCACCAGATTTAGGCAACTGCCTCAGAACCCCTGGAAGAAAATGTTATACAATCTTGCTTCCAAGGAAAAAGGAACCGGGTAAACAGCAGCTAAATGAAGAAACAAGGGAAAAATAAAAGTTTTCAGTAACAAAACCCGTATGCGTTTTGCAATACTGTGTCTCTTCCAAGAGGCGACTAAAAGGGAGGCTTTGTTTAAGATGGTAACCCAATTTGAAAAGGCATCATCATTGCTACCAAAAGTTAAACCTAATATTTTGATAGGAGTGGACTGCAAAGCGACCCCAGCTATGCAGGACCGCAAAGCAGGGACATCCGGTACTGGGAGAAGTAAGGCCAAACTTTTCCCATAATTCAGTTTGGAGTCCAACACTGTTTCAAAGTCTGTGAGAAGGAGTTTTAAATCATCCTCATGAAGCAGAGGAGTGGTGAAAAGATAGAGGTCATCTGCATAAGCAGTCACCGGTGGTACAGTATGCCCAGAAGGCAAAACCCGATGAGGGGTAGACGGATGGTTTAAAATTTTCCGAAGCAAAGGGTCTATCTGAAAAACATAGAGAAGGGAACTCAAAGGCCAACCTTGCCTAACCCCTGTCTGACTCAAAAAGGAGGGACAGGGGGAGCCATTCACATATGGCTGAATCCATGCAGTAGAATAGAGCAATTTAATCCAATTGATAAACCACGGTGGAATACCATAGTGGGACAGAACTAAAAAGAGATAATCATGATTCACCCTATCGAACGCCTTCTCCTGATCTAAAGAAATAATGAGCAAGGGAGTAGAGGAAGAGCTAAAAGCAGAGATATCCCATAGGAGAGAAAGATTGTAAGCAATAGATTGGTGAGGGATATCACAAGTCTAAACATCAGAAATAACCTGGGATGCAATGCGAAGGAGCCGATGGAGCAAAACAGATGTAAAAATCTTATAGTCCACATTTAAGAGACTTAATGGTCTCCAATTCCGAATGTCTGATCTATCACCTTTTTTAAATAAGAGAAACATAATAGCGTCAGACAAGTGTCGTGGAACAGAGTTTGTGTCGATGATAGTATTAAAATTCAAAGTCAGGATTGGAGAGAAGAAGTCACAAAAGTGGAGATATAGCTCTGCTGTAAGGTCATCCTGCCCAGGAGAAGTGCATCTCTTTTGTTTTTTGATGGCCACCTGCACTTTGGGCAGGGAAATCAGGCCAATCAATTTAGTGCAGAGGTCCCGTGGGGGAGGTGGAATAGAAATGTCCAAAAAAAAAAAAAATTGTCAGAAGAAAAGGCTAAGGTAGGAGTCCCAAAAACACTTTCCAAGTGGAAATGAACCTTCTGCTGTAGGGATGCCATAGTTTTGTAAACTATAGAGGAGCCAGACTCAGCAAGGCTATGAATGTAAGTGGCCATTACTCTGTCGGAACAGTGTTTAGAGACATCAAGGGAGGCATTAGTAGACTGCGTACCACAAGATGTCTCATGGCGCAAAGAAAGTGCCCTGTTATATTGATACGCTTCCATTCAGGATTTCAATAATGCAATGAGTGGGGAAAAATCCTGTCCAGTATCACAAGCCCTAGAAATGGTATCCATAAGATGCTGCCACAAGGATAAATACTGTCGATAAGAGGTTATTGATTTCTGCCTATCATTACAAATAAAAAAACTTTTCAAATCTAACTTGGTGTCATCACACCAATGTAAAGGAGAGGTATATACATCCAGCACAGAAATACGGGCCCTCAAAAGGGCTTGACAGGCTGCAGAAATGCTCCTATCAGATAACAAAGAACTATTCAATTTCCAGCGAGAGGAAACAGTGAGGGGATGGGAAGCAATTGAAGGAAAACAGAGCAGGGAAATGGCCATATGATCCGAGGTTTCACAAGGACGACCGCCACCTTCTGGACCAAGACATTCTGCTAGACAAATAAAACATCGATGTGAGAGGCCAGAGGGCCTCTATAATAGGTTTTCATACCCGTATGATGCACATCACAGTATCTATCCTTAAGTAAAGCAGTCCTAAGTATTACCCATAAAGAGGACAAGTCCCCAAAAAGTTTCTGAGTTTTACCTCCCTTGTTCACAAGGGTAAGACCACAGTTGAAATCCCCACCCATGTAAAGATGTCTTGAAGTGTGTAAATATGGCTGCAACAGTTTAAACAAATCAGACGTAGCCGCGATACTTTGAGGAGTGTAAACATTAATAATTCTGAGCTTCAGATGCTTGTAGGTACAATCAAGCAGCAGAGCCTGCCCTGGAACAACATCCACTAACATAATAACAGTACAGTCATATCCAGAGAACAATATCTCTAACCCATCACACTTATCCTTCCCAGAACACCAATGAAAAGGGCCTTTAGTCCATCCATTAGTGGCCTGGGTCAACTCATAACAAGTCTTTATGAGTTTAGTCTAGTATCCTGGATCACGTAGATATCATGAGGGAGATCCAAAAGACACTGTAACGTGGTGAGTAGTTTTCTTTGGGATTTCATGCTGCACACATTAAGTGTGAGGCATCAAAGACTCAATCCCACAGGCATGAGAATGACAGTTAGAGGGGAAAGAAATGGGAAGAACCAGGGTGAAAACTAAGACAAGGGGCCTCAGGTAACAGCAGACTGCTGCCCGGTACTAGGTCTAGAAGGAGAGAGATCTGTCTGGGAATTAGAAGAATAGTCCATACGGAGAGAAGAAGTCTGAGAAGAATCAGAATCATTCTCTTCGTCTACCATTTCACTCCACTGTTTCCGTTTTGTCAAGGGCTGGTATCGATTTCTAGTAAGAATAGACTGCTTGGAGGTGGGCCAGGAGACTTTTGCTTCCCCTTTACTTTCCCTTTCTTCTCCTGGGTAACTTCCATGAAAGAATCCTGGTCCGTAGGGGGGGCAAGGGGTCAGGGATGACAGTACACACTTGAATAGGGTCCTCACAAGAAGAAGCAGGTTGCTGTGAGACTGTGGCACCATCAACCTCAGCAGAGGGAGTAAGGACTGGGACAGCTGCCACTGAAGGGAAGGGAGTAGTACTCGGGGGCTCCTCGTCCCTCCGGCGAAGACCCTGAGTTTAAGATTTAGATATGAGAGCCACTTGATCCTGGGGAGGGAGAGCCAATCTGTTATGATCAGCCCAAGGACACTGATGTTAGGTATGCCTGATCTCATCACAGAGATTACATTTCATAGGGTTAGGGCATCCCAAACTGACATGACCATAGGTCAAACAAATGCTACATCTGAGCTTGTCACAGGTATAACTGAGGTGCGTTCTTGTACCACACTTATGGCAGGTGCAGGGCTGACCTGGGTAAAAACACAAACTCTTGTCCCTACCAATATAAAAGTTACCTGGCAAGTGCAGAATACCTCGATCAGATTGTCTCAACTGAATTTTAACCTTCCAACCCCTAGTCCAAACAAGGTCCTCATCCAAAATAGGATGAGGGGCCTCGAGAATGTCGCAGCACTGCTTCAGCCAATATTGGACATCCCCTACACTCAACCCCTCATTCTGAAAAAGCAAAGTAATGATCTTAATAGTAGGCTTGGTAAGGGGGATGAACATTAAGAGGTCCATAGAGGCTGCGATTTCACCAAGTCGTATTTGCTCCAAAACCTTTCCAAAGTGTAAACATTCTTAAAGCTAAGGTCATAAATAGATTCACCCCTGACATAAATAAAGTCAAATAGTTCACTAGCAGAAATCCCTAAAGAGTCCCGGAGCATAGAATGCAACACAGTTTTTCTATTGGGAGCTGTAGCAAGGTCGCCAAAATACTTTAGACGAACTGTGTTCCTGCGCTGTGCAGGCTCGCCCAAGTTCTGGAAAGATCACTGAGGTGAAAAGAATGTTCAGCCGAAGCCTCACCTGTAGGCAGAGAAGACTTGTGACCCTTGTCCATATTGTGTGAGGAGTCCTCATCTGAAGTGGAGTGCACTGCAGGGGAAGGATACGGTACCATGGCAGAATCCTGAGCATGTGTAGGGCCCGTAGCGACCAGTGCCAGACGGCCAGCATCGGGGTTCTGGATTGGAGATGTAGGTCGCTGTAGTAATGCAGCAACCGTACCATGGTGGAGAGAAGGAGTGTCCTCAACAGGCAGTTTTGAGGAAGAGTTACTAAGAATGATTTATTGTGCACTCACTGCCCTAGGGGAAGTCCAGGCAGCGCCAGGAACCAGCCGAGACCAACCCGCAGCATGAAGTACTGCATCAGGAGACCAGACATGATCAGGAATAAAATCTCCACCAAGGCCAACCCGAAGATGTATCGTAACAGGTGCAGCAGAGGTATTGCAGGTAGGAGTAGAGGCAGAACTCATTAATGGAGTGTGTTGTACTCGTCTTGCAAAGGAGCCATTGAAGAAGCGTTGGACAAAGCAGAGTGCAAGGTACCATCCTCCTGCATATATTGCTGTAAGAGGATGCGGTGCTGAGCATAAAGCAAACACAACTGCGGTTCTGACAACACAGCAGATTGGTCCAAAGCCACTGTAGAAGTAAGAGGTTCCAAGACCAATGGTGCTGCACTAGAACTAGCAGTAGAAGCTGTAGAAGTTTGCACAACCAAGTGTGAATCCAACTGTAGCACATTTTCCAATAGACCAATGCTGAAGTCACTAGGCAAAACATTAGGCATTGCAGGCAAAGAAACAGGCATTGGCAGCATAGAGCACAAGTCACCATCACCACCACCTCCTCCATCCTGCTGGACAGCGGCCATCTTGGCAAACAGCCAAACAGCCAAGGGTTCCCCCTGCTGCAGAGTAGGGGAATTTCCCTGATGCCCTAGCCAAATTTCCCCCCATTCACTAAAAAATACCACCGACAGCTTAATCTGGTTCAAGGTCAGTTGGCATTCATTTGTATCCCTCTCCCTTGGGTTGTGCCTGAAAATAGGCAGAATTTGTCTAGTGCACTTACCTGGTCAGCAAAAACTAAATAAATAAATAGTTTGAGTTTTTGTGCTGGTACTGTGAGCCAAACTTTATCTGCTAGTGTGAATTGTATGATGCTGAAGTTCTATTCAGCGTTCCCCAGAGTAGTCTTTGCATTACATAATCTCGATACCGCTGTACAATCCAATGCTAGAGACATGTTGGAGGCACACAGTGAGCCTCTAACTGAAAAAGATAAAGTACTGTTTCCTGCACAAATTAATGCACCTGCAGCAGTGTGGCTATTTGCCTTAAAACTACTAAATATATATTAGAATAAAACCACCCCTAAAATCTGTTTCAATTATATCAGTGGTGTATTCTTTACAAGCAGTGGGTGGTGCTATATGTTTTCAAGCATGAGTAGTAGTTTTAGGCTAATTTATTTTGGCAATCCTGTTCCTATTTTTCTTAATTTTTTTATGTGGAATTCCACCCCCTCCCCAGCAAACAGATTGTTATTTTTAGGCTTCAAGTAAAACATGAAAAGTCTATTGTCATCATGCATGGTATTTTGTGCATTTCAGGAAGATTACAGTTACATTTATTGAGCATGAGGAGGATGTGGTGATATTCGAGTAGTGACAAGGTAAGCAGAATGTAGTACCAGCTGAGACTTTCCATTTGAATTTACAAACACATCACTGTAGTTTGAGCCATGCTCAGTGTTGGAGGTGTGGAGCTCCCGCTACAGGGTGCCCAGCCCTCCTTCGTATAACACCACAGGCAACTGAGCTCAACCTCAACTGAGGAAAGCTGCATAAATAAGTCCAGGCTTTATAACTTCAAAATGACTTTACTTGTGTGAACACACAGGCTTGTTTATTTTATGGGCATATGGTGAGAGGCTTTGAGCACTACTATGTGTAACCGACCAGTGCCTGGGGTTACTAGAATCCCATCAGTTTTACTGTAGATCAGGCAGATAGCTTGGGCAGTGTCAGAGGGTTTAAAACCTCTCTGTAAAACATTACATCACCATCTGCTCAGCTCTGCTGGACAGGGGATGACATAATATTGTTTGGAACTCTCGCAGCAGCATTAGCCGCACTTGGCCAGCAGCTGCTCATGCACAGTCAGTTGTCTGAAGTCAGAGTTGGAGCTGAGAGTTCTACAGCAAGTGGTGCTTTGCCCAGAGATCACTTGTTGAGAGGGAAGGACCCTCATTTGTTGTTTTCTGCCTTAGCAAAGTAACCAACAGCTGGTTTCATGGGAAGTGGTGGCTACCAGATCCTGTGAAGCCCTGAGGGGGGTGAAGAGTTTTCACAGAAAAGAGGAAAGGGACTGAAGGTTCAGTGAGTACTTTGGGGGCACCCCCCCAAAACACTATAAGAGCTATCAGCACTGCCCAAAATGTAGAGATTGAGTGTGTACAATTGAAAGATATGGATTTTGTGTGAGATCTGCAGATTTCAAGTTTCTTGACAAGTGTCCTGAGGGGTACAAAATGTGAGCAAGTACAATGTTCAAATGGGGTTAGCTGGTACCTTGTCAGATACAGGACCCTGGCACAAAGATTGCACAGTAGGATGTCTCTTGTAGCCCCTGTGTGGCTAGGGAATCCTGTTTCCTAAAGTAATGGCAGAGAAAGTCTAGCCTGGTCAGAGTAGGCTATCCCCTCATTCCAGGGCTCAAGCAGACCTAACTGGTTACCCACAGGAATGTTTTTTAGGTGTTATCTTCAGTCACCTAGTGGGGCTAAAAATAGTCCAGGTACCCAGAAATAGGGCTGGCAGTTCATAAGGCCATGTACTCCTGAAACAGGGCTGGACATCTGTGTTAAATGTTCTTTCATAAGTCCATGATACCCTGCATAGGGCTTGACATCTATGGAAAATGTTCTTTTGTAAGTCCATGATACCCTGCATAGGGCTGGACATTTGTGGGGAAATGTTTGTGTGAGAAGTCAGTAATGCCTGCAAGAGGTTGGAAATGTTTTGCCTGCTACAAAAAGTGTCATATGTAATTTACAGTTACAAAATTAGGGGCTCTCTTTTGTGAAAAATGTGCTGTTATGGACTGTTTTAGTGAAACTGATGAACTGTGTTTAAAATGTGCTTAGAACTGCATAAAAGTGGTTAAAATTGCCAGCTGCAAGTGATTTTGGGCCAGGAAAAGTTTGTGTACCGTAGATATAATTTTTCTCCAAGCCAGAGGAGGAAAGTCTCACAGTCGCTATAAAGAAATAATGTGTTGAAATGTCAAAATTCAATGAGGGTGCTGTTTGGGACTGTAAACACAAGCTGTAAAGAAAAAAAAATTCAGTTGCACTTTAAAATCGGCTCTCAAGGCTCAAGGATCGTTGTAGAGAGGGGGGGAGAGAGATAGAGAGAGAGAGAGAGAGTAAGAGAGAGTGCTCCAAGCACATTTGCATGGCGTTGAGTGATTGGCTCTCTCAGCGAAGCCCCACCCTTTAGCTGGAGTTCTGTGGACTGTGCAGTGTCTGTGAGAGAGAGGAGCATGCGAGGCATCAGGCCTGGAGGAAGTTGTATCGGTGAACATTTGGATTTTGATCAAAAAGTGCTGGAAAGTCAGACTTCTCCCAGTAAAACAGTAAAAGCAATCTTTCGGTAGCTACCGCAGTGTGTTTCTGTGCTGATTGTCAGGCGGACCACCCAAGAAATGAGTACAAGTGCCATCAACGGGTTTGCAGGCTGCATCCATAAAAGTGTAGCAAGCGACTTCAGTAAGTACCCTACAAAACTGTGATGCAAAGCAAAAATGTTTCTGGGCAGTGTTTGAGCAAGTAACCAAGTGCTGTGCAAGTAATCAAGTTCTGAGCAAGTATACCAAGTGTTTGTGCAAGTAACCAAGTTCTGAGCAAGTATACCAAGTGTTTGTGCAAAGAAACAGAATGAGAGCAAAACAGTGGAAGTGTGGTATGTGATGCAGTGGAAAATGCAGCAGCCATGTTGGGGCAGGGGCAAACAAAAAAAGTAACAGCAGTGCAGCTGAGCAAAATGCAGATCACTCAGTAAAGTGGGCAGGCTAAGGAAAGACTTTTAAAGCAATAAAAGACTATGAGAATCTGTGCACTTTGTAACAGTGATTCTTCTGGATGTTTTGCAGTGAGTTAAACATGGCAAGTGGAGGCAACCCCTATCCTTTGCATGTTAAGACATGGGTGGTACAGAAAGAACAGAAATTGAAAAAATGTGAAGAGGATTATGGTTTTGTAGGAGCTCCCCTCAACATAGTGCTCCCTGGATATCTAGTTAGTGTGTGTGTGTGTGCTGTCTGTTTAAAAGTTGGACCAGATGTAATAGCGCAAAGGGTGACTAAGGAGTTTGCCTAGGAGTCAGCTAAAGAGGCGTCAGGTGGCTGGACATGCTGCCCATCCCTTAAGACTTTGTGGAATTTACCTCAAAAGCCTACTCCTGGACTGTTAATGCTCGTGTTTACTATAATATGCCTGCTTCAGTGCAGTTGTTCCCACTCTGATTGCCCTATTGCACAGGTTGCTCTCTCAACTCTGACAATATGTACAGTGTTGGCTACTCCCCTCCATGGCTGCTCCTTACTGTGCTCATTATCCCACTTAGTCTTATGCCTCAGGCTTGCCTCCTGCACTTAATTTTTCTTAGCTCCAAGCAATACCCTGTCTAGAGGGACCTAATTTTCAAGTACGTTCTCAAGATTAGAGTGCCTCAGGACTGCTGCATGGTGCATTACTTGCCTAGCTAGCACGTTTTCTCCAGCTCGCCCTAGCTGTTTTAAAACTGTGATTGCTTGCCTCTGACTTGACTTTTTTGCAGGTTTACTTACCCTCTTGTATCTGACAGTCTGACACCTTTCCCTCCTCTGCCTTCTCCTCCTCCCTCAATTACCCCATTCCCATGCACCTTCTCCCTCAGAGCCCTATGACCACTCACCCCCACACACACCCCATCCACCCTGGTCTTCCTTCCTCCCCTTCCCTAAACTTTGAGTTCCTCCACTGAGCAATCCTTTCCCTCTCTCCCTTTCTCTCCCCACCCACCTTGGCATGGGGCTGGACAGCAGACTGGACTTCTCCACCCACATCAATGCCATCCAATCAAACTCCACCCCAAACTAGGTGCCCTGTATCACAGCAAAGGCTACCTCTCTCCCCAGTTCCACCAGGAGCTGGTCACCAAAATGGTGCATCCAGTGTTCAACTACGCAGATGTGGTCTATGGCACTGCCCCCTCCTCTTCCCTCACCAGACTGGATACCCTCGGAAGGGTTTCTGTTGTTTTGCTACCAATGCCCCTTTCTGAACTCATCACTACCCCTTTACTCCTCCCTCTCTAGTCCTCCTCTCCCTTCACATTGCCTAACTCACTGTGCCTCCTTCATCTCCAAATACTGGTTTGGGTCTCTTTGCTGTTTAGAAACATAGAAACATAGAATTTGACGGCAGATAGGACCGCTTGGCCCACCCAGTCTGCCCATTTCCCTACCTACTGGATAAGCTGCAGATCCTAGTTAACCAGCAGCCTACTTCTTCCTACCCCAACCCCCTAGAATTGCCTTATGACTGTCCCATGCATGCTTGAATTCCACCACTGATGTTTCCTCTCCTCCCACCTCTCCCCCATTCCCTCTGCCTCCTAGTCTTTTCATTCCAGAGACTTATGCACCTTCTCCCTTTCTTACTTGCACTCCACTGCTGGGAAATCCACTTTCACCTATTGCCCTCCTTCCCACTGGAACAATCTCCCCCAGCTCTCCACCTTTCTCCCTCCCCCCTGTCCTTTAAATGCCAGCTGAAACTTCTGTATGCTCCATTCTGCTCCTGCCAAGCTCCAACCCCCGACCCCATTTCCCACTTCCTCCCTGTCTGCTTGGTCTGACCTGAATCTGCCACCTTGGTTTGTAAAGTTGCTTTATTTTTGTCATTTAATCTGTCTGTAAAAAGTGACTCCCACCGCTTGCAATTCTGTTCCACCACTGCTTCTGCTTTTCTATCACCTGTTTTTTTTATCATCTGTTTTTGTCACCCATTTTGCCTCTGCCTGGACTTGATTTTAGACTGCTGCTGCTTCTGCTGCAATTTTATCACCTGTTACACCTGGCACTGAATCCATTTTACATTGTACCTTTATGCTGCTCACTGTAGCACCTTGATGATCTTACCCTTGCCACTGCACTTTTACCTTCTGTATTTTTCCACTTTGTATGCACCTGACCACCCCCTTATATTGACATTAAAAACTGTGCATGCCTGTACTAATTGTCCTTATTTCCCTTCCCTCGTGTTGCACCTGGAAATGAACCTCAGCTCAGTGTGCCTCTCCCGGTTACCAATTTTCAAATAAATAAAAATATGAAGCATATAGTAAAAAGGAATACTAAAGAGTAAAATGTTTGAAATGGTGCTGTTTCTTTTCCCTTTGACAATGGTGTGCAGGAGTTAAAAAGAGTTACATTAACAGGGATAGGGAGAACCAGAGGACAGATTGGAAAATCTTCATTTGTTCTGTCTGTAACTACTTCTGCAGGTATAGCAACGTTATGTAAAAGGATTGGCTGGCGAAGCCTGCTGATAAAGACAGTGGTGATATCAGCACCAAGTTACTTGGGAGGCAAATTCTGTACTTTGTTCTGTGAGGTAAGTGTATGTTAATAGCATCATCTTGTACTACTTTATGGATTTCATCTGTGTAAAGTGTGTACAGATGAGCTGTTGATGGTGATTATGAAACCAGGAAGTGCTGCATTCTGTGATGCCAGTGATCAGCGTGAGTTCAGGACAATTAAGTTTAAGCTGAATTAGAACTATAGAAACAGCAGCTATCCAGAGAGCTAGTGAATAGTGTGTTGCTCTCCCCTGCTGGCTTGAATGATATCAGCAACACCTTGCCAGGTTTGTGAGTAGGCTCACATACAGTACCAGCTGGACTGTCCAGGAGGTGGGGGAGGTGCTACCATGTGGCATTACTCCCAGTCGGGAAGGGTGGTGGGTTCTGCTGCACTAACCACCCCTGCTGTGTGCCGGGGAGATTGTCTCCACAGCACGGGGTACTCCCAGTCAGCGTGTGGGATCATGGGTGAAAAAACAGAAAAGCAAAATATGTGCCAGCTGCCATATATGATGGCACCCATACTCTCAGATCCCAACTTATGCAAATCCAGACTGGTGTGAAAGTGGAGGGAGTGGGATGGGACTGGTGGAATGGATACATTGTCTAATGCAGGTGCAAAGTGGTGACTGGGAACATGATAGCAGAAAAAGGACCATTGCCCATCCTGTTTACCCAGCCTTACCTACACTATTTAGCTTGTGATGGCACTAATGACTATCATCTTCCCTTTTCCACTCTTCTTGCCCTTATCAGGCCATTGTGCTTGTCACAATCTGTTTTGAATACACCCACTGTTTTGGCAAAGACCACCTACTCTGACAGTCCATTCCACTGTTCACCTCTCTGTGAGAAAGTACTTGCAGACACAGAAATTAAAAAAAAAAAAACATACAATCTGTCAGCAGAAAGAGATAGATGTTCCCTCTACTCTGTCCATACTAGACTACTTCACCCACTGACCTCTTCTCCTAATGGGTTGTCCCCCACTTCCCTCCTCCCTCTACCCTCCTTCCTATGGTACTCCCCCTAGGAACTATGAATTGTCTTGCTCTGGCCCAAACATGCTTAAACTTGTATAGGGTACCTGACCCCAACACTTGCACCAGTAATCTGTTTCATGGTTCCACTACTGTTGCCATAAATTTTCCTCATATCCCTCCTGAATCTGCTCCTGCCAACCTCCAATTGTCCCCTCTTGTGACAGCATCCCTATTTCTAACAACAGGTCCTCATGTATTATGTTTCTATCATGCCCTCCCTCTCGCGTCTGACTTCCAGCGAGTACATATTTTGAGCTACCAGCCATTCCTCGTAGTATCTGCCTTGCTGGCCCTGGCTCATCTTGATGACCTTTCTCTGCAATGACACCAGCCTGTCTATTTTCTTTCTCAGATTAGATGCCCCAAGCAAGCAGGGTGAGCATGCATGGGGTGAGTGCGTGGTTCAGCGCAGGGAGATGCATGCAGAGACACATGCATTTATGTGCATGTCTGATTTGTCTGCTGTGGAAGATTGGGGACAACGGCAACCCAGTAGACATCACCTAACAGGTAACTAATGAATAGGCAACATATAGGGAATACAACAGGAAACAAAATGGAGAACTTGAAATGTTGTCTGAAATGCAGAATGTACATAGAAGGGGACCAAGAAAGGGAGTTTACATGTGACAAGTGCACACTGATAGAAGTATTGTGCAGAGAAGTAGAGACATTGCAGGAAAGGGTAAACCTACAAAAAGAAATCGGTATACTTGAAACATTTACCGATGAAGCTGCAGAAAGCATAGACCTAGAGGGTAGAGAGCTGCAGCATAATAGCAATAACACAAAGCAATTGGGGGAACAAAGGTGACTACACACACAGGATCTGAGATGAATGAGCAGAATGGCCAGGTAGAGGACTGGTGCTTGGTCTGGAAAAGCAGTAAAAAGGGGCGGAGAAATATAGGTGACTCAGGAACTATACATGCAAATAACAGATATAGTATTCTGGAAGAGGAAAATGACAAAATGAATGCAGCAACAACAGAAATTAATCGTCAACTGGCTAATAGCAGTACAGAAGCTACATATCAAACTCCAAAGGAGCAGAATCTGGAGGCGGCTAAGGTGCCGCTAAAATCCCTCAAGGAGCTGCTCATAATAGGGGATTCAATGACTAGATACCTAGACCAGACCCTGTGTAAAGGCAGAAATGAACATTCATCAGTTAGTACACTGCCAGGGGCTGGGATTGGCGATGTCAGGCAGGTCCTGCCAGGCTTTTTGAATCACACAAACAAACTGGTCATGGTACTGCATGTAGGAGTGAATGATGTTGGGAAAAGAAAGCTTTTGGACATTAAAAGGAACTTTGAGGTTGTTGGGTCTTCACTAAAAACCAGGGATTGTGAAGTACTGACCTTGGAAATTCTCCCGGTACCTAAAGCAGGACTGGTCAAAGCAAGAGACATCAGACATCTAAACGGATGGTTGAGAAGGTGGTGTCATAGGGAGAGGATGACATTTATACACCACTGGGAAAGCTTTTTAGACTCTAGACTCTATGGGCAGGATGGATTACATCTTAATTTTATTTATTTATTTAAGAGATTTACCAGGAAGGCATACTGAGCGAAGTACCGCTCGATTCCAGATGCGCCCTGGGGGTAGAGGGTTTACAATGATACAGTTGCACAGAAGAAGACAAAATCATACATTATGTGATTTTTACAGACAATGGTACAGTGGAACAGAAGAAATAAAACATACACAGGATGGTTAATAAATATGGAAAGAGGATACTGGCACGAGAAATCAAACAAGCAGTAAACAAACATTTAAACTGATAACCAGGGGGCCTCGGGGAGGCAAGTTGAAACCTAAGGATGACAGTAGTAGTAAACATAGGCAGGTCAAAACAGTTCCGTCATGGAAATGCTTATCCCTAAATGCCAGAAGTCTGAAAAATAAATTCAGTGAATTGGTTTATGTTCTGCACACTGAGGACATAAAGATATGTGCCATAACAGAAACATGGTGGGATGGTGGGGATACATGGGACAGGCACATCACTTGTTACAACATGTATTGTAAAGATAGGATGGAAAAAAGGGGGAGAGTAGCCATTTATGTGGCAGAAAACCTATCAGAGCAAATTGAAATGTCCACACTATATGGATTGGAGGACATTTGGATAAATATTACACCAATTAGCACAGCCAAAATTATTATTGGGGTGCTTTATAGACCTCCCTCACTTACCCATCCTAGAGGATATGAGGTTGTGCACATTTTTTGAGACACTAACAGCATCTGACAACATTATCTTATTGGGGGATTTCAATTTACCAGGTATTGACTGGGTTAATCAAAAAGCAAGATCAAAGTCAGATTTAAGATTCATGAACACCTTTAACCTCGAAGGCCTGGAACAATATGCACTAGATAAAACCAGGGAAGATAATATTCTGGACCTCCTTTTGAGTAACATGGGGGACAGCATACAAATGTGCAGAGTACCTACCCCACTAGGCTCCAGTGACCATGCCATGGTCAGTTTCAGCTTAACGGAACAAAGGGCTGAGATGTCTGGAAGTACGGTAATAAGAAACTATGATAAAACTGATTTTCACAAACTTAGGAGGGAGTTTGGAAAATGGAATTGGAGGCGGAGCTTTAAAGGAAAATCAGTGTAGGCTATGTGGGACATCTTGGAAGGAAAAATTATTAGTGTAATTAATAAACATGTACCTGAGAAAAAGAAATACTGCAAGTCAGGAAAAATCCCTGCATGGATGATGCCCAAAGTCAAGAGGTTAATCAACAAAAAGAGGAACGCATTTGGATGAGCTAGGAAACATGGACATTTAAAGGGCTTGGAATTGTACAAAAAAGTATTAAAAACCACAAAAAAGCAATAAACAGCTCAAGGAGTGCATATGAGTTGAAACTGGTGATCAGAGTTTAAGACAACTATAAGTCCTTTTATAATTATTTAGCAACAAAAAGGGGGGAGTGAAACCTATTGGCCCAATCAAAGATCGAGATGGGAACTTAATTAGTGACAATACAAATATGGCAGACCATTGCAATAATTACTTTACATCAGTTTTTAATGCAAAAAAATAGGTGTCAAAGGAGCACCATGATCACACTCCCAAGAATAGGCTTATACTGGAAGTTAATGACATCAGGGGTAGATTGCTAAAACTTAACTCAAGTAAATCTCAGGGCCCAGATGGAATACACCCAAGGGTGGTCAAAGAACTGGCAGAGGTGCTAGCTGACCCATTAACATCCCTTTTCCAGACATCTCTAGATGGGGGAGAGGTGGTGGATGTCTAGCAAAAGGCTAATGTGGTGCCGATTTACAAAAAAGAATTGAGGCAGGATATAGGGAACTATAGGCCGGTAAGCCTGACTGCGGTCCTGGACAAGGTCCTGGAAGGTGTAATCAAGGATTATATTGTGGACTTCATGGACCAAACAGGTGATATAGATCATACACAACATGGTTTTAAAAAAGGTCACTCATGCCAAACAAATTTTATGGAATTCTATGGCCAGGTGAGTAAAGCACTGGATGGGGGAAATTCAGTGGATGTCATTTTCCTGGATTTCTCCAAGGCATTTGACAAGGTCCCACATGGAGAACTGGTGGACGCACTCATTGAACACAATATCCAGGGTAATGTCACTCAATGGATAGCCTCATGGCTAAAAAAATAGAATGCAAAGGGTTTGTATTAAGGGGTCATACTCAGGATGGGCCGAGGTGGGAAGTGATATCCCACAGGGATCTGTGTTGGGGCCATGTCTCTTCAACATCTACATGCACTCAATCACAAGTAAGGCTGAAGTATGGGAATCGAAATTTTTAGATGATACTAGGATTGGTACCATAGTAAATAACATCACACAGGCAAATAGGCTGCAGACGGCATTAACAAAATTGGAAGAATGAGTGCAGGATTCAAAACTTGCCTTTAATACAGATAAGTGTACAATAATGCACTTTTGGAGAAAAAACAGTATGGCAGACTACACTCTAAATGGAAAAAAGCTAAGAAAGGTCACTGATAAAAGAGACCTGGGTATAAGGATCTCAAATTACCTACAATTTAAACATCACTGTATAGCCAAATGGTTCAGACTGCCAGTGGCATACTTAGCAGTATTACTAGACATTTTAGGAGTAAGAGAAGAAGAGAGGTGTTGCCTCCTTTGTATGGGTCACTTGTGAGATCACATTTGGAGTACTGTGCTTAGCTCTGGTCACCCAAGTATAAAACCGATATTAAATCACTGGAGAGGGTCCAGAGGAGGTTGACCCATATGATCAATGGGCTGCAAGACAATGAATTCCCAGATAGACTCTCTGAACTTAGAATGTATACTCTGGAATTTCGCAGGTTAAGGGGGGACATGTGCTTGGTTTTCAAGGCAATGTCTGATGAAGGGCTTAGGGGCAAACTAGGATCGGTACTAAGAGAATGAGTGTACCAAACCAGGGCACACCCCCTACAATTGGAGGGTGAGAAATTTCAAACCACAAAGAGAAAACACTGGTTTAATTTAAGAGTGGTTCCAATCTGAAATAATATACCAACCCGAAGTGGTGGCCAGTAATAATATGCATGAATTCAAATGCAGACTAGACAGCTACCTGACAACAAATGAGATATGGGGTTATAATTAACTACTTCATGGCAAGCAGATATGGACAATATATCTTCTGTGCTCTGAGAAAACCTATGCAACCTATGATCTGAGCACAGTATTCCAGATGAGGCCTCACCGGAGATCTTTATAGGGGCAGTATCAATTCACTTTTCCCACTAAAAAAAACCTTCTTGTTACAACACAGCATCCTCGATATCATACTGTATACCTTGTTGTATTGACTAGTTTTCTTGAAGGAGATACCGACAATAATCCCAAATTCATCTCCTGTGTTGTAGTGACCAGCCTAACCACTCCCATCCAATATTCCATGCATGGGTTTCATTTTATTAAGTGCATTACTTTGCACTTCTTGGCACTAAATCACAGCCACCATATCTTAAACCACCTCTCCAGTTTTTCTAGGTCCTTCTGGAGTTCTTTCACCTCTTCCCCACTATCTACCCTGCCACATAGCTATGTGTCATCAGCGAAGAGACACATCTTTCCCTGGATACCTTTCCCCTATGTCATTAATGAACATATTAATAAGACAGGTCCCAGGAATTATCCTTTTTAGTACTCCACTTGTGATCATCCTATCCCCTGACTTGGCCCCATTCACTACTACACTCTAAATGCCTCCCCTCCAGCCATTTCCCTACCCACCTGATTAAACCTTGCTCTATTCCTAAGTCCTCCAGATTTTTAAGGGGTTTTCTGTATAGAGTAAATTCCTGATATATGCACGTTTGGGACATCCCTTTTTTCTGCAAACATCTGAAATTGCATATAACCGAAACTATACTGATATCAATTGAACCACTCAGTAAAGCACACTTTCTCACTTAACGTCTCACTTCTACCATTACTGAATGTTCAGACCCATATAAAACATACCAGTATATCAATATATCAAATGTGGTCCACACTGAACTATTTACCCTAAGGCTGCCGGAAGATTTAGAATGTATAGGTTTTTAGGATAAGATATCCTGTCAGCGTCAGCCTAAGGGTTAAGCCATTTGTTTTCTCCATGGCTGCTGACTCTGACAGCCAGGCTAAAATGGATTAAAACTCAGTGTATTTAACTGATAACGGCACAGTTAGCACCTGTAATCTTATCCTACCTCCTTCTGCACCACAATTCCAGCCGTGCAACCGTAGCGTCACCTGCTTCTGTCCCTCCCCCTGATAGCTCCTTTGTTCCCTGTCCCCTTCCCTGTAGCAACTTCTTACTTTATGGCTGCAATTTTATCCTACCCTTTGAGAGCTTTAGTGCCCTTAGGGCACTGCACAGCACCTCCATCTAACCATCTCTCTCTCCTTTTCTTTCCTTGCAGGGTCTGGAGGGCTTAGCGACTACACTCCCCCACAGCTCCTCCGTTGAGCCTGCCGCCACCGAAGTTAAAAGATCTGAGGAAGGTACAGAGGACAAGTTCCACTTGGCACCTTTTGGGCACCTGATAAATACTGTCACAATAATCCTGTAATTGGCTAGTCTTAGGCACTAGTGCTACTCCAGGCAGTTTTCAGCCCTCCCACTCACCTCCACCCCCGCTCTCTATTAAGTCGCCTGCTGCTCCACCCCCAAGGATTCCAATTGATAGCTATCTTAGAGAGGCATTCTCCCAGTCCCTGCCACTAGGTGTAATCCTATTCCCCAATTACGCTCGCTGTATATACCCCCTAATAATTTATTAAATCAAACTTGCTAACTCTTATCCTCAGCTAATATCCCTACCACTAGGTAATAATCCTTTGCCTCTGTCCTTGCGACCAGGTGCAACTCTTTCTGTATAAACTCACTATATATACCTTCCCACTGTCTTTCTCTATTAACTCATATATATCCTCCCACTGTCCTGTCACTAGGTGCAACTCTTTCCCTATAAACTCAATATTTATATTGTCACAAATAAGGCTCTAAGGCTAATATTCTGCTAATAAATTAGTATTAAATTGTTAAATCTAATGAAGCCAACTCTTATCCTTAGCTAAACCCCCTACCACTAGGTTAAATACTTGCCATTATCCTTGCCACTAGGTGAAACATTTTCCCTGTAAAATCACTATATATACCCTCCCAACCTGCCTCTAAGGCTAACATCCTGCTAAGACCCCCTATCTTCATCTAGGAAGTCTCACTTAATCAAAAAATGTATTTGTTTAGTTTTCTGTCTGTTTTGCTTACAAGTTGCTCCCTCCCATTGTATCTCCAGCTGGGCGTGACACACCAAAACAAGACAACCACCCCTCCTCAGCCCAGCGTCCTGTCACTGCTATCTCATGCTCACTACCCAGACTGTACCCCACCCAATCTGAGCTCCCCCCAATTGCTCTAACCTTGACACAACATAATAAAACCATCCTGCACATACTCCTGGTTAAGAGACTCTCCAAAAGGCCTTTCCTCCTGTCCCCCAACTCATTCGCTCACATGTCTTCTGCTCTTATCAGATGACATCAAACTGAATCCTGGACCCATTAACGGGGCTGAGACTCCCTCCCTAACTCCGTGAAAAGCATGATCATGTGAAAAAGGTCTTAAAATAGCCCACATGAACATACAGAGCATCAGGAACAAAATGGTTGAGCTTGATACATGGGTCCAGCACTACAAGCCAGACATACTCTGCATCACTCAGACCTGACTGAAGCCCTCCATTCTTTCACATGAGATAGCACTTCCTGGGTTTGCCTTATTTACGAGAGATCAGCTCTCAAAAAGGGGAGGGGGAGCAATGATCTGCACCAGGGCAGAACTGGCAGCCCATGAACTATTGGATTAGAATTCTCAGCAGCAGCAGAGCACCTTTGTCTCTCAGTCACCCTAGGGCAAATCAAGAAATTAGTAATAGGGTCATCTATCTACCCCCCTGCCTTGCTTTCTCCTCCCATCCTGAGCTCTTCTGAAAGTTAGACACACTACCTCATAGGGACATTATCCTCTGTGGCAACTTCAATCTTGATTGGTTAGGTGCCAGCAAAACCCAGTACCTAGCTACACTCTCAGATGCCAACCTTAAAAAATTACTAGACCAACCCACATGGCTCAATATGAAGATGGGTAAGCATAGCCTACTTGATTGGCTAATAACCAACAACAAACACCACATCAAAACAGTAGGAATCCTCCCTGATGCTATAAGTGACCACTCTCCCACCTACTGCATTTGGAGGAATAACAACCCACCCCTCCCCCAGAATTATTAAGTCTCGAGACCTCACTAAGTTCAACACAACAACATTCCTCAGTAGTCTGAACTCCGTTGACTGGAATCCTATCACTTCCCTCCCAGATATAAACCAAGCCCTGGACTTCTTTGTTAATACTTTCTCCTCCATCCTTGACACTTACACCCCATTCAAACTAAGAATAGCAAAGGGCTTTCATTCCCCCTGACTTACCCAGGACCTGAGGCATACAATGCGCACTCAAGATAGAGCCTGGAAACTCTTTAAAAAAATCTAAGCGTAGTTCTGACTGGCAGACCTAACGTCAGTTGTGGAATGCTTGTAAGGCAAAACTCACCAAGGCCAAGCGTGATTACTTCCAAACTTTGCAAATCAACCATCTCACTAACCCTAAAAACTTCTGGGCATAAGTCAATGCCCTTGTAAAGAGCAAAGAGAGTGCCATCCCCCTGACCAAGACCAATAATGGTACAGTTCTGATCACCCCCCTGGAAATTGTGACTAGTATAAATCACTTTTTCACTGACCTAGACAGATATAAACACGGCTTATCAAATGCTCCACCCCACCCCGTTAAAGTCAGTCCTGTCCCCACTCCCACTCCTTTCCATCTGAAACTCACCACACGCTCAGACATTTTCAATCTCCTAAACAAACTTGATCCTGATAGCTCCCTGGGATTTGACTCCCTTCCTCTCAGATTCCTTAAGATTGGTGCTTCAGTTACTGCATACCTGGAAGCACAGCTAATCAATAGATCCTTCCTATCACAAACACTACCAGATAAATGGAAAATAGCAATAGTGGTCCCTGTACATAAAAGTGGCCCATCTAACCTCACTGAAAACTATAGACCCATATCCATATTGTGCTTCCTAGCAAAAATACAAGAAATAATACTCTATAATCAGTTTTACTCCTTCCTAGAACAGACCAATGCTATTACAGTTTTACAACACGGTTTTCGGAAATTACATGGGACAGAATCTGCTCTCCCAAAGGTCACTGTGGATATCTTTCATGCCATGGATCAGAGGACTGATACTGGGGCTGTTTTTGTGGATCTCTCAAAAGCATTTGACTACTGACTACTCCTAGCAAAACTAAGCAAACTCGGTCTAGACTCTAATACAATTAGATGGTTTTATAACTACCTATCTAATCAGTCACAGTTCGTCAAATGGGCTGGAGTTACCTCTCCCCTTGCACTCATCATGGACAGGGTCCTCCAGGGGTCTATCCTGGACCTCTGGTATTCTTCATGTTCATTAATGAGTTACCCTACAACTGTGAAGGCACATCGGTACAACTCTATGCAGATGACGCTATTCTTTGCAGATCTGACACAAAGATCTCCGCTATCAATTTAGGCCTTGAGAACGACTTCTGGTTACTCAAAGCATGGTTTAAGCAAAACCTACTAGTGTTCAATGCCAAGAAAACCAAAACACTGCTGTTCCGACACTCTGCCTTTGACTTATCTAACCAACCACTCTTCGTAATCAACACCTCCAATGGCACGGCCCTAGAAGGAGTGAACTCTTTTAGGAGTGACCCTAGATGAAAGTTTATCCCTCAAAGATCACTCTCACAGAATTATCAAATCTACACATCAAAAGCTGGGCCTACTTTATCGAATTGCCCCTTACCTGACCCCTCAATCCCGGATAACTCTTGCCTCAGCAACTCTGCTCCCTGGTCTTTTTTATGGGGTTCCTCTACTTCTTTCGGCCAAGTCATCTATTTTAACTAAATTAAAACAAACATATCACAGGATCGCACACTTTGGCGCATCAACACCTGCTCACATGCATTACTGTGACATCCTCAAAACCCTAGGGTGGATGACTTTTGAGGCAAAGCTTGACTTCCCCCTACTCTGTACAATGTTGAAACTTATCCATCTCCCCACCCCTCCTGTCCTCACTAACTTGCTTACCTTGAAAACCATCCCTAGGTCTCTCCGCTCCTCTCACCTCCCCTTACTGAGTTTTCCCAGGACACAGTTAGCCATAAGCACAAAATCCTTCACCTACATAGCAACCCAAAAATGGAATAACCTCCCACACAAACTGCTTTCCTGCATGCCCCTCCCCCAATTCAAAAAATGCTTTAAAGACCTCTTCTTCTCACCACCCTTCGGTCACTGTTACTATGAACTCTAGTCCCCCCTCTACCTTGTATTCCCTCATCCCTGTACTCCACTTCCCCTATGTTACCTCTATTATTCCATTCACTATGGCACTTCTATTACATACTGCAGATCAGTTCGAAGATCTCATTGAATATTTTATGTAGTGTATATACCCCTACTTCATTGTCTAATCTTGCCTAATACTACTCTGATTGTGTTAATGAATGTCATTATGTTGTACTCACTATCCTTGACATGTTTTTAATTTCAATGACCATGGCACTTATAGATGTGACTGTAAGCTAATACTATTTTGGAAACCGTATTCCTGTAACTCCCACCTTATTTAACTCATGTTTCTAACTGACTGGAATGTATTTCCCCGGGTCGTCCCCGAAAAAAGGGTATGTTCATCTCAGTGGGCCTACCCGGTCATCAAAATTCAAATAAATAAACTGTTTAACAGTTGTGGTTGACAGTATTAATACCTGTGGAGCCCCCCGTCTGAAGGAGAGAGTGTGCATACAATCAAAATCTAGTGTGCATACAAGCACATTTTTTGTCATTAAGTACACAGGATTGAGATTGGAACATGCCATTTTTGTGCATATAACCAGAATGTGTATACATCCAATGGCCCCTATGCACACAGGGGCAGGAGGTACGTGCCTGAGGTGTGTATCCCACCTGCAGAGCTCTGCACCTGCAGACAGGTGCACACCAGTGGCTTTCACAAACGCCGGCCACCTGTCCACAGTCCCTCCCCCAGCATGTAGGTTCACACAGGGTGGACGAGGTGGAGTTGTGGTCCCAGGTGGGTGGCCAATCGAATGGCCTGGCTGGGACCCAGAGTGGATCCCCTGCACAGGTTGGTGTGAGACTGGGACTGTGCATTGGGTGAGAATGGAGCCATAGATGCACCTGTGGTGGTACAGCCCCCCCCACAGCTGCCACAGAAGCATCCCCCACCGACAGGAGCATTGCCGCCCCCCCACCCCAGCATGAGGCAGCACCCACCCCAGACACCCAATGCCCACCTGCTGCCCACGAACACAGTAGAGCCCTGTCCACAGCAGTGAGCCCCCTTCCCCCACACACAGTGGGGCACCAGCCCTGGGTCAGCAGTACCACCATCCGCACATATCCTTGAGACCCCCACTGCTGTCGCACAGTCCACACCACCCCTGAACCTCGCAGGAGGTGCCACAGCCATGGGCGGCCAGTGGTAATGTCCAATGGACACCTACCCACTGCCTGCATAGGGGCACGGGGCATACAATTACAGGGTAGGTCTCTGGGCTGCAGGGATGGGGGCTACATGTGTTGGGGTGTTGAGTGCTCAGGTCCAGTTGCCATGCCGGGGGGACCTTGTGGGTGCATGGGTATGGCCATATATGGCCATTATGGCAGGGTCCCCCAAGCATATCCTTCCCAACCTTGTGCCCCCTGCATGTTGCATTGCATGCCTTAGTGCATAGTGCATAGTACGGACCCGCTCCCCCACCCCCGGCACATTGCTATCCGTGCGGCTAGGGGATCAGGTGCCTAGGGGCTGCGTGCCCCATTTGATGAATCTGGCATGGGGGAGGCACAGTGGGTGTGGAGTGGCTACACACCACAGATACACGGCACATAACTACTCCACACATTAGTGCATAGGGCCCAATGTGTATACAAATGGAATGCACTGTAGTACTGAATTTAAGGTTTTCCTAAAGTCGAATTACTGCAAATCTACTACCTGCCCTCTAGCTATTGCCCTAGTGACCCAGTTGAAAAACAGTATCAAGGTGGTCTAGCATGACCTCCCTCACACAAACCCATGCTGCTTGCTGTCCTGCAATCCAAGGTCCTCTAAGTAGGCCTAAGCAGTTTTTTTATCTATGCTCTCCATTTGCTTACCTACACTGTACGTAAGACTGACTAACCCGTAAGTGTCTGGGTCCACCCTGTCCCTCCCCCTTTGAGGAGTGAAACTATGTCCATGGACCTCCAGTCCCCTGACACCAGCACAGACTCCAATGAGTCATTAAATAGCTGGGTCAAGGGTTCCACCAATTCTGTAGCCATAGGTGCAGACAATCTGAGCCTGGAGCATTATCCAATCTGATGGCTTCCAGACCCCTTCTCACCTGTTCAGCCATGTTTACTACCCTTACCATTTATTGCATCCCCCCACACCCCCGTGTGGCTGTCTTGATCCCACTCTCCAGTAATGGCCCATCTTCCTCCACCATGAATACTGAGCTAAAGTAATTGTTCAGTACATTTACCTTCTGCTCATCATCTTTTGCTACTTTCCCTCCTCTGCTAACCTGACAATCTGACAACCCCCCCCAGTTTTCCTTTTCTCCAGAATGTACCTAAAATATTTTCCCCTCCTTTCAAACCCATGACAGTCACAACTCTGTGTCTGCCTTTATCCCCCTGACCACCACCCTTGCCTTTTTGAACATGATCTGGTATTCACCCGTCTCCTCTTGTTTCCTTGTACCCTTATGAGAACACCTTTTACCAGCCTCTCTCACTATATTGGAGAACCAGATCAGCTCTTTGTGTATGTTTCCTTTGGTGACCTGCTTTGCATAAGATTCGATCACCTCCAGAAGTGCTCCCTTGATCTTACCCCCCTTTTCCTCTACTTCCGTAATCCATTCTGTACCCACCCATCTTGTAATGAGAGAGGCTGGTGAGAGTGAAAAGGGCCATTCTCAAGAAGGCTACTAGCCATGGAGGAGGGTGGGTTATGTCAGTCACCTGCTCACACTTGAAGGGGGACTTGCTGCTAAATTTAAGAAATATGGGTGCTGTGGTAGAGGAGGGTGAAACTTGGGTGCTGCTGCTGGGGTGGGAGGATGGAGGGTGATTTATTTAAGGAAAGGGGAGATGGCAGATGGCTGTAGAAGTGGCAGGGTTCTGCCGGTCAACCATCGTGGGAGATTTTTGTCAATATTGAAATTGTAGGTGCTTGTCTGGAAAAGAGCTCGGTGCAGAGGGTGGGGGATGGGGTTGTTTTACTGCAGTCGGGCTGGGGAGGAGGTTGAGGGGGCTTTTTTTAATCCCCCCACAGGTACAAGCATAACGAAGCTGAATACCAAATTTCTGAATATTTGGGATCCCGAATACGAATATTCAGCCGAATATTCAAAATAAGGTATTTGCCCACTCCTGCTCTCCACACCCTTCTCAGTCCATCCCTTTCCCTTTCTGTCTCCCTATCGCTAACTGGTTTCTCCTTACCCTCTCCCTCACCCTCTTCTCCAGCTTTTACATGTTCCCTACCCTTGCCACTACTAACTTCCCCATGTCCTTTGTCAATTTTCAGGGGAGACTACCAGGTTCATTCCCTTTCTCTTTCTGTCTCCCTATCACTCCTGCATAATGCATATCCTGGTAAGGCCATGTCCTAATCATGACTCAGTGTAGTCTACATTTCTAAGACAGCCTATATTTCTTGCCATTCCTGAAGCTCCAAGGGTTTGTCCCCCAGACTTCTGGCATTTGTGCACACTACCCTTCTTAAGATTTTGTTCCCCCTTAGCCTGTTCCTTACTCCATCCATTTACTACTACATTGGTGGAGGGGGACTAGTAGGGCCTTCATGAGTCATGCTAGTGTCTGATCGCATATGAGTTACCCCTTCCCTTCTAGTTTAAACTTTCCTCCATGTGTCGTGCAAATCTCCTCACCAGTACCTGCTCATTCTCATTGTTAGAATGCAGGTCATAACCTTTTGAACAGCTTCATCCTTCTCCACATTGGGCTCCACTCCCTGAAGAAATGAAATCACTCTTTCCTACACCACTCTTTCAGCCATGCATTGAACTGGAACAAGTGAAGCTGTTCCCTCTCATTCAGGTGTGGCCACAGTAGTACCTCTGAGAAGGTTACCGTCCCCACTGTTGCATTAACTACATGTCCTAGTGCAGGGAAGTCTGTCTTTACACCTACATGCTCATCCTAGTCAGATCATTTGTACCCACCACCCTGGACCTGAGTCTATCTGCTGTGCAAAGGTACCAGTCAGTAACCACTAAAAGATAAGAATTCACTTTCTCTTTACATGGTACACAAGTTACACATATTTTGTCTCAGTGGAATGTACAAAAGGGATATGACCAACTTTGTAGGACTTAATTGTTTATGATTTGCGCTAGTATGCATAATCTCAGTAGTCTTTTCATTTATTCGGACAGAAACATTTTTTTAAATAACAGCTTATCTTCTGAGTAAACAATTTCTGCAGTTCTGCTACCAGAATTAAGCATAGAAAAGACTGGAATGTTGTTTCTTTCATAATTATCAGGGGTCAAAAATTACACTTCTCCTGTAGCTATAGTATCACAGCTGAGCTGGGCCATCTTTAGTAAATACAGTGGGGGTGAATAGGTGGAACACAAACAAAAGAATGAAACAAACTATGGAGAAAAGGGAATGGTGGTATTCTGAGGAAAGGGGTGTCAAGAAACAAACACTAGCACTATTGGATAATAACTGGCCCAGAGCATTGTAGCATGACTTCAGGTAGGCATATGGGTACACTAGAGAGGCCACTGGGTCTTCCTCTGCCATTAAACTCTAAATACTTATGTATTTACAGTAGCTCACCTGAGCTGGGATATCCTGGGTAATTACAGTCTAAATATGGGGAAAAAAGCAGAACCCCAAAGAAACTGAGATATTGGATCTCAGCTGTGGTGTTGAGATAACAGACTGGGTAAAGATAGCCCTCAGCCATTTAGGTTTCATGATTTTTGAAACTCATTTTATGATCTATTATTAACCATGTGATCATATTATTATAACAGAGCACTAGGCCACCTCTGGTTGATGTGGAGGGAGGACTGTGACTGTCACCTGCCGAATGACCTCAGCATCCTTTTTTTGTGGTGAGTAGGGGAGGGTGGTGCCAGAGGGAAATGGGTCAGGGGGGTTTCCAGAATTTTATAGTGTCAAGGAAAGGGAGAGTAGGTTTTCAAGACGTATGTCAGACACTGAGTAGGGGATGGGATTGGGATTTGTGTAGTTGTGTGTTCTAATTTAATAGGGTTTCACTGAACTTCACCAGATACAAAGGAGGGGGATGTTAGACTGTGATGAGAGTGTGGGGGATGAGTATTTGATTTTTGGTGGTCTGGGTGGGAAAGGAGGATGTGCTCCTCCTGGGTGGGTAGGGAGGAGCTTTATGTTTTCTATACAGGCTATGTTTCTTTAAAGAGCTACACATAGTGGCACATCGCCAATGAAGTACCACTCATCAGTCACTACATACAGTCACCACGTGGTAATTTTCCTACTTCACCAGGTGAAGAACTGTGGAAACTGGCACATCACTGGCAATGTGATATCAAGCATATTCTTCACCTGAAGTGCCCACTTTGCCAGCCAAAAACTTTTGCCAAGTGGCACTTTGCACTACACAAAGTGAGGCAACTTTGTGTAGCTTTTCACAAAAAAAATGTAGTTGAAACTAACTTTTTGGGAAAAACATTTTTCTTTGCACTGCTGCTTTAAAATTGCTTACAATCATCTAGGAAACGCAACAAAGCGAAAGAAAGTTGTTTCTAGTTGTAACACAGGGGAAGGTGAAAGATACATGCAAGCACACCAGGTGAAAATAAACAACAATGGCTTACAGTAGTGCAAGAAACACATACATAATTCTCCATAATAACTTTTCAGCTGGAGCTAAACATGTCCAGTGTTCACCATCACAGTCCATCTCTCAGCCTTAAAGGGATTATGCATTAGTCCCTGTATGATTATTTCAGTAATTACTACACTTGTTGAGCAATTAGTTTGCTATAATAAATTTAGAGGGAACTTAAGTAAAACATTGAAAAATACTTTTTACCAGGGCTATAGAGGCAGTAATTTTATGGACAGGAAGGATGTTGTTATGCTGTCACTGCTTCACCAGTATTAACAGTATGCATTGCCCAAGTGAGAGTTGCTGGGCTGCGCTCACAGAGGTCCAATTACCACTGTGAAGAAAACCATGGATTTTATGTTTGGCACACTGAAACAAGATAATCCAATATTTTCCCTTATGATTTGACAGGATTTGTGTCTGTATGAGCAGTTTGTTTTAAAGGGAAACATCCACCTGGACTCAGACCCAACGTTTGTGTGAGGAAGGGCCTGATTAGCATTTCCCCAAAGAGAACTTGTTTATTTACTTACAGTTTGTTAAGTGACTTAGCATTTGTCTAGTTGCTCCTGCCATCCCTCCTGCCAGCATTTTGATTCTAAGTACCCCTAGCGGCACAACCACAACCTCCTGCAACTGTCCAAGAATGACGTATGAGTCGAGGAGCAGCCAGGAAAGCATGCGTAGAGTTTCAGTATAGAAAAAGCTACTAATAGCTGTGGTTTGCAATGCACATGTCCCTGTGCTATATTGTGACCAAGTGGCGACTGGCAATCAACTGCCAGTCTATACTTGGTTTCAGTATAGCACCAGGACATGTACATTGCAAACCAGAGCTAGTAACAGCTCTGTCTATACTGGAACTTTATGCATGCTTCCACAGCTGCTCCCTGCCTCATATGTCATTCTCAGGACAGTTGTGGGAGGTTGCGGGTGCACCACTAGGGGCTCTTAGAATCAAAATGACAGTGGGAGGGACAGCAGGATCAACCAGATAAAAACTAATTTACTTAACAAACCATAAGTAAATAAACAAGTTCTCTTTGCAACAATGCTAATCAGGCCCTGCCTCTCACTGAGGTAGGTTTTGATTCAAGATGAACTTTTCCCTTTAGCTTGCTTACTGCACTCTTTTAGGACTGGTAAACCAGTGATATCATCACAACACCCTTCCTGTCCACAAAATGGTGGCCTTGTATCCCAATTTTTAAAACACTATTACTGAAGAAACTTGCTAAATATAATCCAGCAGTGTATTTACTGGATCATTTTAGTAACTGTTACAATAATCATTTAAAGAATGGCATGCATTCCCTTTTATGCAGATCTTGGCACTCCACACAATAGTTCAGACTCTGACTGAGATTCTTGTTCATCTAACATGCTTTACATACTGTATAGTAAATTATATACTAATCATATTATAATTTAGATAGCTCTTACTGTTTTTGTAATCTATCTTCAATATTCTCTAAGGTTACTACCATACACATGCAGCACCTATTTACATAGCACTAACTGCCACACAATGAGACTCCTCTACGAACACTCTTCATGTACAGTAAGCTGTTTAAAAGGGTGACTGGCAACTTATCTCCAAAGTCTTTAGTAAACACTAATAAAAACATTTAGTTTGAGGTCACCTACCTACTGTGGGAGGGCCAAAGCCCTATTCCTGGCCGTTTCAAGTTTAGTAGCTGTATGGCGGGGACTGGATTAGAGAAGAGGTGACAGAAACAGAACATTGCACAGACCAAAACTGCCGAAGCAGCACGGCCGTCCTGCAAAGTGAAATTTCAAAGAATCAGTATGATAGCAGACTTTCAAGTTCTGAGGCGTAAAAGTATTTTGACCTGATGAAAGTCATTCCTTCATCAGTACTGAAATGTAAGTTTAAAGTAAGCCATGTCTTAACACTTATATACAGAGTGTCCCAGAAGCGACCTTACCATGCAGTGAATGACACAAACATTCTTTGGGTTCTGTTGCAACCAGTTGTGCATGTTCTTACATACAGCATATAGATTGTGCAGGCTTGGAGCTTGTCTTGCTGGCCAGCTACACTCAGATACCTGAAGAAGACAAAAAAGTCACAGTATAACCATGTAGCATTTCTTTAAAGCCTCCAGTATCCTACCTCATGTTTTGGGAACAGAAAAAAAAAATTAAGGATGATTTGCACTATACACTGGAAGAATTATTGAATATATACTGCCCAAATGGCCAGGCCAGCAGATGCTGCTTGGGGTATCCTGGTTTTAATCCTTGGACTAAAACCACCTTTCAAATGTGACATTACACCAAGGTCCCATCTGCCTCTGCTGTCGATTCTTCAGATGAATGTCCATGGTATTTCTCGAAAACAGTAGGGGTAATTTTCTGGTGTCCTGGCCAGATTTCTGCCACTCACTAAAACCAATGACAGCTTAACCTGATTTACAGCCAAGTACTTCCTGTATCTCCCCCCACCCCCAACTGTAGCTGACAACAGGAACATATTTTCTAGCCCTCCTTTCCCTGCCAGTAGAAACAAATAAATAAATTCCAAACCTTGGCCTGGGAACTCTAAATGTATCAGGGAGGTGGCATGCTCCAGGTCCATAGGAAGAAAGCGAGACCAAGTGAGTCCCAGTGGCCCATCCTTGGGTCTTGATGAATGGCATGATTATGTTGGTAGACTGTCTCGTGCTGTCTCTGAGGGGCTTCAGTGTGAGTAGCTCTAATCTTGGGGAAAAGGGTGGGCTCTGAAGGGGCAGAAAGAGGTTCTATTCTATGCAGGATAACAAAAGTGCTCAACCAACCTGCTGATCTGACCCAGGTTGTTACCACAAAATGCTGCAGGGAACACTTCACTGGTAATGCCACTGTAGTGGAGGAGTGAGGATGAGTGAGATTACCCTGCCCAGACAGGATATGAAGCCCCCCCCCCAAAAAAAAAAGATCATATGAATATCTTTGTGGTCTGTCAATCTTCATATTCCCATGACTATTCTGTGAAATAGTAAGTCATGCCATTAATAGCTTGGAGAAGGGCAAATAAACTTTGCCTCTTCCAGCTTTTTGTATAATGTGGATGTAAGCCAAACATGCCAGAATAATTTTCTAATTTAGCAGTCTGCAACTGAGAAAATGGAATATCCAATGGGATTTGAGAATTAAAGATTTTGATTAAATTCTATAACAATAAATTCATAACATTTGCAGCTTTATAATTAATAAAGGACACAGAATTATGCCAGCTTTGGATGATTTCAAGTAAAAGATTTCAAGTAAAAGAATTAAATATAATTGCTGGTTAGCAATTTTTCTGTTTAGATATGTTTTGCAGTTGCAATCTTACCTCAGAGCCCTTCCCGCTGCCACTTTCTGTTCTGTGCGGCCGCTGAATGGCAGGATTAACCAGATAGTGAGCAACAGTCCGAGATGTTCAGCACCGTGGTTTCTGAATGGTTGGATCAACCAGATAGTGTTTTAATTCTAATATGTGTGTTTTTGGAAAAAAAAAGAAAAAGAAAAAGAAAAAGAAAAAGCGAGACTGCTCGGTCTGACAGCTCCTTGCAAATGAGTGAGGAGCCGCCATGCTTCAAAAACTGTTTAGCCTGCCCACAGGATGTGAACAGCCAATGAGGGCGTGGCTGTATCTGAGTGATATGGCTCATGCTTGCCGTTACAACTGGTGGGTTATAATGGCAAATTACAACTTGGTCAGGTTATGGGAAAAATTGCTGACCAGTTATTATAACATTATTATATGCTGCTGCTTGACTTTTAAGTAGGAGATTAAGTTTTTTATCAGAGAAAGCTCATAATATGATGGGCAGATGAGCAGGGAAATAAAATTAAGTACCTTGGCACTAAATACTGTCTTGTGATCAGTTAAAAAATCAAGTCACATGTAGCATTCTGAACTATTTCTCAATTTTTCCTTAGCAACAGGCAGTAGTTCATAATGACAGGTAATAATTCAAATCCTATTGTATAATGGGGTATGAAAATCCTGTAACCTCATTGGTCAAAACACATCACATGACCATGATAAATCCTCCAGTATACCCACTGTAAAAGTTTTATATCACTATAAAAACAAAAACAACAAGTTGAACATTGTATAATAGCAATATACCATGACGGGGAGTGGGTATATGGGAGGATTTACCACTTCTGGTGTGGTTAAGTCACTCGGCTGCGCCTCGTGACTGAACCACACCAGGCATGGTAAATCCACCAATATACCCACTCCCTGTCATGGTATATTGCTTAATTGACCACCATCATTGTGTCAGGCACACAGCCCCCTCCCAGCCCAACGACGGGGACCGTCACTTCTTACCCTCCCCTAACTTCTGCTATTGGCTACAGTCTCATGCAAGTACAGTCATTTTCTTTAATAAAGTAAGTTTATCAATGCTGCATTTGCTTTAGTACAATATAGACAGAGTAACTGGTACACACAAGTGACTGTACTAGTGTGAGAGGGTGGCTGGCAGAAGAGGTCAGTGGCGGGCAAGTGACAGCCACCATCTCAAGCCAAGAGAATGTGTTGGAGGGGACGGAAGTGTTAGGAATACTATAATGGGGGAAGTGTCACTGGGCTACCAGGGGAAATATATTTTTTTAACAGGGTTGAAAGCAGGAAGGGATTTTGTTTTTAACTAGGGAAGTAGGTTACTCCTGGGGGGGGTTATATTCAGCATGGCTTAATACAAAGATATTGATCTGAACTGTTTGGGATACAGTGTGAGAATCTTGATCCCTGCAGATAAACTATTCACATTTAATAATCATATTGCCCTCAGCCTCAGTTTTGAGTAATATGATTATTGTCAGTCTATAGTTTACACCCAGGGGTCAAGATTTTCCAATTACATCCCTCAGCTTGGATCAATATTTTTAAATTATAAACTAAGAACTGCTGTCAGTTGGGACTCCATCAGAGAATTTGTCAGTCCCATAAACTGTTACTTTTATTAGTTATTGTAGAGTCTTCACATTTAACTAGAACATTGCATCATATTAGTTGTATGAATGTTTAATGTTTTAAATCTGTTATTTAACTATTCTGTAACTCCTCTGCTGCTGTATTGGTTCTCCCATGACCCTTGTACAAGGTAGGTGCAACACCTACAGTAAATGAGGTTATACTGGTGCGTAAAATCTAAACATAAAAGATCTTATTTTTTTTTATTTAATAGATGTGAATATTCAAGTTACAGTTTCATTAGTTTAGTTATTAGAAATGCTGTCCTCCAGAATAGACATATGAAATGAGACTTCTAGTTTTCATAGGAGTCCCAGGGTGACAATAGGTCACAATACATAAAGTTACATATTATAGGGGCATGGTCCTGCCCCTAAATTTAGGGTTGAGCAGCCTGTTTAATGTTAAACCTCAAATTTTGCAATTTAATAACTTTGCAACCGATCAATGGATTTGCAAAAATTTGGTATGTGCTGTACTGTATGTGGTACATCTCTTGATGTGGTAAGTTTCTTTCTGGTCGGATGTATGGATTCTGAGATCTGGAAAGTGCAAAAACCTAGAACGTCGCTATTTCTGGCCGTTTTTTCCTCATCGTCTTATGCCCAGGTGGTGTGGAATTTTGGTGTGATTTTTTTTTTTATGGTAGATACAACTTGTTAACAGAACTCCCATGCATTTGTTTGGTGAAAAAATATTATTCTGTTGCAAAATTATTCAATTTTTTTAATTTCCCATTATCAAAGTTCCACAAAGGATTGGCCTAATGAAAAAGGATTCTTTCTTGCAATATCCATTTCTTTTTTGTGAGGAAAAAATATTTTTTCATTGGGGGAAAATTCCTTTTCACCAGCCACCATCTTTTTTTTTTCCACGAACAAAAAAGTATGGATAATAGATAAAAATGCTGTCATTTTACAAGTCAAACACCAGAACCTAGCTAAACAGGCCCAGTTTAGCTAGATTATGGAGTTTGTTTTACACAGTTGAACCAGAAATACTTTTCCTGGGCATCCATAATCCAAGGTGCCCAGCATAGCAAGAGGAGCTTTTTGCTGAGTTCTCTGTATGAGAACAGCAGATTTTATTAGGTTGTGTAGCCGCAGCTGAACTCCTGCTGCCAGCTGCAGTGTGTGTTGTGAGCCTCCCTTTTCCCTGGTGTCTAGTGGTACCCCTCACTCCCCGATCACTGTCACCATATATGCCCTGATGTCTAGTGGCACCCCCCTTCCTCTGGTCCCTTGTTTGTTTATTTATATATTCTGCCACCAGAATGCCCACACCTGGTGTCAGATGCCACCTCCCCCTGCAACCCATTGTTTTATTAATTAACCAACATCTGAGGGTTCAATCTCCATGTTGGCATAACAAGCCCCCCTCCCAGCAGTGTGGGATATTGGGGAGCCAACCCCAGCATCCTGAAATATTTATTTCCTTTAAATCTGTAAAAAGAAAACAGTCCCCCAATGTCTTTTTATTTTTTTACCCTGAAAAATAGAAAACAATCCTTTTTCATTCCTGCATTCCCCCTCCCCATCCCAACTCTCCCACTGAGCACCCACCACCCTCCTTACAATATGCTTACCACCGGAGGTCATAGGCTGTCATCTTCTGTGGACCAAGACATGTCTGTACTCTTCAAAGCCTAACCATGAACTGATAAATCAAGGTAAGTGCCGTATAATGTATTTCAAAGGTGTTTTGAACTTATATACATAACATTTCTATTTTTTGGAATTTTTTCACCAAATTTTCAACATGGCCTTTTTGGGACCCCATCTCATGAACACTGACATTATCATTTCATTAATCGGGCTCAGATGGTGATTTCATGGGTGCTGCACGAAATCACCTGAAATCACCTTTTGGGACTGATAAATGAAATTTAACCAGCAGTGTTCATGAGATGGGTTCCCAAAAAGGCCATGTTGAAAACTGGAAAGAACAATACTGGAACATGTGAAGAAATCCTGCTATGTTTGTTTTTTCCTCCTCTGGACATATGGACAAAAATTATGAAGCAGTTGAAAAGTTTTATTTTCTCTCCACCCCTCCCATTCATGAAGCATTTTCTTTTGTTTGCTTTTTTCATGCATTCATTGTGGTGTTGCTTCACTTCTGGCTCATCATTGCCCCTTAGGAGTGGAGTAAAACATCAACAAGAAAAAAATAAAACCAGATAAATCAAAAGTAAAACTGTACATGTACTTCATGACTAGAAGGATAAAATAAAGGTAAAATATGGGGGGGGGGGGGCAGTATATTGGAACCATGCACTAACTTGAGAGCAAAAGTCTGTATGCGAGCACGAAATTGTGTTACTTGCAAAAAGGAGCTATGTTAGAAACCTTGTGGAAGTGTCTCTACCAGTGAAAAGAGGTTTACAATATTATCTCATTCAAGTGCACTCCATGTGCAAGCCCTAACGCTTATATGATTGCAAAAAGGTGTCCTGTTGTGGTGCTAAATCCCCACACTGAAGACAGTTAGCCAGTCACAATAGCTCTCAAGCGCTAACCAGCAATATGCCCCTCCTCCCGAAAAAATTGCAAGTAACCCTAATCAGTATGCAGGGTACTCTTAGGTATCATTATGTTGTTCAAAATCCGTTGAGTGTGCCAAACTGCTCTTGTTAGGAGTTGGGTGTTCTCAACACCCCCAGTTGTTTTCTGGCAGCACATATCGAACAACTCCAACCCTGACCCAATCTCTCCTTAACAGTGCTCTCTGAAGACTAGTGTTACCCCTCTCCCATCCACTCCAGGCAGTAACATGTTAATGCCCTCTGCACAAGCTAGCAGTGGTAATACAATTACCGTCATCTAGTGTGTATGTAATAAATGCATGTAATACACTCTGTTTTTACACAGAAACTATACATCTGGGCAAGGTATTATTTTAGCAGTTGAAAGCCCGATGGTTGAAAGCCTGATGCCGGAAGCCCAACACCGAAAATCCCGACAGTGGAATTTTGCCCCACGCGGAGTTTGTTATAATAATTATGGTGGGTGTGGGTGGTGAAGCCCCCTGAAACGTGAAAAAAATATCAAAATCCCACTGTCGGGAATTTCGGTGTTGGGCTTCTGCCATTGGGCTTTCAACTGTCAGGCTTTCACATTTTAGCCTTCCATCATGTATCCTCTGTGCAATAATGCCTATTCTGAAAAGTATGCTTGTTACAAACTAAGAGTTACCTTCAGACATCCACAACACATAACAAAGAACTACAAATAAATATTTATTAATAAATACAAATATTTGTTTTTTTTCTTTTAAGAACAATTGTATGCTTGTTTCAGTATAATTGTGGCACACTCTTTCCACCAGGTAGACCTGTTAGTAGCAGACACATCTGTGAGTAAGAAACTCCCTTCCCTTAACTTCTTCCCATTCTGCTGCTAACAGAAAGGGTAAACCCGTTAGTAAGAAGCTTCCCTCTGCTGCCAACAGAAGGGGTAGACCTGTTAGTAGCAAACACATCTGTGAGTAAGAAGCTCTCCTCTGTTAACTTGTTCCCATACTGCTGCCCCCTCCAGAAATCCCCCCATGTCCATCTGTGCTGCCCCATCCCACCTCCCTCCCTCTCCTAGTCCTGTTATCTATTCCGAAAAGTGCAGTTCCATACCCCTCCTCCTCCTCCTTCCAGCCCCAGTCACATGACGGCAGCCAGCAGCAACCCTACAAACACCACCATGACTGGCCAGTGTCTGCCTGTGCAAGTACCATAGTGACAGTCTACAAAGTGTATTGCTACAATACTTGCAGTACACCTGTGAAATATCATGGGAGCTCTCTGATAGTTCCTAGACATCCATCAAGTACCAATTTATATCAGAGATTACCTGCATGGGCAGATAGCGGCCAGTCATGGCAGTGTATGGAGGGCTGTTGCCAGTCACCATCACAGGACTGTTGGGTCTGAGAAAGAGGGCTAAGGAGGTATTGTCATTTTAGGTATGGATAGTGGGACTGGAAACAGGAGGTGAGATTGGGACTGTGTGAATGGACACCAGGGAGATTCCAGGGGTGGAGGATTGAGGAGAGAAACTTTCTCTTGCATGCAGTATGGGAACTGGTTGGTGGGGACTTCTCCTCATGGAAGTATTTGCTACTACTGTGGTTACCAGGCAGGAAGGGGTTGCCACGAGACACCAGGAATCACATTGGTGGTATATTTTGGGATGGGGTTCACCAACACATTACTGGCATGATCATGCAGGGCTGGGGTGACACTAGATGCCAGAGATCACATTGCTGGTGATATCTTGTGGGAGGTGGGTTCACTAACATGTTAATGTCTGGATCAGGTGGGAGATGGGTGCCACTAGACACCAGAGAATGCATTACCAATGGTATTCTGTGAGACAGGGATTCACTAACTCATTATCAGCAGAATCAGGTAGGAGGAGGGTGTCACTAGATTCCAGGGAACACAGTTCAAGGAGATGGAGTGAGGGAGAGGTGTTGACAGGATCTACACATGAGATGTCATCACACATCTCGGGTGAAGGTTACCTGCCTGCTCACTGCACCAATTTAAAACTAGGTTTTTGGAAGTGTTAAGCAGTATTGTGCTTACAGCCAGTTAACATATCCAAAAACATTCAAATACTTCAAGAAAAACTGAAGGCAAGCCACAAATGCTGATTTGCATCTGCTGCTGGACCTCATTATTCCTTATGTGCTAACTGCTTAGAGCTGCACTAATTGTGCCTTTGAATATGACATTGTTAGTTCAAACAGTGTGTGTCGAGATAGCCCCATATATATTTTTTATTGTTTAACCATGATATATATTCATGGGCTGTGTTTCAGAATTAAACTACTGGCTCCTTAAGCATTCCATGAGGAAAAACATGGTAAAAGATTTAAAAACTGAGCGCCGGATCTAGCTGTCAGACAGGTTTACATATCAAAGGACTGGAAGCCAGGAACTGGCTTAAATGAATCATTTAAAACTTAATTTGTGTTTGAAGGTTCAGATCTCATAACCAGGAGAATGGTGATGTGGAGTCTAGGGTCCTTTTTTCCCGTGTTGTGGGTTTCCTGAGATCAAAGGGCGGAAATATCTCTTACCAAAAACTGTTCAGCAGGGGGTCAACATGCTAAACTAAGCTCGTAAGAATGCAGCAGGGGTTGGGGGCTAGAAATGTGGACAGAGACCATATTTTGAAGGATTTCTGGTATTGTGTACTCTGGAGAAACTAGAGTGGAGCGAGAGAGACACCTCCAGGAAAAAGGGTGAACTGCTGAAACAACCCAGCCTGAAATAGCCAACCAATCAAAAGGGTAGGCTGAAATAACATCATTTGATATATAAAAAGGGAATACAGCTAGAAAACAGTGCTTTTTGGTATAATTTTTCCAAGTGTAAGCTTTGGGTAGTTTTGCTGTGAAAAGAACTACTGATATTGAAAACTTTGCCTCACTGAAGAAAGAGAGGAAAACTCTTGGGAACGGAGCTTTTCTCTAAAAAAAATGAATTTTGCTGAAGAAGAAAATTTAGAGACTGACTTCTCATCTTGCTGAAACTTTTGAGAACTCATCAAAAAACTTGAAGAACCTTTCTGGCAGATGGGACTTTTCATACCTTGGACTCCAAAAATCAATAAGGTAGCAAATTTTAGCATTCATATTGTGTAGATTTATTGTTTAATTCCATTTTGTTTAACATTGTTGAATGCAACCCAACACCTTAAAGGATTAGTCCACCCAGAATTTGCAAAAACATATGTTATGCAGAGTGTTTTCATTTGTATGTAAAGTCCTAGTGTGTCCTTCCCTCTGTCTGCTATTAGGAGTTTTTACTAAATTAGCCTGCTAGCTTTATGGTAGTTTTATGACCCTTGGGGATCTCCATCTCAAACAGGTTTATTGCCTTTCTTGCTCTTACAGTGCACCCTGTTTCATGTGACAGTGATGTAGCCGAGCCCATAGATTTAGCATATGCACTGCTTTAAAATCAGCTCACAACAGCAGAGCTGTGTAACTGTTCTTATCCATTAAGCACAAATGGCAACAGTTACAGTTTAGCAGTTACCTGAGAGCTAAGTGTAAAAGCTCGCCAAGTATTTCCCCAGCTTTTTCCCCATAAGTCCTCTGAAAGGTCCCATAGTCCTTGGCAGCAATCATAGCCCTCTGATTGGCTGAAACTGGGGACAAAACCTGCAAACATGGCTGCTTAATAACAATTCCCATCTCAGTCCGCTAATACCCCTATGTTTCATGCCCTGGTGTAGCCAGCAGAAACACTTTTGCTTTCATTTGCCCCCAAAGTCTGTTAGCAGTCCCTGTGCTCTTCAAAGCAAGGGCACAATTTAACATTTTTATTCATTCCTCTTCCTGTTGCTGCTGCTATTTTAGCCTGTCGACAGGCAGCACATACATAATCCCACTGCAGTTCATACACTGTCCCCCTTCCATGTCCTGGTGCAGTCAATATAAACCTTTTTATTCCTTTATTGCCCCTCAGTCATATAGCTTTAGTGCCCTATTAAAGAGCAGCTGACACCTTCAAAAGAACTTTAACAAAACATAATATTTAGACACAGTTTGGCTTGTATTTCACATCTACATTAGTTCTGTATTCCTCCTCCTCCCCATTATTTATTACTGATGTGATTTGCATGAAAACAGGATGCTTGCTCCTGAAAAGTTTATCTATTCTTATTGCATTCTCCCTACTTCAAGTCATAATGCACTGCTTGTGACATCACAGTTACGCCCATGGCAACATATTGCAATGTTACAACAGAGGATTATGACTTGAGGTAAGGAGTAACCTATAGAGGCAGATGAACTCTGTGGTATAAGGAGCATGTATTCATGCAAATTTCCTCAGTAAGAAATAATGTTGAAGAGAAATCTATAGAATATATATGGAATGCAAGCTGAATTGTACCTAAATATTACGTTTTTCAAAGTCTTCTTTGAGGTGACAGCAGCTCTTTAAACATTAGCAGGGTTTAAAATTTTAATTTAGCCTTTTCTCTGTCAATAGTGCCAGGGCCGTCCCCATCCCCAGTATTCAGCTGGGTTCTAGTGGACCATGATCCTGGCATCATAGTGCACAATGCCAGGGAGTTGTTTATATTTTTTCTCACTTCTTTCTCCCATGTGAGTAAGTTGTGTCATGGACTGTAAGTGCCCCAGAGGGTGCCAGCCTGAATTACCAAGGTCCAGGAGAGAAGCCATGTGGAGACACAGCTGCTGCCAAGCACCCAATAACACCCTCACCCTATCGCCACTGTCTGCTATCCAGTGCAGTTCTAAGCCCTCCTATGGAGAGGAGAGCTGTCAGATGACAGCTCACTCCAGCTCCTCCCCAATCCTCCTTGCTGACTCTCAACATTCCTGGCTCATTCTGGAATCTGAGTCGTGGCATAGCGCAAGGTCTGGCATCCAGCACCTCAACACTCAGCGCCACTAGGCCCGCCTATTTCATACATTTTTACTGAACAAATATATGAAGTGTATGGCATGAATCTGCAGCCTGGAAATTGCAAAATACTTTGAAGTCAATTTCTCTCTCCTGTGTGTGCTATGGCACTAAAGCAACAGAATGCCAAATTGACAGTGACTATTTCTGCTACACATTTGATTCCATTTCACAATTGTTCACTACACTACAAACTTAGTGTATTGCACTTTTTTAAATGATAAAACAACACTTGTTTTGTATTTCATTTGCCAATCTAATTTAAATAACATACATACATACTTCAATACTTTATTAGAAACATACTTCATATTTGTAAAAAAAAAATACAGTCATGTCACAGAGCAAAATCAGCACTGACTGCCGGTTCTACCTAATAGAATGCTGGTACCTACATTTACAGTTTAGCAAATACTTGAAATCTAACTGAGTGGGTTTTATGTAAGAAAACAGATAGAATCTTTAATAATTATAACATTGATGATCTGGGTAATTTCTGTGCTTTTATGGCTGTGTATAGTTTGATGACATTAACAGTTTTAATAAAATTAAAACATTCCTGCTAGCTAGACCTGACATACATAGAAAACAAAAATAGTGAATTAGAGCTATTTAGTAGCTGTTTTCTTACAGAAACCCCACTCAGCTAGCTCTCAGGTATCTGCTAAACTGTAACAGTAGCCATTTGTGCTCACTGGATAAGAACAATTGCACAGCTCTGCTGTTGTGAACTGATTTTAAAGCAGTGCATATGCTAAATCTATGGGCTCGGCTACAGTACTGTCACATGAGACAGGATGCATTGTAGGAGCAAGAAAGGCAATAAACCTATTTGAGATGGCAATCCCCAGGGGTCATAAAACTACCATAAAGCTAGCAGGCTAATTTAGTAAAAACTCCTAATAGCAGACAGAGGGAAGGACACACTAGGAATTTACATACAAATGAAAATACTCTGCATAACATATGTTTTTGCTAATTCTGGGTGGACTACTCCTATAAACTGTGTAGAATATTTTAATGTGTTTTCTTTCCTTTAAGTAAACTTTTTATGATTTTTCTTATCAACCCTGCCTGCATCTAATTTGTGTGGTATAACATTTTAAGGGAAAAGGTTTTGTCAGACTGGTGCCTCATAGTAGAACCCCTCACCTACTACTGAATATTCAAAAAAAAAGGTTCATTGAACAGAAGGAGAGGAAGTTCTCCTTCTTGACAATCGAAGTCACAGGGTTTATCAAAGGGGAGGCTCTCCTGGGAGTAGGGGATCCAGCTGTGCCTAGAGGTGGGCCTGTGACACAGTGTTTTACAAGTGCAACGCCATTAGCGTGGTGCTAAGCCTGTTAAAGAAGGCACTTAAAGGTTGATGATGCTGCCTTAAGTGCTTCATTAATACCAAATATTCATGCATATATGCCAGAGTACTTTAAAATATGAAACAAAAAGATAATAATAAATGCATGCTAAAAATAGAGTTACAATCCATAATGCGACAATAGATCTTTAGGAATTAGTAAAAAAAAAAGAACAAAAGCAGAGCTGATTATGCTTTTATCTCTTTTAGATAATTCCTAGAGAAGACCTATTGTCGAAACATCCATAGGTCTTCTTCAGCAAGCATTTAATATTACCTTTTTGTTTTGTTTTCAGTCTGCATGCTGATGGAGCACCATTCATTTTTATTTTATTTTTATTGTATTTATCTTTTTTCTTTTGTTTTGTTTAAATATGAACCTTTTTGGTTAACACAGCATTAAATATGACAAGCTGAACCCTTTGCAAGCATGTAGAGATGACAACTTAGAAAAAGACAAACATTTCTATTGAATGAAATACATAGTAATCATACAGAAGAAATGAAACACAATGAAATGTATAACTATATGGCTACTTTCTGAATTATTTTTGTTACTGTTATTAACTAACATTTTAGGAGGAGGAGGAGAGTAGCACATTCTCTAATTGAGGTAACTGCATGTCTCCATATCAGTTCAAAAGAATATACAAAAAGAGATTTCTTAGGTTGAGAATATCTTCGGCAACGACTTAGTGCAGATTTGCAATTGTGTCTTGGAGCAGCCGGATTTGTTAGTTGGCAAAAAATTGCATCAAATCATTTTTAGCAATAACACATTTCTGGCATTCTCAGATTAATTCTGTCAGCTATTTTTACAATAATTGTTATTACTTGTTTTGTAGTTAATGAGTAAAGCCAACAATATGGCTACCCCTAGTATTTTGTTAAAAAAAAATCTGTTCCTTGAGGTTACTTTGTGACTGTGAAGAGTAGATTCATACAGAGGATATATTAGGATGGAGCTCTTGCTCATGTTTGGAATAGTAAATGGCGCCATAGCACACAGAGATATTTTGGTTTATCATAGTGGGTATGGTAAGAGAGCAGGAACTTTCAAAAACTTCAAAACTCCACATCTCAGATCAGGAATTAGATAAAATGAAAAGGAAATTGGCTTATTGATGTTTTTTTCCAGAAATAAATCATTACAAGAACAGGATTTTTTCACAGACTAAAAAATATTGCTTCTTTGAAGGGACACTGTCAACCTTTTTTGCATCATATTATTTCTAACTGAAAACCCGCATTTTATGATTGCTTACCTTCTCTAAAATTGATTGGTGTTGCTGGTTGTTTGATCTGCCTCCTTGCTTAGAAAAACTAAAATGCATGCTAATACATAGTTTTACCCAGCCTTGTTTTGTTTCAAATCCTTGCTCTACTCTTTTTGCATTCTTCCTGAACATCAGAAACACCCCCAAACATTGCAGCCACTCATAATGCAATAGTTTCATCCATGTGAAAGGGAGCTGTGGTGATGGGGGGGTAGGGGACCACCTCTTTCCTCGCATTTGAGGGAATCCAACCTGCCAGGAGTTCAGTCGGTGGATTGGTGGCCTGAAGAGCTTGAATTGTGGGCTGCAACAGAGTCTGGGAGAAAAGCGAGGGGGAGTGCACCAGTAGAATTTGCCAGAGGAGGAGGCACCAAAGCTTAAAAGGTGGACAGAGCCTTACTGGCTCATTGTGAAAGGAAGCTGCGATGATAGGGTAGGGGACCACCTCTTCCCTCGCATCTGAGGGAGTCCAGCCTGCCAGGAGTTCAGTCGGTGTCTCGGTGGCCTGAAGAGCTGGAATTGTGGGCCACAACAGAGTCTGGGAGTAAAGCGAGGGGGAGTGCACTAGTAGAATCTACCAGCGGAGGAGGTGCCAAAGTTTAAAAGGTGGAAAGAGCCTTGCCAGCTCATTGTGAAAGGGAGCTGCGGAAACAGGGCTAGGGGACCACCTCTTCCCTCACATCTGAGGTAGTTCAGCCAGCTGCAGGAACATTTTCACCCACCCACCCATCCCTACCTCCTCCATTATTAAATGGTCATCTGGGGCTCCACCCTAGCTTCCTGATTGGGGAGAGAGGAAATCCCTGGAAGGGGGAAGACTTACAGACACATTCTAAAACTTTATGTGACATTCTGCCACATCAGGAGAAACTTGAACTCAGTAAGGCAGAGTATTCACCCTGAGAAGGAGCTGTTTAAGGGGCTAGGAGGCTAAAGTGATAAATATTGTAGTCACTTATAGGTTATACAACATAATACTATCATTAGGAGCTGTGTAGACTTGATTGGGAATGGTTTTAACTGATTGGATTATTAGATCTGCTAGTAGCTAAATACCTTGATTAAGAGTATAAACAATGCAATACCTTGACTAGGAGCTGTTTTTAACTGATTAGACTGTTAGATCTGTTAGCAAATATCTGAACACCTGAAGTAGGAGCTGGGTTGTAACTGATTAGACTGTTAGATCTGTTAGCAAATATCTAAATACCTGGATTATGAGCTGGGTTATAATGGCCTTGGTCAGGAGCTGTGTAGACTGCTAAATCTGTTAGCTCACTACAGACCTGGCTAGTATATAACAGCCTTGATCAGGAGCTATACAGACTACTAGATCTGTTAGCTCACTACAAATCAGACAGGGGTGCTAAATTTGTTTTAAAGTGATTTATGACTGGTCGAATACACCCCAGTATGGCTACTTGGGGGGGGGGGGAGGATTGCAACCCAGGGGGTAGATACTGGGAAAAGGTGAACGGTCCTAATATGTCTGCAGGGGAAAAAACAGGGAGGCCTCACTCTACCATGGCAGGCATCTTTGGAAGGGTTGTAGGTTGCACAGGATGTGGGGTGGCTATAATACTCAACTGGGCCTGGATAGAAGGAGGCTGTCCACTCTGCAGGCAGCTATCTTGGTTCAGGAGTGAAGTATATTGGCTAAGGAGTAAGCTGGAGGAGTTGGAGAGTGCGTCAAAGGATTGGGGGGGTGGTTATGCATGACAGACGGGTGGGGTAGATGAGAGGCAGGGCAAAAGCCCAGAATATAGAGGAGGCTACTTTTCAGCAACTAGGAGGGGGGATATTAGGGAAAAAGGGCCTACATGTAGGGATGTTGATGCCAAGGGGAGAACTAATGGGGTAAATGTACCAATTAAAAGGAGAACGGAGAGGGTAGAGTCAGGAGGAGCTGTTGTGAGGAAGCCTAGAAAAACAGACAGAGAGAAGGGTGCTCCAAAGGAGGACAGGGTTAGGAGGGAGGAAGAGGGGCAGCCTAGACGGGCAGTTGGGGGAACTTAAGGCTTTCGATGGAGGCTGGCATAGTGTGTTACAATAAATTTGAGCAGCTGGGCAACCTAGAAGGGAAGGGGAGATTGGTGAAATGGAGGCAACTGATGCAGTGGCCAGGGGGAGAGAGTCAGATACCCAAAGGGCATCGCAGGCCGGAAAAGGAAAGGATAGAAATAGCACCAGAAGGATAAGAGGAAACTTAAATTTTCAGCAGATGGTGGAAATGCAACTTATAGCAGGCATGGAGGAGGAGAGCTCAAGGGGAGAGAAGATAGAAGATAAGGCGGTAAGGAAGGGGGCCCCCATCAGGAAGGGAGAGAAACTGGAAGATGAGGAGAAAAGGGAGGGGCCCCCCATCAGAAGGGGGGACCGTACCAAGGATGGGGCCCTAGGTAATGGGGACCCACAGGGGACCACAGAAGGTGGGGTTATTATCAGGGGGGATGATGGTGTGGAAGAAGGGGGATTGATCAGGGTCAGGTTGGATGATTCAGATAAGAGAGGGTTAAAAGGGACACCCTTATGGGGGGGTCTGAGGTAAGTGGGCATAACAAGGGAAGCAGGAAGGGGAGGGTGACTAGGGGGTCACATATAAGAAGGCAGGAAGACTCCCATGGAAATGAGTTTATGGATGGCGGTGCTTAAGAGTGCAAAATGGAGATAACACTAAGGATGATGGGGGTGTTAAGGTACTGGTTCTGGGAGACTCGATGATTAGGGGTATTCACTGGGAGGGACTGGGGGATCCCCTATACAAGTTAAGGTAGTGAGTATCTCTGGGCTAATGGCTCACAAGGCAAAGTTCATGGTGTACGAACTGGTTAGGGATTGTGGAGGGAAACCAGATTTCCTGGTGCATCTGGGGACTAATGATTTGGAGGGAAATAGCATCTTGGAAATTCAAACAAGATTCCTAGAACTTGGTAGAGTCTGTCAGGACAATGGATGCAACATTTCCTTTTTGTAAATATTGCCGGTGCCAAGGGCCTTGGTCGAGAACAAAATGAAGATCATCAAGGTAAATGACTGGATCAGGAAGTGGGGAGCTGAAAGTGGGTCGGGGGTGCTAGGAAACTGGGAGAGAGTCTGGAAGGATAAGGGACTGAATGCTAAGGATAGGCTTCATCTTACCCCGCTAGGGAAGGAAGTCCTTAAACAGGGGGTGGCAGACTATATTCAAAAAAAGTGTGGTTTAAACTTGTGGAGGGACCAGGGAGGGGCGGGCCAAAATCTCCCTCCCCAAGATGAGGGGATAAGCCTCCTAACCCATGGGAGGGAAGGGGGTAAGAGACACAGGGGGATGATTCAGGAGGAGGATGGAAGCATAAGGAACCTGATAGGGGTTTGGCAAAGGGGATCAGGGATAAGGGTTGGGGGTTGTGTTAGTAAATGCCAGGATCTTGGGAAACAAGATGCCAGAGTTCCAAGCCATGCTGTTTGGGGGGAGGGCTGGAGGTTGTGGTGGTCACGGAAATGTGGCCAACAAAAAACAAGATTGGGACCTGAGAGTGAGGGGGTACACTATGCTTAGGAAGGATAGAAAGGAGGGCAGAGGGGGAGGAGTGGCTATGTACATAAGAGATGGCTTAGAAATTGCCAGGCTAGAGGAGGCAGGGGGAAATGTGGAGGTCTTACGGGTCACCCTACGAACCCCTGCAGGAGGTAAGGTCAAGTTGGGAGTAGTATATAGGCCCCCCCCCCGGGTTGGGGGATGTACTGAAGGAAGGTTTGCTGGACAATATTATAGCCAGTGCAGACCAAAAAGGGAGAGAGTGGTGTTGATGGGGGACCTTAGTATGCCAGGTACAAATTGGGAAACCATGTCCTCGAAGGCGGCAAGGGAGCAGAGGCTGCTGGACTGCTTCCAGGATGTGTTCTTAACACAGCATGTGGTGGAGTCCACAAGGGAGGGGCATGTCCTGGATGTGGTTCTGGTGGATGGGGATCTGGTAAGGGACTGGTTGTAGAGGAACCCCTGGCTGGGAGTGACCACAACACTGTCTGGTTTCAAATTAACATGGGGGAGGAGGGGAAAACTCTAAGACTCTGACTGTGGACTTCAGGGGGGCTGATTTTATGGGCATGGGAAGCATTCTCAAGGATCACTTGAAGGAGGTTACAATGAGGACAGATGTAGAAAAGAGATGGGAGGTCATTAAACGAGGACTTCATGAGGCAGTCAGGATCTGCGCTAAGATCAAGCGTAAGGGAGCCCGGACACATAAACCATGCTAGTGGTCTAGGGAGGTTCAGGTAGTGGTCAGGGATAATAGGGCTGCCTACAAAAAATACAAAGCAATGAGAGGGGAAAGGGAAAAGGAAGATTACTGTCTTTCATCTAGAAAAGTCACCCGGATGGTGTGGGGGGCTAAGTCCAGTAAAGAGCAGCAATTGGCACAGGGGATACGAGGAGGGGAAAAGGGGTTCTTCAGGTACATTGGGGAGCAGAGGAAAACCAAGGTCCAGCTCTGCAGATTGAGAACAGAAGGAGGGTGGGTGGAAGAGGTGAGGGACCAGGCGGAGGTATTAAACGAGTACTTCACCTCTGTGTTCACAAGCGAGGGGGAAGGGATACTAACAAAACAAAAACTGGAGGGGATGGCAAGGGTAGCGAGGGGAATTGTGGGGGAAACAGTTAGGGAACAGGAGGGAGGGGGAGGAAACCCAGAGGGGTCACACCCAGATACGGATAAACAGACCAGTAAGGTGGAGGGGACAGATGATGCTATCTCCACTGCATGGGTGTGGAAAGCCCTAAAGGCCCTAAAGAAAAATAAATCTCCTGGGCCAGATGGCATACACCTGAGAGTTCTATGGGAATTGGTGGACATACTGGCAGCACCCCTAGCGGAGCTCTTCAACAGGTCGCTCGAGACAGGGAAGGTACCCAGGGCTTGGCTAGAGGTGCATGTGGTGCCTAGCCACAAAGGGAGGGTCAAGGGAAATTATAGACCCATCAGTTTGACATTGATGGTGGGAAAAAAAATGGAGAGTATACTGAAGGAAAGATTGGGGTGTTCTTGGAGAAGGAGGGAGGGTGGGATAGCAGGCATCATGGTTTTGTGCCTGGCAGATAATGTCAAACTAACCTTGTGGAGTTCTATGAATGGTTAACATCTGAACTGGTAAAGGGAAGGCCAGTGGATGTACTATTTTTAGGCTTCAGCAAGGCGTTTGACTCGTTCCCCCACTATGGTCTTGTGGGGAAACTGACGGGGATTGGGGTGGGCCCATTGATGGTAAGATGGATATGAAACTGTCTGACTGGTCGCACTCAGAGAGTCGTGGTCAGCAGGGAGCTCTCAAGCGCTAGAGGAGTCACTAGCAGGTTACCACAAGGCTTGGTCCTGGGTCTGATCCTGTTTAATGTATACATATCTGACATCAGGGAAGGAATAGGGAGTGAAATGAGTCTTTTCGCTGACAACTCTAAGATGGGAGCAGTAGTTGAGGGGGATGAGGGGAGGTTGGCCCTGCAGGGGGACATAGAGACCCTGGTCAGGTGGGCTCACACCTGGAAATTAAAATTCAATACATCCAAGTGCAAGGTACTACACCTAGGGTGGGGAAACCCCAAACACGTGTATACCTGGTGGGGGGAAGCACTGGAGGCCTCAACGGGGGAAAAAGACCTGGGGGTCATGGCGGATGCAAGTATGAATAACTCTGAGCAGTGCAGGAGAGTGGCTGTCAAAGCAAACAGGATGCTGGGATGCATCACAAGGGGCATCACCTTGAGGAGTAGGAAAGTGATCCTGCTGCTGTATAATGGGCTGGTTAGACCACACCTTGAGTACTGTGTGCAGTACTGAAGGCTGAACTTGAAGAGGGACATACAGCTCCTGGAGAGGTTCCAGAGAAGGGCTACCAAGATGATACAAGGACTAGGGGATCTGACATATGAGGGAAGACTGGAGGAGCTTGGACTGTTTTCATTGGAGGAGAGGAGAGACACGGGGGATATGATCAAGGTCTTCAAGTACCTGAAGGGAATAAATAGGGTAAACACAAAGGGGATGTTTAGACTAAAGGAGGAAGGTATCACTCGAGGACATGATTTGAAGTTGGAAGATGGAAGGATGAGGGGGGAAAAGAGGAGGAGGTTCTTCACTGAGAGGGTGGTGAAACCATGGAAGGCGCTGCCTGGAGAGCTGGTTCAGGCTTCCGCAGTGGAAGGTTTTAAGAGAGGGTGGGACAGACACAGAAAGGGAAAGTATCAAGGGAAGACCTGGCCTAGGGGGGCGGGGAGGGATGACTGGTGTTCTGGAACACAAAGGGGGGGGGGGGCCTTGGTACCTAGCTAGGGATCTGAGGTTCAAGCAGACTTGATAGACCATATGGCCTAATCTGCTGGCAATTAGTATGTTAGTATGTCCACTACATAATGAATGGCTAGATTGTGCTGGAGGTGTTCCTAGGTCCGGGAAAGATGCAGTAGGAGCTGATCAATGAATGTAAACAAATCTGTGTTTGTGTGGTAACAGCAGTATGATGGGCAATCTGTTTTCACTTTTTAAAAGAAAAAAAGAATCAGAATCAAACTACCAGCCACATCGACATTCTCTACAAATTGTGAACAATCATAATAAGTGTTTTTTAAACTTGGGACACTTTGAGGCCTAAGGGGGTAGACACTGTCCCTTTAAAATGATCCTTCATTTTATAGCACATTGAAAGATCAGACTGCAAAAAAAAAACTCAGACTTCAAGTGTACAATTACAGGTAAAAGCATTAACAGACTAGATTGAACAAACAGAAAAAATTATGTATTATGTTTCTTAGTTTACGTGTTACCTTGTTGAATATTGTTTCCTGCAGTCACCAGTTTTGTTTTGTATGCGACTGATTGGTTAGGGAAGAATATAATGTTGGTTTTTGCTTTGACTTTACTTTTTTTTTAGTCTTTGGTGTCAAACCCTTTAAATATACTTAGTCCTATGGGAAAATGTATCTTGCAATCAAGCTTCCCTATTGCACATGCTGTTTAGTAAATATCTAAATATTATGCAAGAAGAATGAGTAGAGGAGAGCAGAGTAGAGTAGAGTAGAACCCTATCACTGGTTCAGTTGTTTACCTGTGATCTATGTCATTATCTGGGCAACAGAATCAAATCACTGCCCTGTCCCGGTAGCTATTTTGGGTTTGCTAGTGGTTTAATACATGTTTCAAATTTCTACATTCAAATAAAACATGAATTGCTGTTTTACAATCCCTGCCATTTTTGCCAGGAAGTTGTCAAGAGACACACGGTAGACTTATTCTACTTCAACTTCAGCAAGACATTTGACTTGGTGCCACACAGAAGACTGCTGAAGAAGATGTGGGATCTCGGAACAGCTAAGGAAATTGTAAAGCGGATAGGAGTTGACTGGAGGGGAGGCAGCAGAGAGCTGTTATGAATGGGGTCAGATCAGCTGAAAGAGAGGTCACCAGTGGAGTACAACAGTGATCTGTTCTGTGCCAAGTCATCATGAACATGGGAGAAGAGATCCAGGGCAGGTTGTGTCTATTTGCAGATGACACTAAACTATGTGCTAGAGTTGACAACAAGGATAAGGGAATTACAGAGAGACCTCCAAAAGCTGGAAAATTGGTCCAAAGTATGACAACTGAAGTTAAATGCGAAGAAGTGCAAAGTGATGCACTTAGGGAACAAAACACCAGAACAGAGTTTTGGATGGGAGGGGTCTGTGTAATAACGGTGAACACCTAAAGGCGATCACTGTTATCACACAGTCATGTTTTCGGCACTCTGACAACGCCGGTGCACAGGACAACGGCACCAGGACAGTTTTTTAATGCTTTCTGTGGAGGGGGGGCTGTGCCCCCCCACACCCCATCTCATGGGGGGCTTCACCCCCCACACCCCACTACTTAAGGATTCTCAACTCCGGGGTGCATGTTGGGGGTGAAGGCATTAAAAAGTTCTGGCTGGGCATGCAAAACCCCACACCAGTGCCCGGACCCGAACCCGTACCTCAGTCACCTCAACCACTAGCCAACCCTGATGCCATGACGCAGCCTCGCCATCCACCGCAGCGCCACCCCCACAGCTCTCTGCCTCTTCCCAGCCCACGCCGCCGTGCTCGCCTCCCACACGCATACACATAGTGACATCCTGTCGCCCAGTTCACCCACCCTCATCCTGTTGCCCTACCCTCCCATTGCCATGAGGGACTGCGCCAGGAAGGATTTGCCGTTATGGACGGCGCCCTTCCTCATGCGCCCACCTCACAGGATACCGGATGAGAGGGATTTAGCTGGACACAACGTCAGAGGAAAGGGAACTAAGACTCATTATTAGTGACTCCCTTAAACAAACCTGTCAATGTAACAACGCCTTTAGCAAGGCTAACAGGATGCTAGGGTGCATTGGGAGGGGTTTCAACAGTAGGAAACAGAAGTTACTGTTACCTCTGTATAGGTCTCTTGAGAGGTCGCACCTGGAGTACTGTACCCAGTTTAAGAGTCCACACATAAAAAAGGACAGACACGGGCTAGAGGCGGTATAACGAAGGATGACCAGGATGATTCAAGGCCAGGAAGGCAGTTCTTATGAGGATCGGCTACAGGCACTGAACATGTATTCACTTGAAACCAGATCGGGGGAGTCATGATACAGACCTTCAAGTTCCTGAAAGGAATAAATAAGGTGAACAATGAAAAGCTATTTACTAGTAACAAACAGGCTAGGAGATGGGTTAATGAATGGAGGTGAAAGGGTGGAAGGTTTAAAAAGTATGCAAGGTAATATTATTTTACAGAAAGAGTGGTTGAACCATGGAATGATCTGCCAGCAGAGGTAGTGGGTACCAAACCCAGAAATGACTTTGAAGATGTCGGGGATACAGCCAAAGGTATAGTAGCTACTCAGAGGGATGAGGGAGATGGAAACGCAGAGAGCAATAGGGAGAATAGGGTAAGCAAAGACCCCAAAGGGACAACCAGTCCCAGGGTATAATAGGATAACATGGGCAGACTAGATGGACCGTCAGTCTTTTTCTGCCATCATAGTCTAGGTTTCTATCTTTCTATGTTCATATTCCTATAATGACAGGCACTTAACTGTTACATAGATGCACAGCTACATAGACCATGACATCAGAAAAAGACCAGAGGTCCATCCAGTCTGCCCATACTCCCTATAATCCCTGGAAGCTTCCCTGGAACCTAGTGTTCCTCCAGGGTACTAACCCTCCCCATCCTTTCCCCATTCTCCTCCCTGGTCTTGTCTCCCTGGCTGACCACTGTTCCCTTCATTCTATTCCATGCCTGCTTGAATATCCAGGCTGTGTTTGCACCCACCACCTTGGCCAACAGACTGTTCCAAGGTTCTACCACCCTTTCCCGTAAAGACATATTTCCTCACGTCCTTCCAGAACCTGCCTCCTGTTAATTTCCACTTGGGACCACATGATCTCGAGTTGATATTCAGGGTAAATAATTCCCTGCAGTTTACCTTGCCAATTCCTTTTAGGAACTTTAAGGTCTCTATCATAACTCCCCTCTCCCTTCTGGTTTCCAGTGAGTACATATTTAGCGCCTTGAGGTACTCCTTACAGGATCTGCCCTGCTGGCCCTGAATCATTTTTGTTACTGTATGTTGCACTGCTTCCAACCTATTCCTGTCCTTTCTGAAGTGAGCGTTCCAGAACTGGATGCAGTACTCCAGGTGAGGCCTCAGCAGGGATCTGTGAACGGGAAATATTACCTCATTTCTTATGCTATCAATACCCCTCCTGATACATCCCAGCATCCTGTGAACCTTGCTATAGACCTTGTTGCACTGGCTTGTTTGTTTAAGGGAGTTACTGTCGATAACTCCTAGATCCCATTCCTCTTCTGTAGTGCTAAGTCTCACCCATCCATCCAGTACTCTATCTTGGGGTTCCTTTTCCCAAGGTGCATTACATTGCACTTTTAGGCATTAAATTTTAACTGCCAGACCTTTGACCACCGCTCTAGTTTTTGTAGGTCCCTATGCATATCGCTTTTTCCCTCACTATCCACCCTCCCATATAGTTTTGTATCATCTGCAAAGGGACTGCCCTGCATTCCCTCACCAATGTCACTAATGAATATGTTAAAGGGGTCTGGCCCCAGGACAGATCCCTGTGGAACCTCACTTGTAACCTCCCTTTCCTCTGATTTAACCCCATTGACCACTACCATTGCCTACCTTCTAGCCAACTACCCACCCAGTTCACTACAGTTTTAGCTGCACCCACGACTTCCATCTTTTTGAGTAATCTTTTGTGAGGTACCGAATCAAAAGCCTTGCTGAAGTCAAAGTACTGCAGATCCACAGCATGGCCCTTGCTACTTCCCTGGTCACCCAGTCAAACAAAAAAATCAAGTTAGTCTGACAAGATTTTCCCGCCATGAAACTGTGTTGTTTACTATCCTGGAGCCCTTTGCTCTCTAGGTAGTCCATTAGGTCCTCTTTGATTAGTGATTCCATCAGCTTCCCCATGATGGAGGTCAGACTGACAGGCCTATAGTTACCTGGTTGCTCCCTATCCCCCATCCCCCTTATAAAGAGGTACAATGTCTGTCATTCTCCAATCCCTTGGAACTTCCCCAGACCTAAGTGAGATATTGAACCTCCCAGTCAGTGGTTCGGCCAGTTCTGTTGCTAATTCCCTAAGTATCCTTGGATGCAACCTATCTGGTCCTGGGGCCTTATCTATCTAAAGGGCTGCCAGGCCTTTCAGGACACTCTTGCTAGTAAATTAAGTATTGGCTGCCTCATTTCCAGGACTCCCTTAGCAGACACCTCGATGCCGCTTTCTGGCATGAACCTGCAGACTTTCTTAGGGAATACTGAGCAAAAGTAGTCATTCAGGACAGTGACCTTTTGCTCATCCTCCTCTATCTCCCTACCCTCCTCAACTAGCCATGTGACCTCCCCTTTTTTCTTTTTTCACTGATATATCTAAAAACATGTTTTTCTCTGTTCTTGACCCCCTCTGCGATATGCAGCTCTGTGTCTGCTTTGACCTCCCTGATGATTCTCCTTGCCTATTTATTTTTCTGTAGATAATCCTCTCATTTTGCCTCCCCCTGCTTTTCCTTGTATTTATAGAAGACCTTCTTTTTGGCTCTAACCGCTTCCATGACCCAAGTGACAACTATAGTGGTCTCTTAAACCTGTCTTTTTACATACTGTTCATATGCTTGCCTTTGATGCCTCAAGGATGGCATCAAAGGCAAGCATAAGGACAATATCTTTATTGCGACCATCTCTCCTCTACTCCCCCTTATGTCCTCCACCCCTACTAACTTGTCCCTGATCAGTTCCCTCAACCTATTAAAGTCCATCCTTCTAAAGACAAGGTCTTTGGTTCTCATTTGTGGGTTGCCAGCCTCAAGGACCAATTCAAACCACAGAGTTGTTATTGCTATTCCCTAGCAGCTTCCCTACTCCCACAGCACCCACCATTTCTGAGTTGGTGAGCACCACATCAAGGATTGCATTCTGCCTTGTAGGTTCCTTAACAAACTGCACCAGTAGACCATCTTGGAAGTTATCCAGTAATGTCTTTCTCCTGGCCACCGGGACTTCCCAATTGGTGTCAAGCAGCTTCAGGTAACCCAACTCCACTACTTCCCCCTTTGCTGTCCCTCTTTTAAGTTTCTCTTTGAGTTCTCCATCTCTTTCCTCACCTGGCCTTGGAGGCCTATATAGTAGTTCACCCCTAAGTGCACTTTTCTACCTGAGGCTGCTGTGAGTTGCATCTATTCTGACTCAACCTCCCAACTGCTACCTGCAGTACTTCCATCTTCTGCTACTTCAATTCCCTCCTTGACAAAAAGGGCAACTCCTTTCCCCCTACCAGCTCTTCTATCCCTCCTGAACAGTGAATACCCAGGGATCACCATCTCGCAGTCATTTTTATCTGTAGCCCACATTTCCATGATGGCCACCAGGTACACTTCAATGTCCGCCATCAGTGCCTGGAGCTCAATGAGCTTGTTACCTAGACTCCTGGTGTTAAGCATACCCTCCCCCAACTCCATTTCACCCCTGCTTTAACTCTGCTACTGTCCTTTTGCTTTTTGTGCTTTCTTCCCTCCTTGTTGGTGCTTATACCTTTTACTTTCACCTCACTGGTATTCTTCCTTTAGGTCCTATAAACCGTACTGGTTTTCCTGTATCCTTTTTGCAGTTTCTGTCCCCTGAATATGGGGGAGTTCTGTGTAGGATCCACCTTCTGCTCACCATCCACCATGGATCCCCACAGTAATTACTGATGTAGACGTGATACTTCTGCCCTAGTACACTAGCTCCCTCTCTTGTCAGGTGAAGTACATTACCCTTGAAGCATCTCCTATCCCAGAAATTCCCCAATCCCCAACAAAGTGGTACCCCATGCCCCAACACCACCCCTTAAGCCAACTGTTAAAGTCCTCTATTTCATCACTCCTAATTCTGTTTTGCCTCTCCTCCCTGCCCCACACAGGGAGGACCTTGGAAAAGGCATGGGAGTCTGAATGTTCCGCCAATCTGTGCCCCATTAACTGGAAGTTCTGCTTCACTGTCTCTACCAATTGGTTGGCCAGAACATTGGTACCCAGGTGTACCAGCACACCCACCCCCCCACCATCCTCCCTATTCTGTCTAAATCCCAATTGGCTGACACTCCAGGTAGGCATCGGACCAATCCCCTCCCATCTGACTCCTCCCCATCACCCTGTCTATCCCCCGATCATCAAGTCCCCAAACACAGGGACCTTTCTGTTAGCCTTGCTCCCCTTGGGTGCCAATGTGGTAACCTACTCTTTCCCCTTGACTGACCTGGAATCCCAGTGGAGTCAAGAGCCTGAACCTCCTCCTGGGGTGTGAAGTGATTCACCTTCTGGATGGTACTGGACCAGACAACCTCCTTTTGGCTTCCCCTCCCCCCCTTCCCCCGCACACTGCCACCCTCCACCCCTCTGGACCAGTGGATCTTTGGGGGAGTAGGGGTATAGGGGGTGAGCTCCTGCTGCATTGAGTGCGCAGCTGACATATCTCTATCTTTGCTGTTACTAGCTCAGCATGGATCTCTGCTATGGTCCTGCAGACGGTGTAGTGCCCCCTCTTCCAGAGCACATCCCCGGAGAAAAGTGACCCACAGTCCCCACAGCTGAGCACCTCACACCTGAACCACATCAAATAAGGAACAGAACTGGTGAGAGAGAACCTAGTTTAGATTACATCACTTAGTTTAGCTTGTACAGGCTTCCCAATAAGTTCCCATAAACATAACTTTATGTTCCCAATAAGTGTTATAGAACCTGCTATAAGTGAGATCTCGTAGCTCATAACCAGCAACAAACAGAGTCCAGCATGAATCTTATCTTTTCAGACATCATGAGGTAGCAGCCAACATTTTACAGTCCCACATTATCCATGTGATCTGAGCTGCAGCTCCCAAGCTATTGCAGAGTGAAGGAAACCACCTGTGCCCCATACAAATCAATCACATCTAATCATGATTCTAAGTGACTCCTGTCCTGATTTGTTATGCATTGATATATTCTGTAAAATAAAAATTTCTCAAGTCCCTCCTGCATTCTCCCAGCCAGCCTCCACTCATGTCCCCGTGTTCTTGATTCATCATTCCTGCTGAATATTTCCTTACAATAGAATTTACTCATTTCTTTTAGGAACTTGATGGTCTCTATCATATCACCCCTCTCCCTTCTGGTCGCTAATGAGTACATTTTCAGAGCCTTATGTCAGTCCTCATAGGATCTTCCCTGCTGGTCCAGAATTATTTTGGTTACTCTACGCTGCACCATCTCTAGTCTGACTTTTTCTTTTCTTAGGTGGGGACTTCAGAACTTGGCACAGTATTCTAGTTTTCGACTCACCAGTGATCTATAGAGAGGTAGCATCACCTCTTTTCTCTTAATGTTGACCCCCATCTCCCAATATACCCTAACATTATGGTTGCCTTCCTATAGGCCTTGATAAATGGGCTAGATTGTTTAAGGGAGTCATTTATGATGACTCCCAGGTCCATTTTCTCAGAGGTAGTGTCAAGGGAACAGGGAAAGGGAACATTGTTTAACTAGGAGTAGCACACTAAGCTGAAGCTTGTTTCCAGATGCGACCCGGGAGTACAAGGAAGTTAAGTGACTTGCTCAGGATCACACAATATGCACCTAGGTGGCGGTGGGATTCAAGCCTAGGTCTCCAGAGCTACAGTTCAGAGCCTTAACCCACCGCACTATACTGTCAACTTTAAACCCCCCATCCAATATTCCATCCTGGGATTCTTGTTCGTTAAGGGCATCACTTTGTACTTCCTGGCACTGAATTTCAACCATCCAGCTTTGGACCGTGTCTCTAACTTTTGCAGGTCTCTTAGCAACTCCCTAACCTCTTCCTCACTGTGTACCCTACCACAGAGCTTAGTGTCATATGTAAAGAGACACATTTGGCCCTTTGTTTCTTTTTCTGTGCCACTGATGAACATATTGAAAAGAACCAGCCTCAGGATTGAAGCCTGCGGCATTCCACTCGTGACCTCCCTGTCTCCCAACTTGAACCATTTACCACCACCCTCTGCTGTGTTCCCCAAGCCAGTTTCCCACTCACCTAACTAGATCCTTCACTGAATCCACATCATCAGACTTCTTCAGCAACCTTCTGTGTGGTGCAGAGTCAAATGCTTTGCTGAAGTCTAAGTAGACTAAATTTACTGATTGTCCCTTATTCATTGCCCAAATTACCCAGTCAAAGAACACTATTAGGTTGGTATGACATGACCTCCCTGCCACAAACCAGTACCACTTAATATCTGGAGCACTTTTCTCTCCAGGTAGTCTACTGGGTCTTCTTTGAGTGACTACTACCTGCAATGGAGGTACAACTAATGGGTCTGTAGTTTCCTGGTCATGCCTTGTTTTTTTATTTTTTTATTTAAATGACTGGTAACCAGGAAAGGCACACTGAGTCGAGGCTTGTGGAGTGGAACTACATCCCCTACCTTCCAGTCTTGGCGAGCTATTGTATAGCCCTGCCAAGGGCTCAGCTAGCTCCAATACCAGTTCCCTGAGCATCCTCGGGTGCATTCCATCTGTTCCTGTAGCATTATCTATTTTCAGGGCTGCAAGCCCTTTTCTGACCCTTTATCCAATAATTCCCACCTCAGTTACTCAGTTATTCAGTTGGCTAAGACATAACCAGGCTTGTGCCCATCTAGAATGTCTCCCACGACATTGTGGGTGTATTAACTATCTCAGCAGGTCTGTCCAAAGAATGAGTCTACTCTAGATTTAAACATATGAAATGTAGTTGCATCAACAACGTGTTGAGGCAAGTTATTCCAAGCCTTTATCACTCTCACAGTGTAGTAGTTACCACGTTTAGTGGTGTTGGCCTTGGGAACAATAAGTTGTTTGTTGGGGCTTCTCAGATTTGGTAAATGAGTGATAAATTGGAATCTGCATTCTCTTTTTGGCTCGTGACTTTGTAAAAATGTATAAAGTTCCAATAAATCACCCTTTTTTCTCCTTTCTTCAAGGCTGACTAGTTCAGTATATATTAATCTATCATTGTAGCTCAAGTGTGATAGCCTGGGAATTATTTTAGTGGTCCTTCTCTGTACCTACTCCAGCAAATCCACACCTTGTCTAAGATATGGACTCCAGAATGGTGAGCCCATATCCAGGTGTGGCATATATATGACCTATATAGCGTTAAGCTACAATGCTCGCTCTTGTTCGTAAATGAACGTTTAACACAGTTCAGCAATCTGTTTGCTGTTAAGGCAAGCTTTTTGCAATGGTTGGCAGATATTAATTTGTTATTTACAATATTTCCAAGGTCTCTTTCTTTCTCTATTGGTGTCAAGATATTGTTGTTCATTGTATACGGGTATGGGGGTTGTTCCTCCCAAAATGCAATACCACACACTTATCTAGGTCAAATGTCATTTTGTTGTTTTCTGCCCAGGATTCTCTTAGTTTCAAACCCTTAACCATAGTTGTATAATTACTGTGTGTTTTTACCTCCCCACTTAATTTGGTGTCATCTGCAAATTTGGCGAGTGTGTTACTGATGTTTAGGTTTATGGCAGGTATGAACACATTAAAAAGGGTTGGTCCAAGGACCAAACCCTGTGGAACCCCACTGGTAACTGCAACTGGGTTTAATAATATTCCATTTATACAAACTGACTGGGTGTGATCTTCCAACCAGTTGTTTATCCATTTAATTATACTGTTGTTAAGTTCCATATGTATTAATTTAGACATCAGCTCATAATGTGGAACCTTATCAAAAGCTTTAGTAAGGTCTAGCATGATGACATCAACTAGTTTGTTGTTGTCCAGACTTGTACTTACTTTGTTGTAGAAAGAAACGAGATTTGTGGTGCATGAATGACCAATCATGAACCCATGTTGTTCGTTGTCTATTAATTGTTTGGGATTGACTTCTATGTCAGTTCTGTCCTTAATTAACCTTTCCATGATTTTACAACATAAAGAGGTCAGACTAATGGGTCTGTAATTATTGACTAGCCCCTTGTTTCTCTTCTTGAAAACAGAAACAACTATGGCCGTTTTTCCAGTCTTTAGGTAGCTCTCCATTTGCCACTGATTTGTCAAAAAGGGTAGATAGAGGTAAGGATAGAACAGCGGACATCTCCTGTAAAAATATTGCTGAGATGTTATCTGGGTCTGCTGATGTATTAGGCTTCAATTTATTGATGACAACCTCTGTTTCCTTCCTAGAAAAATGAATGTTGTTGCTACACTGATAAAGGGATCGGCTAGGAAGTTTTATTTTTTATTAAACACGGAACAAAAGAAAAGCAATTTTGAATTCTAATTTGCTTTTTTCTTGTTTTATCATTTGTTTAAGTTTTTTTATGTTCTGCCCTGTATTTACTAAGAGAGATCACAGATTTTTTAATTTTGAGTTTTTTGAATGCTCATTCTTTTTAATTGATTTGCCTTTTAATAGCATTAGTTAACCATAATGGAACCTTACCCATGAAGTTGTAGTTCTTCTTCTTAGATATGTACATGTTTCTAGGTTTAGTATTGAATTCTTTATGAATATCCATGAGTCTTCGACTGTTAGCCTCGACACAGTGTTTTCCCAGTCTATATTCATTAAAGAACTCCTTATACTTTCAAAATCAGCCTTGCTATAGTCAGCGATGAACTGTATACCAGTTTTTTTGGACATACATGAAGTTAAACATAAGTGAATAGTATTGTGATCACTGCCTCCCAAGGGACAGTTCATTTTAGTATCAGTACCACCGTCATCCAGATTAGTTATAACTAAGTCTAAGATATTGTTCCCTCCTGTTGGGGTCGTTACCAGTTGTTGAAGATCTTGGCTGGATAGTAAGTCTAGGAATTCATTCTCAAGGTCGATAGTGCCTGCTAAGTCTTCCCAGTTAATCCCAGATAAGTTAAAATCCCCAACTATAACTATATCCCCCTCAGATGTTGCTGCCTTGATTTCATTAACTAGTTTGATATTGCAATAATGGCCTGAATTTGATGGTTCCAAAAGAAGTCTGAGTCTATTTTTAAAGGTCATATGTAACCAAACATTCTCAATATTGTTTTCAGATCCATTTCTGTCATTCCTCGTGTAGCAGTTTTTAGGCAGATTTCAGGCAAAGGCCCCCTATCCCCCACTGTGAACACTGAGCAAAAGTAATAATTAGAAATGGCTGCCTTCTACTTGTCCTCCTCTACTGCCTCATCATCCTTCATCAGTCTAATAATTCCCCCCATCTTTGTATTTTCCCTAATGTATCTAAATAATTGTACCCCCAACCTTTTCCACAACACACAGTTTCATATCTGCTTTTGCATTCCTGACTGCCTTCTTGGTTTCCCTCATCTTTAACTGGAATTTCCTCCATTCCTCCTTTCCTCCTTTCCCTGTTTCTCCTTGTACCTAGTGAAAGCCCTTTTTTAGCCCTCACTGCATCCCTGATCTTCTTCTTCAAGAACCACATTGGCCTCTTGTGCTTGTCTCTCTTGGTAACTATTCTCAGGCAGGCCTAAGTTGCCTCTACAATGGCCCCTTTAATTTCTTCACACCTTTCCTCCACCCCCCAAGTTTATCCAGCCCCCTCATCTTATCCTTGGCTTTTTCCCTCATCTTGTTAAAGTCTGATTTTCTGAAATCCAGAACCATAGCTTTTGATGAGGGTATACTGGTACCGTATCACCCCTTGTTGTCGACACCCTGATGGTAAAACACAGAAAAAGACCATCATGGCGACATTCGCGGTAATGGTCCTTTTTCTGTGTTTCACCTTCTCCCAGTGTTCCGCCCCCTCCCCAGACCAACTCTGGCCTGGAGTTGGAATCCTAGAGTCTGGGGGGTGCGGGGGACAAACCCCACATGGGGTTGTGGAAGCTCACACAGAAAACACCCATGCAAGAGGCGGCACAATACCTGCTTCGGTATTGTGCCATCGCTGTGGGGGAGGTTGTCATTCTTGCCGATGAGATAACTTGGTGCTTCCTACTGGTACCCAAAGCCATTTCTAACCATATTCTGTTATGGTCACAGGACCTCACTGGCTCCCCAGTTCTCACTGTGCCTACCATTTCTCAGTTGGTGAGCACCGTGTCAAGAATGGCAGTTTGCCTTGTCAGTTCCCTAACCAACCGCACCAGCAGGCAGTCCTGCAGAGTATGAAACAGGTGCGGAATGTCCCAATCTACCTCTTTTAGATTGAGATTCCCCACCACCACCACTCCCTTCCCTTTTTGTCTTCCTTCAGAATTTTTGTCCCAGCTCCCCATCTCACTCATCCCATTAATAACAGTTATATTAAATAAATGCCCTGTTTTAGTCCACCCAGTGGCATGGAGGGATAAGACATCATGCCTTACCTCCTGCCACATTGGCAACCCATGTTCATGGAGTGAGTATGTCACCAGGGATCAGCCAGGGAGAGAGGGGATTGAGCATCTAGGGGACAGCACTCCTCTTCCAGGGAGGGTGGAGAACAGAGACCAGCACCTGCCTGACTGCTTGTGTTGGCTGGGTGTTAGCATGCCAGATCCCAGACAATGTGGGGTGGAGGTAGAGCAGCCTACCAGCATGCTGCTTGTGGAAGCACATGCAGTTCAGCCATTGTTGCCATTGAATGTCCCCCTTCTGGCTTTAGGGGTGAGCAAGGAAAATGTACCAGGCATATCAGATAACTGCCATCTTTCTGGGCTCTACTTCTGACAGAAGGTACCTCACTGAACTGGATCTGGCTATGGCAGATTGAGGGGACTCCATGCCACCCTGCCATGGAGGGCAAGCTGTGAGGGAAGAAGGGATGTAAGTCCTGTGGTCAGGGAATGGGGCTTGGAGGAGGGCATGAACATCGGTCGACTGGGATGGAGAAGCAAACAAAAGAATGCCCTGTTTAAAAGTAACTACAGATACTCTAACTAGTTAAAATATTATTAGAACTAATGAATTTGTTTCTGAGTTTGATCTTGGTGCAGTAATGCAAGCTTGTTAATTTGTTAAAATTGATTTACTCTAATAAGGTCACTGCTTACAAGGGTAGAAATGTATTTAGGAATTAAACTGGCTCAAATATAAAAGCTTTTTATGTTTAAATATACACATAATGTTTCTTCTGTCTATCTGATTTTATTTTCTTACATAAAAACTAGAACATTCATTAGTATCTTTCACGGAACATCAGTAAAATGTCAATTAAAAATGATAGCCATAAATGCCTTTGTAACTGTGCTATTGCATACATTAAACTGAAAGAACTTTATGTTAAAGGCCCCTATCACAGACTCAACACTTCAACACACATCTCTTCCATCTTAATATAAAGATACACATGAAAACATGCCCTTGGTTGACTTTCTGTGTGTACTATATTTGCATGCCAGTGACACCGTGCTGTTCATCATGGAGGGCTGTAGCACATTTTAAACAATTTCATGGGTTGCTGTTGAACTTGTTTTGACAGAGTTGACAAGTTATTAAAATGTGTGTTTTTAATTTAGATTAAGCCAGTAGAATATTATTTTACTCAGGTACCCATTTCTCTGGGGAGGTTGCATTTGGCAGAGTGCTAAACTTCAAACCATGTACAACCCTTCTGAACAGAGCTGTATGGAAAGACGGTCATGTTTGCACATCCCTAAAAAGGTTACAAAAAGTAATATGGATGAGTTACTTGTATGCAAAAGATATTACTAATGGTTGAAAATGTACGACTAACATGTTTTGTATTTCCTCATGAAAATAATTACAGATACAGTAGATGTCAGCATCAGCAAACCAGTATTTGCCTATTCATTGATTCCTCTTTCTTCATTATAAGCACTCTCATCAAGAGTAATTCTGATAGTTTTTTTGTAATAATATACCACGTAACACTTCTAGATCTATTTTATTTAGTTGCTGCTAATTGTTTTAAGAGTTGCCTATACAACGTGATGTGCATTGGCGCATATAAAGATGCCAGATAATTAATATTCCTTTTTATCTTGCATTCTCTTCATTTTTATAACCAGAATTCGGCACTTACCCTATTGTGAAATTTGGCACTGCGGTATGATTTCTGAGACAAATTGAAAACTGTATAATGGTCCTGGTGTCGTGAGTCTAGGAATGATCTGACATCTTCAATGTGATTTCTGAATCCCAGTTCTACACCCTCTGCTGGAAAGGACATCACTATATCAAAAGAAAGAACCAACCAAGGTTAAAATCTGACAGAACTGTGGTCAGTATAAACAGATCAATACAAAATGCATAGAGGCCATTTTGACATATTTTTAGGAACGTTGGAACAATATGTTTTCAAAAGTAAACAACGTACCAATTATCCTTGAGGTAATGTAGGAAATGTCAAGTTCTCCCTTTGTATAACTGATGAAAAATAGGCAAATTGAATTAATTAGTATTAAGTTAACATCTTATTGTTCTTGATAATGTGCACACAGACAAAATTAATTGCCTGAAAACAATTTGCCAGTTTATGTAAGCATGCATGAGTCACTTCACCTTCTGGGTCTTTACTGAGATTCTCCATTTATTACAAATAATTATTGATTGTGGTGACTCATACGGTACACTTCTAATATATAGTACATTAAAGGTATAGTCCTTGCATAGCCAAGCAGCATCACATTTTGAGAGTCAGCAAAAACAAACAAACAAAAAACTCTTTGGAACACTATTTAAAATGCAATTGTTCTGCAGAGGGAAGCTCCCCTTTAAGTTTACAGCACCATGTTCTTGAAGATATGTAGTGTTGGAGTTCCAGCCCAATAATGGCACAATAATTATTTAAAGGGACACTGTCAACCCCCTTAGGCCTCAAAGTGTCTCTAGTTAAAAAAAAAAAAAACAATGGGAGGGCTTGCCCAAGGTTCAATGTGGGGAATAGCTCCTCCCACAACCTCTACATAAGCCCTCCTCTAACACACCTCCCTTGCTTAGGGAGTGTTTTTCTTAGGCTCCTGCATGGCTTGTGTGGCTATGCCTCGCCTTTCTGCTGCTTGGTTTGTCCTGTTCACTTCTCTTCCCTTCCCTGCCTTGTCTTGTGCTCTCTTGATTGTTTTTGTTTGTTTCTGATCTTGTTTTCTCTCCCCACTTTTGTTCACCTCCCTCCCGGCTTTGGGCCCCCTTGCTGTCATTCTGTGCCTCCTCTCTTTTCTTTTGGGCTTTTATTGCTGTCCCCACTGACCGCCCCTTCCTCTGCATCACCTTCTCCTACCTGGGTCTTGCTGCTGCTTTCCTTTTATCCCATCTGCTCCAGCTTCCACTGTTTGCAGTGTGGCCTTCGTCCCTCCGGTGCAATTTTTCCATTCTCCCTGACCCTCTCATCTGTGGCTGCATGCCTTACAGCTCCTTCCTGCAGTCTCCCACTTCTCCTTCCGCTAGCAGTCCACCTTCTCTTCCACACCAACTACACACTGCCTAGCCGTTCACCACCGGCTTCTCCTCCATGTCCTCGCATCTTCATTCCGTCCCATGCCATTCTTCAGGACTCTGCATTTCTATTGCAGCTCAATAAACTCTGCGGGTACATTTTAGTCGTCTTTCTTCTACTCAGCACACATTAAAATTTAATGGATTTGAAATGCTTGACTTATTGACAGACCCGTAACTTGTACATCTAAACGCCTTTACCAGAATATTGACACCACTCCCAGACTACTAAAGAGCTGCACATTCGACATGCATGTCTGCTGCTTGCCAAATGGTGCATATGTTTTTATTGCAATGTAACTAATCAGAATTCTGGGCTGTGGAACTACTGCAAAAGTAGGTAACTGGGGGTTGGATAGGTACACTGAACTTAGACCACAGCATGGCAATCAAGGGAGCTGGCACTGCTCCACCTCACAACATCTCTCCAAGCTTACATATGCAGCTCCGTGCTTCTAGAGCTCTCACTGTATGCATTTTAAACATTTTATTCTACCTTGTATCATGCAGGCGCTTTTAAGCATATTCACGGCCAAACACCTAATGGATAGAACCATTAAACTTTCATCACAGTGGCAGACAACCCAAGCTGTTCCTTATGTCTCATTTCTGTTTCCTCATGCTACCAGCTGTTCCTTCGTTCGATATTCCATACACCAAACGGGGGTGGGGGGAGCCTTCAGGAGACTTCCTATACATCTTCCCACATGACAATATAACTCCACCCACCACTACCTGTGTGATAGCCAAGTATAGATTCTATGTGTCCACTAACCTATGCCATCGAGTTTACAGCCACATTGGGCTTATCAGAGCTCTGAGATTCATTCACGTTCCATAGGTTCACATCCAGTCTTTCTGTTTCTCTGGCTGCATTCTTTATTTCAACATGACTACACTTTTAACCATCAGTTTTCTATCTATCATTTATATTTCATTTTCATGCTATATCCCAAGTATTCACCATCTTTCTTCCTGTGTCTATTACATGTCTCACCTCATGTTCTTATTCCATGTATCCATTTCCAGATTTTCCTATATTCCTCTATACCTATTCATCATTGTATATCTCTCATCCTTGCAGCAGTTTAGTGCATTGTCCAGCCCATACCAGCAGTTTTCTGGACTCCGTCCCTAACTCGCACTTTCTGAGGTGTCGAGTAAAGGTAGGCTTCCCCTGTCTACCAGGGATGGGATTCCGTTTCAACCACTACCTTCTGTTACTTACCTGCTGACATCCTCCATCCCTAACTCTGCTGGACAGCTTTGAGTGAAGGTTAACTTGCCCCAACTACCAGGGATGAGAGCCATGTCTTCAATCTACTGAGTTAAACCTTATCTTCTCTACCTCATCTTAGTTGCCACTTCCCTTCGGGAATGGAACTACCTCCTACTTACCAGCTTGACATCCTCCATCTCTTATTCTGCTTGGCAGCATTGAGTGCAGGCTAGTTCACCATTACTACCTGGGATGGGAGCTCTGTCTCTAATCTACAGACTTATGCCATATCTCCTCATACCATACCTTCTCTATCTTATCCAGTTGCTGCTTCCTTTTGGGAATGGAACTATCACTCTTATGTGTACCCTCACCATTGTACTTATGCGACTTCAAGTCACTACCATTCATCTGCCATCCCCACCAGTTGCCTGAGTCTCCAGTTTGCTGCTTCATCTTCTCTATCCTCAGCCTGATACCCAGCTGCCACTCCTTCAGGTACAGAACTTTGCTCAGCTCGCTTCTCCATCTTAGCCCATCTGCAGCCTAGACTCTTCATTCCCTCTGCCGACTTCCATGGCCGAAAGCCTCACACCGGCCCAGATTTTTTCCATAGTTTGCATCTACCCCGATGCAGATTGCCAATTCCACCAAGGAACGCAACTTCCTCAACCATGTTCTCTCATCATTCTACATTCACTAGCCAGCTCCAGCCTGGATCATCTTGCTTCGAACGTCAGATCTGGATGCAGTTTCACTACTTCACATGTGTTTTTCTCTACTTGCTACCCAATGCCTCGAACCTTCTGGATCTAGACCTTTTGCTTCTGCTTGCAACTTTGAACGTGGACCATGGACCTCTTCAATTTGTTTGCCTCCATCCTGCCAGTTTGCCACTTCCCATCAATCACAGAACCCTTCTGCATTGCCTGCTTCCACTCGCCATCCCGTTCTTTCCTGGACCTTTGTTCTCCAGCTCTTTTGGCCACCTTTTCTTCATCGTATGGAGCATGCCAGCTTGGTCAGTCCCTCATTCCTTCCAAGTTGACCGCCCCATGGACTTTTCTGCTTCAGGTTTCCAGATCAGCCTTCATACAACCTTGTTTTCTTTCAGGTTTGGACCGTCGTCCTTCATCACTCCAGCACCTTCCATCATTTCTCTGGATGCTTCTGGCCTTCGTCAGATGTGGGACTACTGTTACTTATGGTGTTTGGCTTGGCTCCTCGGCCTTCCATGGCTTGTTATCTGATGCCTTGCTTCAGCTTTCTTGCAATTTGCTGCTGTTCAAAGTGGAGCTGGCCTGGTCCCATACCTCCATGCTCTGGATGCCATCCAGCTTTGCCTCACCCATAGCTTTCTCTGCTTACTCCTTCAGTTCCTTAGGATCCACTCTGGCCTTCCTTCCCATTTGACTGGCTGCCTTCTCCTCTTTGCCTTGCTGGCTTGGGGCTTTGTACTGTTTGCTGTGGCTCTTTTGGGCCTTGTATCCTACCTCTGACTAGTACTCCTACTCGATCAGCTGCTCTTCCATATGATCCATCACCTACTTCTACTCCAGCCATTCTACCAGTTTATTATTTATTTATTTATTTATTCTAATATTACAAGTACCTTTAAGTCAAGGCTCTTTTACAAAGGTTCCATGTCAATTGGGGAAACAGTACAAACATAAACAAAAATTAAAATAGGCAATTCAAGCAGTTGAATACATACATTTGTAGGGATGTAGGTACAGAACAGAGATTTGAATAAACAATGCAGAGCATGGGATTCTAAAACAGTCTCAGGCAGTTGAATACAGACAAATTGAGGGAAGGAAGGTACCAGGACAGGGCAGCGTTAACAGGAAAAGTTGAGAGATTGAGGGGACAACAGAAACAGAGGATCAGCCGAGGACACTGTCAGGTTTCAAGAAAGTGCTAAAGTCAGGGAGGGAGGGAGGGAGGGAGGGGTGGGGTAAGGGAAGGGTGTCAGTGAGAGGGAGAGGTAAGAACTAGAGGGGATAGTAGATTAGGAGTGACAGTCACAGGAGCTGGAGGCAGAGAGGTGGAGGCAAAGGTAGGTTTTATACTGGCCAAACCATTACAGAGAGGTGACGTTTTTGTTGAGTCCATTAAACCAGGAGGGTGCACGGTGAGCAAAGAACCTTTGCTCTGAGAGGTGGGGCACCAGGGGATGTGCAGAACTTGATTACCAGAAACCCTGGTGGGCCGGGGGATGCATGCTGCACGTAGGAGGGCTTGGACTCTTGGGGGTGCAAGGCCTAACGTAATCTTCTTGGCCATTAAACAGGTATGATACTTAATATGGTTGGATAGTTGGAGCCAACCTGTTTGGGTGTAGAGTGCACATGTGTGGGTGAGATGGTGGGATCCTGTAATGAGATGGCAGGCTTTGTTTAGGGCCAAGGATGGTCACCTAAGGGCTGTGTCAGTAGCAGAGCCGTAGACAACTAGACCATAATCGATTAGTGAGACCACAGAGCTCTGCACAGCTATCCTTAACTCATTGCCTCCACAGGCTCACTCTGAGATTACACCACTTGCCTCCTGTATACTTTTAGCAGTGAATCCTGGGCCTTTCTAAGCAAAATCAAGCCATAGTCAGCATGTCTCAAACAAATGTTAATAGCTCAATAACTGTACATGCTAGACACAAAGTATGAGCGGCAGAGTTATTCAGCACAAAATTGCCTTTCCAATGGTGGCATGCATGTAATAATAAGTAATTTTGTTTTTTTTCTATGCTGGTCGAAAGAGCAAACTAAATATTTATTTCACTAAAAAAGGGCAACATAAGCCATTTTTTGTTGGAAAATATGTAAAATATCAACACCAAATTAAGCATACAGACATTAGATGGTGTTTTAGTATTATGTTTGTTAAAAAAAAGATATCATTTTACTATAAAATGTAATTTTTCCCCATTTTAGTCAAGGTGCTTTGGTGGGATTTGAGGGATGAATCTCAACCACACACACCATATTATAAACAAATGCGTATAACTCCAAAAGTATACATGATACACACAAAGGTATCAGCATGAAGTTGATGAGCACAAAATGCCTTTCCAATGGTGCTATGCAACCAGTTGTAATCAATACAGTTTTTATTTTATACCTGCTGAAGTGCCAAAAAAGAGAATTTTATTCAAGCTGCTTAGGTGAATCTTGATGGAAAACATGTCAGCCATACACACCATACCATAAACAAATGTGAATAACTCCTAAAGTATACATGATATACACAAAATATCAGTGGCAAAGTTGTTCAGCAAAAAAATTACCTTCCCAATGGTGGTATGAAAATAATATGTAATTTTGTTGTTTTTTTAAGCTGGTTGAAACAGCAAAAAAATATTTTTTTCACTAAATCAGGCAACATAAGCCATACACACCATACCATAAACAAATGCAAGTAACTCCTAAAGTATACATGATATGCACAAAATATCAGTGACAAAGTTGTTCAGCATAAAATTACCTTTTCAACGGTGCTATGCAGTCAAATATATATTATATTCTGTTACACTATATATTAAAATATATAAGTGACTTCTCCAGATGTTGCAAGGGCACACTGGGAGTCAGTAGCTGACTTCTGCAGACGTCCTCAGGACACACCAGTATATTTTACTGACGACTACAGGTGTCTGCTAGGAGACAATGAGTTAATGCATCTGCGGTAAAGCATTGCTTGTGCCTGTAGAGAAGACCAATGCATTTGTTGACAGCTTTGGCAACAGTGTCAGTGTGGATGCACAGGATAGGTGACTGTCATGCGTGATACCAAGATATTTAAAGGAGTGTACTTGGTCCAGGACAGCACCATGGCAGTTTGCAACTGCGATGGGCTGAGACTTATGCTTGTTGTGGGAGCAGCAGAAAAGCATCGACTTTGTTTTCTTATAGTTGAGTACCAGCTTTTGTCTATTAAGCCATTTTTCAATGGAGGTGAAACCCAACTGGAGTTTTTCTTGAAGTAGGAGGGGGTCATGATGAGAGGCATGGATGACTGCGTCATCTGCATAAAGCAGGATTTGTTCAGGACAGGACTGTGGAAGATTGTCAGGAAAAGGCTGAACAGGAGTGGCCCAAGGATGGATCCTTGTGGGACTCCTGAACGGATGGGTCTAGCATCGGAGAGGGTGTGAGCAATTTTCACCCTTTGTGAGTGATTTTCCAGGTAGCTCTTAAACCAGGAAGAAGCCTCAGTGGAAAGCCCAGTATTTTGAAACTTGTAGATGAGTAGTTGATGATGGACAGTGTCAAAAGCCTTAGGTCAATGAAGACTGATCCAGTTAGTTGATTATTTTCTAGAGAGTTGTGGATTGCTCCAGTGAATTCTAGGAGGGCCGATGTAGTGCTGTGGCCTTTTCTGAAACTGTGCTGCTCCTTACAAAGGATGTCATGCTTAGCCAGGTATTCCGTCAGCTGGTCAGAGACTAATCGCTCAATGGCCTTTGGGGGGGTAGTATGGATATAGACCTATAGTTCCCATGATGGGCCTTGTCCCCACTTTTGTGGACTGGTGTAACAGTGGCAGATTTCCATCTGTCGGGGAACTGGCAGAGGGAGAGAGAGAGAGAGAGAGAGGGACGTTGAAAATACAAGTTAGCGGAGATAGCACCTCATCTAGCATAAGGGACAGTAGCTTAAGGTTGAGTTTGTCCCCACTGGTTCTTGATCCTGCAATTGCTTTGCAGATGTATTTGTGCACTACATGCCTCCTGACTGCTTTGAAGTAAAAAGGCAGTCGAGTCGAGGAGGCGGCAAGGTGGTGAGAGGGGATGTCGCAGAGTTTGGCATCAAAGAAGTCATGTGGGAGCACACTACTGAGATCCGAGAATGCGTTGTTAAATGTGTTTGCATGGCAGCTGGGTCCAGGGTTATAGTCCCATCCACTTCCAACATGGTAGGTGACATTTTGGGCAATTTCCCTGCAACTTCTTTAAGGTTATTCCAGAAGGACTTCCCCTTACCCCAGGTGTTAGTGAGAGCACCTTTGTAGTAGTTACTTTTCATCAGATGTATTGCTTTAGTGTAGTCATTTCTAGCATGTTTGTAGTTTTGTATATCTACTTGCCTACAAGTGTCCTGAGCCCGAGCTCAGAGGTGATCCCTAGATTTCATCAGTGCTAGGAGCTCCCTGGAGAGCCAAGGGTTGCAAAGCCCTTTAACTTTCCTCTTTTTGTAGGGGTGTAGGCATCACAGGCAGCATTGAAGGTGCTGATGAAGAAGTCTAGTGCAGAGTTGACATCCGATGCTAGGAAAATAGGGGACCAGTCTTGTTTTGTAAGGTGGGATTTAAGGTGCTTCAATTGGCCATGTGGGAGGATTCTGCTTGTAATTAACTTGGGCGGTGGGAGGCTGAATTTATTTGACCATTCACAGGTGACTGGAGAGTGGTCACTTAATGAGTCAGGTAGGAGGGAGACTTTTGAGATGCGGGATGGGTGGTTAGTCAGGATCCAGTCCAGAAAGGAGCATGTGCCAGTCTTGTAGTTATGCCTATTGGGGGGTGGCAACAAGCTGGGTGAGGTCAGAGGCTGAGATAGCATCATTAAAGCCATTTGCAGCTGACCCAAGCCAATTAATGTTGAAATCACCCATCAGGATAGTCTCGGAGCCTGTGGGTTGTGAGCGGATAAAGTCCAGGACGGTGTTGAGACCTTTAACTTGTTCCTTAGGAGGGATGTAGACAGCAGTGATGGTCAGCACCTTGTTGAGGGCCCTGAATAGAATTCTTATAGGTAGAATCTGGGCAGTCAAGACCGAGGCGGGGGTTTGAACAGGGTACCCTGGGAGAGCGTCTCTGAGGTACATAGCACATCGACCACCTCTTTTAGAGGTCCTGTCAAGTCTGAAGACATTATATCCTGGCAGGGAAATTTCACTGTCTGAGATTTTAGGAGTGAGCCAGGTTTTGACAACCACAAGAACATCTGGGTTGTGCAGGTGGGTGAATATGTGCAGGGCATCGAGTTTCGGTAGGAGGCTACAGATGTTGAGTGCTGCAAAGGTGAGTGCCCCTGTATAACACTGTCGGTGGTCATTGGCAGGAATTGAGGGGCCAGGGTTTGGGTGTATATTGCCTGATAGTAGTAGTAGTAGAAGGAGCAGAAGTTTCAGGGTGCAACAACAGTTTTTTGAGGGAGAAATTCTTCGTCTGCCTCTTACAGGAGCAAAAATTCCATTGTGTATCATGATCCCAAAGAGAGGCAATGTGATCCAGTGGTGAGAGTGGGAAGAGGTGAGTGTAAATCACCTTGTCACGATACCAGGGGTGATACCAGTTTGTCCCAGTGAAGGGACAATAAGGGGGGTATAGATCTGAGGCAATGGTTCCTGAGTGCTGGTAGATGTAATCCAATTGGAAGCTCCAAGGGAGATTGGGGAAGCAGGCTCCAGGAAGGTTAGATAATGGGATCAGGGAGGTGAGAAAAAATAGACAGAGGGGCAGGGAGGAGAGGGCCATAGTGATAGAGAGGGAAGGGGGCAGGGAGTTAGAGAGGTCTGGGGAGGGACAGAGAAGCCAGTCAGTCAGGTGGACAAATGAGAGGGGTGAGTGGAATGACTGCTATAGAGGTAGTGTGGGGGATAGTACTGAGTCTAAGCAGAGAGACCAGGAGCGAGAATATAGAGGGATAAGGTAAAAGTCAGGTGAGTTTGGTAAGAAAAGAACAATATGAGGCACCAGAGAATATAGAGGGGTAAGGTATAAGTCAAGTGAGTTTGGTAAGAGGAGAACAATATGAGGTACCACCAAGGAAGTTGCTATAGGAGGAGGCGAGAGGTAGGCAGGAGAGACGAGCAGAGCGTTGGAGTCAAAGAGTCTCCTATGCTAGGCTACAGGGTAAGAGGAGCACTAGAAACCAATAGGACTGGAGGAAGCCGAGAGGCGTGGGGCAAGAAAAGTATTTAAAGGAGGCCTGGGTGGGGGAATGGGGGCGGGAGAAAAACCCTAGAAGATATGGGATCCAGAAACTAAGTGTAAAAGTCAATAGAAAAGCTATGGGGAAAAGCGCTCCAATTAGCAGCAGCCTAGGGAGGAAACGGACCAATCGGATTCGTCCTCCAAAAGCCACACCAATCAGAGGCCTCCCGCAAGAGATGGCTCCGTTAGAGTCTTCAGCGGTAGTACCTGGGTAGGGGAATCCGCTGAGAAGGATTCTACCAGTATGCTTCCACTACTCATTGGATCATAATTCATTACCCTGGAGTAATACTACAGCCAGCAAACATTCCTCGGCTTTCATACCCCATAGAATCCTATGTTATCATAAACTCTCATACTGCCCATTCATTTCTTCACAATCACTCATGGAATCCCATTCGCCTGGACAATAGGAAGATCTCCTCCATCTCTATCGGATATACCCTTCGATCCCTGTCCATCCAATCACCATAACTTCCCCGGATGCCTTGTCTCATTGGCCATCCTCATACATGGAAAGGACTTAAATCCTTCTGTTATACTCAGACTTCATAATCAGCAACACTTCTACAGACACTGGGAATTGCAAGACAACCCATTCAATCATGGACATCAGTCATTTTATCTTCTGCCACCTCTCATTTCAACAATGACTCTGATAACCAAGTTACTTGACTCCTACTTCCTAACAGTGATTGCTAGTTTTAGGAATTGCACAGATATTGTCCAGAATATTCATCATGGGATCTCCACAGCTAGCTGATTACTGTCCCTACACCATCCAAACCTCAATTTCTGTCCTGGGCATCTCTATTCCTCATACCATTATTCACTCACACCTTTCACCTAGTACCTTCAGCCGGATCAACCACAGTCCAGCGGACCCTTCAGCCTTTTCTTCTTGAAGTACCTCTGTTAATCTCTACAGCAAAGATCATCATGGAGAGCTGGCTCTCCTGAATTCTAACTGGCAATCTGTAACAGCCAAGACAAATTTACCAACTTAGCCTTGCATCCCCATTGATATTTATCAGCTGTAGCACTAAAATCCTATGGCATCCTGTACTAATCGATCTCACTACTAATCCAGCCTACAGACTCTACCTCTCATCTGCCCCAAGCTTCTCTCACGTACTTCAGCATCAGAATTACCCGTAAACTTAACCACCTTTGCCACCACGATGCATCTCCTAAATGATCACACCACAGGAATACCCAACTTACTTCAAGCAGCGTACCAGCAGAGGATTGGAGAGCAAAGTCATGAACATCATGACCAAAGAAGCCATCTATTCCTTATTCCAAAATTCCAATCATTCCTCATATATACATTAGGCTACCATCTGGATGGCTCTGTGAATCTTCTTCTAGTGCTTTACTAATCACTTATGGCATTACTCTCATCAGGCACTCAAGTTCTCCTCTACTCATTTACTCTGGGATGCTTACCTAGTGACTTACAGTATCATTCACTGATTGATTCTTTACGTCCAGGCTACCTCAAATATCACACCTTATACAAATTGGAGCAGTCCACCATAACTTTACAAATCATCACAACTCCCACAGTGTATTGTCTGGTCTTATATCAATCAAATCTTGCTCCCCTGACTCATTACACCCTTACAATCCCTTGAACATGCATTCTTTGTCACTTCGGAAACATGGTCTACATTAGCCCTTCTTTACCTGGATCTGCTTTACACATAGGATTTTACCATCTCTATGGAAAAAATGTACCCGTCAACTCCAGGATCATCATTCAGACTGTACCATTCTTGGATCGAGAACAAACCATTATCTCCAGGGCACTCAAAGACTTTACTACTATTTATGCTCTATGGATGCTTTCTAAGTGACACCTCATTCAATACAGAGTTCCTAGCCTCCAGACCATACCCTAACATTCAAACCTTTCACAAGTTGGATCATTCACCAAGGACTTCTTCTACCATTGCATTTCCAACATTCCCAGTTTAGTACCTTATCGATCCGGTCATGGACCCTCTGCCTATTACAATTCCGTTGACAAGCATCGGTCATCATCTTGGAAATTTGGACTTACTTCATCCTCCTTCACTTGGATCTACTTCATACTTAGGATTCTATTGCTCTTTCAGAACAGATCTACTCTGCAACCTCAGGATCATCATGCGATTGGCATCATCCATGGATTGAGAATGGATTATCGTCTCTCCAAGCAACTCACCAACCTCAAATTAGCTATGATTACTAGAACCTAGATCCTTCTCCATTTAGTATGCCCACAGGATGGGCAGCCCTCTGGTCATGGGTCCTCAGAGGTTTCCTCCACCTGGGTTTTTTCCTCTCCTGAGTGCAAGGGATCATACTCTCCGTGAGATGGAGAAGGTATCTTTTTGGGCCTTCTATTCCCTATAGATTACTGCCTACATACCTTCTACACAAGGATGGGAATGAAGTAAAGCCACAAAAAGTACAACAAGTTACACAAGCACTATATTTCCCATCTCTTCTTATTGCTATTCCACAAACATTGAATGGGATGGCTTGCCCGAGGTTCAATGTGGGGAATAACTCCTCCCAAAACCTCTACATAAGCCCTCCTCTAACACACCTCCCTTGCTTAGGAAGTGTTTTTCGTCCACCGCCTTCCCCTCCTCCAGCGCTCTTCTCACCCTTGCCCATGGGCCTTCTATTCCCTACAGATTACTACCTACATACCTACTACTCAAGGGTGGGAACAGAGCAAAGCCACAAAATATAAAAGTGACACAAACACTATATTCCCCATCTCTCCTTATTGCTATTCCACAAACACAGAACATATGATTACTCACATTCTGTAGAGATTCCTGATGTAGCTGGTAGTTTTATTCACACTACTTTTTATTTTTTAAAAGTGAAAACATACTGCCCATCCTATTGGTGTAACCACACAGAAACCTGTTTGTTTACAGTCCTTGATCAACTCCCATTGCATCTTTCATGGACTTGAGAACACCCTCTACACTGCCTAGGCACTCAAGTTGCAGTGGGAGTAGAGGGGACTATTGTATGGTGAGTAGCAGCATGTGGTCAAATGCACTCTGGGAGCTATGAAAATGCCCAGAAGACATCAGCATCAAGGCCCTGGTAGGGTGCCTGCAAAGACATTTCCAAATATTTCCTGGTATCCTACATAATGCCATGATTATGGACATATTCAACAGCATCGGAGCTGTAAGGCTTATTTTGGTAAATATATTTACAAAGCTACACAGGAAGGCAGGATGCAAATGCAAATCTGGTTGCTCAGAATAAATGCACAACATGTGTCTAGTCAAAGCCGTGATGCCCTAGATCAGAATCAATTGCCCATAAGGCTAACCCCTCTTAAGGTTTAATGTACATTACCCATGTACAGTACCTGACAGTGCATATATGAGATAAATAACTTCTCTGAATAACTTACCTGCTCCCAGACTCAAGGGGTGGTATGTCATTCAGAATACTGATGGATATTCTGGTTACAGAGTGCAGTCACCTCATTTGGTTCAGCTTCTAAAGCCACTTCTCTGACATAAATGGGATTTACAGGTGGGCACCATCAAGCAAAATCCTTTGAGTGGAAACTGTCAATACCCAATAGGCTGTCACCATCCCAGTGAAGCCTCCAACTAGATTGGGATTCCAGAGACTCAGAGAAAGGAAAGAAGTGCCACCCTCAGATTCATGATGTAATTGCCGCCATCCTGGGCCTGTCAGGTCCCCCATGACCAGTCGCAGGCAGAGTTGCAATGGGATTAACCCTGTTTCTTCAGCATGGATCCCTCTGCAGTCAATTCTCTTTTTGATCTAAAATCTAAATCTGCAGGGGAAGGATACCCACTTTTATATCCTTATGGGTATGGAAACCCAGACAGGACGGGGCTTCCATATTTCTAAAAGTTACAAAGTTTCCTGCTATAAGATCTCAGATATATAATAAAAAGTGTAACTGCAGTTGCAGAAAGCTGCAAAGTTTAACCGTTTTATTTGCTGAAAAGGACAAAATGGTATGATCATGACTGAAAAACTAAAACCCCTAGCTGCCTGCCAAAAGGAGAAACAATGGATATCATAAAAGTTAAAAACTGTTATAAATAATGAACAATTGTAAAATGCACCTTCTCTGTAACCACATGTATGTATTGCTGATAAAGACTGTATCAGCCCTAAATTAATACAAAGAATGAGGACACTCAATATACAGTACACCCAAAATGCATCCATATTATGTGTATTCACTTGGCCATGCAGACTAAGTCAAACTATGTGGGTAGGTTTTAAAAGTTAACTGGACCACATTGCCATAGGAGTGAAGTTTATTATGTTCCTAAACTCTTTACACCCATGTGCTTTGTGTCTGGAGCAATGAACAGTGGCTGGCTACCTCACAAGATACAACTTTTACTGAGCTCCTTATATCCTCTAGATCAGAGCAGTGCATCAGTGGGACTTGGAGCAATAGTAAGGAGCACTGCAGACCTTACCAATGCCCCAGACTAAGGCAAATAATTTGTAAAATATTTTTGCATGTGTGCATACCAGAACCAGGAACTTATTTCATCTGCTCACTTTTTGAGATGTGATTGCCTTTCTACATTCGTGCATCTGATTATGGGGAAGGTCCAATGCATAAAAACATAGTTTTTTTAATCACAAAAGTGAGGATTCTGTGCTCAGAGGCATAAACAAGCAAGGTAAACAAACATTTTCCTAGTTTTTTACAGGCTGATTATTGTCAGAATTGAGCCTTTCATTGGTAGAATTTTAACTGTTGTATTAAGAGGAATTGTTAAATTTCTTACATAACTTACCTGGCCACGGAATGCATAACCTTTGAAGATGTATCTTTTAGAGTGTCTTTAAGGTTGTCCTTTAAATTGCTGAAAAGTCGCCCAGCCCCTCCTTTTACTATATCCAGGAGACCACCTCCAGAGCTGGGCTCCAGATCTGGAGTTGAGGCACCTAAACATGAAGAAGACCATTACTTTGAGAAAAAAAGTAAATGTTTTGAAATAATTATTCTGTAGGTCAGCATACAATACTACACAAAAGGGCTTTAGCAGAAAGATTTTAGTCCTTAATTGTATTTATTCATTTATTGATTTATGTATGTATTTGTTTGCTTAACCAGGAATGTGGGCTGTATCAAAGACCCATTTGTAGACACATCTGGGGAAAATTGGGGGTTACAGAAGGAAGAACAGTACAATTCTAATTTTAACATACATTATACACATGGTAAAAAAACATACAACACAAAATACTGACATACATAGACAACATTATGTAAGGTGTACAACATAAAGTAAAATAAAATCCTTGTAGTCAACTATCTGACACTGATCATGTGATACCATTGTACCTACATACCGAATTACCTGATAAGTAAGTGGCTAAGTTTTGTTTAAAGAGATGTTTTTTTCATAGGATTTAAGCCAACAACTTCACTGTTTAACCACTGTGGATCATAATGTGTCAGACAATGCTCTGCAATATTTTGGTCAGTTTCTAACTAAATGAAATACAGTGGCCCAGATATTCAAACTGCGCCAGGCTGTGGTGCAAGACTGGGTGCAGTGCAACATGGCTGCACAGGGGCGTTAACTAGGCGATATTCAACGGAGCTGCGCCATGGCTCAGCATCATTGAATATCGCACCCTGGCCACCCACAGTGCACATAGAATTCTATTTTTTCATACCAATGCCCGCGATTGGGCATGGGGGGGTGCCACCATGGAGGTGCAGCCAGAGCTCGGGTGGCCATCCACATGTGGCAGCTGCTGTGTTGCACCCTGCAATACAGCAGCTCACCTGTGGGTGGCCGGCTGTTCAACTTTGTGTGGCGCAAGTAGGGGTTGCGCGTGCATGGCTCAGCACATCCCGGGATGACTATTGGGATGTGCAGAGTATGCATGGGCACGCCCCACCTCCCTGCGCCTGCATACATTACTGATGCACTCCGGCGCATCGGGATTTGTGCCAGGCGCAATTCCCATTGGAATATCATGCCGAGGCACATCAGTGGGTTGCGCATGGTGCAATACTGTTGCACCATGCACAACCCTTATGAATATCTGGGCCAGTATGTCTTTGTATTTGATGTATTCTATTTATTTTAAACTTTTGCCTTCCTGTATAGCGCCCAGAGCCTCTGAAATAGGGTGCTAGATAAATACCATTTTACTTACTTACTTGCTAAATATGCATGTCGAGATTTCACACAGATGTTTTGTGCTATTTGAAAAAAAATAATTACTCAAGGTGCATGGACAGCATCACAGGTCGTATGAAGCAAGACTCTCTGAGCTGAACCTATACTCCCTTGAGCAGAGAAGAAACAGAGGGGACATGATTGAAACATTTAAGTACTTGAGGGGATTTAACTCAGCTCAGACAGGCAATCTATTTCAACAGAACACGGCAGCACGCACGAGAGGACATGATATGAGACTGGTAGGAGGAAGGCTCAAAAGCAACCTCTGGAAGTACCTCTTCACAGAAATAGTGATGGACCCATGGAAAAGCCTGCTCCAGTAGGTGGTAGCATCAAAGATAATCAGGGAGTTCAAACTCACATGGGACAGACATAATGGACAAGTTAGGATGAAGGCTGCATAGGGAGGCGGGTAGTTCCTAGGGCAGACTAGATGGATCACATGGCCCCCATCTGCCGCTGCTTTTCTTATGTTCTTATGCTGGGAATACCAGTTTTACATGTTCTTTGAGCTAAAACTGTAGCTGAGTAATGTATCTATTCCAAAGGTAACAACACGCCAAGCTTTTTATACAAATCACAGTGATGTGTGTATTTATTCCATTGTGTCCCAAATCTACAAATGTTGAATATTGTAATATATGTTTGCATGACCATTTCTGGTCGATCAAATAACAAAAACAAAGTATACTCATGATCTAGTAGTAATACTTGTTTAGCAGTGATTTTTTTAACATCTGGAATTAAAATGATTGGTTTCAGTACAAGCGACCTAATTTGTTATTTACTCTACTAGTTACCTTTTTGATGTGTTCATTAAATGTAAAAGATTTGTTACCCCTTTCAAATGTTGTCAATTAGAACCAAAGATTTTTAATATGTTTCTTTTTTATCTAAGTGTTGTTTCATTCCAAAAATCATTGTTTTGGTCTTCTTTTCATTTAGCACAATTTTATTTCTTGCGAACCAGTACTGCAGATCATTATATGTGTTCTGCATGCTCTCCTACAGGTCCACTTCTGTTCTCCCTGCACAGCAATGTTCTTTGTCAACTGCATACATTATTGTCGAGACAGTACAAAACATTTTTAGTAAGTCATTCACGAATATGGAGAATAGGACTGGACCCAGAACTGAGCTCTTCGGAACTCCTGTTGGCACGTCCATGAGTTTGATTTTTCAGCTCCTGTTTTACCATTTGTTTTCTTTAACTTAAATACTTTGAAAACTAGGAGATAGTGTATTTTTCTGACCCCAATGCTTGCAGGCCTGCTGACCAGTACAATAGGATCCACCAGCCAATGACCTTGGTCAGGTCAATAAATATCACTCCTGTTAACAAGCCATGGTGTTATACATGTCACTAGTTGACTTGACTACGGCCATTAGTGTGCTGTAGCCTCCTTCAAAACTGCACTGGTTAGCATTTAGCAGTCTTCAAGCAATTTCTTACCAGGAATTTTGTTAGCTGTTCAAATACAACCTTCTTTTAATAATTTTGCAGTCGGCAGACTGGATGAGCCAAGCAGCCCTTATCTACTGTCAAATTTTATGTTTCTATGTTGCCAAAGCTGGGAGGACTGATATCAGTCAATAGTTTGACAATAACAGTTTGTTCCCAGATTTAAAATTTGGTGTCACTACAGCAGTTTTCCAACAATCTGACACCACATTTGTATACAATGATAAGTTGAATAGATGTATCACTGCTTTTGTGATATATCTGGTTACTAATTTTAACGGTTTGGGGTAGAGAGCATTTATCTTTGCCCCTATGTTTTCTTTCAGTGTAGAGCTTTTTCATCTTCTTCGCTGGTACTTCAAAATCTTTACCACTCCATTGTTTTGTCTCGGTGTTACCATTTGTTTTTTGAGGTACTTATTTTATCTGACTCTTATAGCTGGTCATATTTATAAGGAAATCATTAAACCTGCAGCTATTTTTTTTTATCACTTGGAATTTTATTTCCCAGCTTAAGCTTAACTAGTCCTCCTTAATTGGATGGATTACAGAAATTCTTGAAGGATTCTTAGAAGGTCCTTGGATTTGTGATATTTTTCAATTATTTTTCTTTGCAGTATTTTTTTGCTTCACTTTATTTCATTCTTAAATATGTTATGGTATCTTCTATATACATTAAGATCATAGCTTGAGTTACTTTTTTCTGTTGACTATATAACTGATCTCTGTGTTTCATATGTTTAAATCAAGTCAGAATTTAGCCATAGTAAATATTGTATTCTAATCCTACCTTATTAAGTGGTGTGTACTTGTTAGTAACATTCTACCATTTTTTGTTAAAAAAAATGCAACAGCATCATTTATGCAATTTAAATATAGAGGTGCTGCCAATCAATACATTTTACCTCTTCAATAAATTTAGCTTTTTAAAAATTTGTAAAACTTCCACTAATCTGATATAAGGACTATTTGTTAATGCCCAGTCAGTTGTGGTTCCACTTCCAGATTTGTAATTCATCCTCATTTGCTACTTAATTGAGATAGATAATGCATAGATGGGGTATTTAATACCCATCATTTTAGGTAAATTGTTCCAATCAATGTTAAAATTCATCAACTATTAAATGTTCTTTTTTTTCCTTTATTAATTGACATTAGTTTGTCCAAGACTGGTAGGCCATTGTTTGCAGTCTTTAGTAGTAAATATACACAGGAAATGTAAATTTCCATTCTATTTGTTCTTTATAAATTTAACTTTTGGGTAAAATGATTTGAAGCCCCCCTCAAATATCCCCACATCAACTTTTTCATGCACAAGGTGCTCATAAGCATTGGATGCAACTCCTCCTCCTTACCAATTGATCTATCGCTATGGAACAGGTTTTAACCTCCTATGTTAATAGATTCATCTGAAACTGTTTCTTAAGCCATGACTCATTCAATGCCAAAACATCAAATCTTTTTGTTTCCAGACAGATTTTTATATCATCCAAGTCTGGCAGTAAATTCCTGACATTTAAGTGTACTATTTTTTACCATTTTTCATGTATTGACATTGAGCCAGTAGTCAAATTAATTCCTGTTGGTCACAGGTTATCATGAGTACAGACTGGTATACTATTGTTTTGCTGTCATACCTGACAAAGGGGCATGTATAGCCCTGCAAACTTGTGTACTATGACACCTATGTATGGTTCTGTGTCATAATGGTGAAAGAGCAATGGCTATTATAATTGGCAAGTGTACATCACCAAAAACAGCATTGGCGAATGTGCACAACAGCAGACCCTCAAATAGTGAGGGTCCATAATATCAACTCTGGGTGCACTAGTGTGCTTAATGTTGTATGCGGTGGGCTATGCCCCCCGCAACCCCCAATTGATTTATAACCAACTCCAGGGTGGGCCTGACAATGGGGTAGTGGAAGAACTCAACAGGGGGCTACTTGGGGGGGCAGTGGACATGGAATCGGGAGACTGAGGAATGACAAAAAAATATCTTAAGTCCCAATAGCAATAAAAACATACCATCCCTGGTCAGCCCCAAACCTTGTATCTTCCTGACTCCAGGTAAGCACCCTCCCCACTATACCAGATGGCCAGCTACAAAATCCATCAGCAAACTGTGACCATTATACCACTTCCTGTCCCTCCCTCTTCCGATTGCTCCCCTACTCCCTCGCTATTTTTACCTCTGCCATCACTGTAACCCACTTTCATCATCCTCCACCAGTAGCCCACATATCAGGCACTGTAAATGAGTCTCTCAAAACAGACTTGCTCATTTACTGTTGCCCATTTGATGGTATACCCATATGACCACATAGGAAGTTTTGATGATGCAACTTTGATTTGGGTACCTACTGAGCTGCATGGAGGTGCAGCATACTGGATCAGCCTTTAATCAAATCTCCAGTTTTTGGGGGAAACAGCATACTCCCATGATTTAGTTTTCTTACACTATATTTGTTATTCCTTACCACATGGCACAGATCTGGTTCAGCTATGTTCAAGTGCCAGTACCTATCCCACTGGAAGTCTAACAACTGGCTTGAGCATTGCCAGTCACTTGATTCCCAACTTTCTCTTCTCCAGAGTTTACCCCCTCTGGCAGGACCTACATTACTGCACCAGCAGGGAGCACTACTGTCATCCAGGTCAGTGATGGGAGGACAAAGGCTGTACCTGAAGCTTTTTTCCACTCATCTGGGGAGTCTGGATGCAGGGGTATTAGCTGCCAATCACCCAGTCTAATTTTCCATAGTTTTTCTCCCTAGTATTCAGCAACCAGGTATGCACTATCACATTCATTATTCAGGTAACTTGACAAACCAGTCATGAATCTCTCACTTAATACTCCTAATTGCATCACAGCAGGAGTCAATGCCTACCCTTCCCAGAGGAGGTGGGCAGTTTCAAGGGCACCCAGTCCTTTTCCTGTGTACCTGCATCAGCATCAAAGGCTCAGGCCATAAACCTAACAAACCCTCATTTTGAGGTAAAATGCTGTAGGACTAAGTGCTACACTGTCTCTTGCTGTAATAAATCTTTTACCTGGCACTTTTGCATACTGTGCTTTGTTTTTGGATAGACACTGATCATGTGAGAATTCAGAAATCTAATTCACAAGTGCAGGAAGGGTTGCATGCCACCAATACACAATAAAGACTAACTGGTAGGTGCCAGATGAAAATTATTTTTTTTTAAATTGAATATGCTTTATTGAATAAAAAAATGTTTTCACCCAATACATGCACATTACATCAATTAGAACACTTTATATTGAACACATACAAGTCAAATAAACTAATTACTAAACTACTAATAGCAAATTATCCCCCACTTTCCCCTCTTCCCAAATTATTCCCTTTAAACCCCTTCCCCAAACCCTTCCCCTCCCCCCAGAGCCATGTCAATATTCTTATGCTAGTCATTAATTGAGTGACTACAATGGAAAAACAGTAATGTTTATTAGTTGAAACCATTAAAGTCAAAGGGCAGTGTAGTAATCCAAACTAGGGATGAAGACCATAACACTCAGTTTAATGTACGGGAGTAATTGACCATAAAGTGTGGAATTTTTCCCATTTTGTGTTATAACGGGGAAGAGAATTTCTAAGACTAGCATTAGTTTTTTCAGTTCTTAGGTTATATAGGAGGTCATTGAACCATTCTTGATAGGTAAGAATTTGCTGGTCCTTCCAGTGCCTTAATACTAAGTGCTTGACCGTAAGTGATATTAAATTAATATAGTATCTCCTTTCTTTCACATCCACCATTGAGTAATCTCTGAGAAAACAAATTTGTGGAGTAAACACCTCTTGTAGACCCAATAAGGGATCCATCTTAGCCTTAATTAGAGACCATAGGGGAGCTACCAAAGGACAGTTCCAGAAGATATGCAACAAGGACCCCTGCATCTGACCACATCTAAAGCATGTATCATCTGGAAGCTTCCCCATACTATGTAATTTAACAGAAGTTAAGTGCATGGCATGCAGTAGATAGTATTGAGTTAATCGAAGCCTATCATTAGCACAGTAGGTATAAATTCCCCACCATAAGGGTTCCCAATCGATCTGATTATTGGGAAGGACCCCATCCAATATTGGGATTTTTCCACATGCTCCGGGTATATTTTCTTGTATAAAGCAGCTACAAGGCAGGTAACACCATGTGGTTGCCAAGCAATTGTTTGGAAATCCAAGAAAGTGTCTCCAAGGTGATTATCCCACAAATTTAACCCAAACCATGTGAATAACACATGTCTGATTTGATAAACAAAAAAGGAGTACTTTGGTGGTATGTGGAACAACTCCAAAATATCTGGAACTGAACATACTTTCCCCTGGACCACTAGGTCCATGACCTTAGTATGAAAAGGTATATCCAATTTGTTGGGAAAGAGAGGATCTTTCCCCAGTTTAAAATTGGGGTTGCCAAACAGTGGCTGAGAAGTATCTTTGATATGTGAGACCCCCAGAGACCTGCACAGCTGATTATGTACTTTAACTGAAGTGAAAATGGGGGTAAAAAGTAAGGAGATTGGCAACTTCTGAGGAAGTATGTACCAGAGACTGGAAGGAGTCAATCTGGAGCATTCAATCATATTCCTTTCAATTTGGAGCCACAAAGGAATATATGGGGTTGATTTTGATGACAAAGGGAGCCCTGCCCAGCACAGATACTTGGCCATATGACTCACCAGATAATAGTGGTAAAAGTTTGGGAGCTTTAGACCACCTGTGGACTTTGGGGCACATAGACGGGTGTAAGATCTCCTTGGCGGCTTCCCCTGCCAAAGGAACTTATTAATCATTATTTGGATTTTATGAAACCAAGTTAAAGGGAGGTAAATAGTCAACATATTGAGGGGGTAAAATAATCTAGGCAAAATATTCATTTTAATAACATTAATTCTTCCTTGGAGGGAAAGGTAAAGGGGAGTCCATCTAATTAGATATTGCTGGATGGTTAGGAGAAGGCTGTCCAAATTAAGCTGCTTCATAAGGAAGCTTGAGGGCGCTAATATACTTCTTAGGTATTTAACCTTAGTGGTCCAGGCCAAATTGAGGGTAACTATGTCTTCTTTGTATACATGGGAGTTTAGAGGCACAACCTCTGTCTTATTTAAATTCAACTTGTAGTTGGAAAACCATCTGAATTCTCCAATTATTTCTAGTGCCGTCGGGATAGACCTGGTGGGCTCAGTGACATGTAACAAAATCGCATATACTGACAATTTAAGTTCAACTGGACCAATTGTAAATACCAGCTAGGGATGGAGAGAGGATTGTAATCTATGAAGCAGTGACTCCAAATATAAATTAAATAGTAGGGGTGATAATGGGCAACCCTGTCGTGTACCTGAGAGCAGTGGGAAGTTTGGTGGAAAAAAAACCATTGCAGTAAATTTTAGCACTAGGTTTGGAATACAGATGTTTGATCCAAGAGATGAATTCAAGAGGGAACCCAAATTGGGCCATAGTCTCAAATAGGAAGGGCCAGTTAACTCTGTCAAAAGCCTTCTCCACGTCCAGGGAAACAAGGGCCATAGGGAGATCTGCCCCCCTGGACGCGGAGAAAACATGAGACAGTTTACAGAAACAATCCAAAGGGTTCCTACCACTGACAAATCCAATCTGCTCGGGACTAAACAAGTACTTCCAAACTTTAGTAATTCGGGAAGCTAGTATTTTAGCCAATATCTTAATGTCATAATTCATCAAGGTTATGGGCCTGTAGCTTGCCACCTTATCTTTAGGTTTACCAGGTTTTGGTAGGACAATAATAAATGCTTCTAACAAAGTGGGGTCAGTAATACCTCGGGCACAAATGTAATGAAATAAATATTGGAGAATAGGAGTAAGCTCTTTTTCAAAGGCTCGATAAAAATTTGATGGGTATCCATCTGGCCCAGGAGCTTTGTTTAAAGAGAGAGATCGGATAGCAGTGGTAACTTCTAATGCTGATATTGGTGAGGTAAGCAAGGTTTTCTGGTCAATCTGAAGAGAAGGAAGTGGGAGTTTGTGTAGGTAATCCCTTATCTCCAATAATGCAGGGCTATTCTCCAGAGGCATATACAGTTGCCTATAGAATCACTCAAATTCTTCTACTATATCCTTTGGGGCTGTTATTGGGCTTCCACCATCTGGGGAGGAGAGGGAGGTGACCAGCCTGGACTCCTCTTGCTGACGCAACTTGAGGGCCAAGAGATGTCCAGCCTTGTCTCCTTGATCTATATACACAGCATGCATCTTAAACAGAGCAAATTCAGCCCGTTCCCTAAGGGTATCTGCATATTGATCCTTAAGGACCGCAAGACGATGCATATCCTCTGTTAAGAGATGGGTAGTGACCAGCAATTCAAGCTGCTGGATGGATTGTAGTAAAGATTTCACGGAAGCCTCCCTCTTCCGTTTCTGAGTAGCAGCTATCCTAATAAATTCTCCCCTCAAATAGCATTTCAGGGAACACCCGATTTGATCATAAGCTGGGACAGAATTATTATTTCGTTCCATAAACTGGGTAATCAATGTTTTAATCCTGCCAACTATTTCTTCAGAAGACAACAAGTGAACATTTAGTTTCCATGAGGTAACTTTCAGAGTCCCTTGAAGTATATTGCCTTCAAACCATACCGGAGAGTGATCTGAAATCACTCTGGGGGAGATACCACAGCACATGGAACCTGTCAACATGGCCTGGTTCACCAAAAAGAAATCAATACAGGAATAAGATTTATGGTAAGCAGAATAAAATGTAAATTCCCACAGTTTGGAATAGAGGAGATGCCAGGGATCACAGAGCCCCAGCCCCTCCATCATCTCATGTAAAGATCTTTGTGCAGGAGTTAAACTGTGTCCTCTCTGAGTGGATCTATCAAGTGATAAATCATATGTGAGGTTCCAATCCCCTGCTAGAATTATCGGTAGTTGCTTAAAAGGAGCTAATAGAAGGCCTATTTCAAGGAAAATTCTGGAGAAGGGCAGTTAGGGCCATACACACTTCCCAGAATCAATTCTCCGTGATCAATAAGACCTCTTAGAAATAGGAACCTACCCAATGGGTCTCCTATTTCTTGTAAACACTGAAACTGAGTCCCTCTAGAAATTAAAATTGCAACTTCTCTCTGCACAGAGGAGTTACCAGCCGCATAGACACTCCCAATTTGTTCTCTATGAAAGAGGTTATTCTCTGTAGATTTTAGGTGCATCTCCTGCAACAGTGCAACCCCCGCATGCAGTAGAGCAAGGTGCTTTAATATTTGATGTCATTTCAATCTAGTACATGCCCCTTTAACATTCCATGATATAATTTTCATAATAAGGTTGATGGATATAGTGATTCAAGAAAGTAATATGCAATGGGGCTAGATACGCTACAATTAAATTCAAGTTAGCAGAATAATCCTTTGATTGGCTCCCTACATTCCAACCCCTATATACAAAGAAAAATTCTAAGATTACAGTCAAAATCAGACACATATCCCCCTTAACATTATCCCCTACTGGGCATAAAAAACCTAACCTAAGTATGCCCTCGTAGTAAGACAAAGTTAGTAAAACCCCAGTCCTGGCGAATGAACCACAAAAATCTCACCCTGCACAATGAGTATCATGCTGCCCTGAGTTGCCCTCCTCCCTCCCCCACCCTTCTCATCTCTACATTATTTTAACATTAACTGTGCATATTAAATAAGCCTATAAAAAAGACAGTCAACCATACACTTCTGTCTATTTATTGTAAACTAACAGCACTATAAAACTAATTCCTTTACTTATGTAAGGAGTTGAAAACGTTCACTTGGTCGAATACAAACAATAACAGAAATGCAATAGGGCATCCTAACTGGAAACCCAAAATAAGGACTACTGAGGATATCGAACTTGCCAGGGTCTTATAATTAAGCCATAGCCATAACTCCCTTGGATTTTCTTAGTAGCTCTAAACCAATACTGGCTTGGAGAGTGAATATGTCCATTAAGCAGATACACAAAAAGAAAAAAGAAAAAGGAATTGCAAAACCCAAAGATAGTCACTTTGTGATCTGCTGGGCAAGGATAAATAGTGCAATTGAAGAACAAAACTAGACATTTGCAATGTCCCCAACAGTCCGAAGTATGGCCATTTTGATTATTGAATAAAACTTCCAGAAAGGTCGAACATTATAACAGACAATGTGTTGGTACTTATAATTGCAATATCAAAGCCAACCACTAGACGGGACTGTTCACCACAAAATGAAGTAGGCATTATTCCCTTGATTAGTTCTGGATACCATTTCTTGCAAGCTCCCTTAGCAGAATCTACCAATTCAAATGACTGCCACTTTCCATCCCTATTTATTTGCAATGTAACAGGATAGCGAACTCTATATTTAATATCAGCTGACACTAATTTAGAGACTAGGGGGTGGAGAGCCGATCGTTTATGCCTGACAGAAAATGGCAGATCCTGCATCATGCGGATTTTCTTGCCAACCCATTGAAGTTCTGCCACATCCTTTAGGAGAGTAAGAACATGTTGCTTATCCAAAAAGTTCAACATCCTAAAAATGAAGGGGCGTGGAGGCGATCCAGCAGGAGGCATGGGGCGGAGAGGTCTGTGGGCTCTCTCAATTATGTATACTGGGCCATTAGGTGATGGCCCCACTAACTTATCACACAGCTTTTGGGCAAACAGTATAGCATGAGCACCTTCTTCCCCCTCAGGGAGACCAAGCACCACTAAATTATTTTGTCTCGAACGCCCCTCAAGATCCTCGAGACGATCCTCCGTTTTTTTAAGCCTTTGGTGCATCGCGACCATTTCTGGATCCAACCTGCTTCTCCAGTCATCCAACGAGGATATACGGACTTCGTTGTCCCTGGTATGCATGCTGAGCTGATCAAGAGACACTTTAAGGGATTTGAACTCAGAAGCGAGCGCAATAAGGGTCTCCTTCATCGGAGTTAGCTCTTCTAAGAACCTGTCCTCTGTGAGAGCAATAGGCTGTTTTGGTGCCGGGGAAGATCCAGGACCACCCGTTTTAGCTCTTTTTGTGGCCTTTTCTTTGGCAGAAGTTTACGGAGGAGTGTGTCGGGGAAGTGGCATCTTCATCTCTGCGTCCATTACCACGGACAGTTCACGGGTAAGTGATAATTCTAATTGTTCCAGGCAGTCGGGAGACAAAGAGAAGTAGTAATTTCAGCACAAGTTTAGAAGTAGTGGCGGCTAAGTGGTAGCACGTAGCGAGAGGATAGGGGAGCCGATCAGAAGTTCATCTCAGCAGGCAGCCATCGCACCAGAAGTCCATCGCCAGATGAAAATTATAATTTGGCTTATTAAAGTTAGTAATTGTTAATCATTCTTGTACTGTATATTACACATAGTCATAAAATGGGAACTAAGAATCCTGCATCCTGACTGGCTGAAACTTGTTCCTACCCAATGGATAGAGACAGCACAAACCAATGGGTAAGAAAATTTCCAGGCACCAATGTTGCTCAATTACTAAAATTAGTGTGCAGCTCCTGGATGCTACAATCCCTAATGCAGGTTTTACTTTCATCCACACTGCTACCTTGCTTGATCCACTCAGTCACTGAACTAAAATACTAAAGCCAATCTCTTCCAATTCAAGTCCATGAAGTAAAATAATATGAAGTGCCCCCCCCCCGCCCAATTTAAAAGAAATACAAGTGGAACAAAACTAGAGGGGGGGCAGGGAGGTAACTTCAAGAGACAGTTCCCACAAAAAGCACACACCAAAGTGGTTCACACAGTGCAACTCAGGCTAGCACACTGTAGTGACAGCCCATCTGTGGAGGAACCATTTCACACAAGACTATGGATTTTAAACATGTTTAAGTTTTTATTTTTAATTTTCTTACTTTTTGACACAAAACCCATTTTACAAGCACAATAATACACTCCAGGTATTGGTTGTGTTGTTACAGCTACACTTCCAGGGGATGAAAATACTCAGCCTGCAGCGTCAAGCCTTACAATGTCACTGGGGGTGTGGCTCCAGCAGCAAAACCAACACCTTATTGCTTACATACTGTAAGGCCAAATCCAACACTACATCACGAAAGTGGGCACACTATTTAAAGGGACACCTTCATGAAGCCTGCCAATCACAGTGTATAACAGACCATGAAAAGCTCTTTTACATGAGGTATTGGGCTTAGCTGTAGCTGGCATCAATCCACAGGCATTGGTAATTAAATCTGCCCTATATTTATATTACATTGCTACCATTTAAAAAAAACTTGTGATGTCACAGATGATAAGACTGTAACTAACCAAAATGTAGTCATGCACAGCTAGATCATCAGTAACATCCCAAGGCTGGTGCTAGTGTAGCATCAGTGTGGGGCAGCCTTAATCATTGATATCTCTGGACTGCTGTCAGCTACAGAGAAGCTCAATACCTCATTTATAAGAATTTTCCCATGCTTTCAAACTGTGATGGGCACTGTTCTTAAAGGACCATTTAACATTCAGACATAGAAAATAGAAATTGTGCACAACAAGAATTTAAGTTTTACTGGTGGTGCTTCTTAGTAAATCACCAAGTATCAAATACAGGAAAGACAGCATCTCTTTCAGCAGACAAGATTCCCCTACATTTTATTTTATTCTTTGTTAACCAGGTAAGATCCACAAGGCACAATGCTTATTTTTAGTGGTGACCCAGGGACACTGGGGAGGTTAAATAACTGGTTCAGAGTCACACAGTATGCAAGCGGAGGTTGTGGGAACTCAAGTCTGCTAGATGTACCAAGCTCATTCACAGCTTGTTACTCAAACCTCTCTAGGCTATACTGCCAGCACCACCTCACTCTAAGGCTTCTTCTGGTGATCAAGGCACATTTGATGCTGAAATGTTGTAGCAGTGCAGATGGGCATCTCAACTCCCTTTTTGGAGCATATGTGCTGTACTCTTATTGAAATATGCAAACAGTTTGTTTCTGGGTAGTCCCTGTCTTCTATTGGAGAAATCATAAAACTTGTTTCAGGAGGAACCTGCCCTCATATGACCAGTTCAGCTAACACACTAGTGAAGTGGGTTCACTCACCAAAATGTATAAAATATTATTTATTAAATTTGACTTGCAGGTCACTTGACAAATTCTTCCTCAACGGAGCTACTTCATCAGGGCAAGTTGTTCATTTTCCAGTACAAACATATGATCTGCAGTTTCTCTTGCAGTGCTTATTATGTTGTGTTTTAATAATTCCCACTGAAATATCTTGTTGGTGCACAAATACCATGCATTATAGTACTACCAACTCAAGTCATGCCAGTGGCATTTTTGGGAGCCTAAGCTCCAAGGACAATGCCCACAGGTGTGCTAGTTAGGCTCTATGCATGATTGATAGGACTCAGTCACATGACCAATAAGCCAGCAGATCAGGTGGCTGATTGATAATGGAGCAGGACTTCTGCCCTCTGTTATAACCAACTATCCCTCAAGCAGTTTCCAGCAAGAGGGCCACTGTAGGAGGGTGTCTACATGGGTGTCAACATGGAGTACTGGCATATCGGTATTCCATGCTGTTCCCTTCCCCTGCTGTCTCCCCCAACACACACACACACACTAGAAGACATCTGCTCCCTGTAGGCTTATTGTGCTGCTCTGCCTATTCTGTCAGTAGGTAAGCCCTCTCAGTTAATAGCTATTGTTACCTACAGTAGCTTGTTGATTAACCTTGCTCATGTTACGTTATCTGCTTTTCCAGTGCTGTTAACTGGATGTATTATTCTACTTCTAGTGCTATATCACAGTTCAGTTAGTGCTACCCCTTACACTCAACTCACTATGTTCTGTAATTTATTGCTTACTAGGCTATTGAATTATGCCTTGACTATTTTTCACCATGGCCTTTTGTTTAGGGTTGAAAACGTCTACTTGCCCTTTATGGCCTTTCTCTGTTTTCCTTGGCTCTGCTGAGCCTCAGTAATCTCCTCTAAATTCACACCTCTTCTAATTGCACAAGTAGTTTCTCCATTTGCTTTTTCTATATACCACTCCCCTTTCCTCCCCCCACTCCCAACTCTACCACATTCATTGCCTCCATTCTCATTATCCCCAGCTGATGTTCCCTCCCCTCATTCCTCCCCATCTCTCTTTTCTTTGCATCCTTTTTCCTATCTGAACTCCCTCTCTCCTGCCAAGCTTATGCAGTTGCAGCCAAAGACATAGCCAGATATTTCCTGAAATTTCACTGATATTGTTAGTGAAATTCCTTGCCTGCCTGCAACATCACTAAAGGGCCACCTGAGAGAATCTCTTCAGAGACAGGCAGAACAAGGCAAATGTATTTCCACAGTGCCCTTTCCCAAAAGCTCAGAGTGCTCAACAATCAAAGCAACATTACAGCAGCATTAATAAATAAAATAAATATAAAATACATGACATAAAATGAAAATTATCTAAAAACTGTCTGGGAATACTTCCATAAATAAGTAGGTTTTCAATGAGATCTTGAAGGCCTCCAGCATGTGAGCTGATTGAACATTCACAGAAGGCTGCCATCTAGGCCCAGGTCATGAAGCATAGTAAAACCAGGAGCAGTTATTAAATTCGCAAGTAGCGTTTTATTATTTCTAGTAACAATAGAACAAAAGATTGTACAGAATGGTTTTTAAACATAGACAGTTCAAATAAAGCAAAGTAATTTCTCTGAGGGTATCTCTAATTCTAAGTTTCAGTATCTCTCTAACAAACATAGCTGCTCTTTTAATAAGAAGTCTTTGCCTGGCAATTCATTTCTACATCCTGAGTTCGTTGATAGACATCCTGTTTTCACACAAAATGTATCAGAGTTCTTGTCAGTTTCTTTCCTGCAGGTGAACAAAATAGAACATGGTGTCCTAAAACTAATCTCCTGTTGACAACTCTGCCAATGAGCTTGTTTTGCATCTCAAGGTTAACCCATTGCATTACAAATAGCTTTTTGTAATCATTTCAACAATACAATTATATACTTTGGCAAACAAAGGGATCTCAGTTTCACTTGCAGATTCATATATATTTTTACAACCACAGATAAGCAACAAGGAAGAAAAGATAGAAACAGCAAGTGAAGACAGAGAGATAGCGGGAGGCAGAGAATCTCAAGACCATCAGAGTGATTGGTTTCTAGGGCTCACAAGAAAAATTGATTGTGCAATCAGACAGACAAGAGACAGAAAAAGAGACAATAGAACCAATCCTTGCATTTAACTCTTTCTGCGTAACAAATGGGACAGTGTCTTATTCAACCCTGTTACATACCCTCCACTTTAAGTGGGAACTTGTCTTAAAATATAGGTTTTCAAAACATTCTTTTAATTCTCTTCCAACATTACTGAATAACCATTAAAGTTCTCTGCATATGCAATATCCCTTTCTCCATAACAACCGGTACAGCAAGCAATGAAGTTTAAACTCACACACATTTTTTTTCAGTTTTCAGAATTCTCAATTTCCAGTCCATATCTTGACAGAAAATCAGTGTTGACATTTTCTTTTCAGATTTGTGCAACACTTTGAATTTAAATGGCTGTACTGCCAGGTACCACCTTGTGATTCTGGAATTTTAATGCTTCATTTGGTTAAACCAATAGAGATGATTGTGAATTATTATACATATAAAGTCAGCCCCTATCAAATAATATTTAAAGAACTCCATGGCCCACTTTGCCACAAGGCATTCCTTTTCAATGGTGGAGTACCTTTTCTCTCTGTTGTGCAACTTCCTACTGATATATAGAATGGGATGTTCCTTCTCATCTATTTTCTAACTCAAGACTGCAACTAGGTCTACCTCTGGTGCATCTGTCTGTAACAAAAATTTGTTCTCAAAGTCTGGGCTTCTTAAAACAGGGACTTAATATAATGCAATCTTGATGATCCAAAAAGCTTCATCACACTCTGAGGACTATTTCTCATTATTCAGGAATCATTTCTTCATTAGTTCAGTGAGGGAAGTAGCTAACTGGGCAAAGCTGGGAACAAATCTCCGATAGTAACCAGCCAGCCCTAAAAATGACCTGACATGTTTCTTTGTTTTAGGGATAGGACTGTTAGTTGCAACTTCTATCTTATAAATCTCTGGCTTTACTTCACCATTCCCCAAAACATAGCCTAAATATCTGGTTTACTGTATGCCCAATGCACATTTGGTAGGATTCACTGTCAGATCTGCCTTTCTGATAGATTGGATAACTGTTCTTAGGTGTGCCAGGTGGCTTTTCCAGTGTGGACTGTACACCATGTCATCATCCAGGTAGCAGCATAATAACCAGTGTGTAAAATTACATCCATGTACTGCTGGAATGTAGCAGGTACCCCACGTAAACCCAATAGCATGGTGGTGAATGGTAACCCATCAAAATGGTGACTGAAATTGAGCAACTCGAATATGAGTGACTCAGTTTCAGCACTCATCATGTGAGCTACCCTGAAAGGGTAGTGAGGGGTGAACAACAAGGCAACCGGAAGGACAGGAGGGGGAATGGAACAGGACAGAATCTATGTGGGAGGTAGTGCAGTGAGAGGCTGCTGATCTGGCCGTGTGGTGTGGTGTGGTGTGGTGTGGTGTGGTGGTGAGGGTGGCTGGCTACAGTGGGGAGGGTGCAGGGTTTGGGGCTGGGGAGGCACACAGTATTTTGTGATTTGCGGGCAGGAGTATTTTTTTTTTATAAGTTTCATCCCTTCCCCGACATGCACCCCAATGGAGTTGAGAATTTTTAGTAAGAAAATATTTTTTTTCACCTGCATGTTCTCACTAGGAGTGTACATCGCCATTTTGCTTTTTAGGCTATGCACACTCGCAATAAAAGCGATTGCTATTTGGCGATCACCATTATAACATGGAACCATGGTGAACTGACAGAATCCTCTAGGAGTGGCAGCTGCAGTTTTGTCTCTTGACTCCTTAGCTAGGGGAATTTGCCAGTAACCCTTGGTGAGATCGAGGATACTGATGTACTTGGCACCTCCTAATCTGTCCACCAAATCATCTCTCCTGGGAGAAGTATAACTGTCAAATTCAGATACTTGATGACATTTCCTAAAATGAAGGCAGATTCTTACACCCTCTTCTTTTTTTTATTTACGATCTCCACTGCTGATCACCAAGCACTTCTCAATTCTTCAATAATACCCAACTCTTTCATGTTTTGTATTTCCTGAATATCTGCTCTTAACCACTCTGGTAATCTGTATGTCTTTAGTCTAATAGGGCAAGCATTCCCTGGCACTATTACATGCTTGACCCCTTTTGCTCGGCCTGGCACTGTGGTAAAAGTACAGTTAAATGTTTTTACAAAGTTACAAATTTCTGAGGCTTGAGCAGAGGTTAAGGAAGCATTCACCTTTACAGCATCAGCAGTTACAGTTTGTTCTAATCTATCATAAGCTATATCAATATCTTCAGTAGACGTTTCTGGTAAAACTAACAAAGCGGCCTTTGGTGTTTTTTCGGCTCATTTCTTCAGGAGGTTAGCATGGTATATCTTGATAGGATTTTTCCTATTGGGGTCTCAATCCCATAGTTAACTGTGCCAGTACATCTAAGCACTTTATAAGACACTTGTCACTTCATTAGCAGATTATTTTCTGTTGTGGGTAACAGTTGCAAGACCTTTTCACCAGGCACAAAAATGTTTTCTTTTACCCAGTTGTCACATTACACCTTCTGCTGGTTTTGGGACTCTTCTTGATTACTATGAACAATTTCAACATATATTGCTAGCTTCTTTCTCGGGGCACACATATAAAACAGAATAGATTTTTTCTGAGTGTGGTTATTGTCCCATGTTTTTTTATTACATCTAGTGGCCCTCTAGGTTGTCTATCTACAGCATTTCAAATGGTGAAAAACCTGTTGAGGCTTGTGGCACTTCTCTGGAAGCAGAAAGCAGGTAAAGGAAGCATTGCTCCCAATATTTCCCATCCCCTTTTACAGACCTTTTTAACAGGCATTTTATGGTTTGATTAAAATGCTCAAGAAGACCATCTGAGGGTGATAAGTTGAGGTTCTTATGGCAGTGATACCTAGTAGTCAGTACAGCTCCTTCAGTAATGCAGCACCAAAATTACTACCCTAATCAGTAATAATCTCTTTAGGTATGCCTACCCTGCTGAAAATGTTGGCAAGCTCTGCTGACACTTTTCATGTTGTGACCGTATGTATTGGAACTGCCTCTGGGTATCGAGTGGCATAGTCACATACTAACAGAATGAATTGATTACCCTTTTTGCTTTTCTCTATGGGGCCAGCCACATCCATAGCAATTCTCTCAAAAGGCCTACCTGAGTGACCAGCCACAGGACTATGATGTGCTATCTGTTACAACCCAGTTCTATACTTTTGTGGTATACCGGTAATCAATTGTTCTGTCTGTTACCATGTCTGAGGTTTAAGCCAAACTCTGTACAGTAACCCATTACATTTTTTAAACATGGGTTCAACCTGTTTTTGTTTCACCCCCAGCTGCTTAAAGTAACCTTGGAGAGAAGCATGATTAGTTTGCTCTGCAACAAAATCACAATCAGTTATCAGTTTAGTTTCAGCATTTTTATATATTAACCCCTTATGTCCATCAGTGTTTTGTTGACACTGTTTCTTTAGGCATCTTCTTTCTTTCCTGGACTTCCAGATCTTGGAGCTGTGGTCAGACAAGTCCATATCAAAACCACTGAAAGGACCAAGTGTCCCTGCCATCTGAGATTTTCATTGCCTGTTCTCTTGTCATCACAGCTGTTGAAACTATAGGTTTCGCTCCTTCTGTGATTAACTAAGCAAATCCTGGAAAGTAATTTCCAGTAATCACAGGTACAGGTAACTTAGATACTACCCCCACTTTCATTTGGTGTGAAACTCCATTAATATTCAGAGTTACTTGAGTGGTGGGATAATATCTAGTGTCCCCGTAGTTGCAGAGGCCTCCACTACCTGGCCCTTTTTCACACTGTTTTCCCAGCAATTCAGCATGCACAGGGTCTGTCTGCTTCCCGAATCAATATGTCCTTTCAAAGTCTTATCTCCCACATTGACATCCGTTAAATACTTGCCAAATTTGCTAAGGCCAACTTGCCAAATTTGCTAAGGCCAAATCTGCTCCAGTATTACCCTCCTTATTTTTATGGCAGTTTCTTGCAATATGGCCTAGTTTGTTACAGTTATAGCAAATAAAGTATTTGAGTGCAGGTTTGTCACCCCACCAGAGTTTTTATTTGACCTGAAGTTAAATCAGTGAAAAAGAAGGTTGTACCAGTCCTTGGCTGTTATTTTGCTGCTACATGGTCCACCTGGCCATCTGATAGTCCTCAGCCAAAGAAATAGCATTTTCCCTACCTCTGGTCAGTGTTCTTTTACCCAAAGCTGTTGGCAGGCTGTTGATAAATTGCTCCATTGTAAATATGTCTCTGATCTGTTGGACTGTTTTGTCCTCTGGTTGGAGCCATTGAATAAGGTGTTCTCTGAGTTAGGTGAAGGCTTCTCAAGGATTGTCGGCTGAATGGTACTTCAGGGACCAGAATCATTACCTGTAGCTCTTTCCTGAGATGTCATATTTTTTCAGGATTTCTTTTTCCACAAGGTCATAGTTTTCTGACTGTGCAGTGTGTCCATATTGCTGTAGGCAAGTTGGGCATTACCTGTTGGGTAAGGTACCAGCCTGACTGCCCATTGCTGCTTTGGCCACTGACAGGCTGTAGTAACCCTTTCAAAAGTTCTCAGGTCTGCTTCAGTGTCATCAAATGGAAACTTCTTTGTAAGTTTAATGTCACTTCAGTTGTTTGTGTTTTGTTGCTCTGCTGGACCTGTGCCAGATCCTCCAGCTTTGATAGCTTGCAAGGTATCCAGCCATTGCTGGTCCTGTCACTGCATCTCTTCTGTTCTCTGCTTCTCTGTCCTTTTTGCTGTATAGCCCATTTGAAGAAGGCAGACAGACTTTCAGGTTCTGTCCCTGCCCATTCTTCTTCCATCACTGGTTCTAGCTGTTCAGTCTCAGTTTGGACTTTTGCATCTGCTAGCTGGCTGCTATTCTTCTGGTAATCACTTATAGGCATGCTGTTGCAGGATCTATACCTTTCTTCTGTGTTTCCCTGGTACCAGGTTTAGTACCCACACACAAAACTCCTGGCTTAGAGTTTGCACAGTGTAATTACCATTTAGTCTGACACCATCTGTTCTCAAGGCACAGGTCAGGATGCACAGAAAAATGAGGAACAGTTATAAAATGTGCAGATAGCATTTTATTATTTCCAATAATAATAACACTTTAAAAAATTGTATAGAATGCTTTTTGAACCTAGGCAGTTCAAACAAAACAAAGTCCTTCTTCTGAAGTTATCTCTAATTCTAAGTTTCAGTCTCTTTCTAACAAACCTTGCTGCTCTTTTTATAAGAAGTATTTGCCTGGCAAATAATCTCTACATCCTGAGCTCATTGAGATCACATAAAATGTATCAGAGCTCTTGTCAGTTTCTTTCCGTCCGGTGAACAAAATAGAATATGGTGTCCTAAAACTAATCTCCTATTAACAACTCTGCAAATAAACTTGTACTGTATCTCAAGGTTATTTCCCTGAGTTCCAAATAGCTTTTTGAAATCATTTCAACAATACAGTTATAGTCATACTGGTATTTCTTACTGGGTAGTGGACAAAAGTAGGTCCAACTTATTCCTCCTTCTAGCAAAATGTTATCTAGTGTGGTTTTGAATATGTTCATGTTTTTGCGTTCCACTATTTCTTATGAAAGTCTATTCCAAATCCAGCCTGTTCGATGCATAAAACAATGATATTTTCCTTTTTAAACTACATTTTCCAACTTTATCTGTTGTTTGTGTCCTCTCAGACCTTCAGGTTTACCCTGGATTTTTATACCTAGTTCTTTGCATAAATTGTCATCTTTCATAAATGTATACATCATTAGGAGGACACCCCTGGTCCTTCTTTGTTCTAGACTACTGTATATTGTCCCAATTTTGTCAGCCTTTTATCATAATTTAATCTCTTCACCCCCCCTCATCATTTTTGTACCCCTTCGCTGAATACATTTGACTCTCACCTCCTCCCTCCTCAGATATGTTCTCCACAATGGAGAGCCATAGTCAAGATGAGATCTGAAAAGTTATCTATATAAAGAAAGTAGACAGGTTGCAGATCAGTTTATAAATGCTTGCTTGACATTACTAATCATGTAATTAACTCTCTGCATTAATTTTGTGCAATGCACATTGAAACTCAGATCATGATCTATAAATACCCCCAAAATCATCTTCAGATTTGACCTTGTTCAAAACAGTAGAATTAAGATAGTAATCTTGTTTAGTATTGTTTTTTACAATATGTAGTATTGAGCACTTTTCTACGCCAAACAGTACTCCATTATCCTTGACCCATCTTTCCACTTTTTCCAAGTTGGACATTAGCTTGGTAATATTATCTACTGTAATGGTGTAAATAATACAGGGCCCAGGACTGAGCCCTTGGCCCCCCACTAGCCACATTGCCGCTATTTGAATAAGAACTCCTTACCCTACACTGGCAAACAAAGGGATCCCAGTTTTACATACAGATTCACACACATTTTTACAACCACAGATAAGCATGGAGAAAGAAAAGATAGAAACAGCAGGTGAAGGCAGAGAGATAGTGGGAGGCAGAGAATCCCAAGACCATCAGAGTGATCAGTTTCTAGGGTCCCAAGAAAATTTGATTGCACAGTTAGACAGACAAGAGACAGAAAAGGAAAGGATAGAACAGATCCTTGTGTTTAACTCTTTCTGTGTAACAAATGGGACCGGGCCTTATTCATTCCTGTCACACAGGCCTCCAGCATATGAGCTGATTGAACATTTATAGGTAAGGCATTTAATAGCAAAGGAACTGCCACACTACCAACACCCTGTCCTCAAATTGTTGCAGATTCGAGACAGGTACAGAAAGCAAGTCCACATCGGAGGGGCCATGTTGTGTGGTAAGGAACCAGTAGTGGTCTGCTCCCAAACCACGGAGGACCTTGAATGTTATCAAATATATCTTTTTCCTTTTTTCTTTTAATTTTGCACATCAACATATACATATATGCTTAGTACAACCATTCATATGCACTTAGTACAACCATTATCGATTTAAGACATAAAGTTTTAGCAGTAATATAAAATTAGAAGCATTATTAACTAGACACACTATATGGTGATTACATATTAGGTGGAGTATAAATATTATACCAGGTCTAAACTGTAATGGTAATGTAAAGGTAACATAGAAATTCTGTTATACCCATTGAATTGAAGGGTAAGATGACGTATTTAAGATTGGGATTGGGAGGGCTGCTTAAGGTGTGACTATCTTTACCCCAGTTTTTCACAAATTATAATATTATGTTATAATAGCTGAGTCACCTCCTGCAGCTGTAATGTCTGGGTAAAGGGGAGCCACATTCTATTGTATGCATTCATTTGATGTACTGTAACATAGAGTATTCTCTCCAGTCTGTGAATTGTGACCACATAATTCAAGCAGGTATGGACATTAGGGGGAGTAAGGGCTTTCCAAATTTGAAGAATGAATTTAAAAGCCATGATCATTCCTATACATATTAGCTTATTAGTGATATGATATCATGCCAGCCAGGAGGCCCCCCTGGTCAAGCATCATCTAGGCTGTCTGTTTAGGGAGAACCCTGCTTATCATTTTAGCAAGCACACCAAGAATTTTTAGCAAAAAAGAACCTAAATGTGGGCAAAACACCAACATATGTTTGAAGGTGCCTGGTTTGTTAAGGCACAGGGGGCAATTATTGGAAACTGATGGGTTAATCAGATTTAGTCTATGTGGGTAAAGTATAACCTATGGACTACATTAAAATGTATTTATTGTAAATGAAGTGACCTAAGGCCTATTCTTTTTAAATCCATATTTTTTTTTTCCATTGAGTAGTAGAAATAGTAGTGGTAACTTTTTCTGTCCACTTACATTGCAGTAGCTGAATAGTATAAAGATTTTTGGAGCTATCCAGCCAACAATGGATACAGGAAATTTTCCCTCTGGAGTTAGGTGTAACCATTATGATTTGTAAGTTCTCTAATAAACTATTTCCTTCTACCAAAATGTTTTGTTTTTTTTAAATAAAGTTCCTTATTTGTAAGTATGCATAAAAATGTTTGTTTGCCAAGTTGAATTCATGTGTCAGGGTATCAATATCCAAACATATATTATCTTTAATAAAATGGCCCATGTCAGCTAGACCATTATGATACCAAAGCTTAAATATTGGGTCCAGAGTGGATGGGACAAAAGTTTTATTCTGGTACTGTATATGGGGGAATGGATAGACCCTTTAGGTTGGCCTTTAAGTTCTTTCCATATTTTGTGCCAAAGCATCACCTTTTGTGCCAAAGCATCACCATTATACAAGTACAAACAGATAATAAAGTGATGCCTTTATTGCTATCTCCCACATATAGAATATATTTAATGGCATTGTAAGGAGTCCAAGTTAGCTGCATAGTAATATCTCCTAAAGCACGGTAGTGACAATTCACCTTCAGACACAAATGCATTCAGTTTCAATGTCTTAAGGTGAGGTTTCTTCCCCTTCCAAAGGATTTTTTTTAATTTGACTTCAAGTCCTTTAAAAACATTTTCTGGCAATATAATTGGGACATTCTGGAATAAAAAAAGGAATATGGGAAAACATTCATTTTTATGGATTTACACATCCAATCAGAGTAAGTGGTAGGGACTGCCAATGTAACAAGTCATCTTTGACTTTACTTAGAAGGGGTTCAAAATTAAGAGAAACTACCCCCACATCTTGGTATAGCCAATGCTGCACTTTTCACCCTCTCCCCACCCTACCTACATTCCTTCTTCCCCCCTTCCCTCTTCCTATGACTCTGGCACTTCTTATCTATTGTCTGTTTTCTCTGGCAAATGCCGCTGGCTGCCCTGCTTACAATGTTACCCTTGAATTGTATTAATCTGTAATCTGTTTGCAATGTCCACATTGCTGTAATGTCTGTCCTGATGTTCCCCATAATTTGTGTTTCTCTGACATGGAACCTTTGTAAAAGAGCCTTGGCTCAAAGATATTTGTAATCCTAGACTTGATAAATAAATAAAATAAATAAATAAATAAATAGATCTTTCATATCCTGATCTATAGCAATACCAAAATATTTAATTTTCTCAACTTTTTGAATTGGACAGTTGTTTGGAGGGTTAAATGGGTTATGATGTAAAGATGTTTCCATTATTTCAGATTTGCTCCAATTTATTTTATAACCAGATATTGAACCATATTGCTCTAAAATCTGTAATATATACCTATAATAATGAGTCATATCTGTAGTATATAAGAGAGCATCACCCACATACAGGCTGAGCCAGTGTTCTGTCCCTTTGATTATAATACCCTGGTAATCCTCATTTTGACAAATGGCAAGTGCCAACGGTTCAGCTGCTAGGGAGAAAAATCAGTGGTGAGAGAGGTTAATCCTGTTTGGTGCCATGCTGCAATTTAATAACAGAGGATAAATTTTGTTTTTTTTTAACTCTTGCCACCAGATAGGAGTAAAGAATTGTCTTTCACCTACTAAAACCTGAACTGAACCCAAATGCCAGAATAACCTTTTTTATATAATCCCATTCAATGCGATCGAAAGCTTTTTCCACATCTAACACCAGGAGTGATAAGTCTTTGTATTTATCCAATATATTCAAGGTACTTCTGATATTAGTTTTTAGGTTTTTACCTTTAATAAAGCTGTTCTGATCAGGGTGAATAATAGTGGAAAGTACTTTCTCCAATCTGGTGACAAGAACCTGAGCCAGAATGTTGGTGTCAGAATTTATAAGTGAAATTGGTCTGTAGGCATTTGGGAGATTAGGATCTTTATCTTTTTTCTGAAAGAGTAAAATATTTGCTTTGGTAAGAGATGGCGGTAGGTTATCAGATGTATAGATATGATTAAATAGGGTTAGTAGATGACATGACAGGGTACAAATATGTGATTTATAGAAATCTATGGGAATGCCCTCTGGACCTGGGGCCTTACATACTGATAATTTGCGGATTGTGTGTGTAATTCCATCCAGTGTAAATGGAGTGTCTAGTTGATCCTTTTGGGACTGAGACAATTTTGGTATGTTAATGATGACATAAACTGTGTAATATCAACCTTGGTTATGTTTTTTTCTGACTTGTATAGTTGTTGACAAAATTTATAAAACGCTTACTTAATAGCTTCAGGAGATTCAGTGAGATTACATGTTTCATCCTTAAAACTTGAAATGGTGGCTTTAGCTTGGTATATTTTTAATTGGCAAACTAGAATTTTCTCTTTTTTTCTCCCCAATATTATAATATTTAATTCTGGTGTATGGAATTTGCCACTCCACTGTCTCAGTAGTAATTTGATTATATTGCTCCCTAAGAGCAAGCAAATCTTGAAGTACCTGAGGATTGTTTGTTCGTATATGAGTGCTTTCCTTAACAGAGATTTGCTGCTGCAATTCAGAGAGTTGTTTAGTGTGCCTTTTATTTCTTCTGATGGAGAAAGAGGTGGTAGCCCCCTGGACAACGACCTTAAAACCTTCGCGCCAAGAAGTAATTGAGGTATCATTTATAGAATTAAACCTGAAATAATTATCTATTTAGATTTTAATAAATTCACTGTAGGAGTTATCCTTTATTAGAACTGGATCCAACCTAAATTGTATTTGTTTTGCAATATCATTAATCATTCCTGTAGCTATAACAGGGGAATGGTAGGACATGTGTATACTTCTATATTCTATTTGAGATATTTGGGACATTAGTGATTTTGGAATAGAAAATAATCAAGTCTGGAGTAATTTTGGTGAACTGGGGGAAAAAAAGAGTATGTTCTATCCTGGGGTGGTGGTGATGCCAGAAATCAATTAGATTCAAATCTTGCATAAAGTGTAAACTTTTCTTAGTGGATGACATCTGTTTGTTTGAACGTACAGTAGATTTGTCAAGTTCAGGATTGAGAACAATATTAAGATAACCAGCTATAATATAGGGAAGGGGAAGGTGCCTATTAGCAAAAAGAGCTAATCAAAGAAATGGGGAATTTTCGTTTGGACGGTAAACATTAACCAGCTTATGTTTATTACCCTGTAGTATAATCTCACATATAATGTATCTCCCTGAGACATCCAAGATAGATCTACCCAAAACATATCAGAGTTTTTGTGAAATAATATGGACACCCCCTTGAGTTATGTGTGTGAGAGGCATTTAAACTATAGCCCCATTGCAAAAAAGGAGAAATCATCCTGGAGTAGATGTGCTTCCTGCAAAAGAATACAATTTGCTTTGTTTTTGTTTACATAATTGAGAATTGTGTGCCCTTTAGTCCTATCCCGCATGCCTTTAATGTTCCAAGTTATACATTTCAAAGAATTAGCCATATTGATTTATTGGAGAAAATATTGGATCTTTTATGTTTAGCCAAACCAAAAACTCCCTATACTTAACCCTTGCTGTGCTACTGAGTGATACATCAGTCCAGAATTCCTATATCCTCTAATTCTTTTGGCAGCCTGAGGGTTAAAAACATATTTTATGATTGCACTTAAGCAAATATTTGAATTAGAAAAAATTAAAAAACAAATATCCCATAACCTCTTATCCAACCCATCCACCTGCAATCCAACCACCTCCTCCCTTCCCCACAACCGGCTTAACCCTAACATACCACCCATACACCCCATTTACTCTATTCCCATCCACCCTTCTGCTCCTGAACTACCACCTCCCACCACGCCTGCCGCACATACCCCTGCCATACCTCACCTGTACCCTGTTTGTTTTAATAGAAACATTGACAGGATGTAAATCCACCTCATAGTACAATGTACAGCTACTTTTAGACAAAATTACAACTAAAAAGCACAGGCATAGTAAATATTCTACCCATCTTACCAATAAGAGCCTGATGATGAGGGCCAGATTGATGTGGCCCCTCCCAAATATACACCAACCACAACACTAAGAGGTCAGAAAATTACCTCTCTCCCTCCCTCCCCCCTTTGACATGCATCTTATGTATTTAATGGGTTACACCTGCAATGAAATAAACCCCTCAGCATATAGAACACATATTCTGTTCATCTTCTTTGAGTTAATATATACCCCAAAGCTGTCTTAGATGAGTAAGCAGTAGACATAAAGAAGGACCATGTATAAAAACTCTAATGTCCATTGCATTTAGTACCCCAATAATGAGAAAGCTATAACATTTACCTGGGGGCATAGTCACAAGTATTGGTAGACTTGATTAGCACCTTGGGGTATAGAGAACAAACAGAAAAGCAAGAGAAAGAAAAAAAGAATGGATGCAAATACCAAATTCGATATTGCCCCTTATCTAAAATAAGTTAAGACCATAATCTCTCTAATCTCGCATTCTGCTTGTAAGTAAACTAAATCTACTTATTTTATAAGTGCAGTAGGCACACTGTACTCTTCCTTCCTTCCCTGCTACTTCTTCTCATCTTATTCTTCCTCTACCCTCCCCCCTAATATCCCCCAACAGGGTGAGTAATAATTATATGCAACAGCAAATGGTGATCATGTTGTGAGTCCACATAGTATCTGATAAAACAATTGCTGTATCAACAGCCAGGCATGATGTTTGCATGATTTGGGATCTGCATTGCAAGGTTCTTCCACTTGTGACAGATTATCATGACCCATAGATTGATCCCCTGCTGAGGTTCCAGGGTCAATGCTCCTATGAGGTGGACTGAACATAGGTGATGAGCCTGAGTGAGCTTCCAACAGAAGTTTGGGGTCTGACAAAACATCTGGTTTAGCAAATATAATTAATTTAATCGTGGTGGGTGGTAGAAAGATGAATCGAATGTCTCATTGTTTTAATATAGATTTAACTTTATCAAAGGATTTTCTAGACTGCAATGTTTCAAATGAAAAATCAGGCTATGCAGAGAATTTGAACAGTTCTGTAGTCAAGCCTCTGCACCAGCTTTAGTCATTGCAACAAACTTCTATTTAACCCTGAGTACAGAGTGTTTTGTTGCAATAGTAAAGCCTAGATGTTACAAAGGCATGAACAATAATAGCCAGATTGGCTGGGGCTAGATTTAGTTTAATTTTGGTAATGTTACAGAGATGATAAAAGTCGATTGAACCACAGATGACACCTGTTGATCAAGCATCAACCTGCAGTCTGAAATGACCACAAGATTCTTTACTTCTATAGCTCTGAGTAGTTGGTGGCCCAACAAAGAAGAAGTGCCATACCACCTGTCATCACTGGACCCTACCTACCTGGATCAATAATCATTAACTTTGCCTTTCCCAGGTTGACACATAGCCAGTCAGAGGCCATCCAATCATTAATTTTGGCAAGACAACTCCCCAGCACAGATGCCGTCCATGTTCCATCAGGAGTGCCAGACAGATGTACAGTAGCAGAGCATCATCTGTATAACAGTGAAACTCAATGCCATACCACTAATAATCTCACCAAATAGCAGCATAAACATGACAGCACAGAAGCTCCAGAGATGTAGTTTCCAAGTGCTACCAGCTGCATTCTCCATGTTTTGTAGGACTCATACCAGTTAGAGTGACTCACATAATTCCTCAGGTGATCCAATAACACCCCATGGTCAAATGCGTCAAATGCCAATGAGAGATCTATGATGACCAAGATGGAACAAAGTCCTCAATCCCTTGCCATGAGGAGACCATTTGTCACCCTGATGAGCATGGTCTCCATGCTGTGGCTAGACCAAATGCCCTACTGGAGAGGTATATAATGTTAAAATTACACAGGCAATCAACAAGTCGCTCCACCACCACCTTTTCAATAACCTTACCCCAAAAAAAGGGAGCTTGGAGACAGGTCTCTAGTTCCTCAGAATGTCAGGGTCCAAGGATGTTTTTTTCTGAAGGGTTCTAACCACTGCCCTTTTCAAGGCAGATAGGAAGACACCTTTCCTCAAGGAATACCCCAAAATCTGAGAAATAACTGTACCCAAGGCCTCCTGACAGCCTAAAAGCAGTCATATAGACCCAGAATCCAGCATTACAGCAGGTGAGGTACAAACCCCAAATCACCCAGAGCACCTCCTCCTCAACAACTGGCCAAAACGCATTCCAGATAGGCAGAATAGTCTAGAGGTTAGAGTAATGAGCTGTGAATGGGATTGGCACATCCATCAGACCTGAACTTGATTCCCACAACCACTACTTGCATACTGTGTGATTCTGAGCAAGTCACTTAACCTCTCCAGTGCCCAGTTAATAAAATAATAAAAAAAGCTCAATAATGTCCCTAAGTGACTGACCATCATCAATCCATAACAGGCCACTTGAGGAGATACCTGAAAAAAGATCAACAATATCCCTCAGTGGCTGACCATCACCGGACCACAACAGATGACTTGAGGAGATACCTGATCTAATGGAGGACACCTTGCCAGAGAAGAAATTTCCAAACTCTTCACACATTCCAGCAGTGAAAACTCAAGCAGATTGCAAATAGGGTGGATTTATCAGCCTGTTCATGATTTGAAAGAGCTGAGCTGGCCGATTTCTGACTGTGACAAACAGCCTTGACAGGAACTCTGTCTTTTTCAGGGAAGCTGCCCGCTGATACTGACCAAAGTGAATCTTCAATGCCAATCTGTCATCCACTGACCATGACCTACACCAAGAGTGCTTTAAGTCTTCAATCGATGCAGCTCATCACAGTACCAGGGACAGCTGTGATGGGATGTCAAGGGACAAACACGCAAGGTGCTAAGGAATCCAAGGTGGCCATGCAAACACTATTATAGTGTTCCATGACATTCTCAGGTGTTTGCACACAAGCAAGCATAATGCTGAAATGTCTGAGACTTGCAGGAGTTTGTGAGGTTCCAGATTATGTTTCAGATTGTATCAGATTATCTCCACAGGAGAGTAACCAGACAATGACCCCACAGAGGAACAACACATGTGGTGATCCGACCAGAAGGCCAGATCAATCCTAACCACACTTATGTCAAGACCCTGTGAGAAGATCAGATCCAGAATCTGTCCATGCTGATGCATACCAGAGGTACCAGCCTGTGTTAGTCCCTGCAAGCTCATCAACTGAAGAAACTGTTAACCAAGGGGTGAGGTTTCATCATTGATCCAGGTGTTGAAGTCCCCCAGCACCAAAAGTCTAGAGGTATTCAACACCTATTTGACCAAGAAATCTACCAACTCCTGCATAAAAGCACTCCCACATAACAGAGGATGGTAATTGAGAATAATTTTGTAACTAACAACTAGAACTTATGTAACAGTCACACACTCGAAAGGTCTGAAAGTTCCCATTTGGTATGCTGTGAGTTGCATGGAATATTTAAAACAAATGGCCACCCTAACCCCCTCAGTGATCCCACCTTGGGCATTGCACCACTGAGTATCCCAGCAGAATGGATGCCCCAAACACAGAACTGGAGTTGACTCTCAACCAAGAATCTGTAATTCAAACAAGGTCAACTAAGGAGTTGTTATGAAATCATTCCTCACTGGTGTTTTATTATTTAGTGACCTTGCGTTATAAAGCATGGCCCGAAAGGGAGGAGGAAAACTGGCTGGACTAATGACTTCCTGCTTATTGACATTAAGCAGAGCCCCAGGAAGGGAAGCCAGACATGGTGGTCACTGATCCTGATTCCACACCTTCCCTGGGTGCCTCCTGGTCTTCACAAACCCAATCACCCCCCCAATCATTATTCTCAGGACCAACTCTGTGGATGGTGCTCCACCTCCTGAGGATCCCCAGCCCCCTGAAGAATATTCAGAAATATCTGGAAATATATGTCCAAGTCTCTGGTTGCAACTGCATCACCCCACTCCCCAGCTTTCCCTAGTATCCCACTTTTGTTATGCTACAGTATTCTAACCTCTTCCCCTCCCTCCTACTAATCATACCACTGCTTCTTCCTCACCTCTCCCTCCACCACCTGTTTCTCACTCCTCCTCCCTTATTCTTCCACCCCTTTCTTCTTATGCCTCCTACCCTCCCAGATCCCACAGTTCTTTCCTCTCCCTCTTTTTAGGTTCTATGTGATGACATCGATCACCAAAGGGTGATTGCCATTATGGCGAATATACATAGCTGAAAACAAAAACAGCAATGTACATTCAAAGTGAGAAAACCGCACTTACTTGTTTCATGCAGGTGTGGTTCACCCCCCCCATGCCTCCCCAACTAAAGTAACTAACTAGAGGGTGGGTGGGTGCATGTCGGGAAGGGAGGAGAACCAGGACGCAAGTAAAAAAAAAATGGGCACAGAAAAGTACAAAAAACATTGTGCTCCAACCCCAGCCCCAAACTGTGCACCCTCCTCACCAGAGCCAGCCTCCCTAACCACCGTGCCACTAGGCAAGCTCAGCGGCTTCCCCTCTCACCACCCCCAACATACTTTACGAATACCTTCCAGTATCCTGTCATCATTCTCTTGCCCTGCCCTTTCCCCACAACACAGGCACTGAGATTAAGTTGCTTATATTTGAGTATCCCAATCTCAGTCGCCGTTTTAACGGTATACCCTCTTTTGATCCCTGTCCCATTAGTACCATCACACTTAAAACAATTAGGTGACAGAGCATTCTTGGTTGTAGTCACAGCAATAAGGAACTCTTTGCCTTTACGTCTGAGGAGTCTCCTGTAGGATGAGGTGCCTAAAGGGGGCCTTAAAAAACCCTTTATTCCTCTCTACTCTCTTTTTCACATGTGAAACTCAATGAAGATCTATTTCACAGCCCTCTCCCTCCCTCCCCCTCTCTTCTCCCTCTCCTCTTCCTCCCCATACTCTTTTCGGGAGATGGTGAACTTAGAGCTGCCTCCGCCACTTTCCTTTCTCCCCTCCCAAAGAGTCTAAGTGTCATCCATATAAACACATCTCGATACTTGGATCTTAGTCCCCTTAGTTCCTAATTTGGGTCAACATAAGCTGTGAGTCCAGCAATTTCAGCCTGATGTTCTTGTCCTCTCTTAACCCTGGCTGTTGGCTAGCATTAGTGATGTGGACATCTCCCTAGATGGGTATGCAGTCCACAGACAGAACCATGTTAAGCAAAGTGAGCAGCCAGCTTTTTCATTCTCGCCCTCATCTGTGCCATAATATTTTAGGTTTCCCTCCCTCCGCTCCCTCCTCTCAAACTTCTCCTGTGTAAGTTCTCTTTCCCTTTGTGCCCCTAGTATTTACTGGTAGTGTCTAATGCTGTGACGGTACATAACCTAATTCCCATTTAAACCTTTTATCTTTCTTTTCTACACTTTCCTATTCTGGTAAGCTCCTGACCATTGGAATCCTAAACACCAACTGATTTTTCACATCTGCAAAAAATGTTGCTCAACAAATTTAGTCCCTCAGTCTCATGCAACTTATTTCTGAGCCTTCCTGCCTTAACTTCAACTCCTCTTACCATTTCTTAATTAACTCAATTCTGTCGTCCAATCATCCCATCCCATCTCCACCACATTGTAGAAGCTGGCAATTTTCTCAACACACGGGGGTGCAGAATGCTGTACTTTGTTTGCATGAGCTGACAACCAAAGGCCTTTTAAAGTACATCTGGTGCAAGTAGTTAAGATCTCTTGAAATGGTCTTCCGACTCAGTGAACCTCAACACACTAGCTGGTCCCCTGTCTCTAAAGATCTACCCCGAAAGGTGATTTTGCATTCCCTGCATGAAATCACCTTTTGGGCAGAAGTTGAACATTTTCTCCACCCTTGTTCATGAGGTGGGGTCATAAGAATGCTATGTTGAAAAATTGGTATAGAAATATTGAAAACCAACAAAGTTATGAGCCTACATTGAATTTTGCAAAAATCTTTACAGCACCTCATGATTGTGACAGCTGTCATTTTTCAAATCCTGGTAAAAATGTGTTTTGTTTTTTCTTTACATTCGGAAAGGTAATTTCACAGTCCCTGCGTGAAATCACCTTTCGGGCAGAAGTTGAAAATTTTCTCTGCTCTTGTTCATGAGGTGGGGTCATAAGAAGGCTATGTTGGGAATTTGGTGTATAGATATTAAAAAACAACAAAGTTATGAGCCTACATTGAATTTTGCAAATGCAGCCTCGTAACATTGGTACTTTTCAATACTTTTACCCCAAATTTACAACATAACTTTACAGCACCTCATGGATGTGATAGCTGTCATTTTTCAAATCCTGGTCAAAACGTTTTTTTTTATTACACCCTGAAAGGTGATTTCGCAGTCCCTGTGTGAAATCACCTTTTGGGACGGAGTTGACAATTTTCTCTGCCCTTCTACATGAGTTGGGGTCATAAGAAGGCTATGTTGGGAATTTGGTGTAAACATATTAAAAAACAACAAAGTTATGAGCCTACATTGAAATTTGCATGCCAGGCTTGTATATGCCATAATATTCAATATTTATACCCCTAATTTTCTTTATAGATCAGTGGCAAATGTTTCTACATTCAGCTGATGGTATTGCAATCTGCACTCTTCACCATTCTTCTTTACAGGGATAAATAGTGAAAAAAAAATCATTTATACAGGTTTTCATACCCTGTCACATTTTGTTTTACCATAATCGCTGTGCCATTTTCTGTGTTGCAGTTAGTGGTCAAATTGTCAGTAAATAACATAATTTGCTGTTTCTGTAGCATGAGCCTGCACCTGTCAGTCAGTGGTCTCAGCAGTCTTGCGCTATATTAGTAAGTTCCTGATTAGATATTAATCTCAGTAAAAATTAAAAATAAAAAATACAGTCACATTTAGCTACTGCAGTAACAATATGTTCACTGCCTTGAAATTCCAGTAGAGATAACTTGTCATTCAGTGTTGTGTCTGCTGGGGAAGCAAGCAAAGTAAAGTAAAGTGACCAGTTTCTGTTCATCACACATTAGTGCCGGGATCAGCCTAAGTCACTGAGTGGCAGTGCCAAGAACCTCTTCAGTCACCTCCAATTCAGGAGGCTGCATCCCTCCATTCCAGCTGCTGTCACGCCACTGAGGGCAGCAGGAACACTGAAGCAGCTACAATTGTAGCAACCAACAGTGCCATGGGGACAATATAAAGTCATGGTAGGTTGGTGGTCAGATAATTCTCCTGACTGGAGGGATGGTTCACAGTGAAATGTGGTTACAGTATGTCTTCACATCCCCAACTTTCTGAAAGATCTAGTGGTTTGTAACTGTACAGATCTTTCATTGCTTTTTTGCAGGTGGGGAACAATATGGTGGCAAAACTGAATCTGGGCTACACTGTCTGGTTATGCTCAGTGCAGTGGTCTTCATCGATTGTTGCTGTATGTATATATTATTTTTTTAGTGCTCCCTGATAAGGTAGTAAGTAATCTATGCAACAATGTTCAGAGGTTCTAGTTTTAAAACAAAACAAAGAGCCTCTTCCCTAGCAGACACAACACTGAATGACAAGTGATCTCTACTGGAATTTCAAGTCAATGGATATATTGTTGCCACAGTACCTAAATGTGACTGTACTTTTGTTTTTTTACTGCAATTAATGTCTAATCAGGAATAGAGATGCAGCGAATTTAAATTCCACCAGCAAAGTGAACGCGAAGTGAGCACTTCACATTGCCACTCTGCTACGTGGAGTGGGCAATGCAAAGTGCTCACTCCGCCTTGTCATTACCACTTCACGTTAAGGCGGAATGGCAATGCGAAGTAAGGCAAAGTCATAGTTTTTAATGGACTTTGCGTTCGTCGTTATGATTCTAAGTGATCCACTTGGTGTTTCAGATTTGGCAGCCCCCCCACACATCACATGGCTCACAGTACTGTAAGTCACATGATCTTTAGCTAGGCAGGAAAAAAGTGAGTCATACAAGCAGACACTTTAACTTTCTCCTGTGCAGATGTAGAGAGTAATGTGTTTTGTGACTGCTGATACTTTTAGATCAGAGCAAGGAGGAGACTTAAACTTTGATTTAGACCCAACAGCTTTTCTTAAAAGCTACATTTTTTGTCTTTTCTGTACTCTTTTTTACTTAATTTGTTCTTTCTGTAAATTTAATTTTTCTTACCTTTATAAGTAGTTAGTTGTTTGTCTGTGTCTGTGTGACTGTGTGTGTGTGTGTGTTGTGTGTGACAGTGTGAGTAGTGATTGCTCGGACTGAGGGAGCTCAGTAGGAGAGATGTACCAGGGTGAGGGAATGTCTGGGGCGGGGGCAGCTCTGGGAGAGTGTGGTAGTGGTAAGCGTCATACCGTGCACATGTGTGGAGGGCATGGGTGCCCATTCCTGTTGGACTGCTCAAAACTTGTGAGTGCCCCCCCCCAGAAGCAGGCCCATCACAACCCCCTGTCCTGACTCTGAAGCAGTTGAACCACCACCATCAACACCAAGTCCAGCACCAGGTCCTCTGGAGCAGGATGTGCCTGTTCCCACGGGCCCAGGTGTGGATCCCATCCCTGTTCAGCACCATGACCAGCCAGCTGCCAGTTCATCTGGCCATCCCCTGCCTGTGCCTGGTTATCCCCGCACCTCCATTGTTTGGCAGTTTTTTAACTGTGCCAGGGGGGACAGCAGTGTGGTCAAGTGCCGCCTATGTGAGGTGGAGGTGCACCGTGGTCCCCGGGGGACTTACCTGGGGACTTGGGGCCAGCACACCCATATGCTCAATCACCAGCACTTGGAGTGGCAGGCTGCCACAGAACAGACCATGCCTGCACCTGCTGGCCATTCTGTGGCAGAGGGTGCAGATGTGCATTGCAGCATCCCTAAGAAGAGGAGGGCCACAGAAGCACCTGCAGCTCCACCAGCACCCCAACCCCGACCCCCACCACCAGCAGGTCAGCCTGTAGAACGTGTGGACCCCAGAGAACTGCGTATAACACAGGTTGACTTGGCAGTTCTCTGGAGTGCTGTCGAGGAGAACAATGATAGGGTGAGTACTGTGGAGCAGCGGCTGAATCACACAGAGTAACATCAGTTGCAAATTATGTCCATGCTGGAACTGCTGCTGGATCACCATGGGATCCCACATTACTTTTTTTTTCTCACACCATGTGCCCCCCCACACCTTCCTTGCTGTGTTATAAAATGTATTCCTCCACCATCCCCGACCCTTGTATGTAATTATGCCCCTTTTTGTTGTCTTCTGTATGCGTGACACTTTGTATTCTGAGCAGTGCAAGTATACTGTGCTAAACTGCATGTGTGCAGTCAGTCTTCTTTCCAGTCTGTGTATGTACTGCAGACACTGTCCAACTCCCTGACTTAAAAACAAACATTAATGAGTACAATGGTGGGGTGGTGAAGCATGGAGACATACTACAAAATGGGCTTACAATATATCATAGTAACTAATAAAAAAAATTAATATGATTCGTGACGTGATCGTAAATCATGATTTGTGACTGCATGTGTGACTGTGATGATGAAGAAACGTGAATGCCTACGGCTGTACTTCCCTGGGCCCCAATGAGCTGTAGCTTAAAACTCCCAGACTTAAAAACACATATCAATGAGTACAATGGTGTGGTGGTGAAGCCTGGAGAGATACTACAAAACAGGCTTACAATACATCCAAGTAACTAGAAAAAAAGTTAATGTTGTGATTCATAACGTGAATGATCATGAATCATGATTTGTGACTGCATTTGTGACCGTGATGATGAAAAATGTGATTTGTATCACGAGTGACTTGTGATGATGGTCCTGACTTAAAAACGCATATTAATGAGTACAATGTTCATGCAGAATTAAGCACCACACCTGTCCAGTACTTTGAAGGGAAGCCAAAGAAACAACTGTGACTTAAGTTACAGATGGAGATTGGGCCCTAAAGAGATGCAAATGCACAGACAGATTAAGATGCAGACACAAAGGCACAACATCTAACCAGTGCTCACCATCAGAAATTCAAATCTGGAAAAGAATACCTTTGCCGGTTGGGGTGGGCGCGGTGGGGGGGGGGCAGTGTACTGTGCTGCTGCAGTAATAGTCACTAGTACTAGTACCAGTAAAGATACCACAAAGAAGTACAAAAATCACACAGCTGCAGTGGCACAATAAAAGGTGTCTGATTTGATGATACGCGTCACATACACACTAAGTAATGCATAGCAAATTGAAAACTTCAGTACTATAACCACATATTTTAAACAAACTAAAATTATGCACTGTGGCAGTAACAGTCACTAGTACTAGTACCAGTAAAGATACCACAAAGAAGTACAAAAATCACACAGCTGCAGTGGATAGCAGTTTCACATTGCTGAAATTATTATGTGGCATAATAAAGGTGTCTGATTTGATGAACGCATCGCACATACACACACACACACACACACACACACACACTAAGTAATGCATAGCAAATTGAAAACTTCAGTAATATAACCACTATTTTAAACAAACTAAAATTATGCACTGCTGCACCACAACAATCAACAAAAAATGGCAAGAAATATTGAAAATATTACTGTGTGTACATTAACACAGTTATACAAGAAAAATATCACCAAAACAGAAAGCACTGTCTTTTTCTCCAAGTTAATCTACCTACACCACAGATACGCCCCTCCCCCAAAGCACACTTCCACTGTCTCTCAGTACACAGACTGAATGTTGTACATTAACATTCAAAATCCATACACAAACAATAAATGCTCGATGCACAGGAGGGTTTCCTATAATTGATGAACTAAAGTTTCAGAAAAAAAAAATTACTCAAAAAGGCTTTTTTAACAGCTTTTAGAAGGTTTGAATCACAGAGATCTCTCAGAGCAGATTGTCTCCTACAGCTTCCTACACACACACTACCCCAAACTGAGGCTGTGCAGAACAATCTAGAGCCCATGTGACCTGAAATCCCATGAATCACTGCAAAATTCACCTTTGGAGCTTAAAAGCAAAGGCGCGAAGTGGAAAGCGAATAACGTGAAGTCATTGTTTTCAATGGACTTCGCGTTACCATTATAACGCAAAGTACTCCGCTTCGTGATGCGGAGCACTCTGCGAGTTCGCCTTCACTCCATGAATCACTTCACGGAGTGAATTGGGGCCACTTCGCCCATCACTAATCAGGAACTTAAGCGCAAGCCCACTGAGAGCACCAGCTAACAGGTGTAGGCTCATGCTACAGAAATAGCAAATGATGTCATTTGCCAACAATCTGACCACTAACCACAATGGTGAAAACAGCACAGGGATTACCATAAAACAAAGCATGGCAGGGTACAAGTTAATTTTTTTTTGTCACTACTCCCTCCCTGCAAAAAAAGAATGGTGAAGAGTGCAGATTGCAGTACCATCAGCTGAACATAGGAACATTTGTCATTGATCTTTAAAGCACCTCATGAATGTTATAGCTATCATTTTTCAGCTTCTGCCCAAAATATGTTTTTGTGTCCCAAAAGTTGATTTCCCACTCCCTGTGCAAAATCATCTTTAAGCCAGGAGCAGACATGGACACAGTATATGAGAATAAAGTGAGTGTTACGGTCCATCTCAGCTTATTTACTTATGGAATGGGATGAGAGTTTGGGCTGACAACCGCAAGGCACACCCTGACGCCTCTTGGTATGTCGAGAGTGGAGGGGTGGGAAGAGGGTGGTACGATTAAGTGGGGGAGTGGGGGGTGTTAGAGTTGGGAACCCTAATACCACATTTCCATACTTTGAAAGGCATGATATCAACCCTAACTAGTGCATTAATGTAGTTTTTTGCATTTAAATTCCATACTTTTTATGAAGTAAACAAAAAGAAATATTTGAACAGGTAATGAAATGGAAAGAAGTAGTGCAGAGAGCAGTAGTTACTTTTTGAGATAGTGTAATAGTATCATTATTTTTCTGTGGGATGCTGCAATCCCTCCATAGATATGCATATGTATAGGGCCCTGTAATTCCATGTGGGACATCAGAGACCAAATTATCACCATAGCCATGTTATTACCCACCTCATGTATCCTGGTGCAGAGAAATTGTGAAATGCAAGGAAAAACATAATGATGCACAGCCACAACGCCATTCCGCACCACAGGTGTGTAAACACATTTTGGGCAGGATGTGGAAAATGACAGCTGTACTGTTCATGAGGTGGTGTGAAAAAATGGCCCTGTTAACAATTATGTAGCAAAATATTGAAAAGTAGCAAAGTTATGCAAGTGCATAAAATACATTCATTGGACACATGTAACTCTGACATTTTTAGGAATTTTTTCACCAAACTTTCAGCATGGCCTTTTTGGAACACCACCTCATGAACAATGCCACTGTCATTTTGTTCATCAGTGCCAAAACATGATGTCGCATCGTGAGCACGCCATTTTGCGCCATTCTGCGCCACAGGTGTGATGACACATTTTGTGCAGGATATGAAAAATGACAGCTGTAATGTTCATGAGTTTGTGTAAAGAAAATGGCAATGTGCAAAATTTGGAGTGCAAATATTAAAAATTGCCAAAGTTACAAGTATGTGTAGAAATTTTTGAACAACCATGTGTAACTCGGCCATTATGGGGTATTTTTGCACCAAATTTTTAACATGTTTTTTTTAGGACCCCACCTTTGAGTCATAAACACTGGCAGTGTCATTTCATTACTCAGTCACAAAAGGTGATTTCAAGCAAGGACTGCGCTATTCCATACCAGAGGTGCAAAAACACGTTTTGGTTAGGATGTCAGAAATGACAGCCATGGTGTTCATGATGTGGTGTGAAAAAATGTGTATGTAGAAAATTTGGAATGAAAATATAAAAAATTGGCACTGTCACACATGTGACTATGAAAACGACAATGAGCACGCGTAACTCAGATATTTGTTCATATTTTTGGACCAAATTTTTAATATGGCCTTTTTGGGACCCCAACTTATGAACAGTGGCACTGTCATTTCATTACTTGATCCAGAAAGGGGATTCCACACAGCGACTGGGAAATTATCTTTTGGGATGAGTAATGAAATGACAGTGCCATTGTTCATAAGGAGGAGTCCCAAAAGCCCCATGTTGAAAATTTGGTGAAAAATATGGAGAAATGGCCGAGATATCAACATAAGTTCAAATCACCATTAACAGGCATTATATGGCACTTATCTTCATTCTTCAGTTTGCAGTTTGGCTTTGAAGAGTACAGATGTATCCCGGTCCACAGAAGAGGGCAGAAGTCAATCTCATGTGGTAAATATAGGGCAAGGGGAGGTGTGGGGTTCTGGGTGCTCAGTGGGAGGGTCAGTAGGTGGGAGGGGGTTGGGGTAGACAACAAGGGACCTTTTCCTTTTTTCCAGGATTTATAAACAAAACAAAAGATGTCGGGGGGACAGTTTTCTTTTTTTACAGGATAAAAAAAATTATTTCAACACACTGGGGATGGGCTCCCCAGTGTGCCAGAGTAGAGGAGGGTGGTTGTTGACAATGCCAACATGGGGATTGGGCACCCCTGTCAGCAGCAGTTTACAATAGGGAAATTCAGTGGCAATCACCATATCGATGCAGAATCCTGCATTGCACTGCCACATTTTGATGCAGAATCCTGTATCTAACTGCCAATATTGATGCAGGATTCTGCATCTTAAAATGGTACTTTGATGCAGGATTCTTTTCCAGGATTTATAAAAAAAAAAAAAGACATCGGGGAACAGTTTTATTTTTTTACAGGATAAAAATAATTATTTTGGCACACTGGGGGTGGGCTCCCAGTGTTTCAGGAGGTAAATGGAGTTAGGTTGTTGACAATGCTGACATGGAAATTGGGCACACCAATGTCAGCCAATACAACAAATGTTAGAACGGGCTGGGGGGGAGGGGGGCCTCTGACACCAGGGGTGGGCATCCCACTGTCAGAATCAACATTTTAAAGATGGAATCATTTCGGCACACTGGGGATGGTCTCCCCAGTATGCCACAGTACTGGAGGGGGGAAATAAATGCTGATGTGGGGATTGGACACCCCTGTCAACAGGAGCTTACAATAGGACAATTCAGTGGCAATCGCCATATCGATGCAGAATCCTGCATTGAACTGCCATGTTATGATGCAGAATCCTGCATCAAAGTGCCATTTCGATGCAGGATTCTGAACTTGTTGGTATTGATGCGGGATTTTTTTTTGGCACAGAATAGGTCTGGAGGGGGGAACTTTGGGGCCACCTTACATGTAAAGCACACGGTAGTTGAAGCCGCTGATACAACACAAAGAACTGTCTGACAATCCTTCTAAGTGGGTTCCTTCTAATGATGATCCTTCTTCACACCTCTCCTTCCATCCACAGTTCCACTACACAAACCTCCTTTTAATTAGGATTCAATCCTACTCCGATTCAGAAATCGTACTTAGTGCCTGACATCTACTTTTTTTCCATAGGAAATATTGGGACATTCAACATCTCATAACTTTGGAATAGATTAATATTTTCCATGAAATCTTCAAAAGGGACATATGTGAGGCCAAGGCTTTCTACCTTGAAAATTTCAGCCAACAAGGTTACACTGTTTCTGAGATACAGGTGAGCAAAACAACAGCCAAAACAGCAAAACCTTCTGTTTTTCCAACACTCTGTAGCTCGGCAACTACAAAAGGGATTAAAATGAATTCTGACACATCAAGAGATCTTCCCCTTGCCGCAAAGCATGTCAAATCTCAAGCAAATCCCTTGAACTGTTGCAAAGTTATTAAAGTGCAATGTTTGAGGTATAACATTAAACCGTCCTGCCAACCCTAACTATACTGGTGCTACTGAGCCAGTTATATATATATATATATATATATTTATATTTGTGTGTGTGTGTGTGTGTGTGTGTGTGTGTGTGTGTGTTTTAATTATAAAATGGGTAGGTTATTTCCTGCATTCCTGCATCCTGATTGCTCAAGAAGATTCGAAAGTCATGTAGTTTAGAAAAGAAAACCCCATGGCTTCAGACATCTTCCAGCAACCAGGACACAGCGCATTACAATATTAGTGCCTCTAAAACAGTTTTGAAAAATGTGTGGCAGCTATTTTTACAAAGTAAGAGCAATGATTGCCTTTGAAGCTTTTACTGGCAGGGTTGCTCTATGAGGCTGCAAGCCATATCTTTTAATCTTACTGCCTTTTAGCCTGGAAAGCACCACCGGTGCACTATATTGACAAGCAAATGGACCAGGTCACATGACCACAGCATCCCGGTTCTCGAGGTGCTGTGATATTTTTCAGCCGCAGCTCACTTAGTGAGTAGATTGTAGTAGCTGTTTAGCACTCGACATACAGTCTTTAGGCTGTCTTTTTAAAGGCAGCACTATGGCTGGACTAGGACTGCAAACTGCATTTTGTGTTGCTAGCAACCATAACAGGAAGCAGGGGTGAACCATTTCCACCCTGCACATTTAAAAATGCAAGCCTCAGTGAACAGAGGTATTGAAGCTTTTATTGAAGGGGTTGCACAATAAGGGTGCAAGCCATATTTTTTAATCTTACTGCCTTTTAGCCTGGGAAGCACCACTGGTGCACTGCCTTGACGAGCGAACTGACCAGGTCACGTGACCACAGCATCCCAGTACTCGAGGTGATGTGGTGTTTTTCAGCCACTGCTTACTTAGTGAGTAGATTGTGGTAGCCCTTTAGTGCTCCACATGCAGTCTTTAGGCTGTCTTTTTAAAGGCAGCACTATGGCTGGGTTAGGTCTGCAGGCTGCATTGTGCATTGCTGGGCAATCAAAACAGGAAGCAGAGGTGAGCCATTTCTGCCCTGCACATATAAAAGTGCAAGCCTCAATGAGCAGAAGCAAGCACAGGGCAGAGGCGATGCTGGCAGAGGCAAGCATGTCTTCCAGTGTCAGCCAGGAGAAGCCAGAGGGCCAGGAAACTATTGCCTAGTGTAGTCAGGCAAACAAAAAATTGTCTTGTCTTGCTGTGAACATTTGTTCAGGGAAAACATGGAAGAAAATACAATCCAGATAGCAACAGGGGAAATCAGAATAAGATGTGAACTGTGTAGAGATTTTACAATTGTGCAACAAATACATTTGAATCCATTTACTGTACTTGTAAGCAATGCACCATATAAAAGAGCTTAGAGTTAGGTTGATAGGGTTGGAACTAGAAATCAAATCCCTTAGACTCCAGAAAACATCAGAGGGAGTGTAAGAGGATACTTTAAATGAACACATCAAGAGTACCCATAAAACATGGAAAGATACAGAGGAAGGAGAAGGCAGTCAAAATATAGAATCACATAAACATACAAAAAAGGATGGACAGCAATGCAGTTTGCAGTGCCAGTTTCAAATAGATATACTCCATTAATGAATGCAATGGAAAGATCTGACGGGGAAGCAGATGCACTGTTTGAGATTGTGAATAATTCAAATGCTATTGAGATCACTAATGGGATATAACAATCAGAGGTTATTAATCTCACAGAACAATTGTACCCTCAGACAACATTAGAAGTAGACAAGGAAATACAAATACCTCACATTGATGAAAACAGAAATGGACAGAATGAAAGTACATCTCTAGTCTAGTACCAAATCAACAAGATAGAGAAGAAAGGGATAAGGAGACTGACATTCATCAAACTAATCAAGGGTTAAAGTCTGGTGAATCTAAAGTAGAGGTGTGCAAAGTCCGCAAAATTTGCACTGCGAGTTAATTCATGCATTTAGTGGAATTCGCGGAGCGATTTCATGAAATTCGTGGTCATGGATTTTGCTGCAGAGTGCAAAATTTTGCCCTCGAATTCACACCCCACCCACGATATTCACCTCTTCGCATTAGAAAAAGGTGAATTTCACCTAAATTTTTGGGCAAATCATGCGAATCAAAGTTTTGGAGTGTTCCGAAAACTCTGTGAATTCCACAAAGCGTGAATTTATAGCAATTCGCATGAACCTCACGGGCGAAATTTAATTTCACAAAACACCTCTAATCTAAAGCCACCTTTGTCACTGGAGATTCAATTATCGGATACATAGATAAATATACTACTAATGGAAGGAAAGAAACTGTAATTAGCAGCTGTTTTCCAGGTGTGGGCCTGGAGGATTTGGAGACATTATACCACAAATTATCAGGCATGATAAAGGGGAAAAGCTTATAATCATACATGGAGGAACAAGTGACTTAAGAAATAAATGTGGGAGTGAAATTCTATTAAAGTACCAGATGCTATACAAATCACTAAATGAAGCAAGATGCAAGGTTGTACAATCTGAAATTTTGCCAATGCCAAGGGCTAATCAAATATGGAACCAGAAAATACTTAAACTAAACAATAGTCTGAGAAAATGGTGCCTGTATAGTAATGGCAGATGTATTAGATCATGGGAAACATTTTACGGGCAGAGAGATCTAGTTGCCAAAGATGGCCTCCACTAAAGTAAAAAAGGAAGCAGAGAGCTGGGAGAACTCAAAAACAAGGAACTCACAAGGGAACATTTATGCTAGTACTAAAGGGGGAAAGGGAAATTTCATTAAAGAACTTAAAAAATCCAATACTAAACATATGTATGACCAAATCAATATATTATCTGTCAATGCACGAAGTCTCAACAACAAAACTGATGTCTTGGAGGAAATAATGAAGAAAGGTAATATCCACATAAGTGGGGTTACTGAGACATGGAGGACCACAGATGGGTGGGAAAAGCACATCCCAAGCTATCAGTTGTTTCATCGAGATAGAATAGACAGGTGGGGTGGTGGTGTGGCCCTATATGTGAGTAATCTGTTACAGGCCAGTGAGCATGAAATCTCATTAGAGCTTACAAACTCTGAACAAATATGGGCAAAAATAAATATCCCAAACAAAAAACAAATTGCAGTAGGAGTCTGTTGTAGGACACCCTCACAACCGAACAAAATCTCATGTTTGTTAGTGCCCTACATGGGTTAGGATCCAAACAAAGAACAATGGTTATTGGAGACTTGAATCTCCCAAACATAAACTGGGAAACTGGCAAAGGTCAAAATGAATTAGAAAAAAATATTTTAGATTACTTGATTTGTAATAATATAAACAACTGGCAACGGAGAATACTAGGGGAAATAACCTCTTAGACATTGTCATCACAAACCTTGACATAGATATAGTATCTTGTGAAATAAGAGAGCCTTTAATGTAGAGTGACCACAATATGGTACAAATTACTGTTCAAGAACAGTGGACAACCACCAAGGGTATCTCCAAAATGAGGTGTTATAATAAGGCTAACTATATAAAAATGAAGAAATTTCTTGTATTGTCAGAGTGGAAAAAAGATTTAAAACAGTTACCTTTGGAACTACTATGGACTAAAATAAAATAAAAGATAGAGATCTGTATATCTGAGCTTGTTTCAGTGAGGGAAAAAATATAATAATAAAGGATAGGTACCAATCTGGCTAGACTACACCATTAGGAAGGAACTAACAAGGAAAAATAAAGCTTTCACAAAACATAAATCAAGGCTTACAAATAGCTCATGGGCCAAATACAAGCAAAGTCTGAGGAAATGTAAGGGCCTAATAAAAAAAGCTTAACAAGAAGCTGAATTACAACTAGCTTCAAAAGTTGGTGATAACAAAAAAACGTTCTTTAACTACTTCAATGGACAAAGGGGTGGACATCAAAAAATAGGCCTGCTTAAGATAGCTGATAATATAATTGACAAAGAAACAGAAATGATGAATGAATTTAATAAGTACCGACACAAATGGAGTGCGCACACAGACTGTGGTGCTTAAGGAACCACACAAAGTATGCCTGCAATAAGTTCCAAGCACACACAAAGCCTCTCAGAAGGATGCCTTACTTAAATAGAAAAATTGCATTTATTGCCACGACACAACAAAACGCCTGATATGTTTTGGATGTTAGTCCTTTATCAAAGGCTGACTAATAACACATCAAACAGACATTATATAGGTGGAATCATGACATGATGTGTGACACCTTGTGATGTAACAATTAAAAACAGATTTAATCATTTTAATTAAAAACTGTGAAGAAACATTTCAAATCCCTTTATAAAGAGCAGATGCTCATTTTAAAACCGTTATGTTAAAACCATAAATAACAACAGTTTTTGAAAAACATAAGGAAGGAACTAGACGGTAAAGACAGAGGAGTGGGGGGATTATAACAAGAGGGGTAATGATACAAGAAGTACAAATAACAATAAGGGGATTACACAAATAGAGCAACTCTACAGGAGACAATATGGGCTGTGGGGGGAAGGAGGGGGGAAGAGATGGGGAATAGGACTGAAAGAAACAAACAAGGGAGGGAACATAATGGAACAAGGGATGTAAAAAGGGAAGGGGGCTATTTGTACATAGTAGATTGATACAAGTAGATTGATACATATAATTATTCTTTAATCATATCTTAAATTCATCAGAAAGTGTAGCTATCTACAAAGGACCATGTGTCAGAGAAAAGGTGCTAGAAAAGGGAATTGACAGGACTTATTTCCTCATTTTTAAGTATGGACAAATGTCCAATTGTGTGTTAAGTCCTGGCCTGTTAGTAGCCCTTAGGGTCAGGATCCAAAAGTTCTCCCCGATTAGCATCAGATTTTTGAAATTTCCTCCTCTGGGGTTTCTGCTGACCTTGTCGATTGCTATAAAACTAAAACTACGAGTGCTGGAGTCTGACACTTCTGTAATGTGAAGGGTTGTAGCATATGTTGGATCCTGCCTCCCTATAGCTCTGGCATGTTACCCTACTCTGTCTTTAAACTTATGTTTAATTTTTCCAACGTAAAAAGAGCCACATGTACAGGTGGCCAGGTAAATGATGCCTTCTGTGTCACAAGTGACACACCGTTTGATATCAAAAGTACATGTGACATTTACAGTGAGAAATGTTTAGTTTGTTCTATATGTTGGCACATTATACACCTCTTACATCTAAAACAGCCTTTGGGTTTACTAAGCCATGTATTCTGCTGACTCTTGGTGTAGTGGCTATGTACCGATACGTCTTATAATATGGGTGTATTTCTGTAGCACATCCGGGGGGGGGGTCTCTACAAAGATTTTTCAGTTTTGATTCTGCTGAAAGGACATATTAAAGATGTCTGGCCTGTGCTGAAAAAGTTGTTGTAAGAGGACTTCCAGTGACGTCACGGACATGGTGGGTAGCTAACTCTAAGGGCTCCCCGACCACCTCACCCTAATCCTGAGAATTCAGCACGGAAAACACGCCAATACAACTTTTTTAACAGCGAAGCTGATACTATACATGGCAGGGTAGTCACCGAAGGCAAAAGGAAACCGATTACCTTCGTCCTTGACAAGTAAAAAGAAGCAAACAACCTTGAGTAGGCCACAGGAGAGCCCGACGGCTTTACCACAATGTAGAAGACACCCCTCAGAATTGTAGGCAGACTAGGATCAGGATGATACAGAACTACCAGAAAGTAGTCAAACCTTGAAAAAGATCCTAGCTACAGTAAACAAAATTGACTCAGCACTGGCTGACCTGAGACAAGATATGAAAGCTCTAGATAGGAAAGTTTTGTCGTCGGAAGCCAAAATCGGAGACTTGTCTGAGGCGCAGGAAACTACAGAGCGATTGCTGCTATTCTTACTTCAGAGAGAGAAACCCAAGCTAAATTAGAAGATTTAGAAAACCGTTCCGTAGGAACAACTTCAGAATTCATGGCATCCCCGAGGGGGCTGAGGAAGGCTTTCCCACGACAGCAGACTTCATGCAGCAAGTGCTGCGGGCAGTGCTCTCGCCACCTCCTGACCTAAGTTTAGAGGTTGACCGAGCCCATAGATCGCTAATCCGGAAACCAACGGATCCCAATGCAAGGCCCCGCTCCCTGATAGTTCGAATGTTACACTTTCAAACTAAAGAATGGATCATTCGTGAGGCCTGGAGGCTTAAAGACTTAAAATATCAAGAAGCAACAATTTTCTTTGACCAGGACTTTTCCTCGGCCCCGCAAGCCGAAAGGCAAAAAGTAAGAGGGGTTATAAGGGAGCTTAGGCTGCAGAAAGAAATAAAGGCACAGTTGCTTTTCCCTGCGAGGCTGAGAATTCACCTGGAATCAGGAATTAAGACCTTCCCATCCCTGGTCGAGGTGAGGGCCACCTTAAAAGAGCTTCAAGTTGCGGTGCCAGATTTGGAACAGGAGATCTTAGAGAAAAAATTAAGAGGGGGAGCCTGGAACGTAATATCTCACAACCAGATGAGGAAACGAGGCCTGCCAGGATCCATTGCGATGGCAAGTGTGGGGGACATTGCTAAGCTGCTGCTTCACACTGAGAAGAGGAACAGGACCCAGAATGATGAGAGAACGACCTCACCATCCTCAAAAGACTGAGTTTACTACCATACAGAGAGTGTTTTGTGGAATGAATGTTGGCGCTTGAAGGGGAATCGGTGGACGTCTATGCGAATGTACCAGTGGTTCCACAAGTGGATCATTAATATGGAGTGATCGAGGAGATCTAAGGACAGTGGTTTCATACAGACTATTTGTCCTTGGTCCATGAATACATCCTTCTCTCATGGGGACACTGGGCTTGGAGGGGGGCGGGGGTTTCCCTCTATATTTTTCACATAGTTAGCCCTATTAGGTACTGGCACTGAATAGGTAACGATATGTTGGAGCCACTAGAGGGCGGTAAAGGCCCATACAGAATATAAACGTTTGATGGGGACTCTGATTTGGGCAGCAACTTCCCCCTATGGAGGTGGCTTTGAGGGGGACCTCTCTCTTTCTACTCTCTCCTATTCCTTTTTTCTTGCTCCTCTCCCCCCCCTTTTTTTGGGGGGAGCGGGGGGTAGGAAGAAATGACTGGTGAATTACAGAGGGATCTTTATTGGAGGACATAGTAAAGCATAAGAGGGAGGGGTGGTTGGGGTTTGGGTGGCTCTTTCCATATACACAGAGTGACGTCTATTAGACTAACCGTTGTCAGCCCGGGAAGTCACTTAGCTGGCCAAGGCAACAACGTCCCTAAACATCAAAGGGGTAGTGATCGTGTCACATGTATGACAACTCTGGGTGGCTTTTGACTACCAGAGTTACTTTTCCTAGGAAGTCAATCTAACAGACACTTGCTTTGATTCAGAAAAAGAGTTTTTTATTGTGGATCCAGGTTGGATCTGATTTTTTCAGTTAATTGATTGGTGTTACTAGTTTATGAGTTTTAAATGTTTCTGGTTATAGTAAGTCAACATGGGTTGAAAGGGGAAAGAGAGATCTGGATTGGTTTTGGCGAGCCTATAGGGTCGGGATGGGTATTCTTGGGGGACAGTATGAATGAGAAGATAACTTACAGGGATAGATTATTGCCATGCGCCTAAGGATTATTTATTATGATGTTAATGGGTTTAATTCACCCATTAAAGGAGCCAAAATCCTAACGGAACTTAATAGGAGGAGATGTGACATAGCGCTCCTCCAGGAAACCCACCTCTCTGAGGTGGAGCACATGAAACTAAGACGGCAGTGGGTGGGTAGAGTGCTATTTACCTCAGGCAAAGAGACAAAAAAGGCCGGAGTGGCAATATTAATTAAAAAAAATTCCCCATTCTGTATTCAGGAGGTAGAGGTTATATTCCAGGGTAGGTGCATTAGGGTCTCAGGGTTAATTCAGGGTAACCTAATCCATGTGGTAAATGTTTACGCCCCCAATAGTGGGGCAGCTACCTTCTATCAGGAGGTCTTTCAGAGGGTGGTCTCGCTTCCCAGGGGTCAGTTAATACTTGGAGGTATCTTCAGTACCACATTGTGTCCAGTTTTAGACCGATCCTCTGGAAAATTGGAGACTTCTAAACAGGCCACGAAGTGTCTGAATACATTAATGCAGATGGGGGGGTTTGGGGACATTTGGAGACTATATCACAACAAAGAAAGGGATTATACATTCTACTCAGTCCCCCAGAAATCATACTCTTGTATAGATTTTTTTATAACATATACCACAGATGTCCACCTATTCTCCAATTCTGTAATCTACCCAATGACTATCTTCGACCATGCCCCAATCTCAGTAGATTTTGTTTGGGAGAGGGAACCCAGGACAACGAATTGCAGATTGAATATCTCATTACTTAATGATAAAAATATCATACGACAAATCACAGAGGATATAAAAAATCTTGTGACAGATTCCCCTATCTCGGACAGTACCCCAATGGTGTGGTGGGACACAATGAAGGCCGTTCTAAGGGGACAATTAATCAGTCTAGCTTCAGCCAGGAAGAAATTGAGGAGCAAAAAGATAGAAGAACTGCAAATTAAGATAAGAGGGTTAGAACAGGAACATAAAAGTAATCCAAAAGGTAAGGAGAAAATCTGGAGGGACTTAATGGAAAGCAGGAAAGAACTCAATAAGTTAGAACTGGACAAGGCGGAGTGGATGCTGCATTACACAAATCATAAATATTATGAGGGGGGGTAGGGCTTTAAAGCTCCTTGCCATGAGATTGAGAAAGGAACAAGCAGGCAGATATGTCTCATCCCTCCAAGGTGGAAAAGGGAATACAACCTGGATAGAGAAACCTAGAGAAATAGCCAAGACTTTTAAAAATTATTATAGGGAGTTATATAGTGAAGGGAGAGATCCAAAAGAGGTACAAAAGAATGCAGAATCCTTTCTGCAGACCCTGAGGCTGCCCAAGCTGTCCCCAGGAATGCAGCAGGAGCTGTCTGCCCCCATCACAGAGAAGGAAATAGTAGCAGTTATAGATAAGCTTCCCTCAGGTAAGTACCCAGGTCCTGATGGCTACCCGACCGAGTTCTATAAAAAATTTTAAAAAACACTAGCACCCAAACTGGCTATGGTGCTGAATGCTATCCTAGAGAATAATGAACCCCCAGGTTCCTGGAGTGAGGCTATGATCACAGTCATTCCAAAACAGGGGAAATCCCTGGAGCTTTGTGAATCATACAGGCCCATCTCCCTGTTAAACCAAGACTATAAAATCCTTACAAAAATCCTAGCTAACCAATTACAAAAACATATTGAAAATCTTATACATCCGGATCAAACTGGATTCACACCAAACAGACATATGTCTGATAACATCAGGCGTTTGCTAAATATCTTGGACCACGAGAATGCCTCCCAGAACATCCAGATTGCTATTTTTTTGGACCCGGAAAAGGCCTTTGATAGGCTACACTGGCCATACCTAAAAGCAGTTCTCACAAGGATGGTGTTCGAAGGTGCCTTTTTACAGTGGGCCACTTTGGCCTATCAGAACCCTCTGGCTAGGGTCAGGGTTAATGGGACTTTATCAGAGGCCTTTCCGATTAGGAGGGGCACTAGGCAGGGATGCCCCCTATCGCCCTTGCTCTTCGCACTAGCTATGGAACCCCTTGCCCAGACCATAAGGGAGGAAAGCAAAATACAGGGAATTAATGTAGCTCAGGCCCAGAATAAAGTGTCACTTTATGCAAATGACACGGTGATATATATGCAAGACCCTGGGAAGTCGATCCCACCATTGATGGTCCTTTTGGACCAGTTTGGGAAGATCTCGGGCTTTAAAATCAATAGGGATAAATCTGAGATTCTACCAATAAAGGGGAGAATTACACAGAGTTTGCATGAGCTGATTCCATTGAACTGGGTCAGAGAGAAGGTAAGGTACTTGGGGATTCTGATTCCGATTAAATTATCAAGACTATATCAAGTTAATTATGGCACACTCCAGAAAGCTGTTTTTGCAGACATAAACAGATGGCGCTCTCTACCTCTTACTTTTACTCATAGGATAGATACAGTAAAGATGAACGTGTTCCCTAGATACCATTTTTTGTTCACTAACATGCCCCTGGCTTTCTCTAGAAGGGAATGGAAAGATTTAAAACAGAAAATTTCAAGATTCATTTGGGCGGGAAGGAAACCTAGAAAGCGGTGGGATCTCCTCACAGAGACAAAGACTGGGGGGCAGGGGAGTCCCCGATTTATATAGTTATTATAAAGCAGGTCAAGTGGTGCCTATCCTAAGCATATTAAATCCAGGTAAGAAGGGGGGGGTTGGTCTCTGATGGAGCAAGGAGCACATCAAAACATACCGTTGAGGTTGCTACCCTGGGTTGCCACACACTCGGATCTTAAACTAATCAATAACAGATGGACTAAACATACCCTTAAAATATGGCTGGAGGTACGGCTACACTGGGGGGTGGTGACCCCGGTCTGGAGGTATATTCCCCTTTGCTTTCTGCCGGGATTTCCGGCCTCCTCAGGGGACCCTTGTTTCAGGAGGTGGCAGGAAAAAGGATTGTTGTTCCTTACCCAATTCTTTCAAAGGGACACACTGAAATCCTTTTTGGAAATGCAGGGTGAATATAACCTTCCAAGACAGGATTTTTATAGATACCTACAATGCCTACACTACATCTTAACAAACGTGGGAGTGGGGGAGATTCTTGCAGACCCTCCGGTCCCAGTGAGAACCACCTTCTTCAAAAGTAAGGGGACAGACTCGAGGGGCTATATATCCTTCATTTACAAGTCACTTCAGGATGAGGTGGGTAAAGTACTGACTCAACAAATTGAACAAAAATGGGAGGAGGAGCTAGGTTTGCATCTTACAGAAGAGGAATGGGCAAGAGTTTGGGCAGGGATCCCCAGCACTTCTAGCTCTCCAAGTTGGGGGGACTTTAGGTGGAGAGTGGTTACCAGGTACTTTATTCCCCCAGTGGTCTCAGCACATTTTTCAAAGGGTAAATCCCAGGAATGTTGGAGGAGATGTGGAGGAGTCGGTTCTTATGCCCACATATTTTGGGACTGCCCTCAGATAAATAATTACTGGAAACAGGTGGCACAGGCATTACAGAGCATCTTTCAATGGAGTTGTGTGCTAACTAGCTCCCATTTGATCCTGGGTCTTCTACCTAGTAAGGGGAGGACCAAAAACCAGAGATATTTATACTACATATTAGTGGCAGCTGCACTAAAAGTGATTACCCAACACTGGTTAAGGTCAGACCAGTTATCTGTCTCAATGTGGAGGGCCAATACTAACAGAATTAAAGAGATAGAAGCCATAATGGCCCAGTTAAGAATACAAACAGATCAAGTCAATGTTAGATGGGTTCCATTTTATGAATACATCGAGAATCTGGAGGGCACTCCCATACTTGCTCAATATCTGCTACCTTGAGACACTTTGCACCCACGTCGACCAGAAAGTTTAAAAAATCTTTTTTTTTCCTTTATTTTTTCTTCCTTTGTTCTTTCTATTTTGGTTTTGGCTTTATTGTTTCCATGAGAATGTGGTTAGAGCACTTATGGAGAAATCAAATAATTAAGATTGGATCATTATAAATATGGTTAATCAAGTAGAGCTTATGCAACTGTTATATAGTTTAAAACAGTTTATACAAAGAAGGATTGAAAGGGCAGGGGTAACGGGAATGTATTTCCCCATGGTACTGTTTGAGTGCTATTGAGATAGTTGTACCTTTAGTTAGGGTAGAGACAAAGGGGAAATACTCCTTGGAGTCATATTGAAAGTCGTACACTTGCAGAGAGTTTGAAGTGCTTTTTAAATAATGACCACTGGATGTACAGTATAGTAATCCTTCAATGGAATGTACACTGTACACTGAATTTATGGAAGTTCTTTTAAACTCCTAATAACAATTATGCAAGTTCAAAAAAAAAAGAAAAAGTGGTTGTAAAATTAAATCTAGAATTTGTTTTTAAGGTCAGGGGTCCTGTCTTCAAGCAGGTCACATCTCTCGGTGACTTCTGCCTTATGTCTTGCTTGGTCTATCTTGTGTAAATTGTAGCCCCTTTATGTTACTCTATCTGATAAATCATTTAATCCATGTGCAAAATCTTGTGGAGAGGAACAGTTCCTTTTGGTTCTTAGGAACTGTCCCAAAGGAATATTATGGGCCACGTATGGTGGGTGGCAACTACTTGCTAACAGCAAAGTGTTGCCGTTTGTGGGTTTCTAAAAAATGTTATTGACTAGATTACCTGTCTCATCTTGTGTGATCATTAAATCTGTAAAGTTGTTCTATTTGTGTAATCTCCTTATTGTTATTTGTATTTCTTGCATCATTACCCCATTGTTATAATCCACCCCCTGCTCCCCTGTCTTTACCTTCTAGTTGCTTTCCTTTTGTTTTCCAAAAACTGTTGTTATTTATGGTTTTAACATAGTGGTTTTAAAATGAGCATCTGCACTTTATAAAAGAATTTGAAATGTTTCTTTACAGTTTTTAATTAAAATAATTAAAGCTGTTTTTAATTGTTACATCACAGGGTGTCAAACATCACATGTCATGATTTCACCTATATAATGTGTGTTTGATGTGTTATTAGTCAGACTTTGATAAAGGACTAACGTCCGAAACATGTCAGGTGTTTTGTTGTGTTGTGGCAATAAATGCAATTTTTCTATTTAAGTATGGCATCCTTCTGAGAGGCTTTGTGTGTGCTTGGAACTTATTGCAGGTAGAATTTAATAAATACTTTGTAAGTGTTTACCAGCCCAAAAAAGACATGAGTCTACCTCCTTTAGACATAATGTAGGGAAATATGAAGTCTCATACAAAATGGTTAAAGACAAGTTAAGCCAGTTAAAAATGAATACATCACTTGGGCCTGATAACATCAACCCAAGGCTACTAAAAGAATTAGCAGATGAATTGACAGGTCCACTGGCACTACTGTACACTAAATCACTCACAAGCAGCCAGGTGATTACAGAATGGAAACTGGCCGATGTCATCCCAATTCACAAAAAAGGCACTAAACAAAATGTACAAAATGACAGGCCTATAAGCCTTATATCAGTGGTGGTAAAATACTAGACGATATTGTAAAGGGCCACATTGAAGCTCATATGAATGAAATTGGAATTAGGGATATATACTAACATGGTTTTACACAGACTAGATCGTGCCAAACCAACTTATTCCACTTCTTTGAAGCTATAAGTAAGGATCTAGAAAACAGACTACCAGTTGATATCATTTACTTAGACTATAAAAAAGCTTTTGACATGGTTCCCCATAGAGAATTAATTGAACAATTCTTGACCTTAACCTTGATATAAACATTGTGCACTGGACTGATTCATGGTTGAGTAACAGGAAACAACGAGTTTCAATCGGGGCTTCAGATCAGAATTGGGTAATGTCACTTGTGGAGTCCCACAAGGCTCTGTATTGGGGCCTTCACTTTTTAACCTCTATGTAACCACAATACAAACTTCCAAAACATCATGGCTTTGCAAATTCACCAACAATACCAAAGTGGGTGCTATAGTAGAAAACCAAGCAGCTTGTTTAGCACTGCAGCAAGATCTCGACACCATTACAGAATGGGCAAATAGCCACAAATTGAAGTTTAATGAAACCAAATGCAAGGTTATACATTTTGGACCCAAAAAACAATTGTCAAAATATTACCTTAATGGTACTCCACTAGAAGTAAGTAACAGTGAAAAGGACTTAGATATAATAATTACAAACAAAGTTATTCACCGATCACACAAGACAAGTGGCAGCCAGGGGAAACAGGATTCTCAATTGCATACTGAAGATCATAAAAAGTAGAGATGTGAATGTGCCACTCTATGGAGGATGGTGAGGCCTGAGATTGAATATTGTACTCAGTTGTGGGCTCCCTACAAGGTACAGGATATACAAACACTAGAGAGAATTCAGAGAAGGGCTACAAGGAATATAACAAATCTCTCAAATCTAAATTACAAACAGAGACTAGACAAATTACAAATATTTTCACTAGAATACAGGTGCACCAGAGGAGATCTTTTTCTTATATATAGGACTTTCAGACACCAGGACTTCTGGGAGTGTTTGAGCCTACAAAGAAACAGTACCAGTAGAATATTAAGAACTCATAGCTTAAAACTGATGGGGGAGCAATATAAAACCCTAAGACGAGGTAGGTGGTTAAACCAATGAGTGGTAAATATCTGGAATGCACTACCAGAGGCTATTGTTAACTGTTCTACTATGATATCCTTTAAAACAGCGATTGATAAATATTTTGGTAAACAATTCTAGGATCCCTATAATTTAGAATAGATCGAGTCTTTGCATTGAAAGCTCTTGGACTTGTAACACTTCCTATGAGTCCAGTGATAGTTTACAAACTAAGAATATACTATTTTTTTTAAATTTCCCCACCCGCCACTTCAGCTACAGCTCACAATAAAAAAGCAAACCATTTTATAATGCCTCCAATCATTATTAAACCTTTATATAACTTTAACTGTAAATGGCTCATTCACTCCACAAAAGATTTAGAATGCTGTCCCAGCACTGCATTGTGTATCCTGGTTATACTCCATAACAGAGCTCAGACTCTGTGTTTCACACCCCCACCCCACATGCTTCCACTCCATGTCCACAATCCTGCTAAATAAAAGGCTGCATTCAGCCCCAGAAATTGACAAAGATCAAAAGCAAACAGAGCAAGACAAACAAGGAGCTGGAAAACAAGAGGTGTCTTGTGGTACCCCAACCCACTAATTCCTGTCCTCATACAATCATAAGCAGTCTAGTGGGCCCCCCTGCACCACTGGCATGGACCAAACCATCCTGCTACCCCCCCCTTACCATGTTCGATGGTGCGGCAGAGCCAATACAGCGACTAGCACAGCCCTCTTCACACCACCTCATCCAGCCACTGTATGGACTGACAAGAAGCACACATCCTCTGTGCTGTACAGGGGAGCATGTGTATACAGCACAGAGGACACATGCTCCTGTGACAGTCCATATAGTGGTCAGCAGAGGTGATGTGAGGAGGGCTGTGCCAGACACAATATTGGATTCATCACACTAGCAAACATGATAAGGGGGGTGGGAGAGTGGTTTGGTTGGTGACAGTAGTATGGGGGCCTGCTAGATGCCAGGGACTGCTTACAATTGTGTAGGGACAGGGATCAGTGGGTGGAGGGGTGCCACTAGACACCAGAGAACAATACATTGTTACAGGGATGATGATAAGAGGTTGGGGGTGTCACTAGACACTAGGGACTACTTAAAATAATATGGGCTGTGGATTGGAGGGTTGGGGTACCACTGAACACCAGGGAATGAGTATTACTTAACAGGGACAGGGAGTGGAGGGCAGAGGGTGCCATTAGACGCCAGGGAATGATTATAACTTAACATGGATGGGGATCAGAGGATGGGGGGGGTGCCACTGGACACCAGGTTATTGTAATATAATGTAGGATCAAGGATTGGAGGGTGGGATGTATGACTAGACACCAAGGAATATTTCCTTTAATATGGGGCCAGCATTCAGAGTGAGGGGGGGTGGTCACAGGGGCAAAATCCTGCCACTGCTTGTCATGCAAATGAACCCATAATGGCCATGGATATATAGCCCCACAGCCCCTTGCATGCCCAATGGGCTCATTTGCATGTTGCCAGTTAAATATTGCACAGGGGACTCCCAGCGCTAACAGGTCTGGGAGTGCACCAGTGCTGTGCACTTCAATATAGGCTGCATACAGCCCTGATCCATGTCGGGGCTGCGCTACTCTACTTTGTGCTGCCCTGACATGGGACCCAAATGCAATCGCATAGCACTGGTGTGCTATGCAACTCAATATCACAACCTAAGGGCCATGAGCAAGTGCAGCGCAAACCTCTGTGTTCCGCTTTTGCCCATTTACAAATACCGAGCCCCTGCTCTTTAACATCGCTAATTACCTAACTCATCCTATCAGCTGCCTCAAACTGCCTGCAAAATCGGCTGCATATCTATTTATCATATGCAAATCAAGGAAGTGAATGATCTGGGGCATATGGTCAGGGCTCCCTCCAGATCTAGTTATTGACGGTTTTGGAGATTACTTTATTCCCTATTGTATCTTTTTCCTCTAAAATGTTTTTTGTTGTTGTTGTTGAAATTTTTGATTATACTAAATATTCACTTAAACTTAATGTTTATATTTACTAGTTAGCCCTTTAAGAAGTGCAATAAGACACATCAGGGTGCGGTTTTATTTTTGTAAACTGCCCTTCCAGGCAGTTGAAGACGTTCAGTGCAAGTGCACAGTTGGGCATGGCATTTACAAAAATAAACCCACATCCTTTTGTGTCTTATTGCTTACAAAAACCCTTTTTCCACTCCCCTCATTTGCTGGCTCCTGGCCCTAATCCAGATAACAGTGCATGTTTTTTTTAGAACTCCACTTCCAATGCTAGCTTCATCCCCTGATCCTAATCCTGGTATATTTTTTAATTCCCACCCACTCTGTCACTGTTACCTCTTGGAGTCGGATCAACATGAATAGATCATAACAGTGCAGTTTTCATGGGTTGAAGCTGTACATGTCTATATATGGCAATATAATATGTTGTTAAAATTAACAGGATTTTCAAAAGTTTGTGAATCATTTTATGTTTTCATAGTTCAAAATATGGAAGATTTAACAGCATCAAATATTGATATATCAGCTTAGTGGACTACAAGCTTTCATTTTAAAAAAAAGTGCGTTTTTAGCCGTAATGGCTCCAAGGTTATCCTATTTTAAATAAACTATCATTTGATAATTCTAACTGTGGAAATGTTAGGGCTAGAAACTATTTTTTTTAACTGAAAACTTGATGTCAGGCTGTTGAATCAATCCTGCCAGTGCAGTGTTTATGTGCCAATTCTATGCTATATGTATCTATACATTTTTTGACATCAATACATAACATTATGTGACAGTTTTAAAACAAACGTTCATACTTTTTTTTTAATTTTCAAGAATTTTGTTACTACTACACATTTAATTAGGAACAGTGTAGTTTGCAACTCATATCTGGATTATAAAATCATGAGATTGCATGCCTACTGTTCCATAAAAAATATGTTTTGGAATTTATTCAGGAATTGGTGACCAGGAAAGGCACGCTGAGTCATAACGTTTCCATGTGGAACATGGGGAAGTTGGGGTTACAGAAGAAGGAGTGCAATAAAAACAAAACGTTAAACATCAAAGAAAGGTCAAATAAAAATGAAACAAAAGAACAGCAACAATCCAGTCATTTGTTTTTTTTATAGGTTCTCTTGACTTCCATAACTGTAGATTGGGTTGGAATTAAATTATTACCTTAAATTCTGTAAATATTTTCAAATCTTGATTTGTGAAAAAACTTCTCTGGTTTCCATGAGATATATAAAGAATGGAGTGGGTTCAGCAGAGGGCAACAAAAATGATTAGAGGGTTAAATGAGGATTAAACGATGTACAGTGGGCTGAAAGACTAAAAGTTAAACCTTGTAAGTTTGTAAAAAAGGAGAATAAGGGGGAGCACACTGTCGCTTTATGATCTGTTACAGTACTGTACAAACAGCTACTTGTGAAACAGGGTGTGGAACTAAAGAAAGGACAATCAACGTACTAGGGGCTACAGTTTGCAATTCAATCCAAAAACTTTCAGAACTGAGAGAACGTACTTCTTTTTAGGGCTGTGGGTGGAGCCTACAGCCATTTTGGGATCGCTTAGTAGTTCTAAAAACAGTCAATCATGGAACCTTCTGTTGGACTTTTGGAAGTATCCTTCCAAATGTCCAACAGCACATGAAACCCTCCACCACGATCGGCCGCTACAGAATAACAGCCGCACTGTTTCGATGGTTACTTCTGCATTCTGTGGCATGAACTGTGCATGCACAACTCACATGCATGCGCAGTTCTGCTGGTGCCATCATGTTGTGAATGGCAAAATGCCATTCACCATAGCCACGCATGCACAAGTGCATCACATGTGCAGGTGTGTCGCCGCTGCCAGCACCGGCAACAAAGAAAATGTGCCGACATCATGGTCCCCAATCCCCATGTTGGCATTAGGTAGCCCTCCCACTCATGTGGCACGCTGGGGTGAAAATGTTTTTTTTCCCTGCCAACATTGGGGTCCCCAATCCCGTGTTGGCATTATGTCACTCCCTCCGCTTATGTGGCACACTGGGAGCCCACTGCAGTGTGCCCAAATGTATTCTTTTTCCCCTGCCAACATCAGGGTGCCCAATCCATGTGCTGGCATCATGTACCCACCCCGCACTCATGTGGCACACTGGGAGCCCACCCCAGTGTGCCCAAATGTCTGCTTTTTGTGTTAGTTACCTGTAAATAAAGAAAACAGTCCCCTGATGTGTTTTTACATGTTTTTTTTTCTGTAAAAAAGAAAACGGTCCCTCATCATCATCCCAGTCTCCTTCCCCCATCCCCACCCTCCCACTGAGCACCCACCTCCCTGCACCCCCTCTTACCCCATACTTACCTCAAGAGGTCAGTGCTGTCATCTTCTCTGGACTGGGACATGTCTGCACTCTTCAAAGCTGAACCACAAATTGAAGGATCAAAGTTAAGCATGCTATAATGCCATTCAATGGGGTTTTCAACTTATGTTGATAAGCCATTTTTTTGAATTTTGGCCTCAGATTTACAACATTTTATTTTATTTATTTTAGTCTTTGGTAACTTGGTAAGGCCCACTAGGCACAAGTGCCTGTTTTCAGGGGTGACCTGGGAGCACTGGGTGGTTAAGTGACTTGCCCAGAGTCACACATTATGCAAGTGGAGGTTGTGAGAATCAAACCAAGGTCTGGTCTGCAGGATGTACCAAGCTTGCTCACAGTGCATTACTCTAACCTCTAAGCTATACTGCCAAAACATGGGTTTTTTGGGACCCCACCTCATGAAAACTTTCACTGTCATTTCGTTACTCGGTCCCGAAAGGTTATTTCACGGTCGCTGCATGGAATCACCTTTTGGGACCAATTCATAAAATGACAGTGACACTGTTCATGAGGTGGGGTCCCAAAAAGGCCATGTTTGCAAATTTAGTGAAATATTCCAAAAAATGACTGCGTCACGAGCGTGTTTTGTGCAGATTCTATGCACGCTCTTAATTTTTGCCAATTTTTAATAATTTTCCTCCACATTTTCAACATTGCCATTTTTGCACACCTCCTTTTAAGCAGTACAGCTGTCATTTATCACATCCTGTCTGAAACATGTTTTTGCACCTGTGTCACAGAATGGCGCAGGTGCTCTGCAAAATGACCTTTCGGGACAAGTGAAAAAAATGACACTGGCACTGTTCATGAGGAGGGGTCCCGAAAAGGCCATGTTGAAAATTTAGTGCAACACCTCCAAAAAATGGTCAAGTTATACCCGGGCATTCAATAATTTATATGCACATATGTAACTTTGCTCACTTGGCAGCTTGTCATAACCCTATCGGCTCTGGCCAGAGTTTATTTCAGAGTGGGGTAGGATTGCAGAATGAACTCACTTGGCATGTAGCAAATTATAAGACCAAGGAAGGCTTCAAGCATAACCTGGACAGGTTATTGATGGGAAGTAATATGAGATGCTGTTACCACTGAGATGTGAGGGAGTGGTTTAAATGTACACTATAGCCACCTTCTGCTCTCTATACTTGAGTATAAACCAAAAATCTGCCAGATGGTCAGGGCAAACAATATATGCTACCTCCCTTTCAAACTCTTTCAGAGTAAAGGACTGCAAATTTTCTCCAGCTCCAGCACATCACATAAATAAATAGATTCAGGAACCACACACTGTGGTACTCTTCTTGCTGCAGTTGAAAAGGAAATTAACCCAGGGACATAATAAACAAGGGGATGAAGCAGAACAAGCAGTACACAACCACTGTCAAGAGGGCCAGAAAAATTCTGGGGAGCAGCAAAAGGGATCTAGCAGTAATTCTGACACTTTACAAGGCCTTGATATAACCCCACCTGGAGAACTGCATGCAGTTCTAGCAAAAAGAGTATCTTTTTGATGTCATACAAATTGCAGCATCTCCATCCTTAGGTGTTGCCCTGGAGACAGAATTTTAAAATGTTAAAGTTTAAACATTGCACTGTGGTCATGAAATTCCAACTGCAGATTTTATTTCTCCACTGAAGAGTTCAGTCCTCCCAGTATCCTGTTCTCATCCTTTTGGCACTGTATGTGTTCCTAGTTTTGACTAATGTTCTACAGCTTGTTTTAAAATGGGTTTAAAAAATCCTGAATCCTGACTGGCTGAAACAGATTTTCAGCCATGTCCTTATCGGGACATATCCTTACAACGGCATTACTTGTGCCAACCTAAGCCCCATAACAAAACATATTAACGTGCCACACCACTGCCAACCTCAAAGGTCTGCCACCATAGCAGCACCAGCCTACACAATCTGTAAACCCCCCAGCTCCCCCACACACACACACACACACACACACTCACAAAAGTCTTATAAACATAATTATACAGCCAATTTTATACTTCCGTTTTTTCTAAAGTAAACTGGTACAGTTAAAGCCGTCGACACTGAACAGAGCAAAGTGCCAGGGTTGGTTTTAAAATCCCGTAGTACATATACATCAGCACTTTTCCTTTTGCAATCCACAGAAACAGCAGCCCCCTTTAAAATTTAATCACACAACACTCACAAAAAAGCAGTAAATAAACTTTTCATTCTTTCTTTTATAGAATCACAGCCATTTTTTTCTTCATAGGTTCAGCTGTCACTACTGTTGTTCACTGTTTCCATCATCCAGAGTCCATGTGCTCCGACCCCAACCCCTGTGACACCCCTGTCCTGCTATTCCCAGTAACATAACTGTTTCAAATCCGCAGAACCGGAGAAACTCCTGATGACAGAACATTATTGTAAAGCAGCAACAGGTGATAAACAATAAAACATTTAATAAAAATGCATAAAACCATGAGCCGCTCACTACAGTGGCTCCTGAGGGACACGCTCACTCACTAAAATGCTGGCAGCATACACACAATCACTCACCAAGGAGGCTGTCAGTCTTTCTAAAACTGCAAAATATGAAGTCAGTTTAAATGTCAGTTAAAAAAACAGAAACTAATACTCATTAACATAGCTTATCTCAGATGTTGGTGGGGGGTGAGGGGCTGAAACATTTATGAAAAGGGACTATGTTTTACTATTTTAGCCATTAAAACCTTGTTTTATAAATGTATTTTAGACTTTTTTCATTCTTTTTTTTTTTTTTAATTTACTTGGGGGGCCCATTTTATAAGGGCAATTAGACACTCCGAGGTGTGAGTTATGGCCTGATAAGAGCACTTCCCAGGTGCTAAAGGCACTTGGCTCAAGCGCCTCATGTCTCATAATGCACCTGGGGCATGCTCCTATCAGGCCATAATTCATACCTCGTCATGTCTTATTGCTGGCGTAAAGTTTTGGAGTTTATTCAGTACTCTGCATTAGTTTAGTTTTATACTGGTTTCATTGTGGTTCCTGTAACCAGAAACACATTTTTTTTTTTTTATGTTTCCTGGTTTAGTTTCCCATTTTCAAATTAATCAAACATAAGTTACATTTGTTTAAATTGGACTGTATTTTTTAAATGGTTGTACTTTTTTCTCAAATACAACCCCTTAAAAGAATTTTTCTGTTACTTCCTGTCAAATCAGCATTACGGGAAGGCCTAAAAAGAAAATACAGCCTCCAGGATTTAAAAAGTGTACATCCTGTAAACACTGGTTTGCAAAACTAGATAGTCAAAACCTTTGCTTTCATTGTTTGGGTCCAGATCATGCTTTGAAAAGCCATGAACCCTGCAAAGTTTTCTGCCCCAAAACAAAGAAAGAAAGGGCAACTAACCATCAGTCTTTGTCTGCACTAGCTTTCACAACAGCTTTACAAGAGTACTCTCCTGCAAAACAGCCTCCTTATAAACAGATGGAGAAAAGTACCACCAAAGGAAGAAAGTATGTGTCAGATGGCTCTTCTCACAGAGGTCTCTAGCACTCAAGGAGATACTGTAGATTAGACTGCTAAGCCATCTTCCAGTAAAGAGCACAGGTCTCCCAGCTGGGAACACTATGATGTTTCTGATGGCAGCCATATAAAGCAAGACATGCTTTCTGAAACCAGCCAAATACTACAACTGGCAAAAGGAAGCACAAGGAAAATTACCTTGAAAAGCAAACAGAGGAACTGGTGCAAGATAAAACATAGGGTCCTTTAAGGTCATTGAACAAATATGACACATTTTCAAAACAATGTAAATCCTTGCAAAAACCTGCCTCCAATGGCCCTCTTAAATCTCCCTCCAGAGGAGGAAGAGGAGGAGGAGGAGGAGGAGAACCTGATTTCCCTAGAGGATACTGTTGAGGAAGGCTTCGGTTCCCCACCTAAGGTGAATAAGAATTATTCATCCTTTACTGCATTTTGGAGACAAATGGTTGATATTCTGAATCTGCTTGCCACTGAGTCAGAAGCAGACATAGAGGAGGCAGAATTTATGAGTGTGCTGGGTCTGACTTTGACAAAAAGAGTGTCCATATCATCCACAAGGCTTTTAAGACTGACACAAAAAAGATTCTTGCTAAGTGTAACCCCTTGCAAATGGAGGTTCCCAAAAGTCTTCCAGGAGCTTGCCTGAATGCTTCAAGTCTGGGCAGTGTTCGGTGTCTGAGCTGTTTAAATGTGGTTCCAAGTGAGTGCTATTTGAGCCTCCACATACTGTCTCTTTAACAGCTGTCTGCTTGCAGACTTAATTAGTTTGTATGAGGGGACTATGTATTTAATGTTCGAATCCTGCCTGAGCTGCGGAGTAATCGCTCCATTTTGCGGTCGCTGGAAGTGCAAAGGGAGCCCATCTCAAAGCTGTAACTGTTTGCCTGTAATCATTTAAAGCATTAGCAAAATTGTAGTTTGTCTAACCAGTCTTTATTGCAGCTGGGACTCTGTGTGTGTTACCCCTCCATTTTGGACCTAGACTGCTGTGCTGGGCCAATTGGGTTAAGGAAGCCCTAAAATGGAGACTGTGGACGAATCAGAACTTGGACTCTTAATTTTGAGCCAGCCACAAGGGGATTGTATGGGCAGTGACTCTTGAAAATGTAGTTTTGACCTTGGCACCTTTTTCCACCAACAGAGGGAGTCTTATTGTGAGTGACAGCTGAACCAGCCAACAGAATGGTGTGGAGCTAAAGGAAATGCCCTGCTCTGTGACTGGAAAGATCAGATCAGTTGTGACAGTGAAGAGAGAAGGAGCTCTGTTTCTGCAGTGTATAGTTTTGCGTGGGAAGCGCATGTGAGACCCTGAGGTTCGGCCTGCAGCCGTTGCAAGTGCCAGTTTGGACTGAATCCGAGTTGTGAGGAGACAGAAGGAAGTCTGAAGAGTGGAAACCAGGCTCACCCTGTAGAAGACTGGAGAAATTACTGAATCATGCTCAGTCTGTCAGGAACTGAAGCTGCTGTGTGTGCTCCCGTGTATTGTGCAGTAATTGCGATCGGGATCGAGGAGCAGCCTGCCTGGTATAGTACTTTCCTTTTACATATGAATGTGCATAGTGCTTGAAGGGAATCGCTATTTCCAATCCCCTGTACTGTGTGCTGTGTGTTGAAGCTGGAAGCAAACCCCAGCTTGTCTCAGACTAAATCCGTTTGCTATCAACTGCAGTGGGGTCCAGTCGCAAGGATCTTGTCTCCATGTCCTGTTGTTCTGGCAATCCAGAAGAACATCCACCATCCGGTCCACAGCTTGGGTATTGTGAGTACAAATCGGGGTATTCCCCTGCAGCCTGTTTTCAATCACAAGTGTGTCATCTAATTCTTGTTGTTTCACTGCTTCATGGACTGAGCCGGCTCCGGATTACAACTGGGTGTTGTGCATATATTTTCTCCTACAGGGCCCTATCCATCTGCACCTGCTGGCCAACCCTGGGCAACGGATCTGGCTAGCCCCCCCCCAACCTGGGTACCCAGAGTGTGACTTTTCAGACCCTGTATGTGTGCACAGTACTGTGATTTAATGCCACTAATTAACCTGATTTCCCCCTCCCGTGTTACTGTCCCCTAAATAAATCAGATTTGTTGTTGTTATACTATATACTGTCTATGGTGTTGGTATTTATGGAAACAGTATTGTGTTTTGCTGCATATGTTGTTTAACCTTACTTTACAGGGAGTCCTCAGAGACGTGCTGCAGAATCAGTCTCAAGGGTAAGTGGTATCTATATGAGTGAACAGTGTGTATACATGGGGTATTGGGGCTGTAACTCCAGTGTACTGTGTGAGCCACTAGAGGGAATAAAAGGGGGTCTCAGTGTCCCAGAGGGCTGTGACCAAGCTAGTCTAACCACTACAAACCCTGACCTCTGGGTGGAGGCACCCACCATAGGACCTAGGCCCCTCAACCTGTCCGTAGTCAAACAGGCAGGGGTAGTAGCCCTTGGGATAGCGCCACCTAGGGGTTACACTAAGTGTATGCATTCAGCCTCTACAGCTATAAATAAGATGATTGAGAAAAGATATGCAGTACCAAGGGGAGACTCTGATTTCATTTATACTCACCCTGACCCTGAAGGGGTAATTTTGGTAGCTGTATATTGGAAAGCAAAGCTTAATTTCTCTGCAGCACCTCCTAGTAAAGATTCCAGAAAAAAAATGTCTTAATGGCTAAAAAGACATACAATGCCTCCACCCATACCTCTCAACCTCTTGTCTCGTAAATCAGGGACAAGGCTTAAAAATATCAGGGACAAAGACCCCAAATCAGGGACACATCTTAAAATTTGGTAGTATTCACTCAGAAAGCTGATAGAATTAGGGGATTTATGTAAGATGCATTTTCTGAATATGAAGAAATCTGTAACTTTAATATTTAACATTATTTTATGCTTAGAGTCCCTACTGTTCTGTCACAAAAATACAAATTTTATGAGGGACAGAGGTAAATTTTGAGGCAAAATCAGGGATGTCCCTGAAAATCAGGGACAGTTGAGAGGTATGCCTCCACCTTGTTGTTGAGGCAGGCAGCCTGCCTGAGTTATTGTATGCATTACCTGCAGGCTCTGTGGAATACAGTTTTGCCGCTGCTGTACGTAAGAGCTTACCTTCCAAAAGACAAGCTTCACCTAGCACATCCAGTAAAGGTTTGTGTGAAGCTGCTATATACCAGTTTCAAATGGCTGTTGATTTGAATGACTCTGTATCTAGGGTCTAATAAATTCAGATCATGCCAGGGTATTTGCATGGCTTAGAAAAACTGGGTTGTCCTTGAACATGCAAAATAAGCCAGCTAAGTTCCCAACTCTAGGTACCTCCTTAGTTGCTGAAAAAGTACATTTATGCATGAAAAAAGTTGATAAGCAAAAGTCACTTTTAGGAATTTGACAGGAAAAAGTAAGGTCTGCAATGCCTCACATGCCATATAAAAGGGAAGGCATAGGAAGGGTTACTGCAGCAAACCCTATGTGCATTATGAATACACAGTTTAGAGGGGCACAGGGAGAGGTAGAGGAAGCAAAGAAGCCAAGCAAAAATCTAAGACAGCTCCACCAGCCCAGGCAAAGCCCAGTCCTGACACATTTGCTCATGTTGCCATAGACCCATTGCCAGTGGGAGGGTGCATTTCTTGTCACCCCAAATGGTGGAAATGGACTATCACAGACAAGTGGGTTTTGGAGGTAATTTTAGACAGCATAACCCATCTTTTTGTATATGCTATGTTCATTAAATTGTAAATTCATTATAAATACATATAGATATTTTTATGACACATTTTTTTGATCTCCCACTGCCGGCGGGGCTTAGTGGTGGTGATACCAGCCATCCATCTGGTGGACAAGGCAATGGGACTTGATGGTATACATCCCACCATACTAAAGGAATTAAGAGTGGAACTAGCAGAGCCATTATCAGAACTGTTTAGCAAGTATCTGAGCACAGGAGAGGTCCTAGAAGACTGGAGAAGGGCTCGCGTGATCCCACTCCACAAGACTGGTAGCAGGGAAGAGGCAGGGAACTGCAGACCAGTCAGTCTTACCTCAGTAGTGGGCAAGATTATGGAGGCACTCCTTAAGAAAAGGATAGTGCAACACCTGGAATACATAGGAGCACAGGATCCAAGACAGCATGGGTTTAAAACAGGAAGGTCCTGTCAAACTAATCTCATAGATTTCTTTGACTAAGTAACCAGAGTGGTGGACCAAGGGGAGCAGTTGATGTCACCTACCTTGACTTCAGCAAAGCTTTTGATACTGTTTCACATAAAAGATTGATTAATAAGCTGGGTAGACTCGGGGTGGGTCAGTAGTTGGTTAACTGGGTGGTGAACTGGTTGACAGGCAGAAAACAGAGAGTGATGGTAAATGGTGTACAGTCAGAAGAGATGCAAGTCACAACTGGGGTACCTCCAGGATCATTCATGGGGCCAGCTCTCTTCAATATCTTCATCAGTGACATTGCAGATGGACTGGAGGGTAAGGTTTATCTGTTTGCAGACGACACCAAGATCTGCAACAGAGTAGATGATCCAGATGGGGTGGGCAGAATGAGAAGAGAACTGGATAAACTGGCAAAATGGTTGGAAGAGTGGCAAATGGGGTTTATTGCAAAGAAGTGTAAGATCATGCACATAGGGAAAAACCCAGAAGCCACCAATAGAGCTGGGAGGAGTTGCTGTCAGTCAGGGAAGAAAGAGACTTGGGCATCATCATCACAGATGACCTGAAATCATCCAAGCAGACCACTAAAGCAGTAGGTAAGGCTAGAGGAATGTTGGGGTGTATTAGTAGGGGTATCACAAGTCGTAAGAGGGAGGTAAAATTCCCTCTTTACAAGACACTGGTTAGGCCCCATCTGGAGTACTGCTTGCAGTACTGGAGGCCACACCTTCACAAGGACATTAACCAAACTGAGGCAGCCCAGAGAAGAGCAACCAAAATGGTGCAGGGACTGCATCAGAAAACATATGAGGACAGATTAATACAGCTCAATATGTATACCCTAGAGTAAAGGAGGGGGAGAGAGGTAATATGATCGAAACATTCAAACACCTTAAGGGCATTAACAAGGTGAAAAAGTCTAACATGTTTCAATATAAGAAAAATAGTAGGACAAGAGGACACAGCATGAGATTAGAGGGAGGTTGATTTAGTGGTAATTTGAGGAAGTTCTTTCTCACAGAAAGGGTGGTGAATGCATGGAACGGCCTACCTCAGGAAGTAGTGGATATGAAAACAATGCAGGGCTTCAAATAGGCATGGGATAGGCATAAGGGAGCAATACAGATGAGTATGACTAGATAGGTCATTGACAGAACAAAGGCAATGGGATGGCATATTCATAAGGTAGGAAAAGAAATGGGTAGACTGGATGGGCCTTGCAGTCCTTCTCTGCCGTCAACTTCTATTTTTCTATGTTTCCATGCTCATCCCCCCTCTTGGGGATCATGCTGCATGGCAGTGGGGGCTGGAGTTTTTTATATGTGTAGGCTGCCTTTTCTTTAATCCTTGAAACCCCACCTCTGAGGACACTGTCACAAGGACCAGAGTCCAGGCAGTAGATGTGCTAGTGCATGTCTCAACCAGGCACCTAATGGCGTCCTCCCCTCCCCACACCATAAGTCCCATGCCACCCATGCATCCACAGGCAGCGGGAATGTGAAGGAAAACTATGGTGAATCTTATTTTCATTTATCCTATAGAAGTAGTGTTTCAAATACTGGATCACAGTCTATTATTGTTCAGTATTTACTGTCTTTTTAACAAATCCTATGGGTGTTCTGATTCACACGCTGGTGGTGCCATTTCAGAATTGTGTGAAGTAGTTTATGTTCCCTTCAGAAGCAGAGTTCTATAGTAGAACACAGGTGCATGGTGGCAACAGTGGAAGAGATGAACAAGAACATAAACTTTTTTGAGTGTCTTTTAGCAGTTCTCTACTATTCTTATGGTTCCATGTCGTACCGGCAATCACAGAAAGGTGATCACCCTTGGGGCGAGTGTACATTGACAAAAATCAATTTCTATGATGTACACTGTCGACGCAAAGCAAATGGGCGCCAAAGACATAGATTTTTTGTTTATGTGGAGGCTGCGCCCCTCGCACCCCCCTGCTAAAAGATTCTCAACTCCAGGGGAGTGCATATCAGGGGGTGCAAAATAAAAAAAAATAATAAATCCTGGTCCAGTGAAAAAAAAAAAAAACACCCCTAGATTCGAACCCAGCACCCTCCCAACCCTAGCCTGCCACCAACCCACCATGCCACACAGCCAGCTCGGCAGCCCACTTCCACACTACACCTCACAAACCCTCCTTCCCCTTCCACCCGTCGCATGGCGTGCTCACTCCCCCCCCATGCATGTACATATATCGACATGCTGTTGCTATATTCGCCGCCCCCAATTCGGTCACCCTCCTGTCTAGTAGCCCTGGAACCGCACCATTATTCAGTCACCCTTTTTGAAAGTGCTCAATAGCAGTCGCCCTCATCACAGGATACCATTTGTATAGCAGTGCTGCTTTACCTCCTTTTGAAGCTGCAACGTTTACAGTCTCTCTGTTTGATGGAGTTAAAATTTTACCTGTTTAAAGTGATAGGCAGTAGAGAAGCAGTACTGGTCTTACCACTGTTGCAGTTGTGTATTAAGTGGTCAGCAATTGCAGGAGTGCCATACTGACCCACTGGTCTAAGCTGTTAGCCTAAGGCCGATTTTGGGGGATTGGTTAAAGGACAGAAAGAGAGCAGCAAATGAAACTGCTTTTACAGAGTGCATTTTGGTTCTATGAACTTTTGAGAGCATCTAAGGGCTTTGGAGAGAGAGAGAGAGAGAGAGAGAGTTTGAGTCAGCTGACATTGGCATTCTTTCCCTCCCTGAAGAGAGTTGAGGGGACTTGCGCATTTCCAGGCAAAGGCTTCAGCTACTCTTGCACTGCACATGCTGATATGCTCATTTTGCTTAACTAAAGGTATGCTACAGTTGTCTAGGACTGGGAGTTTCAGCTTTACTCAAATGTTATAAAGTTTACTGCACTCAGCCTTTTGTTTCTTTTACTTCAAAAGTACACAGCTGTAACTGGAGTGATAAATCACTCTCTCAGGTTCTTGCTGGAACTGCACAGAAGGAAGAGACAACATACAAGTGGTACTCATGTAATAAATGAAATATTACAGATCAATAATACAGGCTTACTACCATCACAGTGTGATCACTGGGAGAACACCAGTTTTCCTTACCTAGTAAATGCAGTCTCTCGTCTATTCTCAGAGAAGCTACATGTTACAAAGGGTTTTATACCCTGATAATTGCTATGGCAACAGCAAAAGAAGATACATCAAATGTATATAATTGGACAAAACAAGGTGGTCTGAGCAACTGTCCTAACTAGTGTAAAACTTGCATAGCTTGCAGAGATAACACAATACAATGAACTTCTGTAGTACAAGGTCTTTTGTAGTGATGTATAATTACTAAAGATGGCACTCTTGCCTTACATATGAAACTACAATAAAAATAGAGTAAAAAGCATTTCTAATGGCTTGCATGTATCAGTAAAATATAACACATAGTCGAACACAGATCCTGACACTAATGCTTCTATGATAAGTGTCATCACCCTAAAATTAGTACATATACCTACATAGGTTGCTGCCCACGAGGTGGGGGCACCATCAAGGGTGCTGGACCATGGATAACACAGCGGATCAGAAACCATGATGGAAGGAGGCCCAAATATAGAGAGACTGGGAGAGACTTTCCAGGCGTATCCGCATAAGGGACCTTTAAGGAAGAAGTGATCTGGATGTCTTATTCTATACCTGTACAAATTTTACAGATCACACAGAATCACAGAATCAGTACAAGTCATCAGTCGGATGCCATATAGACCTGACCATTTTGCAGAATCTACCTTATGCAGTATTTTTTATGATCCATATAGTTGTCCAAAGATTTCTTAAAACCATCAAAGGATGTACTAGATGCCACATTACTAGATAGTTTATTCCAGATGTTAATAATACTTTGATTATTCCATTGGCCCCTTAGATTTGTTTTATATAGTTCACCTTTTAATTGAAACTGATGAAATCTACTATGTCTCTCTCTCTCTGTTCTGTTTAGATCTATAGCTTCCCAGAGGTCCATATCAGTAAATGCTCTGTATATCAAATACAGATTTCCCCTCAATCTTCTGTACTCCAGACTAGACAGCCCAAGGTGTCTCAGCCTGTCCTCGTATTCTACCTCTTTCAGTTGTTTTATGCTCCTGGTCATTTTTCTCTGCACTCCATCTATCATTTTAATGTCTGAGATTTTATGTGGAGCCCACATTTGGACACACTACTCCATGTGTGGTCGCACAAGGGACCTGTACAAAGGGACAATAACCCTGCTGTCTCTACTCTTAAAGTTCATGTAAATGTGTCCCATTATTCTGTTGGCTATACTAGCTGCTGTTTTACATTGCTGTGAAGGTGACAAATTATCAGTAATCATAACTCCTAGATCTCTTTCCATGCTTGTCTCTGTAAGGGTGTTTGCATAAAGGTAGTATTTGACCTTTTTGTTGTTACAGCTCATGTGCATAACTTTACATTTGTCTAGGTTTAATTTTAATTGTTTTTTTTAGTGTCCAGTCACCTATATGGTTTATTTCAGCTTGGAACTGATTTATAGATTGAGTGTGGTTTACTATACAGCCTATTTTAACATTGTCTGCAAACTTGGAAATCCAACAATCAGATGTCGTCTGCAGAGGTGCAACATAAATACTAAACAGGATTGGTTTGAGTACATATCCCTGTGGGACATCACTGGTAACGTCAGCCCATGGAGATGAATGACCAGCAAGACTTACTTTTTGTTTTCTTCTCTCTAACCAAGATTTGACCCATGTCACCATATTACTGTCAAGACCTATTTCTGTATGTCTGACAATAAGCTGTTTATGTAGTGGGGTGTCAAATGCCTTGGAGACGTCCAGGTACAGGATGTCAACAGGTAGGCCAACACCTAATGCACTGCTTACAGGACAAAAAAAGTGCAACAAGTATGTCTGGCAAGACTGTCCAATTGAAAGCCATGTTGGCTTATGTCCACTAGTCCAGCATTAATTATTTATTCACTTATCTCGTCTTTCACAACACTTTCTATTAATTTACTAATAATCGAGGTTAAGCTAATTGGATGGAAGTTACTAGGGTTATGTTTTGAACCTTTTTTGTAAATCGGAGTTATTTATTTAGTTTTTGTTTACTGGGTAGGTACACTGGCCAAAAAGACTATTTTCAGGCATTATCTGGGAGGGTACAGAGACAAACTTCAGGAAAAATACTTGTACATAATACAAATGACATGTAAGTGTTTGAGTAACTGACAGCGGTAAAAATGACAAAAACAATACAACATTTAAGTTTACATGTAACAAATACAATCAGGTCATTTTTAGAGTGACTGAGCAGTAGACAAACAAATGAGGAATAGAGTGCTGTGAGAGCAGGTAGTAATAAAAGTTAGGAAGTGAGAATGGAAGGTAAAGTGCTCCTTGTTGGAGTGGACCCCAGGATCCCAGGGGACAATAAAGAGAGGGGTGGGATTAGAGAGTTAGGGCTAGGGTGGTTTGAAACAGGAGCATACATAGAAGGAGAAGAGATAGTGTTGTAATTCTCTCTTAAAGGAGATGTAGGATGTGGTTTGATGTAATATTAACTGGAGTGTGTTCCAGAAAAGGGGTGCATGACAGGCAAAGGCACGACCACCTTTGGAAGTGCAATGTCTTGGAATAAGATCAGAGACATGGTCTGCAGAGTGCAAGGCATAGTTGGTTTTCTGGTAGAAAAAGAGACTAGCGAGGGGTTTAGTTGAACGGGATCTGATGATGTTATCAGTAATGGATCCAAGAACATAAGACCTAAGCTCTTTGGGAGGAAGCCATCCCAGATCTGAGTAGAAAAGACAGTGATGTTTCAGCCAGGGCGGGTAGGATGCAAAGCAACAGATATTATTATAGGTAACATCCCACTTTTGTAGACTTGAGTTGCAGACAGAAGCATATGTGGCAACCCCATAAGTGAGAGAGGGAAGTAATATCCCTCGGGCAATAGCAAGCCTGGCTAAGAGGGCGAGCGCATAGCTAGTGTGGTAGGTGATACCAACTTTGGAGTTTACCTGCTTACAGGTAGATTGAATATGGAGGTCGAAACTCAGAGATGGGTCAAGAGTTATGATAGCATTGGTACAGACTTGTACAACCAAACCTTTTCTAAGTGCTTTATTTATGATGTCAGTTAATGGTCTTGATATAACATTTGTTAGTTTATTTAATACAATGGAATATAGATTGTCTGGCCCTGAAGATTTGTGTGTATTTAAACTTTGTAGTTTACTGGCCACAATACTTTCGTTAGCTGTGTGAACTCTATTTGGTAACCCTGAACACAGATTAGAACATTCATCACTTGTAAACTCTGTTTTTTGTGTGTAGACACTCACAAAGTAGTTGTTAAACACTGTTGCTTTACTTAGTTCATCGCTTATTTCTTTATCAACAAGCAGCAGTTCTACTGATGATTGGGCTTTCTTCATGCTATTTAAGTAGCTATAACATTTTTTTTTATTGTCTTTTATTGAGGTTGCAAGACTTCATTCAAACTCTCTTTTTGATTTTTTTGTGCTGATTTGCAAGTTTTGCTTTTTTTTATAATCATTATTTTTGGTAAAAGGATTAATTTTAAGCTTGCGAAAGGCTTGCCTTTGTTTTTTTAATATGTTTGCTGATGTTGCTATTGAGCCAGTTTGAAATTCTGCTCTTGTTATTGTATTTCTTTTTAAGGGGAATTAATTGGTCAATGCAGTCATGTAGTCTGTCTCTGCCACTTTGCTTCTAGATCTATACCTTTGAGCTCCTTCTTCCAGTTCCATTCTGCACAGTATTTACTTATCTGGTCATAATCTGCTTTTCCATAACATCTTATTTTGGTGGAACCAAATACGGATTTCCAGATGATATTGACTTCTAATTGTACCATATTATGGTCATTGTTACAGAATGGTTCTCTCCCCATGTAGTCAGTTCTACTACAGTCAACATTGCTAATTATTAGGTCAAGAATATTGGGCCCCCTTGTTGCCTCACTGACTAGTTGTTTCATAATGTTGAGTGCCATATAGTCCAGAATTCTCCTATCTGCTGATGATGTAGCTACGTTGTTAACCCAGTCTACATCTGGGAGGTTAAAATCATCCATTACTAAGTGTCTGACCCCATATCAATATGTTCTAGTATTTTGAAAAAGTTATTTTATTCAGCATTTAGGTTTTGTGCTCCATACACCATACCCACCAGTATTTGTTTCTGTTTTGGGGAAATATGGACGCCTATAACTGCTCAACTTGGTTTTATTTATTTGTTTTTGGTAACTGGGTGAGGTGTACTAGATGTAGAAATTCCTATTTTCAGACATGACCCGGGAGGTTACAATAAGGTAAAACGTGACAAAAGGCAATTACCGAACAGTACATGGCTTACAATAGAAAACAGTACAGATAATCAAACAGTCAGTACAAGTATGGATTAACAATGTGGATAGGAGGGTAACTATATGTTACATACTGTAGGTACAACTACAATAAACACCTGGCTTACTGTACAGTAGAAAACAGCACAATAATCAAACAGTCAGTACAAGTATGGATTAACAACATAGGTAGGAAGGTAACTACAAGTTACACAGGTACAACTACAATAAAAGGTAAATAAGTGCCAGTAGTCATTAAACCTATTGTAGAAGGCTGACAGATCAGTGGCATATGGAGCAGGTGAGCAAATAGAGAAGGACTAAGACCAATATAAGGTGGAGGACAGGTAAAAACAAAAGGGAGATAGGTAGGCAAGGAGAAGGAAGTAGTGGTAGAGGACAGGGAGTAGCCAAGGAGACAGTTGGTATGAGGAGGGATTTAAGGTGGTTGGAAGTACTGTATGTACATGAAGCTAAACTGGGAAAAGTTAATCCAGGTGTTGCTTTTTAAAGAGGTCATGACTTGGAGCTAGCCGATTGCCTTGTGTTTATAGTTGCAACTTCACTTGAGTCTAGATCATTAGAAATATATAAAGACACACCCCCACCTCTTCTGTCACGTCTGTGAACATGATATGACTTATAACCTGGTATGTTTATGTCCCAGTCATCATTGCTCCACCAGGTTTCACTAACCCCGCATAAATGAATATTTTCAGTTGTTAATATGCTTTGTAGCACGTCCTTTTTTTCTTTTAGATTCCTTGCATTGAGCAGTGATATTTTAAGCTTTTGGTTTTTGTTTGCTTCCTCCCCCAACCCCCACTCAGTGTTGTTGTTTTTTTTTGTTCAGTGGTACATGATAGGGCCCTTGCAATACATTTCCCCAAAATGTGCTTGCCAGATTTATTAAGATGTAAACCATCCTTTGCATAGTTATGTGTTTTACCATAGACCTTATCTCATGTATCTAGGATGGTTAGGTCAAACTGTGAACATTTGTATTGTAGCCTAGTGTTAATTCTTTTAATGGTGAAGTCTTTTTCTAGATGCCATTTTATTAGGGGCAGTATTCCAGAAATAACTGCTTTGGCACCGGTGGCTTTAATCATTATTCCTAGAGAAATAATTTCTTCTGCTAGATTTTTTTAATGTTCCTTGACTACATCATTTATTCCACCATGAATTACTGTGGTTTTATAGTTTACCCCTTTGTTCAATAGTGTATCTAGGATTTCCTTTACATTTGTTGTTCTGACTCCTGGAAGGCAATGTACCTCCTTGCTTACTTTATCATTTTCACAAATCAAACTGTCAAACCCCCTTATGATGGAGTCTCCTATTAGTAGATTCTGAGTTCTTGACTCACTTGTTTCATTTGTGTCCATATGTGTCCCATTTTCACCTATTGAATGATTTATAGTTATGTCATCCTCTTCACTAGTCAAAATGTAAAATCTATTTGAGGTGACCAATGTAGCTTTTCCTAGGGCCCTCCTGTATTTTTTTCTGTTTGATTCCTGAAGGCTGTCTTCGTGTTTGTCATTAATATTTATAGTGATGTTGCCATCATCTCTAGTAGCTTTCCTTTTATCTCTTTGTGTTATACTGGGTCACTGGTAACTTTCAAGAGTGATTTTAAGGCTGACTGTTCTGACCTTAACTGTTCAAGTTCAGTACATTTCCTGCATTTAAAATCTGGTGATGCATGTTTAACCTCTTCTGAGGCATACATGTTATGAGAGACCACACTTTACAACTGAGCCTGTGTCACTAAGAATGTCTAAAAGATGCTCATTTGGTTTCCTTTAATGTATTTTTGGCCACCATGTTAGTATCGTTGTACACTGCTATATATGTATACACTCTAGACTGTTTATCAATATATTTATTTATTTATTAATTTATTTATTTTTATTTATTAAAATCTTGGAATTACAACACCTTTGAGCCAGAGGCTCATTTACAAAGGCCCCATATCAAAAAGGGAAGGAACAAACAGAAACAATTTACACGATAAAAGGGCAAGCAAACAGGTATACAAATTACATAATGCAGTGTACAAACAGAAAACTTAAATTACATTACATAATAAGTTCAATAGTGATTACATCTAGGCAAGATGAGATGCAGGGTTACAATTGTCTTACACCTAAAGAGAGCGGTCAGGGGGGCTGACCTTGTCATTGAGCCTCAGAGGATGAGGATACAGGAAGTGGTTATTGTAGGTCGAGAGCTGGTCGGCGAAGAAATAGAGTGGGAGTCTAAGAACCAAGCCAACCTCCTTTACAAGCAAGGATAGGGTGAAGAGAAACAGAGGTAGGACATGGAGGAATACTTAACAGAAAAAAGGGGGGGGACCAACAGGGTGTGGGAAGTGATAGAGGTAGGACTTGAGGGATATGCTTAAGAGGAAAAAGGAGTGGACAACAGGGTGTGGAGGCAGGGGTGAGAAGTGAGGGAGACAGTGTGAAGTGGTTATTGTAGGAGGGAGGTAAGTCAGTGGAGGGGCTGGGGTGGCAGTTGCCAGTTAGAGTATGAAGGAGGCAACATTGCCAGGGTAGGTGGGGTAGGAAGGGAGATGGAATCAAGCTGCTAAGGCATAATCGAAAGTAGGGATTGTTAGGGAGGGAGGGAAGAGGTAGGGTAGAAAGGGAGTAGGGAGGAAGGTTAGAAGCTAGAGCAAGTTGGGTAGGCATGAAGTAATCAGTGTAGTTTGCATTGGACATTCACAGCTACTGCAATTCATTAAGTGCTGCCGAAATTTGGTTTTGAAGGAACCACTTTTGATGTCTGATAGGAGATCAGGAGGAAGGTTATTTAGCCAGGAAGGTGCTCTAAACATGAAGGAGTGTTGAACCTGCATGGTGCGGCAGAAAGGGACCTGAAAGGTGGGGTTGGAAGAGCTTCTAGCGTAAAGCCGGTTGTTAGTCCTGTTGAGGAGCTGTGACAGCATGTGAGGGGCTAGTCCAAGGCTGATTTTCCTAGGGAAGAGGTGGGTTTGGTGGGAGATTCTACAGTGAAGACTCAGCCAGTTTGCTGTGGTGTACAGGTCACAGGTGTGAGTGTAACAGTGGGCGTCTGTGATTAGGCAGCAGGCTTTGTTTAGGGAAATAGTTATTGTATAGACCCGCATATAAGTCGGTCCATGTATAAGTCGGGGGGGGGGCTTAAGTTTCTGCAAATGGTATTTTGTGATAGACCCACATATAAGTCGGAACCTGACTTCAGGCAGGCTTACCTACAACACAGCATCTGAAAAGAAGTCTATCAAACCTTATCAATTCTACAGAAATAAATTTACAGGTACTTGAATCTCAGACTATTTATTTGTTTATTTATGTATTTATTATATTTTAATATGTAATGCAGCTGTCTAACAGTGCAGTTCACAATGTAGCCATGACAGTGAAGATCGAGGACCCAGGTGCTCAGCTTTTCCTCAATTGATGACACAGGGGATGGATTTAACTTACTTCTCTTTACCCCTTTATAGACTGCCTGCAGCTCTGATTTTTTGGTCCACCAGTCCCGAATTAATTTTTCATTTATTTCATACTGTCTCTTGGCAGCTGCATTAGTATGGGACTCTGCATACTCAATACTTAAAGTTTAAAGTCTGTGCTGTATGTGGTACATTTCCTTTTCTGTGAAGACATGGTGAGTTGTGTAAAATAGGGGGAGTACTGAATTTACAAAGGGGAGCCTTGTAGCTTGATTAAACCAGAGAGGAGCACTTAAGTTATTGAGGACTAATGTGGTTGCCGAGAGACGGACTTCTGCTGACAATTGTTTGGTTAAGTGCAAATCATTAATCACAACACATCCATTGATGTGAGCCAGCCATGTTAACAGCTAGAGTAACAGCTGTGGAGGTGTGAGGCATGGCTATCAAGTAAGTGTTAAGCCTCTCATTATATTATTATCAGGTGACTCAGGCACTAATGGTAAGGTGCATTTTCTGCAATGTCACAAGTCAGGAGCTGGAAATTTTTGCTACATTGTCAGTGTTTCACATACAAGTCAGTACCACGATTTGAAACCATAAAAAAGGTCTTAAAAGAACGACTTATACACGAGTATATATGGTAACCTCTTAAGTGTGGTATCGGTGGCAGAGCTGTATATTATTAGCCCAAAGTCTGTAATTAAAAGGATGGAACTAGAGATGGCTAGGCAGAGTGCTTTATGTGACATGAAGTGCCTGTGTCTATGCAGTAGCCCAACTCTATTGCTAACCGTTCTGGAAATTAAGCTTACACGCTCACTGTAGGTTAGGCAGCTGTCAAGTGTTATGCCTAGATATTTTAAATTGTAGACTTGTTCGAGGAGTGAGTTGTGGTTGTTAGTGATAAGTAGCTGGACATTTTTAAATTTGTTGTGAGGGCTGGCAAAGAGCATCACTTTAGTCTTTTTACAGTTCATTATTAGTTTGTGATTGGTGAACCAGGATTCAACTGCAGTGAAGCTTTCTTGCAAACTGCTAATGAGAAGTATACGATGTGGCTGGCTGATGAAGAGCACAACATCATCCATGTATAGGAGTAGGTTTGTAGGACAGGCTTGTGAAAGGGTATTCAGGTAGAGACTGAATAGGAGGGGACCTAGGATTGAGCCTTGGGGGACTCCAGAGTGTACCAGGAGACTGATTGATAGTGTATCCTGGATTTTCACTCTTTGGGTTCTGTCCTCCAGGTAGCTTTCGAACCAGGCAGTAACATCAGAACAGAGACCAAGGGTGGGTAAGGACCTAATTAGTAGGGTATGGTTAACAGTATCAGATGCCTTTGTGAGGTCAATGTACATTGACCCAGCTAGGTGCCCACGATTCAATGACTTATGGAGGAAGTCTATGTATTCAAGGAGGGCAGTGGTGGTGCTATGCCCTTTCCTGAAACTGTGTTGCTGGGCGCATTGTATATTATAGGTGGCAAGCTAGTCAGTCAACTGGTCTGCAACTATTCACTCTAGTGCATTGAAGAGGGGTGGCAGAATGGACATCAGGTGATTGTTAGAGTGGGTGGTCCTTTCCTCACTCTTATGAATGGGCATCACAACAGCGGTCTTCCAAACTAAGGGGAATTGGCCAAGATAAAGGGATAGGTTGAGTATCTTGGTGAGAGGTGACAGGACAGAGTCAATGGTGAGATGGAGCAATTTAAGATCTAGGGTATCATTACTAAATCTAGATTTGCTAAGGACATGCAGAAGGTATTTTTTAGCTATGACAGTAGTTATAGTTTTGAAGTAGAAAAGGGGTGTGTTTGGGGGTGGATACTCTTTACTAGCCCCGTTCAAGCAAGAAGGATCATCGAAGAAGTTGGAAGGGAGTACCACACTCAGGTCCGTGAAAGCAGTATTAAAACTTTCAGCAATTTCTTTAAGGTCCTGAGTAGTAACACCATTAATATTGAGCACTGAGGAAGGGGATTTAATGGGTTTTCCAGTGAGGTAATTTATATACTCCCAGAATTTTTTGCTGTTACCTCAGACGTTAGAAAATTGGTCTTGGAAGTGAGAATTTTAGCAAGGCGTATTGCAAAGGTACAAAGGTATCAAATCATTTGTTTCTGGATCTGTTTTGCAAAGGTACAGGCATTCCTAGCCTCCTTGTATCATTGCCAGTCCCTAGGATTTTTAGTGGCCTACGCCACGTGCCAGAGATGATCACAGGAAACCATATGGCTTAGGAGGGGCATGGTAATCCAGGGGTTGCCGGGCGAGTTGCTCTTCTGTTTCTTTAAAGGGGAAAAGATATCACATGCCTTGTTAAACAGAGAGATGAAGTGCCCTAGCACTAGGTCAACACGTGTTGCTGTGTCAATTTTTGACCAGTCTCAAGTGCGGAGGTAGACTCAAAATTGCTCAAGTTACCCTTACCTTAATGCACGTTGGTGTGATGTTTTATTGGGGGTTTGGGATGCTGGTATGACCACAGACACACAGTTGGAGAGTGGTCGCTGAGGGAGTCGGGAAGAACCTAAGTATCCTTTATACTTTCTCAGCAGTTAGTGAGAATGAGGTCTAATAGGGTATAGGTACCAGTTCTGTAATTAGGTCTAGTAGGGTATTGAACCAATTGTGTGAGGCCAACAGCTGCAGTGCATCCTTAAGAGGGCCAGCCTCTGGTGCTTGCCAGTTGATATTAAAGTCTCCTAATGTGACAACCCCCAAACAAATGGGCAATTTGGAGATATAGTCAATGACAGTGTCAAAGCTAATTGCTGTGTCCCTAGAAGGTTGTAGACTGACAAGACGATGAACGACTTCCCTTTATGACCCAGGGTAACTTTAACAGTGATAGCCTGGGCACTATTCCCGATGGACAGCATTGGAAGGGCAAGTCCCTGTAGAAAGTTGGAAAAGTAAATGGCACCAGCCCCTTCCTCTTTTACCAAGATGGTCACCTCTGAAGAGAGTATATCCTGTGATGGAAACTGCGGAATCAGGTGTTTTGGGAGAGAGTCAGGTTTCAGCAATGGCTAGAATGTCAGCCTTGTGCTGTTGTACCCAGACTTGCAACTGATCTAGCTTTGGAAGCACACTACAGATATTGAGGAAACCAATCTTAAGACCATTAGAGTTAAAATGCTTATTGAATGTTTGCTGCAGAGGACCAGGGTTGGGGTTAACATTTCCAGAGAGAAGCAGGAGTAGCAGAGCTTGACGGATTAGTATGAGCTTTAGAAATTTAGGTTTGAGGATAAATGCATGTTTAGGAATAGATTTGGATGACCGGGGCATGAGGAGTGAGGCAAGGTGTGACACTAGAGAGAGAGAGAGAGAGAGAGAGAGCATATAGACACGGTATGGCAAGTAGGGTGCTGGAAGGTGGTTTGCGTGATCACTTAAGGTGCACGATTGCAATATTGTGTCCATTCAGATTGGGGTGGGGGTCATTATGACAGTAGGACATTCATGGTCAGAGGGGATCATTAGCAATAATAGGATGGCAAGAGGGTACATTTAAGCAGTGAGCTGTATCTTAGACCTGGATCCTTGTGCTAGTTAGGTTTGCGTTGTGTGGAAGGTGAGGCTTTACTGGAGAGGTGGGTCAGAGGATAAAGAGCAGGGAAATATCCTACAATGATCCTACCTACTACAGTTCCAGTAGAAGTCACTCTAGCAGTCTTGTTGTTGATAATTCTGTGGTCGTAACCTCATGGCCCCGGCAGACATGGCAGACACAAGCAGACACGCTGATGTGTGTCGCTGCACGTCTCTGCATGCAACGCCACATGCTCATTCCACTTGAGCTCATGTCTGCTCACACGGGGCATCTCTTTTTATGGCGCTTGATCCAGGGATGTCAGGTCATGTGACTATCTTTCTCCTCACTCCAAATACTGCAGTTTACAAGTATTTAAAATGGTACAACCCTTATTTGGGTATTAAAAAGCCCTAGGAAATGCTGTCTGCAGTTTGAGCTTTGTTAGGAGGTTGCTAAAAAAGTTTATGAACAGCCCCAAAAAGTCCTGTAGTTCTTTTTTTTTTCTATTTATTCTTTTTCCACCAAGCTGCCTGCCGCCTGATGTTCGTATCAGCCCGGTCATGGGCCACTGGCTTCTGCAACCCCAAATCGGCTATGAACCCTCTGATACCCCGTGGCTTACCCCCCACAGTGGGGCTGCGGCATTCCCCCGTGCATGCCGCAGGGTTCGGAATAGGTCGGAGGGCTGGCCTGGGGAGCATATCAAAGCCATGGTGAGCTTCATTCACGGTGGCAGGCAGCTTTCCCCTTTTTCTGTTTTTTCTGGGGAGGCGGGGTCGTGCAATGACGCCGGCGTCTGCCCCGTCTCCAATGCATTGCCGAGTGCCGGCAGCTATGTGACTCCTGGCCTCCGCCAGGGGTCAGCAAAGCTCCAGACACTTCCCCTCCCACCCTCCAGAGAAGGAGAGCAGTCCCTAGGTCGCTCCATCCTTCTCCCCCCAGCCGGCTCTCCAGTGACTCTGGTCCGTTCCCAAACCCAGGAAGTCCTGTAGTTCTATGTACAGCTCAGAACTATGACTCCCAAGGTACTTCCTGCCCACAATACACAATATCACAGTATGTACTTAGTATCCCTGAGCAAAGTTAAGGGTTAATGTCTACTACTTGCCCAGTCTATCTCACCACCTCTAGGGCAGTCTCACAGCAGAACAAGTCTTCAAAGTGCCCATTCACATGGGGCATCTCTTTTTATGGCTCTTGACCCGGGAATGTCAGCTCAGGTCATGTGCCTACCTTCCTCCTTGCTCCAAATACTGCTGTTTACAAGTGTTTAAAATGGTACAACCCTTATTCGGGTATTAAAAGGCACTAGGAAGTGCTGTCTGTAGTCTGAGCTTTGTTAAGAGGTTGCTAAAAAAGTTTATGCACAGCCCCAGAAGACCCCGGAAGTCCTGTAGTTCAATGTACAGCTCAGAACTACAGCTCCCAAGATACTTCCTGCCCACAATACACAATATTACAGTATGTATTCAGTATCCTTGAGCAGAGTTAAAAGTTAATGTCCACCATTTGCCTAGCCTGTCTCACCACCCCTCGAGCGGTCTCACAGCAGTGAGACAAGTGTTCAAAGTCATGGGGACTATTAACATAGATACTGTTTATGGAATCAGTTGCCTCCCAGCCTAATATGGCTACAATCCCAGAGAAAATGTCTTGTACACCCAGAGGTATTATTTTTCACCATAAGGTAACTTAAAGTGACATTTTTACATTCTTTACCATCCATGGTTATCTCTTGGAGTACCAAAACTGTTTATCTTTCTGAAAATTTATGGAAAACAAATTGTGGTTCTTGTGGTTTTATGCCTACAAAACACAACTACTCTGCAGCCGGAAAAGTACTTTAAAATAGGTCTGCAAAAAGAATCACTTCATTTTACCACTGGGTTAAAACAAACAAGTGTTTTTCAGGATATGAAGAATTTTGAAACCAGTTTGACACACAACTTACTATGAACTTGCTTTATGTGAGATTGTTGAATTTATTTTCCCTGCTCTCAAACACTTTGTAAAATGAACATGGCTCTGACAACTTGTGTCTATCTGTAGCTTTATTTCATTGATGAACTTTTTAAAATGTTATATATTTGCTATAGATTATGGGCCAGATATTCAGAGCAGTTGCGCATGGCACAACCAAGTTGCAGCAGCGCAACTGCAGAAATGTGCCGCAGAGCGATATTCAACCAGTGCGGCTGTGCAGCGCAAGTACCATTGTGCAGTGGCACAAATGTAATGCATGCAACACAAGTGCAAGAGGGTGTTCCCATGAATATGCAGCACAATGGCATATTCAACCCAGAACCAAGGCACAAGTCAGGAGCAAAACAGAGGATGCGTCAGGTGGACTTGAGCCAAGAAAAGCAGGCTCAAATACAGACAAAGCAGATGTGCAACTCTGAGCAGGGGGGATGAAAATGAGTTAAAATTGTTTGTAGACTTTTTACATAGAACAAATCCTTTTCTGAAGTTCACAGTTAGTCACTCCAAGGAACAAATTACTTTTTTAGACTTAAAGATTGAACGTAAAGCAAATAAGATAAAAACTTCTTTATTCCGAAAGGAAGTTGATGGCAATACTATATTACAGGCTAACAGTTGTCATCCCAGGCACACTATCAAAAATATACCAATCGGTCAGTTTTTAAGAACAAAACGAAACTATACAGAAGTGGAAGATTTTGAGGAGGGGGCAAAAGAATTAACAAATAGACTGACACAGAGGGGCTATGGTAAGAACTATATTAGGGGAAGCTTACAACACAGCCAAAAACACTGACAGGGATGATCTTTTGAGAAATAAGTGCAAAATACAGCATGAAGATTGCCGTTTTAATTTCGTTACAAGATATTCAGTAAAAGCGAAAGAACTTGAAAATATCATAAATAGGCATTGGCATATATTGGGAGCTGAATCAGGTTTACAAGGAGTGATAGAACAACCCGTCAGAATGTGTTTTAAGAAAGTTCCCACTATAGGAGACTTACTTACGAGAAGTCATTATGAAAATAAGTCTAAAAGTACATGGTTAGATAAAAGGAAGGGTAATTTTAAATGCAAACGACGTATTTATTGCAGCCATATGTTACAGAGTAATATTTTTTCGAGTCACAACAGTGATAGAAGTTTTGAAATTCGACAATTCATGAACTGTGACACAGTGGGAGTTATTTATTTGGCAATATGTAACTGTGAGGCTTTTTATGTGGGGAAAACGATTAGGAGTTTTAAAATCAGAGTAGGAGAATCATGAGAGCCATTCAGAGGGGACATGACTTATGCTACTGCAGCACATATTGCTAATACTAGAGAACCTGAACAACATTCCTTTAAGTTTATGGCAATCGATAAGGTAAATAGGAACCCGAGAGGTGGAGATTATAATAATCTAGTACTAAGAAGAAAATTACTGGATTTTAACTTAAAAGCTAACAAAAGTCCAGGCTAAATGGCCCCTTTAGAGCTTTATCCATATTTAAAGGATCTGATTAATTTTGGTCATATCTGATCAGCATGAACCATATGGTCTGACTATCTTGTTAAACTCCCCTTGTTCAGTGTCCCTTTTTAGTTTTTGAGTTTTTAGTTTTTGTATCTTTACATTTTCACAATTTAGTTCTGGAAGAAGTAGTATAAGACTACATTGTTATATGCAGTTTTGTTTTATTGTATTAGACATGAAGATGTTTAAAATATTTAATTTAATTGAATGACGGTCTCTGGAGGATTACAATTAGTTTGATGGTTTAGCTAAGTATTCATTGTTCTGTTGGAATACACCTGAATCAATTGTGTGTTATATATGGTGTTCTCTGACACTTGGTTTTTTATTTCCTTTGATAAAGGACTGGGGGAGCAGTCCGAAACATGTTAGGAGTCTTGTAAAATAAAGCTTTTTATATTACGTGTTTCTCTTATGAGTTGTATGTGCTCGAAGCCTTTCTTACAAGAACTCTGAGCAATACTTGAATGATGGATGCAGCACCATTTCTCATGGGGGAGGTAATGAGGGGTGGGAGGAGGTGGGAGGAGCAGCAACGTGGCCGACGAAGGGCCTGTTGGTGGTATGACCAGCACAGATGGTACCGTGCCCACCTCATGTTTGTGAACTATGGTGATGTGGAGATCGTGGGCTGGTACCACCTGAACAGGTCAATTCTAAGGCAGCTCTGTGAGCTGTGCAGTGATGAGCGCAGGCACTGACCAGACAGAGTCATGCCATGTCTATGAAGATGAAAAATGCAAGGGGGGTATCCCTCGATAAACTGCCAGGTGGTGTGCACTGCCACGGGGTGCATCATCAATGTCTGCACCACACACCACGGGAGTGCACACGCCTACATCTGACACAGTTCAATACTGTGCCAGTGATTTGAGTGTGGGGACATCCCCATGAGGCACCTGTTAGGTGAGCAAGGCACGGGGATGGAGGCAGGTGCAGCATGGCTGAGGAAGGTGAAGACACAGGCAGGGTGAGGCACAGAGGGTGGCGGGCAGCAAGGTCCAGGGGATGGAACAAGTACAGCACAGAGATAACCATGTTGTCTCCCCACACAGGTAACAGGGTGTACCCGCTATGGCTCTGGCTGCTTACCCCCTACTGGTGACTGTCCTCCCCTGTGGGGGAGGGGTACAATGAGGCACACGCTGCAACATGCAATGTCATTAAGCATGTCTTTGGCATGCTGAGGATGCGATTCTGTTGCCTAGACAGGTCATGTGGTGCCTTACAATATAGCCCATCGAAAACCTGTGGCTTATTCCTAGCCTGCTGCATGCTGCACAACATGGCCATGGGATAGCTGTCCAGGTGGATGAGGGTGACAGCAGTGGGGAGGATGGTGAAGACAGGCTGGAGGGGTGTGTGCAGCCACCCATGGGTAGGCGGGGCCCCAGGCTGGCTGCAGAGGCCCAGAGGCACAGGGTCACCATCACAAAAGAGCAATATGGTGACTGAAGGTAAGTGGTACGACACGCATGCAGGGCCTGCACGGACACCCATCCCACACACAGGGCTGAATGGGCACACAGGGCTGCATGCAGGAACACAGGCACACACAGCATGCACACTGAATGCAGTACCACACAGACACACACAGCACACAGCACAAACACAGGCGCACACACACGGGCTGCAGAACATGGCAAGGATCAGACGCAGGACACCGGTGTACAGGCACAGTCAGTGTGGAGCTGTTCTCATCACACCCATGCCACAAGACCCAGGAGCCCAACAAGCACACACAGAGGGTGTGCGCCACACCACACATGCACACCAGCACATGCATGGGGCACCACCACCCACACGTGCACTGGGCAGTGGCAGCAGACAGCAGGGTAGGGCAGCACACATATCAAGCCAACCATGTGGTACCACGGCCACCATGGCCAAGTGGGTGGCCACGCCCAGGCCGATCAGCAGGCATGGGCTGTGCAATGGCCAACGGGGAAGTGTCCAACTCACTCGCAGGGGTGGAGGCCTGAGAATGTGACCATGTTCTCACTGGGGTGTAGAGCTGGTCAAAGATGCCAGTGCCGGGGGTGTCAGGGATGGACACATCGGAACCCAGCATCCTCCATACAGGGGTTGCTAGACACTGGGACTGTGGAGTCGACAATGCACTGTAAGGGGGTCCGATGTGCATGGCTGGTCCCAGTGACTGCCAGCGATGCAAACCCAGCCGCAATGGTACTGGTCATATGGTCCAGTACTGCGGTCGTGGCCTCCCGCAGCTGGCAGAGCTCATCAATTAGCTGCACATGCACACTGTCCTGATGCTCGGCCAGCTGAGGCACCTCTGCCCGCAATGCATGGACCTCCATGGCAAGCAGAGCCTGGTTCTCCACAGAGGCCCATAGCAGCTGGGTGTGCTCTGCCAGCTAGTTGGCATAGGGCACATCCTGGCCCTGATGCCAACCAGCTGTGGACACTGCGGCATGTTGTTCATCACCCTGTTCAAGTGGATGCTGCACAGGGGACTGCACAGGAGGTAATGTGTCAATGGGCGCACCAGCGGTATCCCCTCTGGCACACTGCCCGGTGGTGTCCACATCCTGCTGCCGCTGCCCAACCATCTGCTAGTCAGTGCCCAGCACCACCGCATCTGCAACAGCACCTCCCTCACCAGGCACAGTGGTAGCAAGGCACAACACTGAGCTGATGTGGACAGGGGGCGGCTGCACAGCTGCAGGCACGGCACTGGACCCCGACGGTGCCTATGTCAGTTCCTGGACTGTGGCTGGTGCCACATGCTCTGCACTGTTCAAGATCAGAGTTAAGTCACCATCTGAGTCGGACACACCACCCAGCTGGGTGCCTGTGCACAGCACAGGCAGGCTGACACCAGCAGGAGCTCTGACAGCACATAGTCCGACTCCAGCCCCAGGGCATCCAACAGCCCCTCACCGCCATGGTGCAGCTAGTCCCTGCCACGGATACCAGTGGATGTTGATGGAACCACCTCCTCTGGCCCCATGTCGGCGTCCTCCTCCACCTCCTCCTGGACCGCCTGTGGAGATGTGATGGCACTGGAAAAGAGGAACACAGAGTCAGCACTGCTGTAACTCCCATGCAGGTGGTGCCCACATCCAGGGGTGAATGTTGCTGTGGCTGTCAGCCACCGGTGCACCATGCATGGCCACATACAGTGTATGCATATGCCATGCAGCACAGCCGCAGGCCCACCTGCATGGTAACACCCATACCTGTCACCCAGGCATGGCATTGCTGGACTCATCATGCTGTGAGGGGCTGCCACCCATCTGAAAACCACCACCAGAAATGCCCTCGATGGCAGCACGACTGATGGTGGCCACTACCAGCTCCTCAGTGGATATCAGCGATGGTGCAGTGGATGGTCCACCGCCAGTCCTGTTGTGGGACACCCTGATGGCCACCACCTTCTCCTTTATGTGTCTCCTGTCTGTGCCCACCTTCTTACGGCACTCCTGCATGCTACTCTGGTGTCTGCCATGGGTGTTCACATATGTGACCACCGCCTCCTACCTGGCAGACCGCTCCTATGTCATACCCATGGCACCACTCAGCAGGTCCTCCCTATCAAGGCAGGCCTTGAACAGGGCCTGCTGCTCCTTTTTTGTGAAATTAGGCCTGCACTTGCGGGCAGGTCCACGATCCTCCTCTTCCACATGCTCGGACATTCTGCTACCTGTGGACAGTGATGACACAGCTGGTCAGTGGCTGCATGGCACATGTCAGCAGTCTGTTGCAGTTCCCTCTGGCCTGTCCATCCTCAGCTTCCCCTTACCATACAGGCTGCAATACCGGTCCATGCCTGTGCAGTGTCCTGGCACTTATATAGCGCAATGCATGCAAATGAGCCTGTGCACAATGGTAATGATATGCTAATGCTCCCCATTGCACTGCGCATATGCTCAGTAGGCAAGTTGCATATGGCGATCGAATATAAATGTCATTCGCCATGCTCAAACATATTGCGCCGGAGCAATTGTGTGGTGCAAGTTCCGCACATGCGCATTGTGTGGTCCTGCAGTGTGCATGTGTGCACACAGTTGCACAGGCCTATCGCGTGACCATCTGCATTGTGCACCCAGTGTGCATGCGATGCTGGGCACCTATTGTGCATGCACGCATGTCATAGTGCACATGCATATTGCTCATATACCCGTGATGCACAATACGACATGCCATGCATGCCAGGTACCTGCGCATCATCATGCAGGGTCATGCCCTGTGCCCACGGGGTTGCAACCATCACCCCAGTCAGTCGCCAGGCCATGGCAATGTGTGCATGTGCAGTGCTGTGCGATGGACCATATGGCACACTCCAATCACACATCCATGTGCTGTGCGGCACTGCACAACGGTACCCTATTTCGCAACGACCGCTTGCACCAACATGTGCGGGGTGTGTAGGCCAGACCACCACTCACACATAAATGATAGCTGTACCATGGCACGCAACAGTGCTGCTCAACATGCATTAAACTGGAGCGAGGTTGAGATGTGCAACCTTGTTGCACTTGTACAGCCCTATGATTCCCAGCTGTTTGGACAGGTCCCCCTGTAGCAGCCACAAAGTGCTGTACGGGAATGTATGGATACAAGCCTGGAGCAGCGCACATGGGTGCAGCAGACCACAGAACAGTGCAGGCACAAGCATAGTGACCTGCAACGCAGGGACCCCGACAGACTGCATCGTCTGCAGACACATGTTCAGTGTGGGACTGTGCCACAGCCAGGTTAATGTGTGCATGTGTCTGCCTGTACTGGACATGACTGTCATAGGTGTTTGGTTGCAGAGCGTATGCCGCTGCCGGAGGGGCTGCACAGTCCTAGCGGTCACTGCATGTCCCACATGGCAGTTGCAGCCATGCAGGCACCAGGGCCACAGGGCGGGCATCGTCCCACCCTGCGCTATGTGGGCTGTAGTGGGGACTGTCTGAGCTTGCCTGTTCACTCATGTCCGGCTCCTCTTGTTGCCTTCCACAGGGCCAGAGGACCGCAGGAGGGCCAGGGTGGCTGCGGCACAAGGCGCCAGTAGTGGAGTAGCAGCTGGGCCATCACGACGGCAGCAGCAAGGTAGGCATGTTCACATGACAGTACTATGTATCTGTGGGTTTCTGTTTGCCACAGGGTTGGACACAGTCACCATGGCCATAAGTGGACACTGCCGTGGTGGCCTTGTTGTCTTGGGGGCATGCCGGTGTTGCACTGCTTGTGCATGCACTATGACAGTGTTCACTGTGCTGCCCGGGGGTGCGCCTGTGCGTCGATGTGTCCACTGAACAGCCCTGTGTGTCTGTCTGCACCAGTGTGGTGTGCTGTGCGGTTGGCTGGCACGGCTCTCCATGCATGGTCCCTGTGTGGTCTGTCCACTGGTGTGTGCCCCCACTGCCCAGTGCACACTGTGGGTGGTCTGGGGTTCCTTTTGGCATGTCACTCATTGCCTGTTCTGTCCCTTCTCCTATGTGGTCCCAGGATTCCAGTGGGGAGGAGGAATGGCCGAGTCATCCACACATTGAGGAGTATCTTGGTGCAGCAGCATCACCTGGCGGGACTGGTGTTGTGGCTACTGTGAGACAATGCTGCCATAAAGAGGGAGGTCCACCAGCTGGCGGTTGCAGGATGTGCTCGGCATTAGCCACAGTGCCCTGTACATAGCCCCTATTTGTTCTGCCTTCCCCTGTTGCCCTGCCCATTCCCACATACCATGGTATAGTCCCCAGATTCTATCCCCCATATCCCATGCCCTCCCTGATACCTGGTTGTCTGTTTTGTATAATTGCCATGTTGGCCCACACTTCTGTTGTTTGTATTAAAGCCTTTACATTGCTACATCACTATGTCTGTATTTCCTTTGCAGCTGGCATGTGGAGCCATACTGCAAGAGTCTGTTGTGCTGTGCTTGGCCATGGATCGAACGTGGGTCACCACATGCCATGTCCCTGGTGTCCAGCCTCCATCCCCTTGGGCTACTGTGCATGTGTGCACCAGGCATGTGCCCAGTGTGTCCATCCTGTGCATGGCCCTGTGTTGTGTGTCTTGCAATGGCCTGTATCTGTACATGCACCTTGTTCCCTTGTTGGCTGGCCCTTCTGTTTGCCTGTCATGTTACCCAACTCTGGTGTGGCCCACGGTACAGTGCTGTGCCACTCCCCACTCTGGGTGGTGGACCATGTGCCCCTGGGTGGCCTGTGCCTCCCTCACCCATGGCCCATGGCCCTCTGTGTTTGTGTGTTCACCTGGCACCATGGTCACTGCACCTGCGGCACTGCCTTGTGGGTATCTCATGCGTGGGTGAGCCATTGGCATGCCACTGGTGCTGTTGTGTTTGCCTGGTATTTGTGCCATGGTTGGTGGGCTGGGGTCCTGTGTGCACCATCTCATGGTGCCCTGTGTTGCCTCAGGGACTGTACTTCACTGTATTTTGCTGTGCCCTGCACGTGGGGTACTGTGGCCCTATGACCCTGTGCCTCCTTTGCCTGTGTGTCCCTGTGGCCTGTTGCCCTTGCTCAGCCCACTGGGGTTTGTGTTCTGACCTGCTCCCGTGCATTCATGGTTGCACTAACACATCTGTGGTTGTGCTGCGGCGCATCTTTGCCATATTCAGCCTGGTTGCACCAGTACATTTTGCTAGCACATCTTCTGAATATGGTGTCCGTTTCCCCATGGCACATCTGCATTGCGCTGCACCATACTTGCACATTACTTGGGTGCATGTCTGAATATCTGGCCCTGTATGTTTAGAACAACTTTAATGCTTAGCTGTTTATTGAAGTTTTTCACACTTTACCCAATAATGATATAGGCCCCATACTGTTTCTAAACAGACTGTGTTTTCTCTCTTTAATAGTACTGATTTCCTGATAGTTATATTTTTTGATTTATACTTCTCTTTCAAATTGGAGCACAGGAATTTATATGGCAAGAACTATTACAAAACCTGTCAATATATATGTATTTAGAGGTATTAGGGGTACTTCAGGTTAAGCATGTTAACCTAGACATTGTATCTGTGCTCTCCCTTGTAATAACCCAAATACACTGCTGTTTTGGGGGGAGCCGGTATAGTACGTAAACCTGTTTAGGTCTAAAGGGTACAAATGTGGGATGAATGACCAGAGATATAGAAGCAAGAAAAATCTTCAGGGTTTTTTGATTGACTTCAATTTGTTGCCAGTTTAAAGTGTTACCGAATGAATGGCAAATATAAGCTACAGTATTTCTTTGTTTTTAATGCTGCTTCAATGAATGGTTGTTTTTAATGGCTGACCATTCTGGTATTATTTTTGAGCCTATGGTCACACTTTATTTTAAGTGTCAGTTTCAATTTAACTGTAGGGTAGGTAATCATTAATTACATGCAACAAGGGTAATTACACTGTAGTTACATATTTGTTGCATGTAACTAATTGCAATGCAGGTATAGTATAGTATAGTTACACTGTAACTACAGTGTAGTTAAAGAATAATTCTCTATTGTAATAAAAAGCTTAAAAACACTAGATTTACACCAATTATATTTTAACTTTATTGTTTTTATTTATTTTTTTTTCTTCACTTTCCCCTGCTGTTGGTCTACTACATATTGCAGATGATGCAGCAATTATTTCAATGATTCTTTCAAAATGTATCTAACTCTCCCTTGCTAACTACATAATTGCTGTTTGTGACACCACAGTCTGCTGTCATTGTGAGCATTATGATGTCATAAACAAAGGCACTGTGAGGTTAACGGGGAGAGGCAAATGTTTTCTATACATACTTTTTAGATGGACTACCAAGATGCGCTGGAAATCTTGGAAAGGAACATTAAAAATGAAAAAAGCGTTCTTTAGTACATTGTATCAGCAGAAACATCTTATTTATGAAAGCACATGCTTCAGTGCAGAGTGGCTCTTTAAGGAAATAAAGAAAAGTGTTACCTAGCCTATTGTGGCCAAGAGACTCAATTCTTGTTAGAATATTGAATGTAATACATGGGCACTTTTTCCCATAGAAACTCCTTTTCATTTTTCATTTTCACTTATTTTGAAATTGCAGGTAAGTACTCTGGAATTTACATTCCATTTTCAAGTACAACCTAAAGTCAAATAAAGGTACAACATACAAATATACATGGTATAACGATGTAAAAATACAGAAATAACAATAATACAGTACATTCATTTATCTACACATTCATTCAGACTTCTAAAATGATTAAAAGCTGCCATGTTGAAAGTATTAGCAGATGTAGATTGCTTAACATCGAAAGGTAAGGTGTTCCAGACAGAAGCAGCACAGGTGGCAAAAGGTCTGTTGCTTGCATTTGATCATACAAAGGGCAAGACCAATTGAGACTTTGTAGATAATCCTGTTTCATAAATCGAAGAATATTTGGTAAGGGAATTTCGTAAAGTGACTAGAATTCCAGTATTTATTATTTCAAATGTAAAACAGGATGTTGTAAACCTAAAATTATTCTGTACAGAAAACCAGTTGAGTTGATTTAGTATTTGGCAGTGGTGTGTGTGTTGTGGGGCCAGGAGTGCAAACTTCCCTAGTTTTTGTAGTAGAGTTTCTTTTCCAGACACAGTACAAGCAGAAGAAGTATCATTATACAATGGCAAGAGAATTTCTCGTTCTCTGATTGGTCAGTGTGCACCTGGGACAGTGATGTTATTGAACAATAACATCACTGTATTAAGTCCAGGCACACAAATGACCACAGAGCAGTGAAACAAATCCCTCCCTGCCCACGCATGCCACCAGGAAGCTGACAGTCCCTAAAGCTGTCACAGCTTAGCCCAGCTCGTCAGCTCACCACCCCCTCACCCACAAACAAACACATGTTCCCTACCTGACTGCCTCAATCTTCACACAACTAAACAAAAGCTAAAATATAAAAAAAAAAACAGCAGCTGTCCATCTTTCACTTCAAGGTAGCTGCCTGTGACTGTGAAACTGCACGTGCTCGGCCGTTTTAACATTATCCTCTGTGTCCTGTTGTCCGGCCAGCTTTTTACCCAGGCTACCACCTTGGGACCCACTCCAAGGCTGGCTAACTTGTATATTAATCTTTTGTGTGGGACTGAGTCAAATGTCTTGCTAAAGTCTAGGTAGGCCATGTCCGCAGCCCCTGTCTGGTCTGCTACTTTGGTCACTCAGTCAAAGAAATCTATTAGATTCATCTGACATGACCTTCCCTCTGTGAATCCATGCTGCCTTGGGTCCTGTGCCCCCCTGAACTCTAGGTACTCAACAATTCTTTCCTTCTGAAGTGATTCCTTTATTTTCCATACCACTGAGGTCAAACAAACTGGTCTGTAGTTTCCTGCCTTTGCCCTGCTCCCACTTTTGTGCAGTGGAATCACATCCACCCTCTTCCATTCCTCAGGTACCACCTCATCCTCCCATGATTTGTTAAAGAGGGTAGTCAGTGGTGTCACTAATTCTCCCCTTAGTTCTTTTAGAATTCTGGGGTGAATCCCATCAGGCCCTATTGCGTTGTCAACCTTCAGTTTTAAGAGTTCTTTCAAAACCCTTTCTTCTGTGAATAGACTGGTATCAACTCCCATATTCAAAGTGTTTCTCTTGTTTGGTTTAGGTTGTTTGGCCTTTGAAATATTATCATGTTGGCAAACAAGTAAATTGAAAGACATTTAGGATACATCATTTTAAGCTGAAGCTTTTAGAAAGGGGCATTTACCCTCTTGGTAAAACAAGGTAGGGCATATTACCCACACACCATAAGTGATGGTGTCTTTAAATGTATGAACTGTTTGTATTCAATTATTTACTTTATTTGCACATTGTGTGTGACAAATTGTTCATTTTTGTAGTATGTTGTAAAGGCCTAAAGCCGAACAATAAAAACCTGCTGAACTGATATAAATTATATCATACAGTTGTAAAATGACCCTTATCTGCCGTGCATGAATCAAGAACAACTACTCAGTTTAGTAAAAGGACAGTAAAGATGGAATAAGAAGGAATTTGAACCATTTGAAAAAGAAAGCTTCTACAAAAAATACAGGCTTGCAGGTTAAATGCAGTTCTCCTTTAATCTGCCACAGCTTAGAAAAATCAGTGAAAACAATGTAAGTGTGTAGATAAACACGTGTCATTAAAGTCCTCAAAAACACTGAGTAAGAGGCAGGATTGCCCTAGTGATTCAAAATAATTTGAAAGATGACATACTCTTAAACCCATAGGTGGCACAAGTATCAGTATTAAAGATGTAGCCATAACTTTTAAACATCCTGCCTAGAAGCCAATCTAAAAAAAAAAAAAAGAAAATGCCACTCTGCCAAAACTAAAAAAAATTCAGCTCATACCAATTATATGATTGGAATAATTCAGTTCCATTCAGTTTCATTCATGTCTTGGCAGATATATGAAATTAAGCCTTTAGAGAAGGCATTTTACCCATATTCAGGGTGCCAGTGCTCTTTACCTTGAGACCACCCACACTCTCTGTTTCAGTGATTTCCACATTTAAACTATTTTCTCTTCTTGATTCTCTGCTTTCTTTTAAATTATGAAAGCCTTTACTTAATCTTGATTGAAGAAAAGGTACTTATGACCTTTAAAAGTGATGAGACCTTTCGCGGGCTAGGGTGTGGAAAAAGTCGCCCCATTTTTATAATGTCTTGATGGTATTGCACAAAGTATTTTCTTCTCTGTTGAAATATAACTGAAATATCTGGATAAATATAACATTTATTTCCTTTGATAAAATAGCACTCCTTTTTGGGGGCTGTTTTAACTATGATCTCATAGTCCATTTCTGAGCAAGATTAAACATGATAGTACTTTTTAGTTGTTGACCTCCTGCTGAAAACGGATGTTCTTGGACAGTTATACTAGTTGTAATTGGAGCTTTCATATCAGACTGTTTTTGCCTTGTTGGGTATTAGTAAAAATTCTATAAGCTTTATAGACAAAAGGAAGATTCTGTGCTTGGAGATTGAGTGCCTCAACAAAGAATGTTTTAGAAGCTCACAGCGGTTTTCAAAAGTTGTATTAAGCTGATTTGGTACCCCCATTAGTCTTAAATTTCTATACTTTTCTGTGTTTTCCAAGTCTTAAATTTTTCTTTGTAAAGTTGTTATATTGTGAGTATTAACAGAAGCTAGAGCATTATAAGATGCAGATTTTTACATTGCCTCTGAATCTTTTTTCAAGATCACAGTCTGTTCATTCAGCTCGTTCGCTTTTACTGACAGTAAATTCACCTCCTTCTCCAGACGCTCATTTTTCTGTAGAAAGCTATTTATCTTGTTTTCTATCCGCTGCATGGCACTGTAAAATGTAACAGACTCTAGAGGTCCAGAACCATGTTCAACAGTTTTGTCTCCTGGCTGTTACAGAAAACACAGACATCTTTCGGTTCTAGATGAGGCCTTTCTGTTGCCACTGAGGCTACAGCAGGTAAGGCCTCACCATATGCCATTCTAATAAAAACTTGGCTGGCATCTCCTGGCCCAGGCACAGCAATGCCCATTTGTGTACTTACTCATCTGATATTTTAACCCCTTTGGTGCTGCATAGCTGTTTTTAGGATCTCTACATTTGGTTAGACCTTGCTATCAGGGCATTACTTGAATGTGTTGTTATTTACTCTTATGCTATATATTTAAACAGATTATTTGTAAGGGTATTGTTTATGTATATGGTTAGACTGGAATTTTGTGTGCTACCTGGACATAATAAAAGAGCTTTGATTCAATTGTTTTCCCATAAATAAAGTTAGGGTTGTGTTGTATTCACCCACACAAAAGCATGAGAATCATTTTGCCAGGTTAAGATAATACCTTTATCAGGCTAACAAAAATATAAAGATATAGGTTTTCAAGGCCTATAAGCCTCTTCTTCAGGTATGTTACAATGAAGGCATGAAGTACCATTTGTAGGAGTTTGGTTTCATGATTAGCAGTGTAAGAAAAAGGAAAAAACTGCAAAGTTACCGGCAAAGCAATAGGAATAATGCCACTATTTACATTTTAGCTGTTGTTACAGTATACACAGAAAGTAATTTTTAAGACACAGACAAAAAGCAACCTAGATTTTAAAACATTAGGGATAAAACAAGCTTAGTAATGCTGATTAAAATCAAACATGGCCCTGTTTGATGTAAATCAGCATTACTAAGCTTTATTTTACCCTAATAATTTCAAATCTATGTAGCTTTTTTCTCTGCGTGTCTTAAAAAAACTAATTCCTGTGTGTACTGTGACAACAGCTAGTATGTAAATAACAAAATTATTCCTAGTGCTTTGATGTTAATTGACACGTCAAAGTTTTACTGAAACCGTTGCAGTTTTTCTTTCTTCTTGCATTGCTAATCAAAACCAAGCTCATACAAATGGCAGTTTATGGCTTCATTGTAACATGCAGCACCAGAAGAAGCTTATAGGCCTTGAAAGCTTGTATTTTTAACTTTCGGATAGCCTAATAAAGGCTTTATCTTTAGCTAGCAAAACAATTCTCCTTGTGTTCCTCATTTCCATAAATAAGAGAAATGAAAAATGAAATGAAATGAAATCATCAAAGATCTTGTACAGTTCACTCATTTAGTCTCTGCTGTCTCAGGTTCAGTAGATGATAGATCCTCTTTTCCTCTTAGACTGTTTATTACAGAAGGATTACATCATTATCTAGCTTTTAAGTGAGTCAAAACTGAGATGGAGAATTCACTTTGAACACAATCTTCTCATGGCTGCAATCTTGCCTCCCCAAGGGCTTAACCATTCAATTTATAAAATTTCCAAAATTAAGCAAACTTGGATTGCTTTCCACTCAATTACCAGAGCAGCAATTCCTGCTGGAGTTGAAGGTGGACCCCAAGGTCTTAATCCTTCAGTTTCTAACATTTCCAAAGTTAAGTAAACTTGGATTGTTCTCAGCTCAGTTATCAGAGCAGAAACTCCTACTGGAGTTGAAAGTGGTAAAGTTGTTAGACTTAAATGCTGTGGGGAGAATGCCTGTTTTCCAGCTGGGAAAGGGTTTCTTCTCCAGGTACAGTGCTTTCTCACCTTGAAGAAAATTGAGGATCACAGCTTATTCTGGATCTGAGGCTACTGGAAAGCAACTGAAAAAAGGAGATGTTCACAATGGTAGTACTGCAGACAGCGATCACCTCCCTGCAACAGTGGATGAGTTGGGGTCCCTGAACCTTAACAATACATATTTCCACATCCAAATAAAGACCCTAACACTGAAAGTATTTGAAGTTCTGAGAAGGACGTGGTTGGTTTTGGATCAAAGCAATTCCATTTGACCTAACCATAGCACCCAGAGTGTCAGTGCTTGCCAGTGGTGGTAGCCTACCTGTGTGAGCAGGGCGTAGCAGTATTTCCTTACCTAGATGACCAGCTGGTTGCTCAATTCAAACAGCGAGGGCCTCCCTGTAAAGGTAAGGTTCCCTTCTATATGTAGAAAAATCATATTTGGACCCCAGACAGATTCCAGAGAGAGGCAGAGAACATCAAGAGCAAGGAGCTGCTGTTATAACTATGCTTCTCTACTGGGACTATATTGCCCTCCTTCCTTCCCCTCTCTTCCACACCCCTACCCACCCTAAGCCAGTTCTACTTTTATAGGCACAGGATTTGACTGACAACAGGAACTTCCTGTTTTTGAGCAGGAAGTGTGTGATCACAGAGCCACAAAAAGACTCACCATCCTAGAAGGAAAAGAGTAGCTCTCTGTCCCCCCTTAGCTGCTGGAGGTCTGACTCTGAGCAAGTAAGAAAACTACTGAGAAATATAGGAACTTCTTGTCTCAGAACAGGAAGATCAGGAGCTTAAAGGGCACAGATGCAGTAAGTAAGTAGGGAGAAAAAAATAAATAAACAGAGGAAAGAGTAACTACTCCAAACAACAGTTAAGGGGCCAGAAACAAGACACAATGGGAGTGGTGCAGTGCAGTGGCTGTGGAGCAGCAGTCTTCCGGGAGATGTTCTGGAGGATGTGGTGTTGTCCCACCTGCAGGCACCTCTCTGGGCTGAGGGAGGAGGTTGCTCATCTACAGGCTGAGTTGGCCAGGATTTGGGGAACCTCCTCTCCCACCCAGGGACCACCAGGGCCACTGCTGTTGCCTCAGAGGTTGCCAAGAAAGAGGAGTGATTGGACCACAGTGGGCTCAGGGAGGGTGAGGGTGGTGAAACATAGGCACATCCCTCCAGTTGTACCTCTCCACAATTCATATGCCATTCTGGCAAAGTGTGGTTCCTCTATGGAGGCACCCGCAGTACAGACCAAGAAGGATGCTGGGAACCTGCACAAAAGAGAACCACAGGAGGGTGGCATGGGACCCCACGTGGGAAGGAAACAACTCCTGGTGGGGGACTCCATTGTTAGGAGGGTAGAACTGGGGGAGGAAGGAGAGAGGGAGGTAAGGTGCCTGCCTGGCATCATGGCTTGGCAGGACAAGCCTAAGGACTGGAGGAAAGTGGATGTGATTCCCCTTCACAAAAGTGGGGGCAAGACAGAGACAGGAAACTACAGACATGTCAGTTTGACCTTTGTGGTACGGAAAGCGATGGACTCAATTCTGAAGGAAAGAATTATTGAGTACCTAGAGGCCAGTGGGGCACAGGACCCAAGGCAGCATGGGTTCACAGCAGAAAGGTCATGTCAGATGAATCTAATTGATTTCATTGACTGGGTGACCAAAGTAGTAGACCAGGGAGGGGCTGTGGACATGGCCTACCTAGACTTTAGCAAGGCATTTGACACAGTCCCACACAAAAGATTAATAATCAGATTAACCAGCCTGGGAGTGGGTGCCAGGGTGGTAGCCTGGGTAAAACATTGGCTGGACAACAGGACACAGAAGGTAATTGTAAATGGAGTCCACTCAAGAAAGAGGGTTACTAGTGGGGTACCGCAGGGTTAGTACTGTGTCCAGTCCTTTTAATGTCTTTATAAGTGACATTGCAGAGGACTGGAAGGAAAAGTATGCCTCTTTGCAGATGACACAAGATCTGCAACAGGGTTGATACACAAGGAGGCATGGAAAGGATGAGAAGGGACTTGGCAAGGTTGGAGGAATGGTCAGAAGTATGGCAGCTTGGATTCAATGCAAAGAAGTACAAAATAATGCACCTGGGAAACAAAAACCCAGGGGAAGATTACACAATGGGGGGGGGTGGTAGTAGAAAGGGACCTGGGGGTAATCATATCAGATGACCTTAAGGTTGGCAAGCAATGTGAGAAGGCAGAGGGAAGGCATGGGGGGATACTGGGATGCATAGGGAGCAGCATCACCAGCAGAAAACAGGAAGTTGTTATCCCTCTGTACAGACAGTTGGTGAGACCCCATCTGGAGTACTGTGTCCAGTTCTGGAGACCCCATCTCCACAAGGACATAGACAGGATGGAGGCAGTCCAGAGGAGGGCAACTAAAATGGTGCAGGGTCTGCAAGAGAAGCCATATGAGAAGAGACTAAAGGAGCTTAATATGTATACCCTTGAGGAAAGGAGGGAGAGGGGGGACATGATAGAAACTTTTAAGTACCTCAGTGGAATCAGCAAAGTCCAAGAAGGTAGTATCTTTCAGAAAAAGAGATGTGCAAGAACAAGGGGACACAATTTGAAGACAGAGGGGAGATGGCTCAGGGGCAATGTGAGGAAGTATTTTTTCACAGAGAGAGTGGTGGATGCATGGAACAGCCTTCCTGAAGAGGTTGTGGGGTCTAAAACTGTGGGAGAATTCAAGAATACATGTGACAGATATAAGGCAATTCTTGTTGGGGGTAGGAAGAAATAGGCTGTTGGTTAACTAGGATCTGCAGCTTATCCTGTAGGTAGGGAAATGGGCAGTCTAGGTGGGCCAAGCGGTAGTTATCTGCCATCAAAGTCTATGTTTCTATGTTTGTATGTTTCATAGACACAGAGCTGAAGACAGATCTAGGCAAAGTTTTACTACCTCTGCAAAGGGAAGCATCATTGATTTAATGTGCACTTTCCAGGCAGGTCAAACAAGGACTGCACAGGAATTCCTGAAACTTCTAGACCACATGGTTTCAACCACTGCAGTGGCACGATGCTCCAGACTTTAAATAAGGGATGTCCAGTACCACCTCAGAAGGCAGTGGCAACAAAGATGTACACCACTGCAACAGCATGTACCAGTATCAAGCAGGCTGGCACAACCACTGCAGTGGTGAAAAGAAACAGAGCAAGCAAAACAGAAGATCCATGCCATAGAAGGATGGCCTGCTGCCATCACCAAACAACTGCACAAGCAGTGAAAAAAACATGATGCATGAGATACCTGCAGCAACCACTCCAGACACAATAGCATACAGCTAGCACAGCATACAGTATAACTGTGTAGGTGAGCCAGTCCAAATTAATTCATGGACATTTGCATATGCTGCACATGATGCTTTGTATTATTGGGATACGTGCAATTTGTGTTTTCTTTAAAATTTGGCTATATGGCCAATATCCTCCATGATAACCCTTGCCCCAGTGCATTTGCTCTGGGGTTCTTTTGTTGTTCTCTTCTCTCTCCACCTTGGGCTGCCCATGACCCAGACCAATAAGTTCCCCTATAGGTTGGCTGGCTATCTCTCCCTGGGCTGAATTACAGATATGGCACACTGATGAGTCCGAATGAGGATGAAACACGGGTCTGTGTCTCTGCTGTTCTCATCCTTTGCTGATTGTATTGTTAAGCCTTCTGGCACCATGCAATTCTGCTTAAGGTTGAGCCAGTCCAAATTAATTAATGTGCATTTGCATATGTTTCCCATGATGATTTGCATTATTGGAGTATGTGCAATTTGTGTTTTCTTTCAGATTTGGCTGTATGGCCACTATCCCTCTGGGAAAACCCTTGCCCCATTGCATTTGCTCTGAGGTTTTTTTGTTGTTCATAACTGTGTAGGTGTGTGTTCTATGAATGATCTCCCCCTAATGAAGGATTATTTCGATCAGAAGCACTGGGGTACTCAGTGCCTTCCGCTGAATTTGATTTTACTTACTATTATACTTTAGTTATAATAAGATTTCATGTCTCTGCTCTGGTGTGTTTTGTTCATAACCCACACACCTATACAACAATATGCTGAGCTGGCTGTATGCTATGGTGTTTGAGGTGATTGTTTGAAGGTGCCTCATTCCTTGTGTTTTTTTCTCCGCTTGTGGCAAGAAAAGGGCAGCCTCAGAGAGGATCTTTCCTTCCTTCAGTTTCTACCTAAGAGGTTTTTTAACACAGATCCAGCCCTATAAGGATGGGGAGGACATCAAGAGAGAAGAACAGTAAATGGAATTTGGGCCCCCAGAAAAGAAAGAAGCGTACTAACTTGCTGGAACTCAAGAGTAGTAGTGCTTTCCATGATGTTTTTCTCCTTCATGCTGCAGAACCAAACAATCCTGATAACGACAGACAATATAGCAACTATGTTTGACACGGGGGCACGAAGTCACAGAACATCTATACAGAGCTGTGTAGGATATGGAACCTGCATTACAATTTAAATGCAAATCTCTCTGCAGTACACCTAGCAGGCAAGAATAATGTTCTGGCAGATTCAGCCAGCAGAATGGGGTATGTAACTTAAGGGAGTGCCAGAGATAGATCTGTTTACCTCATGGGAAACAGAAAGCTACCCCAATTCTCATGCAGGCCTCACTCAGTGCAGACTGTGTCAGGGGACTCAATAGCTCTTCCTTGGAAAATCAGGTTCCTATGTGCATGCTCTCCACTTCCACTAATTCACAGAGTGTTACTGAAATTGAGTAGAGCGACTGATACAATGAGTTGATGCTTACACTGTTGCAGAGAATACCAACAAACCTGCCAATTCTGTCCTAGGGCAGGGTGTCTCACTTAGACCTCAAATCCCTTCATTTGAGAGCATGGTTCTTGAAGAGTTTGAATATTCTAAATTGAGCCTCCCAAACCAGGAACTAAGTTTTCAATGGTGTGAGAAATCCAGCATCTAGGAAAATGTATACTTCAAAATGGAAAAGATTCAGTATTTGGTGTGACACGGTGTGACTGCTGTCATGTCACTACAAAAACTGCAGATATGCCAGTGGTCTGGGATTATTTGGTACACCCAAAGACCTAAGAGCTAAAACCATCAACCCTTAATGTACACTGGCAGCTATCTTTGCTTTCAGATTTATAGGTAGGGAAAAATCCACTGCAGCTTACCCAGTGTTAAATTTTTTTCAAAGGCCTAAATCATCTGTATCCTCAAAGGGAACCAGGCCCTTCATGGGATTTTAACTTTTTTTCACAGTTGACCAAGCCTCCCTTTGAGCCTATATGTTAATTAGAGCTCAACTATTTAACCTGAAAAGCAATGTTTCAATAGCCATTATGTCTGCAAGAAGGGTCAGTGAATTTCAAACATTTTGTGCACACCCTAATTTCATGGCATTTCATAGGAATAAGGTGGTGCTTAGAACATGTGTGAAATTTCTGCCTAAAGTGGAAGTGTCATTTCACATGAATCACTCAGTAACATTGATAGTGTTCTTTCCAAAGTCTCAGTCCTGTGTAGGAAAGGAGAAACTTCACGACCCGGTTCTACATGCAAAAGACTAAACAGATCAGAACTGAAAACAAGAAACTGTTTGTCACTTACGGCCATGTAGGAAAAGACAAGTATCCTGCACACACAAAAAAAAATCACTTGTCTGTCTCTTGCATTGAATTCTGCTATGGTAAGGGTATGGAGCCATCAAAGAGTTTAAGGGCACATTCAATCAGTGCCACGTCTGCCACATTGGTTGCATTAAGGGTTATCCCTTGCTAGAGCTGTGCAAGGCAGTTATATGGTGTACAGTGCATACCTTTTCCAAGGTGGAAGAGATGCCAACTTTGGTATTTTTTGTGCTTCAGAACCTTTTTCCTAATTAGGTTCCACACTCTGCCTCCCAAGTACTTCTTGGAATCTGCTATACATGTGCTATAACAAATATACTCTTGTTGCTAGAAGAAAAATATTACTCATTGTAGTAATTGTGTTTTTTTAGCGGATGTATTTGTGAGTCATAGAAGCCCTCCCTACCCCCTTTCAGACGCTTCATAAAAAGGTTCTTCAAGTCAAATCAGATCAAATGTTTAAAAAAATTATTTTTTGAATATTTTGCAGTTTTAAACATTACAGTTTTTTTTCAATCATTTCATATGATTTGTCATTTCTGATTTCATTTACATTTTTGTAGTGCATATCATGGGTTAGCTGAGTGCTCACTTCTCTCTTCTGCTTTTTAGCTAGTAACCTGTCTTTAGAATATCAAGGGAGCATGATCATATTCCAGAGTTTGAACTTTATCACTCTAAAGTTCAGTCTCTGGGGAAACACTTCTTGTTCAAGATTCTGCAATTTGTATAACTCACAAATACACCTACAAGAAAGAAAAAAAAAACATCATTACTACCGTGAGTAATCTCTTCTTTTATCTCCTTAACACTAGCAGGCCATTCAGGCAGTCAAGATGGTGGAAAGGATCACCAAAGTAATCAGTGGCTTGTGGGGCAAAAGCTATGAGGAGAGGCTAGAGGCCCGCAACCTGTTCTCCCTGGAGGAAAGGAGGCTGAGAGGGGCCACAACATCAGTATTTCCCTTACTCAGGGTTAAGGTTGAACAGTCAAGATGTTTGATCTTATATCCTGCAGCAGGATGCAGGGCCCAGCCCTGAAGTTCAGGGGGTCTCTAAATTCAGGGTAATTTTAGGAGGCACTTTTTCTCCCAGAGGGTGGTAAACCTGTGGAATATTCTACCAGTGGAGGCAACATACATGAAGAGAGTGTAGACCTTTAAGGAAAGCCTGGAAAATGTTCTGCTTTCCATAGGTATCACCAAGTACCTTGGATAGTAGAGTGCTTAGGGCATCCCTTCAAATAATTATGCATCTGCACGGCATGCCTATTTCATCCCTGCTAGTAAAACAAAAGTGGCAGAGGGCTGGATGTGAGGGACCTAGAGTTCCTTTCCATCCTTAAATAACTATGTAACTATGACCTTCTCCTGGCCTAGGTGTCATCGCCGCTCACCTGATAGCAGCACCAGTCACTAGGCTCTTTAACCTTTCACTTTGCTCAGGGACAGTCCCTACTTTATGGAAAGTTGCATGTGTGGTACCCATTCATAAAAAAGGGGACACCAAGAACCTGGATAATTATTGACCCATAGCCATTCTATCTGTACTAAATAAACTCCTAGAGAAATGTGTGGCCAAACAGGTTACTGAACACTTACAATAACATAACTTACTATCCTGGACGCAACATGGTTTTAGGCATGCTCACAGCACACCTATGGCACTCATCCAATTTACCAACAATGTCAAGATGGCCATGGACAAGGGCATGCGCACGGGACAGTATTCGTCAACCTTACCAAGGCATTTGACCTTGTGGACCACCCATTGCTGTTATCAAAACTATCTACTGTGGGTTCCTCTACCGAAAGCACCGACTGGTTTGCCAGCTACTTCATAGGATGACAACAATTTGTGCAACTTGAAAAAACTAAATCTAACTTATCCCACGCCAGCATGTGTGTCCCACAAGGATCTGTTCTCAGCCCACTGCTCTTCTCTCTCTTTTTTTAAATAAAATACCAGCCACTGCAGGTCCCTGTTCAACACTTCTGTATGCTGACGACATGGTTCTACACACAAGTTCTAAGGACTTACTATCAGCTCAAACTTGAAGACATATTTTGAGCACCTACAAAATTACCTAAAACAAAACAGACTCTTACTGAACACCAAAAAGACTGTGGCCATGCTATTTGGCTCAGCACCCAGAATTAAGGCCAGTTCCACTACACTATATATTCCAGGTCCTGATAACTCCCCTCTGGAGGTCGATGATGCTTTCAAATATCTTGAAGTAACACTGGACCCTACTCTGGATTTTAATCTACACATAGCATTGATATGTAAATCCGTAAACACAAAGCTGGGACTTGCCTACAAAATCAGGAATACCCTTACCACTGCAGCCAGACTGGCTATTGCCCAGGGGATCCTTTGGCCAAGTCTAACCTATGGAATGATGATCTACCACGATGTCACCAAAGGGGTACTACAGAAATGGAACACCTGCTACAATAGCATCTGCCATTTTGCCCTATCTGTACCAGGACTCATCCATCATTGTAAACTCTACTCTAGTCTCAGCTGGCTCTCCTTCTACTATCGGTACACTGCTGGTTGTACTGTAGACAATATTCTGAGAAATGACATACCTGTGGCACTGACCAACATGTTAAGAGAAGACACACCTTGAGGTCGGCTAATAGGTCTGTACTAGATACACCAAAATGTGCTACAAAAATGGGAGAGCAAGCTTTCGCCACATCTGTTCCCAAATTCTGGAACTCACTGCCAGTATCTGTAAGGCACTCATAGTCACACCAGGTGTTTAAGAAAGAACTTTGTTGCATCCTCATAGGCACAGACAAGTGCACTTGTAACTAAATACTGATGGTCATCAGGGTAAGCAGGTGTCTCCAATTACAACTTCCTGCTGCTAGCTTTTGGAAGACAGAAATCTTGCTTGTAGAGCAGAAAGCAGCTAACTAAAAAAGCTACAATTTTCTTACTAATTTAACACTTTTATCTCAGCAGGAGTCATTGCCTGTTGAGATTAAGCAAACATATACTTTATTAGATATAGAGGGGGTCTCATTTAGGGTTAAAAAAAAGAAAAGAAAGAAAGTCAGTGTGTGTTCCTGTGTTGGGAAGGTTACTGTATCAACTTACTTTGCTAAATCAGTAGGAGGGGAGCGAGGTTAATTGGGGGTGTGGCTTAGGCAGTATAAAAGCAGGTGACTCCAATTACAACTTCCTGCTGCTAGCTTTTGGAAGACAGAAATCTTGCTTGTAGAACAGAAAGCAGCTAACTCAAAAAGCCACCATTTTTCTTACTAATTGCTCTCCATCCCACCCTAAGCCAGTTCTACTTTTATAGCCACTGGATTTGACTGACAACAGGAACTTCCTGTTTGGCAGTAGGAAGGAAAGGATCATAGAGAAACATTAGTTTTGTCAACACTAAAGGAAAAAAGTATATTTTTCTCCCCCACAGCTGCTGGTGGTCTGACTCTGAGCAAGGAAGAAGGATGCTACTGAAGAATACAGGAAGTTGCTGTCCCAGAACAGGAAGGGTGAGAGTTGTAAGGAGAGGAGACAGTAGGCATACAGAGAAACAGGAGAGGGGACACAAAATAAGACATGATGGGAGTGATGCAGTGCAATGGCTGTGGGGCAGCAGTGTTCCGGGAGACATTCTGGAGGCTGTGATGCTGCCCTATTTGCAGGCACCTCTCTGACCTGGCTAGGATTTGTGAAACCTTCTCCCCCACCCAGGGACCACCAGGGCCACTGTCGCTACCTCAGAGGTTGCCAAGAAAGAGGGGTGGCTGGACCAAGGTGGGCTCAGGGAGGGACAGGGTGGTGGAACAGAGGTGCATCCCTCCAGCTGTACCTCTCCACAATTCATACACTGTTCTGGTGGATAGTGGTTCCTCTATGGAGGCACCTGCAGTGGAGGCCAAGGAGGATGCTGGGAACCTTCACAAAGGAGACCCAGAGGAGGGTGGCACAGGACCCCACAGGGGAAGGAAAACAACTCCTGGTGGGGAACTCAATCTTTAGGGGGGTAGAAGTGGGGGAGGAAGGGGAGAGGGAGGTAAGGTGCCTGCCTGGATCCATGGCTTGGAGGGACAGGAAGCGAATCCTCAGGATTATGGGAGCAGCTGCATGACTGAGGGAGCTGGATATCATTGTCCACCTAGGGACAAATGAACTGGCTAGGAATGGGATCAGAGCAGTGCAAGAGGAGTTTGTAGAGTTGGGGAGTGGTCTTAGACAAGTAGCGCATACAGTAACCTTCTTGGAGGTGCTGCCTGTCTATGGCAAGGGTGATGCTAAGGTACTTCTCACCATGGAATTCAATGAATGGTTGAAAAACTGGTGTGGAGCTCAAGGTTTTGGCTTCACTGGGGACTGGGGAGTCACCTGGAGGGATGCAGGCTTATACTGGAGTGATGGTCTGCATCTGTTCGGGGGGGATCCAGGATCCTAGGTGATAGGTTTAAATGCTTCATTGGCAAACATTTAAACTAGCCAAGGGGGGGAGGCACTGAAAAGGAGCAGGGAAATCCCAGCCCCTCTCCACAAAACACAGTAATTAGTGAGGTAAACACCAAGGTATAGAAGTCTTTAGGGAGCAGGACAGAGGTAAATGCAAAAAAAGGCAAAGGCAGTAAGGACAGAGATGGGCAGAAATGGGTAAGGCCATCAAAAATAGGAGGGTGATAAGTACCAATGCCCGTAGTCTGTGTAACAAGTGGCCTTGATGGAAGAGGGATGCCTGGATATTGTGGCAGTCACAGAAACATGGTACACAGAGAACCATGACTGAGATGTCAACATACAAGGATACACAATATACAGGAGGGACAGGGAGGGTAAAAGAGGAGGAGGAGTAGCTCTCTATGTAAGGGAAGGGATCAAAGCAACAGAACTAAAGAGTAAACTGGGAATAGATGAGGTACTCTGGGTCACCATGGAGACAGAAAATGGCACCACAATCCACATGGGGGTTGTATACAGACCCCCATCTCAGGGGGAGGGAATGGACAAGGAAATGATAAAAGGCATCCTTAGAATGTCAGAAAAAGGGGAGATATTGTTGATGGGGGACCTGAATATGGCAGCTGTTAACTGGAGCACTTTTGCTGCAGGCACATCCAAGAGCAGGGTCATTCTTGATGCCCTACAAGGGGCATGCCTCAGACAGCTAGTACTGGAACCCACTCGGAAGGGAGCAATCTTAGACTTGGTACTCTCAAATGGGGACAGAGAAAGAATCTCAGATTAAGAAGTGGTTAGCCATCTGGGAACAAGCAACCACCAAACAGTGTGGTTCATGATAAACACAGCCATAGAGTCAAGCCATACAAAAGCAAGAGTACTGGACTTTAGGAGGGCTGACTTTGGGAAAATGAGAGAGTGCCTCAGAAAAGCACTAGCAGACAGGCAAGAAGGAGGGGTGGAGAAACAATGGGGAGTAATCAAAACAGCCATCACAGAGGCAACAAGCCTTTGTGTGAAGCAAATCAACAAAACAAAATGAAGGAAAAAAACGCTATGGTTCTCAAAAGAGGTGGCAGGGAAGGTTAAGGAGAAAAGGATAGCATTCAGGAAATATAAGGAAACATAGAAGGAGCAGGACAGAGAACTTTATCAGTTAAAGCAGAAAGAGGAAGGGAAGGCAATCAGAATAGCAAAGGCCCAAACCAAGTAAAGGATAGCCAACTCTGTTAAGAAGGGGGATAATACCTTTTATAGGTAAATTAGGGAGTGAAGAAAGACCAAGGAAGGGATACTGAAGCTTAATAAAGGGAAGGGAATGTGGGCAGAAGGTGACAGTGAAAAAGCAGTGATACTGAACAAATATTTCTGCTCAGTATTCACAAAGGAAGAGGAGAGGGAGGTACCTAAACCAAACAAGAGAAATACTCTGGAGATAGGAGTCGATACCAGTCCTTTTACAGAAGAAAGGGTTCTGAAAGAACTAGTAAAATTGAAGGTGGACAAAGCAATGGGGCCTGATGGGATTCAACCAAGAATTCTAAAAGAACTAAGGGCAGAAATAGTGACACCACTGACTACTCTCTTTAACAAATCATGGGACAATGGGGTGGTACCTGAGGACTGGAGGAGGGCAGATGTGATTCTTCTTCACAAAAGTGGGAGCAGGGCAGAGGCAGAAAACTACAGACCAGTTAGTTTGACCTCAGTGGTAGGGAAAATGATGGAATCACTTCTGAAGGAAAGAACTGTTGAGTACCTAGAGGCCAGTGGGGCACAGGACCCAAGGTAGCATGGATTCACAGCAGGAAGGTCATCTCAGATGAATCTAATAGATTTCTTTGACTGGTTGACCAAAGTAGTAGACCAGAGAGGGGTTGTGGACATGGCCTACCTAGATTTTAGCAAGGCATTTGATACAGTTCCACACAAAAGATTAATAAACAAGTTAACCAGCCTTGGAGTGGGTCCCAAGGTGGTAGCCTGAATATAAAATTGGCTAGACAACAGGATGCAAAGGGTAGTAGTAAACAGAGTCCACAGTGAAAAAGGAGGGTAGCTAGAGGAGTACTGCTGGGTTCAGTACTGGGACCGGTTCTTTTTAATGTCTTTATAAGTGACATTGCAGAGGAACTGGAATGAAAAGTATGTCTCTTTGCAGATGACACAAAGATCTGCAACAAGGTTGATACACAAGATGGAGTGGAAAGGATGAGAAGGGACTTGGCAAGGTTGGAGGAATGGTCAAATGTATGGCAGCTGAGACAATGCAAAGAAGTGCAAGGTAATGCATCTGGGAAACAAAAACCATGGGGAAGAGTACACAATGGGGGGTGAGATACTGACAACAATAAAAATGGAATGGGGCCTGGGGGTAATAATATCAGATGACCTAAAGGTAGGCAAGCAATGTGAGAATGCAGTAAGGAAGGCTGGGGGGATAATGGGATGCATAGGGAGAGGCATCAACAGTAGAAAACAGGAAGTTGTTATCCCTCTGTACAGACAGTTGGTGAGACCCCATCTGGAGTACTGTGTGCAGTTCTGGAGACCCCATCTGCACAAAGACATAGACAGAGTGGAGGCTGTCCAGAGGAGGGCAACCAAAATGGTGCATGGTCTGCACCAGGAGACATACAAAGAGAGATTAAAGGAGCTTAGTACGTATACCCTTGAGGAAAGAAGGGAGAGGGGGGACATGATAGAAACTTTCAAGTACCTCAAGGGAATCAACAAAGTCCAAGAGGGTAGTATCTCTCAGAAGAAGAGATGTTCAAGAACAAGGGGGCACAATTTGAAGATAGAGGGGGGATGGCTCAGAGGTAATGTGAGGAAGTATTTTTTCATGGAGAGGGTTGTGGATGCATGGAACAGCCTTCCTGAGGAAATCGTGGAGTCAAGAACAGTGGGGAAATTCAAGAATGCATGGGACAGACATAAGGCAGTCCTAGTGGGGAGTAGGAGGAAGTAGGCTGTTGGTTAACGAGGATCTGCAGCTTATCCGTTAGGTAGAAAAATGGGTAGACTAGGTGGGCCAAGTGGTCCTTATCTGCTGTCAAATTATCTGTTTCTATGTTTCTATGGCATCACTTTACAATGTATTTATGCTCTTATTTATGATGCTTGTTGTCTAAATTGCTTTTGCTTTTACTCTGCTTGTTTCATGATACCCTAGTTTTGTCTATTCCATTGTTGTGCCTCTGTCTGTAACTCCCCTGGGTCATGCCTGAAAAAAGGCAATGTTTTGTCTAGTGTACTCTCCAGGTAAACAAATCTAAATAAGTAAATAATAGGTCAGTGAATGCTAAAAACTTTCCTATTACAGAACAGCAGCTCTCCTTTGTTCCTAGCAATTTTTATTATCACTTCTTGACCCATCTCCAGTTCATGATCCATCTCCAAAGCAAAGGTTATCATTATAGCTGGAAATCTTTTTTTTTTTTTTTTTTTTAATCAAACCTTTTCTCAATCTTGATCTGTCTGTCAGCAGCACCCACCAGCCCCATCACTAACCTTCTCACAGAATTTCCAGTTATCCATTACTTACCCAGGACCAATAGTGGTGGGTGGCCAGCCATGTCAGTTATACAGGAGCCTGTAGATGTGTGCCCACATGAGATAGTCCAGCATTTTTCCTCCAGCATCAGTTTTTCTCCACAGGGCTGAAAGCATGCAGTGGTGCAAGTTTGCATGGTTGGCAGGTATCAGGAGGTGATCCCTCCCCTTCCTGTGTTCCCAGCAGCAGGAGCAGTGTCTCCCTCCCTGAGGAAGTAGAGCTGTTGCTGGCCCAGTGGTACTGAGGGTGGAGGCTCTGGATGCCTTACCTCACGCTGCACCGGTGTCCCAGGTTCGGGATCGACCTTGGGTCATCAGGGTGCCAGCATGGGGGGGGGGCGGGAGGAGTGGGATTGAGCAAGCTGTTAGGCTGCTCTCCTCTCCCAGGGGTGGTGAGGGTGGGTTGTCGCCCCTTCCATAGTTCCTTCCCCACCAGGTGGAGGTCTGGTGGGGTAACCTAGGTGGGCAGTGAGGGCAGTACAGTTGGGCAGAAGGGGCTGAGCTGGCTTCTGGTGTGTGTGCGCACCTCCATGCACACGTATGGCTGTATGCCGGGACCCCGGAGGGAACATGGGGAGAAAAACCTACAGAAAAAAAGCCTATAAAAATCTGTATTAATAAAAAAGGAAGTAGAGCTGTCTCTCACATGCTCAATCCTTCCTCATCCTGCTGATTCACAATTACCAGTGCTTGTTCCCTAATGTCAGTCACTGGAATTGCAAACAGTAGCGCTACCACTGGATGGCATTGGACTTTTTTTAGGCTTGCTTGCAGTCAATGAAGTCCGGTCTAGTGTAACCCCTGTTGCAGCTTGTTGTTCAGCCTCCCTGCTCTCCACCTTTGGCTGGGAGGTTCTATTCCTGGGATACAGTGAAACTCTAAACACTTAGACCAGTAACATAAATTGTCAGACGCTCAACTCAGAGCTTCAACCAAAAAAGCTTTGGCTAGTTCCCTAGTATTTAAATCAGCCTCCTCTAACTTTGGCATGTTCAATGTGCATAAATTCTTATTCTGCATGATGATTTCAAATAGTCTCTAAATGTTTGCCTGTGGAGGTGCTAGCTCTACACATTACTATGGTCAACGTGCTAAGGTATTCCACTTTACTTACAGTCTACATTTTTTCCTTCTGTACTCTCGATTCTTTTGTCCTGCTTCTCATTTCTGAGCTGTAATAAGTCCATTCTTTTAGTTTTACTAACATGACCTTAAATTTCTTCAGGGCTTTCACCAGCACCTAGTAATACTCATCCACCCCTTCAAAAGAAGAAACCATGCCAAAGGCTCTATCAGTGTTGAAGCCCACGTGCATGGTTCTATCCAGCCCGGCTTTTTGGATGATTGTCCTTCACTGATGAAGTACTCATCTTCCTGCATTTTGTGTTAGGGATTGCTTTCATGAACTCTGATCTGATTTCTTTGTTAGAATCTATGAAGTCAGAAAAGAATGAATGGAAAAGCTGTAGCCATAGCTTAGAAGCTGACCATGAAAGCTACTGCAACCGGCCCTCTCTAGAGGGGGTTCCCAATCTCCCATTCGGTTGATCAGGGTACAAGTCACACATCTTGAACTTAGGTGGACATCACTCAGGGCACCAGACTGCACAGCACACAGCGGCAATCCAATTAACACCAATTCAATAATTCATTTGCCACTCTCTGCACACAGTCCAGCAGTGAGGGATTGATTTAATTTGACTGGGCACACACAGTGCTCCCCCATCCTGGGAGTAGTCACAGCTTGAGATACAAACTTCTTAGACTCTTAAGTAGGACCTTAGTTAATTGATAAGCATTATACAATGGTGTGTAAACATCTTGTAACTTCATTGGTCAAAACAGGTCACATGACTGTGGATGAATCCTACGTTACCCATGGCTGAGGAATAGCATTTTTAAAAAACATAATTAAACACGTTTTACATTTGTTTTACACATGGGTCCATTGTACAATCACAATAAGGTACTCCAGGGTGTGAGTTATTAGGGATTTACCCACTTCTTGTGTGGTTAAGTCACTCGGCTGTGCCTCGTGACACACCACACAAGACGTGGGTAAACCCCCAATAACCCACACCCTGTTGTGCCTTATTGCTTAAATTTCCTTTCAGTGTTACACTTTCCCAGTATCACTCAGACATCTGGGACCCGATATTCAAAAGATTGCCCAGGCACAAATCTGAGCTTGTCCTCGCAAACCAGGTTTTGAATGGATGTGCAGTATTGAAAAGCCTGGTTAGCATGGGCAAACAGCATTTGTGCCTGGGGAATTTTCAGAGGGGTACACAATGGAAATGAAGGGGTGGATCCTGAATATTGGCACAGTCCAAAATTCAGAGTATGTGCACCATGCAAAGCTGTTTTGCCCAGTCACATTGCTCGGTGCACATACCGCTGATTGAAATGCAGACTTACCCCTCACACAACCCTAGCAGCTGGCAGAAGAGGTGCAGCGGCCACCCTGACCCCCACACAGTAGTCCCTGGTGTCTGGTGGTCCCTTCCCCTGCCAACCTCCACCCCAATGTAAAATGTCATAGTTCCCTGGTGGCTAGTGATCCCTCCCCATTCAATCGCCATCTCGATGTAAGATATAGTCTTTCCCTGGTGTCCAGTGGTCCCTTCCCCCACCCAATCACCTGACATACATACATACATAGTTTCTCTGGTGGCCAGTGGACCCTAGCCCCACCCGATCCCAAGTAAAATAATGTTGAACATTCCCTGGTATCTAGTGGATCCCCCTCCCTATCCTTGATCCCCGGTAACATAATGTTACACTGTTTCCTGGTGTTTAGCATACCCCACAGCCCAGCAGGTAGTGATCTGCCACCTTGCTCCCCCATCCCAAACCCGAGCTGGTGACTGGCACAGCCCTCCACTTAACCAGCATGGCCGACTGCCGACTGAGCTATCAATGAGCGTGTACTGTATACAGTACACGCTCATTGCAATCTATGGGTCCTATGCATGAATGGTAGAAAAGTATGCACCAAAGACACATACCTCGCCCATGCAACTCCACACCCATGGACAGGTGTGCATCTGCAAATATTCTCTATCGCTGGCCATCTGTCCTTGTTCGACCCCCAGTGCACAGGTTCATGGGTGGTGGACAGGTGTAGAGCAGTGGACCCAGGCAGACATCCAATTGAATGCCCATATCGGGTCCCAGAGTGGATCCCTTGCATTGTAGGAGGAGGGGGGTTGTGGGGTGCACTGATCAAATATTGCACTGTCAGCACCAGATAGCTGCACCAACAGAAGCTGTGAATGGCATGTGCAGCCTTGATTATCAATGCAAATATAAGGCACAGTTAACAGTGTGCAAAGTGCTGTACAGATACCATTGGGATGACAGAGAGGCATGCAACACACTGTGATGTGGGTGCTAGTCAGTGCCATCAGCTACTGTGGGTGCACAGGCTGTAGTCACACAGATAGTTATATGTAGAGGTATGCACCCATATGTGTCTAACAGACTGCGTCAATAAGTGGACAGACTTGGGGGGATGCAGTACGAGTGTCTGTAGAGGTCAGCGGTATTAGTGCCATGGTGCTACCACAACCCATGTGGCCCACTGCATCATACCCTTTCCTGTGGTAGCTACACCTCTAAGTACTGTGTGGGACAGGGTGCCCAACTGTGATGGATACATGTTGTTAGTATTTGACCTGTGTGTGCCATGGCTAGGTATCTGCTGTTATGCAGGTATGAGGATTCGGCTGGCATTTGGCCAATAGACTACAGGGAGCTGTGACCATCCATCCCCCCCCCCCGCACTAGAGGTGGTGCCACCGTGATGTTTTCCAGTTCACCTGCAACCATACTGTTGTGGCAGGTAGGGGACTGTGACAGTGCATGTGTATAGTGGAACCACATGACCACATGATAGGGCTGTGTCAGTTGTGGGGCTCTGGATACATGGGGTTGGGCATGTAACATAGTTATGGCAAGGTTCCTCCAGCCATAACTGCTGCACCCCAGTGTGCAGCACTCCACGTGATTCTGCACCTTTGTTAATCACATGGAGTGTCGGCATGCCCCTGACACTCCCTCCCGGACTGCCCATGGTGCATTGCATTCCGCGTAGTCAGGGGATCCAGTGTGCACTTGGCTGGCACAACATTTGTGAATGGTGCCTGGCCACTGCTGTGTGGCATTCATGCATAGTGATGCCTACTCACCTGGGATACACAGCACGTAGGCATCGTGCATAATGCCTAATGGTCATTGAAAAGTTTAGTTGGCAGTCAGCCATGGTGGTGAGCGGAGGGCTGTGCTGTTCGCTGGCTGGGATTCAATATGGGGTGGCGAGGTGGTAGAGCACTACCTGCTAGGGTAGGGGGGTGGGGGGCCACTAGACACCAGGGAAAGGAATAACATTATGATACATGGGATCGGGTGGTGGGAGGGACCACTGACCACCAGGGAAACTATATATGTATGTTGGACGGGTGATAGTGTGGAGAAAGGGAACACTGGACACCATGGAAAGATTATATCTTACATTAGGACAGTGATCAGCAGGGGGAGGGACCACTAGCCACCAGGGAATTATGATATTTTACATCGGGATGGTGATCAGTGAGGGGAGGGTTACCAAGAGCACCAGAAAATGTGCTTTTTAAACAGCGGGATGGCAACTGGTGGAGGGGACCACTAGCACCAATGATAGCTCTCTGGGACCGGGCAAACTGGGGGCAATGCAGTGCTAAATTGCTGGGCTAACCATGCAAATTAGCCTATAATGGGCATGTAAATGGCCCCTTAGTGCCTTGCATGCCCAGTGAGCTCATTTGCATGGGGCCATTTGAATAATGGGAATTTAGCCTGGGCACAAGCCATTATGATACCCTATGTCACGAGCCATGTCTACCCAGCACTAAGTGGTTTAGCACTGAGCCACAATGACGCTGTATTCAGTGGAACAGTGCTGTTGCACTATTCCATTGAATATAGCATTTTTGGGAACCCAAGCAAGGGCAAGGTGCCGCACAAATATTTGCGCACTACATTGCCCATTTTTGAATATTGGGCCCCTGGACTTTATCATAACTTCACAAACTACTAGCACAAGCTTCATTTATAGCATACAAGAAAATATTGCCCTAGCATACACTACTGGCCTCAACTCAGAAGGCACACATTTTTTAGGAAACTGACCCTTAAGTAATAAGCTCTCTGGGATGCTCTATCCATCCATCCACTCGCTATTGGCTGGTATTGGTAACAATTTTAGTCCTTTTGGGAACCAGCACCTTTTAACTGTACCTTTATCCTGGTAATTTTCCAGCTAAGCATATCACAGCACTGTAAACCTTCTCTTCTCAGTTTATCAAGCCAGTAATGCTACACAAGGGTGCATCAGCTTGGTGGCCTACTGCATAACCCCCTGAGGAGTTAGCTGTTTCTGGACTCTACCATTTTGGCACTAGAGCTCCTCAGACATAGCTTCTGACTTGGGAAATCTCTGCAGGCCAATGAGCTGCCAAGCACCTATAAGGCAGACACTTCTGCCTAGACCGCGAGCAGTCGTCGGCAGTTGAAATCGTCAGTTACAATTCAATGCAGCTGCAATTAGTTGCAATTGCATTGGATTGCAGTCATAAAATAGTGGAGTTGAAATCCACTGCAGTTGATGATTCTGTGACTCGTCCAGGTTTGTTTTTGTGGTGCACTGCAGTGTGTTTTTCCTTTTTGTCTTTCCTGTAGGGGGAGGAAGGGGTCCAGGGAGGCCGCGAATATCTAATGATCCTGAACCGCCAGCATCAAGCTATACAGCCAATAAAATGTGCCCCTGGCTCCTAGGCACAAAGCATCCACCAATTAGGAGAGCTAGAAGGAGAAGCCAGGAGCTTGAGAATGTCTGTGACTGGCTGCACAAGGTGGTGAGATGAGCATGCTTAGGTAGGAGAGGAGACTGTCAGGAGAGGAGGCATCTTTGTTGGCATGTGGGCAACAGAGCGAGCAGTGTTTTTCTACAGGGAAAAAGTTTGGTGGTTTGGCCTTTAATGTAAACATAAATTAACTGTGTCCACTGTCCTGACATGGCCGGTGCCCAGAGAGAGACTATTGTGTGGCTGTGCAGATCCCAGTCAGTCCTCCAGCAAAGCCCAGCAGTAGTCGTGTGAAGGCAGCAAGTCAGTGGTCTGGCCATGGTCGAGATCAGCCCGTGACCCTGTCGGATGGGCCCGTCAGGCAACTCTCACCCAGTCTCGGTCAGGTCTTCAGAGTCGTTGAGGAAGAGGAGTGGTAGGTGCACTAATACCACTCCGCGGAGTACCGGAGTAGGGGCGTGAGTCTGGGTTGGGGACCGACTGTGTGGGCTAGGAGGAGGGAGCACATGGCACCAAAAAAACACCAGCACCACCACCGAGTAGAGTAGCAGTGACAGCCTCAGCCGTGTAGCCACCTGAGGACGCAGACCGAATCTTCACCCGACACCTGACCGAACTGGCAACAGGCTACTACAGTGAGCAAGGTATTGTATGGGATGTGTATACAAGACTTGCCAGGGCTGGGCAGTAGGAAGGAGGAGGATGGTCTTTCACAGATTGCTCAGTCTGTCTGTGTGTCTGCTGCATGCCTGGCTGGCTTGTCTTGCTGGTTGAGGGCTTGGGGGCTGTGAAGCCCAGGGGGCCGAACTTGAAAAGCCAAGGCATTCAATCATCATCATCGATCTACCACTGACGGCCCTGCTGGGCTCTCTCTGACTGTGGTGACATTGTGAGTAAGTCAGACTCCCCACGAGGCTGAGAAGCAGGCAGGCGCAGGTGGTCGGTTGCTGAGTTCCTGGACCCATAGGAGGCCGGATTGCGGTGCATGGCCGGTAGGGTCCAATGGACAAAATGTTTGTTGTTTGCCACTGTAGGAATCAGATAGACTAAATATTAAAGTCCTCACGGCAAGATGAATAAAATTTTACAAAACACATTAGTGCACATGCTGAAAGCCAAAACAAGTTCAGAAAGAAACTGTGTCAGAAAATGTTTTTTAGCTTTAAATTTAAACTATGGATACATCTCAGTTCTGGCATACCATATAGGAGGTATTTCTAGGGGTCCTCTGTTAAACTGTTTTTAGTCTTACAGATTTTATGATAACTAGTAAACTAACATATATTGATGGTTAGCTCTGTTTGCAAAAGGGTACCTTCTAGCTTCTGTGCAGTGTTTAAGAGGCCCTACCACTACTGTATTTTAGACTCACAGTTCATTTTCTAAGTAACTAGTATTAATGCTGCTTATTTTTCTATATGTGTATACTGTTCTACTGTCCTGCTTCAACTTGTTACTTTCAGGGGCTTAGTATATTTTGTTGTTGTTTTGACTGGTTGTTGTGCTTTAGTGAGTCCCTACTGTGTGGGGATTTGTTTCACTGCACTTTGTATTCGCATTTTAAAGAGCAGTCAGCTTCTTAACTGCTGCTGCTCCCTCCAACATATGTAATAACTCATCTACCCCAGAGTTGAGGGGCATAAATAATTCCTTTTGTTTCTGCCCATTTATGAAGTTATAATGCTGCTAAATCCCAAATGCTAAAAACGGAGCTGCTTCCTGACCTAAACCCAACAAAACTTCCCCACATAGGCACATGCAGCCCCGTTTTATGTCAGAAGGCGAAGGCTGTGTGTGAGTGCACCCCACTGATTTCAAGGGGGGAAACTTTTCCATACACTTCATTAACTTTCATAGTCAAAATTATAATAAAAAAATATATATTTTTTTTTATTTGTTTAACCAGATATAGCACACTAAGCTGAAAGCTTTTTTACAGGAACAACCTGGGAACACAAGGAGGTTAAGTGACTTGCTCAGGGTCACACAGTATGCAAGTGGAAGCTGTGGGATTCAAACCCATGTCTGGTCTGCTGGATGTCACCAGATTTGCAGCTCAGAGCCTTAGACCACGGCATTATACTACCTCCTTAGATATGAAGTTAAAAAAGTACGACAAACTACTACATAATAAAATTCAACGATGGTGAAAGTTGAAAAAATTGGTTGGATTTTCTTCAGTTAGTTGAAGTCAGAAATTTCGAGCTAGTTGAAAAAATCAGTCATAATGTGTGGTAAGTCAGTCATAATTGTTTTTTCAACTGACTCTGGGGTCTACTTCTGCCTGCATACTATCTCCTCCTAGAAACCTCTCTTTAGACTCTAAGATGGCTCCACTGCTATTTATATTGCAGTGGGACCTCCCAGCCTATAATGCAGGGACAGTCAGTTAATGCTTTATTTATCATAAAAGTGCTGGTTAATAGCAAGTGTGTGCAGGATTGTTTCCTGTAAATTATCCAGTGCATAGGAAGCAATATCACAAGTTTCTGATTCATAGAACACAGATTCTGTAAGTTGCATATTTAATACTTTGCAAGCATTATACTTGTGGATCTTTTGTTCTGTAAATCAGGGATTTGTGGAAACAAAAATTTGCTAGTCTCATTTTTAGTACTTCATAAAATTTACATATGTCAAAATCTCCTCCAGCTAATGACGATGCTGGGCCTCACACAGGTTGTTACCTCCTCTAGCCATATAGGATGTCACTCATTGGATCTGCTGTTCTTTCTGGGGATGGAGATCTCTGACTTGGGGGTGGAACCAGTCAGTTGGTCTGACCAGCATATGACAGATTTCAGTTCTGTGCCCCCCCCCCACAAATGGACCTACCCCTTCGGAGATGGTCCAGTACCACCCTTTAAGGGGAGTTACCCCAGATGGTCTATAGGCAGTTCTGGACCTATCTGGATTGCTGAGTGAAAGCATAAGTCCAGGAGATCTGGTACTAGCCTATAATAAGGCAGTGGGAGATGCCTTGGAATTGATTGCTCCTGTTCATGTTCGACCACTCACTCTTCGCCCAAGGTCCCCTTGGTATGATGGGTTCTTGAAGGAGCTGAGTTGGGTTGGTTGAAGGCTGGAGAGAGTATGGTGAAAGTCTGCCCGTGATGCTAACAGGCTTAGATCGATGGAACACTATGAGGGCTATCAATCAGAAATCACTCATAAGAAGGCAGAGTTCCTGTCCAGGGAGATTTCTGCTCTGCAGAATGGACTGTATCAACTCTTCTGAACCGTTGATAGACTGTGCAATCTGGTCTGTCTCCAGTCCAGAAGAGCTTTTTCACAAATTAAGTGTGATGAGCTAGCCTGGTTCTTCACAGATAAGGTTGCCAACATCAGGGTCAGAATCAGCCTGGCTCCCTCCATGAGGGGTTGCAGAGGTCGATGGGATGTAGTGAGCAACCAGTCTATCTGAACGGATTTCAGCCGACTGGAATTCATGGGCATTGTGAAGATTGTCCAGACTCTGTGCCCAACCTGTTGTAGTTTGGATCCAGGCCCTACTCCCCTATTAGTGGGATGTGTAGATGTTATCTGCCTAATCCTAGCTGAAATTGTATGGAGAGCTTTGGAGAGGGGAGTCTTTCCAGACCCCCTAAAGGATGTGGTCATTCGACCACTCCTTAAAAAAAATCTCCTTGGATCCCAATGATCCAGCTAACTACTGACCTGTCTCTAACCTTCCTTTTGTTGGGAAGGTTACTGAGAAGGTGGCTACATTGCAACTGGACTATCACCTTGTAACTCACGATGTCTATGAAGCTCTTCAGTCTGGTTTTAGGAAGAAGCATAGCAGAGACTTCTCTTGTTCGGGTAGAAAATGACCTCCTAATGGTGAGAGATCGAAAGGCTCATACCATCTTGGTCCTTCTCGATCTCTCAGCAACCTTTGACACTGTGGACCATGAGGTGCTGTTGGAGACCCTGCGGTTCCTTTGTGGACTGTTGGGTACAGTCCTTGAATGGTTTCGATTTTTCCACGTAGGCAGGTCTCAGAGGGTGGTAACCAGAATGTATTCCTCTGACGCCCTCTCCCTGTCCTGCGGGGTACCACAGGGCTCCATATTGGTGCCCATGTTGTTCACAGTGTATATGCTGCCATTGGGAGATATCATCAGATGATACAGCTTGAGTTTTCACTGCTATGCAGATGATACTCAGCTATATATGTCCTTTGTGCCCAGACAGGTTGATGTGATCTCGGTGCTAAATAGTTGCCTCTCTGAGATCAAAGACTGGATGAGCTTGAGTTGGCTGAGACTGAATCTGGATAAGACTGAAGTGTTGGTCATGGACCCGGGTCGCCCAGGGTGGGTTTTGGGGCTGGGCACGTATCGGGCCTATGGGTTGGTGGTGTCCACCTCACTACCTCAGACCGGGTGCATAACCTGGGCATTATTTTTGACAATGGCTTGACGCTAAAAACTCAGGTGTCAGCTGTCATTAAATTCTCATTTTGCCATCTGAGGACTAACGCCCAGGGGAAACACCTGGTTCCACTGGGTGACCTTCCAGCACTGGTCCATGCCTTTATTACTACCCATCTTGACTACTGCAATGCCCTCTACCTAGGGCTATATGGGGATAATATCTGCCACCTGCAGCTAGTGCAGAATGCTGTGACCAGGCTGTTGACTGGTGCTTCTAGGACCAGTCACGTTACGCCTATGCTGCGTGAGCTGCACTGGCTTCCAGTTCAGTGGCGGATCACCTATAAGGTATGCTTACTTACCTTTAAAGCCCTACACAAACAGGGACCCAACTACCTGAAAGATCTCTTGACTCTCTACTGCCCCAGTCATCCTCTCCTATCCGCCAGTGAGGGATTGTTAGAGATTACCAGGGTTTAATTAAAAACATCTGGAGCTCGTGCTTTTTCATTTGCAGCACCAACCCTGTGGTGGAATTCTCTACCTCGTCAGTTAAGAGAATGCCTGACCATCAGTAGTTTTAAAACTATGTTAAAAACCTATTTATTTTCTCAAGCTTTCCCAAACAATTTTAAATAATTTATACTGCTGCTGTTTTTATATACTGTGGCTTTTGTCTGTACAGCACCTTGATTTTGACAGGTTAATTTTTTAAATAAGGTTGGATTGGATTGGATTGTATGGCTTCATATTGCTAATATGTGAGAATGTATACAAAGTGAATCTGAGCTGTCTTTTGAATGTTTACCCTGAACACCAAAAAACGTAGAGGCCTGAGACATAAAAATGGCATGGATAAACTCCAAAGGCATGTACTGAGCTGCGGAATTCTGCTCCTGTGGATTGCTGCAACTGTGCTGCCATCCATGGGCCATGGCCTCCCTGCCCGGCATACAGAAAGCCCAGAAACAAAGTGGATCTCCTGCTCTTTGTGGAGCTGAGGACTGCAGGGTATGTTCCAAGAAACCTGCACTCCAAGCATTCAGTCACACAACTCCAAAGTATAAATTCAAGTGCTTTATTAGCAAATAAAGATGAGTGTGTCAACAGGCCTCACCACAGCCACAATGCCCTGGCACTTCAGGTAAAAACCCTTCATCAGGGAGCTTTGACAAGAGCTTGAATTTATACTTTGGAGTTGTGTGACTGAATGCTTGGAGTGCAGGTTTCTTGGATCTTATTGCTTGCTGTGGGCTGACTGCCCTTACCTGCACCCCTCCCAACCTGATTGTCACAGTTCATTCTCTGGAATTTGACTGTGGGAGGACAGCCATATCTGTAAATGCAGTTCATTTAAAGGAAATGTCTAAGATTATAGAGATAGCTTTTTTTTAATACCCCAGCCTGTTCCTTTATGCTGGTGAAAGTACCTCCCAGTCTGCTGGTCCCATCCCCATGCTCAGACACTTTGTGACGTCTAACCAGGGAAAGTAGAGGGGCACACCACATGTACGTCTATGGGGCTATTTTCAAATACTTATTTCTTTAAGTTACCACAATCTTATATATATTTGCAAAAAACTTCATTAATGCATTAGTTATGGTCAGGGGTGCCAACGGGGGGGGGGACAGCTGGGACGACTGTTCCAGGCCCGGTGGCTCAGGGGGGGCCCAGCCGTCTGTCTGACCTTGTTTCCTGGTGGCCCCCCTCCATGTGGCACTCAATCCTGACCTTGTTTCCTGCTAGTTTCTAAGCTATTAGAGGTCACAGGTGGGTCACGGGTCGGAGGTCATCAGGAGGTAATTCGGGCCACCCCATGTGTCACATGATGTCGCGCATACTGCTCACTCATTCCTCAGAGTTGTCACATGGCAGGAGAACCAGGAGATGGGATAGTCACACTATCACAGTGTGTGCTTGCAGCAGACTCACTCGGCTCGGTTTAAAAGTAATAGTATAGACATGATGCATGCATAGCATACAAGTGTCGAGAGAATGTTGGAAGAGTCCCGAAGCACAGCACAGTGAGTGAGATCACACTGAACCAAACCAGCACAACTCAAATAGAATGGTGTCTATCCAGAAAACAGAGAGCAGTTCAAGTAAAATTCTTTCTGTGGCTACTTGGAGAGGTTTATGTGAACAAACAAACAATGAGGGGGCAGAGCAGGGCAGCAAGCTGAGTGTGCTCTCATCTGTTCTGAGCAGAATCAGGTTTGAATCAGCATACACAGCAGCTTGAGTAGACAGCCATCTGAGTGTCTATGTCCAGGAAACTAACTGAGCAGTTGAGTTCAGCTAGAATTCTGGCTTTTTGTGAATGAGCCATGAGGCGGGGTTACGGGCAGCAGTGGGCGACATTGCGGCAACAAGCAGCTGAGAGTGCTCTGGACTCTGTGGACAGGGACAGTCTGAAGCCTATTACCACATTTTTGGAAATTGCTGTTATAGCCCTTATTCTTTCTTTCTTTTAGTTATAGGGGCATGGCTGCCAAAATGGAGACAAAATGCTGGTTCCATGACCCCCTTTCTAGTGGCTATATATACTGATTTCTTGTCAATGCGTTAGTGTTTATAAAATAAGAAAAGCAAGTAATGAAAACAAAAATTTGCATAGGCTGGCTAAATGTTTCAAGGGAATACTGTGCACATGTAGGCTACATGTGTGCAGTATTCCCTTGAAACATGCACACCTGTGTTTTAAGTCTGGGGAGATTCAATTAATTGAGTCTGGCAGACCAAACAGTACTGTTTCTTGCATAAGCTTCTTCTCTGACTTCTTAAAAATGGCAGCTGTGTATGTGTAGGGGGGGTTACATAAATCACTCAGTACTTGTGTTTTATGTTCAGTAAAGGCCCCAGAATTCACCACAGAGCATCTAAACCCCCAGAGCTTCTAAGGGCCTAGCTGGCCCCAGACCCCCGGCCTTAGATGGTTTGGGGGGGGGGCCCATCTCAAAGAACTTGTCCTGGGCCACAAAATTCCTGTCTGCTCCCCTGGTTATGGTTGGTTACAGCGACAAGTGTAGGGAAATGTGGCGTTAGGGTTTCCAACCCTAATACCCCATCCCACCTTGCAGGCAGCAACAATGGTGTGGTGTGCCTTGGGGTTCTCAAATTTTATAGCTTTATGGGAAAATTCCCCAAAAATGCAAAGTCCATCAAAACTGAAAAAACTTGTAATAAAAAAGCATAACTTAGGAAAACCTTCCACAATTGACACCTTGGTCAAAACCCTGCCCCATTAGCATGGACTTGTGAAGATTTGGCATTTGAGAGATTTTACTTTGTAGAGCTGCACAAGGATTGCGCCTTTTTATGTTTGCTTGCACGCATGTGCAAGAAACATAGTGCCACCATATGAGTTTTCATAGGTGTGGCACCCCCACTTCCAATGCACTGAGGGTTTTTGCAGGTGCGGCCCCACCACACCAATGACTATCCCAGCTGTCTACGGCAGCAGTTCAGATGCAGTGGTAATCAGTTGAAAGCAAATGACCACTACAATCAGTGGTGGTAATGTGTAGGCAATTAGCATACTGCCGTGCTGTCAGCAATATGCAAATTGACCCACACATCACCACCACTGACTGTAGTGGTATGTACGACGCCTCTGTCCCCATTTGTTATTTCTTCCATAAGCCTAACTTCTGGCTCATGCACACTCCCCCCAGCACACTGCATGTCCAACGGGGTGTCCAATCCCCGTCAGCTCCAGTGGCGTCCCCCCAAAAAAAACACAAACTTCCAGGTGCCATGCTGGGACCCCACCCCAGCGTGGCATAAGTCCAGCGTCCTCATGCTTCCCCACAACACTGTATGGCCAATGGGGGTGCCCAATCCCCGATTGGCTCCACTGCCCCCGAAAACTTCCAGGTGCCATGCTGGGAGCCCACCCCAGCGTGGCAAAAGTCCCATGTCATCTATGTAAAATTACAAACATCCTGTAAAAAGAAAATGGTCCCTCGTTGACTCTTTGGCCCCCTCAACCTGTGCCCACCCTCCCCGATGTCAGGGGCCAACTCCTACTGGTGACACCCAGGGCGTATGTCCACCTCCCCCCTGAGAGTGGCAACCCTGCCCCGCTTGGGAGCTAGCTCCCCATCAGGCCTCTCTGTCCTTGACGGATGCCAGCTAAGCCACTGGTCTGGCGCCAGCCTACACATGAACCTCTGATGCCAGCTTTGCTTTGTATGGCCAACGGGGGTGCCCAATTCCCCCATTGGCTCCACTGCTCCAAAAACTTCCAGGTGCCACGTCATCTATGTAAAATTACAAACATCCTGTAAAAAGAAACGGTCCCTTATTGACTCTTTTGCCCCCAACCGACCCAGAGTTAACATCATTCTCCTATACTGCACCCATTTCAGCATATTTCTTTATGTAATGAGGTGAGTGTAAAGCCCGAACACCCCAAGGCACACCTCGATACTTTTCAGTGTCTGCAGGGTAGGGTAAGGTGAAATGTTGTGACCGTTATGGGTGACGACCCAAAAGCATACCCCAATGCCTGTCCATCTCTGCAGGGTGGGGGTGGAGTTGGCATCAGTTCAATACATCACTGCAATTCCTATACTACATCTGTCTAACTCCTGCACTTTCAGTGCTAATGCCAGCAGGCAAACATTCAGCATTGACAAATACTTGTTTTTACATTTACAGTTCTCGAACTTTGTCATAGTGAGCCTCCCCTAAGCCATGGAAAAGGTCTTGAGCCTCCCCCAAAATACTGAAATATTTTTGGGTCTCCCCATAGAAAAACAGTCTACTTTTCACAGACATCAGGAATAAATTGAAACCTCTTTGCATAGCTGGTCCTCATGTTATTAAGCTTATTGTAACCCCCCTCAAACAGGACAATGTACTTGCTCCAATATTTTGACTCTCGAACCATTGTTAGCTCTTACTGCCATACCTTCATGGGTCCGACTGTTTTTTCTGTTTTCCCTCTATCTGGAATAACCTTCCTGCCAACCTCTGTCTCTCCCCCCCCCCACCCTGCTCTTAACTTCTCAGGGATCATTTTGCTTCCTCCTGCTCTTATTCCTAGTACCTGTACGGTTAACTCTTGTATTTGGACAGTTCTGCTGCCAGTCTAATTGATCAATTATTCCTCACATTGTTAGTTTATTGTTCTTAATTTGTTTGCACTTTTATTCATTTTGTATTGCTTGAATGTTTTGCAGTTACATTTTGAATTGCATTCTTTCACCACCCTTCCCTGGGTACACCTGAAATAAGCAATGGCTCGGTATAAAGTACCTTCCCTGGTCTCAGACTTGTGAATAAATACATAAATTCATCTACTATTATCCTCTTTCAGTTTGCCTTCTCCCTTCACACAAAATCTATAAAGTTCCAAACTGAAATATAATACTTTTTCAAGACTTGCTTGAGCCTCCCCTGAAACAGGCTGGGGCCTCCCAAGGGAGGCTGGCCTCACCATTTGAGAACCCCTCCGCATGAAGAAAGAGATTTGATTTCAACCTACTGACTATGGGTTAGAAGTAATGATTTAGGCAGATTAAACAGAAATTTCTGGAAAAAACTTCATACAAAAGAAAAGCTGTTTAAAATAGAAATGTGCTCATTGTGAAGTTCATGGTTTATTCATTTAAGAGTGGAATTGCTTTGGTGTTATGGAATAGGGGTTGGCAAGCTACAGTGCCATTACAGAGCATCAAGAAAAGAGTCTTGTGGTTGTGGGAAAGCCAAACACTGAACTATAAACCGTGTTTCCTCTTTTTTTGGTGACCCTAATTGATCATTGTCTTATATGAGCAAAACAATAGAAGTTTTTACCAGATTATTCTAAATCCAGCAGAGAAACATGCTATTAAAAGGGAACCGTGCAATGAATGAAAGTGCGGACAAGAAGGCTGGTGTGATTTATTTCATAAAAAAAAAAACTTTTCAAAAGAACAGTTAGTCAATCCTTTTTCAAACAGGAGGTGGGGGTGGCAGTGGGATGACAAAGGGGAGGAGGGGTGGGGCAACTGCAAACTAGGGGTGTTGGCTGCACACTCGAGCAGACTTAGATAGACCGGGTGGTCTGTTCCTGCTGGCACATTCATATGTTCGTATGTAAACACTATTACTATGTAGTAGCAGTACCAAAATAAGTTTACTACGCAAGTTTCCAGGAAACTGTCTGTTGAACACCTGCTTGTTTTTAATGGCCTTTTTCTGTAGAAAAGAACATTTCTACAGAAGTTTCCATATTGGTAAGACTTATTCTAAGTATTTACAAAATACTGATTCACACTTACAATTTCTGGAGCTGTAATAATAAATGTTTATTTAGAAATGGCAATTACAATGACCACGTAAACCTTTGGAGTTTTAGCATTTGCCAAATGTCTAGCCTTTCATGAGATTGCCATATCATAATATCAGTTAAAATGCTAGCACTAGCTTTGACTAACTTTATATTTATTTATTAATATTTCAGATTACAGTAACTTTGAGACAATTACTCTTTTAGAGAGGTTCCACGTCAGAATGAAGACAAATGCAAGAGAGAACTAAATACATAGCAAGTGGAATACATGATACACAGAGATAGGGTTACAATCCAAAATAAAATTTACAATAAGGTGAAAAGTGTTAATATTCAGGTTACAACAAAAAATTTCAGTCAGGTAAAATTTTATATTCAGGTTAGAGTAAGAAGTGCAGTAGGTTTCCAGGATTAGGGAGGTGTCCTAGGGGGAAAGAGCTGGGAGTGATGCTGTCAAGAAATTTGACATTGTCAGGGAGATGAGAGGGAAAACTGAGGGGTGAGAGGAGTATAGTGGGAGATGAGAGGGGAGACTGAGGGGTGAGAGGAGTATAGTGGGAGATGAGAGGGGAGACTGAGGGTGAGAGGAGTATAGTGGGAGATGAGAGGGAGACTGAGGGTGAGAGGAGTATAGTGGGAGATGAGAGGGAGACTGAGGGGTGAGAGGAGTATAGTGGGAGATGAGAGGGAGACTGAGGGGTGAGAGGAGTATAGTGGGAGATGAGAGGGGAGACTGAGGGGTGAGAGGAGTGTAGTGGGAGATGAGAGGGGAGACTGAGGGGTGAGAGGAGTATAGTGGGAGATGAGAGGGGAGACTGAGGGGTGAGAGGAGTATAGTGGGAGATGAGAGGGGAGACTGAGGGGTGAGAGGAGTATAGTGGGAGATGAGAGGGGAGACTGAGGGGTGAGAGGAGTATAGTGGGAGATGAGAGGGGAGACTGAGGGGTGAGAGGAGTATAGTGGGAGATGAGAGGGGAGACTGAGGGGTGAGAGGAGTATAGTGGGAGATGAGAGGGAGACTGAGGGGTGAGAGGAGTATAGTGGGAGATGAGAGGGAGACTGAGGGGTGAGGAGTATAGTGGGAGATGAGAGGGGAAACTGAGGGGTGAGAGGAGTATAGTGGGAGATGAGAGGGGAGACTGAGGGGTGAGAGGAAGGACAGTGTAGAGATGGGGAGAAAGTGGCTGGCAGGGGGTTTGTGGGCAGTGTTAGGAGTGGGAGAGCGAGGGGAGGAGGAAGGAGAGTGAGGAACGGGAAGGGAAGGGAAAGGAGGGTCAGGGAGGGAAAAGGAAAGGAGAGACGGTGAAGGGAAAAAAGGGGGTGAGACATAGGACAGGGGATGATGGTCAAGTTGGGGGGGACTGCAGGCTGCAGGCAGCATGTGAGGCTGAAATGGGGGTCTACGTGTGGCAATCACAGCTGCTAATAGCAGTAAGGTGTTGTCTGAGTTTCTGTTTGAAAGGGCCCAGTTTAGGTTCTTCTAGACTGTCCATGGGAAGTTTATTTAACCAGCCTGGAGCACAGAATCTGAAGGACCATTGAGCTTATGTGGTCCGACAGAAAGAGGTCAGCTATGCATGCTTGGAGGCACTACAGGTGATGTGCCAATTGGGAACATGAGTAGAAACTGCTGGAAGGTTGGGGGGTCAGCCTCAGGGAGATTTGCTTTGTGAGTAGGCAGGTGTGATAAGTAATCCTACCACTGAGGTTCAGCCATTTGATAAGGGTGTAGAGATTACATGTATGCCTGTGTCTGGGTGCACCTGAGACTAGATGACAGGAATTGTTAAGGGCTATGCGTATACTTTTAAGGGATGACTCACTAGCTGAGCCATAGATGACTAAGCTGGAATCTATTATGGACAGCACACAGCTAGTGACAACAAGTCAAAGGGCATCTGGGGTCATGCTCTGCCCGTGCCTGTAGAGGATCCCTAACCTAGAGCTAACCATCTTGGAGACATTGCTAACATGCTCACAAAAGGATAAGGTACTGTCAAGGGTTATACCTAGGTACTTAAAGGTAAAAACCTGCTTGATGGGGACATCTTGGTTGTTACATATGATTAAGGGGGTAGATTTTTGTTTATTATGAGGGCTGGTGAAAAGCATTGTTTTTGTTTTTTTGTAGTTCATAACCAGCTTGTGCTGAAAGAACCAGGTCACTACTGCCGGGAAGTTGGGTTGTAGGTTAACAGCTAATGGGAGTGGATCTAAATGGCTGGTATATACTATGGCATCATCGGCATATAGTTTTAGATTACTGGTGCAGGGAAGTGGGAGGGAGTTTAGAAAGAGGCTGAAAAGCAGCAGCCCCAGTATGGGTCCTTGGGGAACACCAGACAGAACTGGCCTACTGTCGAAGAGGGCAACACTGATTTTGACCTGCTGGGACCTGTCAGACAGATAGCTTTTAAATCAAACTGATGCACCTGTCGATAAACCAGTGTCAAGAAGGGATTTGAGTAGGAGGGGGTGATTAACAGTATCAAACGCCTTAGTGAAATCAATGTAAATTGACCCCACTAAGTGCCCACAATCAATCGCCTGGTGTATGAAATCTGTGTACTGAAGGAGGGCAGATGTGGTACTATGGCCCCTCCTGAAGCCATGCTGTTCAGGATATTGGATGTTGTACTTTGTAAGGTAGCCAGTGAACTGGTCCATGACTATACGTTCCAAAACTTTGGAGAGTGGGGGAGGGGAGAGAATGGAACTTGGGTGATAGTTTGAGGGAATTGTCCTGTCCCCAGACTTATGAATTAGGGTCACAGATATTTTTAGCATATTTAATGTGATAGCATGTTGGCATAGTCGATGTTTATTTCACAGGTTGTTTTGAACATGGATAGGCAATTTGCCTTTTTGCTGCTCTCCTCATCCTTTAGCTGTAGCTCTTCCTGTTATTTCCCAAACAATATTTATCTAATTTACTTTTAAATTCTTCTACATTTCTTCTTCTAACAATTTCCAGAGGGAGACTATTCCATACAGTCACGACCCTCTGCGAGAACCACATTCCCCTCTTCTTTTTTGTGTTACTAATTTCATTATGCAGTTTAAGGATATAAGATCTAGTTACAAACTCTTCACTCTTTGTCTCTAGACATACACAGTCCCACAAGTCATCATTCTCAAATGCACCATATACTAAACACAAACCCATGTCATCTTTCTATACCCTAGTAAGTGAAGTCCCAATGAATCCAATCTACTTTCATAACTCAATGCCTGCATTTCAGCCATTCTTCTTGCTTGTCTCTGTACCCTCTCCAAACATCTTATCCCTTCCCTGTGTATGACACCCAAAACTGACTGCAGTAATCCGAATGAGGCCTCACCAGTAACAAACACAGTGGCACCAGAACTTTTCTATCCTTGCTTTGCATGTCTTCAAATACAACCTAGAATGTTATAAAAATGTTTTTGGAGATTCACCATACTGCATCTTAAAGAAGTCATCTTGAATGATGCTGTTGCTAGCCTTGCTTGTAGAGCAGAAAGCAGCTAACTAAAAAAGCTACATTTTCTTATTAATTTAAAACTTATATCTCAGCAGAAGTCAGTGCCTGTTGAGATTAACTAGACAGATACTTTATTAGAAGTAGAAGGGGTCTTATTTAGGGTTAAAAAAAGAAAGAAAAGAAAGAAAGTCAGTGTGTGTTCTGTGCTTGGAAGGGTATTGTATCAGCTGACTTTGCTAAACCAGTAAGAGAAGTGAGATCTTAATTGGGGGTGTGGCTTAGACACTATAAAAGCAGGTGATTCAAATTACAACTTCCTGTTGCGAGCCTTGCTTGTAGAGCAGAAAGCAGCTAACTAAAAAAGCTACATTTTCTTATTAATTTAAAACTTATATCTCAGCAGGAGTCAGTGTCTGTTGAGATTAAGTAGACAGATACTTTATTAGAAGTAGAAGGGGTCTTATTTAGGGTTAAAAAAGAAAGAAAATAAAGAAAGTCAGTGTGTGTTCTGTGCTGGGAAGGGTATTGTATCAGCTGACTTTGCTAAACCAGTAGGAGGAGAGAGAGCTTCATTGGGGGTGTGGCTTAGACACTATAAAAGCAGGTGACTCAAATTACAACTTCCTGTTGCTAGCCTTGCTTGTAGAGCAGAAAGCAGCTAACTAAAAAAGCTACATTTTCTTATTAATTTAAAACTTATATCTCAGCAGGAGTCAGTGTCTGTGAGATTAAGTAGACAGAAACTTTATTAGAAGTAGAAGGGGTCTTATTTAGGGTTAAAAAAAGAAGGAAAAGAAAGAAAGTCAGTGTGTGTTCTGTGCTGGGAAGGGTATTGTATCAGCTGACTTTGCTAAACCAGTAGGAAGAGAGAGAGAGCGCTTAATTGGGGGTCTGGCTTAGACACTATTAAAAGCAGGTGACTTGTTATTACAACTTCCTATTGCTAGCCTTTTTTCTTACTAATTGCCCTCCATCCCACCCCTCCACCCACCCACCATAAGCCAGTTCTACTTTTATAGCCACTGGATCTGACTGTCTACAGGAACTTCCTGTGTGGCAGTAGGAAGGGAAGGATCATAGAGAAACATTAGTTTTGTCAACCCTAAAGGAAAAGAGTAGCTCACCTCCCCCAGCTGCTGGTGGTCTGACATTGAGCAAGGAAGAAGGAGACTACTAAAGAAGATAGGAAGTTGCTGTCCCAGAACAGGAAGGTGAGAGTTGTAAGGAGAGGAGAGAGTAAGCATGAGAAACAGGAGAGGGACACAAATAAGACATGATAGGAGTGGTGCAGTGCAATGGCTGTGGGCGCCCAGTGTTCTGGGAGACATTCTGGAGGCTGCGATGCTGCCCTATTTGCAGACACCTCTCTGGTCTGGAGAGGAGGTTACCCGTCTCCAGGCTGACCTGGCTAGGATTCACAAAACCTCCTCCCCCACCCAGGGACCACCAGGGCCAATGCCACTACCTCAGAGGTTGCGAAGAAAGAGGAGAGGCTGGACCAGGGTGGGCTCAGAGAAGGAGGGAGAGGGTGGTGGAACAGAATGGCATCCTTCCAGCTGTACCACTCTACAATTCATTTGCTCTTCTGGTGGATAGTGGTTCCTCTATGGAGGCACCTGCAGTGGAGACCAAGGAGGATGCTGGGAACCTTCACAAAGGAGACCCACAGGAGGGTGGCATGGGACCCCACAGGGAAAGGAAACAACTCCTGGTGGGGACTCCAATCATTAGAGGGGTAGAAATGGGGAGGAAGGGAGAGGAGGTAGGGTGCCTTCCTGGTGCCACGGCTTGAGGGACAGGAAGTGAACCTCAAGATCATGGGAGGAGCTGCACAAGGAGGGAGCAGGATGTCATTGTCCACCTAGGAACAAATGACCTGGCTAGGAATGGGATCAGAGCAGTGCAAGAGGAGTTTGTAGAGTTGGGGAGAGGTCTTGACAATGGGCATACACGGTAACCTTCTCGGAGGTGCTGCCTCTTCATGGCAAGGGTGATGTAGGCACCTCACCAGGGAATCAATGAGTGGTTGAAAACTGGTGTGGAGCTCAGGGTTTTGGCTTCCATTGGGACTGGGGAGCATTGGAGGATGCAGACCTATACTGGTGCGATGGTCTGCATCTGTCTGGGGGACCAGGATCCTAGGTGAGAAGTTTAAATGCTTCATTGGCAAGCATTTAAACTAGCCAAGGGGGAAGTCACTGAAAAGAAGCAGGGAAATCCCAGCATCCCCCCACAAAACATGGTAATTAATGAGGTACACACCAAGGTAGAGAAGTTTTTGGGGAGCAGGACAGAGGTAAATGTAGAAAAAGGCAAAGGCAGTAAGGACAGGAATGGGGCTAAAAGGGGCAAGGCTATCAAAAAGTGGAGGGTGATGAGTACCAATGCCTGTAGTCTGTGTAACAAGCTCCCTGAACTAGTGGCCTTGATGGAAGAGGGTTGCCTGGATATTGTGGCAGTCACAGAAACATGGTACACAGAGAACCATGACTGGGATGTCAACATACCAGGATACACAATCTACAGGAGGGACAGGGAGGGTAAAAGAGAAGGAGGAGTAGCCTCTCATGTAAAGGAAGGGATCAAGCAACATAACTAAAGAGTAAACAGGGAGCAGATGAGGCACTCTGGGTCACCCTGGAGACAGGAAATGGCACCACAATCCGCATGGGGGTTGTATACAGACCCCCATCTCAGGGGGAGGGAATGGACAAGGAAATGATAGAAGGCTTCCTTAGAATGGCAGAAAAAGGGGAGATATTGTTGATGGGGGATCTGAATGTGCCAGATGTTAACTGGAGCACCTTTGCTGCAGGCACATCCAAGAGCAGGGTCATTCTTGATGCCCTACAGGGTGCATGCCTCAGACAGCTAGTATTGGAACCCACTCAGGAGGGAGCAATCTTAGACCTGGTACTCTCAAATGGGGATGGAGAAAGAATCTCAGATTTAGAGGTGGGTAGCCATCTGGGAACAAGCGACCACCAAACAGTGTGGTCCACGATAAACACAGTCATACAATCAAGCCATACAAAAGCAAGAGTATTGGACTTTAGGAGGGCTGACTTTGGGAAAATGAGAGAGTGCCTTAGAAAAGCACTAGCAAACAGTCAAGAAGGAGTGGTGGAGGAACAATTGGGAGTAATCAAAACAGCCATCACAGAGGCAACAAGCCTTTGTGTAAAGCAAATCGATAAAACACAACGAAGGAAAAAACCGCTATGGTTCTCAAAAGAGGTGGCAGGGAAGGTTAAGGAGAAAAGGATAGCATTCAGGAAATATAAGGAAACACAGAAGGAGCAGGATAGAGAACTTTATCAGTTAAAGCAGAAAGAGGCTGGGAAGGCAGTCAGAATAGCAAAGGCCCAAACCAAGGAAAGGATAGCCAGTTCTGTTAAGAAGGGGGATAAGACCTTTTATAGGTACATTAGGGAGCAAAGAAAGACGAAAGGAGGGATACTGAGGCTTAATATAGGGGAGGGAATGTGGGTAGAGGGGGACAGTGAAAAAGCAAGGATACTGAACGAATATTTCTGCTCAGTGTTCACAAAGGAAGAGGAGGGGGAGGTACCTAAACCAAACAAGAGAAACACTCTGAAGACAGGGGTCGATACCAGTCCATTTACAGAAGAAAGAGTTCTGAAAGAACTAATAAAATTGAAGGTGGACAAAGCAATGGGGCCTGATGGGATTCACCCAAGAATTTAAAAAGAACTAAGGGTAGAACTAGTGACACCGCTGACTACTCTCTTTAACAAATCATGGGAGGATGGGGTGGTACCTGAGGACTGGAGGAGGGCAGATGTGATTCCTTTTCACAAAAGTGGGAGCAGGACAGAGGCAGGAAACTACAGAACAGTTAGTTTGATCTCAGTGGTAGGTAAAATGATGGAATCACTTCTGAAGGAAAGAATTGTTGAGTACCTAGAGGCCAGTGGGTCACAGGACCCAAGGCAGCATGGATTCACGATGGGAAGGTCATGTCAGATGAATCTAATAGATTTCTTTGACTGGGTGACCAAATTAGTAGACCAGGGAGGGGCTGTGGACATGGCCTACCTAGATTTTAGCAAGGCATTTGATACAGTCCCATACAAAAGATTAATACACAAGTTAGCCAGCCTTTGAGTGCGCCCCAAGGTGGTAGCCTGGATAAAAAATTGGCTAGACAACAGGACGCAAAGGGTAGTAGTAAATGGAGTACACAGTGAAGAAAGGAGGGTTACTAGCGGGGTACCGCAGGGTTCAGTACTGAGACTGGTCCTTTTTAATGTCTTTATAAGTGACATTGCAGAGGAACTGGAAAGAAAAGTATGTCTCTTTGCAGACAACACAAAGATCTGCAACAGGGTTGATACACAAGATGGAGTGGAAAGGATGAGAAGGGACTTGGCAAGGTTGGAGGAATGGTCAAATATATGGCAGCTCAGATTCAATGCAAAGAAGTGCAATGCACATGGGAAACAAAACCCAGGGAAGAGTACACAATGGGGGTGAGATACTGACACCAGTAAAATGGAAAGGGACCTGGGATAATTATATCAGATGACCAAAAGGTGGGCAAGCAATGTGAGAAGGCAGTAAGAAAGGCTGGGGGGATGCTGGGATGCATAGGAAGAGGCATCAATAGTAGAAAACAGGAAGTTGTTATCCCTCCCTACAGACAGTTGGTGAGACCCCATCTGGAGTACTGTGTGCAGTTCTGGAGACCCCATCTCCGCAAAGACATAGACAGAGTGGAGGCTGTCCAGAGGAGGACAACCAAAATGGTGCAGAGTCTGCACCAGAAGACATATGAAGAGAGACTAAAGGAGCTTAACATGTATACCCTTGAGGAAAGAAGGGAGAGAGGGGACATGATAGAAACTTTCAAGTACCTCAAGGGAACAAAAAGTCCAAGAGGGTAGCATCTTTCAGAAAAGAGATGTGCAAGAACAAGGGGACAATTTGAAGATAGAGGGGGACGGCTCAGAAGCAATGAGAAGTATTTTTCATGGAGAGGGTTGTGGATGCGTGAACAGCCTCCCTGAGGAGGTCGTGTATCAAGAACAGTGGGAGAATTCAAGAATGCATGGGACAGACATAAGGCAGTCCTAGTGGGGGGTAGGAGGAAGTAAGCTATTGGTTAACTAGGATCTGCAGCTTATCTGTTAGGTAAGAAAATGGGCAGACTAGGTGGGCCAAGCGGTCCTTATCTGCCATCAAATTCTATGATAATGCCGAAGTCCTTCTCCTCCCTTGTCTCTGTCAGCTCCTTTCCTTTTAGTGTATATTTTGCTTTTTCACAAGATCCACCCAAGTGCATGAACTTGTACTTTTCTGCACTGAATTACAACCCATGTTGTTCTGCCCAGTCCTCCAATCTATGTAATTCCTTCCTTAAATTTTCTATATCCTCTCCATTACTAACTATTGTCCCTAATTTGGTTTCATTGGCAAATTTAGACAACCATATTGCGTCCTTGCAAGTCATTGTAGACATATACATCTTAAATAAATATAAACCCAACACTGATCCCTGCAGCACTCCACTCATCACTTCTAATCAGTCTGAGAGTTTAAACCATAAAGAGACCCTTTCTACTCTTTCAGTTAACCATGACTATCCATTTCACCAGACTTCCATTTACTCCCATACTCTCCAACTTAGTTATCAGTTCCAAGTGTGATACCATATCAAAGGCCTTGCTATAATCCAAGAAGATCACATCCACTGGTAATCCTCTGTCCAGGGCCCTACTAATCTCATCATAAAAGCTCAGTAGATTCGTCAAACGTGACCTAACCCTACTAAAGCCATGCTGGGTTATGTCCTGTAGTGTGTTTGTACTTATAAATTTTTCAACTTTCCTTTCACTATCCTTTCTAATTCCTTGCACAGAACTGAGGTTAAGCTCACTTTATAATGAATTTTGGCCCCCATTTTTAAAGTCTTAGCATGGCACTAACAGGATTAGCACTGCACTAAGTGGATGTACTATAGCCCAGCCACTGTGATTTTAAAGATATATGTAGTGCAGTACTAAAAGGTTAGCATTACTGAACTAAATACATCACTGCAACCATACAAATAAGGGAAACCTCTACAACACTGGATGCAGAGGTATATTGAACGGATTTTGAAAGAGCTGAATGGCTGCTTTGAAAGCACTATTTTATGCTTCCAAAAAACATATTTTAACATTTTAACAATGCACACAGTGCTGTGTGACCATAATCCCCCCCCCACACACACACACACACACACATACACAGCTCTGGTGTCATGTGTAATGTAACAAAAAAAAAAAATTCCTCCTCCCTCCTTTGATCCCTGTTTGAGTTTGGTAATATTTCCCGGTATTCAGTGGTAACCCCCTCCTTCACCTGATCTACGTTGGCAGCATTAGTACAATATTTTCTGCTGTCCATTGGTCCCTTTTCCTCCCTGTAGCCTTCTGACTCCTCATCCCAACACCCACATCAGGTGGTAGCCAGCACTAACCCCCCTGGTTGGCTGTCATCTACCCCACACAAGTCCTATATCGCCATACACCAATGTGCTATATAGCGCTATTGGACTTTTGGACTTAAAAAAAAAACTAAGTCTGCATAATGCCATACCATGCATGCACAGGGATTTAGTTTATTTTCCTACAATATTTTTCTTTTATACACAGCATTGACAAGTTTATTTATTTTTTCAGCAAACTTAGATGAAATCTTTTCGACCATGCGCTGCCTTCTGATAACCACAGCAGTAGTGGCATGAAACTCACACCCAAAATGGGTGTTCAGTGAGCAATTGCATAAACACACATTTTGGGTGGGAGTTGCATGCCTTCAGTGCAGTTGTCTTTGGATCCAAAGGTTCACCCAAGTTTGGTGTAAATGATCAAAATCTGGCAAAGGTAAGTGCAAATGAAAAATACTGTGAAAAATAAACTAGGTTTGCGCACATGCATTGTATGACATTATGCAGACTTAGTTCATTTTTAGTCTAAAAGTTCTGTTTCTCTATACAGGAGTGTATAGTGATAGGGGACATGTGTGGAGCAGATGGCAGATGACCATGGAGATGATCACAGGGTAAGAGCTGGCAGTCATCTGGCTGGGGGTTGGCATGGGGTCAGGAGGTTATAGAAACGGGTCACGGACCACTGAACATCAGGAAATAATAATTAAAAACAAACATGGATCGGGCGAGGGAGGAGGTGCCACTGAACATCATGGAATATTAATTAAAAGCAAATTCAGATTGGGCGAGGAAGGGGGTACCACTGCACACCAGAGAATAATAATTACAGTAAAAGCAAACAGTGATCCAATGAGCAAGGGAATACACTAGACTACCAGGGCTTTACTATTACTAACTGTATGACTGGCATGGGTTTGCGTGAGAGGATGTAGTGGACACCTCTCTGCACAATGCCACCACATATACAAAGGCATGGAGGCACTGTGCAGAGCTGCTTTTGGCAACATAATGACAAGCAAATTAACCATTAGCACCTTGGTCCCCTAATGTGATCAACAGCATGTTGATATTTGAATATGGCAGCCAGGAACACAGATACTTACCCAATTCAGATGCACTAGTCCCTCTTAGCTCATGTGTCTGTTGCCAACAGGGGCTGTAGTGTGCTGCACCTTGGCACTTTGCATGGTGCTGTCACAGCCCTATATGAATAAGTAGTGCACACCAGACAAGGATGCTATGCATGTACAACCAACTCTCTAGCATGGTAGCATGCAATTTAGTGTGCTGTGCAATACTTTGTGTAGTACAATCAACCACTTTTGAATATGGGAGTCCATGACTGTATATTGAGGGAAATATTATAAAGTCTCCCACTGCTTACTCATATTTGGTTTTTTCGTAAGCATTTTTATAGAATACTATTTCCTCCATCATGTCTGTACTATATTGTACTGTAAATCATAATTGAACTAAACTCTGTTAAAAAAAACATAAAAAACTGAACAATGTCATTATAAAGGCAGCTGACGGTGTGCATTCAGTTTTGAGTAGATGTTTATTATGCCATTTGTACTCCATTTGATCATTTACAATTTCAAATAGAAAATGAAGCAAACTGAATGTTCTAGGAAGCACCTAATTAACTCATCCAAAGATGCCCAGACTATATTCCTTGATTACTTTGTAATTCCAGATGGGCTGGTCCCATTGGTCTTCGTCAGTGTAGTGCAATGCTATGCTTTTCTCATAAAAGCTGCTTACATTCAATAGGTTAATTGAAACTAGGTCAATAATAGAAGAGCACAGACTTGAACTAAAGCTATTGTAATAATTACATTACGGTTTTCAGGCTCACACAATTTAAATTACATTATACAACTTAAAGAACACCCTTCTAACCAACCATGACTGTTAGACTTAATTATTTTTGACTGCAGGGTGTTAATCATCTGGCTGTAAAGACTTTGAATATTTATCATGTAAAAAAGAGTATTTTGCTGACTCCAGTTCACCTAGGCAATGCTAATCCTTAACTGCTTACTAATATATTATCTACAGTACTGTTGTACTACTATGCTGCTGCCTCCTGCCATACAAGTTTGAAAAATGTCCTCTAACATATACTTTTTCTAACTGGTGTTTGTTTAGTTATTTACTTATTTTCAAAAGTTTTAACCAGGAAAAAACATACTGAGCTGGTAACAGCTCACTCCCAGATGTGACAGATGATGCGACCGTGATTAAGCACCAGTTGTATTGCTTCAGTAATTGTAACCACTAAAAATATATGAAACACAGCCTTTAATAAAAAATATGAAGCAAAACTAAGACCACAATTTGAAACAGAAAATAGTTTTACATGTTATTCTTGTTGGTTTCACAAATGGTTCAGAACACACTGCAGCCTAAATGTTAATACAGTCTTAACCACGCCACAAAAAAACTCATACTGCATTATTAATTAGGCAGCCAAAAGCCTTGCATCTGCTATTCAGATCTGTCTGAAATTGTAGGTGTCTAAGACCCCGAGCAGTCTATTGTTTGTTATAAAACAGTAGCACATAGTAATGTATCCCAGAGCTAGATGTGTAATTTGATGCACGTATAAAATGGACCTTCTCTGTTGATGTGTAAACAGGAAATAAGATGTCAGCCATTTACCTGAGCTGTCCATGGTACTGCAGTCTGGCTGTTTTGTTGGGCCTGTGGCTGCTGCTGTTGTTGCTGCTGTCGAGCTCAGTCCTTGCCCACTGCTGTCTCTCTCCCTGTTATTGTAGTCACCGTTGCTGTCCACCAGCTGCAAAGATTCATAACCATCATAATTGGTCTTTTTCCGATAGCTACCGAGAAGGCTCATGGGCACCAAACAGAAAAACCCATTTACATACAAAAGGAGAAAGAGCAGTTCATGACCTTCCTAAGAAAACAAAAGGCTCAACAGCTCAATTTTCTCATTCTGCTAGTCCCTGGGAAAACCTATCACCAAGCCTGCCTTTACTATACTCATAGGCAGACTGCTCTCCCTTGTGATTTAGTGGGTCCTTTCAGGGCTTCCTCTTGGCAGTAGGCCAGCCCCTTTTGCCATGATTGTATCTTTAAGCTATAGGTGTCTGCAGCCTGCCTGTTTCCAGTGAAACATTTTTATGGAAAAAAAAACACAAATAATTTTCAGGTATAGTTGATGTGGTAAATCTGTTATACTAGATCATTTATAATCAGTGTAACAGCATGATATTGCTGTTTTACAAATTAACAACCAATTATTTTACTGTCTATATTTTGCATTTGCAAACAAAAGGATTTTCTCTTTTGTATAACTGACTTGTCAGCATGAAATGAAAATAAAAGCTGCCATACAGAAGGAACATTATTGTTTAACACAGCAAGTAGGTGATTAATATAAATCCACTTAAAATATACTTCAGTCAGTACTGCCATGCAGTATATTTATAGCAGTGTCTCTGGGCAGTGTTGAATGTGCCTGGTCTTGCCCACTCCTCTTCACAGACATTTTAGTTATAAACTTTCTCATCACATTAAATACAGTAGTGCTAGGTATTTGAATTAAAATCATCTTACCCTTGATAAATCAAAACTTCACACTTGTGTTGGCTCTGCCCATATAGTCTATTAGGAATTGAATTTGTACAATAAGAAAATGATGTGCAGGGGCAGACGGGAGAAGTGTGGTCATGAAGAAGGACTTTCACTGTAGTAGGAGGAATGGCTAAGTGGGTAGGGGGAGGCAAGACCAAAGCTGGGTGAGATGATAGTACAGGCAGACTGTCCTAGAACCTGAATCTACATTCTTTTTTCACTCTAGCTAGAACTAGCAGGATTTTTAAAACTATAAAAAGAGAGTTCACCATCTTAATAATACGCATCTATTTCATTCCTGTGTGACATTCAAGTCTGCATTCCCCTACATATTGCAATCCTAGTGCATTTGTGGCTCTCTATACCACCTTTTTTGATGCATCCAATGGGGTGCTACATTAGTGAAAGTAGGTTTTACTCTTGCACTCAGGATTTTTTCTTGCCTGGTCTTTGTGCTGCATTTACTGCTTTTGCATTTTCTGCTACTGGATTCTTTTACTGCACTGTGCGTGGTACTACATATGGTTTGGTATGTTTCTTTTTAAGTGTTTTTCATTTCAATGTTAATTAACATAATATCGTTTCTGCTGAAGCCCATTGTTAAGAGGTCCAGTGTCAACAGTAAAATATCAAGATTTACTGTAAGTAGCAGCATGGAAAGTACCTCTTACAAACAATTAGACAATAGCATATTAAAGTAGCAGTATTTGTTAGTAACTATACATATTTTTCAGTAATAAGGTTTGTCTGGCAAAAATATCAAGATGCACATTTTCTTTTTGTTTTCTTTCATTCCTGAACCAAGATATGGGGTCTTTTAAATATTCTCACGGCAATGCCACACCTGTACCATGCCCATGCCACACCCACCATGAAAAAAATTAAATATTTTGTGCTGTATACTATCACAAACATGCAGAAGAACCACCCTAATACAACTACAGCATGAATCTAGCATGTACATTCGACAAGTAACATCAGGGGAAGAGATTTTTAAACATGGCAAATGGTGGCCATCTTTAATGATGTGAGTCATTAATTACAAAATCAGCTGTAAAACAACGTTCTAACAACATCTGAGAAAACAAAAAATATACTGAGCATGAATCTTAGGTTATCAGAAATACATATTTGCTTAAAAAGCTATATGATGAATGTGTTCGCCAACCAACAAATACTGCTGCTTTTGCCTTTTGCAAGTCAGAGATGAGGTGAATTCATTTTGCAACTTTTTCTTTAAAGCATTAGACAGATTCACAGCATAACAATTATTCAGTGGAGTCATTCCAGTATCTAATTAATCTAATTAAAACTGAAGTTTGTCCATGTGAAGTCCTTCTAAATGGAAGTTCTAAGAACCATATTCTTAGTCGTGTATTTATTATCAGTGCCACTCCCTATGAAAAATAGGGGTTACTAAGCAGTCTAGAGTTTACCTGTATTTGAGGTAAGGGTTAAATGTTCTAACCATGACCAATACATAATTAGTTGCTTACCAATTACTATCTTCCCAGCCCCAGCAAGATGGAGCTGTCAGTTTTCTGAGTACAACCTGTATGCAATGGCTCCCATACATTCCCAGATTTTTTGTGCGGCCCACCTTTCTGAAGCATAAATATGGGACCCCGGCCTTACCAGAGGGAGACAGTCACAAGCTTCAGAATTGCAGGGGTCCTGCTTGTGAAGAGTCCCAGGTACTCAGGCACTGGCAGGGTGCATACTTTGGCTGCTATTGGTCAAAGGGGACCCACAGGTTTGGGGTGACGGCAGGGTCCCAGGTCCAGTATGGCACTGGCTCCCTCTAGTTGGGTATCTGGAGGTTTGGATCCTGGCCAAGGTCTGAGATTGGGTCAGCAAAGACTGTTTGTGGTTCACTCTCAAAGAAGACTGTTTGATGGTGATTGCAACAAATGTCCTTGGGTTCACAAGTAAACTTGTAGTTTCCCTGTCAATTAACCTGGCTCCAAGAGGCGAGCACAACTCAAGATGAATTTGGAGAACCAGAGACGGGGTGCAGAGACATCAAGACCTGAGGAAGGGATAAGATGCAGAACATCTGGTTAAACCTCATTCTGTTACAGAGGTGGCACTGAGACATTGAGATCTGAGGATGGGGTAAGACGCAGCGAGCCTAACAAAAGCTCAGTATTTTATAGAGGTGTTTCTAAAATGTCAAGATCTGTGGAAGTCGTAAGATGCAGCCAGCATGATTTCTACCTTGTTCTGCTTGGTGCTCATGCCAGGGTGACATACTAATGCTAGCTTAGGGTATACCCTCACCTGGTAACAGAAAGGCCAAGTTACTGTAAATGTGTGCTGTGTGGGGTACAGGTACATCCTGTGGTACCCCAGTCCCTAGGTGGCTATAAGGGAACAGATTAAATACCAGTGCTGTATGTTTTTATGTTGCTAAGAAATTGCACCCACTGCCTATGGGCTCAGGACTTGTCAACACTGATGCCTTGGGTCCTGAATCAGAGTGCCATTGGAGCTCTGGATGAAAATAGCTATCCATGCTCATTTTGATCAGTGATCAGTTTACTGAAAATTAACTGTTGGTTTTGCAAGCACTTTTTACTTAAATGTGGTGCCAAGTGTTCTGCGCTTTTCTTAAGAAAAATGTAAAAAGTGGAAAAAGTTGAACCAACGAAAGCATGCCTGAATGAAGTTCACCACCACATTAACTGCATTGCACTCTTCTGAGTTGCCTTGCCAAGATCTGTATATGGTGTGGTGTAAATAAATCTGCTTTTGGTCAACCAGGTCTGAGTCTGAGGAGCAGTTGTTACCACTGGACCCCAATGACGAGAGAGGAACACATCAGGAAGGGTCAGCACCAGGAGTAAGGAAGGCAAAACTTGGGTCAGCCTGGTGGAATGGAGGGCTGAAGTAATGCCTTAGCTCCTGCCACACCAGTTACCTGTGTTCAGGAACAAACACGGGTTGCCAGGGGTCAGCGAGGTGGGAGAGGATTGAGCATCCTAAGGACCTCTCTCCTCTCTCAGGGTGGGGTGGCCAACTGACTTGGCCTGTGGCTGCCACCGGGTAGAGGCCCCATGGTAGTGCAAGCAAATGAGTGACTTGAAGTGAGGGGCCACAGTTCTGCAGAGTGTGCACACCTTCACACGCACATTCTGACATGTGGTCACAGCAGGGGAACTTGGGAGAAAATGGAAAACGGGACCTGACAGCAGACCACAGTTCTGCACACCTCCTCAGGCCCAGGCCACCAAGCAGATGCCTGGGGTGACTCTGGATTGGAACTCTGGGAGGGCATGGTGCACCCCTTTCAACCCCACCACAGGAGGAAATCTGTGGGAGACTTGCTCCAGGTAGACTGGGGAGGAGTGTGCCAGCCAGGGGGAGGTGGGGATGGAAGCAGGGTTGCCAGAGGGGTAAAAAGCTTGGTTAAAAAAAGGAAAAGAAAAACTCAGTGAAGAGGCAAAACCTGGCAAAGCCAGTTGGTCTTTCCTGAGAGGGGTACAGTTGTAAAATGGATAGCAGCTCTGCTGGGGTAGTGCCAGAATTTATAAGGGCACCCTGGCAATCATGCAATTAGAGAAGGAGGCAGCCAGAACTGGGATTGCTGGCAGGGGTTGGCTTCTGCTAAGACATTACCATCCTGATACCCCTAGACATGGGAGAAGTCCTCTGGGCTATAGCCTGCCTCCCTTTCAAAGGCATAGTTAAGGCAATTAAGAGGGGCAGGGAGTTTGTCTACAATGTGGAGGCTCATCTAAGATGTTCTGCACTGTGATTGACTGTTGGTTGATCTGCAACATTGTGGCCATGTGGATTTTACATGATCTGCAGATGCAAAGGCATGCTGCTGTCCAAACGACTAGTGCCAGTGCTTTGTCACACACCTTGATTCCATCTGCTTTCAACCCAAGTAATTTGCTACTCCTCAGGGACATTTCTGATTCTGCTGAGTTGCTCCGTGTAGACAGTGTGTAGGAGGCAATAGGCTGTACTGTACTTATTTTGTATGCTCACTTGATGAAAAAAAAGAAACCTGATAATGATCCTCAGGACCATATACCTGCCTATGGGTGGACCACTGGGGGTTCCTGCTGTCACCACGTTACTGCAACCCTTTGGGCCTAGTGACAACTTCTGATTGTGTTTCAGTTACTACACTAGTGCATGTGTGCACTGGATGCTTCCACCTTGATGTAAGAGGTGAACTGGATGGTACTGAGATAGTCTAACGGTTTGGAGATTTATATTCAGGCACCAGAGTAATGTTTCAAAGCAAGGACCTGTGCAGGTTTCTGGGGAATTTAATCGATGGGTGGACTGGAGCCTCACTGGCATGCCAGTGGCCCCTGCAAGTGATCATCATGGTTCGGCATGGGGTGTACCTGTACATGCATTACTGTGATGCTGCTATGTATTCCCCTTCTGCACCATACATGGGTGTGTTTGAAGGTCGAGGAGGCTGTCACTGCAATTAGAGGTGCAGCATGGGGCTGCTGTTGTTGTCATGGTGTACAGACAGGCCTGCTCAGCAATATGGCTACTGGAGGGCCTATGCAAGGAGGGCAATGCCTACCAGGATGACTACCTTATACTATGGAGGATTATTGAACCATCTTTGGTAAGAGTATGTATACATGCCACAGGATGGTACAGACAAAGACAGGGCTGCCATGCCAGGGAGGCTGTGATGGGCAGGGGACGGAACACCATGAGTGGCACATGTCACCTTAGTGTGGTGGGGCATGTCAGCTGAGTATGTGGCCCTTCATGGGGCACTGGGTCTATGGGTATGGCAGTCCTTGCTCCTTAGTTGCCATTGACCACCCAGCTGTAACAGGGATTTGCTGCCTAGTGCGTGTGACATGCGAGGGCATGGTACTGATGCTGTGTCCCATTTCTGTGTCATTCTAGACATTTTAAGATCCCCTTCGTAGGGGCTGTGGATCCATTTGGGCCAGACCATATCACCACACCATCCTCATGCTCGTCTGGGGCCAGCAGTATGGAGTCCGCCGACATTGTTATTCAGGAGGAGGATGTGGCATAGAACACCTTTATGGAGCTGCATTGGACATTCCATGTTTGATCTGTTGCTACAGAGTGCAGCTGTCTGTTGAGCAGGCATTGAGGACACTGTATTGCATGCCACAGCAAGGGTCTTTGTGGCATCCAGTGGCAGCGGCATGCATGCCACCCTTTACAGGGCCATGTGCAGTTGCCTGTACTGACTGTGTCCAACACTGGGGACTCACCATTGGGATATCCGTGCCCTATCACCATGGAGGGTGCTGTTTTACATTTGTTGTTACACCTGAGTCCCAGGCATATGCACACGGTGTGCCTTCGAATAAATTACATGCACTGTACCATGCTGTGTCAGTGTAATTTGTGGGATCCTTGCATATGTTACATGAGCTGCTTGTGTGCTGGATTGCTGGTGGGCATTGCCGGCATGATGTGTACAGTGGGGTGTCTGAAAGTGATCATGATGCAAGGGCATACACAATGGTTCCACAATACTGTGTGTCTACCTGGCTGGGAGCTGTCATATGAGCATGCCAGATGTATTGGGACAGGATAGCTGTGTTCGGACACCTGCCGTTGCCCATGTGCATATGGCACTGGATGTCCCCTGCTCCCTAGAATGGGGTGCTACTGTGTGTTCTGCAGTGGAGTGATGCATGAGTGAGCCACTATAGGTCCAGAAGGGCATGCTCAGGGGCACACTGTGTGTCAAAGGTGGTGGTACACATTGCAGGAAAGGGGATGCACAGGGGTCAGCAGGTGACAGGGAGCAGCATCATTTGGGAGGACTGTGTGAAGGTGGGGTGGCATTATCTCTGTAAGAGATGAGTCCTACTGTAGTGACTGCCATGTTCCTGGCACTGTTACTTCCTGTCCCCGGCATAGCATTCCAGTTGGTGCCAGCATCTGTGGCACAGTACCCACTGAACAGGTCCAGTATGCCTTTGGTTGCATGTCCCTTGGCACAGAGGGCCTGCATGATGCTTGTAAGGGTGGCTGAGCATGGCAATATTGTACATTCCAGTCTATCCTTGTGTGATTGGGTGCACAGTCAGGTTTATGGCAGCGGTTTAACTGGCGTAAATGTGCTGCAGCCTCAACATGTGCCTTTTTGGTATAAAATAGTTCATACATCTGCATTATGGTACATGTGCAGTGTTCAGCCATCTGTCACTCCTGCACGGAGCTTCCTATGGGTGTGCATACACCATGCTTACACACATTGCATTCCCCAGCTGTGCATCCTGCTTAGGCTTACCATGCATGTGATTAACATGTACAGCCTCTGTAGGCCACTAACGCAGTGTGTAGCATGATGCGCACATTGCTGAATAGAGGCCATAGACCTGTAACTGCAGCTAGTCTGCCTTTAGTCAAATGAACACAGTGTAAACTTCAAAACCTCTGTACTGTATATTATTGTATTCATGTTACTGATTGTAAATAACTGTATATATGCAACTGAATGTAAGCAAATTCTTTGTACAAAATTATGTAATTGTATGTAATCTTTTCATGTATCTATTCTATGTATGTATACTGTTTGTAACTCCCTCCCCCTCACCCCGGGGTTGTACCTGGAAACAAGCCTTGGTTCAATGTGCTTTTCTCAGTTATCAAACATTTACATTAATAAATAAATAGACAATAATGGACTATGTTCAGTGGACTACAATAATGGACTATGTCCACTACCCTCCAGTCTTTAGAACTATCCCTTTGACTTGAGCTATTGAATAGCCCTACTAGGGGTTCAGACAGTTCCATCACCAATTCCTTGAGCACCCTTGAGTGTATCCCATGTACCCTGGGGCCTTATCAACTTTCAGTGCTTCTAGTCCCTTCTGGACCCTTTCTCTGGTGAATATTGGCTGCCTCATTTTAGGAATGCTCTGACAGTTGCCTTGATGCCACTTTCAGGCAGGGGTGTTATATCTTCCCTTGGGAAGACAGAGTAGAAGTAATTATTAAGCACAGCTGCTTTTTGTTCATCTTTCTCTATAACCCTCCCCCTTTCAATACCACCTGTGCTTCCTTTTTTCCATAATATATCTGAAGGAATGTTTTTCCCACTCTTGACCCCCTCTACAATACACAGCTTCATGTCCGACTTTGCCATCCTGACTGTTCTCTTATCATCCCTAGTTTTCATTTGTATACAGACCCCCATGTCAGGGGAGGGAGTGGACAAGGATATGATAGAAGGCATCCTTAGGATGGCAGAGAAAGGGGAGATACTGTTGATGGAGGACCTGAATATGCCAGATGTTAACTGGAGCACCTTTGCTGCAGCCACATCCAAGAGTAGGGCCATTCTTAATGCCCTACAGGGGGCATGCCTCAGACAGCTAGTTTTGGAACCCACTCATAAGGGAGCAATCTTAGACCTCATACTCTCAAATGGGGACCGTGAGAGGCTCTCAGATCTAGAAGTGGGTAGCCATCTGGGAACAAGTGACCACCAAACAGTGTAGTTCATGATAAACTCAGTTACAGAGTCAAGCCATACAAAAGTGGGGGTACTGAACTTCAGGAGGGCTGACTTTGGCAAGATGGGAGAGTACCTTAGAAAAGCACTAGCAAACAGGCTAGAAGGAGGGGTGGAGCATCAATGGGGAAACATCAGAATTGCCATCACAGAGGCAACAAGCCTTTGTGTAAAGCAAATAAACAAATTAAAATGAAAGAAAAAGCCACTATGGTTCTCAAAAGATGTGGTGGGGAAGGTTAGGGAGAAAAAGATGGCATTCAGGAAGTATAAGGAAACACATAAGGAGCAGGACAGAGAGCTGTACCAGTTAAGGTGGAAGGAAACAGGGAGGGAAGTTAGAATAGCAAAGGCCCAAACTGAGGAAAAGATAGCCAACTCGGTTAAGAAGGGGGATAAAATCTTTTATAGGTCCATCAGGGAGCGTAGAAAGACAAAGGGAAGGATTGTGAGGCTGAACAGAATGGGAAGTGGGTGGGCAGAGAGGGACAGTGAAAAAGCAGGGATACTGAATGAATATTTCTGCTCAGTATTCACAAAAGAGGAGGGGAAGGGAGGGGTACCTAATCCAATTAACAAAAGCACTCTGGATAGGGGGGTTGATCCCAGTCCTTTCACAGAAGAAAGGGTTCTGAAAGAACTCCTAAAACTGAAGGTGGACAAAGCAATAGGGCCTGACGGAATTCACCACAGAATTCTAAAATAATTAAGGGGAGAACTAGTGAAACCACTGACTACTCTTTTTAACAGATCATGGGAGGATGGTGTGGTACCTGAGGACTGGAGGAAGGCGGATGTGATTCCTCTTCACAAAAGTGGGACCAAGACAGAGACAAGAAACTACAGACCTGTCATTTTGACCTCTGTGATACGGAAAGTGATGGAATCACTTCTGAAGGAAAGAACTATTGAGTACCTACAGGCCAGTGGGGCACAGGACCCAAGGCAGAATGGGTTCACAGCAGGAAGGTCATGTCAGACAAATCTAATTGATTTCTTTGACTGGGGGACCAAAGTAGTAGACCAGGGAGGGGCTGTGGACATGGCCTACCTAGACTTTAGCAAGGCATTTGACACAGTCCCATACAAAAGATTAATAGACAAATTAACTAGCCTGGAAGTGGGTCCCAGGGTGGTAGCCTGGGTAAAACATTGGATGGACAACAGGACACAGAAGGTAATTGTAAATGGAGCCCACTCTGAAGAAAGAAGGGTTACTAGTGGGGTACCGCAGGGTTCAGGACTGGGTCCAGTCCTTTTCAATGTCTTTATAAGTGACATTGCAGAGGGACTGGAAGAAAAAGTATGCCTCTTTGCAGATGACACAAAGATCTGCAACAGGGTTGATACACAAGGAGGCGTGGAAAGGATGAGAAGGGACTTGGCAAGGTTGGAGGAATGGTCAAAAGAATGGCAGCTTGGATTCAATGCAAAGAAGTGCAAAATAATGCACCTGGGAAACAAAAACCCAGGGGAAGATTACACAATGGGGGAGGAGGTAGTAACAACAACAAAATTGGAAAGGGACCTGGGGTAATCATATCAGATGACCTTAAGGTTAGCAAGCAATGTGAGAAGGCAGTAGGGAGGGCTGGGTGGATACTGGGATGTATAGGGAGAGGCATCACCAGCAGAAAACAGGAAGTTGTTATCCCTCTGTACAGACAGTTGTTGAGACCCCATCAGGAGTACTGCGTCCAGTTCTGGAGACCCCATCTCCACAAAGACATAGAGAGGATAGAGGCAGTCCAGAGGAGGGCAACTAAAATGGTGCAGAGTCTGCAAGAGAAGCCATACAAGGAGAGACTAAAGGAGATTAATATGTATACCCTTGAGGAAAGGAGGGAGAGTGGGAACATGATAGAAAATGTTAAGTACCTCAGTGGAATCAACAAAGTCCAAGAGGGTAGCATCTTTCAGAAAAAGAGATATGCAAAAATTAGGGGACACAATTTGAAGACGGGGGGGCAGTTCAGGGGCAATGTGAGGAAGTATTTTTTTCACAGAGATGGTGGTGGACACATGGAACAGCCTTCCTGAGGAGGTTGTGGGGTCTAAAACTGTGGGAGAATTCAAGAATGCATGGGACAGACATAAGGCAATTTTTGTTGGGGGTAGGAAGAAATAGGCTGTTGGTTAACTAGGATCTGCAGCTTATCCTGTAGGTAGGGAAATGGGCAGACTAGGTGGGCCAAGCGGTCCTTATCTGCCATCAAAGTTTATGTTTCTATGTTTCTGTGTTACTCTCCCCCTTCCTCCTTCCTCTGATTCTCCTTGTGCCTGATAAAAGCCTTTTCTTGCCCCCAGTGCTTCACTGGCCATTTCCAAGAACCATACTGGTCTCTTGTATCTGTTTCATTTTATATAAATTCTCATGCATGACTTTTTTGCCTTGAGAATGGTCCCCTTGCATGCCCCCACCTTTCCTCTAAACCTCCTGTGCTGTCCACCCTGGTCAGTTTGTCTCAGACTGGCTCCCTCATCCAGTTGAAATCTCTTCTTCTGAAAATTAGGCCTTCAGGTTTTTGATAGGGATATTCTGGTCCTGAGAGCAAGCATGAATCAAATGGAGTTATGATCGTTGGACCCCAGTGGCTCCCCTACCCTCAGTCCATGCACTATGTCTGAGTTGGTGAGCACCAAATCGAGAATGGACATCTGTCTAGTGGGTTCCTTAATGAGCTGCATTAGCAGGCAGTCCTGTAATGTATCCAACAGGGCCTGACGTCCGGTGCAGCTGGCCGCATAAATATCCTAGTCAATATCTGGAAGGTTCAGATCACCCACCACCACCACTCCTCCGTTCTTCACTCCTCTTGCCAACTCTTCCTTGAGCTCTATATTTCTCTTTCTCCTTGTCCTGGTGGTCTGTAGATCACCCCGCCCATATTTTCTTGCCTAAAGGTGCCATGAGGTGAACCCACAGAGACTCAGTTTCTCTCTTTGCTTCTCCAAATGTGTCTGTCCTCCACAGCTTTTATGCCCTCTCTGATATATAGGGTCATGCCCCCCTTTGCCTTTTCCCTATCCTGTGTAAATATTGTATAACATGGGACTGACAAGTCCCAATTATTATTCTCTATGGCCCAGGTTTCTGTGATGGCTACTAGGTCTACCTCAGTGTCCTCCACTAATGCCTGGAGCTTACGATTGTATTATCCAGACTCCTGGTATTAAGGTAGATCCCCTTCCAGGTACCTCCAGATCCCCTTTTGCTGTTTTGTGATCCTACTTGTGCATTCTTTTCTATCCTCCTTAACTTCCTTGTGTTCCTGTTGCTTGCAGACGTTCAGATCCTTCCCCCTTTAGCCTCTTCCACTACTCCTGTTTGAACCTCAACCTTATTTTTGCCCACCTTACTGCTACCAGTCCACTGTATAAGGGGAGCACTAGGTAGGTTCACTTCTCTTACTCCCTAAACCATGGTTCCCCTAGCCTGAGTGCCCCCTGTAGTCAGTTTAACTTCTCAATGCAGACATCAAACTTCTGCCTCAGCGCACTAGTCCCCTCTCTTGACAGGGGAACGCAGTCACTTTTGAAGAGCCTCCTGTCCCAGAAGTCCCAGATGGTATCTTTCCTCCAGACACCATCCCTTTAAACACCTATTTAACTCCTCGACCTCTTCCCTCCTTATGCTAGCTCCCCCCAACACCACACAGGGAGGACCTTGAAAAAGTCCATGGAGGACGAGCGTGCCTGTGATCTGTCCCCCAGCCTATGGAAGTACTGCTCAATTTGCTCCACAGTTTGTTTTGCCAGACCATTGGTACCCCAGTGTACCAGCACCCCCAGCTCCCCCTCCCTCTCTGTTATCCTCCCTATTCTATGTCCCAGATAGCTACTGCCCCAGGAAGGCACCTGACCATCCCCAACCCCTCCTCCCCTCAGTGTACTGGTCCCCTCTCTTGATAGGGGAAAGCTGTCACTTTTGAAGAGCCTCCTGTCCAAGAGGTACCCCAAGTCTCCCACAAAGTGGTATCCTTCTTCCAGATGCCATCCCTTTAAACACTTATTTAATGCCTCTACATCTTCCTTCTTTACACTATTCTCTCTTCCCACGCCATGCAGGGAGGACCTTGGAAGAGTCCCTGGAGGCCGAGTGTGCCTGCAATCTGTCCCCCAGGCTCTGAAAGTTCTGCTTCACTTGCTCCTCAGGCTGTTTTGCCAGATTGTTGGTACCCAAGTGTACCAGCACACCCCGCTTCCCCTCCCTCTTTGTTATCCTCCCTATTCTATCTGTGTCCCAGCTGGCTGCTGCTCCAGGAAGGCAACTGATCATCCCCAACCCCTCCTCCCCCCACCAGCACCCTCTATATTCCCCTGATAATAGAAACCTCAACCACTAAGACTCTCCTAGCTTCTGTGAGTGCTAGCTGTTGGGGCATTGGTGCCCCTAGTATAAATGATTGCTAAGTATTGTAGTACAGGGTGGAATCCTGTATGAATTTATGACTGACGTACAGTAAGAGGAGAATAAAGCTAAAATGAACAGGGTACTGAAGCATTACAGTTATCAGTGGCATTATTGCACAGCCTCTGGCCAACTGTTAGATTGGCTCCATGTTGTAGTATAAACTGAGAGGATGGATGAATCTGTACATAGCACTTTCCTTGCTATACTGGGGTTAGAAGGCCTCTGATGAATCATTTGTTAGTTCTTGGTTGCAGTAATGCAAATTCCTTGTGGCTAGGTCTTTTAATACAACAATCAATTAGAATAGAGAAATTGAGTTAGGTGGATGCATGTAAATGCTTTGGACATTTAACTGTGAACAAGACAAAGCTGTAGCTGAGTCAATAGATTCCCATGAGTTTCATATAAACGCTACATGCTGACCAATTAACAAGGGCTAGAGACTTAATAGGAGGCCAAATGTAGAGTTCACAAGCAATGAAAAATCTGGCTTAGAGAACTGCAATAGACTTTGTTCTTTGAGACTGCAACTGGCCACAGCCATGGCTAATATATCAATTAATGTTCCATAGAATGCAGACAAATGCCACAGGCAAATGATCTGTTAACCATCACACACTGAGACTACTGAGCTACAGGAATATTTATGTTGCTGAGCAAACATTTCAGTAAAGGTATTCAGGCAACAAGGACCTCGGATCTACTAGGCTTTTTGCAAGCACCATGGAATCCCTGGGATATGGTCATTGGTGGCAGCGATGAAAGAGGCAGTCTGAATAATGGTCCACCTGAAGGCCATCACCATTAGCATCAGGAAGAAGTGACAGTATGGCAATGCAGCCACCATCTGGAGAAAAATGCTAAGGACATTTGACGTGCTCCAGTGACCTGAAGTGACAGCTTCACTGCTGGTTTACTCCTGGAGGTCCCCGTGAGATGCAGAGGTGACATGGAAACAGGTAATAGGAGCCAAGTGGAGACTTTGAAGTGGTGGATGTAACTGGCCAAAGCATTGGTCAATGTGTGAATTAATGTTCTGTCAGGCGCAAGTAAATCTATAGGTAAATGACCCGTTGACCATCACATGCTAAATTACAGCTACTTACATAAAAGGAGTCTGTATAAAAATTTTTGTGGATGGTAATTTATAAAGACTTTGGTTGACAAGTCAATTAACAATTAATGTCGCTAATGCTACAGGTGAAAAATCTGTTGACCTTCACATTATATAACCACTGTCCTGATGTGAAGCTTTATAAGAAAGGTCAGTAGCAATGAAATGCAGTCCTAAGTAATTCAGCAAAGATTTGTCCCATAGGTTTGAAAAAGTAGTGAATGTATTTCCATTCATGGCATGGAGTAAAAGCAGTCCATTAATAGAATGTCCAGGCTGCCTACATTTATAAATCAAACACAACGTTCTTGGTCTTGGGTCATCCTCAGGACTCTACAGAAGCTTGTACAACAAAAAAGGATGAACTCCACTGCTGTTTACAATTTCTTCATATTTATTTTCCACTCACATAACACATTGGTTATTGGGTGACATTTCATAGCCCACGCTACTTCATCAGACCCACTTCCAATTGTGTTACCTGTGGTTATAGATATATGTTCTTAATTAAATTCAATCTTTTTAAAGAAATTCTTTGTGAATTCTGTTTCATTACCATCATCACAACAGTGTTCAATACACCAAACCTCATCTGTACTTAAATTATTCAGTACCATTACCTTTATATGTATAGCTACCTCCCATAAGGTATATGGGCCCTATGCATGATGTCAACGCGCCATGTAAGCTGGGTGCATTGGCATCGCTACAACTGAATGTCATGGAGCAGGGTCCCACAGACCCCGAGCAGCATTCACAAACCAGGGTATGCACTCGATCACCTGGTTGCACATTGAGCATCACCCCGGGAGTGGGCAGGGGCATGTCATGGGTATGCCAGCACAATGCGCCATTCACTAAAGCGCGTAGTGCTGGCTGCATGGGTGCAGAGACAGGCACAGGTTACAACAGGGGGGACTCTGGTGTACATGCCCTGTGTGCTGTGCCCTGCTCTCACAGACCACCCGCCCTGTGCCTGTGTCTGGCTGGTTGACCCCACCACCACCACCACACCGAACCGGAACATCCCCCCCACACACACACACACAGCAGTACAACACAGCCCCCCCAACTTGCCATATACACCCCATCCCTGGCTGGCATGGCAGGCTGCCCTCTGCCAACACCAGGCTGCCCCAACCCCTATGAGAGCTGCCACCCCCATACACACAGCATCGGCCTGGCCCTAGGTCGCACCTCCCACGGCACCAACAACCCCCCACAGGTACACCGGTGCTCCGACTTGGGACAACTGGCAACACTGCCCTCCTCTCACCTCCATGGTTGCCGTCTGTTCGGACATCCACTGGGGCACGCAGGTCCAACGCGCACCCTGCCGCATAAGGGATCCACTGAGAAACCCTGGATGGGCATTCGATTGGATGTCCACCCGGGTCCACAGCTCTGCCTCTGTCTGCTCTGCATGACGCTGCACACCGGGGGAGAGGGGCCACAGACAGGTGGCCGGCGGTCATGCATGCCACCAGGTGTGCACCTGTCCACAGGTGTGGAGCTATGTGGGCAGGGTACACACCTTTGGTGCATACCTGCACCCACTTTGTGCGTAGCCCCCAACATTTCCCCTCACTCCTGAACCCTGTTCAAATTAGTACAGTGATTACCATCTGTCATATATAAATATTCCTAAAATCCATGTGCAACACCATCGTCTGGACTCTTAACTGTTCCTCATACCTCAGTTTTTTAGGTGGAGTAAAAAAATGCAGCCAATATTTGACTCTGACGGGATCCACCATTAGAGGTATTGATGCTGCAGATTTATAAGCAGGAACTGTAATTTGCTGCAAGAATAAATGCTAAATGGCAACCTGGAGCTAGGAAACAGAAGTTATTAGCATTACATTTGGATTTAAAGGATGCAGTCAGAATCAGCTGGTCCAGGTGACTCAGCTAATGCTGGATGCCATCCATTGATAGCTGTCCCCAGTAAACCTTTCAGAGGGAATCCATTTCATCCAAGTGGAGCCCTCAGTCACACCAATGACAGATGCATCACTGGTGGGCTGGACTGCTTATGTACTGGACTGCAGAGTTCATGAGTTCTGGGCACCAAGTAAAACTCAGCTACACATCACCTTGCTGGAACTCTGCACCCCACACCTGGCACTATTAGAGCTTGTACTATTAACCATTATGTTCTACCTTAAAAAAACAGGAAGCATGCACTCCTTTCCTCGGTTTCAGGAGGCATTATGGTTGTCATCCCTGACTTGCTCCCTGTACATGTCCCAGTGGCAGCCCATGTCATAAGGCAAACAGCCAGCTAGTGGAAACCTTTAGTTATGAGGAAGAGGGGTTCTATGGAGGGTTGCTGTTTCCCATGCTAGTGGTCCAGGTGTTCTTCCTGTGGGGAATACCAGTAGTGGATCTGTCCACTTTCTACAAATACAGAAAGCTGAGGACGTTCTGTGTACACCCCCATCACCCTCTCAGCATGGTACTCTACAGGAGGATGTGTTTGACTAGCACTGGACTCAGGACCTTTCATATGCATTTTCTTTATTTACTCTGATTCTCAAAGTAGTGTTGAAGGTGCAGAGAGACAGTGTCCCTGATCCTGATTGCACTGGACTGGCCACATCATTTCAGGTACAAGGATCTGTCAGTCTCAGCAGCCAACCTCTGAAGCTGCTCCCGCTTCTACTGGGCCTGCTGACATGGTCCAGGGGATGATCAAGCACCTGAACTTTCAGTCTCTGCAGCCTTCTGTCTGGTTCCTCAAAGGCTAAAGTTCCAGAATCAGGGCTTTCTGAGACTGTTCTCTGGGTGTGAGAGGCATGTCAGAAGGCATCAACTCACAAAATTTACACTTGTAAGTGGAAGAGGTTCTCATGCTGGTGTGAGCAGCATAAACTATCGCCCCTCTTCTGCTGCATGACACACTTTCTCAACTACCACTGGTCCCTGTACCATGTCAAGGTGGGTATGCTAACTGTACCAGAACACACAGTGGTCTGCCATTTCTTTAAAGGGCTCAACCACCTATCTCGTCTGGTGCATGAACCACTCCACCATAGGATCTACTGCAGCTGCTGCTTTCATGGTTGACAGGTAAAACATTCTAGCCATTGAACAAGTGTCATTTCTCACACTTCTCATGGAAAACTGCATTTTTGGCCACCATCATGTCAGTCAGGTGGGGGAGTAAACTCCAGGTGCCATCTGTGGATTAGCCACATCTGGTTTTCCACAAGGATAAGGTTGTCCCATATCTCATAAAGAGTTCCTGCCCAAGGTAGTTTCTGAGTTTCACCAAAATAAGGTACTCGTTATACCAACATTTGTCCTGAATCCTCACACTTTGGATGTCTAGCAAATGCCCCACACACGATGTTCAGAGCTCTGCTATTCCACCATGATTGCATGGCTAAATGTCATGGTGCAGCTTGCCAGCTGTTTCTAACCTGTATTTACACAGACCTAGGCAGATCATCAGCTAAACAGAAGATTGGCAGGTGGATCAAAACATATATAAAATGGGCAAAGAAATCCCTGTGTCCTAATTGGCTGAGACTTTATTCTTTTTTTCAGTTCAAAGTTTATTGACATTTTGTTCATACAAAGGACAAATCACCATAAGTAGGACAAAACACAGGTAGTACATAACTGACTGATTGATGAGTCCTTTCCTCCACCCCCTCCCCAACAACCACCCTCCAGCCCCCAACTTTTGCACAGTGCAAACAGATATATAGCACTAGAGTTTGTAGACATGAGCCTAATATTAGGCAGATTGTAGGGAATAAAGAGTTTGTAGGGGGCCCCAAATTTTGTTAAATCTAGCAGTGGTGTTCTGGAGACTTGCAATGGATCTCTCTGATTTGAGATTGGCTGGTAATTCTCTTAGCCATTCAGTGTAAGAAATATCTTCACTGTCCTTCCAATGTTTCAGTACTAATTGTTTGACTGACATTGATAGTAAGGCCATATGGAACCTTCGGGCAAGAACTGGGATCTCCGAGAAGTCTCCCATAAGAAAAACTTTAGCTGAAAACAAATCATTAAGCCCTAAGAGGGGGTCTGTTCTTTGTTTAATGAATATCCATAGAGGGGCTATTTTGGGGCAAGTCCAGAAGATATGAAGCAAGTTGCCTTCATCCTGTGCACATCTGGTGCAAATAGAGGCAGAAGCAATACTAAATCTGGCCAGCTTTTGTGGTGTATAATATAAATTATGCAATATATGGAACTGCATAAGATGGAGTCTATCTTGTGTGATAAACTTGTGGCACCCCTGCCATAGAACAGGCCAATTTATAACTGTCTCTGGCAACAGCGGGGCCCAGTAGTTAGATGGACCAAAATGGTCTGGGTAAATCCAACCAAAGAGGGCACTAAACATCTTGGACACTGCATGTGGGAGGCTAGCTAGAGGGACCAATTCTGCGCCAAAAGGTGGGCTTGTGGACAGAGGAGGGGTTATCCCTATAGTTTTTGTCAACAGGTGGCATAATTGAAAGATTTTAAAGATGTTGGAATTCGGGATACCTGACTTAGCTAAAATCTCAGGCGAAGATAACCAGGACCCTGTTACTCCATTTAGGAAGTAAGAGAGAGTACATTCAGTTAGCTGTGGTAGCCAAGGGGCAGAAAGGACTTTACCATCAATTTTAAGATTAGGGTTCCATGTTAATGGTTATGTCAAATCCAAGCAATGATCATACTTCAGGAAAGTGCAAAGCTGGGAACGTACTTTGACAGAAAGGGCAATCAGGGTAGAATGAAGTTGCACAGGAAGACACTTAAACTTAGTGTATGACAGTGCAGATGGGGAAAGGCCATGGCATCGAATTAGAACAGATTCTGTTTTGAGCCAGAATGGTATATGAGGGGACGGAGTTCCGGGATCTTCCATCACGAGCCATCTGAGATATTTACTGGCAGGACTAGCCTAGTAGTAAAGACCAGTATGTGGGAGATGGAGGCCACCCTTAGCTTTAGGGGCTGCTAATTTATGAAAGGCCAAATGGGGTCTTTTTCCAGCCCAAATGAAATACACAATGGGACTGTGAACTTTCTTAAACCATGAGAGAGGAAGCCATAGATTTAAAAGGTTGAGTGGATAAAAAAGACAGGGGAAGACGTTCATTTTAACCAGGTTGATTTTACCCCATAGAGAAAGTGGGAGAAGGGACCATCTTTTTAAAATCTGGGTAAGTATGATTAATAAAGAATCCAAATTTTTCTTTTGGAAGACAGCAGTGCTTCTCGGAGCTCAATTCCCAGATATCTCAAAGATTCCTTTTCCCAAGACAGTCCCAGGGCCAGAATTTCCTGTTTCAGTATTTTATAATTGAGGGGAAAAACAACTGCTTTGTCTATATTTAATTTATAATTAGAAAGGACACTATACTCTTTTATGATCTGTAGCATAGGAGGGATAGATGAATCAGGATAAGAGAGCTGGAGTAATAGATCATCAGCATAAGCTGAGACCTTAATTTCTCCTTGTTTGGTGTATGAGGCATTAGCTTTTATAATCATAAATTCAGCCTTCTCTCTCAAGAGGTTTAAGTAAGTATCATTCAACTTAATGAGTTCTTGCTTAGTTTGTTCTGGGATAGATGGGGCAATCTGGCCTCAATGGTTCTGATTTGAGAAATAAGATTTAACATCTGGCTTTCACTCACTTTCTTCCACTTGGAAGCCAAACCAATAAGTAAGCCTCTTAAATATGCTTTTAAGGCATACCACTCAAGGTCTGGTTTACCGGTAGTGTTGTGGTTGATAGCCACAAATTGTGTGATGTGATCTGCAATAACCTGTACTGTACCCGGATCTTTTAAGAGCTGGTTATTGATTTTCCACCGCCCCCAAGTTTTGGGAAGGGAGGAAAACGAAAGTTGACATGTAACCAGTGAGTGATCAGACGGGAAGGGGGGGGGGTGTCTGGGAGGATGGACAAGTCCAATACCTCTGACAGTAAGCCATGGGAGAGCATAATGTAATCAATTCTTGAGGAAGTCCCATGAACCGAGGAGGTAAATGTGTAGCCTCTTTCTGAGGGGTGAAGGACATGCCAAGCATCATATAAACCCACTTGATCCACCAATTCCCTTAACGCCCTTTGAGCTAGGGAGAAGCCTCTAAATTTATTCCCCGTACAGTCGACATTTGGGTCAAAAGTTAAATTTAGATCCCCACTTAATATCATAGGAATAGATAAATAGGGAACCAAGGTATTGACCAACTGCACAAAAAAGCCGGGAGAGTCACGGACCCCGATTCTAGAAGGGTGGTGTAAGTCATCGCCAAACACAACTTGCACCACCCACAACTGCGACAATGACCCTGCACCCTATTCTAGAAGGGGCAGGGTCATCGCAGCTAGGTGCAGGAGCACCTGGCGAGCATGTCGCAAGCCGCAACAGTAGGGAGGCGCGGTCAACCCCTATACACAACTCCCCCAATTCCCTGGTAGTCTAGTGCCCCCCCTCAATCATTATAATAGTAATAAATAACTCCAAATCTCTTGAGGTCTAGTGCCCCCCAATCATTGTACTAATAATACATAACTCCAATTCCTTAGTAGTCTGCGGTCTTCCCCGATCATTCTAATAATAAGTAATATCACGATTCCCTGGTAGTCTAAGCGTTCCCCGATCATTCTAATAAGTAAAATCACAATTCCCAGGTAGTCTAGTATGCTTCTCGATCATTATACAGCAAGTAATATCACCAAGTCCCTGGTAGTCTAGTGGCCTCCCACTCCCCACCCACCTGTGCCAGCCTATTTCCAGCACCCCACCACTCCCTTAGTTGACGACTGGCATAGCTCACCTTCCTCTCCATGGTTAGTTGCCGACTGTGTGTAGTATGAGCGCTACTGAAAGACGCGCCAGAAATTAATATCTGAGTACATCTTCCTGCAGCGCCTACAGCCTGCAGCACAGTCGGTAGCTGGGCCGGAGGTGAGGGTAGGCTGTGCCAGTCGCCGGCTGGGCTGGCACAGCTGGGTGGGGGGGGAAGCCACTAGACTACCAGGGACTTGGTGATATTACTTACTTTTACAATGATCAGGGGGTGCCGTTAGACTACCAGGGAATCGTGATTTTACTTATTATTAGAATGATCGGGGACCGCTAGACTACCAGGAATCGGAAGTATTATTTACTTTACAATGGTTGGGGTGCTGCTAGACTACCAGGGAATCAGTGATTTTACTTATTATTAGAATGATCGGTGGGGGGACCGCTAGACTACCAGGAAATCGGTGATATTACTTAATAGTAAATGATTGGGGGGCCACTAGACTGCCAGGGAGGAGTAATTGCGATTTGCAGCTAGCAACGGGTTTCGGGCATGGGTGGGGGATGGCAGCGCCGCCTGCAAGGATTGTACCAACAGGTGTTTCGGGGATGGGGTGTGGTGAGCTCAGGGCCCCACTGGGGTATGCTGGCATGGGGGGTGGACAAGGGTCATGTCTGCAGGCAGGTCTACAGGACCCCCGGGGGGGGCAGCCATATGTTACAGCAGCTAAATGCTGGTGTAACTTACGTTGCCAGTTCTCCTCCGGGGGTTCTTGTAGAATCCCGACACTGGGGACTTTGTTGCTACCCTTCTGGAATGGGGCGCAACTGCTGCAATTAACCCCCTAGTGCCATGTTGCAGGGGGGTTTATGGTGCAACTGGGAGCGTAACTGCTGTTTGGCGCAAGTGGCCTGCACCATGTCGCAGGCCACTTTGTAGAATCGTGCATGTCGCAACTGCTGGTGTAAGTTGCTACATGCGCCATTCTACATAGCGCAAGTGCTGTTACGCCAGGTGTAATTGTACTAGAATCGGGCCCACTGTTCGGACCATAAATGCTACCTAATAGAACATCAGTTGTATGTAGTTTCCCCTGAATGAGTACAAATCTACCATTAGGGTCACTAATAACATTTACCGGTAGGAATGGAACAGATCATGATATTAAAATCAATAGTCCACAGCTTTAAGAGCTGCCTTCTGCAGCAAAGACTTGACCATCCATAGATTAGCTCCTTCAGTGGTCGGTGGAAAAGAATCTCCAAACTACTCCACGTGTAGAACAAACTGGACACAGTCTCGAGTATTAGTTTCAGAGCCAGATCCCAATGAAGTTGTGCAGTGAGCTCTATCTAGCGGCATTAGGCTGTCCAAACCTATTAAGGAACCTTTGCAAAATTGACTGCTTGCCGATGCACACCATCGCAGAGGAAAAACAGAATGCACCTGGAATTCAGAATGGCTGCAGAAAAGGAGGATCCCCTTAGGCGGTGCTCTCATAGTGTCCCTTTGAAGTTCAATCACGCTTTTAATATTGCAGAAATGTCTCAAACATTGCCGAGATCAACACAATAAACTGCAACAAGAACCCCACAGCCAAGTAGAAACTCGGATCTAGTAGATCTAGACCAGAAATAAGTTTCCAAGAAGACATAGGCTTTGTGGCTCCCTATTGCTTTACCAAAGGACAACTCTTTTTTTTTCCTGTTACCTCGCTTAGCAGAAATCCTGTGAACACCAACCGCAATTTAAGAGTCGCGGAATAGATTGGGGAGGGCAGCCTTAAGCCCAGTCAGTGCAGCCTCCAGTTCTTCATAAGAGAGCCAACTTCCAGCCACGAATACTTGTAACTTGGCTGGATAGACCATCCTGAACTTAATCTCGTCTGCGATGATTTTAGAGACAGTCGGATGAAAGGATAATCTTTTCTGTCGCACTGTGGCCAGGAGGTCTTGTGCAATTCTAATTTTGTTGCCCTCCAATCTCACCTTCCTGTAATTCCTTGATTTTTGCAAGAAAATGTTGGCGTTCAAGGAAATGCAAAAAAACAAAATATGAGAGGATGAGGTGGGGTTCCAGTCAGGGGGGTTTGGGTGAAGCACCCGATGTGCCCTCTCAGTTACATATTTGGACCTGAAGGGAGAGGGGCCAGCAATCTTTTCAACCATTTTCTGAATAAAAACAATTGTATCTTGGCCTTCCTCACCTTCTGAAAGGCCTATGTGGACCTCGTTGTTCCTGCAGCTGCAGCCCTCTAGGACCTCTAATTTAAGCTCAAGTCGGGACATTTTCTGACACATGGCCACCAGATCAGGATCAATTTTATCCACTCGTTTCTCTAAGGAGCAGATTCTGACAGCATTATCCGAGGCCTTCTGCAATACATCTTCTATCCTTTGTTTATGTGATCTGAGCTCTGAGGAGATAGTCTGCAATTTGTCTCGAAAGAGTTTAAATTCTACCAAGAACCGACTGAGTGTTAGGGGTTCTTGATCCACAGCCGCAATTACTAATGATGGCCACTCTGCAACACCAGAGGCCCATGGTTCTTCGGGGCTTTTTCAGGATTAACAGGAGGAATGTGTTTTTGTGGCACTTTCTTCATTTCCACATCCATCAGAGCAGCGGACTGCATCAAAGGTGCCCTGGATGTTAAAGCTTTCTATTAAAGTAGACTGTTAAGGTTTTTAGTAGGTTGCCCGCGTTTAGAACGAAAAATAAAGAATCAGGTGGCTGAAGCGATGTGGAGGAACTGCTAGTCGGTACTCTGTATCACATGGTCTCCCCATCGCTGAGACTTGATTCTAGCCATTGCCTTAAGAGAGCACTAACAATTGCTAAAAACAAGTCCCTGCCAACCAGGGCAACTCGCAGAATTCATCAGATCTTACCTGTACCAATCTTCACCATTCATCACTGGTGGGTACAAGCCAGGGGCACCAGGACCCCGTAGGAAGCTTTCTAGCTAAAAGCTTTTCTTTGGAGGAGGGGCTGGGGCTGGGGATGGCACCTTCCTCGAGGCCAATGTAATACCTGGTGCTCACGAGTTGGCCAGTAATGGCCGCTGGCCCCTTCACCACCTCAGTTCTTCTTTTCCTGCCATTGAGGTGCATCACCCTGTAGGAGTGAGCTGCTATTTTGCCTATGCATCGAAATTCAAAACCTACCGAACTTCTGCTGCTGCCGCTGATTCTCTACGCAGTAGAAGTCTTTGGAAAAAGGTAAAACCATTCTTTTATTTTCTTACTGTTTAATTGTTTTCTACAGCGCTGAGTCTGTTTTATTATTTTTTTTAGTTTGTCCAAGCAATCACATTCGGTTTGGTGCCTACTTCAAAATCCAAGGTGGGGCGTGCCCCTGTGGCAAGCCTGTGACAGTGTCAACCGTCATGATCACTGTCCCCCTCATGACATGGACAACTGTGACACTTGCTTCTCCATGAACCACCAGGTCCTCAAAGTGCACTCGATGAAGCTAGGTCGGGATCCTCCCACCTTTGGAGGGTGACATCAGTCCCAGAACACCAGGGCCAGGATTTGGGGCCCTTCCACCAGGTTTCCTTCTGGTACTATACATACCAAGGGGGAGCAGGCCTCCACTAGTTTCAGTCTCACTGAGATCGAAGGCCTGTGAGAGGGGTCGGGTGACAGTTGACCTCCTCCGGGCCTTCTCCAGGAGGCTGGCTGAGCACCCCTCATGGTCCGCTACCTCCTCGGAGCAGACATTTCCAGTGTCATAGTCACAGCTATACACTGGGCCTGAGCTGGTGGAGTCCTCGGTGCCCTCTGTTGGTGTAATTTCAGTTCCTGTCCCCTCCCTTAGGGCCAGTGAGTGAGGCGGTGCCACTGTTGGTGCTAGGTCCCCTTCTGGTGCCACCAGCGGGACCAGGAGAGGGAGGGTTTTGGGGGTGGCTTCTCTCCTGATCTCCCTGATCTCCTCCATTGAGGAGGAGGAGGAGGATGATTGGGATGACCTGGAGTGGCTGCCCAACTCTCAGGAATCTCATAGCTCCTCTACACCTAGCCGCACAATCTCTGGTATAATTGGTTTGATCGCCTCTCTTGCTGGTCCTGCCCTTGAAGCCAACTCCTTCATGTCTTCTGGTGCTGTCTGTGGCACCAGGCAGGGAGGGGGTCAGCACCGAGAGCAGCGTTGTGTTGGAGTCCTGCTCCGACCCTGGCACTGAGTCCGGTTCTGGTACCATGCACGGTGCCGGGTTGGATTCTCGAGCTGGGGTGTGTTCTGCAATAGACTCTGGCACTTCCTCTGGTGCTGGGCTTGTTTCAGGGCCCCTAATCTTGGGAACTGGGGTCCAGCCAAGAAGCAGGTCCCTGTCTGGGGAGGTGGGCCTGGGGAGGTCAAGGTTGGCATGCAGGCTGTCTTCCAGAGCTGCTGGTGCCTCTGGGAGGAGTTGCAGTACAGACCGTTCACTCCTCTGCTCACCGTGCCAGGTAGGGTCTGAAATAGGTAGGGCTAGAAGCCACTCACAAGGAGCAGACCACCTCCACTCACCTCATCATGGGGTCCTTTCCCATGGGCACTACTTTAGCCACCCCGTCTTGTTGGGCGACCTGCTATCGGATCCTCTGACTCCTTCTTCTCTACCAGGCCTTTTGGGCCCTTTGGTGCCAATGACCTGGGAGCAGTTCAGGTCATAAGAGGCTGCTTTCCCCTAGTACCTCAGAGCCCTGGACAAGGCCATGTTTAGACCTGAGCCTCCAGACGCTCCTGACTCTGAGCCTGGCTCCTCTGCCTCCTCGTCTTCCTCCCCCGAGGAAAAGGATCCCTCTGTCCACCTGTCCTCAGATGCTGATATCACAAGCTATCAGCGATTCCTGTTGGGGATGCTAGGGGAGCACCACATCTCCCACTTTGCAAGCTTCAACACTCACCATGCAACGTGCGCGTTCCTCAAGGAATTCAGCCCTGAGAACATTGCTATACTTCTGTGGCCTGTCTCTTTCACAGAGGCATTGCATCGATTCTGGCAGTGTCCCTCTGCCCCTTCTCCAGCCCTGAGGGACAGTCAGCACAGGTTCTGTGCACCCCTGGGGTCTCCAGGAACTATGCCTCACCCCTCTTCGGGAGTGGAGCTTCTGGACACCCCTTCCGGGCATTGTCACGGAAGGTACGACTGCCCCCCAGACTCTGACTCAACTGAGTTTGACTGCTGGGGTAGGAGAGTTTTCCCAGTGGCGCACCTCTTTTGTGCATCTCAGTGTACCAGGCACACCAGGATGCCTAAGCCAGGCACCTGTGGATGGTGCTAGGACAGTTCCAAGCAACCTTGCCTGGCACAGAGGTGACCAGGCAAGCCATTTGCCTCTCTGTGCTTGATTTGGAGCTAGCAAAACACCAGACAAGGGCGTCTTATGATGCCAGTTAGGTAGCTTCCAGGTTGGCAGGAACTGCAGTTTGCATTAGGTGGACTGCGTGGCTTCGCCTTTCCAGGTTATCATCCCTGGCCCAGCCTAGGGTGATTACCTCTCCCTTCCAAGGGGCCCACTCTTTCTCCCCCAGGGTGAGGCGAGAATTGTCAGGGCACCTTCCTTCTACCAGGCAGCGGGAGTCTCAGCCTCATCCTGACCAATGTCAGGTCTCGCTAGGCCTGTAAGGGGGCCCTTTCCTCTATGTGTTTCTCACCCACAGAAGGCTGAGGGAAGTTTCAGCCCTTAGGGAGGTGCCAGCACCACAGCTGTGGTGCTTGGCACTCACCCACCAGTGATGAATGGTGAGGATTGATATAGGTAAGATATGAAAATTATGTACCTACATTCATCACTGCTTCCCGCCCACCATCCCCTCTTGGGCCCTAGTCTCCTGGACAGTGCCTCCACCCTGCTTGCCATCCTCCCAGTTGAGACCAATTGCAGGTACAATCTGGCTGGAAAATCAGGGTTTCTTGACCCTTCATCTGATGCACCAGGGACCCACCTCTGGGGAGAAGGCAAGCAAGGGCTCTTGCCCTCTTTGTACTAGGGGCTCCTCGGGGCCCCTTACGACCTTGATGGGGATTCTATGTGGAGTGCCCTGTTTTTTCCAGGGGCGCCCTAATTTGTTTTTTAGAGGGACTCTTGCCTCTTTTGCCTTGCAGGGCCTTTGAGTTTTTCCTCTTCTTGGATCCCCATCTTCGTTGCTGGAGCTCCGGGGATCTCCGATCCTTTTCTTGGAGTCTTAGTTGCTCCGCTTCACTTCTCGGTATCCAGTTCTGGTGCCCATGGGGCAGGGTCCCCTCTGACCTTTTTTAAGATTCATGGCCTCTTCTAGAGGCTTAAGGCCTCCCACTTCACTGCTCTTAGTGGTTCTAGGTGTGAGGCAATCAACATCCTTCTCAGGTTTTGGGATCTTCCCCATTAAGGGGGTTTTCTTCTGAGGGGGTCCTCTCCCCACCTCTGTTTAAGACTGAGGAGAGGAAGTGAGAGACCCTTGGATGCTTCCTTCTCTGGTGGACCAGAAAGGCAATTCCTTGTGTGGCTTGACACTGGCATCCTGTGAAGCTCCTCACACTTGTAAGGTTTGGTACCCAGCCATGCCTCAGCATCCTGTGGTTCTTCTAGCCTCAAACCCTCTTGAGCATGGTATGCTTATCCTGTGACCTCTCTCTCTCTTGCTCTCTCTCTCTCTCTAGTCTTGGGGTGCCACCCAAAAAAAAGGGGGGGACAAAGCAGTTGGCACCCCACCTTGGTCTACCAGAAGGCCCATTGGGCCCTCTCATTTTGGGATACAACACTCTCTCACTCTCTTTCTCTCTCCCCTCTCTTTTCTCTATACTTTCTTTATTTTCATTCCCCTGCAATCTTCTCAGCCCCCCCTTGACCTTCCCAGTGGTTTCCCCCCTCTTCTAGACCACCTGGTGTTCTACTCCTTCTCTTGTGGCTGGCTTATTCCTTTCTCAGTTTATATCCTTTCCTTTTTCTATCTCTTGGGCTCTCTTTCCCCACCCTTCAACCCATTTCTCTGACTCTATTTTCCTCTCGGGTGAGCAGAACTGAGGTGGTGGAGCTGGGGCCGACAGCCGTTACTGGCCAACCCACAAGTGCCACGTATTATGTTGGCCTTGAAGGCAGCACTGGCCCTGGTGCCAGCCCCTCCTTCATAGAAAAGCTTTTAGCTAAAAAGCTTCCTGCGGGGTCCTGGCACCTCTGGCTTATACCCATCAGTGATGAATGGTGAAGGTATACAGGAAGATCAAGAATTATGGTAGGTACTTAATTTTCATCTACTTGCTTCCTAATCTCCATTGCAAACATGGCTGCAACCTTTACTCATATATAGAAACCTTCAACTAGGCCCTAAAAATGAAAGTTCATTAAATTAACTAAAGTAAGGAAATAATGTAATGTTATTTTCACTCAAGAGCCTGTCCTTACACACATACAAATTTAGGAAATCAAATACTATTCAAAGTTTCCATTGCTGGTGTTTCATTGAAGACCATGAAATCCCCCCCTTCCATCCTCCACCAGTTTGCCAGAGAACTCCCTGCTCCTTACCTGGCAACAGATAAAATGTGGGTTCTGGCTCCACCTGAGGCCTGTGTGTGTATCTGTGTGTATGTCAGTGGAACTCTGAAGAATTCTGAATTAATGTATTCCATGTTACCATTCCGTGTGTGGGTGTTGGGGGGGCATTCTACTACTGGAATAATGCAGAGTTTTGAATTCTTCTATTCCGTGGTAAACAATCACACATTGTACTTAATATGAAGAAAGACAGATGACTGACAAGTGAAAAACATCTGTGAAGGGACTATTTTGCATTTATTTAGCAACATTTTATCATAATTTTTATGTGTGTTTGAAAACTTTTAGAGTGTTTTTTTTTTTAAGTTACCTCTGGGACCATTTTATAAAAACAATAAGGTACTTCAGGAACATAGATTGTACAAGGTTTACCCCATGGTCAGGGGCTGAAGACCCGCCTCTTTGTCCCTGACTGTGTCGTAAACCTAGCACAACCAATGCCTTGTTGTGCCTTATTGCTTAGACAATACGCTGCGTTATTGGTTGGCTGGGGAGAAGCCTCCTGTGGGGTTGAAGGTGCATTCTACCAGATATACTGCTGCATCTGTTGCTGCTGATAGGTGCATCCCAATTTTGAAGATCTGTAGGGCTGCTGTCTGGTCAAATGCACACACATTCATGTCCCTGAGCCATTGTGATGCTGCATTTGGGTCCTCAGTCCTCCAATCTCTATTCAGCTAATTTTAGATGCATTCCTTGCCCCCTGCTCCTGAGGACTGCTAGGAATCTGCCTAAATGTGGATACTGAACTGAATCTACTGTAGGCAGTTAGAAATAGAGGTTCATTATTTGTACCCATAGTTCTACTATTAGTATTCGGTTCACATCTACGAGTGCTACATAAACTCCACTGGCAAGGCTTGTCTTGGCTTTCTGTTCCAGCATACTGATCTGAGTGTAGTGGGGGCAGATTCAAAAGATCACATGACTGGGTAGAAGGTGGAGTCAAGGTTGGAGACTGTGCTGGTGACTGAGCATGCTCAGTGGAAGATTGCCTAAGTGTGGATGTGAACTGAATACTAGCAGTAGAAATATGGTAACAAGTAAGTAATCTCTATTTGTCTTGCTGCACAGACCCAAAAGACTGATGCAATATTTTGACTTCATACTGGGGGTGGAATGTGTGCTGTCTAACTCCTCATCTACACAGCATGACTGTTGCTTCACAGTCATAACACATATAACTACTGTCTTGTGCAACCAATTTTTTTTTCTGTCATATTTTTGATTTTTCTACTGGGTGGGGGGATGCACACTGCCTAACTGCTCAGCTGTATGTCAGGACTCTTGCTTCACAGCCCAACATAAATGATGGTATTCTTGCACAGTCAAAAAAATATTTTTTCTATAATTTGTATTTCAATTTGCAAAAAAAAAAATCAACTTATTTCCAAAATCACAACTAAGACCACTCACAATCAGTGGTCAGTACAAAGGCCATTATGGGGAAAAAGATGCACTGGGGAAAAATTAGAAAGTTAAAACATTTAATAAAACAATACTAGAACTAGAAATTCCCACCCCTCCACCAAGAGATTCAGCTCACAGCCACAGTTGCATGTTCAGAATAAGCACAGTAAAGCCCATGGAGGATATGCAAATGCAATTAATCTTCATGAGCAAGGGAGCAGGACCGTAACTCCCAGGTGGCAGGGACACAAGTGAGTTATAAAAGTCCAGCCCATTCATAAGCTGCAATAAATTGCAAACTTTAAGTCAGCCTATTACATATTTGATTTATACAATGTCTGTTTACTTGCTATAGCTACTACCTCTATTATTTGCATGAAGATTTAACTGTATATTTTTTATTTCAACTGCTGGCTTCAATGCTGCACATGGCTATTGTGATTTCATCAGAATTGTGAAAGCTGCTCTCTGATTTGTTTAGTATTCCACTGTGATGTATCCATCTTTGCTAGATATCAAAAGCGACATACCCCAAAATGACAAATATCATGATATCTTGCAAAGTGGATCTTCAAATTCCAGTTTTATTCTCTGACATTTCTCTACACCTGTTGTATAAATCAGAATAGCTACTAAAATGTTTTCTCTCTAACTGAAAGCTGCTCAAATCCCTGCTGCAAAGTCTCAGCACTCAGACTGACCAAAGATTTCTGCATGAACCTAAATAAGGAGGACCCGATCCACAAAGGGCTCAGGGGGCACTCTTTACATGAGAAGGGAAGCATAGGGATGCTGTAGGTGTGCAGAAGCCTTACTCCTCATATGCAGAGAGCCAGAGACTTCCATGCATTCACAGACCCCAATGCATCTCTTGTGGAGTCCTGCCCTAATGCGATTTGTACCACCATGCAGGCAGACAGGTTGGCTTGAGGCATAGGGCACAAATATGCATCTGTTTATTACACAGAATTATTTACATGCTAGGGAGGTTGCAGAGTGGGTGGTGGCATAAAAGAGCAGCTGTAGCAGCAGTAATGTGTGCCTGCCTCCATTCAAGTGTCTTACAACCATGTCTGGACCTTCCTGGGGCCCATTTAGCACCAGCACCTGTTACCCCAGCCCTCCAAGCTGAAGTGGAAGGTTGGGGGTCTCCAAAAATTAAAAAAACAAGGTTAACAAGCTTCTTTTAGAATGGCATACAACAGTCTTTGACTGCCATATCCCACAATCCCCTCATCCGCTTGAAGCAGAGGACCTATTCCAGCACCAGTCCAGCCAGGTATCTAATTGAATGCCTGCTGTCCATCCATGTACACACACTTGGCCCCTCTGCACTCTTATCCCATGTGAGTAGTTGGAAGGCTTTAGGTTATAATTGCCACCACAACTACGGCAGTCCAAAGGTGTGGTGCTCCAAAACACACATACATGCCTTTGGTGTGTATCCAGGCCATCTCTGCAGATAGGGCCCTTAGAATGATTTCCTTCATCATTCAGAGACACATCCTACTACTCCTTGTCTTATTCTAGGAATGTCATTGTGCATGGAGTCACATGGTGATGTTCCTGCAGCAGCGTGTGCCATGTGTACATCCTTTTGTATAGGAAATCAGTCATGTGACTTGCTCTCCGGTGCACACTTTGTTAAGTAAAATGGGCTTCACTGGTGAAGTTTTACAGCTGGGAGACTACACAAAGTCCCAACTTCCTCCACTATATGACAAAGACAACACTGAAAATGCATAGTTTATTTACTTTACTGTGAATACTATGCAAAGTGTAGTAGGTGGACTTTGTCCATCCCTGTTCATGCAACATCATCGGAACCAAGGAACAATGCCAAGCTAATCCTCTCAAAATAACAAAATTATTCAGTTTCTTTTTCCAAATGCTTTCCATTCCTGCCAGAAATGGGCACCGGCTGAGTCATAGCAGTATACAATGAACTACAAAAAAGGCCTCTTCCAGAAGATGGCGACCCTGAGGTAGCACTCTGTGCTACCATGTGGGTGATCCAGGTTCACATTGCAGACTTGGATACTTGCACTTCAGAGGCAAGAACAGTGGTGCTGTCTGTGGCAGCACTTACTGAATCTGAGGATGTGGACACCACTATCCATTTCCTCCAGCAACACTAGTGGCCAGGCCAAGATTGGCTTGAATTATTACACACTGGGATTGATTTTTCAAAGAGCCCTTAGATCTCTGCAATTTGTGGTGATCTAGGGCTGCAATGAATTCTAGGTGTGTCAGGGACCCTGCATCTAATTTTGTAAAATCATAGTTGCTGCACTCACAGGCTAGTGCCAAACAACTGGCACACCTGCAGGAATGGCTGAAGGGATCCATCCTCCCACCCGGCACAAAACTAGAGGGGCAGAGATGGTTGGGGGGGTGAAACATGCTTGACAGGAGGGATCCAGGGCAGAAGGGGCACAAGGGTGTCAATGGGGGAGTTGGGGAGATGGTGAGCATGTGAGGGTGAGATGTGGCATCTGGTGGGGGTGCCATTTATATAGCTATAATACCAATGGGATGGTACTGCTTGGGGGGGGCGGGTTCCAGGGACAAATAGTCCCATGGCCCCAGGTGGGCATAGCCCTGGCAGCAGCCCCAGCCTTGAAATGTATGAAATTCATTTAGTAAAATATAAAATTATTTTGACATATCTGTCATTCTGCTATTCTTATTTTAGTATTTTATGGCTATACAAACAGCACCTCAACCGGGTGCCACATCACTCACTCACATGCCCACCACCTCTCCAACTCCCCTTATGGCACCTCTATGCCCCTTCTACCCCAGACCCCAGTTTCAGAGCCCCCCAATTTGCCACACTGTGTGACACTGGTGCAAGGCACTTAGACCATCTCATGGCTGGTTTACATTTGGCCTCTTGCTGCGCCCATAGCAGGGCTTCCAAATTATGAAAAAAGGGGATGGTGCAGCCTCACCATGGCACAAGCCCACTTGTAACCTGGCACATTCTGCTGTATGTCACAAGGGTGGCGCAGTGTCACTTTGTTGCAGCAGATCCCCTTTACCTAGTTACCAAAGACTAAAATAAAAATAAAAACATTTTTGATGCAGACCACATTCGAAAATTGGGAATCTTTTGACACAAGATGCCATTTATATTTGATGCAGGCACCTTGCCTCATTCCCCAGGCTTTGAAAATCGAGCCCATTATCTTGAGCCATAGAACTGCAAAAAATCAGCAAGGCACACCCTAAAGGAGCAGGAAGCGATACAGTGTGATACGCTTGTTAGTGATCGTATCCATGTGCAATAGTGCCACAGCAGCCAGAGGGAAGGGAATCTGCAAGGAGCCCTCCTAAGACTGCAACCAGCTCTAATGCCACTTCCCCTCAGCCTCATACTATGCCTGGTCATTGGATCACCATGAAGTGTCCAGCAATTCCCAGTCTGATGGCCCCGCCATGGAGGATCAAGTCACAGGGTGGTCCAGGGACAGCACTAGATAGGGCAAAAAGGGAGTTGCAGCCTGCTCAGAAATGACCCGGTTTCCACTTGACAGTGGGTCCATAGCGATGTACTTAGTTTTTTAACAGTAGCTGAAAGATAGAAAACTGAACAATAGGAAAGCATTTTACATAATAAGTTTTACCTTCTATACTGGTGAAATTTGTACTTCCAGTTAGGTTTTGACCCAGTTATTTTTCATTTTGACCCACATTTTTTACACTAGTGGGTCTAATTTAACCCATTCATTAACCCCCCTAGCGCTGTCACTGGGGTGGTCCAAAATACAAAAATAGAAGACAACTCCTGGTAGGTTGATTTTGGTAAATTTACTCCTTCCACCAAAACAAATACTCAACATTTCATATCATAGGCCACTTCATCAGGAGAAAAGTGCCCTTAATGGCCCAGCAACTGTTCAATGTTATTTGGGGGAATGGCCATGAAGTTTGCAACATGAATGTGCCAGTTTCTGTGTTCAGTAGCTTCTGCGCTGTTTGAACTGTATATTAGCTTTATCATATCACATCACTTTTATTTCTAAAAATGCGCCTTTCCAATTATCAAGGTGCCTGTACATAAGCATAAATAAACATCTTACTAATTAAAATGATGACACTGTTCTGTATGTCAGCAACCCTTCGCCTGTAGCTGCTCGTGAAATCCTACAAACAGAATTCTCCTTGCTACAATATCAGCTACTCGAGAAAAAGCTTCTGTTAAATGCAAAGAAAACTAAAGCAATGATGTTCACAAATCAAAGCTCCAATAGCACATCCTCTCAATCATTCTCCCCAGCTATGCACTATACTTGAGAAAATCTGGAGTATGTAGAAAACTTCAAATACCTAGGTGTGTGGATTGACAACAGACTTGACTTCACTCATCATTTAGAAGAACTGTTAAAAAAGCTCTGCCAAAGGCTTGGCCTTCTCTATAGATTAAAACCCTTCCTAAACAGAGACTCAAAGATGAGGTTAGTCCAGGCCATTTTTCTATCAGTTGTTGACTATGCAGACTTCCTTTATAGTCACTGCCCCATCTTCTACCATCACAAGTTGGATATCATAGAGCAATAAGGTTCATTACAGATCTGCCATCTAATACTCATCATTGCTCTCTTTATGCTGCAGTTGGGTGGGTTTCCCTTCACCTCAGAAGGAACAGAAATGCAGCACTATGGATTTACAGCGTTGTCAAAAACTTCCAACTATATCCTGGACTGCTTCACCCAGACCTCTCCTAGCTCCTATGCCCTAAGAAGCAACAACATCATCCTGCTCAAATTGCCCAAATTCAACACCAGGCTAGGGAGGGCATCAATCAGCTATTCTCTAGCTATAGCATGGAACACCCTACAAAATCCCTAAACTGTCCAATATCATTCCATTTGCATCCTTTAAACAGCATTGTACAGTCTTCTTCAAAGAGAAATGCAATTGCTACCACTAGAGCTAGCATTGTCATCTCACAAATCTCCCTTCCAAACCATATATGGCATATTCCTTCCAGGCAGACACCCCATCTTATGGCACACAGTAATACTAGTATTACATTATGTTGAGTGTCTGCCATGCCCCCCCCACTGGGATATGTTTATACTGTACATACTGTAAATATTAGCTTAACTTTCCTGTAACGGTTTTTTATCATGTGAATTTACTGTACATCACTGTGTTTATTAACGTTATTTTCCCCCGTGTGTATAACTGTCTTATATAAGTGTATGATGTATCTGTTGTGTATCAACTATTGAACCTTGACCTTATCAGATCCATCTTGTAAATGAGCCTTTCTCAATGATGTTCGCCTGAATAAATAAAGATTTGATGATGATGATGATGATGATAAAATACAGTACATAAAATCACAAAAATTTTAAAAATAGATACAAACAAGTGCACTAAAAGACAAAATGGTAATATACTCAGCATATTATCTCAGTATCTAAAATTCATCTGGAAACGCCTGGCTAAACAAATGGGTTTTTAGCACTGTTTTGTAGCTCTAGATGGTCAGGCACTCTCTTACCCAACGAGGTACAGTATTCCACAGGACAGGGGACACAAATACAAAAGAATGGGCCCCTGATTTCTTCAATCACACCCAGGGAATCTCCAGCAATCCCTCATCGGTGGATCAGAGCGGTCAGGAGAGGCAGTAGGGATGAAGGAGATCTTGCAGGTAGCAAGGTCCCTGATCGTGTAGGGTTTTTAGGTCAGCAAACTGACATTGAAGGTGATACACCACCACACTGGTAGCCAGTGCAATCCACGGAGCACAGGCGTAATGTGACTGGCCCTAGATGTACCAGTCACAAGCCTGGCAGCCGCATTCTGCACCAGCTGCAGGTGGCGAATATCAACCCCCAGTGGTACTAGGTAAAGGACATTGCAGTAGTCAAGGCATGAGGTCACAAAGGCATGGACCAATGTCGGAAGATTATCAGGAGGGACCAGGTGCTTCACCCAGGAGATATTCCTCAGATGGTAAAAAGATGTCTTGACAATGGCTGACACCTGTGATTTTAGGGTCAAACCGTCATCAAAAATAACAGTCAGATTATCCACTTGATCTGAGGTAGCCAGCTGGACACCCCCAAGTCAAAGCCCAGAGGGTTGTCCTGCTGAAAACCCCACCTCCCAATGATTTGGGTCCACCACCAACATATTGGTTTTAGCCGGGTTCAACCACAGCCAGCTAGCACTCATCCAGTCCTGGATCTCAGAGAGGCAGTTGTTAAACACTGAGAGGACATCTCCCTGTTCGGGTACAAAAGACAAGTACAGTTGAGTACCATCTGCATGGCAGTGAAAACTCAAACCATAATAATGTCTCCCAATGGCAGCATGTACACTGTAAACAGCATGGGTGACAAAATGGAGCCCTATGGTACCCTACAGGATAGGGGGAGAGGGTCAGAGGAATAAATTCCAGAGGCCACTCTCTGCATCCTGCCCTCAAGAAAGGATCGAAACCATCTGAGGAAAGTGCCCGACAGTCCACAGATGAACCGCAGGTGCTCCAGCACCCACAATGGTCCACAGTGTCAAAAGCCACTGCAAGATCAAGGAGGACCAAGATGGAATGGATCCTCCAATCTCTTGCTGTTAGGAGATCATTCTGCACCAGAACGAGGGCCTTCTCAGTGCTATGCCTCTTCCTAAATCCAGACTGGAGAGTCGTAGACATTGTGGGTGGATACATGATCATCCAGCTGCAGCACAACCACCTTCTCAATAACCTTACCCACAAAGGGCAGGTTAGAGACAGGTCTGTAGTTGGTCAGACAGTCCAGATCAAGGGAGGGCTTTTTCAGGAGTGGTCACACAACCACGCCCTTCAGGGGATTAGGAAATACCCCCCTCTCCAATGATTTCCAGACTATCTCGGCCAGGACCAGGCCAATCTCATCAACGCACCCCACAAGGAGACGCGTTGGGCACAGATCCAAACTACGGCTGGTTAGCCGCAAAATCTAGATAATCCTCATGGCGTCCATGATGTCCGGCCAGCCAAGGTCAGACCAGGCAAACCAGGCACTCGTGACCTCCTGATGACCTCTGCAACACCCAGTAGAAGGGGCTGGGCAGATGCCAGACCTGATGGTATCAACCTTATCTGCAAAAAAACAAGCAAACTTGTCACACCCCTCTTGAGATAAGTCTCCACTAGTCAGCAAGCAGATTGGATTGCATAATCTGTCGACAGTCCAGAAGAGCCGAGCTGGTTGGTTTTGCACAATGGCAATCTCCCTGGACAGGAATTCTGCCTTCTTATGGGTGATTGTAGATTGGTAGACCGTATAATGGTCCATCAATATAAGTCTGTCAACCTCCAGGCTGGACTTCCGCCAAGCCCTCTCTAACCTTCAACCCACTCTCCTCAGCTCCTTCAAGGTCCCAGTCCAGTACTGCCATTAAGCCCTCTGGGGTCACACCCCTTTAAGGGCAGTAATGGACCATCTCTATAGGGGCAGACCCATTGGGGGAAGCCACAAAACTGAACCCTATGGTGTGATGGTCAGACCGACCAACTGGTTCCACCACCAAGTCGGAGATCTCCATCCCCAGGAGGAACACCAGGTCCAATGAGTGACCACAAATGTGAGTTGTGGAGGTAACAACCTGTGTGAGGCCCAGCAAGGTCATAAGCTGAAGGAAGTTTCTACCAAAGTGTGAGAGTTCATTGTTGACACAAGCATTGAAATCCCCCAGAATTAACCATCTGGGGGATCCCAAAACCACGTCGACAATGAAGTCCGTGACCTCTTGCAGGAATTCTTTCCCATCCCAGGTGGACAGTAGATGAGAAGTATCCTGCCCCCCCATATCTGCACCCACGATACACTCAAAAGATCTGGTGGACCCCACTGGCACATCCACAGGGCCCAGTTCCGATCTAAAACAGATGGCTACAGCCCCGCCCCTACGATCCAACCTCGGGTGGTGTATCACCGAGTACCCGGCTGGAACTGCTGAGTACAATATTAGGCCCGCATTTTCATCCAGCCAGGTCTCGGTGATGCATGCCAGGTCAGACGTACCAACAAGATCTGCAGTTATAGCAGTCTTGTTTTTAACAGACCTGATGTTGCACAACACTACCCGAGTAGGATGAGGAGTCGAGGAAGACTACGTCACCTGCCTGCACACAGCAAAGCCCTTGGGTATGAGAACCAGGCAGGGAGGACCCCTATCCCAGTCCTATTTTGCCCCAGGGGGTCTCCTTGTACCCACTACCCCGATCTGACCACCCATCTCCGTCCCTCCCGCTAGGTCCAGAAACCCCCCCCCCTTCTTCTGCCTTCTGACTATCCCCAAAGTGAGACATCTTATGTATGTCACAGCTGGTAAGGGAGGACAGTCAAATGGGTAGAGGTCCCTGAGCCTGGAGTGGGAATAGCGCCTGACCGTCTTTTTGCCCCCCCAGCACATCACAGTCAGCAGCAGTCAGACCAACAAACAATAACTGCGACACACCAATCTTTTCAAAAACTCACCTGCACACACTCCAAACTCACACACCAACAAATCACATCACTTTAAATTTCACTCACCAAAACTACACACTATACATACAATAACCCTACTTTAACTGCCCCAACCCACCCAACAACCTCAAAAGCACAATCCCCCCACCAAACCCAAAAATAATAATGTGAAATTATAAATGTTTATGGCAGCATAAAAAGAAAAACACTGTCCAAAGAGAGCAGTTGCTTAAGTCTCTCGATAAAGGGTTGTGAAACCAAAGAGCTCCCACCTCTCCAGGAGACAGGCAAAAGGACTATTCCATGGCTCTACCTCTCACGTAGGCCGGGAAAAAGAGTCAACAGATATTAGCAAAATACGCACAGTTTTAGAGGGCACTCTAACTGCCCACACAGTTCATAGTGGTCCCAATAAGAAAAGAAAAGGAGGTCTGACCTTTTGGCAGAGTTCAAAAGAAGTCTGTTACAACTATCCACCTTCACGCCAAAGGGAAAATAGGTAAAGAAGTTTCCTCTGATTAATTCTCCCCTGAGATGGCCACTTTCTCAGCCATCCCAGGAATTCAGCAGGAGTACTAGGCCAGGTGATATGAAGGAGCCCCGACTGTATCTACCTGGAAGTCGCTGCCCCAGAACCCTGTGACCACTGCTTCAGCCCCTGACTATATAGTCGGCCCACTGGACCACTCCCCAGGGGGCCAAGGATCAACCAGTACGATACCACCCACTCTTCAGTGCGTGGCATACCTGGGCTCCAGTGTGGCCACAGCTTCAGCGGCAGGCAAACAGAACAGGAGCACCCACCCTTACCTCCCTCCACATGACAAAGTGTTCTGAACTTGTTCTACTGCCTTGCACATTATTGCACCTGTTGTGTCTGCCTGCTCTGGGCCTGATTGTATCCTTTCTGTTCATCATTCTTGTTTTGCTGTTATCCTCTGGGCTTTGATTGTATTGTCTTGTTTTGACCATGAAAACTATCTGTAATGCTGTACCACTGTTAAATTCTCTGTTCTGTGATGTATTGCCATCACTGATGTACCATAGTTAATTGTTCTGTTTCGTAACGTATTTTGAGGTATGAATTACTTTACCAACCTCATAAGTGCTGCTCTGAATTGTGTTCTGAAATGTATTGTCTCCATGTGACTTCTGCCACCATGTCTGTAATCCTCCCAGGTCGTGCCTGAAAATAGGCAATTCAATAGTCTAGCACACCTACCGACTAATAAAAACTAAATAAATAAATATTTGTGGACAATGAATTCAGTAGTGCTGTAATGAGGGTCTGAGTTACCCAAGTGTTGCACCCCTTAGTTACAATATCTAAGACCTGAACCCTAATCAGCATTTCAGTATTTTGGGGGGCCCTCTCCAGGGAAGGCCAGTTTCACTAGTATTGTATCTCAGTCTCTTCACTGGATGGTATATATCCGAGGGTAACAATGAAGATGAAAGGGGTGCTGGATAGGTGCTTTGCTGATGTCTAAGGGATTGTCACAAAATCAGTGCACAAATGACTTTGAAAAAATCCCTTGCAAGCAACCACTGAGTTATTATCAAAGGGAATCACGGCCCCTCTCTCACGCAATCATGAATGTCATTGTAACCACATAGGAAAGGGGGCAGGGCTCACCTTGCAAATAACCTGTGATCCATCCACAAAGCATTGCCTTTAGTGACATTCCCCTGCCTGTAGACGTTTTACAAGCTCTTAGTAGGGTGTTACTAAAGATAGGTCCCCACCTAAAGGGGCCATCAAGGGATGCCCTCTTGTGTGGGAAAGCTTTAAACAGAGTAGCTGCCTCCAGTGTGTTATGACAAGGAAGATAGAGTAGGCACTAAATGAGGGCAGAGGAAGGGTAATGATCAAGGGAGAAGTACAGTATAATGGTTATGGTGCCACAGTCTTTCTGGAGACCTTCTGGTGACTGAAGTGTTGCCCCATCTGTACTCCCCTCTCTGGTTTGTGGGCACAGGTTGCTTGATTCCAGGCTGAACTGACAAGGTTACAGCACACCTTCTGTCCCACCCAGAGGCCACCTACTCTGCCACCACTCTGCCAAAGGGTGCCTAAAAAGAGAGAGAGTTGATGGACCCTGCCGGACTCCAGAAGAATGGGGGTGTGGGGACAGGTGCACACTCCTCCACTAATACCACTGTGGAACACCCTGGCCATACTGGTGGAATGGTGCAACTTGAGGAGGTTCCTATCACAGCAGGAGGGGAGGATCCTAAGAAATAGAGGCTCAAAGGAGGGAAGGATTGGCCCCCAGCCCAAGAGGAAGCAGCTGCTGGTGGAGCACTTTACAGTGAGGGACACAACGTTTGGAGTTGAGGAGTGGTGGTGAGATACCTGAGGGGTGCCATGACTTGGACGGATGGAAAGCAGATCCTGAGGACTGCTAAGGCAGATTGAATGAAAGTGAGCTGGACATCACTATCCATCTTAGGACAAATGACCTAAAGAGGGAGAGGGTAGGGATAGTACAGGGGAACTTGAGGGAACTGGAGAGGGTCCTCAAGCACACAGGACACATGGTGGCTTTTTCCAAGGTGCTACCTGTAAAGGGCAGGGGGCAGGCAAAGGTACGCCCCACCATGACCGTTAAATGATTGGTTGAAGACATGGTGCATGGGGGAGGGCTTTGGCTACCCCGGGGACTGGGGACCAATCTGGGAAGATATGGGCCTCTATAAGGGAGACAGCCCACATCCTTCAAGAAGGGGACCATAGTCCTAGGTGGGAAGTTTAGATGCTACTTGGATGAGCCTTTAAACTATCTAGGAGGAAGGTAGCTAAAACAAAGGAGGCACAATTGCCACCACCAGATGGTAAATTAGTAGGAAGAGAGGTTCTGGGGGTGAAAACACCACAAGAACAGAGATACAGAGCAGGAACTGTGAAAAGATGGAGGAAAACAGGGATACAATTCAGGTAGGGAAGGAAAGTGGATTGAAGGGGACCAAGAATTGAGAAAGCACAACAGGAAGAGGGGAGTCAGAGGGGACTCCAGGTAAAAACACAGGAAATAAATAGTGGAAGACAAAGGGCTTCAGGCAGGGGGTGAGAATATGTGGAGAGACATGTGTGCCAATGCCAGGAGTCTTGGAAACAAAATCCCAGACTTAGAGCCTATCTTAGCAGAGGCTAAATGGATCTAGTGGGCATAACAGAATCATGGGGCACCATGCACCATGATTCTGACATGGTCATACTGGGCTACTCTCTATTCAGGAAAGACAGGGCAGGGAAGCAGGGAGGAGGTGTGGCTTCGTATGTAAAGCAGGGAATAGGGGCCATAGAGGTGCAGGTGCAGCACGGTGAGGAGGGGCTGAAGGTGCTGTGGGTAATTCTGGAGACAGGTTCTGGGGCTGTATCCACAGTGTAGTAGTGTACAGATCTCCAGCACAAGAGGAGGAGATGGACAGGATGCTAGGGGAGGCCATCATCAGGATGCAAATAAAGGGGAGGTGCTGCTAGTTGGAGACTTCAATCTGCCGGTTGTGGAATGGAACCCTTCAGCTGCAGCTGAGGCAAAGAGCAGGGCCATCCTTCACTCCCTATCAGGGGCTTTTATCTGGCAGCTATTTAAAGAACCTAATAAGGATGGGGCAGTGTTGGACCTGGTGATAAACAGGGACAGCACTGCAAATGTTACTGTAGGTAGTCCCCTAATTACCAATGATCACTGTAAAGTGTGGTTCAACATAAAGAAAAGAGCAGAGTCAAGCTACATGTGGATGAGGGGTCCTGGACTTCAGGAAGGTAGATTTAAAGAAATGGGAGACTGCCTCAAAAATTCCCATGGGGGAATTGCCACAAAGGAGTAGAGGAACAGTAGGGAAAAATAAAGGAGGGTATGACTAGGGCAACAAACCTCTGTGTGAAACAGGTACACAAAAACAAAAGGAAAAGAAAACCATGATGGTTCTTTAAAGAAGTGACAGTGGTGGTGAAGGAAAAAAGGATGGCATTCAATGGGTACAAGGAACTGCAGAGGGAGGACAGAGATGTATACCAAGCAAGGCAGAAGGAAGCAGGTAAGGCAATTCAGGGAGAAAAGGCACAGATAAAAGAAAGTACTGTTGGAGGGGTGACTAAAGGGGACAAGACTTTTTTTCAGATACATGACTGAGAAGAGGAAATCAAAGGGAGGGGTAGTGAGGATTAGAATAGTGGAAGGGGGAGACTGCACAAAAGGGGCCAAAGAAAAAGCAGACATCTTAAATCAGTACTTCTTCTCAAGCTTCACAGTAGAGGAAGGAGGGGACAGACCACCAAGGAGAAGCAAGAATGGACAGACAGGGGAGGTGTACACAAGTCCTTTTTCAGGGGGAGAGTCCTGGATGGACTTGCAGCACTGAAGGTGGATAAGGCTATAGGACCAGGCAGAGTCACATCTCAGGGTACTGAAGCAGCACAGGGAGGTGCTAGCTGCCCCACTGACAGCTTTGTTCAACAGCTTACTGGAAACAAGAGTGGATAGAAAAAACAGAGTGGTGATTAGCAGCACTCACTTTAAGAACAGGAGAGTGACCAGTAGTGTACCACAGGGTTCGGAACTAGGACTAGTCATAGGGAGCGTTGCAGAAGAACTGGAGGGGAAGGGCTGAAGCAGACTTTGTTTGGCTCAGATAGATTTACCTTTCTGTTGCTGCTATGTTTCTGGAGGGGCAGGAGTGAATGATTTAGTTGCATCTTCCTCATGAACAATACAGTTGTCATTTTCCACATACTGCCCAAAATGTGTTTTCATCCCTGTGTTGCCAAGTGGCATAGCCACTGTGCAACACCACCTTTCAGCTAAAAAACTGACAGTGCCGCTCTTCATGAGCTGGCCTCACAAAAAGCCCATGTTGAAAATGTGGAGTGAAAATACCAACACATGCCTACGGCATTAGGGTTTCCAACTGTAGCACCTCACCCTGTAGAGACTGACAGGCATCAGGGGTGTGGATTGGGATCATTGGCTGTAATGCTCATGCCATTCCACCCCCACCCTTACCCTGCAGCCAGTGACAGGCATTGTGGTGTGCCTTGGAGTGTTAAGCCACAAAGTTCACCCCATTCTCCTATACTGCACCCACCTCAGCATATTTCCTTATGGAATGGAGTGAGTATAATGCCCAAAGACTCCAAAGCACACCACAACACTTGTCAGTGTCTACAGGGTAGGGTGAGGTAAAATGGCATGAGCATTATAGCTGACAACCCAAAGGCACACCCTAATGCCTGTTGGTCTCTGCAGGGTGGGAATGGGGTTGGCATCACTTCAGTACTTCACTGCCATTCCTATTATGCATCTCTAACTCCTGCACTACCAAGGCCAATGCCAGCGAGACAACATTCGGCATTGACAAATGCTTGTTTGTATGTGTGATTTATATTGGGAGTTTAAGATTCGTATTTCAACAGGCATTGGTAGCAACCTTCTGGAAGTTTCAGTCTTCCCCTCAGCTAGGATCAGTTTACAGCCAATTGTGTTTTAAATACCAGTGGGTTCTGTCACATAGCATCAGGGCTGAAGCAGATTTAGTTTGGCTCAGGTAGACTTACCTTTCTGTTGCTGCTAAGTTTCTTGAGGGGCAGGAGTGAAGGATTTAGTTGCTGGTAAGCTTGTAACTGTTTGTACTTGTCTGAGTCACTTACCTTAAGTGAAGGTCTCATATTTCAATGGAGTTTGGGGGATATTTTTATTTATTTTTTGATCATTGGGGCTTATCCTCTGAGAACATAGGGTAAAGGAGTCCTCTGCTGATTATTTCTGGACATAGCCTGGGTAATCCCACCTCCCACCTCAACCCTCCCTCCTCCCCAGGCTAGTCCTCCTTTATAGGGTGGGGCCCATAGTGTTGCACCTTCCTACACCACACAGGCAGTTCCACACCAAGGACAGAGAGAAGCATAGGGGTTCATCTAGAGGGCGTATCTAGATTATATTGCAGGCCAGGTCACATCAGACTTGATAGGTGTGGTGCAGTGCAGTGACTATGGAGCAGCAGTCTTCAGGGAGACATTTTGGAGGCTGCAATGCTGTCCTATGTGCAGGCATCTCTCTGGGTTGAGGGAAGAGGTTGTCTGTCTCTGTGCAGAGGTGGCCAGGTTACAGATGGCATCCACCCCCACCCAGAGATCACCGGGTCCATAACATCAACCTCAAAGATTGCCCAGGAAGAAGGGTGAATGGACCACAGTGGGCTCAGAGAGAGTGGGGAGTGGTCAGAGGCACATCCCCTAACTGGTCCAGCTTAATAACTCCTACGCTGTTTTGGAGGAATGGGAATGCCCCACACAGGCATGCACAGTTAGGACCAGGGAGGATATTCAGGACCTCCAAGCTGGAGTCCCAGGAAAGGGGGACAAGGGAGCACAGAGGAGGGGGAAGCTTCTTATAGTGGGGAACTCAACTGTATGGGGTGTGAAATTAGGGACACCTAGCAGGTGGGAGAGGGAGGTCAAGTGCCTCCCAGGAAGAGCTGCATGGAGGGATGGGAAGCGAATCCATAGGATCACTAGGGTGATAGCCAGGAGGAAGGAGATGAATGTCATTGTTCACCTGGGGACCAATGACGTGGTGAGTAGAAGGGTAGAATTAGCCAGAGTCCAGGAGGATTTCCAGAAGCTGGGAGGAGACCTGAAACAGGTAGCACATTCCGTCTCATTCTTGGAGGTGCTACCTGTCCAAGGCATGGGGAGGCCAGGGCATTCCACATCCAAACCTTCAATTCCTGGTTGAAGGATTGGTGTGGAAGGGAAGGATTTGGCTTCATAGGGGATAACTGGGGCCCAACCTGGGCAGATGCAAGCTTGTGTCAGGAGGATGGCCTGCATCTGTCCAGAAAGGGGACCTCAGGCCTTAGTGAGAAGTTGGAATGCTTCAGCATAGAGCATTTAAACTGACCAAGGGGGAGAGCCAGGTGAGCCAGGTGGCTTAGGAACACTCCCCCCCCAAATGAGAACATGCAAAAGTACAAGTTAACAACAGGAACAACTGAAGCAAGCAGTGAGGGGCAGGCAGGGGAAACATTTATAAAGGGGGATGGGGGGGGGGCAAGAGCACATGAGCATGAATACCAGAGCAGAGGGAAGAGGAAAAGTAGAGAAAACAGGAATGGAGGAAGAACAGGGAGTAAAACATGGAAGTTCATGTTCACAAATGCCCGCAGTCTGGGAAATAAGGTTCCAGACCTGGAAGCATTGATGATAGATGCAGACCTTGACATAGCAGCAATAGCAGAGACATGGTATTCTGCTAATCACAGCTGGGATGTCAATGTACCAGGCTATACACTGTTTAGAAGGGACAGGGAAAGTAAAAAGGGAGGGGGGTGGCCCTGTACATCAGAGAAGGCATAAAGGCTACAGAAGTACAGGGAAGACAGGGAAGGCCAAGGCAATGTGGGTCACCCTTGAACCAGGAAATGGCACAGCAATACATACAGGGGTGATCTACAGCCCTCCAGCACAGAGGGAGGAAGTGGACATGGTACTAGTGGAGGAAATTCACAACATGGCAGCCAAAGGTGAAATCCTGTTGATGGGAGATTTCAATATGCCAGATGTGGATTGGACCACCCAGGCAGCTGCTTCAACCAGAAGCATGGCTATCCTGGAATCCCTGCAGGGGGTTGGACTCAGACAGCTGGTGCATGAGCCCACCAGGGACAAAACGATTCTAGACCTGGTATGGACCAATGAGAACAGAGTCAAAAGAATCCAGGTGGAAGGGCAGCTGGGATCCATCGACCACCCCATGGTGTGGTTTGACATGGAGACAGGGACTCAATTAAGCCACACAAGGGAAAAAGTATTAGATTTCAGGAGGGCGGATTTCAATGAAATGAGTCAATGTTTAAGAGCAGCCCTGGAGAAGGTAGAGGTAATGGAGGGGGTGGAGGAACAGTGGGGAAGACTAAAAGGAGCCATTATGGAGGGAAAGAAAGTGTTGAAACAGAGGATGGAAGAGTATATAGAGGAAGCTGGGAATTTAAACTAGGAGTGGGGGTTGGGGAAGAGATATGCAGAGACCACAGGTTGGGAAATCATATGAGCTACCCCATAACAGTGACAAAGGACAAATGGCAAGTACTATTGGTGATGCTAGGAAAGGAGGGCAGGATGGGAGGGGAAAGGGTGGAAGGTGGTTACCCTTAATGCTAGGAACCTTGGGAGGAAAACTGCAGAGTTACAGGTTCTCATGGCAGACGGAGAGTGGACATTGCAGCCATCACAGAAACATGGGCCACCCAATATAATGACTGGGACCTGTCTGTACCAGGGTACGGGTTATTTCGTAGGGACAGGGTGATTGGGAAAGGAGGGGGGTGGCACTATATGTGAAGGAAGAACTGAAGTGTGTAAGGGAGGAAGGGAAGAGGGTAGTACGGAGTCACTTTGGGTGCAAATCCAGGATTCCAAGAATAGGATTCTTAGAATGGGAGTGGTGTACAGGCCACCATCTCAGACGGAGGAGTTAGACAGGGAACTAGCAGGACAGATCAGGAGGACCTGCGAGAAGGGTAGTGTGATGATTGTGGGGGACTTCAACATGCCAGGAGTGGACTGGAGCATCCCAACAACCAGGAACAGAAGGGAGCAGGTACTGCTGGATGCCTTCCAGGACAGCTTTCTGCTGCAAATGGTCAGTGAACCAACCAGGTTAGGGAATACCCTTGACCTTGTGCTGGCAAATGGGGACTTTGTGAGAGAACTTACAGTGGAGGAACTGTCAGGAGTGACCACCACCAGTATGGCTCACATTGGATATGGGCAAGGAAGGAGTGGAATCTGGCACAAGAGTGCTGGACTTCAGGAGGGCCGACTTTGGGAGGATGGGGGAAGTGGTAAAAGGCTACCTGGCCAGAATTCAACCTAGTATGGATACTAACCAGAGGTGGGAGCTCATAAAACTGGGGATAGTGGAGGCAACCAAATTCTGCTGCAAAGCCCAGAGCAAGAAGGCTAGGGCTAAGAAACCGAGCTGGTTGAGCAAGGAGGTCATGGAAAAGGTAAGAAGGAAAAGAGCTGCCTTTAGGAAGTACAAGAAAACAGGGAGGGGGGAGGACAGAGAGGAGTACTTGACAGAATCGAAGGAGGTGACAAGGGCAGTAAGGGGAGCCAAAGCATCTACGGAACTCAGGCTGGCACAAGGCATTAAGAAGGGGGAGAAGGACTTTAAGTACATCAGGGAGAAAAGGAGCTGTAAGGACCACATAGTAAGGATTAGGAAGGAGGGGGGTTGGGTGGAAGCAGGGTACGATAAGACGGAAGCACTAAATGAGTACTTCTGCTCAGTATTTACTAAAGAGAAGAGGGGGTGACACCCAAGGTGGGAGAAATGGCAGAAGCAGGGGGGAAGTGGTGACAGATGGGGAAATCATGAAGGGCAGAGTTCGAGAGGGTTTGAAGGCACTGAGGGTGGACAAGGCACCAGGCCCAGATGGCATCCACCCCAGGGTACTGAAGGAACTGGCAGAGGTCCTTGCAGGACCTTTGGCAGACCTATTTAATGCCTCACTACAATCGGGGTGTGTACCTCAGGACTGGAGGATGGCTCATGTGGTGCCCCTCCACAAGAGTGGCCCCAACGATGAACTGGGAAACTACAGACCAGTTAGCCTCACATCCATCGTGGGTAAGCTAATGGAGACTATCCTGAAGGAGAGGCTGGTGGCCCTCCTAGAGGCCAAAGGACTACAGAACAGCAGACAGCATGGCTTCATACGTGGCAGATCCTACCAAACCAACCTGGTTGAGTTCTATGACTGGGTAACTAGGAAACTGGACAGGGGCCATGCAGTGGATGTCCTGTATCTGGACTTCAGGAAGACATTCCGACTCGGTGCCACATGGAAGGCTGGGAAGGAAGTTAGTAGGCACAGGGGCGGGTGCAAAGCTGGTGAGATGGGTAGGAAACTGGCTGCAGGGAAGGCAACAGAGGGTGGTGGTGGGTGGGGAGCTCTCACACCCAAGGGCAGTGACGAGCGGTGTCCCACAGGGCTCAGTGTTGGGACCAGTGTCATTTGGGATATTCATTGCAGACATATCATGGGACACCAAGAGCAAGATCAGTCTGTTTGCTGATGATACCAAGGTTGGCGCAGTGGTGGATGACCTAGGGGGATGGCAGGGATTGCAGGATGATCTGGCAAAGCTTGAAACCGGTCAGACACCTGGCAACTGGGGTTTAATGCCAAAGTGCAAGGTGCTGCATTTTGGGATGAAGAACCCAAGGAGGAGTTACTAGCTAGGGGGAGTGCAGCTAGCCCAGACAGAGGAGGAGAAGGATCTGGATGTGCTCATTACAGGGTCAATGAACAACTCGCACAATGTAGGAAGGCAGCTGCAAAGGCCAACAAAATGCTGGGTTGTATTGCAAGGGGTATATCCTCGAGGAGGGAGGAGGTGATTCTGCCACTGTATAGGTCATTAGTTAGACCACACCTGGAGTACTGCGGCAGTACTGGCGTCCGTATCTGAAGAGGGACATTGTTACTGGAGGGGGTGCAGCTCAGAGCGACAAAGATGATCAAGGGGCTGGGGGACTTATCATACGAGAGGAGGTTGAAGGACTTGAACATGTACTCACTGGAGGAGAGGAGAGACAGGGTGACATGATTGAAACCTTTAAATACATGAAAGGAATAAACAAGACAGGTACAGAGGGGCTGTTCAAAGTAAGGGAGGGGAGGGCCACCAGGGGCCATGATATGAGACTGGAGCGAGGAAGGTTCAGGAGGGAGATGAGGAGACACTTTTTTACAGAGAGGGTGGTGGCTGGGTGGAATGCGTTACCTGCAGAAGTGGTATGCAGTAGAACAGTGGACTGCTTCAAACGAGGATGGAACAGGACAAGGGGGAGGGTTAATGAAGGGGAAGGGTGGAAGGGAGGGGCAGCTGCAGAATAAGGGGTGCTAGCTGCACATTCGAGCAGACTTGATAGACCTCTAGGCCTTTATCTGCTGGCAAATTTCATATTTTCGTATGTTCGTAACTAACCAATGCATTAGGTTAGTGGCCAAAGGGAAAAGAAGAAAGAAACCACTATGGTTCTCTAAAGAGGTGGGAGACAAAGTAAAGGCAAAAAGAGCAAGTTTCAGGAAGTATAAAGGGCCCAAAGAGAGGAGGACAGGGAGGTGTGCCTTGAATGTCTAAGAGAGGCAGGGAAGGCTGTTAGGAAAGCCAAGGCACAGACAGAAGAGGGTTTAGCATGGACTGTGAAAAAAAGGGGACAAGACATTCTATAGGTACATCAGCAATAGAAGAAAAACCACCGGGGGGGGGTAGTGAGGATCAAAGGGGAGGAGGGAGAGTGCAAGGAGGGTGATCTAGACAAGACAGAAATACTGAACAAATACTTCTGTTCAGTGTTTACTGAGGAAGGAGAGGGCCAAGGACCACTGTTGGAGAGCAGAGGCAATCGGGGGAGTGGACACCAGTCCATTCACAGTGGAGAAAGTTCAGGAGGAACTCACAAAGCTGAAGGTGGATAATGCCATGGGGCCTGATGACATACACCCGAGAACATTAAGAGAGCTGTGGAGGGAACTAGCAGCACCTCTGGCCACCCTGTTCACAGACTCACTCAACACAGGTATGGTTCCAGAGGACTGGAGGAGGGTGCATGTAGTCCCACTGCACAAAACTGGCAGTAGGGTACATGTGGGGAACTACAGGCCAGTCAGCCTCACCTCAGTGGTGGGGAAGATCATAGAGACACTGCTGAAAGAAAGGATAGTGGCACACCTGAAATCCATTGGTGCCTAGGATCTGAGGCAGCATGGATTCACATCAGGAAAGTCTTGTCAAATGAATCTGATAGATTTTTTTGATTGGGTGACTAGGGAAGTGAATCAGGGAGGGGCCGTAGATGTTGCCTACCTAGATTTCAGCAAAGCCATCTATACTGTCCCACACAGAAGGCTGGTTAATAAGATGAGCAGTCTGGGCATGAGGCATAAGGTGATATAGTGGGTTAGAAACTGGCTGATGGACAGAAGGCAGAGGGTGGTGGTAAACGGGATCCAATCCGGACACAGAGGGGTGACCAGAGGAGTGCCACAAGAATCAGTACTGGGACCAGTCCTGTTTAATGTCTTCATTAGTGACATTGTGGAGGGTCTGGAAGGAAAGGTCTGCCTATTTGCAGATGACACCAAGATCAGCAGCAGGGTGGATACTCCAGAAGGGGTGCGAAAAATGAAGAGGGACCTGGAGAAGCTTGAAAGATGGTCAGAGGTGTGGCAACTGAGGTTCAGTGTGGGAAAAATGCAAGATAATGCACCTGGGTTGGAGGAACCCTTGAGAGAGCTACAGAATAGGGGGGAAGTGCTGACTGTCACCATTGAGGAGAGGGACCTAGGGGGTTATCATATCTGATGATCTTAAGGTATCCAAGCAGTGTGCAAAGGCTGCAGGGTGGGCCAGTGGTATGCTGGAGTGCATAGGCAGAGGTATTACTAGTAGGAGGCAGGAAGTGGTGATGCCATTGTATAAAACACTGGTAAGGCCTCACCTGGAGTACTGTGTGCAGTACTGGAGACCACACATGCGTAAGGACATAAACAAGGTGGAGGCTATCCAGAGAAGGGCAACAAAGATGGTGCATGGTTTGCACCACAAAACATGAGGACAGACTAAGAGACCTCAATGTGTACTCACTGGAGGAGAGGAGAGGAGAGAAGGGGGTGACATGATAGATACTTCTAAATACCTCAAGGGCATAAACAAGGTGCATGTGGGAGATCTTTTCCAGTGTAGAAAAGATGCCAGAAAGAGGGGGGTACGATATGGAATTTGCCGGGGGGGGGGGAGAGATTAAGAGGTAATGTGAGGACATTTTTCTACACAGAGTGGGTGGTGAATGCTTGGAATAGTCTGCCACAAGAGGTGGAAGGGGTAAACACAGTGGAGGGGTTTAAACATGCCTGGGACAAGCTCAAGGGAACCTTGGGCGGGAAGGGAGTGATAAAAAGCCATTGACCACTTAGGCCCTGTCCACACTACACCGCTTACGTCCGTGACGGATGCAATCTGTTACGCCGTGAGCGGTGCAGTGCGCCCACACTCGGCAGTGTCTGTTACGGACCGGCACCGCCGTCCACACATCGATCCGATGCATCACAGCAGCGCCCAATCTCACACGCCGCGCTGCGCTTGGTGCCCTGCAAGGACCGTTATCGCAGTCCACATTACCGCAGGTAACGCTACCAGGCAGAACTGAAATATATCATGTTAAACCAATTTCATAAGGTGGTTTCAAATAACGGTTAACGCCTGTAACGTTACAGGTGTAAACGCAACCTGTTACGGTAGCGTTTTACACCCTATGTAACGTTACAGAGGTGTACTGTGGACAGGGCCTTAGGGTGAGTGGATTATGGTTGCCACCTAATCCAGTTTGTAGGGTAGTTATCCAGTCATCCGGTTTTGATTTAATGCAGTCCGGTTTTTGGGCCATTTTGAGTGCTCATATACTCTTAAAACTGCTGTATCAAATCATTCACTGTTTTGGCTGAATTGCATGTCCAGGTTACAAACAAGTTCTAATGTCATTCAGACCGGCCTTTGTTTGTAAAAGCAGTCTGTCTGAGAGGTGTTAAGTATGGCCATTAAGATCATTAGCAGTAAATTAAGCTAATCTTTTCCACTCTGAATTTTAAGTATGGTCTTTTACTTCTATGAGAGGGAACAGGTTGTACACCTTTATGTGACCTCATGTGTTTCTTTTTGTTTGTCCTATATTCTGGTATGTTTTATACCCATTTTTGATAAATTAATAAACTAACTTTTATTGCCTTTATCACTACATTTACTCTCATTTTTTGTAGTACCTGAACATTCCAAGCTATTAGCTACACTTTTACAGGCCATTCAGATGAACAGCATGGAATTGTGTGTCTGAAATTGTGGAATGTCTTAGAAACATAAAAAGAAACAGCAGTAGCTGCTGAGGTAAAGGGGATCACAGTGCAGTATTAAGGGCTTACAAGCACCAATAAAAATTAAGTTATCAAAAATTGGTCAAAACCTCAAAATACATGACTGACATGGAAAGGAAAATGGGAGAGTGTTTTAATAGATGCTTGTGCAATAAGTTGTGAATGAGCTTGGCACATCCAGCAAACCTGAGTCTGATTCCCCTAGCCTTCACTTGCATATTGTGTGACCCTGAGTAAGTCTCTTAACCTTCCTGTGCTCCTGGGTCACTCCTGTAAAATGGGCTATGTGCCCAATGGGAATTAACCTGGCTGCCAAAGAATAAAAACAAATAACCGAATAAATAAATCAAATAAATAACAGTATAAAAATGATTTCCTATCACTAGTAATGTCTAGTCCAACATTACAAATGGCTTTGGAGGAGGAGGAGCAATATACTCGCCAGTCATAAAAATGGATGGGACCAGAGGCGGTGTTTGGGGTGTGGTTTAGCATCCATTTTTTAGCTCATCCAAAGGTGGTGATCCTAGAGTGGATGCATACATGTATAAGGCCTACGGGCAGACTAGATGGGCCTAACAGTCCTTATCTGCTGACAATTTCTATATTTCTATGTTTCTATGTGGAAGATGTGCCTATCTGCAGATCACATCAAAATCTGTAATAGGGTGGACACACAGGGGGGTGGAGAAAAAGTGCACAGACCTAGGGAAACCTGGAGTGGTCAAAAACATGGCAGTTGGGGTTCAATGCTAATAAGTGCAAAATCATCCACCTAGGACATAGGAACCCTGGTGCTCAGTACAGGTGGCAGAGGAGGTACTGACAGTCACTGAACAGGAAAGGGTCCATGGAGTAATTATTTAGAGAACCTCAAGGTGGCAGTGCAGTGTAACAAGGCCAAGAGTGAGGCTAGTGGGATGCTGGGGTGCATAGGGAGGGGTATCTCCAGCAGGAGAAGCGAGGTAGTGCTGTCACTGTATCACACCTTGGTATGCCCCCACCTGGATTACTGTGTCAAGTTTTGGAGACAGCCCCTCAGAAAAGACATTGGCAAGGTAGAAGTAAACCAGAGGAGGGCAATTAACATGGTGCAGAACTTGCAGGGCAAGCCCTATGAGGAAAGGCAGAGGGATCTCATCATGTTCATCCTGGAAGAGAGGAGAGAGGGAGATGACATATGAACATACGAACATACAAACATACGAAATGCCAGCAGAAACAGGCCTCACGGCCTATCAAGTCTGCTCGATTGTGCTGCTAGCAGCTCAACTAGCAGCTGCCCCATCCTCCCCTCCCCTTCTCATAACCACCCCTCTCACTCTGTCCCACACTCTCTTAAATCCTCCCACCATTCTACACGATACCACATCCTCGGGCAGAGTGTTCCACTTATCTACCACCCTTTCCGTGAAAAAGTGTCTCCTGATTTCCCTCCTGAATTCCCCCCTCCAATCTCAGCCAATGCACTCTCGTGTCTCTCCCCCTTCTGAGCAAAAGAATCCCTTCTGTATTAATCCTGTTAATACCCATTAGGTACTTAAAGGTTTCAATCATATCCTCCATCCCTCCTCTCTTCCAGGGAATACATTTGCAGCTCTCCCAGCCTCTCCTTGTAGGATTTTCCCTCAAGTCCCTGTATCATCTTCGTTGTGCTATGCTGCACCCCCTCCAGCAGTCTAATGTCCCTCTTCAGGAATGGACACCATCACTGCACGCAGTATTCCAGGTGTGACCTGATCAGTGACCTGTACAGGGACAGGGTCACTTCTCTGTGCCTGGAGGAGATTCCCCGCGTTATGCACCCCAGCATCTTGTTTGCCTTTGCAGCCGCCTTTCTGCACTGAGCTGAGTGATTAATACTCCCTGTTATTAGTACCCCTAAATAATTTTCCTCCACTGTGCTTTCCAGCTGTACCCCTCCCAACTGATATTTCCTCCCCTGGTTCCTTACTCCGAAGTGCAGTACCTTGCACTTATTAGCGTTGAACCCCAACTGCCATGTCTCTGACCATTCCTGTAGTTTGGTCAGGTCTTCCTGCAGCCCCCTCCACTCCTCTGTGTCATCTACCACTGCACCGATCTTAGTATCATCTGTGAACAGATATTGGCTATGAATATCCCAAACAGCACCAGTCCCAGTACTGAACCCTGGGGCACCCCACTGGTAACGTCCCTTGGTGATGAGAGTTCCCCCACCACCACCTCTCTTTGCTGCCTACTCCTCAGCCAGTTGGTGATCCAGTTGACCATTTTTGTCCCCACCCCTGTGTATTCCAGTTTTCCCCCCAGCCTCCCATGTGGCACCAAGTCAAAGGTCTTGCTGAAGTCCAAATATAGGACGTCCACTGCATGGTCCCCGTCCAATTCCCTGGTAACCCAGTCATAGTACTCAACTAGGTTCGTCTGGCAGGATCTGCCCGATACAAAACTGTGCTAATGAACTGGCCCAGTGGCGCTGAGGGTTGAGGTGCTGGACGCCACACCTCGCTCCACACCAGTGACCCGGGTTCGGGAATGAGCCCAGATTGTCGGGAGTTGGCAAGGGAAGACTGGGATCGAGCGTCCAATGACTGCTCTTCCAGTCCTGGGGGAAAGTGTGGGTTCCACACCATGCTCTGGTGGCCCCTGGGAACACCCGGTGGTACTGCAGATGCACGGGTGTCCAGAGGGGGGGAGCATGGCGGATGTCTGCATGTTGGTGCATGGACATCATTGCACGTCCGTGCTACCATTGGGAGAAAAATGGAAAAAGGTTGGGCATGACAGAGAAGCTTGATGACCGCGCCCTGCCATGCGGGGAGAACTGTCATGGAATCACGCTGGGGGTTCAGCACCAGTCCAGCTGGCAGGACGGGAGCCTCCAGTGGGTCGGCCACAGCCATGCCATACCAATTATCAAGGTGAGTGAGCCTGCTCTCCCATAGGCAGGGCCATCGGCTGGATGCCCCCCGCCGGTAGGTGCTGCAGCAGGCACATAAAGAAAGTTGCGATTAAAAAAAAACTGTGCTGATGGCCATCTAGGAGCCCACTGTCTTCCAGAAAGGTCACCAGCCTCTCTTTTAGGATTGACTCCATGAGTTTCCCTACAATTGAAGTGAGACTCACCGGTCTGTAGTTGCCAGGATCATCCTTCAGGCCACTTTTATGAATGGGCACCACATGGGCCATCCTCCAGTCTTGTGGCATGCATCCTATGTCCAGTGATGTACTTAACAGGTCTGCCAGTGATCCCACCATGATCTCCGCTAGCTCCCTAAGTACCCTAGGGTGAATGCCATCCGGCCCTGGCACCTTGTCCACCCTCAGTGCCCTTAGTCCTTCTAGCACCCTGTCCTCTGTGATTCTGATATCAGTCACCCCTTCCCCCTGCCCACTCCACCCTTCCCATGGGATATCTTCCCCCTCTTTCCTTCATGAACACAGAGCAGAAGTACTCACTCAGTGCCTCTACCTGGTCCTCCCCCTTCTCCACCCCAACCCCCATCTTTCTTTATCCTCACAGTCTGGTCTTTGTTTCTTCTTCTCTTGCCAGTGTATCTGATCAATGAAATGATCGAGATCAACGAGTACCTCACAGGACTTAACGGTGTGCAGGTCTGCAGCCTCTTTCAAATCAGGACCAGCACCAGGAACAGACAGGCATGGGATGAATCTAGAATAGATAATTGGAACAGAATGCCAGTTGAAGTGCTGGAGGCTAGAACCATGAAGAGATTCAAGCATGCATGGGATAAACATAGGAGGTATATTAGAACAGAGGTGGTGAGGGGGTCACTGGAGATCAGATAGGATCTGTGGATATAGAATAGGTAGGGAAAAATTATGCAGGCTGGGTGGGCCAAGTGGTCCTTTTCTGCTGACAAATTCTGTTTCTATTTCTGTTTCTGTGGAGATCAGTCAGTCTAAATGCATGGGGGAATGGGGCTAGGAAGCGAGTTCCACTTGAGGACAGTGAATGATTTGAGGCAAGTGTTGGGGGGAGGCTCTGGACAACCAAGGAAAGCAGTTGAGGGAAGGACAGTGTAAATATCAAGTCAGTCTAAGAGCGATCTAAAGATATGGGCTGAAGGAGTGGAGGGATTGTTTGGGCAGTACTCTGTGTTCCAGCTGATCTCTTTAGTAGAAGGCACAACACAATGGAACTGGCACTATGCCATCCATAGGCATGTTTGGGAGAAGTTAATAGGGTGTTACTCTTAATGTTTGCAAACCTTGTTTGCACACGCTAAAATAGGTATAGTCTAATTGCATTGCAAATTAGCTACTGGGGGAACACGATCTGATGAAAGTCAACCCTTCAAGGATGGCAATTAAATGTGTGGTCACAACTTCACTTGCAACTCCACACTTAGTGACTGTGTATTAAGCCCATAGTATCTTCTTCTTTAAGAAGAGTGAAAAGTCAGGGCCCATTTTTTTTTAATCACATTTTTCTCCCCCTGCCTCCCCAAGCACCGCTTCATTGGGAGCACAAGTGGAGACTGCCCCCCGCCTCTGCCATCTACCTGAGACCTTCTCACTCACCCCGTGAAGCTGCGGTTCCCCCCTGGGTGGGGACGAGGTGGGGGCAGCTACACCCTGACAATCCAGGTTGTGTCAGGAGCTGGAAGGCTAGGCAGGTGTGAGGCCATGATGGGTCTGCTCCGGTGCTCCATCTTCCCAGAGCCTGGAGAGCATTTTCCCTGTACTGGGGGATTGGCATGCACCCTGGCTTCATGGTGTCACCACCGACGTCACCACTCGCCAACCCCCTTGCTGGATGCTTACACTTGCCATGCCTCTGGCTTCTGCCAGAGGCCAGTCATGCACCAAGCATGGACCCCCCTCCTTCCCAGGAGAGGACAGCTGTCCTCCGGTTGCTCAGTCCTCTCCCTCCCCGCCAACCCCTGACAGCCTGGGCTCATTCCCAAACCCGGGTTGCCATCATGGGAGCGAGGTAGCATCCAGCTACCAACCCCTAGCCAACACTGGGCCGGCCCATCAGGGCCCATTTTACTACAGATACCTTAGTGCTTGGCAAAGTGGTCGATTGAATAAAGAAGACATTTTTTCATACTTATCGTAATTTCCTTTTCTGTTAGCTCTAACATTGTCAATGGGTATTCACAATTGGGTATATTGCACCCCCACCAGGGGAATGGCATAGCCCGAGCTTTAGAATGTTGGGCATATGAGGATTCCAAACAGCAGCAACTTCCCAGTCACTACTGACCTCGCAGTGCCTCAATAAACTACCATATTTGCCTAATTTATAGGAGAAAATTATTAATTAATTATTTGTATGTAATGTTCCTTCTACACTGTAAGTAAAAACTATCTTACCTTATTGACAGACCTCCAAAAGAAGGCATACTCCATATTGAACACAAGGCTTGGTCGAGTCAGTCCTCTTTGTTGGCAAGGCAAACAGCCAACAAGGAACGTCCTGCACCAGCAAATCTTCTGGAAATCTGATGTTGACAAACACAACGATGAACTTTGGCAGGTAAAAACTGTATGCAGTGAGACTACCTGCAACAAAGAAAACACCCTTAGTAATATACAACTAAACCTATTAGCAGGCGTGGTCGCAGTCTGATTGAAAAATACATCTTTCCTTTTACAGGAATACAGCTTAGCAGGATGTACAGAGGGATGCCCCAGTAAAGTCATAATAAGGGTTTTGATTAAACAAAGGTCAACCCCAACTGGAATACTGGATAATATTCTCCCAAAGGAACAAGGCTCCTGGGTGGGCCCCATTGGCAGAAAAGGAAATTACTGTAAGTACAAAGAAATTTCTTCTTTCTGTAGTGCTCCACATTGTCAATGGATATTCACAAGAACTGGGTTCTACGAAGCAGTACCCAGAACAGGGAGGGGGGAGAATATCATCCCATATGCCAAACACAAGTAACAAAGAGATTACTTGCAAACTTCTGCCTGCAACACTCTGCAACCAAAAGCTGTGTCCTCAGAACTCTGAACATCCAAATTGTAGTGTTTTGTGAACATGTGGATGGAAGAACACATAGCTGCCTTGCATAACTCTAAAACCGATACTTTGCCTCTCTCCACACAGGACGTGTCCATAACACTGGAGGAGTGAGCCTTGATGAGGGCCAGAGGCCTCTTCTTTTCTGTGACATAAGCCTTAGCAATGCAGGCCCTCACCCACATAGCTAGGGTGGCCTTGGAGGCTTTTTGACCCTGCTTGGCCACTCCAATGAGAACAAACAAGCTATCTGATTTTCAGAACTCAGCTGTCCATTTGAGATATATTGTAGTGGCTCATCACAAATCCAACTTGTGCAACTCCTTCTCTTTTGAATGAGATTTTTCCTTTTTTTTTCTTTTTTTCTTTTTACTGTTTGGTAGCAGGGCACAAGTGCCTGTTTTCAGGGGCGACCTGGGATCACTGAGCGGTTAAGTGACTTGCTCAGAGTCACACAGTATGCAAGTGGAGGTTGTGAGAATCAAACTCAGGTCTGGTCTGCTGGACATATCAAGCTCGTTCACACCTCATCCCTCTAACCTCTAGGCTATACTGCCAGCCCGGTTGCGGACAGCAGAATGGAAGGCTGTGGGAACTTTTGGGACAAAAGACGGGATCGTTCTGAGTATCACCTGGTCCTTATGCATGACAAAGTATGGCTCCTTGTTTGATGAGGCCTGGAGCTCACCAATCCTCCTGGTTGAGCACATAGCAACCAAAAAGCACACCTTGTAAGACAACACATCTAGCAAGATGGATGACAGTATCTTAATTGAGTAATGCATTCTCTGTAATTGTTTGCTCTTATTTAAAAGAACAAAAATTTTAATGATAAAAAAAGATGGATGACAGTGGTTCAAAAGGCTCCTTACAAAGAGCATTCAGAACCAGATTTAAATGCCATGAAGGAACCGGGGGATCAGAACACAGGACGACTCCTGCTAACCACACACAGAAAACAAATAACCTCTCTGTTAGTCCCTAGAGAAATGCCCAAGGATGCTCCAAGATCAGAAACCTGGCCTCTCAGAGTGCTCAGTGCCAACTCCCTTTCCACGCTTTCCTGCAGGAAATCCAAAATCTGTGGATATGAGGCCTTGGAAGGCTTAAGATCCTTTCCCCTGGCCCAAGACAAAAAGGTGATCTATACACGAGCATAAGCTCCGGAAGTAGAAGTTTTCTGGCAGCCATCAAAGTATCTACTACTTTCTTAGAGAACACTAATTTTAGAAATCTCCTTTCAGGAGCTAGACTGTGAGCTGCATTGCTCCTGGATTTGTGTCCAGAATGACACCCTGAGACAGAAGGTCTCCATGCGTTGGAAGGTCAAGGGGTGCTTACTGAGCTAGGTTCACTAAGTCCGAGAACCACAGTATTCTTGGCCCCTTTAGAGCTACTAAGAGGAAACTTCCTTTTGAGTGTCTTTTTTTTTTTGTATGACCTTGGGGAGAAGAGGCAGAGGGGGGGAAGGCATATACTTTGTTGAAGGTCCACTCCTGAGTCAGAGCATCCACTGCTTCTGCCTGAGGACACTGATAGCGACTGAAAAGCCTTGGAGTTTGAGCATTGTAGCTTTAGGTAAACAGATTAATCTGAGGCAAACCAAACCAGTTGCACAGGAGGTCAAACACCTCCAGGTTCAACCTCCACTTCCCGGGGTGAACATTTTCCCAACTTAGCCAGTCCACCTGAATGTTCAACTCCTCCTGTTAAGTGTACTGCTGACAGAGAGAGAAGATTCTGCTCTGCACACCTAAGAAAATCGGAGACTTCTTTTAGCATCTCCCTGCTTTTGGTGCCACCTTGATTGTTTATGTATGCCACAGTGACTGCAATGTCTGACCATATTTTTACTGCTTTGGTCTGCAGCAAGTTGTGAAATCACAGAAGAGCTAGGTGAACCAATCTAATTTTCAGGACATTTATGTGGAGATGCTGTGTACTGACCAAGTTCCCTGAGTGGGTAGTTGGTTCAGGACTGCCCCCCCAATTGTGCAAACTGGCATCTATTGTTAGAATTAATTATGAGGGAGGTTCCAATGGAATCCCTTTGCTCAGATTCTGAACACTCACCCACCAACTCAGTGAGTGACATGGCTGAGGGGAGAGGTAGATTCTGGCTTGATAATCTTCTGATGTCAGATCCCAGACCATCAGCAATTCCATTTGAAGGGGCCTCATGTGAAAGCGAGCCCACAAGACTAGATCTATCACTGCCGCCAGGAGGCCCCAGATACATAGTAAGCTGAGGGCAGAAGCTGATTACTGAGTCCTGAACCATTGAACTTCCTTCAATAAAGTCTCCTTTTAGGAAGGCAAAAGGAAGACCTCCCCTTGTTTCATGTTGAAGACTGCCCTCAGATGTTCCAAAGTCTGAGATGGCTCGCGTGAGATTCTTTTTCCTGGTTCACCACCCAGCCATGTGATTCAAGCATCTCCAGAGTCCTGAGCACTAACCTTCTCACCAAGGGCAACATCAGTGCATGAATAAACAGGTCATCCAGATAAGGATAGACATGATGCCCCTCCTGTCAAAGTTGAGCCACCAGGACTATCAGCACGTTTGTGAAGACCCTGGGAGCTGTTGCAAGGCTGAAGGGAAGCGCCCTGTACTGGAAATGTTGATCCAGTATCGAGAACCTGAGATACTTCTGGTGAGACTGTTAGATGGGAATGTGAAGATAGGCATACGTCAGATCTATCAAAGCTAGGAAGTCCCATGGCTGAACAGCTCGGTTGATTGACCTCAGGGACTCCATCTTGAAAGTCGCATGGTGCATGAACTTGATCAGATGCTTCAAATCCAGGAGGGGCCTGAAACCCCCTGATTTTTTGGGAACTACAAAAATAGACTGAGTAGAATCCCTGACCCTGCTCACTTGTTGGGACTGGCACAATGGCCGTGATTTGAATGAGGTGGTTCAGGGTCTCTGATACCACCTGTCTTTTTGCAGAAACCTTGGAGATCAAAACTCAGGTGTCTGATGTTGTTTTGGCCTATCTTCACTAAAATTCCTGTAGTCATCCACCAAGGAAAGGGGGAGAAGGGATGGGCCCACGTATCCTCATTTTGAGGTACCAGGCTTTTTGGCTAGGCTTCCTGCACAGCATCTGGCCGGGGCCCCTCTATTACTGTAACCATTGTTACCTGAGTAGGCTTCTCTATTTCTCTGGTTACCGAAGTTCTGAAAGGAATTAAACCCTCCTCGGAACTACCTGTGCCGGCCGTCACCTTGACTCCTTTAGGTTGAGGCAGTCTTATGCTGTTGTTTTGACACTGGAAGATGTCCCTTCTCGTCCTGAATATCCTTTAAAATAGCATCCAGGCTGGAACTGAACAACAAGCCTCCTTTAAAGGGGAGGTTAAACAGCTTAGATTTTGAAGCTTGATCAGCGGCCAATGCCTAAGCCATTTGCGCCACATGGCTAATGCAATGTGGTACACCGATTGGGCTGACATGCACAAATTCTCCACTTTAGAATCACCTAGAAATGTAGAGGCCATGGCAACCAACTGCAAAAAGCTTGCTCCTTCCAAATCAGGAGGAACGAAACTGTCCAGAGTAGTGACCCACGAGTTTAAGGCTCTGGCAACAGTAAAGGAGACTTAAGAAGTATGTAGATTTGTGCTGTTAGAGGTGAAAACCCACCTACACCCTGCACCCACCTGTTTGTCATGGGAATATGTTTAGGCCAGAGAGTCTTCGATAGGCAGACCGGTGTGTTTGACCAAATTATAGACAGCCTTGTCTGACAGTGGAGGGGCTTCCCACCTGCAATTTTTTTCCCTTTAAAAATGGAAAAGGCTGTATCTTCAGGTTTGGAAGATACTTTCTTTGATCCACACCTTCCCAATCTTGCTCAATAATTTGGTCACAGTGAATAAAACCTGGGAAACATGTTGGAGCAGAGGAGGAGGCAGACAGAATCGGATTGACATCCATCATCTCAATGGATTTTTCCTCTTTGATCTGTAAGGATCTATGTACCTCAGCTATCAAAAAAGACAAGGACTTGTCAAACAGAGGAGGAATTGGAATCTTGGACATGGGCTCCATCCACTCCCCTTCCTCCTCCTCCTCATCAGAGGAGATGTCTTCTTTATCAGAAAACAATTTTTGTAAGGTCAGGAGTTTCCCCAAGATCCTCCAAATCCTTATCCTGACCTTCTAAGTAGTCAGGGTCAGTGTCTGCCTGCACATCTGTCACCACAACCTTTTCTCGCTGTGACGCACCTGGACGTGCCTCTGTGGGTTCTCCCCTGACTTGAGGGGCCTGGTTTGGGGTTTGGTGTGTCTGCTGGGATGTCTTGTGGAATATCAGGGCCCAAAAGCTCGCCCAGAAGCAATGAAAGTGATTTTCACAATTCTACTTTGCCACTGCCAACTGAAGAATCAGGTGCCCCCCCCCCCCCAGCTGGAGGTAACCATTAGGAAAATATTATGCTGAGCAACATAATGAGGGCAATAGAAACCCATGAGGGAGGGCCTCATCACCCTTTTACAGGTATTTCATCATTTCATAATTAATGGTCTCTGATATGCCATGGTGCCAAGTATATATTTATAATATTGAATGCCAAAAAGTACTGCAGTACAGTAACTAAGACAGAAAAATAATAGCCCTATTAACGTGCCTGCGCTGATAGCTCTCAGACTGAAGCTACAGGCAGTGATCAGTGTGGCTAGAGAATGGGCATGTGTTCTCACTAGCAGGAATGTGCACATCACAACATCCTACATGATGCTAGCACACTCTGCGTAGGTATGCATACACTTGCGGGTGCACAAGCACATTAGTGCAGTGTAAAAGATAGGTGATTCTGCACACTAATGTGCCACGCTATGAGCATTTGTGTGCACCCTCTGCTGGCACATGAAAACCAAGCATAGGAAAACAAACTGAGGATGAAGCATGCACCCAACCACCACCACAGCTGAATGGCAACTGCGCAAAAGCGTTTAGAGTGATGAGGTGGAAAAAAAGTCCCAAGACCCCCTAATAGCAACACAAGTCAAAATGTGAATGTGTTTTTTTTCTAATTAGCTACACAGAAACCTGAAGCAGGAAGGGGGGAACAACCAACACAAGAGCTGAGGGAAACCCCCCAGAAGCCCTACACTACCACAGAAATAAGCAAAATGTACCTAGCTGTGACACTTTTTTTAAAAATAGAAACTATTAAAATACCCTAGCAAGGTGGAAGTAGCTCCCAGTCCACAAATGGAAATGGGTAAGGCAGGTTAGGCAATTTGAAAGCCGTAGCTTAACAGGCACAATTTTCATTTAGGGGTGCTCCTTGGAATCAGGCAGCCCTAACCTGCTATGCAGAATAGCAGCCTCAACAGAACATCCTGAAAATCTTAAAAAAATCTTACTAGAAGATAAAGGCAGCTGTTTCCCCTTTCAGTGGCACAGTTGAACTGGGGAGTTGCTGCTGCTTGGATTCCTCACATGCCCAACATTCTAAGCTTGGGCTATGCCATTCCCCTTGTAGGGGTGCACTCTACCTAGTTGTTGTGAATACCCATTGACAATGTGGAGCGCTACAGAATAATAAGATGTGGTGGTTCTGCATATGTTAAAGAATAGTCTGTTCTCCAGCACACAACACAGTTTCACAAAAGGTTGATACTGCAAAACCAACCAGAGTTTCCGGATCAGTAGGGAGATGGATAGGAGCCTGGCAGTGGATGTAGTCTAGGGTTGTAATCAACACTGGAGAATGAGTGCCACATGCAACAAATGTCAGGACATTCAGAACTCTGTTACTGTACCAGAATGATGTCCTTTTGGGAGCCTACAGTACATATTTGTGATTTGGCTGTGGGGGCGGATCTGCTGGAAAAACAGAATCTGAATCATGCTACAGCTAGCAGTTGCCCTGTTTTATCTTCCCTGTATTCAGTATTCATGCTGTGCTATGGTTTAAATAACAGCAAGAGGCCATCTCCATGGTGTTGAGTGGTACATCTCCCAGTCAGTATGCTGGTGACCCAGGTTCAGGCTTTGAATACTTGCTGGTCCAAATACTACTTTACAAGAGCACTGCGGGACTACACAACAACATTTCATTCAAACAAGATAGGTATTGAGTTTTGGTTTCACTGCATCAGCAGGCTACTAAGTGTATAGAAGCTAATACAGCTGATTGTTTAATTACTTACTGCAGTGGATGCTTGTGTGACATAGCATGGCACTTACATAACTGAATACGTAAGGAGGACTGATAGTTGATAGGATGTGCTGTATATGTGTGGCCTTTCCCAAGGGAACTACCCCCCTTTTTGAGGTACCAGTGCCACACAAAGCCTCTTGAGGAGGGTTTCACACCTACTGGTGCCACAGGATCACAGGTCCTGTGGCTAAAGGTATCCCAGAAAAAAGTCCCAAAAGTCTGAGTCATGGGGTAAATAGAACTGTCAGAACATTGTCTTCTAGTAAGGAAAAGAACAACTAGTTTAAAAGGGAAGCAAGAGCCACCATCTGAATCTCAACTCAATCAATGAAATGAAACAATATAATGTAAACTACTCTTATGGCCTTTAGCATGGAGGAGAGGGATAACCTCTTTTTGAGGAAACCTCTGGGGATCCAAGGCTTTAGTCCACCATCCTGCCAAGCATAACACAATGCAATTAAACCTCAAACATGAAGGTGAAGCTGCAATACTCCACTGCAAAGCTAAAGAATACGTGAACTTCTCCTTCTGTCTGCTGAAACCCCCATGTCCACTAAGGGTCTGTAGAGGGTGGTCTCACAACCACACTAGACCCTGAATAAAGAGACTTGCCCCTTCCAAAGTGAACATGGACTGAGCCATGAGTGCTACTGGAATATTGGGGTTACAGAAAAATCAGAAGGAAAAGGAAGAGTCATGAAACAGCCACTTCGGGTCTGACAGCTGTAATATTCTCTGCTGAAGAAGAAGAAGGCTCATGATAATAAGATAAAGCCAAGCCCTTGAGGGTATGACTCCACAGAGGGAAAAAGTGTATTGAGTCCTTGGGGAGTAGCTGTTGAGGCATGGGCCCTGTTGTTAGTGAGGTGAGTGTTCCACTGTTGGAGGGGCATTTGCCTGAATGTCATTGGGGCATGTGCTTGAGTGTAATTGGGGCATGTGCCAATTGTCACTAAGGCATGTGTCCAACTGTGGTTGGGGCATGTGCCCAATAGTCATTGGGTCATATGCCCATAGTACATAAAGTAGGAATGATAGGTATGATAGTAGGTTTGTAATGGTTAATCATGAGCCCCATGGAGAAAACTGGACAGCCACTTGAGCAGTCAGGAGGGCTGTTAGAGAGAGAGAGTGGATTGAAGGCCCAAAAGACATGAGAAGTGAAGCAAAGTTATTGTTAGAAAAACAGGAAGCATGGCTAGAGCCCAGCCACCATCAGGGTCCAGCTGGGTATAGACTTTTCTCTAGCAAACCCCCGCAGCAAACCAGATTGGTGGACAACACAGCCACATGGCAGGAGTAAGCTAAGTTACCTGGGGCACACAGCAAAATTAAGAATGGCCAGGCAGGTCAAAGGGCAGACAGGGGAGGGACAGCCCATGCAGGCAGAAAGAACCCAGCAGGGAGCTAATGGAGGAGGGGAGGGAAGGGGAGGGAAGCAGCTGAGCCAAGCCATGAGCCAGTGGTCACTATGAATAAAAAGCACAGGGTGCAGGGGTGGTGGAACTCAGCACCACAGTAGGAGCGAGCCAGTGCCTGCAGGCCAACAGGAGCAGCACTAGAGAGAGAGAGAGAGAGGAGGAGGAAGCAGACAACAGGATGGCAGGTACAGGAGGAGCCAGTAGAATGAATCACTGAATGCCCCAAGCTGCAGCCATGTGGCAGGCCAGATGGATGGAGGATGGAGAGGGCAGGCAAGAGTGCCAGTAGCCGTGCAGCTGCAGCAAAGAAACAAGTGTCCAAAGGATGCTTGAGGCATGCCAGCTTATGAAGATCTCAGAGGGGATGGCAAGTGTCACCTTCTGCTTCACTGAACCCCAGGCCTACCCGAGCAAATATTTATATTTATATATAATGTAGGTGTCTGTACTTGGGGATTATTGGTTAGTAGCTTGGGTTGTGCTAGCAAATACCTATTTGGGGTAAGACTGTGTAGGGGTTTCTACTCAGAGATTCTCAGAAAGTAACTCAAGAAGTATTGGCAAAACCTTATCTAGAGTATCAAACTAAAAGCATCATGGTAGTAAACAGAAGGGTAATAAACCTATTTAGGGTTAATTATGCCAAAGGAACTACAGAGGGCAACTACAGCAGCCATGTACAGTGAAAAGACACATAGACCTCAGAAGAGGATTCAGTTAGCTACATGACCCGCAATACCACAACCCTCCAGGATACACAATGGAGGTGTGGAGGCTTCCCTGTCTGCAGGAAGTTGGTGGTACTCCAGTCTGAGCTTGCTGTGGCATGTGCCATAATCATCAGCTGCAGAACAGGTTGAAGTTGGGGGTCAGGTATTGGCCACTACTCCTCCTCTTCCTCAGTGACCTCCAGGGGTTCACAGTGGGGGAGTGTAATGGGGAATTAGGGGAGCCAGCAGGTTGCAAAAACTGGAGATGGAATGGGATCTGGAATTGCAACAAGCAACTGTTTCACCACACTAAGCAAAGTGGTGCATGCTACTCCCCCTCCCAAGAGAGAGCACCCTGTTGTAATGAGGGCTCCAGCAATGGCAATGCTTACATTGGGGCACAGCAGCTGGGGGGTGGGAGAGTTAGAAGGAGGGTACTTATAGTAGGGGATTCTATAGTTAGGGGTGCTAAGACTGTGGTCTGCACCTCAGACTAGGAGGGAAGGGTGGTGGGGTGCTTTCCTGGAGAGACAGCAGATAGGGTACTCCCCAGGGTAGATGGGTTGGTTAAGGAAGCAGCAGGGAAAGCCAGACATTATTTTGCATTCTGTGTACAAGTAGTTTGGAAGGAACACCATTGGGAGCAGTGAAGGCTTCAGGACACTGGGTTCCAGGCTTAAAAGCAAGGCCACAGAATTTTGCACTGAACTTGCAACCTTCCACAGAATATCTGCAGTGCTGCAGAATTCACTGTTCATGGTGATTCTTTACTATTATGCCATATAAAACTTTGAATCATAGAATTATAGAAACTGTCGGCAGAAAAGGACCTCACGGCCCATCCAGTCTGCCCGTAACCCCCCAAGAAGACTCCCATCTCCTTTACCAGCCTGCCTCCTGCTCATTAGGCCCATGTATCTATCCCAGGCTCTTTTGAAGCTGTATACAGTGTCAATACTGTACTCTGTGTGTGTGTGTGTGTGTGTGTGTGTGTGTGTGTATATATATATGTATATATTCTGTTTTATGTACTATATTCATTTACTTTCTTTAATTCTTAGTAAATTTTGTTTTCCTTAAATTTGCCTGAGACATTTTCTCATTTTGAGTGTGAATGGTGAAACAGTATTAATAATTCTGACATAACTGTTAAATTGCTTAGGGTGTCACCATATGCAGCCACACTAACAATGATCTGTAGAAAGATCCAGCAGGGTAAGAAAATACAACCGTCTCAACTGAGTCGGCAGGGGGTTGTGAACCAGGCTGGCTGTATGTTCGCTGGGTCACAAATCTACTCTGGAAGTCAAGCCCTCTGCTCCCACAGTTCCCAACCTTGAAGTGTGATTCGTGAACAGGGGACAAACAGGGAACCCCTCCTGTTTGTTTTGGATCCGAGCAAACTACTAGTCTCAAGTCCTGAAGTCAATTATGATCCCTTTTTAGCTAGCACACCCAGGAAACAGGTCCAAATATCACACTCTCTTTGGGTAAAGCAGTGCAATACTTGACCCAGCAGGCATACAACCAACCTGGTTCACATCTCCCTGCTGACCCAACTGAGACTTGGGTATTTTCTTACCTTGCTGGATCTTTACACAGATCCTTGTTAGCGTGGCTGCATATGGTGACACACTAAGCAATTTAACAGTTGCGTCAGAATTATTAATACTGTTCCACCATTCACACGCAGAATGAGAAAATGTCTTGGCAGGTTTTAAGGAAAAACAAAGTTTACTAAAATTAAAAATAGTAAATAAATACAGTACATAAAACAGACATATATGCATTAAGGTTACAATCAGAGAAAGAAATGGAAAATTTCAAATTAGAGTGCCTTGTAACTGATTAGCTAATTTTACCTAAGTGTTCAGTTGGCAAGGGGTTCACACTTGAATTACCAGTCTTGGCAGAAATACTCTCTCGAGTCCAGGAACAAAGTGTCCCTTAGAAGTCCAGAACAAAAGTGTCTGTCTTGAAAGACCAAACACTGAATGAACCAGAAATGTTATATACCTTTAAATCTGGGGTGAAAATGTCTTCATTAACAAAACACCAGAGGTAGTTTTCAGAATAACTTTACTGAACTGCAGATAAGGTCTACATAGAAGCAATTGAACATACTATGTTTCTGAGTGTCATATTTTGATGAGAGAAATCTGTGGCACTTTGGAGCTGGACATTAAAAAAATGAGTGCATCTTGGTTTCTCAAATTATATAATGAACCTGTACTTGTGGCTACCTTTTAAATTTACTAATCATCATAACTTCAGTGGCTATTTAACAATTTTTTAAAATTCATGTACAAAGAATTTGCCACATTGGTACCCCCATTTCATGGAATTACCCAGGTAAAAATATTAGGATCAAAGTGGTGTACAGACTGCCAAACTAGAATGATTAGTGACAGGGAATTTGGGGAGATCTTGAAGGCATCAGTTGAAGGGGAGGTACTGCAGGTGGGTAACCAAAATATGGCGCATGTGGAGTGGGAAAATCCAGCAGTCGAAAGTTCAAGAACTCAGACACTGAAGGATGCGATGGAAAGCTGCTTCTCATACAGTGTGTCTGGGAACTGACTAGAGAGGGGTCCACTCTTGATCTGGTTCTGTCAGATACTGAGATAGCGAGAGAAGTGGAGGTGATGGAACCAGTGGGGTCCAGTAACCACAATAAAGTGCAGTTTAATTTATTGAACACATCACACCAGTTTAAAAACTGTGGTGCTGGACTTCAGAAGGGTGGACTTCTCCAAAATGGGGGAAATGCTGAAAGATAAGTTGGTAAGGGTAGACAGCTCTAAAAGAGCTGAAGGCAAATGGAGCGCAAGAAACAGGAGTGTAATGGAGGTGACTGCATTATGCATAAAACAGGTCATAAAGAACAAAAAGGCAATCTGGTTTTCCATAGGGGTGAAAGAGACAGAAAGGGCAAAAAGGATAGCAGTCCAAAAATACAAGTTTGAACAGAGCAAGGCCAACCAGGAGGATTATCTGAAAAAGCAGAAAGAGGCCAGAATAATGATAAAAAAGTAAAGCAGAGAGAGGGCTGAGAATAAAGGGGGTTGGGGGGGGAGACAGGAAACTTTCTTCAGCTACTCTAGGGAAAAAAGGAAAACTAAAGAAGTTAATGTTGTAACCCCCCAAAATGGGCAGGGCTTACCTGCTTCTTCATCCTTACTGGCCCAACCAGCACTGCCTGCCATCACTGAAATGCTTGTTCTGACTCCCGGAATTGCAGCCTGTAGGGAGACCAGAGGAGTGAGAATCATCGAGTCGCTATCTAGTTGGAGGTTCTGAACATCTGTGCAGCTCCAATGTGCAGGTTTGAGCAGCTGCCTGCTTGAATGTGTGAGCTGCTGTGCCAGCTTACACTTTCTTCATGGCCCTAAGCATGCCTGTCCAGCAAAAGGATGGATTTCACTGCTGCAACCTGCAGCCAGCACAGTGGACTCCTCTAGAGTGCTCCAGTCCCAGGTACACCAGCAGAGCATCAGGGGCACGGAGGCACTAGGAGGGGGGAGAGAGAGAAACTACATGTGTTTGGCACCACTGCATCCTGGATTGTGTGCTATTGACCAAGGGATCAGCCAGTGGCAAAGAAGGACAGTAGCCCTAATAAAGAGACTTGCATGTAAAAAAATGGTTATTATAGCAAGTCCACCACCATTTTGTCAACCCCTGACCTCGCAGCCAGCCAATAAGTGATCAGAGAATGCAGCATGTGATGCTCAAGGGATTCTAGGAGAGTGACTGCACACTATGCTTGGCCTTTTCCACCAGCCTCTAGGGTGCTAAGTGAACATTCTGCATACTAATTCTAGTTACTGACAGCTGTTTGTGCCACTCTGAAGCTACTTATGCCCAGGAAAATGCTGAGGGCAGATCCAGAACAAGGCAGTCGGCATTGTGGCAGTGAGCTCTCAAAGTGTGAGAAGAACTTGTGCTGCTGGCCAGAGCCAACTCAGGAAAGCCTGCCTGGGCTTCCACAGCCAATTAGTCAGGAGAGGACTTAAAGGCTTCTACAACCTACAGAGAACACAGACGGAAATGTGTGACTACTGATTATGTCAGAGCAACATCTCTTTACTGAAAGAGACTGTTCATATGAAAGGAGGCAAAATTGTGCTGCTCCAGCAAGATGCCCCAGCTGCTAACCTGTGAATGACCAGAGCCTGAATGAATACTGCTGAGTGAAGCCTGCATTGAGTCTGCTGAGTTTAAGCCTGCATCAAGACTGCAGACAGTCAGGGAGAAGGCTGGTTAATGTTACTGCTAGACACTGGTTAACATCCCATGCAAGGGTCCAGATGACTAGATGTATGTGTGTATGGTGCATGGCTCCTACTCCCAGACTGGTCTGATCTGCTGTGGAGGGGGAGAGAAAGAATCCAGAGAGGTCCAGACAGCTACTGAAGTAGTGAGCCTGATCCACAACCTGAGGCACATGAGACCTGCATCTTCAAGCTGCCTCCCAGCTATGCAACTGATCAACTGCCAGAGAGAACCTACATAAACATAGAAACATAGAAGTTGACGGCAGATAAGGATGGCAAGGCCCATCCAGTCTGCCCATTTATTTTTCTACCTTATGAATGTGCCATCGGCCTTTGCTCTGTCAATGGCCTATCTATTCATAATCATCTGTATGGCTCCCTTATGCCTATCCCATGCCTGTTTAAAGCCCTACACTGTATCCATATCCACCACTTCCTGAGGTAGGCCATTCCATGCATCCACCACCCTTTCTATGAAAAATTACTTCCTCACATTACCCCTTAATCGGCCTCCCTTTAACCTCATGCTGTGTCCTCTTGTCCTGCTATTTTTCTTATACTGAAAGATGTTAGACTCTTTCACCTTGTTAATGCCCTTAAGGTGTTTGAATGTTTCAATCATATCACCTCTCTCCCTCCTTTGCTCTAGGGTATATATTGAGTTCAGTTAATCTGTCCTCATATGTTTTCTGATGCAGTCCCTGCACCATTTTGGTTGCCCTTCTCTGGACTGCCTCAATTTGGTTAATGTCCATGTGAAGGTGTGGCCTCCAGTACTGCACGCAGTACTCCAGATGGGGCCTACCCAGTGTCTTGTAAAGAGGGATTATTACTTCCCTCTTCCGACTTGTGATACCCCTACTAATACACCCCAACGTTCCTCTAGCCTTACCTACTGCTTTAGAGGTCTGCTTGGATGATTTCAGGTCATCGGTGATGATAACGCCCAAGTCTCTTTCATCCCTTGTGACTGCCAGCAACTCCCCTCCCAGCATATAGGTGGCTTCAGGGTTTCTCTTCCCTATGTGCATGATCTTGCACTTCTTTGCATTAAACCCCAGTTGCCACTCTTCCGACCATTTTGCTAGTTTATCCAGATCTCTTCTCATTCTGCCCACCCCATCTGGATCATCTATTTTGTTGCAGATCTTGGTGTCATCTGCAAACAGACAAATCTTACCCTCCAGTCCATCTGCAATGTCACTGATGAAGATATTGAAGAGGACTGGCCCCAGGACTGATCCCTGAGGTACCCCCCTTGTGACTTGCATCTCTTCTGACTGTATACCGTTTACCACCACTCTCTGTTTTCTGCCCATCAACCAGTTTGCCACCCAGTTGACCAACGTCTGACCCATCCCCGAGCCTACCCAGCTTATTAATCAGTCTTTTATGTGGAACAGTATCGAAAGCTTTGCTGAAGTCAAGGTAGGCAACATCAACTGCTCCCACTTGGTCCACCACTCTGGTTACCCAGTCAAAGAAATCTATGAGATTAGTTTGACAAGACCTTCCTCTTGTAAACCCATACTGTCTTCGATCCTGTGCTCCTAGGGATTCCAGGTGTTGCACTATCTTTTCCTTAAGGAGTGTCTCCACTATCTTGCCCACTACTGAGGTAAGACTGACTGGTCTCTAGTTCTCTGCCTCCTCCCTGCTACCACTCTTGTGGAGTGGGATCACATGAGCCCTTCTCCAGTCTTCTGGGACCTCTCCTGTGCTCAGAGACTCGCTAAACAGTTCTGATAATGGCTCTGCTAGTTCCACCCTTAGCTCCTTTAGTACCCTGGGATGTATGCCATCAGGTCCCATTGCCTTGTCCACCCTGAGCTTATCGAGCTCTTGTACGACCCTTTCTTTTGTAAAGGGACTAGTGCACACCTCCCTCCCCCCTGTGTCTATGGTGCAGAGCTGTGGGCCCTGCCCTACCTTCTCTTCAGTAAATACTGAGCAGAAGTATCTATTTAGGATAGATGCTTTTACATGGTCCTCCTCCTCACATGCCCCTTATCCCCTTTCATCTTAGCAATACCCTCTGGACTTTCTCCTTTCACTAATGTATCTATAGAAAGTCTTGTCACCTTCTTTTACTGTTCGTGCTAGTGTTTCCTCGGTTTGGGCCTTTGCCTGCCATACTGCCTTCCCTGCTTCCTTTAGGAAGTTTGGCATGCTCTCCCAATCTCACCTCCTGCTATGCTCCCTTATATTTCCTGAAGGCCAGCCTTTGGCTCTGACCTTTTCTGCTACTGTGTTTGAGAACCAAAGTGGTTTTCTTCTTTGCACTTCCATTTCTCACTAACACAATGGGATATTGCTTCAAGTATTGCATCTTTAATGCTTTCCCACTTTGCCTGTACCCCCTCACCTGTATTTCTTCTTGCCAGGGCTAGCTTAACTCTGTTGGCCATCTTATCAAAATCAGCTCCTCTGAAGTCCCATATTTTTGCCTTGGAATGGGATGATTTTGTTCTAGTGGCCAAGTTGAACCTGTACCTGCAGAGAGGAGAAGGAGAAGAAGCCCACGTTGTCAGGGAAGTTGGTAACATCAGAATCATGAGTACTCTCAGTGTTTGCCCTGTAACTAGGATTTCGGACCTTTACCACCAAAGCTACAACTTTGGCCATCAAACCAGGATCTACAAATGCCTTAATTGAGGGTTGCCATTTTAGCAATTGCATGGCCTTTTTGGTTTGGGTTTAAAAGGGTTATTCTGTTTAAAGTGCACCACCACTAGCCGGCCAGCTGCCACTGCATCAAGTCTGCACTGTTTCACCAGCTGGGTAACCAGTGAAGAAGAGAGAGCTCCCTAAATTTCAAAAAGTGGTTTTAAATTGGTACCAGTGAGACGTGGGTAGTGCCAACATGGGTTACAATATTTCTGTAGCCACTGTATTGCATTGTCTGATGGGGGTTGGCACTACTGCTGTTTAAGAGTGTTTAACAGGCCAAGCCTACTCAAGCACCTACCTTCAGTCCTGCATGTAAAGTTCATGAGTTACAGTCCAAAAGAGTTTGGATTTGCATTCCCCTATCCCTTGTGAATATCCTCCAATAAATATATTATGGGTAGTTCACATTTTGTCTCATGAGCATATTATTAGTAGTAAGTCATTAATTGCACATTTGTTGAATTTAAGGTTGCATTGCAATTTTTCATGTGGGAACACTGCAGGAAGGTGAGTAGGTACTGCATCCCAGAGAGAGAGAACTGTACCACTCTGACACCAGGCCCACTTAAATTTAACTCTGAGAGGAGACACTGTTCAAAACATAAAATATCTGAATATGAACCCCACCCCGGTCATGAAGATCAGAACCCAGGGTTCTCAACATTGTTTGAGCCCACAAGGCAGGGGTAGCAACATCCATGCTGAGCAGGTTACATTATCAGATTAAATAAGGAAGAAACCTGAACAGAGGAGAATGGTAAAAAGACTAATATTCTGAATGATTTCTTTTGCTCAGTATTCACCATGGAAGAGGTGGAGTGCGGCGTGCAGGCCAAAGTTGAGGGAGTGAGAGGACTGGTGTTAGGACCAGTCTCAGGAGAAAGGAGGGTCCTCAAAACCCTGAAAGTGAACAAAATGCCTGGTTTTGACAGGATACACCCTAGAGTGCACAAGGAGGTGAGGCAGACACTGGCAGCTACATTGGCAAATCACTCTAACTGTTCACTGGACACAGAGATACTATTAGCAGATTGGAGGGCAGATGATATGGTGTTACTTCACAAAAGAGTGACAGGGATGACCTGGAAAATTACAGATGGGTTAGTCTAACTTCAGTTGTAGGCAAAGTACTGGAAACAGTAATTAAGAAACGGATAGTGAAATTCTTGGAGGCAAATGGGTTGCAGGATGGGAGGCAGCATGGATTTGTAACTGGGAGCTCTTGCTAAACTAACCTGATTGACTTGTTTGATTGGGTCAAAAAGGGTGGTGCCGGCCCAATGGCACAGCAAAAGTGTTTCCAGCTGTGGTGCCAACAACTGGGGTTCAAGAGTGGACCTCGGACATCGAAGGGTCAGCTGGGGGGAGGAGGCTGAGCATCCTAGGGACTGCTCACCTTCTCTGGGGAGGGAGGGTACTTGGTACTTGGTACCTACTACCCCTAGCATTGGCCAGGAGACATGGCAGTCCGAGATCATAGAGGGCAGTCTGGCGGGATGGGGTCTGGTGGACTTCTGCATGTTGAGGCGGAAGCACACCCGATCATAGACCGAGGTTATTGCACATCTGGACCCACAACAGCTGGTGTGAGGGGGGGGATGTTTAAGGGGCAAAAACCGCTCAGCGTGAGCTCCATGATGCTGGATCCCGGTGAGTACTGGGACCTAGTCGATACAAGGAATGATCCCCGGCAGTGACCGCAGGGCTGAAAATGGCATTCATGATAAAAAAAATGGCAGGGGACACTGACCGAGCAATGGGTATGTTGCACCTTAGATTCAGCAAGGTCTTTAATCCCATTATGGTAGTCTAGGGAAGTGACCATGATGGTGAAGGAAAAAAAGGGTAGCAGTCAGAATGGATAAGGAATCACAGAAGTTGGAAGACAAGAAGGTGTACCAGGTAAAACAGAGGAAAGCAGGTAAGGTAGTGGGGAGCAGAGGCACAGACAGAAGAAAGGATAGCCACATGGGTAGCAAATGGGGATAAGACTTTCTTCAAGAAAATAAGTGAAAAGAAGAAGGGAAGGGATAGTGAGGATAAGGAATGTGGTAGGGAGAGACTACAGAAGAGGAACAAGAAAAAGCATACTTCTTGAACAGGTACATTTGCTCAGTCTCTACAGTGGGGGAGGAAGGACCACCAGTGATCAGCAGGAACAAAGTGGGAGGGAAGGTGGTATCAAGTCCATTTTCAGAAGAAAGAGTCCTGAAGGGACTTGCAGCTCTGAAAGTGGACAAGGCTAAGACACCAGACAGGATACACCCAAGGGTATTAAAAGAACTCAGGGAGATACTGGCAGCCCGATGATGGCCTTATTCAACAGTTCACTGGAATCAGGCGTAGTTCTGTAGGACTGCAAGTAAGAAGATGCAGTCCCTCTACATAAGGGCAACAGCAAGGAACGGCTAGTAACTCTAGCCCAGTGAGCCTCACCTCAATGGTGTAGAAATTGATGAAAACACTGTTAAGAAAAGTTGGTAGAGTATCATGAAACTAATGGGCTACAAGACCAAAGACTGCATGAATTAATGGTGGGGGGGTGACACTCCAGACGAATTTGACTATGTTCTTTGACTGGGTGATCAGGAAAATAGATCAGGGGAGTGCAGTGGACATGGCCTATCAGGATTTTAGCAAGGACTTTGACACTGTGCCACACAGAAAACTGATTTAAAAAACTGAGCAGTCAAGGGGTGGGTTCCAAAGTGATGAATTGAGTTAGAAACTGGTTTATGGATGAGCGACAAAGGGTGGTGGTTAACAGTGCTCCCTTTAATGACAGGAAAGTGACCAGTGGGGTGCTGCAGGGCTCAGTACTGGGACTGGTCCTCTTCAATGTCTTCATAATTGACATCGCAGATAAACTAGATGGGAAGGTATGCCTTTTTGAAGATGATACCAAAATCTGTAATAGGGTGGACAATAAGGAAGTGGAGGAAAGAAAGTGTAGGGATCTTGGTAAAGTTAAGGAATGGCCAAGAGTGTAGCAGTTGGGGTTCAATGCCAAAAAGTATAAAATCATGCACCTAGGGCATAGGAACCCAAGAACTGAGTATAGGATGGGGGGGGGGGGCATTGTCAGTCACCAAGCAATAAAGGGACCATGTGGTTATCATGTCTGATATGGGGGAGCATTCTCTCAGTCACCAAGAAAGAAAGGGACCTTGGGATTATCATAGCTGATGACCTCAAAGTGGCATGTCAGTGTGATAGTACAGTGGGTAGGGCCAGTGGGGTACTAGAATGAATAGGGAGAGGCATCTCCAACAGGAGTAGAGAGGTGATGTTGTCACTATTTTGCTCACTAGTGAAACCCCACCTGGAGTACTGTGTCCAGTTCTGGAGGCTGCATCTGAGAAAGGACACAGACAGGGTGGAGGCAGTCCATATAAGGGCAACTAAAATGGTGCGGGGTTTGCACCAAAAGCTCTATGAGGAGAGACTGAGGGATCTTAACATGTACACCTTGGATGACAGGAGAGTGAGATGGAACATGATAGAGGCATGCAATTACCTTGAAGGGGAGTGTGGGAGGTAAGTCTCTTTCAAATGAGGAAGAGCTCCAGAACCAGAGGACATGTGGTGAAGTTCGGAGGGGGTTAGAAGGGATTTGCGGAAGTACTACTTCACTGAAAGAGTAGTGGATGCCTGGAATAGACTGGCAGAGGAAGTGGTGAAGGCAAAAACAGTATGGGGCTTCAAGCATACATAGAATAGACCTAGGGGAATATTAGGAACTGGACAGGGAGGAGGGAGGATCACCAGAGACCAGCTAGGGTGTGCAGAAACAGACTAGGCAGGGACCATCAGGACAGACTGGGTGATCTAAGCGGTCCTTTTCTGATAAATTCTATCTTTCTGTGTTTCTGTTCCACACAGAAGACTAATAAACATGTTGGAGGACCTGTGGTAGGGCACAAACTGACCAAGTGGATAGGATCCCTGCTGTGGAGGCAGGATACAGAGGATGGTCATTAACGGAGTGCACCCAGAGCAAAGCTAGGGGGTCACAACAGCTGTACTGCATGGATTGTTTCTGGAACTGGTGCTTTTCAGTACCTTCATTTACAGCATAGCAGAGAGAATCCAGAATAAGGTGTGTCTCTTTGCTGATGAAACATGGAAACATAGAATTTGATGGCAGATAAGGACCGCTTGGCCCACCTAGTCTGCCCATTTCCCTACCTGATTGATAAGCTGCAGATTCTAGTTAATCAACAGCTTACTTCCTCCTACCCCCACTAGAATTGCCTCATGTCTGTCCCATGCATTCTTGAATTCTCCCACTGTTCCTGACTCCACAACCTCCTCAGGAAGGCTGTTCCATGCATCCACAACCCTCTCTGTGAAAAAATACTTTCTAACATTACCTCTGAGCCGTCCCCTCTCTATCTTCAAATTGTGCCATCTTGTTCTTGCATATCTCTTTTTCTGAAAAATGTTACCCTCTTGTACTTTATTAATTCCCTTGAGATACTTGAAAGTTTCTTTTATGTCCCCCCTCTCCCTTCTTTCCTCAAGGGTACACATATTAAGCTGCTTTAGTCTCTCCTCGTATGCCTTCTGGTGCAGACCCAGCACCATTTTGGTTGCCCTCCTCTGAACAGCCTCCACTCTGTCTATGTCTTTGCAGAGATGGGGTCTCCAGAATTGCACACTACTCCAGATAGGGTCTCAACAACTGTCTGTACAGAGGGATAACAACTTCCTGTTTTCCACTGTTGATGCCTCTCCCTATGCATCCCAGTATCCTCCCCAGCCCTCCTTACTGTCTTCTCACATTGCTTGCCTACCTTTAGGTCATCTGATATAATTACTCCTAAGTCTCTTTTGATTTTTGTTGTTATTATCTCACCCCCCATTGTGTACGCTTCCCCTGGGTTTTTGTTTCCTAGATGCATTACCTTGCACTTCTTTGCATTGAATCTGAGCTGCCATATATTTAACCATTCCTCCAACCTTGCCAAGCCCCTTTTCATCCTTTCCACCCCACCTTGTGTATCAACCCTGTTGCAGATCTTTGTGTCATCTGCAAAGAGACATATTTTTCTTTCCAGGTGCTCTCCAATGTCACTTATAAAGACATTAAAGAGGACCGTTCCCAGTACCGAACCCTGCGGTAACCCAATAGTTACCCTGCTTTCTTCACCGTGGACTCCATTTACTATTACCCCTTGAGTCCTGTTGTTCTGCCAGTTTTTTATCCAGGCTACCACCTTGGGACCCACTCCAATGCTGGCTAACTTGTTTATTAATCTTTTGTGTGAGACTGTGTCAAATGCCTTGCTAAAATCTAGGTAGACCATGTCCACAGCCCTTCCCTGGTCTACTGCTTTGCTCATCCAGTCAAATAAATCTATTAGGTTTGTCTGACATGACCTTCCTGCTGTGAAACCATACTGCCTTGGGTCCTATGCCCCACTGGCCTCTAGGTGCTTAACAGTTCTTGCCTTCAGAAGTGATTCTATCATTTTCCCTAGCACTGAGGTCAAACTAACTGGTCTGTAGTTTCCTGTCTCTGCCCTGCTCCCACATTTGTGAAGTGGAATCACATCTGCCCTCCTCCAGTCCTCAGGTACCACCCCATCCTCCCATGATTTGTTAAAGAGAGTAGTCGGTGGTGTTACTAGTTCTACACTTAGTTCTTTTAGAATTCTGAGGTGAATCCCATCAGGCCCCATTGCTTTGTCCACCCTCAGTTTCAAGAGTTCTTTCAAAACCCTTTCTTCTGTGAATGGACTGGTATTGACCCCCATATTCAGAGTGTTTCTATTGTTTGGATTAGGTACCCCCCCCCCTTCTGTTGTGAATACTGAGCAGAAATATTCGTTCAGTATCCCTACTTTTTCACTGTCACCTCTGCCCACATTCCCTCCCCTTTATTAAGTCTCTGTATCCCTCCCTTGGTCTTTCTTCACTCCCTAATATACCTATAAAATGTTTTATCCCCCTTCTTAACAGAGTTGGCTATCTTTTCCTCAGTTTGTGCCTTTGCTATTCTGACTGCCTTCCCTGCCTTCTCCTGCTTTAACTGATAAAGTTCTCTGTCCTGCTCCTTCTGTGTTTCCTTATATTTCCTGAATGCTATCCTTTTCTCCTTAACCTTCCCTTCCATTTCTTTTGAGAACCATAGTGTTTTTTTCCTTCATTTTGTTTTGTTGATTTGCTTCACACAAAGGCCTGTTGCCTCTGTGATGGCTGTTTTGATTATTCCCCATTGTTCCTCCACCCCTCCTTCTTGCCCATTTGCTAGTGCTTTTCTGAGGCACTCTCTCATTTTCCCAAAGTAAGTAATGACAGTAAGATCTGCAGCAGAGCAAACGCTGAGGAAGGAGTTGAGAAATTGAAAAAGTAGGCCAGATTATGTCAACTAAAGTTTAGTGCAAAAAAGTGTAAATTGGTAGAAAGGACCCTAAAACAGATTACTGGATGGGGGTCGGGGGGGTGGAGTAAGGGTGATACAGAAAACTGAGGTGAGAGACACGGGGATCATCACTAGTGACAGACTCAGGTTCACTGCTCAACACAACAAAGTGTATGGCAAGGCAAACAGGATGCTGGGCTGTATAGGAAGGGGATTTTATAGTAGGATGAAGGCGGTGATACTGCCCCATTACAGGTCCCTGGTAAGGCCTCACATGGAGTGCTTTAAGCACTTCTTGAGTTCACACCTGAATATTATATTGAGCTCTTAATTTTTAGAAGCCTAAGAAGAACTGTTAAATATCTCTTGATAATTGGTTGTTTTCTTATAAGAAGGGATTAACCCACAACAGAGTATGGGTTTACTGAGGGGGGGCTGGAGTCACGAGGCAAAGCCGAGTGACTTCATAGATGCATAGATACATAGACACTGTCGGCAGATAAGGGCCAACGGCCTACCCAGTCTGCCCATTTGAGCTTGTAAGTTCACTTTATGTTTCCTTACAAGTCTGTTGCCTCTTGCCCTTGTCCTTCAGAATTCCCTTATGTCTATCCCATGCATTCTTAAATCCCATGATTGTTTCAGCCCCCACTACTTCCTCTGGCAGGATGTTCCACTTGTCCACCACCCATTCTGTGAATCTCCTTCCCTCCAACTTCATCCCATGCCCTCTAGTCCTGAAACATCTTTTTTGCTGAAAAATAGTGTATTCCTGCACTCCATTCCTCCCTGTAAGTTTGTGTATGTTTTTATCATATCTCCTCTCTCCCTCCTCTCCTCCAGGGAGTACATATTCAAGTCCTTCAACCTGTCCTCATAGGACTTATGATGCAATCCATCTACCATCTTTGTTGTCCTCCTCTGAACCTTCTCTACCCTATGACCTTACATAGGTAAGGTCTCCAGAACTGTACACTGTACTCCAGGTGGAGCCTCCCTGGTGTCTATATAGTTGAATTATGATCTCTCTTTTCCTGCTGGTGATGCCCCTGCCTATGCATCCCAGTATCCTATTTGCTTTACCTGCTGCCTTGTTGCATTGTTTCCCCACCTTGAGGTCATCAGAGATGATAACCCCAAGATCCCTTTCCTGCTTGGTGCATGATATATCCTCACCCACAACTGATATGTTGTTCCAGGGTGGATTAATGCTCAGTAAACCCATACCCTGGAGTGAGTTAATCCTTTTATAACATGGGCAATGTTATGTTAGAGTTTTACCTAAAGAAATAGAAAAATAAAGCCCTGTGAACATGCAACTGTGGGTATATCGGGGATTAATCAGCGGTCAGGAGACCTGTTTGGACAAATCAGAATACAGTATTTTCAGAACCCATGTTATAAAGTGTTTTAATTCTGATTTTGATAGATATGTAAGTTTGTTTTTGTATTTGATTGTTAAAGTGAATATGTGTGATATTCTCTGTCACTGTAATTACTTTAATATATTTCTTAATAAAAAAAAGACAGGGACAGCATACAGACGACAGAAAGGAGTGCCACAAAGATGATCAAGGGGCAGCAGGTGGCAGGGGAGGTTGTATGAGAAAAGGTTAGCAGTCCTTGGCATGTACACACTGGAGGCCATAAGGGAAAGTGAGGACATAATTGAGCCATACAATTTTTTGTGTTAATGGATTGTAAGGACTTGTTAACAGCGTATGAGGGCACAGGGACTATAGGACTTGGGTGAAGTATGGTGGAGGGAAAATTCAGAAGGGATGTGAGGAAATTCTTCACAGAGTGGGAGGTAGATGAATATAATAAAGTACTCAGAGAGGTAGTTAAAGCCAAGACAGTGACAGTGTTTAAACTTGGGTGGGACAGATGTAAGCAGTAGTGGGACTCACAAGCAGAAATGGGGAAAAGATATCTGGTGACAGGGGTGGCGATCAGCTACTAGGGCTATCAAATCTCTATATCTAGACCAATGTATAGCCAAGAATATAGCTGGGCAGGGAAATGGGCAGACTGGAGAGAGCTCTGGGTCTTTTTCTGCCAACACAATCTTTGTTTCTATGTGACAACAGGAGCAGAGGCCAGCAGATGGGGTGAAGGTGCTTCTGGGTATATGCTCTCCTTCTGGAGGAGGGTGCTGTGTTGTGGAGAAAGCAACACCTGGTAGGGAATGGAGCCTTGACTGGCATCAGTAACTAGAAAGTGCCTTAGAGCAATCAGGATGGATGGCTGGAGGTGCAGCCAGAGCAAAAAGAGATGTGGTGGCATGGATGGGGACTGGAGTTGACCAATATCTGGCATGTTGAGCAGGTTTTTCTGCTTTTCTGTGCCCAACCCTCCACCCCATCAGCACTCATCAAACTGATGCCTTGAGAAGCAATCTATTCCATTCATCAGCCACCCTCATTGTGAAGAATTTCTTCATGTAGCCCCTGAGTCTCCCCCCACTATTCTCAACTCATGTCCTCAAGTCACTGTGCCCTCATTCCAAGTGAACAAGTCCTTAAAATACACCCTGTTGATTCCTAGCAAGAACTTGTACATCATAATTACTGTATATCCCCATTTTCCCTTTCCTTCATGGCTGTTCAGTTCTGCTTCCCAGGGCATAAATGTGATGCATGCTGCTGGGGTGGAGGGAGGGGCCAAGAAAAGCAAAAAAAAAAAATAGCTTACTCAACGAGCTAGAAGATGGCCTCCCCCAATTTTCATCTGGGCCACCAGGCCTCTCCTTGCCCTGGCTCCATCCTCCAGCCATTCTCCTTAATTTTAGTAGTATAAACAGTTATTTATTTATTTAAAAGTTGATAACTGTGAAAGGCACTCTGAGTCAAGGCTCGTTTCCAGGTATGACCTGGGGATGGGGGAAAAGGAGAAGAATGCACAAGTGCAATACAGTATACAAAAATACAAAAACATACAAGTCAAAAAAATGAAAATCAGCATATTAAATCCAATGGTATTGGTAAACTCTGACGATATTGCAAAAATCGAAGACACAAACATGGTACATCATTGTAGCAGCCGTGAGCAGGGTGATTACACAATAAAAGAACATGGCAGTGACAGCATAATTAGGCTATGGTAGAAATAGGTGTACACAGAGGCGGCGGTGGCGTGAAGATGTAGAAAGTGTATGGCAGCGAGCACAGTAACATATTCTACAGCAGTAGAGAATGCGTAGTTACTGAAGGGCAGTGGATAGAGGACAGAAATGGGGAAAGGGGAATAGAGTGAGGGTGGAAAGTAGGAGCAGGAGGGCATAGGTAGTTGTCTCAGGTGAAGTCTAAAGGCAGGAAGAAAGGGGGATAGGCAGAGATGAGAGGGCAGCAGGTTCCAGAGGCAGGCAAGGTGATAGCAGAATGTCGCTTGGCCAGGAGAACAGAGAGGGTGGGGGATGGAGAAGATGTGGGAATCCCTGGACTGAAGTAAGTAAGAGGTGTTTGGAGCAGGGGATAGCAGGGAAGAGAGATAGGAGGGAAGGGACCCAAACCAGTATTTGGCGATGAAGATGGCACAGTAGGCCAGACAATGTGACGGAATGGGGCGAGAGACAGGGAAATGTAGAGGGAGTATTGATGGGTACAAAGGGGATAGTTGGTGGCAAAAATGGCAGAAGACATTGCATTGGGTATCCAGTCTGGCTAGGGAGGAGGAGGAGGAGTTGACACCGTAGACTATATACATACAATCAAAAACTGGGAGCACCATTTTGGTTACTAGTTCTTTGTGGACCTGCAGGGGGAGGCAGTCTTTGTTTCAGAATAAGGCACCCAGTTTGGGATGGAGTTTGGAGTGGATGGCGTCTATATAGAAAGAGAAATCAGTTTGCTGTCCAGTCAAACTCCTAGGTATTTGAATGTGGGGAACACTTCTAAGGGGGTACCATTAAGTGTTATGAAATTGGGGGGGGGGTGACAGCCTGGTCAGTTTCTGGGAGGAGCTGAAATTCATGGTCACTGTCTTTTTGGTGTTGACCTTGAGCTGGTTTTCTTGGAACCACTGTAGGATGTTGTCAAAATCCTCTTGGGAGTGGTTTGTTCACAGTAGAAGCCATAGGGCCAGTTGCGTAGATAACTGAGTTATCGGCATACATATGGATATCTGAGGAGAAACACTGAGAGGGGAGGCCATTGAGGAAAATGGAGAAAAGAACTAGCTCTAGTATGGAGCCCTGTGGGCTCCAACAAAGAGGGAGAGAGGAGGGACAGAATGCCCTCTACCTAAACAGAATGTTGACGGCCTGAGAGGTACAATTGGAGCCAGTCAATAGCTTTGACTGAGAGGTCAGTGGAGCACAGTTTGTTAAGGAGGAGGGGGTGAGACACTGGGTCAAAAGCTTTGTACAAATCAATGAATATAGCTGTGGTGATGTGGCCCTGATCCATCCTGTAAGAATGGATTCAGTAACCCACAGTAGGGAGGTTATGGTAGAGTGGTGCTCTCTAAAGTCAGACTGGAAGGGTGAGAGGAAGTCTGAGGAGTGTAGGAAGTTGGCAAGTCTGGAGTAGATGAGGGACTCATGGGGCTTAGCAAGGGCGGGGAGTAGCGAGATGGGCTGGTAGCTGCCAGGGGAGGAGGAATTTTACCTCTTTATGTAGGGGTAGTACCTTAGTAATTTTCCAGGACTGGGGGACTGTGCAGTGGGAGAAAGAGGAGTTCATTATGTGAGCTGGGGGGGCAATGGTTGGGGCTGAGATACTGCAGGGTTGGGGTCCAACCCAGTGAGGATGGACTAGAGCTTGAGAGAGAGGTGAGGAATATTTTATGGGGGGTGACAGGAGGGACTTGAAAGCCATTTGGTGTTGACAGGGGAGTGGGTAGTGAAGGCTGCAGAGGGGGGCTAGAGGAGGAGGGTAGAGTGCAGGTGGTGAAGAAAGTATTGAGATGACTAGCAACAGAAGAGGGATCAGAGACTAAAGAGACATTGAGCAGGAGGACAGAGGGAGGATTGGGAAGGAGGGTCAAAAATGGAGAGGATTACTTTCCAGAATTTAGCAAGAGAATTGAGGTGGGACTGGAGACTGTTTTTGAAGTATAGGGTCTTGGCAGCTTGGGTAGCCTTGGTGCATGATTTTCTAAGCGATCTGTAGGACAGAAGGTTGGGTGCAGCTTTGGAGGATTTGAAACAGTCCCAGGCAGGGTATGGGATCTGCATTGAGCAATAAGATCAAATGTGATCCTCAATTTTCTTGGTGGGGGCATGTGAGTTCCACATGTGAGAAAGAATGGCTAGGAAGTGGGAAAGGGCAGTATCAAGGTCAGGATGGGGAAGACAGGAGTCCAATCAACTTGTAGTAAGGTCATGGAGCAGGGCATGAGTGTCAAGTGAACAGAGTGATCTGAGAAATCTAGTCCAAATATATTTGGGGACAGAGTGGGTAAGTTTCACTCTTCTGACACAGTAGGTCACTCTGTGATTGCTGAATGCATCATGGAGTGTGCCGGCAGTTTGGGGTGGGAGGCAAGTACCCAATCCTACAGGGAGTGCTTGGAGGAGTAGGAGTTTAGTCAGGCTGATTTAAAGACTAAGGGAGTCAATCATTTGGAACATGGGTTTAGAGGAAAGTGAAAGGCAATTTAGGTTGAAGTCACCCAAAAGGGTAAGTTTTCCAGAGGTGGTATGGGAGGCCAGGGAGGACAGGATTTCAAGAAGGGAGTTAGGGGAGATCTTAGGGGAGGCATAAAGATGGGAAGGGTCAAAGGGAAGAAAAATCTGCCCAGTAGGAGTTCATGTGATGATGGGACTGATTCCTTAAGGATGACGGAGCAGGACAGGTTCTGGTGCACATATAATGCGACCCCTCCACTGTGCTTGCCATGGTCCTGGCGGAAGAGGTGGAAGTCCAGGAGTGCCAGGTTTGAGTTGAGCACCCTTAGAGAGGGTCAGAACTCAGGTATGCATAGGAGGCTGGGAGAAGGCTGCTAGAATGTAGGTGGAAAATGCTAAGGCCTTTAGGAAGGGGGTCCAGGTTAGGTTCAATGTCACCTGCCAAGAGGAGAAGCATGAGGAGTGGGAGGAGGACAGAGGGTGATTTCTGTCCCTAAAGCAAGAGGGAGAGGTGGGTGAGGTGGATATACAGGAAGAGAGTAGGCTGCAGTTAAGGACTTCCAGATTAAGGAGCAGGGGAGGGAGGGGGGGAGGGGAGGAGATGAAGGAGGGAGGGAGGAAGGAAAGGGAGGGAGGAGTGGGCTGGAGATTGGTGGGGAGAGGAAAGGAGGGTATAGAGGGTGACAAGATGGTGGAGTGTTAGATAAAGCCAGGGAGGGAGGGATGGATAGGAGGAAGGGGTGGAGGGAGGATGGGGATAGGGAAGATAGAAGGAAGATACAGTCGGGGAGCAATTGGAGCATAGTGAGGGAAGGTTGGAGGCATGTCAAAGGAGTGTGCAGGGATGCCTGTTAGTAAAAGGGAGTGTGAAACAATGCTGCAGTGGTAACTACAGTAGGAGAGTAGGTTGGAAGTACAGTTAAGCAACAGGGTAGCTAAGTGAAGAGGCAGGTAGTAGTATGCTAAATTACAGACCTCAAAAGCCAGAGGAGGCAAGCAAATGCATGTAAGCACAAAGGGTAACAACTGGTGAGCTAGGCAGGTTCAATACTTAATTTAAGCAAGCAAAAGACAAGCACTTACTTAACAGGCTGAGTGACTAACTTAGCAGGTGGTAGGCAGCCAGGATAATTGATACAGTTTTAATAACTTGATTCCTTTTTTTATTGGAAGGCAAGATTGAGAGTATGATTGATGCAAGACACAACACTGAAAATTAGACAGATAAACTATTGGTAGGAACCCCGAGTAATAATAACAGCAGAATAACTACAATGTAATAGTTGGAAACTATGTCAGTAAACGAAGGCTAGACATGCTGATAAAACAAGGATAATGGCTACAGTTGTAGTAATTTGATACAGGATGCAACACTGCAATTTGGCAGGTAGACTTTTGGCAAGCTCCCAGTGTAGCAGGCAGAATAACTACAATTTAAATAGTTGGAAACTATGCAAGTAGACTGTGGTTAAGAATGCTGACAAAACAAGGTGCAAGGAAAAGCCCAGTAAAGCTCTTCAAGTGTAGAGACAGATAACACAGTAACAAAGTTTGATCAGTCCGGCTGAGCTTTGGACTATCCTATACAAGCAGGCTGACAAGTTCCTAGAATGTCACACTCAGAAAGACAACTGCTGCCAGGAACTTGAATAAAGTCAATGCTTTATTGCAGTAGTATACAAGCTCCTGAGGGACATGCCCTCTGGTAATTACTAGCCCCGGCGCTTTGGGTGTGAACCCTTCATCAGGGGGCATGGTCATAATTAAGGCTGATTAGCAAAAGTTCAAAGACAATGCAACAGGAACTGTCTGAGTAGGGTCATGAGCAGGTTAAGCACACTGACCTGGGTGAAACACCAATACGGAGTGGAGTCCGGGTTTGAGAAAGAGGGTGCACTGAAAGGGGCAGTGACGGCCGACTCCCACATCTGACGCCCACAGTGTGAGATGACTTGTCCCGGTGATCTCGGTGATCAGTGGGGTGGAGGTGGGTAGAGGTGCCATGTGCACCCTTTCAACCCCTCTTGTCAGCTCTGGTGTGACTGCAAAAGGCAGAGTTCAGGTAGGAGCAACAATATTTAAAGCACTGAGAACAAAATACACAGTGTAGCCCAGGGGGTTTGGCAGGTTTTTTGAGTGTCCTGAGTATCCCAATGCTCTGGTGATTGGCAGTGCAGCAAGGAGGGAGGCAGAGAGCATGTCATCTCTATCCACTTGTAGGTGGCTTGTCCCTGTGGTCTCAGTGATTGTTGGGGGCTAGGATGGGTAGATATGCCACAAGCACCCTCTCCACCCCTCTTGATGGCTCTGGTGTGGCTGCAAAAGGCAGAGCTCGGGTAGGAGCAGCAGAATATAAAGTACAGAGAACAAAAGGCACAGTGTAGCCCAGGGGGGTTGGTGGGATTTTTGATCGCCCCCATCTCTGAATGAAAAGCAGATGGCCATTGTTTTTAATGAATATTTTATTCAGTTTATAATACAGATTATAAATTACCTGAACTGACAAAATGCAGTACTGTGAGCATCAAATGACTAGCAGACTTTTTATAATCAGAGATGTGGTCTTAAAACTTAAAGGACATTAATGAGAATAGAGCGGGCAGCTCAGATGAGATCGCTCCAGAATATATTGAAATAATACTCAGTGAAATCCTGAATCCAACTACTTTTATTTATAACAAATCCTTAGCTGCTGGAAAAGTGCCACAGGACAGGAAAACAGCAAGGATAATTTCAATATTTAAACCGGATGTAGGTCAACTTCAGCAAATTACAGACCAATTAGTATCACCTCTGTACTTGAAAAAACCTTTGAGTCCATAATTAAGGGCTACCATGTACACCCTGTCGACCCCTCTTGTCGGCTCTGGTGCAGCTGTAAAGGTAGAGTTCGGGTAGGAACAGCAATATTTAAAGCACCAAGAACAAAATGCAGTGTAACTAAGGGGGGTTTGGCAGGCTTTTTGATTGCCCTGAATGTCCCAATGCTCTGGTGATCGGCGATGTGGCAAGGAGGGAAGCAGAGAGCATGTCCTCTCTGTCCACTTGTAGGTGGCTTGTCCCTATGGTCTCAGCGATTGTTGGAGGGGTAGGGTGGGTAGAGGTGCTGCATGTACCCTCGCCACCCCTTTTGTTGGCTCCAGTGCAGCTGCAAAAGGCAGAGCTCGGGTAGGAGCAGCAGAATTTAAATGCCGAGAACAAAAGGCACAGTATAACTCCAGGGGTTTGGTGGGCTTTTTGATCTCCTCCATCGCTGAATGAAAAGCACATAGCCATTGTTTTTAATTAATATTTTTGTTCAGTTTATAATACAGATTATAAATTGCCTGAACTGACAGAATGCAGTACTGTGAGCATCAAATGACTAGCAGACTTTTTGTAATCAGAGATGTAGTCTTAAAAGTTAAAGGACATTAATTAGAATAGAGCGGGTGGCCCAGATGCGATTGCTCCAAAATATATTGAAATAATACTCAGTGAAATCCTGGATCCTATTACTTTTATTTATAACAGATCCTTAGCTACAGGAAAAGTGCTCCAGGACAGGAAAACAGCAAGGATAATTTCAATATTTAAACAGGATGTAGGTCAACTCCAGTAAATTACAGACCAATTAGTATCACCTCTGTACTGGGAAAAACCTTCAAGTCCATAATTGAGGACTGCCTGTTGGGTGTCCTAGAAACCTTCCATATTCATGAAAGAAAAGACAGGATGGATTCACAAAAGGCAGGTCACGTGTGACAAAATTATTATCCTTTTGTGAGCCTATTAGTAAGGCCATGAATGATCAAAAGCTGAGGGATGTTGTCCTATTGGATTTTAGCAAGGCATTTGACCTGGTATCCCACAAAGCTATCACAACCATATTAATAAAGGGTATCAAAACAAGCAGTTTTTTAAAACTGCAAACTCCAAAAGCTGGCTTCACTGCGAGGTAAAGTAAAGGCTACTGTTTACATTTATGCTAAAACTGCATTTATGTAAATAACATAAATGCAGTTTCATAGCTTTTGAAAAATGTAAACATCAGCCTGTTACTTACAAAAAACAGCCTTGCCTTCTCCCTAAGATGTCTGCCAATTGTGTTAAGTGATGAGTCATGATGACATCATCGGAGCCAGAGCCAGAGACCAATATAGATTCCTATAGGCTAACTAGTTCTTCTTTCCCACTTTATTTTGAATTGTTTTACCAGAATGATCAACACCATGTGTTAACATGTGGATTATTTTGATCAGTACACATTATGCTATGATTTTGTTCATTTTATTTACTTTAACTTGCAGAAAATGTTTTGCAATCTAGCTGACTTTCTCTTTGGCAAACTGAAGAACAGAACAACACTTCAAATACCTGATGATCTAGTGGTTATGTGATGCCCTAAATTTTTTTTTTGTTAGCCAGGAGAGACACACTATGCTGAAACCTTATTTACAGATGTGGCCTGGCAGCACAAGGAAGTTAAGTGACTTGCTCAGGGTCACACAGCGAAGTACTGGTCTGATCCAATTTCAAAGCTCATGCATTCTTGTTAATCCACAAAAAAAGCTTCTCTTGTATTCTTTTTCCAAGTGAACCCCTTGTATCTAGCCTGCCTTCTGTTGAACACCCCACCATCCATACCATGTCCTTAGTACTGCCTGGGGTGGCATATCAGCTTTCGGTCTTGTGAAGAGAATTATCACACCTCAGACTGTATCGTATATCTCAGAGAGTTATGCATACCTACACTGATATGGATCATCAGCTGGCACTGTTAAAAAATACCTCCCAAATCACTCTGAAGCTCACTTTTTCAATGTTTGACTTCTGCTCCCACAGTAAACATTGAGTGCATCACCACCCTTCTGCACAGTGAAGGCAGTATGTACAGTTCCCCTGTTATGTTTTTGTCCCACCTCATTAACCAACAATTGGGCCTTCGTGGAGGGCCAAGCAATAAGTTCAACACTCACCAGAAAAACTGCTGTTCCTGCCCTCATAAGGGCTGCACTTACTATGGATAACAATATTATTAGCAGGAGAGGCATACTAATGCCTTGAGTGAATCCACCAGACTTCCAGTGTCAGTCTACTCCTTTACCTGTGATCTGCAGAACCCTGCAGGACAGTTCCCTGCAAATCACCTCCAGTACTTTGTAGTGCCCTACTCCACAATGCGAGCTGGTTGGCTACCACCCTTCTAAATCTTGAATGATCTATACACAGCTCCCTCAATACTGGCCAAATAAAAGTCAACACCCCACCCACCCCCCGCCCACACACCTGAGGGTAATCTCTCTACACTGAATTCAAGTAACACTTTGAGTGCAGCCCTGCCACTCTGAGTATTTGTAATCGCTGGCTGCTCTCATTCACAGTCAGGTAGTGATCACGGTGCTGGCAGCCCTACATTTCAGATCTCACAATAATCTGCTAAACATCCCCCTTCCTGTCTTCCCCAACCTGAATATAGCTGTACTCTGCTGGAATAGCCTCTTCAGTCCCTCTCTGGCATTCTTTCTTCTCTTCTGCTCCCCACACCAAAAAACTGGTGAGCTTACTACCCTTCTGCATCATGAATGCGGTTAGTACAGTCGCCCATGTCATTGTTACATATTAATAATAAACATGATCTTCTGGTAAGCCAGGCTGATAGCAGCAGGGCACAAGGGGAAACACAAACATTCCTACTCATATAAGATCTAATCCACCTATGATTAGGCATTATTAAATTACGTGCATAATGATGTGCACAACTATCATTTAATAGTGCCTAATCAAAGGTAGCCTAGATCTTTTCAGGATAGGAAAGCCTATAATTCTCCTTGTTCCCTGCTGCTATCAGTCTGACTTACTGGAAAGATTTGTTTATTTTTGATATGTCAAAAAACCTGGGGACTGTACTACTTGCAGTCATGATGCACAAGAGTGATGAGCTCACTAGTTTTTGGTATGAGGAGGAGTAGTGAAGAATGAATACCAGAGGGAAACTGAGAAGGCCACTCTTGCAAGGTACTGCTATATTCAGGGAAGGGGGGGAAGACAGAAGGTGAGAAATCTGAGCAGATCACTGTGAGAAGTAAGATGCGGGGCTGCCAGCACCATGATCACTACCTGACCCTGTTGTCCTGGCCAGCATTCCCCTTCCCATAAAACCAGTTCATGCAATTGTCCAAGGCTGTGTGTCAGTATTAATGTGTGAATTGGCTGCCACTACATGTTCAGTCACTTCACTACCAGTCTAGCATTGTTGTATAGCACTTTGGGATACAATGTGTATGAAAGGCACTATATAAATACTGATTCTTCTTATTATTATTTCCCATGGAAAAAGAAGATAAGACAAGACAAGCATATTTTTGATTTCCAAGAAAGTATGAACTCTGGCATTGGACTACAGAAGAACTTTGCTACAAACTAGTGGTGGATCTATGTGGTGGTGAAGGGTGCGGCTGTAACCCCCTTCCCCATTGTAAAGTACTCGCTGGCTGCTGCTGCATTTCACTTTGTTGAAGAAGTCTGATTTATTGATTGTACAAATGTTTACATTCAAAAATATGGGTTACATTTGTAGTTTCTGTCAAAAACATACTAGAAAAACATTACAGCAGAAAATGTAAAGGTTTCATAAAAATGTTAAAGTGTATATCAAGTATGTACACACTCCCAGCACCCCACCCCCACCCCCACTGTAGCATCCTGGATCTGCCATAACCACTAAACCACCAGGTTATTCAAGATTTGTACTGCGTTGTGGTTTGCCAAAGAGAAATTCAGTTGGATTAAAACACAATTTCAGCATGTTAAAGTAAACAAAATGAACATAACCATAGCCTAACATGTGTATTGATCTAAATAATGCACATGGTTTTGACCATTTTGGTGAAACAATTCTATACAAAGGGAGAAACAAACTAGTTAGCACCATAGAGAGCCATATAGCTCTCTGACTTTGGCTCTGATGATGTCATCACTTAACACATTTGGCGGCCATTTTAAGAAGCAGGTAAGGAAGTTTTTTTGAAATTGGAAGGCTGATTTTACATTTTTCAAATGCTTTGGAACCACATTTAGGAAGCTTATATAAATGTAGTTTTAGCATTAACGAATTCAGCAGCCTTTCCTTTAGTCCCGTTTAAGGTCAGATGTTTGAATAGTTCGTTGTCAAAATGTTGTTTAGGTATCCTTTAATACAGATGTAACATGATAGACTTCAGACTGGTTGATGGTTAGAACACAAAGAGATCTATAAATGCTTCTTTTTGTTTACAGATGCAATGTGATAGACTGAGGTCAGGTTGATGGGTAGAACACAAAGATCTATTTTTTTTTATCAGAGACACAAAAAGTGGGGAGTGGAGTCCCACTGGAGTTGGTACTGGAACCAACATTTTTCCAAATTTTCATTGGGGACATGGGCCTAAAGCTGAAAAACTGGATACATAACTATGCAGATGATTCTAAAATTGGGAGAATTGTGGAAATCCTGTAACACCAGTCAATCCAGATTGATTGATTGATCGATTGGATTTTGGTAACCAGGTAGGCACACAAGCAGTCATTTTTGCTGGAGTGACCCAGAAGTAATTACATAGGATGCAAACATGAATTACATACAGTGCATAGGTAAATGGCAAAACACAAAACTGCATGGAATACATAGACAGTATACATACAGAATGTTAATTACATACTGTACAGTGCATAAGTAAATGATAGAATGCAAATTACAGTGAATACACATGAATTTGTAGTCCAGGAGAAAAACTTTGAGCAACAACGTCTAGTAGTTAGGAAAGGGATACAGATACATGCTCAAAGGCACTTAGAACTATGAGATCATGCACACTATTCATAAACAAAATGCAGCAAGTCAGGTTAGCAGATCAGCTAGCTAAAGCAAGCACAGGGTCTGCTGACAAACAGATATTCCTTCATGGTGGATGTAAAGGATACAAAAGGTCAAGCATTCCATGACCTTAGGAGGGAGATTGTTCCATGACCTTGGTGTAGTAGCCATAAAAGATTACTGACCAGCAGCAGAGAGTGCCCTCAACATGGGAGCCAGTTTCTGACCAGTGGATCACAGAATCCTTATAAGCAATTTGAAACCCATGTCAACCAGATGTATTTGGGGAGGAGTAAAGGAGCTTGTGCACCATGGAGAGCACAGGGAGATGAGGCCTCCCTTCCATGGGGGGCAATTTAGTGTGGAGAGAGAGAAAGCCCTGCAGTGATGTTCATGGCTGCAGACTTCAGCAACGAAATGGACTATTCGAGAGAAGGCACATTTCAACTGGGAGAATTCAGTCTCCTTGAGAGAGGACAGAAAGGGTGCCCCATAGGTGATAGCTGGTAGAAGCATACTGTTGGCAATCAAAATCCTGGCCTCTTTGGTAATGTAAGGGTACAGTCTATACAACACACCCAGTTTCAGGTTCAGGATTCTGACCACTAAAATTTGACATGAAGCCTGAGGGAAAGTTCTTGATCAAGCTGGACACCCAGATACTTTACAGGGTTCCATGTCAAATGAGTGAAGTTTAAACAGCCAATTTAAAATGAGTGAGTCTTATATAGCTATTACAAATAACATGACTACAACTGCAGCATGTTCAATTATAGCGAATGACAATTATAACTAACGTCATTTGGGCGAATGTATAAATGCGCTAATGAAAATTTGAGTGACAGCATAGCCCCTACAAATTCACTGCATGGAGATGTTGTAGGCAATACCATGTAAATAATCCAAAAGACTCCATTCTCCATATTCACGAACGACCTGCACGAGCTGCTCAGTTAGATCATGGTAACGCCTCCTACCAGTACCATCTGTTGCCCCTGACACAATTTGCTCAGTCCAGATACTTGCCATTCTTTCCTCCTCCTGAATACATTCAATGAACTGACAAATATTCAGGTGGGTAGCACCAAGACAGGTACTGACCCCTCGGTGCCACCCTCAATGGCATTATTGGTCTGAGCTTGACCAGCAAGGATGGACTCGTAGGGACATCAGGGAGAGCTGCAGACACAGCAGTGGATGTCCCAGTGATTCTTTCAACAACAACCTGAGCAGTGCTGATAGATGTGCTCCGAGCCCTCTCACGCAGTTAAGTCATAACTCTCCTAGTACCAACATCAGCAGCATTTGCAGGATGGTTGTGTCCCCTGGGTTCAGACACAATGTGATCGGCCACAGTGTGTACTTGAGCGGGGCACCTACACCTGTGATATTTCCCGCACCTCCAGCACACTTTCTCTTACACTTCCTTATTGCGGTGGTACACATAGCCACCATAGATCAGTAGCGGCATTCCCCTGTGACGCCGGGTAAACTCAACAGACATTCTGAGCCAGCTAGGAGCACCAAGACACACCCACATTTATATCCACTTCATCCAAAGTGGGTAATCTCAGAAAGAAATGGGCTAAGCAGAAGAAAGGGAAATGGAGAACGACAGGTAAAAGAGGGGAAGGGGCAAAACAGAAGAAGGGAAAATGGATAAAGTTTTGTTGGTTCTAGCTTTTAAAAGATGGTTACAGAGGTTTTCATATTATTGTACTCAAATGGGTGTATCTGTGGTGGAAAATATTGCATTTTCTAACTATTTATTTGTGAATGTATGTGTTGGGGTGCATGCCCTTTCTACTTGTCTGGATTTTCTTTCTTTTCAGTCTTACCTTTTTCTCTGTTTTCCTTTCCCCACACCCCCTCCCTTTTTACTTACTTCATCCAGTTCCCCTTCTTCTGCTTTCCCTATTTCTTTCTGAGATTACCCACTTTGGATTATATTTCCCATTCCTCCCTTTTTCCTCCTACTTTGCCCTTCTCTACATTTTGTTTTGGTGGCCTCTGATCATCAAAATGAGGTAGGTTCCAAAAAATACATTGTTTTGACAATTGGAACAGATGCAGCTTTATAAGGCATTTTTATTAGCACAAAATTAATCCTGAAACACATTAACAGGACAAACATATATTTATAAATGTTTTTACATAAGATCATGTTATTTATAAATTTATATAAGTACTTAAAAAATATTTTGTAAATGTAACTGTATTTGCACTGATCCTGGGACTGTTATAATGTAGTACCTTTTGTTTCCCTTGGATGCTGGGGTCTATAAGAAAGAAAATTTCAAATATCTTGTGTTAGTGGTTTGACTACAGATCTATGGCAACCAAAATACAAAAAAACAAGTGATATCATCATTGGCATTCTGATTGTCTGATCCAGTCAAAGCTATCATTTGGATTGGTGCACCAGAAGCATCTATCTAAAAATCTGGATTGATGAATTGGTTCAACAAGAAGATGAACTACATTGTCTGTGAGATCCTTAACAGAATACAATTAAGAACTTTTCCTCTAAACGAGAACAATGGACTGAAATAACATGTTCAAATGAACTTAGTTAACAATGGTCATCTTTGCAAAATTATTATGAATGATGAAATACTATTGGTTGCCAAGAATATTGGGATTTTATATGTAATGAATGTACTTTAGCCAGATAGGAATATATATGTATTAGCTAGTTAAGAGAATTGATTCTCACCATTTTGCTGTGATTTGCACATGGGTTTTTTACAGCTCTCTACAGTATATAAAGTCACTGGGAAGTTTAACTTATTTAGCTCTTGACAAAACTCCTGTGATAGGGACAAAATGCCATCTGGCTTTTTTCCGGGGGTGACTGAGATTGTTTTATTTATTTTGTTTGAAATGTGCCTAGAAAATGGATAAATAATTTTAAAAGTATTGGGCATTTACACTTCTGTTCATTAGGTTCTTTATTTGCTACGCTGGGGGAGGGTTGTGAGGTTCTTTTGCTGGCTCCTGTATGTTTTAACCTGACGCAACTACAGCCAGTGGATGACCTCTTTCTGTTCAATGACTAGAGGGTGCCCTAGTATCAATACTGACTGGGACAGCCCATGGGCAAGATAGCCTCCCAGTAGAATTCCTTAAGACTTTTAACATGTGCTACTGCAGCCATTAGCAGATGCACTGATTGAAGCTTGTCAGATAGGGATACTCCCTGAGTCGATGCACACACCAGTGATCTCCCTGATCCCTAAGCCAGACAAAGACTCTTCTCTATGCAGCAGTTATTGACCAATATCCATGATCATGGCAGAGTGCAAAACATATGCTGTGATGCTACAGACTGTCATCCCCAAGTTGACAGACAAGAACCAAGTGGGGTTTATCCCACAGAGGCAGGGTGCAGATAACACAAGAAGCCTCATCAATACCCTACAGCGGGCCTCCTGCACCAAAGATCTGGTGGTACTCATATCACTGGATGTAGAGAAGGCCTTTGACATGGTGAAGTTGGACTACCTCTTTCATACCCTGGCTGCCGTTGGATTTGGAGAAGCTTTCATAGGCCAAAATTGGACCCTATACAATGGAGCCTCAGTGACAGTTATGACCAATTTAATGTCCTCCCTGTCTTTTCACTTGGGCAGGGGAACAAGGCAGGGTTGCCATCCCTGTCCCCCCTCCTTTAAATAATAGCCTTGGAGCCACTGCCGGAAGCCATCAGGCAACATAGGAATACCCATGGCATCCTTTTGAATGAGGAGCATAAGGTACTAGCATATGCTGATGACATTATGCTAACCTTGACAAAGCCAGAGGAGGAGCCACCCTGGCCCTGATGGATGGCTTAAGAGCGCTATCAGGCTACAAAATGAATGTGTACAAACTTCTCATCTTCCCTATGGCTGCAGCATGAGTTCAACCTGGTTTTCCCAGGGGTCTGCAAGAAGTAGGGGAATCCGTCAAATACCTGGGCATACACTTCTGCATGCTGGGGGACTTGGTGAAGCTGAATATCCCCCCTGCTAGCAGAACTGGATAAGGATAGAGCTGTCTACATCTGTCCCATTGGGGCAGAGCACATGCCTTTAAAATGATGGCTGCACCCAGGATACAAAATATATAGACAATCTTCCCATTAAGTTACAACCTGCTCTGTTTAAATGAATCAATGACACCACAGCAACAATTTTTTTCCGGCGCGATACTACAGTAACAGATTTACTGTATGTTGACCTTGGGTTGTGGTCGGCATAAATCTTTCAGGAAACTGTCTGTTTTTTTCCGGGGGGCTTTGACCCATGAACCCCACAGGTGGGGGGGTCTGCTCACTGCACCCACCCCCGTAACTTGGGATTTTCAACTCCAAGTCAGAGTTGATTCGGGGAGAAGGTCAAAATCTGGAGAAAACAGTGCCAGGGTCCCATGGGTACATTACAGGGGCAACAGTGACTTGCTGCTGTAATGTATTTTGTTTTCAGAATGTCACTGCAGCATCGGCATACATGTTTAAACAAATGCAGCAAATGATGCTCGACTTGCTGTGGGGAAGGCCCCAGACAGACTGGGCACAAGAAACGTGGTAGGTCTCTTGTTGATGGAGGGCTACTCCTCCCAATTTCCCACATAAGCATATGGCTCATTTACTGGTACAGCTCTCCAAAACTAGTACCCACTAGCACTGGGTCCAAACAGTGCCGACAAGAATAGTGTCAGCATGCTGCGTATGGTAAAAACAGAGGTGTTTTTTGGGGGACCTTCACCCTGCACCCCAATGAGGGGGCTCTGCCCCCACACCCCCTGTATTTAAGATTCTCACTCCAAGGGGTAACGGATCCCGGGGAAAGTTACAATTCACGGGGCCATTACAGCCCCATGTAAAAAAATAACTAAGTCCTGAGGTATGTTGAAAGGTCAGAGAACAAGATTAGAACCCTGGTCTCCACTGTCACTGGCTGAGCTGTTCCATGCCCCAGCCCTCCATGCCACAGGAGCAGCTCAGCCAGCCTCCTGTTCCCTGCAGCTCTTGTCCTGATTACAGGGCCATGGACAGCAACCAGAGAAGCGCTTACAGCAAGCACTGTAAATCCCCCTTGCTGTCCATGTGCGCACTTACTAAACTAGTGCCATATAATGCGGCGCTATTCTGGTAGCACTCAGTTGACAGGGTACTGTACCCACCTACCCGCAGAAGCCCAACCAAAGTGGGCCCAATGTGAAACACACCTCCTGAGCAAATCCCCTCAACAGGTGGTCATGTTCGGAAACATTCCTACAGACTTAGTCTCACACCCCACCCTCCTGCATACTGCCAAGGTATTAAAGATATACACTAAAAGGCCCACTGGAATCCCCGTGCTTCCCCTGAATTCCCTCTTTTGAATAACCCAGCCTCAAAATTGTAGGGTGTCCAATAACATGGGTTGAGTGGGAACTACAAGGCATATCCACACTAGTCCACTTTATAGACCAACCATCATGACACCTCAAAACCTTCAGGGAGCTCCAATAAGGATTCCACCTAGGGAAGCACCAGCATTGGCAGTACTTGCAGCTGAGGCACTCACTCACACATGTTCTGGACCCTACTACAGAGTTAGCAGACTGAATGCAATGGATGAGCTACTAGACTTGGAATAGAACTTTTCACCCCCAAGGCAAGGTACATCTACAAAACAAATCATGGCTCTGGAGGGGGGATACTACAGACAGTCTCAGAATGGCATAACGTAACTAACTGGGAGTGGAAATATCTGCACAGGTATGATGGGACTGCTGGAGGCACCTAGGAAGAACAACCAAGGACACCAGGAATCGGTTCACTCAATTTATAATTCTACATAGAAGGCACAGAACCTCCCTAAAGCACCATAAATGGGGCCTTATAACCACTGATGCATGCTGGTGCTGCCCACTGGAGTCAGAGAGCATTACACATTTACTCTGGACATGCACAAAATGGAACACTTATTAGGATGGGATTTTTCAGGTTTGTTGCAGTTATTTGTCCTGAACTTACCTTCACAGCCCAACTAATAATATTACATACACAGGATGATGGGGGCCTGACTGCAGTGACCCCCAGCAGGAGGAGATGGCTTCAAGGGGCCTTGATTACTGCAAAGAGAGTCATCCTGTCCCACTGGAAGGACACCACTCCCCCCTCAGTGTCAGAGTGGATGGAGGAGATTGGCAGAGCAGCCTTTAATAAGAGGGTACTCCATGTGGCCTTCAATAGGCTGCAGAATTATACTGCCACCTGGGCCTGTATTTGCACTCCCCTTACTGTAGCATTCCACAAGGCTGCTATGTGCCGCACTACCTGCTAGAGTCTGTACAACACAAGGACCACTGAGACCAAGAGGGGCACATTTCCCCTCTAGGTCTTCCCTTGCAAGGGTACTCTGACACTGACTTATCAGGCCTGTGCCTTAATGGTGCCAAGGTTCAACGGCTCACTAAACCCTTAGGTGTGAAGTACACGTATGTGCTGATTAACATAATTTCCTTATTCTTCTTCAGACAGACCCTCTGATTGTTGCTGAGTTTGCTCAATTTGCTGTACCTGTTTTGTTATCATGGTTTATTTTACTCTCTGTTGAATGACCATGATTAGAGTGGTACTTCCAAGGGAAACTCCCCCGGCCAGGTTTATGTTGACTGCAATCATTCTCGGTGATCATGTCTGTTATACTGAGTTTGTCTCTTTCAAACAATAGTATTTTTAATTACAAGAATGTCATCTGAGGGAGGCATGATATGGGGTCTATTAGATATGCCTTATGAAGACAGGCTAAAGGAAATAGATACGATAAGCCTGGAAGAGAGGCACATTAGAGATGATATCTCACTGATGTATTGCATCAGCAGGGATGGTGTGCTCAAAACTCAGTCAGGATTAAAATCAAATGAAACACTGGGTCATCAGTTGAAGTATTAAATTTAACCTAGACAAATGATGTGTACTGCAAATAGATTTGACAAGCCAAAATAATAAGTATTTCCTATAAGGTAAGGAAATTGTTGAAACTAATGAGTACATGAATCTGTGTATATTAATTACTAGTACTATTAGTGACAACAGACAATGTAGTGTTGGGCTGTACTAGGCATAATTTTACTAGTTATCATAGGGGAGTCAGGGGACTGGTCAGACTACACCTTACCTACTGTAGTCAGTTCTGGTAGCAGTATTTTAGGAAAGATGTAGACAGACTTGAACGGGTACAGAGAAGAGCCACTAAAATGATATGGAGTCTATCAGCTATGCCTTATGAAGACAGGCTAAGGGAAGTAGATATGGTAAGCCTGGAAAAGAGGCGCTTTAGGGGTGATATCTCATTGATGTATAACATCAGCAGGGATGATGTGCTCAGAAATCAGTCTGGATTTAAATAATGAAGATGACCATTACCATACATGAGGGCATAATATGCAAATCCATATGTTGTGTTTTAATACTGCAGTGGTAAGAGAAAGTAATTCTTCATACAGAAGATTGTGTGTATATGAAATGAACTGGCAGTAGACTTAGTTAGTTGTTTAACAAAGGGCACTCTTAAAAATAAGCTAGTCATTTACATGAAAGATGAGACAGTAGATCGAGACTACTGCTGAGGTGTGGGGGCATGCCCCCTGAGGAAGACTCAGCATGAGCTAATGCTCACATTGAGGTGAATAAATAATTATTATGTGTCTCACTGACTGGAGATTTTTTATTTTCCTCCTATTGAGTGCCACGGCTTTTGGTTTTGCTCAGTGTGTGGGGCAAGCAACCCCTTTAGTGTGTGCTGATCTGAAAACATTGATCATGGTTCCACTGCTTGTCTTGTTAGTTTCAAAGGGCTTTTATGGCCTTCTTCTGCCTGCTAGACCTTAATAATTGTCTAATAAATGTTCTAAGACACCTTCTCTCTCCAGTGCTTCAGCCAGACATTGAAAGTGGGACCCCATCAGGGACAAGCCTGAAGCTTAGGTGATGGATTAACAAAATCACGGAGTCTGACAGATACCCAGTAGCAGAAGATGAGTCCAGAGGATAGATGGGTAAAGACTGAGAAGCCCAAAAGAGTGAGGTTCTGAGGGACCCCGGGAGCAAGCAAAACTTAAAATATCACAAAAAGGTTAACTCCTCCTTGAAAGTGCTTCCCAGCACTTCATTACTGGTGTTTCAACATTGTAAAACCCCATTTATCCAAATGGGCTAGGGGACATAAAAACTATTCAGATAAATGAGGTTTCGGTTAATCGAGAGAGACATTCACAAAACAGGAGATATAGGATGGCATTGCTCTGTATGACTTTTAATGCTTTTAATGGTAACAAAATGTTATAAACATGACAGCAATTTAAAAATGTTAATTTACAATGAACTAAACAGATATACATTTACAGTGGCAGATCTTTGTAAAATAGTCACTCAAAGTTGTCTGCTTTCTTTTCTTATTACACTGCTTTACAGCTTGTAATTTGAGCTGGCAGAGAAGAAGCAGTTGAACTCCATCAGCATCCTGTTGGATTTCTACCCAGCTGATGCACTTTTTGAAACAATCTGCTGCTTCGGCATCAGAGGGAATTGTCCTGGTGTCTATGGCAGCTTCGGAAGCCTCTTCGTCTGGCTAATTTTTCACCACTTCAACAATTCCAGCATCAGTCATCTCCCCATAACCAGTATTGCCCTCATCAGCTTGTGCCCATTCATCCACCATGTCCCTACTTGTGCAATTAAGTTTATTTTTAATTTTTATACAATATTACAACCACAAACCAAGAAAAATCAAGATAAGTTATACATAATAACATATCATGGTACATAGATAGCATCATACTAGAATAGTTCAGGTGTAATAATCCATTATTAAGCTTCTATTCAAAAATAAAAGAAAAAAAGAAACCTCCTCCCACCTCCCTCCCTCCCTCCCTCCTCCACCCCTGAAAATCCCAGCGAGCACACTTCAATTGTCAAGTAAAAAGGAAAACACAGTAATAAATCTAAGGTAAAATCTAACTCATAGAAACAGTCATCCCATAAAAATCATATTGTAAGCATGTATCATATAAATCAACGTACTGCAGGTAGGTACGTAGATTCTATGTTGAATATAAGATAGTATGTATGGGGGGGGAAGGGTCGAGATTAATAACCATATTTAGCTTTCAAAGCAGTAAACAAGGGACTCCAACACTTCTGAAATCTAGGCCAAGAATTATTAGCTCTAGCCACACTCCTCTCTGCATTGAGAGCATTAAGAAATTCTGTCCACCATTCCTGAAGAGATGGAACCCAGGTTTCCTTCCAGTGTCTGAGGACCAAAAACTTCGTAACCATGGAAACCATAGCTGTCTGCGTCCTAAGGGATAGTGTGGGAACAGTGGAATAATGCCCCAAAATGCATACATTCTCTTCAAAATATGGGAGTAAGGGCAAATAGCCACAGATGTGCCGTTTAACCAATTCCCAAAGAGAAATGATTTTGGGACAAGACCATAATTTGTGGCCTAGGGAAGCATTAGAAGCACCAAAATCTTGGCACCCTGGAGTTGATAGTAAACCCATTCTATATAATTTATTGGGCGTATAATATAGATTGTGTAAAACATTAAACTGAATACCACTTAGTCTATCTTTCTTAATTAGTCTATAATTATCCAACCAAATAGATTCCCATTGGGATTCAGATGTGGAGAGGCCAGGTTGTGTTTCCAGTAAAAGGCTGTAGATGCGCTATCCTTCTGGCAGATATTGATAAATGCTTTATACAGCCTAGAAATGAGTTTTCCTTGTCTTATATTAATCAAAAGAGAATCTAAGAAGGGTTCTATTTTGTCCATCCATGGGGGTTTACCCCAAAACTTTCGAATGCAATGGCGGATTTGGGTAAAATAAAACCATGTTTTTGCTGGAGAGTCAAATTTAATTTTTATTTGGGAAACTGCAAGAAGTGAAGTCCTGTGTAAAAGGTGTTTCAGTTTTACATCAGATCACAGTTGGAGGGTCTTGAAATCAATAATTTTGTTAGCAATTTTTAAGTTGGGGTTATTACAGAGGGGTTGGGAAATATCTGTTCTCCTGTGTAACTTGAAATGCATACAGAGCTGGTGGAAAGCTTTAATACTCCACCATATGGGGGATTCTTGAATCTCTAGAGGGACTGCTGCCACCCAAGTGCAATATAGGAGGGCTCATAAAGAGAGATGCTCAACTTTAGCATGCTCATGGTTGAGCTGAATTCCAGGAAGGGCTGTGAGAGGTTTTCCAATTGGGGAAGTTCAGAGCAAAAACTTGCTGGCATGAATAGCTAGATAATATGAAAAAATCTGGTAATTGCAAGCCACCTTTATGTTTAGGGCCTGTAAGTTTCCAATATGCTCGTCGTGGGGGTTTCTCCATTCCAGATAAAGTCTGAACACAAGTTGTCCAGATTCTTAAAGAAGGATTTAGGGAGATACAGGGCTAGACAATTCAAAGGATAAAAATGTTAGGTAATATTATCATCTTTAAGATATTTTTTTTTTTTTTATTTAGTTGTTTAACCAGGTATAGCACACTAAGATGAAAGCTTTTTTACAGGAGCGACCTGGGAGCACAAGGAGGTTAAGTGACTTGCTCAGGGTCACACAGTATGCAAGTGGAAGCTGTGGGATTCAAACCCAGGTCTGGTCTGCTAGATGACACCAGATTTGCAGCTCAGAGCCTTAGACCACTGCGCTATACTGCCTCCTTCTGAAGGATTTGTTCTACCCCAAAATGAAATAGGAAGAGTTTTCCATCTTGTCAAGTCTTCCTTAATTGTCTGCACAAGAGGATCTAAATTAAGAGCTTTTAGTTTATCCGGATCTCGGGTAAGTTTTATACCTAGGTAGTTTATGGCATCTTTCTCCCATTGAAGGTCTAAAGCTTCCGCTTGTTTCTTGTCTACTGTAATTGAGAGGGGATAACCAATAGTTTTACTTTTGTTAATTTTATAACCAGAGATCTCACTAAATTGAGCAATAATTTGGAAGGCTCCGGGGAGGGAAGAATCCCAATTAATTAAGTGGAGAAGCAAATTGTCTGCAAAGAGTATGAATTTTGATTCATATGACCCCAGACGCAAGCCCTCAATCCCCACCTCCCTATTGATAACCCTTGCTAGCAGTTCTATATATAAGTCAAAAAGATAAGGGGACAGGGGGCATCCTTGTCTGGTTCTGCTCTTTAAGGGGAAGGCAGCTGAGAGTTGATTGTTGCACGAAATTCATGCTGAGGGACATTGGTAAAGGATGCAAATCTGTTTAATGAAATTATCTAGGAAACCAAATTGAACAAGAACTGTGAATAGATATGTCCAACTAACCCTGTCAAAAGCTTTTTCTGCATCCAGGGACACCAATACGGCTTTCAACTTGGGGTCCCTGGATGCAGAAACTGAATGACCTAATTTTCGAAAATGATCTGCCGAAGAATGGCCTGAGGTAAAACCAGCTTGTTCTGGCCCAATTAAGGGAGTGTAAACTTTGGTTAATCTGGTGGCCAAAATTTTTTGCATAAATTTTAATATCTATGTTAATCAGGGATATTAGTCTGTAATTGCCAATTTGAGTAGGGTCATTCCCTGGTTTAGGAAGAAGAGTAATCCTTGCCTTGAAAAGGGAAGGATCACTAACTGGATGAGATTCCCAGAATGCGAACAACTTATACAATAGAGGAACCAGTTGAATTTTAAAAGTTTTGTAGAACAAGTCAGTGTATCCATCCGGGGACTTTGTCTGGCTTCAATGAGTCTATCACTGAAGAAATTTCATCCTCAGTGACAGGCTCATTCAAAACATTTTTTGCGGTTTCTGACAGACAAGGGAGATATGCTTTCTGGAGGAAAGCGTCCATCAGTTGCAACTGAGAACCTGACATCTGTTCGGAGGAATAAAGATTTTGGTAGAATTCTCTAAAAGATGTCACCATTTCTTGGAGGTCTGTAGTAATTAAATCAGTATGTGGGTGCCGAATTGCTGGAATCCAATTGGCCACAGATCGTTGCTTTAATTGCCATGCTAAGAACTTGTCCGCTTTATTGCCTTGGCCAATATAGGTTGCCTTAATCTGAGATGCAGCTTTCTCCACTTTATCCAGGAGAGAGCTATTATAGTGGGCCTGAAGATGAGCCAATTCTAAAAGTTTCTCTGGGGGAAGTTTTACAATGCCTTGGGATGCCAAGCTACGAATCTTATCTAAACACAAATTTAAATGAGATTGCTTTTTCCTCTTAGACACAGTCGCAACTCGGATAAGCTCCCTTCTCCATGTTGACTTGAAGGCTGCCCAAACTTTATCTACTTCAGGTATAGAATCCACATTCTCTTGAATAGTAAGGGAAAGGTAAGCTTGAAAGTGGGAACAAATCTGGGAATCTTTCAAAAGGAAATTATTTAGGGACCAGGTACTGGGTCAAAAGGTGGCTTATGAGTTTCCAATAAAAGTGAAATCAATGAATGATCAGAGATCACTCTAACGTATATTTGAGCATCAAGAATGCCAGAGCAAAGTTGTTGGTTCAATAAAAAGAAGTCTAGATGGGAGTAACTCTTATCTACTGGTGAAAAGAAGGTGTAGTCTTTAGTTAGAGGAAAAAGGCGTCTCCAAGGGTCTACCAACCCAAAGGATGACATAAGCTCTAGTAGGACTCGCCGGGCTGGGGACGGACCAAGACCTTTGCAGTGAGTCCAGTCAATATTGTTAACTTGAACAAGGTTCCAGTTCCCACCCAGAATAACTGGTAGATATGCAAAAGGGGCCAGCTCAAAGGACAGTCGGGCAAAAAAGGAGGGACAGTCTATATTGGGACCATATATTGACCCCAATAGTAGCTCCTGATTGCCCAAAATACCATGAGCAAGAATGTAGCGACCTTCCGGATCTCTCATCACACGGGTAGCAGAGAAGGGCACCCCTTTTGCTAGCAGAATAGCCACACCCCTTTTGTGAGAGTTAAATTCAGCTCCAAGAACTTGCCTCACACAGTTTTTTTGAAAGAATTTCTCTTGTGCGGATGAGAGGTGGGTTTCTTGTAGAAAGACAACCATAGGGCTACATTTTGCCAAACGCTTTAGTACAACATATTCTTTTTTATTGTCTCTGCCCCCTTTAATATTCCAAGATGGAATTTTCAAGTTAGTTATGACTGCAAATACGTATACCACTGTTAAGGAGAGACTGAAGGATAAGAATGCTCGCTCCTCCCTCCCCCACCCTCTCCTCAACTATAATAGAAACCAGCTTAATATGAACAAAAAGAGAAAAATCTAACAAAACCATCCCAAAATAATGTCTAATTGACCCAATGACCAGGGCCTAGGCCTACAACTCCTACTATGGGTCCTGATGCTACCCAACGGTGAGCTGTCTCCTTCCGGTACCAGAAGAACTTATTGATGTAGCCTATCGCCATGCAAAAAAAATAAAGATAATATTGAGAGGCAAGTACCCTCCTTAGGGTGAGATTATCACTAGTACAAAGGGAGAAAAAGGGTATTTTAACAGTAAGACTCCACCTCTCCTATGTTAGTCACCATCTTTGCCACAAAAGCACTAAGAGTGGAGCTAAATCATAAACTTTGCCCAAATTAGGCATTGGCCAAAATAAAAGCCTCTCACAATTCTCTATTCAGAGAAACCCAATGATGTAAAGCATTTAGTTAAATCACATTGTTGAACTATAACCAAACTTTCTCAACCCCTAATATTATGAAAACTGTTATTACTACAAGGTTATACCATTAACTAAATAGAGTTGTGCCATCTAGTGGACTAAACCTGGAAATGCACATTCTGTAGCAACCATAAGAGTTGCCCACAGTATCTGTTAACTGATCTCCCCATCATATATTATCAAACAAGAACAATTCCATCTGAATTTAAAATGATTGATACCGCCCAACAGGGGAGAAAATATACATGAAAATTATAATAATATAAAAACTTGCGCTTCCTATATTAAGAAAGGGCGAAAGTAATTCAGCTGTATATCAGAGCAAGTTACATACTGTTACTACGTCGGTATGTCCACAAGTGAGGAAGATGGCAGACAAAATGTGTCCATTAATAATACTCAGTCCCAACAATAAAAGAAAAGAGGGCGGTTTTGACATAGTTGAACCTATGAAAGGTAAATTAAGGCATGTTAGCCAAAGCAAACACAGAAGAAATGTCAGATTATTCTCAAGGAAATACCATGCTCCGGTAACCGCTCCAGTCTCATGCGGGAAATAAATCCGAGAGAGTCATCCGAAGTACCTTCAGGGAATCTTCTGCTGAGTCAAAACGTCTAATGCCGTCCTCTAGGGTGACTTCCAGTTTGGCTGGATACAACATTCGATGACGAATCCCTGCTGCCCACAGCTTAGAAGTAATTGGTCTGAAGGTCACATGTTTTTGCCTAGTTTTAAATGTCAGGTCTAGTACCAGTCTTAATTTTTTACCCTCCCATAAAAATTGCAGATAACTTCCTAGCTTCTTTCATAATGAATTCTCGGTCCAGAAAATTCAAGAGCTTGATGATGATCGGTCGAGGAGGGTCAGTGGGTGAAGGCCTGGCCCAAAGCAAGCGATGGGCTTGCTCAATAATATATTCAGGACCATTAGGAGAGGGGCCCCACAGTTTTCTTCAAAATGTTTTGCAGAAAGAGGATGGTATTAGGGCTCTCCTCCCCTTCATGTAGCCCCAGCACGTACTAAGTTATTTCATCTGTTCCTTCCTTCAAGGTCATCAATACACTCCTCTAATTTAGTTTGGGACTTTTTCAGAATGATGATCTTGGGCTCCATTTTCTCCTGCTTCTTCTCTACCAAGCTAACCCTTGCCTCAGAATCTGCCAATTGATGAGAGAGCTGGGTGAGTGCTGGCTTAATGTCAGCAACTTCGTTGATTAGTTTTAACAGGGCTTCTTTAATCGAAGCATGTTCAGTGCAAATATGCGTTGAGAAGGTCTCTGGAATATCCTGTAATGGAGAGCTGCTGCAGCGGGGACATTTGGCATCTGATTCCTGCATAGTAACTACCACAGAGGCCACATCCGAGCTTCAGGGAGAAGGGGAAATATCCATTTCTCCATGAGTAAGTTTAGCGATTATGCTCTCTACAGCACTCTCTTAAGTTGCTATGAAAGTCAGTAGTTTAAATACCAGCAGTTTTGCAACTTTAATTTGCGAAAAGTACCTGGGGGACAACAGAGCTCTTCCATCCACATCCTACTACTTCTCTAGCATCAATGACTCACCATGTCCCTACTTAGATTCATCTGCTCTGCAGCTGAATGTAGGGCTGCCATGACCTCCACCATCTGGTTATTGGAATGGGCAGCACTGTCTGTGTCTGTAACCACTGCGAGTGCATAGAGTAAGTGAGACTTCTGCCAGCATTTTTGTATCGTATCTGACTTCCTTCCATGCCTCCGCCAGCATTAGAAGTTTGTCCTTAATTAAAATTGATGTTATGATGTCAACCAGAGATTTAGAGTCATTTTTTTTCCAGGAGCACAGCTGTGAGCACCTTTGTCTGGTACATTCTCTTCATGGTGGCAAGAATTCCCTGGTCCATTGGCTGCATGGTAGCAGTTGTATTTGTAGGCAAAAATTCATATCTGATTGAACTGTCTGCTGTTCTTAGTGTTTCTGAGCTGGGGTGTGTTCCTGCATTCTGAATCAGGAGTATGGCTCTTTAATGGCAAACCCTGAGACTGGAGATGATTTTTCACAGCTGGCACAAAATGATCAGAAAATCACTCTTTGAAAATATCTGAGTTCATCCAGGCACTTCTCTGGGAGTAATACAGTGTAGGTAAGCTGTTCATTTTCATAAGCTTGAAACAGCGGGGGGATTACAATTTGCCAAAGATTAGCAAGGGGAGCTTATGAGAGCCAGTGGCATTGCTTGTGGCTGACACAATCAAACGCTCTTTATTTTTATTTTTTTTTAAGCCAGGTGCATTTTTTTCCCTTGATGAGGCAAGTGTTTTTGCAGGGAGTAGCCACCAATAGCTGCCAGTTTCGTCTGCACTGTAAAGGGCTTCAGGTGACAGATCTTCTCTTTGCATGATGGCTTGTAGTTTTCTACAAAAGGGCTCTATACTTTTGGTGTAGTGGACATTATCTCCACAGAGACTGCTAGCTGACAAATTCCATGTCTCTGTTTAAATCTATCTAGCCAGCCTTAACTGGCTGAGAATGGGTAGTCAGCATTCAGTTGCCTGTGAAAATGCAGTACTTTTTCTTTCAAATTTTTCCAGAGATTGGTGTCATTTACATCAGTTCTGAACAAACCACATAAAGATGGCTTCATCTATAGAGTCATCATAACAGGAATGCATGGTTTTGCGAGTCTAATGGCTTGTGCTGCAGTCCATTGTGGAGGCAGATTCCAGAATTTTGTCTTTTTGCTTTTTTTTTTATATCGCAGATTGTAGCATTCCTGAGCCCAGACTGTCTGGCCACATCTATGATTTTTTGCCCTCTTTCAAAACATTCAATGACTTTAATTTCTGCCCAGTATCCGGCACTGGCCTTTTGCATTTCACCATTGTGATTTCATGCAGTGATAACATACAGAACAGGAAGGAATGTGAACCACAAGGTGTTTAACAGCCATTAAATACACTTCTACGGCTTGTTAACAGCTGATAAACTGTTGGCCATTGTTACTGATTGTTACTGAAGGGTGTCTTAATAAGCTACAAATTGTGCTAAGTCACAATTATAGACAACAATGGAAGTGACAGGCATAGACCGCAGAAAGGCTTGGAGACACTTGGCATATTCGGAGAACTGAGAAATTCAGTTAAATGAGGTTCAGTTGAATGGGGTTTTTATGTAGTTCTTTTCAAGCCTATATCACTGCTACAGTAGTACATGGATTGTACTACTATGTCCACTACTATATTAATGAACTGGAGGAGGGGGTCAGCAGCAAGCTGCTGAAGTCAGATGTTGACACTAAACTGACAACAAAAGTGAACACAGCAGAAAGGGAAGCACAACAAAGGAACATGCACACATTAGGGATGTGGAGCAAGAAATGAGGGCATAGATTTAACATGGCATTTAGAAGGTCGAAAAAAACACAGGAGGAAGGCGATAGGGAGAGTTAACAGGAGAAACAAAGAGAGGCAGGGAAGGCAGTTAGGACAGCAAAGGCGGAAACAGAGGAAAGGATTGCCAAATCAGTGAAAAAAGGGGATAAAACATTTTACAGTTACATAAGCAAAACTAGAAAGACAAAGGAGGGAGGAGTTGTGTGGAAGAGGACCACCAAAAATCAGATGTATTGAACAGATACTTCTTATTTATTTATTTAAAAGTTTAACCAGGAAGTACATACTGAGCTGAGAACAGCTAATTTCCAAATGTGTCCTGGGGAAAGGGGAGTAGGAGGTAGCTAACAATAATAAACAAGGGAATGCAATAATAAATGTATATTAGCAGAATCATAAATCAATATTGGCAGACTAGGAAATGGAGACATCTGGAAAAATCATACATTCAATAAAATACAGAAGGGAAAATAGCAGAAGAGTGAGTAGAAGGCAAGGCTAGAGTATGGAGAAAAAGAGGAAGGATCATAGGCAGTTGCAAGTAGGAAGACAAAAGTCAGAAAGAAGAGACTTTAGGGAAGAAGGAGAAGAGGCAGAATGAATAGGAAGGGGATTGGAGGACCAAAGTTTTGGAAAGTGATAAGAAAAAGCAGATTGGCCATCAATTTTCTAGCAGGAAAAGAGAGAGATAATGGAAGGTATTATTGTGGAGAGGGTAGGAGGAGGTGTGAGGAGAGTAAAGAAGGGATAAGAGATAAGAGGGAAGAGTGCCAAACCAGAATATGGATAAAAAGAAACACAATGGGAAAGGGTGCCTAGTATCAAGAGCTAAATAAAGACAGCAGTGGTGAGTATGACAGGGGCAATCTAAAGCAAAGTGGCAGAACTTCTGTACAGTATTTATGGAGGAGAGGGTAGGTAACAGGCCAAAGATAAAGAACAAGGGTAATAAGGATCAGGAGGCGGATACAAGTCCTTTTTCAATGGAAAGGATTCTCAGAGAACTAATGATGTTAAAAGTAGACAAGGCAATGGGATCAGATGGGGAGACCCCAGGATACTGAGGGAAATCAAGGAGGAGCTGGCTGCACCTCTGACAGCCCTGTTCAACCTGTCATTATAAAAAGGGGAGGTACTGGGGGACTGGAGGAGGGCAGATGTAGTCCCACTACACAAAGGTGGAAATAGGGAGGAGGCAGGTAATTACAGGCCTGTCAGCCTAACACTGATGGTGGGTGAGGTAATGGAATCATTACTGAAGGAAAGGATTGGGGATTACCTTGTTGATGGCACTCTACAGGATCAGAGGCAACATGGTTTCACAGTGGGGAAGTCTTGCCAGACTAGCCTGATCAACTTCTTGACTGGGTAACCCGGAAAGTGGATCAGGGAGGAGCAGCAGACATGGCCTACCTGGATTTTAGCAAGGCCTTTGACACCATTCCACATAGAAGACTGATAAGCAAGATAGGAAGCCTAGGCGTAGGTCCAAAAGTAGTAAAATCTGTGGAGAATTGGTTGAGCAATAGGATTTAGAGGGTGGTGGTGAATGACATTCACTCCAAAGTAGGCAATGGGTCCAGTGGGGTGCCATAAAGCTCTGTACTGGTCCTGGTCCTCTTCAGTGACTTTATTGGAGACATAACAGAAGGACTGGAAGGAAAAGTATGCCTGTTCATGGACGACACACAACTCTGCAACAGGGTGGACACACCAGAAGGGGTGGATAGCATGAAGGCCAATCTAAAAAAAACTGGAAGAATGGTCATAGGATTGGCAGCTGGGTTTCAACACTAAAAAGTGCAAAGTAATACACACAGGGCACATAAACCTGATGGTAACATACCAAATGGGAAGAGAAGTAATAACAAGCCCAAAGCAGGAAAGAGACCTGAGAGTGGTCATTTTGGATGACCTGATGGTAGCTAAACAGTGTGACAAGGCACTGGGGAAGGCTAGCAGGATGTTGGGTTGCATAGGCAGGGGAATCACCAGCAGAAGGAGGGATGTAATAGTTCTCGTATATAGATCGTGGTGAGATCTCATTTTGAATACTGTGTCCAGTTATGGAGGCCCCATCTCCAAAAGGACATAGATAAGGTGGCAGTGGTTCTAAGGAGGGTAACCAAGATGGTGCAAAGCCTGCATCAAAAATCCTAGGAGGACAGGCTCAAGGAATTAAATATGTATTCCCTTGAGGCAAGGATGGTTGGGGGGATATGATAGAAACATTCAAATACCTGACAGGGAAGAACAAGGTACAGTAAGGTAGCATTTTCCAGAGAAAAATATGCTCAGGGACAAGAGGTCACACTATGAGGATTAAAGGAAGGAGGTTCAGAGGAAATATGAGGAAATACTTCTTCACGGAGAGGTTGGTTGATACGTGGAACAGCCTTCCAGCAGAGGTGGTGGAGTCAGAAATGGTTACAGGGTTCAAGAATGCATGGGATAGGTACAAAGGGATCCTAGAAGTAAAGAGGGGAGGAGGGAGACTGAAAAATGAGTAGGGTCTGGAGTATCACTGTATGTAAAGAAAATAGGGCAGACTAGGTGGTCCAGGAGGTCCTTATCTGCTGACAACTTCTATGTTTCTATGAAGTGCAAGGTGCTACAACTAAAAGAGAGCTAGCTTGAAAAGATCATTAAGCGCCAGTGCATCGAGGAGTTGCAGGCAACCCTTTCCCATGTGCCTGCAAGGGCCATTGTTACTGCTTGAGAAAGCAGACAAGGGCCTCCATCCCCATAGGGCCATTCATATTCAGATGCACTCTCCCCATATGTCACCTACTAAAAGCAATCAGTCACAGGTATGCAGTGCTGCAATAAATGCAGTGAGCAGTCAACTGTCATGGAGTCAGGATGTGTTGGGACAGTCCATTTATTCTAAGAGGGCAAGGCTTCCCATGGCACGTTCATCCTAGTAAGCGGAGCTCAGCAGCATTGTCACTGACTTTTATACAATCATAGCAGCATTACCTAAGATGATAGGAAACCATTTTAAACACCCTGTGGCAGCTCACATTCTGACATGTTTTTGCTGTTCTGTGATTCAATTTTTTATACTCTTTTCCAATGCTTCCACGCACCTTAAATTCACATCTTTTGTTGTTTAGAACTTTCCTTTCTAGCAGTTCCTGTATATATTCCATTATGTCACTTCCCACTGCTCCACACTAATTAGTTAACATTGTAGAGCAGTTTAAACTGCCCTCATGAAAAAAAGGGCTATGCAGTTTTCCCAGAGAGTGGTAACATTATGGAACAGCCTGCCTCTTGATGTGATAGGCAGCAAGGATATGGTGGAGTTTGAGACTAAATTAGGCAGATTTTGTGAGGCGACCAAAATAAGTGGATATATCCTTTGAGTAAAATTGAGCAACAAATGGACAAATTTCCTTCATAGTTCGTACAGAAGTTATGAGACCTATGAGTCCTAGAAACACATAATGTAAACACTGAAGAGGCAAACTGTAACACCTATTCTGTAGCTGCACACAAAGTAATCCTCTTCTTTCTTTCTGTAGGACTCTTCTCCCTTGGTCATGTCCTTAAAGATGTACCCTGATTCCAAGGATATACTGTTGAGGCCTCATGCTTCCCCATCTCCCTGGGTCCAGCTGCCACCTGATAGCTCCCATGCCTTTCCGTCTGTGGGTAGCGGCTCCAAGGGGAGGACCATCCTCTCCCCCCCCAAGGCAGTCTTGGTGGTACTAAGACTCTAATTGAAATGGTACATGGGATTTTTGTCCCTAGTTTTCTTCCCTGTCTCCCCCCCCCCCAGTAAGAGTGGAGCCTATTGATCGCCTTGGATGCACACAGCAACATCCTGTGGAGGAAACAAACTCCCCTGGCCACCCACAGAAGTCACTGCAGCACTGGGTGCCTGACACCTTCCTTCCTGACTGCAGCATACTGCTGAGTGACAGCTGCAGTGGGGTGACCTGTCTCCCAACACAGCAACTCGAGTTTCCTTCTGAGCTTGAGTCACCCACCAGCAGCAGGTGCACTGTGGCTTGGACATTGAGGTAACCACAAAATACGTTTGTAAAGGAAAAAAACAGCATATGTATCTCTAAAGGTTGAATAGGAAAGAAAAGAAATGGAAAGGAAAAGAAAGAAGGAGGGAGGAAGGGAGGAAGAGAGAAAGAAAGAAAGAAGTAAAATATATAAATATTTAAAATAGTCATGTCACTTTTCAGATCTTTAAGATCTAAGTATTATACTACAGTGCTACAGAAGTATTCTTTTCCTATATTTTTCTTTTTATTAAAACCTTATATCATGGCTAGGCTGTATGGTGGTTAGATGACTGCTTGCCATGTCAGGAACCCTGGGTTTGCTCTCCAAGTCCATGACACTGGCAGCTGACCAAAAGAGGCAAAGCAGGCATCTGCTTTAAGAAGGTTGGGTGTGGGGCTTCTTCTTATGCATGACTACCCACTGATTGCCCAGGGAAATGAAACCATGCAGAAAGGAATTGGCTGTCCCAGATGTTGCCTAGCACTGATGTACTCCAGATACTCTGAGTCATAATACAAAAGCATGCATCCCAGGGCTGGTGCCAGCAGCCAGGGGCATCTCTCCTAACATCATCACCCAGTGGATTGGTTGGATGATGTCCAGTCTGCTACCACATCCAGTGAGGGCTCTGGTGAGACTGTACTATACTTAGATGGTAAACAATTCTGACAGTGCTATGGCAACCAAGACATACAGCAGTAAATTAATGGACAAAAAGAGTGGAAGTACACCGCTGACTCACAAATAGTGCAATACAAAACATTATAATATAAAATGTGAATGTACATCTAATGCTACAGGAGATAGTATAGCACAGTGGTTTAGGATACTAAACTTCAAACCTGGAGAACTGGGTTTGAATCCCACAGCCTCTACTTGCATACTGTGACCCTCAGCAAATCACTTAACTTCTTTGTGCTTCCAGATCACACCTGGAAACATGCTTTGGCTTAGTGTGCCTTTCCTGGTTAAACAATTTCCCCTTTCTCTAATGCTAATAAAACCTGTACATGCACCAATACAGACACAGTGAAAAATTAAGGACACTGCATTGCATCATATTCTCTGAACTCAGTGACCTCACACATGGCTATGTCACTCATGAGGTAAACGGGTTCCGAAAGAACTCATAGAAATAAATCTTACATTTTTAGTGCTGCCATGTGATATCCCTTATTGTTGTCTTTTCAGAGATGTAATTACTCCTAAATAGATTTTTTTTGCTAAGCTCACAAGGTTGAGTTTTTTTTTCTAAGAAAATATTTTTAGAACTTTTATCATGATTACAGCAGACTTTTGGTGTGTGATCAACTACATCTCCCATATTGCTTCCACTTTGCAGTTGCAAACAGGTTATTGAAATAAATTGCATCTACTTAATAGTAATAACAGTTACTGGTCTGGTCAAAATACTTTATAAGGAAAATGATTAAATATAGTTTGATACAATAATGTGCTGCGTTTCAAAATCAACAGCAGATGGCTCTCAGCAAACTTTGTTTTCTGGTCAGTACAGTTCCGCTCACATACTGCTGCTTCAGCAAACACAAGCATGATGTGTTTACTGGCATACTGTACCTCTAAAATTAGTAAGCAGCACCAAGTGAAATCCAAACTTATTTTCTTTCTGTTACCCAAGAGGAGATCTACAGGTCTTACTCAACATGTGGGAAATTATTACTATGAGAACTATTATAAAACAGTGGCTGAAAATGGAGCATATTGATTAGCTGACATACATTCTAAACAGTCATGCTAGAATCTCCTCTCTTAGTCCCTATCATGCCCACTCTCTCACCACCTCCCCCTCTTTCTCTCCCTACCACTCTCCCCTCCTCTCTCCTGGCCACAAACCTCTCAGTTTTGGCACTTATTGTACCGTCTTGCACTGCCTGTCTCCTTTTGATTTATTTCCCTGTGTTACCTATTCCAATCTGTAATATAATCTGCATAGTACTGTAACTTTCATTATCATTTTTGTCAATGCGATTGTCTCTCCATTCCAAGTATTGTTATTTCCTCTGATTTGTGCTGCTTTCATGTGCTGCGTCACATGTATCTTGTATGTCTGTAAACTGTACTCTCCCGGGTCATGCCTGAAAATAGGCATTTTATGCCTAGCGCACTTACCCGGTTACCAAAAGCAAAATAAATAAATAAAATAAATAAATATGGAAACCCTCTTGAACAATTAAACAATTACAATTATAAAAACAGTATTCAAAAAAATAAAAACATTTTGGTTTAATAATGCAATTAAAGCACTCCAGAGGTCTGGTTACTTGTGTTCTTGTAATCCCAGAGGCATACGGTACTTGGCTTAGCCTTGTGCCCCATGACACCCTTAGAACTAGATTAATTGGTGCTAACTCAGCCATAGGGCATCCCCTAATACATCAATATAGTACTGGTTTACAGGTCTGTGTCTACTTTCACACCCCAGTCTAAGTCAATATGAGAGTCTGTCTGAGGTATATAAACTCAAAGTATTTATTCAAACTTAACTCAGCAGTTCATGTTGCTAGTGAAAAGAATGTTTTTGATTCAGTAAGGGAGCAACTAAGTTCCCTTATTGAACTGCACTACTGTATACTAAAAATAATTAATGCAAAATAGTTAATTTTTACCTTTATGTCATGATGATCTGAAGAAAAAAATAGTGTAGAGCTGCCCCACCGCCTCCAGGACTCCACAAAAGTTGGAATAAACATCTGTTTCAGATGTCTACCACCAGGTCTATGTTGCACAGAATCTTGCTGGGCTACAGCACACTGCACAGCCTTGTACTGTTTTGTTTTTGTTTGTTTGTTTGTTTGTTTTACAGACCAGTCCTAGTTTGCACAGACTCCCAGTGGTGAGCAAGTCAAGTAAAGACATAAACCTGTCCCACCAAAGAGGAAGCAGGTTGGAAGTTGTAACAACCACAAAATGAAAAATGTACATACTCTTCTTTTCTGGTAGTCATGAGCAAGACACACAATCATAACAAAATGCTGCTTAGCCACTAATTAAAGGCACCAACAGAGCAATCCTTATGCTGTAAAAATCATGTGAACATAAAAAGCACTTTCTTAATACTGAAACTGTATAAGAGTACTCTAAGTAAATTCTATGGCTGGTGCAACTCATTCCCACTGCCCTTAAAAGGGGGCAGCCACATGTCTTTGCATATATGTAACTGCTCCACGAGTGTCTTCTAAAAAATCCTCAGAAAGGGGCAGTTAGAGTTCTCGTGACTTTCCCCCACAGATTAGTGTCCATCAGCAACCCTCAAGGCATTCAAAGTTTTAAAAACCCCACAACACAAAGAGTGTGTTAGGAACACTAAATGAGAAGATTGTTGACTCCCTTATTTATTGGTGTCTCTTCCAATGATTAGTGACCTCTCATAGTGAAACATACAGTATGTGGGAGGGGTACCATCAGAGATGAGAAATGCATTCATTTGACAAATTTTGCAATTTCTACATTGCCTTAATCTCAAGTTCAGGAAGAGGTGTTGGGAGCTCTGCAGGAGGCACTCTCCCTCTTTATTAAAAGTTAACCATACCCATGCCCAAGCATGATGTTTGGTTGTACTGTACTGTTGGAGGGGCTGCTTTTTCAAATGAGATGTTAAACTGAGGTCCTGTCTGCCTCTGTGGTTGTTCAGGTGGATGTAAACATTGAAAAGCAAATTCAAAAATAGGGTTGTCACAACTAGTTCTAAAAAGATTAGAACCCTTTCAGAACCCAGAGGTTCAAGTTCTAATTTAGAACTAGAACACCCATGGGTTCTAAGTATACAGGGTTCTAAACACTAAATGATGTTTTTTGTTCAGACATTTCAAATACAGGCGATGCCAGCCTGAAAAAGAATTGTTGGGAAATACATCCTAAAATGTTTTAGAGAGAGACAATATGAGCATGTGTTTCTCATATGCAGACTCAGAGATGCAGTGAATTTAAAATTCGCTGGTGAAGTTGTGGTGAAGTGGCTGATTTTGCCACATGGAGTAATCCCCAAATTTCTTCCATTTTAGCCTGATTTCGCCAGGGCAAAATTTTACCTTGGAAGGCAAAATTTTGCCTCTAAAAGCCGAATTTCACCTTGGAAAGTGAAATGTCAGCTTACAAGGTGAAATTTTGCAGCTCTGCAGGTGAAAATTAGTGGCAAAATTTTGCATTTCGCAAGGCAAAATGGGCAGAAATTGCAGATTACTCCATGTAGAGAATTTTTGGCACTTCGCCCACCTCTAATGCAGATATGCCAAATGCATGAAATTGTTGGCATCAGCACTTTGAGAAGCACAATGAGTGGGATATTCAAAAGGGTTGCGCCATGCACAATAGGGTTGTGCCTGCGCTAGTCCAAAATTGCGCCATTCTTTCATTCATATCTGACTGCTTGTACAGTTTGGGGCTGCACGCCTACTGGCTCTTGCTCTGCACCAATGGACGTGCAGCCCCTACTGACAGTCAGTCAGCAGGCAGCAGGGTGGCAGGCGGTGGATGCTGCCGCCCCCGCCGCCGGGGAGCGGGTGGTGGGTCAGGAGTGGGTGGGGTGGGGGACACTAGATCACCAGGGATATGGTCTTGGGGGTGTTACTACTGTGCAGCCCGGCGATCGCGTGCTTAGCGGTCCACTGGACCACCAGGGATGCTGTTGGGGTTTAAACTTCTTCAGCCCACGATTAGATAGCGGTCCACTGGACCACCAGGGATAGTTCTGGGGGAACACTTTGCTGACTGCTATTGGCTTGTGGGGGGGTTATTTAAGCATTTGCCCGCAATCGACCAGTCAGGGAGGGGGGACTTTGATGCTTTGCCCGCAACCTGGGCCAGTCGGGGGTGGGGATTTTTACACTTTTGCCCGCGATCGGGCTGCAGGGGACATCGGTCCCCGACGGCTGCTGCCTGGCAGGGCGCCAGGCGCAAGTCCTCGGGGATCGGAGCACCTGCATGCTAATGGCATGCAAATGGGGCTATAACTAGATGCAAATGGCCCCCCCTGCGCCTTGCATGAATTATGGCCTCATTTGCATGTCACCTTTTGAATATCGGAAATTTGCGCATGGCGGAATGGTACTTGCACCACCGCAACTTGAGTGCTCCACTCTGACCACCTGGCGGTGTTCCACTGCGCCCATGCATAGTGGCTTGGTTGGGTATATTCAGGAGTTGCTCAATAGCGCAACTCCTTTGAATATCGCCCCAGCCACACCCCTGCAAAACTATTTTGTGCAGCGCAAGGGCTTGCACCACAAAATAGCGCAGTTTGAATATCCAGCCCAATGTGTTTCTTTTTTCTGCTTGAGCAGTGAAACAATATTATCACTGTGCTGAGGGGCAGCTCTTTCATTTATGTTTTTTTTTTCTCCTTTCATTATCTTTATCTGTTCTTTCTCTCCAATCCTTTATGCAAATGATTCTGAGTTCTAAAGAAGATTAAAACTCTAGAACTATCTGCAAAGTTCTAGACCAGAACCAGAACCCAGAACATCAATAGGTTCTGACAATCCTATTCAGAAGCTTACATAGTTATAGAAAAAAACTGACAAGAAAAAAAAGGGATTATATGTACAGAAAACAAAGCACCTTTCCATTTAGGGTATTTACAGTTAACAAAGAAAAAAAAACATAAAGGGTATCTAGGCAGCTTCTAAGCCTAAAGTAATACATATATAGTTTGTTGTAAATTCCACAAAAATGACATCTGTTCTTGTTCTAGCTCCCTCTGTTTTCCCCCGTTAACTTATTATTTTAAGAAAAGAAAAAAACAACAACAAAACATAAGGAAGAATGCACTGTAATTAATGTTGAAAAGTAAAAAAAAAAGGAATTACAGCCAAAGAAAGGAGTCCCATAGTGAGGCCGATTTCTTGCCAGAAATTGTTTGGATTCTGTTGTCTTCATTTTCCAGTAAAGCAGTTTCAATCATATAAAACATGGTGTTGTATTGCATGTGAAATGTACTTGCTGCAGCACTAATTGACTCTTGTCTGCCATAAATGAAATGTTCTGCAAGCAAAAACCACTGTCAGTGTACTTTTGTTATGTTGCCTCGTCTGGGCAGGAAAGTCTCCTAGTGCAACTCTTCCAGCCATGGGAGACTCCATCAACATGACAGAAGAGACCAGAAACCTTTTACAAGGTAGCAGTCTAGAAGATAATATTCCATGGTTTCTAACTGGTTGTTACATTCATGGCGTCTCTATAATGCCGGTTTGACAACTAAGTTGTTGACTGCCATCACAGCAACGGATTTATGTAGACCGCAACTTGCAGTCAACATAAATCTGACTGGAGACCCCGGCTGTTTATTCATCAGGGGGTGAAGCCCCCCAAAATCCTGCTCTCTAAGATTCTAACTCTGAGGTGGAGTTGGATCGGGAAGGGGGTGCAGGACCAAGAGAGAGTGCCGGGGTCTCGGGTAGACTATTACAGTGAAAACGTTGATGTTGTCATCATCGTTTTATATGTCATCGCCATCCTGGGGGCATACCCATTGCAGTCATGGGCAGAGACGTTCATCCAGGCTCTTATGTACTGTATACAATTACCCCTAGTTTTCCATGACATAACCAAAGAATATCCTGCATCCAATGAGGAATTCTTTTATCCAGAAGTTGTGAAGTTACCAAATGCCTTTTTGAAGGGGGACCTTGGTTAAATTAAGGGGAGGACAAGCACACTTGTTCCATAAGCCATGAATATAATTAAACCCTAATGTGTGTTAAAACATGTTGTCTGGTTACTTTCCAGGAATATATATATATATATATATATATATATTTTTTTTTTAAAGCTGGCAGAATATATTCTGGAAGATAACAAGCCTGTAGTAGTTTTGGGTCAGTAGTCATCCATTTACCAAACCATCAGCTCGTACTACTACAAAACCATTTAGCCCAAGAAGAGTTAGATGGTGTCACATCTATTTTAATATAATTTTTAATAAAATAAAGTATGGCACAAAATTATTGGGATCACCATATTTAACCCACCTTGTTTCTCCCCTACCTGGATTCAGACAGCTTCCCCAAACCATTTGGAAAAAAATACTACAGATTTTTGTTGCCAGAGTCACCGGGTGAGGATTAATAAAACTTAAGTAAGTCAAATGTGGTAATACAAATTTCTTAATTATCTGAATTTTTTTTAATTTTGAAAATGTCCAAGATTTCCAGCCATTGACTTCATCTTGGAAGATTTCTAATGTAGCAGTCCAATTCATCAGCTGTAAGTTCCCTGGTCTGAAAAGTACCCCTGGGATTCTAATAGGAGTATTTATTTATTTAGTTTTTGTTTACCGGATAAGTGCACTAGCCATAAAATTACTATTCTCAGACATGACCCGGGATAGTACAACACAGTACAACATACAGATAACATTTCATAAGTGCAGGACAATTACACATAGGGTAGGTCAAAACAGTATAAATTACCAAAACACAGGCAATCAAAAACAACACAACATAGGGTAAAGATTCAGAGAAACAGCTACATATAGAGTAGAACAAAACAGATTGTATGGGGATAGCATACCACAAGAGGTAAACTCAATGATGTAATAATGTAAGGGGGGGGGGGTCAGTGTAGGAAGAAGCAGAGGAGGGCATGCACTTTACACAGTACATAATAAGAAAGTAGAGATGAGAGAAAGTAAGCCTTAGCTAGAGGGAAGTTGGGAATGAGCCAAGGAGAAGCAAGACTAGGGTTATAGGGAGTAGGGGGGAGGTATAGTAAGGTGGTAATTAGTAGTAGGGGAGTTCAGAGGTGCTTTGCAGGATTGAGAGGGAAAGGGCCTACTGACATCAAATAGGTTCAAGCAACTGCCTGAGTCAGGAAGAGATAGATATCGACACAGCTCTCTTGTAAAGCAGAGAAGGGACTTAAACTGCATTAGAACAAGGGGAAGAGCATCCATAGCTGGGGTGCAACATGTTGGAAAGCACTGGTACCTTTAGATGTGTGACACCTGGATACATTGAATACAGATTTATCAGCTGATCACAAGCCATGGGAGGAGGTTTGGGAAGCAGCAATGCTGCAAGTGAGGATGGAGTTTGATGCCTGATAATAGTATCAGTGAGAGAGCCAAGATAGTATTGCCTGAAAGCAAAGGGAGAGAGCCATCTCAGGCCACTGTAGAGTTGACAATGGTGCTTGAGTCGAGGAGACAAGGAGGCATACTGACACATGTCATTATAAGGAACGTCCCATTTATGAAAGGAGGTTTTATGAGCAACAGCAAGAATGGGAACACCATAAGTGAAGGTAAGGAGCAGGATACCTCTGGCAATAGCCAGCTTAGCAGAGGGCGTTAGCATATAGCTGGTTTTGTAAGCTACACCCAGTTTAGCATTCACAGCTTTGCAGGTGGATTGTACGTGAAGATTGAAATCAAGGGATTTGTCAAGCATGACTCCCAGGTAATTAAAAGACATGACACACTCTAATTGAGTGCCCTCTAAGACATAAACCATCAGGGACATGGGACAAGCCCTGAGTTTTGGGGCAGAGCCTAGAAGCATGGCTTTCATTTTCTTTGCATTTAGTACCAGCTTATGGTCTTACAGCCAGTTTTGAACATTTTTGAAGTCTAAGGAAAGGGATGTGTTAATGCTGGCTATACTAGTGGAGCTGGTATAAATAACAAGATCATAAGCATAAAGAATAGACAAACAGGACAGAAAAATGTCTGCAACATTGTTTATAAAGAGTGAGAAAAGAAGGGGCCGCAGGATAGAGCTCTGAAGCACACCAATATTGACGATGGCACTGTCAGATAGAAAGGAGTTAAATTTCACAGTTTGGGTCCTGTTTGACAGATAACTACTAAACGTCAATGACAGGGGACAAGAAGCTCAGATTTCGAAGAGTAGAAAGAAGCAGGGGGTGATCAACAAGATCAAAGGCCTTTGTAAGGTCAATGAAAACTGCCCCAGTGATTAGTCCAGAATCCATATTGGAAAGTACATCTGTCATGAGTTTGAAAAAAACTGTTGATGTACTTTGACCTTTTCTGAAACCATGCTGAGTTTAAGAGAGAAGACTGAACTTTGTTAGGTAATCAGTTGTTTGGGTGGCAACAAGTTTCTCCAGAATTTTGCTCAGGACTGAAAGAATGGCTCTAGGCCTGAAATTGGTGATTTTCTTTGGGTAACCTTTTTTTGAATACAGGTGCTATACAAGCAATTTTACAGAGGTCTGGAACTACACTGCAAGAGAGAGATAGTATGTAGATTTTCGCTAGTGGAGAGGCAATGAGAAGAGTAGCAAGCTTTAGAAGTCGAGGTTGTAGGGAATCTGACCCAGATCTAGTGTTGTCAGAAATGGATTTCAGGAGTTTCAGGACCACTGATCTTGATGTGGCCTTAAAGTAGAAAGGTGATGCGTAGGGAAGCTCATGGGATAGAGCAGCAGAAGTGTTCGGCTGGCTTGAAGGTAGGAGCTGAGAGAGTGTTGCAATAGGTAGGAAGGAAGAGGTATATTGGGACAGATCAGAGAACATTCGGTTGAAAGAGTTAGCTATGGTGTTAGAGTCATTACAATGAGCACCGTTCAGTATCAGTCACAGTAACCCTAGCTACTGTTTGAACCCCTGAAAGTGACTATCCTAAGCCCTGTACTTTTATCCTTATAAATTTTGGATATGGCCAGATCCCCAAATGTAATGATGATGTTCATAACTGCCTGTCCTGATGCTTCATCCACCAAAAATAAACGGACATCATCTTCATAAGCTGTAACCTTAAGTTATGACTCAAATAGGGGGGATAAACCTCTAATATTAGCAGTTGTTTTAAGTTTTTGCAATAGTGATTTAAGCGCAAAGATATAAAGCAATGGACTAAAAGGGCTTATTCATTGGACACCCACTTCTATGTGAATGTCTTTCCCTGGATCCATTCATAAGGGGGTAACCAATGCAGTTTCAGAAAGTATTTTTACCCACCCTACAAATATCTGTGGAATCCCATACTGAAGGAGAGCCTGAAATGAATAATCATGTGATATCTTATCAAAGGCCTTCTGGTTTAGTGATAGGGTGACACCCTGCAAAAATTTTTATCCATATTCCAAGACCTCACACAAAGTATATAAGTTGTCTTGAATTTTTCTATTGGGACATAATAAGATTGTGCTGGGGCTACCAAATATTGGAAAACTGCTGTCAGAAGCATAGCATACACAAAAGCTTTGATAGGATCTTTAAATCAGAATTTAGAATACTAATGGAGCACCAGTTTTGAATTTCAGACTTGTCTGCCTTTCTGTAAATAAAAGTTCAAAGTGCTTTACTAAATCCCTTAGAAGAGTAATGTGAATCCAGAATATACTGAAAAGTATTGCTAAGGAACTCTGTAGTGGCTTTGGTTTTTTTGTTTTTTTATAAAACTTATTTTGAAGGTCAACCCATCCTAGAGAGGCTCCCAATTTTAGGTAGGCAATAGTGTTTTGAATTTCCTGTAATGAAATTGGAGCCTGAGGTGATAATCTTTCCTGTTCAGGCAGTACGGAAATTGAACCAGGTACAAAGCACGTTACAGAGTCTACAGTTGTGGTTAGTGTTCCAAAACGTTTCCTACATTTTCGTTAACAACCTGTATCAGCTCTGGTATTGTGGAAACCTGAATACAAGCAGTATTTTGTAAGGTGGTAAAAGCTGTATGGTCAATTCTGTCCTTACATGCATCACTCTATGGGATTTTCTGTGTCCCATATTTTTGTTCTGCATGTAATGATGCTGCCTGGTTGTATGAGTATTTCCTCATTTCTTGTTAAAGGGTTGACATTCGTTGCAAATAACTCTTCTATTCCCCCATAGAGGATAAGACTTTATATAATTGGTTTTGTAATGACAGATATTTTAGATAGTTATTCCTCTTCACATATGACCCCACCCTCTTCAAAAGCATTATTAAATCCTTCACTGAGTCCTCCTACCACAACATTGGAGAGTTATACATACATAATACTAATGATTTCACTTCAACCATTGCTATACTGCACACTTTATTTCTATGAGGTCTAGTAAACATGTATTTAATCTCCATTGGGTTTTACATCTAGAAGGGGGATCTGATTCTTTAAAGAGAGAGTCCAGCAAAAATGCTGTGTTACAGAATTAGAATTAGCATACCCCAAATAAATATCATGCTAATAATTAGGTTTCTACATTACTGTATTTTAAAGTTATGAGCTATTTTGTTACCCTGATTTCACTCCCTGTTAAAAAAACGTTTCTGTGAAGAGCCACTGATGATGTCATAACCAGAACTCACAGCCTAGTCCTCCCCGTAAGCAACTTTAATAGGACCTATTTCTCCAAAGTTTAAGAAACTGTAGCTGAAGTAATCATTTAAAAACCAAAAACTGAAATAGGGTTGGCTGCAGTGCTTGCATTTGGAATGCAGTGCTGAACCATGGTATAAAATGTCAAGGTGTTACACAGTTTTAAAATGGTGGTGGGGGGGGGAGACATGCAATCTTGGAACATGACGAGAATGTGCCATCTTGATATTTGGTGGGACACTCAATAAAGGAACGTGACAGGAGCACACATCGAGGAATTTGCCGGGGACCGGCGGTTTCTCTATATAGTGGGGATGCCTATGGTTTTAATGTGACAGCACACAGCATTGTATTCTGAAACAGCTTGTCACAGCCACATTCCAGAGTGGTATGCACCCACAACATTTTAAAACTGTGCATCACATCCACACCACATTACAAAATTTTGCATCACCACCACATTCTGAAATTTTGTATCACTGCCACATTCCGAAATTATGTTGTCACCACCATATTCCACAATTGTGCATCACTGCCACATTCTGAAACTGTGAGTCACTACTACATTCTGAAATTGTGCATTACCACCACATTCTGAAATTGTGCATTGTTACATTCTGAAATTATGCGTCACTGCCACATTCTGAAACTGTGCGTCACTGCCGCATTCTGAAATTATGCGTCATTGCCACATTCTGAATTTGTGCATCACCACCACATTCCGAAAATGTGTGTCACCACCACATTTCAATACTGTGTGTCATTGAGACATTCCAGAACCATACCTCTCAACCTCCTGCCTCATAAATCAGGGACAAGGCTTAAAAAAATCAGGGACAAAGGACCAAAATCAGGGACACATCTTCAAAATTGGTGATATCCACTCAGAAAGCTGGTAGAGTAAGGGGCTTAGTGTAAAATGAATGTTCTAAGGAAGAAAAAGTCTGTAACTTTAATGTTTGACATTTTTTTGTGCTTACAACCCCCACTGTTTGGTCACGGAAACACAATTTTTAGGAGGGACAGAGCAAAATTTTGAGGCAAAATCAGGGATGTCCCTGAAAATCAGGGACAATTGAGAGGTATGTCCAGAACCATGCATCACCATCACATTCTGAAATTGTGCATTGCCACCATATTCAGAAATTGTGTCACCACCACAAGCCAAATTTGTTCATCCATGAAACATTATGAAATTACATATCCCTGTCACCTTATGCAACTATTTGGCTCCTTCATTTCAAAATTGTGTATCTCTGCCACATTCTAAAAATATATGATAACACCATACTATAAATTTTAGCATACCTCACACATTCCAAAACTGTGTATCCCAGCTACTTTCTGAAATAGTGTCACTGCTGCATTCCGCAACTGCAACCTGGCAGCATTTCAAAATCTCACACCTGCAGTGTTCTAAAAATTGCACACAACCTTGTCATTCTAAAATCATGTTTGCGCTTCATGCCAACCCCCTCTCCCGCTGCATTCTGAAGTACTGTACCTTACATCTGCACATTAAGGAAATGCATGTGCTGACCCACCCAGTGTCAGCTTTCCTTTTTCAGATGTTTACTACAGCTGCAGTTTTATGTAACGTGGAAGAAATAAATCCTATAAATGTAACCCCTCTGGGGTGGTGGGGTTTACCTAAGGGGGTGATGACCTGCCGTGTCCTCATTCTGCCTCTGGTCCCTTGGATTACAGGAATGGGATCGGAAGGCTTATTAGTAGCTCCAGGTAAGATTTAGGCCATGATGCCTGCTTGATCATCATGGCTGCGACCACAAACATTTCATCTTCTTTGTCCCACTGGCAGAAGGGATCCAAAGTCCAAAATGTCTTCCATGCCTTGGGTCACTTTGGGGAGCAGTCTATTGGTCTGTGGGGTAGCCGTGCAGCGGTGGATCAAGAATGTAAACAATAAAGACGGCCGACATGCGCCGTTTGTGCATGCATGGGTCATAAATGTTAAAGGAGCTGCAACTCCAATTCTGTTCATTGCAGAAGGGCATGAAACAGGCGCCTACTATTTTGGAAGCCCCGGTGAACACAAGGGGGCTCCCAACAAATAACTAAGCAGGTTCCTGGCCCCAGTGGGGAAAGTGAGGCCAGGATATAAGATATTATCCCCTGAATGGGCTTAAAATTGAAACAGCAGGCTGAAAAAGCAGGGCAACATAAATTAAACAAACATTAAGGCCCCCATAAGTTCCCTGAAACAAGCAGGCCACTGGGAAATGTGAGCGGGCATCTAGCAGAGCCCGGGAATGAGACAGCCAATCAGATGGGGACTCTGTTAAAACTATAAAAAGACTGTGAAATCCTGTCATGGGGAGGATTCTGCTGAGATTACTGAGAGAGAGAGAGAGACAGCAGGAAAGACTGGTGTGGGCTGCTAGCACAAAGGCTTGCACATTGCACCCAGTGGCCTTCCTCACCCCAAAGTTTAATTAAAAAGCAAAGTGCCTGGAGAAAGCAAATGGTAGCAGGAAAGAGACTCAAACTTCGGAGTAAGTTTCCGGACTGAGTGAGAGTTGAACCTGCCACTGTGAGTTTTGAAATTTGGGATTTGGCACCAGAAAACAGAGAGACTGGTAACTGGCAGCCTCACACAGAAATTGTTAATCTACAGCCAGGAAAGGGAAAGATATGCAGCAGAGAATAAAGAGACTGAGCAACTGTGTTTCCCCTTGAAGGTGCAAATGGTGTGAGATGTCTTTACTGTTTCCAGCTAGAGTAATTGTGTGGGCTGGGGCTACAGACTGAGCCAGAGACCAGCTGCAAGTGTGATTTAGATGCTGTGTGCTGAGCAGAGAAGTCAGGGGAACAGTCAGTCTGCCCAGTCCCCCAGACCGACAAGAGAGACCACCAGAGAGGAAGACGTCGAGAGGCCTGTCAGGTGAACACCTCTTACAAAGGTCTTAGAGGTGAAGTTGGAAAAGGCCTGACAACTGAAGTCCAGCATTCTTCAGACCTTCAGCCACCTGCTTATTTCTACATCCTGTTACTGTGGTGCACCACCAACGCTGATACCAGTATGGTACAGTCTGAATCCAACTTTCTGAACCCCTCAGAACTTCAGAACTGTAAGTACCTCTGAGCTGAGGTTACATAGAAACATAGAAACATAGAAACATAGACTTTGACGGCAGATAAGGACCACTAGGCCCATCTAGTCTGCCCATTTCCCTACCTACAGGATAGGCTGCAGATCCTATTTAACCAACAGCCTATATCTTCCTGCCCTCCACAAGAATTGCCTTATGTCTGTCCCATGCATTCTTGAATTCTCCCACAGTTTTAGACTCCACAACTTCCTCAGGAAGGCTGTTCCATGCATCCACTACCCTCTCTGTGAAATAATACTTCCTCATTGCCCCTGAACCGCCTCGCCTTCTATCTTTAAATTGTGTCCTTGTTCTTGAAAGTCTCTTTTTCTGAAAGATGCTACCCTCTTGGACTTTGTTGATTCCCTTGAGGTACTTGAAAGTTTCTATCATGTCCCTCTCCTTCTTTCCTCAAGGTATACATATTAAGCTCCTTTAGTCTCTCCTCATACGGCTTCTCTGCAGACCCTGCACCATTTTAGTTGCCCTCCTCTGGACTGCCTCTATCCTGTCTATGTCCTTAGGAGATGGGGTCTCCAGAACTGGACACAGTATTCCAGATGGGGTCTCACCAACTGTCTGTACAGAGGGATAACAACTTCCTGTTTTCTGCTGCTGATGCCCCTCCCTATACATCCCAGTATACCCCCGGCCCTCCCTACTGCCTTCTCACATTGCTTGCTAACCTTAAGGTCATCTGATATGATTACCTCCAGGTCCCTTTCCTGTTTTCTTGTTACTACCTCCCCCATCGTGTATTCTTCCCCTGGGTTCTTGTTTCCCAGGTGCATTATTTTGCACTTTTTTGCATTGAATCCTAGCTGCCATATGTCAGACCATTCCTCCAACTTTGCCAAGTCCCTTTTCATCCTTTCCACGCCTCCTGTGTATCAACCCTGTTGCAGATCTTTGTGTCATCTGCAAAAGGCATACTTTTCCTTCAGTCCCTCTGCAATGCCACTGATGAAGAATTAAAAGGACTGGACCCAATACTGAACCCAGCGGGGCACTTCTACTAGTAACCGCCTTTCTTCAGAGTGGACTCCATTTACAATTACCTTCTGTGTCCTGTTGTCCAGCCAATGTTTTACCAGGCTACCACCCTGGGACCCACTCCCAGGCTGGTTAATTTGACTAATAATCTTTTGTGGGACTGTGTCAAATGCCTTGCTAAAAGTCTAGGTAGGCCATGTCCACAGCCCCTCCCTGGTCTACTACTTTGTCACCCAGTCAAAGAAATCTATTAGATTCGTCTGACATGACCTTCCCGCTGTGAACCCATGCTGCCTTGGATCCTGTGCTCCACTGACCTCTAGGTACTCAACTATTCTTTCCTTCAGAAGTGACTCCATCACTTTCCCTACCACAGAGGTCAGACTGACAAGTCTGTAGTTTCCTGCCTCTGCGTTGGTCCCACTTTTGTGAAGGGGAATCACATCCGCCTTCCTCCAGTCCTCGGGTACCACACCATCCTCCCATGATTTATTAAAAAGAGTAGCCAGTGGTTTCACTAGTTCCTTCCTTAATTCTTTTAGAATTCTGGGGTGAATTCCATCAGGACCCATTGCTTTGTCCACCTTCCAGTTTTAGGAGTTCTTGCAGAACCCTTCTTCTGTGAAAGGACTGGATCGACCTCCTCATCAAGAGTGCTTCTGTTAATTGGATTAGGTACTTCCCCTCCCTTTTTGAATACTGAGCAGAAATATTCATTCAGTATTCCTGCTTTTCACTGTCCCCTCTGCCCACCCACCGTTTATTCTATTCAGCCTCACTATCCCTCCCTTGTCCTTCTCGCCACTGATGTACCTATAAAGGTTTTATCCCTTCTTAACTGAGTTGGCTATCTTTTCTCAGTTTGGGCCTTTGCTATTCTGACTTCCCTCCCTGTTCTTTCTGTCTTAACTGGTACAGCTCTCTGTCCTGCTCCTTCTGTGTTTCCTTATACTTCTGGAATGCTATCTTTTCTTCCTGACTTTCACAGCCACCCTCTTGAGAACCATAGTGGCTTTTTCTTTCGTTTTGATTTGTTTATTTGCTTCACATAAAGGCTTGTTGCCTCTGTGATGGCAGTTTGATAATTCCCATTGTTGCTCCACACCTCCTTCTAGCCTGTTTGCTAGTGCTTTTCTGAGGCACTCTCCCATCTTGCCAAAGTCAGCCCTCCTAAAGTCCAGTACCTTCACTTTTGTATGGCTTGACTCTGTAGCTGAGTTTAACGTGAACCACACTGTTTGATGGTCACTTTTCCCCAGATGGCAACCCACTTCTAGATCTGAGATCCTCTCACTGCCCTCGTGAGGGAGCAATCTTAGACCTCGTACTCTCAAATGGGGGCAGTGAGAGGATCTCAGATCTAGAAGTGGGTTGCCATCTGGGGACAAGTGAAGGGCACCACAATCCGCACAGGGGTTGTGTACAGACCCCCATGTCAGGGGGAAGGAATGGACAAGGATATGATGGAAGGCATTCTTAGAATGGCAGAGAAAGGGGAGATACTGTTGATGGGAGACCTGAATATGCCAGATGTTAACTGGAGCACATTTGCTGCAGCGACATCCAAGAGCAGGGCCACTAGCTGTCTAATGCCTGCCACCTGTAGGGTGTCAAGAATGGCCCTGCTCTTGGATGTCGCTGCAGCAAATGTGCTCCAGTTAACATCTGGCATATTCAGGTCTCCCATCAACAGTATCTCCCCTTTCTCTGCCATTCTAAGAATGCCTTCCATCATATCCTTGTCCATTCCTTCCCTGACATGGGGGTCTGTACACAACCCCTGTGCGGATTGTGGTGCCCTTTCCAGTCTCCAAGGTGACCCACAGTGCCTCCTCTCCTCCCTGTTTACTCTTTGTTCAGTTGCTTTTTCCTTCCTTTACATAGAGAGCTACTCCTCCCCTCTCTCCCTGCCTGTCTCTCCTGTAGGTTATGTACCCTGGTATGTTAACATCCCAGTCATGGTTCTCTGTGTACCATGTTTCTGTGACTGCTACAATATCCAGGCATCCCTCTTCCATTAAGGCCACCAGCTCAGGGAGCTTGTTGCCCAGACTACGGGCATTGGTACTCATTACCCTCCATTTCCTGATGGCCTTACCCCTTTTGCCCCATCCCTGTCCTTCTTGCCTTTGTCACTTTCTCCATTTCCCTGCCCTTCTCCTATCGACACCTCCATGTTGGTGTTTGCCACACTTACTACCGTGATTGTTTGGGGGCTAGGATTTTCCTGCTCCATTCCAGTGCTCTCCCTTGGCTAGTTTAAAAGCCACAATGAAGCATTTAAACCTATCACCTAGGATCCTGGTTCCCTCCGGACAGATGCAGCCCATCATGCCAGTATAGGCTTGTATCACTCCAGGTGGACCCCCAGTCCCCAATGAAGCCAAATCCCTGAGCTCCACACCAGTTTTTCAACCACTGATTGAATCCCATGTTACGGAACACCCTAGCCTCTCCTATGCCATAGATGGGTAGCACCTCCGAGAAGGTTACCGTGGGTACTGTAACTAAGGCCCCTCCCCAATTCCACAAACTCTTCCTGCACTTCTCTAATCCCTTTCTTAGCCAGGTCATTTGTCCCTAAGTGGACAATGACATCCAGCTCCCTCCCCTGTGCAGCTGCTCCGGCAATCCTGAGGATTCGCTCCCTGTCCCTCCAAGCCATGGTGCCAGGCAGGCACCTTACCTCCCTCTCCCCTTCCTGCCCAGTTCTACCTTCCTAACAATGGAGTCCCCCACCAGGAGTTGTTTCCTTCCTGCAGGGTCCCCTGCTACCTCCTGTGGGTCTCCTTGTGGAGGTTCCCAGCATCCTCCTTGGTCTCCACTGTAGGTGCCTCCATAGAGGAACCACACTTTGCCAGAATGGCATAGGAATTGTGGAGAGGTACAACTGGAGGGATGTGCCTCTGTTCCACCACCCTCACCCTCCCTGAGCCCACTGTGGTCCAACCCGCCTCTTCTTGGCAACCTCTGAGGCAACGGCAGTGGCACTTGTGGTCCCTTGAGGAAGAGGAGGTCCCACAAATCCTGGCCAACTCAGCCTGAAATGAGCAACCTCCTCCCTCAGCCCAGAGAGGTGCCTGCAGATGGGACAACACCGCATCCTCCAGAACATCTCCCGGAAGACTGCTGCTCCACAGCCACTGCACTGCACCACTCCAATCATGTCTTATTTCTGGCCCCTTAACTGTTTGCAATCCTTACTCTTTCCTCTGTTTTTTTTCTCTCTCTCCTTACTTTCTGCCTGTGTGCCCTTTAAGCTCCTGATTGTCCTGTTCTGAGACAAGAATATCCTATATTTCTCAGTAGACCGCTTACTTGTTCAGAGGCTGACCTCCAGCATTTAGAGGGGGCCGGAGAGCTACTCTTGCCCTTCTAGGATGGTGGGTCCTTGGTGGTTCTGTGATCACTCACTTCCTGCCCCTAAACAGGAAGTTCCTGTTGTCAGTCAAATCCTGTGCCTATAAAAATAGAACTAGCTTTGGCTGGGGGGGGGCGGAGGGCAATATAGTCCCAGTAGAGAAGTTCAGTCACACAGCAGTCCTTTCTCCTGGAGTCTTCTGCCAAGCTATTAGCAGAATCTTTCTAAGGCAGTCTTTAAATGTAGCTTCCTTCTAGCTAAGCCACTCCCCTACTTACCAGATCTTTCTACAAGTAATTTAAACCTCACAACAGTTAAGTCCTTTCAGTCACCTGAGATTTACACCTAGATGACTTTTCAGTTACCCATTCAGTTCAGTTAACCCAAACACACACTTTTTTTGTTTTGTTTTGTATGATAGTTTTTACCTAAATTAAAGGTCTAAATACAAAAGTTCTTCTACTTTAGTCCCAGCAGAAGTTCAGTCACACAGCAGTCCTTTCTCCTGGGTCTTCTGCCAAACTATTAGCAGAGTCTTTCTAAGGCAGTCTTTAAATGTAGCTTCCTTCTAGCTAAGCCACTCCCCTACTCACCAGATCTTTCTACAAGTAATTTAAACCTCACAACAGTTAAGTCCTTTCAGTCACCTGGATTTACACCTAGATGACTTTTCAGTTACCCATTCAGTTCAGTTAACCCAAACACACACTTTTTTGTTTTGTTTTGTGTGTTAGTTTTTACCCTAAATTAAAGGTCCAAATACAAAAGTTCTTCTACTTTAGTCCCAGTAGAGAAGTTCAGTCACACAGCAGTCCTTTCTCCTGGTGTCTTCTGCCAAGCTATTAGCAGAATCTTTCTAAGGCAGTCTTTAAATGTAGCTTCCTTCTAGCTAAGCCACTCCCCCTACTTACCAGATCTTTCTACAAGTAATTTAAACCTCACAGCAGTTAAGTCCTTTCAGTCACCTGAAATTTACACCTAGATGACTTTTCAGTTACCCATTCAGTTCAGTTAACCCAAACACACACTTTTTTTGTTTTGTTTTGTATGTTAGTTTTTTTACCCTAAATTAAAGGTCTAAATACAAAAGTTCTTCTACTTTAGTCCCAGCAGAGAAGTTCAGTCACACAGCAGTCCTTTCTCCTGGAGTCTTCTGCCAAGCTTCAGAGAAGTTTCATTCCTAGCTAGCTAGTCAGTTAGTAAATGGGGGGTTAAGCCCTGGAATGGACTCTCTCAGCCAAGTTCATCCCAGGCAGGACTTTCAGAAGAGTGCTTGTACTGTTTAAAGTTATTGGGCCCTGATGAAAGTATTTTTTCCATGTTTATAGACTTACACCAACTGCTATCCCGGTTTATTAGAATCATCACCCTGGTGTGGTACCCACCACAACTAACTGTGGACTGTATAATGGCCGCATGGGAGAAGCCAGGTGCACCTGCAGGTAGGAGGTGTGGGAGTCAGTGTGGGGTACAGTCAATTGCTAAACATTGTGATTTGCTACTCTCCCTTTTACCCCTCCCTCTAATAGCACTTTTTATTGGTTCATGTTACATTATATTGTTGTGGATTATTGCAAATTGGGTACTGTTATTGTGTGTGGGAGTGCCTGTGGGGGCAGTTATTTTATTTTCCTGGGGGGTGATAACCTGGCATTTATCCAACAGGTATCCCATATCACTACCCCAGGTGAAGACACTGCACAATTCAACTCCTGTTTACCCTGTCATCCAGCGAATCTAGGCCAGCCCCCTCAGGAGGTGTGTCCAGGTGAAACCCGAAAGCCTCAGAGCAGCCAAGGTGGGTCAAGGGGCTGTTACAAAGAGAAGGCATCGCTGGGATTTACTGATCCCTAGTGGCCATCCCACACACTTGAATTCCAAAAATTCTGAGCCCCCCCCCTCTCCCTGGACTGTTACAAAGGGAAGTATGGTGTTCCAAGAGGTAGAGAACTTGTGCGTGCATGAGGGATTGGACCCCCCGAAAGTGCTCTTGATAAAGAACGTGGCTGAAGATCGAGACAAAGAATTTATTTTGGGAGTGCTTAAGGGAGTGCTGAAAGATTGTGGGAGCATGAAGATTCAGACGGCAACTAGAAAACCAGGTACTCATTTCAGAAACTTAAATACAGAAACTGAGAAGGACTTAAGAACTGTAAATATGCTTACCACAGTGACACTTGAGGGGTTCCAAGAAATCTGGGTGGTGGTAAGTAAAGGGAGTTCTGCCAACTGCAACCTTCTTCCCCTCCCTCATCCCCCCCCCTCAACACAGGTGGGGACTTCGAGACTAAGTTAGGGTCTCTGCTGACTAGTGAAGGAAGGACTTTACAGGATGTGCAGACTCTGTTGCCTCTGGGGACAACCTCTGAGGAACCTGGGCTAGCCTGCCCTGCTAGCTTAGACTATTACAGATGCCTAAGGGAATTCTCTGACATGCTCCCTACACCTGCTGGAGAAGATAATTGTGAAACTTGGATTGACTATGATGTCCCCATGCTACAAGACTGGCAGTGCTCCAAGGCCAAGAAAACATAAGAGGCTGGTAGAGAGTTTGGTAACACTTTATTTTAAGTGTCCTTAACTACACTGTAACTACTGTATTATCACACTGTAACTGCACTGTAAATACTGTGTAGTTACATGTAACTACAATGTAGTTGTTAACTAGTTTATTTGTTAATATGTCCCCTGGAGCAACTCGTTGCTGTATAAGAGTGGTTTTGTGTGCCTTTGGCTGGAGCGAGAACAGTAAAGTGAAGCTAAGCTGTTCTGGCTCAAGCTGAAGGCAAGTGAAACCATTCTAATACAGGAGGGAATAGCGATGGGGGACGTATTAATGTATTATTGATTGAGAACGATTAATAATATATTTTTTTAAAAACTGTTCACGGAACGTGCTTGTTTCCAAGGCATCTGCATGTAAGACGCTCTTCACAGAATAAGAGTGTCTCACGTGCAAGTGAAAGAAGCACTCCGATTGATCAGGAGCGCTCCCTTGATCTATAATCACAATTGCGTGTTGTGTAGTTGCACAATTAGCATGAAGAAATACTTACACATGCAACTACTTCTGTCTCCCTTTTGGCACAAATCAATTCATTCTGACAAGTGTAACTGCACTTTTAACAGCTACTGCAAAGTGTAATAGAAAATCTATTGCGCAAATACCACTGTACCTCTTCTGGCATTATGTAATTTTTTTCTTACAAGGGCAACTACACATTTAATAGCTATTGCAAATTGAAACAGCTAATCTATTGTGTAACTACTATGTTACTAATTTTGGCAATTTTAAATTTGTTCTTACAAGCGTAACTACATATGAATGCAGGCCTTGTGCATTGTTTCAACAATCTATGTCTGACATTTATTTAAAAGGTAATGACACAGAAAAATGTAAAAATCTAATCAGAATGGTAACTAAAATATGATTATAATGTAACTTCAGTCTGCTACACTTAAATGCACTGACTGGCAACTCCTTAGATGATGTTCCATGTCTGTATTCCAGTTTTTCATGAACTTACAGGTTAATAAACATACAGCCTAATACAGTGAATTGATATAAAACTGCACAGAAAAATATTTTATTTGTATAATTACTAATTGGTGTTGTAACAATAATGAGGCTAAGAAATAATGCTATTGTTTTCACAGTTAATGCCTATTTGACATGTATTTGCAAGGTGACTGCTGTGCCCTTTCGGGCTGCTCCTCTCAAGCAAACTGCATCTGCAGTTTGAAAGCATGCCTAAGGCGAAGCTGTACAAAGCTCACCCTACAAGCAAGGGGACTGCTGTGCTCTTTTGGGCTGCTCCACTCAAGCTGAAAACCTGCCTAAGGTGAAGCCTCTGAAGCTCACCCTACAAGCATGGTACGGGTTAGAAGTCTTTGAATTTTTGTATCTACCCCTGGAGGAATCTCACTTCCTCCTGTTTACCAGCTGAGTTTTTCCCCACACTATATGTAGCAATCCAGAAGTCCTCTAGGAACTGCTGCCAAAAAATTGATGCCAGGATTGCTGTCTGCTTGCCATTTTTTGATTTCTCATTTTAAGAAATGTTTAGTCTGATGTAGAGATTTGTTAGAGTTGATTTAGATTTTGATAGAGGTTTTTTTTTTTGTGTGTCCAGTTTCCCATTAGCAGTTTATATAGATCTGCCACTAGAGGGACCTTGTTTTTTTTTCATTTAAGAAAGTTAACGTCTCTTGAAGTGACAGGAGCCAAGACACCTCCAAAATAAGCTCTCCACAGCTGGTGAATGTGCTGATCTTATTTCTCCTTAACTACCTGACAGTGGGTCATGAGGGAAAGGGCAGTGTGACCCTCAGAAATGACCAGCCAGCACCCACCTCCACTCCCCATAGTGATCTGCCAATAAACAGAAGTACACAAGCAACTAGTTTGGTCACAATAGATATCCAGCTCATACCCCTATTGACACATACCTGTTCTATGAGTTCCACAGGATGCTCTGATGCACACCTATCTCCCTTGAAACTATTCTGGCTCTGATGTGCTACAACATCTCCTCCAAGGATCCCCACACACCCAGGGCCCACAGCAGTAGGCTAGCTTGAACAGCAAGAACTTGGTGGAAACGATACCTCACCAGATTACTTATTATCCTCCTGCTCCTATCTGGGAATATTCACCCCAATCCTGGACCCACAAACCACCACAACCCCCAGCCTACTGGTTCTATAAAAATTGCCAGTATTAACATTTATAGCATCCTGCACAAAATTGCCCAACTCAAAGCTTGGGTAACAATTCACAAACCTGATGTTCTCTCTCTCACAGAAACCTGGCTCTCCTCCAAGGTCCCAGACTCCTCAATCTCTCTGGGTGGTTATACCATCTTTCATATGGACAGGTTCTCCAAATGAGGGGGTGGGTGCTTAGTCTACCTGAGGAGCAGAATCAGCAGACAGATCATGCCTTACAATACAATTGCCAAAGAAGCTCATACACTCTCCATTAATCCTCCAATTGGCCAACAAGGTAAAACTCTGTTACTTACAACAGTTTACATACCCCCAGAAAAACAAGGGCCAGGACTCAAATTATTCACCGAACATGTCAAAAAAGCAAAGCGGGGCTAGGAACAGGTTATCCCTGGGGACTTTAATTCAAACTGGCTAGCAAAGGATACAGTTACTTACAGGGACAAAATACATGCCCTTTACCTAATGCAGATGGTAAATCAAGCAGCTAGGATGAACTATCAAACAGGTACTAGCACGCTCATTGACTGTCTCTTAGCTACTTGCCCCGAGCACATAAAAAATATTACCATCCTGCCAGACACCTTGAGTGACCACTTTCCCATTATCTGTTCCTGGTCTAACAAGTGCCCTAAGAACACGCCGCAAACCAGAAAAAAACACTCCCTGAGGAAAGGGCAACTTGGCCTCTTCAAGAGTTACCTGAGAGATGTAGACTGGTCTCCCTTTGTCATTTTCCCTGACCCTAACCAGGCTCTGGAATATTTTATTACCATCTTCAATAAAGCCTCCAACGTATTCACACCATTCAGATCATACAAAACAAAAGGGGCACCCAATCCTTGTCTTAACGGCCCCCTCGTAGAACTAACGAAGAATAGGGACAATCTCTGGCATGTAGCGAGAGCTACCAGAAGACAGGCAGATTTTGAGGCCTACAAGACTGCAATGAATAAATGTACCCGGTTGATAAGTAATGCTAAGGCCTCCTATTACAGAAAGGAACTTCAAAAGTGCTGGGGGAATGGGAGAACATTCTGGGAGAATATAAAGACACTGACTGGCAAAGAATCCAAAGCTCCACCAGATCTAATTGTCACTCCTGCAGGCCCTCTCCAGCAACCCAAGAGTTAGCTAATGCCTTTAATCTGGCCTTTACAGACCTCAGCTCTGTCCTCCCTCCAGAGTTCCTTGTTACTGACCCTAACAGCTGGCCCCCAAACCACAAACACCACTCAAACCCCATTCTACTTCAAAATGATCATGAAGACAGACAGTATTAAATATACGAGATCCTTGGCAAAACTAGGATGGGTAGTGATATGCTTGACATGAAGTTTCTCACCATCACCCTAGGAGAGCTTGCCCACTCACTAACTCAACTACTTGACATATCCCTTAAGTCAAATATATTCCCTGACAAGAGGAAAACCACCCTCATGACCCCAGTCTTTAAAAGTGGAGACGGGACCAGCATAAGCAATTACTGACCCATATTTATTTTACCACCCCTTTCAAAAGCCCTAGAGAGAATTGTGTCAGATCAGCTCACAGATTACCTCAACAAATATAACCTACTCTGCCCTCAGCAGCATGGGTTCTGTAAATCCCACAGCACTATTACTGCACTCACTGACTTTACCTCACACCTATATGACTCCCTGGATAGTGAAAAAATGGTTGGGTCAATCTTTATTGACCTAACCAAAGCATTTGACACTGTCAATCATCACATCCTGCTGAAGAGCCTTGCAGTCCTTGGCCTCTCCACCAATACATTGTCCTGGTTCTCAAGCTACCTCTTGCACAGGTTCCAGTGTGTTAGGATAAAAGGTGTATCCTCTGAACCCCAGAATGTCACTTTGGGTGTCCGACAAGGATCAATTTTAGGGCCCTTACTATTCAGCCTCTTTATCAATTCCCTGGCAAGCACATGCTCTGCTAAGATGCTGCTTTACACAGACGATGCAGTGATCTCCGTACCAGGAACATACCCCACAAAATAACAGCTACCCTTCAAAGTAGTTTTACCAAACTGGAGTCATGGTTTACTCACAACAAACTCCTCTTGAACTACAGAAAAACAAAAGCAATGCACTTTACCCTGCAAAGCTCAAAAAAGCAGGGTGGCCCACTTACCATACTAAGTAACAAAAGTGACATAATTGAAGAGGTTATTACCTTTAAGTACCTGGGATTATTACTAGAGATCCTTTCTTTCAATACCCATATTGACTACTGTATGTCATGAAAACAGCCAACATGAGACTCAGACTCCTTTACCGACACATAAATGCTATGACCACTGAGGCCCTCAGTCTTGTCACCAAAAACTCAATACTGTCCATCATTGACTATGCACTATCTATAGTGCGGCCACTGAAACTGCTCTCAAAAGGGTTAAACTCCTGCTCAACAAAGCCTGCTGACTTGTTCTATGAGCCAATCCATATTCCCACTCTTGCAGTCTCTACTTCGCAACTGGCTGGCTCTTATTACCTCTAAGGTCCAAGTACCAGGCATGTATCATAGGAAAAAAAGCCCTCCTAGGACTGGTCCCATAATCAACTTCAAAGCTTTTCCAGCATAACCCCAACACTAAAACAACCCAAAGCTCTACTAGAGGGGTACTGCATGAACCTTACAAATGAACCTCCTTCACCCAGAGGTCCCTCTCCTATCAAGGCCCTCTCTGGATGAACAACCTATCCCCCTCCCTTTTTCACCTTTAGAAACTCGGCCAATTCAAAAAAGAACTCTATCACCTCCTAGTAGAATTCCAAGAGTGCAGCTGCTGTGCACAGTGATAGGAGTTCCATCCCCTGCCCTAGACTTTCAACCCTTACCCCTCCACCACCTTCTTACCTCGCTTGCCCCATGAGTCCTCACCCCCTACCCTCCACTTGGTTTACACTTCCCCTAGGCTGCCCCCATGCATACAGCACTTATCAGCTTGTTCTCCCTCATCACCACACCCCCTTCTCCTATCCCCTAATAACATTCTACAATATGCCTCCTCTGTACCCATGCCAATGCTCTCCATACCTCCTCCCTCCTTCCCTTTTCTTTGACAAAGCCGATTTTGGCTGCCAACTGCAAGCAACCTGCACTTAGTAACTAGACCTATAGACTAAAGATATTTCTGTAGTAAAAGTATTTGTATTTGAGGTTATACTCCACATTTATCTTGCTTGTAAAATAGTCTTGTCACTTGGCTATTGTATGTCCTCATCATATGATGTAAATTGTATTGTTTTGTCTGCCCTTCTACTGACTTGGAGCCTTTGTAAAAGAGTCAGTTTGGCTCAAAGGTTGTAATTCCGAAACTGAAATAAATAAAAGTGCACACACTTACGTTTACCAAATGTCATGAACTTACTGCTTCCTAAATATGCAATCTAATATTGGACCCCATTCTCATAGGCTTCGGAATATGTCAAATGTGCATACCCAGACCTGGTGATCAATGACAGCCATCCAGTCAGATGGACTGCCCACCAGCAGACTAGATCCTGCACTCTGTGCGGAGTGGGGAAACTGTGGATATGGCTGGTCCTCTCAGTACTGCTGTTTTCCAGTAAGGGGACCTACTAGTCTGCCCATGTTCACTACCATGCCCCCAGTCCTCATGGCATAGTCAGAGGGCTGGGGTAGCTTGGTGTGAAGGATGGTGTCATGGCTGCCACCCTGTTCAATAGGTGGGAAGGGCATGTAATGGCTAAGGAAGGATCCCTGCCTGTGCATCAGGCACCATCCACCATCACTCCACACAGCGTATTGGGGATAAATCAGAGCATGTAGCCGTGCCTCAACCCCAGTCACCCACCTGGGCAGCAGCAGAACGGGGGGTGTGTGTGTGTGTGCAGAAGAGATGTGGATCAATGCCACAAAAGCAGCACATTTCTCAGTAAATACAGCACTGTTAGAAGCCAATAAGTAATTATGTAAATGATTGTTTTTTATTGTATAAGTAAACAATGTTGTTGTATAGTGATTAACTATATTAGATTACATGTTTATTAGAGCAGAAAGTTCATGAGGGAATGACTTCTGAAGGAGAACACAGGAGAATAAATCAGAACTATAGCACTGACATTTGATCAATGTAAGTGTATAGTAGTTACACCCTTCTTCTTATACTTTAAGTGTCAGTTTCTGTGTACTTACTTTGCAAATATATGCTAGTTAGGCATTAACTTTGGAAACAATGCCACAGATGCAGCACATTCCATGGTAACTACAGCACTGCTACAAGCCAATAAGTAATTATGTAAATTAATGATTTTTAGTGTACCAATTAACAATATTAGACTGCATGTTTATTTTTATTTTTTGGGGGGGGGGTCACAGAGTATACAAGTGGTGGCTCTGGGATTGAATCCCAGGTCTCCAGATTTGCAGGTCAGTGCTCTTAACCACTAAGGATAACATACATCGGTAGCAAGTGTCACTAACTGCACTATACTGTAACTACTGTATAACTACATTGTAACTGCACTACTATGTAGTTGTAAACTGATTTCACTGATTTCACAATGCACGTTGTGTACTGACACAATTTTAACTGTGCTGCTTCTGTGACATTGACCCACACCTCTTCTGCACACACATATCCCTATCCTATTTCTGCTCAAGTGGGTGGCTGAGGGTAGGGCATGGCTACAGGCCATGCTTTATGCCCGATCTGCTGTGTGGAGTGGTGGTTGGTGGTGCCAGATACACAGGCACGGACCCTTCCTTAGCCTTTACATGCTCTTCCCACTGGCTGAACAGGGGAGCAGCCATGGCACAACCCTTTACACCAAGCTACCATGGCCCTCTGACTATACCATGAGGGCTGTGGGCACAGCGGTGAACACAGTCAGACCAGTAGGTCCCCTTGCTGGAAAACAGCAGTATTGGGAGGGCCAGCCATATCCCACAATTCCCCACTCCACACAGAGTGCAGGATCTAGTCTGCTGGTGGGCAGTCCATCTGATTAGATGGTTGATATTGATCGCCAGGCCTGGGTATGCATATCTGACACATTCCCTGATGCCTATGTGAATAGGATCCAATATTAGATTGCATGTTTAGTGAGCTATAAGTTCTTGAGGGACTGATTTCTGAATGAGAACTTACACCACAACTACAGTACTGACATTTGGTAAATGTAAGTGTGCACACTTGCAAATATGTGTTAAATGGGTATTAACTGCGAAAACAATATCATTATTTATTAGCTACGTATTGTTACAATACCAATTAGTAATTATGCAAATTAAATATGTTTGTGTACAGTCATATATCAATTCACAGTATTAGACTGCATGTTTATTAACCTGTAAGTTCATGAAAATCTGGAATACAGACTTGGAACATCATCTAAAGAGTTGCCAGTCAGTGCATTAAAGTATAGCAAACAGAATTTACACTGTAATCATATTTTAGTTACCATTCTGATTACACTTGTGATTACAGTGTAGTTAAGGACCCCATCTGGAGTACTGCATGCAGTTCTGGAGACCCAATCTCCACCAAGACATAGAAAGAATGGAGGCAGTCCAGAGGAGGGCAACTAAAATGGTGCAGAGTCTGCACCAGAAGACATATCAAGAGAGACTTAGGTAGCTTAATATGTATAGCCTTGAGGAGAGGAGGGAGAGGGGGGACATGATAGAAACTTTCAAGTACCTCAAGGGAATCAACAAATTCCAAGAGGGTAGCATATTTCAGAAAAAGAGGTGTGCAAGAACAAGGGGGCACAATTTGAAGCTAGAGGGGGGATGGCTCAGAAGTAATGTGAGGAAGTATTTTTTCACAGACAGGGTTGTGGATGCATGGAACAGCCTTCTTGAGGAGGTTGCGGAGTCAAAAACAGTGGTGAAATTCAAGAATGCATGGGACAGGCAAAAGGCAATTCTAGGGGGTGGAGGTAGGAAGAAGTAGGCTATTAGTTAGCTAGGATCTGCAGCTTATCCATTAGGCAGGGAAATGGGCAGACTGGGTGGGCCAAGCGATCCTTATCTGCCATCAAATTCTATGTTTCTATGATTACACTTTTAAGTTTTTCTGTGTTATTACCTCTTAATTAAATGTCAGATAGACATAGACTGCTGAAACAGTGCAAAAGACCATCATTCATATATAGTTACATTTGTAAGAACAAATTTAATAATGCCAAAATTAGTAACATAGTAGTTACACAATAGTGTTGCTGTTACAATTTGCAATAACTATTACATGTGTAGTTGCCTTTGTAAGAACAAATTACATAATGCCAGAAGAGATACAGTGGTAGATGCACAACAGATTTTCTGTTATACTTTGCAACAACTATTAAATATGTGGTTACACTTTTCAGGATGAATTGATTTGTGCCAAAAGGGAGACACTAGTAGTTGCACATGTAACTATTTCTTCATGCAAATTGTGTAACTACGCAACACACAATTGTGAAACTAGTTAACAACTATATAATAGTTACAGTACAGTTACAGTACAGTGTTGTTACATCATGCAAATTGTGTGTAACTACACAACGTGCAAATATGAAACTAGTTAACAACTACATAGTAGTTACATGTAACTACTCTGTAGTTACACTGCAGTTACAGTGTAGTTATACAGTAGTTACAGTGCAGTTAAAGACACTTAAAATAAAGTGTTACCAAGAGTTTGATAGGGCCTGCTTTGGATGCAATTTGGTCCTTTCATGCCACAGATCCAGGGGCCAAAGTAGATGAGTACTTTGTTGCTCTGGACAGTGTATTTGGGAGTACAGAATCCTGTGATGATTTGTACTGAAAGTTTAAGACAACAAAACAGCACCAGGGGGAGCCCCTCTTGGCTTACCTCCATAGACTGGAGAGGGCCTTCCAGAAAGTATATCGAAAAGGAGAGATAGAGTCTAAAGATTTTAATAAAGTGCATCTAGAACAATTGTTGAAGGCTGCCCGATTCTCAGAGTTACTGTTGTTAACGTTACATAGATACATAGAGTGTGTCGGCAGATAAGGGCCTATGGCCAACCTAGTCTGCCCATTTGAGTTTGAAACTTCAGTTTATGTTTTCCTAGAACTCTGTTGCCCCTTACCCCTGACCTCCAGAATTCCTTTATGTCTATCCCATGCATTCTTAAACCCTGTATTTGTTTCAGCCCCCACCACTTCCTCAGGCAGGATGTTCCACTTGTCCAGCACCCATTCTGTGAAGAAATTCTTCCTCACATTTCCTCTGAATTGTCCTCCCTCCAACTTCATCCCATGCCCTCTAGTCCTGGAACATCTTTTTCGCTTAAAAATAGTGTATTCTTGTACCCTGTTCCTCCCTGTAAGATACTTGTATGTCTCTATCATGTCCCCTCTCCCTCCCTCTCCTCCAGGGAGTACATATTTAATTCCTTCAACCTGTCCTCATAGGACTTGTGATGCAATCCATATACCATCTTTGTTGCCCTCCTCTGAACCTTCTTTACCCTGTCTATGTCCTTACATAGGTAAGGTCTCCAGAACTGTACACTGTACTCCAGGTGGGGCCTCACTAGTATATTGTATAGTGGAATCATGACCTCCCTTTTCCTGCTGGTGATGCCCCTGCCTATGCATCCCAGCATCATATTTGCTTTACCTGCTGCCTTGTCACACTATTTCTCTATCTTGAGGTCATCAGAGATGATAACCCCGAGATCCCTTTCCTGCTTGGTGTATGCTATATCCTCACCCCCCAACTGATATATTGTGCCAGGGTTTTTGCGCCCCATATGCATTATCTTGCACTTCTTTGCATTGAATTTCAACTGCCAAACCCCTGACCATTCTTCAAGTTTCTGCAGGTCCCTTCTCATTCTGTCTACACCCTCTGGTGTGTCTACTCTGTTACAGAGCTTTGTGTCATCAGCAAACAGTGAAATTCTGCCTTCTAGGTCCTGTGCAATGTCACTGATGAAGATGTTGAATAGAACCTGTCCCAGCACTAATCCCTGTGGTACCCCACTGGTCACTCTTCCCTCTGTGGAGTGACAGCCATTTACCACCACCCTGTGTGTCCTGCCGCCCAGCCAGTTACCTACCCGCCGCACTACTGTCCTGCCCATACCCATATTCCCTAGTTTATGTAATAGTCTTCTATGTGGCACAGTGTCAAAGGCCTTGCTGAAGTCCAGATAGGCCATGTCCACTGACCTCCCCGATCCACCTCCCTAGTCACCCAGTCAAAAAATTCAACGAGATTGGTCTGACATGACCTCCCCCTGGTGAAACCACGCTGTCTTGGATCCTGCAGTCCATTGACAACCAGATGTTCCACCAATCTCTCCTTCAGTAGTGCTTCCATGATCTTCCCCACTACCGAGGTGAGGCTGACTGGTCTGTAGTTCCTCACTTCCTCTTTGTTCCCACTTTTGTATAAGGAACCACATCTGCTGTCCTCCAGTCTTTGGGTACCTCCCCTGTTACCAGTGATCAGCTAAACAGGATAGTCAGAGGTTTAGCCACCACCTCTTTGAGTTCTTTAAGGACCCTGGGGTGCACCCCATCTGGCCCCATTGCTTTATTAACTCTTATTTCTTCTACTTCCTTCAGGACCCTTTCTCATGTAAAGGGACTTGTGTCCATTTCTGCACCATTCTCACCCCTTGTACCCCCTTCAGACCCATTACCCTCCTCAGTAAAGACTGAGAAGAAATACCTGTTCAATATGTCAGCTTTACTGTTTTCATCTGCCACGCGGCCCCCATCCTCCCCCTTCAGTCTCACTATCCCTCCCTTTGCATTTCTTTTTTCACTTATGTACCTGTAAAAGGTTTTGTCCCCTCTACCCACTGATTTTGCAATGTGTTCTTCTGTCTCAGCTTTGGCTTCCCTTACTGACCTCCCTGCCTCTCTTGCTTCTCCTGGTACTTCTCCCTTCCCTTCTGCCTGTGTCTTTTGTATTGCCTGAATGCAATCTTTTGGCTTTCACTGTCTTTCTACTTCTTTGAAAACCATAATGGTCTCCTCCTTTTTCCTCTTGCTAACCTGCTTAATGCATAATTCTGTTGCTCTTGTAATCCCCATTTTAAATACTGCCCACTGTTCCTCAACCCTGATTCCTGCCCCATTCCACTTAATGCCTCTTTCAAGTATCTCCCATTTTCCCAAAGTCTGCCCCCTAAAATCCAGGATACGTGTTTTTGTGTGGTTTGGTTCTGCTCCTTCTGTGATTTCAAACCACAATGACTGGTGGTCACTGTTCCCAGGTGCTCCCCCACTGTTATCCCCATCACACTGCCCCTGTTTGTGAGCACAAGGTCCAGTATTGCCTTCTGCCGAGTTGGTTCCATGACCAGTTGCTTGAGGAAGGCACCCTGAAGGGAGTCCAGGATAAATCTGCTCCTAGTTGATGCTGCTGCTGGGATGCTCCAGTCCACATCTAGAATATTGAAGTCTCCAACCAGTACTACCTCACCCTTGTCTGCCATCCTTTGGATGGCTAGCATCAGCTCCCTATCTGTTTATTCCTCCTGGGCTGGTGGTCTTACGTTACACTTAAAATAGAGGTTGACTGATCACCCCTCCCACCGAGCTCTACTGTGGGAGGTTAGAGAAGTGAAAGAACAAGACGAGAAATGGGGGCACTCATCTGCTGCCACTGCCAGTGCCCGAGTGTCAGACAGTAGGGATCCCATGGAGGCCACAGAGCTTCAGAAACTGATTCAAGAACTGTAAAGTATAGTGTATCAAGTGGGCAAACCCAGCCTCACTTCCAGGGAACCTAAGCCTTCAGTACCCAGCATGCCTGTGTCAAGTAAGGTTGCATCACTGCCCTCGGGCTCTGGAGGGCAAGCATCAGGTACAATTTCACTGGAGGAAGTCCATGCTCAGTTGATGCAGTTAAACAAAATGGTAGGTGACTCAATGAGTCACCCCACTCTGCAATCATCTATGGCCCCTGCCAGGGGGGAGGGGTGCCCAAGAAGCTCCCTAGCTGGAATCTCTCCACTGCTAGCACATCAGACTGATGTACACTGTTAATGGTGTGGGGAGGATAGGCATATCCAACATCCATGTACATCCAAAAGCAATTATCAGAGGGTCACAGATTGATTAATACAAGAGAAACTGACTGCAAGCATCTCTAAACTCTTACACTTCAGCAGGCCGCAGTAGAAGAGTGCCCTGGGGCCCTGGGAACTAGTCTCTAATCAATTACCAGTGTTAAGGCTACCATCAGTGTCAAAGATAGACTTCTAACTCTAAAGCTCAAGTGTCAAAGGTGGAGAGAGATCATGGGCCCTACTGCAGAGGTGGGAACCCGAGTGAATGGACAGCCCACCCGGGTACTGCTAGATAGTGGCTCCCAAGTCACTATAGCATTCAAAAACTATTATGATAAGTACCTATCACATAAAAAATGTAATCCATTAGAAGATTTGGATATGACAGGCCTCAAATGCCTCATACCCTTATATGTGGTTGGTCTGTATTTGGATCTCCTTCCCAGTGGATGTTGCTGGAACTCTCAGTGAGGTGGAGATGTGTGCCCACGAACAAGCATGTATGAAGAGATTCCAGTTATTATGGGGACTAATGCCCTTATATTCTACCACCTGAGTCAGCTGTGCAAAGAATTTGAGGCATGACAAGTGAAAGCATCAGTGCCACTCCATGGTCTTGTTAGACAAACCTACAATTGCAAAGCTACTGTCTCACCTGAAGATGAGGCTGTAGGGATTGTGTAGTGTCAAGAACATTCAGAAGTGGTGGTTACCCCAAAGCCAAGTACACAGTCACTGGAGTAGTGTGACTCAAAGGACCCTACCAAAATCAGCTGCTGATGTTGGACAGTGCAGAGGAAGCTGGTCTGCCAAAGTGGCTCATAGTTAAACCTAGTATACTACCAGCTAAAGCCCATGCTTACGTCAGGCGAGTAACTGTACATGTGATGAGTGTAACCAACCATCCAGTGACTATCCAGAGGGGGCGGACCCTGGCCTGGGTCTACTATGCTGATTTAGCCATACAACCATGCAAGAGAGAGAATGGGGCCCCTGGCCAACTAGATCCTTTATTGTTTGAGATTGGAGACCCCTCACTACCCATAGAGTGGTGGAACAGAATCCAAAATAAGTTGGCACAGCAAACACAGGTTTTCTCCCTAAATGACTGGGGCATGAGTGTGCCAAGGGTGTGGAGCATCACATTTGGGTCAGAGATGATGGGCCTTTTCAGGAAAGATTAAGACGGCTGGTCCCGGCTGACACAGGCATTGTTCGTAAGCACTTGCAGGAGATGCTGGCCACAGGCATAATTCAAGAATCCAGGAGCCCTTATGCATCCCCTATTATACAATGGCAAGAAAGAATGCTGACCTCTGATTGGTCCACCTGGGACCGGACCCAGGATGTTATCCCAGCATAACATTCTAGTTATAGTCCCAGTACAGTAATGACTGCATTGAATGTTAAAAAAGCAAAAAAATCAATCTGCAACCATCACTGTGACTGGCTTCACCTCTCCCCGATCAGCACGGCATCTGCACTCCCAACCCCCCAAACACACTAAGTGCTTGTACAGGTAACACTTTTTCATTATTGTTCTTTATCTCCCAAAACACAAAACAACTGTACCGGGAGAACAACAAGCACAATGGCGCTCCAAATGATGAGCGGGACAAGACGGTCAGCTGACCGTGCGATTTCACACCTGAAGAAAAAAAAAATACATACAAGCAGGTGGACATCTGGCCATGCGACTTTGCAACAGAAAAGAAAAATGTTAGTGACTCACCTTTTTTCCCAGCGTTCCTAAAGAAAACAGTCAGTTAGCGTGCCGAACGCTGTCCGTGAAAATGAAAATAGGATAGGCTGCCCCAGCCGACTTAACATTGTGATTGGTTCTCATTGACATTTTCCCAGTACAGTCACCATATGTTTTGTACCAGGAGAGCAAAAGTAACTGAAAAGAACGTCCCCCCACTGCGCTCAGTCTGTACGGGAATGCTGATCACACGCAGGAAAGCTGAACTTGATTGCACTAATGGCTTTATGACAACCTCCCAGTTACTGTAAAAAATGTCAGTTCAGTGTGTTCTTGTTCCCTCACAGTACACAGGTAAAAAATACGAGGGGGGGTGCAGAGAACAAGTATACAGAAAGGAAAATGCGGCTGGAAGGCAGAGCCACAAACTCAGTAACAACAGAGCAACTGCACCTGTTGGACAAAAATAATCAGCACTATTTTTTAGTACAGTAAGTATTCCTACACCTTCAAAAAATGACAGAAAAATATAGTTTTAATGAAAGTTTTAATATTTTTCTCTTTTTTTTTTTAAACGAGCCATTGTATAACAGGAATAATGCACTCCAAGGTGGGTGTTATGCTGGGATAACATTCCTTCTCTGGTGTTGGACGCACTGGGCCTGTGGCCTCGTGCCCAACCACCCAAGGCAGGATATTATCCCAGCGTAACACCCAACCTAATGTGCATTATTCCTTTATTCTAGTGGTCAGGAAAAAGTATGGGGCTGTCAGGATGTGTGTGGATCATCGAATGTTAAACCGGAGGATGGTACCCAACCAGTACACCATGCCACAAATGCTAGATGTTCTAGATTGCTTAAATGGAAGTCAATGGTTCAGTGTGATGGACTTGAGAACCAGCTACTCTCAGATTCTCATGGCTGAACAAGACAGAGAAAAAAACTGCATTTATTTTCCCACAGGGATTTTATGGGTTCCTCCGAATGCCACAAGGGATTTCAGGGGTGCCTGCCACATACCAATGGCCAATGGAGAGGGCCATGAGTGACATGAACTTATTGGAGTGCTTAATGTATTTGGATGATATTATCATGTTTGGGAAGACCGTGGAAGAGCATGAGACCCGGTTGTTTAAAGTTTTTGATTGACTGGAGAAGTATGTTCTTAAGCTATCTGTTGACAAGTGCCAGTTCTTCAAAACCTCGGTCAAGCATGTTGGTCACATTGTGTCCCAAGATGGCATCAGTACTAATCCTGAATATTTCCAAACATGTTCTACGTTGCCTAAGCCCACCCGGTTGACAGAACTGCAGAGTTTCTTGCAATTCGTTGGTTATTACACAGGTTTATTAAGGACTACACCAAGATCATCAAGCCTTTGCAAGACCTAACATAAGGACATCCTCCTGCCAATCAGAAGACCAAGTGGGTATCACAGTCTAGGAAGGTTTATTATACAGTGTATGAATCGTTTGGGCCCAGATGGACCAAAGGTTGTGACAAGGACTTTGAAGAGATAATTAGACAACTGAACCATGCCCCCGCGTTGGCCTATGCAGATCCCAGTAAGCTGTATGTGCTGCACACAGATGCCAGTCTTAGTGTGTAGGGAGCAGTGTTGTATCAAGAACACCCACATGGTCTATGACCGATAGTGTATGCCAGTCGCAGTTTATTGCCCTCGGAACAGAATTACCCGGTCCACAAACTGGAGTTTTTAGCACTTAAGTGGGCCATTGTTGATCAGTTCCATGAATACTTGTGTGGGGCCCACACTACTGTCAACACTGATAACAACACTCTCACATACGTGCAGACAACAGCAAAGTTGGATGCTGCAAGTCATCACTGGTTGTCAGCCCTTTCGACGTATGACTACTGTGAGGAGTATCGTCCTGGGAAGAGCAATATTGATGCAGATGTACTGTCTAGAAGACCCCACCCAGAGGTGGCAGGGATAGAATGGGTTTGGATTACCGAGGCTGCTGTCAGAGCTTTGTGTAAAAGATATAATCCAGAAGAGGCACTAGACTCCAATGCTCCATTTCACCTGGTAGATAGATTTGGTGCCCCCTCAGACTGCATACCAGTGGCCTATTGTAATGTTGTATCTCTCAGTAAATCCTCATTGCCATAGATGAGCCTGCAGGACTGGAAGAAAGGGCAGAAGGAAGATCCTGTGATCATAGATATTGTCACTTTTCTCTAACGAGGGGGTGGCCCAGAACTGGTGAAAGTACATCCTCCTGCTACTGAGAGAATGGAGTAAATTTAAAGTGCATAATGGCATGATTTACAGAGAACCCCAGAGCAATGGTGGCTCTACTCTCAAACAGTTATTGCTACCAGTAAAGTTCAGAAAGATGGCCCTCAAAGCTTTGCATCATGAGATGGAACATATGGGGATGGACAGAATCCTAGACCAAGTCAGAAGGAGGTTCTATTGGCCCAGAATAAGTACAGAGGTGGAGAACTATTGCAACAGTGTATGAGATGCAGCCATTGGAAAATGCTGCCCTCTCAAGCTGCTCCTTTGGTGAACATTACCACAAGTGCTCCCATGGACTTTGTGTGTATTGACGTTTCGAGTTTGGAACCAGATTAAAAAAAATATAGCTAACATTGTGGTAGTGACTGATCATTACTCCCATTATGCCCAAGCCTTTTCAGCCAAAGACCAAAGGGCCAGCACTGTAGCCAAGAACCTGGTGGAAAAATACTTTGTTCATTAGGACTTCCCAAGAGAAGCCATTCTGTCCAGGGATGGGAATTGGAAAGTCATCTGATCAAAGAGTTATTGTTGCTGTGGGGAATCAGGAAGACTCAAACCACTCCCTACCACACCCCAAGTGACCCTCAATCCAAAAGATTTAATAGAACTTTATTAGATATGCTGAGCATGTTTGACCCTTGTAAAAAGTGAACAGGAGTCAGCAAGTAAGTATGCTGGCTCATGGCTACAATTGTACTCAAAATGATGCCATGGGGCAATCCCCATTCTTGCTGATGTTTGGAAGGAACAGCGGGCTCCTGGTGGACCTTGCATCTGGAGTGTCATCTGATGGGGACAATTTAGAGACTTACACCAAATATATTCAAAGACCAAAACAACAGTTGGATGATGCTCACTGGTTGGCCACAGAATTGTCCAACAAAAGGAATTTGGCAAACAAAACCCGTTATGACAAACATGTCTAAGCTCCTGAATTATTCCTTGGAGACAGAGGCTTGGTCTGGAATTTGGAATCGCCTGGAAAGCATGAAATTGCAGATCAGTGGGATAACATCCCCCATGTGGTCACTGAAAAACTTGTGGATTTGCCAGTGTACAGAGCTTGCCCAGAAGGGGAGCCCCAGAAAAGTAAAACATTACACCGCAACCATTTGCTCCCCATTGGACAATTACATTTTCTTGAGTTAGAACCAGCTCGGCATAACCTCAGTGAATGAAAACCAGGAGTTATCACCGCCACTCCAACCATACTACTCGGTCCAACCCTCAACTGGATACTGGTTTACCCAGGTCTTCAGTAAGGCCTGCAGCAGACCAGAATACTGGTCTAACTGGGCCTTCCAAGAGGGACTCAGCTCCCAGTGACCTTACTGTAGCGATGAAGACGATAACCTTGTGAGGTACTATTCTACAGTGGACATTCCCCAACTGCTGAACAATTCTGATGAGTGGTGGATGCCAAATACTCCAACCACACCACTCAACCCCGAAGCAGAGTCTTTTGAACCTTCACCCAAGTTAGAGCCCATGGTAGATCCAGTAGACTGCACAAGAGACAGATAAGGTACCCAAACAAACTGAACAAAAACCACCAGCGGCACTCGACTCAACTCATGCTGCAGAGCCTTTCTCACCTTCCAGGGAGGAAAAATGTCCACCTTCAGTTACCCCGAAAGTGAAGAAGTCTCTTTGAGGCAGTACAAAAGGCTATCAAACCCCTCTTAAAACTCAGTTATGATTCACCTGGTGCCCCCACTGACTTGCCCCTGTATGTAGTACACCATGGTATCTATGTCACTCCCCACTCACTACACTACATTGTATTCAATAACTCTGAGGGTAATGTGAGAATGTAAACATCTGGGCATGTTGGTTAGGCAGGAATCAAGTGTCTATCTAGCTCTGTTAATGGAAATACTGTTAACTAGTTTCTGTTTATTATGTGGATTTGGAATTTGCAGCTAGCATAGCCAGACTGAAATTGTCCAGATAGAACTGTCAGTGCTGCTGCTGTTGCCTATTTGTATTTTCTTTCAAATATGCACTGGATGGAACTCATGCAGTTGTCGGTACGACAATTCGTGACCAAGGGGACAATATAACCCCCTCTGGAGTGGGGATGCTTACCTTAGCGAGCTATGGCCCTACAGTTTCCACATTCTGCCTCCAGCCCCTCAGACTACAGTAATGGGATTGGAGGACTTATCAGTGGCTCCAGATGGGATTTGGACCATGGAGTCTGCTTGATCATTGCAGCTATGGCCACCAACATTTTCTCTCCTTGACCCCATTAGCAGAAGGGTCCAAGGTCCAAAATGTGTTCTTTGCCTTGGAGTGCTTGTGGGAGCAGTCTATTGGTCTGTGGGGTAGCCGTGCAGTGGCACACGGAGTATGTAAATGATAAAGGTGTTTGTGCATGCGTGTGCCATATATCTTAAAGAAGCCACAGCTCAATTCTGGCCACGTAGAAGGGTGTGAAACAGGTGCCTACTATTTCAGGAGCCCTGGTAGGCACAAGGGGGCTCCCAACAAATAAATTAGAAGTTTTCTGGCTCCAGTGGGGAAAGCAGGGACAGGACATAAGATATTAACCCCTGAAAGGGCTTAAAATTCAAACGGGGGCTGGAAAAGCAGGACAGCATAAAATAAACAAACATGTAGGCCCCATAAATTCACTACAACAAGGGGGCTGCTGGGAGAGGTGAGAGGGCAACTAGCAGAGCCCTGGAATCAGATAGTCAATCAGGTGGGGACTCTCTTAAAACTATAAAAAGACTGTGAAAGCCCACCAAGGGAAGGATTCTGCTGAGATTCCTGAGAGAGAGAAAGAGAGAGAGAGAGAGCAGGAGAGACTGGTGTGGGCTGCCAAGCCCAAAGGCCTGCACCACTTTGTGCCCAATGGCCTTCCTGGCCCCACAGTATAATTAAAGGGCAGAGTGCTTGGAAGAAGCAAGTGGTGGCAAGGAAGGGACTCAAACTTCTGAGTAAATTCCCTGAGCAAGAGTTGAATCCGCCACTGTGAGTTTGGAAATTTGGTATTCGGCACCAGAAAATAGAGAGACTGGTAACTGGTAGCCTAAAACAGAGACTGTTAATCTGCAACCAGGATAGGGAAAGATTTGTAGCAGAGAATAAAGAGACTGAACAACTGTGTTTCCCCTTGAAGGGGCAAGTGTGTAAAACATCTTTATGGCTTCTAGCCAGAGTAATTGTGTGGGCTGGGGCTCAAAACTGAGCCAGAGCCCAGCTGCGTGTGATTTAGAAGCTGTGTGCCAAGCAGAGAAGTTGAAGAGAAACCCAGCCTGCCCATTCCCCCAGAATGATGAAAGAGACTACTGGAGAGGAAGACATCAAGAGGCCTGCCAGCTGAACGACACATACAAGGGTCTTAGAGGCAAAGTTAGAAAAGGCCTGACAAGTGAAGTCCAGATTTTTCAGACGTTCAGCTACCTGCTGATTTCTACATCCTGTTGCTGTGGTGTACCACCAACGCTGATACCAGTACGGTACAGTCTGAATCTATTCTGCTGAACACCCCATAACTTCAGAACTGTAAGTACCTCTGAGCTGAGGTTCAGAGAAGACTCATTCCTAGCTAGCTAGTCAGTTAGTAAATGGGCGTTAAGCCCTGGGCTGGACTCTGCCAGCCAAGCTAAGCCCAGGCAGGAATTTCAAAAGAGTGCTTGTACTTTTTAAAGTTATTGGACCCCGAAAAAAGTATTTTTTCCAGGTTTATAGACTGTTTACACCCACCGCAATCTCAGGCTCTTTGACCATCACCCCGATGTGGTACCCACCGCAACTAACCATGAACTGTATAATGGCCATATGGGAGAAGCCAGTTGCACCCACAAGTGAGAGGTGTAGGAGTCAGCGTATGGTATAGTCAATTGCTAAATGTTGTGATTTGCTACTCTCTCTTTTACTCCTCCCTCTAATAAAAATTGTTATTGGTTTATTTTACATTCTGTTATTGTGGATTATTGCAAACTGGGTGCTGTTATTGTGTGGGGAAGTGCCTGTGAGGGTGGTTATTGTATTTTCCTGAGAGGTGGTAACCTGACATTTATCCAACAGGTTATCACGTATCACTACCCCAGGTAGAGACACAGTGCCATTCAGTTCCTGTTTACTCTGTCATCCAGTGAACCCAGGCCAGCCCCCTTGATAGGTGTGTCCAGGTGAGACTCAAGGGCCCCAGAGCAGCCAAGGTGAGTCAAGGGGCCATTACATAAGGTAGCTTGTCTGAAGAACTAGACTGTGAGTTCTAGTTATGACATCATCAGTAGCTCTTCACTGAAATTGGCTATTTTGAGCATTCAGAGAATTTAGGGTTACAAAATAACTTGTGACCTTTAGGGTTGCAAACGGACTTGTAACTTGCCAGGTGTGTGTCTGCCTCACACTTATAGCAGACCTTAGGTTAGCTCACATAACCCCCAAAACCTGGCCATTAAAAAAATTGTTTGGCAAGTGAACTGCTTATTTTTGGCATTTTGAACTTAACTCTGAATCTCCACACTCCTGTACACATGTGTTCAGAGTCCAGAATTGGTTCTGGCTGATTTATCACCTCACATCACTGTCTTAGTCAAAGATAAATATGTCCTACATTCACCCCTTCATTCCAGTCTTTATCAGAGGTTTGTTAAGTGGAATTACTGAAAAAAAGGAGTCCATAGAGCATGTTTTTTCAGCTGTACGTATGTTAGACAGAACCTATTTAAATCCTGCATGGTCTAAAAGCTTCCATCAAAATTATCTTTGCTTGACACGTGAATAAGGGCATATATCTCAGCTGAAAAAAATTGCATCAAATCCTTCAATAGATATTTGGCAATATATATTCTGTCAGGGTGTTCCAACAGACCTCTCCTATACCTTAAACGTACTGCGTTCCTTCTGGGGACTGGCTCTGGGCTGTTCTGGAACAAATCTGCAAACCTGGGTCCTGGTCTGGACCCATCACTTTGCTTTCTGGAGGAGCCTAGCATTTCTTCTGATTGGGAGGTGGTCTTCCCCTCAATTTTTCAAGCCAACTGTGTTTTGAGTACAGTCTGTCCCTTCAGTCTGTAGGGCTTCTGGAGAGGACTTGGGCCCTGTATAGGGAGGGTTGGGGATAGCCCCTGTTTTGGGCTTTTGATTAGTATCTGGTAGTGAAGTATCAGAAACATCAGAAGGGCCAGCATCAATGTTGCCCCCACCTAAGGGATGGTCATTGTGAGATGCTTCAGAACTTTGTAGGGGTTCAGAACATTTCCCATCATCTTTTTTATAGTAGCTGTAGCATTGGTTCCCTGTATCGGCTTATGTATGTCTGGCTGCGTACCTTTACTCACTGGCTCATTTTCCCTAGCAGCATTCTCCCTCCTTCCCTCCCTCCCTTAGGTTCAGTAATGTTCATTTGTGAAGCAGGAGATTACCTTGCTTCTCCTGCAGCAACTCCATTTCAAGCTGTGTCTGACACATTGCTCTCGAGTGAGTTGCTGCTACTGACTGATTTCCTCCAATCGCAGGAACCAGGTGGACTGCAGGTACTTTGGATGGCATGTTAAGAGGCATGACTGTTCCTGTTGTATTTTTTTAAACAGGGGCTCCATTCTCCATGTGGGAGAGACTGCCTGTATTATTAGCAGCTGCGCCATTTTGTCTGAGAGGCTAGCTCTACTCACGCTTCTTATCCCAGGCACTGTCCGGAATCCACTTCCCATTCTCTTCCTTCTTCCACCTGATGATTAATAATGCTTTTTTGGCCAACCAGTCATCTTCTATTGGTGAAGCAGTCAAGGAATTGGGAAGGTGAAATTTTTTGACAATCTGAGACCATGTTGTCAAAGCGTCCCTTTGATTCTCACCGCCCAGCTGCTTGCAAGTGCTGCAGCATTTCCAGGATTTGGATGAGCAGTTTTTGGAGAGGTAGGTGAAATACCTTTGCTTAAATTCAGTGAGATCTTTCCTTTTGAGTATCTTTCCTTGTCCCCAGCCATCATCCTGAGGAGATACTGACACCTCTCTCACTTTTCTGCCTCTAACAATTTTTCAATATCTTGAATCTCTTCTGGGGTTTTGGAATACAGAGGTAGCTCAGGGACTTGTTCAGTCTCCATTTGTTCTGAGTTCTCGTCACCAGGCTGATTCACATTTTCCATAGAGACAATTTCCATAGTTGTAGAGACATACAAATCTGGCACAAAGTCCTCCTCAACAGAACAAGGAGGCAGGAAATCTCCAATGCCTGCTGCAGTTTCTCTATTCACTTCTGCAGTGTCTGGGTCCTCCATCTTGGACAGCAGGTCAACAATGCCCCCTGCCAAGAGAAGGAAAATTCTCCTGGTGTCTTGGCCAAATTTCCCCCATTCACTGAAACCACCACCAACTTAGCCGCATTCAATATCAATTGGTTTGCACCTGTATCCCCCCATCCCCAGGGACATGGCTGAAAACAGGATTTATTTCCTAGCCCTCCTTTCCCAGTCAACATAATTGAAATAAATAAATAAATAATTTCATTATCTGTGATCTCTTAGGCAACCAGAATATCATAGCAAAAATGTTGCCTACAGCATGCAAACTCTGTAGTCACACTAGTCTTTCCTTTAAAATCTGCCATGATGGGTGGCAGCTGCTGCAGAAACAAAATATAGAGCACACAGAGCCCCTCAGAACTGATAGAGATCTGCAAAGTTGGGAAAATCCACTCTGTGGATTAATTTGAGGATTTCCCTCATTTTACAGAGTTAATCCATGGTGTGAAGTTCAAATTCATGCAAAAATGGTAACTCCACCAAATGCAGAGTTTGGCAACTCCGATGGCGGAGTTTGGCACAGAAGAAGTTCTCAAAGTAAAACTGCCTCTGGTGTCTAGTGGTCCCCCTCCCCACCAATCACTGGCCTGATCTTTCCCTGGTGTCTAGTGGCCCCCCCCCCCGCCAATCACTGGAACAATCTTTCCTTGGTGTCTAGTGGTCCCCCTTGCCAATCACTGGCCCAATGTTAATTATGTCACTTTCCATGGTGTATTGTGGTCCCTTCCCCCACCCACACCCATGCCTGATCCTGACACAATAATTCTCTGGTGTCCAGTGATCCCACCCCAACCCACACTCATGCCCAATCTTGAAACAATGATTTCCTGGTGTCCAGTGGTCCCTGCCCCACCCAGTCACCTGCCTGACATAATTGTACACTTTCCCTGGTGTCCAGTGGTTCCCCCATCCCAGTCCCCTGTAGTGGTTAACTCCCTGGTGTCTAGTGGACCCCCTCCCTATCCCCAATCCCCTGTATTGAAAAAAACAGGTAGTTCATTCCCTGATGTCTAATGGACCCCACATTCTGGCAGGTAGTGCCACACCATCCTGCTCCACCCACCATCCCGACCCCGAGCCGGCGACCGGCACAGCCCTTCACTCTCCACCATGGCCAGCCGCTATGTCAATGAATGAGCGTGTATTTGTACAAGCATGTGCTCATTCATTGACAGCTCAATCAGTGAGCAGCTGTGGTGGAGAGAGGAGGGTTGCATTGGTCACCGGCTTGGGGTCGGGGTGGGGAGGAGAGGGGAGTTGGGTGGGGAGGCACTACCTGCCAGGGTGGCGGGTCCGCTAGACAGCAGGGAATGGACTACCTTTTTTGTTTTTTTTATTACAGGGGATTGGGGATAGGGATAGTGTCTGCTAGATACCAGGCATTTAACTCCTACAGGGGGGTAGGGATGCGAGGGACCATTGGACACCAGGGAAAGGGTACAATTATGTTGGCTGGGTAATCAAGTGGGGGAAAAGACCACTGGACACCAGGGAATCATTATGTCAAGATTAGACATGGGTGTGGGTGAGGGGTGAGACCACTAGACACCAGGGATACAGTATGGCAAGACTGGGCATAGATTTGGGTTGGGGGAGGGACCACTAGACACCAGGGAACATGTCATAATTAACATCGGGCATGCAATTGGTGAGGTGGGACCACTAAACACCAGGGAAGGTGTATTTTTTTACATCGGGCTGGCGATCAGCGTAGCAGGCAACTAATCAACATCAGGTTGTGAGGTGGGGGGGCAGAATTCACTGTTTGTAACTCTGCCTTGCTTTTGGGTTTTTTTAGGTGCAATTTGCACTTAAAAAACCCAAAAGCAAGGTGAAGTTACAAATGGCAAATTTCCTATTAAACAAGAAAACTTCATGAAATGATCCACAGGCAGATAAACTTTGTTGCATCTCTAAGAACCGAGCAACCTTACATCAAGAGTTAAAGCAGTTGAACTCCTAGACTGGTTCTGTATCCTGTTAAGTGTTGTGTAAACAAACTGTGCAGATCCACATGTTCTGTGAGCCCAGTTCCCCATGAGCATTGTGATGGCAATCACTTCATAGTCATATAGTCGGTATTCCTGCTTGACGTGTTTACTGTATCTCATAATTTTGTACTCTTTCTGATCTTCTACCATTTGTTCAGGCACAAGGTTATTTTCCAGTACAGTAACCCAACTGTGAACCACTAATGCTGCCGCTCAAGACACTGGTGACCTGGGTTCATGCCCTCAGCCTTGGTCATTGGAAGGTCAATGGGAGGGAGGAGGCTCGAGCATCCAATGGACTGCTCTTCTTCACTTGGGTGGGGTGGTAGCAGTGCCTGTGGTTAGCATGGCCCCTAGTGACAGCTGGAGGACAGACCGCTTTGACTGAAAGTAGGGGTCAGACTTGCGGCAGACGTCCAGCCTGCTGCATACGAAAGTGTGCACAGCACCACCAGTGACATAATTGCATGTCAGTTCCTTTGCACCACAAGAGGAAAGGTAGGAAAAGGAAAAATCACCCAGGCTGGTAGTATTATTCTCCAAACCCTCACAGCCCCGCAACAGTGATCTGGCACAGCTCCAAACAGTATCCTGTCTGGCACACCACCACGGGGGTTAAACCATGGGGATAGCTGGAGCCAGAAAGTCTGGAGGATGTCAGGTGACAAGGTGGGAGGGTTGGGGGTGGGAGAGACACCAGACATGGAAGGGAGAAAAAAAGAAATAACATCAATAACCCAACTGAGCTATAGTACCACTATTAGGTAGGTTAAAAACAAGTTTGCACCACCTAACCAGGATAGTTTCAGCATTTGGATTTAATTTTGTTTTCCTGAGCAAGAGGGAATAATATGGAGCATTTAAGCTAAAAGGCACAACAAGGCATGGATTACTGGGTGATTTACTCATGCTTCGTATGGTGTGTCACAAGGCCCAGCTGAGTGACTGGACCACATGAGAGGTGAGTAATCCCCCAATTACCCACATCCTGGAGAACCTTATTACAATTATACAATGGACTGATGTGTAAAAGAAATGTATTTGTTCATTTTTTTTATCAGTATTCTGCTGCCTTAACTGCCAAGCTGCCCCCATCAAGACCGCTCCCTCCAGCCTGATCTCCAGACCTCCCTGAGACTTACCACACAGCTTGCCATGCTCTACCACAGGACCGGAGGTGGCCAGCCACCAGTGTGGAGTCTATGGGGGACAGGGCCTTCATCCAGCCATGGTTGGAGGTTTTTCTCCATTTTCCCCCTTGGACCATGGCATGTGCAATGATGCGGTATGAGCGCCTCCTTCCTGGACACGCCACTTAACATCAAGCAGATGAGACTCCTTCGTTTATGTCCCACTGCACTACTACCCAGATCCTCCAAGTGACAGCCGCCTAACAGGATACAAATACCCCCCTTTATGAGGGAGGAGAGCTGTTCTTAGGTTGCTCGATCCTCTCTCCCTTGGCCAGCCCCTGAATGACCTACATCTATTCCCAAACCCAGGTCACCAGCATGGAAGGAGGTTAGGCACCTAGCACTTCAGCCCTCTGTGCCTATAAGCTGGCCTTGTTAAATAAATTTCAAATGTACAGTATTTAGTTATGTTTTGCTTTTTTTTTTTTTTTTTTTTTATAAATGCCCTTCCTTAGCTGTGGGCTATTGCTGGATTAACCTATGGGTAATGACCTTAGCTAGCCAATCAGTCCGCTAAGGTCTGAGCTGATCGATGAAACAAGAACTTACCGAAAATGCAAAGCCCATTAAGGGGGACATGAAAAAAAATCATGCTACTGATGGTAAGGTACGGTATTCCATGATTGGAGGCACAGAGAGGATGTTGTGCGAGGGTAAACAAGGGAGGAGGATGGTCAGGTGGCTACCAGGGGGCTCAACTGGAAGAGAATCAGTTAGACTTGAGGGACTAGTGAAATGTTTGGGGGGCCAGAGGTGTTAGTACATTTAGGAGCTAATGATCTGGCCATCCAGGAGGTGGAGGTAGTCAAGACAAACTTCTGAAAGTTGGAAAGTACAGTGACACAAGCTGGGATGCAGTGCAGTAATGCTGCAGTATAACACAAAATGCTGCAGTATACTGCAGGGAACAGTGTAATTCAGTAACAATTAAGCCCTTTTGTCATGCACTATTTTGTGACAAATCATTTATTGTAAGTAACTGCATTGCATCATGGTTGGCTGCACTGTAGGTTGAGTGGGACATCAGCATTGCTGGCCTTCTGTGAGATCCTGCCAGTGAATGACAGGGATGGGGACAGAGTGAGGCCAGGGAAGACAGAGGCCTTTGATGAGTGTCTGAAGGGGTGGTTTATGCAGAAAGGATCTAGGTTTGTTGGGGACCAGGGGTAACTCTAGAATTAAAAGCTGTTCAAGGCAGTTAGCCTTCACTTCCTGAAGGACGGAACTAGTGCCATGGGATAGACATGCCATGTCTACAGTGCTAGGCATTTAAATGATAGGGGGAGGTTGGAGCAAAGAGATTCTGTAGTAGGGCCAGTACACCCCCAGGAAGGGGCCAGAGGCACAGGGTAAATAGGGACTGTGCAAACAGGAAGGGGTTAGGACCAGAGGAGGGAGAAAGGAGCCAGAGTGGGGATTAGGACAGGGCAATGGAGGACAGGGGGGACAGTAAGTGAAAGAAGACCGACTGGTGAGAGGTGAAGTACAGGAACTAAAAGGTGGTCAAAGGAGGGGTGGAGTGTGGTATACCTGACTGCAAGAAGCTTGGGAAACAAAATCAGCATGCTCCAAGTGATGGTGGCAGAAGCCAGACTGAACATAGTGGCTGTAACAGAGACTTGGCATCAGGGAATAACAGATGGGATCTAGTCATCCCAAGGTATATCCTATTCAGGAAGTATACAGGCAAGGGCAAAGGGGGTGGTGTGGCCATTCACATTAAGTAGGGTATAGAGACCACTGAAGATTGCACTATTAAGAGCAGAGGTGGAATTGGTCAGGGTATATTGAATACAGCTGAATGGGAAAATGATCAGGACTGGTGTGGTTTACAGGCCATCAGAGCAGAAGGAGGGGAAATAGGGAATTAAGGGAGGAAATTAGGAAGAAGTGACAAAAGGGGAGGTAGGGGTTGTGGGTGACATAATTATGCCAGGTGCTGAATGGGCAACCCCAGCAGAGAGATACGCAAGAGGTCAGTCACTGATGGACGTAATGCAGGACTTCTTCTTGGTGCAATGAGTTTGGGAGCCAAAAAGGCAGGACATCATCCTTGATTTGGTGCTGTTGAACTCTGAGATGGTGGGAGGGGTAGAGGTTAGGGAACCACTAGGGTCCAGTGACCAAAACACTGTGTGGTTCAAATAACCCATGCACAGTTTTAGATCTACATCGATGGCTGTGATACAGGACCTTAGGAGAGTGGACTTGGGCAAGATGAGGAATCTGATCTGGAAAAACTGGGGGGTGGGAATGTAGTGGTGACAAGGGTCAAAAATAGATAAGGTAGAATACAAAGGGCCAAATTACATGTGACTGACTCATGTATGAGGTATGTTACCAAGAAAAATAAAGGCAGGAAGCCAATCAGGATTTTCATTGAAGTGGAGGAGAGAGTAGGGGCCAAGAGGCATTCAAGATGTACAAAGAAGAGTAGGGGAGGAAGCATGGGCGAGATACCAGAGAAAGCTACAAGAAGCAAAGGGACTGGTCAGGAAGACAAAGGCAGACACAGCACTGTGCAAGGCTGAAGGTATAAAAGGGTGGATAAGCAGCATTTTCAGTACATAAGAGAAAAATAAAGGCAAAGGGGGGTTGTTAGGTTAGCAGACGGGGACAGGTTAATGGAGAATGATGGGTAGAGATGTTGCAAGGTTTTACTTCGCCAGCAAAGTTCTGGCAAAGTTGTGAAATTTACCTTTGTGAAAAACTTTGCAAATTGCGCACTTCACAACTTCACAATGAGTTTTCCTGGGGAAGTGACATTTTTCCAGGCAAAGTCATGGCAACATTGACTTTGCTTGAAAAAATGCCACTCCACCTGCCAAAAACTTTGTGAAGTCAGCACTTTGCATTTTGTAAATTTGGCAAATTTAGTGAATTAATTAGTTATAAAACAGAATAGCCAGGGTCAGTGGCTCAGCACTACCCACTGATTAGTTTTTTTTTTTAGTTACTAGGTAGTTTCTTGTGAAGTAATTGAGGTGTCTGTTTCTCGACAAAGTATTGTTTACCACTAAGGTGAAACTTTAAAGTGACAAAGTTGTTCTCTGGCCTTAGCATCTTGTTAGTGGATGCCCCAAAAGGTAGGTGCAAGTGACAATTTTGCCTGTACTAGATTATAGTTACCTCCCTAATAAGTAATGCTATCTATTTCAGAGTCCTCTGGTTCATAATATGTCTGAAGTCACAGGACACACCACTGCTTCCTATATGCAGCTCTGAAATGGACATCTCTAAGTACCAGAAGAAACATAGAAACATCGACTCTGGTGGCAGAAAGAGACCAATGATCCATCGAGTCTCAACATATTACATTACCTCACCTCCTGACCTCATATCCTGGGAAGCTGCCCCCTCTGCCATCCCTACGTTCAACCTTCCCCTCCCCTCCCCTCCTCAGTTATCCCTAGTGGGACTATGCGTTCCCTTGCTCTGTCCCCACCATGTCTGAACCCAGTATGGGTACCTGCTCCCACCATTTCTACTAACAATCTGTTTTGTGGCTCCCTCACCATCTCACTGAAGTAGAACTTTCTCACACCCCACCTGAATTTACCCCACCAACCTCCAATCATGCCCTCTTGTGACTGCATTCCTATTTCGAACAAACAGGTCTTGACTATTGACAACATTTATACAATACCTCTAAAAAACTAATAAGTCTGTATCATGTTCCCCTCTTGTGCCTGACCTCCAGTGATTACATTTGCAGGGCCTCTACCCTTTATCTGTTCCTCATGGGACCTGCCCTACTGGCCCTTAATCATTTTGGTGACCTTTTCTGTACTGACTCCAGCTTTTCTATGCCTCTTCTAAGGTGAGGACTTCAGAACTGGGCACATTATTTCAGGTGAGGTCTCACCAGAGAGCTGCATGGGGTAGTATCACTTCCCATCTCCTCCAACTAAAACTCCTCCCAATACACCCCAGCATTCTGAATGTCATACTGTAGTCTGGTTTGTTTCAGGGAGTCACTCCCTCTCCTCTGATGTAGGGGCCAGCCTAACCCCTCCCATCCAATACTGCATGTGTTGGTGCTTTTTCCCTAAGTGCACCACCTGGCACTTCTTGACACTGAATCTCAACTCCCAGATCTTTGACCATTTTTCCAGTTTTTCCAGATCCCTCTTAAGTTCTCTCTCCCTTTCCTTGCTGTCCACCCTACATCAAAGCTTTGTGTTATTGCAAAGAGAAACATCTTCCCTGGATACCTACCCCAATGTCTCTAATGAACATATTGAATAGGGCAGGTCCTAGGACTGATCCCTGTGTCATCCGACTTGTAACCCCCCCATTTCTAGATTTGTCCCTGCTTACTACCACCCTCTGTTACCTTCCACAGACCAGTTCTGCCAACCATCTGACTAAACCCTTCCCTACTCCTAAGTTCTCCAGTTTTTTCAACAGCCTCCTACATGACACTGAAATGAAGGCTTTGTTGAAGTCAACGTAGAGTAAATCTACTACCTGACCTCTATCTCCTGCCGTACTGGCCTAGATGAAAACATTATCAGTTTTGTCTGAGACAACCTCCCTGTCACAGTCTTTGCTGTCCTGCAGGCTGTTTTTCCTCTAAGCATGCCACCAGGCTTTCCTTTGCTAAGTTTGCCATCATCTTGCCTAAAGTGGAGGCAAGACTAGCCAGCCTGTTGTTGCCCCAATCCTCCAGCCCCCCCCCTCCCCTTGTGGAGTGGGACCATGTCCACAGATCTCCAATACCCTGGTACAACTTCATACTCTAGTGAGTCCCTAAATAGCTTGGTCAAGGATTCAGCCAGCTGAGAAGTCAGTCTCTTACTACACTACAGTGGAAGCAATTCCAGCCCTGTGCTTTATTTACCCTAAGGGTCTACAGCGTCTTTTTTTTTTTCACTCATTCAGGTTCAGTCCCTAATCTCCCCATTTTTTGTACCCCCAGTGTGTCTGCCTTGACCCTACTCTCCAGGAGAGATCCATCATCCTCTACCATGAACATCGAGCAGAAGTAGATGTTTAGGATTTAGCCTTCTGCTCACAATCTTCCATTACCTTCCTCCCCCAGCTAACCTATTAATGCCCCCATCTCCTTTTCTCCTGAATGTATCTAAATAATTCTTTAGTTGACTGAAAAAAAAAACTATATCTTTGGACTTCTAAAAGTATGTTAATGTATCTCCCATTGTACGGGCTTCTTTAGAGAGTCATTTATCCATATAATGTACAGTAGGTTGAGAAGCTCTTCTCTAGTCCTTTTTGAAATTCCCAGATTGTGAACATCCTATGGTAAGTCAGAATTTAGCTGCTTCACCCCTACTACGGAATCTGGAGTGAATTACAAGACACGCTAAGACTGGGCAGTGTTGGAAGCTAAAATGCCTTTAAACCCATGATCGAGAGCCTGTGTTTGACAAGTATAGCTGCCCCTAGTTTATGTACACTATTGTATGTACAGTAGCAGAATGTGGAAGCAGCTTCTGGTGGGGGACTTGATTGTCAGACGGTAGATTTGGGAAAAGGAAGGGGAGAGGGAGAGAGGTAAGGTGCCTACATGGCACCATGGCTAGGAGGGATGGGCAGCTGATCCTAAGGTATTCTAGGTCAGCAGGTAAAGGGGACAGAAACTGGATGTCATTGTCCACCTGGGCACTAATGACCTAGAAAGGGTGTAGACAGGCATACTTACTGTACACATTTGTCTTTGTGTACAGTTTTATTAAGTGCCTGTCACAAACCATATGCCTTTCTGTTAACATTTTCATTCTAATCTGTAGTATTTGAGTTAGTGCAGGCCACTGTGGAGTGTCTCTGTTTAAACATCTATTGTTTAGAAGACAAATAATTATATAACCTCTTAAGAGATTAGAGGAACCCTCTAACTGCAATCTGATTTGTTTGGAAGGGGGCAGCATTTTGGAGAGGATGTGTAATTGTTTTTTAATGGGAGGGGTAGCTGTTGGAGATTGTGTGTACAAAACGGAAATTTCTGGCTACACCTCTGTGACCAGCAAGGAATGGGGCTAGGATTGTGCAGAGAGAATTCAGAGAACTGGGGAGGGGCCTAAGACAAGTGGCACACATGGTGGCTTTTGCCTAAGTGCTGCCTGTCTACAACCAAGGGAAGGATAGGGCACTCTGCACCAGATGCTTCAACTCATGGTTGAAAGAACGGTGCAGACAAGAGGGGTTTGGCTATATTGGTGACTGGGAACCAACCAGGAAGGATGAGGGTCTATACAGAGGTGATACACTGCATTCCATCTGGGAGGGGAACCACAGTCCTCAGTGGATGGTTTAAATGTTACTTGATGAACATTTAAACTAGCTGGGGGGTGGCAGAAAGACAAATGGATATATAAACTGCCACCCCAACAGACTGAAGCAGTAGGAAGAGAGGACCCGAGGTGAAGAAAATGCTGCAGGAAACAAGTTAATGGGAACAGCAGAGAAGCAGAGGACAGGGGATGGGAACAAAAGATACAAAAACAAAGGCCAAAAGGAGGTGGGGCACAAGGGGAAGAAGGGAGATTGTAGGCAGAGTGGGAGCAAGGTGTGGAGGGCCATGTGTGCAAATGCAAAGAGTCTTGGAATAAAACATTCCCGGGCTGGAGGTCATCATGGTGGAGGCAGACCTGGATATTGTGGCCATTACTGAGTCATGGTGCACAGGTAGCCATGACTGGGACATGGCGATACAAGGCTACATTCAACTCAGGAAGGACAGGGAAGGAAGGAAGGAAGGAAGGAAGGAAGGAAGGAAGGAAGGAAGGAAGGAAGGAAGGAAGGAAGAGGAAGTAAATAAAGTAAGTAAGTAAGTAAGTAAGTAGGGGTTCTGTTGTATGCAATGGAGGGTATCAAGGCAATAGAAACACAAGAGAACCAGGAGGGAAGGAGGGGCTGGAAGTACTGTAGGTCACCTTGGAGACAGGAGTCAGAGCCACCATTCACAATGAAGTAATATACTGACCTCCAGCACAGGGGAAGGAACTGGATATGGCAATGGGGGAAGCCATCAGCACAATGGCAGAAAAAGAAAAGCTACTAGTGGGAGACTTCAGTCTGACCAATGTAGATTGGAGCCTCCCAGCTGCAGCCTTGGCTAAAAGCAGGAACATCCTAGACTCCCTGCAGAGGGTGTTTCTCAGGTATTCAGTCAGGGAGCCCACTCCTGATGGGCAATACTGGACCCAGTGCTCACAAATGGATTGCAGATGTTAAGGCGGGATACCATGAGGGGACCGGCAATCACAGTACAGTGTGGTTTAACATAAAAATGACAGAAGAGACAAACCACACAAAGGCAAGGCCTCTGGACTTCAGAAGGGCAGATTTAAAAAATGGGTGAATGTCTTAGAGACAACCTAGCAGGGAGGAAGTGCCAGGGTGGGGTGGAGGAATAGTTGGCCAAATTAAGGATGGCATAGTGAAGGCAACGAACCTCTGCACGAAATAAGTGAGCAAGAACAGGAGAGAGAAGAGACAACTATGGTTCTTGAGGGAAGTGGCTGCAAAGGTTAAGGCTAAAAAAGTAGCATTCAGGAAGTACAAAGAGTCACAGAGGGAAAAGGATAAGAAAGTGGACAAGAAAAAGCAGAGAGAAGCAGGGAAAGCATTTAGGGGCACAAAGGAGCAAACTGAGGAAATAATTGCCAAAGGGGTAACAAGGAGGGGACAAGACCTTTTTTTAGGTACATAAATGATAAGAGAAAGACAAGAGGAGGGATTGTGAGGTTAAAAATGGCAAAAGGAGACTGTTCAGAGGAAGATCAGGAACAAGCAGATATCCTGAACAGTCACTTCTATTCAGTCTTCACAGTGCAAGGGAAGGGGGACAGACCACATAAAAACAGCAGGAACATTGGGCAGAGAGAGTAAGACACAAGTTCATTCACAGTGGAAAGAACATTGAAAAGACTTGAGAATCTGAAAATGGATAAAGCTATGGGACCAAACTGGTATACTCAGGGGTACTGAGGGAGCTCTGGAAGGTAGTGGCCTCTGACAGCCCTATTTAGCAACTCACTGGAAACAGGAGGAGGGCAGATGTAGTCCTGTTTAATAAAAGTGGTAGGAGGAAGGAGGTTGGCAACTATAGACCAGTCAGTCTGACATCAGTGGTGGGGAAGTTAATGAAGATGCCTTTAATGGAAATGATAGTGGAGTATTTTGAATCCAGTGAGTTACAAGACCCGAGGCAGCAAGGACTCATGGGGGGAGGTCATGTCAGATAAACCAGATCAATTTATTCGACTAGCTGACCAGGGAAATAGATCAGGGTGGGACAGTGGACATGGCCTGCTTAGACTTCAGCAAGGCCTTCAACACTGTACCACAGAGGAGGCTCATAAGGAAACTGGACAGTTTGGGGGTAGGCCCCAAGGTGGTAAATGGGACATGAAATTTGTTGTTGGATATGTGACAAAGGGTGATGGTTAGGGATGTAAGTTTGTCATGGATGAGGTTTTAATGACTCATTGTTTGTTCATGAAATCATTAGTAAACAGTAGTAAATGTTGTGGCTCTATCATCATTGCTACATTCTGATGACACTAGTGAAAGTCATGGAAGTCCTGAATAAAGATCAAACATCATGGAATCAATGACGTGTATAACTGCCATGACAAACTTAAATCCCTAGTGATAGTAAATGGCATTCACACTGGGAAGGGAAGAGTGATCAGCAGGGTACCTCAGGGATCAGTACTGGGACCAATCCTGTTTAATGTCTTTATAAGTGACATTGCAGATGAGCTGGAAGGGAAGGTATGCCTCTATGTAGATGACCCCAACATCTGCTACATGGTAGACACTTCCAAGGGGGTGGAGAGAATGTGTAGAGACCTGAAAACTCAAAGAATGGTCAAGGGTACGGCAGCTGGGTTTCAATATGATAAAGTGCAAAATCATGCACCTAGGGCACAGGAACCCAGAGGCAGAGTATAAAATGGGACTAAACTGAAAAGGAACTTTGGGGTAATCATATCGGATGACTTCAAGGTGGTGAGGCAGTGTGATGAGGCAGTGGGTATGGATGATGGGATGCATAGGGAGTGGTATCACGAGTAGAAGGAGAGAGGTGGTGTTATCACTGTATAGCTCGCTGGTGAGACCCCACCTGGAGTACTGTGTCCAGTTCTGGATTCCACATCTCAGGAAGGACATAGACAGGGCGGAGACTGTCTAGAGGAGGGCAACTAAAATGGTGCAGGGGGGCTGCATTGAAACCCTATAAGGAGAGGCTGAGGGATCTCAATAAGTATACCCTAAAAGGGGGGCATTTTAGAGACCTACAAATACCTCACAGGGGTGAATCAAGTACAGGAGGGTAGTATTTTTCAGAGGAGAAAATGCACAAGAACAAGGGAACATGCAGTGAAGCTGGAAGGAGGGAAATTTAGGAAGAAGTTCTTGACTTAGAATAGTGGATGCTTAGCACCATCTTCCAGCAAAGGTGGAGGGGGTGAAAACGTTAATGGGCTTCAAGCATGCACAGGAAAGGCACAAAGGAATCTTAGTAGGAAAACAGGGGGGGAAGGTAGCCAGAGAACAGGTAGGGTCTGAGGTGACAGTATAGGCAGGGAAAAATGGGCAGACTGAATGGGCCAAGCTGTCCATATCTGCCAGCAAATTCTATGTTTTTATGTTTCTAGTAGCTAATATGTTAGCTTCCATTGGGTTCCTGGCTGGCTTTGAACTCACTATTAAACTGCATTGACTCCTTCTGATGTACCCTGAAGTTATTATGTTTCCTTTCCTGTTGCTCTGCTTTGTTTGCACATAATGCCACCCGTATTGCATTTCCTGATGTAACCCTTTTCTCACTGAAATTCCTGTATTTGCATGCACTTCTAACTATCTAGAAACTCAGAAATGTAAAACGTGACAGTAGAAAAAGCTCTATCAGCCCATCCAATCTGCCCAACCCTACCTTTTACTTGAGTGTTGACCCTAGTTACCTTCCTCCTTCTTTTTTCCTTCCCAATTATTTTTTTAAATTATTTTACCAGAAAAGGCCTACTGAGCCATAATTTATAGAACAATAGATGGCGTGGTGTGTTTAACGAGATTTTACACACACACACACACACACGAGTTACATAAACCCTAAGAGCGATGCTCAAGGGGTTTATTTAATCATCCAACACCGGGGGGGTGTGTAAAATTCAGGTTTTACACACCACCTCATGTTTTATTTTATATAATTGCAGTGAGTGTTTTTTCGCCACAGCAATTATATAAAATAAAATACATCGCTGTTCAGTCACGGTCCAGCGTGGTTGAAGCGCAGTCTGCTTGATACAGCTGCTAAAACCTTTGATTTTTTTTAAAAGTTCTATCAAGGTTTAAAAGTTGAATGATTTTTTTATTTACTTGCCACCGAGTGTGAGTGGTGGTGAAGAGTCTGGCGCTGAGGAAGGGAACAATACATGGAGCGAGGGAAACCCAGTGCATGTTTGCTGTTATAACCAGCTGGTAGAATGGCAAATTATAACCAGGTTTCCCTATGGGGAAAAAACATTCCCCTGTAATTATAACTCCCTTCTGCCATTCTCAGGCCCTTGTGCCTGTCCCACCCAAGTCTGAATCCACTCAATGTTTTGGCACATACTACATCCTCCAGTAGTCAATTCCATCTTGACCACTGTCTGTTCCACTTGTCCACCACTCTTTCCATGATAAAGTAGTAGTAGTAGATTTTATTTATTTCAGGCACCCTTCCCTAGAGTACTTGTGGATATCCCTCTTGAGCCTATGAGCAGTCAGATTTATTGGACTGCACCTTGGGTTTGTGTTTGTACACAGGGTAAACAATTCATTACAAGTCATCTTGTGAATCCCATAGAAATATTTTACATTTCTATCATTTCTATTATTCTGTGGCAATGTTTCCCATTTTCTTTCTATTCTATATAGGAACTCTATTGTTGGTCAAACTGCCTTCTCCTATCTCCTAAACTGTTCTGCCCTTCTCCTATCAATCCACTCTGCCTCTTCTGCCTTCTCCATTAAGTCTCATCTTTGTGACTTTTCTACTCCCAGCTGAAACTGTCCATTGCCCTCTGCCTTATTACTTCCTTCTTTATCACTCATATTGCTCTGGACATTTTGCTCCCCTGCTCCTTCCACTATACCTGTATAAGTAATTTCTCCTGCCTATCAAACTCAGTTTATCTGCTACATGTACCTGTTGTACTGATTTTGCCTGGCAATGTTTATGATTATGCTTCCTTGATATACTGTATTGCTGTGTACAACTATATTTGTGATGCTATTAATTGCTATTTCTTTCTCCTCTTGAACTACCTCCCTTATCCCTCACCCCCAGGACACAACTGGAAATGAGCTGCTATCAGCTCAGTATGTCTTTCCAGGTCAAACTTCTGAAATCAATCAATCAATCAATCAATAAATAAGTGTTCCCTCACTCTCCTTGTGTCCAGGGTGTACATGTTAATTAAGGTCCCTCAATCTTTCTTTGTATGATTTCTTCCCAACCCTTAGACCATTTTGCAACCTTTCTCTGCACCCCCATCTTAGTACTTCTGGTGTGGGCTGCAGAACCTTTCACAGTACATAGAAACATTGACACATGTTGGTAAAAGAAGACTAAGGTCCATCTAGTTTACCCCATTGCTACCTATCTACAAACCACTTCTAGAGCCTCTATGTAGTGTGGTTTCTCTGGTCCTTTTTGTATGTCCCATGCTCTCTTGAAGTCTGTCATGGTTTTGACCTTCACCCCCAGTCCTGGGGGGGGGGAGGTTCAGCTGCCCACCATTCATTCAGTAAAGAAATACTTCCCCACGTCCTTCCTGAAACTGCTGACTGCCACTTTATGTTTCTGTCCCCTGGTTATGGTATGACTGCAACTCTTGAAAACTCTCCAATGATCTACCTTGTTCATCCCATTTATGTACATGAAGGTTTCAATCAAATCCCCTTTTTCTCTTCTCCAGTGAAAACATATTCAGGTTGCCTAACCTGTTCTCGTATGACCTTCCCTGATGATCACTGATCATTTGTGTGACCCTTTTTTGACAAACTCGAGGTAAGTAAACTATGTCCTTTTTTAAGGTGTGGGCTCCACAGTGGAATGCAGTACTCCTGGTGAGGTCTTTCTAATGAACTGTAAAGGATCAGTACCACCTCCTTTCTTCTGCTGCCAAAGCCCTTCCCTTTACAACCCAGCATCTTTTGATCTTTCATCTTTGCTGCACTGATGATTCAGGGTTATTATTAATGATTACCCCCAAATCCCTTTCTTCATTGCTCACACATATTTCTGCACCCCCAGCTGATAAATTGTTTTCAGATTCTTTTTGCCTATATGTATAACCATACATTTTTTATATTAAACTTCAGCTGCCACAACTTCAGTCATCTTTACAGCCTATTTAGATATTCTTTCAAATCCCTTATCCCCTATACTGAGTCCATCCTGTCTCACAGTTTAGTGTCATTTGCACAGAATGAAATGTTATCTGTCATCCTACTCATGTGTTGTGGATATATACATTAAACTGGATTCATCTCAGCACACCACTGACCCATGTAGCACCCCACTAATGACATCTCTGATACCATTTACCACTTCCTTCTTGGTCCTACCTCTCAGCCAACTGTCCAACCATCTGGTGAGCTTGTCACCCACCCCAGGTCTTCAAGTCCTTCTTCCACTCTTCCATGCAGGACCAAGTCAAAAGCTAAATCATTCCTCTTATGATTTCTCCCCCCAGCCACTAGACCATACTGGTCACCTTTCTCTGCAAAGCTGTCATCCTGTCTCAGCCCATCCTCAGGTATGGGCTCCAGAACCTCACACAATACATAGAAACATAAAAAATGTTGATATATAGCATTGTTACTGCTGCTGTAACATCAATAAATTCTACTCAGGAAGTGTTTGAAAATAAGCATTGCTCAGTGTAGTTTTCTCCTGGTAAACACATAAATACAAACACAGAAACCCCTTGTAAATGAGATGCTACCTTTAATATGGCTTTATTCTTTTAAGTAAAATTTACATACATAGATAAGCCAAACAGCAGTTCCTGCTCTAGCTCAGACACAAGGTATTTACCATCAAATGTCATTCTGCTGCCCTACATATGCCTGTCAGTCGCTCAACAGACAGCATGGTCACATCTGGGGCTGGAAGATCAGAAGGGTGTAGTTTCTAACCCGGCACCAGGTACTTGAGATAATTCCCATAACTGACACTGCAGTGTAGTACAAGGGTGGCACTGCACTCTTGAGGTGCCATCCTTTGAGTGAAATGTTAAACAGAGGTCACTTTTGTCCCTTGTTACTGTCCAAGTAGAAGTTAAAGATCCTATAGCACTTATCATAGAATTGTCTGGAAGTCCCAGGTGTCATGGCCAACATTCTTCCTGTCAATAAAACAGGTCCTTATAACTCAACCCCAGGACATAAATGTGAGGGAATGTGGAAATTAGCAACTTTGATTTCACTTTGGTTCAGACTCTTTGTCTCCAATTCGGATTTGGCACTTTGGCCAAAGACACTTCTGGTCCTTGCTGGATGGGTTTATCAGACGACAAACAGGGTAAGTGGCACCCCTTTACCAATCATGTGAATCCCAAACTCTTCTACCCCTTGTCCTTGAGCCTTTTTATAGGACTGTGGGCAGAGCCTACAGCCATTTTGGGATTGCTCAGTTGCTCTAAAAATGGCCAATCGTGGAACCTTCCATTGGACTTTTGGAAGTATCCTTCTGAAAGCCCAATGGAGCTTGAAACCCTCCACCATGATCAGCCGCTAAGGAATAACAGCCACACTATTTCAGCTGCTACTTCCACATTCCGTGGCATGAACTGTGCATGCACGACTCGTGTGCATGCGCAGTTCTGCTGGTGCCATCATGTTGTGAATGGCAAAATGCCATTCACTGCAACTGTGCACGTGCAGTTGTGTTGCTGCCACCAGCAACAAAGAAAATGCGCCAATGTTGGGGTCCCCAATCCCCGTGTTGGCATTATGTAGCTCCCCTCACTCATGAGGCACACTGGGAGCCCACCCCAGTGTGCCCAAATGTTTTTTTCCCCTGCTGACATCAGGGTCCCCAATCCCCATGTCAGCATTATGTTGTCCCCCCATTCATGTGGCACACTGGATGCCCACCCCATGTGCCCAAATATATTATTTTACACTGCCAACATCGGGATACCCTATTCCCATGTCAGCATCATGTACCCACCCACCCCCCAACTCATGTGGCACACTGGAAGCCCACCCCAGTGTGCCCAAATATCAGCTTTTTTTTCAGGTTATCTGTAAATAAAGAAAACAGTCCCCTGACTTGTTTTTATGTGTTTTTTTTCCTGTAAAAAAGAAAATGGTCCCTCGTCATCATGCCAGTCCCCTTCCCCCTCCCACTGAGCACACACCTCCCAGCATCCCCCCTTACCCCATACTTACCTCCAAAGGTCGGCGCTGTCATCTTCTCTGGACTGGGACACATCTGCACTCTTCAAAGCCGAACCACAAATTGAAGAATCAAAGGTAAGCATGCTATAATGCCTAAGGAATAACAGACACACTGTTTTGGCTGTTACTTCTACATTCCATGGCATGAACTGCACATGCATGACTTGCATGCATGAGCAGTTCTGCTGGTGCCATCATTTTGTGAATGGCAAAATGCCATTCACTGCAACTGTGCATGCATGAGTGCCTCGCATGTGCAGTTGTTTTGCCACCACCAGCAACAAAGAAAATGTGCCGACATCTGGGTCCTCAATCCCCATGTTGGCATCATGTAGCCCCCCCAGTCATGCAGCACACTGGGAGCCCACCCCAGTGTGGCCAAATTTTTTTTTCCCCTGACAACCTCAGGGTCCCCAATCCCCAATCCTCATGTTGGCATTATGTCAGGCCCCCACTCATGTGGCACACTGGAAGCCCACCCCAGTGTGCCCAAATGTATTATTTTTCCACAGCTGACATCGGGGCACCCTATTCCGTGTCAGCGTCATGTACCCACCCACCCCACATCATGTGGTACACTGGGAGCCCACCCCAGTGTGCCCAAATGTCTGCTTTTATTTTTGGTTACCTGTAAATAAAGAAAACAGTCCACTTACTTGTTTTTATGTGTTTTATTTCCTGTAAAAAAAGAAAACAGTCCCTCGTCATCACCCCAGTCCTCCTCCCCCCTCCCACTGAGCACCCACCTCCCAGCATCTCCCCTTACCCCATACTTACCTCCAGAGGTTGGCACTGTCATCTTCTTTGGACTGGGACATGTCTGCACTCTTCAAAGCCGAACCCCAAACTGAAGAATCAAAGGTAAGCGTGCTATAATGCCATTCAATGGAGTTTTCAACTTATGTTGAAAATAAGCCATTTTTTGGAATTTTAACCCCAAATTTTCAACATGGGGTTCGTGGGTCCGCACCTCATGAAAAAGTTCACTGTTGTTTCATTACTCGGTCCCAAAAGGTGATTTTGTGATCGCTGTGTGGAATCACCTTTCAGGACCAGTTCACAAAATGATAGTGGCACTGTTCATGAGGTGGGGTCCCAAAAATCCCATGTTGCAAATTTGGTGAAACAAATTCCAAAAAATGAATGCATTATTAGCGTGCATTGCGCAGTTTCTACGCACGCTCCTAACTGCTAATTTTTTATATTTTCCCTTACATTTTCAACATTGCCATTTTTGCACACATCCTTTTAAACAGTACAGCTGTCATTTATCACATCCTGCCCAAAACATGTTGTCACACCTGTGGCACAAAATGGCATGGTCACTCTGCGAAATCACCTTTCAGGACAAGTGAACAAAATTACACTGGCACTCTTCATAAGGAGAGGTCTGAAAAGGGCCATGTTGAAAATCTGGTGCAACACCTCCAAAATATTGCCAAGTTACACCCAGGCATTCAATAATTTCTACACACAAGTGTAACTTTGCTCACTTGGCAGCTCGTCATAGCCCTGTCAGCTCTGGTCAGAGTTTGTTTTAATTCAATCAGCACCTGTCAACACCTGATACAGTGCCTGGAACCAGAAATTTTTATTTTTATAAAATGAACTATATGGGGAGGGAGGAGGGGGTGGGAAATGACTGAGGGTTAAATGGCAGTCATGGGATAAGCCCTGGCCACCTGGAAAGGGCTGAAGTGTTTTTTTTTTAATTAACTGAACCCAAAGTGACACAAATGTTCAAGCTGAATCAAGAGTAAAGGTTCTGAATTTCATTCACATTCACCAAATACAAATTCAGCCTTGGCTCATCTTAACTAGGATATTTATTTATTTTATGTCATTAATTGTCTTGGAATTACAACCTTTGAGCTAGTAACTTTTTTACAAAAGCTCCACATCAAGGAATGAGAGACTTGCAACAAGGAATGATACCATTTGCAAAATGCAGTTAGCAATACAAGTAGCTGGATGCATAGAAACATGAATAATAACAGAGCAATTACTGGAGGACACAATAGTCAATGTGGAGAAAGGAGAAGGGTGGGTGGGGAAGGGTAGTAAGTGGCGGGGTTAGTAGACAGGGAATAGCTTTGTTGGAATAAAGAGGTGAAGGTACTGTAGTGAGAAATAGTAGGGGAGAACAGAAAAGCAGCAAGCAGAGGGGTTGTGAGCAGCCAGGATGTGGCAAAGTTAAGTGGTAATGGTGATATGCAGGGTGACTGCGATAGGACAGTTACTTGTGAGAAGGGAATGAGGAAGGGAGAGGGTGGGCAGTAGTATAATTAAGTGCTAGAAGTGATGTGGGATTGGGGAAAGAGAAGGAAGGGGAAGAGAGGAGTAAGCTTAATAGAGATTTATTACAGGTCAGTCTTGGAAGGGTAATTAAGGGCGGATAGAGTAGATAGGTTTTTCAACAGAAAGATGGGTAAGGAAGTTAGAAGAGAGAATAGGGAGGTAATTAGGAGAGGAAGCAAGGGGAGGAGAGCAATAGAATGTGAAGAAATAGTGGAAGATGGTAAACCATAAGTGAAGGGGAGGGTAGAAGGTTTAGGGGGAGCGTCATCGAGCAACAGGTCTGGGGGGGTGGAGAGGGGTGAAGCGGCGCGGAAAGGAGGAGAGCATGGGAGTTAACCCGAGCAGTCACATCTCCCTAGGGTGTATAGGTATTGTCTGAGTTCATTTTTAAATGGCATGAGTTTAGTTATATTTGTAAGTTTGGATGGGAGCTCGTTGAGCTGAAGTGGGGCCTTATATGAGAATGATCTTTGAGCAAGTGCTGTGTGGCAAAAAAGGATGTGTAGGCATGTCTTACCTTTCCTATGGTCAGATGAGAATTTGATGTTGGTTTGAGAAGCTTCTGAATGGATTTCAGGGTTAGGCCTAGGAGGTTTTTTTTTTAAGCAAGGAGGCAGACTTGATAATTATTCCCCCTTGTAGATTTAGCCACTTTTTCCTGGGTATAGAGATCATAGTTATGTATGTATGCCTGCACCTAGCACTAGCCTGCAGGCCTTATTCAGTGCTGTTCTAACTCTTGTCGGGGCAGTGTTTGTGGCTGTGCTATATACTACTAGGCAATAGTCAATTATAGAGAGAATAGAACTGTTAACTGCTAGTGTGAGGGCTTCCACTGTCATGTACAAGCACGGACAATGTACTAAACTACTAGTACTGCCTGCTAGCCTTGCTGCATTTGCTATCTGTAACTGGTTATTTGTCTTCTTCACTGATATACAGCAATGTGATATTGTTCTTCTTTGTGATGTGGAACCTTTGTAAATGAGTTCTTAACTAAAGGTGCTTTCCGAAACCTAATAAATAAATAAAATAAATGTAGGAATGGCGTCTGAAGAGTAAGCCAATTCTAGTACTGACCATTTTTACTACATGGTCAATGTGCAGTGTATAGGAGGGGGAGCTGTCAAAGGGTGATACCAAGATACTTACAGGTGTTTACTTGATCCAGCGGTTCAAGTCTGCTGTTAAGAATTGTTAGGGCGCTAGATTTATGTTTGTTCTGGGGGTTGGAGAACAGCATCATTTTAGTTTTTTTGTAATTTAGAAGAAGATTATTTTGGTTGAACCACTCCTCCACAATAGTGAAACTTTCTTGTAGAGTATTAGTAAGTTGGCTTAAGTGGGGGTTGCTTACGAAGATGACTGTGTCATCTGCATAAAGGAGGATATTGACTGGGCAAGCATCAGGGAGGTAGTTGAGGAAAAGACTAAGCTGTGGGGGGCCCAGGATAGTGCCCTAGGGGATGCCCAGGGATACCTTTCTGACATCTGAGAGTGTGCAGTGTATTTTTACTTGCGGGGTTCTTAGAGCCAGGTAACTCTGAAACCATTGGGTGGCATCAGAAGATATTCCAAGGGCAAGTCATTTTTTAGTAGAATACAGTGATTAACTGTATCGAAGGCTTTTGTGAGGTCGATATATAGCACTCACTAGGGTGCCTGTGTCTAGTGCCTCATGGATGTAATTGGTGTACTCAAGGAGAGCAGTAGTGGTGCTATGTGATTTGTGAAATCCATGCTGTTGCGGGCACTGGATATTCCTTGGCACCAGCTATCACAGCTCAGTGTGCCTAGGTCAATCCATTACAAATAACTCAATAAAAAGTAGAGTTGCTTGAATAGTGTAAAAACTTCTCTGTTCTCACCTTGCTGGAGGGCTCATCTATCTAGTTGTTAACCCTATGTGGCATAGATCTAGTCCAGAGCTTATTTTCAGGATAGATTAGGGCCTATGTGGTATCAGCTGTCAGTCTGGACACCCCCTTCCTAACCCCAGTCCTTTCCTACTCTCCACTCTCTTCCACAGTCTTCCATGCTGGAGGTGTGCATGCAGGACAGAAAAAGCAGATCCCTGAGTGTGTAGTAACAGCACAAAAGCAAGCATGTCATGGGTATCCAGCAGAATGGGCACAGTATTGAACACCTCTGGGGATGACAAGGCCAGCCATCCTTTTAGCTCTGTAATTCTGATAGGTCAGGCCTATTTTGTTGGGGTTCATTACAGGAGAAAGTAGACAGCATAGTTATGGCTGGCTGTGCTAACTATATATAGAGAATACGTGGATGGGCAACTATGCATAACTAGTGTGTTCTGCTACAGAGGGCTTCTGATTCCCTCTGAATCAGAACCCCCAAGGTGGCAGAACACACTGGTTATGCATAAAGTTGCTCATCCTGTATTTTTATAGTGCACAGTATTATGTGAAATGTGCACATGGCAGTCCTTTTGCTTTCAGAACAAAAATGACTTGTTCAGTCTCTAGAGGTTTCAAAATACTATTGTACCACAGAAGGGTACAATCACATTCCATTACCTTTGAACTGCAGAACAGCAGCATTTTGAAAGGGATCGAATTCTATACAGAACAGTGCTCTGCTTTACACTATACAGTAGTTGTGCCCCCCTCTACACACACACACTTACAAAAAAATTGTATATGGTATAATATTCTCTTTTCACTGGTCTCACATGCACTGCCTAATAATAACACATATTTTATGTGTGCCAGAGAAATGAATGGTGTTCTATTTCAGATGTTCTAATGATTTATTTAAATGGAAAACTCAGATGCATGAATAATTCCAGAGATTAACTTTGTGTGATGTTAGTGAAAGTGCAGACAATGTGTAGATGGTGAAATGTTAGCAGCTTTCGATAGGGAGAAGTAACAGTTAACACTCAGGTTCCACATGAATGCACGACTTTCTTATCAAATTACAAACAAAAACTTCCCTTCTTACTGCCTGCTTATTCTGCCCTTTTTGTTTCCAAAATGTACCATTTAGCACCTAATATTTCAACATTTTTATAGAAGATTATCCCCAGACCCCCTTTCAATTATGTTTCCAGCACAAAGGGCATGTCTCCCAACCCCCAATAATTTCAGAATCCTATTGACTCCTCTGAAAAGTGTTGATTGGTATGTTTTCCACCCATCCCACCCCCTTTAGAAAGGACTTCATAAGTAATCCAGTCATCACAAAATAATCATAGAGCAATACAAAAAATGTTTGCCACCCAACCATCCATTGCCCTCTAAACCACCCTCCCCTGATAAGTCCTTAAAGGGAAGGTCCCCTCATCCTTTTATTCTGTTTACTTGTGTAGTTTGTAGGCATGAACAATGATTACCTCCTCTGCAAACTCCCTAATTTCATCAGGATTTAAATGTAAATGAAGGCCCTTAGGTCTGGTGTGAAAACCTGCTTGATTCCCTTGCAAAGGTCACGACCCGACTCATGTAAGGCATCCTGGAATTTTATGGTGTTTTCATGCTAAAGCCTCCAGTAGTTATATTGTATTGGTTAGTGCTGTTGCTGTCCTCTGAATCACTATGTTATTGTTTTATGTTGGCCATGAAACTTTTTAAGGCATAGAACATGCCATGCTGTTTTCTGTAGTTTAAATGTATCTGGGTTAGAAAAACAATGCTTTTAGACGGGGGCTTCACATGTAACAGAACTGAATGAGAGTATAACTTCTGCTGGCTTGTGCAGGTACGCATCAACTCCCATGATGACTTGCATGAGTGGGGTCATGATCTTTTTTTTTTTATCACATCTCTATTTTCCACCTTACTGCGGCAACTACCGTTGGGGGCATCCAGCCGCCAGCCCTACCCGCCGGGAGAGCACCAGGCTCACTCACATGATGGGGGTCTGGTTTGACCGTGGCCAATCTGCTGGAGGGCCTCCCTTATACCCTGCCTAGCCAGACCAGCCCCAGGGCCCCCCAGTGCAATTCCACGAGAGTCCTCCTGACAAAGAAGGGTGCAGCTATCAAGCTGCAGTGCGCCACCAGCCATTTTCCACCTAATTTGGATCCCACTGGAGCATGGACATGCACGACATCCGGCATAACGCACATAACCGCTGTGTCTTCCCCACTTATTCACTGGCATGTAGTGCCTCTGGGCATCTCCAGGAGGCCGCTACAATGCGTGAAATCTCCACAGTCCTCCCCAGGATCAGGAGAGCAGTTCATAGATGCTCAATCCTGATCCTCCCTCACGACTAACTGACACCCGAGTCCGCTTCCGAACCCGGGTCACCAGCATGCTACTTAAGTGAACCCAGCTACCAACCTCAGCCACAGGGCCGGCAGGGTCATGATCTTTGCAATGAAACAAACAAGTTTTCACTCTAGGAGAAAATAGAGTGAAGCAACCTCATTTATATTTAAATTCTTTGCCAAAAAAAAAAAAAAGAACTTTGTTACTGCACCAGTTAGGAAAGGGTTTTTGGTCTCCAGAGTCTTGGAAAATCTATGGTGGGGTCTTCCTTGGTGTTGTCCATCCTAATGCTCATCCCCCCCCCACAGCCTGTAGCTTCCTGTCTGAAGCACAAGGTACAGCACCAAGCCAGTGCCTCATAGTGATACACTCTTCAAAGGTAGAGAAGTATGTCTCACCACATGTTGCCAACACAATTTGTTTTAACTTTCTTCATGTGTGACATTGCTCAGGGAACAGGGCATTGGGGTTGGCAACCCTGCAGAAGACCCCACCACGGATTCGCCAAGACTCTAGAGACCCAAAACCCTAATTTTTTTTTTCTTTTGGTGCTTGGGTGGTGGGGGTGGAGAGTTACAGTTAGAAACCCTATTGCCAAATTCCCCTACCTTTGTGGCATTAAGTTATCCTAACTGATGCATTAACAAAGTTTTTTGCAAAGAATTTCCTTTCTTTTTGAGACAGTGGAATCATATCCTCATTCACAGATGCAGATGCCTGCATCAAGGGAAGAATCCATCTGCCCATAGAAGTGCAGGGCCCTTGTGAGCCCTTCACTTCCATGCAGTGACAGATGTGAAGAATTCATGGGGCTGTGTGGTGGGCTTTGGAAGTGCGGGGTGCTGTGGTCCCTGCTCTTCCATGTGGCCCCAGATACAGATGTCCAGGGCAAAGTGTGCATCTGACAGCCAACTCACAGGCCCCTCTGCCACCCATAGGTGGAGAGGTGCCTGGCCCTATGCCAAGAGGACAGATGTCTTCACTATATGGTACTTGGGTCCATGTGGACAACCATGCACCTTTCATTCCCTGGCTAGGGGGGTGTCACATAACAGCACCATCCAACTGGGTCACTGTGCTCACCCCTGAACTCAGCTCACCAGCATGGCATCACAAAGTATATCCGCTTGGGTCAAGGGGTCAAGACTGGCACTACACATAAAGTATAACAGTTTAGTTGTTTATTATGACCCCAGATTTTCAAGATACTCGTTTTATGATTAGCCTTACAAAAATGACATGTACCATTTATAGTATAGTGGCTGAAATGTCATTCTGCAACAGAAACATGAAAACACATCTTGTCCAGGATTTAAAAAATGAAATGACATGTTATGTTTATGAGATGGTGTGCAAAAATGGCTATGCTGAAAGTCTGGAGTCAAAATATTGAAAATTAGTGATGTTATGAGTGAACATTGAAATACTACAATGTTCACTCATAACCTAGGCATTTTACCATATTTGTGTGTACCCCCCCCCCCATTACCTGGGGTTACTAGAATCCCAGTAAGACCTAGTGGTAGGCAGGAAAGACAGCTTGTGAAACTGCAGTTAAATGGATTTCCTACTGTCTCACTCTGTTCTCAGTCTCAGCTGAGACTGAGGGATGACATCATAATAGAACTTTCGCAGCTGCATAAGCCACACTGGAATGTTGCAGTTGGAGGTTAGAGTAGAACGTTGGGGAATTTGAAGCCAGAGTCTATGTGCAGTCTTAGAGAGAGACTGTAGTGCAGCTGAGTGTGTGCAGGTTCTCAGAGCTTTAAGCTCTGTTTTAGAGCTACTTTTGGGTAAGGTGTGTGTTTCCACCTGAAGAGGAACACAGGAACTGGTAATTGAAGTGGTGGAGACCGCTTTCAATGGTTCAGTAGCCCCATCCCTGAGGGGATGGGGGGGAAGGTGTTTGCCTGTTTTCCAGGGGCAACCCCCCTGGGTCCGGCTAAGGGGAAAGAAGCTGCCTGTTCAAGTTGTGCTGAGGCACCAGAAGCTCTTAGAGGAAGATTCCTTGTGGAGGAAATGCCTGTGAGGCACCTGCAACCAAAGGGTGAGTTCGTTCTGAAAAAGGGCCAAATGTTTTCACCCAAACAGAAGGAAACTAAAGGGACTGTTATTGTGGGGTCAGGAAAAGACAGCCAAGTACAGTTGGAAAGTAGGGATTGGACTGCTTAATCTGTGGGAGGTCTAGAGTAATGGACAATGCCACTTAATTCAGGTATGTTCAAGTCCAGCACAAAGAGCTGAAGGAAACTGGGGATTGGACTGCTTAACCAGTGGGGGGTCTAGAGTAATGGACAATGCCACTTAAAAGTATGTTCAAGTCCAGCACAAATGGGAAGCAAGACAAGTAGATGGAATGTGAAATACATTTAGCAAGAAACTACATTGCAAAGGGATTAGGTGTTTACTGTCCAGAGAAATGGCCGGGTATGAATTGTGGGAGCGAGAGGTGGGAGACCCCCTATCGGTAGTAACCAAATTCACCTCTATGAATTTGCTCTGAGACACCTTTTTGCTTTCTCTCAGGTACTTGGCCAGTGCCTGAGAAAAGCACCCAGATGTGGGATTGAAAGGAATATTCCCTGATGGAGCCGTGGTGCTCTTAGGTGGTTTAGGGAGCCACCAGAAGATGTTTCCATGAAGTATGAAAGGTGTCCAAGTGGCTGGCAAGGGAGCTGAGCCAGGAAAAACCCAGAACAGTGTACAAGTTCGGGCTGTGTAACCCAAAGCAGTGTGCAAGTTTGGGCTGTGTGCCCAGTGGGTTCAGAGCCTGAGGGCTAAAATGTTGAGGATGTTCTGGTCTCTTTTAATCTGCATTACCAGGAGTGAGCCCCATGGTGGTCCATCTATGCTTTGTTTATTCTGTTTGGATGTGAATAAAAGCCACACTTTGGAATCCCACTTCTGGTATTGGACATTACAGTTATTGCTTCCTGTGTTTGGAGTTACTTGGGTGCCCCTGTGCAGAGTAGCCAAACCTAGCCTTTGTGCCAAGTGACCTGTTCCTCCCTGAACCCTGTCCACCTGGTTTTGCTGTCAGATACAAACGGTAGACTGGGTAGGGGTTACATGTGCAATGCACCAAATTTTCAGCATAGCCTACTTACTACCCCACCCCATGGACCCAGCTGGTGGAAAATTTGAAATCCCCGCTGAAACATCATTCCATGTTATTGAAATGTCATTCTCTGCCATAGGTGCGAAAACAAATTTTGGCCAGGATTTGAAAAATGTCAGCTGTCACATTCATGAGGTTGTGTGATAAAATGGCTGTGTTGAAAATTTTGGGTCAAAATATTTAAAATTAACAAAGTTACCAGTGAGCATAGAAACATTTCAATGTGCATGAATTTCAACGTATGTGACAACATTGCCATTTTTACATATTTAGACCCCAAATTTTAAACATAGCCTTCTTATGATCCCACCTTATGAACAAGGTGGTAAAAATGTTCAAATCCTGCCCAAAAGATGATTCCGCCAAATGACTATGAAATCCCCTTTCTGGCCTGATTTGCCTAATTTTTCTGCCATTGGTCATGAAGTGGGATCTGAAAAAATCCATGTTGAAAATCTGTGCTCTAAATATGCAAAACTTGACAAAAGTTATGCATCAAAGTTCAAAACCCCGTTGAAATACATTGAACTGCACTTACCTTTCTCATATTGCAGTCGACAGTTCCAACAGCAAGATGTGTCTTCGATTGGCGAGTGTATCTATGCCATGGGGCTCGTTCAGATGAGTGTGGGTGTATGGGTGGTGTGGGAGGGTGTTGGCTGCTGGGTGCTGAGTGGAAGGTCAGGGTTGGGGGTCAGATTGGAGAGGGACCATTTTTATTGCAGGAAAAAAAACAAAAAAAAATGAAAGTAGGCTTTCTTCATTACAGGGGAGCTGACAGGGACATTCTGACAGTGGGGATTGGGCTCCCCCCAGTGTTGGGCTACTGTTCAGCGGCACTGGGGCTGGACACCCTGGTGCTGCCAGGGACAATATAGGAATAGGGAGGGTGACTCAGAGTGGAGGAGGGTTAAGATATGCGGTACTGGGGGTAGGTATCCTCATCTGCTTAACAAACAAAATAGATAGACAGACAGACTCGCTAGCTCACTGATATCACTGCAGCCCATAGCAGGACTCCAGCTGTGGCTGCAGAAATCAAGAAAGTCCCACCATTCTCATGTAGAGAATGTGGGTGTACTGCTCCTCTTTCAAAGCTGGGCACTCCGGATTTTGGGGTACCCAGAAGAGGGGTTTCTGGCAACTTTTAAAAAAAAAAACAGCACCACCTAGCTAAACAGGTCTTGTTCAGCTAGGTTCAGGTGCTTGTTTTTTAAAAACAGACAAGTTTTATGTATTTTCAATGTCTGTGACTATAAAAGGAGAAAAAAGAAAAAAGCGTCCATCATGACTGGTATTAGTTTTTTTTAGCACAACACATAAAGCATAAAATTAAGCACTTGCAAAAGTTTTTTTTTTTAACTGGTCAAACTTGAACATTAACTCAAAAATTATTATAACTCTAAAAAGTATAATTTTTTTTTACCAAACCTTTGAAAGGGACACCATTAACACAGACTCCTTCTAACCTGAGAATTTCATGAACAAATTTCACACCATCTATGCTGTAGGTGAGAGCAAAAAATATGCAATGTTAAGTATATTTTTTTTATTTTATTTTTGGGCACGCTATATCTTGAAAACTGTACAAGATGCCATCACGAAACTTTTCATGTCTTGAGATTCCGACAGCCTAATCGTGCATGCCAAATTTTGTGCTATTTCATCAAATGATGGCAAAGTTACTAATGTGCAAAAATAGGGGTTTAACATTGAACAGACAACTCAACCCTAACTATAGGGGCGCTACCACACCCTTATAATTAGGAAGAAATTAGGGATGCAAGAGAAAGAATTGTTGTTCATGCCTACAGACTACACAGGTATACACAAAATAGGTAACAGGACTTTCCCTTTAACCCCTTTTAAATATGTTCATATTTCTTTTCAAAACTGCCACTCGATCAAGCTGCAGTTTCTGCTGTATCACAATTAATGAGTGAAGGATGCAAAGGCTGCTGGGGAAAATTGCTCCCTCATCTTTCACTCACTAATCATGCTACTGCAGAAACCAATTTCGTGGTGGTGGTGGTGACTTGATTGCTTACAAATGGTTTCTTGAGGGTTGTTGGGGGATAGAATGCATAGCTCTCAACCTTCTTTAGTTTACTAAACTGTGAAACACTGGCATGAAAAATGAAGAGTACTTCATAAAGCATAGACATGCAAACTCAGGACACAAATTAACGATTGATCATATTTGTGCAGTGTTTAACTTAGGTTTAGCTTTGTAGAACTTTATGAATTTTTGCTCATCTGTCATAAGAATTTAGATGCCAATGAAAATGAGCCTGTTTGCAGAGAGACTATATGCTACTGAGTTATGTCCATGAGTATAGATTTTGTGAAACCTATGGAATGTGGGGGAGATGGGTTGGGCTATGTCAAATTCATCCCGGTCATTTTGTTCCATGAAAAATCGCCCCAGACTATTAGCTTCGGTGTCAGTTGGCTCCCATGTCAATTTGTCCACAGACAATTGACCCCCAGCACAAATATTATAAATTATACAATTGCAAGGAAATTTCCTGTATTCTGATTGGTTAGTGGGTGCCTGAGACAGTGATGTTATTACACAATAACATCACTGTATGGATTTATATGAGCATATTGCCACTTTTTTTCTCTTTAAAAACACAATAAATCTGCTAAAAACATGTTTAATGTTTTGTTTATTTTGTATAACATTGAGCCATTGTATAATTGCAATAAGGCACTCCAAGGTGTGTGTTATTGTGTAATAACGTCACTCTTGGGGTGGTGGAAGCACTCGGCTTCGCCTCGTGCTTCAACCCACCCCAGGAGTGACATTATTACATGATAACACACACCTTGTCATGCCTTATTGCGTAAATAAACTCCAGGTTGGCTTAATTCACCCACCAGATGAGGCAATGTGCTCAAGAGTTATAGAAGTGGAAGTCGTACTATAACTGTTGTTGAAGTACAAGACAATATGTAGTGGGAGTGAATTGTCTAAGGATGACTTGAGACAGGAGTCAACTGACACCAGAGCTAATAGCCTGGGGAAAGTTGTCATGGAGCGAAATGACTGGGATGAATTGACGTTGTTCCTGAGAGGGCAAAATCTTTACTGCAAAAAGAGATCTAATGGATTGCCACACTGAATTCAGTATTAAGGTATAGACTCATTTTTTTTAACAATTTTTGGACAGGAAAGGCACACTGTGCCAGTACTCGCTTTCAGGCATGCCCCAGAAGCATAGTGAAGTTAAATGACTTGCTCAGGGTCATACAGTATGCAAGTGGAGGTTGTGCAAATCAGACACAGGTCCGTGGGATGTACTGAGGTCGTTCACAGCTCTTTTCTTTAATGGTGGATTTTGTTCCATTTTTGTGATTTTGACAAGGTGCCCAGAAGTTTTATTTTTCTTTAATATTGTCAATAGTTTCACAATGACTGAGATGTACCAACATACATGTGAAGTTATTTCATCATTTCTTTTCCTTTATTCACTAGCTTTGTTTAAAGCATCCATGGTCTTTGTCAATTTTCAGCTTTGTAGAGCCAATAGTTGTCTGAAAATCAAGCTACTAATACATTACTTTAAAAATCCAATTACTGATACATAGTACCCTCATCTATAGTACCTACTGAACTCTGCAAGCCCTATCTTTTTTAATAAATCACTAGAATAATTAACTAAATATCTTATTATGTAAATGTCATAAAATGCATGTGTTGTGGTTATAAAAACCAAAAAAAGCTCTTTTATATGTTCATGCATTATTGTTTGTCTAATAGCATTAATATGGGTTAAGTACTGGTAGTACATTATATTAAGTTTGTGGATGTTGCACATTTCTGTCCTATTGACCTCCTTTTACTGTTTGCATCTAAAAGTGTTTTCTCTAACTTAGCAATCGGCGATATACTGCATAAACACTGAAGGATTATACATGATGGTACTTCAGAAGTACAGTACTATCAAAATTCATCCATTAATAGTATGAATATCCATAAAATTAATGGATGAATTTTGATAGTACTGTACTTCTGAATGCTGTTAGTATGCTAATATTTATGTGCACTGTCATTTTAAATTATGTTTAATTTTTAATTTCTTGCATACTGTGTGACTCTGAGCAAGTCACTTAACCGCCCAGTGCTCCCAGGTCGCCCCTGAAAACAGGCACTTGTGCGAAGTGGGCCTTACCCGGTCACCAAAGACTAAAATAAAAATAAAAAAAAATTCATTGCTACATATAAAAAGGCTTGCAAAGGAACTCCGGCCCATGAAAAAGCCAAATGGCCAAAAGTTGGGGGACTTCTACCAGCCATGTCCTGGCAGAAGTTGCTGCTGTATATTTACTTGGTACTTTTCTATATGTATTTAATAAATTAATTTTGCACAACACTTGTGTGTGCCACTTGGTGTTCCTTGTGGTTAGTTCAATTGTCATGACAGTTGATATATGGCTATACCTTTGTGGGCCTCAGTGTGTGATTTTATATTTGAACTGCTGCCAGTGAGGGTATAGTTTTGAACCCCACTATGGGGACAGTAGCACCAGTGTGTCCAGACTCTTTGTCAGCCCAAAGTGAAGGGGTGGCCTAACAACACATGCAAGGCAAGGCAAACGTTATTTGTTTGGTGCCCTTTCCAAATGGCTCAGGGTGACTTACAACAGTAAAAACAGCACAAAATTGCTTACAAACTAAATTATATATGAAATATGTATAATAAAAGAAAAACTAAATCATATCTGTAAACTAAATTGGGTAAGCATGTGCAACCAAATAGGTAATACCGTTTGCTTGAAAATGCCTTGCTTGAAAATGTGGGATATGAAAGATTACAGATACCCTAAGCTGTACTGTACAGAAAGTGTTTCTGTTTCACCTTCATCGATTCCTTTTATTTCAAGAAACAGTGCAGAGAGATAGACTGGAGAGCGGGTTCCTGTTTGGAGGGGACAGTCACAGCAACTAAAGGGTAAGGGCAAGGGTACTTGTTATTTTACCAAGTACTTGGAGAATTGTATTTGTGCATTTCCACCCATCCCCCCCCCTTATGGAGGTGTAGCAAATAGGAGACTAAGTTGAGGGACAACATCCACAGGTTGCTGCCTGGGAAGGCACCCCTCAAGTGGAGGCACTGTGCTATGAAAGAACCCACGGATTCCTGCCCAAAAGACTAACATCCCTAAGCCAATATTTTTGTCAATTGGCTCTAGGTATAGACTTTCCCTTGAGGGCAAGAGATATGGCTACAGGTGCAATATGACATTCCATGGTGTGGGTCATTGTGGGATTTAACTACTTCCTGTGTGGCTTAAGGCACTTAGTTGTGCCTCTTTTCATACTACATGAGGTATGGCTATAACCCACAATGTTCCATGGCCTATTGTGTCTTAATAGTTAAGACTTGTGGTATCCTACCTGTCCTGCATGCTGCCACTTGCCCCTCTTTGGGCTGGCTGGAGAGCAGAGTGACTGGTTGCCTCGTTGGGCTGACTCTGGTGAGCAGACTCCAATATCCCTTGCATGTTTGTCCATCACGTGGGGGGCTGCTTGATGGCCTAGTTCTTAAAAAAGCCCCTGCCCACTTCCTGGTTCCCAGGCAGCACCCGGGATTGGCTACAGTACAAGGAGGAAGGCACGGCCAGAATCTGATTGGATCCCTCTGGAGTCTCACAAAGCTTCTAAGCTCCGCTGTTCTTCTGCTCCCCTGATGATCTGGTTCAGCTATCTAGTGCACGAGAGGCTGTCCTGTTTCCAAATAGGAGGTCCTAGCTACCTGCCTGACAGAAATGGCTGTGGCAGATTCTCAGCTGCTGTGGGGGCTATTTAACACTCCTGCCCACTTCCTGGTTCCCAAACAGCACCTGGGATTGGCTTCCGAGCAAGGAGGGAGGTGCAGATAGAACCTGATTGGCTCCTCTCTGGGGGAGGTGGCATACTGTGCAGAAGGAGACCAAGAAAAAGCTGACATTTTAAACAACTGCTTCTGCTCAATTTTCACAGCGGAGGAGGGAGGAGAAGACCACTGGAGAGAAGCAGAGGGAGAGAGGGGTGGACACAAGTCCACTGTCAGAGGAAAGGGTGCTGAAAGTACTTGCAGGGCTAAAGATGAACAAGGCTATGGGAACGGACAGGATTCACTTCAGGGTACTAAAAGTACATAGGGAGGTTCTGGCTGCCCCACTTTGTTTGACAACTCATTAGAAATGGGTGGTTCCAGAGGAATAAAGAAGGGCTGATATACCCGCTCTACATACGTTCTTCAGTGGTCTGATGGTAGTGAAGAGCTCCCGCTCCTTTCTGGCTCCCCCCCCCAACAGAGGATCGCTGGCAAGTAGCCGCATTCCTTTGTACACCTTTTGGACCAGGGACTGTTTTTTCCACCAATTGAGTGGCAAGAGGTGCAAAACTCAACCTTCTTGGACTGTTGTCTGCTAGCACTGTTCATAGTGCATCCAGTTCACCTGCTCCTTAGTTCTTTAGTGGTCTGGCAGCAGGGTAGAGCTCCCACTCTTTTCTGGTTCACCTTCCCCCCCCCCAAGGAAGGACCACCTGTGAGCCCAGCTGCATTCCTTTGTGCATCTTTTGGACTGGGGACTGTTTTTCCACCAGTCGGGTGGCAGTACGTGCGAAATTCAAGCTGCCAGGACTGCTGCCTGCTCACACTATTCATACCACACCCAGTTCACCTGCTCCTTAGTTTTTCAGAGGTCTGGTGGTAGGTAAGAGCTCCCACTCATTTCTGGCTCTCCCTTCCCATCATCGGAGAATCACCTGCGAGACCAGCTGCATTCCTTTGTGCACCTTTTGGACCGGGAACTGTTTTATCTACCAGTGGAAAGGCAGGAGACACAAAATTCAACCTTCAATGACTGCTGCTCCTCCTCCGCTATTTCAATATCTCTTCTTAAGCAGCCCTTCCACCTAGCAACTCTTTCGCACAAAGTACTGTGCACTAAGGACAATGATAGGAGTCTACCTTGAGTCAGTCTGAGGTCAGCCGTGAGCTGCGTATGCTGTTCCTTCATTTCCTGGCTATATGACTATTGCTTCTGGCTCTTAGTCTCTTGACTCTGCTTGCTATTGTTTGGCTGTTACTTTCTCTCCCAATATGGTTCAGACTACAGCAGTTTTTGTCTTTCTGTTCTTTGGTTCCTATTGTTGGAGCCCAGTCCCTTATGATCATTTAGTTTAAGCTGTTGTATCATGGCCTGTGTACTGACATGCTAGCCTTTGTTAATCCTTGATCATGGGCACCTGCTCCTAAGAGAAAGTACCATAAGTTGGTGCTAAGGCAAGCTTGCAAGTTGTTTGAAGTGCTCATAACTGCCAATAATCAAAGTTGTTCTACTGCAAACTTACATGCTTTGGGCTAGTTTAACGTTAAGCAGGAAGACAATTCTCTGCTAACTCCCTTACTGGGTCACCTTGTCCTGAACTTCCCTTGCCTACAATTGTACAATTCACTGCTTGGATAATTTCTGTCCTTGTCCTGCCTGTTACACCTTCCATATGTGTTTTATATAGCTCAGCTGCCACTCTTACTCTTTTTATTTGCACATTTTGCTTAGCCCTGCTTGTCTATTCCTTAGTAGAGTAAGTGCTGTACTTTAATTCACTACCAAGTTACTTGCTTTTGCCTCAACCAGGCTCAAATGTATGCCTCTAATTCTTCCTATCACTGTGCTCCTCTCTCCTCCCATTTACAGTACTCTCCTTGTTCTACTATTCTTGCCCCTCCCTTCCCCACTCTCTCTTACCTTAGCCGACACCTCTCTCTCTCTCTCTCTCTCTCTCTCTCCTCCCTCCCTTTCATCTCTCCCACTCTTGCCTTTCTTCCCCACACCCTTCCCTCCTCTATCCCTTCCCTTCACTCCTTTCCTTCCCCCTTCCTCACCCACTGCAAGGAAGGCCTGCTGGACTCCATCCACCCAGGACTCTTCCCTTCCCCCTCCCTCAACCTTGAATTTCTCCACTGTATCTTTCTCTCATGTCCACTATCCCCTCTGCCCTCCTTCTCCCCTCATTAGAGGAAGCAGAAATCTCACTCCTTTCCCCTTCTCCCCCTTTTTCTCCTCCTTCTTGCTGGTGACATTGAACTCAGCCCTGACTCTCTGTCTTCATCCTCTCTTCTGACCCTCCCCAAAGGCCTCAGTATTTTCCACCTAAATGCTAGAAGCCTGCTCCATAAACTTAACCCCCTTAAAGTCTGGATCTCTCAGCACTCCCCAAGTCTCCTGCATAAATTGGAATCCTGGTTTTCCACCAAGGTACCTGCCTCCCACCTGGCCCTCTCAGGCTACCACCTCTTCCATCAGGTCTGTGGTAAGCATGGTGGTGGGTTGCATTATGTGCACAGCAGAACCTATCCTGCTCTGTCACCTTTAAAAAATCAGTCCCTTTGTCTCATGAACTGCTTGCCAAGTTATCCCTCTCCTCCAATCTTCCTATCTTGGTCAATGTTTTTATTCTTCTCCTAAAATCTCACCTTCCTCATTGGTAAAAGCCCTCCCTACTCTTGTTTCCAACACTGCTTCCAGTAAGCTCATCCCACTAGGGGATTTCAACATGAATTGGCTTTCCCCTGCCTCCAAGCCCACCCTCCACAAGATGTAGGCCCTAAACCTCTCTCAACTGGTATCTGAGCCCACCCGGAGCAATCATTACTCCCCAAATCACTCCCTCCCGGACTGGGTACTCTCCCCCCCACCATATAATTTTAGCTGGCATTCTTCCAGACCCCTTCAGTGACCACTGCATGTCCTACTGTGTCAGGAAAGTGAGGCACAGACACTCTCTTCCTAAATATATTTTGTGCACATCACTCAGGTCTCTTGGCACCAAGGCCTTTCTAAATGAATTGGCTACCTCTGACTGGTCCCCTGCCTATTCTGCCTTGGACACTAATACTGTCCTGTCCCTCTTCCATGCCATATTTATTCACACCTGGGATACTTTTACCCCCCTCAGGAAGTCATGGTTAAACAGTCTCACCACACCTGGATTACTCCTGACTTAACTGATTTATGCAAGTCGGGAGAGGGAGCCTGGACCCACTATAAATCCTCCCACTCCCTGTTGGACTTTCAGTCCTACTGGTAACTCAGGAATTCCTGCACTAAGGCTGTATGTGCTGCAAAATCCCACTACTTCATTTCTAACCTCCAGTCTAACCTTAACTCCCCCTCAAAATTCTAACAGGTTATATACTCCCTCTTTGACCCCCGGCCCAGTCTACTACCCTCCTGCTGGATGGCTCACTAGTCTCTGACTCTCCCTCAGTGGCTGCTCATGTTAATACATTTTCACCACCTGTACTTTACCCTCTCCTCTCCTCTATCTCCTAGCCATCCTCCCTCCCTTCCCCCTGCCCACTGATATCTCCCACCATCTCATACCTCTGAAGCATTTCATCTAGTTTCTGTCCAGGAAGTCTTTCTTGCCCTCACCTCATTTAATCCCTCCAAATCCAGTCTGATGGTTTAGACCCCAAACTTCTACATATCTCTGTTCCAGCAATAACACCTTTACTTGCTCACATTCTGAAACTCTCCTTCTCCTTCTGTACTGTCCCTTAGACCTGGAAGTTGGCAAAGGTTCTACCTCTGCACAAAAGGGTGACCTTCCTCCCTTGGAAACCTCTGATCGCTCTCCCTCCCTCTCTGGCAAAGCTGCAAGAGATGGTTGTCTACTCCTGGCTTGCTGATTTCCTGCACTCCTCTGTCTTCTTCTCCTCTGTCTTCCAATGTGGTCTTAGGAAGTACCACTCCACTGTCATCATCCCTGCTGCAAGTAACTGACTCTATCCTCTGTAGGATGGATCAGGGCCATATCACCGCAACAATATTCATCGACTTGATCAAAGCCTTTGGTGTAGTGTCCACCCTCTTCTCCTCAATAACTTGAGCTTGGCTAGTCTCTCAGCTGCTGCTGTGGACTGGTTCCACTCTAATCTCACAGGCCATTAACAATAGGTACATGTGTGTGCTCGCTCCCTCCTACACGCATGTAGACGTAGCAACATCCTGTCGCTAGGGTCACCCACCCCACCACATCCGGTCACCCTCCCTGCCCCCTCGCCTTTCTGGCTTTCACCCATATTGCGTCCCCGTTTCGGATGGCGCCGGGATTCAGGCGCCCACCTCATGTGCTACCAAATATGTACCACTTCTAGAATGAATAAAACTTAAATTTCAAAGCTGGAACAGAATATCAGTATCCCCTTGGAGGAAGTACAAATCATTAAAATGTTGGCAAGTCCATCAATATTCTACCTATTACAGGCTTTATTGATATTCATTACAAAAGACTGGCATATTAAAATTAATAAGCTATTTTAAAATTACATTTGGAACCATAAAAGGAAAAACAGAATCTCCTGGGAGAAACTATGCTTATCTAAAGGGGAGGAAGGGCTGTCCTGTCCAGACATTGCTTATAATGAATTTGTATAAAGTAGCTTTAAGCTGGGTCTATGATGATAATTTACATTTAACAATAGCAAAAAAACAACTGTGCAAACTTAAATGAAAACCAAATCTTTCAAATTAACAAGATTTGGTTTAATCCAGATTACTTTAGCAAATGCAAAAATACAATCATAGATAATTTTAGTAAAGCAATTAAAAACATGTTAATTCAGTAAACTAGAACACAAAAGCCTGTTTCGTAATTCATTATGGAGTAATCCAAATTTGAAAATTATTGGAAAATGAATCTATTATAAACAATGGAAACAGAAAAGTATATATAGGCTGAAGGATAAAATGGAGGGATCCACATTACAATCATAGCACACTATTCAAAACAAATATGGTTTATCAGCATCAGATCACTTCAAATATATATAAATAATGAGCATCATTGCCAGCCTGGTGGTACTGAGGGTTGAGGCACTGGACGCCACATCTTGCACCTAGCCAGTGACATGGGCTCAGGAGTGAGCTCAGGTTGCCAGGGACCAGCAGGGGAGGGAGAGGATTGAGCATCCAATGATGACTCTCCTCTCCCAGGTATGGGGGGAATGTTGTCCCACTCCTTGGCTGCCTCCTGGTGGAGGCCAGTTGGCAGCATCGAAGTTAGAGAGACAAGAGCATGGCTACATGGCACACAAGCGCCTCCATGCATGCGTATGTAACCCCTAGATGGCGCTATCCCAGGGGCTACTACCCCTGCCTGATTTGCCACTAACAGGTTGAGGGGCCTGGATCCAATGGCGGGTGCCTCCACCCAGAGGTCAGGGTTTGCAATAGTTAAACTAACTTGGTCACAGCCCTCTGGGATATCAAGCCCCTTTCTTCCCACTAGTGGCCCACACAATATATCAAATTACCTTCACAGTATACACTTACCCCCAGGTCTGGTTCCAGCACTGGGACCTCCTGTGAAATGAGATACAGTGCAACAATCACAGTACAGTATTTTAACATAGACAAATACCTCAGGCAGTATAACTTTGCTGAAACAAGCAGCTCTGATTTATTTAGGGGGATATAACAAGGACAGGAAATCAGGTTAATTAGCTTATCACTCTAATAATCTACCTATGGCTCTGTGCACAGGCCTATCCCTATCAGTTACTGTCCCTGGGTACCCAAGCCCTAGTGGCTAGTCCAAACCGTGGCAGCTGGTAGGGGCCCTTTCACACAAGAAAAGGAGAATTAAACAGTCAGCAGTACAGTAATTCCATTTTGGATTTAATGTGGCAATTCAACAGGGCGACCCTGAATTAGTACTCACGACCTCCAAATAAGATGGGGTCCTTCAATGTCAACAGACGCTCTTGAGGTACACAAACCTCTTACACATCCATATAAAAGAAAGCACTATACCAGGCAGGCTGCATCTGTATCCCGATGCAATTACTGCACAATACCGGGAGAACACACAGCAGATTCAGTTCCTGACAGACCGAGTGCAATTTTCAGCAATTCCTCCAGTCTTCTACAGGGTGAGCCTGGTTTCTACTCTTCAGAGATCCTTTGATTCTTTTCACAGGACGGATTCAGTCCTAACAAGCTGTTACACAAGCTGCAGACCGGGACTCTGGGCCTTACACACGTTTTTTGACTAAAACTGCACACTGAAAAAGCACAGGGCTCCTTCCTTCTTCACTGCCAAAGCTCAACTGAAACTCCAACCGACAAAACCGGGCACTTCCTTTGAGTTCCTCCCAGTTCTTGACTGGATTGGCTGTCACTCACAATAGACTGCTGCTGTTGGTCCAAAAGGTGCTGAAGTCTAAACTACATCTCCCAGAGTCACTGCTCATACAATCCTCTTGTGGCTGGCTCAGATTATGAGTCAAGTTCTGATTCGGCCCAAGGCACCATTTTAGAGCTAGCTTACCCCACACTGATTGGTCCAGTTCAGCAGTTCAAAACTAGAATGGGAACTAGAGACACAGTTCTGACTGCAAAGAAAGCAGGTTAGACAAACTGTAATTTCATTATTACTGTAAATGATTTCTGGCAAACAGTTACATCTTTCAGATAGGTTCCCTTTGCACTCCTAGTGACTGCAAAATAGAGTGAATTGGCAGCAGCTTGAGTGGTACTCAATCAAAGAAACACACAGTCCCCCATACAAACTAATTATGTCTGCAAGCAGACAGCTCTTAAAGAGACAGTACCAGAGGTTCTAAAAACACTCACTGATAAATGGCTTAAACGCCAAACACCATTCAGGCTTGGAGCATTCAAGCAAGCTCCTGGAAGTCTTTTGGGAACCCCCATTTGCAGGGGGGTTACACGTACATTGGCTACAAGGGAGAGGGACGAAAAGCAGTAAAAGAAGGGCAACTACAAGCTCCTTGAAACCTTTCCAGACAGCATCCCGCTCCACTGTCAGACTGTCCAAACTAACGCTGGTCTGGATCGTGACCAATGTGGTTGGGAGGATGGTTCTCACCCTTCTCGCCCTGCCACAGGGGGAGATCCATGGGGGAAATGGAGCTCAGGGGTACTGAGGGGAGCGATGGATGGTCTCAGGTGGCAGGTAGGGCAGAGTGTTCCACCTGCAGCTGCCTGGGGAGAAATAAATGTTGACAATTAAAAAAAAAGATTTCAAACAATGAGAGAGGGCTCCGGGGGGGGGGGACTAGGGGTGGACATTTTAAAGAAAAGAGAAAAGTTTTTTTTGCTTGGTGTTATACCTCTTTAGTTAACAACACTTGCCAGTGTTCATGCTGCCCTCGAGGTAGGGATGCTCTCTGAGGCACCTGACCTGTCCAAGCCAGGGTGCATGACTGTGTTAAAATCTCCCCCTACTATAAACAACTCACCAGGGGGGGAGCCATTCTCAGGAGTACATCTCTAATGAAAACATCATTGTATACGTCCTGGTTTAGAGCAAGGTGTTTCCCTGTAAGTTCCCCGATAAGCAGGAATCTCCCCTCTGGGTCTTCTTGTTTACTGGTTAACTGGAAGGAGCAATTCTTATGAATAAGTGTTGCTACCCCTCTATGATGGGGGTGGGCTATATATGTAGCATAGTAGGCTTGGCCTACCCAAGAACGTTTGAGCCTAGCACTTTCCTTGGAATTCAGGTGAGTCTCCTGAAGCATTGCTATTTCAATTTTGGCTTTTAGCAATTCATTTAGGATCATTTTCCTCTTGATTGGATTCCCCAGCCCCCTAATATTATATGAAGCTACTGTTCCTTCAGCCATAGCTTCCCAATCCCCTCCTTTCTATTCTCGAATGTAGACTGCATGGCTTCCTTTTTCCTATCTCTATAAACAGCATAACACACAAACATTGTAAACAAGTTAACGTAATCATCCCTTCCAAGGTAAATTGAAGGACATCCAGTCGATGTTCTCGGTGTCCCTCTATCAACTGGATGAGGCCCCCGGCAGGATGCCTTGCGCTAGACTTGCGCATATGGGTGATGAAACTTGTCACTGCCATCTAACCCGCTGTACAAGGCCTTGAGTCGAAGTTCGACGACTGCACTTTTCCTGACATTACCCCCCTCCCCCATTGAGCAATATGTGGGCTAGGAAGGGTCAAACCCTTCTGCAGAGCCAACAGAGGGTTTCCAAAAGTGTCCAGAAGATTCCTTCCCTATTAGTATCCTTATTTATGTTAATGTTCTCCTTTTCTCCCAATTAGCCCCATTCCATTGACGGGGCTCCTCAGTCTCTGCTTCCAAACAAAATATAAATACCGGAGACCAGCTAAGATGGGGACAGGGTGAGAGATCCCACTCCCCCCCCTCCCCCCAGAGAGAGGTCCAGGGCAGCACTTCCAAGCCCAACTTAAGCAAAACCCCAGGCCTCCCCCCGGAGGAAGCCAGAACACCCCCTCTCCAATCAGTCTATGTAGGAAGGTGACCATAAAAGGTATTTTGTGAGGAAAGAATTTGCCTCCATCTATCCCACCTGGTGAAGGGACTCACCCTCCAACCCCTCATAAGAAGCAGGAAAAAATAACTTGCTACGTCTCCTCCCAGCACCGGAGCCCCTCTCCCCCTCTGCCCCATTGGTAGGACCAATGTTTCCCATTAGCTCAAGATGATGAACGAATCCTCGGCCCTAGCACAAACAAGAAAAGTACTTGAGAGTCAGGAGGCAGCAATATTGCAGTGCAAAACCTCCGAACAGTCCAGTAGGTCCAAAGCACTTGGACCAAACAAGGTTTTTCCCTCTGGACCTGCAAATGCCTTTTTCAACGCTGATCCTCTGTTTCCTTCCGGGGATCCAATCCAGAAGAGCCATTCTTTGTCCTGATACCAGGGGAGTCTATTGAGGATGATCTCCCTCTCTTCCTCATGCCTGCAACCTTTGTCCAGAGATCATCTCTGCTCCCGAAGCCTTTGTCTGCCAACACTGGTCTCACCAGGAGATCTTGTGGGATGCCCAGATTCAAAAGGATTTGCCTGGCCTCCCCCAATGAACGAAAAAATTGAGGACCCTCTGGTAAGAAAATCTTAAGCTGAGCAAGGGCAATCAAATGTATATGGATGTTCTTTGAAACATAGAAACATAGAATTTGACGGGATAAAGACCGCTTGGCCCACCCAGTCTGCCCATTTCCCTACCTACTGGATAAGCTGCAGATCCTAGTTAACCAGCAGCCTACTTCTTCCTACCCCCACCCCCCAGAATTGCCTTATGACTATCCCATGCATGCTTGAATTCCACCACTGATTTTGACTCCACAACCTCCTCCGGAAGGCCGTTCCATGCATCCACAACCCTCTCTGAGAAAAAATACTTCCTTAAATTACCTCTGAGCCGCCCCCCCTCAATCTTCAAATTGTGCCCTCTTGTTCTTGCACACCTCTTTTTTTGAAAGATGCTACCCTCTTGGACTTTGTTGATTCCCTTGAGGTACTTGAAAGTTTCTATCATGTCCCCCCTCTCCCTCCTTTCCTCGAGGCTATACATATTAAGCTCCTTAAGTCTCTCTTCATATGTCTTCCGGTGCAGACCCTGCACCATTTTAGTTGCCCTCCTCTGGACAGCTTCCATCCTGTCTATGTCTTTGCGGAGATTGGGTCTCCAGAACTGCACACAGTACTCCAGATGGGGTCTCACCAGCTGTCTGTACAGAGGGATAATAACTTCCTGTTTTCTACTGGTGATGCCTCTCCCTATGCAACCCAGTATCCCCCCAGCCCTCCTTGCTGCCCTCTCACATTGCTTGCCCACCTTTAGGTCATCTGATATGACTACCCCCAGGTCCCTTTCCATTTTTGTTGTTGTTAGTATCTCACCCCCCATTGTGTACTCTTCCCCTGGGTTTTTGTTTCCCAGGTGCATTACCTGCACTTCTTAGCACTGAATCTAAGCTGCCATACATTTGACCATTCTAACCTTGCCAAGTCCCTTCTCATCCTTTCCACCCCACCCTGTGCATCAACTCTGTTGCAGATCTTAGTGTCATCTGCAAAGAGACATACTTTTCCTTCCAGTCCTTCTGCAATGACGCTTAGAAAGACATCGAGGAGGACCGGTCCTAATACTGAACCCTGCGGTACCCCACTAGTAACCCTCCTTTCTTCTGAGTGGACTCCATTTACTATTACTCTCTGTGTCCTATTCTCCAGCCAATTCTTTACCCAGGCTGTCATCTTGGGACCCACTCCCAGGCTGGCTAACTTGTATATTAATCTTTTGTGTGGGACTGTGTCAAATGCCTTGCTAAAGTCTAGGTAGGCCATGTCCACAGCCCCTCCCTGATCTACTTTGGCCACCCAGTCAAAGAAATCTATCAGATTCGTCTGGCATGACCTTCCCGCTGTGAATCCATGCTGCCTAGGGTCCTGTGCCCCTCTGGCCTCTAGATGCTAGACAATTCTTTCCTTCAGAAGTGATTCCATCATTTTCCCTATCACTGAGGTTAAACTAACAGGTCTGTAGTTTCCTGCTTCTGCCTTGCTCCCACTTTTGTGAAGGGAATCACATCTGCCCTCCTCCAGTCCTCGGGTACCCCCCCATCCTCCCATGATTTGTTAAAAAGGGTAGTCAGTGGTGTCACTAGTTCTACTCTTAGCTCTTTTAGAATTCTGGGATGAATCCCATCAGGCCCTATTGCTTTGTCCACCTTCAGTTTTAAGAGTTCTTTCAGAACCCTTTCTTCTGTCAATGGGCTGGTATCAACTTCTGTATCCAGAGTGTTACTACTGTTTGTTTTATGTACCTCCTCCTCTTCATTTGTAAATACTGGGCAAAATATTTGTTTAGTATCTCTGCCTTTCACAGTCTCCCTGTGCCCACCCTCCCTCCCTTTATTAAGCCTCACTATCCCTCCCTTGGTCTTCCTTTGCTCCCTGATATACCTATAAAGGTTTATCCCCCTTCTTAACTGAGTTGGCTATCTTTTCCTCAGTTTGGGCCTTTGCTGTTCTGACTGCCTTCTAGCCTCCTTTTGCTTTAACTGATACAATTCTCTATCCTGCTCCTTCTGCGATTCCTTGTACTTCCTGAATGCTTTCTTTTTCTCTTGAACCTTCACTGCCACTTCCTTTGAGAACCATAGTGGTTTCTTACATCATCTTGTTTTGTTTATTTTCTTCACACAAAGGCTCGTTACCTCTGTGATGGCAGTTTTTATTATTCCCCATTGTTCTTCCACCCCTCCTTCCTGCCCATTTGCTAGTGCATTCCTTAGGCTCTCACCCATTTTGGCAAAGTCAGCTCTCCTAAAGTCCAGTACTTTTGTCTTTGTATGACTTGACTCTATTGCTGCGTTTATTGTGAACCATACTGTTCGATGGTCACTAGTTCCCAGATGGCTACCCACTTCTACATCTGTGATCCTCTCTCCATCTCCATTTAAGAGAATCAAGTCTAATATTGCTCCCTCTCGAGTGGGCTCCAGTACTAGTTGTCTAAGGCATGCCCCCTGTAGGGCATCTAGAATAACTGCACTCTTCGAAGTGGAAGCTGCAGTGCAGCTGTGGCAAAATTCTTTTTAATCTCTAAGAGAACTCTCCATTTCTGCTGGGTGATTGGAGTATAATCATTGTCAAAGAACAGCCTCCTGTCCACAAATAGTACTTCCTTCTTTGCCCATGCCGCTTGTAGTACTTTGTTTTTAATTCTATAGTCCAGAAACTTAAGAACGATCGACCGGGACATTGCATTAGGACCACTGGGTTTTTTGGCTAGGGCCCTGTGTGCCCGGACTATATTCAGGGGAAGATCAGCTGGGAGATCTAGCATTTCCTTTAGAAATAAGTTTAAAAGTCCTCCATCTTACCCTGTTCAGTGTTCCCTGGTACCCCGTAAATCCTTAGGTTGTCCCTTCTAGAGCGAAGCTCAAGATCATCTAGTTTGTCAGTCAGTTCTTTCTCTTGGCACATGAGAGTCCTCAGCATCCCCTCATGGCAATCGATTGCTTGATCTATATTCATCAGGCCTTCCTCGAGGTCGATTGTGCGCTTCTCCACATCTATCTTTTTTTTATTTTCAGCCGTTGCTTGCTGGATAGATCCCAAAGTTTCCTTTAACTTTGCCAGCTCTGAAAAGAGTCTCCATGATGTGATGGTAAATTCTTCCTTTTGGGGCTCTTCCGCTGGGTTAATAGAGGGCTGCAAAGTGGCTGTGGGTCTGGTTTGGCCTTGGGCCTTAGGGTCTCTGGAGCCCAAAGCAGTCATCGGCTTAAGAAATTCCATCATCGTATCCTTCACCCTCAATTTAGGAGACATTGTGAAGCAGGTATGTTGTTTTAGGTTTCCAACTTGCTTTACAGAGGTTTTTGGTGCTGGGAGCAGCGTTTTTACGACTTTTTACCCGCCGGACAGAGCTCCGAGTTTCAGCAGCTTTTCAACATGGAGGTGGAACCAAAAGTCAGTCATCTTCATATTAATAGAATGCTTGTGTGAATTCATTCTAGTGTGGAGTTGTTGCTTTGTCTCCCCCACATAACAGGTGTGAGGACATTTCTTGCATAGAATGAAATAAACAACATTATTTGATGTACATGTATAATTCCCCTGTATCCTGTATTGTCTGTTTTGTGATGTAACCACACAATCTAAAGTGGAAATGAGCTTACAAGTCTTACATCTGAGTTGATGACAGGTTCGTGTACCATATGATGTCATGGTATTCTGTTCTGGTTCAAGCTGACTCCTAATAATCAGGTTGGCTAAATTAGGTGGTAGTTCTTGAAAAATACAATTAAGGGATTCATCCTCACTAATCATTGGGTAGAGGTCCTTAATAACTTTACATAGAAGTTCAAGGTCAGGATGATACGTGACTACTAAGGGTATTCTGTTGGTAGTGGTCCTTTCCTTATATTGCAGTAGTTGTTCTCTTGGTACCTGTGTTGCACGTTCCACTGCTCTGTCAATTTCTCTGGAATAGTGTCGCTGCTCAATAAAGGTGTTTTTTTTAACATAGTCAAATGTGTGTCTCTGTCTTCCTTATTTGAACAGAGGTGGTGATGCCGAAGTGCTTGACTATACATTACAGATTTTTTTGTGTGGCTCGGGTGATTACTTTTCCTGTGTAAGTGTCTCTGTCTGTCTGTTGGTTTCCTGTAAATACATGTATGTAGGAGTAGCTCTCTATGTAAGGGAAGGGATCAAAGCAACTTTACTAAAGGGTAAACAGGGAAGAGAGGAGGCACTGTGGGTCACCCTGGAGACCAGAAATGGCATCACAATCTGCACAGGGGTTGCATACAGACCCCCATCTGAGGGGAAGGAAATGGACAAAGAAATGATAGAAGGCATCCTTAGGTTGACAGAGAAAGGGGAGATATTGCTGATGGGAGACCTGAATATGCCAGATGTTAACTGGAGCACCTTTGCTGCAGCCACATCAAGAGCAAGGCCATTCTTGATGCCCTACACGGGGCATGCCTCAGACAGCTAGGGTTGGAACCCACTTGGGAGGGAGCAATATTAGACCTGATACTCTCAAATGGGGGGTGGAGAGAGGATCTCAGATCTAAAAGTGGGTAGCCATCTGGGAACAAGTGACCACCAAACAGTGTGGTTCACGATAAACTCAGCTGTAGAGTCAAGCCATACAAAGTGAAGGTACTGGACTTCAGGAGGGCTGATTTTGTTAAAATGGGAAAATGCCTCAGAAAAGCACTAGCAAACAGGCAAGAAGGAGGGGTGGAGCAACAATGGGGAAACATCAAAACTGCCATCACAGAGGCAACAAGCTTTTGTGTGAAGCAAATAAACAAATCAGAACAAAAGAAAAAAAACGTTATGGTTCTCAAAAGAGGTGGTGGGGAATGTTAGGGAGAAAAATATAGCATTCAGGAAGTATAAGGAAACATAAAAGGAGCAGGACAGAGAACTATACAAGTTAAACAGAAGGAAGCAGGGAAGGCAGTCAGAATAGCAAAGGCCCAAACCAAGGAAATGATAGCCAACTCAGTTAAGAAGGGGATAAAACCTTTTATAGTATATTAGGGAGCAAAAGAAAGACAAAGGAGGATACTGAGGCTGAATAAAGAGGAGGGTGGGTGGGCAGTGAGGGACAGTGAAAAAAAGGGATACTGAATGAATGCTTCTGCTCAGTATTCACAAAAGAAGAGGAGGGGGAGGTACCTAATGTAGTCAATAGAAGCACTCTGGATAGAGGGATCGATATCAGTCCTTTCACAGAAGAAAGAGTTCTGAAACAACTCCTAAAACTGAAGATATACAAAGCAATTCAGCTGGATGGGATTCACCCCAGAATTCTAAAAGAACTAAGGGAAGAACTAGTAACACCACTGACTGCCCTTTTAAACAAATCATGGGAGGATGGTGTAATACCTGAGGACTGGAGGAGGGTGGATGTGATTCCCCTTCACAAAAGTGGGAGCAAGACAGAGGCGGGAAACTACAGACCTGATAGTTTGACCACAGTGGTAGGGAAAATGATGGAATCACTTCTGGAGGAAAGAATTGTTGAGTACCTAGAGACCATTGGGGTACAGGACCCAAGGTAGCATGGGCTCACAGTGGGAAGGTCACATCAGAGGAATCTAATCAATTTCTTTGACTGAGTTGTCAAAGTAGTAGACCAGGGAGGGGCTGTGGACATGGCCTACCTAGACTTTAGCAAGGCATTTGACACAGTCCCACTCAAAAGATTAATAAATAAATTAGCCAGCTTGGGAGTGGTTCCCAGGGTGGTAGCCTGGGTAAAACATAGGCTGGACAACAAGACGCAGAGGGTAATAGTAAACAGATTCCACAGTGAAGAAAGGGGTTACTAGTGGGGTACTGCAGGATTCAGTACTGGGTCCAGTCCTTTTTAACGTCTTTATAAGTGACATTGCAGAGGACTGGAAGGAAAAGTATGTCTCTTTGCAGACGACACAAAGATCTGCAACAGAGTTGATACACAAGGTGGGGTGGAAAGGACGAGAAGGGACTTGGCAAGGTTGGAGGAATGATCAAATGTATGGCAGCTTAGATTCAACGCAAAGAAGTGCAAAGTTGTGCACCTGGGAAACAAAAACCCAGGGGAAGAGTACACAACGGTGGGGTGAGATACTGACAACAACAAAAATGGAAAGGGACCTGGGGGTAGTTATATCAGATGACCTAAAGGTGGGCAAGCAATGTGAGAAGGCAGTAAGGAAGTCTGGGGGGATACTGGGATGCATAGGGAAAGGCATCACCAGTAGAAAACAAGAAGCTGTTATCCATCTGTACAAACAGTTGGTGAGACCCCATCTGGAGTACTGCGTGTAGTTCTGGAGACCCCATCTCAGCAAAGACATAGACAGGGTGGAGGCTGTCCAGAGAAGGGCAACCAAAATGGTGCAGGGTCTGCACCAGAAGATATACAAAGAGAGACTAAAGGAGCTTAATATGTATACTATCAAGGAAAGGATTGAGAGGGGGGGACATGATAGAAACTTTTAAGTACCTCAAGGGAATCAACAAAGTCCAAGAGAGTAGCATCTTTCAGAAAAAGAGATGTGCAAGGACAAGGGGGCACAATTTGAAGATAGAGAGAGGACAGCTCAGAGATAATGTGAGGAAGTATTTTTTCAGAGAGAGGGTTGTGGATGGATGGAACAGCCTCCCTGAGGAGGTCAGGGAGTAAAGAACAGTGGGGGAATTCAAGAATGCATGGGACACACATAAGGCAATTCTAGTGGCGGGTAAGAGAAAGTAGACTGTTGGTTAACTAGGATCTGCAGCTTATCCATTAGGTAGGGAAATGGGCAGACTAGGTGGGCCAAGCGGTTCTTATCTGTCATCAAATTCTATGTTTCTAAGTTTTCATCCTCGATAGTGATAGTGGTATCCAGAAAATTTACACTGGTGGCAGAATATTCCAGGGAAAGCTTTATGGTTGGGTGGAGGTTATTAAGTTCCTGATGAAAATCCTTAAGTGTGTCACTGCCAGCTGTCCAAATTATAAACAAATCATCAATGTAATGGAAATAAGTGAGTGGTTTGTGTGTACAGTGCCTTAAAAAGTCCTCCTCCAAATTCGCCATAAAAAGATTAACATACTGTGGAACCATACTGGTGCCCATTGATATTCCCATAGTTTGAACATGTTTACCATTGAAGCTGAAGTTATGCATCAGAATGAATTCAGTAAGTTTCCCCATGGGACTCCAGGGTCGATGTTGTGGTCCAATCATTTCTCATGCAGGCATTTAAGGCAGGCTGAAATGCCATCTGTGTGTGGAATATAAGTGTAGAGGGATGATACATCCATTGTGGCTAAAAGGGTATCTGGTGGTAAGTCCTTATAACCGGTAAGTTCACATAGAAGTGTGTAGTGTCCTGGATTTAACGATCCCTTTGTATAACCAGTGGTTTTAAAATGGTTTCTACAAACCCTGACAACCCCTCTGTCAGGGTACCATTACCAGAGACTATAGGTCTTCCTAGATTACCAGGTTTATGTATTTTAGGCAGCATGTAGAATGTCCCAGGCTTGGGTTCACTGGGGATGGGGGCATTTAGTCTGCCTTGGACGTGGTTTGGAAATGATCCAATATAACTCCTGTAGTTCTCTTTTATATTCTGTAGTGGGGTCACTTTCCAGTACTCTGTAGTAGATATGGTCACAAAGCTACCTGTTGGCTTCCTTAATATAATCTTCTTGGTTCAATATCACCGCTGCAGGGCCTTTATCAGCTTTTTTTATGACAATGTTGTGGTTCAATTTCAATGTTTGTATAGCCCTCCATTCCAATGGAGAGAGGTTGTATCGGTCCTATAACAGAGTTGTTCAACAATACGACAGCTACACTATTTGTTTGTCAACATGAAAGATACCAGAACTCGCTGCAGGATATGGTAGTTGCACAATATTAAGAAGAAGCAGGCACAGCTAGACAGGGACATCTATTTTTTAGCCTAGCTCAAAAGGAATAACATTAACCCTATAGGTCCAACTATTTAGAATCCATTGAGAAACACAGATAATTGTATGTATGCTGAACAACTCTGTCATAGGACTTCTGAGAAACTGGGAAATCACAGAATCCATAGCTCATATGCCAAGAAAACATTTTTGAAGAAACAGTTTGATGAAATTGTTACCACACGAGAGAGGACGTCTGGTGAGCCTATTCCAGACATCATGCATGAGATACACATGAACTACCAAAGAACCTTAAGAAAAACCATGCTCATTAAAAACAGGAAGTTAGATACCCTTCAATGTACCATACTTCCCATCAACCATGAAGAACAGAATAGAGAGAGATTGAACAACTAAGCCACACAGATGGGCACCTTTCAGTTGTTAATTTGTCCAACCACACACTGACTACGGGAGAATTAAATGTACTTTCTAAGGGCATCATTTTCTGCCCAACTAAACCAATGGGCAGAATACAGTTTTGTAGTGAAATGGAGGAACACTTCCGCAGATTGAGACTTAAAGAATTTTTTCATGGCAGTGAAGAAATCACAAACAGTACAGTAGCAATTTAATGGATAAGAAAAAGAAACCATATGATCCCCCCCCCCCAAGTGGCTGTAATAAGAAACTGGACAATTACATTTGTTGCTTTCACTAGAGAGTTACTGGAGAGATTCTTGTTTTTATTTATTTTATTTAAGTCTTTGGTAACCGGATAGGTGCACTGATCCAAAGGACCATTTTCAGGCAGAAACAGGCCCGTTACAACCTCTCTCTCCCTTGGAAAGGAAGGCTATACAAACACTGAAATTGAAACAAACATTGTCATAAAAATAGCTGATAAAGGCTCTGCAGGGGTAATATTGAACCAAGAAGATTATGTTAAGGAAGCCAACATGCAGTTTAGTGACATACTTACTACAGAGTACTGGAAAGTGACCCTACTACAGAATATAAAAGAGATCTACTGGAGTTAATTGGATCATTTCCAAACCATGTCCAAGGAAGACTAAATGCCTTCATCCCCAGTGAGCCCAAGTCAGGGACGTTCTACATAGTGCCTAAAATACATAAACCTGGTGATCCGGGAAGACTCATAGTATTTAGTAATGGTACCCTGACAGAAGGGATCTCATGGTTTGTAGAAACCATTTTAAAACCGCTGGTTATACAAAGGGATAGTTGCATCCAGGACACGACACACTTCCTGCATAAACTTTCTGGTTATAAGGACTTACCACCAGATACCCTTTTAGCCACGGTGGGCAAACTTAGCCCAGAGCACAATGCAAGCTATATTCAGAAGGAATAGCCCAGGACAAACAGCTTCTGAATATAGCATGGGAATGAGGCCAGGCAAACCTAGCCCTGGAATAAGACAACTCTGAATTTAGTGACCAGGAAGTGCAGACCACAACAGCAACACAGTGCACAGTGATGTGAAGGTAGCTAGAGGTGACTTATGTGGCCAATGTGCATTCCAGTAAATGCATGGACCCAGTACAGCTGCAGGGAGCAGCCTATGGGAAGGTACAATGTGCAAAACAGTATAATATTCCCCGAACCATTTGCGTGGAGCTAAAGCGTTTGCATGGGATTAGCGCGGAGCTAAGCTGTTTGTCCGGCGCTAAACATTGCCGTATTCAAAAGTGACATGCAAATGAGCCTACTCAGGTAGTCTCTGGGCAAACATCCAGATTAGCATCTCAGTATGCCCTGATTTGCATGCAGTTTGCCCAGCATCACTGTAGGGTCCCACAGAGCCACCTGTAGGTCAGTCTGGAAGTACAGTGGCTGGCCAGGTCTGACCACAACTCCACCTGTAGGTCTGTCTGGCAGTACACGATGATAGCTGCAGGCTACATGTACACAGTACAGCATAGCATAGCATAGCATAGCATAGCATATTGTACCCCAGAGGACAACACAGCATAGGCACAGGTGGTGGTGGTGCTGCATGCAACTGTAACACCGTAGGGTATGCTACAGTGCACAGCAGACAGTACAGTAGCAAGGGGGCCAGTAGTGTGTGGGACACAGCACTGCCTATGGTGTCTAGGGCAGTGACACTGACTGCACTGTACATGGTGACAGGCTCAACTTGCAGGTGTTTCCTGACAGTGGACATTACTGTTACGCTGTTGTGTGATCCACAGAAGCTGCACCTGCGGCATGGGATGCACATAGTGACATATACATGGCCGGCTGTGTGTGCTGTGGCATCTGTACACTTGTGCTGCATGTGGCTGGGGGGCACGTAGGATCCGACAGGCATACAGGCAGAGGGGTATTCCCACTACTGGCCCATGTGCACTGCGTGCTGTGTCCCAGTCTGGTGGCCACACCTGGGCTGTGGCGAGGTCTGGCCACCCATACACCCTCCCCTCAATGACCACCATGCCCACAGTGCTGCCTGTGTGTGCTGGCATGTGCTGGGCACCACAGCTGTATGGTCTGCAGGTTTGTGCTGTATGGCCACACTACCACAATGTCCCATGTGGGCCCAATCACCCCTTGCTGCCTGTGCATGGCTGAGACCTGTGGCAGCTGTTGGTATCATGGTGGTGCCATCAGTGAGCAGCATGTGTCCTCCATGTCTGGCAGTTTCTAAGTGTCATACTCATATGTTAGGGTCACGCAAGCCATGCTAATGCCGTGCTAACACCGTGCAAAGCAATAATGTCATGCAAAGCTGTTTGCCCAGGGTTAAGACCAACTTTTCCTGGGCGGTAATTCGTACTGCGCTATGGGTCGCACTAAGTCACACTAAACACCTTAGCGTGGCACTAATCTCTGAATATCTCATTGCACCTGTATTCATGCTCACTTTGCTCCTTGCATATAATTATGGTTTTCCTGGCGCTAATGTGGTTTGCCCACGCTATTTGGCCTTTTGAATATAGCAGACCCACGCTAAACCCACGCAAACATTTTTTGCCCAGCGCAAAGCTTTGAATATCTGACCCCAGGACTCTTGCAATTAAAATTGTAGCTCCTCATCTTATATGTAATTAGGGAGAATAGTATCCTAAGGTTTTGTTTTCATTAGACTGTTTTCTTGAAACATACTGAGACATTTTAAAATTCATGTGAGGAGAACTCTCTGCATGTTGCTATCTTCTGATAACTTTTGACTTTCAATGGCTTTTCAGCTAAAAGCATTCTGGTGTTAATTAGCTTCTCTGACGTAATCTTCTGTTATGTTTCAAATGAGTATGTTAAACTATTGAGAATTATTTCTGTTTTTTTATGCATTATCTGGGTGTTAATAGTATGGGATTTTCTAAATAACTGTCATAAAGCTTCTGAAGAAGGGCTCGGTTAGTCCGAAAGCTAGAGCACTCTGTTCTTTTGTTAACATCTGTGTTGGTCCAATAAAAGGTATCAAACCATTTGCTTCTGGATCCACTGAAGAGAGGATTTTGTTCCACCAGTCCTTAAGTTTGGGACAGTCCCACAGAATGTGGAGCAGAGTACCCTGTGCTGTGCCACAGTGGGGTATGGTACCAAAGATGCAATGTCTTGAGTTGCATTAATCTGCTTCCTATGTCCTTACATGCACTGTAGGCATTTGCTCAGAAACACTTCCATTCTGTATCTGTGAGTGAAATCCCCAAACCTCTCACACTGGGCCTTTAACTGAGTGGTAGAAGGGATGTAGTCATCCAACAGACTCCTATAAATAGTGCCAATTCTCAGAGGGGCACCTACTCCTATCTCATCATCCCAATACCCACAGGCTGGTAGCTGAAGCTGAGTGCCCACCAAGGTTGTCAAAACTGGTGGAGCTGCAAGTATCTCCAATTATGTGAGGTGGATAGGGAAGCCTGCTGCCTGAGATCAGAAAAAGCCTTAAGATTATGGGTGGAGGGGGGAAAATAAGTCTCTGCCTATTCCAAGCCATCTTTTTCCCAAGCAGTCCAGGCAAACGAGGTGCCTACCACCTACAATGAGGGGCTTAACAGCCATAAAGAAAAGTGGACATCCCAGGTCTGCTCCAAGAAATTGTTAAGCTCGCTCCAGACATGTAAACCATATACTTGAGTGAGGGTAAGGTCTGCTGTTTTTTGGCTGGCTCTCACTGGGTGAGCTCAGGGAACATCCCACCCATTATACTCCTTTCCAAGTTCATCCATGTAGCTACTGCCCAGACCTGTCCTGCATGGAGCCACATCCCAATCTGGCAAGCTCAGAGACCAGATAGTAACCCCTAAACCAACGTGCTTGAAAGCCCCCTTTGGCCCAGGGGGCAATCATGCACAGGGAAGACAGTCTAGTCTAACCCCCCAAAAAAAAAAAAAAAAAAATTCACTATAGTAGATAACTGTTTCCAGATAGGATCAAACAACTTTGAGGGTAAGTATTGGACTAAATAGAGCACTTTGGGGAGCACAATAATCTGTAATGTTTGCACTTTCCCCCACAGGGAGAGATGAAGCTGCACTTCCATCTGGCAATATTCTCTTTAAGACTCCTAACCAATGGGGTAATATTTAGTGAAGGCCAATCCTCCCAATTAGAGGAGATCCACAACCCCAAAGTATCTGATGGGCTGCAATGCCAAATGCAGCTCTGTGCCTTCCAGCATATGGTCAGTGCATTTAGAATTAAGGGAAAAGGCCTCTATCTTGCCCCAGTTGTTTTTGAGACCGAAGAGGGTAGAGGAGTAATTATGCAAAGTCACTAGGGCAGGAATGGAGATGGCAGGGTTGTGTACGTTTAAAGGAATGTAATCGGTGAACAGCATAAGCTAATAGGACTCACCCCTCAAATCCACCCTGTGAATAGTCCTGGACTCCTGGAGCTTCTGTGCCAGCAACTCAATAGCTAGTTCAAAAACAAGGCTGGGGATAAGGGGCAGCCCTGGCACATACCTCTACCGAGCCTAAACGATGTCAAGAGCCTTCCATTGGTCAGACCTCTCACCTGCAGATTGGCATATACAGCTTGTATCCATTTGATATACGTTCCCCCAGCTGGCATTTCCACAAGACAGCTATGAGGTAGGCCATTTAGCTGAGTCAAAGGCCTTCTCTGTGTCCAGGGCAACAGCTGCCAAAGCATCTGGTGAGGATGCCGTGATCTACATCAGGTTGACCAGTCTCCTGATGTGGTCTGCCCCATCTCTACCTGCCAGAAATCTGACCTGTCCTGGGTGGACTAACAATGGCAGCACCTTATTAAGCCTAATTGCCAAAACTTTGGCTAATATTTTGTAGTACACATTTAAAAGAGAGATGGGGCTGTAGCTGGAGCACTGGTAGGTGTATTTCCCTTTTTTTGACTAACACAGTAATTAGTGAATCATTCATAGTATCTGGCAGCACTCCCTCCTTCCGAGAATCCTGCAAGGTAGTAGCCAACAAGGGACTAATCAAATCCCCAACTGCTTTGTACACCCCCAGCCAGAAAGTCATCATGCCCCGGTGCTGTCCCACTCTGCAGGTGAGTGATGGTCTAGAGAACCTCCTGTGGGATAATAGGGCCCTTCAGCCTTCTTCACTGTTCTTCCAACAACATAGGTAATAGATGCCAGGAAGTCCTGTATGTCATTAAGGAGCCCACCCTCAGACTGAAGTTTTGTGGAGTACAAACCCTGGTAATAATCTCATAAAGTGGAATTAACTCCAGCTGGGTCTAGTATAACCTCTGCACCCTGTTTAATTCCTGGCATTTTGGTGTCAGCCATCATCTGCTTCAAGCAATAAGTAAGAAGGCGTCCCACCATCTCCCCTACCCCTTCCCAACAGGCCAGCCTCATGCGATAGGGGCCAAATACTGCCTGCTGGGTAATAGCATTAATCTGGTATCACACTGATCTCAAGGTGTGTAACAGTAATGGAGTGATATCACCTGCTTTATGTTTCTTTTTCAGTTCTGTCAGGTGCTACTCTAGGGATTCTAATTCCTCACCCCACTACTTCTTTCGAGCAGAGGCATACACAATAATTCTGCCCCTGAGGTGGGTTTTAAGACCTTCCCACACGTATTCAGCAGGAACCTCCCTCATGTTGTTATGACACAGATAATCTTGCACTTCTTGCCAAACCCATAATTTAAAATTAGCATCACCCAGCAGGCTGACATTTCACCACCACCGATTTGCTTCTATACCCAGTCCCCTTTGCTAGAAAATGAGGGTAATAGAAGAATTGTCAGAAATAGGGATAGGCTCAATAACAATAGTCAGGGCTTCTTTAACAATACCAGCAGAGGCTAGAATCAAGTCTGTCCTACTATATGTACCATGGGGTGATGTATAAAATGTGTAGTCTCTGCCGGAGGGATGCCCCAGCCTCCACACATCCTTTAATCATGATCTACCATCAATCAACATCCAGCTTTGGACCCAGGGGTGTCCAGCTGTGAGCACCCACCACTCCTGTCACAGAGACTATGTGGTATCTCTTTCATGTCACCACCTGGTAGCACTTTCTCCCTTCCCATATCTAAGATAGTTTGGAACAGTTGATTGGGGGAAAAAAGCTGTTCCGTAGTCATTTGGACCATAAACAGATTCTAAAAGCAACTGGGCACCATCCAGAATCCCTTTAACCAGTACTCACCTACCTTGTATATCTTTGTGAACCTACTTTGTAATGGTGTCAGGTGAAAACTGTGAGGTAAAAACAGCGCATCAAAAACCACAAGTCAAGAATAGCGAAGGTAACATCAGTGGCTGTATTTTAATAGTGCACAGTTACTTAAGCAACATAGGCAGTATTAGGGAAGTGATGTAAGCAACTTGCTGTGCATTCCTTTTTGTGCTGCCACCGTATTGTAAGGGTTAGAATCAACTCCTCTGAGCGCAGCTGCTACCCATGGCAGACGTGGGTTCGATTTTGGTTACTTATTTTTCTTGGGATTTTTTCTTCTACAGATGGGCTTCCAGCACTAATGTCTCCCCCCCCCCCAGTAACTTACATACCCTCCCTGACTTGTGTCCCCACAGGGGGATGTTTATATTTATTGAGGGGGATGTGGGGGTCGCAGCCCCTTCCCCGCATAAAATGTTGGAGTACCGGACAATTTTTTTTCCACTGTTACACCACGGGTTTCACGACTCATCACTGTTTCCTCTGGTCAGTTACTTGGCTTCCTATTTTTAAATAGGTCACTTTCTCACCCTTGTCACCGTGTGCCCTTTTCTCCTGTTGCTTTCCTTGTCCACGCTATATTGGACTTGCTCATTTCAATGCCTCTGTTTTATCCTCACTATTATCACCTAGTACCCTTTGGAATCCAATTAACCCCTTTACTGCAGAAAATAATTACTCCCATTTTTAACTGAATATAAGGCTTCAAGAACTTGCCCCCCCCCCCCCCCCCAAAATCTCCCCATCTTCTCTGCCTCTGATTTGAGCAGATGCATATCCTGGAGAAAGATCTGACCTTCTACCTTTTTCAGATGGGACAGTACATGCATGCATTTGATAGGGCTATTAAGCCCATGGACATTTCAGGAAATAACCTTATAAACCATTGCACCAATCAAGTCACCCCAAGCTCCATGCCAATTCACCTCACACAGAACCAGACATCAGCAAGGCTGCCAACAGGGCTGAGCCTGACAATAACTAACCACAAAACGATAAAACAGTAGACACATGTAACCCACATTGGTGGTATAACAGTAGTCAATCAACACAAATAGATAAAACAGGTGTGCTTTGGAAGTGGCAGTGCTAGGGACACTCACTCATGCACTAAGGACAAGCATCCTATCATCATCATCATCATCTGTGCCCGCCCTCCTCCACTCTGAACACTAAGGCACAAGGCCATAAAACAAACAAGCAAAAGCCCTAAAGTCAGCCTGCAGTTCACAGGACCTAACCTGCCTTTCCCCTCCTGGGGAACTTGAAGCCTACCCCTAAAGCCAATACTCCCAAACCAAATAGAGGTCTAGATAATGACAAAATAACAAAATGACAAAACAATATTGGTGAGCCCAAAAAGCAGTGCATAAGGTGGGAGGACTATATACAGTCGGATGAGGAGGGCAAAGACACCACTATCCATGAGGGCTATGTGAATGTAACCATTCCTACAGAAAGGAGCACAAGGCCCAGAGGAAACAGGTGAGGGGAGATGAAAGTAACCCCCTCTATGTTGTGTACAACCGTGCAAGGGCAATGCTCAGGAAAGCCAGTATAAGAACTTGAATAGTAATTGCATGCAGCAAGTCCCATAGCTCCCACCCTGTAGAAATAGCACCAAAAGATGTCCAATACTGTTCAGAGGACAAAGAAATCCCGACGTGGCTCCTCCAGCCCCACACAAGGGCCAAGGCAATGGGAGCAGTCAAGAGAAGGATCTGCATAACAGCTTGTCAGCAGAATACAGGAGCCTTCAGCAAGGCTACACGAAGCACTGACAGAGCAGAAACAGGAGGTGCCCCCCCCCCCACTGTAGCTTCTCAACCAGTGGCAAACTGTGATGGACAAAGGTGCCATAATGGAAGCCTTAATTACACTGAGGGAAATCAGATGCCCCAGATGAGCACAAACAAACGAGATGCTAGCTCGCAAGACCTCCCCTCAGCCACCATATCACAACAAGCAGCAGAGGCAGCCTTGGAACCTCCCTGAGTCTCCCCTGTTCACATCCGTAGTCAAGCTGCACCCAGGCCAGGACCACATGTACATGGAGCAAGCACCCAACCCCCTTGGCCCTCCAACCCTCCAAACCTCTACTGTCACTCACACCCTCACATTGCAAAAAGGAAGCATGACACCCCAATAAGGCATTTGCCATGCGTACACTACAGTCCACAAAATGTAGAGAATCCACCACTCTCAAAGGAAAATGAAAGGAACTGCCTCGAGAACTGGCCAGACAGCTGAGTACAAATACAGCAGACTGAGTAAAAATTAAAATGTAGCTAATACAATATATGTGTCACAGGTGCAGGAAAGAAATTGCTTCACCCCACTATCCTGGTCCCCAGATCAATTGTATCTTCACCTTGGCTCACTGTGGAATATCTTTAGGTGTGGATCCCCTCAGGTGTTAGCAGGAGGTTTCAGCTTCACTGGTGCAGGGCTGCATTGTGGATTTGGATCCAGGAACTGTCAGCTCTCTTAAGGGCCGTCCAAGGCAGACTGACCCTTATTATCCAAAATAAACTGGAAAGCCTCTTTAGAGTAGGTGAAGGTCTCTTTCTTCTTCCCAATGGTGAGCTGGAATAGCAGGTGGACCCAGAAAACATTTCAGACCTCTGTCCCTCGCCAAATACTGAACAAGGTTGAAGGGCTTTTGTTTGTCATAGGCCTGTTTTGGGAAGTACAACTGTAAGGAGAGTTCAGTACCTTGTCATGTAACTTCCTTGTTTGCTTGAGCCTTGGCAAGAATCTGCTACTGGCCTTGATAGCGGAGCAAACAGAAAGTGATTGACCTATGTCAAGCATTCTGGCTAACTGGCTGAGGGCTCAATGGAACATGATGCACCCTGTCTATTTTGACATAAGAACACATGAACATACCACGGAGGCAGCCTGGATAAAAAATTGGCTAGACAACAGGACACAACGGGTAGTAGTAAATGGAGTCCACAGTGAAGAAAGGAGGGTTTCTAGCGGGGTACAACAGGGTTCGTATGTTAGAAACATAGAACTTGATGGCAGATAAGGACCACTTGGCCCACCCAGTCTGCCCATTTTCCTACCTAATGGATATGCTGCAGATTCTAGTTAACCAACAGCCTACTTCTTCCTACCCCAACCCCCTAGAATTGCTTTTATTTATTTATTTATTTATTTATTTACTTATTAGAAATAATCAGAAAGACCTTTGAGTCAGGGACTCATTTACAAAGGTTCCACGTCATACAAAGCAAATCCACAAGGGACGGGACATTAGTATACAGACAGAGAACAGCACATTACATTACATAGTAATCAAGGAGAATAAAATAAATACACAAGGTAAGCATAACATAAACAGGTTCAATTTGTTTCTTAGTAGGCTAACAGAGAGAAATTTAGGTAATTTAGCACAGCCAGGAGTGACAGAGAGGTTCAGACAAAGGCTGCTTGTCTTGCTTCATAAAAAAATGTATTTGTGGTACATTTGCTGCTAGTAGCTTGATTGTAAGGAGGCGAAGCAGATCCGGTGTCAAGGACAGTCACATGTATTTGAGACCTGCAGGTGTTCCTTTAGCATTGATTTAAAAGGGTCCAGCCTTCTTTCCTTAGTAATATGGATTGGGAGGGAGTTTGTCCAGGAGGGGGCCCTGTAATTGAAAGTGCATTGCATTGGAGGTCCGGCCATTAGGTACCATAGTAGCTGCTTGCTAGAGCTTCGGGTTGTTTTGCTTTGAGGTGCAGGGAGTATAATTTGGAGTAGGGAGGGTGGGGTGAGGCCTAGTAGTATCTTTTTGGTCATAAGGCAGGTGTGGTACCTGATTCTGTTTTCCAGGTTTAGCCAATTAGTGCTGCTATATAGGGAGCAAGAGTGAGTGAGGCGATCACATCCTAAGACTAGGCGGCAGGCTCTGTTGAGCACTAGCTGGAGTCTGCTCAGGGCTGTGGAGGGCGCAGCACTGTAAATTAGGATGCCGTAGTCTAGCAGGGAGAGGATCGAGGAGTTTACGGTAAGTTGTAGTGCCTCAGGGGTGAGGCAATGCTTGTAACGGTAGAGTACGCCTAGCCTGGAGCTAAGCGCGGTTGTTAAGTGTAGGATATGTTGATTAAAGTTGAGGACAGGGTCTAGAGTGATCCCTAAGTATTTAAAGTTGTATACTTGTTCAAGGGGGGTCTGATTTGCAGTGAGGAACATTGGGCACAGGGATTTGAGTGGGTTTTGAGGATGGGCGAATATCATGACTTTGGTCTTATTATAGTTGATAATAAGACGGCGGGAGGTGAGCCAATCTTCAATTTCACGGAAAGAAAGCTGGAGGGTTTGGTGGAGTTTGAGGGGAGCCGGGTCGGAGGCGAATAAGACCGCATCATCTGCATAAAGAAGTAGATTTCCGGAGCAAGAGGATGGGAGGGAGTCGAGGTATAGGCTGAAAGTAGGGGGCCAAGTATGGAGCCCTGTGGAACACCGGATTGGATTGGGAGGCAGGGCAATAGGACAGTGCCTACCTTGACTCTCTGGGTTCTGTCAGTGAGATAACTGGAGAACCATTTTATGGTGTCGTCAGAGAGACCCGAGCAGGCCAGGGTATCTAGTAAGAGGGCATGGTTGACTGTGTCAAAAGCTTTGGATAGGTCCACAAAGATGGCACCCGTAAGGTGGCCATGGTCCAAAGCAGAGTGGACATGGGAGATAAATTCAAGGAGGGCGGTAGTGGTGCTGTGGTCCTTACAAAAGCCATGTTGCTGTCTGGTAAAGAGGTTATATTTATTCAGGTGTTCAGTGAGTTGGTCGGCAACTATGCGTTCTAGTGCTTTTGACAGCGGGGGCAGGATTGAGATGGGGCGGTAGTTATTTGTGGATGTTCGGTCACCACCTTTATGGATGGGTGTGATATAGGCCGACTTCCAGTGGGTGGGGAATTTCCCTTGGCAGAGGGAGCGATTTAGTATGTGGGTGAGAGGGGCCAGGACTTCATGGAGGGTGAGACGGAGAAGTCTATGGTCTAGGGAGTCGTGACTGTAGTGGGTTTTACTTAACGCTTTAGTAAGGTAGGGTTTCGCCATCTCCAGGGTGAGGACACGTAGGTAGAAAGGGGCCGCCGGTGGGGGGTGGGGGATGATACGGTCCGGCGGGGGGTCAAAGAAATTAGGAGGCAGTACATGGGAGAGATCAGAGAAAGCAGTATTTAGGGCTGTGGCTATGCTGGCAGGGTTGGCAGAGATGCTACCATCAATGAGTATTTGATCAGGTGGTAGGTTTGGGCCTTTGCCACAGAGTTCTTTTATGTTCTCCAAGAACTTGCGCCCATTTCCCCAGGTGGAGGTTAAGGTGGCTTTGTAATGGCTAGCCTTTGCCTTGCGAATGGCCCATGTGCATTTGTTTCGGGCCTCCCGATAGTGCTGCCTATCCTGAGGCCATTTGGGTCTCATTAGCCAGGTGCCATAGAGCATCATGTTGGCGCAGTAGTCCTTGGAGGTGGTCCGAGAACCACGGGGCATGGTTCCTTTGGTCATAGTTTTGGTAAAAGGGGTGAACCTATCACAGGCTGCATTGAAGATGTTGACAAACAGGTCAAGGACATGGTCAGGGTCGAGTGTATTAGTGAGTGGTGTCCAGTCCCACTGTCTGAGGTGGGCCTTGAGAAGGGGTAATTTGCCAGGTCCTGGTTTTCGTTGTGTAGTAATTTTAGGCACGGTTTTGGGGTGGGTACCAGACCAGTTACAAAGTACTGGTGAGTGGTCGCTAAGGGTGTCAGGGAGGACTTTGCAGGTTATTTTGGGGGGGCGGTTTGTGAACACTAGGTCTAGTAGGGTTGATGTCCCTGCAGGGCATGAAGCCGAGTGGGGGTTTGATGACCTGGGTGAGGTCGAGGGCAGCAGCCTCATTGATGTAAGGCTCGGCCGTTTGTGGCAACTCAGTTTATGTTGAAATCCCCCACTAGTATTTTTTCTTGTTTCGGGGGTAGGGTGGAGAGATGGGACATGATGGCTTGGAAGGCTTGCTTCTGGTCGCTGGGGGGGACATAGGCCATGGTGGGGAGGAGAGGGGATATAGACCTACCTAGGGTAATTTTTAAGGTGAGAGCCTGAGCTCTGGATGTTAGTATGGGTACAGGGAGAGGGTGGCCCGTGAGGTAGTCCTTGAGGTAGGTAGCGCAGCCACCCCCTCACTTTCCCAAGCGATCAGAGTGATGGAAGCAGTAACCGGACAATTTAATTGTTGAGTCAGGGACAGAGGGGGAGAGCCAGGTTTCTGTCACTGCAATGATATCTGGGTTGTTCTGGAGTACCCAGCCCTGAAAGGAATCCCATTTTTTAGCAGGCTGCAGATGTTTAGTGAGGCAATGCGCAGGCCATTTCCAGGAGGTTGGTGGGATGTTGAGGCAACCTGGGGGCCAGGGTTTGGGTGGACATTACCTGTTAGTAGGAGAAAAAGAATGAGTGACCTGAGTCGGTATCAGTTTATTCGAGTGGTAGGTCTATGGCATTTACACAGTGTGCTGCTGATAATGGGTATTGGTAGATTCAGTATAAGGGGGGCAGATAGGAGGAGAAAACAGGGGAGGGGTTTGCGTTGTTGCGGCTGTGGAGGGAGGTTGGCAGGAGAAAGGGGTGCTCCAGTGTGTAACTTGCTGAGGGAGATGACAAAGGGCTGGTAGTGAGGGCGCATTGGTGGGGTGGGGGCACGGTTGGGGGTGCCAGCCATAGAGGGGACAGCACGTTGCAACATTTTGCCCCATTTTCAGGCTATGAGTGGGGGGTAGGGGTGGATGTGTAGATTGCAGGAGTAACGCAATGAGGGTAAGTGGGAGCATGGCAGTGTAGAAGCAGGAGTAAAATGAGTGACAGGATTGGTGAGGAAGTAAAATGAAACAACAGGGAGGAGAAAAAAGGAGAAAGAGTAAAAAGGTGGTGAATAGGACCTCTAGTAGTGAAGCACGATAAGCTGCAGATGGGAAAGTGGCCTTCTAGGTTTTTCCTGATCATGTGCTCACAATCCAACCTATAAATTAGGATGCCGACCAAGGGTGGTGGTGGGGGCGGTGGGGAGCCGAATGCATAGCGTTCGGCAGGGCAGAGTCAGCGAGACAAAGGAGACACTGGAAATGCAACTGCAGCTTGTCCTGGTATGTACCTGGGAGTCCGACTTTGAATCCCCGCTTGCAACAGAGGGAGGGAAGGGGGAGGACTACTGAGTTCAATCCTCACGACCGCCTGGGGAGAGAGAAGACAGGCTGATTAAATAGGGTTCGGGAAAAAACTAACGACTTACATGGGGGGGGGGAGGTTTTCAATGGCTATGCAAATCACACAGTGTAGGTATTTGGTAAAATTAAGCAGCAGTTTGGACCAAATGCAGAGACAGTAAAAATAAAAACGATTGTTAAAGGGAGGCTATGCACAGTAAATTAAGCAGCAGTTTGGAGCAAATGCAGAGAAAGTAAAAAACATTTTTAAGGGGGAGGCTATGCACAGTAAAAACAGTAGAAAGCCCTCTATTTTAAAAAAGGCGCCAAGCGAGACAAAGGAGCCACTGGAAATGTGACTGCAGCTTGTCCTGGTATGTACCTGGGAGTCCGACTTTGAATCCCCGCTTGCAACGGAGGGAGGGAGGGGGGAGGACTACTGAGTTCAGTCCTCACGACCGCCTGGGAGTCCGACTTTGAATCCCTGCTTCCAACGGAGGGAGGGAGGGGGGAGGACTACTGAGTTCAGTCCTCACGACTGCCTGGGAGTCCGACTTTGAATCCCCGCTTGCAACGGAGGGAGGGAGGGGGGAAGACTACTGAGTTCAGTCCTCATGACCGCCTGGGAGTCCGACTTTGAATCCCCACTTGCAACGGAGGGAGGGAGGAAGGAGGAGGGAGGGGAGGACTACTGAGTTCAGTCCTCACGACCGCCTGGGAGTCCGACTTTGAATCCCCACTTGCAACGGAGGGAGGGAGGGGGGAGGAATACTGAGTTCAGTCCTCATGACCGCCTGACTTTATGACTGTCCTGTGCATTCTTGAATTCCACCACTGTTTTTGACTCCACAACCTCCTCAGGAAGGCTGTTCCATGCATCCACCATCCTCTCCGTGAAAAAATACTTCCTCGTATTACCTCTGAGCCGTCCCCCCCTCTATCTTCAAATTGTGCCCCCTTGTTCTTGCACATCTCTTTTTCTGAAAGATGCTACCCTCTTGGACCTTGTTGATTCCCTTGAGGTACTTGAAAGTTTCTATCATGTTCCCCCCCTCCCTCCTTTCCTTGAGGCTATACATGTTAAGCTCCTTTAGTCTTTCTTCATATGTCTTCTGGTGCAGACCCTGTACCATTTGGTTGACCTCCTCTGGACTGCCTCCATCCAGTCTGTCTTTGTGGAGATTGGGTCTCCAGAACTGTACACAGTACTCCAGATGGGTTCTCACCAGCTGTCTGTACAGAGGGATAACAACTTCCTGTTTTCTACTGGTGATGCCTTTCCCTATGAATCCCAGTATCCCCCCAGACTTCCTTACTGCCTTCTCACATTGCTTGCCCACCTTTAGGTCATCTGATATAACTATCCCCAGGTCCCTTTCCATTTTTGTTGTTGTTAGTATCTCACCCCCCATTGTGTACTCTTCCCCTGGGTTTTTGTTTCCCAGGCGCATTACTTTGCACTTCTTAGCATTGAATCTAAACTTCCACACATTTGATCATTCCTCCAACCTTGCCAAGTCCCTTCTCATCCTTTCCACCCCACCTTGTGTATCAGTTCTTTTGCAGATCTTTGTGTCATCTGCAAAGAGACATACTTTTCCTTCTAGTCCCTCTGCAATGTCACTTATAAAGACATTAAAGAGGACCAGTCCTACTACTGAACCCTGCGGTACCCCACTAGTAACCCTCCTTTCTTCAGAGTGGACTCCGTTTCCTATTACCTTCTGTGCCCTGTTCTCCAGGCAATTCTTTACCCAGGCTACCATCTTGGGACCCTCTCCCAGGCTGACCAACTTGTATATTAATCTTTTGTGTGGGACTGTGTCAAATGCCTTGCTAAAGTCTAGGTAGGCCATGTCCACAGTCCCTCCCTGACCTACTACTTTGGTCACCCTGTCAAAGAAATCTATTAGATTCGTCTGACATGACCTTTCCACTGTGAATCCATGCTGCCTTTGGTTCTGTGCCCCTCTGGCCTCTAGGTACCCAACAATTCTTTCCTTCAGAAGTGATTCCATCATTTTCCCTATCACTGAGGTTAAACTAACAGGTCTGCAGTTTCCTGCTTCTGCCCTGCTCCCACTTTTGTGAAGTGGAATAACATCTGCCCTCCTCCAGTCCTCAGGAACCACCCCATACTCCCATGATTTGTTAAAGAGGGTAGTCTGTGGTGTCACTAGTTCTACCCTTAGTTCTTTTTGAATTCTGGGATGAATCCCATCAGGCTCAATTGCTTTGTCCACCTTCTAGTCTAGAAGCACTCTGGATAGGAGGGTTAATATTAGTCATTTCACAGAAGAAAGGGTTCTGAAAGAACTCTTAAAACTGAATGTGGATAAAGCAATGGGGCCTGATGGAATTCACCCCAGAATTCTAAAAGAACTAAGGGAAGAACTAGTAACACCACTGACTACCCTTTTTAATAAATCATGGGAGGATGGTGTGGTACCGGAGGACTGGAGCAGGGTGGATGTGATAAACATGGCCATAGTTTCACTGTTAACAATTGCTTCAGGTAAAGAATGCCGTATACTGACAACCCTTTGGCTGAACCATTTATTTCTCCTACTTGTTCCATTAACTTCCTTTGTTAGTGTCAAGTTGTGAGACCTTGTATTCCTTTGACTGGGATGTTTTACCAGCCCAATGGTTTCCCGTATGACCTCATCCTTACTTGCGCTAAAGACCAGGCACAGGTCCCCATGTACCCTTCTATACTCTAACGAATACAGGCCCAGTTGAGTTAATCTGTCTTGGCAAGTCATGTGCCTCATATTCTCTATCCTTTTTGTTATTCATTTCTGCACTTTTTCTACAATTTTTTTTTCCACCCATACTTTGTGTAGCACAGAATGGTGAACAGCACCCCAGGTGAGGCCTAACCAAAGTGGAATGCAGTGGGATAAGTACGGAAGACTCTCTACTTTTAATGTGTTTAAAAATACAGGATATTATCCTCTGACAGTTTTTGACTATCTCCTTGACATGTGTATCAAATGACATGGAGTTGGTAACTGCAGATAACAGAAATGGACATGGGGTTACAAAGTAGAGTTATTCAGTTTGTAAGCAAATTGTTGTTTTTTCCACCCCAAACGCACCACTCTGCACTTTTCTTGATTAAAGATCAGGTTGTTTCGTCTTGCCCACTGCTCTAGTCTCATTATTTCCTCCTGTAATATTATTGCTGATTCTTTATTCTTGACTATAGCTCTCACCTTACTATCATCAACATACTTGCATAACCAGACTGACTTTGAAGTTTTAATTTCAGATACAAATATGTTAAACAGAGTGGGACCCAGGACAGAGCCCTGGGGCACTCCACTAGTCACCTCTCCCCACTCTGAAAGATAACCTCTGAGTTCCACTCTTTGTCGCTTGTTTAGCAACCAGCTATTCACCCATCTAACTATACTCGGGTGAAACTGTATTTTCTATAGTTGTCCTAGTAAAATATTATGTGAAACCGAGTTGAAGGCCTTCAAATAATCCAAAAATATAATATCCACAGGTAATCCTGCATCTAGTGCAGCACTGACAGGTTCAAAGAATTGTAACAGATTCACGAGGGAAGATCTCCCTGGGATGAAACCATGCTGTGTTAGAAGAAGAAGAAGAAGAAGAATCAGCATTTATATAGTGCTTTTCATACATCCAAAGTGCTTTACAAGCAATGCTAGACTGGTAGTGAAGTGACTGAATGTGTGATGGCGGCCATATCGCACATCATCACCCACACACAGCCTGGATAATTGCATGAACCGGTTTATGGGAAGGGGAATGTTGGCCAGGACACCGGGAATATTCCCTGCTCTTTGCGAAGAGTGCCCTGGGTTCTTTTACTTCCACCTGGACACCCACTAGGACAACACCAGGAAATGCTAATTCTTCTGTGTTATATCATAGTGTCCCTTGCTTTTTATGTGTTCCATAATAAGGTCAAGTATTAATCCCTCCTTCACTTTCCCCAGGACCGAAGTCAGACTTATTGATCTGTAGTTGCCTGCCTCCTTCCTACCTCATTTTTATGTTTGCTTTCGCGCATGCACAAGAAACATTATGCGGCAGTTTAGGAGAGAAGCGGGTTGTGGAGGTGTGGCAGTGTGGCAGCCAATGCCAGCACTGCATTTGTGGGCTTGGCAGTGTGCACCCAATGCAGGCCCAGTGTCCTGATGACACTGGTTCTGCAGAAGTGCCACCAACTTGAAACAATTTGGCAGCTGCAATGAGGGGCCACCTCGTCATTGCAGCATCAACAATTCTGCTGCAAAGAGGGAGCGACCCGTCATTGCAGGGTGTAACATTACCAGGAACATGGCTGCTCTTTGTGACCACCTCAGAGTCCCATGAAAGCCGAAGGGGGTGCCCAATCCCCCTGTCGGCATGCCCCCGACCCACTTCATTTGCTGACAGGAGTGCCCACTCCCCATCAGCATAATGTCCCCACCCCCCAATTTCTGTTGTGTGCCGAGGTGCCCAATCCCCTCGGCATCATGCACCCCAAACAGTCTTTCTTTGCCGATGGCGGGCCCAATCCCATCAGCTTCAGTCACCCACTTCCCAGTTAAATTTGCCGATGAAGGAGCTCACTCCCCATCGGCATAATGTCCCCACCCCTCAATTTCTGTTGTATGCTGAGGGGTGCCCAATCCCACTCGGCATCACGTGTCCCCCACCTGTTCCTGTGCCGAAGGGGGGCCCAGTCCTCATTGGCTTCGGTCCCCCTCCCCACAAATTCAGGTGGCACACTGGGAGCCCACTCCAGTGTACCGAACATACCTGCAAAGAAGAAAACAGCACCCGCTGTCATTTGTTTTGTTTTTACCTGTAAACAAGAAACAGTCCCGGCGTGTCGGTGCCCTCCCCCAACCTGCGCCCACCCTCTGCGTACCCACCTCCTCATACCTCCCCTCACCCCATACTTTCCTCCAGAGCCTGGCACAATGATCTTCGGTGGACCGGGAACACGTCTGCACTCTTTAAAGCAGACCGCGAACTGACGAAATGCCAGTAAGCTGTATAATGGCATAAATAGGTTTTTTTCAACTTTGGTGCATATCTCAGAAATTTGGGGAATTTTGGCACTAAATTTTCAATATGGGGTTATTGGAACCCCTCCTCATGAATTCAGTCACTGTCATTGCGTTATTCGGTCCTGAAAGGTGATTTTGCGGTCACTGCGCGGAATCACCTTTTGGGACCGATTAATGAAATGACAGTGTCACTGTTCATGAGGTGGGCTCTCAAAAAGCCTATGTTGCAAATTTGGTGAAAAAATTTAAAAAAATGGCTGTTTTACGAGCGTGTGTTGCGCAGTTTCCACGCAAACTCGTAACTTCGCAAACTTATAATATTTTCACTCCAGATTTTCAGCATTGGCATTTTTCCACACCTCCTTATGAACAGTACAGCTGTCATTTTACACATCCTGGCCAAAATGTGTTTTCGCACTTCCAGCACAGAATAGTTTAGTTTAGTTGTTTAACCAGGTATAGCACACTAAGCTGGAAGCTTTTTTACAGGAGCGACCTGGGAGCACAAGCGTGATCGCTGTGGGAAATCAGTTTTTGGGACAGATTAAAAAAATGACAGTGACACTGTTCATGAGCAGAGGTCCCAAAATGCCTATGTTGAAAATTTGGTGAAGAAAGTCCATAAAATGACTGTGTTACAAGTGTGCGTTGCACAGTTTCCACGCACCCTTGTAACTTCGCAAATTTGTAATATTTTCATGCCATATTTTCAACACTGGCATTTTCACACCTCCTTATGAACAGTACAGCGGTCATTTTCACATCTGACCAGAATGTGTTCTGCACTTCCGCGCAGAATAGCGCTAGTCGCAATGGAAATCAGTGTTTGGGACAGATTAAGAACAAGCGAGTGAGAGAGGGGGAGTGAGCAAGCTCAGCAGAGCTCTGTTGGGACTGCTGCAGATTTCTTTGTGGGCAGAAAAAGGCACTAACGCAGCCAGGAGCCCAGTACAAAAGGGCAGCCTGCAGCGCCGGGAGAAACAGAACAAGCGAGTGAGAGAGGGGGAGTGAGCGAGCTCAATGGAGCTCTCTCGGGACTGCTGCAGATTTCTTTGTGGGCAGAAAAAGGCACCAATGCAGGCAGGAGTCCAGTAGAAAAGGGCAGCCTACAGCACCAGGAGAAGCAGAATGAGTGAGTGAGTGAGAGAGGGGGAGTGAGCGAGCTCAACAGAGCTATGTCGGGACTGTTGTGGATTTCTTTGTGGGCAGAAAAAGACACCAATGCAGGCAGAAGCCCAGTACAAAAGGGCAGCCTGCAGCGCCAGGAGAAATAGAGCGAGTGAGTGAGAGAGAGGGGTGGGTGAGCTCCAATGGAGCAGCATCAGGACTGCTGCGGATTTCTTTGTGGGCAGAAAAAGGCGCCAAAGCAGGCAGGAGCCCAGTACAAAAGGGCAGCCTGCAGCACCAGGAGAAACAGAAATGAGCAAGTGAGAGAGGGGGAGTGAGCGAGCACAACAGAGCTCTGTCAGGATTACTGCGGATTTCTTTGTGGGCAGAAAAATGCACCAACACAGGCAGGAGCCCAGTACAAAAGGGCAGCCTGCAGCACCAGGAGAAACGGAATGAGCAAGTGAGAGAGGGGGAGCAATAAAATGCATAAGGGACGAGGGAGAAGAGGAGAGGACAGAGGCGATTTGGGTGCAGCTCCTGGACTCCAAGAGCAGAAAGCTGAGGCTGGGAGTGGTGTACAGACCATGAGCCCAATCCATGGAACTGGATGGGGAGTTGGCAGAGCAGATAAGGAGGGTGTGTAGAAGGGGGAGTGTGGTGATAGTGGGAGATTTTAACTTTCCAGGGGTTAACTGGAGCATCCTGGCCACTAGCAGTACCAGGGAGCATGTGCTCCTTGATGCATTCCAAGATGGCCTTCTGATGGAATTGGTAAGTGGGCCTACAAGCTTGGTAGCACTCTGGACCTAGTGCTGGCAAATGGGAAGGCGGTGAGGACGGTAAGGGTGGAGGACACACTAGCGGGTAGCGATCACAAAACAGTGTGGCTCTTTCTCACACTGGGAAGGGAGACAGGAGGCATGGGCACTAAGGTGGTGGACTTTAATAGGGTGGACTTTGGGAGGATGGGAGCAATACTGTGAGGGAGACTCCAGGATATAAGGCCGGGGATGGACGCAGAACAAAAGTGGGGAGTCATAAAGACTGGGCTAACAGAGGCCACAGTAGCCTGCACCAGGGCCAGGAGTAAGAAGAGCAGAGCCAAGAAGCCATGCTGAACCTGCCCAGTGGTGCTGAGAGTTGAGGTGCTGGACACCACACCTCGCGTCACGCCGATGACCCGAGTTCTGGAGTGAGCTCGGGGGTCGGGAGTTGGCAGGAAGGGAGACGGATCAAGAGCCCGCTGGGCTGCTTGCCTCTCCGGAGGGAGGACATGGAACTACTCGGCGCTCTGGCGCCCTGGTGGAGACTGGGGCACCACAGGCGCAGACTCACACATAAGGGAGCGTGGCTGACACAGGCAGGGTTGCCGTGCGCCAACGCCAGGCGTGCACTACACACGGGGGGAAGGGGACTTCGGGCACCTAGAAAAGGAGGAGAAATACCCCTCCAGCTCGGATAGGTGATGACCCTGCCACTGCCACATGCCCAATGCTGGTTCCCCATCACTGCCCCCTGTGGTCTCCCTGGATTGCCGCCCCCCCCCAACTTGGGGAACCGTGATGAAATTGAAGATGAAGGGGAACACAGTGGGTGGTAGAGCGAGTTGGCAAGTGCAGTGGCCTGAGAGAGTTCCGAGCTGGAGGGCCAGAAAGATAGTTAAAAAAAGAAAAAAAGAAACTATGCTGGCTGAACAAGGAAGTGCTGCAAGGGGTGCGGGCATAGAGGGCTGCATACCAGAAGTACAGGAGAACAGGGAAGGGAAAGGATAAGGAGGCTTATGGGAGTTGGTCAAGGGAGGTGGCCAGGATGGTGAAAAAAGCTAAGGCCTCTAGGGAATTAAGGTTAGTACAGGGTATAAAGAGAGGGGAAAAGGACTTTTTTAGGTATGTCAGGGAAAATAGGAAGTACAAGGAACATATTGTTAGGATAAAGCAGGGAGTGGATTGGGTGGAAAAGGGGGAGGAGCAAGCAGAAATTCTAAATAAGTACTTCTGCGCCATTTTCACTAAGGAGAGGGATGGTCCACTACTAGCATGGGCTGGGGGGTGCTTGGGAAAGGGGGAGGAGGAGGTGACAGGCAAAGTGATCATGGGGAGTAGGGTGCTAGAGGGGCTGAGGGCAGCAAGGGTGGGCAAGGCACCAGGTCCCGATGGCATCCACCCCAGGGTGCTGAGGGAGATGGTGGAGCTGTTGGCTGAGCCACTGGCAGATCTGTTCAACATCTACCTGGAAATGGGGTGTGTGTGCCCCAAGACTGGAGTGTGGCCCATGTGATGCCCATGCACAAGAGTGAGCCTAGGGAGGAGCCAGGAAATTATCGGAAGGTCAGTATCACGTCCATAGTGGGTAGGCTTATGGAGGTGATACTGAAGCAGAGGCTGATGGCATTCCTAGAGAGTAATCACCTCCAAGCTGGCTGGCAACACGGATTCATCTATGGGAGGTCTTGTTAAACCAGCCTAATACAGTATTATGTCTGGGTGACAAGGGAGTTGGACAGGGGCCATGCAGTGCATGTCCTGTACTTGGACTTTAGTAAGGCTTTTGATACAGTGCCTCATGGGAGACTGGGGGGAAGCTGACGGCTGTGGGGGTGGGAAAAAAGCTAACTAAATGGATAGAGAGCTGGTTACAGGGAAGGGTGCAGAGGGTGGTGATGGGTTGGGAGCTCTCGGCACCTACAGCAGTGACAAGCGGGGTGCCACAGGGGTCAGTGCTGATCCCATTGCTATTTGGGCTCTTTATCTCCACTATAGCACATGGAGTGGGGAGCTTGGTTGGTCTGTTCGCAGATGATACCAAATTGGGGGCAGTGGTGGACAAAGAGGACTGATGGGAAAAACTGCAGGGGGACAGAACCAAACTAGAGACATGACTGGTGGAGTGGCAACTAGGATTCAATGCAAAGAAGTGTAAGGTGATGAACTTCGGGGATGAGAACCAGAAGAGGGACTATTGGTTTGGGGGGGTGAGGTTAGGAATCACAGAGGAGGAGGAGAAGGACCTAGGGGTGTTAGTAACTGGGAATGTGAACTCAGCCCAGTGCAGAAGAGCAGCAGCGAAGGCAAACAGGATGCTAGGGTGCATCACAAGGGGGTTCTCATCCAGACACAGGGATGTGATCCTATCTCTCTGCAGATCATTGGTCAGACCACACCTGGAGTACTGTGTGCAATACTGGAGGCCATACCTGAGGAAAGATATAAAGTTACTGGAGGGGGTGCAAAGGAGGGCAACAAAAATGTTAAAGGGGATGGAAGGAAAGGAATATGAAATTAGGCTGAAGGAGCTGAACATGTACACACTGGAGGAGAGGAGAGGAGGCATGGGGGGATATGATTGAAGCGTTTAAATACCTGAGCGGGGTAAATAAACCTAGCACTGAGGGGGTGTTTAAACTGAAAAGTGGAAGAGAGATGAGGGTGCATGGACTAAGGTTAGAAGGGGGATGTTTCAAGAGGGAAATGGAGACACTACTTCACTGAGAGGGTGGTGTCTAGTTGGACTGCACTGCCAGAGGGGGTGGTAATGTGTAGGACACTCAATAGCTTTAAGAAGGAGTGGGATAATGCAAGAGGAAGAGTCAGGGGGGTAGGGGCTGGACAAGCTGGGGAGGAACTGAGGGGGAGGAAGCTGGGGCAGCTGCAATCCAGGGTGCTAGCTGCACACTCGGAAAGACTTAGATAGATTGATTGATCTGTTCTGCTGGCAGATTTGTATGTTCATATGTAGGTTCATATGTAAAATTACGGTGACTGTTCATGAGCAGAGGTCCTAAAATGCCTATGTTGAAAATCTGGTGACAAACATCCATAAAATAACTGTGTTACAAGTGTGTGTTGTGCAGTTTCCACACACCCTTGTAACTTCGCAAATTTGTAGTACTTTCATTCCAGATTTTCAACACTGAAATTTTTTTCAGACCTCCTTATGAACAGTACAGCTGTCATTTTTCACATTCTGCCCGAAATATGCATTTACACATCTGGTGCAGAATAGCGCAGTTGCCGTGGGAAATCAATGTTCAGGACAGATTAAGAAAATCATGGTGACAGTGTTCATGAGCAGAGGTCATAAAATGCCTATGTTGAAAATCTGGTGAAATAATTCTACTAAATGACTGTGTTATGCACATGCATTGTGCAGTTTTCACATAAGCTTGGAAGTTCAAGCATTTTTAATATTTTCACAATAGATTTTTAACATTGCCATCTCTTCACACCTCCCTATGAATGGTGCAGCTGTCATTTTTCACTTCCTGCCCAATCTGTGTTTTCATACATCTGGCGCACAATGGCACGGTCACTGTGGGAACTCAAAGATCGGGACACATTGACAAAATCGCAGTGCCACTGTTCATGAGCAGAGGTCCCAAATGCTTTCATGAGGTGGGGGTCACAAAAAGGCCACGTTGAAAATTTGTAGTGTAAATACCAACAAATGCCAGGGGTGTTAAGGTTTCTAACCATAACATCCCACCCTGTAGAGATTGACAGGCATCAGGGGTGTGCCTTTGGATTACCGACTATAATGCTCCACCCCCCCCCACCCTGCAGCCAATGACAGGCATCAAGGTGTGCCTTGGACTCTTCGGCCCCAGAGTTCACCCCATTCTCCTATATTGCACCCATTTCAGCGTATGTCTTTATGGAGTGGGGTGACTGTAAAGCCAAACATCCCAAGGCACACCTCAACACTTTTGTCGGTGTCTGCAGGATAGGGTGAGTTGAAATGGCATGAACGTTATGGGTGACAACCCAAACGCATACCCCAATGCATGTCCGTCTCAGCAGGTTGGTGGTGGGGTTGGTGTGAAGTTCAGTACTTCAGTGCCATTCCTACTCTGCCTCTGTCTAACTCTTGCATTTCCAGTGCTAATACTGCACCAGCAGGCAAACATTCGGCATTGACAAATGCTTGTTTCTAAACTGCCGTCACATTAACTTCCCTCCATTCACTTACGGTCTCTCCTTCATGTATTGAGGCATTAAAGAGCATCATAATAGGGCCTGCAAGTTCATCTGAAAGTTCCTTCAAAAATCTTGGGTTTATCCATCTGGCCCTACAAATTTATCTGGTTTTATTTTTTGGAGCCTTTCCTAGACAACCTCTTTTGTAAAGGATATATTATTTGTACAAGGGTTGTCTATATATTTTATGTATGGTTCTTTTTTAGGTTGAAAAGCTATCAGGAAATATTTATTAAACTCATCTGCCATGTTCTGTTCTTTAAGTACAAGTTATTCTGCTACTTTGTGGGAACCTATTTCTTTTTGGTTGCTCCTCAGTGAGCCCACATATTTATTTTATTTTTTATTGATTTGCTTTTGTTAACCGGGTAAGCTCACTGGACAACCAAGTGCCTAGTTCAGGTGCGACCTGGGAGATTACAAGGTACATACATGAACATCAGGCAAAACAAGTAATGGTTACATTTAAGAGCATAAGCACACAGGGGCATTACAAGTAACAACAGGGGTTTACAATGCAGGCAGCAGGTAGAATAACAGTATGGTACTCTTATGAAAGGCAGTGATCATCATGCCGGGCAGCAATGCTGTGAAGACTGCAGATAGACAGAGAGGAGACAAATTGTGATGGAGGGGGCCCAGAGCAAAATAAGGAAATTGTACAGTAACAATGCTCTCCCTGTTGGGCAAGTGGGCCTAAGTGGTCTAATCCTTCTAATAAGCTGCAAGCACAGGTAGTGGATAAAGTGCAGAGAGCCACTGCTTTTGACAGATTATTTAGGTAGTGTCTCAGTCAGTTGGAGCGGCATAGGTTGAGGGGGTTCATCTAGTGCAGAGGCAGATGGAGGCCATTTTGAGAAAGCCCCAGAGGGAGGCTTTAAAGCATTGGTGGGAGGGAGAGGAGCAAGTGCTTGATGGAAGGGAGTTCCACAACCTGGGCATGTATGCAGTGAAGGCCTGGTCTCCCATTTGGGTGCGAGTCTTTGGAACCAGGGGGGCATGAGAGTCACTGGATCTAAGATGATAGGAGGAAGTAGCCGGAACAAGGGATTCAGCGAGGATTAGGGGGGGTGGCAGATCTGACAACACTGTCTATGAAGCTGCCTACGACATAGCTAAAGAAACTTTTTTTATTATCTCTGATGGATGTTACCATCCTTTTCTCCGCTCTTTTCTTAGGCTTCCTTATTGTACTCTTGCTTTTATTGGATGCTCTTTTATATTTTTCCTAGTTCATTTCAGTGGGATTCTGTTTGTATCTTTTGTACAATTTTTCCTTCCTTTTTATAATTTTTTTAACTGTACTTCCCCACCATCCCAGGATTCTACCTTTTTATGTTGTCTTGTGCACTCGCAAGCAACATATTGTGGTAGCTTGGAATAGCAGGTTTTGGAGGTGCGGTCGAACTCGTGCTGTGGCCAGTGGGGCCACTGCTTTTCCGGGCTGGGCTCTGTGGCATGAATTAGAGTGCACACTGTCTATTACAGCAGTGCAAAAGTGTGCCACCAACTTGAAATGATTTCACCGCTGCAATGAGGGAGCTCCCACTCATTGCAGGGCGTGCCTTCCGTGGTGTAACATTTCAGTGAAACATGGTGGCAGCTGTCACCGTTCGCCTCTCACACTCCCCAACAAGATGAAGTCAGGGGTGCCCAATCCCCCTGTTGGCATGCCCCCTCCCCAGTTCAATTTGCCAGTGGGGGGGAGTCCAATCTCCATCAGCATAATGGCCCCCTAATATTTAATATGTGTGCCAAGGGGGTGCCCAATCCCCCTCGGCATTATGCACCCCCCCAAACGGAGACATGCTTGTGTGCCGATAGGGGGCCCAGTTCCTATTGGCTTCAGTCTCCCTCCCCAAAAATACAGGTGGCACACTAGAAGCCCACCCAAGTGTGTCAAAACACAGCTGCAAAACACGAAAACTGACCTGCGTTGCCTTTATGTTTTTCATTCTGTTTTACCCCCTGAAAAACTAGAAAACAGTCCCTCAACGTGTCCAGTGTCCCTCCCCCAACCAGCACCCACCCCCTGTGTTCCCCCCTCCCCACACCCCCACCTCACCCCATACTTACCTCCGAAGCCTGGCGCGATGATCTTCGGGGGACTTGGAACACGTCTGCACTCTTCAAAGCCGACTGTGAACTGAAGAAATGCCAGTAGGCTGTATAATGGCATACATGTTTTTTTTTTTCAACTTTGGTGCATATCTCGGCCATTTTTCTGAATTTTTGCTCCAAATTTTCAACATGGGGTTCTTGGGACCCCACCTCATGAATTCAGTCACTGTCATCTTGTTATTCAGTACTGAAAGGTGATTTTGCGGTCACTGCACAGAATCACCTTTTGGGATCAAGTAACAAAATGACAGTGTCGCTGTTTATGAGGTGGGCTCCCAAAGAGCCTATGTTGCAAATTTGATGAAAAAATTCCCCAAAATTTCTGTTTTACGAGTGTGCATTGCGCAGTTTCCACGCACGCTCGTAGCTTCGAGAATGTTTGATATTTTTACTCCCGATTTTCAAAATTTCGATTTTTTCACACCTACTTATGAATAGTACAGCTGTCATTTTCCACATCCTACCCAAAATGTGTTTTCTCACATCTGGCACACAATGGCACAGTTGCTATAAGAAAAAAAATGCCTTTGTTGAAAATCTGGTGACAAAATTCCACAAAATGATTATGTTACGAGCGTTCATAGCGCAGTGTCCATGCACAGTCGTAACTTCGAGAATTTTTTGTATTTTCACTCCAAATTTTCAACATTGCCATTTTTGCACACCTCCTTATGAACTGTCATTTTTCACATCCTACCCGAAATGTGGTTTTGCACATCTGGCGCACAATGGCGCAGTCGCTGTGGGAAATCAACGTTTGGGACACATTAAGAAAATCATAGTGCCACTGTTCATGAGCAGAGGTCCCAAAATGCTTATGTTAAACATTTGGTGAAAGAATTCAAAAAATTAATGTGTTACGAGCTTTCATTGCGCAGTTTTCATGTACGCTAGTAACTTTGAGAATTTTTAATATTTTCACTCCAGATTTTCAACATTGCCATCTCTTCACACCTCCTTATGAACGGAGCAGTTGTCATTTTTCACATCCTGCCTGAACTGTGTTTTCACACATGTGGCACAGAGTGACACGGTCACTGTGGGAAATCAACGTCCGGGACAGAATAACATAATCACAGCACCACTGTTCATGAGTAGAGGTCCAAAATGCTTTCATGAGGTGGGGTCACAAAAAGACCATATTAAAATTTTGAGTACAAATACTAACAAAAGCCTGGGGCATTAGGGTTTCTAACCATAGTGTCCCACCCTGTAGAGACAGGCATCAGGGATATGCCTTTGAATTGCCCAAACCCCCACCTCCCACCCTGCAGTCATTGACAGGCGTCAAGGTGTGCCTTGCACTCTTCGGACCCAACGTTTACCCCATTCTCCTATACTGCACCCATCTCAACATACTTCCTTATGGAATGGGGTGAGCGTAAGTCACAATGACCCCAAGGCACAACGCAACACTTGTCAGTGTCTGCAGGGTAGGGTGAGGTGAAATGGCATGAGTGTTACGGCCGATGACCCAAAGGCACACCTCAATGCTTGTCAGTCTCTGCAGTGTGGGGTGAGGTTGACGTCGGTTCCATACTTCACTGTCATTCCTATTATACATCTCTCTAACTCCTTCATTATCAATGCCAACGCCAGCAAGACAACATTCGGCACTGACAAATGCTTGCTTGCTATATTTTGATATTTCAGGCACCCGGGTATTGACACAATAATCAATCTCCTGTTTTATATTCACCCAGGTTTGGTTCAAGTCTAGACCTTTTCACTCCTTCCGCCAATCCCAGTTTTTTAGATGTTCTCGAATATGTTTATAATCTGCTTTGTTGTTGCACGTGAAGGTTGTTATACCATTGGCCTTATTTTGTTCCATGTTTATCTCCCTATAGAAACATAGAAACATAGAATTTGATGGCAGATAAGGACCGCTTGGCCCACCTAGTCTGCCCATTTCCCTACCTGATGGATAAGCTGCAGATTCTAGTTAATCAACAGCTTACTTCCTCCTACCCCCCACTAGAATTGCCTTATGTCTGTCCCATGCATTCTTGAATTCCCCCACTGTTTCTGACTCCACAACCTCCTCAGGAGGGCTGTTCGATGCACCCACCACCCTATCTGTGAAAAAATATTTCCTAACATTACCTCTGAGCTGTCCCCCCATCTTCAAATTGTGCCCCCTTGTTCTTGCACATCTCTTCTTCTAAAAGATGCTGCCCTCTTGTACTTTGTTAATTCCCTTGAGATACTTGAAAGTTTCTATCATGTCCCCCCGCTCCCTCCTTTCCTTGAGAGTATACATATTAAGTTGCTTAAGTCTCTCCTCGTATGTCTTCTGGTGCAGACCCTGCACCATTTTAGTTGACCTCCTCTGAACAGCCTCCACTCTGTCTATGTCTTTCGTGGAGATGGGGTCTCCAGAATTGCACACAGTACTCCAGATGGGGTCTTACTATAATCTTGTTGTGGTCACTGTCTCCCAAAGGTCCTTGAATTCTTATATCTTTATATATTTGACCATGACCTCAAAATTACACAACACTAAATCTAAGATGTTGTTCCCCCTGGTATTTTCGTTAACTAGTTGTTCCAGATTTTAATGTATAATCATCTCAATGAATCTGTTTTCAATTCCTGATGAACCTTCCAGCTTAGCCCAATTAATATTTGGGTAGTTGAAGTCTCCAACTAACATAAAGTCACTGTCTATATTTACTCTAAACTTTCAATGAAGCTAATTTTATCTTCCACTTTCAAATTGGGCACTCTATATTCTACACATAGTTAGTTGTCTTGTAGGCAGCTGTATCCTAACCCAAATCTGTTCAGTTGAGTTTGTCACATTTCCTCTAGGATTAAATTCATATTGTTAGGAGGTCTAAACCTCACTTTTAGGTTCTTGACGATATTGGGAATGCAAGTAATCACAGACATGTTGCATTAGAGTAATAAACAAGTTTATTACCACCTAAAGGATAAATCACAGTTGCCCTAAGCAGTTCTTACCAATACGAACCGGAAACCAGTGCTAAGCATTTCCTATACCTCGAGGTTTTTCTGTATCTCTTGGGGTCTCTCCTGAGGTCTCCGAGGTATAAGACTAGTGTATTACATTATATACCTATGATAATTACTATGGTTACTGTAAGATATAAACATTTCTAGTTACAGAGATGAGCCCTATTAGCTAAATTAGAGGTGGCTCCATGGTCCAAGATAACATTATACAATTCTGTAAAGTCATCAGTTTCTAAACAAAAGAGTTCTTATACAAAGTCTTACATAATTCAGTGTAGTAGTACAAATCACCAAAAGGTAGCAATGCTGTCTTACATATTATAATTATTCCAAGGACACAGGTGCCTTGGCATCTTACAAGTAAGAAATACACAGAAAATACATAGCAGAATATATGTATTAGCAAGCAAAGTGTATTACAACAATATGCATTTATACCCTGACATCTACTCTTGTACAGTAGGTGCCCTTAGCTCTATATGTTAGTATAACATATACTTAAGTGCTAGCTGTCTACGGTGTACCTCTGAGGGTACCAATTAGGGTGCAGGGACCTCGTGTAACATTCCCCCCCCCCTTGTTCAAGAATCATGAATTTTTCCCAAAGCTCCTCCCTATTTTGCAACAACATTTGGAATCATTTGCAATCAACAAGCATGACTGTGGTAAAATGCACACTGTCATCGAAGTGACAGGCCCAGCACATGAGAGGCAAAGGCAATATCCTTTTCCAACTGAGGCCTTGCCTTCCCTCAGAGAGACGATCAAGTCATTCCTCAAGCAAGGAGTAATCAAAACTTGTGTTTCCACTGCCAACTCCCCAGTGTGGCCTGTGAAAAAACCCACAGGCACCTGGAGACTTACTATTGACTATAGGAAACTGAATCAGGTCACCCCCAGTTGTTCTCCAACTGTGGCATCAGCACCAGATGTGCTATGACTTCTGACCCCTGATTTGAAATGGTTCAGTGCCCTGGACATCTCCAATGGTTTCTGGTCATTACCATTGGCTCTTAAGAGTCAATATAAGTTTGCCTTCACCTTTGAAGGAAGACAGTACACGTGGACTTGCTTGCCACAAGGATTCCATAACAGTCCATCCCTGTTCTATCTCCACATGATAGACACCCTCGAGAGTTTCTCTACTCCCCAATGTCTCTTGCAATATGTGAACGACCTGTTGTTGGCAACAGCCACACAGGAACAACATTTGGATCTCTTAGACAAACTACTGACTCTCATTCAGACAGCAGGTTTAAAATGCAATCCAGCAAAAGCACAACTGTGTCAGAAAGAAGTACTCTTTCTGGGTCTAAAAATAACTGACCAAGGTAGAAGCCCTAGCTGGAAAAAGGTACAGGGATTGCAAGACTTGCCATTGCCCACTAGTGTGGCAACTCTTCAAAGGTTTCTAGGTATGGTAAACTATTTGAGAGATTTTATTTGTGATTTTGCTCAAAAAGCATCTTCTCTGTATGAGTTACTCAAAAAGGACATCCCATGGACTTAGGGCCCTATACACACCCAGGCTGTGATGTCACTAAAGCAGGCCTTGGCCTCCGCCCCAGCTCTGGTCAACCCCAATCCAGCATTACCATTCCATCTGGAATGTGCCACCTCTGACATTGCATGTCAGCAGTGCTGGTCCAGAAGGTGCATGGCACCTTAAGATCCATTACATATGCCTCAGAGCTCTTGACTCCAGTGGAACAGAAGTACGGCCTTTGTTAAAGGAACCTTCTGGCCACCTACTGGGCTGTCAAGCACTTCCTGTATATCATTGGGTACTCACCACTGATCATCGACACCTTTCTGCTCTCAGACAAAGTAAAGGATGGGTCCATCTCTAACACCAGACTGACACACTGGTCACTTCTTCTCCAGGATAGAGACATACAGGTACAACTGACAAAAGTTCCATCTGTGTTGGCTCATGGACTCCTTTTCAAGGGAGAACCCCCATAACTGTACACTACAGTCACCTGATCTTCCAGATCCAGGTCCTTTCCTCCCTGCCACACCACAAATACTTGATAACACCTCTTTGTGTTGTGTCTTTACTGATGGTTCAGCATCCTACTATCAGGGAGAACAAATTGCAGGGATGGGCATTCTAGTGATTTACCCTTATGGGAACACTGTCAAAATATCTAAGCGCTGTAGTGTAGCATCATCACAATATGCAGAGATGGCAGCGGTGGCCTGTGCTCTTGAGTTCATCCAGCATGGAACTGAGGATACTATTATTTTTACAGACTCTAACTGGGTTTATTGTTCTCTTACAAAATTTCTTCCTTTCTGGCAGAAAAACTCCTTCCTCTCCTCTAATGGCAGCCCAGTGAAGTACAGGGTTTTAAATAATTGATTAGCAGTTTTTTTCTTGGGATGATACCAACTGTACAGAAAGTATTCATGTAGATTTTCTAGAAGCGCTGTGTTTGTTAAACACAGTGAGGCAAGAGCTATGCATTTTCACAAAGTTTTAGCACTTTTATGAGCAAAACACTAATCAATTTTTAGAGTTAAATAAAACCCTGAAGTACAAGGAATTGGTAATATACATACATTCACTGGCACAAAAATTTGCACACAAACTCTATGTACACAAAGTCGAAGCTCATTCTCTCCATGACCCCTACCATGCTTTCAATGACACAGCAGACACCCTTGCTAAGGAAGGGGCCCGAGGGAGGGGACATCTGGATGATGGACCATCCAGAGGCCAATGCAGCTGTGTGGATTGCAGCACTCAGGAAGAAACCTGAACCTTTTTCCCCCTTGGACCTCTCAGCAGCCCAGCATTTTAATACTAAACTTAAAAAAGTGTTCAGATTCCTTGACAAGAGTACCAAAAAGAAACTTCCCATACACAACCCCTATCGGAGTCATGAAGGTAAGTTACGCTTGTCACCAGATGACAAGCTCATCTGGTTCCAACCAGAGGTCTGCTAAGTACAAGACCGCTATAATAGTGGATCTTGTTGGATCATCTGACCTGGCTTGCATCACAGAGACCTGGCTGGATGAGAATGCTGGTCCCATTTTGGCATTAACAATTCCTGCTGGGTACTCCGTGATATGCCACCCGAGGATGGCTCATGGGGCGGGGGTGTTGCCATCTGTTTTAGATCGGAACTCAACCTGTTGGAGGTACCAGTGGGAACCACCAACTCCTTTGAATGCATCCTGGGTGAGGGTGTGGGGTGCAGGATCCTTCTCATCTACCATCCACAGGGAGATAGGAATGTTTTCCTGAGGGAAGTCACGGACTTCATTGTCGACCTGACATTGGGATCTCCCAGATGGCTGATCCCGGGGGACTTCAATGCCTGGGTTGATGATGAACTCTTGCAATTTGGTCAGGACTTCCTCCAGTTAATGATTTCACTGGGCTTCACACAGGTTATTTCCTCCTCGACCCATATCTGTGGTCATTCATTGGACTTGGTGTTCCTCATGGGGATGGAGATATCCGACTTGGTGGTGGAACCAGTCAGGTGGTCTGACCATCACACCATTAGGTTCAGTTTACTGGCCCCCCTAGTAGCCCTGCCCCAGCGGAGATGGTCTGGTACTGCTCTTTGAAGGGTGTCTCCCCTGATGGCGGTGTTGGACCTATCGGGTGTACTGAGTGAATACTTGGATCCAGGGGACCTGGTACTTGCCTATAATAAGGCAGTGACTGGGACCCTGGATTCCATAGCTCCTGTTCATGTTTTCCCCCTCACTCTATGCCCCAGGTCTCCTTGGTTTGATGAGGCTCTGAGGGAGTTGAGGAGAGTGAGATGAAGGCTAGAGAGGTGCTGGCGGAAATCGAGCCTGGAGGGTGACAGACTTAATTTGATGGACCACTATGTGGTTTATCAATCAGCAATTACCCATAAGAAGGCAGAATTCCTGTCCAGGGAAATTGTTGCTGTGCAGAATCGACCAGCCCAGCTTTTCTGGACTGTGGACTGATTGTGCAATCCAATCTGTCTTCAGCCTGGAACTACTTTTTCACAAGAACGAGGTGAGGAGATTGCTCAATTCTTTCCAGATAAGGTTGCCACAATCAGGTCTGAGATCCATCTGACCCTCCCTAATCGGAGTTGCGGTGGTCAGCAGGAGATGTTGGATGCCCAGTTTGTGGTGTGTGACTTTGGCTGGCTCACAATCAATGATATTGTGATGGTCATCCAGTCTTTGCATCCGACCAACCGTAGTTTGGACCCGGGCCTTACGTGCCATTTGGTAGGTTATGTGGATAAAATTGGCCCTGTCCTTGCTGAGATAGTCTGGATGTCCTTGGAGAGGGGGATCTTTCCAGATCCCCCTGAAGAAGGCTGTGGTTCGACCCCTCCTTAAAAAGCCCTCCTTGGACCTGGACTGTCTGGCTAACTACAGACCTGTCTAACCTGCCCTTTGTGGGTAAGGTTATTAAGAAGGTGGTTGCGTCACAGCTGGTTAACCATTTGGCCAGCCACAATGTCTATGATTCTATCCAGTCCGGATTTAGAAAGAGACATAGTACCGATACAGCCCTTGTCCCAGTACTAAATGACCTCCTAATAGCGAGAGATCGAAAGACCGTTCCATCTTGGTCCTTCTAGATCTCTTTGCAAAATCTGACACTGTAAACAATGGTGTGCTGTTGGAGCACCTGCAGTTCATCTGTGAACTTTCTGGGATGGTCCTCAGATGGTTTCAATCTTTCCTCAAGGGTACGACTCAGAGGGTGGTGTCTGGGACTTTTTCTTCAGCTCCATTCTTCCTATCCGGTTGGGTGCCACAGGATTCCATCTTGGCACCCATGTTGTTCGCAATGTACATGATGCCATTGGGAGCAATTATTAAGCAGTACAGTTTGAGATTTCACTGCTATGCAGATGATACTAAGCTGTACATGTCTTTCATGCCTGGCCAGGATGATGCTGTTTTGGTCTTTAACAGCTGTCTTGCCAAGATCCAGGACTGGATGACTGTGAGCTGGTTGCGGTTAAACCCAGAAAAAATGGAGGTGTTGGTCATGGACCCAGGTCATTGGGAGCTGTGTTTGAACAGGTTCACCCTCAAGTCTTTGGCTTGGAGGGGTCTAGCTAACTACTTCAGACTGGATTCGGAACCTGGGCGTTATGTTTCATGACTGCTTGACCCTTAAATCACAGGTGTCGGCAGTTGTTAAAACTTCTTTTTATCATCTGAGAAACATCGCCCGGGTAAAGCACCTGGTTCCCCCTGACAATCTTCCAACTTTGGTCCATGCCTTCATTACCTCCAGCCTTGACTACTGCAATGCCCTCTACCTTGGGCTACCGGGGATTGATATCCGCCACCTGCAGCTGGTGCAGAATGCGTCAGCCAGGCTATTGACTGGTATCTCTAGGTCCAGTCACATAATTCCTGTACTCTGCAGACTGCACTGGCTGCCAGTTCCATGGCAAATCACCTTTAAGGTCGGTTTGCTGACCTATAAGGCCCTACATGACCAGGGACCAGGTTACCTGCAAGATCTTCTTCACCCCTACTGTCTTCTCTGCTCTATCTGATCCACCAACAAGGGATTGCTAGAGATTCCCAGGGTCCGTTTGCAGACATCTGGGGCAAGGGCATTTAGTTTTATGGCCCCCACCCTGTGGAATTCTCTACCTCCTTGTGTACAAGATTGCCTGACCGTCCAAAGTTTTAAGAAGCCCTTAAAAACCTACCTTTTTAGCCTAGCATTTCCTGATTTTTAATGCCACTGTTGTATTTATTTATTATTAGCTTTAATCTTTTTTGTATTCTTTATTTATTGATGTGTTTTAATTAGATGTTGTACAGGCACCTTGGTTTTAGAAAGGCACCTTTTTATAAATAAAGAATGATTTGATTTGATTCCAGCTCTGTCATTTTATTTCTCAGACGTCTGGCATTTGTTAACAGTAGTTTGACTGTTTTTATCTTATTTTTGTATTCATTTTCGATAATATTCTAGTCTCCATTTTATTTGCAACATTCTTTCCTATATCTGTTTCCTTTAGATGTTCCCTGTTCCCCAGATTTTTTAGTTTAAAGTATGTTTAATGGCTTCTGCAAACAGAAAGGCCAAAATGTCACTTCCTTTCCTACCTAGATGTAGTCTATTGTAATTAAATAAGAGGAATTATTCTCAAAAAATGTCCATGTTTTAATGCTTCTAATTCCTTGCATAAGGCTCCACTGCTTAATCCAATTATTTAACTCAAGTATTTTTCTATTCATACCCCAATTCATTCTAGGTATTCGAAGTAACTCTGAAATAATGAATTCACATTTTGCTTCAGTAACTATATTGTGGATAACTTTAATGGCACTAAAGATATTCTCAACACTACTTCCCTTTATATCATTTGCCCTTATATGTATCAATATTACTAACTGTTCAGCTATTTTAGTGATCAAGTGTTACAATACCCAACATGTCCCTTACTCCTGCTCCTGGAAAACAGCTGCTAATTACTTCTTCTTTATTTATTTTAGTCATGATGTGATCTGTAAATCTGATAACAGAGTCCCCCAAAATTATGTTTGCTTTTTCAGCCGCCTTACTGCACTGAGCTGAATGGTTCATGCTCCCTGTAATAAGTACCCCCAGATCCTTTTCCTCCATGGTGCATTCCAACTCTACCCCCACCAGTGGATATTTCCTCCCCTGGTTCATAGCTCCAAAGTGCAGGGCTTGCACTTCCACTCCTACAGTTTGGTCAGGTCCTCCTGCAGTTCCCTGCACCCCTCCATGTCATCTACCACACCTCCCATCTTAGTAACATCTGTGAACAGACTGATCTTACTCCGGACCCTGTGTGAGATATCAGCTAAGAATATCCCAAACAGCACTGGTCCCAATACCAAATTCTGTGACACCCCACTCGTGATGTCCCTCGGTAATCAGGGTTCCCCTCCCACAACTACCCTATACTGCCTACCCCTCAGCCAGCTGGTAATCCAGTTGACCATTTTTGCTCCCACCCTATGTATTTCAGCTTTCCCACCAGCCTCCCATGTGGCACAGAATCAAAGGCCTTGCTGAAGTCCAAATACAGGACGTCCACTGCATGGCCCTTGTCTAGTTCCCTGGTCACCCAGTTGTAGAACCCAACTAGGTTTGTCTGGCAGGATCTGCTCCAGATAAACACATGTTGATGACCATTTTAGAGACCATTATCCTCCAAAAAGGTCACCAGTTTCTTCTTTAGGATTGTCTCCATGAGCATCCCCATGATTGAAGTGAGGCTCTCTGGTCTGTAGTTGCCTGGTTCATCCTTTGGGCCACTTTTATGAATGGGCACCACATGGGCCATCCTCCAGTCTTGTACACACATCCTGCATCCAGAGATTTACTGAACAGGTCTGCCAGTGGTCCCACCCGGATCTCTACTAACTCTCTAGGGACCCTAGGATGAGTGCCGTCTGGTCCCGGTGCCTTGTCCACCATCAGCGCCCTTAGTCCTTCCAGAACCCTGTCCTCCATAATCATTATATCAGTCACCCCTCCCGCCGCCCACTCTACCCCTCCCATGTGGTATCTATCCCTTTTTTCCTCCATGAACACAAAGTAGAAGTAATCATTCAATGCTTCTACCTGGTTCCCCCCCTTCTCCACCCATCCTCCATCCTTCTTAATCTTCACGATCTGGTCTTTGTTTCTCCTTCTCTTGCCAATGTAGCTGAAGAAGTCCTTTTCCCTGACTTATAATTCCCTGTGCCAGTCTCAGTTCCCTGGATGCCTTGGCCATCCTGACTAGCCTGGTAACCTCCCTGGACTTCTTCGTGTACTCATCCTTGTTCCCTTGCTCTCCCGATTTCTTGAGTCTCTGGAATGCTTTTCTCTTGGCCCTCACCCCTTCCACGACCTCCCAAGTCAGCCAACTTGGCTTCTTCGCCCTACATTTCTTACTCCATGTTCTGGTGCAAGTCTCAGCAGCCTCTACTAGTCCCTTTTTAATAATATCCAATTTTTGGTCAATATCCATGCTTGCTTGAATCCCCTCCAGATGCCCTACCAAAATTTCCCCCATCCTTTTAAAATAGTCCCCCTTAAAATCTATCACCCTGGTACCCTTACCTTCTGTTTCTCTGCCACTATTGAGTGTGAACCACACCAAGTGATGGTCACTCCCAGTCAGGGGTCCTCCACTCCCAGATTCCTTACAGCCTCCCCATTTGTTAGTACCAGGTCCAGAGTCCTTCTCACCCTAGTTGGCTCGTGGACCAATTGCACCAGAAGCTATCCTGAAATGCCTCTAGTAATACCTGCTCCTTTGCATCTGTTGTGGTTGGGGTGTTCCAGTCCACCCCAGGGAGGTTGAAGTTCCTCACCACTACTTTGTTCCCCTTCCTACAGACCCTTCTAATCTGCTCAGCCAACTGTCTGTCCAGGTCATCCCTCTGAGCTGGTGGCCTGTTCACCACTCCCACCCTCAATGTCCTTCGCTTGGAGTCTTGAAACTGTATCCATAGGGCCTCTGTCCTGCCCTCCTCCCCCCCTCCTCCCTCATACACCTTATCCCTTCCCTGACGTAGATTGCCATGTCCCCCTTCCCCTTAGCCCTGTCTTTCTCCTGTACTCTGGGATCATCATATCCCAGTCCTGGTTCTGGGTGGCCCATGTTTCCATGATGGTTGCTACATCCACCCTTCCCACTGCCAAGAGAGCCTGGAGCTCAGCTGATTTGCTACCTAAGCTTCTCACATTCAGTGAGACCATCCTCCAGCCTGTGCCCCCAGTTTTCCCCTCTCATGGGCTGTCCCAGTAATATCTAAGAAGTGGAGGCAGGAGGTGTTATAGAAAGTCAGTCATGTCGGTGCCTTCAGCTCCCTCAGGAGACAAAACAATTGCATATTATTCCTCCTGTTGCAGGTCTCCTAATCATCTAATCTATCTCACAGAAAATGGACCTCCTTTTCCACAAGTGCAAACTGCCTCTCAGCCAGATGGACCCAATCCTCCAGCTTGCAAACTGTAGTCTCCATCTCTTTAACACAGGCACCGAGTGCATCCACAGAGGTTGTTAGCTGTTGCTAGAGCCTCTGTAACTTTAGACAGCTAAGCCTGGATGACTCCAGTGAAGGCTTTTATTTCAAAAAGCTCCTGAGTGATGAGCCCAGACTCTGACTCTCTCTCATAGCAGGGGCAGCCATCTTATAATGTGGAGCTTCTTTGTACTCCCCAGCAGCAGAACAGAATGCAATGCTTTGGAAAAATGAGAGAGTGCCTCAGAAAAGCACTAGCAAACAGGCAAGAAGGAGGGGTGGAGGAACAATGGAGAGTAATCAAAACAGCCATCACAGAGGCAACAAGCCTTTGTGTAAAGCAAATCAACAAAACACAACGAAGGAAAAAAACGCTATGGTTCTCAAAAGAGGTAGCAGGTAAGGTTAAGGATAAAAGGATAGCATTCAGGAAATATAAGGAAACACAGAAGGAGAAGGACAGAGAACTTTATCCGTTAAAGCAGAAAGAGGCTGGGAAGTCAGTCAGAATAGCAAAGGCCCAAACTGAGGAAAGGATAGCCAATTCTGTTAAGAAGGGGGATAAGACCTTTTATAGGTACATTAGGGAGCGAAGAAAGACCAAAGGAGGGATACTGAGGCTTAATAAAGGGGAGGGAATGTGGGTAGATGGTGACAATGAAAAAGCAGGGATACTGAACGAATATTTCTGCTCAGTATTCACAAAGGAAGAGGAGGAGGAGGTACCTAAACCAAGCAAGAGAAACACTCTGAAGACGAGGGTTGATACCAGTCCATTTACAGAAGAAAGAGTTCTGAAAGAACTAATAAAATTGAAGGTGGACAAAGCAATGGGGCCTGATGGGATTCACCCAAGAATTCTAAAAGAACTAAGGGTAGAACTAATGACACCGCTGACTACTCTCTAACAAATTGTGGGAGGATGGGGTAGTACCTGAGGACTGGAGAGGGCGGATGTGATTCCTCTTCACAAAAGTGGGAGCAGGACAGAGGCAGGAAACTACAGACCAGTTAGTTTGACCTCAGTGGTAGGTAAAATGGTGGAATCACTTCTGAAGGAAAGAATTGTTGAGTACCTAGAGGCCAGTGGGGACAGGACCCAAGGCAGCATGGATTCACGATGGGAAGGTCGTGTCAGATGAATCTAATAGATTTCTTTGACTGGGTGACCAAAGTAGTAGACCAGGAGGGCTGTGGACATGGCTTACCTAGATTTTAGCAAGGCATTTGATACAGTCCCACACAAAGATTAATACACAAGTTAGCCAGCCTTGGAGTGGGTCCCAATGTGGTAGCCTGGATAAAAATTGGCTAGCAACAGGACTAAAGGGTAGTAGTAAATGGAGTCCACAGTGAAGAAAGGAGGGTTACTAGCAGGGTACCACAGGGTTCAGTACTGGGACCGGTCCTTTTTAATGTCTTTATAAGAGACATTGCAGAGGAACTGGAAGGAAAAGTATGTCTCTTTGCAGATGACACAAAGATCTGCAACAGGGTTGATACACCAGATGGAGTGGAAAGGATGAGAAGGGACTTGGCAAGGTTGGAGAAATGGTCAAATGTATGGCAGCTCAGATTCAATGCAAAGAAGTGCAAGGTAATGCACCTGGGAAACAAAAACCCAGGGCAAGAGTACACAATGGGGGGTGAGATACTGACAACAGTAAAATGGAAAGGGACCTGGGGTAATTATATCAGATGACCTAAAGGTGGGCAAGCAATGTGAGAAGGCAGTAAGGAAGGCTGGGGGGATACTGGGATGCATAGGGAGAGGCATCAATAGTAGAAAACAGGAAGTTGTTATCCCTCTGTACAGACAGTTGGTGAGACCCCATCTGGAGTACTGTGTGCAGTTCTGGAGACCCCATCTCCGCAAAGACATAGACAGAGTGTAGGCTGTCCAGAGGAGGGCAACCAAAATGGTGCAGGGTCTGCACCAGAAGACATACGAAGAAAGACTAAAGGAGCTTAATATGTATACCCTTGAGGAAAGGAGGGAGAGAGGGGACATGATAGAAACTTTTAAGTACCTCAAGGGAATCAACAAAGTCCAAGAGGGTGGCATCTTTCAGAAAAAGAGATGTGCAAGAACAAGGGGCACAATTTGAAGATAGAGAGGGACGGCTCAGAGGTAATGTGAGAAAGTATTTTTCACAGAGAGGGTTGTGGATGCATGGAACACCCTCCCTGAGGAGGTCGTGGAGTCAAGAACAGTGGGGGAATTCAAGAATGCATGGGACAGACATAAGGCAGTCCTAGTGGGGGGGGGGTAGGAGGAAGTAAGCTGTTGGTTCATTAGGATCTGCAGCTTATCTGTTAGGTGGGAAAATGGGCAGACTAGGTGGGCCAAGTGGTCCTCATCTGCTGTCAAATTCTATGTTTCTATGTTTCTAATGCCTTGCAAGGGGACAATTTAGGGACAGGTAACACTGGAGATTCAGGTGTTCCTTTTGAAATGGGACTAAATCTGCCCTCCTCCAGTAATGCTGAGAGATTCAGGTGTTCCTTACGACGCGGGACTACATCTGCCCTCCTCTAGTACCCCGGAACCACTCCTATTTCCAGTGAGTTGTTGAAAAGGGTTGTCAGAGGTACAGTCAGTACCTTCCTGAGCTCCGTCAATACCCCTGAGTGTACCTCATCTGGCCCCGTAGCTTTGTCCACTTTCAGATTTGTGAGTCCTTTCAGTACTCTCTACTCTGTAAATGGACTTGTGTCTACCTCCCTCCCTATAGTGCTTCTGCTGCATTTCTGTGGTCCATCCCCTTCCCTTTCTCTGTGAAGCCTGAACAAAAGTATTTGTGCAGGACATTTGCTTTTTCCTGATCCTCCTCTGCACAGTCCCCCTGTCCTTCTTAAAGGGAATATAAACAAGCATTTTTTGCAATAACTTAATTACTGTGCAGCAGCCCTGGTCGCTGATGTACCATTTCACAACAAGGGTGCAAAACAAAGTGTTAAAATGACAGTTATTTTTGTTTTTAAAGCTGCAATTCCAGGAAGTGAGCTGTATGCATATTTGAATCCCAGTGCCTGTGTTCAAACGAGAGAACAAAAGCTGATGATGTCACTCTAGCAAGCTGTCTCTGTTATCATCTTGGAGCATTATGCTGTGTTCCATTGCATTCCTGTAAATGGTTTGTTAATAAATTGTGTTGTAAAAGAAAACTCAGTGTGTATTTTTGTCTTTCTGGTTTGCAGCAGGCATACAGTCAGTGAATGTCTATGTATACTCAAAGTTAATAACAGAGGGGCTCTACGTTACTATATTACTTATTTTTTATGCTTGTGGAATTAGAAATGAGGGATCGTCTTCTGTAAGGAGAGAGAGAGATTGGCATGCCTTAATGAGCAATGGCAAATGTTATATTGTAAATCTGAACTTTCCCAGTAGTTTTCTACAGCAGTGTAATAAATGGATTATTTTACTAATAAGCAATGTGTCTAGTATTGTTTTTTTTTGTTCTGTCTGATAGCAAATTGGACCTCATTGTGACAGTCAGTACGGAGCACTTGAATTACTTTTTTTGTAAACAAAACTGTTAAAATTAATATCATGTCAGGATGGCTACAGTCAAAAACAACTGTTCATACATAAAGCTGTCTTCCGCTCATTTGTTGGGCATTCAAAGTATTTTGATTTTTGTTTGGGGGGGGTTGTTCTTCTAAACTACTGTACACACGTGTAAATCATAGGTCTTGTTACTGTAATGACTCATTTTAAATCAGTTATTTTATCTAATACTATAAGTACAAGAATTTATCAATGCTAAATGTTGGCTTGCTGGTATTGGCAATGATAGTGCAGGAGTTAGAGAGATGCATAACAGGAATGGCAGTGAAGTATGGAACTGACGACAACCCCATCCCACCCTGCAGAGACTGACAGGCATTGAGGTGTGCCTTTGGGTCATCAGCAATAACGCTCATGCCATTTCACCTCACCCTATCCTGCAGACACTGACAAGTGTCGGCATTGTGCCTTGGGGTTATCGGGCCTTATGCTCACCCCATTCCATAAGGAAATACTTTGAGATGGGTGCAGTACAGGAGAATGGGATAAACTTTGGGGCTGAAGAGTCCAAGGCACACCTTGATGCCTGTCACTGGCTGCAGGGTGGGGGTGGGGGTGGAATGGCGTGATCATTACAACCAACAATCCAAAGTCACTTTCCTGATGCCTGTCAGTCTCTACAGGGTAGGACGTAATGGTTAGAAACCCTTATGCTTCAGGTGTTTATTGGTATTTGCACTCCAAATTTTCAACATGAGCTTTTTGTGACTCCACCTCATGAAAGCATTTGGGACCTCTGCTCATGAAAAGTGGCACTGTGATTTTGTTAATCTGTCCTGAACGTTGATTTCCCACAGTGACTGCGCCATTTTGCATCAGCTGTGCACAAACACATTTCAGGCAGGATGTGAAAAATGACTGCTGAACCATTTATAAGTAGGTGTGAAGAAATGGCAATAGAAACATAGAAACATAGAAGCTGATGGCAGATAAGGACAGCAAGGCCCATCCAGTCTGCCCATTTTTTTCTACCCTATGAATGCAATGTTGAAAATCTGGAGTGGCCGGCCCAGTGGCGCTGAGGGTTGAGGTGCTGGACGCCACACCTCACACCACGCCGGCAACCCAGGTTTGGGAGCGAGCTCGGGCCGCTGGGGGTTGGCCGGGGGCAGACAGGCTGGAGCGTCCGATGACAGTTCGCCTTCTTCGGGGGGAGGGGGATTTCTAACCCAGCAAACGGCAACCCTTGGTGGAGGACAAGGGAGCAACAGCAGGCTGGAGTCTCGGGGGTATGATTGGTTGCAGGCGCAGGCTGGCAGCCAATCAACCTCGGGGGCTGCTCCTTCACAGAAGGAGGGGAAGGGGGAGGGACATTGCTGATGCTGGCCGACGCTATGACATATGGGCCCGGAAGCATCCCACAAGGAACATCAGAAATCACCCCCTCAGAGCCAGGAAGATGGAGCGCCGAGCTGGGTCCCGTTCTGCCACTGCCTGCCTGCCACCTCAAGGACCCTGACAAGATTTGCAAAATTCGGGGGTTGCCTCCACCCCGACCCCACCTGGGGGGGTTTTAAAGGCTGGATGGAGGGACTGGAGATTGTTAGGTAGGCACTGGTAGGGGCAGGCTTAATGGGTGACTTCCGTTGATGCGGCTCTGGTGGGGCAATAGTTGGGAAAAAAGAAATATAAAAAAAAAGAAAATCTGGAGCGAAAATATAAAAACTCTCGAAGTTACAAGCATGTGTGGAAACTGTGCAATGCACACTCATAACACAGTCATTTTTTGAATTTTTCCATCAAATTTTTGGGAGCCCACCTCATGAACAGTGACATTATTGTTTCGTTAATCAGTCCCCAAAGGTAATTCTGTGCAGTGACCGCAAAATCACCTTTTGGGACCAAATAACGAAATGACAGTGACTGAGTTCATAAGGTGGGGTCTCAAGGACCCCATGTTGAAAATTTGGAGCCAAAAATCACAAAAATGGCTGCGCTTTCCACCTAAATTGAAACCCTCCCATTGATTCCATCATATAGCTTACCGTGATTTTCTTTAGTTTGCAGTTGGATTTTGAAGAGTTCAGATGTCTCCTGCACCACTGAAGATCATTGCACCAGGCTCCGGATGTAAGTATTGGGTGAAGGGGTGTGGGGAGGTAGGGTGCACAGAGAGTGGGTGCGTGTTGGGGAAGGGGGCATCATGACCATGAGGGACCGTTTTCTGTTTTACAGGGAACAAAAAAAAAAAGACGTGGCGGGAAGGTTTTTTTATTTACAGGTTTGCTTTCAGCACACTGGGGTGGGCTCCCAGGGTGCCACCTTTCTTTTTGGGGAGGGAGGACTGAAAGTGATGGGGATTGGGCCCCCTGTCAGCAAAGAAAGCATGTCTGTGTTTGGGGCGCATGATGCCAAGGGGGATTGGGCACCCCCCTCGGCAGACAATAAAAGGGGGACATTATGCCAATGGGGATTGGGCTCCCCCATCAGCAAACGAACTGGGAAGGGGGCATGCCATCAGGGGGGATTGGGCTGCCCTGTCATTGACTTGGTAGGGACTGTGAGAGCCGGATGGTGGGAGTTGCCACCACGTTTATTTAAATGTTTCACCAGGGGCATGTAATGGAGGCGTGTGAGATCTGCCTCTTAAAGAACAAGCCTGTCTCTCATTGCAGCAGTGGATTTCTTTCAAGTTGGTGACACGCTTCTGAACTGTTGTTATAGACAACATGCTCGCATGCTCGTTCATTGGTGCCACACAGATCAGCCCAAGAAAGCGATGGTACTGTTGGCCTCAACACAGCCGCACCTCCACAACCTGCTACCTGCTACTCCAGCAAGCTGTCACAAAATGTTGCTTGCACTGCGCACGCAAGACAACATAAAAGTTGTGCTTCTGCATCACCGTAGTAAACCTGATCAAAAGACAGTAGCCTTGTAAACTTCATATTAAAACTGCTATGTTGCACATCAGTGTGCACTTAGTTGTAATAAACAGGGAGGTATGATGACATGCATTCCTAGTAGCAAAAAAAAAAATGGAATGTATCGAGGCAATGTATGATCTCATGCCCTCTTTTGCATACAGATTATGTGGTTCAGTTCCTGGTAGTGATATGCCCATCAGTAACATCTTAAAAAAGTAACATATAGAGACTTTATTACAATATTTGGAAGTAAAAAAAACAATTAAAAACTCAATAACCTGTTTAATATATAGACTGTATGTGTTTGTTTTCCCCCACATCAATCTAATACACGTCTAAAACTGAGAACTTGTATAAGTATGCCCCAGTTGCAGAACTGAATAATCTTGTAATCAATCATGTAATGATATCTAAGTTTATTTTCTGTTCTTAAAAGACTTTTTCTAATGCATTGTCAACTTACTTACTTACTACTTGCCAGCAGATACAGGCCACATGGTCTATCAAGTCTGCTCGAGTGTGTAGCTAGCACCCCACTTTGCAGCTGATCCTCCCCATCACAATTTCCTTCACACAGATGCATGCCAAGTGAGATTGAACCAGATTAAGCTGTACTCTGAAATATCTTTATATATTCATCCTATGCTTAGGAGTTTTCAAATGTCTTGCATATTTTTTTAACTGAATAAAACATGTTTAAACAAAAACAGGATATTTTTCCCTTGGATTTCATCTTTTAACATTGCCATAAAGTCACAATCCTCTAATTTTAGGTTAATACGTTGGTTTGTGAGATATAAGAAGATGGCAAGGTCTTTTAGGAATGTCTCCCTGCCTTTCAGCAGGTTCTATCATTGTGATTTGCATCCATGTATTTATCTAACTTGTGTTATAATTTATCCAAAAGTCGGTGCTTCCACAGCCTCAGCTGGAAAACTATTTAATGTTTTCACTGCTCTAAAGCATGACACTCGTAAAATGTATTAAAGCTTTTTGTTTTAATCTGCCATATATGTCCCTCAGTTTTCACTGACTCACTGGTCGAATGTGGAGCACTGTCATTCTCTTGTTGCTAATCTGATGTCATCTGATCGGCTCAGCTCATTACTGGTAAACTGATTGTGAAATGCAGTGCTGCCAAGGGAAAAAATGTAATTTTTTTAGGTAAAAACTCTGTTTTGTAAATTTTCAAGTTCACAGCACTGTACAAAACATGTATGGGGTATAAATGATTGTTTTTCTTAATAAAGAAATACAGAGCCTGTTTATGTTCCCTTTAACCTCATGATCCCTCTCCTAGTCTTCCTCTTTTCACTTATATACTTGAAAAGGTCTTGTCTCCTTTAGTTACCCCATGGACTGTTATTTCCTCAGTCTGTGCCTTGTACTCCTCACTACTTTCCCTGCTTCCCTCTGCTTCCACTGATACACCTCTCTATCATCTTCTCTCTACATCTCTTTATACCTCCTGAATACTACCCTTTTTGTTGTCTGCTCAGTATGCCTTCCTGGTAAAACATTTAAATAAATAAATAAATTACAGTATATCACATTTTATGAGGTGACAGGAAAGAAAACATCCTTTTTTTTTTTGCATTATTTCTTTTATGCTCTCACCCGCACCTTAGCCCGGTCTCTTCTTTGGGCCCCACATGGACCTCGCTCAGCAACCTCTGACCCCACCACCCCATATCGCAGCCAGCCCAGGTCACCCCGATGTATCCCTGCATCGGGTGGATCCCTTACCTTCGTTGGGGAAGAGCCTGTTCAGCTATACTCAACTCTCCTGGGTGCTGCTGAGGTGGCGATAGGGGTCCAGGAGCTCCATAGCAATGGTCGAAGACATCCTTCTAGGAAGATTCTAACAGGACAAATGTCTCCTTTCTCCATGCCCCCCGGACGGATCTGGAAACGAGCAGTTGTCTGCTCAGTATGCCTTCCTGGTTAAACTTTTAAATAAATAAATAAAAATAAATTCAGCCTTTACCTTTTTAGCCACTTCCTTTGAGAACCATAGCAGTATCTTTTTTCTCCAGTTTTTGCTCACTTCCTATGTGCAGAGATTTGTTGCATTCACTGTGCCTTCCCTTATCTTAACCCACTGTTCCTCCACTCTCCAGGTCCCCCCACTAGGTTGTCTCTGAGGCAATCACCCTTTTTTTAATCTGCCTTCCTGAAGTCCAGGACACTCATCCTTGTGTGGTTTGCTTCTGCTGCCATCCTTATGCTGAATCACACCTTATGGTGATCACTGGTCCCCAGGTGGCCTCCCATCTTGACATCTACAATACTGTCCCTGTTTGTGAGCACTATGTCAAGCACCAGGTCCAGTATTGTCCCATTTTGAGTGGACATCTTGACTAGCTTCCTGAGAAATAAAGTCTTGGATGTCTCTGCTTGTAGCCAAAGCTGTGACTTGAAAGCGCCAATCTACATCAAGCAGATTAAAGTCCCCCACCAGCAGCACCTTCCCTTTTTCTGCCATCATGCTAATGGCTTCCACCAGTGTCTTATTCAGTTTCTCCTCATGTTGGAGGTCTGTACTGTGGCTCCAATTCCTGTCTCCAGGGTGACCCACAGTACCTCCAACCACTCCTCCACCCCCCCCTCCCGGATTCCTTGTGTCTCCATTGCTCTGATACCCTTCCTTACATATAGCATCACCCCTCCTCCATTCCTTCCCACCCTATCTTTCTTGAACTGAGTATAGCCTGCTGTGGCCATGTACCAGTTGTGGTTTCCTGTGCATCATGACTCAGTAATGGCCACAATATCCTGATCTGCCTCCACCATGATGGCCTCTAGGTCCAGAACTTTATTTCCTTGATTTCTTGCCTTTGCACACATAGCCTTCCACACTTTTTTCCCCACTCTGCCTGCTACCCCCCTCTTTTCACTTTTGCCCTGCCACCTTGTCCCATTCATTTTAATATTTGCTTGCGTGCATGAGCAAGAAACATTATGCGGCAGCTTAGGAGGGAAGTGGGTTGTGGAGGTGTAGCACTGTAGCAGCCAACGGAGGCACTGCATTTGGGGGCTTGGCATTGGTAGACCAATGGAGGCACAGTGTGTCGATGACACTGGTCTCCAAAAGTGCCATCAAGTACATATGTTTTCGCCGCTACAATAAGGAGCCGCCTCATCATTGCAGTGTCAGCCATTCTGCTGCAATGAGGGAGCGACCCATCATTGCAGGGTGGTACCTTCCTAAGTCTAACAATAAATTAAACATGGTGGCAGATTGCTGCCACCTCTCGGCCCCATGAAAGCCGAATGGGGTGGCCAATCCCCCTATCGGCATCCCCTGACCCAGTTAATTTGCCAATGGGGGAGCCCACTCCCCATTGGCATGATGTAACCCCCTCCCTCATTTGTTGTGTGCCAAGGGGGTTCCCAATCCCCCTCGGCATCATGCCCCCCCAAAAACTGTCTTTGTTTGCCGACGGGGCCCTAATCCCTGTCAGCTTCAGTCCCTCCTGCCCAAGTTTAATTTGCTGGCAGGGATCCCTCCCCATTGGCATAATGTCCCCAAAAACAGTTGCTTTCTGCCGGGGGTGCCAATCCCCTCGACTCTTGCACCCCCCTCTCGGTATGTGCCGCGATGGGGTGCCCAATCCCGTCAGCTACAGCCTCCCAAAAGAAACAGTCAGGTGGCATGCTGGGAGCCCACCCCAGTGTGCCAAATGCCCCAGTCAAACCAGAAAACTGTCCCGCGATTTTTTTTTAACACTGCAAACCAGAAAACGATCTCTGAGTCCGGTGGCCTGGCCTCAACCCGCGCCCACCCTCTCTGTGCACCATGCCTCCCCACACCCCCACCCCATACTTACCTCTGGAGCATGGCGCAATGATCTTGGAGGATCAAGGAACATCTGCGTCTCACTCTTCAAAGTCGACGCCCGAACTGAAGAAATACCGTAAGCTGTATAATTGTATAAATAGGGTTTTTCAACTTTGGTGCATATCTCTGCATTTTTTGGAATTTTGCCACCAAATTTTCAACATGGGGTTATTGGGACCCCTCCTCATGAATTCAGGCACTGTCATGGTGTTAATCGGTCGCGAAAGATGATTTTGCAGTCACTGTGCAGAATCACCTTTCAGGACGACTAACGAAACGACAGTGCCAGTGTTCATGAGGGGGCTCTCAAAAAGTCTATGTTGCAAATTTGGTTGAAAAAATCAGAAATGATTGTTTTACGCGTGAGCGCAGTTGCTATACACGCCTAACTTCACGAATTTGTAATATTTTTACTCCAGATTTTCAACATTGACATTTTTCCACACCTCCTTATGAACAGTATAGCTGTCATTTTTCACATCCTGACTGAAATTTGGTTTTGCACTACCAGTGCAGAATAGCGCAGTCGCTGTGGGAAATCAGTGTTTGGAACACATTAAGAAAATCACAGTGACACTGTTCATGAGCAGTGGTCCTAAAATGCCTATGTTGAAAATTTGGTGACGAAAGTCCATAAAATCACTGCGTTACGAGCATGCGTTGCTCAGTTTCCATGCATGCTCGTAACTTCGCGAATTTGTAATATTTTCACTCCAGATTTTCAACATTGGCATTTTTCTACACCTCCTTATGAAGAGTACAGCTGCCATTTTTCATATCCTCGCCAAAATGTGTTTTTGCTCTTCCGACGCAGAATAGCACGGTCGCTATGGGAAGTCAGTGTTCGGGACAGATTAAAAAGAGTCACAGTGACACTGCTCATGAGCAGATGTGCCAAAATGCCTGTGTTGAAAATTTAGTGACAAAAGTCCATGAAATGACTGTGTTACGAGTGTACTTTGTGCAGTTTCCAGGCACCCTTGTAATTACGCGCATTTGTAATATTTTCACTCCAGATTTTCAACATTGGCATTTTTTCACACTTCCTTATGAACAGTACAGCTGTCATTTTTCATATCCTGCCCAAAATATGCATTTACACATCTGGCACAGAATAGCTCAATAGCTGTGGGAAATCAGTGTTCAAGACAGATTAGGAAAATCATAGTGACACTGTTCATGAGCAGAGGTCACAAAATGCCTATGTTGAAAATTTGATTCCACTAAGTGACTGTGTTATGCACATGTGTTGCGAAGTTTTCACATAAGCCCAGAAGTTTGAGTATTTTTAATATTTTCACTATAGATTTTCAACATTGCCATCTCTTCACAGCTCCCCATGAATGGTACAGCTGTCATTCTTCACATCCTGCTCGATCTGTGTTTTTGTACATCTGGCACAGAATGGCATGGTCACTGTGGAAACTCAAAGTTCGGGACACATTAACAAAATCACAGTGCCACAGTTCATGAGAAGAGGTCCCAAATGCTTTGATGAGGTGGGGGTCACAAAAACGCCATGTTGAAAATTTGTAGTGTAAATACCAACAAACGCCCGGGGCATTAGGGTGTCTAACCATAACGTCCCCCCTGTACAGACTGACAGGCATCAGGGGTGTGCCTTTGGACTGCCAACTGTAATGCACATGCCATTCCACCCCCACCCCACCATCCTGCAGCCAGTGACAGGCATCGAGGTGTGAGTTGAACTCTTTGGCCTCACAGTTCACCTCATTCTCTTATACTGCACCCATTTCAGCATATGTCCTTATGGAATGGGGTGACTGTACAGCTGAACACCCCCAAGGCACACCTCAACATGTGTCGGTGTCTGCAGGATAGGGTGAAGTGAAATGGCATGAACGTTATGGGCGACAACCCAAACACACACCCCAATGCCGTCTGTCTCTGCAAGGTGGAGGTGGGGTTGGCGTGAAGTTCAATACTTCCCTGCCATTCTTATTCTACATCTCTCTAACTCCCGCATTTCCAATGCTAATACCAGCAAGCAAACATTCGGCATTGACAAATGCTTGTTGCAACTTTTGTTCCTGCCCCCTTGTTTTCTACCACACTGCTTATTTCTTTATTTTGCACCCTAGGGGATTCTCCTCTCCACGAGTCCTCCCTTCTCTCTGCTTTGGTCTGTGGTTGGCAGATTATGTCTCCTCTTTTCCTTCCATCAACCCCCTCAGCTAGTTTAAGTGCTCATCAAAATAACATGTAAACCATCTACTGAGGACTGTGGTTCCCTTTCAGACAGATGCAGGCCATCGCCCCTATATAGGCCCAGTGCCAGTGGGGCTACAGACACTTCTGGTTTTATTTATTTGCTATCCAGGCAGAAGAAATACACAGTGGAACTGGGGGAGCAAGAACCCATTTAGCCATCAGGAGTTCTGGATACAACAGTCATGTACTTGCCATTCAGTCCATGGGTCCAGCCAATTACCAGCTCTGAATCTGTACCAGTCATCCCACTGGTGTGTGTTTGGGGATGTCATTGCCCTCCTGCAGGGAGTGGACCAGTAGTGTCCTGATGCCCAAATCGCCAACAGACTTACATTCACCCTCAGGGTGTATTGTTCCAGTAAATGTACCTTAGGAGGTTTCTAATGAATTTGGTCACAGGATGAATGGGAGCCCCACTAGCTCATCGGCTGTTGCTGGATCTGTCATTTGCACAATATGCAGCACTGCTACAAAATGATCTACCTGTCAACTCTGTGCACATATTACACCCAAGCATGAAACGCCCTCTTGTGGAGAACAAGAACAGATGAGAAAAGAGACAGTCATGCAGCATGATGGTCCTGCCACACCTGTAGACCCAACAAAAACTGACCAGACACTTGTTCCCAAGGGAGCTAGCCATGCCTGAGGGTCCCACTGTGTGGAACAAGTCATGAGAAAATATGGGGAATGGTAAGTCCCAGGAGAAGGTAAGGTAATGGGGTTGTGGTGTGGCTGAGGCTAGAAAAGAGGCCAAGGGCTGGTTGGCTGCAGGAGTACAAGCAGAATAATAATAAAGAGGGGAAGCAAGCAATGGACATGAGCTTGAAAGACACATAGCAAGTATTTCTGCTCAGTTTTTAATAGGGACGGTCACAAAATAGATAATACAGGAAGAGGGGGAAAACTTTAGAAAGGGGTCTATCAGTGGAAAAAATACAGCACTGACGTAACAGAGAAAGGGTGTTAGTTCTAAATTTTTATACTGTCAACAAGTGGGTTATTGCCTAAAAGTATACTTACAGCTAGTTTAGGTCTACACTTAGCTGTAAGTATACTTATAAACATTAACCCTTTTGCTGACACTATAAAAACTTGGACCCAAAGTTTCCTTTATGGCCGTACCCAAAAAGTAAAATGTGCGGGCTCCCTATCTGACCTGAGGCCCATTACCCATGGTGTCCCACAGGGCTCCATATTGGGCCCATTACTTTTTTCTCTGTATATCGATGACCTCCCTAATAATTGTGATTGGGCCTTTGTTCACCTATATGCAGATGATGTTATCATCTACCACTCTTCTCCTGCTATTGGGTGGCTCAATTAAACACTAACCTCCAATTTCCACACCCTGGAGGACTGGTTCCTTCAGAAGCAGCTTGTCCTTAATACTAAAAAAACATAGAGCATGTTATTCTCCAACTCATCCACACCAGCCCTCCCCCCTCTGGCTGTACTCTCACGTACTGGGGATGCACTCAAATCAATCAGGTCTTTCAAATACTTAGGAGTCACCTTAGATCCCTCACTTACCCCGGATGCACATGTTATAGCCATCACCAAAACAAAAAAATCGTGTCCTGTTCCACATCCATCCGTTCCTTACATATACAAGGAGGTGCGGAAAGGATGAGTAGGGACTTGGCAAGGTTGGAGGAATGGTCAGAAGTATGGCAGCTTGGATTCAATGCAAAGAAGTGCAAAATAATGCACCTGGGAAACAAAAACCCAGGGGACGAGTACACAATGGGGTGGAGGGGTAGTAACAACAACAAAAATGGAAAGGGACCTGGGGGAATCATATCAGATGACCTTAAGGTTGGCAAGCAATGTGAGAAGGCAATAGGGAGGGCTGGGGGATACTGGGATGTATATGGAGAGGCATCACCAGCAGAAAACAGGAAGTTGTTATCCCTCTGTACAGACAGTTGGTGAGACCCCATCTGGAGTACTGCATCCAGTTCTGGAGACCCCATCTCCGCAAGGACATAGACAAGATGGAGGCAGTCCAGAAGAGGGCAACCAAAATGGTGCAGGGCCTGCAAGAGAAGCCATATGAGGAGAGACTAAAGGAGTGTAATATGTATACCCTTGAGGAAAGGAGGGAGAGGGGGGACATGATAGAAACTTTTAAGTACCTTAGTGGAAGTCCAAGAGGGTAGCATCTTTCAGAAAAAGAGATGTGCAAGAACAAGGGGACACAATCTGAAGATAATAGGGGGACGGATCGGGGCAATGTGAGGAAGTATTTTTTCACAGAAAGGGTGGTGGATGAATGGAACAGCCTTCCTGATGAGGTTGTGGGGTCTAAAACTGTGCAAGAATTCAAGAATGCATGGGACAGACATAAGGCAATTCTTCTGGGGGTTAGGAAGAAATAGGCTGTTGAATAACTAGGGTCTGCAGCTTATCCTGTAGGTAGGGAAACGGGCAGACTAGGTGGGCCAAGTGGTCCTTATCTGTCATCAAAGTCTATGTTTCTATGTTTCTATGACCTCCTGCCGCAAGATTGCAGATGCCACACTCCTGCCCCTCCTTATGTATGGTGCTCCATTACTACTCTCTGCTACCACAGCCGTACCATCATGCCTATCACAGGCCTACGATAGAGTTGGCAGGTTTGCTCTCGGGATCAATGCTTGGCACCATCACTGCAATGTCCTTTCTCCCCTGGGATGGCTACCCTATGAATTAAAATTACGCAATGCCACACTAAGCTTTATACATAAACTGGTACATCGCTTCACTCTTCCTTGCCTTGCTGATATTGTTCAACGTCATCTCCCTCGATGTACCCTCAGATCTACCTCCTTGCCTCTTCTCTCTGTGCCAGACTTACGACTCTCCATGGCTCAGAGATCATTTGCATTTTCTGCTGTGGCCTACTGGAACTCTCTACCTCCTTCTATACTGGTCTGCACCTCCCTCTCTCAATTTCAAAGTTCACTATTATCTCACCTAACAACTCTACCCTGCTCCTGCTGCTGCTGACTCCTAACCCCTGTTCACTCCTTGCACGTTTCTCCTAGCAAAACTTTCTACTCTATCTCCTGCTCTTCAAGACAAAAAAAAATGTAAATGATGTCTGTATGTACGTAAGGTTTTGTTGACTGTGCTTTAAATTGCTTATTTTGCATAACTGAATGTAATTGATGTACTCTCTTACTGTATGACTACTCTTTGTCTAATTTCTTGTATCAATGAATGGACTATCAATGTACTGCACTTCCCGGGTCACCCCTGAAAAAGGGACTGTCTTGCCTCAGAGGGCCTGACGGTTACCAAAATTCATTAAATAAATAAATAAAAAACTTAAAACTAATACCCGCTCCCTGCTGTGTTCAATACAATAATAGTAGGATCAGGAGAATGTTTTAGGGAACAGACAGTATGGTTTATCTGGGGTTTTATCTGGTGTAAGTCATGTTTAACAAACTTACAGTTTTTTTTTTTTTAACTGTAAGGCAGATCATGAGCAGTGGTAAAGCAGTACATGGAGTTTACTTTGACTTTAGTAAGTTGTTCAACAGAGTCCCACTCTGGGAAAGAATTGAGAAATTAAGCATGAAGGAAGGTTGTGTCATACTACTGTATAGTATATGATGGATAAAATGTTTATTAGTAGGACAATGACAAAAAAAGTACAATATGGGTATATGGATTGACATCGGACTGGGGAAATGAGACCAATCAGGTGCCTCACCTCCAGGCTCTAGTGGCAGACACAAAGGCTGATCTGGTAGCTATTACTGAAAGCTGAGCCATGGACAACAATGAATGGGACCTGGCCATCCGAAGTTGCACACTGTTTAGAAGGGACAGACAAGTGGGAGGGTTGCCCTCTATGTGAAGGAGGGCATCGAAGCAATGGAGGATGAAACACCAAGGCTGGGGGGGGGGGCTTGGAGTCACTCTGGGTCCATTTAGCCACCAGTGCAGGAAATAAATTGCATATGGGTGTGATATACAGACTCCCAGGGCAGGGAGAGGGGAAAGATGAACAATTAACTGAGGAGTTACAAAAGATGGCTGGTAAAGGTGACATAGTGGTGGTTGGGGTCCTTAACCTGCCAGATGTGGACTGGAATATCCCAGCAGCCAAGAGCTCCAGAAGTCAGGCTTTACTGGATGCATTCCAGGACTGCCTGCTGTCTCAACTAGTGAAGAACCCGACCAGGGCTTGAATCTGATCCTCACAAACTCTGAAGAAATTAGATCCATGAGGGTGGAAGAACCCTTGGCAAATAACAATCACAATAATGCCTGGTTTGAAATAACCATGGGCATTACTAAAAACCACCTCCAGCACAGAGGTGCTGTACTTTCAGAAGGCTGATTTTGGTTGATTGAGGCATCTAGTGAGGGCTAAGTTAACAAACATCAGAGACAAGCCAGACTTGGAGGAGATATGGAAAGATATTAGAGATAAAGTTCTAGAGCAACAAGACTCTGCATCAGGACTACAACAAAGAAAAATAGGTTTAAAAGACCACTGTGGTTCTCCCCTCCAGTAAGAGAGGCAATCAGGGCCAAACGGAATGCATACAAATGGTTCTGGCAACATGAAGAGGACAGGGAGTGGGAGGATTACACTCAGAAAAGTAAGGAGACCAGGAAAATAGTGATCCAGAAGCAAATGGCTTGATACCGTTTATTGGACCAACACAGATGTTACAAAAATGAACAAAGTGAAAATAGTGAGGGAGGCCAAGGCAGCAAAAGAGCTGCAAATTGCTTGTGGAATCAAATCAGGGGAGAAAACCTTTTTCTGCTCTATCAGTGAAAAAAGGAAGAAAGGGGAGGAACTGTGAGGTTAAAAGTGGGGGGTGAGGCTCTAGAGAAGAGCAGACAAAATGCAGAGGCCCTAAATGAATACTTTGCTCGGTATTCATGAGGGAGAATCCAGACAGCGGTATCAGAGCCGAGACCAGAGAGGTTCAGAGAATGTGGCTGTGAACCCAGGAGTTCACCACAGACAGGGTCCGGAAGGGCATTTCAGATATCAGACCCGACAAGGCCCCTTGCCCTGATGGTTCAGACCCTAGAGTGCTCAGGGAGCTTGCAGAAGAGCTGGCAGCGTCTCTTTTGTGTACCTACAGTATTCAACAGGTCACTGGAGTCACGGGTAGTTTCAGGTGGCTGACGTCATGCTACTGCACAAGAGTGGAGACAGGGAAGATACAGGTGACTATAGGCCAGTCAGCCTCTCATCAGTAGTGCGTAAACTTATGGTGGCCCTTATAAAGCAAGATCTAGTGGAATATCTTGAAGTATATCACCTACAGAACTACAAACCACACTGGTTTGTGACAGGCAGATCATGTCAAATGAACCTTATTACGTTCTTTGAGGAAGTGTCCAAGGAGTTGGACAGGGGTCATGCGGTGAACTTGCTTTACTTTGACTTCAGTAAGGCATTTGACACAGTCTTGCATAGATGCCTCTTAAAAAAGCTAGAAGACCTTGGGGTAGCAGAACCGATAGTAAAGGGGGTAAGGAGTTGGCTGAGGGGACAGTAAACAATGGGTGGTAGTAAATAGGGTGAAATCTAACAAGAAGCATGTCACTAGTGGGGTGCCTCAGGGGTCGGTCCTGGGGCCAGTAATCTTCAAAGTATTCATTAGTGACATCAGCAAGGGCATAAATGGCAACATCACCCTGTTTGCAGATGACACAAAACTCAGTGGAAGAGTGGAAAGTATGGAGGGAGTCAGACAGCTGCAGGAGGACCTTAAGAAGTTGGAAAGGTGGTCACAAATATGGCAATTAAACTTCAATGCTTAGAAGTGTAAGGTGACACAGCTGGGTAGGGCCAACACCAAGGAGGAATACTGGCTAAACGGAGTCCAGCTGAGCTCCTCTGCTGAGGAACGTGATCTGGGAGTCATCATTAGGGATGACCTCAGGCAACAAAGTCAGTGCAATAAGCTATCAATGCTATCAATGACATCTGGGCTTTCTACCTCTCCACTGCCTTGGTGCTTAGCATCACTGAATTTCTCAGTTAGGTACAATGTTATCTGTACAATCTGAATTATGTACAATGTTGTCTGTAAATAGGGATTGATGATTATGTTACTGTCTGCCATAGTATACTCTGTGGTACTGTTATCTATACTAGTGGTTGTTAACTGTAGTAATTATGTTCTCTGTACATTTTTTTATGCTAGTTGTGAATGTTTGTATGATGTAATTGTGCTGTATTATGACATGTTCTTGTAACTATATTAGTTGGTCTCGTTATTGCAATTGTCATACCTGTATGGTTTCCTGTATCATCTATTGCACTATCAATCTATTGCACCTACCGCATCGCCACTGGAAAAGGGACTGTCTTGTCTCATTGGGCCTACCTGGTTACCCAAATTCAATAAATAAATAGTCACACTAATGAACTACCCCTGTTGCTCCCTTTTATTTTGTCTGAGGCATAAAAGGATATTGTAATTGTTTGGATCCAAGCCTGGATCTAAGTAAGTGAGTACCCCCTCAAACTTTTCACGGAGTGCATATCTTTTTCTTTGTGTGGAAGTAACAGGGCACCAGTCAGGTGGCCCTGCCATGTCCAATGTGTTGTGAGTGGGCCCATGTGCAGTGGGTCACCATAGCTGAGTCAGAATTGTGCATCATGGGCACCACTGCTGCTGTGGCCTGAGGCATGTACGACTGGCTTCCAAGGCACGCTGCTCACCAGAGGCTGCACTGCCTGTCATCCCATGCCAGTATGGTGGACCAGCAGTGTACCGCAGGGGCCAGCCACAGACCACATGTGGCCCACGGAGGTGTCGGGTCAATATGTTGAATCCAAAATCTTGCATGCAAAAATGGCTAAGTCAAAATGTTGCATACAAAAATGTCTCACGGGCAATATTACCTCCCGTTCAAAAATGTCTCGACATACGACATTCCTTTTTCTCCACTGTTGAGTGGACTGGAGTTTGTTATATATAGGACAGGGGGTGCAGGGGTCACAGTCTCCCATGTTAGGACCAGGCATGTTGTTTCAATATTTTGGGATGCAGAATTATTTCTCCTGGATATTTTTATTTTTGACGAAATTGCTTCAACATTTTGGTCTGGAATATTACTGTATGAGACATTATGACACAGTGCCGGCACCGGAGAGGGTAGCAGCACAGGGGTCCTACCATGGCGGGTATCCGGGGCACATGGGCACCAATCGTACAATATCGACCACACACAGATGGCTGCCTGCCACCACTGCACCCTGTAGTCATGGTCCTGGTTGCAGAATGGTAGGGGTCAACCACCTGTGAGGTGATTCCACTGTGGCCAGTGTGCACTGGCGACATCGCTGGTGGCAGTTGTCCAGTGACAAATGGTACCTGCAGCCGCACAATGGGGGCCTTGGTATGGCATGGGAGAAGCATATAGGCAGCATCCCTTCAGCATGGATGTGCAGTGCACTGCAGTGCACACCAGGTTGCGGTGCATTGGCACCGGTCACCCAGTGCCCCCATGCATGGTGCATCTCCCACCCACATCCCTGAGGTGATATCCACATAGGGTTGCACCCAGCTTGCTGACACATACAGAGACACATGTCAACAGACACTGGCACTGGTCACATAGTGTGTACATGTGCCATACTGGGTGCATGGTGACCCTCGGCATGGTAGCATTGTGGCCTCCTGCAGGAGTGTCATCACCCGAGGAGCTGGGTCAAGCAGGTGACCATGGCAGCTCCATATCCACACACCCCACCATTGCTCCCCCCATGCCCAGTATCTCTCATGGTGAGGAACGCTATGGACACTGGTGCCCAGTGCGCCATGTCCAAGTGGTACGGGTGCATGGGCACCCCAAGCTGCACACCCAGGAGCACCACTGTTTCCTGCACTACAGTGCCCCATGTTGCCATGCATACATTGCAGTGTCCCATCCCTCTGACAGCCTGTGCAGTAGTGACAGGACATACACCACCAGAGGCCCTTATATCCAAGGGGACTCTGAGGAGAGCAAGGCCCATCACCAATAATGGCAGTCAGACCATGACCACCACCAGCACGCAACCTCTGTCAGCTCTGACGTATGTGCACAGGTAATCCCTGGTGCTGTGCACACATATCCTACTCACCAGCTCATCTCACCTCTGAAGGTCCACCCTGGGCACCATCACAGCCCATCAACACATCCCAGGTCTCCCTCCTGTGCCACTTGCTTCACACCTGCTCCTCCTGGTCCCATGTGGGCTGTACATTGAGATGTAGGGTAGGAAAAGAGAGGTGTAGTCAGTTTCCCGTGGTGGTACACAGTGCCCCATCCACTATACAGTATCCCACAGAACTGTGCATCTGCCTGCACCATGGCACAGCCATGACATATGCCATGTGGGAAGGGGACAGGTGGGGCTGCCTGGTACCAGTGAAAGGGAAAGGGAAAACTGTTTAACCAGGAAAGGCACACTAAACTTGTTTCCAGGTGTGATCTGGAAGAACAAGGAAGTTAAGTGACTTGCTCAGGGTCACACAGAAACGTAGACTTTGGTGGCAGATAAAGACAATTTGCCCACCCAGTATGCAAGTGTGGGCTGTGGGATTCAAACCCAGGTCTCCAGGTTTGCAGCTCAGTGCCCTAAACCACAGCACTATACTGCCTCCTATGTCTTGTGCCAACCAGCACAGGAGGAGTCCTGGGACATGTCGGTGGTCCATGATGGGGCCCAGGGTGGAACTTCAAAGAGACCTGATGGGGCCCAGATGGACATTTAGAGGGGATGCTATCTAGTGAGTAAGCCACCACATGCACAGCACCTGGGGTTACATGTGCCCATGCATAGGAGCCACACAGTGGTCCAGGCTGTGGCACCACATACAAGTGGACCGGTACGCACGCATACAGTATGGTTCCCCCTCCATGGGTGCAGACATCCACAATGCACACTGCCCTGTAAATTGTCTGTTATCAGGGTCAGGCTGGGGTACAGCAGGCCCATCTGTAATGTTGACACTGGTGCCCACCTGGACAACCAGTAGGGGAGGCCCCGGGGTGACACACATGAGTCAGTAGACCCCTTCAATAATATACCGCAGTCTTGTGTCTGCATCCTATTGATATGGACAGGGCCAATAAGTACAATGGAGCTGATCACACTACAACTTCCAGAGTGTAGAGGGTGGCCAAGTATCCAACAGAGGAGGCCCACATGGCACTGTCCAGGTCCTAGTAAGCCAGTCCAATTGTGTCCACTGCCAGCTGGCCCTGGTGCCCCAGATACAACATGGAAGCCACAGACCCTGTACAGGTTTCATCTGTATGGGTATGCATGGTGCACCAGGACACACACCACAGAGCTGGGGGAGTAGAGCAGTGGAATCCCCAGTGGCCCAAGATGCCATGGTGTTTGACCACAAGTTGTCCCATACACGGCCAGACCCCACTGCAGCAATGTTGCATTCTCTACAGACCATGGCACATGCAGCCCCATGATCATGTGGCACACTGCAGACACCACATATGATAAGCCAGGGGACAGTGCCACCTCCTGCTTGATACAGCACCCAGGGCAGTCACACAGGTTCTGTATGTGGTTGATGATCAGGCATTCATTGCAATGGGGGGCTGCCATGCCAGGACCCTGTAGGCAGCAAGCTGGCCCAACCAGCCAAGCCCTGCCACTATACAGACAGCCTTTACATCCATTCCCCTGCAACCATGGCAGGGAGTGGCTCCTACCATGTGGAGATGGACTGTGTTCCCCCAGGCAAGCATGGCAGTGGAGGTCATGCACAAAACAGATGGGCATCCCGTGGGTCTGGATGGCCGGCCAACAATATACGGCTGGTGAGCCATGCAGCAGGGCAAAACCCACTGTACACAGCAGAGCACCGAGGGCACACAGGAGGCATCCACAGTGTCTGGGGAGTTGCCTTTACACACTGTATGATGCCGCTGTCTTGCACACATGCCCATCCACACACCAGCCCATACCTCTCAATCTCCTGTTGCATAAATCAGGGACAAGGCTTCACAAAATCAGGGACAATGACCCAAAATCAGGAACATATCTTAAAAAATTGTCAATATTCACTCAGAAAGCTGATAGCTTACCATCACAGAACATATGGAGGAACTCACCAAGAAGTCAAGACAGAAACTTGGACTCTTCTTTAGAATCAGGCACTTACTCACCAGGGAATCGAGGAACAGCCTAGTGCAAGACAGTTTTCTTCCACTCCTAGACTATGTAAATATCCTGTCTGCAAAAAGCACTAGCACTGCCCTCTCCAAACTAGACGTCCTATACCATCGCGCACTATGCTTCATAACTGCTGCTCCCTATTCAACCCACCACTGTACCCTCTACTCTCTCCTAGGATGGACATCACTCTCATTCAGGAGGCAAAAAAATGCAGCCATATGGATGTTCAAGGCCATTACCCATAGGCTGCCTCAGTATATCTTGGACTGTTTGCCCATCTGCGTGGCAGTCAAGTATGGACTGAGAAGCCTGCACTATATTATTCTTATCATCCTGAAATTCAATACTAGGTTTGGTAGCTCATCCATAAGTTATGCCCTGCCATCATTATGGAACAAACTCCAAAAATTTCTAAAACTGGCCGCCCCCATTAATCTATCAATCTTGAAGACCATATATACTCAATCCTTCAAGGAGTTCTGCAGGTGTAGACAATGAGAAATAACCCCTACCTGTCCTACTGTTCACTATCCAACTACTCCACCATTTACCGACCCGTCTGGATCCTTCCCTTCCTCTTCCAACTACATTACCATTTCCAACCCCCTCTGGCTCCTTCCCTTCCTCTTCTTCACCTTACCTCTTCAATCGCTTGACTAGTTTCCCATCTAGTGACTTTGCCAAGTCATCTCAGAGAAAAGTCTAAGCTCAGCTGCCATCTACCTTCCTATCCCTTGCCCGCCCTCTAATTCTGTGGTAAGTCGTACTGTAGCGGCTCACCTCCTTATACTCTTATCCTGCTTGGATTCCTGCAAAATGTCCATTGTATCAAAATTTGTTATTAAACCTTCTCTCCCCCATGATATTTAAATACTGTATGCAGTTTCCCTGACATGCTAAACTGTCTTCCATATTAAATATGCAATAACAGCTGAACTAATCCTCCTGATATGACTGTACTGGCTACCATGATTTCTTGTTACTTTTTGTACACAGAACAACAACTGATCTCACTCAGCCATACTACTCCACTCATTTGTCATTTTTACCCAGCCGTGACTCACCCATATCTAGGCATATTGAGGCCTATGTACTGTACCTACTGCTCGTATTTGCTGTAAATTGTACTTATTGTGACCTTGTACTGTACCTACTGCCTGAACTTGCTGTACATTATAATTATCATGCTTTATGCATTCCACTTTGAATGTATAAAAATACTCTTGACTGTCTTACATTGGCCCAGGTCCACCTTGGAAATGAATTCTGCTCAATGGTGCTTTACCTGGCTAAAGAATGATTTTTTAATTGAATTGAATTGAATAAGGGGATCAGTGTAAAATGCATTTACTAGAGCAGAACAAGTCTGCAACTTTAATATTTCACATTATTTTGTGCTTACAATCACCACTGTTTAGTCTCAAACACAAATGTTACGAGGGACAGAGGAACATATTAAAGCATAGTTAGGGACATCCCCAAAAATCATGGACAGTTGAGAGGTATGTGCCTGCCTACCATCTGGCTGTACCTGCCTAGCCTTGGCACGGTGCCACTGGCAACCATATCCTGCAGTTCACACAGCCTGCGTACCTCCCTCCACTGCAGGTCGCTGAACTGGTGGAGGCATTGGTCCCCGGCGTGGGTGAACCCTGTTGTACGGGTCAAGCGATGACACACCAAGGGCCAGATTTTGCACCAGGACCTATCAATATCGGTCTACAGTCAGACACTAAACAATTTCTTTAAAAGACCAGTTAGCCCACTACCATGCTATCTCAGGTACACAGGGGACACCCTCAAGGAGTTTGTGGGCTTTGAATGGAAACAAAGTTATGGGTGATTAGCCATTGATGTAGAGACCATAGGCATAATGATGGTATCACAGCCTGTAGGTATTTTGGGGAAAATCGTGACATACGTAATGTCACACCAATAGATTTTCTCATGAACGCATTGGATTTTATTCTGACCCATAACGGATTTGAATTTTAGGACACATATTACTTGCAGTCCTATGGCACCACCATGGGTGCTGTAATGGCGCCATCATATGTCAGCCTATTCCTTGGATATTGGGAAATGAAAAACATATACAATCCCACCACCAATCCTTATTTTAAAAACATTGTTAAATGGCATCAATATATCGATGATTGTCTATGCATGTGGGATGGTAATATGGAGACAGCTACCGAGTTCACACGTTGGCTGAACCCAAATGATGTAAATCTGAAATTTACATGTACAAAGCATAACCATGACATTAACTTTCTAGATTTGAATCTTATAGGCAACCCAGTTTAGAAAAAAGTAAGTACAAGAAGTTTTAGAAAAAGCACTGCCACTGATGCAGTACTAAGACATAACAACTCTCACGCACAGAAACTAAAAACTCAATACCATGTAGCCAAATGCTAGGAGTGAGAAGAAATTGTTCTAATGACAGTGATTTTGAAGCATAAGCCAAAGAACTGAGAAGTTGGTTCTTGGAAAGGGGCTATGAGAGAGAAATAATTGATGAAGCATGCAGGAAAGCTAGACATAAGACAGAAAGAAGTCTTATTCAAACTGAGGAAAATACAGGAGGCAGAAAGGAATGGGGCCCAATATTATTTTCTATAAAATATAGTACCATATCAGGCTCTATAGGGAACATAATTTGGAAAAACTGGCCTATCCTGTTAGGGGATATATCAGTAGGTAGTACAGTGGGGCCATCAGCCAGAGTCACCTTCAAAAAAACATCTAGTATCAGAGACAAAATCGTGCATAGCCAATTACAAATACAGAAACCACAACAGAGTAGCTGGTTACCAAGCAAGGCACCAGGAAATTTTAGGTGCCTGAAATGCAACATTTGCCAATATGTCAATACAGGCAAGGATTTAACGGTGTTTAAACAAGGCAAAGCCACTGTCAGACACTTTATAACATGTAGTACTAAATGTGTGGTGTACCTTATTTGGTGCAGCTATGCACTGGGCTAAGTGAGTAAGACAGTAAGGCCTGTATATTCAAAGGTTTGCACCGGGATAGTGCTGGGTTAGCGCAGGTGCGCAACATTCAAAACAGCACATAGTGCCGGCGCAATGCATTAACACCGGCGCAAAAACTTAATGTATGCAAGGGGCAAAGTGAGGGGCGGGAACCTGAATACAGGCACAATGGCATATTCAAAGGTGCAGCGCTGTGCTAGTTATCACCTATAAAAGTCAGGTCTTATCCCAGGGCAATCCGGATTGGGGGGTGGCCAGTGTAGGAAACTAACATGGCGTTTTTCAGCAATGCTGTGCTGCTGCACCTCATGGAGGAGGTAGTCCAGGAGGAGGAGGAGAGGATCAGGCCCACCATGGCCCACACTGCAGGCCAAGGAGGAGATATGCTGCACACAGGTTGTAGCGGCCCAGAGTCTCCTTCGAGACCCTGCCTGATGACCACATCATTGGTCGGTACAGGATTAACCGTGACATGCTGAGGCAGATATATGAACTCCTGCATTAGCAGCTGCAGCCCAACACCAGACACAGCCACGCCATGACAGTGGAGGAGAAGGTGACAACAGCGATGTGCTTTCTAGCCGCAGGGATGTTCCAAACCCCAGTGGGGGACACCATTGGTATATCACAGTCTGCCACCTTGTGCCTCCTCACCCAGTTCCTAGATGCTTTCCTGCTGCATGCTGCTGAGTTCATAGTATTCCCCAGCACAGCAGCTGAGCACAGAGCAACCATGCAGCAATTCTATTGAGTTGCACACCTTCCAGCTGTACTCAGTGCCCACTGCACCCATGTTGCCATCCATGCAACATCTGGCAATGGCAGTGACATATATGTAAACAGGAATGGATTCCACTACATCAATTGCCAGGTGGTGTGCAATGTGACAGGGCGCATCACCAATGTCTTTGCACAGTACCCCAGCAATGCCCATGATGCCTTCATATGGCACCAATCAAGGCTGTGCCAGACCTTTAAGGAGGGCAGAAAACCCAGTGGGCACCTTGTCGGTGAGTATATGCAGCCACTACATGCAAACACCACAGTGGGTACCATTGCCAAGGAACCGTAGACAGGGTGGAGGGAGGGCAGGGGGCAATGGGACAGCAACACATGTGACATACATAGGCAATGGCCAGACAGCAGGACACTGCAGCTAACATGTACACATATGTTCACAGAGGACAGTGCCTATCCCCTGAGACCCTGGCTGCTCACATCATTACTGAGGCCAGCAACTGTGGCCGAGGACAGATATAATGAGGCACACACCACCACAGGGAACGTCATAAAGAGGGTCTTTGACATGCTGAAGATGCGGTTCCACTGTCTGGATTGTTCAGGCGGTGCCCTACAGTGTAGGCCTCAGAAGGTATGCTGTATATGCCTAGCATGTTGTATGATGCACAACATAGCGCTAAACCGTGGTATACATGCACCCGAACCTGAGGTACAGTCAGACAGTGACCCAGAGCCAGAGGTTGAGGGGATAGTAGAGCAAGTCAAGAGGAGAGACCCTGAAATGTCCCGCAAAGCCCAGGAGCACCAGAGCAGCATCATGGAAACACTAGCCATGATGGGTGGGTGAGTGAACACAACACAGACAAATGACAAGTCATGACCAGTGCCTTTAATATTTGTGCATAACATGTACAGTACAGAGCAGTGGCAACAGTGCAAACCCCTTGTGTACCACGCAGTGTAACGGTGTACATGTGATATGTGTGTATGGGGCAGTGTGCAGTGCAAATCACACATGGGTGGATGGCTGGTGTGTGTGTTGTGTGCAGGGTGTGGGGCTCGGGGAGTGGATAGACAGGAGGTGTAGTGTGGGTGGTGTGTGCCTGTGTGTGGGTGAGTGACTGTGCATGTGAGTGACAGTGTGTGTGTGTGTGTGTGTGTATGTGTGTGTGTGTAACCCAATTGGCCAGTGTGCATGCTAGCCAACTCTATCACCGGTGCCTACCACCATGCACACGGCATGACCCATGTATGTGGGACACAGAGGTCGGAGTACTCTGTGCTGATGACACAGGTGGTGAGGACCGTGAGGATGACCAGCCAGTAGCACGCCTGTGACCACAGCAGTACACAGAACCAGCCCTGGAGGGTGGGTGGTCACGGTGCCGTGTCTGACCTGCGGAGGACTGTGATGCAGGGTGGAGGACCCAGTGCCCATACCTCATGCACGGGATGCAAACTGGTTCACAGTAGTGGACCTCCTGCACTGTGTGGTATCTGAGCCATGCTGACCAGTTATGCTAGCACCCTGCATCACCTCCACATGCACCTTCACTGCAGCTGTGAGGTCACCAAGGCCCTGCTCAACAGTGGCAAGGATTCTCGTCATGTGCTCCTCCACCCGCTGCTCAGCACGGAGCCTGGCTGACCCAACTGTCTCTCACAACTGGGCCAGTTAATGCCACATCTCCCTGCAGAAGTCATGCAGGTCCTGCTGTGCAGCATACTGGGACTCAAGTGCAGCCTGGAGCATAGGCCAGGCACCCTGGCCATTATGGTCCGGGGGGGGGGACACCCTGCCACAGCCTGCGGCTGGTGGGGGTGGCAGCTGTTGGGGCAGACGGGGCTGCTGAGCTGGCTGTTGTAGCTGGTGATGCTGTTGCTGCTACCGCTGCAGTGGCCTAGCACCCTGTGACTGGTAGCGCATGTCCAATGGTGCATGCTGGTCATCTGTACACCCAACATCCAGCTGTTGTGCACTGTTACCATGGGCCTGTGCTCCCCCCGCTTGCCCTGCACCCATATGTGTTGGCCCTGCAGGTCCCACTCCACTGCTCCTGTCCACAGTGCTGCCCTCTGGAAGGTCATCCTCCATCTTGGAGCTACCTCAGCCATGGACACTGGTGACTGTGAAGGTGATCACAGGGCAGCAAGTGAGGTCCTCGACCGTTGCAACGTCCAGGTCAATTGCAGCGTCAACATCATCATCTTCCTCATCATCATCCTCATAGGCGACAATGGAAGTCACTGCCTAACGTGTACTGTGGCCACATGCAACTCGCTGTTGCGCCACCACAGATTGTCCATAGGCAACCCCCATGCCCGACATGGAAGGCACTACCTGTGATGCATCTTCATCATCCTCCACATCCACTGGTCCATGCTCCTCCAGCACTGTGCCAGAGTACTGTACAGCACATTGTATGCCAAGTTCACCATCATGACATGCAACACCCAACAGTGATGATCCTGCAGAATGCCCATGCACCCCCCCGTGCAGCCTGTGTGTATGAGAATGCAGCCCTCATGCACACACCCCCAACCAGTGCCCACACCAACTGTTGCATCTGTACACCGGTGACCACTATGCAAGGCAAACACATGCACACTGCTGTGAAGCATGTACACCGTCAACGCACTGCGACCACCCCATGGGTGTGTCTGGCAAGTGTCTCTGGGCCACGACAGTGGAATGGTGGCACCCTCCCCATAGGTGTCATGCAGGCAATGTTGTTGTCCTGACGTGTACATACCTGCCCTGGGTGGTGTCAGCTGCATCTCACAACTACCACCTTCGATGCTCTCCACTGCCACTGGCCTCAGGGTCGATGCAACCAATGCCAAAAGCGAGTCCCAGTTGCACTGCTCTAAGATCTGTGGCCCACCACCTGTCTGCATTCATTTACACAGCCTTTGGGCTTCCTCCTCCTTTGCCAATCACAGCAGGTCATTCCAGTGCTTACGCACTGCATCTGTGCTGCGACCATGGCCACCCACTGCATTAACTTCTGCCGCAATCTCATCCCAAATATGTCTGACTATGGCATCTGTGGGCTTGTTGCACCTCATCACTGTCTCTCTCTCCTTGAAGGCATGTTCCAGTGACCTCATCTCATCTCCGGTAAACTTGTGGGCATGGAGTTAGTCCTGCCTGGCAGCATCACCTGTATGGGACAGATGGAATGGTAGACACAGGGGTGGACAATGTTTGCGAGACCAATGATGTGCCTGCTGAACATGGCACTATACTCACCCGGCATGCCATTACAGGCTCTGTGTGCCTCAGGCACCGGACTGTATAGCCACACAGTGTAACACACAGTACAGACATGGCCACAGTGTACTCCAGCACCCACTCCCTTGCCCGTGCCTGTGCACCAGAAGGCAACAATGACACACAATCCACACTTGTGCAGTGCTGAGCTCACACAACGTCACGAAACATAGAAACATAGACTTTGACGGCAGATAAGGACTGCTTGGCCCATCTAGTCTGCCCATTTCCCTACCTACAGGATAGGCCGCAGATCCTAGTTAATCAACAGCCTATTTCTTCCTACCCCCCACAAGAATTGCCTTATGTCTGTCCCATGCATTCTTGAATTCTCCCACAGTTTTAGACCCCACAACCTCCTCAGGAAGGCTGTTCTATGCATCCACTACCCTCTCTGTGAAAAAATACTTCCTCATTGCCCTGAACTGCCCCCTCTATCTTTAAATTGTGTCCCCTTGTTCTTGCGCATCTCTTTTCTGAAAGATGCTACCCTCTTGGACTTTGTTGATTCCACTGAGGCACTTAAAAGTTTCTATCATGTCCCGCCTCTCCCTTCTTTCCTCAAGGGTACACATATTAAGCTCCTTTAGTCTCTCCTCATACAGCTTCTCTTGCAGACCCTGCACCATTTTAGTTGCCCTCCTCTGGACTGCCTCTATCCTGTCTATGTCCTTGCAGAGATGGGGTCTCCAGAACTGGACGCAGTACTCCAGATGGGGTCTCATCAACTGCCTGTACAGATGGATAACAACTTCCTGTTTTCTGCTGGTGATGCCTCTCCCTATGCATCCCAGTGTACCCCCAGCCCTCCCTACTGCCTTCTCACATTGCTTGCTAACCTTAAGGTCATCTGATATGATAACCCCCAGGTCCCTTTCCTTTTTTGTTGTTGTTAATACCTCCCCCAATTGTGTATTCTTCCCTGGGTTCTTGTTTCCCAGATGCATTATTTTGCACTTCTTTGCATTGAATCCTAGCTGCCATACTTCTGACCATCCCTCCAACTTGCCAAGTCCCTTTTCATCCTTTCCATGCCTCCTTGTGTATCAACCCTGTTGCAGATCTTTGTGTCATCTGCAAAGATGCATACTTTCTTTCCAGTCCTCTGCAATGTCACTTATAAAGACATTAAAAGGACTGGACCAGTACTGAACCTTGTGGTACCCCACTAGTAACCCCTCTTTCTTCAGAGTGGACTCCATTTACAATTACCTTCTGTGTCCTGTTGTGCAGCCAATGTTTTACCCAGACTACCACCCTGGGACCCACTCCCAGGCTGGTTAATTTGACTATTAATGTTTTGTGTGGGACTGTGTCAAATGCCTTGCTAAAGTCTAGGTAGGCCATGTCCACAGCCTGGTCTACTACTTTGGTCACTCAGTCAAAGAAATCAATTAGATTCGTCTGACATGACCTTCCCGCTGTGAACCCATGCTGCCTAGGGTCCTGTGACCCACTGGCCTCTAGGTACTCAATAAGTCTTTCCTTCAGAAGTGACTCCATCACTTTCCCTACCACAGAGGTCAAACTGACAGGTCTGTAGTTTCCTGCCTCTGTCTTGGTCCCACTTTTGTGAAGGGGAATCACATCCACCTTCCTCCAGTCCTCGGGTACCACACCATCCTCCCATGATTTATTAAAAAGAGTAGCCAGTGGTTTCACTAGTTCCCCCCTTAATTCTTTTAGAACTCTGGGGTGAAATCCATCAGGCCCCATTGCTTTGTCCACCTTCAGTTTTAGGAGTTCTTACAGAACCCTTTCTTCTGTGAAAGGACTGGGATCGACCCCCCTATCAAGAGTGCTTCTGTTAATTGGATTAGGCACTTCCCCCTCCTCTTTTGTGAATACTGAGCAGAAATATTCATTCAGTATCCCTGCTTTTTCACTGTCCCCCTCTGCCCACCCACCGTTCATTCTATTCAGCCTCACTATCCCTTCCTTTGTCTTTCTACGCTCGCTGATGTACCTATAAAAGGTTTTATCTCCCTTCTTAACCGAGTTGGCTATCTTTTCCTCAGTTTGGGCCTTTGCTATTCTGACTTCCCTCCATGCTTCCTTCTGCCTTAACTGGTACAGCTCTCTGTCCTGCTCCTTCTGTGTTTCCTTATACTTCTGGAATGCTATCTTTTTCTCCCTGAATTTCCCAGCCACCTCTTTTGAGAACCATAGTGGCTTTTTCTTTCATTTTGATTTGTTTATTTGCTTCACACAAAGGCTTGTTGCCTCTGTGATGGCAGTTTTGATGATTCCCCATTGTTGCTCCACCCCTCCTTCTAGCCTGTTTGCTAGTGCTTTTCTGATGCACTTTCCCATCTTGCCAAAGTCAGCCCACCTGAAGTCCAGTACCCTCACTTTTGTATGGCTTGACTCTGTAGCTGAGTTTAACGTGAACCACACTGTTTGATGGTCACTTGTTCCCAAATGGCAACCCACTTCTAGATCTGAAATCCTCTCACTGCCCCTATTTGAGAGTACGAGGTCTAAGATTGCTCCCTCACGAGTGGGTTCTGAAACTAGCTGTCTGAGGCCTGCCACCTGTAGGGCATCGAGAATGGCCCTGCTTTTGGATGTGGCTGCAGCAAATGTGCTCCAGTTAACATCTGGCATATTCAGGTCTCCCATCAACAGTATCTCCCCTTTCTCTGCCATCCTAAGAACGCCTTCTATCATATACTTGTCCATTCCCTCCCCCTGATATGGGGGTCTGTACACAACCCCCTGTGCGGATTGTGGTGCCCTTTCCAGTCTCCAAGGTGACCCACAGTGCTTTCTCTCCTCCCTGTTTACTCTTTTGTTCAGTTGCTTTTATCCCATCCTTTACATAGAGAGCTACTCCTCACCCTCTTCTCCCCTGCCTGTCTCTCCTGTAGGTTATGTACCCTGGTATGTTAACATCCCAGTCATGGTTCTCTGTGTACCATGTTTCTGTGACTGCTACGATATCCAGGCATCCCTCTTCCATCAAGGCCACCAGCTCAGGGAGCTTGTTGCCCAGACTATGGGCATTGGTACTCATTACCCTCCATTTCCTGATGGCCTTACTCCTTTTTGCCCCATCCCTGTCCTTCTTGCCTTTGTCACTTTCTCCATTTACCCCTGCCCTTCTCCCTATCGACACCTCTGTGTTGGTGTTTACCGCACTTACTACCATGATTTTTTGTGGGGGGCTAGGATTTCCCTGCTCCTTTCCAGTGCCTCCCCCCTTGGCTAGTTTAAATGCTTGCCAATGAAGCATTTAAACCTATCACCTAGGATCCTGGTTCCTCTCCTGGACAGATGCAGCCCATCATGCCAGTATAGGCCTGCATCACTCCAGGTGGACCCCCAGTCCCCAATGAAGTCAAATCCCTGAGCTCCGCACCAGTTTTTCAACCACTGATTGAATCCCATGGTGCAGAACACCCTAGCCTCTCCTACGCCATAGATGGGCAGCACCTCCGAGAAGGTTACCGTGCGTGCTACTTGTCTAAGGCCCCTCCCCAGTTCTACAAACTCTTCCTACACTTCTCTAATCCCTTTCTTAGCCAGGTCATTTGTCCCTAGGTGGACAATGACATCCAGCTCCCTCCCCTGTGCAGCTGCTCCGGCAATCCTGAGGATTCACTCCCTGTCCTTCCAAGCCTTGGCGCCAGGCAGGCACCTTACCTCCCTCTCCCTTTCCTCCCCCAGTTCTACCTTCCTAACAATGGAGTCCCCCACCAGGAGTTGTTTCCTTCCCCTGTGGGGTCCCCTACCTCCCTCCTGTGGGTCTCCTTTGTGGAGGTTCCCAGCATCCTCCTTGGTCTCCACTGCAGGTGCCTGCATAGAGGAACCACACTTTGCCAGAACGGCATAGGAATTGTGGAGAGGTACAACTGGAGGGATGTGCCTCTGCTCCACCACTCTCACCCTCCCTGAGCCCACTGTGGTCCAACCGCTCCTCTTTCTTGGCAACCTCTGAGGCAACGCCAATGGCACTGGTGGTCTCTGGATGGAAGAGGAGATCCCACAAATCCTGGCCAACTCAGTCTGGAGATGAGCAACCTCCTCCCTCAGCCCAGAGAGGTGCCTGCAGATGGGACAACACCGCATCCTCCAGAACATCTCCCGGAAGACTGCTGCTCCACAGCCACTGCACTGTACCACTCCCATCATGTCTTATTTCTGGCCCCTTAACTGTTTGGAATCCTTACTCTTTCCTCTGTTTTTTTTTGTTTGTTTTTTCTCTTGTCTCTCTACTTACTTTCTGCCTGTGTGCCCTTTAAGCTCCTGATTGTCCTGTTCTGAGACAAGAATATCCTATATTTCTCATTAGACCCCTTACTTGCTCAGAGACAGACCTTCAGCAGCTAGAGGGGGCCGTAGAGCTACTCTTGCCCTTCTAGTATGGTGGGTCTCTGGTGGCTCTGTGATCACTCACTTCCTGCTCCCAAACAGGAAGTTCCTGTTGTCAGTCAAATCCTGTGCCTATAAAAGTAGAACTAGCTTTGGGTGGGACAGTGGAGGGAAGGGAAGGAGGGCAATATAGTCCCAGTAGAGAAGTCCAGTCACACAGCAGTCCTTCCTCCTGGTGTCTTCTGTCAAGCTACTAGCAGAATCTTTCTAAAGCAGTCTTTAAATTTAGCTTCCTTCTAGCTAAGCCACTCCCTCTACTTACTAGATCTTTCTACAAGTAATTTAAACTGCACAGCTATCAAGTCCTTTCAATCACTTGAGATTTACACCTAGATAACTGTTCAGATAACCATTCAGTTTAGTTAACTCAAACACTCACTTTTTTTTTATTTTGTTTGTTAGTTTGTTTTTTTTTATCCTAAATTGAAGGTCCAAGTACAAGAGTTCTACTTCTTTAATCCCAGTAGAGAAGTCCAGTCACACAGCAGTCCTTCCTCCTGGTGTCTTCTGCCAAGCTATCAGCATGCATCCAAACAGCTGTGTGTGTGTTACATAGAACATAGTAGTCATGTCTGAGCACACTGTGTGTGCCCCATATTGGCCATGTGTCTGCTATGTTGGACATATGCACAGTGCTGGGGACATGGGGCATGGTGCATGATGTTGTGGCCTGTCCCCATGGCACAACATGTGGCCTGTGTCACACATACCTCCCAAGCAGCACTGCCACTATGTCTGTGCAACACACCCAGCTCACCTTGTTGGGCAGACACCAGTGACAGAGGCACATCACCCTGACATCCCACAATGCGGTTGTGCATGCCACAAGCCAGCAGCTGCATCAGTCTCACCATGCCAGGTAACAGTTCGATGTCCTGTACTTTGCAGTGCTGTTGCATGTCTAGCATCACCAGTGAGGCCCAAAGGCTGCTAGGCCCACCACTGGCCCAACCTGCACACACCTCACTGCAGCGGTAATATTGGCAGAGTGCATGCAGCCATGTCCCACTGTGTGTTGTCACGGGTGCCCCCACAATGCCACATGGCTGTCCCACTATGTAATGTGCAGAATGTTTCACTACTGCCTGTGATGCTATCCAGCATCAGTGCGGCCTACAGTGCAGTGTGCACACACTTACCCAGAGGACACAGCAGCAGGCCAAATATCTCCCATGCGTGCCTGCTGACTACCACCCATCTGTCCTATGTGTTGCCAGGCATAGCAGCAGAATGTCCAGAGTTGTGTACATACCTGCATTGTCATGTTACATCCTCCTGGGACATCCTGCAATCACTGTTCACAAACAACTTCTGCATACAGCACTGCAGTTCCTGTCAGCCACACAGGTGGAGCACTGCTTGCCCTTAAATAGCACGGCCGGGCAATCCACCTTGTTAGAGATGCAAATTAGGCCTCAATGATATGCTAATATGTGTGTTTGCCCTGCATATACGCAATTAGCCTCATTTGCAAGCATTCTTTGAATATCCCAACAGTTAGCACCGGGCAAATGTTTAGTGCCAGGCTAATTGGATGGTGTATAGCACAGCACTAGTGCATTAGAGCTGCACTAATGGGCTTTGCACAATGTCATGGCACATGCACACTACCAGTGAGTTTGCGCATGCGCCGTGCTTATGCAACGCTAATGTGATAACGCTGCATTATGGGGCAATTGTGCAGCAGATTGCGCATGCACGTGACGGTGTTGCAGGGGTCACTATGGGGTCTTGCGTGGCGCTATCATGATAGCGCGGTCTAAGACCATTGTAGCATGGCACAACCCAGGTAGCATAGCGCAAGTACAGAGCCCAGTGCAGGGTGTGCCACTGTGTACTTTTAGCAAGGTGCCCATTTCATCAATGCAAAGCATGTCTGCAAGGAGAAGGATGAGGGCTGTTGTCCACAGGGACAGGAGATGGGGGAGGAGGAGACCACCAACTTAGTTGAGCTTGTGCAGCAGATTCACAGGCGACTGTTTGGGGAGGTGAGGGAAGGGGACCTGCCCCATAGACAGGTGTGGGCATCCATTGCCCGGCACCTGACAGACAGGACAGGGATAGCCAGAGATGGTGAGAAGTGCCACCACTGCTATGTCGATATGCAGAGGAGGCAGCCATGCCAACTGGAGCGTTACAAGCACATGGTGCGTGATAGGACAGTGCCCATGCCAGGTAGGTGTCATGCAATGCCACAGCAAGGCTTGAGATCAGTGTGTGTGTGTGTGTGTGTGTATGTGTGTGTGTGCCTGCCTTCACATATGTCTGTGTGTTGCGGTGTGTGCCTCTGCGTGTGCATGTATCCCCCTACATTTGCATGCCACTGCTGTGTGTGTCCTGACAATGGTTGCTTATATGTGGCCACATTCCACAGCACTATTGGCATACCACCCTGACCTGTGTGTACAGTGACTGCACAACAAAGCATTGTGGCTGCCCATGTCCAGGGTTGTGCATGCCACAGGAGACACAGTGTGACTGCACTCTGGGGGGGGCCAATGTTCTTGCACTGTGACATGCCACTTGTGGCGGGGGGGCTATGGTGTGGGGTACCCTGTGTACCATGGGCATTGTTCGGGCATACCATGGTGGCTAACCATGTACTTATAGTCATGTACCCTATTCTTCCTACAGAGCACAGAGAGAGGTCCAGGGATGGCAACGGGGCCCAGGCAGGTGTACTGGTGGCCATGAGCCAACATGATGGGTGGGGGGTGCCAGCCATGCCACAGTGGGTGGAGGAGAGCAGTGATGGCCAGCAGGGTGTATTGCGTGAGTGCAATGTTTTGATACACACTGCACAGCATGTGCAATGGGTGGGTGGGTATGTCCGTGGGCTGCCACTGTTGTTCCTGCAGTGCACACAGCTGTATACCTGGCACACTGTCATGTGACATGTGTTATTGTATTGGCCACTCTATTAGCATGGTGTACTATGGGTCTGGATGGGCAGATGGCTTACGTTTGGCCTGCCGGGGGTGGGGGGCTGTATGGGGCCTATGTGATGTACAGGCACGTGTTGCCATGTCCATCATGTGTGCATATGGTTTATTACGGGGGGCACCATGTTCCTGTACTGGCTAGCGTTCCCATGTCCTTGCAATGGCTGATGCTTGTACACCTGTCGTGCCGGTGTGGGGGGGGGGGAATGGTGCTGTGCTATTGTATTGGCATAGTGTACAGTGGGTCAGCCCTTGCGGATAGTGTGGTGACTTCCTGCTGGGGGGAGACTGCCATACCATGCAGGCATATGCAACACTGTACCTGGTGTGTGTTTGGCCTACTGCTGTCTTGCTGCTGGTGGGCCATGGCCTGTGTTCCTTTGTTACATCACATTGACCAAGCATTTCTGCCTTGGGTGTGCTGATGTTGTGGGTGTTGGCACCATCACATGCCATGCTCTGCAACAGTACAAGCTGCATGCCATCGTACTGTGTTGTGGCTGTGGCCATTCAGCTGATGGGTATGCTCTGCTGTGTGTCTCATAGCTCTGTTACTATGGGCACCATGTCCCAATATGTGTTATCCCATGTGTTTGTCGTGCCATGGCCCCCTGTTGATGTCTTCTCGGGGACTGGCTGTCTGGTTGCACTGTGTCACTGTGTGCTCCACTGGGTTGTGTGGTGTGTACTGTGTTGTGGTGTTGCCAGCGGTCTTCCACACCTGTCCGTGTACATTGGGATGGTGGGTGATGCCTGTGTCATCCTGTCTCATCATACAGGTGTGTGTTGGGATGTGCAGTACATTGCATGCTGTATCAGCGCTTGGGCATGGATGTTAGGATGTGCTGTCCACCCCTGGGTTGCCCTCCTGGTATTTGTATTGTACTTCCTTCTCAGTGTGCCATCCTGACATGGTCCCTTCCTCCTGTAGGTCCATGTTGTTGCTCACTGTGGACCACATGGCCAGAGGAGTCGGAGGGGAGGGACAACATACCTCGTTGGATTGTCGGCCAGCAACAGACCCTCATAGAACATCAGGCTGTCGTTTTTGCAGAGACATGGGGGGTGGCTGCAATACTTGAGGCATGGCTGCCGGACCCATCACACATGCAGTCCTAGGACTGGTCCCTTTTCTGTTGGCTTTCTACACCCCCCACCCTTAACAGACTGCTATTTGTTTTCTTGCTTATGTTCCTATATTACTGTTTGTGTCCACTTCCCCTTTCCCTCCATTTTCATTGCCATCCTGTACATATGTTTCTATTGTACATAGGTTTTGCATTTAATTGTTTAGCTATTAGTTGCAGTTGTTGTGTTAAGTCTTTCACATAGTTGTAGTCTTAGTGGTAGCAGTGTTTATTGCAGTATAGTAGTCGTAGTTTTCACAGTTGCTGTTGTAATTTTGTAGTGGTGGTAGTAGTAGCAGTAGTTGTTCACATATTGGTGTTGGTTGTTGATTCTGTGTTCATGTAATTGCAGTTTGTTGTGTCTCATGGTGGTGTTGCTGTACTGTTCTTGTGTTTTTATTTTCCCTTTGTTACTTTATGAATGACACTTTCTTCAGTTTTCTGTGTCCTGTGTTGTTTTTGGGTGCTTGGGTATTTTGAACGATATGTACTGTTCGTGGTTGTCACACATGGGTCCCGGGTGTTACTTGGCATTCACATGGCTGTGTGTGTCATATTCTGGGTTCTGCACTGCTGTCTGCTCTTGGAATTGCATTCAGGGCTGCGTTTCTTTGCTTGTGTTCCAGGGCAGGGCAGTCTCACCTCTGCACTGTGTTTCTGGGGATGTTTGCACTACTTGGCTTGGTGCTATATTCAGTGCAGTCTTATTTGCTATATTGACAGCCACCTTACTCCCGAGCTATTTTTGCCCTGCACTCCCAGCCCAGTTTGCCCGGCTTCCTTAGCATGCGACATTCAGCAGATTTAGCGCCGGGCTATTCCTTTTGACTATAGCAGGCTATTTGATCCAGGCTAATTTAGCATGCCGGGCAGTGCTAATACAGCCCCAAGACAAAGTTTTGAGTATCTGGCCCTAACATCTTTTAAGGGGCAAATACAGGAACACGTGAGATATATAGTTAGCAAAAGGCTGGACAAAGCAGTTGGTAGACATTTTTTTGAAAAACAATTCTGACCCTAAGGAAATGAAATGCATGGGAATAGAGAATGTGAAATGTGGGAAAAGAGGGGGAAACCATGTAAATCTTTTATTAAAAAGGGAGAGTTAATGGATTTATCGACTAAACACAGTCAATCTGAATGGTCTGAATGAGATGTGGGAAGCTACATTTGAAATGAATCAGAATATGGGAACATGGCTTCTCCTTTATTTAAATACTGATTTGGCCATAGTTCCTTTCCTCCCTCCCCCACCATGCTGCCTGAGAAATAAATAAATAAACTTAATTTTGTATGCGGTACAGTGTTTACCTTAAAATAACCCTAGCCAACCCTTCCCCCTCTTCTCTCCCCCGAACACACATCCCTAACTCGTGTTTCTTTTGTACATCTCAAAGTGTTATTTGTTTATTAATCAGTTGCTGTATTTCTTATTTTTCTAGGTTCCTACATAGCCCAGTATGAGAGTTTTGAAATATGCCACTGCTCTACACTATGGACTAACTAATCCTTGGGATTTACCCCGACAACTGTTTGGGTGATCATTGGACTTGTTTATAGTAGGTGAGATCCTGACAAACTATGGCATCATAAACAATGTTAGAAAATTAATTTTGAATTCTTTTGTCTGGACAGGGTTTTTTTCTGTGCAATCAGTCAATAGCTTTATTCATTTTCATACTGCTACAAGCCATAAGTCTATTCGACAATTAAGGCAACTGCAGACATTAAATTATGAATACTGTCAAATATGTGTACTGATCGCAGATAATCATTGGTTCAGACATTATGATATTAACAGATATTTATATTGTTTAGAATTGTGTGCAGTGTTTAATAACTGATGAATCACTCCGGCACAGCACCTTACATTTTGTTTGCTTATTATAAACAAGCTGTTTAAATTTAATTGCAGCATTTGTGTAAAGATGTTTTTTGCAGTGTCAGTTTAGTTTTATTTTAAATGTTTCACCTTTTGATTTGAGCACTGAAAGTATAGAGAACTAATTAATTAAAAATATTTGTTGGCAAAAGTGCTGTTTTGTGATGTCATCAAAGGGGGCTATAAAATGCTTGTAACATCTCCTAAATGTTGCCCCCTCATGAAGCCTTCTTGAAAGGCAAAGCACTGGGGTAGTAGCCTTGTTTAGTGTCTGGCTGGAGACCAATAGTGATAGAGCTGTGAACGCATACATTTTGAATTGATTCTGCCATATATTGCAGCTGAGTCTGCTTTTTACTTCTCCACTGGAGTGCAGCCATCTTGTGAAATTGTTCAAACTGTTTGGCCTAGCTACTCAGAATCTGCACCCATCTGAAGCAACTGTGCGCACTAACTTCTTTTGCAAACCTTGCACTAGGAACTGTCTGTCCCAGCCACTTCTCCTAGCAGCTCCTCCTCCCTGGCCACCATCAGATCCATCGGCTTTGCCACTTCAAAAGATGACCACCAGTGGTCACGCTGCATGACTGCATGGCACTGCATTTGTGCAGTACAGTTAATATGTAGCACTGCAAAATGCACTGGTACACTACACAACACGCACATCCGGGGCTGGGGGCATGGCTGGGGCACACAGCCAAAATGGAGTGTGACATATGCAGTATGTGCAGGTGCCTGGGGCACATCCATATCGTAGCACAATGCTACACTCTTGTGCAGCATTGCAGTGCGCAGGGCTGCACAGCTCAATGATGTCATAGGCAGGACACCTTATCAGGCCTGCGCAAGGGCCCTAGCACCGGCAACCATTTGTGTGGTGCGCACACTTGCACAAGTGCTATCCCAGATCTGCAGCAAGCAAACCCGCTGTATTCAGCCAGGGTACACAAATGAGGTAATCAGGCAATCTTTGAGCAAAAAGCTACATTATCATGTCATTATAGGTGATGTTGCATACATTAGTATACCAAATTTTGACTGCGCTATTTAAGGAACACAGTGCATCACCTAGATATCACTCTGGAACTGCAGGTGAAAAGAAGTAAGTGTTCAATGGGGTGCACAAGACTGTGTGGTGTGTGTAGTTGCCTGTGTGTATGTACTAACAGCATGTCTCCCAGATGCATGAGGCATAGGCATAGACAAAGCTCTCAGAGAGTTCCAGAAATGTCCCTGTATCCCAGGGTGTCGTTCCTGTGTTCATGTAGTGGACAGTCATGCCTAGGCTAACCAGTGCTCTCAACTGTCCCACATTACCAGGGCAACTGTATGGAACATCCATCCATGTGGACACCACAGATGACCTGGAACATACAGGACAACTGGTAGCACTAGGGTCATTGAGTGAACCAGGCGGGGGTTGCAGTCCTACTGTCATGTACTGCACATGGTCCTGGAGCCAGGGAGTGGACAACAATCCCCACAGCCATGCAGGGGTCAGTGTGACAATAGAGCCTGTAGGTGGCCATCTTCATGCTGTACATAGTAGAGGATCACTGCACATGAGGAGTTGGGACAGAATGGAGGGGCGAATGACTGTGGGAGGGAAGGGGGTGGGGCAGATGCAAGATGAGGGGCTAGCTGCACAATCGAGCAGACTCAATAGACTGCGTGGCCTGTTTCTGCTGCCATTTTGTATGTGCTACTGTGTTACTGTGCTGCAAAGTGCTTGACACATCAGCATGGGTGTGGTACCTCTGAGTCACTGGGCCTGGGTCTGCAGTGTTCGTGAACCTTCCATGTTGGGTAATGGTGGACATTGTGAGCAATGTCCCCATGTATTCACTGTACCACTGTGGCTACATTGTCCATGGGCTCATGTCCATGCTCTGTACAGTACAGGATATACTGTGCAGTTGTGAGGTCCCTGCAACTGTGACTTTGCTGCAGTGGGGATGCATCATTCGAGGGGCTACTGTGCAACCAGCAGGAGTTGTGTTTCTTCTCTTCTCCTTTTCTCTCTCTGTAGCACTTAGGACCATCTAATGGTAAATACATTTCCTCAGGGCATATGTCTACCCTGGTGAGCCAGTCAAGGTGAGATGGTGGGTATTCCTATGGCACATAGCCTAGCACATCATATTTGAGACTAATGGAATCTGTCTTCAAGTTCTTCATATCTGAGAGCTGTAATAATAATTACAAGGACTGAGCTAAATATGAATGTTATATTGGTTACTGTATTTGATTGTTGTATGTTTCTAAAAAGTTTTAATAAAACGATTAATTGAAAGAAAAAAACTCAAGGAGTGGTCCAGGGTATAGCAGCTGGGTTTCAATGTGAAAAAGTGTTAAATTATGCACTTGGGGCACAGAAACCTAGGGGCAGAGTACAAAATGGGTGGAGTGGTACTGAGAACCACCAAGCTGGAAAGAGACCTAGGGGTAATAATATTGCATGACCTAAAAGTGGTCAGGCAGTATGACATGGCAGATGGAAGGGCTAATGGAATGTTGGGGTGCATGGGAAGGAGTATCACCAGCAGAAATAGGAAGGTGGTGTTACTGCTGTATAGATCACTGGTAAGACTCCTCCCTGAGTACTGTGTCTAGTTCTGGAGACCACATCTTTGTAAATACATTGACAGAGTGGAGGCGATCCAGAGGAGGGCAACTAAAATGGTGCAGGGTCTGCATCAAAAGCCCTATAAGCAGAGATGCAGAAAAATTAAATTCTGCTGGGGAAGTGAAAATGAAGTGGCCACTTCATGTTCTCACTCTGCTACGTGGAGTGGTCAAAGCAAAAGGGTCGCTTCGCCTTGTAATTATTACTTTGCATTGTCATTCTGCCTTAATGCAAAATAAGGCAGAGTGACAACAATATTGGCAGCCCCTCACACACACAGTCATGAGAATTAATCTGCATCCCCAAAATGCTACTGTCTTGTGTCCAGAAAACTCCCCAGTGCTGATGAAGTGAAATGATAGCACAACAAGAAATGCAAAGTCTCCCAGAATTAATGGTGCACTCAGTCATGCATGCAGTGGTCACACACAGTCACCAGAATTAATGTGCATCCCCAAAATGCTACTGTCTTGTGTACAGAAAACTCCCCACTGCTGAAGAAGTGAAATGATAGCACAACAAGAAATGCAAAGTCTCTCGGAATTAATGGTGCACTCAGTCATGCATGCAGTGGTCGCATAGTCACCAGAATTAATGTGCATCCCCAAAATGCTACTGTCTTGTGTCCAGAAAACTCCTCGGTGCTGATGAAGTGAAATGAGAGCGTAATAAGAAATGCTAAGTCTCCCAGAATTAATGATGTACTACAAAGTGCAAATGCAAAGACAGATTAAGATTGTGCTACGTAGTCAAGAGATGCAGACATAAAGGCACAACAACAACTAACCAGTGCTCACAAGTCACAAATCCAAATCTGGAAAAGAATACCTTTTGCTGGTTGGGGGGGTGGTGCACAGCAGTAACAGTCCACTACCAGTAAAGATACCACAAAGCATTATAAAAAATTCATGTAGGTGCAGTGGATAGCAGGTTCACACTGCTGCAATTACTCTGTGGCACAATAAAAGGTGTCTGATTTAATGGCACGCATCACGCGTGCGCGCGCCAACACACACACACACTCTACAAGTAATGTGTAACAAATTGAACACCTTTAGTAGTATAACCAAATGCTGTAAACAAACTGAAATTATACATTGCTGCACCACAACAATCAGCAAAAAATTTCAAGAATTACTGAAAATATTACTGTGTGTACATTAACACAGTTATACAAAAAAAATATAACCAAAACAGAAAGACTGCCTTTTTTGTCCCAGTTAATCTACCTACTCCAGATGCCCCTCCCCTGAAGCACACTTCACAGTACACAAACTGACTGTTCTAAATTAACATTCAAAATCCACACGCAAACAATAAACACTCGATGATATGAGCACAGGAGGGTTTCCTACAATCGATGTACTAAATTTTGAGCAAAAAAAAAAATGGCTCAAAAAGGCTTTTTTAACAGCTTTGAGAGGATTTGAATCGCAGAGCTCTGAGAGAAAAATGTCTCCATCTTTCACTACACACACTACACAGAACTGAGGCTGTGCAGAACAATCTACAGCCCATGTGACCTGCAATCCCATGAAGCACTGCAAAATTAGCCTTGGAGCTCAATTACAAGGCTAAGTGATGCAAAGTACATTGATTTCAATGTACTTCGCCTTAAAATTGGTGGAGAAGTGGTTTGGGGAAGGCAGAATAATGTGAAGTCATTGGTTTTAATGGACTTGCATTCCTCATTATAATGCGAAGTACTCAGCTTGGCAGGTGCACTTTTCTTGATTCTGCTATCTGGGAATCACTCCACAGAGCAAATTCCTGCCACTTCGCCCACCACTACCTATAAGGAGAGACTAAAGGGCCTGTTGGTTAACTAGGATCTGCAGCTTATCTGTTAGGTAGGAAAATGGGCAGACTGGGTGGGCCAAGCGGTCCTTATCTGCCGTCAAATTCTATGTTTCTATGCTTCTATGTTTCAATATGTACACTCTGGAAGAGAGGAGGGAGAGGAGGGTGAGGGGGGATGTGATAGAGACCTTTAAATACCTCATGGGTAATTAAGGTACAGGAGGGAAGCATGTTTCAGAAAAAAAGAAGCTCAAGAACAATGGAACATGCTATGAAGTTGGAGGAGGCTAGATTCAAGAGGAATGTGAGGAAGTACTTCTTCACAGAAAGAGTGGTGGATTTCTGGAACAGCCTTCCAGTGGAGTTGGTGTGGTTGAAGACAATAAGGGGGTTCAAGAATGCATGGGATAGGTGTAAGGGTATCTAAATGGAAAGGGATGGAAGGCAGCATGTGTCAGAGATCAATTAGGGTCTGCGGTGTTACTGTAGGTAAGGAAAAATGGGCAATTGGGTGGGCCAAGTGGTCCTTATCTGCCATCAGATTCTATGTTTCTATGTTTCTGTATCATCTCCCATTGTCTAGGCATTGCCTGTCCTATGGGGGTGTTGTTCTTCCTCTAGCAGCCTACATGGGGAGGCATGCTGCCAGTGGTGGGCCTGCCAGCTGAATGCCAGGGTCATGCTAGGATGGAGGCCCTAGGACACCTGCACATTGTACCCTGTGTGTCCAGTGTGTCCAACTGTACCATGGGCATATGGAGATGTAGTGTGCTATGCTCTCACCCATTGGTAGTGGTGTGGCCATGTCAGGGAGGGGACCTCCCGAGTCTAGCTGCACCCTGCCCGGTGGTGCACCCCTGCACATATGTCCATGTGGGCATTCCAGTGGTACATGGGGCCCTACTACTGTCTATCCCAGCCTGTCTGTGACCATCACCAGAGTTGGGCCCATGCATGGACGGGCCAGTGTTGGTAGGCCTAGGGTTGTGGCAGGGCATGCATGTCCGGGACACATCTGTGGTGCAAGGTTTGGGGAGGTGAGCTGAGGTCAGTTCAGTAGTGTGCCACTGCCTGTACTCCCCAGTCTCCAGTCTCACACCCCCTTGTCTGACATGTACCATGGAAGACAGTGTCAGACTGTGGGCCCACCGCTTCAGGGCAGAAGAGTTGCATGCACTGGCACAGGCCTACATGGTCAGGGAGGATGTCATGTTCTGCTGCAAAAACAGTGATGCTCATGTCTGGAGGGTCTGGATCATGGAGGAGGTGAATGCCATTGGCGGGCACAGCAGGCCTGTGGAAGTGATGAGGAAGTACTTCTGGGACTTGAAGAAGTACACGAAGGGGGCCATGGCAACAGAGAGTCGGGGGATGCATGCCATAGGTGGGGACCCACAGCAACAGGGCCACCTGGTCTCTGGATCCTGCGGAGGAGGCCATAGCATCCACACTATAGCCCATGGAGGTGACTGGAGTGCTGAATGGTGGTTATGAAAGCCAGGTTGTATCCACCCAGCCATGAGAGTGACTACCTGTGAGACCTCCTGTAAGCCAGATTTGTTGGTTGGTAGTACACCGTTATGGGTGCACCTTGCAGCCGTAACTGGGTAGCACATGGGATGTAGGCAACACTACCGCATCCCCCATCACCCAGTACATGGCCAGCTGTGTACATGCCCATGTCAGTGCCCCATGTGGTGCTGCCATCTGCCCTCTAGGGCTGGGAGATGTGCACCCTGGGGTGGTGGGTTGTGCCTGGGTCAGCTGGGTTTTGTGTGTGTACTGGTGCTGAGTGTGTTTTCTGTGGTGATGGAGTGTGTGCCCAGCGGTACTGGATGGGTGGCCTCTGATGGTGGGTGTGTACAGTATGTTGCTGGGTGTATGTACATGTGAGTTGTGTATATGCACATTGGTGATGAGCTGTGATGACACTGGCGCTGTGCTGTGTCCCCCATGGTGATGGTGTGTGTGTTCCCAGTGTAGGAGTGTGCTTCTCTCTGTAGGGTATGGCCTCTGCACTGCACGCACCATGTTAGCACATGGCACCATATGCCAGGGCATGCATGCTGCCTCAGCCTGTACACTGCTCCATTTGATACAGTTCTACCTAATTCCCCTGCTGTCTCTAGATCATAGTCCATAAAGTCAAACACACAGAAGGATGCTACAGGACCATCCTGGTGTGTGCAGTACCAGCTTCCCACCCATCCATACTACCCAGAGGACAGCAGCGAGGAGACCCTGGAAGAAGACAATGACAAAACCTACATTGAGAACTTGGAGCAGGTGGGGCAGTCCCCAGACCAGGACAGGCAATCTACCCAGCCAGTCCTCACAACACCTGGAACCAGCTGCAATCACCGCATGGCCTGGAAGACACACTGATGATGCTTACTTCTGTCCCTGGCACAGCCATGGCCATGCCATCCCAAGACTCAACTACCACTATGACCACTGTTCTACCACCACCCCCAAACACCTCAAGGTAGGTCATTGCACCTCCTCATAAGGCCTCCAGTGGCACGTCTATGGCCCTGTTGCCCTGCAACCATCAAATGGGCCAGATGGCTGGCTGCACCCACCACGATCCACTGCACCTATCATGGTGAAGTTCCAGCTGATACAACGGCTACAGATGCAGCCCAAACCTGTCCCACTGGACAGTCTTCAGCAGTAGTGGGATGCAGCTGAGACCAAACAGCTGATGAGGTCTGTCATGGAGGCATAGAATGCTGCGCAGCATGAGCTGACCCACCTCCACCACATGCTGCATGAGGACTTGACACACCTCCTCCAGATGCTGCATGAAGACATGCAGTGTACTGAGCAGTGGACAGTCACCACACACTGAGCTCGTGGCTATCCTACAGGATTTGTGTGGCACTATGCGGTAGGCCACAGCCATGGTGGTGGGCACTGCAACCCCAGCCTGTGCAGTGTCAGTAGTGCCACCCCACAACAGATATGGAGGTGTACACCATTACCACACAGAGCTGGGATGAGAACACCCAGTATGCCCAGGACTCTCAGATCATCAAGGACACTGCGCACACCAGAGAGTGACCAGACCCTCTGTAAGGGAGGTACCCCATGGGCCCCTGCCCAGAAGCAGGAAACACCTTTGCCAAGGGCATCACCCCTACCATTGCTGAGGTCCACTCCCCTACCATACAGAAGGATGTACATGCAGTATGTCTGTACCCAGGGTGGTAATCAGGGACAGACGTAGTTGTTGCATGGCCGCCCCCTGCCACCAGGGTGTCCCCACTACTTCTGGTGTACCCCTGCAACACCTCCAGCTCCCCTGTGTTAAGGTTATGCCCATCTGGCCTAGGCATGGCTGGTTTGGTGTAAACCCCCAACCCCACCTGGCCAGCAGGTATTTCTATACACTTCCCTGTTGCCCCCCACATGGCATATGTTTGTGTGTCCCCATGTGCTACCCCCATACAGGTGGTCCAGTAGTGCCATGCACCCATGGCCCCCTGGCCTAGATGGCATATATCTATGTTGGCACCCCTCAGGAGCACTGGGGACCATGGACATCAGCATCTGTGTTCCTATTCACACATCCCTTGCCCAGTAACATAGCATTTGTGTTACGTCTACCATGTTACCCCATTGCCTAGCATACAGCACTGCTTTCATTGTTGTTGTTGTTGGCAGTGCCCTGACCATGTCATAATACATTACTGAACCATCCTACAATGTCATGTATGGTATGTACTCACCTGCCACATCTGTAGATGTCACGAATAATGCAAGCTGTGTACTCCTGGGCCCTCCTGGACATTCTCAGATTGTGCCTGTCAAGTTGCTCTGATATCCCCTCATCCTTTAGCTCTGTATCTGATGCAGTGCCCAGAATGGTCCAAGCACCAGAACCACATCTTGAGCATGCCAAAGACATGCTGTATGATGCTGCGTGTGACAGTGTGTGCTGTACTGTACCTGTCCTCTGCTATGGATGCAGGGCAGAGGACAGGTGTGAGGATCCAGGGACACATGGGATAGGCACAGTCCCCCGTGAAGGTAACAGGCATAGGTTAATGTCACATAACAGCACAGGCGCAAGTGCAATGATGACAAACAACAACCAGTAGTCCATCCTAACCACCCATTGAACCTAGCATACCCAGGACCTATTGTCCATACATGGTTCTACACCTTCATGCCCCATATGTGACTTGTGGGGAACCGGTGAGGTATACTCACTGATGAGGTGGCCACTAGGAATGTCCACACTTTCAAGCCTCTGGCACAAGATGGAGTTGTGCTATATGAAGGCGCCTCGGGCACTGCTGGAGTACCATGCCAGGACACTGATGATGCACCCTGTCACATCACACACCACCTGACAATTGATTAATACCCTTTCCTATTGAGACAGGTATCTACTCCATAACTGGTGGGTCTGGATGGCAACATGGGTGCAGTCCATGGCACAAGTACAGATGGTAGGTGTATAACTCAATGGAACTGCTGGATGTTTGCTGTGTGCTCTGCTGGGGTGCTGGGAAATACAGAAAATGTGCCAGCTTGTTCCAGCAGTGTGTCTAGGAACTGTCCTAACGGGCCAAAGTGGCTGACTGCAGGATGTTAGTGGTGTCCTCCACCACTGTCTGAAATGTTCCTGTGGCCAGGAAACACACTTAAGCTGCCCCCTGGAGCTCCAATGACAATGAATGGTTGTGCTGGGTCTCTGTCTACAGTTAGTCATGCAGGAGCTCACAGAACTGCCTGAGCATGGGCCTGTTGAGCCTGTACTGGCCCATGAGCTGGCCATCACTGAGGACTTCGTATGTGACTCATTAGTGGTACTGTCTCTGTGCAGCATAGCAGCTCTGAAGTCTATGTATGGCCCCAGGATGGGCAACTGCTCTCTCCTCTTGCTGTACAACATCCTGCAGCATGCACACTAAGTGTGCTCCCTGAACGCCATCTTGGATTGTTGCCTGCAGTGTCTCTGCTTGCCTCTGAGGTTTGCCCAGGTTTAAGTTGGCCTTTTTATAGGCGGTAATTGCATGGCACAAAGTGACCTGCAATAACCCTGTTGCACAGAGCTAACATGCTGAATATCGTTGTACACCAGTATGCATGATCCCCCCTCCTTTGTACACTGCATACATTTCCTTTGCGTGTGCACTACAGGATTTAACATGCTCTGCACAGCCTTTTGAATATGGGAGTTTGGCATAATCCCTGCACAATGCAGGTGCAGCCACTTAACGTGCCATGCAAAGTTTTGAATATCTGGCCCCAGATCTTAAATAGGGCTTAATCCATGTAATATTCCTAAAATATAAAAATCCATTACAGACGAGCCCACGTCTGATATTCTAATGTCAGTTTACAATCCATGATGATGCCCAGATGTTTCACCCTATCCCTAGCTAAGACAGAGATGGTGTCAAAACATAATCCTGATGTCCTCCATCCCACATCTGCCATGCTTTGGAAGCCAGCATCCACTGTTAGCTCTTCCTTCTTGTCTGGATTCAGCTTAGGACAACTCTAGACCATCCAGTCACTCATATAAAGCCGCTTTTACATGGCACCTACCTGAAACACTATGATCAGGTAGTGTCTCACACCACTCCCTGTGCTGCACTACATGCCGGCTTTACATGCCAACCCCTGCATCACTCTCTTGGCTTTTCCAGTGTATTGGCCGTGTTTCCAGCTAGCCAAGAGAGCCCAAGATTTCCAGAATTTCCATTTAACACTAGAATTCAGTTAACGGTATCTTAAGATAGTAGAAAGAATGCTGAACTTGTGGAAACTAGAGAATTTTCAGTAACGAGGGATAAAATGTACTTCGTGCTCTGAATGTGGTGCAACGATACTGGGCATGCGCTTATGTAGATTAGGCTATGAATATGCATAAGCGGCCACTTTCAAAGTGCTTTTTAAGTACTTTAAAGCCCTTGTTACTGAAAATGCACCCATTTCCTGAGTTCAGCATTCTTTCTAGTAACTTAAGATACCCTTAGCTGAACTCGGGTGTAAGATCCCACAAACAAGCCTCAGGAGGGGTATGGCCATGTGCAGCCTGGCAAAGCACTTGGAACTACTGTGAGTGTTCCCAGGTGATTACACTGCCACTGGATGCAGTGCAAAAGGATATACTGAAATAGTGAACCCAGAAAAACAGGGAATGCATTTCAGTCAACGTTTGCTTTGGATGCAGTGCCGGGGGCCTCTACATGACAAGGAAGGTAATGCTTTAGGTGCTCTGTACCCATAAATGTGGTGCAGAGCCTGTCATGTAAAAGGGGCTTAAGATAGGCATGTATTCAACACATTGACAGCGTTTCTCTCCCCGGGGCAAAAGACAGATAGAACTGAGTATCATCAGCATAGCAATGAAACTGCAAATTAGACCATTAAATGACTTCTCCCAGAAGCATTACATATAGTGGAAACAATTTGGGTGACAAGATTGAACCTTGAGGGACCCCACAGTTCAATGTAGAAGGATGTGAGGAAAAATTCCACCACACTGCCTGCTGCACCCTGCCGGAAAGGAAAGACTTGAACCCCCCCAACATTATGCCTCCAAGTCCTAAGTCCCTTAGTCAAGCTGTTAAAAAAATTCCATTTCCTATGGTACCAAAAACTGAAGAAAGAGACTGAGGAGAACCAGGATAAAACATTTCCCTTTATCTCCCACTGAGAGAACATCAATCTGCACTCTGACTAGTGCTGTGGCACCCTCTGAATCCTGACTAGAACACACGGCACCCAGCTGTGGAGGTGAGAGGAGGGCTGTGCCAGTCGCCATACCTTACTATGTGGAGCTGTGGACACCCAGCTAAAGGAAGGAAGTGTGGGGTGTTGGGATGTGAGCTGGCCGGCTGACTGGAGGGCTCACTGGACCACCATGGAGTACTATATTCTGAGGAAATGGGAGTTCAGGGGTCAAGGGAATCACTGGACACCAGGGCATATTTTACTATCAGAAAAGGGAGATCAGGGTTTCAGAGAACCACTGGACAATAAGGCTACTTCATAAATATAGAGGGAGATCGGGGGTGGAGGAACCACTGGACCACCAGGGCATAGTTCACTATTGTAAAGAGAGAGCTCAGGGGGTGGGGGAACCAGTGGACCACCAGGGCATACTTTACGACTGAAAAAGGAAATCGAGCAGTTGCAAAAACCACTGGATACCAGGGCATAGTTCACTATTGTAAAGGGAGATTAGGTGGGTGGATGAACCACTGGACCACCAGGGTTTGTACCATGCCTTGGAATGGGAAATCAGGGGTTGACAGCTGCAGGATGGCTTCCCTGCCTTTGGGGGGGTAGGGATTAGTGCCTGGTTAGGAAGTGGTTTTTGGTGGTGGTAGACAGAACTGTTTGGGGGGTGATTTACCACCACCGCAAACCTTTGAATATAGTACTGTGCCAGTATGCATGAGGGGACCCTCTAATTTGCATAGTAACAGAGGTATTTTAGCACTTTGGCACTGCCAGGTTTGGGAAGCACTCCAAGATCCTCTGAATATGGCCGCACCCAGAGCACTAGCACAAACCCAGGTTAGTGCTGGTGCTAACCACATTTACGCCGGTGCTAGCCTTTGAATATCCAGCCCTCAGCATTTGTTAATCAGCATGTAGTTTATTTTGACAATAATACATTTCTGCCAAAATTATCAAAATGCCCATTTCTCTTTACATTTTCTTTAATTGCTGAACAAAGTTGAAGGATTCTGACATTTTTTAAAAGTTCCCACTCCTGTGCTCAGCCCGGCATAAAAATGTTTTATATTTCTGTGTGGTGCTATAACTTTACCATCAGAAACCTGTGGTAGCACCATCTTAATATACCCACAGTATGGATCTAGTATATATACTCAAGTGGTAACTTCAGCATAAGTGGTTTTCCAAAATTGCGAGTGACAGCCATCTTTAATGACTCAAGTCATTAATCATAAGTTAATCATCAAAGCAGTTTTAAAATTACCTGGGATAATACCATTATCTATGCTTGAATTAATTATTAAATGTGCCCAATTCTATGATGTATGACCACCCGGACTGTAAATGATTGTACCTATCTACTTGTTTCTGAATTGTACTGTTGTCATCACTGTATTCTCAATGTTGTACTCTCCCGGGTCATGCCTGAAAATAGGCAGGATTGTTGCCTAGCGCACCTACCTGGTTACCAAAAGCTAATAAATAAATTAAAATAATGGCAATAAGTAATCTAAGGATGTAAGAAATATGTTTCTGTGAAAAGAGCAATATGACAAATGTTTTTGTTGATTAACAAATACTGCTGGTTTAAGTGATCTAAATGACAAAGAACCTCAGTGCAAAAACACTGAAGTAAGGGTTACACTGGAGAGGCACTGGTAGTAAATCCAAGTTTCAAAGAAAGATGAAATTACACTCACGCCAATAATGCAAATCTACATGAAAGAATTAAAGCTGCTTTTCATAAAGATGAGGCACACTAATGAGGTAACCTTTGCTTTAGCGTGACTCACACGTCTGTCTTCTGTTTTCAACCTTTGCAGATTGTGTGAGAGGCCATTTACCACCATACACTCCTGCTTGAAACAGAACTGGCCTAAAGTCATTCATGGGGATTTGCATATACTTCCCATGATGCTTTGCAATATTGTGATTTATGCAGTTATGTGTCTTTCTTTAAAAATGGCTTCACTGCCAATGCCCTTCTGAGGTACAGCAATGCTTCAGGGTCTTTTTCACCGATTGTCTTGTACATTATTAGTTGGCCAGTTACTGTATTTGTTGGCAGTGATGAATACTGATGCAAAACAGGAACTAGAAACCACTTAATTAGCAGTTTATTAGCCTTTGATTCAACACATTATAGTAAGTTGCACTTCCAACCTGTTTTAGTGATTACATCAAGGATCGGTCTTCATCAGGAAGAGACAGAGCATTATGCTAAATGGATTAGTCCAGTCAGCAATGAAATCATAGTGCACACAAGAGAGCACAAACCAAAAACACTGCTTAAGGACACTATGAGGAATGTAGCGTTCTTTAAAGCTCTGCCCAGTTTTCATTGTCATCTTCTGAAGCACTACATTAAGACTGATCTGTACTGAGAGATTCAAGACTCGTAAAAAAATGTGTTTATTAACTAATAACAGGTGGCTTTAAAATGATATAAATATACTAGAAAGGTACATTTTAAAATGCTGCTTGTGAATTTTTATTTTATTTAAGATTTAGTTTACCAGGCACAGCAGGTACACTAGGCAAAAGAATGCTAAAAAGACAATGAATTTCATCACTACAGCATATACTTTTGTACTGAGGTTCTTTGTCTTTTTAGCTTGCTTTCTTATTTTGGGCCTACCATGAGCCAAACCCATAAGACCACAATAGGGCTGGCTCATTCTCCCATGGGGTAACACAGATGAGGCACACTAATGAGTCCTGTGTAAGATGAAACACATGCCTGTGTCCTCTGTTCTCACCTTTTGCACATTGTATAGCCCTTTGGCTATATATATATATGTGTGTGTGTGTGTGTGTATAAATTGCCCAAAAATCTCATTAATGCATTAGTTAGGGTTCCACCATCAAAAGTGGAGAAATGTGGAGTTAGGGTTTCCCCACCCCTACCCTCCACGCACCAACAGGCGTCGGGGGGTGCCTTAGGGTTGTCAGCCCTAACGCTCACCACATTCCATATGTTAGGAAGCTGAGATGGAAGATTATAGGAGAATGGGGTGAGCATTAGGGATGATAACCCCAAGGCACACCCCGACGCCTGTTGGTGCATGGAGGGTGGGGGTGGGGTGTTAGGGTTGGAAACACTAATGCCACATTTCCCTACTTTTATTGGTGGAACCCTAACAGATGCATTAAAAAGTTTTCTGTAATTTATGTCACTACTTTTTGAGATAGTATAATTATATTCTTATTCGTCTGTGGGAGCACATTGCCCTCTGGGCCCTGCCCTCCCATCTCTCCACTGATGCATACGCAGTATGTATGTAGCAGTGGAAGCGTTTCCGTTTATAGGACAAAAGTGACCAAATTCTCAGCATAGCCATCTTATTACCCCACCTCATGTACCCGGTACAGAAAATTTTTGAATCCCCACCAAAACGTAATCCTGCGCAACTGCAACACCAGTTCCTTGCTACAGATGCAAAAACACATTTTGGTCAGGATTTGAAAAATGACAGCTGTGACATACATGAGGTGGGGTAATAAGAAGGCTATGTTGAAAATCTGGGGTGAAAGTATTTAAAATTTCCAAAGTTACAAGCATGTGTAGCAAAATTGCAATGAATGGTCATAACTTTCCCATTTTTACATATGTTGATGTTAAATTTTCAACATAGCCTTCTTATGACCCCACCTCATGAACAAGGGCAGAAATAAATTGCAAATCCTGCCCAAAAGGTGAATTCACCAAGCAACCACAAAATCACCTTTTGGGCAGGAGTTGCATAATGACAGTTCTATTGTTTATGAGGTGGGGTCCTCAAAAGGTCATGTTGAAAATTTTGAGTCAGAATCTCAAACAATGGCTAAGTTATGCATAAAAGTTGAAGCCCCCATTGAAATACATTGAACCGCATTTACCTTAGTTTTGCATATTACAGTTGTCGGTTCTAGCAGCAAGACGTGTCTTTGATTGGAGAGTAGGTTTTGAACCTGAGACCTCTTCAGGTGAGTGAGGGTGTATGAGGGTGCACTGGGGGTGGTGGAATGGTGGCTGCTGAGTGGGAGCTGGGGTGGGGGGGCGATCGGCGAGGGACTGTATTTTTCTTTGACAGATTTTGTGAAAAAGGAAAATGTGATCAAGGGACCATTTTTTTTAATTTCAGGGTTATACCTGAAATGGGAGGGCACTGGAGGGGTGCCACTAGACACCAGGGAATAAAAAGAAAATAACAGGGACAGTGATTGGTGGGTGTGGGGGGGGTGCCACTAGACACCAGGGAAAAAAATAAATAATGGGGATGGCTATCGTCGAGTGAAGATGCCACTAGACACCAGGGAAAAAAAGTTAATGGGGATGGTGATCAGTGGGTGGGGGTGCCACTAGACACCAGGGACAGACAATGGAGTTGGGTGGGGCAGCAAACGCCAGAGAAACAGCAGCTCACAGATCACACTGCAGCCAGCAAGAGGAGTTCAGCTGTAGCTGCAGAAGTCAAGAAATTCCCACCGTTCTTGTACAGAGAACACAGGAAAATGTTTCTATCACTAAGCTGGGCACCCAGGACTTGGGGTGCCCAGAAAAGGTATTTGTTGGCATTATTTTAAAAAACAAACATCAGAATGTAGTTAAACAGATAACATTTAACTAGGTTCTGATGTTTGTTTTTTGAAATCCATTCATTTTTATGTGTTTTCTTTCTCACTAACTGAAAAAACAAAATGGATGCAGCTCAAAAAAAGAATTCCCATCTGAGACACAGGATGACTCATCTGTGAAAAAGGAATATACGCCTGCGATAGAGGATCCTTTTTCAAGCTGAACATCTATAATTTCACACTAAAAATAATGGGAACTTCAATATTTAATAACTTTGGAAAGGGTTAATATTTTTCACCAAACCAGCAAAAGGCACATCTGTAAGGCAAAGACTTTCTAACCTGAAAATGTCAGACCACAATTTAAAACACTTTCTGTGATACAGGTGGACAAAGAAACAGCAACAAAACACATAACTTTCTGTATTTTTCACACTCTGTCTCTCAGAAACCACACTAGTGATTCAAACAAAATTTTACACATCAACAGAACTACCCCACGAAATTATATATGTAAAATTTCATGCAAATTTGTTGAACTATTCTGAAGTTATTAAGGTGCAAAAACTGGGCTTTAACATTAAACTGAGCACTCAGCCCTAACTATAGTGGTGCTACCACACCACTCTAATAGATATATCTGTATTGTTTGCAAAAAACATTGTTAATGCACCAGTTAGGTTAGCTTAACACCACAAATGTAGGGAAATGTGGCACTAGGGTTTCCAACTCTAACTCCCAACCCCCACACCCCAAGCAGCAGCCAGAAAAAACATTAGGGTTTTGGGTCTCCCGAGTCCAGGTGAATCAGTGATGGGGCATTCCTAGGGGTTATCAACTCTAATGATCACCCCTTCCTGCAGCCCATAGCCTCCTGTCTGAAACACAAGGTAGAGCTGCAAGCCAGGGCCTCATAGTGATACACTCTTCAAAGGTAGAGAAGTATGTTTCACCGCATGTTGCCAACACAATTTGTTGTAGCTTTCTTCACACAGGGACCAGCAGGTCCAACATGAAGAAAATATATCACGTGTGATGTTGTTTGCTCAGGGAATGGGTGGGCATTAGGGTAGACAACAACAAGGAAGACCCCACCACTGATTTGCCAAGACTCTGGAGACCCAAAACTCTTAAGCTTTTTTTCCTTTTACTTCTTGGGGGGAGGAGATGGGGAGTTAGGATTGGAAACCCTAACGTCACATTTCCCTACCTTTGTAGTGATAAGTTACCCTAACTGGTGCATTAATGAAGCTTTTTGCAAAGAATTTCCTATCTTTTGAGATAGTGGAATTGTATCTTCAATCACATAACAAGTGCAGACCATTGGAAGACTCCATCCACCTACAGAAGTGCAGGGCCTGGCATCTCCCCCGGCAGGTAATAGAAGTTAAAATTACTGAAGTTAAAGCGAGCATATAAATTCAACATACACTCATAACTTTGTCATTTATACATATTTTGACCCCAAATTTTTAGCATAACCTGTTATGAACCCACCTCAAAAACAAGGGCAGTACAAATTTTCAGATCCAACCCAAAAGGTGATTTCACCAAGCAACCACTAAATCACCTTTTGGGCCTGATTTGCATAATTCCACTGCCATTCCTCATGATGTGGGGTCCCAAAAAGGCCATGTTGAAAATGTGGTGTCAAAATATGGAAAAATGAATAAGTTATGAATCAAAGTTCAAAACCCCCTTTAAAATATATTGAACCGCACTTACCTTAGTTTGCATAAAAATACAAGTCGCAAATTACATGTTGCAAATAACATGTCACAAATTACAGCACGACAGGTATAACTGGCGAGTCACAAATGGTAAAAGCATTGTGAGAGTTAATGTTAGCTGCTCGCATGCTATTTGATAGTGGTAATACCTTTTTACGGATCACAAATACTGTGCGGTTGGTTAATATTACAGCTCAAACATTAATCTATGCTTACCAATCAAGCAGTAATATTCAGCAACCGCAAGGTGTATGCACCCTGTAAACACAAACCACAGCTCAAAAGGTAATATTACCTGGTATTTGCGGGTGGTAACACCTGTTTAAGGATCACAAATATCGTACCATTGGTAAATAGCACTCCTGCAGTGTTACATAAAAATACCTGTTGCAAATAACTTGTGCAGTAATTTGCGACATGCTATTTGCATCATGTAATCTGCAACATGTATTTGGGATATGTTTTTATTTTATCCTTTGCATTTTTCAGCTAATTCAAAAATCCTTATAACTGTAAAACTGAATAATATATTTTCAGGCAACCTTCCAAAGGCACACCCTTGGTACCGACCCCTTCAATCCTGAAGATTTCATGAAAAAAGTTCCACACCATCTAGGCTGTAGGTGAGAGCAACAAATACGTAATGTTAACTATAGGCCCTTTTCCCATTTTTTGGTGCTCTGTGTCTCAGAAAGTGAACAAGATGCCATCCCAAAACTTTTCATGTCTTGTGACTCTCACAGCCTGACCACACATGCCAAATGTTGGGCTATTTCATCAAATGACGTCAAAGTTACTAAGGTGCAAAATTTGGGGTTTAACATTAAACAGCCTACTTAACCTTAATTGTAGAAGTGCTACAGCATGCCTATAATATATTATGGTAGCACGGTAGTGCTAGCATAGTTAGGGTTGAGGAGCCATTTACATGTTAAACCCCAAATTTTGCACCTATACTCTTTGCAACTGTTCAAACAGATTTGCCTGAAATTTGGAATACGATCAAGACCCATAAGCCTTAGGATCTGCCAAGTTTTGTACTAGTTGGATACACGGCTGCGGAGTTATTAAAGCGTGATCTGCGCATGCCTTCACGCTTTTCTGGAATTATCGGTCACGCCTACAGGTATACAGTTTGCCACGACTGGCCCAAAATCTTCAGGAATGTGCGGCGGGTCCCCAATGTGCCTTCGAAGATTTCATGAAAAAATATTAAACGATTCAAAAGTTATTCAAAAAACAATTTCCCATTATAAGTCAATGGGAAAAGTTAAAAAGTTCGACAGTGTCGCAAATGCATTTTTACTTTCGCAAATGGCCCTCTTACTTTCGCAAATCCACCGTCTTGTTTTCAGTTAGTGATCAGAAAAATGCTTGACATTTAAATTTGGGACCCTCTAGCAACCTAATTCTTTTTGTATTCACCTAGTCGGACCCTGAGGATGCTAGCCATGTCTTTATTTTGGGGTAAAACACCCCAGAAATATGTTTTTCAAATTTCTGGAAAAAGTACTTTCATAAAGTACTTTCATGCTCATGAAAGTGTCGCAAATTTTTGTGAAAGCTTTCGCAAATTTCGATAGTACTTTTCTAGTCTGTGGGAAAATGACAGCAATTCTTTGGCACTCCGCTGCAAAAGAACGGTTTGGAGTTTTGGGCTGAAATTTGGAGGGAGCGCAGCCGACATCTCACGGATGTGCCTTTCAGTGTTCCATTGAAAAAATATTACACAGCTGCAACATTACTGTACTCCAAAGTTGACGCTTTTCCCATAGGATAACATTACGGCGTACGATGCATTGCAGCAATCGTTTGGCGCCCTGCTGCAAAATAACAGTTAGGTCTTTTGGGCTGAAATTTGCAGGGAACACAGGCAACATCCCATAGATGTGCCTTTCAGTGGTTTGGTGAAAAAATATTACAGGGAGGCAAAGTTATGGCAGTCCGAACTTCTGTTTTTTTCCCATAGGATAACAATACGGCGTTCGCCGCGCCTTTCAGGGCCCGTATCTCGAAAACGGTAACGAAAACAGACTTTTTGTCAAAAAATTCTTTTAGGAGGCTAAGTGCAAAACTAGCCAGGAAAGTGATAATTCATATGACTTTAAAAAATGTTGTCTGTGTCATACGGTTACTGAGATATAAGCAATTTACTATTCCAAGTCCTCATTTTTGTGTTCCGAGAGTCATTATTTTGCATACATTGTTTGTACTCACTTTCTTTCTCTATACAGCTCTTGGGTAAAACCAGCCTGTGAGCTTACATTACTGTTACCATTACCATTTCTGCTTGTGGTTCCATACCCATTTCACTTACCGTTCACGTTTACGCCACCATGTGCGTTACCCTTTGCATTTTCATTTGCGGTTGCGCTTGCGCTTGCGTTGTTTAACATTTCTGTCTACAGTACTGTTTCTCTTTCTGTTTCGCTTTGTGTCACCATGCGCATTACGATTTTAGTTTGTGGGCTGATATTTACTATGTGACAAGACATCCGTGGGCGGGAGGGCCCGCTCCCGCTGCATTACGATGGCGGGGCCGCGGGGTCTGAAAGCCGCAGCTCGCGCTGCATTACATTCACTATTTCTCATTATCATTCTCTCAAAAGAAGGGAAATTAGAGGCAAAACTCCATTTAATGCATCAGTTAGGGTTGTTCCACAGCGATAAAAGTGAGAAATTCGATGTTAGGGTTGAAACCCCTTTGCACCCTCCAGCCCACCCCCAAATGGAATCTGGGTGTGCATTGGGGTCATCGGTCCTAACTGTCACCCCATTCTCCTATTCCTCAGCTTCTTTCCACATGTGATGGGTGACACTTAGGGCCGATGACCCCAATGCACACCCGATTCCATTTGGGGGCTGGAGGGTGCAAAGGGGTTTCAACTCAACATCGAATTTCCTCGCTTTTGCCACTGTGGAACAACCCTAACTGATGCATTAAATGGAGTTTTTTGCCTCTAATATATATATATATATATATATACACACATATACACATGATGTTTTGCATTATGGGGTTATGTGTGTTGTGTGTTTCTAGGCAAAAGAATGCTTATTTTTAGAAACAAACTCACAATTAACAATGGTTCACAGAAAAAGTTAGGGCAGGAAACTGTATCTTATATTATGATAACGGGTGACTCCCTATAATGACAGGATAGCCAGTCTTGATAAAATGCCATAATAACCCACAGAATTCTATAATAAGTTGACAGCAGGTTAGTACAGCATTTGCCTCCTCACGTTGTCACTTCACTGAAATGTGAAAGAGAGCACACTGTATTTGTGTGACTACGGTGGCTGCTCAGGGATATGCGCACACAAATACAGTTTTTCTCTCTGAATCCTTGCACCAGTTATTATAAAAAATAATGACTGTGCAAAGTTTGTTTTATGAGGATTTTCCTCACTCACTCAGTCTGTAATAACCTCATAAACTTTATGGATTATCACACACCTTGGGTGTGTAAAAAAAATCCTCATAACACACACCTGCACAGGCATTATTCTCTATGTAATGGACTTTGTTCAGCTGGTGGAGCACCTGTACAGTATTAAGATTGCCTGCATTCAATTTCCACTTAGGTCACTTTTTCCTTTCACACACTACTTTCAAATCTTCTGCCATTTGAATATTGTGATTTATACACCTCTCTTACTCTCATCCCTCTTTCCGCTTTTCTTCCTCCCTGGAGCTTGCTTCCCCTCTCCCCCCCCCCAGCATCCTACTTGGCACTGTCTATCATCACTCCAGGTGCGGCTCCATCTTGCCCCGGGTGCTCCCTCTGCAAATGGATGGCAGTCCCGCCTACCCATTGTACACTGGCCCTGGACCCTCATCACTCTCCGCGTGCCATCACTCTGAGATCATTGCCACCAACTTAATGTAAGTTCCTACAAAAAACGGGCATGTAGACTCATACTCAGGGACTTACACTGGTGCACCCTGAAGCTTGTGCTCCTCCTCTTGCTGCTGTCAGGAAACATCTATCCTAACTCTGGCCCAATCCCTTCCAGCTCTATCTACCAGGAAAAACCCTCAGGAGCACTCTCCATAGCATCTCTCAACATCTGTAGTCTACTCCCCAAGCTGAATGCCCTACAGATCTTTACCAATCAGCACAGCCCAGATATCCTGGCAGTTGTAGAAACCTGGCTTACAAGCAAAATCCCCGACCTGGCTATTAATCTTCCAGGCTACAATGTTTTCAGGCTGGACCAGAAATCCAAAAGAGTTGGTGGATGTGCAATTTACCTTAAAGATTTGCTACTGGGACACCCCATCACTACCCCCTCCCAGCCACTGCTGCACAGATTCTCCCTATCAGAATCTTATTAGGTGCCCATAACAAATCCCTCACAGTTGCATCAGTGTATATGCCCCAGAAAGAACAAGGGAATGGCCTTAACACTGTCTTGGAATTCATCAGGTCCCTCCTGACTCTGAAATGATTCTGCTTGGAGACTTTAATATAAACTGGCTCGCGTATGATGCAGGGGTCCATAAGGATGCCATCTCATCGGCAATCTCACCCAGATGGTCATCTCTCTGACCAGGAAAAACTACATAACAGCACCAGCACCCTCCTGGATTGGATTCTTATCAGCCTCCCAACTTGTATCACAAATACCTAAGTCCTCCCTGACTCGCTTAGCGACCATTCCCCTGTCATCTGTGAATGGTCACAAAACTTCAGCAAGCCCCCTCCTAATATCATCACTAGTAGAGTCCTACCACGTGGGCAGTTGTCACACCTCAAAACATGCCTCAGCCTCCAAGACTGGTCCCCTATTTACAAAGCAACAGATGTAAATACTGCACTGGATTACTTCATCAACGCTTTCAATGCAGCCTGTGACTCCTACACTCCTTTTAAAAAGTGCAAAGTCAAAGCCCTTTGCAATCCCTGGCTCTCGGCCGATCTCTTACGTCCACTAAAATCTAGAGATCACCTCTGGGATTTGGCCAGAACCACTGGTAAAGAAACTGACATTCAAAACTATAAACGTGCATGGAATGACTGTACCAAATCTATCCGGCAAAATAAATCTATCTACTTCAAGAACGCTCTCACGGATACCTGGAGTAACAGGAGGGCATTTTAGAACAATATTAAAGAGGTCACTGGGAAGCAGCCAAAAACCTCCCCAACCTTGTTCAACATAAATGGGTCTACTACACTTGACTCTAAAATCATAGAAAATACCTTCAATACTACATTCACCGATCTCAGTAGTGTTCTCCCTTCTGACTTTTTCAAGGACTGTGACTCTCCCGCTCCTCCCCCCATGCCTCCTCCTCCTCCTCTGCTTCTAGCCACCCGCCTTTTTATTTCAAAGCAGTCAAGATGCATGAAGCCTGCAAATACATTACCAAAGCCATCACCAAATCCAGATCCAGCAGTGATACACTTGACCTTAAACTGCTGTCCCTCACCCTTGATGAGGTGTTACAGCCACTGACATATATTTTCAACCTCTCACTTAGGCTCAGCCAGTTCCCTGAGAAATGGAAATTTGCCACTGTTACCCCAGTCCATAAAAGTGGTGACAGGGCCACTCATGGAAACTACCGTCCGATCTCTATATTGCCACCCCTCTCCAAGGCCCTTGAATGTATTGCAGCAGATCAGCTCACAGATTTCCTGGACAAATACAATATCCTGTTCTCGCAACAACATGGCTTCAGGAAAGGACATAGCACCTCATCTGCCCAACTGGAATTCTCTGCCATTTTTCACAGCTCACTGGACAATGGTCAGTTAATTGGGTCCGTCTTTATCGATCTGACTAAGGCATTCGACACTGTCCCTTGCCGCCTACTGCTTGTGCAACTTCTGAAAGCTGGGCTCTTTCCTGACTCCACTGCCTGGTTCAAAAGCTACTTGGAGAACTGGTCTCAGAGTAAAAATTGCAGATGTGCTCTCTGATATAAGGCCTGTTCGCTCAGGTGTCCCCCAGGGATCCATTCTGGGCTCCCTACTATTCAGCTTTTTGCTGAACTGTCTTCCAAATTCTTGCTCTGAAACAATCATCCTCTATGCAGATGATGCTGTAATGCTTGCCTCCCACAAGGATCCTAAGCCTCTACAAGAGAACCTTCAGCTTGGCTTCACATCTGTTGAAAATTGGTCCTCAAATTACAATCTGGTCCTCAATAATAAGAAAACAAAGTCTATGATGTTCAGCAGCTCTCATGACAAGCATAAGCTACTCCCCTATCCATCAAAACCAGTCATGGAGTCACCCTGGATCAGGTTCAAGCCTTTAAGTACCTTGGGATCACTCCTGACCCTCATCTAACTTACAGTGCCCACACTGACTCTATAGCCAAAGCAGCAAATACTCACCTTGGCCTTTTCTTCCGGCATAGGCAACATCTTACCCCAGAAGCCCTGACTGTCGCCGTTCAGTGCTCTGTTGTCTCTATTATTGACTATGGGCTTATCATCTATGGCTATGCCCCTACTACCGCTCTTAGATGCACATACACCTCCCTCAATAAGGCCTGCAGTCTTCTCACTGGATCTCACCACCTCACACATACGTGCGACCTCTATGCACAAACTGGATGGCTGCAACTCACCAATTGGATAAAGTACCTAACCTGCACCATGGCGAAGAAAATAACTATGGGCCTTGTGCCCCCTGGAGTGTGTGCACTCCTGCACCCTAGCAATAACCCACGCTCAACCAGAGGGTCCGAATCACAGCTCCTGCAGGTTCCACATTTTCGTACCTCACAAGGTCAAAGATCTTTTGCCTACAGGGCACCCAGCTGGCTAAATGGTCTAATCAGTTACATCTCCTCCACTCCTACCCTTGGTGCATTTAAATCAAGGCTCTGCCTCTCTCTCACTGCCTCTAGCTCCTGTGACTGCCTCCACTAGCTGACCCTATGAATATTTACCTAACCTTATGCAGTTCTCTCTCCTATTAGCACTTGGTTACCCCTTAGCATGCACTTCCCCATGTTATGTCTACAACAATGCCTCTGGCTGCGCTCCTCCTCTATAGCTCTCTGCCACCCTCTACTCTTCCTCTCTTTTGTCCTCTATCCTCTCTGCACCTCATCCACTATTGCCTTGTAACCTTGCCTCCAAAACTTGTTTTGTTTCTCAGATGCTTTGTATCTCTGTTTAGCTTACACTTTTGTAACCTTGTCCTATGTATTGAATTTGTAATCTGACTTACATGTCTTATGTTTTGAATTGTAACCTGACATGGAACCTTTGTAAAAGGTATTGTAATCCTAGACCAAATAAATAAATAAAACTAATAAATACACCATCGGTGGAGATATAAATGGCAAGATAAGAAGTGATATCTTTGTATCTAACCTGAGGATACAGTATAATATCTCTAAGGTAAGATGGGTCACAACTGATACCTTGAAGGTTAGGTACATTACAGTGGAATACTGAACCAATCAGAGAGCAGCTTTTACAATGCTGATGGCAGCACAATACCTCTCTGCAAGTTGTTGTACTAAAGCCAGTAGCTGAAATAAATGAGAAACAGTTAAATCTTCACAGAAACCACAAACAATATTTAACAGTTATCAGTCATAAACTGATGTTGTACAAATCATTTGTGCAGTGGCTTGACTCAAAATATATGCCATTTATTAACACTTGTGAGGGGGCAGGACTTTCATAACTTGCTTGTAGCTCCATTACTCGTGAGTTATGGTCCTGCCACCTCACATATGAAGATAAATTGTGTACAGTATTTTGAGTCAGCACATTGCATATCCCCTGTACTGTATATGCACTTGTTACCTCTGATTTGTAATTTACTGTGATATATAGATTTTATTATGGGAAAATAGTTAGGGTTACAGCCACAAAGGTAGGGAAATGTGGCATTAGGCTTTTTTCAAACCTAACACCCCACCCCCACGCTGCACCCACCAACAGGCATCAGGGGTGTGCCTTGGGGTCATTAGCCCTAACGCTCACCCCATTCCATAAGTAAATAAGCTGAGATGGGTACAGTACAGGAGAATGGGGTGAGCATTCAGGCTGATGACTCCAAGGCACAACCCCGACACCTGTGGGTGTGTGGAGCATGGGGTTGGGGTGTTAGGTTTGAAAACTCTAATGCCACATTTACTTACTTTTGTGACTGTAACCCTGACTAGAGCATTAAAGCATTTTTTTGCAATTCATTTCCTTACATTTTGAGATAGTATAACTGTATCCTCAGTTGTCTGTGGGAGCGCAGGGTCCTCTGGTCCCTGCACTCCCATCCCTCCGTTAATGCATTTATGTATGTAGTTGTGAAAGCACAGGGCCCTCTGGGCCCTGCATTTCCATTTATAGGACAACAGTGGCCAAACTGTAAACATAGCCCTCTTATTACTCCACCTCATGTAGCCAGTACAGAAAATTTTCATATTCCTGCCAAAACGTAATTCTGCACAACAGCAATGCCATTCCGCGCCACAGGTGCGAAAACATATTTTGGACAGGATTTGAAAAACTACAGTTGTGACATACATGAGGTGGGGTAATAAGAAGGCTATGTTGAAAACCTGGGGTCAAAATATTGAACATTTCCAAAGGTATGAGTGTGCATAGCGAAATTGCAATGAGTGGTTATAACACTGACATTTGTACATATTTTGACCCCAAATTTGCAACATAGCCTTCTTATGACCCCACCTCATGAACAATATGACTGTCACTGTGCAAATCCTGCCCAAAAGGTGAATTCATCACGCAACCGCTAAATCACCTTTCAGGTGGGAGTTGTATAACAACAGTCATATTGCTTATGAGGTGGAGTCCCCAAATGGCTATATTGAAAGTTTGGTGCCAAAATGTCAAAAAATGACTGAGTTATGAATAAAAGTTGAAACCCCCATTGAAATACATTGAACTGCACTTAACTTAGTTTCTCATATTGCGGTCGCTGGTACCAGCAGCAAGATGTGTCTTAGATTGGAGAGTGGATCTCAAACCTTGGACCTGTTCAGGTGAGTGAGGGTGTGTGGGGTTTACTGGGGGGTGTTCTGAATGAGAGGTGGAGGTGGGGGAGCTGATCATTGAGGGACCTTTTTTTATTTTACCAAACTCTTAAACATCAACATGCAAACAGTACTCAGTGACTCTGTGGAGACTCAGCACCTCACAGCTACCAGAGTCAGACTAGTCCATTGGGGTACCTGAAATTTCCAGGCCCCCCATTGGGTTCCTGGCTACCTCTAAACTCTGAAATTCATTTATTATCTATTTCCTAATTAAATTGAGTATTTTAGATACTGAATGTTTCATTATTACTTAGCAATTTGTGACCGGGAAAAGCAAACTAAGTTGTCATTGTTTACAGGTTCATCGGGGGGGTGGGGAGGTTGGGTTGGGATCGATACACGGACGAGGGAATGTTGGCCTTGATACCAAGGAAACTCTGCCACTCTTTCTTGATAAGTGCCATTGATCTTTAACATCCACCAGACAGTGACCAGAGATGGGGAAAAAGTGAGCTCAGTTTAACATCTCATCTTAAGGATGGCACATCAACAATGCAGTACCCCCTTGTACTTCACTACCTGTCAGTTATGGGTATTACACCAAGTACTTGGTGTGGGACTAGAACACCCAACCTACTGATCTTCTGGTCCCCGAGGTGAGCATGCTGCCTCTTGATCCACTGGTACTGTGAGAGTAAATGTAACATGGAAGTAAATGTAAGAAGCAAGTAAATATAAGATGCAAACACTGAGCTGGTGTATCACAATTTAATTGGAATACTGATATGTGTGTCACCCTGGCATCTCACCTATAAAATTTCCAGGTGAGTAGGGTGCACCCCTGTCCAACCCTGATGCCTACTGCCATTGCTGTGACCTGACCAGTAGCGTGGAGAATCAAACCGCAGTCTAAAGCTGCAGCAGACTTCAGTGGCTGGATACCCAGTCAAGCCAAGTGACAGCGCCAGCCATGCTGCATTTCCAGAACCCTAAGCAAGAAATATAAAACATAGAAAAGAAGGACTCTAAAGCATGGTTAAAACTAAAACAGACATGAATATTTTGCCCTGCTGATGCCCTAGGCTATTACTTGCATTTCCTGACTTCATCTTAACAAGCTGTGTTGACATCAGCCTTTTAGCTATTTTAGACTGTTTTTCACAACATTTCTTTGCATTCTAAAATGCACATCCTTAAAATAAGACTATTTATGGCATGCAGAAACAAGAGGATGACATTCATCTTCAGTCCCTAAATAAGAGGCATTACAGAAGATGCAACGTCAGTGGTACCTTATACTGAAGCTGGCACATTAATCCATTCATGGAAGAATGTAAAATTAAAATGTTCTGCCTAGGAGGCAAACACAGTCAGTCAATTTCTGTTTCTAGTGAGACAAATAGGCAAAGATTTGCCCTAACCTTGAAATTAATCGTGTTCTAGTTGCGTCTCACGAGCTGCCAGCAGTGATGGCATAGCAGGGCTCAAAAAATATTGGTCTCTGTCGGGTTACAAACATACAAGTCTCAGCTCAGAATAAAAGGCATTTGTTTTCCCTCTGCTATTAAGTTGGGTATTTAAAAGTGCAGCAGTATCCAAATGTGGTTTAATATATGTTACGCAGTGATAAACAGAGGTAATACAACAGCTCAAATATAGTCCGTCATTCTCTTCAAATGAGAATTAAAAATCCTGACACATTTAATAAAGTGCATTTTCATCTCTACTGTTAGAGGTGAGTTCACATTTTTTTTTGTATTGCTTGCAAATTAATTTGGCTACTTTGAAGCAATGCAGGCATGCTAAACATAATCATTCTGTTTCTTAAATACAAGAAATAAGCACTAGGGACAATAACATGACAGTTGTTTAATCAGCATCTCCCACTGTTTTCCAAGGCTAAAATTTAAAAGATTTTCCGTACCGTGTTGTGCAGATTCTGTCATTCTTTACATCCCTCTCCTGCTGCAGAAGAAACAGAAGCTCAGCTGATCTCAGAAATGCTGACCTTTGATTTGTCTTTCACTGCCAGTCAAAGGTCACAGAGGCTAGGTCCATCATTCCCGGGAACTAGTGCATTATAATTATATGCAGTTGCATACTGTATGGTGGCTGGCTTACACTGAATCTGAGGGAGACACAGGAATACAGTCAGGCCTAAACATATGCTGCAAAACATGGTATGGAGCTGGATCTGGACTCATTCTCTGAGTGACTAAATCTTTAGTGTAGCACAATCTCTTTCTATATAGCTGTGTTTACTTACACAGCTCCAACATGCCAATTCTTATTTCATTTTAAGCCATCACAAAAGATACAGGGTGATAGTAAACACACCTATAATTGTGTTAACTCTTTCTGTTACCTATGCAATCTTGTATTTTGATGGAAAAATCTGTTAGTTTTGATTTTAGATTTCAGCAGAACTAGTTTGCATTTCTATTATTGAGAGATCATTCCTAAACTGATATAAACATTCCATTTTTAGAAAAACTAGTTTATCCCAGCAAAGATAGCCACAATACCACAAAACGGCAGAAGACAATTGAGACTGGCAGTATAGCCTAGATATTAGAGTATCAAGCTGTGACTAAGCTTGGTATGTCCAGCAGACTTGGGTTTGATTCCCACAGCCTCCACTGGTATATTGTGTGATTCTGAGCAAGTCACTTAATCTTCCCAATGCTTTCGGGTTGCCCCTGAAAACAAACACTTGTACCTAGTGGGCCTTACTCAGTTACTAAAGAAATAGAACAAGAAATGGCAATCAGTATATTACATTACAGATACTCACAGTAAAGTCAGCACTGGCATAAAGAATGCTACTGTAAGGATAGTTTACGTCAACGCAGTATAAGGATTATTTGTATGATGCCAGTCAGCATTGATTGACACAGATGTTATAATGAAACTATGCAACCCCCTTTTTACTTCTTTTTTCAAGGAAAGTTTTCATAAAGGTATGCAAATGAAGAATGCATCCCATTAAGATCCACAAAGGTTCTGAGAGGGCTACTCTGCATAGCAATGATGGTAGGCAGTTGTGCAAATAAGATGTATTCTTCTGCCTGATGCATATCTAGAGTGCACTATATACACTGTGCAAACTTGCTGTGCTTATATGTCTGCAAATGAGCTGTGTGGAGTGCCATCAAGGAGATGGTGACAGCAAATATGTACGATGCCACATGCAGACTCCAAGCCAAAGAACTACATAGGCATCTGCATGTGCAGTTCCCATATCATGAGACTATAGGACTCCTGGGGCTGCACTAAAGATGGCACATCCCCTTAGCAACAGAGTTTATGCACGATAAGTACTGGGCAAACAGTGCTCACCAAGCAATATCACAAGTGTGTGCATAGCAATGCAGAACACAAATCACAGGAGGCACACCTGTATCCCCCAGCATACACTGAGACACTGTCTACTCCCCATATCATAAACAGGGCATACACATTCCAGCACAATGACAAGATACAAACACTGTAATAATAACAACATATAGGGCCCCATATTTAGCCAGTAGCAGTGCACTGTGCTAGCTGTACAATTTATTTATTTATTTAGTTTTTGTTTACCGGGTAGGTGCACTAGCCATAGCAAATGACTATTTTCAGGCACAACCCGGGAGGGTACAGAGCAAACAACAGGAAACAAATTACATTTCATACAAATTGCAGTACATAGTAGATAATAACATCATATGAGCAGTGTCAGCAGGCGTAAACAACAAGGCAGGGTAAATACATAACAGAGTGAAGGTACAGCAAAAATACTAGTAGCTAGACATTAAATCATAACTATTGCAGACATAATAACATATCATATGAGCAGTGTCAACAGGTGTAAACAACAAAGCAGGGTAAAAACATAACAGTGTGAAGGTGCAGCAAAAATACTAGTAGCTATACATTAAATCATAACTATTGCAGAAAATAGGGGAGGAAGAATACAATAATGGCTATAATCTATAAAATAGCCAATATTAGGTAGGTGTAGCAGAGGAAATATAAGGCAGGGAGGGTAGAGGGTGGGATAGGTTGGAGCTAGGAACAAGATAAGAGAGAGAGTTTAGTTGATGTAAGGGCAGTAAGAGAAGTTGGAGCAAGTGCAGAGCGTTAAGCGGGGCTAACAGAAATGGCCTGGGTAGTGAAGGTTAGAAGAGTTATGTAGGAAAAGGCGGTTTGAAACAGGAGCACAAGCTAGAAGTGGTGAGATGGTTACGTAGCTCCTTATTGAAAGTGGCATGGGAAGAAGCCTGACATAATTTTAGAGGGAGGGAGTTCCAGTACTGGGGGGCATGACAGGCAAATGCACTCACACCTTTGGAGGTACTGTGTTTGGAGATATGGACAAGGGCATTTTCCATCGATCGTAAGTCAGAGCAGGAAGTGTGGTTTTGGAAGAGAGTTGCCAATGGCTTGGGTATCTGTGATCTGATAATGTTGTCAATGATGTTGCCATATGTATAGTACTGTGATGCTTGTGGTGAGAGCCACCCCAGATCACAGTAAAGGAGGCATTGATGTTTCAGTCGGTGACAGGAGTACGCATAACGACAGACATTGTTGTGGGTAACATCCCATTTCTTAAGGTATGATTTGCCCACAGAGGCATATGTTGCAACAGCATAAGTGAGGGTTGGTAGGAGTATGCCTCATGCTATGGTAAGTCTAGCTGAGGAGGTAAGGACGTAGCTGGTTCAGTAACCAATTCCGAGTTTCATGTTGACCAGCTTGCAGGTCTGTTGTATATGGATATCGAAGTTAAGTAACAGGTCAAGTGTTACGCCTAGGTATTTAAATAAGTCAACCACCCCAACTGATGTTCCATCAGAGGCGGAGACTCTGAATTTAGGTTGGGAGTTTTTGAGCTTCATAATGGACCCAAATAGCATGGCGTGGGTCTTAGATTCGTTCAGAACAAGTTTATGACTCAACAGCCACTGTTGTATTAGTTGGAAATCTTGGGAAAGACTTTGGTTGATCTCTTCAACAGTTTTCAGACTCCTGTATAGGACGATGTCATCCACATATAACAGGGAGGTGGTCTGCAGGAGGTTAGAGGTGATGCTGTTGATAAAGATGGTAAAGAGCAGCGGTCCTAAAATAGACCCTTGTGGCACACCAATGTTTGTGGTTGTTTTATTTGAGAGGGTGGAATTAAATTTAACCACTTGTGTCCTATTGGATAAGTAGCTGTCAAACCACTTTACTACATTGGGCAAAAAGCCTAGAGATGTGAGGGTGGCTAAGAGGATGGGCTGGTCGACTAGGTCAAAAGCCTTAGTCATGTCGACAAAGATGGCTCCTGTGAGGTGACCAGAGTCCAAGGCCGCAAGGGCATCCAATGTAAATTTGAGAAGGGCAGTGGTGGTACTGTGACCCTTGCAGAAACCATGCTGTGCAGATATTAGAAGGTTATGTTTATGGAGGAATTCAATAGTTTGCGTAGCTACAAGCTTTTTGATGAGTTTGCTGAGAACTGACAAAATGGCTGTGGGTCTGTAGTTTGTGGGATCCTTGCGGTCTCCCTTTTCAAAAACAGGGGTAATTCTAGCAATCTTTCAGATGTCAGGGACAAAACCCTGGCATAGGGAGAGGGTAAAAATCCTAGCTAGAGGAGTGGCAATGTAAGGAGCAGCCAGTTTCAATAGTTTAGGTTCCAGATTGTCAGACCCTACTGCATTGAAATCAGAGATGTTGTTCAGTAATCTTAGTACCTCATGGTTAGAGATCCTTTTGAAGAAAAATTTGGGGCCTGCATAGCCAGGCAGGGTGCTTGAGCGAGGTTGGGTGGTAAAAGAGGAGGTGTATTTGGTTAGGTCTGAAAAATGAGAGTTAAAGAAGTTAGCAATGGTTTGGGGATTGATGCAGTGGACCCCATTTAGCAACATGTCATTTGGGGTAGGAGCTGGATTTAAACCCAGGAGGAACTTTATATGGTACCAGAATGTTTTGGAGTCATCATAGGCGGTAGTTAGTAGATCTTTGCAGTAGTTGCTTTTGGCCCATTTGATTTCCTTTTTACAGGAATTTCACAGTACCCTATAGGTATTTAGGTCAGGTATTTGCCCAGTACTTTTGTACTTGAGCCAACTTTTGTCCCTCCACCTGAGTTTAGAAAGCAAATCAGAGTTTAGTCAATGGGTATGCCTGTTTTTTACCCTACATGTAGTGAGGTGGCAGTGTTTATCCTGAAGCGCAAGAAATTTGGTTATGAAGTGATCTGTTGCTGCTGGAGCATTGTTGGTAAGAAAAAGGGGGGACCAATCAGTAGTACCGACGTCAAGAAGAAAGGCCTGAGAGTCGAAGTTCGCATAGTTGTAGAAGGTGATAAAACGTGGTTTTGACGGAGATGGTCTGCTTTTGCCCCAGATACAGAAGGTAGGGGAGTGGTCTGTGATGGCATCAGCTAGTACTCCTGAGGTGATTATATGTTCAGGGTGGTTAGTCATTATCCAATCCAGTAAAGTACTAGTGTTTGAGTGCAGGGCAGTTCTGGTGGGTTCACAGATAAGCTGGTGCAGGTTATGGTTTTGTAGTCTGGATAGAGATGTGCATTGTGAGTTGTCCAACCGGTTGATATTTAAGTCCCCAAGTATAAGTACCTTGTTTCTACCAGAAAGAAATGAAGTTTGATTCAGCAGCTCATCTAACCCTTTGAAGTTGCTGGTGGGGGGGGGGTTTATGCACATACGATGTGTATTTTTTGGTGCCGAGAGTGAGGAGGGCATTGTAGTGCTTCACAGTGGGTTAGAGGTGGTGAGGAAATGGAAGTGAGTTGAAAGTGGTCTTTGAAATAGATAGCCATACCCCCCCTCTTTTAGGTGCTGGTCTGTCACATCACAGGAGGCTGTAACATGGGATGGAGCAAAAAGAGTTTGGGGTAGAGGTTTGAGCCACATTTCAGTTGTGCATATTATATATGGCTTGTAAAACGAGGTCCAGGATTCCAACTCAGCAAAGTTGTGTTCAAGACTCCTTATGTTGTGGTGAGCCACAATTAGACCTTTGGCATCCTTAAAAGGACTGGGTGTAGCATTTACTGGACCAGGGTTGAGGTGTACATCACCTGACAGCAATATGGCCAGTAGGAAGAGATACCATAATTTGTGGCTCAGGAAGGGGCTCAGAGTATTTATATGCAGGTGACAGTTTTTTTAAGGCATATGCTGCCATGTTGATCCAAGTCCTGTTTAAAAGTAGTGGAGTGGAGTCATATCGGATAGCGGGCATGAGAAGAAGATTCGAGTAGAGGTAATCATTGGATGGGAAGGATGGGTTAGCTGAGACAGCTCTGGATACTGTGGGCAAGGACAGGTGGAATAAAGGTAGCGAGAATGCAAGAAATGACAGTAGTACATATTGGTTCATGGTAGGAATGTCCTAAGGGCAGATAGATTTGCCAGAGAAGAATCATTAGACAGCCTGAGGATTAGGGAAGAGAGGTAGGACTATAACAGGACTAGAAATAAATTCCCTAATATCGGTGTATAGGGTGAGTGTCTTTAAGTAAAGATCCTGGGTTAGGCTAGGTTCAAAGCTTACAGAGCTAAAAGGTTGTCAAGTAGGATTAAAGAGACTAGCTGGTTAGAGCTCAAGTAGTTTTAAGGAGACAACGCTGATGAAAACTGGGTAGGTTGAGAGAGGAAACAACTGATAAGGTGGGGAAGTATGCAGGGCAGGTTACAGGGTGGAGCAGAAATGGGCAGAGAAGATGTAGGTGAGTTTAACCGTCTTTTGGCTTCTCAGTTGTGCGTCTTCTGTATAGGGGATTGGAGATGAGCTGGATAGGCTGGACCGGAAGGAATGGAGATCACAGAAGGGGGTGGTACAACAGTGTATTTAAATGTGGCCTGGGAGGGCGGCAAAAAAAAAGCCTGAAGTAAGCGGCACTCAGGAGCACCGAGGCACCACTGTTACAGTCTATGGGAAAGGTGCACCAGTCGGCTTAGCCATGGGATGCAGGCGGACCACTCAGGATCCGTCTGCAGAAACACTCCACCAATGAGAGACTGCTGAGGCATGCTGCTTCTCTGAATAGGAATCAGCGGTAGTACCTGAGGTGTGGAAACCGTCTCCAGGGACCATGAGGGTGGCAGGAGTTGGTGGCTTCGGTCGGCAGCCAGTGAAAACCGCCCCGAGGAGAAAAGTGCCGCTCTGGCGTGAGTTCCTGAGGAGTAGAGGAGACAGGCAGTTAAATATACAGTTAGTAGAGAGAAGTGGGAGGCTGGCAGCAGACCGGCAGCAGGGGTTGGGGGCAAATTAGCACTGAGACAAAGGTAAAATGGTAGGGTAGTCAAGGTATAATAGGTAGAGCAAAGTGAAAGCGAGGAGAGAATGGGGCTAGGATTACCAGTTTAGCAAGGGGGGAGGGAAAGGCTTTGTATTTGCAGAAGTTGATTGCAGTAGAGACGCCACCAGGAAAACAAACGAGCAAGCGGGCGACGAGGGGAAGAGCAGGCAATAGTTATAAAGTCAAGAAGGAGACAGAGAAGTAACCACAATCAGGTTATACAAAGTTACAGTTCTAGGTTAATACACTGCAGTAGTACTACAACATAAGGCTACACTCTGTATTTTACGGCTATCACTGTAAGGCATTGGATAGCAAGCAAGCAAATTTCTACACAAGCAGGCTAGCATTGACAATTAAACTAAAAACATTTGTAGGTAGTGGAATAGAAGCTTTAAATGAGGGGGTCTGAGAGAAAAAGAAGCCGAAGTAAGTGGCACTCAGGAGTGCCAAGGCACCGCTGTTACAGTCTATGGGAAAGGCACACCAATCGGCTTAGCCGTGGGATGCACGTGGACCAATCAGGATCTGTCTGCAGAAACACTGCACCAATGAGAGACCGCTGAGGCATGCTGCTTCTCTAAATAGGAATCAGCGATATTACCAGAGGTGTGGGATCCGTCTCCAGGGACCGTGAGGGCGGCAGGAGTTGGTGGCTTAGGTCGGTGGTCGGCAGTCAGAGAAAAACGCCCCAAGAAGAAAAGCGCCACTGTGGCGTGAGTCCCTGAGGAGTAGAGGAGACAGGCAGTTAAATATACAGTTAGCAGAGAGGGTTGGGAGGCTGGCAGCAGACCATAAGCAAGGGGTGGGGGCAAATTAACACTGAGACAAAGGTAAAATGGTAGGGTAGTCAAGGTGCAATAGGTAGAGTGAGGTGAAAGTGAGAAGAGAATGGGAGTAGGATTACCAGTTTAGCAAGGGGGAGGGAAAGGCTTTGTATTTGCAGAAGTTGATTGCAGCAGAGACGCCACCAGGAAAACAAGCGAGCGAGCAGGCAGGGGGGAGAGGAGCAGGCAATAGTTAGAAAGTCAGGAAGAAGTCAGAGAAATAAGCACAATCAGGTTATACAAAGTTACAGTTCTAGGTTAATACACTGCAGTAGTACTACAACATAAGGCTACAATCTGTATTTTATGGCTAACACTGTAAGGCATTGGACAGCAAGCAAGCAAATTTCTACACTAGCAGGCTAACGTTGACATTAAAACTAAAAACATTTGTAGGTAGTAGAATAGCAGCTTTAAATGATGGGGTCTGAGAGAAAAAGAAGCCGAAGTAAGCGGCACTCAGGAGCGCCGAGGCACCGCTGTTACAGTCTATGGGAAAGGCGCACCAATCAGCTTAGCCATGGGATGCAGGTGGACCAATCAGGATCCGTCTGCAGAAATGCAGCACCAATGAGAGACCGCTGAGGTGTGCTGCTTCTCTGAGTAGGAAACAGCGGTAGTACCTGAGGTGTGGGATCCGTCTCCAGGGACCGTGAGGGTGGCAGCAGTTGGTGGCTTCGGTTGGCAGGTGGCAGCCAGTGAAAACCACCTGAGGAGAAAAGCGCTGCTCTGGCGTGAGTCCCTGAGGTGTAGGATCCGTCTCCAGGGACCGTGAGGGTGGCAGAAGTTGGTGGCTTCATTCAGGGGGCGGCGGCCAGTAAAAACTGCCCCAAGGAGAAAAGCGCCACTCTGGCGCGAGTCCTATAGCGCTAGCGCAGGTACACTGCTAACCAGATATTCAGACGAATTACCCTAGTGTTAACACCATTGAATAGCTGGTCTGTACACATGCAGTGCAAATGCATAGCAATGGTGCAGCACAAATAGTGTTAGTGGAGTGCAATGCACCTCGCAGCACTAAAAATAGTGTTGAGTATACCACTGAACATGGAGGCAGCTATGCATGTGAGGACGGCACCAATGAAAGACTCACAACACAGAAGAATAGATATTAATAAACTTTATAAAACAGGAAATAGGCCATAAAAACAACCAAGATACTACTACAGCAACAACACAATAATAACAATGACAACAATATTACAAAAAAAAGGCAAAGAGAAATTGCCCATATAAAGGGAAGGGGAAGAAACAAAAGAAAAAGGGCAACCACCTGTAACAAGGGGAGGGGGAGAAAAAAAAGGAAAAGGGCAGCTGCTCGTATGAAAGGGGGTGAAACAAAAGGAAAAGAGCAAGTGCCCATGTAAGACTGAGGAAAAAAGAAAAAGGGCACTGCCATATAAGGGGGGAACAATAGAAAAAGGGCAACTGCCCATATAAAGGGAGGGAGAAACAAAAGAAAAAGTGCAACTGCCATGTAAGGGGAGGAAACAAAAGTAAAAGAGCAACCCAGCCATGAAAACAAAAAGGGCAACCCACCCATGAAAAACCATAAAAGGGCACACACCCATCGTGAACAGACTTTAATTGTGCAATAGTCCTCTCATGGGTCTGCAGGTGGTGGTGGTGGTGGTATTGGCTGCTGGTACAGTTCCCAGGCAAAAGCTGCTGACAGGCCTTTAATTGCATGGGCACAGTCTGTAAACCATGCAGGGGCAGCCCCCTACCTGCCACAGCAGCAATTGCTGCAGGTAGACTTGATGTCATAGATGGTTATTCCCCAAGTCAAGGTTGCATCCCTGTGACCTTGCTGACCCATGCATACCTTTGGGCACCTATGGAAATAAATACACCAAAGTCAGCCAGCTACGCACACAGAAAGAGGGATTCAGGAGTGACAATGTGCATAAGTGATGTACAACAGCCGAAACATGGGCAACCATGCCACACTGAGGTGGATGGAGTCAAGCAGCACAATGGAATGTGCTTGACATACCAGAGACTGCAATGTGTACCTGAACTGTAGAGGACTGCACATACAGTGAGCGTGCTGTGCTGCAACAGAGAATGGCCAAGCCATGCAAGGGATGCACGACACCAGGAGGCATGCTGGATCTAGAAATGCAGCACAAGCAACAGCAGCACTAAGCCAGAGCTCAACAGGCCATGTAATGGCCAAAGGTGTTTGGAGCTGCACCCACACACCAAACACCCTGCACACCAGCCATCCAGCACATATGTGCAGGGCAACAGACATCTTTGAGCCACCATGGTCAGTCACAGGGCAGGCCCAGGCATACACATGTGACCCACAGCACATCTGTATATGGATGGCACTGTCAAGCAGCACTGTGTGCATTAGCCGGGGGAACACGCACATGCAGTGGTGTTGTATGAAGGTGGACACCCTACACACCATATCTTGTCAAGAAAACACCGGTGTGAGATGCAGAGCTGCCTGGAGGCACCTTCCATCCTAGCAGATGATGGTCCCAACCTAGATACAGAGTTTCCACTCATACAAAGCCAGTGCAAGATAGTGGCCCCTTGATGATCAAGTTGAGTCCAAATGCATACATGGCTCTACCTGTGTACCATGGAATAGTCATACTCTGGACATCACTGTGATGGCTAGACACTACTGGCTATGCATCACAATGTCGATCACATATGGTAAGGTAAATGCAACACCTCCCCCCCCATTGGTCACATACCACACAAGCCTGGCTCTGTTGCGATGCAGTGGTTTGACACCCAGTGCATATGGCATTGGAGATGGCACTGATGCAGGCAGACTGCCACAGGCACTGTTGACGTACACAGCAAGTCACAGTGGTTTACTGGAACAACAGTGGCCCTTACCTACCTATGCCAGACAAATACACATACCAGACTCAACTGATATCGACAGGCATACTACGTGGGGTTGTGAACATTACCACAAATGCCCTGGTGTACCAAGTTGGCAGAACAGGGGACATGTTACCTCACAATGTAATGTATGCCAAGGCACAGTACACACACATATACACACACGGCAGCATGCCTACTGCAAGGACATGCATAAAAGTAGACTGTACAGACTCTAACACTAGAGTGTTGGTGATGGGACAATGCCCCAAGGGCTGGATGAGTGTCCCCAATCACAACTGCATGAGTGCTAACCCCACAGGCATGCATGCAGCCTGCCGAGACACACATGGATATCCTCCTCCACAGCAGAAGCATGTAGCATAGTGCAGACATGCGACCTAGATGGCAAAACACACAATACATGGTACTTACGTGGACACATGCCTGCAGAACGTCACTCTACCAGCTGACAACGTTGAACTTTACTACAGCCTGGCATCCCCTGTAACTGCAGCTGGTCCTGGCAGCCCTGCTCAGTCTTGCTACCCCTGAGATGGGCCTGGTGGGCCCTGATTTCTATGGAGGAGGACAAAGGAGACATAGTCAACAGCATGTAGCGGAACACATGTCACAGTACCATATACCATAACATTACATATGCCTATATAACGGTACCAATACTGTGCACCAACAGCCACATTTGCATGGAAAGGACTGTGCAGGGCTACATCCTACCATTTTGCGCAGCTGTGTCACCCCACACAGAGAGATGTTCCAAGGCCCTGTCGAAGCCATAACGCTATAACCCACCGTTATAGCTATGGCCTAGCACTGTGTACAGAAGCAGGGTTTTAAATAATTGATTAGCAGTTTTTTTTCTTGGTACAATGCTAACTGTACAGAAAGTATTTATATAGATTTTCTAGAAGTGTTATGTTTGTTAAACATAGTGAGGCAAGTGCTATGCATTTTCACAATGTTTAAGTACTGTTATGAGCAAAACGCTAATCAATTTTTGGAGTTAAATAAATCCCTGCAGAAGCCTGTGTAGTGCCAACACCAAGCCATCCTCACCATCCCTACATGCCATACCCACACTTGACAGCCATGTACACCTCATAGATTGCAGTAGGATGCATGTAGTGCCAGGTCTCATACGATAAGTGCACAGGACGCCATGCCTGCGCAGCAGTGAGGGAGGGCAGTGTACCATAGATTTAGCCCAACACAGTAGCCAGTCCAGGAGAGGCACACTATATGCTATATAATAGTACACCATGCATTACACCGCATATGTGTATTGGCACCCATTCTACAGAAACTGGACAGTGTACATGGAACAGACAATGGCCTCAGTGAAGTCCCATTGGGTACACTTGCCATCACAGGTGCAGTTAGACTACATGTCATATGACAAAATTATCCAGCCTCACACTGCAACCATGTCACTGTATAACCACACACCCTTGGTACCATGGCAGGTGCATCTCTCAGCAATCCAAAGTGGGTCCTGTAATGTGCAGGGCACCAGGGACGTCTATCAGGACAGTGGTCCCACACACCTGCTTTGGTAAAATCCAACTATACAGTGTAGCAGGTCCCATAGGACGGAGGAAACGCAACAAGGACACACAGGTACAGTGCACATTCCCTCAGGGACAATACCCAGAGATATATTAGCATAGAAACACTACTGCACACAGAATGCAACCCCAAACATATATAGATCCATCTGTATGCACCTGGCATTGGCACAGTGTCACTCTCCACCATCACTCTCAGCTGCTGCAAGCAGTGAGGTTCCCTTCGGGTCAAATCATTGTATCACTGCCTACCTTGGTCCCCGATGTAGGTGATCCCTATGCAGCATGTAAAGCACCTCCCCACACAGGCCCACACACATCACCTGAGCCTGTCAACCTCAGCCCCCTCACCCAGTAGCTGGTTTTCCATGACCACCACCAGGTCAACCAGATTGGTCAGCTCTGTTGCAGACCACCTGGTAGCCTTCTGCATGACTGCCCTCCTTCTGTCAGCCATTCATGCAATATCCCTAGTCACAGCCCTCACGCCAAACTAGTGACAACTTCCTGACGCTGTGGGTGTTGCCTTCCATTTTTGAACCACATTTCAGCAGGGATGTAGCCAGGAATTTTAAACTTGTACTCAGAACTGATATACTGTTGCCCCCCGTTACATAAACATAAACCAAAATATGTGCTGTCATGCCCTCCCCCCTCCGTTTGCCATGTCTGAGTTCAAGTAATCAGTTTCCTCCTGTAATCCTCCTTCCTTTGCTTTTCTGCCTGCCTGATAAGTTGTTCTTGTTTGTATGTTTGGCTGGTGGCATCAGTGCCCCATAGTGAACAACAAAGACAGAAGGGCTCAGCGGGCCCGACACAGACACAATGTGACTCACAATGTCCTTGCTTTCTTCTTTTTGTTGCCAGGCCTGATTTTTTTACTGTACTGTGCTGCGTACAGTGCATATACCTACCAACACCCCTGCATTTCAGCATTAGCGTAGTGCTAATGTTGATTAGCACAGTGCTATGCATGTTTCCATGGGGGAGCCCGGAAGCTGCAAGCACAGGGTCGCACGTCTGCATGGTGTGCATGCACAGGTTAGCACTGTAAGTGTGCAATGCCATAACACAGAATTATAGTATGCATGCCGGCAGTGTATCACGTTGTCGCTCTTGACATGTGGCGTCATATCTGCGCCAGTGTAAATACGATAGTGCAAAAGGCAAACCGCCAATATTCAAACATTGTATGCAAATCAATTAATTTTACAGTCAGAAGGAAAATCTACATTTGCATGTCATTACTGGAATGTATTCATTCATCTCCATGCCTCATTGCACCTGGTAAATATAGAAGGAGCTAAGGGCATCACACAGATTCCACAGAGGAACTGCAGGTGGCTAGAGATAAGTGTGTTGTGAAATGGCCTACAGCAGGGACATGGGTAATGATAGCACTATATTTATGCTGTATCTGGACAAGACTATTGCTGTATCTGCACATGGCTAAGGTTTGTATTAGGCAGGCAGCTTGCTGTGCATTGGGACCGGCAGTACAGAAACACTCATGTGTCTCGGCCAGAGAGGCCGTGAGGCCTACATACCACTGTATCTTTGCTCTGTGCTCTGCTATACATATACAATGCTCAGTGCTGTAATTTCTCCCCATTTCCAACAGGGACAAAGGAGGACTCAGAGCAAAGTGACAAAAGGAAGTTCTTTAAGGAGGAGGTTATGGACCTGGCCCAAGCCTCTGTGGTCCATGAGGGCCTCATAGCCCAAAAGAGTGGGGACAAGGCTGAAATCCAGGTAGCATGGCAGCAGGTCACGGAGGCCACGAATGTTGTAGGGGAGATCCCAAATGGTATAGGATGTCCGCAACAGTCTCCCAGATATCAGTTCCAACAATTCGGGAACATAGACAGCATATAAACTTGACTCCACCAGGTAAAGTTTACAGTTCTTTACTGAAGAATAAAAACAACCATCTCGACACACACTTGATGTGTTTCTGAACCTCTTGGTTCCTTTCTCAAAAGCACAGTTTTTGAGAAAGGAACCAGGAAGGATAAGCAAGTCAGCGTGTCGAGATAGTGATTTTTACTTTTCAATAAAGAACTGTAAACTTTACCTGGCGGAGTCAGGTTTGTATGTTGGTGATGTGCCAGAATTGTTGGAACTGGTTTACAAAGTGTTTTTGTGTGCACCACCACCCAGTGCAAACTTTAGTTTGTGTTGGTGGCTCCCAGATATGAAGAGGCAAGCCAAGAAGGTATTGTCACAGGCACAACGACAATTCAAGGCCACAGCTGGTGGCCAGTAAAAAGCTGTTCCTCTAGCCCCAACAACTAAGGTGACAGCCAGAACTCTGATGGCTGTGGAGGTGACCGCTGTACAAGGAAGTGGTTATGAGAGCCAGGTCAGACTGGTACAGCCTTGTGGGTGACCGCATTTGCACCATCACATTGGGCGTGTGGGTCTTTATACACTGGTGGTGTAGGGGTGTGCAGGGGGTGTTTGAAAGGTTATGGTGGTCCTGGTTGCACAGGAACAGTGTTGGGGAATAGGATGTAATGCAGAGATCTGTGAAACGTGTACCCATCTAACCATAGGCATAGTAATGCATCTTGCATGTTCCACGGGACAACATACGTGTTACATATGGGTCATTACTGCTACATCCCGCCTGTAATGGTATGCCTGTTTGCAGTGGTGGACAGGCCCTCCAGGAAGCCATAATCAGTCCATGGTATATTTATGGGGAACACTCAGAGCTACTGTATTATATTTACATGTAATATTCACATGTGTGTGTCTCCGTGGTCCCTCCCCTGTTAATATCCCAGGTTCTTCACTGTATTGGTTTTGCTGTGTGGCACCTGGTAACCCAGGCAGCCCATAACTGTTGAATGTGTTACACTATGGGTGTAGGCCATATGCTGGTATCCAGGTATCCTTGTGGGACTGCAATCTGTGGGGTAATCCACTACTGTACCACATGTGTGTTGTTGCCTGTGTGATCACTGATAATGGGGTGTGTGGTGTGTATGGCACCAGGGGTGTATGGGCACTGCACTGCAAGGGTGGGATGGGTGTCAATGTACATGGATCCACGATGGGTGTTCGACAAAATTTCGCTGTCAGTTGGGTATACCAATGTACATTACACTGGGTCTGCATGCTGCCACAGTCAGCACAAAGTATATACATTATTCTGTAATTTCTCTCCCTTCTGTTCGCTCAACGGCACATGCCATCATCAAGGACACCATCCCTACAGATGGCCTGGGGCTATCTTGTGGGCAACTACCCCTGCTATCCACTCATGCAGGAGCTGAATCAGACTCCAGCAAGAAAGAGGAGGATGATGATGACAATAATGAAAACGAAGTTGAAGATAAGGATGAAACCTTTGTGGGGGAATGAAGGAGAGAGGGGTCCGGCTTGGACCACGAGGGGTTGACTGCCCCCTGCCATCCCCCCTACGAATAGGGCTCAGCCACTCACCCTTCCTGCAATGGTCATTGCTGTGCTGACCCTGTCCACTGCCCATGGCACAACCACTGCTGTGCCATCACAGGACCCTAGCACCACCACAGTCAATGCCCCGTCTCCTCAGCAAATCCCATAATCCCAGCAACTGCTATGCCACACAGAGACCCTACCACCAGCATGGTTAGTGCCCTGCCCCCAGGCCAGTCCCACTGGCCCAGGCACTGCTGTGTCACCCTGCCCACCACAATAGTACACATCACCAAACAGGGAGCAAATCCAGGTCACACAACATCCCACGGTACAGCCTGACCTGTCCCCTGGGACACTCCATGATGACAGCAGGAGGCAGCCAACAGGCAGCTGTTCCCATCAGTCATTGGGACACAGAAGGGTGTGCAGGCCAAACTGCCATGCATACACTGCATGCTGCAGGATAACAAGCAACATGCAGAGGCCCACTATGTGGCGCACATGGTAGCTTTCACTGGACTGCGGCAGTCAATGGATGCTGGCTTAGATAGACTGACTGCCACTATGCTTGAGGCTTCTGCCATGGTCTCAGGCATGTTGGGGGCTTGTTGAAGCCCAGGCCTTTCCAGTAGCAGTACTGTCCACAAACGGTGGATGCCTCGGTGTATCCCCAGCCCCTCCAGTGCTCCAGTGCAGGCATCTGGATGCCCAGCACTTCCCGGATGCCCAGCACACCTCACACCCCTACCCAGGGCTTGCTCTTCAGCAGATTCAGTACCCTACAAGGCTGTGGCAATGGGTGGCTAACACCGTCACCATGCTTATCCATCTCTGTGTGAACGATGACCTCTCAGCTACCATCCTGGATACAGCATCCGTGCAGCATCCATCTCTGCTGAGGTAGTACAGGACACACCTAGGGTACATATTGCCCCTCCAGCCCTATCCCATGTGGGTGACCTCATGCCCCCCCTTACAGTACTCATGCCACCTGATGGGATGGCACATTATTTTATTTCAGCCCCCTTTACACCCCTGTGTCTGAAGGGACTAATATTTTTATTTTGCCCCCTTTATATCTACCATGCTGGGATGGCATATTATTTTATTTCAGGCTCAGCCCCCTCTACACACACCCCACCTGGATGGCCTAATATTTTTTCAGCACCCTTTATACCCTCCTGCCAGGATGGCATATTATTTTTTTTTCAGACCCCTCTACACACTCTGCCTGGACAGTGGAAAGGCTTTAAGCCTGAGGTTCAATGGGCGGAGCAACAATGTCACTCCCACATCAGGCCTTAAAAGGCCACTCTTCCTGGACTATTCCAGGATTCATTTCTTGTTGCAGCCGAAGGCACTTCTCCTTGTCCCTGTCTCATGTTTTCCTGTGTCTTCTTCGTCTTTCTTGTGTTGACAGTGCCTCCGGTCACCCACTTCACTCCTATGCAATATTGTCTGTCTTATGGCTCGCTCCCTCCTACACCCGCTGGCTCTGCTGCTCTCTCTCACATCCCCCCCCCCTCCGCCTGCTGCTCATGCAGTGGCCATTTTCTGCTGCTCATTCCCTGTTTTTCTATCTCATCTTCCCTCTCTCTTCTCGTTCTGTCCCCTCTTTCATTTTCGTTCAATGACACAGCTCCTGATGGACAACCCTCCTAGTTCCCTCTTCCTGCCTCACATGACTTGTCGGCTGTGTCTGCTCCTCAGTCTTGCTTCTCCACCCCCCTGTTCTTTTCCTCACTTGCGGCTCTGTTCTTCCTCGCTCCTCCGCTTACTTCTGCTGCTCACACCATGGCTTGCCATTGCTTTGACCCCACTCCTTCTTCCTGGCTCCTCTCCTGCATGCTGCTTCTTACAGCTCGGTTTCCTCCTCTGGTTCAGGCAGCCCTCAGTTGCACTTCTCCTGGTTCCCGCTCACTGTTTTTGGCCAATTGCAAGGCATGGCACTGAGATTATTTGTTATTTCTTAAAAGGCACTACTGGTCTTTCCTAACTGCACTGGGCTTACATAACTTACATCTGCGTGGATAATTTTCATCATGGAAGCAATGCAATCTGCAGCCCAAGTGCTACATCGCATTTCTGGTGGTGTGATTTGCTGCAAGATGGCACTGAGTTAGTGGCTCTGGTGGCATTCGGACTTGGGATCACCTGGTTCTAGAGTCTCTCCTGTCGATCTCTGAAAATCACTGCCTTTTTACTGAAAAGTTGAAGGGGATAACTGAAGAATCTTCCCTTCTTCAGAGTTTGGCAGGTAGTACCATTCCCATCTATGTCTCTCCTTCTCTTCTGGTCTCAATATAAATTACAAAGAAATAGATACTGGAAAACAATGCAAATATCGGGAGACAGTAAAAGCAGTAAAAAAAAAAAATAAGAAAAGCAAAAGCTAAATATGAGTTAAAACTGGCAAAGAATACAAGTAACAATTATAAATCCTTCTATTCATACATAAATAGTGAAAGGGGAAATCAAAAATCTATAGGACCCTTTAAGGACAAGGAGGGCAGGATAGTGGACTCTAAGGGAGCTGCTGACATACAAAATCACTACTTCAGCTCGGTTTTTAACCTCAACCCAGTAACCATACATGCCATAGATGAGGTGAAGTCTATACAGGGCCAAATACAAACTGAGCATCAGGATGTTATGGACAGACTGAAAAAATGTAATAAAAACAAATTTCCAGGACTGGATTGTATACACCCTAAAGCCATTACAGAATTCACAGACCAAATAACTCTCTCCCAACATATATCTTTCAGGCTTCACCAGATAAGGGAGAAGTGGTAGAAAGTTGAAGGGAAGCAACAGTCATCCCACTCTATAAAAAGGGAGCTAGGACTGACCCAGCAAACTATAGGCCAATGAGTTTGACCTCGGTTATGGGTAAGCTATTGGAGGGGAATATTAAAGGACCTAATTTTAGCACATGTGAATACAAACATTGGACTCTATGCAAGAAGGGGCGAAGATACTCAGAATCCGCAAGTACCCCTGCCTGTGTAGCTGCACACCTGTGGACAGATATGTACTGGTGCTATTCATGACCGCTGGCCACCTCTGCATGGCCCCACCCCCGGCACGCAGGACTCTGCAGGGTGACCGGGGGTGGAGTCGCAGGTCCAGCTGGGCAACCAGTCGGAAGGCCAGACTGGGACCCGCACTGGATCCCTTGCGTGGTGGGTGGGTGTTGGCAGCGTGCCCTGTGGAGACCTGATGGCCGGCGGCAGTGGCAGCTGAGAGAGGGCAATGCCACCGGACCCCCATTGGCACTGATTGGTTATGGTGGGACGGGTGGGGGGTACACCACCAGGCAGAGGGAGGTCAGGATGACCAGCACTGCTGTTGGGGGGGGTACCATGGAGTGCAGCTGGGAGGGGGGCGCAGCCTTGTGCTGGTGCCTGTGCCCCTGTGCAGGGTAAGTGTGCAGTGGGGTTGGGGTTGTTGCCAAATGTACCACTGTGTGCTGGGAGAGATGAGTGGCTTCCGGTGTCCCGGTCCTGTGACCCTGGGGGTAGGTGGGCTGTTTGCCCTGACCAGCGGGGTGTGCGCAGGGCACATAGAGGATAATGGATGAGTCTTCCAGGTGTACCTCACGACCCCCTATGCACACAGCCATGGCCAGCACTATGTGCCTTTGTGCATGGCGTGTAGTGCTGGCCTGCCCCTCACCTGCCCCAGGCACGTTGCCCATCGCACAGCCAGGGGATCAGGCACATACTCCCTGCTCACCCCTCCTCGTGCATCTCGCACAGAGGGCACAGTTGGTGCAGGGTGGCTACTCGCCCCTGATACGCGTGTGTAGCCACTCCACACCTTTTCGTGCATAGGGCCCAATATACATGATCCATTTCAGCATAGTTTCACAAAAGTTAGCTCATGCCAGAGCAACTTGTTGCAATTTTATGAATGAGTCAGTAAGGCACTGAATGCAGGACAAATGGTGGACGTTGTCTTCCTTGACTTTTCCAAGGCTTTTGATAAACTACCCCATAAAAAACTGGTTTGCTCATTAAGGGACACTGGACTAAATATTAATATAGTTAATTGGATAGCGGCCTTGCTGAAGTAGAGGAGGAGACAGAGGGTTTCAATGAATAGGGTACTCTCGGATTGGACTACGGTGACCAGTGTGGTGCCACAAGTCTCAGTGCTGGGGCCTTGCCTTTTCAATACATATGTAACATCTCTGAAATATGAATGTGAAAATATATGGACAATTAAGATTGCTGATGACTGTAGACTTGGGGCAGTGGTGGATACAGTAGAGGACTGTAGATCTCTTCAGGAGGCACTGGATTACATACAGAATCGGACATGTAAAAATAAATTGCAACTAAATAAAAGCAAATGTACAGTAATGCACATGGGGAGAAAAAACCTGGGATGGTCATATACATTAGATAATTACTCCCTAGTAACCACAACAGAGGAGAGGGACTTTGGGGGTAACAATAAAAAAATGACTTAACCTTTAATACACATTGAGAAAAGGTCGTAAAAAAATGTTAATGCATTAACATGTTGAACTGTAGTTCTGACTGTTTTGAAGAATGCCTAGATTTGTAATTCATTGTGTGCTATGTTTCATGTTACCCATGTGCTGTAATTGTTTTTGTAATTTTACGTAGTAAATATTATATTGCAACTGACTTTGTAATAACAGGATTGCCATGAAAACAGGACCCTTGGGCCCTATGGTAAAAAAATGCCTTCTATAAATAAAGTTGTTTTACTACTTTTTACAAAAAAAGCACACAGTGCATTTAATTGCATTTTTAGATATATCGGGGGTAGAAGTTGAGAGATGTTGCTGCCACTGTACGGATCACTGGTGAGATCACAGATGCAGTACTGTTCCCAGGCATGGGACCCGTATAGAAAAGGAGATATAGATAAGTTGGAGGGAGTGCAGAGAAGAGTGACAAGATCTAGTGAAGGTATGAAGCATCTAACTTATAAAGACAGACTGACAGCTCTTGACCTGTATTCTCTCAGGTAAAGGAGATTAAGAGGGGGTATGTGTTTGCTTTACCGGGCTTTCACAGACCATACATTATGGGATGACCTGGGGTTGGAATTAAAAGTACAGCCCTATGATACTAGAGCACATACATTGCAATTAAAATTGGGCAGATGGAATTTACTTGAAAGAACTGGTATACTCAGTGAGTTGTCCCTATTTGGAATTCACTGCCAATGACAGTGGTAGGTAGTCAAACTATGACAGCCTTTAAAACTGAATTTGACAAACATTATAAAATAAAGGGAAGGATACTACAGATCTTATGCACGTAGCAAGCATAATGGATGTAAGTCCAAAAAGCTTGGTTTTACCTGTGAAACCTAAGAAGGTTCTCATGTCTCGCCTCTTCGGTGCTCTATACCCTCTTCTCCATTCCTTGCTCTTGGTTGCTCCATGCTGTGCTTTCTATACTTCGTCCTGCCTGTGCCCCCCTTCCCTCGTTCCTCCCTATGGTGGGCACTTGCCCTCCTCCTCCTCCTCCTCCCGTTCCCTCTGCCCTCCTTTCCTCTCCTTCTTTGAACTCTGCCTTCTTTTGGGGGCTTCCCTGTCCTGACATCCGCTATTCCCTCCTGCTACCACCATACCCTCCTGATTTCACATTGCCTTATTGTTCTTCCTGCATATCAACCTGCCTATGCATCTCCTCCTCCGACACTATTCCCTCATTCTAGTCAAACCTATTCAGATGTCCTCCTGGTACTGTCTACCTCACGGTCAGCTGCCAGCTTCTCACGGCTGCCCTCGCTCCTACCTTTATGCACTTTTCTCCATTCGTAATTTGACTCTCAATGGACCCAGTTGGCATGCACTCCCATAGTTACCGATGACAGTAGCTTCCTCATGACATCAGCCTGGTTCTTCTTCACTCAGTCCAACCTCAGGGTCTACTGATTCACATCAATTAATCAAGCACACCTCTCATTGGGTCTTATGCTACCTCATCGGTCTGCTCTCCAGTTGGAGACATGCCTTCCATGTCCAGTGCTCCTTGGCTTGGGGCTAGCCTGTAGCCAACGGTCTCACTCTACACCCACAAAGTCCATGTCTAGAGCAGGGAAAGCTCTGAGTGGGGTCTATCTCCCTGGCCCATATTGGGAATGTCTTTGCAATGGGTGGACCTTTAGTTGCCCCTCATCTTGGTGACACCTCTGGATGTAGAATTTATGACTTCCAGCTGAGGGGGGGGTGGGGTGCTCATCATCAGAGCCCCTTTGGCTGCCCAAGCGGGTTCAGAGGCACCCTCTACGATATTCTCCACCAAGACCGCTTCTGGTTCACCTGATCTGTTTCATAGGCTTGCATAGGCCAGCTGAGTGCCTCGGTGGTCATCTCTCTCCTCTCTTGCTTTTGAACATCTAGTTGCAGAGACATCACTCACAATGCTCAACAGCTCTCCATTTCGAAGAACAGAGCAAGAGCTTCTTCTAAATTGGAATATTTTCCTCCTCCCTCGATCTCGACTCTAAATTGCAGTAGCTGAGCTGTCTATAATCAAAACATCATTCAGCCTGGAGGGAAGGCATCCTAGGCCTTGGATCCCCAGAGGTTTCCTACTCAAAGTAGAGGGTTTTTCTTCTCCTCCGTGCTGATGGTCATAATAATATTAGTCAGGGTTAGTGCTTTCATAGGTTCAGAAGTTAGGTTCTGCTGTTGGATGGAGTCAGATGGTTCCCCTTGATATTCCCTTTCTCGTTAGGAAGTCTGCTTTTCCGCATCTTGTCAGATTTCCTTTTGTTCATTGTCCTAGCCTTCTATCGTTCTTCTCCTGTCCTTCCTATCTGCGTCTGTCACATTTATTTCTGGTCTAGAATTCTTCTGATTTCTCGCCTCTTCGATGCTCAACACCCTTTTGGGTATTCTTTTTGGGTGTCTTCCTAAGCTACCTTTAGCCAAGGGAATTATTCCCGCGGCACCTATGGGGGGAGCCCTCCCCTAGGGTTCTTTGCATTGTACCCATACAGGGTGGTATATCCCACGGATAGAGAGGCAAATAGCCACAATGTATCAAAGTCACGCAAGCATACATCTCATCCAGTTGCATAAGCACAATTAAAAAGGAAGGCTTTAAGCCTGAGGTTCAATTGGTGGAGCAACAACATCACACCCCCATCAGGCTTTAAAATGCCACTCCTCCTGGACTGTTCCAGGATTTGTTTCTCGTTACCCCACCATCCACCCCTCCTCCTCAGGTGGCTTGTCTTTCTTTCCTGTGAGTTTCTTCCTAAGCTACCTTTAGCCAAGGGAATTATTCCTGTGGTACCTATAGGAGGGCAACCCTCCTCTAGCGTTCCTTGTGTCCTACCCCTACAGGGTGGTATATCCATGAATAGAGAGATGAACAGCCACAATGTATCAGAGTCACACAAGCATACATCTCATCCAGTTGTGTAAGCACAATTGCACCTATTATTTTTGTTCACTCCCCATTATACCCTCCCCCGCCAGGATGATTTATTGCTCTATTTCTGCCCCCTTTTGCACCCCCCTGCCTGAATGCCCTAATATTTTTGTTCAGCCCCCTTTATAGCCCACTGTCAGGATGGCATATTACTTTGTTTAGGCCCCCTTTCTACCCCCTCACCTGGATGGTTTGTTGTGTTTTTGTTTCCTGAACATCATAATCATTGTTATTACTTCAGTAGTACATTTTTTGAACACATTACAGCCTCCTGTGTGGTCTGTACTCTCTGCCTGGGTCTGAAGAGGTCTGTGATGAGGTAGGCTCTATACTGTGACCTACTGGCCATCCTGGAGTCATGCCTGTTGAGCTGTTCCTGTATCCCCTGGTCTGCTGGCTGTGCATCCGATGCAGTGTTTCCCTCTTGGGCCAGCAAGTGTATCCCATAGTTGAGTGCCAGATTCTGTAGTATGCAACAGGTAAAGGATATGGCACTGGTCTTCTGAGAGGTGTGTTGTATGGCACTAACAAAATGGTCAAGACACCTGAAATGCATCTTGAGCATGCCAAAGACACGCTCGATGATACATGTAGTGATGCATGCCATATTGTACCTGTTCTCCTCAATGGGCACAGGTCATAGGACAGGTATTAGGAGTGAGGGAATGCAGGGGATATACACCGTCCACTGTATAGGTAAAGGGCATTGGTTAGTGACATAATTGACACTGGAAGGGAGAGTAGCCTTGGGCATATACTCACCAACGAGGTGCCCACTAAAGATATCCCCACCTTCAAATGGTATACCGACAGCGCAGCGAAGCAAATACCACAAAGACTGTCACAATGACATTTTTGGCAGTTCACTGTGATGGTCTCCAGGTATTCGGACACTGCTGCCACCAGGGTGTTTGCCCCCCTCCCTGCACTAACTCCAACTGGAGTTAGAAATCTTTAGTGTGGGAGGAGCAAGGGGCAGAGCACCCCACATGGGGGGTGTGGGGGTAAACCCCCCACAGAAAACACTTGTTCCCCAGCGAGGGCACAACACCAATTGGTGGTGTTGTGCTGCCACTGTGCTGATGGTCGACAAATTTCTTGTCGCCGTGCCATAGTGGAACCCCTTCAATCCACTGGCACAGGATGGAGTTGGACCAGCTGAAGGTGTTGTGGATGTTGCAGAGGTACTGTGCCAGGACATTGATGATGCACCCTGTTGCATCACACACCACCTGGCATTTGATAGAATGGAAGCCCATTCTTTTAATGTAGGCTTCCAATCCATCACCCATGGATTCCCAGATGGCAACAGGGATACAGTCAATGTCTCCCAGCATGGTCAATAGGTGGGTAACTCAATAGAATCACTACATGGTTGCTGTTTGCTGTGCTGGTGTGGTGGGGAATATGATGAACTCCCCAGCGTGGGGCAGCAGGGCATTTAGGAGCGGGTCCAACAGGCATGAGATGGCAGACTGTGAGATACCAATGGTGTCCCCCACCAGTGTCTGGAATGTTTCTGTGGCCAAGAAGCACAGTGCTGCCATCACCTTGAGCTCTATGGACATTGCATAGTTGTGGTTGGTGTCTGTCCAGAACTGGTCATGCAGCAGTTCACACAGCTGCATGATCATGGGCCTGTTGAGCCTGTACCAGCCAAGGATTTGTTTGTCCCTGAAGACTTCAAATGTGACTTGCGAACAGTGCTATCTGCAGTACAGCACCTTCAGGGCCTGCGCAGAGGCTCCAGGGAGCACTGGCCCTTTCCTCATTCTGCTTGACTGCCTACATCAGGTACATGATGCGTGTGTGTGTGCGTGCATATGTGTATATGTGTGTGTGTGTGTGTGTATGTTTGGACCTACTTTTTATAGTTATTTGCACTGCACTATGCTGTTGCACTATTCCATTAGCACAATGCTAACGCTTTGAATATAGCACCATACCTAATAGGCACATCACTGCCTCCCGTTTGGTGCTGCATATATTCATTTTGCTCTTGACCACTAGTGCTAATAACAGACACAGTGCTACCAGCTGAGAATAGCAGACTGGCACTAAATAGGGGTAGTGTTAGCACAATACATTTTCGCCAGTCACAAACTTTTGAATATGAGGGACACAATTTTTGTTCTTTTTACTTTCTCAAATCCCTCCTTTGTGACATCTCTGCTCACACCTGCAAATGCCCCTGACCTTCCCCAGCCCCCTTTCACTAAATGAAGCTCTATGGCTAGGCCCTGCTACTGCCTCCTTGACTGCAACTTAGCTGCTATGTATTATTGTGTTCAGACTGATTTTGTGGAACGGTTCTTATCTCAATGTAATTGTACTTTTATATTTTTATTTTGCTGGGCAACTGATTTATTCATTTTGCATGCACTTTTTTGAAATTTTTTTCATGTTTTGAACCCATACTCCCTCCTCCCCCTCCTTCCAGGATACATCTGGAATTAAGCTGTTACCAGTTCAGTATGTCTTTCCTAGTAAAACCTATGAAATAAATAAATAAGTTCTGAATTATACTGATTCAGTGATCATGGGTGTTTATTCTAGCAACCAGGTTGCACTACACTTGAGTCTGGGCTGTATGGCTCCTTAGGCTGACTGAAGTGGCCCAGTGGTGTTTGTCCCACTTACTGGAATTCAGCAAACCATGGGCATGCGTGTACCCTTGTGGCTTACCTGTCTATGTGTCAAGTCTCGGCCTATAGATCCCTGGTGCCATAGTGTCTAGCACCAGTAGGGCGATGACACCAGGTTGCCCAACAAGGCACACCCAGTTTCATCCACATAGACATTCTTCACCCAGCATCACCCAACCTCCTTCACCTTCTGCTCCACTTATTCCCTCACCCACCAGAATCTAGGAATGCATTGCCTTAACCCCAGGGAACCCACAGGATGAAAACTGGTCTGAAACCATATACAGAGGTGACCATCAAATGACAGGTGTGCCACTCCAAGCTGTACTTGCCCTTAGCAACTCTACCACACATTAGTATCTACCCTGCTTGTCCCAGTACCTATTACTTGCATGGGTGAGGGTATCCATGATGAGGCAGTTGGCAACAGTGGTTTTAGCTTGGGCTTCACAGCCTTGGTGCATCCCATCTTTACTGTGGAAATTTACAGGATATGGCCATGGCCCCAAGTGCAGTGGTTCTGCCCACTAACCAGTATGCTGTTTGGGTACAGCATGTGGACTTTTCTTAAGGTGTCAATCATGCCACATTAACAATGTGTGTATCACAGGCTAGCCACTATGGCCTGTGCAGCTTATGCATCACACTAGAGTGCAATCTGTGCATGATTTGTGTCATTAGTGATTATGTTTAGCTGGACAAGCAGTGGAAATGGTGGTGGCATTGTATCTGATGGAATGCCATGTTACATGCATGCAGTTTGTCAACTGGACACAATGGCACCAGAGAAGGTGCAGTTTGTCAACTGGACAAGATAGCATCAGAGATGATCAGTTGAGTGTGTCACTCTTCCCCATAAATACTTCTATGTTTTGAAGCTACTGCCAAATTTTTTAATGGTATTATAACTTACATATTTATGTTTACTGTTTCATTCATTTGAAGAGTTTGTACCTGGTGTTGGTCATTCTTTGGTGTGAAGTCCTGCCATTGGTGGTTATTTCAGTGGTGTGTTGCATCTGAAGTGGCACTGCCCTTGTGAGGTTGAGGCCTGTGCTCTGTCCCCTTTGTGTTTGGACTAGATGGGATCTGACACATGGACTGTGTTCCTCCACTAGCAGGTAGAGTTTGATATCCCATGGATAAATGGTTTTGTCCTTTGGTTGGCGGTAACGTCTAGCAAAGTACAGAGTTGGGAGCAATATCTCCTGTCAGGTAACATCGCTTGAATGGAGTTATTTTTGGGACTGATGCCTCCCATGCAGTAGTCCTTTGCTGTGGGTATCCCTTTGGTTGGTTGACTGGGAGCATAGTCTCCCCAGAGGCAGGTCTCCGAAATGGGATCAGTAATAGCAATGGCCCAACTTGGTCTAACTCTTCGGAGGAGATGTTTGGGATCACATGCCTGGGAAACAGCCCATCCATAGATTTTCCATGGTTTCTCTAAATATTATGTGGTTTCCATGGAATATTTTATGGAAAATGATTTTGAAAGCCATGGAGTATTTGGACATATTTCTGTGATTTCTATGGAAATGATGGAATTTACAAGATTCTCCATGGTTTCCATCAGTATTTTCATGGAAATGGGTATGAAAAACAAGAGTAACAGAAAATGGAATGGAATTCCATGGAAATGTGCATTTTTCTATGCTATCATGGAAATAAATTACTAGGTGTACAGATTTTAATCATTGAATCTGTAGAGTTCATTCTGATTTCCATGAAAGCATGAAAATGTGTACAAATAATCCATGGATTTCAAGCTCAGTTTCCATGGTAAGTTCCACTGATTCCATGAAAAATCTAGACACAGGATGGCCTCTCAAAGATGCTGGGCATTCCTGTGTAAAAACATAGAAACATGGAAACATAGAATTTGAAGGCATACCATGGGGTGACGCTGGACCCGCAGCTTGACCTTGGCCGCCACATTCAGAATACTTGCAAGGCTGTAAACTGTAAACTGGGTCTGGCATACAGAACAAAAAGCAATCTTACTCCAGCAGCTCGGATTGCACTTGCCAGAGGGGTGCTCCTACCCTCGCTCTGCTATGGGCTCCTCTTGTTTGCCCACTCATCCAAAGTCCACCTCACTGGGTGGTCCTGCCTGGCCTGTCAGGCTTCAGGGCCACAGCTGCCCCGTCTCACTCACCATTCTGCGACCCTCTATAGCAGGCTAAATTGGCTCTCACCCGCTAACCACATAGACTTCGTCTTAGGGTGCTTCACGGAAAGGTCCATGGCACTGGCACCCCTCCAGGGCTTGCGAAATTTCTTGTCCCGTCCGTCTCCTCCTCCTACTCCCTCAGGTCCCAGGGACAGGCCCTCCTCTAGACACCAGCTACAGGACTCAAATGGGTGGGTGGGCGGGACTTTGCTGCATAGCTCCCAGACTGTGGAACTCCTTCCCTGCCCAGGTCCGTGCAGCATACTCACAGATGTGTCTCCGTTCCTCCCTATGGAACCATCTCAAACTTGCCCCAGCCTGTGGCTGCCCCAAACCCCGTGAATTGATCCATCACAGCACTCCTCTCTCGAGCTACTCCTGGACAAGACCAGACTCCAAGAGGTTGCTAAGCTGTATATTGTGTCACATCTGAAGGATTTCGATACTGTGCCCCTGGAACTGCTCTTGGCTTCCATAAGGTGTTTATGTTGTTATGTTAATACTGTATAATCTATGCCTTACCATGCTCATACGCTGTGTTGAATCTGTAACATTACCGCTCTTATCTCCCACAAGGTGTGTATTTTTGTTATGTTAATACTGTATAATTCATGCCTTACCATGTTTCATATGCTGTGTTGAATCTGTATCCTCACATGAACTGTAACATAGCTAATTTGTACAGTGTCGTTGTATGTACCTAAATCTATTATTCCTGTACTCTCCCGGGTCATACCTGAAAATAGGCAATTGTCTTGTCTAGTGTACCTACCTGGTTAACAAAAGCTAAATAAATAATAAATAAATAAGGACTGCAAGGCCCATCCAGTCTGCCAATTTTTTCTACCTTATGAATGTGCCATAGGCCTTTACTCTGTCAATGGCCTATCTGTTCATACTCATCTGTATTGCTCCCTTATGCCTATCCCATACCTGTTTGAAGCTCTGCACTGTATTCATAGCCACCACTTCCTGAGGTAGGCTGTTCCATGCATCCACCACACTTTCTGTGAAAAAGAACTTCCTCACATTACCCCTTAATTGACCTCCCTCTAATCTCATGCTGTGTCCTCTTGTCCTGCTATTTTTCTTATATTGAAACATGTTAGATTCTTTCACCTTTTTAATGCCCTTAACATGTTTGAATGTTTTGATCATATCACCACTCTCCCTCCTTTGCTGTAGGGTATACATATTGAGGTCCGGTAATCTGTCCTCATATGTTTTCTGATCCACTTCCTGCACCATTTTGGTTGCCCTTCTCTGGACTGCCTCCATTTTGTTAATGTCCTTGTGCAGGTGTGGCCTCCAGTACTGCACGCAGCCTACCGGGTCAATATGTTGTACGTTTAAGAGCATACGACACAAGCGCTAACCTGAAATAGCACTGTAAATGTCAGCGAGAGGATACAATACCGCAAATGCTGCTGTGCATGATATTGCACCCTCTCACTGTCCCAGGCAGAGGATAACACCTCTGCTGGGACAGGGTTCTGTTGAGCAGCTGCTGTGGCTCAATGGACTAAGCCTCTAGCAGCAAAGAACCCAAGTGCTGTGTTTGGGACTGGGTTTGATTCCTGGTCCCAGAATATTTTTTTTTTCGCACTTTGTACGATTTCAATGTTACCCCCCCCAGAGTTGAGAATCATTATTGGGGGTGAGGTGAGCAGCCCCCCATAATAGGGGTGCTGGGAGCAGAGTCCCCCACAAAAAAGGACTTATGTTGCATGCAAGAAATCACGCTGTATTGGCAGCACGATTTTTGCATGTGGCATAATGTCTTGCGACATTATGACCCCGTGCCTGCACGCAGTACTCCAGATGGGGCCTAATCAGCGTCTTGTAAAGAGGGATTATTACCTCCCTCTTATGACTTGTGATACATAGAAACATAGACTTTGACGGCAGATAAGGACCACTTGGCCCACCCAGTCTGCCCATTTCCTACCTACTGGATAAGCTGCAGATTCTAGTTAACCAACAGCCTTTTCCTGCAACCCCCACTATAATTGCCTTATGTCTGTCCCATGCATGTTTGAATTCCTCCACTGTTTTAGACCCCACAACCTCTCCAGGAAGGTGGTTCCATGCGTCCACACTCTCTCCGTGAAAAGAATTTCCTCCACATTACCCTGAGCCGTCCCCTCTAACTTTAAATTGTGCCCCTTGTTCTTACACATCTCTTTTTCTGAAAGATGCTACCTCCTGGACTTTGTTGATTCCCTTGAGGTACTTAAAAGTTTCTATCATGTCCCCGTCCCTCCTTTCATCAAGGGTATACATACTAAGCTCTCTCAGTCTCTCTTCATATGGTTTCTGATGTAGACCCTGCACTTTAGTTGCCCTCCTCTGGACTGCTTCCATCCTGTCTATGTCCTTGCGTAGATGAGGTCTCCAAAACTGCACACAGTACTCCAGATGGGGTCTCACCAACTGTCTGTATAGAGGATAACAACTTCCCTTTTCTACTTGTGATGCTCCTCCCTATGCATCCCAGTATCCCCTGGCTTTCCTACTGACTTCTCACATTGCATACCCACCTTTAGGTCATCTGATATGACTACACCCAGATCCCTTTCCATTATTGTTGTTGTTAGTACCTCCCCTGCTATTGTGTACTCTTCTCCTGGATTTTTATTCCCCCTACTAATACACCCCAACATCCCTCTAGCCTTATCTACTGCTTTAGTGTTCTGCTTGGATGATTTCAGGTCATCTGTGATGATGATGCCCAAGTCTCTTTCTTCCCTTGTGATTGCCAGCAACTCTCCTCCCAACCTATAGGTAGCTTCAGGGTTTCTCTTCCCTATGTGCATGATCTTGCACTTCTTTGCATTAAACCCCAGTTGCCACTTTTCCGATCATTTTGCCAATTTTTCCAGATCTTTTCTCATTCTGCCCACCCCATCTGGATCATCTTCTCTGTTGCAGATCTTGGTGTCATCTGCAAACAGGCAAACCATACACGCCAGTCCATCTTCAGTGTCATTGATGGAGATATTGAAGATGACTGGCCCCAGAACTGACCCCTGATATACCCCACGTGTGACTTGCATCTCTTCTGACTGTGTACCATTTATCACCACTCTCTGTTTTCTGTCCACCAACCAGTTTGCCACCCAGTTGACCAACCTCTGACCCACCCCAAGCTTACCCAGCTTATTAATCAATCTTCTATGTGGAACATAGTATCGAAAGCTTTGCTGAAGTCAAGGTAGTAGACATCAACTGTACCCCCTTGATCCACCACTCTGGTTACCCAGACAAAGAAATCTATGCGATTAGTTTGACAGGACCTTCCTGTTGGAAACCCATGCTGTCTTGGATCTTGTGCTCCTATTGATTCCAGGTGTTGCACTATCTTTTCCTTAAGGAGTGCTTCCATAATCTTGCCCACTACTGAGGTAAGACTTACTGGTCTGTAGTTCCCTGCCTCCTCCCTGCTGCCACTCTTGTGGAGCAGGATCACATGATCCCTTCTCCAGTCTTCTGGGACCTCTCCTGTGCTCAGAGACTCACTAAACAGTTCTGCTAATGGCTCTGCTAGCTCTTGTAAGACCCTTTCTTTTGTGAAGGGACTTGTGCACACCTCCCTCCCCCCCCGTGTACATGGTGCTGTGCTGTGGGCCATGCCCTACCTTCTCCTCAGTATATACTGAACAGAAGTATCTATTTAGGATAGATACTTTACCTTGGTTCTCCTTCACACATTCCCCCTTATCCCCTTTGATTTTAACAATACCCCCTCTTGACTTTCTCCTTTCACTAATGTATCTGCAAAAAGTCTTGTCTCCTTCTTTTACTGTTTGCGCTAGTGTTTCCTCAGTTTGGGCCTTTGCCTGCTTTACTGCCTTCCACGCTTCCCTTAGGGAAGTTTGGCATGTCTCCCTATCTTTGTCCTGCTGCACTCCCTTATATTTCCTGAAGGCCAATCTTTTGGCTCTGATCTTTTCTGCTACTGTTTTTGAGAATCAAAATGGTTTCCTCCTTCTTTTGCTCTTGCTTTTCTCCCTAACACAATGGGATGTTGCTTCAAGTATTGCATTCTTAATGCTTACCCAGTTTGCCTGTACCCCCTCAGCTGTATTTCTTCTTGCCAAGGCTAGCTTAACTCTGTTGGCCATCTTATCAAAGTCAGCTCCTCTGAAGTCCCATATTTTTACCTTGGAATGGGATGATTTAGTTCTAGTGGCCAAATTGAACCATACCATGTGATGGTCACTGGCCCCCAGTTGACCTTCTATCTGGAGATCTGTGATCCTTTCCCCATTAGTCAGTACTAGATCCAGGATAGCCCTGTCTCTTGTGGGTTGTTGTACCAATTGTTTGAGGCCCTCTTCCTGCAGGGAATACACTATGGGTGGGATATTCAGAAGGGTTGCTCATCCATTCACATATCTGGACTGTGTAGTACAGACCGGTCTGCATGTCCATTGGCCTACGCTGTGGACCAATGGGCGTACAGCCGTACTGTATGCAGTCAGTTGGCGGTCGGCCAGATGGCTTGCAGGTGGGGAGCTGCCACCCACCGCTGACCGGGGGGGGAGTGGGTTGGTGGGGCTCAGTGGATGGGTGGAGAGGGGGGTACCGCTGGACCACCAGGGATGGTTTGGACATTTACATTTTTATGCCTATGCCAGCAATTGGGCTGAGAGCAGTCCACTGGACCACCAGGGATATTGGACTTTTATGTTCCTGCTTATGCCCGCGATCGGGCATTGGAACGCATTGCCAGTGGAGGCAGGGGCATCGGTCCCGATGGCTGCTGCCTGGCAGGACGTCCAGCGCAAGTCACCAGGGATCGGCGCACCTGCATGCAAATGGAGCCATAATAACATGCTAATGGCCCCATTTGCACCTTGCATGCATTATGGCCCCATTTGCATGTCCACCGCTGAATATCACGGTTGCTGCGCCTAGCGCAATGGCACTTGTGCTAGCGCATCCCCTGCTCTTCTCTGGCCACTTGTGCTGGTGCAGTGCCACTGCACCATGCACAATGTGGGTGGCCACAGTGCCATATTCAACAGTACTGAGCCATGGCACAGCACCATTGAATATCACCCTGTCACCGCTCTGGCGCATCCCAATTGCGCTGGGCCCAGGCTTGCGCCACAGCCTGGTGCAGTCTGAATATGCAAGCCAATGTGTCTAGTTCTGGCAGATGTTCCTTCTGGTATTGATCAATATGTATCTGGCATGTTGAAGTCTCCCATTATCAGAACCTCCCCTTTAGTTGTCATGTTTTGTATATCTTCTAACAGTAATGTGTCTATGTCCTCCCCCTGGTCTTGAGGCCTGTAGACAACCCCAGTTCATATGGCTGTCCAATTTCCTGTTTCCAGGGTGACCCACAGTTCTTCTGGCTCCTTATGTGTATTCCAAATTTCTGTAGTTTTGATATTTTCGTTGACATAAAGGGCCACTCCCCCCCTTTGCACCTTGATCTCTTCTAAACAGTGCATAGCCGGATACTGAAGTCTCCCAAGTGTGGTTACTGGTGAACTATGGCTCACTAATGGCTACTATGTTCAGTTTAGCCTCTGCCATTGTTGCCTCCAGGTCTGGGATCCTGTTTCCCAGGCTGCGGGCATTTGTGTATATGATTTTCCATTGGCCAGATTTCAGTGCATTAGTTGCTGGGTGAAGTCTGGCATTTCCCCTGCATGTTGTATGGGAAGTCGGACCTTTTTCCTTACCTGGTGATTCAAATGAACTATAAACTTGCTGAACTCCTGTTTGATCACTAGCTGAGGGGGGAGGGGTGTTCTTCCCGTTTGATGTATCGCGTGCTGCACCCCCCATTTGCTATTTTAAATATTCTGCAAAGACATCAAACTTCTGCCCCAATGCACTGACTCCCTCCTTAGTCAGATGCAGTCCATTGAATTGAAAGAACTTTTGCTTCCCAAACTGTTGCCAATTACCCACAAATTTGTATCCTTTTTCCTGGCACCAGTCCTTGAGCCACATGTTTAGCGCCCCTATCTTCCCTTCTCTGACCTTCTGTCCATCTGCCCCCCTCTCCCAGACTGACAGGATCTCAGAGAAGGGGATGCCAGATGAAATGGCTGATAGTTTATCACCTAGCCTGGTCAGGTGTTCCTTGGTCTCCACAATTGACTGGATAGTGAGATCATTAGTCCCTATGTGTACCAGGATGTCAATGTTTTCTCCTGCTTCCTGCATAATTTTAGCAATGTGGTCAGTGTCTCTCTATGCTGCTGTACCTAGGAGACATCTGACCATTACCCCTTGCTGGAGGTTGGTATCAACTCCCTGAATCATGGAGTCTCCTATGATCAAAAGTGTTTTGGATTTCCTTTTTGCTTTTTGGTTTTGGTCCCTGTTTTGGGTGAGTTTTGTAGCTCTAGCTCCTGTGCTGCAATGTCTTGCTCTGCAGTGTCCTCTGCCCCTTTGTTTGATTTTGGAGATAGAGGCAGATACCTGTTTATAGTTTTTATATGGTTTGTAGAGGTGATACACTGGTAAGCATTGAGTGATGGGGCACCAGATTGGCCCTTCCTAACTACCTGCCAACCTTCTGAACCAACTACCCTCTGCAGTTGAAGTGCTTCAGTTGGATGTTGGGGAAATGGCAGGTGGTTCTTGTAATATATTTCTTCCTGAATAGCAGATTTGAGGCACACAATCTCTGCCCATGCTGCCCGAAGCTGAGCCCTTAGAGCTTCGATGGTCCAACATGTAGGACAGCATCCTAAATCATGTATAACTGCCATTTTGAAAAGTGTCCCTCAGTACCTGCACTTACAATAATATCCATTCCAGTTGAGCTGCCAAGTTTATAACCTGGTCCGAGCAACTACAAGGAAAATGAAAGCAAAAGATTTTTTTTATTTTATTTTTTTTTGTTTGTTTTGTTTGTTTTTGTACATCTTATAACAAGTTAAATTGATTGTGCCCATGTAAGTGAGGTCACTGTGTGGATACCCCTCTGATCCTCCCCTTCCTGCTTTGCTACAGGAAATGTCATGACTGTGCTACTCTATAAAAGAAGTGTAGCATGGGTTGGTTAGGGATGGGGGTAGGTGGTTGGGCCCTTCCTCTGCTGAAAAAGAAGAACCACGGATGAAAGAAACAAGTAGGTAAGAGCAGAAACAATCAACCAACAACAAATGTAGTCTCTGTCCCTAAATCTGTATCTCATATGTGCTTCTGTAATTAGCCCTGAAAGCTTAGCCTAATGACAGATAAAACTGTAAAACCTGTAAGCTTCACCTGTAACAATTTCACAGAAGATATACCCTGCAGAAAAAACTTTGCTACAGAGAAAAATACAGCAGTAAAAGAGTAACAAAACCTGTAAGCAGAGCCTGCAGAACACTTTAACAGAAGATATACCTTGCAAAAAACAATTTGAATCAGAGAAGATTACAGCAGTGATCTGTAAGCACAAAACAGTAACAAACCTGTAGGCACATCCTGCAATAATGCAGCAGAAAGCATACCCTGCAACAGCAATTTGAATCACAGAACAATAAAGCAGTAAAGTGTAAGCAAAAAACAGTAACAAAACCTGTGAGCAGAAAATAAAATAAAAGGAGAACCACTGCTGGTAGGGGACCTAAACCTCCCAGACGTAGACTAGGAAATCCTGGATGCAGCATCGTCAAGGAGCAGGGAGATACTAGCTGTGCTTCAGGGGGTATTCCTTCAACAGCTTGTCAGGAAGCTGACAAGGGGCAATTTCCTGCTGGATGTGGTCCTGACAAATGGGGAGAGTGTGGAGGAGGTGCAGGTGGGAGAAGCCTTGGGCAGCAGCGACCACAGCACGGTAATGCTCAGGGTCAGGGCAGGGAGGGCGACAAATAAAACTAGTACAGCAGTCATGGGCTTCAGGCACACAGACTTTGACAAGATCAGAAGGGTAGTAAGGGAGAATATAGGGGCAGTGGAGGAGTTATGGCAAGCTATCAAGGGAGGGGTACTGAAAGCTGCAGAAATGAGCATAAAAAAGATTAAGAAGAGCAAGAGGGAGAGGAGACTGCTTTGGTTTACAAAGGAGGTTACAGGGACAGTCAGGGAAAGCAGGGTGGGTTTCAGAAAATTTAAGAGGACACTCAGCGAGGAAGATAAGGAAGAGTACAGGGAAAAGAGGAGTATGGTGGGGAAGAAAATCGGCAGGGCAAAAGCAAATACTGAGAAAATAGCAAAAAATGCCAAAAGAGGGGAATAAAACCTTTTTTTAGATATGCGAGGGAGAGGAGAAGGTCAAGGCCAGGGATTACTAGGCTGAGGGGGGGGAGGGAAAAATAAAATTGGAAAGGGACTGTGAAAAAGCAGAGTTATTGAATAAGTACTGTAGCTCAGCATTCACGGAGGAAAAGGATGGTAGGGGACCTGAGCTAAAGTCGAAGGGGAAGGAGAGCAAATGGGTGGATCTGAGCCCATTCACTGTGTATAGGGTTAGGGCAGAGCTAGATAGATTGAGGGTGGACAAGGCAATTGAGCCTGACGGGTTACACCCCAGAGTGATCAGGGAATTGAAGGATGAGTTGACTGCACCCTTGACAAGGCTCTTAAACTTGTCCCTGGATATGGGGAGAGTGCTAGAGGACTGGAAGATGACAGATGTAGTGCCTTTACACAAGGGAGGTAGTAAGAAGGTGAAGGGGAACTGCTGACCTGTTAGCCTCACGTCAGTGGTGGGGAAGGTAATGCATGTTAATCAAGGAGAGGGTGGTGGATTACCTGAAGAAGAGTGGCTTGCAGGACAGCAGACAGCATGGCTTCATGAAGGGGAAGTCTTGCCAGACAAACTTAATTCAGTTCTTTGATTGGGTGACTCAGGTGGTGGTGGATGTGGCCTATCTGGACTTCAGTAAGGCCTTTGCCACTGTCCCCCCATAGGAGGCTGGTAAGCAAGATGGAAAGCCTGGGTTTGGGTGGTAAAATAGCAAGCTGGGTGGAGGCCTGGCTGTCAGGAAGAACTCAGAGGGTAGTGCTTAATGGGGTGCACTCCGGGACAGCGAGGGTGAAGAGTGGAGTGCCACAGGGGTCAGTTTTGGGTCCACTTCTCTTCAACATCTACATCAGTGATATTGCTGAGGGTTTGAGGGGGAGAATGTGCCTATTTTCTGATGATACAAAACTATGCAATAGGGTAGACACCCGGGGTGGAGGACATGAGGGAGAACATAAAGATGTTTGAGAAATGATCTTGGATGTGGCATCTGAAATTTAATGCCAAGAAGTGTGCTGTAATGCACTTGGGGAGTAGGAAACAGAAAAGCATGATATACTGTAGAAGAGGAGGAAATTAAAGTGACAGAATAGGAGAGGGATCTGGGGATCATAGTCTCCTCGAACCTTAAGGTAGGAATCCAATGTAGCCAGTCGGCGGGAAAGGCCAATGGAATGTTGGCATGCATAGGCAGGGGCATTACTAGCAGAAAGAGGGTGGTAATAATGCCCCTTTACAAAGCCATGGTGAGGCCATACCTGGAGTCTGGGGTTCAGTTCTGGAAGCCTCATCTCCGCAAGGATATAGATGCTTTGGAGAGGATTCAGAGAAGGGCAACCAAGATGGTGCAGGGTATGCAGGGAAAGTCATACAAGCAGAGGTGTAAGGAGCTGAATCGGTACATGCTGGAGACAAGGAGGGAAAGGGGAGACATGATTGAAACTTTTAAATATGTAAAGGGGCTCAATAAAGTGAAGGAAGAGTGTTTACTTAAGAGGAAAGAGGGGATCAAAACTAAAAGGCACAGCCTCAGACTGTAAGAAAAAAGATACAGGGGCAATGTGAGAGGGCATTTCTTCACAGAGAGGGTGGTGGAGCCCTGGAACAGACTACCAGATGGAGTGGTGGGGGTTAAATCGGTGGAAGAATTCAAGAGTGCGTGGGACAAGCATATGGGGCTGAGTATCGGGGGGAGGGTAGGGGCTGGCAGGGAGGAGGAGGTGCAGGGAAAAAAAAGGGCAGACTAGATGGGCCGGTATGGTCCTTTTCTGCCGTCAAGCTTCTATGATTCTATGATAATCTGTAAGCACAAAACAGTAACAAACCTGTTGGCACACTCTATAATAATGCAGCAGAAAGTATACCCTGCAACAGCAATTTGAATCAGAGAACAATAAAGTAGTAAAATGTAAGCAAATAACAGTAACAAAACCTGTGAGCACAAAAGAAAATAGTAACACACAGTAAATCTGCCTAGCCAAAAGAAGCCTTAATCTTTTTCCTTGCTATGATACTGTTCCTTGCTCTGTCCTTACAAGCAAACCAAGAAGAAAAGAGCTCAGGTGAAGCTAGGTGCCTTTGCTAGCAGACCTAGTCTTCCACCTATGAGCTATATCTAAGGACTCTCATGGTTCCAACATAATAAAGCTGGGGGATTAGGATAGCTTTGTGGGACTCATGATGCCTGGAATATAATACAAGTCTAACTGATTCCCAATGGGAGCTGTCACTTTGTGAAACTTACTGAACTGTTGTCAACATGTTTCAGTGTGCAGCTTCCAAGTTGCCTTTTACATGTGGTCTGTAGCTGCTGTACTCAAATGCTTTTATTTGATTTGTATGCACTTCAACCATTCTTAGACAGTTAGGCCTTGGACACACTGGGGAACTTAAAACGGTTTAAGTGCCTTAAAACGGTTTAAATCCCCCTAGCACTGTTTGCAGATAGACTACAAGCCCCTTAAATTGTTTTAACAAAAGTGTTTTTAAACCCTGCTAGATACCTAGTCTTAAAACCATTTTTAAAAACATTTTGGAGCTAGCATGGTTTTACTCACAGGTCTGTCCAGGAGTAAAAATGTTTTAAGCTATAATGGGTTAACTAAAACAGCTCTAGCTGCAGTGTGTCCAGGCAAGCACAGTTCTGTGTGTTGGACTTAACACAAAATAGTTACAAGGAGAACAGGGTTAACACTAGCAATGTGGCCACACTAAACCATTATCAGAAATGGTTACTGAGTAGTGTGGCTGCACTGAAATGGTTTAGCTAAACTGGTTTTAGAAACGGTTTTCAAAAACAGTTCTGTAGTGTGTCCAGGGTCTTATAGTACTCCTAAGAAACCTAAAGTGTACTACAGTGATAGCTAGCTATACTGTAAGTAGTGATATATCTACAGTAGATATATTGCAGCAACATCTTATTTGTTTTATCAGGATTTCACGGTGATATATATACTGTAGATATTTTGGTACTCATGTCAGGCTGTCACTATACATATATATACTCTAGCATGTGTGTACAACTGTGGTATTCCCACATTCTAATATGATATGCTGTTGACAGTGGTCACATAAGTATTGTACCTAGCAGTGTGGTGTAGTGTACAGTTAGGGTTGCACATATCGGCATGCACTGTTGTACTCATTCTCCCATACTTCAGCTCTACAGCAGGTTGTGCAGCTGCCTGTTCCACCAATTACAGCATTCCCACTAATAGCTATATGGTTATGTTGGGCTCTGTTATGCGTGGTGTCAGCCACTGCTGTGTATGCTGCTCTATTCACATTTGTAATCTCCATGTTGTTTCCACATGGGGCATTTCCAGTCCTTACACAGTAGGGTCAAGGGGCATTCTGTGATCATTTCTGTCTTTCCACACAGTCTGCCCCATCTCACTATTCACTACTCTGCACACCTTTTCATGCATGGCAGCCACTCCCACCATCTTTGGGAATGTACCAATGTGTGAAGTTCATACACAGCATGTAGCACAATGCATAGTATATGCGCCTTTTATGGGTACCTCAAGCACCTTCGTGGAGCAGGCCCTTAAAGTGCAGTAGTTATTAACACAAGTGAAAAGTGGAATGATTATTGCTGATAACCAGACGTGGTCAAACTAGATGGTGGTGTGCCTGTCTTCCCTTGGAATGCCTTATAACAACTCACTGTTAAATAAGAGTAATCACTCTAATACAGGATTAATGTTTTGCACCTTTCAGGTCTGTAACTAAAAAGTATTTTAAGACAGTGACAGCTTTGACTGTTTTGATAATTTCAGATTTAACATGTGTTGTGGACCACCTTGTGGACCAGCGGTAGCCAGGTTCAGGGGCAAATCCAGGGGCTTACAACTAGGCATGCTGCTGCCATGTCCCAGCCTGCCTCAATGACAGTCACCGGTACATTTAATTCCAGAAGCATAGGGTGGTTGTTGGGGCTGAGAGGTCTTAGGACGAGGCCCAAAGATGGAGAGGACAGGCATTGTGGGCAGGCAGGGTGAAATGAAAAAAATGTTTTGTGCTGGTCTGCTAAAGCCACTGAGTTGGTAGCTAGGGCCAGTTGACCACCAAAGGTGAGCAAATGTCCCCCTCTTGCATTTGTTTTAGGTCAGTATTTAAAGCCTGCTTATGGTCAACATTATCTTTCAGTATACAGTAACATGGTAACATAGTACTTCAAGGGTGGAGGGGTACTGTATGTCCGTCAAGTCCCCCCTCCCCCACTTCATAAGCAAGGTCCAATAGGCATGCTGTACAAACATGTATCAATTTATAGGGATTCGCCACCCACTCTACAATCCATGGTGCTCTGTGATTCCCTTGGTAAAAATTAATTTTGTCCAGCTCTGAAGGCCTTCACTGTCTTCGTGTGTGCTGTTTCCACCGGTAGGTTGTTCCATGACTTATGAATAATATGAAATCTAGCATGTAGCAGGACTGTGTAAACTCAAACGCATGCAAAATGTATATGATAAGTGTCCCTTGACCATTTTTTATAGCTCCACTTGAAGTGGCTAAAAATGCAGTCTGTTCCTTTGACCCAGGTTGCTGATCAGCAATACTTACATCTTTATGGTGGCAGCAATATTTGGAGCTTTCTCCTGCTACACTGGAGGAAAAAAAGTTACATATTCATCACAACACCCAGTCAGCTACGTTTATGTGCACTGTTGACAACAACAGAAAATGGGTTGAATTAGAAAACAGAGCCTGTTGTGTCAAAACTGTGCAAGCTACTGCAAGAATATATAAACTGCTACATGTTTTATTAAGACAAAATCAATTAAGGATCTGCCACTGAACTGGCCTGGCCAGATGACATGGTGGTTAGCAGAAGTGGCTTTCAACAGGGAAGCCGTGGGGATGATGATCCAACACGACTCACTCGGTTTTGATACAAATCCAAATGAAGGTATTCTGTGATAAACTAGCCAGCTGTTCAGATGGTGAGAGAAAGCTTTTTTTCCATGTTTGCTGTTTAACTGCCTCACCCTGTGACATAGCTGTCAAGTATGGAGCAGAGTTAAAAATTAGCAGCAAAAGCCTGTAGTTTAACACTGACTGCAGCTTCTTTTACGAAGTACTGTATGTACGCTGCCCAGTGTCTGGAAAACAGCATCTGCATTTTGCTTTTGATAATCATTCAAAAAAATACAGTTCATTAAGTGTATATATCATGCAGAGGGATTCAAATTTTCAATAAGCTGGCATTTTAAAACTACCAAAATACCGCTTACAGTTCCAAGTGAAGAGCATGACAGCTGTGCTAACTAATAATTGGCTGTGCGATTTCTGGAAGGAATCTGCTGTGATGAGTCAGGGGTGCTCAGGCTAGCATTTCTCATTGCATCTGGTGTTTTTGTTTCTAGCTGATGGGTTGTAAATGTATTAGGTTTCTACTGTAGAATTTTCTGAGAACATTTTGTGAGTGGTTACATAGGCATTTTATAGTGTTTCTGGCTATATCTAAGGTTCTCTGGGAACCTAGACTGATTCCTTTTTTTATGTTAATTGTGGTGATTGCATTTTCAGAATACAGCAAATTACAATAAATCTATAGCATGCAATGCCCATTCAGCAAAGTATTGCAGTGTGAAGGAGATTTAGAGGACCGCCCCCATCCACTGTTGCAAGCTGGTATGGGCAATTCCCCTCTGGTACTCTGGTTGTGATATTCCCTCACCTTCTCCTGAAGGAGCTCTTGGGAGGAGAACCCAAGCCAGGCTCTCTGCACAAAGGTACCACAAATTTCTCTTGTCATGAACTTCCTGTTCTTTGCCCTGACAGGACAACTTTCTACCCACATAAATTGTTGTTTTTAACTAAGTTTGTTTTCAGTATAATTTACTGTTCTAACTCCACACTACCATGGATTGCCACTCAAGTGAAACTCTAGCTGATAACTGAAAAATGAAAATTAAAAAAATATATAATTACATCCTTGCATGGATTCAAACCCTGACTCCTTGCTGAAAATGCAAAATATTGTTCATCTACCTGGATCTGAACTGCAGATACTTTGCTTGCTAACCAAACATACATCCAATGTAACATTGAGCTGCCCTGTAGTGTATTGTTGTTCCTGTGATGTAGAGATTAAGTTATATCCAAAGGGTGGCAACCAGGCTTCTAAGCCTAAAACGAACATATATATATTATAACTGTCTAAAACATAGCAGGATCCTGACCTGAACATTTCACAGTACCTTTCTGTGTACTGGCAGGCTGGCAGGGTGTGGTGGAAGGTTTACCCAATGGTATCAGATGGCCTATCCAGTCTTGGAGTACAAGAGAGTGGTTTAAAATGTGTGCCCATGCGCTCGGTTCCACTTTTTTTCTCTGATCAGCCAAAGTGCCTCATTGGTCTAGGGGTACAATTTTTGCTTTCAGGTACAAGAGGTTTGAAGGTTCAAATCCTGGATGAGTCCTTTACGCCATCTATTTCCCAATAGCTATAAAAACATTGGAACTCACAGGTATTTGGAGGGTGGACATGTCTTCTTAGGCACTCAAGTGGAAGCTGTGAGAAATAAAATGTGGACAAACTGAAATAGTTAGTTGCAGAGGTGTTAACAGCAGACAGGGAAGTTAACCCTCTCTACTGAGCAGAGGCTGGGCAGTACATTATTTACCTGCTAAAGCAATTAACTTAAAAAAAAAAGTGAAACTGTTTTTTCCTTAAGACACACCAGGGTGTGAATTTCTTTCCGAGACCACATGCCACATAGTCAGATGCACTGTGAGGCACAAGGCACTTGTGCCGAGTGCCTTCAACCATCTGCATGTGTGGTTCAGGAAAAGAAACTCACATCCTGGAGCACCTCATTGTGCTTGTAAAATGGGTTGCACTTATAAAAATGATGGTGTAACCCCCCACAAATGGGGGTTCCCAAAAGTCTTCCTTGAGTGTGCCTAAATGTCCTCTGCCAGGCTAGTGTCCTGTGTTATAGCTGCTTAAAAAGAAATTGCAAGAGAGTGCCTAATTGCCTCTGCGCCTGTCCCTTTAAGAGCTGCCTATTTTGCAGTGTGTAATTATTCTGGGTGGCAGCCGAGTGTGTCTAGGCTCAAGTTCTGACTGGGCTGCAGTGTCTTTGCTCCATTCTGCCATCGCTAATTGCACAGAGGGAGCCCTATTGAGAGCTATGATGGTTTGCTGAGTATTTTCTGTTCTAGTGATAATATTGTAGTTTGCTTAAACTGCTTTCCTTTGCAGTATGGACTTTCTGTATTGCACCACCATTTTGGTTTTGGACTGCCAGTCAGCACCAATCAGTACCTTTGTGGGCCCTAAAATGAAGTCTGCCCCAAGGGGCTCTTGTGGGAGTGAATTTCTGTAGAAATTGTAGTTTTGAGACTTTGGAGCCTAAATGCACCTGGAGGGGGAGCCCATGCTTTGACAGACAGATGGATCAACCAACCAAACCTTTTGGATCAGAGGGAAATCCCCAAGCTGCAGCAGCAGAGATGCAGAAGTGAGTTGGAGCCAGAAGAGTGAGCAGCTCCAGCTCGAGGAGCTGCTGCCCCGCGGGGTAGCGTGAGGACTTGGCGGGAAGGCTGAATCTGGCCTGCCTGCCTTCAGCTTTCCCACATGGAGAGAAAAGAGAAGCTTTATTTTGGACTACATCTCTGAGCCATTTTGTTGTGCCCCAATTAATGGGCATGGCGAGCACAGAGTCAGTCTGGAGGTAGAGTTTGGAGAGTGAACAGCTCGAGTGATTCGAGCAGCAGCTCCTGCGTAGTTCACGTGGAAGATTGGTGGAAAGGCTGAGTCTGACCTGTCTGCCTGCTGACTCTCGAGAGGGAATCCTTTGAAATACTTAGCAATCGGACTGTATCTGAATAGGAGTGTGATAAAGCCACTGAACAGTGACCAGATTTAAACCTGAAGAAGCCTGAAGATTTGCTGTACGCGATCGGCCTGTCAGGACATCAATTTACCACAGAATTCCCGGTTTTACTCAGAGATACTGATATTGTGGCTGGACTGTGTGGTATGGTGAGTGCTTTACTATAAATGTGCTGTGTGCTGTTAGTGGGTCGCAATTTGGTTCCCCACTGTGTAAATGTGCCATGCTTGCTAGAAGTTGCATCCAGCACTACCGGACTCAAAATCAGAACTGTTCCACCCGGCCTGGACCTTGCCACCTGGCCCAGCCAGCTACTTCGGGCACAGAAACCATCATCAACGAGAGACTCACCCGGGGATCAGCCCCCTGCTCAACCATCTCGAACAGGAATGACACCTCGGTAATTCGTGTGGACCCTGCATCTCCTGGCAAACCAGTCATCAACCTGCAGTCTCTATTTCATCTAGCCTATGTCTCGTATTGGGTAGCATGAGTAACAATCAGGGTAGCTCACTGCAACAACAGATAATCTCAAAAGTTGTCATCTGATGGCATTGTTGTTTTCCTTTTCACGAACTAAGCCTTCAGGCTCTGGATTACAAATTGTATGTGGTTGTGCATCCCTTTTCTTTTCATCACAGGGCCCCAACCAGTTGCAACGCTGGCCTACCCCAGGCAACATTCCAGGCTAGCCCACCTTACTTCCAACTGGGTACCCAGAGCGTGTGACTGTGTAGGGACTAAAAGTGCATGCATAATTGCCTGACTAGATCAGTTTTTAAATCAATCAACCTGATTACACCCCTCCATTGTTCAATTCCCCTGAAAAAATCAGGTCTAACTCTTTTTGCATTTAATCTGACTGTGGATCCAGATTGTACCAAAAGCACTGTACTGTTGTTATTTGCTGTGCCTAACCTTGTTTTACAGGGGGTCTCCAGGGTTGAACTGGTGGAACCAGCCCTGGTGGTAAGTGCAAACAAGTGCGGGGATTTGTATGCTGAATAGGGGCTACTGTGAAAGTGTTTGCCGCATATTGTCTAGGCCACTAGAGGGGAAAGAAGGGGGCTACAGTGTCCTGGAGGGCTGTATCCAGGTTAGCCTTGCTATTAACAACCCTGTCCTCTGGGTGGAGGCACCCGTTTCAGTACCCAGGCCCCTTAACCTGCTACTAGCCAAGCAGACAGGGGTAGTAGCCTTTGTAATAGTGCCACCTAGGGGTTACATCTTGGAGGCACTGCTGGTATTAGCGCCCCCTAGTGACCAAGAGAATCAATGCCTAGCTTTACCAGAAAATTTGGCACCGACTGGGTTCCTGCCATTGTCATGGATGATAGGGATGGGTCCCATCTGTATTTAGAATGTAGGAAGCAATAATGTAAATAATTATAGGAATATTAAGTGTAGGAAAAATACATAACCGTTGTTTTATAGGAGATATCTAGAGTATCCTGAATAAGTATAGTAATGTGATAAGTTTACGTTTTGATGCATTAGTCATTATCTTTGTCTGGTATAGTATCGCATGGTAAATTGTCTTTTCAGTATTATTGTGGTATAGACTTGACGTGGACGCCAAGTTTTCCAGGCAGAGAAGGGTGTAACCCCCTCACAAATAGGGGTTCCTGAAAGTCTTCCTTGAGTGTGTTTATATGCCCTCTGCCAGGCTGGCATCTTGTGTTTTAGCTGCTTAAAAAGAAATTGCATGAGAGTACCTAATCACCTCTGCGCCTGTCTAAGAGCTACCTAATTTGAAGTATATAATTATTCTGGGTGGCAGACAAGTGTGTCTAGGCTTGAGTCCTGCCTGGGCTGCAGTGCCTTGGCTCCATTCTGCCATCGCTAATTGCGCAGAGGGAGCCCTATTGAGAGCTATGACTGTTTGCTGAGTATTTTCTGTAGTAGGGATAATATTATAGTTTGTTTAAACTGCTTTCCTTTGCAGCTTGGACTTTCTGTATTGCACCACCATTTTGGTTTTGGACTGCCAGTCAGCACCAATCAGTACCTTTGAGGGTCCTAAAATGGAGTGTGCCCCAAGGGGTCTTGTAGGAATGAATTTCGGTACGAATTGCAGTTTTGAGACTTTGGCGCCTAAATGCACCTGGAGGGGGAGCCCTTGCTTTGACAGATGGATCAACCAACCCTTTTGAATCAGAGGGAAATCTCCAAGCTGTCTGCAGCAGAGAGGCAGAAGTGAGTTGGAGCCAGAAGAGTGAGCAGCTCCAGCTCAAGGAGCTGCTGCCCTGCGGGGTAATGTGGGGACTTGGCGGGAAGGCTGAGTCTGGCCTGCCTGCCTTCAGCTCTCCTGCATGGAGAGAAAAGAGAAGCTTTATTTCAGACTATGTCTCTGAGCCATTTCGTTGTGCCCCGATTAATGGGCACGGCGAGCAGAGAGTCAGTCTGGAGGTAGAGTTTAGAGAGTGAACAGCTCGAGTGATTCAAGCAGCAGCTTCTGCTTAGTTCACATGGGAGATTGGTGGAAAGGCCGAGTTTGGCCTGTCTGCCTGCTGTCCCTTGAGAGGGAATCCTTTGAAATGCTTTACAATCAGACTGTATTCGAATTAGAGTGTGATAAAGCCACTGAAGAGTGACCAGATTTAAACCTGAAGAAGACTGATGATTTGCTGTACATGATCTGCCTGTCAGGACATCCATTTATCACAGAATTCCCAGTTTTGCTCAGAGACACTGATATTGTGGCTGGACTACCATCCACATTGTGGTATGGTGATTGCTTTACTATAAATGTGCTGTGTGCTGTTAGTGGGTTGTGATTTGGTTCCCCACTGTGTAAATGTGCCATGTTTGCTGGAAGCTGCATCCTGCACTACCAGACTCGGAATCTTAACTGTTCCACCTGGCCTGGCATGGTCCTTGCCACCTGGCCCAGCCAGCTACTTCAGGCACAGAAACCATCATTGATGAGAGATTCGCCCAGGGATCAACCCCCTGCTCAACCACCTCGAACAGGAACGACACCTCGGTGATTCGTGTGGGCCCTGCTTCTCCTGGCAAACTAGTCATCAACCTGCAGTCTCCATTTTGTCTAGCCTGTGTCTCGTATTGGGTAGTGTGAGTAAGAATCAGGGTAGCTCCCTGCAACAACAGCTAAATCTCAAGGGTTGTCATCTGATTGCATTGTTGTTTTTCCTTTCACGAACTGAGACTTCAGGCTCTGGATTACAAATTGTGTGTGATTGTGCATGCCTTCTCTTTCCATCACAGGGCCCCAACCAGCTGCGACCCCGGCCTACCCCGGGCAACATTCCAGGCTAGCCCACCTTACTTCCAACTGGGTACCCAGAGTGTGTGACTGCGTAGGGACTAAAAGTGCATGCATAATTGCCTGACTAGATCAGTTTTCGAATCAATCAACCTGATTACGCCCTTCCCTTGTTCAATTCTCCTTAATAAATCAGATCTAACTCTTTTTGCATTTAATCTGATTGTGGTTCCAGTTTGTACCAAAAGCACTGTACTGTTGTTATTTGCTGTGCCTAACCTTGTTTTACAGGGGGTCTCCTGGGTCGAACAGGTGGAACCAGCCCTGGTGGTAAGTGCAAACAAGTGTGGGGATTTGTATGCTGAATAGGGGTTACTGTGAAAGTGTTTATTGCATATTGTCTAGGCCTCTAGGGGGAAAGAGGGGGTTACAGTATCCCGGAGGGCTGTACCCAGGTTAGCCTTGTTACTAACAACCCTGTCGTCTGGGTGGAAGCACCCGTTTCAGTACCCAGGCCCCTTAACCTGCTACTAGTCAAGCAGGCAGGGGTAGTAGCCCTTGGGATAGCACCACCTAGGGGTTACAATGGCATAACTAAAGATTAAAAATAATAATGTAACCCCCGGACCCCTGCCTTTTTGCAAAATGACAGTTGGCATGCTGTTGAAGCTGACAGCAGTACCTAGTGGGGACTGGGTTCGGGGAGGACTAGGTTACTCGGCACAGGGGGCCTAGGTTTAGCTACTCTGCACAGGGGCACCCAAGTAAATCCGAACTCAGGAAGCAATAACTGTAATGTCCAAAACTAGGAATGGGATTCTACAGTGTGGCTTTTATTCACATCCAAGCTGAACAAACAAAGCATAGACAGACCCCCACGGGGCTACATTCCTGGTAATACAGAATACAGACAACAAAACACTTCTTCACACTTCAGCCCTCAGGCTCTGAACCCACCAGGCACACAGCCCGGACTTGCACACAGCTTTGGGTACACAGCCTGACTTGTACACTACTTGGGTTTTCCCCACTGGCCCGGCTTCCCCGCTGGCCACTTGATCCATGGTCCATTATGGGAATGAACCAGTTTTCCTATTGGTGGCTCCCCAAACCACCTTAGAGCCTTTGACTCCTACAGGGAATTTTCCTTCTATCCCACATCTGGGTACTTCCCTCATCACTGGCCAAGTGCATGAAGACAAGTAGAAATCCACAGAGCAAATCCGTAGAGGTGGACCTGGTTACTAAAGATGGGGGGTCTCCCATCTCCAGCTCCCACAATCCATACCCGACCATTTCTCTGGAAACTAAACAACTTTTTTGAAAGCTTGGTAATGTAGATTACTGGGTAGACGTATGTCACATCTCCTCTACATGTCTTGACTTCCTCTATGTGCTGGACTTGAACATACTTTTACTTTTGGCTAAGCCTATTACTCTAGGCCTCCCACTACTTCAGTAGTCCAATCCCCACTTTAACACAAGTCAGGGTGAAACATGGGCCCTTTAGAAAGAGCAGAACTCACCCTCCGGTTGCAGGTGCCCCACAGGCAAATCATAGAAACACAGAAACATAGAATTTGATGGCAAATAAGGACCGCTTGGCCCACCCAGTCTGCCCATTTCCCTACCTACTGGATAAGCTGCAGATCCTAGTTAACCAGCAGCCTACTTCTTCCTACCCCACCCTCTAGACTTGCCTTATGACTGTCCCATGCATGCTTGAATTCCACCACTGTTTTTGACTCCACAACCTCCTCCAGAAGGCCATTCCATGCATTCACAACCCTCTCTGTGCAAAAATACTTCCTTAAATTACCTCTGAGCCACCCCCCATCTTCAAATTGTGCCCCCTTGTTCTTGCACACCTCTTTTTTTGAAAGATGCTACCCTCTTGGACTTTGTTGATTCCCTTGAGGTACTTGAAAGTTTCTATCATGTCCCCTCTCCTCCTTTTCTCGAGAGCTATACATATTAAGCTCCTTAAGTCTCTCTTCATATGTCTTCTGGTGCAGACCCTGCACCATTTTAGTGCCCTCCTCTGGACAGCTTCCATCCTGTCTATGTCTTTATGAGATTGAGTCTCCAGAACTGCACACAGTACTCCAGATGGGGTCTCACCAGCTGTCTGTACAGAGGATAATAACTTCCTGTTTTCTACTGGTGATGCCTCTCCTATGCATCCCAGTGTCCCCCAGCCCTCCTTGCTGCCCTCTCACATTGCTTGCCCACCTTTAGGTCATCTGATATGACTACCCCAGGTCTCTTTCCATTTTTGTTGTTGTTAGTATCTCACCCCCATTGTGTACTCTTCCCCTGGGTTTTTGTTTCCAGGTGCATTACCTTGCACTTCTTAGCATTGAATCTAAGCTGCCATACATTTGACCATTCCTCTAACCTTGCCAAGTCCCTTCTCATCCTTTCCACCCTACCTTGTGCATCAACTCTGTTGCAGATCTTTGTGTCATCTGCAAAGAGACATACTTTTCCTTCCAGTCCCTCTGCAATTTCACTTATAAAGACATTGAAGAGGACGGTCCTAATACTGAACCCTGTGGTACCCCACTAGTAACCCCCCTTTCTTCAGAGTGGACTCCATTTACTATTACTCTCTGTGTCCTATTCTCCAGCCAATTCTTTACCCAGGCTGTCATCTTGGGACTCACTCCCAGGCTTGCTAACTTGCATATTAATCTTTTGTGTGGGACTGTGTCAAATGCCTGCTAAAGTCTTGGTAGGCCATGTCCACAGCCCCTCCCTGATCAACTACTTTGGTCACCCAGTCAAAGAAATCTATCAGATTCGTCTGGCATGACCTTCCCGCTGTGAATCCATGCTGCCTTGGGTCCTGTGCCCCTCTGGCCTCTAGATACTCAACAATTCTTTCCTTCAGAAGTGATTCCATCATTTTCCCTATCACTGAGTTTAAACTAACAGGTCTGTAGTTTCCTGCTTCTGCCTTGCTCCCACTTTTGTGAAGGGGAATCACATCTGCCCTCCTCCAGTCCTTGGGCACCACCCCATCCTCCCATGATTTGTTAAAGAGGGTAGTCAGTGGTGTCACTAGTTCTACCCTTAGTTCTTTTAGAATTCTGGGATGAATCCATCAGGCCCCATTGCTTTGTCCGCCTTCAGTTTTAAGAGTTCTTTCATAACCCTTTCTTCTGTAAATGGGCTGGTATCAACGTCTGTATCCAGAGTGTTTCTACTGTTTGTTTAGGTACCTCCCCTCTTCATTTGTAAATACTGAGCAAAAATATTTGTTTAGAATCTCTGCCTTTTCACAGTCACCCTCCGCCCACCCTCCCTCCCCTTTATTAAGCCTCACTATCCCTCCTTGGTCTTCCTTCGCTCCTGATATACCTATAAAGGTTTTCCCCTTCTTAACTGAGTTGGCTATCTTTTCCTCGGTTTGGGCCTTTGCTGTTCTGACTGCCTTCCAGCTTTCTTTTGCTTTAACTGATACAGTTCTCTGTCCTGCTCTTTCTGTGATTCCTTGGACTTCCTGAATGCTTTCTTTTTCTCTTGAACCTTCACTGCCACTTCCTTTTAGAACCATAGTGGTTTCTTACATCGTTTTGTTTTGTTAATTTGCTTCACACAAAGGCTTGTTACCTCTGTGATGGCAGTTTTTATTATTCCCCATTGTTCTTCCACCCCTCCTTCCAGCCCATTTGCTAGTGCATTCCTTAGGCACTCACCCATTTTGGCAAAGTCAGCCCTCCTAAAGTCCAGTACTTTTGCCTTTGTATGGTTGACTCTATTGCTGTGTTTATTGTGAACCATACTGTTCGATGGTCTCTAGTTCCCAGATGGCTACCCACTTCTACATCTGTGATCCTCTCTCCATCTCCATTTGAGAGAACCAGGTCTAAGATTGCTCCCTCTTGGTGGGCTTCAATACTAGTTGTCTAAGGCATGCCCCTGTAGGGCATCTAGAATAACCTCACTCTCAAGTGGCTGCTGCAACTGCACTCCAGTTAACATCTGGCATATTCAGATCACCCATCAGCAATATCTCCCCTTTTTCTGCCATTCTAAGTATACTTTCTATCATTTCCTTGTCCATTTCCTCCCCTGAGAGGATCTGTATACAACCCTGTGCGGATTGTGGTGCCATTGCTGTCTCCAAATTTACCCACAGTGCTTCTTCTCCTCCTGTTTACCCTTTTGTTCTGTTGCTTTGATTCCTTCCCTTATGTAAAGAGCTACTCCTCCTCCTCTTTTACCCTCCCTGTCCCTCCTGTAGACAGTGTATCCTGGTATGTTTAAATCCCAGTCATGGCTTTGTGTGTACCATGTTTCTGTGACTGCCACGATATCACAGATGTTCCTCCTCCATCAAGGCCACTAATTCAGGAAGTTTGTTACCCATACTATGGGCATTGGTACTCATTGCTCTCCATTTTTTGATGGCTTTACCTTCTGTTGCAGCATCCCCCACTGACCTTTCTACCTCGGTCTTTTTCTCATTTAGTACCCTGTTTTGTAGGGAGAGGCTGGGATTTTCCTGCTGCTTATCAGTGCCACCCCCCTTGACTAGTTTAAAAGCTTGTCAATGGAGCATTTAAACCAATTGCTCAAAAGACTTGTTCTCTTCCTGGACAGATGCAGACCATAGGTGCCGGAACAAGGGGGCCACTAGGGCCATGGCCCTACCACTTTCATAAATGGCCCTATCATTTTTTGCTATCATGGTAATATATTTAATAGGGGAAAATTTACCCCTTACATCCTTGGCCCTACCACTTTTCAAACCATTCCGGCACCACTGATGCAGACTATCCTACCAGTATAGGCTGGTGCCCTTCCAGGTGGAACTCCAGTCCCCAATGAAGCCAAACCCCTGTGCCCCACACCATTTTTTCAACCATTCATTAAACTGCATGGTGCAAAGCACCCTCGCCTCACCCATACCATTGACAGGCAGCACCTCTGAGAAGAATACTGTGTGTGCTACTTGTCTTAGGCCCCTCCCCAACTCTACAAAGTCCTCCTGCACTGCTATAATCTCATGATGAGCCAAGTCATTTGTCTCTAGGTGGACAATGATGTCCAGCTCAGACTCCCATGCAGCTGTTCTAGTGATCCTGAGGATGTGCTTCCTGTCCCTCCAAGCCATGGCACCAGGCAGGCACCTTACTTCAGTTTTCCCTGCTCCCCCCAGTTTTATCCCCCTAATAACTGAATCCCCCACCAGGAGCTGCTTCCTTTCCCTGTGGTGTCCTCTGCCTCCTTCCTGTGGGCCTCCCTTGTGACAGTTGTCCTCAGCCTCCTTAGTCTCCTCTGCGGGCGCATCCATAGGGGAGCTATGCTCCCCTAGAATGGTGTGTGGATTGTGGAGTGGAACAACTGACTGGTTGTGCCTCTGTTCCACCATCCTCACCCTTCCTAAGCCCACTGTGGTCCAACTGCAGTGTTTTCTTAGCAACCTCTGAGGTAGTGGTGGTGGCTCTGGTGCTCCCTGGATAGGGGAGATTCCCTTCCTACTGTCCAGTGTGGCCTGGGGGAAATCTTCTTGTTTCCCAGACTCTTGGATAAAATAAGGCAGCTTCTTCACTAGCAGTAGCAAGGGGGTTGCCCCTGGAAATGCAGGCAAACCTTCCTGCCCCATCCCCTGAGGGATGGGGCACAGAGACCCGAATCAGCGGTCCCCACCACTTAAAGAAACAGCTTACTGTGTCTCTCTTTAGGTGGAAACACACACCTTTCCCTAATTGTAGCCCTATTTCAGGGCTGAGGCTCCAAGAGCCTGAGCACAGATCTGCTATGCTCCTCTTACAACAATCTCCAACTCCAACAGAACATTGTTCAAAGCTCCCAACATTCTACTCTAACTCCCTTCTGCAGATTCCATTGTGGCTCATGCAGCTGTGATAGTTCTATGGTGATGTCGTCCCTCAGTCTCAGCTGAGACTGAGAACAGAGTGAGACAGTGTGAAATCCATTTAACTGGAGTTTCACAAGCTGCCTTCCCTGCCTACCACTAGGTCTTACTGGGATTCTAGTAACCCCAGGTAACAAGGGAGTTACAATAAAATTTACATTCATGGGGTTTTTAGCTAAACATTTAAAAAAAAGTTCCTCTTCAGTATTGCGTTAGCCACTCAGGCACATAAAGGCAATTTCTATGAGAAGTCTTTCACTCCAGTACCAGAATGTGCCCTGCTTTAATCTCTTCCTCCAACTTATCTTGGTATGGTGCTGAGCTCCCTCCCCATCCCCGTATCAAAATGATTTTTTGGTGAGAGGGAGAGAGAGGAGAGAGAATAGTATGACACCAGGAGAGAAATGTTTTTTTAAACTTAATGTCTGTCTCAGTCTCTCACTCACTATGTCAGTCTCTCAGTTTGTATCTACATGGGGGTTGTAGGCAGTGGCCAAGCACTGTTGTGGAGCCGATATGTGGGTGGTGGTCAAGCTATGCTGTAGAGTATACAGTGCCTTCAAAGCAGAACAATTCTGCAGTGGAGCGAGTGACACGTTTGAAATTAATGTACAAAAAAGTAACTAAGAAAGATGCAAGGCATTTAAAAAATGTGTATGTTTTCTGTATGCTATGAGTGAAGTGGTCAAGGGGTGACTTAAAAAAAGTGGTAATACTGTATTTGTAAAGTAAAAGCAAATATTGTTTTTACTTTAACAACATGCCTGCCACAATTTTTTTTTTTTATATCCTGGAGGCATTAATATTAGAATGATCTCAGCACTGGTTGCCAGAAGAAGTGCAAAGCCATTGGTTTCTTTTCTGTAACCAAACAGATGCAGAATCTGCTTGGTCAATGAAGGTGTAAGAAACTCCCTGCCCATTTTATAATATCCCTTATACCAGGTCATTTGTTTGATGGCTGTTCCAGTGTAACCCCCCTATAAATGGGGGTTCCTAAAAGCCTCCTAGGAGCTGTCTAAGTGTTCCTCCTGGTGGTTGGCATTCGGCGCTTAAGCCGTTTTAAATGGCAATGCTGTGAGTGCTTTTAGAGCCTCTATGTACTGTCCCTTTAAGGGCTGCCTGCTTGTTGTTATAATTAGTTCGATTGGGGGGGTCTGTGTGTTTCCCTGCTCGAGTCCCGCTTGAGCTGCTGCCTAAGTGCTCTGTTTTTGCTGTCGCTGATTGCGCAGAGGGAGCACGTTATAAAGATGTAACTACTTGCTGGGAATTGTTGAGCGTGATAATGAAGATACAGTTTGTTCTAACCTGTTTTCTTGCAGCCTGGACTGTTCCTATTGTGCCCCACCATGTTGGTCCTGAACTGTTGAAATGGACCAATCAGATCGTGAGGAAGCTCTAGGGAGTCGACTGACCAATGAAGATACAGCTAGTTATACTGGAAAGTGGCATTATGGGCTATGGCGCTTTTTTGCTCCACTGAGAGCAAACGTAAAAGAACTGGCATGTGTAGCCAGCCAATGAGACCGGGTAGTGCCCGAGCTGTGAAAATTGCCCCATGCTGCTAGGGGCAGATGCGCTGTGACTGTAGAAGAGAAGGGAGCTCTGAGCTTCTGCACCGTTGAGTGTTCACGCAGAAAGCGCGTGAAAGGCCTGAGGCGGCCGTTTTCTTTGCTAGCGCTCCATGGATTAAATCTGCCGGCGTGCGGTCAGAGGAGGCTGTGTATAAACACAGCTACCTACCATGCTTCACCTGAGGAGGACTGAAGAATCTGCTGAATCACGCTCGGTCTGTCAGGACGTTGAAGCTGCAGTGTAACACCCACAATTGCTGTGAGTTCGTTTGGGTCCTGGGAGCAGCTGCCAGGTATGGTACCCCTCTGTTGTTTTCCACATAAATGTGTGAGGAGGCCCTTGAATCTCAGGCTCAGCCCTGCAAGTGGTGAAGGAGTGGTTATCTGCTGGAGTTGTGAGTACTGGATCTGGGTAGCTCCCTGTTAAAGCTTGCAAACAGTGGCAAAAAATCATTTTGTTATATTGCTGACTGCACTAATTGAGCTTTCTGCTCCACCTGATCTTCTCAGGAATTAAATGCTCGCTTGTATCAGGGCCCCAACCAGCTGCATCGAGGAACTAGCCATTAGGGCTTAGGTACCCATAGACAGTAATTACAAGGTTAGGCCTGTGCACAGAGCCCTAGGTAGATTGTCATATATGGTAGTGGTAAGCTAATCAACCTGATTTCCTCCGGTCCTTGTTAACGTCCCTCAAATAAATCAGATTGTTTGTTTTGCAAAAGTACACTGGCTAGTCTGTGTATTACTGATGAAATACTGCATGGTGAACATAGTGTAACTGTACCTTACTTTCAAGGGGGTCTCCAGAGTGAGCTGACTGGTTTGAGCCAGGGGGGAAAGTGTATATGGCAAGGACTCTGAAATTGAACTGCGTGGGCCACTAGTGGGAAGAAGGGGGGGTGGCAGCAACCCAGAGGGCTGTGACCGAGTCGACTTTGACTATTCTAACCCTGACCTCTGGGTGGAAGAACCTGCCAATGTATCTGGGCCCCTCACCCTGCTACAGTTAGTGCAGGCAGGGGTAGTAGCCCTTAGGATAGCACCCTCTGGGGGTTACAACTTGGAGGCACTGCTGGGATTAGTGTCCCCTAGTGGCCAAGTGGATAATGTGCATAAAAATGGAAAAACTGACAGGGAAACTGGAAGGGGATATTATGGCAAAAATTAAGTTGGATCCTATTAAGACAATGGTACACAAATTGGTGGGGTGGGGCGAAGCTGAAGAGTTGGACTCCCAGAGAATTGTGTTACTATTAGATGTGCCTCTGGGAACACCAACCGCTGACATTATTTCTACTGCAGAGCGTGTTAAATGTTTGGGCAAGGTGGAGGTGAAGAGACGTATGGCTGACCTGCTTGATCAGACCCTGCAGGTGCTACTTTTGTGTAATGTGGCCATCGACCGCAAGAAGGTACCTCCAGTGATTTACCTGGAAGGTGCCCCACAGGGGTGGAGGCTTGTTCACATTCAGAGTGGGTCAGTCACTCCTGGGGGTCCCCCCAGACTAATAGTTTCAAAGATACACTACTTAAATTGTTGGCTGTGGAAGGAAGGACTACCCAGGAGTTGCTGCAAGCATTGGACTTCTCTAGTTACACCAACCCCCAGGTTTCCCCAGGCACCTCTCCCTGTCCCCCCAAGAGTTCTGTTTTGGCTCCACTGCCCCTAGTGGTTCCCCCATACAGCTCGATTCTTACCGAAGGCTGAAACTTTTTTCTGGCACAGTGCCGGTGCCTTCAGGTGAGGATGACTTGGAGGCATGAATGGATTATGCCACCCCCTTAGTTTAGGAGTGGTAATGCTCTGAGGGGGAGAAAAGAAAGCGATTGATGGAGAGTCTGCGGGGTCCCACTGTAGAAGCCATTAGGTTATTGCGGGCCACTAACCCGGAAGCCACCGCAGCAGAGTATCTTTCTGCTTTGGAGGGAGTGTTTAGGAGTACAGAGACTGGGGAAGACTTTTTATGGAAATTCAAGTCTGCCAAGCAATGGAGAAATGAGAAACTGTTTGCCTTTGTTACTAGGGTGGAGCGGGCCTTGCAAAGGCCTATCGAAAAGGGGGGATTACAGCCACGGCCTTGAACCAGGTCAGGTTGGAACATATTTTGAAGTCTGCTCAATTTTCTAGTGTGATATTGTTAAAACTTAAGTTACATGATAGACGGGCTGCCCCGCCTGAATACTGTCAATTGATGAGGGAGATTAGAGAAGTGGAGACTGATGAGGAGGGGTGGGAACCCTATATGGGAGCTGTGAACCCAGGCTGAACCCCTTAATCTAGTGTACCTGAGGAGACCCACCTTTCAGGGAGGCCTGATGCATCCCCAGAATTTCAAGGTGATGTGGGGTGCATGCCATTTCCTCTGACCCCCACGTAGAGAGCGAATTGAGGGCCAAGGTTAGAAACTTACGAGAATTGGTGAGGGATTTGAGGCGGTCCTCCACCCACCCTGTTAGGTCTGGGGAACCTGAGTCATTTAGAAACCAATGTCCTAGCTCCAGGGAACCCCCCTCACCTTGCAGGGCCCCCAGCAGATAAAGCACTCCCCTCCCAATAGAGACCCCCGGGACCCCAAGTTCTGTTACTATTGTGGGGAGGAGGGACACTTTCAGCCTGAGTGCCAGCTGCCAGAGAATTTAAGGAAGGTCAGCAGCAAACTGATCACTTGGCATCGCACTGCCCACGTTCGACCTCCAGGAAGGGTTTTGTGACCCGGCCAACGCCCAAGCAACTGTCAAAGCTGTGCCTCCTGAATGGTCCGATGTGGTTGGCCCCTCAGTGGAAGCCCCAGTGCGAGTAAATGGGATTCCCACCCGAGCTGTATTAGATAGTGGCTTTCAGGTAACCATCATGTTTCAAGACTGGTATCAGACACACCTACCTGAGGTGCCACTGCAACCCTTGGATGGCCTACATGTATGGGGGCTAAGTGACAAGACTTATCCGTATTTGGGGTATATCTGGGTCTGGTTGTCATTTCCTACTTCTGTGGCTGGAGTGGATGAAACAGGTGGAAACTTTGGCTTTAGTCTGCCCCCCCAGTGGACTGTATGATGGGGTACCCCTGTTGATTGGGACAAATGCTCATATGTTTGGACGATTAGCCCAATTGTGTTCAGAAAAGCAAGCATTTAGAACTGGGTGAGCCCTAAGAATACCCGCTGTGATCCAACAGGTCTCTGAAGTTCAGAAGAAGGGTAGCCAAGAGGAACCTGAAGGCCCGGTGGGTGTATTATGGAAGAAGGATCTGGCACCGGTGATACTTGCCCCGAATGCCCAGTATGTTTTGCAAGGGGAAGTCCGACTGAGAACAGATGTTAAGAATAAGTTGTTGATGTTGGATGCACCAAGGGAGGGAAGATTGCCTGAGGGACTGCTGGTCAAACCCAGTATCCTGCCAGCTAGGGCCCACGCTTATGTCAACAGGGTGATGGTTCAAGTCCATAATGTGTCCGACAAGGAGATTCAAATAAAAAGAGGATGCACCCTGGCAAGTGTACATTGTGCAGCTACTGCAGTGCTGCCCAATAGCAAGGGTTCAAGGAAAGATGACAGAGTGACTCCCGACTTGTTTGATTTCGGTGACTTCCTATTGCCTGCTGAATGGAAAGTGAGGATTAGTGAAAAGCTAGCCACCAGAGACCAGATATTTTCCCTAAATGAATGGGATGTGGGATGTGTACAAGGGGCTGAGCACCACATCCGGCTGCATGGTGACAGGCCTTTTAGAGAGAGATCTTGGCGTCTGGCCCCGGCTGACATAGACGATGTGAGATGGCATTTGCAAGAGATGCTCGCTGCTGGTGTGATACAAGAGTCCCAGAGCCCTTATGCTTCCCCCATCGTAGTAGTGAGGAAAAAGAATGGTGTGGTTTGGATGTGTGTAGACTACCGTACTTTGAATTGGCGGACCATTCCCGACCAGTACACCATGCCCCGCATACAGGACGCATTGAATTGTTTAAATGGCACTAAGTGGTTCTCTGTGTTAGACCTCCGCAGTGGGTACTATCAGATCCCGATGGCCCCAGAGGACCAAGAGAAGACTGCATTCATTTGCCTCCTAGGTTTCTATGAGTTCATCCGGATGCCTCAAGGGATTTCAGGGGCCCCAGCTACTTTTCAGCGCCTGATGGAACGTGCTGTGGGGGACATGAATTTGCTCAAGTGTTTGGTCTATTTAGATGATGTCATAGTGTTTGACCGCTCGTTGGAAGAGCATGAAGGCCTATTGTTCAAGGTCCTGGATCAGCTGGAGGATTTTGGTCTCAAGCTATCTATAGACAAGTGCCAAATTCTTCCAAACTTCTCACTCTCCTAAAGAAGGTCCATGGGTGTAGATCCATTCTCTGAAAAGAAAGAAATAAAGTGTATTTTTCCATTGCATTTTTAACTTATAACGTTTCCATTGCTATATATTTGTTTCCCAAATTTTGAACATGGGCTTTATGGGACCCCACCTCTTGAACAAGGTAGGCGAAACTTTTCACATCTGCCCAAAATTTAATTCCACAGTTTCTCTGTGAAATCATCTTTCAGATGGGATTTGTAAAATTTCACCTGTCAGGTTCATGAGGTGGGGTCACAGAAACATAGAAACATAGAATGTAAAACACGTGATGCAGCACGCCGAGTAGCAGCTCACTAGTTCAGCTCCCATCGCCTGGCTTGTTAAAAAGCCCATTTGAAGTACTTAATTCAGTTTAGGGTTGTTATCTTGGGGTTGAGTGCTTGACTGAGGACAAAAGAGGAGTTCGGTTAGCAAAAATGGAGGCGTAGATGTGTTCAGGGCCCCCAAAACACACCCGGCCGGTATCCCTGGAGAAACAGAGCAAACGGCCTAAGGCCCAGCAAGGTCATGGTGGCAAGGCAGCAGCTATTAGTGCCATTTCAGCAAGAGAGCCCGGGGAAACTCCTCTAACCTTGGAATGGTTTCTTGCCGAATTCACACCGTTCAGGGAGGATGTTAAATCTCTAACAACAGAGGTCAAACAGATAACCGTGGTACTGGAAGACCTAACTACAAGAATCACTGACAACGAAGCCCATACTGTATCACTGGAGAAAAAAGCTGATAGCTTAAGGGAGGAGGGAGTAGAAAGTCGTCACAGGATCAAAAAATTGGAGGCTAAGTTGGAGGATTTGGAAGAAAGGAGCCTCAGAAACAACTCGATCTTTCTTGGTATTCCAGAAAAAGAGGAAGGTCCAAATGCTATTAGTTTCATCCAAAAACTGGTGGAAAAATTAGCTGGCCCTTCTCCGTTTGGAAAAGTCTACACGATAGAGCACGCACACAGAGCTCTCCGACCCATGCCACCACCTGGAGCCTTGCCTCGACCGATCATATGCAGGTTCCTTAATTTTCAAGAGAGGCAATACTTGCTGGGAAAGATAAACGAGCTGCAAGAAATTAGGTGGGAGGGTGTAAAAATAAGAATAACTCAAGATCTCCCTGCCTCCGTTAGGCAATGTCGCACACAATTCCACCAAATTGTTTCAAAATTAATCGCATCTGGTATAAAGTTTAAAATGGGATACCCTGCCAGATTGCAAGTACTGCTGGATGGCTCCTGGGTTACATTCGAGGAGGTGGAGGTGGCCAAAACAGCCCTTCAGAAGTCCTTGCCTGATTTGTTCAGCAATCGCTAAGGGCAAGAAGCAGAACTCTAGGTAGCTGTGTCCTCAAATACCAGAAAGTTGAAATAAAGTCAGTTGGTCAAAGAGATTCTGATAATTGTCGCACAGAAGATCGACCTCCTCCCTTTTCGTTAGGGTCAAAGGTCTCGTGACCCTAGTATAGCCGTGGTAAAATCCACAATCTAAGGACTTTCACCTTGAAAGGGGGCACTTGAATAGTGGACAATGTACAGTACATGAAGGGCAGGAACCTGCTTTGTAAGAGGTTTAAATTGCAAATAGGGAGTTGATACTTGTTTGTTTGAGCAATTGAATGATGCGGTTACATTCTGCTACCACTAGAGGTCCCCAGAAGAAAGAAGAAAGATGAATGGACATTTCGTGGTGATGCGCAACGAGTCAAAATCTGGACTTTCTTCAGCTCGGCTAGTTCTACAGTGCGGTGTATCAGACCTCTGGGTTTAATACTAGAGTTTACTCCACAGTATTTCCAATTGTTTCTTTATTGTAGGTTCTGATAGGGGCAGCGTGCCTCTGGACATTACTAGAGGACAGTATGCAGGATATAAAAATAAGCAGAGAGGCTATTTCCGTCTTTGCTTAAAGTTACCCCAAGGATAAGGGATAGCCCTTTGCTGAATCGAGCACATAGTGTTTAGTTTTATGGAGGATCACCTCCCAAGCACTTTATGGGGGTTACTTGATAAATGTGTGGGCTCTCTTTCAGTAAGCGGGAGTCAGGCCTATGCATGAAGCTACAGTCCCCCCCCCACCATTTTTAGAGCACTTTATCTCCCCCAAAGGGGGTATAATAAGGCTGTACATAGTGGCTACGTAGGAACAATTAAATGCAGTTGTTCACTTATAGATTTTACTGCAGCCACCCCCGCTATTAGGTTCTATTACACTAACAAACCTATAACCAAGATTACAGTTTATAAATATTATGGCTCATTTTTAATTGAGGGGGTTAGTTGGTGTTATTATGTTGGGGACTATTCCACCAAATGTGTATGTGGGTTTCCCCGAAGCATTAAGTTGAGCTTTCTAAAGTTTTAGTATAGTTTTATAGTGACTCTTCTTAGAGAGTCAGGCGACGGGGCAGAACAACTGGGAGAGTAGTGAAAAGTGGTTCTGCACAATGTGGGAAAAATAGAAAGGGGGGTTATTTGGGTTAGTGATTTGGTAGGGTTATTATCCGTTACATGATCTGGCGGGGTAGATATAGGGGAGAAAATAAGGGGACTGGGTAAGGGGCAGGGGGTAGGGAAGGTGGGAAGGGCACAGCACAGTACAAACAGACTCCACTACAATATTCCTGATGGAAACTTTTTTGCATTTACATTACGGATTGCATAGACAAAGGTCAATGACTAAGCCATTGAATGTTACAACATGGAACGTGAAAGGGGTTAGACTTAAAACTGAGCAATATTCGATCTTGAAACACTTAAATTTGGTTGCTGCAGAAATCATGTTTTTGCAGAAAACGCATTTACTAGATGTTGAGGCCATTAAGTTACGGAGGCAACAGGTGGGACAGGTCTTTTCAGCTGAGTGCTCCACGAACAGTGGTGGTACCATGATTTTGGTCCATAGGAAACTCCCCTTTACCTCTACACAAATAATTAAAGACCCTAAGGGTAGATTTATCTTCGTCATAGGTAACCTATTTGCGAAAGAAATACTCCTGGGGAGTATTTATGGACCAAACCAGGATTCTCCTAGTTTTTTTACACAAATTATTACCACCTTACTTCCTTTCCTCTCAACACCAATGATACTGGGTGGGGACTTTAACCTGGTGTATGACCAGATGGTAGACAAGACTGGGCACTCTAGGAGGGGCTTATCTCCGGCCCAACACACGTTTAGAGATTTATTAGATCAGGTTGGATTGTGTGATATTTGGAGGGCTTTACACCCTGGTGATAGGGAATATACCTTTATTTCTCCGGTCCAGAATAGACTATATGCTTATTTCAAGGGCATACATCCCACAAGTTATTGACTCTTCGATACAGCCGGGACTCCCGTCAGATCATTCTCTCGTAAGCTGTCAACTGACTATAGAGCCTCCGCATAGAGGTGGAGGAAGATGGAAACTTAATGATCAACTCCTTAAAGATCCTAAATTGGCTCGCCCAGTACAGGACCATATAGATCAGTTTATTCATTTTAACCAGGTTACAACCCGAAGGCCGGACATCTTATGGTATGCCTTTAAGGCTTACTTAAGAGGAGTAATTATTAGTTTAGCTTCTAATAGGAAAAAAGTAAGAGAGCAGGAGATGTCTCAGCTGCTGTTTCAAATAAGGTCCATAGAAAAGGACTTGTCTCCCACCACACCAGAATCCACACTTCAAAAGCTCATTAAATTAAGGGCGGCCTATCTTGAGATACTCTGGGAAAAAGCAGAGCACGCTATCTTAAAAATGCAGGCATCATTCACTGACCAGGGGGAGAAAGCGGGACACCTCCTGGCTCATAGAATTAAACAAATAGAATCCTCTAGGTATATTGCATCTATCCTATCTCAAACGGACGGACTTCTGAAGGCCGCCCCGAATGATATAGTATTGGAATTCCTTAACTACTACACTGATCTATATGGTCCTATGCCCGACCCCCCAACCCAGATTTACCTAGGAAATTATTTAAAGGACACCCCCTTGCCGAGTCTTACTGAAGATAGCAGAAGGCATTAATTTCACCCATTACAAGCAATGAGCTATTTAACGTAATAAGTGCTTTACCCTTAAATAAAACCCCAGGGATAGATGGTTTATCAGCTTACTTTTATCAAAGGTTTAAAACCTCCATCATCCCTTTGTTGCTTCCTTTATTCCAATATATACTCTCAGGAGCTGAAATAGACACTTCTCTTTTTGAAGCATTAATCGTACTTATTCCTAAGCCGGGCAAGACACCTGAATTAGTCACCAACTACCGGCCGTTCTCCCTCTTGAACCAAGACGTTAAGATACTGGCTAAACTAATAGCTTGTCATCTTAACCTGATTCTCCCCTCCATTATTGGCCCTGAACAGGTGGGATTCATGAAGGGCAGATTTTCCTCGGACCACCTCCGCACCCTGGCTCATGTCTTCTCAGCGTCCAGAGATGCCCCATATCCTGCGGCTCTAATCTCTCTGGATGCCGAGAAGAGTAAACTGGCAATACTTATTTCAGACGTTGAAGGCCTTTAAATTTCCCAATACATTCCAGATTTGGATTAGATCCCTTTATCATTCTCCCACTGCAAGAATATCGGGCAACGGAGTTATTTCGGACCCATTCACCTTTTACTCGGGAACTAGGCAAGGTTGCCCCCTTTCCCCGTTATTGTTCAACATATATTTAAAGCCACTAATCCGTAGACTGCAGTCCTGTCCAGAGGTGCAAGGAATTCCGATTTACCCATGCGAGGTCAAAGTCTTCGCTTACTTAGACGACCTTCTCCTCCAAGTTGCTAACTCGCTTTCCTCCATCCCCAATGTTAAAGATTATTAAATCCTTTAGTTTAGTCTCTAATTACAAATTAAATGTAAACAAAACAATTGTTTTCCCTCTTAACCACAAGCTTCACAAAATGGATATCCTCGAATTGGGACTTGTCTGGAAACAGGACTCCCTTCAATATCTGGGTATCAAATTATCCAGACTTATGGGAAATACTATAAAGTTGAATTTGGATTCTCTGCTACATGTGATAAAACAGGATCTCAACAGTGGGCCTCCCTCCCAATTTCTATTTGGGGAAGAGTTAACCTGCTCAAAATGAATGTATTTCCACGGCTTTTCTATCCCCTGTCAATGCTTAATAGTTGGCTTCCGGTATCGTGGTTTAAGAAGGTAAATAGTTTGTTCTTAGAGTTTGTCTGGGTGTACAAGACTCCTAGGATCACGTTCCACAAATTAGGTGCACCCAAGTTGAGAGGGGGCTTGCGTTTGCCTTACCTAGGGCTCTATTTCTGGGTGAGTCACATTAATAAATACCTGAGATGGACACTACCCGTATCAACGAGTTACACTCCGTCATGGCTCAAAATAGAATGGGCCCAGATCTACGAATATGGTTTAGTACCAGAAGCCCTCTTGCATATCAAGGAGAATCTCCTTCCCAGCAGATTAAAAAATACCCCCATAGCACTATCACTTAGAGTTCACTCTCAACTATGTCGTTTTCTCAAATATGATAACAAAAGAGACACAAATCAACCCATTCGGAAACCCCAATTTTAAGATCAAAGATAAATGTATCTCCTCTAACTGGTTACCCCAACTGAAGGGTACCCCATTTAATTCCTTAATAGGGGATGATGACGCCTGGTTATCAGGCCAAAGTATAATGCAAAAGTTTAAGATCCCTACTAAACATTTTTTTAGAGTCATTCAAGTCAGACACCTATTAATTAAAGTGTTTGGGCAAAAGGTAAGCCCATGTACAGGCCCTCCCTTAGTGCTTGATTTGACTCAATTGGTGGGCAGCAGAAAGCTGTTTCCAAGATTTATGGTATTCTGTTTGATAGATTATATCCAGATTGCTATGGTCTGACTCGTTACTGGTCTTCTCACTTCCCTGGCTACAACATGAATTGGGCTGATCTTTGGCTTAATTGTCATAAATTCATAACGCAAGATAGATTAAGGATGATGCAAATATATATTTTACATAATGTATATCTTTCCCTTGAAAAAATGTCAAAGTATGTCTAACATCTTCTTCCCAATGTGTGAGATGTTTTGAACACGAGGCTCCTTACTTCATATTTTGGACTGTCCAAAATAAGTGCCTCTCTGGACTACCATTCGAAATAAGACTGATCCCATCTTGGGACTAGAGACCTGTTTAAACCTGAAATATGCATCTTAGGTGATTTCTCAGGCATTAGTTTTCCCAATAGGAAATATTATATGGCCTTGATATCCCTGTCACTTAAGAAAGTAGTTCTAAGACTCTGGAAAGACCAATCTGAAATCACGTTCGGGGAATGGTTATCTGAGCTCCTTGCAAATCTCAGAATGGAAAAGGCTATTGCAAGTTTAAATAATAGGTTGGAAAGGTTTAAGAAAATATGGAACCCCTTATATACGTTATTCTCGATCTAAAGTTTCTCAGAGGGAGGACTTTAGTATCTAGGGTATTCTATTACTATTGTGATGTCTGTGCTGTGGGATTGGTAGGGAATGGGTTCAGACCAACACTGTATTAGTGGAGTGGGGAATAGAGATGTGGGAAGGGGGGGGGAGCTGACAGATTAAGATTAATGTATATTGCCAATGTATACTGTATCTGTACTGAAAGATCTGTCATGTATGGTAAAATTATTAATAAACTTTAAATGGAAAAAAAAGAAACATAGAATGTGATGCCAGAAAAAGGCCATTCAGCCTATCCAGTCTGCCCAATCCTACTTAGTACTTGAGTGATGTCCCTTTTGACCATCCACCCTTTTTCAAACAGCATCCATATCATTTACCGATCTTACACTGTGCCTATATATTGTTGTGATTTGTGTTACTGATGGATACTGTTTATCACTACCTTACTTCCATATTCCTCACCCTCCTTTGCCTGCTTCAGTTTCTCCTCCTGCTCCCCTTCCTAACACTACCCTCTCCCCTCTTTCCCCTCTCTCCCCCCTATTCATTCTCCTCCCTAATGCCTTGCACTCCTCCACCACTATCCTCCTTGGGATTCTCCCCTCCTCCTTCCTCATCTTGGAGTTTCTGCGCCATACCCTATTCTCAGCTCATCATCCCCCCTCTCCCAGATACTCTCCTCATTACAAGAGAAGGAAGTCCCACTCTTTCCATTGCCTCATTCTCCTGCTCCTCCTCCTGTTTGGTGACATGGAGACCAATCCACCGCCCCCGTCTTTCACCTGTGCCTCTCTTACCTCCAAGGGCCATATCATTTTTTATCTCAGTGTTAGGAGCTTTCACCCTAAATTTAACCTCCTCTCTATCTGGACCCTACAACACTCCCTAGTTATTCTCTTCATATCTGAGTAATGGCTGTCCTCCAGAATTCTGGACTCCAGCCTGTCCCTTTCTGGCTTCCATCTTTTCAGACAGAACAGTGGTAAACATGGTGTAGGCGGAGCCATATATGTTCACTAGAGCCTGTTCTGCACCCTGGACATCAGGGAAGCTGTACCCTCCTCCTACAAATATCTCCTTATCAGGCTGTAACTCCACTCATCTGTACCTGTCTTCATTGGGGCTTTGTATGCATCACCCAACATCTCCAATGCCTTCCTGATTGACTCTCTCTCTCTCCAACATTACCTCACACTCCTCCTCTGGTGAACTCATTTGCCTTGGGGACTTCTACATAAACTGGCTCTCCCCAGCAAGAAGGATGACTACCCAGAGGATTGAGTCCCTAAATTTGTTCCAGGTTATCAGTGAATTCACACAACTCACACAACTCAATCTCCATTCCTTCAATCATGCTCTATTGCATTGGGTTTTGTCCTCCCACCTCCATTACATTGTTGCAGCAGGTATCCTTCCTGATTCTTTCAGCAACTACGGCATGACATCCTGTCTCAGGAAAATCTGGCATGCCCACTCTGCCCCAAAATACATCTGGTCTAGATGCCTCTGTTTGCTGAACATTAACACTGTCCTGAGTTATCTTTCTGCAACAGACTGGCCAGCCATCCCCCAGGCCATCAATACTGATGTGGCCTTCTCCCTTTTCCTTTCCAATTTCTTCTCAATGTGGGACTTGTGTGCCTCTTTAGGAAATCCAGGGTCAAATCATCCCATCTCCTCTAGAACTCCATTAAAATCATCAAACTATGTACTGTAAGTCTCATGATCTCTTACTCCCTTCATAATCTTCTCCTAACAGGGTCCTGAGAAACAACTGCACCAAGGCTGTCCTGTCAGCGACATCCCACTATTTCAAAACAAATCTCCAGAACAACCTTAATTCCTCAGCCAAGTACTGGAAGGCAGTATATTCTCTTTTTGACCCCCTTATCTTGTCTGCTCCCAGTCCTCTTGGTTAATAGTTCACCAGTGTCTGACCCTGCCTGCCACTGTTGCTGCTTATATCAGTGAGTTTTTACCACATGTGACCTTCCCTCTACCTCTGCTACAGGCTCACCTCTTGCTCCCAGCTCCTCTCCCCCCACATCCACCCCGCTCTTCCACTTCCCCCACATCACCATACAGAAAACACTGCAAGCCTCTCCTCCCTCAACCTGCCTAAGTCCAGCCCAGACAAGTTTGATCCTAGACTCCTCTACCTCTCAGCACCTGCAATTGCATCTCCACTTACTTACCTGCTCAACTTCTCAGTCTCCCTCTGCTCCGTTCCTAATTCTGGAAGATTACTAATGTCCTTATAGTCCACAAAGGGGTTGACTGTCACTGCCTTATCTCCCTTCTCCCCTCCCTTACTAATTTGCAAAAGAAGTTAGTCTACTCTAGACTTTTAAACTATCTCACCTCCTCCAATTTCCTCTCTCCATTCCAGTCTGGCTTCTGGAAGCACCACTCCACTATTTCCTCTCTACTGCATATCAGTGACTCCATCTTCACTGGGATGGATCAGGGGCACATCACGGCCACCAGTTTCATCGCTCTGGCTAATGCCTTTGATTTTGGCATCCTTCTGGATGAGCTGACTTCAGCTGACTTCTTAGCTCCTGCCATTAATTGGTTCCGCTCCTACCTAACGGGACGACAACAGTCTGTTAAGGTTGGTGGCATGCTTTCACCTCTCCTTCCTCTATGTTTCCTATTCTGTATGAGGTCCCGCAGAGGTCAGTTCTTGGCCCTATTCTGTTCTCAGTTTTTCTGAATAACCTCGTCTCTGCCTGAGCACACTCGCATATACACGTGTATGCTGATAACAATCCTCTTCACCTCTGGACCCTCCCCTGCTTCTGTAGAAGACCTGCTCAAGCCGGATTTCCACAATTTATTGTGGTGGTTCCACTCCAACCATCTCAAGGTCAATACAAAAAAAAACAGTGTCTTGTCTATGACCTTTGGTACCAGCCAAAAACTGTCCAGGCTCTCAAGACTGCCAGTCTTCTCCACATTAGATGGTTCCACTTTAGAAGTTGTGTACTCCTCCAAGTATCTTGGAATGTGGCTTAACAGTAAGCTTGATTTCTCTGACCACATAGGTGCTATCCATGCTGAACTCCATCATATGTGGGGTTCCTTGTACCATAATAAAGACTGCCTTCCCCTGCTGGTCCACTGTGAGCTTGTCACCAAAATGGTGTGCCTGGTCTTCAGTTATGCTAATATAGTCTATTGTACTGCCCTCTCCACCTCCCTAGCTAGACTGGACAGCCTCTGCAAAGCATTTTGTCATTTTGCTACAAATTCCACTACCCTTATGCACCACTGCTTCCTCTATTCCTCCCATTCCACTCTCATGCTACCTTTACATCACCAGCCACATTGATTCTCCTTCATTTCCATTTTCATTTTCTGGTTTGGTTCTCTTCCTTCCTACTTCTCTTTCCTCCTCTCTCCGGCCCCCCATGCTCCCTATGGTCCAAGGACCAGAGAACCTTCTCCACTCCAACCCCCCCGCAGTCTCCTTTTGCCTTCCAGAACTCTGGAACAAGCTTCCCTCTTCCCTCTGCCATTTCACCTCACCTGGTACCTTCAGGAACCTGGAGAAACTCCTCCACCTCCTACCTGCACCTGCTTCTCTTAGGAGGCCCCATAGTGATCCTCGATGATCAGGGCTTCACCTGTCCATGAACAATCTATTACCAATTGCACTACTTAGCTTGCCAATGTAGCTTTTCAAAAACAACTTTCAGTTTTCCTTTTGCACATATTTAACTACACTACTTCGTTAAGTAAACTTGTACTTTATTATGAGCCTCTGCTTGTGCCTGTAAAATATTAATACTGTACTGTGTCTGTGCTCCATGTATACACCTTTGTAAAGCTCTGTCCTTATGTTTCACTTTTTCTTCCTGTAGCCCTTCCCCCGAGTCACACCTGGAAATGAGCCTTGGCTCAGTGTGCCTTTCCATGTTGCCAGTTTTCAAATAAATAAACTATCCCACCCCAGTTTGAATCACCCCACTGTTTTCATGCATACTACCTCTTTTGGCAATTTGTTCCATCTGTCCACCACTCTTTCATCAAAAGATTATTTTCTGATATCCCTCCTGAAGTTTACTTCAACCAGTTTCAGATGATTCCCTCTTGTGTTTGTGTTTATGTCTAAAGTAAACACTTTATTCCAATTTACCCCATTAATCCCATGGAGATACTTTTATGTACCTATTATGTCCCCCCTTTCCTTTCTCGATTCTAAAGTATAGATGTTGATGTCTCAGCCTTGCCTCATATGATTTATCCCATAACCCCTTGATAATTTTGGTTGCCCTAATCTGCACTGCCTCCACTCTTTCACAGTCCTGAAGGTGTGGGTGACAGTATCTTGCATAGTACTCCAGGTGTGGAAGGATCAGTTCTCTATATAGAGGAGTGATCATTGTCCTTCTTCTGCTGCTGATTCCTGTTCTTATACACCCTAGCATCTTGTTTGCTTTACCTACTGGCTGTTCTGTTAAACTGAGCAGCTGATTTGAGTTTTCTGAAATATGTACACCCAGATCCATTTCCTCAGCTGTTCTCTACACTACACCACCCATAAGATATTGTCTTTTCAGACTTTTTCTCTTGATATGCATTATTTTACTTTTTTTTGTGTGTTGAATTTCAACTGCCATATCCTGGACTATTTTCTAGTCTCTCAAAGGCCTACCTCAATGTTTTTACTCCTTCCTCAATGCCCACTCTTCCACAGATCTTTGTGTCATCTGCAAACAGACAGATCTGTCCTTAAAGTCCTACCCCTATGTTGCAAATATAAGTGTCAAAGAGGATGGGACCCAGGACTGAACCCTGTGGAACCACACTTCCTTCATCTCAGAGAATTCCCTGTCTATAACCACCTGCATCATGCATCCCTTAAACCAGATTTCTACTCATGCTGTTGCTCTTTCTGCCATCCTAAGATCTTATAGTTTTCTGACTAGCCTCCTATAAGGAACCAAGCCAAAGGCCTTAAGAGTCAAGGTACAATATATTGATGGCCTGCCTTCTGTTAGCTGCCCTAGTAACCAAATCAAAAAAATTCAGTAATGTTAGTCTGTCATGACCTGCCTCTCATAAATCCATGTTCTGGAGATTGTTTATGGATACTTTCAAGCAATTTTCCCACTATAGATGTCAAGCTGACTGGTCTATATTTTTTTGAATTATTGCTGCTACCACTTTTGTGCAGGGGAACTACATCAGCTGACCTCCAGTCCTTGGATACTATCTCCATGCTTAGAAAGCTCTTGAAGAATCACCAGTGGTACTGTAAGCACCTGTGACATCTCATGGGTAGACTAGGTGGGCCAAGTGGTCCTTATCTGCTGTCAATTTCTATGTTTCTATGTTTCATTTAATCATAGTATATAACAATATGACATCTAGTCATAAGAAGGTGTTGACAGTTTGAGTATCAAAATATTAAAAACAAGCATTTGTCAATGCCGAATGTTGCTTACTTGTATGCGCTGTTTAGGTATTTGGAAGTGATAGTTCCATGCCTTCCTCCCAAGACATCCACTGTGTCTTTCCGTTCAGTATTCACAGAAGAGTGGAAGGGGCAAGGGCCAAAGCAGTACAGCAGTTGCCAAGGGGGTGAAGATGTGGACAATAGCCCATTCAAAGGCAAAAGAGTCCTGCAAGAGCTCACTAAATTGAAGGTGGACAAACGATGGAACCAGATGGCATACGCCCAAGGATATTAAGAGAACTGCGAAGGGAGATAGCAGTATCTCTGGCAGCCATGTTCACCGAGTCATTCAACACGAGTGAATTGGAGGGGGTTGCATGTGGTCCCTCTACACAAGTCCAGCAGCAGGGAGGAGGTGGGGAACAATAGGCCATTCAGCCTCACCTCAGTAGTGAGGAAGATCATGGAGACATTGCTTAAAGAAAGGACAATGGGGCATCTAAAAGCCATCAGGACCATAGACAACATGGATTCACAGTGGGGGCATCATGTCAGACAAATCTGGTTGATTTCTTTGACTGGGTGACAAAGGAAGTGAATCAGGGTTGGGCAGTAGACAACGCTTACCTTGATTTCAGCAAAACCTTTGACACCATCCCACATAGGAGGCTGATAAACTAGCTGGGTATGCTGGGCATGGGGGAAAGGGTGGTAAACTGGGTTAGAAACTGGCTAACAGACAGGAGACAGAGAGTGGTGGTAAATGGGGTGCAGTCTAGGGAGAGGGCGTGACCAGTGGGGTGCTGCATGGTCTTCATTAGTAACATTGCAGAATGGCTGAAGGGAATTTTTTCACCAAATTTTCAACATAGCCATTTTAAGATATCTGCTCATGAACAGTGTCACTGTGATTTTCTCAATCTGTCCCAAACATTGATTGCACACACTGACTGCGCCATTGTAGTTACATGCACGAAAACACATTTTGGCTGACGTGAAAAATGGCAGCTGTACTGCTCATAAGGGGTGTGGTAAAATGGCAATGTCAGGCGTGGGTAGAACTGCTAACACGCTTGTAAAACAGTCATTTTGAGGAATTTTTCACCACATTTCAACATAGCCATTTTAAGACCTCTGCTCATGAACAGTGTCACTGTGATTTTCCTAATGTGTCCCAACATTGATTTGCTTACACCGACTGCGCCATTGTGCGCTACATGCGTAGAAACATGTTTTGGGTGAGATGTGAAAAATGACAGCTATACTGCTCATAAGGAGGTGTGGAAAAATGGCAATGTTGAAAATCTGGAGTGAAAATATTGAAAATTTGCGAACTTACGAGCGTGTGTAGGAACAGTGCAACGCATGCTCATAAAACAGTCATTTTGGGGAATGTTTTCACCAAATTTTCAACATAGCCATTTTAAGATCTCTGCTCATGAGCAGTGGCACTGTAATTTTCTTCATCTGTCGCAAACATTGATTGCACACACCGACTGTGCCATTGTGCACTACATGCACAGAAACACATTTTGGGCGACATGTGAAAAATGACAGCTGTACTGCTCATAAGGAGGTGTGGTAAAATGGTAATGTTGAAAATCTGGAGTGCAAATATTAAAAATTCGTGAACTTACAAGCGTGCATAGGAACTGCGCAATGCACGCTCGTAAAACAGTCACTTTTAGGAATTTTATCACCAAATTTTCAACATAGGCTTTTTGAGAGCCCACCTTATGAACACTGGCACTGTCATTTTGTTGATCGGTCTCGAAGGGTGATTTCACGCAATGACTGCGAAATCACCCTTCAGGCTCGATTAATGCCATGACAAAGTGCAAAATTCATGAGGAGGGTCCCAAAACCCATGTTGAAAATTTGGGCCCAAAATTCCCCAAAATGCCTGAGATATGCATTAAAGTTGAAAAAACCCTATTTATGCCATTATACAGCTTACCAGCATTTCCTCAGTTCACGGTCAGCTTTGAAGAGTGCAGACGTGTTCCCGGTCCACCAAAGATCGTCGCGCCAGACTCTGGAGGTAAGAATGGGGTGAGGGAAGGGTGTGGGGAGGCAGGGTGTGCAGTGGTTGGGTGCGGGTGGTGGGTAGGGAGACAGAGACTATGAGGGACATTTTTTTGTTTACAGGTTGTTTTTTTTTAAAAGATGACGCGGGACGTTTGCCACGCTGGGGTGGGCTCCCAGCGTGGCAGCTGGAAAGGCTGTTTGGGGGAGCTGGGGCTGATGGGGGATTGGGCACCCCCGTCGGCCATAACAAGCTTTGCTACGCTGGGGTGGGCTCCCAGCATGGCACTTGGAAAGCTTTTGGGGGGCATGCAGTCATGGAGCCGACGGGGGATTGGGCACCCTGTCGGCCAGAACAGTTTTTGCCATGCTGGGGTGGGCTCCCAGCATGGCACCTGGACAACTTTTGTTGGGGAGAGGCGTGGAGCCGACAGGGGATTGAGCACCCCCATCAGCCATACAGTGTGTGTGGGAGAAAGCACATCAGCATGCCATATGTGTGCTTGCGTGCGTGCGTGCATGTGGGGGGGAGCTCTGCTCACTGAAGCGGAGCTCTCCCTTTCAACTGTACAGCACTACATTTTTCAACTGCTGTCATAAACAGCTGCAGCAGTCATTGGAGAACTGCGGCCACACCTGCAAACACACTGACTGAATTGGAAGACGGGTGCCACACCTCCGAAAACTCGGATGATGGCACTATGTTTCTTGCACATGCGTGCAAGCAACATAAAAACAAAGTTACAAAGGTCAGTTGAAAATTTTCAATGCTTGCTCATACCTTTGGTAATTTTCAATATTTTGACCCTTAATTTTCAACATAGCCATTTTTTCAGTCCACCTTGTGAATGTGATAGGCATAATTTTTTTAATCTTGTCCAAAACATGTTTTTGCACTTGTAGTGCAAAATGATATTTTGGCTCCAACAAGAGTCCCGACCCGGAGGTCATGAGGGCTGCTGAACTTGCCCTCTCCCATCCCCCAGAGATCGAAATACCAAAGGACTACTGGATCCAACGAGGGTCCCGACCCGGAGGTCATGAGGGCTGCTGAACTTGCCTTCCCCAACCCCCCAGAGATTGAAATACGGAAGGACTACTGAATCCAACGAGGGTCCCAACCCGGAGGTCGTGAGGGCTACTGAACTTGCCCTCCCCCCCGGGATCAAAATACCGAAGGACTACTGGATCAATGAGTGTCCCAACCCAGAGGTCGTGAGGGCTGCTGAACTTGCCCTCCCCACCCCAGAGATCAAAATACGAAGGTAAAACCCGAATGAGCCAGCGCCAGTCTGTGGTGCTCAAGCGTGACCGTACTGCAAACGAATGTTAAAATTTACCCTTTAAAAGCGTAAGCTTGCAAGTGCCTTTCTCCGAAGGGATACAAACTTCCAGGCCTTACAAACTGCCTCGCTGGCTGCTCCACTGCCTAGGAGCTGTGTGCAGTGTTCAAACTTGGTACCTTTTTTAAAAGGTTACTGCCAGCGTAGAAGTGTAGATAGTTTTTATTTCTCTCTGCAAACAAAGATTTACTTGCAATTTCGCTGTACTATGAGCTTACCTTATGAGAGTGTATTTAAAGGCATTTATACTATTATTACCCTATTATAAGGTGACTTATATGCCGACTGGTGGTAGTTACATGAATTAGAGCCATCCAAACTATGCTTAAGACATTTATGCTTTTTTACTTGATTACAAGCTGACATATGTGGGCTGGGGATTACTCGATTTAGAAACATAGAAACATAGAAACATAGAATTTGATGGCAGATAAGGACCGCTTGGCCCACCTAGTCTGCCCATTTCCCTACCTAACAGATAAGCTGCAGATCCTAGTTAACCAACAGCTTACTTCCTCTTACCCGCCCCTAGGACTGCCTTATGCCTGTCCCATGCATTCTTGAAGCCCACCACTGTTCTTGACTCCACGACCTCCTCAGGAAGGCTGTTCCATGCATCCACAACCCTCTCAGTGAAAAAATACTTCCTCACATTACCCCTGAGCCGTCCTCCCTCTATCTTCAAATTGTGCCCCCTTGTTCTTGCACATCTCTTTTTCTGGAAGATGCTACCCTCTTGGACTTTGTTAATTCCCTTGAGGTACTTGAAAGTTTCTATCATGTCCCCTCTCTCCCTTCTTTCCTCAAGAGTATACATATTAAGCTCCTTTAGTCTTTCTTCGTATGTCTTCTGGTGCAGACCCTGCACCATTTGATACCCTCCTCTGGACAGCCTCCACTCTGTCTATGTCTTTGCGGAGATGGGGTCTCCAGAACTGTACACAGTACTCAGATGGGGTCTCACCAACTGTCTGTACAGAGGATAACAACTTCCTGTTTTCTACTATTGATGCCTCTTCCTATGCATCCCAGTATCCCTCCAGCCTTCCTTACTGCCTTCTCACATTGCTTGCCCACCTTTAGGTCATCTGATATAATTACCCCCAGGTCCCTTTCCATTTTACTGTTGTCAGTATCTCACCCCCATTGTGTATGCTTCCCTGGGTTTTGTTTCCCAGGTGCATTATCTTGCACTTCTTTGCATTGAGTCTGAGCTGCCATACATTTGACCATTCCTCCAACCTTGCCAAGTCCCTTCTCATCCTTTCCACTCCATCCTGTGTATCAACCCTGTTGCAGATCTTTGTGTCATCTGCAAAGAGACATACTTTTCCTTCCAGTTCCTCTGCAATGTCACTTATAAAGACATTAAAAAGGACCGGTCCCAGTACTGAACTAGTAACCCTCCTTTCTTCACTGTGTACTCCATTTACTACTACCCTTTGCGTCCTGTTGTCTAGCCAATTTTTTATCCAGGCTACCACCTTGGGACCCATTCCAAGGCTGGCTATCTTGTGTATTAATCTTTTGTGGGGGACTGTATCAAATGCCTTGCTAAAATCTAGGTAGGCCATGTCCACAGCCCCTCCCTGATCTACTACTTTGGTCACCCAGTCAAAGAAATCTATTAGATTCGTCTGACACGACCTTCCCATCGTGAATCCATGCTGCCAATCAATCTGTGCTACAGTAAACTGATATAAAGGAAGATGCATAAAATCTGTTCTTTTCTGACCCCTCTCTGTCTGCTCAAGCCCCCTCCTCCACTTTCACTCCTTCCCTATCTCCTCCCTCTCTACACGGTATTTAAGACTTACCTCGATTTCTATTCCCCACAGGACTACTGGATCCAACGAGGGTCCCAACCTGGAGGTTGTGAGGGCTGCTGAACTTGCGCTCCCTCACCCCCCCAGAGATTGAAATACCGAAGGTAAAACCTCAAATGAGCCAGCGCCAGTCTGTGATGCTCAGCGTGACCGTACTGCAAACCGAATGTTAAAATTTACCCTTTAAAAACGTAAGCTTGCAAGCGCCTTTCTCTGGAGGGATACAAACTTCCAGGCCTTACAAACTGCCTCGCTGGCTGCTCCGCTGCCTAGCAGCTGTGTGCAGTGTTGACCCCGCTGGCTGTGCCAGCTGCCCCACTGCCCCCACCACCACCCTTGGTCGTCACTGAGTTATATATCTTACATCATGTGATGTGCAAAAACCAATCAGCCCACTTTGCCATCAGCAGGCTATACTTACTCACCATTAAAGGCCTCCTCTGTTCTAACTGTCTTTAAAACACAATCCTGTCAGCCTACATCTAATGAATGAGCTACCCTTGGGTTCTTACCCAAGCCATCACACTGCTGAATTGCTGCTCCCCCCACCCCCCCAAACTACTATCCCAGGTCTCTCCTAATAGCATGTCTAAAACCTAGCCCTGTCCCCTGGTCTTTGCTACTCCTTATTACCAATATCCAGGGTACTCTCTGGGAGGTACAATTTATTCCACCCCTGCCCTGACACTTAGGGTGTGACCCCAAACTGCTCCCTAAAGTGAATAGCCTTGTCCTCCTGCTAGCCATCGCCCTGCCTAAAGCGCCCGCACTGTGCCAACACCTGCTGACCTTGGCCGTGTTGCCATTCCGTTTGGGATCCTTCCTCCTCCGGGTACCGCTTGCACACCCACTGCATCAAATGGTTGGGGCCTTGGCTCCACATGCACAGGCTGGGAACTTAGCCAGCTGTCAAGGTCCCCTGACAACCCTGTACTCCTTCAAGCCCCCCTCAGCCTGGCTATCTGGCAAAGGCTTAAAAATAGCACACCTCAATATCCGCAGCATCCTCCAAAACCTAGTAGAACTTATGTCCTGGGTGGCCCACTACAAGCCTGACATTATGGGCATCACAGAAACATGGCTAAAGCCTTGCATTCCTGACTCCGCTTGTGCCTTCCCGGGCTACAGCCTTATCCAGCGAGACAGGGCAGGCAGTAAGCGTGGGGGTGTGTGTGCTCCTATACTATAGAGTGCACCCTAATGTGTCTACAGTTTCTCATTCACCCCCTGCATCCCCAGCCTGCGAGTTCCTTCACTCCCTCCTCCTGCATGGGAACACTAAAAAGGTGCATCTTGTCTGTGCCTACAACCCTCCGAAGGGTGGTGTTCAAGGGCTCTCCTCACTACTTGACTACCTTAGGGAAAAGGTTGGCTCAAATGAGCTGCTAATTCTGGGGGACCTTAACCTGAATTGGCTGGGGCCCAATACCAAGCAATATAAGCCTCTTCTCCCAGGCCTTGCTCTCAGCCAGATCATCATGGGACCCACAATGCTCTCCTCCCAGGGGGACAAAGGGTCACTTATCGACTGGGTTCTGAGCAACAGATTGGATAGAACTGTGCACTCAGGAATACTCCTGGACGTCATCTCAGATCACTCACCTACCTACCTACTGCATATGGGGCACCTCCTCGCCTAAAGTCCCCAGCAGAGTGAGCCAGATGAGGGACTATTCCCAACTCATCCTCAATGACTACCTTGAGGATCTACGATGTGTCGACTGGTCTAGGGTTATTGCCACTAATGACCCTGTTGCAACCCTTGATCATTTCCTTGATGTATTTGTCCTCTTGCAAAACAGGCATGCACCCCTTAGAAAAAGGAGGGTGAGGGGCACAGTCACGAAGTGGCTCCATGGAGGCCTATTCTCACTCATGAAGCAGAGAGACAAATGCTGGGTGAAACACAAGATCTCCTGCAACAATAACGACCTCCTCGAATATCGACGGCTCAGAAACTCCTGCAAGAAAGCCATACCCACCGCTAAGAGTGAGTACTGTAAATCTGCCCTGCTAGCCTTGGCCAATAACCCCCGGCGCTTTTGGAAAACCGTTAAAAACCTGGTTGGAGGGTCTGCCAAGGAACCGATTGCTAACATGCATATCGGAGGGACCAACTGCAATAACCACCAAACTATTGCCACTGCATTTAACTGCATGTTCTCAGAACTGCCTGCTCCCCCTTCTTCCCAACTCTCTGCCCCTAAACCCCTGAGTGGGCTCCCCTCCCTCGACCGCCCATCTACCTCAAACGGATCTCAGTTGGAGAGACCCAGGAACTCCTAGTCGGTCTCTCCCACCACATGGGGGCAGGACACGACAGCCTCGAACCAAAGCTGCTTAGCATGGGGGGGCTCCCCTCCTCGCCCGGCCGGTCGCCCATATCTTTAACTCTTCTCTTATCTCGGGGATCATCCCCAATGTATGGAAGGTGGCCAAGGTTGTCCCTGTTTACACACAAGGAGACCCCAAAGCTGTTAAAAACTATTGTCCCATCGCCATACTCTTTGCTACCTGTAAGCTCCTTGAAAAGGCAGTTGCCTCACAACTCTCCCACTACCTTCAGGGTTATGCAGTTCTCTCCCCTGCTCAGCATGGCTTCAGAAAAGGGTACAGTACATCGACTGCACTTGCCATGGTTACCTCTGAGATCAGGTCCATGACTGACCTTGGCAAACTGACCGGAGCTATCTTCGTCGATCTCTCTAAGGCCTTCGATAGGGTTGACCATTCCCTCCTCCACTCCACTCCACTCTTCATTCTCTTGGATGCTCCCACGAGCCCTTGCCTGGTTCTCCAACTGCCTTGGGGGAAGGCAGCAGAACACCTGCTTCAACCGCACCCTCTCTGCCCTCTCCCCAGTTAACTGCGGGGTCCCCAAGGGATCCGTCCCTGGACCCATTCTGTTTTCACTATTCATTAATGAACTGCCCTCCGTTGCAACCCATGGGCACCCAACTCTCTACACGGATGACCTCGTCTTACTGTCCAGTTCTCAGGATATTACTATCATCAACTCCCAACTTAACTCATATTTCGATCTTATCCAGAACTGGCTTGGGGGTCACAAGCTTACCATCAACCTGGGGAAGACCTAGGCCATGCTCTTTGGCTCTGTGGCCAAAACCTCTTCCCGCCCTACTCCTCTATCTATGGAGCAAATGGCTCCCTCCTGCCAGTCATTGACTCCGTCAAGTATCTAGGAGTTACCATTGATTCACAACTGGATCTCACCACGCATCTTCAGAATATATGCAAAGCCACGAATGGCAAGCTTGGACTTGCCTACAGAGCCAAAGATTACCTCACCCTGGCTGCTTGGCTCACCATAGCCAGGGGGATTCTCCTTCCCATGCTTTGTTATGGGCTCATAGCCTTTGTCCAAGTCCTGAATTCTAGCCTTGTGAAATGGGATACTGCTTATAACAATATATGCAGCTTCGCACTGTCTGCCCCTTGTCTTACGCATCGCTGTGAGCCATACTCATGGCTGGAGTGGCTCCCCCCTGAAAAGCACCGCACCTTTGTCCTTGGCAACTTCATACATAACATAGTTAGAATGGCCACCCCTTCTGCACTTGCCTTCCCCTCAAACATGGAACCCCTGCTTACCACTTAAGATCCAATGCTGCACAGGTCTGCCTGGTTCCTAAGACCCACACCCTCACAGGAGCATTCTCCGTCCATGCGCCAAGACTGTGGAACTCCCTTCCCACCCTAGTTTGTGCCTCTCCCTCCCACCCTTGCTTCAAAACATCTCTATGGAACTTCCTCAAAGCTACCTCTGCCTGTCTATGTACCATATAGACCCAGCGTAGTCTCTCCCTCACCCACAATTCACTGTGTGAGTCGTCCTGTGAACTGTTACATCAGCTGCTGTTAATCTCTGCTGACAACCAGCATAAGGCACTTTCCGCCCTCCTGTTGGAGAGGCGCTCTTGTCATAGCAGTACCTGCTTCAAGCTGCATTATTTGATGGTCACTCTCTCTCATGATAGGTGCTCATGTCATGCAAACACATGCTTGTACTTTCATTTATTTTGATGTTATTCTCTTTCGTGAGGTTATTTGTTGTTATTCTACCTCTCAATGCTGTTATGTATCCTGTTGCCATACTACCTACTTAAGCATTTTAAAGCCTGTTGTACCATTTGCTGTGCCACCCACTTGTTCGAAGCCTGTTGGCTCCTGTATGTTACCTCGACTCTGTATTATGTTTCTTATGCACTCTGTAACCCTCCCGGGTCACACCTGAAAATAGGCACTTGGATGTCTAGAGTGCTTACCTGGTTAACAAAAGCAAATAAATAAATACATGACATCTGTCATTTTCTAAAGAGGGAGGTCATAAAATCTATATTGAAAAGTCATGTTCTGAAGAGGGAGATCATAGAATCTACAAGTATATTTAAAATTTGGGGTCAGAATGTCAAAAAAAAGATTATGAACAAATGTTGTGAGCAGGCTGGCCATTGACCCAGTGGGCAGCATGTTGTGTTCCCAGGCCGGTGACTGGACTTTAGGGGGATGAGTTTGGGGAGCTAACTTGGCACCATAAGGATGGGGGCCACTACTGTCATGTGTCAGTGCTCCTATATTGGGATGGGATTGTACAGTGTTCTGCCACTTAGATAGCAGCTTGTGGTGGGCTGGAGAGCCTTCTCTCACAAGGGTTTGGCATGCGTGTCAAGGCCTGATAGGGCTACATCCTGTGCCAGGAAAAGTGGGTTGACATGAAAAATTGGGCTTGACATATCTTCACTACTCTGTACAGTATATCCCATTTCATACAGGTCCCAGTGGGACAAGCACAGAAAGGTAGATAGATGGATAGATAGATAGATAGATAGATAGATAGATAGATAGATAGATAGATAGATAGATAAAGTTTATTTTTTGACAGGAAAATGAAGATACGATTCTGCTATCACAAAAAGAAGGGAAATTTCTTGCAAAAAAACTATGTTAATGCAGACATTAGGGTAGAGGAATGCAAGATTAGGATTTTGGGTCTCTAGAGTCTTGTCGAATAAGTGGTAGGGTATTCCTTGGGGTCATCAACCCTAATGCTCACCCCCTCCCCTAAGCAATAAGGTCATATGTGATCTCTTTCCTTGAGACAGGAACCAGTGGGCCCTACATGAAGAAAGCTACAACTGATTCTGTTAGCAACATGTGGTGAGCCATACTTCTTTTACCTTGTGTTTCAGACAGGAGGCTATGGCTGGGTGGAAGGAGTGGGCATTAGGGTTGACAACCTCAAGGAATGCCCCACCATTAAGACTCTGGAGATGCAGATGTAAGAGGTACACACTGAATTTCGGCTAGAGTAGCACAGGCCCCATGAACTCTATTATACCAAAATTGCAACACTACTTCTGTCTGCAGAAGCGCTGGTCCCTGTAGTCAGCACTTGTGTAGTTACAGGTACTCATGCACAGTGTAAGACATGTACACACCTTTGGCTGCAGAAGTGTAGGCCTTTGAGGAGCCTGTGCTTCTGCAGCTGCAGGTGTAAGACATACACATTGGCTTCTGACTGCAGAAGCACAGACCCCTGTGGAGCCTGCACTTCTGCAGCTGCAGATAGAAATCCATGACACCAAAACTATAACACTGCTTCTGTTTGCAGAAGCACAGGCCCCTTTGTGGCTATAGCTTATGCGGCCACAGGTACTCATGCACACTATAAGATATACCCACTTCTGGCTGCAGATACAAATTCACAAAGGTAACACATCAATATCACTGCATTTGTGTTACCTGAAAACAGTTGTATGTTTTTTGTCTTACCTGATGATGGCTGTCTGTGGTTGTCAGTGTCATCATGTCCTTGCACTGCTTGGAGGTGGGGAGTTAAGGTTGGAAATCCTAGTGCTGTATTTCCCTACTTTTGTTGAGTTAAGTTGTATCCTAACTGGTGCATTAACACAATTGTTTGCAATTAATATACTTTATGTCTGAAATAGTGTAACCATAGCCTCATTCATGCAGGTCCTTTGGGGACCAGCATGAACAGATGAGGACACTGCATCCATCTGTCTGCCTGTTGAGGTGCAGTGCCCTCCAGGCCCTGCACTTCCATATGACTGCAGATGCAAAGAATTCGTGGAGCTGTCTTGGGGGGGACTGTGGAAGCACAGTGCTCTCCTGGCCCTGTGCATCAAAGTAGCTATAGATGCAGACATGTAGGGCCAAGATTGCATGTGGCAGCAAATACACAGGGCCCTCTGGCCCTGCACTTCTGTGTAGCTATGGGTGCAAAGATACACGGCCATCTGGTCCCTATAAGAGAAAATATTTCACTATATGGTTTCTTGTTGTCTGAGTGGCCAACACTATACCTTTGCATCCCACCCTGGGTGTGTGATACTTCATGGCAACACCATCCCCCCAGCTTCATCCCATCCAGCTGACTCACTGAGCTTGTCCTTGCATTCAACTCACCAGCACAGGATCACAACACACTACCCACTGGGCCAACACTACACCTTTGCAACCCACCCTGGGTGTGATGCTGCATGGCAGCACCATCTCCCCAGCTTCATCCCATCCAGCTGACTCACTGAGCTTGACCCTGCACTCAACTCACCAGAACAGGATCACAACATACTACCCACTGGACCATTGGCCAGCCCTGCACACATTTCTTCATAACCTTTTTGTTTTACATTCTGACCCTTTTTAATAAACCTGGTTGCTCGAATGTGTTAAATTCCTCCTAAAAGGTGGCTTCACTGAGTGACTTCAAAATCACCTTTTGACCTGTATTAGAAAATTCCCACCATTCTTGTTCATGACGTAGGATCATGTAAACAGTTCAGTATATCAAAAAAAATTTTTTTTTATGTTGTGAGCCAATATTGCACAAATGTACTTAATGTGTGGCCTAACAGTTCTTAAATTACACAAAAAAACTTCAGCCATTCAAAAAATAAGCATTTGAGGTTCACACAAAAAAAATCTTGAGTCACTGCTCAGCCAAAGAAGAAATCTATCAAAAAAACAAGCATTTCTGGTGCACAGAAAAATATTCTTGGGTCTCATTTAAATGTGTGACCAAAGAATTAATCCAGCAGAAAAACAAGCATTTTTGGTGTGCACAAAAAAGCCTTTGGTTGCACTTAAATGTGCAACCCAAGAATTCCATTTGTGATGTGCACAAAAAAATTTTAGGCAGCACTTAAAAGTGTGTCTCATGAATTTATGGCCTCATGACATAAACATTAGCCATCTCACTAAACTGATGGCCAAAGAACTTTTTATTAACATTTTGACTCCATGTCATGAACTTTTTTGCTAGAATGTAATAAACCCTACCCGAAAGGTGGCTTCACATAGCATTGCGAAATTACCTTTTGACCTGTATTTGAATGTTCTCACCGTCCTTGTTCATGAAGTAGGGTCATGAAAAGAGTATATTAAAGATTGGGGACTTAAATATTGTAAAGCAGGCAAGTTATGAGCAAAAGTATATGAAACACAAAAACATTTTCATGCTCACCAAAAATGGAATTCTTCTGTTGCATATTTAAGTGTGATACAATAATTTTTTGTGCTCTTCAAACAATTTTTGGATCACACAATTAAGTGTAACCCATTAATTTCATTTTTAGTGTACACGAAAAATTCTTGTGTCACAAATCCATGTGTCATACCTAAATGGCATCTTGCCTCTGTTATTTACCAGCATGTGCATTCAGTTGAATGATTGTAATTTGCTACTAAATTGTATAAATGTATGAAACCACTCTGTGTAACTGTAAGTCAGTGACTTTTATGCTGTAACCTAAAATTGTTCTGTCTGTCCTTAATGTGACGAGGTACCTTTGGAAATGAGCCTCTGGCTCAAAGGTTGTAAACCGATGTACAAATAAAATAAATAAACGTTTCACACAAGACTTCCTGACTTATAACAGAAGAATCGGCCATCTCAGTAAGGTGACAGCCAAAGAACTTAACAAAGTAAAACAAAAAGAGTTTTCTGGCCCTTTTTTGAAATACAAACCCCAGAACAGAGCTTAACAGATCCTGTTTAGCAAAATTCATGATTTTTTTAAATAACTTGTTTTTATGTATTTTCACCTTTTTTTGCCAGAAATAAAAAAATGGCAGTCATCATGGCCTAATTATTTTTTCATGACCCAAAAACACAATTAGTTGTGAAAATGGCTTATGAAAGAAGAATGTTTGGATCATATCAGAGCATTATCATTAAAAGCCTACTGAGCATGCTCAGAAGCCAAATTTCAAAACCTTATACTGCTGGAACTGATTAATATTTTTTCACAAAATCTTCAAGATACACACCCTTGGCACACACCTATAACCCTGAAAGTTATGGAACAAAATTACGTACTATCTTTGCTGTAGGAGAGAGGAAATAAATGGCCACAAACAGTGCTGTGATGTGTTTTTGACATTTCCAGTTCTTGGAATCTGGTTAAGCAGCCATCCCAAAACTTTCCATATCTCAAAAAAGTGCCACCCAGACCTTGCATGGCAAATTTTGTGCAATTTCACTGAATGAGATCAAAGTTATTAAAGTGTGAAGATTGCAGTCTAACATTGAACACGCTGCTCAACCCTAACTATACTTATGCAATGATGCAAGCAAAATATAAATATCCTATGCTATTTATTTTTCTCCTCATCACTGGTTAGCACACATCTTGCTCTGCCTTGTCCCAGCCCCATCACTCTAGTGTGTCCCTGGACACATCTCCATCCTGTGTTCTCCCAGAGCTTTCCCACTCTGGCTGGGGCAGCAGGGACCCATCATACCCTGGCTGCACATAGATCCAGTTCTGAGAGGCAGAGTCCAAGTAGCCAGGTTCAGGGCCTGCAGGCAAGGTCAGCTTCATCCTACTGCTGGGGATTTTTCCTGTTTGCTCCACATTCCCTCAGGACATTGGTGTAAGGGCATGCCAAGAGCATGCACATGCAAGCATGTGCAGTTTAGTGCCCGCTGATGTCCTCCCACCCACGAGCTGCTCCAGCTGTACTGCCACCTTGGGTCACCCTGCTGGTAGTATCACAGCAGAGCTGGCTTCCTTCCCTCTCCAGAGATAGAGAGCATACTCTGGGGCACTTGAGCCTCATCCTCCCTGCCACCCCCAATGACTCCAGCTCATTTCTGAACGTGGGTTGGTGGCATCACAAGCAGTAGCGCTACTGCTGCGCCAATGGGCAGGCGCATCCTATGCTATTTATATATGCACTGTATGTACATTAGTAATGGTTAGTTTATATGGTACACCATGTAATTTATTTGGCACTAAGCCCTGCTTATGGACTGTGCAGCCTATTATAATGTGTTATCCTACCAGTGTATGGAATCCTGTCTCTTTAAGTGAGACACATGAATTGTTATCCAGTAGGTAGCACTGCACCTTGAAAAAAAGTGTTTCTTGGACTGGGAAATGGTGGTGGTGTATATGCAGTGCTACTGCTCTGCTGTATTTTTATCCTACTAATAAAGTAAGTGTGTTTACATTACTTTGCATTGTGAGTCATTGTGGTTTGTTAGCAGTGGTAACTGTGCATGCCCAGCTCATTATGTTTATGTATGTGCTCCTATATTCTCTGTGAGTACCGCAGTCATTCACTAAGTGGCCTTTTTTGTTGTGGAAATTATTTATTTATTGTTTGATCAGGACATCGGATTGATCACAAGGATCCATTTTCAGCCATGCCAGGCTTTCAAAATTTACAGAATTACATAAAGCATATACTGAATTGCATAATCTTGTATTTTACATATAAGGACTATCTACTATGTTTAATACAGTTTTACCAAATATGTTTAACACATGAATAAACATAATAGGTACAGTAGCCGCCACATTAGACGGACACGGTTACTGCGGACAATTGCTTTCCACGGACAAAATCTACATGCCAAAACCAATTATCATAGCCGCAATGTTAAAACACATGCCTAATGCGGATTATACCATGGACCTCGGACACCGACCAATGAAAACGGCAGGCTGGCACCTTACCTTCTTTGTAAATCCTGTGATAATCACCGCAAAAGGTGCCAGCCAGCCGCATCTGACACTCACACCAAAATCACTCCAACCCCACCCCCCACCCCAGAATATGAAATCGCATAAACTCGTGGACCACGGCAGTTTTCAAATGTAGCCAGCTCACTCTCACCAGCTGCATTTTCCATTTCTCATTACCCACTCCACAACCAAGAGAGAGAGAGAGACAGAAATGAAAAAAAAAACACTGCTTTAATACTGGCTCTCTTACGCTCTCTCTCTCTCTCTCTCTCTCTCTCTCTCACACACACAGAGCACTCACGCTTCCTGTCTCGGTTTCCCGAGAAACTGTCTAAGGCTTTTGGTTGACTTCTTCCTCTGTTTGTGAGGTCCTTAGCACACAGGTACATTTTCTGTGTCTCACTACACAAGTGAGAAAGAGCGAGAGAGAAAGACACAGAACTGTGTTGTAAAAAAAGAACGCTGCTTTAGTGGTTGCTCACTGTCACGCTTTCTCCTGTCTCCCGGTTTAACTTTTGTATCTCTCTCCCCCCTTCCCTCCTTTCATTTGCACTTTTCACGATCTCCATGCTCTCCATATCCTGGGCAACTGACCCTCTGTGCCACCATACCCCTTTTCCACAGATGAAACCCCATGCTTGGAGCAAGAGACACTTCGCGGTAAAACTAAAAACAGCACAAGTAAGACTGTCGGCAAATAAAAAGCCGACAAACGGAATGGGCAACACTTTTTTTTTGTGTGTATTCATTTGTGTCTCTCACTCAAATTCCCAGCCCACTGCTCAGTGACAAAAACTAAACCAAGCAGTTTGATAAAAAAAAAAAACATTGCTGTCACGCTTCCTTTCCCTCTCTTGCTCCTGTCTGTATTTAAAAAAAAAAAAACGCTTCTCAGACTTGTAACATCATGATCTAATTTAACAATTTACTACTGGTTAACAACTTAAAACCCTCAATTCATGTCACTGAAAACCTCACTATCTGTTGTTATCACTCACTTCACAAAGCTTAAATAAAGAATTGCATTAAAAACCAAGGACTATTTTTTTTCATGGAAGGATATCTCTTAATAAAATCATTTTTTTCCACAGGAAAAAAGAAAATTAAACAATTTAAACTTTCATCCATGACAAGAAGTGATGGTATAATCGCAATAAGCCACTTGGGGGTGTGGGTTATCAGGGGATTTACCACGGCTTGTGTGGATTTACCCATGAGGCACAGACCACTCCAGTCGTGGTAAATCCCCTGATAACCCACACCCCCTCGTGGCTTATTGCTTAAATATTCACGTCACGTACCATGGACACGAAATAGGGCAACATGAACATTTTTCTTTTGTTTTTTAACAGTCATTTCACACATGACAGCTTGCAGGCAGTACAATTAAGTATTTGTGAAGTAGGCGCATATAAATGCGATAGAGACAATTAGCATTGCTTTCATAGCTTACTATTTTGTTCCTTGCACCTCTATTCACTGTCACTGTAGCTTCTTCTCATTGTCCAGGGATTCCGCTTTCAAGCTGAAGCTGTTACAGCTGACTGAAACACTGTAAGTGTAGCATGAGGATCTGCTAGAGCAGGTGTTGGTGGAGTAAGTAAATGTGGAAGAAGGTCCTGTTAGCTGCTTGCAGCAAGGTCTGGTACAGCAATGAAGCACTACAGAACCTCACTCTGAAAGAGGTGTGTGTGTGTGTGTGTGTGTGTGTGTGTGTGTGTGTGTGTGTGTGTGTGTGTGTGTGTGGAGATGCTCAACAAGGCTTTGGCACAGTTTAACTTGAACCAACCTAGGCACCCAGGCTAGGGGCACACACTGTATACATATGGTGTGCCTTTTAAGAGGATGGACACTTGGTGACAATACCTTGCATTGAAAGGACACGTCACTTAGCGATTGTGATTGTGATCACTATGCACCCTTGAAATATATGTGTTATCTCCCGTTTTTCTTACCACTGGCAACAGTGGGCAACGGTTTCGGCGGACAGAATATTATAACACGAATCAGTCTGCCCTAAGTGCCATACACTGTAGTATATTTAAAATGAGCTCAGCTGATATAAATGTACCCTCTAAGGGGGAGAGGATGGTACAACTGGTAGGAATGGTTCCTCCTGTGGTAACCAAACTCCCTGCTGGTTTAGATTTCATTCTGAGGTAATAGACACTGAGAAGACTCCCAGCTGTACACGTCACTTATTAGTTATGGGCAATTGAAAATTTTCATCAATAAACACATGGCTGTAACCATTAAAATTTCAGCATTGCGTGTGCATATGCTGTGGAATTACAGTAGAGAGAGAAGGTTGGACAATAGAGCCTGTCTATCCAGTATAACTCATCACAGTGGAAAAAAAAGTAACGTTGAGATATTGGATCCTACTGAGCTCTGGTATTTTAAGTGAAATATGGTATGTAGTTAAAAGCCACCTGGACTTGCAAAGTATAGATACTGTAATGGGTCATATTTTCAGCAGGGTCTGATTGCAACAAGCCCCAGGTGTAACAAAGATATGGTGCACCAGGCCTGCAGCAATATAACAGGATTGTACGTCCCGTGTGGCAATTGACAGAAGTTAGACCAACTTTTTTGTGGTCTATCTTGCATCAATCCCTGTTCACAGTGCTTGTGCCAGATTTTTGGTGCCAGCTGTCGTAAAGCTGATAAACTGACACAACTGCATCCGATCTACTAAAATCAGATGCAGTTGTATCAAACCCATTTGGTGCACTGCCAGAAACAAGTGTGGTGATGTAGGGCTTGACACAAGCCCTCTGCCACCGTACAAAAATCCACCCAATAGATCCTTGTCCTGTTGAGAGGACTGACCATTCAACAGCTTTATTCAAACTTAAGGGGTTGGAGTTTCAACAGCCTGAGAATGCTGCAAGCCCCCGGTGTGCCAGTCATCCGGCACATGAGTTTGTGGCATTCTCCCAGCGCCGATCAGTATTTTCATTCCCATGTGCCAAACACCACAAGTTAGACCAGCTCTCCCCTGGTCTAACTTGTGGGCTTGCATCAAATATTTGGTGCAAGCAGCTGTAAAGTGTGAAAAGAGTCGCAACTGCACCCGATGTACTAAAATCAGCTGAAGTTGTGCCGAAAGAGTTTGACACAATTGCACTAAAGAATGGGGCTGACACAGGGCTTCAGCCTTTAAAAATTGAGCCCAAAGTGTTTTGAAATGGAGTCCAGATGTACTTATGCTAAGGTTATTTGTGTTTTGAAGTATAACAGTGTGTTTTCATAGGGGCAGGAGTCAACTGCTGGCAGCATTATACATGGCTTATGCCAGTTCCTATATTTTTTTAAAGACATGTATAAATGGTTTGAAAACTTTTTTACAAGACACAATGCACACTTTGAAAAAGTTTAAAGACTTCCAACAGAAAAAGAGTTATTAATGGCTGGGCATAGATGTCAAGTCTCTGTATACCTCGATTTGACATGAAGACAACATTAGTGCCTGTGAATTTTTTCTCAGAAATGGCCACCATCGTGAATCCTTGACATGAAGACAACATTAGTGCCTGTGAATTTTTTCTCAGAAATGGCCACCATCGTGAATCCTTTCCAGTTTAACTTCTGTTAGAAAGCTTAGATCTTGTGCTGAGGCAAAATTATTTTCAATTTGATAAAAAGTTTTATGGGCAGCAGAGAGGTACCACAATGGGGGCAGCTATGGCTCCCTCATTTGCCAGTCTTTTCCTTGGACATTAGGAGAAGTTCATGGTATTTGAAACACACAACAACCCACTAACAGACCACATCAAGTGGTACCCTTACATTGATGATGTGGTCTGTGTGTGGGATGGTTCAAGAGAAGAAACAGATAACTTTGTTAAATGGCTAAATAACAACCCTTTGAACCTGAAATGCACTGCCACCATTGACTCTGAAAGTCTCAATTTTTGGGATGTCACACTATCCATAGGAGAAGATGGAAACACAGCCACAAAAGGATACTGAAAGCCCAAGGCCACAAGTGCCCTTCTACGAGTGGATAGCTCCCACCTGCGACCTTTAATTAGGGCAATACCCTATGGACGGTCACACGTTTACATTGGAATGGTTTCTCTAACAAGGACTTCGATGAACAAGCATCAGATCTTAAAAAACATTTTTTAGAGAGAGGGTACACATCTGAGAAACTGAATTCAGCATTTCAAAATATGAAGGACTGACATAAAATGACCCGCTGAAACCAAAGCAAAAGAAAGACTAAAACAACATGCCACTGTGTTTTGTAACAGAATACAATGGCAAAGCAGGACATGTGGGAGCCATTGAGAAGCAACATTGCCCATACTTCAAAGTGATCACAATCTCTCAACTGTATTAGGTGAAGGCCCATTAACTTCATATGACAGAGCACTAACCTGAGAGACAAAATAGTTCACAGCATATTTTCAGCCTCAACACTGATGGATAAACCCCTTAATTCATTACTCAATAAGCCAAATGACATGTACTGGTGTGGAAAGTGTTCCATCTGCAATCATTGTTTCCAATCTAACCTACTCTCTGTGGATACATATGACAGAAAAGTAGAATTAAAGAGTTCATTATCTCTGAGACTGAGTTTGTGGTCTACGCTATTTGGTGTTCCTGTCCTGTGATGTACACAGGCAGGAGAATCAAGACATTATGCCAGAGAATCCAGGAACACCTACGCAACATCAAAAATAGGAAAGACACTTCTGTTGGGCCACACTTTTCAAACCACCATGATGGCAAATGTGTTACCCTTAAATGTATGGGAATAGAGTGGATCCAACATGACAAAAGGGGAAAAAACAGGCTGAACTGGCTACTCCAAAGAGAGAGCTATTGGATTTTCTCAATGAATACTCCATTGCCAAAAGGTCTCAACTACGATTGGGATCTTAAACCCTTTATATTAAAGTACTGACAGAGAGAATGGGACATGTATTTTCCCTAGTGTTATCCTTGGACCACCATGGTATCTATTGTGTCCTTGTTGCCAATTATGTATAAATGTAAATATTACGATAGTCACTAAACAAATAGACATTAATCTGGACTGTTTAAATGTTTGATTTATTATTCTGAATGTACTAACTTTGTATTTCTTCTCTCTCTCTTTTTTCTTGTTTCTATCTAGAGTCCTCTGCAAAAAATACTGGAATGATGTGTTACCTACAGCTGATCCCCTGACTTCACCAATACAGTGGCCAGGATTTTCAAACTGTGCCCAGAAAGGGTGCAGGTGTGTGCACCGTGCAACTGAGTTGCGCTGCAGTACAAACTCGCTATATTCAAATGAGGTACGCAACACGCATCCTGTCTGAATGTAGCAAAAGATGTGGGTGGCGCAAATGGGGGCTGCCAAAGATGAGCTGGCACCCCCCGCATGATCTGAATACCTGGAATGGGGATGCGCGGCACATCTTCAGGATGTGCAAGGCACAAATTCCAGATATTCAGACTGTGACATGCAAATAGGGCCATTATCCATGCAAGGTGAAAATGGGGCCATTTGCATGTCATTATGGCCCTATTTGCACGTCTGGGGCAGGGATGTACCCAGCAGAATGTGCTGAGCGCCCTGCAAAGTCTGTGTGAAGAAGGAACACAAACCACAGCCCCCTGGTAGTCAAGTGTCCTCCCCTCTCTTCCCTGATCGTAGGAAAAAAACACAACATCTTCCCTGTCCCTGGTAAGCTAGTGGTCCCCCTTCCTTCCATGAACCCCATCCGTATTATAAATATAAACCAAAATTCCCTGTTAGTCTAGTGGTTCCCCGCTTCCTTCCCAATCCTAATCCAATGCATAAACATAAATCACATGTCCCTGGTAGTCTAGTGGCACCCCCCTCCCAGCCCCACTTGTAGCATAAAACACACAACCCAGTATTTCCCTGGTAGTCCAGTAGGCCCGCCACCCACTGAGGCACCCACACCCAACCCCACTCCCCCATCCCAGCATGGCCACTGTATTCAGCGGGCAGCAAAACCCATCCGCACACCTCCACAGCTGTCTGCTGACTGAGCTGTCACTGAATGACAGCATACAGTAAGCACCACAATACCATTGGTCGACACTGCAAACCAATGGGCTTGCAGTGTATAGTGTAAGCTTTCATTCACAAAACTTTTAAGAATGAAAGCTTACAATACACTGAAAACCCGATGATTTGACAGTATTGACCAATAATATACAGTGCTACTGTATGCTATCATTGATAATAACTCAGTCAGCGAGCAAATGTGGAAAGTATATAGGTAAATTGTAAGCCCGCTAACACAATGAGCATGCTAGAAGAGAAAAAAGAAAGGCAAGGTAAGTCTCAATAGGTGAGGGATCCACTGGACTACCAGAAATATTGAGTTGTGTTTTATCACACAGAGTAGAGGCTGGGGAGAAGGTACCACTAGACTGCCAGGGACGTTCGATTTATGTTTATGCATCAGATGAAGTTCAAGAAGGGAGGGGGGTATGACTAGACTACCAGGGAATTTTGGTTTATATGTATAATATGGACAGGGTTCAGGGAAAGAAGGGGGGACACTAGACTACCAGAGCTGTGATGGGAGGGACTGTTTCTGTTACAGTCGGGGCTTGGGGGGGATAGCCACTATGGGGCTGGTGGCTGTTGTGCTGTGCTGTACAGCAGCCTGCCTGCAGATGGCTATGACTTAGGCATGGTTTTTCCCTGCCAAACTTTGCACGGTACATCTCCAAGATGTGTGGCCAGCTGCACCGCACATCTTGGCTGAATATGGAGATGTGCTGTGTATGCCAGGGAACGCCCCCTCCAGATGCATCGCATACATTATTTTTGCACTGTGGCACATCCAGCACAGCTCAGTTGCACCAGATGCATCTCTTTTGAATATCTGGGCCAGTGTTATTCTTTGGTGAGATTGTGACTTTGGGATACAAACAAGAGGCATGAGCACTGGCAATGTGGTCCACAATTCCAGTGCCTTCCTATTCCTCCCCTGCCCTATTTCATTTTCCTTAATTCCTTATCTACTCTCCCACTGCTTCTTTCAGTGGACCACCCATCATATTTCTATCACACTGGTTCTCCTTCAAGGTGTTATAAAATATATTTTTTGAACAAGTATACTTCATAAATGAATACGTCATGATTTGTAGTTATAGTGAGAACTAAACTGTATTATAACACTTTACTTGTATGTTTGCTAAGTTGTCGTAAAAGATCAATTCACAGTGTATTAAGTTATTTTATTCAAAAGGTAACATGAAGTGGAACTTGAATTAAGTAAATAGATTTTTTCTGAATTTGTCTGTCTGTTAAAATTATTGTTCCTTATGCACCAACAGCACTGTTTTTTATTTATTTATCTTTTTTTTATTTATTTATTAGGTCTGGGATTACAATACCTTTCAGCCAGGGCTCTTTTACAAAGGTGCCATGTCAGGTTACAATTCAAAACATAAGGGCCCAAATATTCAAAAGGATTTTACATGGCGCAACAGTGTTGTGCCATGCACAACCCACTGATATGCCCCGGCGCAATATTCAAAAGGGAAAAGTGCGCCGCACAAATCCCGATGTGCTGGAGTGCATCAGTAATGTATGAGGGCACAGATAGAGGGGGGCGTACCCATGCATAACCTGCACAGCCCGATATTCAGCCCGGGATGTGAAGAGTCAAGCATGCGCAACCCCTACCTGCGCCTGCACAAAGTTAAGCCAAAAAAAAAAGGAACAAGTGATGGCCACCCACAGGTGAGCTGCTGCATTGCAGGGTGCAACATGGCAGCTACCACCTGTGGGTGGCCACCCGAGTTCCTGCCGCACGTGGTGGCGCCTCCCCATGCCCCATTGCGGGCATTTGTATATAACAATAACCCCCCCCACGTCCAATATCCCTGGTGGTCCAGTGGACCGATCGCTGCCCGATCGTGGGCATCTGTACAACATAAAATATTCCTATTACCCTGGTGGTCTAGTGTATCCCCCCTCCTCACACACTCACTGAGCCCCACTGCCCTCTCCCCCTGGACTGAGTAGTACGATATGGGCTGCACGCCCATTGGCTCACGCTGTGAACCAATGGGCGTGCAGCCCTACAGAGCTGTCAGTCGGCGAGTGGCAGGCGGGTGGGGTGCTGCCACTCGCTGGCTGATGGGGGGGAGCAGGGCAGTGGGGCTCAGTGGACGAGTGGGGAGGGGGGTACACTAGACCACCAGGGTAATAGGAATATTTTATGCTGTACAGATGCCCGCAATCGGGCAGCAATCGGTCCACTGGACCACCAGGGATATTGGATGTGGGAGGGGTTATTGTTATACACAAATGCCCATGATCGGGCACATAGCGGTCCACTGGACCACCAGGGATGTTGGGGGGGGTTATTGTTATACACAAATGTCTGCAATCGGGCACATAGTGGTCCACTGGACCACCAGGGAAGTGGACGGGGTTCTTTTAGGCGAATGCCCTTGAGCCGGGCTGCAGGGGCATCGGTCCCGATGGCTGCTGCCCAGCACATGCGCCAGGCGCAGAGTAAATCGGGGATCAGTGCACCTGCATGCTAATGGCATGCAAATGGAGCCATAATGAGATGCAAATGGCCCCATGTGTGCCTTGCATAAATTATGGCCCCATTTGCATGTCCCCTTTTGAATATCGCAGGTGCTGTGCATGGCGCAATGGCACTTGCGCTAGCGCATCTCCATGCTCCACTCTGGCCACTTGCACTGGCGCAGTGCCACTGCGCCATGCACAGTGGGGGTGGCCAGGGTGCGACAGTCAAAGCTGCTGCACCATAGCGCAGCTCCGTTGAATATCACCCAGGCCACACCCCTGCACAACAAAGTTGACCTGCTCCCAGGCTTGCGCCACAGCCTGATGCAGTTTGAATATCCGGGCCAAGACATGTAAGTCAGATTACAAATTCAGTACATAGGACAAGGTTACAAAAGTGTAAGCTAAATGAGTTACAAAGCATCTGAGAAACAAAACAAGTTTTGGAGGCTAGGTTACAAGGAGATAGCGGATGAGGTGCAGAGAGGATAGAGGACAAGAGAGAGGAAGAGTAGAGCGGGCGGAGAGCTATAGAGGAGGAGTGCAGTCAGAGGCATTGTCATAGACATAACATGGGGAAGTACGTGCTAAGGGGTATTCAAGTGCTAATCAGAGAGAGAGAACTGCATAAGGTTAGGGAAGTATTCATGGGGTCAGCTAATGGAGGCAGTCACAGGAGCGAGAGGCAGTGAGCAAGAGGCATAGCCTTGATTTAAATGCACCAAGGGTAGGAGTGGAGGAGATGTAACTGTTTAGACTATTTAACCAGCTGGGCACCCTGTCGGCAAAAGATCTTTGACCTTGTGAGGTACGACAATGTGGAACCTGCAGGAGTTGTGATTCAGACCCCTGGTTGATTGGGGTTTATTACTAGGGTGCAGGAGTGTACACACTCCTGGGGGTGCAAGGCCCATAGTTATTTTCTTCGCCATGGTGCAGGTTAGGTACTTTATCCAGTTGGTGAGTTGCAGCCATCCAGTTTGTGCATAGGGTCGCATGTATGTGTGAGGTGGTGGGATCCAGTGAGAAGTCAGCAGGCCTTATTGAGGGAGCTGGATATGCGTCTAAGAGCGGTAGTGGGGACAGAGCCATAGATAAGCCCATAGTCAATAATGGAGACAATAGAGCTCTGAACGGCGACAGTCAGGGCTCAACAGATCAACATAGGTTACATAGGTAGTTCACAGAGTGAAAAGACTTGCGTGCATATTGCTCGCCAATTTTAGTTAACAGTAGGCCATGTTCATAAAGCTAGCCAGTTTTATCTTGAAGCTCTTCATAGTAGGACTCCCCACCACCTCTCCAGGTAGTGAGTTCCATAATGACACTACCCTTTGATTATACCACATTTTACGCTGCCATGTTTTGCAGTTTTCACTTTTTAACTGTAATGCATGTGCTCTAGTATTATACTATTAGTCCCTGAATTCCAGTCCCAGCTTTTCCCAGAGATCCTGATCAGTAAGTGCTTTAAACAACAGGCACATATTGCCCCTTAGTCTACTATACTCTAGTGAAAATAGATTCAACTCTTTTAGTCTAAGGTTGTACTCCTTTCCCTCCATGCCTCTTATAAATCTAGTTACGCTCCTCTGCACACTCTCTATTCTATCAGTCTCATTTCTGTAATAAGCAGACCAGACCTGAGCTCCATACTCCAGAATTGGCCTCACCAATGACCCAAACAATGGCAACAGCACCTATCTATCTATCCCTGCTAGCAGTGTGTCTCAGGATGCAATTAACACTCCATTTGCCCTGCTGCATATCTTCTGGCAGTGGGACTTAAAACAGAAGATCATTGTTAATAGCTATGCCTAAATCCTTCTCCTCTGTTACTGTTCTCAATGTAATGTTTCCTAAATGTTACTCCTGCTAAGGATTATGTCTGCCCATGTGCATAACTGTGCATTTGTCTGGCTCTAATGGGAGTTTGAAGGTATTACAGCATGACTCTATTCTGTCTAGGGCATCCTGCACCTTATTTTGTTTCCTCTGGTCCCTTACCCCTGCCCCAGCCTGCAGTCATCTGCAAACTTAGTCATCCACACCCCTTTCTGTTTGCATTTGAGTTGTGACACATAAATATTAAAGAGACACGGCCCCAAACCTGACCCTTGCGGTACCCCATTTGTTATATTTGCCCAGTCAGAGTATGCTCCCTTAATACTGACCATTTGTTTCCTCTCAGTAAGCCATGGGTGTATCCATGAAATAGTATTTTCATGGAGTCTCATAGTCTTTAACACTTCTATTAGTTCCCGATGGGGTAATTTATTGAATGCTTTAGTAAAATCAAGGAACGCCACATCCACAGGTGTACCTTCATCCAAGCATTTGCTGTCCTGATAATAAAATTCCATCATGTTTGTCTGGCACGATCTTCCTTTGGTTAATCCATGTTGTATATCATTGGCCAGCTGATTCTGTTGAATATGTTCAATACTATATTCCTTTAATTCCCTCCAACAATTTACACAGGGAGCTTGTGAGGCTCACCGGCCTGTAGTTGGATGGGCTCTTTTCGTCACCTTTTTTAAATAGGGGAATAACAGTAACTCCATCCATGACCCTGGGACTTCCCCCATGTCTAAGGAATGTTGAAATATGTAACTAACTGGAGAAGCTAATACTACTGCCAGCTCTTTACGTATTCTCAGATGGAATCCATCCAGTCCTGGAGATTTACTCTGATTTAAGGTGCATAGTCTCTTCGCTATGTTGCTTGGATCAATTTGTACTGGGCTATGAGATACATTTGGTTTGTACTCCCTATACATCTGGTCTTGTTTTTCACTGAACAAAGTAGAAAAGTATTTATTTTGAATCAAGGTTTGAATCCCACCCATACTGACTCACAATCCACCTATGTAAGGACATACCACATTACTGGTTATGACATGGACATGAACAGTATAAAAGGGGTCGATTCACACCAGGAACCATAAATCTGACAAAGCTCACCAGAGCAAAGCACTGGAGCACCTGAAGCATAGCCTTAGGGCTCCTACCTGCTGTACCACTCTTTGTATTTTGCAATTTGCAATAAAAGTATCTTCATTGCATTCAACTGGTGTCATGAAACTGTGGTGATTGTTCTCTGTTGAGTGTGGTTGATTCTTTTTGCAGCAGTTTGTTATTTGGGTTGGCCAACCCACAACCACACCCGGACCCTGCACCACCTGAGCATGTAGCATACCTTGTCTCAGGATTCTGTGAACAGTTGTTGCCTTGGGCACACACAGTAGCTACAGTACTACACTCATGAAGCGGGCATAGTGAGGAGAAGAAGAAGGAAGTGCACAATTGCCTCCCCCACCAAAGGTGCACCAGTCAAAAGTTAACTGACAGAAAAAGGGAAGAAAGCTGGGCACACACCAGATGGACTGTGAGTGAAAAAATCAGTTTATTATAAACAACACAGTATGGCAAAACACAGGGCTAACAGTCACAGATACATGGCTACATAGGCACTGCTGGCAGATAAGGGCCTATGGCCCACCCAGTCTGCCAACCCCTACATATTGACCCAGCAAGTGAGTCTTCCTCAGGGTGGAGTTATCCAGCATTTCAGATGCCCTTAAATATCTCACGTTCAATACAACCAATTACATATCAGGCAACAGACATGTCAGAAAAAAATGTGCAAATGAAGTGATCAATTACAGGGTGCAAGTAACTAAATGTAATTATACAATGGCAAGAAAATTTCCTGGACTCTGATTGGTCAATGTGTACCTGAGACAGTGATGTTATTACACAATAACATCACTGTATTGATTTTTTGGATGATTGTTTGGAGCTACTTTTAAGAAACAGAGATATATTGCTACACTATAAATTTACTAAAACTTTTCTTAAATGTTTTTATTTTGTATAACATCAAGCCATTGTATAATTGCAATAAGGCACTCCAGTGATGTTTGTTATCGTGTAATAACGTAACTCCTGGGGTGTGCTTCAATCCACCCCAGGAGTGACGTTATTACACAATAACACACACCCTGTCATTCCTTATTGCTTAATTGTAACATGGCATTAATTGTGAATGTGAAATGTAGTGTTGCCATTAGTGGAAGTGCAACAGGTGATCAGAGAGCAACCATGGTCTAATTTCCAAGTAGACCATGGTTGCTCATGTAGTACCATTGTAAACCACCAAAGTAAATAGCAGCAGTAAAAATATGTTTTGTGTTTCCCACTCATCCGCCCCGCGGTCCATCATTCACAAAGGAAAAGGAAAATTAAAATGAAGCAGTTCGATGTCACATTTTCAGTGCGTGGAGTTGTAGGCATTACATTATTATGGAACCCCTGAGAGAAGCCAAGCTGCACTGACAAACCGTTGCAGTAATATTTTGTTGTGCTTTAAACGTACCTTGTTGTTGCATAGTAGAAGTGCTTGTTAAAAATTAGATACCTCCATAACCGATTTTAAAAAGTTTGTTGTTCACTATTCAACAATTACAAGCCAGCACATGTTATTTGTTATAAAATTAGAAATGGCGGACTGTTCCTCCTCAATTACTGCAGCAGGCCATATGCAAATGTGATGTACGTGACGTCACCCTTCCCAGAATGCAGCACAGCAAGATCCCAAAAGCAGCATCACAATATAGCGAGCAGCATAGAAAAGGAACATAAAGTCTGCAGACATTTTAGAAATGCTTTTTGAAGTTATAAACTTTCAGCTTCCAAGTAAACTTGTTTTAAAGAAAGCATAATAACACCCTCGATATTTGTAAGATGTTTATTAAAAATTTTCAAGACATGTACAATGCAAATTTCAGAGCAAAGGATAAACGATTTAAAAACACAATCACTGTCTCTGTGTTATTTTACTAACATAACATTAGCAATACAAGCCTTGCCATGTTATAAGAGCATTAAGCCACTTGAAAGGATGGGTCTACTGTGGAATTAATCCATGGCTGGGTGGTTGGAGGCACTCAGCTCCACCCCCCCTCCCCAACCAGTCGTTGCAGTCGAACCAGTCGAAGCAGTCGTTGGAGAGGAAACAGTGAAGGGATTCAAAAGGGCATGGGACAACCACATAGGAGTGTTAAAGGGGGGAGGCACAGGTCCAAGCAGATAGCTGGGCAAATGGGCAGACTTGGTGGACCCAGTTCGGTCCTTTTCTGCCACCACACTTCTATGAATCTATGAATCTTTTCAAGTGGCTTAATGCTTACAAATAAAATACCATTCATTTGTCCCAATCTCAGTATATCATATACAAACATCACTGAATATTATTTCCTCATAGTTACTGATAAACAAACATCAACTTCACATTCTATATATTTTCAGTTCCTATGATGTATATTTATTATTGTCCACAAATGATCATGGGCATACTATTTTCAAACATTCATTCAAGCTAAAAACTAATGAAAGCTTGTAGTCAGCTAAGGTGATATATCAATATATGATATTGCTACAACTTCTATGTATCACTATATAAACATAAAATGATTTGAAACATAGAAACATAGAAACAGACTTTGACGGCAGATAAGGACCGCTTGGCCCACCCAGTCTGAAACATTTACTATCCTGTTATTGTAACAATGGAATATATATCAATATGCATAGACATGTATCAATGGCACATGAGAACTTTATTGTTCTGATCTATACATGTTTATCAGACTTCAAGCTTTCATGTAAAAAAAAAAAACCCGAGTTTCTATGTCTAACAGTTCAGATGTTACAGCTTTCTAAACATAAATCCAGCCATTATAGAATACAACAAAAAAATAATGTTTGAAATTGTTGGAAGATATTAGTGGTTGTTCTGTTTAAGAATAAAGATATTCTTCTCTAGTTTGTCAACATCAAGCCCTTCTTGAAAATTAAACTATATGGCAAATAATCCCAAGGGAAACCAGGCAAAGAGTGTCATTCCTTCCATCTAAAAGGATCCATATTGCTTAATAGATCTACAGTACTACTGGTAAGAAGCTACAGTAATTGTCCCAGCCTCAGGACCACATAGAAACATAGACTTTGACGGCAGATAAGGACCGCTTGGCCCACCTAGTCTGCCCATTTCCCTACCTACAGGATAAGCTGCATATCCTAGTTAATCAACAGCCTAATTCTTCGTACCCCCACAAGAATTGCCTTATGTCTGTCCCATGCATTCTTGAAATCTCCCACAGTTTTAGACCCCACACCTTCCTCAGAAAGGCTGTTCCATGCATCCACCACCCTCTCTGTGAAAAAATACTTTCTCACATTTCCCCTGAGCCATCCCCCCTCTATCTTCAAATTGTGTCCCCTTGTTCTTGCACATCTCTTTTTCTGAAAGATGCTACCCTCTTGGACTTTGTTGATTCCACTGAGGTACTTAAAAGTTTCTATCATGTCCCCCCTCTCCGTCCTTTCCTAGTTATGTCATGTTTATTTATAAAGCGCCTCAAGGGTATACATATTAAACTTCTTTAGTCTCTCCTCATATGGCTTATCTTGCAGACCCTGCAGCATTTTAGTTGCCCTCCTCTGGACTGCCTCCATCCTGTCTATGTCCTTGCAGAGATGGGATCTCCAGAACTGGATGCAGTACTACAGATGGGGTCTCACCAACTGTCTGTACAGAGGGACAACAACTTCCTGTTTTCTGCTGGTGATGCCTCCCTATACATCCCAGTATCCCCAGCCCTCCCTACTGCCTTCTCACATTGCTTGCCAACCTTAAGATCATCTGATATGATTACCCCAGGTCCTTCCCATGTTTGTTACTACGTCCCCCCGCCCACTGTGTACTCTTCTCCTGGGTTTTGTTTCCCAGGTGCATTATTTGCACTTATTTGCATTGAATCCAAGCTGCCATACTTCTGACTATTCCTCCAACCTTGCCAAGTCCCTTCTCATCTTTTCCATGCCTACTTGTGTATCAGCCCTGTTGCAGATCTTTGTGTCATCTGCAAAGAGGCATACTTTTCCTTCCAGTCCCTCTGCAATGTCACTTACAAAGACATTAAAAAGGACTGGACCCAGTACTGAACCCTGTGGCACCCCTCTAGTAATCCCCCTTTCTTCAGAGTGGATTCCATTTACAATTACCTTCTGTGTCCTGTTGTCCAGCCAATGTTTTACCCAGGCTACCACCCTGAGACCCACTCCCAGGCTGGTTAATTTGTTTATTATCCTTTTGTGTGGGACTGTGTCAAATGCCTTGCTAAAGTCTAAGTAGGCCATGTCTACAGCCCCTCCGTGGTCTACTACTTTGGTCACCCAGTCAAAGAAATCAAATAGATTCATGTGACATGACCTTCCTGCTGTGAACCCATGCTGTCTTGGGTCCTGTGCCCCACTGGCCTCTAGGTACTCAACAATTCTTTCCTTCGGAAGTGATTCCATCACTTTCCCTACCACAAAGGTCAAACTGACAGGTCTGTAGTTTCCTGCCTCTGTCTTGCTTCCACTTTTTTGAAGGGGAATTTCATCACACCACTGTTCACCATCTCTCTGCCTGCATTGGAAGCAGATTTGTAAATTCAAATATTATGCCAATGAGACAGAGGAGTTCAAGTGGTGCACAGAAGTCATGGCTGCTTTTGTACTGTGGCCCAGTGAATGGCCATGTTTGAGAACTGAGCCTTGTGTGTCTATCTTTACCTCATCCCAGGGAAAAAAAACACTTGAAAACAGACAAGTATAGGTTTTGTGGTACTGAGTTAAGAAAGTTTTCCATCTGGTGTCAAGATGATAGTGATCATGTCAGAAGACCTGCACTGTATACAGAACATAAAACATATGGTCAGACTGACCAGCTGAAAACTATGCAAATACTATAAGAACCAGGATGCAGAAAAACCCTTGAACCATGAATTTATTAGGATTACAGAAAACAAAGAAGCTGGAATGTCATGGGACACTGCAATACCAACTGACAATAAAGAGGATGCAAGAAAACCAGATATTGTAATGAAAGAAAAATGAACAGTCAGCAGAGTTAATAGAAGTGTTCACTCTAGTGACTATTGCACCCTGCCTATGGAGAGGCTATAAATAACAAGGTATGCAAACAGAGACAACACAAATGTGAAGCAAAAATATAGAAACTGCCACAGTCATGTGACTTTCACATATTATTGGTCTTTATTTCAGATAATGCTGCACTTATTTCACTGTGTCTCTGAAAAAGCATTAGTCTCTAAATTACCTCATAATTGTTTCCTGTGACATTGCAAACTGCTGCCATGGTATGCACAATGGGACCTTTGTACTAAAAACATGGCCCTATGCACCCCGATACATAATGCTTAGGGCTGGGATATGGACACTCACAGATGCATGAATGGCCTGCTTCCACTACCCATCCCCACCTACATAGAAACATAGAAATTGTTGGCAAATAAGGACCGCCAGGCCCATCCAGTCTGCCCAAAATCCCTACAATAGTATGCGGCCTCTGACCCTACCTGGTCAATGGCTTTTCACCCCTCCTTCAAACTTCTAAGGTACCCTTGTGCCTGTCCCATGCATGTTTAAAACCCTTCACTGTGCTCACCCCCACCACCTCCTGTGGCAGTCTATTCCAAATTTCACCACCCTGTCTGTGAAGAAAAACTTCCTCACATTTCACCTCAGCCTGCCAACTTCCAATTTCATATCATGCCCCATCGTTCTTGTACATCTCTTATACTGGAAGATGTCCCCCCCCCCGCACCTTATTAATGCCCTTAAGGTACTTGAATGTTTCTCTCATGTCCCCCCAATCCCCCTTCTCCTCCAGCGAGTACGTATTGAGGTCCTTTAGTCATTCCTCTTATGTTTTCTGGCACAAGTCCTGTACCATCTTTGTCACAATTCTCTGGACCGCCTCCACACTGTCAATGTTCTTACAAAGGTGCAGCCTCCAGAATTGCACTCAGTACTCTAGGTGAGGCCTCACTAACATTTTGTACAGTGGTATCACCACCTCCCACCTTCTGCTAGTGATGCCACCGGCCCTCCCTGCAGCCTTTGAACTCTTCTTAGACACCTTTAGGTCATCAAAAATGATAACCCCCAGGTCCCTTTCTTCCTTGGTGATAGTCAACAACTCCTCCCCCATCCTGTAGCTCTCTCCAGGGTTCCCACTTCCTAGCAGCATTATGTTGCACTTCTTGAAATTGAACCTTAGTTGCCGCACTTCAGACCATTTTTCAAGCTTCTCCAGGTCCCTCCTCATTCTCTCCACAGCCACAGCCAAAAGTACCCTTCTGGATGTCCTGCTGGTGAATAAACCCCATTCCTTCTCCCACATTGGAACCTTTGACAAAGATATTAGTGACCATTGCCTAATAGCTGGAGTTTGGGCAGCCAACAAAGTGCCAACTACGGCCAAATTCTCCACCAAAAGGTCAACCAGGTCATTCAACCCAAAGGCATACCTACTTGACCTAAAAAACTCCCCCTTGTGGCAGAGTTTTTACCTTGCTAAAACAGTGGAAACTGCATATTCTATACTACATGAAATCATTACCTACGCCATGAATCTACATGCACCTCTGTCAAAAATATGCATAAAGGCTAGGAAATGCCGTTGGTTCACTCAAGATCTCAAGGCTGCACTACTGTCCAGGGATAAACTCTGGAAAACTGCCTGCAAATCCCCAAAAGAGGAAGATTGGCACCTCTTTAGAACAGCCAGAAATCACTGCGCGAACCTGATTAGGGAAGCTAAAGCCTGCTATTACCAAGCAGAACTTGATACTGCAGCCAATTGTCCCTCCAAATTCTGGGCCGCAATCAAAGAACTGGCAGGAGCCATGTCACAAAATATGCTCCCTACAAAAATTACCTCTGACAATACAGTAATCAATGAAAAAATAGAAATACTGCAGGCATTCAACACACACTTCGCCACAGCAGGCCTAGCCTTCGATAACTCGCCTGCATGTAGTCTGCGCACCCAACTTGGCATGACCCCACCAAATGTTGGCTCTGTTAGTCAACATTTCTTATTCTCATCAGTTTCCCTCAAGGAAGTGGAAGACTTGATTTTCCACCTGGATACTAAGAAAAGTGCCGGTGCAGATGCACTTGAACCATACTTCCTAAAGATAGCATGCCACATATTGGCAGTGCCTATTACTCATTTATTCAACCTGTCCCTAACACAAGGTACCCTCCCTCAAATATGGAAGATAGCACACGTTATCCCGCTATTTAAATCTGGAGACCCTTGTGACCTTAATAACTATAGGCCAATTTCTCTCCTACCCACACTCTCCAAGTTACTAGAAAAAATAGTAAATGGGCAACTAAGATCTTTCATCGACAGAGAAAAATTACTAAACCCCCTTCAATCCAGATTCAGAGCCAATCACAGTACAGTCTCAGCATTAGCTAAAGTACCAATGACTGGCAACTGGAGTTGGAGCATAAAAAGTCAGTATGTGCTGTGTTTCTTGACCTCAGCAAAGCATTCAACACAGTCGACCATGACCTGCTCCTCGACTCGCTAAAAACACAAGGATTGGATGCTACTTCTCTAAACTGGTTCTCTGAATATCTGACAGACAGATGCCAGCAGGTGAAAGTGGATGACGAACTATCTGCCCTAAAACTCTTACAAACAGGTGCCCCTCAGGGATCCATATTAGGTCCCCTACTCTTCGCAGTGTATATCAACAACATTGATGAGGGAATCAAGGATGCAAGTAATCACTTATTCTCGGATAATACAGTGCTGTACCTGAGTCGTCCCACACCAAAAGAAGCTTGTGTAACCCCCCCTGTTACCCGGGGTTACTAGAGTCCCAGTAAGACCTAGTGGTAGGCAGGGAAGGCAGCTTGTGAAACTCCAGTTAAATGGATTTTGCACTGTCTCACTCTGTTCTCAGTCTCAGCTAAGACTGAGGAATGACATCATTTTAGAACTGTTGCAGCTGCATAAGCCACACTGGAATGTTGCAGTTAGAAGTTATAGAACGTTGGGAAATTTGAAGCCAGTCTGTGTGCAGTCTGAGTGAGAGACTGTAGTGCAGCAGAGTGTGTGCAGGCTGTCAGAGCTTTAAGCTCTTTTTAAGAGCTACTTTTGGAAGGTGTGTGTTTCCACCTGAAGAGGAACACAGGAACTGATAATTGAAGTGGTGGAGACTGCTTTCAATGATTCAGTAGCCCCATCCCTGAGGGGATGGGGGGAAGGTGTTTGCCTGTTTTCCAGGGGCAAAACCCCCGGGTCCTGCTAAGGGAAAGAAGCTGCCTTTTCAAGTTGTGCTGAGGCACCAGAAGCTCTGAAAGGAAGATTCCTTGTGGAGCAAACACCTGTGGAGCACCTGCAAACAAAGGGTGAGTTTGTTCTGAAAAACAGCCAAGTGTTTTCACCTGAACAGAAGGAAACTAAAGGGACTATTACTGTGGGGTCAGAAAAAGACAGCCAAGTACAGTTGGAAAGTGGGGAATGGACTGCTTAATCTGTGGGAGGTCTAGAGTAATGGACAATGCCACTTAATTCAAGTATGTTCAAGTCCAGCACAAAGAGTGAAGGAAATTGGGGATTGGACTGCTTAACTCAGTGGGGGGGGGAGGTCTAGAGTAATGGACAATGCCACTTAAAAGTATGTTCAAGTCCAACACAAATGGGAAGCAAGACAAGTAGACGGAATGTGAAATACATTTAGCAATAATCTACATTGCAAAGCTTTACAGGATGAGGTATTTACTGTCCAGAGAAATGGCCGGGTGTGAATTGTGGGAGGGAGAGGTGGGAGACCCCCCCCATCAGTAGTAACCAAATTCACCTCTATGGATTTGCTCTGAGACACCTTTTGCTTTCCCTCAGGTACTTGGCCAGTGCCAGAGGAAAGTACCCAGATGTGGGATTGAAAGGAAGATTCCCTGATGGAGCCAAGGTGCTCTTAGGTGGTTTAGGGAGCCACCAGAAAATGTTTTCATGAAGTATGAAAGGTGTCCAAGAGGCTGGCAAGGGAGCCAAGCCAGGGAAAACCCAGAACAGTGTACATGTTCAGGCTGTGTAACCCAAAGCAGTGTACAAGTCCGGGCTGTGTGCCCAGTGTGTGGTAGAGCCTGAGGGCTAAAATGATGAGGATGTTTTCTGGTCTCTTTTAATCTGCATTACTAGGAGTGTAGCCCCGTGGGGGTCCAGCTATGCTTTGTTTATTCTGTTTGGATGTGAATAAAAAGCCACACTTTAGAATCCCACTTCTGGTATTGGACATTACAGTTATTGCTTCCTGTGTTCAGAGTTACTTGGGTGCCCCTGTGCAGAGTAGCCAAACCTAGCCTTTGTGCCGAGTGACCTATTCCTCCCTGAACCCAGCCCACCTGGTATTGCCATCAGAAACAAACGATATACCGGGTAGGGGTTACACTTGTACTGACCTACAAAAGATTTCAACCTCCTACAACTCCAACTAATCAATAAAAAACTGCTATTAAACGGTAAGAAAACTAAAGCCATGTTATTTTCCCCCGCAAACTACACAAGCACTACTGACTCCCTCCACCCAATAACCATGATGATGGGAGAGTGCTTAGAGTACGTTCTGAAATTCAGATATCTTGGGGTTTGGATTGACTGTAAACTCTCCTTCACTGACCACCTGGAAGACTTGCTGAAAAAATTAAGGCAAAGACTTGGCCTTTTTTACAGGATAAGAAGACTTCTTACAGCAGACACAAAAAAACGACTAGTTCAAGCCACATTCCTGTCCTTAATTGACTTCGCAGACTTCATATACAGTAGCTGTGCAGCTTCCTATCTTGGAAAACTGGATACGCTCTACCACAGATCTATTCACGTCATCACTGACCTCCCCGTCTCTGCCCATCATTGTGCACTATATGCTGCCATGGGCTGGACCTCATTTCACTATAGGTGCAACTTTAATGCAGCAGTCTGGACACCTAGAGCCCTCAGTGGCAAACTCTCTCAATACATCGTTGACTGTCTGTCTCTGATTGTGACCAGGCATTATTCCCTTAGAAGCTGCTCACAACTCCTGCTAAATATACCCAGGGCACTCACACGAGTCGGGAGAGCTGCTTTTGGATTCTCACTCCCATCAATATGGAATAAAACCCCAAAAATACTTAAGCTGAAAACCCCAGTAAGTACCCTTTTGTTCAAAAGGCTTTACCATGATGGCATTACAGAAATTTGCAACTGCTTTACTAGACACTAACTAACCTCCCTCCCTCCCTCAAACGTCAGCCCCCCAGGTGAAATGTGTGCCTCTGCCTCAAGCATGCCCGCCAACAGATCCACAGGATTTATTGCCAAACTCCCATATCTTATTCTTTGATGCTCTGAACAGCTGCAGTCTGATTCTAGCACATGCTACCGCACTTGGAGATCATTATCGTCTTTTGCTCAAAAAAATATTCGGTCCCTCATCCATCCAACACCTCCCTCTGCCCCAACCTCCAGGACCCTCCCAGTTATGCCCCTGCTACTATATTCCTCCTCTTGCACTTAGTACAATGGCAGCTTTTCTCCTCCATATGTCGCCGCGTTTTGGGGCAAAAATCGCTTTGTCGCCTCTTGTATGGTCCTCTGCCCTCCCAATTCCTCACTCTGCTCTAACAATTGGGTCCTCTTCACTTGTGCCCCTATTCATCACCTCTCCCTACATTATGCGCTTGCTATCTTCTATGCCTACCCTCTCCCTAACATTTCCCACTACAAAACGCACAGTTTTTGGGCTTGGATCCAGCACAAGTTCATATCCACGACTCCTTGTAGTTCTATGTTCAATGTATATTACCTATAAATGTGCATTTTTACTATAATAGCAGCTATTTTTACTGTTTGTACTATTGTAACTTGTCTTTCTGTATTATTACTGTAGGACCGCAGGTCCACCATGTAAATGAGCTTGCTCAATGGTGTCCACCTGAATAAATAAAGATATTGATCGATTGATCTGGAGTATCCATCCTGTTGCAGATCTTGGTGTCATCTGTAAACAGGCAGACCTTTCCCTCCAGTCCTACTGCAATGTAACTAATGAAGACATCAAACAGGACTGGCCCAAGAACTGATCCCTGAGGTACCCTTCTGGTCACCCCCTCTCCCTTGATTGGATCCCATTTACTGCCGCCCTCTTCTTCCTGTCCATTAGCCAGTTCCTAACCAAGTTTACCACCTTGTGCCCCATACCCAGGCTACTCATTTTGTTGACCAGGCTTTTACAAATCAAGGCAGGCGACGTCTACCGCCCCCGATTTACTTCCCTTGTCACCCAGTCAAAAATCTATCAGAGTCATCTAACATGATCTTCCTGCTGTGAATCCATGTTGCCTCAGATCCTGGGCACCAGTGGATTCCAAGTGTGCCACTATTAGTTCTTTAAGCAGTGCCTCCCAGATCTTACCCACTACTAAGGTGAGGCTGACTGGCCTATACTTCCCTGCCTCCTCCCTACTACTACTTTTGTGTAGAGGGACTACATGTGCCCTCTTCCAGTCCTCTGGAACCACTCTTGTGTTGAGTCACTCCATGAACAGTGCTGCCATAGGCACCGCTAGCTTTCTTCGCAGCTCTCTTAATATCCTCGGGTGTATGCCATCTGGCCCCATTGCTTTGTCCATCTTCAGTTTTGTGAGCTCCTCCAGGAATCTCTCCACTGTGAATGGACTTGTGTTTATCTCTCCCAACCCCCTTCATATCTGTTACCCAGCTGTGGTCCCTGACCCTCCCACTCTTTAGTGAATATTGAAGAGAAGTATTTGTTTAGTATTTCTGCCATTTACATATCTCCCTCCTTACACTCCCCTGTATCCCCTTTGAGCCTTACAATCTCCACCCCCAGTCTTCTTTCTTTCACTAATGTACCTATAGAATGCCTTGTCCCCTAGGGCCATAGTACTGGCACCTAGGGCCATCTATGCCAGTACTGGGTGGTCGGTCCAAGCAGGGGGCGGGGAGTGGCCAAGTTTGTGTTGGGTCGGAGGAGAGCAGCATGCATCATGCCAATTAAATTACATCAGCCCAGTGTCTAGGTGTGTTCATTATGCCAGCCAGAGGGCTACCATAAGGGGTATGCAACCCCATATGGCTGGAATCCCAACACCGCCCTGCAGCAACAAATCAATGAAGAACAACTGATTTCTTTTTCACCAGACCCTGTGGGCTTCAGTAGGGAGGTCATGGCAGACCACAAACCTGGGCCACACTGAACACACAAGGATTTGTAATCCAGACTTCTTGAGTGTTCATTGCTCCTAGTCTTGCTGCTTTTGTCGCTCCTAGTCTTGCTGCTTTTGTCAGTCCTAGTCTTACCACTTTCATTGTTCCTAGTCTCACTGTTTTCATCGCTCCTAGTCTTGCTGCTTTCATGGCTCCTGCAAGAAGAAAAATCCCACCCCAGTGCACTCCGGAGTCCTTAACTATTGAGCCAGGGCACCTCCTAGCTATCATACATACATACAATCTGCAAGCAGAAACAGGCCATGTGGTCTATCAAGTCAGCTAGCTCCACTAGGATGCAACTGCCCTTCCCCCACTTTCCCTTCCGGCAATTTCTCCTTACTACTTACACAGACACCCCCATGCCCTAACCCAAGCCCATTTGAAAGTACCCACCATCCTACATGATACCACCTCCTCCTGTAGATCATTCCATTTTGACACCACCCTTTCCATGAAATAATGACTCCTCATCTCTCTCTTAAATCTGCCCCCCCTCCAGTCTTAGCCCATGTCCTCTGGTGTCCCTTCCTTTCCTTAGCCTAAATAATTAATGCCAGTTTTATTGGACCCCTTCAGATACTTAAATGTTTCAATCATATCCCCCGATCCCTCCTCTCCTCCAGGGTGTACAAATTCAGATTCTTCAGTCTATCCTTGTAGCGTGTACCTTCCATCCCATGTATCATTTTTGTTGCCCTACACTGCACCCCCTCTAGCAGCCTTATATCCTCCTTCAGATATGGCCACCAGAATTGCACATAGTACTCCTTCAGTTCCTTAACATGGTGTGGACTCAACAAAGATGAGTGGCTGGAGTGGTCTGTCCTGGCTGTCCCCTAACTGTAGTTGAGTAACTGCCCACGTTGCAGTCCAAATGGTGCAAGTTTAAACAGTTCTTTTGCAGTTAAAGTACTGCACAAGTTTGACAGTTTGCTTGGCAACTGGGGCACAGCACAAACTCAACAGTATGTTTGCAGTAGGCTCAACCAAAAATTAGCACTTTGTTTTGAGGGCAAAACACAGTATTGGCAGTTTCTTTTGCATAACAGGGCACCACACAGGGATAACAGTTTGTTTTGAGGGCAAGACACTATTTGCAGTTTGTTTTGAAAATCAGGGCACCACACAGGATTATCAGTTTGTTTTGCAAATTATCCTGATGCCCAACACCTCTGCACTGGCTACCAGAGGTTTTGTGCATCTCACCCTATAGGAAGTCTCACTAGCTTCCTGCTGGGCCCGATCTCACATCTGGGGAGAAGGCTGTGGCTGTTGCAATGGGTGGTCCTGAGGTGGGAAGTACCCAACCACCTATGCAGCCTTGGTCACTTTGCTAGGCACCGCTTGGCACAATTAGTTAAAACAGGTGAGAAAAAAATTAAAATAAACTCTCTGGATTTCCTAATGGAGCTACCCTACCCCTTGTTCTGCCTTCTGGGAACTAAGAAGATTTGGTTAAGGCCTCTGGTCCATTGCTCTGCCCTCTGTGTGGTCCCTAGACCTAGTGCCTTGTCTGCCCCTTGTGGCCTCAGTCGCTTGTCCCATGCACCATTTGGCCTTTCAAGTACTGCTTTTAAATGAAAAAAAATCTTCTGGCTGTCAGCACCTGCCCAGTGGTGCTGCAGCAGAAACTCAACCCCGACCCAGGGTAAAGTTCTTTACAGGAGGGATCAGCTAGAGGCCAGCACTGCTGAATGAAGAGTGATCGTGATGGATGGTTCTAATGCTGGGGCTTTTGTTGCTCTGCCCCCCCCCACACTCCTTCTCTGCCCTGACACTCCTTTGAACCTTGACTTTTCCCCAGTGCTGCCAGCTGTAGCTACCGAAGAGGGGCCACTTCACTTTTTCTTTAAAATTGAATAAAAAAAGAGGGCTAAACAGGGCCCACATCGCAGCTGTTGACCTGCTGCTGTTGCTTCACTGACTGCCACTCACTACTGCTGACTCGTGGACCACTGCACTGACCCAATGACCTGTTGCCACCAAAGGACTGGACCAGAGAGGATGCAATAGGCAGAGCCTATGGACCCTGCTTCAATCAGAGGTAAGCCTTTTTGCCTGGTCTCTGTCATTCTCCATATCTTCTCCTGCACCAGTCTTGCTGCACACATCAACGGTTGGCAAAAGCATATATTCTAACATTCAGAGTTCCAACACTCCAACCCCAATTTCAAGTCACAACAGCTCCAAAATTTGAATCTAGCCCATGCAATGGGCAGGGACAGCAGTCCCAGTGTGTGGCTTGGCTGTCTTTGTGCTGCCCGCCTGAAGGGCTCCATAAAACAAGCACCAAGGAATAAGGAAAGAAAGGGGAAAAGAAAAAAAAATGTTTAAAGCATAGCTCAGGCTTAGACATGGCAGGAGACTGCCTGATGTGCTAAATCTCTGCAGGGGAGGGGACACTGGCTGTAAGGATTACTGGCAGGGGACATACTGAGATCCTGGGGACACTGAAGTGGGCAGAGTGCCCAAGACACTTGTTTTTGTTTCAAGGGGCCCCACACTCCATCCTTTAGGATCCCTGAATTAATTCTCTGTAGGGCCACAACTCTGGAGCACTGCACTACTAAGATGTGCTACAAATCCTGGAAAGGAAAAGTGAAATGTAAAATAAAAATGCAGTGTGTGTCACTTACAATAGCTGAAACATGACATTTATGAAATTACCTATTAAAATGGATACCTGCTCTTTAATGAGCTAGCCAGTGAAATCAGTTATGATACTACACATTTATTTTTGCAGAATTTGTATTTCTCTTATCCACAGTGTCTTCATGGCTATTATTAATTAACATTATTCATTTTCTAATTAGTAGAGCACTGCAATAAAGATGGCAGCCCCAGCAATTTCTATCAGTCTGTTCCCCATAGAGCATTCTTCAGCTGTGCTGCTGTGTCTTTAAGGAAGGGAGGAGGAAGGGAAGGAGGATGGAAGGGAGGGAGGGAGTAATTTTTATATAGTTCTTTCCATACACATTGCATCCCAATGTGATCTACAAGCCATAAACAGTTGCATCAGTCATTAAGTGGGTACAGGGAGGACAGATAAGATAGACTTGCTTAAGGTCAAACTGCGAGTAAGTGAGTGATGGGATTCAAACATGGGTCTACAAACTCACAGCTCTGTAGTTTCACCACTAGTCTACACTGCCACTGTTAGGTTTGTACCTGCATCACCTCAGCATGCTTAGACCCATCATGATGTGCCTGATAGGGGAGTAAGAGCTTTTCAAATCATCAAATGTGCATGTCTTGCCTCAGGAATGAAAGGAAACTATAATAAAATAGATGTGCCAATGCTTTTGTCTTTTTTCTAATTATAAGGCTACTGTATGTCTGAAGTTCCATGGGGAGGACCAACTAACCACACCCCCAATCAGGTCTTTAAAGGCCACTCCTCTCAGTTGCTCCTCAGACAATTTTTTCGTTGCAGCCAGAGGCTGCTCCCTCCTCTCTCCCCTCCCATTCTTCCTGCTGAGCTCGTTCTTTCCCCCTCCTTTTTTCCTCTGTTCCTTGCCTCCAGCTGCCTGGCTGTTTCTCCCTTCTTTGTTGCTGCCTGCTCTCCCTCCACCTCCAGTCATTTCTTTCTTCTACTCCCTCCCATTGTTGTTGCTGTTCTTGGGGTCACATTTTCAGCCACGCTGCCTCTCCACTCCCCTGTCTGAGTTCCCTGTGTGCGCCATCACCCGCCCCACCTGGTTTCACCTCCTCATCTTCTACCTTCCCATACTCCTGGGTTCTGCCATCTGACAGGCTTTTCACCCTCCACGGGCTTGCGCCACTGTCATCCTGCCAGCCTTCCAGGCATTCCACTATGGTCTCGTGGAAACCCATTTCCGAATTGCTATCTTCATTGCAGGGTTGCTGCTTCATTTTTCTGACTGCACTTCTGGGTTGTGCTATTACCCGCCGTGCTTGAATCTCTTCCCCCTTGCCTCTGCAAGACCCATCACAAGGGTGAATGTTACAGGGTTCTTCCATGCAGTTTTCCCGTTTGTTTTTGCTTGCTATGTGTTTCCTTCTGAACGCTGCTGGTATTCATTCTGGCTCCTGTTGCTGGTATGTACTCCTTTTCTGTTCTCTTCCTTGTTTCCCTCTCAGATGTTTACCTCCCAGCACATCTGCCCAGCTACCCACTCCATTCCGGCCAGCTTCAGATGCTGGCATTACCTCACTTTTATTATCTTACTCTTTCTCCCACTGTTTGGGTCCTGGTGTCTTGTTTGTGGCTTCCCTGTTTTTCTCATGGCGGGGACTCTGTTGCAGCAGCAGGCATTGTGGCTCCAGAGAGCGGGATCAGCATTCTTGTCCCCATCTTTTAATCAGCATTGGCTCACTTCATCTTCTCCTGCTCTGTACCAGCCTTCAGGCTTTTGCTCCACCCACATCTCTATAGTCTATTCGTCCCTTCCTGCCAGCCTCTTGACATCACCGCACTCCACCTTTCCTTTCCATTCATTCCCACTGCTCACCCCTTCTCCTTCCTTGTCCAGTTGACCCTGCCTCCACTTGCTCCATACTTTCTTTTGGGGAGTCTCCCTGTCCTACCATTACCTTCCCTATTCGCATATTTCTCTTGCACTGGTCCCCCATTCAGGTCCGCTCAGCATGTATTTCCCTCCATTCCATGTCAGCCTCTATTCATTCCTGAACCTCATCCTTCCTTCCTGTACAGACTTCACAGCTCCTCATACCTGCCATTATATCTAGCTTTAATCCTGATACTTTGTACCTCACTTGTCAGCAGCAGGCTTCACCCAGCCATTCTTGTCTCTCCCACTCATGCAGTTCAATCTACTCCTAATCTGGCTTCTTAAAGGGCCCAGTTGGCATGCACTCCTGTGTTTTTTTTTTTTTATTATTATTCAGTTTATTTTATTGACACAATGACAATGCATGAATTGTACAACACTGTGCCAGTGGACATTTGCAAATTAAATGTGCCATTAACATACTAATATATTTACCAGCCAGTATTATTAAGGTACACAGGACTGACATAACCTATAACAAAGTGGTTTTTAATTGCAATCTGCTTTCTTCAGACCCACGTCGGGGTCTCCTTCACTGAGTCCAACCTCCATGTAGGAGGTCCAACTCGACAATCTGAGCACAACCATCATGTGGGTCTTGTGCTACACCTCGATTCTACCTTCTCTCCACTTTGGAGACATGCCTTCCATGTCCATTACTCCATGGCTCAGGGCTAGCCTGAAGCCGACAGTCTCGCTCTGCTTCCATGATGTCCACATCTAGAGAATGCGAAACTCGGAGTGGGATCCTTCTCATCTGGCCCATAGTGGGAATGTCTTCACTCCGGGTGGACCTTCAGTGGGTCCATGATGGGTCGTCTACAAAATATTTGTCAAATGACCCGACAGTGAAACCAGCAGGTAGACTGCATTTTGCAGTTGGCTGCTGGTTTTGCAGAAAGCAACAAGTGTTTTCTTTGGGGCTTCACCCCAAACCCCCATGCAGGGGCTGGCCCCCACACACCCACTCCAGGGATTCTCAACTCTGAGTCAGAGCTGAGTCGAGGGGGTTGTAGGACCCCCTACAGACAGTGCAGGGTGCCAGCGGGTTCCCTACAGCGACATGGCACTGCTGTCACTGTAGGAGACACCACTGTAGACATGTTGACGTCGGGGATGTATACCACCTTCAGTCATCACCTGTACTTGTGACACCTCTAGATGTAGAATTTATGATTTCAGCTGAGAGGGGTGGGGCTGTCACTGGCAGGACCCCTTTAGCTGCCCGAGTGGGTTCAGAGGTGCCCTTTATGCTAGTCTCCTTCCAATTGCCTCTGGTTCACCTGCTGTGTTTCATAGGCTTGTGTAGGCCAGCTGAGTGCCTCTGTGGTCATTTCTCTCCTCCTCCTTTGCTTTTGGGCATCTAGTTGCAGAGACATTGCTTGCAACCCTCAAAATCATTCCTGTTAGAAGGACAGAGTGAGAGCTTCCTCCAAATTAAAATATTTTCCACTTCCCTCGATCCGGACTCTATATTGCAGTAGCAGAGCCATCACTAACCAAAACATCCTTCAGCCTGGAGAGAAGGTGACCTAGGCCGTGGATCCCCAGAGGTTTCATCCTCAAAGGGGGTTTTTCCTTTCCTCCGTGCCAATGGTCATAATACTTATTACTTCCATAGGTTCCATAGTTAGGTTCCACTGTTGGATGGAAGCAAATGGTGGCCATGGCTGTTCCCTCTCTCCTTAGGAAGTCATGCCCTTGTACCTATCCGGAATTGATCTGCAGGTCACTATTCCTCTGTTATCTCCTGCTTCTCTACTCAAGCGCCTGTCCATCTCCACCTACCGCCCTCTGTCCAGGTTTTCTTTCCAATTTCATTCCTTACTTCTTTGCACTGCTCAACACTCATTTTGGCACTCTTTTTGGGCTCCTTCCTAAGCTACCTTTAGCCAAGGGAATCATTCCCATGGCACCTCTAGGGGTGGAACCCTCCTCTAGGATTCCTTGCCTTCATACCCCTACAAGGTAGTATATCCCATGTGAATAGAGAGGTGAACAGTCACACTGTTTCCAAGTCCCAGAAGCATAACCACATACCAAGTTGCGTAAACCCCTATTGAATTATAAGGCTATGCCTGAAGTTCATTGGGGGGGGGGGCAACTAACCACATCCCTGATTGGGCCTTAAAAGGCAGCTCCTCTCAGTTGCTCCACAGATTGTATTTTTGTTGCTCCACCATCCTCCCCTCCTCCTCCTCTAGTGACTCATCTCTCTCTCTTTTCCGTGGGCTCCTTCCTAAGCTACATTTAGCCAAGGTAATCATTCCTGCAGCACCTCTAGGGGTGGAACATTCCTCTAGGGTTCCTTGCCTTCGTACTCCTACAGGGTGGTATATCCCATGAATAGAGAGGTGAACAGCCACACTGTTTCCAAGTCATACAAGCATAACCACATACCATGTTGCATAAACCCATTAAACTGGTGGCTAGATAATTTTTATAGAAACATAGAAAATGACAGCAGAAAAAGACCCGTGGTCCATGCAGTCTGCCCAGTCTTCCAACCTATTCCCCACTGACTTAGTGTCGAATGGAGTTTTACTATGAGATCAGACCCTCTATTCCCTCAGCCGACACTCTCCATTTACTACTTCCTCCTCCTTAACCCCCTTTAGGTACTACAAGCTCTCTATATCTGCCCCACCTGACCTTGAATTCATTCCATGGGTCCACTACCTCCTTTAGTCGGCTGTTCCACTGTTCCACTATCCTTTCCTTGAAGAAGAACTTCCTAATGTCTCTTTTACATCCCTCACTGATTAGGCTCCACCCATGCCCTCTCATCACTGTCTTTCCATTCCTGGTGAACAGGCCCACACTATCAACTTTGTCTATCCTCTCAGGAACTTGAAAGTCTTGATCATATCTCCCCTCTCCCTCCTGGCTTCCACCATGTACATGTTCAGATCTGCCAGTCTTTTCTCTTACGATCCGCCCTGCTTATCCTGGATCATTCTGGTGATCCTGTGTTGTGCAGTCTCTAGCCTATCCCTGTCCTTCCTAAGATGGGTGCTCTAGAACTGAGCATGTTGTTCCAGGTGGGGCTTAATCAGGGACCTGTATATGAGCCTAATTACCTCCATCCTTCTTCTTCCTAATCTACTCCTTGTACATCCTAGCATCCTGGTGCCCAAGCTATATGCCTCGCTGTACTGGTCTGTGATCTTAAGAAAAGAAACATGAGCCGGCCCGCTGGCACACCAGTTGGATTACCACTTGCGACTCCAGCGACCCAAGTTTGGGAATGGACTTGAGTCATCAGAGGACCAGCCGGGGGGAGAAGGATTGAGCATCCCTTGGACTACTGTCCTTCTCCAGGGGGGAGGGAGGCGTCATGTTCGGAGCATCAGTGACACCCAGTGGAGGCTGGGCTGTCGCAAGCACTGCCACAGTATATCTCTCATGGGCGGGGTCGATGTTGGCCATCATTGCATGTCCCCACCCCTGCCTATAGGGAAAAATATCCTGCAGTTAAGGGCCACCTCTATGAAGCCTTACCTCCGGCTTCTATTAGCCTCCTGTGGCCTGCTTTCCCGTTAGATACTGGACTTGTGGCACTTAAGGGGAATGGGTGCCGCAACCCCACCCTCTGGGGGGTAAGCCAGGGGTGCTGTGGAGAGCATGGGCTGATGATGGGAGGTGGGAGTAGGAGGTCCGTGACCATGGCGGATGTCTGCAACCCCTGTAACCATAAACCATAATAAATAAAAAAAAAAAAGAAAGAAAAGAAACAGAAATATAGGTGACAGCAGATAAGGACCATGTGGCCCACCTAGTCTGCCCCGTTTTCCTACCTAATGCAATACTGCAGACCCCAGCTGATCTGCAGCTTACCCTCTCTTCCCTATTGCGAGAGTACTCATGTCTATCCAATACATTCTTGAATTCCCCTGCTGTTTTGGCCCCCACCTCCTCTGCAGGGGGGCTGTTTCAATTATCCACTCCTCTTTCTGTGAAAAAGTACTTCCTAACTTTGCCCCTGGTCCACCCCCCTCTAACCTCATATCATGCCCCCTTGTTCTTGTACACCTTCTTTTCTGAAAGATGATACCATCCTGTACCTTGTTTACACCCGAGGTACTTGAATTTCTCTATCATATCCCCCTCTCTCTCATCTCCTCCAGGGATTACATATTGAGGTTCTGTAGTCTTTCCTCATATGACTTTTGGTGCAGTCCTTGCACCATTTTTTTTGGCTTTCTCTGGACTGCCTCTATTTTGTCTATGTCCTTCTAGAGATGCAGCCTCCAGAACTGGACACAGTACTCCAGATGAGGTCTCCCTAGTGATCTGTACAGTAGCATAACCACCTCCTTTTTTCTGCTGCTGCTAACTCTCCCTATGCACCCTAGCATCCCACTGGCTCTCCCCACAGCCTTTTCACATTGTTTGGTTACCTTTAGGTCATTGGATATGATTACCCCCAGGTCCTTTTCTTGACTGGTGATTGTCAGTACCTCTCCCCCCATCTTGTACTCCTCCCTTGGTTTATTGTGCCCCAAATGCATGATTTTGCACTTCTTTGAATTGAACCTTAGCTGCTACACTCTCAAGCACTCCTCAAGCATGTTAAGGTCCTTTCCCATTTTGTCCACACACACACCCAGGGTGTCGACACTGTTGCAGATCTTAGTGTCATCTGTAAAGAGACATATCTTCCCCTCCAGCCTCTTGGCAATGTCACTTATGAATGGATCCCTGTGGCACCTAGCCCCTCTCCTCGGATTGAACGCCATTTACTACCACCCTCTGTATCCTGTCACTCAACCAGTTTCTGTCCCAGTTTACCACCTTTGGGCCCACTCCCAGGCTGCTTAACGTATTTACCAACCTCCTATGTGGGTCTGTGCTGAAGGCCTTGCTGAAATCTAGGTAGGCCACATACACTGTCCCTCCCTGATCTACCTCCCTGGTCACCCAGTCAAAGAAATCTATCAGATTTGTTTGACAAGACCTTCCCACTGTGAATCCATACTGCGTCAGATCCTGTGCTCCACTGGATTCAAGAAATATCACAATCCTTTCCTTTAGCAGTGAGTCCATTAATTTCCCCACCATTGAGGTCAGGCTGACTGGCCTGTAGTTGCCAGCATCCTCCCTGTTCCCACTTTTGTGGAGCAGGACTATATGCGCCCTCCTCCATTCCCCTGGAACCACCCCTGTCTCTGTCGATTTGTTGAATAGGGCTGTTAGTGGTGCTATCAGCACCTCTCTAAGTTCTTTTAATATTCTAGAATGTATCCCATCTGGCCCCATAGCCTTGTCCCCTTTCAGATTCTCAAGTTCTTTTAGGACTCTTTCCTCGGTAAATGGGCTGGTGCCCACCTCTCTCCCATTGGTACTCCTATCGCCCAGTAGTGCACCTTCTCCTTCCCCTTCTTCTGTGAATACTGACAAAAACATTTGTTCAAGGTTGTTACTTTTTCTGGGTCCCCATCCTCACACACCCTTCCCTTCCTTTTTAACCTCACAACCTCATGCCTGGTTTTCTTCCTTTCACTAATGTACATGAAAAAGGTCTTGTCATGCATGAGTCAATAATCTCTGGTATAGCCCTTTTTACTATTCCCCACTTACCCTCAACATCCACCACCTCCACACATACCCACCAGGTTGTCCCTGACCAGTTCCCTCATCTTTCCAAACTCTGCCTTCCTAAGGTTGATCATAGACTTGGATGTTGATTGACAACTTCATGTGGTATACTGAAACCACACTAAGTTGTAGTCACTGGACTTCAGTGTCTGCTTGATCTCTACCTCTACCACTAACCCTGCATGTGATAGTATCAGATCAAGGATGGCCTCCTCCCTGATTGGTTCCTTGACCTACTGTACTAAGAAGCAGTCCTACATGATATTCAACAGCAACTGACTTCTTGTGATTATGGCTACAGGACCTGCCCAGTCAACAGCTGGCATGTTCAAGTCATCCACTACCACCACCTTCCCCTTTGCAGCACCACTTAATCTCTGCCACCTAATCTCTATCCCCCTACTCCTTCTGATCTGGTAGCCAGCAAACCACTCTCAACCTAATCTTTTTACCCTACACTTTTCTCTAAAGAGCTTTTTGCCTTCCCCAGCCCCAGCTGACCACTGTCATGCCAGCCACCCCAGCCCCATCACCCCAACTTCTCCCAGGGCTTACCTCACCTTGTTCCAGTATTGCCTGAGTTGTCGGGTGCTGGGGCTGTGGGCAGCCAGAGTCATCCTGTTAGCCTTGGAGGGGGTGTTTTCATCCTCATTTTTCTCCCTTCCCCCCCAAAGTTAGTGCACATTAAAGGGTGCAGGGTGAAAACACATGCATGAACTTGTACCCTGTGCCCAACCCTCAGAGAGGCAGCCACATGCTGTGCTACCTCCTAGCCTCTGCCTATAGTGGCAGCCAAGCAGTGGCATGCACTGTCCTCCCACCCCAAAGCAGGAGAGCTGTCTCTGGATGCTCAATCTCTCTTCACTCAGCCAACCCCTGAGTGACCTGGTCCATTCCCAAACCTGGGTCACCAGTGTGACAGGTGGTGTGGCACTCAATACCTAAACCCATCATGCCACTGGGCCAGCCTCCCCTACACTGTCTTAATGGTACGTATTTTGATTTCACCTCACATCCCCTTAACTGCAGAGACTTCAGTGGTCTCCATACCCTCTGTTGTATATAAAGCCATCCCTTTACCCTTATAGTTCACGCTATTGTTCCTGACAAGGATGTAATCTGGGATTACAACAGCCCACTCAGTGTTCTCTGATGCCCATGTTTCTGTCACAGCACAATGTCAAGGCTTGCCTCTACAACCATTGCCTGGAGTTCACTGATTTTATTGCTCAGACTTCTAGGCATTAAGGCTTAGTGCCATCCACTTACCATTCTGAGTATCCTTATCAGTTGTTATACTCTGTCTGCTACATTTATTAGCCATTCCTTCTTTTCCTTCTACCCTCCAGTTGCTACTCCTTCCTGTGCCATTCCCCTCTCTTGCCCCGCCTGTACCTCCCTGACTCTTTCCCTTGTTTGCCTATCCTGACAATAATTTTCTTGCATCTCCAACCCCTGCTTGGCCACTTTTCGCTGCCCCCCTGCTAAGGGATCTCCTGGCCACAGCCTCCCCCAACTTAGGTTAAACTTCTAGAGATCTATACATCAAACATTTGCCCCAGGGCATTTGCACCTTCTTCTTCGAGATATATGCCACCCCACATGAAAAGCCTCCCATCCCAGAATGTATCCCAGTCCCCACAAACGTAATCCTTCTTCTCTTCACCATGCCATCAACAAAAAGGCCCCCATTTTCTCCTGTATCCCATTACTCTTAGCTCACACTGTCAGGACTTTCGGGTAGGCACTGATGCTGATTCCCCCCTCAGCCTGCTTCCAACTTGCAAATGCTTATTTTAACCTCTTCCAACCCTTGCTTGGCAAGACTATTAGTCCCAAAATGGACTAACATGTTTCCCCTGCATATTATTATTCCCCGGATTCTGACAGTGACCCTGCTAGCCTGGTAGGCATCTGATGTGTTATTTTTTTTTTCATTACACTGCTGTTTTAAAATAATTGATCAGTTATATCTCATTAATTTTAATTATAAAATAAATGCAATCAAATAGTTAATGATACAGGAGCTGTTTTGAGCATCACTTACTTTACTGATTGCCACTCAGAAACGCATAGATGTTTGTGTTTATGTGTTGCCTCTTGCATTTGCACTTAATTTAGTTCAATATTTGTGATGCTGTTGCCATTCTATGCAGTATTTAATTTATATATTACATCTTAGATCAAGCTAACTATTTGCATTGCATCTTGAAGTAACCTTTAGGTTCTTATCAGCAAATATAGTTCCTACAATGTTATTTCTTACCACACCTTGATGGGTCATTTAATGGATGAGAAAGATGCAGGAACATTGGTAGGAGTGAAATGAGCATGAATAGATAGGGGCCTAGGAAGTTTTTGAAAAAGTGCAACAAAGATGTGAGAAGTGATGTTTGATAGTTGGTTCGGGATAAGATGTCAGTCTAGAAAGATAAAGTAGGGGCCGTGAATGCTGAGGTGGATAGAGGTGAAGCTAGGTGTGATATGATGAGCAGTCTGTAAAGAAAGACAGAAGCATTTTAGAAAAGTCATGTTTGAAAAGTAAAAGTGAAACAATGTGAGCAGAACAAAATGGAAAATAAAAACATGGTACAGAAAATCATTATTTAATTTTATTTAGTGATTAAATTATTAAATAAGAAGTTTAAAGCCAGTCTGTTGGCATAGCAGTAGCACTACAGCGCATGATGCTGGTAACCTGGATTTGGGAATAAGTCTGGTACACTGGGCATTGGCTAGATGAGGGGAGAGAAAACTGAGAATCCCAGTGATTGCTCTCCTCCTTTGGGGATTGGAGCTTGTGCTGTCTGCTACCACAGTGTTACCTGGGTGACCACAAGTAATGATGCAGCTGGAGAATAACAGTGGGATATAGCCTAGCTCCAGTGTGTAGTCACATATGAATGTGTATGCACACCTAGGCACCCCAGGCAGCAGTTACCCTGTGGGAGTAACACAATAATGGAAAACCCTGATACATGACAAAATGGCACCAGTAGTATGTGATAATGGTGATCACAAAACCACGATCGCTATTAAGGTGAGTGTACATCGTCGAAAATAAAAAAGGCGAAGTACATTCACAGCGAGGCAACTCACTTTTAGTATTTATTTGGAGGGCTTCACCTCCCCACTCCCCGCACCCCCTCACTAATAATAACAAACTCTGAGGGGGTGCATGTCATGGAAGGGGAGAATTGCCAAAAAAAAATTAACACCCACTCCAAAAAAGCTCAAAATATTGTGCTCCTGCCCAGGCCCGAATCCTGCACTCTTCCTACTGTTGCCAGCCACCCTCACCACCACGCTACGCAGTCAGCTCAGTGGCTTCCCCCCCCTCACCACCCCTCACATACCTTCCCTCCTCTTCTGATATGCCTGTTGGTCTTCCCTTCACCCCTGTCCTTCCCCATTTCTACTGTTTCATGATCACTGACACTACAGGCGTGGAGACTGAGTTACTCAAATCTGAGTTGCTCAGTCTTATTCGATGTTTTCACTGGATACTAAAGGCACCAGTACTCTCGGGCCCACCATTCCCAACTGCCCACTGGTCCTCATACTGTACCAGATGGGCCTGAAGGGGACCATAGCCGATGGTTTTCTGGATGTAAGCAAAACCACTGACTTTCGGTGATTCAAGTAATGAAATTCTCTTCCAAGACTTGAAATTTTGGGAATTGCACTGGTGATTGTAAGCCTGATTTCCAGATTTTACTGGGATTCTACAGTCATTGTTTTAGTATATGTATAAATAATCAGAATAAAATAAAGCTTAATATACCGAGCATTAAATGAAGCAAATTGAAAATAGTACAGTAAGTAATAATAAGAAAAACACAAGTTCTGTAGATTTACTTATCTGGTATAAAATGCCATAGTCTGTGAAATTCTTTGTTTTTACTGGTGTACAGGCAGTATAAATTCTGGAATTTTACTGGGGTTTCTCGTAAAAGCTGAAAACCAGTGGCCTTGGACATAGGTGGCATTGCAAATTAACTGGAAGGGAATATATGCCTTTTTGTAGATGATACCAAAACCTGTAGTAGGGTAGGCTATCAGGAGGGGCGGAAAGAATGGGTAGAGATTATGGAAAACTCAAGGAGTGGTCTAAAACATGACAGTTGGGGTTCAATGCCCAAAAGTGCAGAATTATGCACCTAGGACATAGGAACCCAGAAATTGAGTATAGGATGGGAGGAGGTACTATCAGTCACTAAGCAGGAAAGGAAATTTGGGATTATCATATCTGATGACCTCAAAGTGGCAGGGCGGTATGACCAAACAGTGGGTGGGGAAAGTGCAATGCTGGGATGCATTGAGAGAGGTATCTCCAGCTGGAGGAGGGAGGTGGTGTTGCCACTGTGTCGCATACTGGGGAGACCCCACCTGGAGTATTGTGTGCAGTTCAAGAGGCCGCACCACAGAAAGGGCATAGACAGGGTGGAGTCAGGGAAGCAGTCCAGAGGAGAGCAACTAAAATGGTGCTGGAATTACACTAAAAGCTCTACGAGGAAAAACTGAGAGATCTCAACATTTAAACCCTGGAAGAGAGGAGAGCAATGTGGTCGTGAAAGAGACCTACAAGTACCTCATGGGGTAAACAGGGTGCAGGACAGGAGTCTCTTTTAAATGAGGAAGAGCACCAGGACCAGAGGGTATGCAATGAAGCTGAAAGGGGGAAGTTGAAGAGGGATGTGAGGAAGTACTGCTTCACTGAAATAGTTGTAGAAGCCTGGAATAGACTGCCAGTGGAAGTGGTGGAGGCAAACACAGTAAGAGGCTGCAAGTATATGTAGGATAGTCAAAGAGGAGGGAGAGTCACCGGAAACCAGATAGGGTCTGTGGAGTCAAACTAAACAAGAATAATCTGGGTAGGCTGGATTGGCCAAGCAGTCTTTTTCTGCTGACAAATTCTATGATTTTATGTTTTTATGGAGGAAGCTCACCGCGTAGGTGAAATGCCTTCATCCAAGAAAATGCACCCAGTGGACCCCTAAGACCAGGTAACTGACAGAGATGAGATGAGTAAGGGTCTGAAGTTGTCTTTGTTGAGGAAAGGTATGATCTAGAGCTGTTGCGGAATTGGGAAAATTCCAAATTGATGGAATTTCAATGAAATTTCATGAAATTCTGTGAAAGTTCACAGAATTTTGTCAGAAGTTTGTGGAATGTTTAAAATGTTGTAATTTGATCATAACTCAGCTGCCATTTAAGACAGAGCTCTGAGATTTGTCTTGCGCTCTCTTTGGATGGCGAGAAAGTAATGTTCCAAATATCATGACATTGAAATGGATGGTTTCAAAATTATAGGTGCTCAAAGTCTGTCATTTTATTTTTTGTGCGAAATTTTAAGAACATTTTTGTCTGCATATACCTCAGCCGTCTATTGGGTCAGAGATCTTAAATCTGGCATGATCCCTTGATAACAGGTGTTCGAATAATGTGCCAGATTTTATGACAATATGATGCATCATCTAAAAATATATGGGCTCAAAATATGTCATTTTATTTTTTGCAGGACATTTCGTGGAAAAATTTCATCTGCATATAACTCAGGCACCTTTGGCCCTAGACGTATAAATTAGCATGAATAACCTTTTTGTATTGCTTATAGAATGATCTGAATATGGAGAGAACTGGATTAGAGATTTTTAAGTTACAGGAGCTCACATTTTTACTAGATACTGTAAATATTTGCAAAATTTTGTGAAACCTCTCAAAAATGTGGATGTTTGTAACGTCTATGCTTTTGCATGCATAGACTTAACATTTGACATGCATATCCATAGTCAGTGTATCCCGGTATCTAACACAACTGGATAAATTGGTTTAGCAGTTTTAAATTTGCAGTAGAAAAAAATATTGGTAACATTTTCTCACATATTTATAGTAGCATACAGATGAACCATCCAGAATTCTTTTGTGGAATTTAACATTAACAATGCACATATCACTACTTCATTTGATAAGCTGGGCTGAGCTTTTGCAGTCCTGTTATTCCTCTTTGGCTGACTATTCCCCCACCCCTTCTCGTTTGGCATAGCCAGACTGACTCAGTAGAACTACTGATCCCACTGATATCCTTTTTGTTCTTTACAGTGACAAACTCCCTTAAAACATGAGTCACCTACTCCTTTTCCTATTGATCTACCCTGTTGGAATAGACAGAATTTTTCCTTCCTGCTGCCCTAGACATTGTCTTCCCCCACTACATCTTTTTGAGTACCTCTAAGTCCCAGACTTGCATGTACATCAGGCTCCCTGGATCATAAATTTACTGGATGTGATCCTTAAATATCCTGCATTCAGGTTGAAATTGTTGACACTATGTGCTTCCTTGCTGCAAGCTGGGGGTCTACCACTGTTATGCTACCCAGCTCAGCTGTCCATTTCTTGGTGAAACTGGATTTAGTAGTTGCCGTATTGGTCCTTGCAAGAACAGATCCCAAAGCAAATGATTTGATACCTTTTAATGGACCAACATAGGTATAACAACAAGAACAAAGTGCTCTAGCTTTTGGACCAACCAGTCCTTCTTTAGAAGCCTAATGGCTGTTGTTTAGAAAAAAACAGCTAGATCATGCAGAAAAACAGAAAAAATCCCCATTGGTTTAAACTACTCATTTAAAAAATACAGATGATGATATCAGAGAAGTTTAACAGTACCATATTACCTTCAGCCAGGAGGGTCCCAGGGTCAAAGGTGCTTGTTGAAAAACACATGAAAAGAATTCTACTGCATATAAATTCAATTGACATAAGATAACATTGCTGGAGTAGATGACTCTTAAATCAAGCTATGAGTGTCACAGTGTGTATAAGGATGTGATTACTGAAAAGCAGCCCCAGCCCAGATTAAAGACATACTAAGATTGTCTTATGACTCCAAGAAGTTTCAATGCATGTATTATAGACAAGAAATTACCAGTGAAGTTGTCTTAAAAACATCAGTGCACACTGTATGATGTGTAAAACTTAGCTGGACCTATCACCCAGCTGTACTCTCCAGCGAGATATCATGCCCCATTACTTCAAAAACCTCTAGTATAGTGCCAGGACTTTATAAATGATAATTTAAATATAAAGTGACAGTATTAGTATCAAATAAAAAACTCTAGTCGAGGACCACCAGGGAATTAAGACCATGTAGCCTGATATGTACTGATGTCAATATACACTGAGCATTTAACAACTTGATGTACCAGAAGTGTCTAAGGAATCTGAAAAAGTGATCATTTTAATTTCTCTCCTCCTCTTCACACAAACAATACACCCTACCCCACCTCACATCTCCATAATGTGGGTTGGGGGGTGGGGGATGACTAGCTTTAAGGAGATACACACACACACACACACACACACACACACTCTCCTAATGAACCTTTATTCACATCAGTCACTGCAATTGTTCCCCAAAGGAATTCAACTTGTCATGAAATCCTATGTAAAAGGATTCATGTATCCTAATACCTACAGACCAAAAATGTGACACTATTTAACTGTACTCCTATCTGTGTAGTAACATTTCCAAGGATTCTAGATAGAAGTACAATGAAATAAAACTACCACCATCCCCAGGATAAGGAAACTAGAAGTAAATATAAAGTATATGTGTAAGACCAGAGGTCTAACATACCTACATTTCCACAAATCACTATAATATTACCCTAATGTAAAAAGATCTGTCCAGGACCCCCATGCAAATGAGATCTCACATCCCAATATGTACAGAGTTAAAAAAATGTGTGACAGTCTATGATAACACTCCTGTATGTACAGTAACAGGCTTGGTAATCTGAATATGGTGCAACGAATTAACCCCACTCCCGGGCAAAGATAAAAAGTAAGGAGGAATTAATATTCATTATGTATGTGAAGTAAGAGTAGTAACACTCTGTAACTTCATGTATCTAAATAGAGGCCTACTTCAATGTGACAGCAAGCCCCACACTGGTTATATCACGTACCTCACAATACATACCCACACACATACATATTCACAGGCACCCACATCCCACACATGCTGAAGTCCTATAATATGTCAGTCTGAAGAAGAAGTCTGTGGATGTTAGTTTCTGTAATGTCCCATGAAACCCAGATCAATGTTCATCCCATCTGCTACCATATTAAGATGTAAAATAAGTTTAATCTCAAAAACTCTTCTCTGTTATGTGTTTTAGAGATTTCCTTTTAAGACCATTACTGATATATCCGAAATTGAGTGGTCAGGCTGGGAGAAGTGGTGCCCCACTGGTTTTTCCAGTCTTCTTTCTTCTAAAAGTATGTCTGTGCTAGTTCATCCTTGTGCAGAGCTGTTGGCTTGTCTCTCCAACATAACCTGTTTGTGGACATCTTTTGCACTGAATGAAATAAACAACATGTCGTGATGTGCATGTATAACTCCCATGCACCTTGAATTGTCTGTTTTGTGATGTAATCACACAGTCCGAGGTGGAAATGAGCTCACAAGTCTTACAGGTGCATTGATTGCAGGGTCGTGTGCCATTGTGTGACATGGTATTCTGTTCTGGTGAAAGCTTGCTTCTAATAACTAGGCTGGCTAAATTTGGAGGTTGTTTAAAAGATAGTAGTGGGAGTTCCTTAAAAATACAATTAAGATTTTCATCCTCACTAAATATTGGGTGAAGGTGAAATTGCGCATCTAACTCCTGAACCTAGTGAACTCCTGTTCTACCTGCTTCTCATACCTCTATCTTTTAATTAGAATCCTCCAAATAAAGCTGAGTGAAATCAACACATTCCAGTGTTATGGAATTTTTTATGAAATTCTATAGTTTTCACAAAGACTCATGGGATATGACTTTAAGTACAGATGTTACTTTGTAGAGCTGTGCAAATACCTTTTTCTGAACATTTGGACGAATATTTGGTATTTGGGTCCCATATATTCGTTATTCAACATCCAATATTCGGTATTCAGCCACGAAAGGTGCCTTATTAGAGAATTGCTACAGAAGTCCTTAAAATGGCTTCAGGAGGAGGAGGAGAGGTCACGGCACATTGGCTTGTACACTGGTGCCAGAGGTTCTCTGGTGCTGCTGGTGCTTCAGGAGGAGGATACAGAGGTCACGGTATTTTGGCTTGTACACTGGTGCCAGAGGCTGGCTTGTGCTGCTGGTGCTTCAGGAGGAGGATGTAGAGGCCATGGCACTTTGGCTTGTACACTGGTGCCAGAGGCTGGCTTCTGCTGCTGGTGCTTCAGGAGGAGGATGTAGAAGTGACAATCTCTATATGGTCACAAAGGTCTCAAAAGGTACAATGAGAATAACATATGCCTCACCCTTAAATAATTGTGGCCATTGACAAACTCAAGTAATAAAACATAATGATTCCCATGGCATAGGATAACACTGGAACGTCAACAGGCCATAACTCCATCAATATTTGGAGTTGTGACAATCTCTATATGGCCACAATGGTCTTATGGGGTATTACAAGAATAGCATATGCTGCACCCTTAAATAATTGTAGCCATTAAAAAAAGCAAGTAATAAAACATAATTCTTCCCATAGGATAACACTGGAACTTCAACAGGCCATTACTCCATCAGTATTTGGAGTTAGCTAACAGTCTTTATATGGTCACAAAGATCTCAAGGGGTGCTTCAAGAATAACATATGCCACACCCTTAAATAATTGTAGCCATTAAAAAAAGCAAGTAATAAAACATAAAAAAAAAATACTTCTCAGTCCTAACTGCCTGCTGGTGGCTGCCACTCGGTGCTTTTTCCTCTGCTCTAACCTCTGACTGCTTCTAAGCCTCTGTCATTCACCCTGCCTGAACCTGTGCTTGCTGTGACCCTTCTCAACTGTTCAGGCCTCTGCCTCTCGGAAAGTGATGCTGATTTACACCCAGCTTCTTTCACAACCCCTCCCTGCTCTCTCTAACTGACCTCACACTCTCATTTGCCTAATCCTCCTATTGTCTTTTTTGCCCCAGTCCCTTGCTGGTTGGCTGCTGCCACCAGCCCCAGCCCAGCTGCTTGACTTTTACTACTATCCAGAATACTCTGCCCTGAACTAAGCCATTTTGACTCCACAGCCATTGCAAGTATGACCCACTTGACACTTGGGACTGTAGGGGGCATCTTCCTACTCACCCAAATATCACTCGCAGGCCAGTCTGGCAGACTGTTCCTGCAATCCACACAGCCCAACTTTGAGACGACAGTGCTAAACATATATGGCACCATCACATCATGTAACAGATGTGCCTTCACCATGCACAGGGATTATATACCATGGACCCAAGATCCACAGCTAAAGGACCCCTCCCTGGTGGCCTTTTTCCCTGGTTTTGTGATGCACTTTAGCACCATGAAAGTGCCAGTACCCAGAAAGAGAAAAAGGGATCAGAATAACAAGCTCTTATTAAACCATCTCACCCGCCTAGTGCTGCTCTCCTTCTCTGCTCTCAAAGTGTACTTTTTGAATCCAGGCCCACAACTACAGTATAATGCAGTCCAACAACACAGTGGGACTCCTCTTGCCTCCATAAATATCTGCAGTTTACTCCCAAAGATGGACAGCTTGAAAGTATGGGTCACTCAGCATAACCCAGATGTACTCTCTATAGTAGAGTCTTGGCTCTCCCCCAAGGTACCGGACTCTGCTATCACACTGCCTGGTTACATCCTGTTTAGACAGGACCAACTCTCAAAAAGAAGTGAGGGCTGTGTCCTATACATTAGGAATCCCCTTCAAAGTTACATACTTCCCACACCCAGCAGTGCCGACAACATCTAAGTTCTGACCATACAACTTCTGCAGGGATCCCATAACAGGACACTGATGGTTATCTCTGTCTACATCCCACTTAAACTAACTGTGGCTGTCACCAGTGACCCGATGGACCATGTGGGCACCCTGAGCCTAAACACAGAAATTGTGATGCTGGGAGATTTCAATATCAACTGGCTCTCCCCCTCTGCTGCTTCAATCAAGGACACCTTATCTGCGGTCCACTTCTCTCAAATGGTCGAGACAGCAACCAGAATTAGTTACAAAACTGGGACCAGCACCCTCCTGGACTGGGTTCTCACTAATCGACCTGCCCACATCACCAATATTGCAGTTCTTCTCGATACACTGAGTGACCACTCCCCTGTCACCTGTACTTGATCCTACAACTACTGCAAGCCACCTCCCAGAATGATTACAAACCATGTTCTACTAAAGGGTCACCTTGCACTGCTAAAAGCAGAGCTTCAGGGCATTGGCTGGACTGACCTCAATGAGGCCAACAATGTAGACACAGCCCTTGACCACTTCATAAACACATTCAACACCTTCTGTGACAAGCATGCCCCGGTAAAGACAAGGAAAATAAAAGGGCATTGCAATCCCTGGATCACCCCGTACCTACTGGATCAGCTCAATGCCAGAGATCTCCTCTGGCAGATCATGAGAGCGCATGGTACCACCACTGACATCTAAAGGTACAAACAAACCTGAAATAAGTGTACAAAAGCCATCCGACACACCAAAAGCACATCCTACAAGGAAGCCCTCTCCAGCTCCTGGAACAACAGCAAATCATTCTGGAATAATCTCAATAACATAAGTGGCAGAGAACCCTAAAGTGCCCCATCAATGCGCATGGTTGATGGTGCACTATCCTTGGACCAACAGCAAACTGCCAACATACTTAAAGATGCATTCACAGACCTCAGCAGTGTACTACCAGCAGACTACTTTAATCCCTTAATCCTGGCTGACCCTAACACAGTCCAGCAACCACCTTCCAACAGACCGCTCTTCCATTCCAAGGTAATCTCAAAATCTGAAGTAAGAAAGTACCTTGTGCAAGCTCTGGGAAAATCAAGACACAGCGGAGATACCCTGGACCTTAAGTTCATCAGCATGGCACTGGAGGAAGTCCTGGGCCCTCTCACTAAGATTATCAAACTATCCCTCTGCTACCCCTGTGATGGAAATTGGCATCAGTAACCCCACTGCACAAAGGAGGTGATCGGACTCTACACAACAACTACAGACCTATCTCCATACTCCCCCCAAAGCTCTAGAGCAGATTGTAACAGATCAGCTTGTTGAGTATCTGAACCAGTACCAACTCCTCTGTCCTGAACAACATAGCTTTCGACCAGGTCACAGTACCATCACAGCATTACTGGAATTCACAGGTTACATCCACCACTCCCTAGACTAAGGCCTTCTGGTAGGAGCAACATTTATAGACCTATCAAAAGCTTTTGATACAGTGCACCATGAGCTCCTTCTGAATCAGTTGTCTGCTATTGGACTGTCTCCAGAATCTGTTTCATGGTTCAACAGCTACCTTCACAACCAATCGCAAAAGGTCAGGCTACAAGACACCACCTCTGTTAGCAGACCGATCTGCTCCAGGTCCTAAAGGGGTCAGTTCTAGGGCCTCTACTATTTAGTCTTTTCCTAAACCAACTGCCGGCCTCCTGTCTGACCTGGATGCTCCTTTATGCAGATGATACGGTTATCTTCACCAGAACCCCCATCGGGAACAACTAGCAGCAGCACTCCAAAGGGGATTCTTATCCATAGAGAAATGCTTTAAGAGCATAAACTAATCATGAACTGTAAAAAAAAACCAAAGACAGTGTTGTACTCCAGCACCCAGAGTAAGTTCAAAGCATTACCCCTTATGATCAGAAATATAAGTGGTGACACCCTGGAGCATGTCCAGTTTTTCAGATACCTGGGTATCACAATAGACTCCACTCTGTCTTATGTCCAACACATTGATAGCACTGCAAAGACTATCAACATAAGAAAAGGGATTCTTTACCACCACAAGCACTGCTTAACCTATGAGGCATTGAATCTGGCCATCAACAGCTCAATAATCTCCCTTGTCCATTATGGACAGGCTATCGATGGATCAGCAACTGACACCGCCCTACAATGCATTTCCATCATGCTTAATAAGGCGTGTCACCTTCTCACAGGTGCTACAAGATTCACGCACACCTGTGACCTCTACTCACAGGACAGTTGGCTCCAACTAAAGGAAAGAATAAGATATCAATCTTGCCTCCTTGCCAAGAAATGCGCTTTCAATCTACTACCAGCAGGGGTCCAGAAACTCCTAACCATGCACTTAAGCTCCTGTTTCACAAGGAACTCCACCATCCAGATCTACAAAATTCCTAGACTCCACACTGCCTTGACACAATGTGCATTCTGTTACCGTGCTCCTCACTGGACCAATGTCTTACCACCTGACATTTCCGGTACTGCAATTATTGGTGTTTTCAAATACAAACTATGACAGCACCTTATCTCAACCAGCAGCTGTGACTGCCTCCACTAACACTCCTCCTGTGCCTCAAGAGCAGCCTAGCACTCTTATCTCATGTCTAACCTACTCATCTGACGTGACCTATCCTTAGCACTTCAAGTCACCACCCTACCTCACGACCTTTGCCATCTCTACCCAACCCATTCTGTATACTCCCCCACTCCCTACCCACCCTTTAGCACCCTTACCACTATCCTCTTACTATCATCTCCTCTCCTGTAACCTAGTAGAGTGCCCTAACTTTGACTCAGGCAAATTACTTGCTGCCTATGATCCTAAATTTGGTGTGTTCACTATAGGAACTCTGCCTAAAAATGTACTACTGTATTACTGTATCTTACTGTTAATTGTCTAAAACATGTACTACTGTTTTGATGTACCTTTTGTCTTTGTAACTGATGTGGAACCCATAAACGAGCAACCACTCATGGGTGTAATCCAAGCACTCAATAAATAAAAAAGAACTCCCATAGGAGAACACAGGAACTTCAAAAGACCATAACTCCATCAATATTTGGAGTTAAGTGACAATCTCTGTATGGTCACAAAGGTCTCAATGGGTACTACGCGAATGACTTATGCCATACCCTTAAATAATTGCAGCCTTTAAAAAAAACCAAATAATAAAACGCAACAATTCCCAGAGGGTAACACTGGAACTTCGACAGGCCATAACACCTTCAATATCTGGAGTTAAGTAACAGTCTCTATATGGTCACAAAGGTCTCAGAGAGTACTACAAGAATAATATATGCCACACACTCAAATAACTGTGACCATTAAGAAAAGCAAGTTATAAAACATAACCATTCCCATAGGATAACACTGGAACTTTAACAGGCCATAACTCAATCAATATTTGGAGTTAAGTGGCAATCTCTATATGGTCACAAAGGTCTCAAGGGGTATTATAGAAATACCATATGCCATTCCCTTAAATAATTATGGCCATGGTTATTAAAAAAAGAAAGTAATAAAACATAAAGATGCCCATAGGCTAAAACTGGCACTTCAATACGTCATAACTCCATCAATATTTGGAGTTAACTGACCATCTCTATATGGTCACCAAGGTCTCAAGGGGTACTACATGAAATGATGGTGCTGCAAGTGCAGTAGATAGATAGATAGTGGCACCAGCACACTGTTCTGACAGCAATCGAGTAATGGACTGCTTATACAAGCAAAGGACACACAAGTATACATTGGTTTTGTCACCACAATGTTCTTCCGCATCATTATTTCCCTGCAATGGTGCTTCTTACCGAACTGGATCAGCAGATTGCTGTCAGAACAGTGTGTTGGTGCCACTCACTAAGTTTCAAGAAGGGCTCCTGCTATTCTGCTGGCACCTCAATCTTTCCTCTAATATGGCAGATGTGCAGCTTCAACTGAGACACTGGAATCTGCACTCTAGTCTCTCTATAGATTGAACTCTATGCTACCACACTCAGAGTGAGGAGATCACATGATGTTACTAGCTGACAGCTCCATAAACAGCCTCCAATTGGCCATCAAAACTATGTGAGGTTTTGAAATCTAACCCACCGTATAGTACGTCCTAAACAGTGGCCGAGTAGTGGACTATTCAGAAAGTCCATCTGAATATTCATCACACCTTCTTTTCGTGGTATTCGGGAAATACTATTTGGTCCATGCACAGCCCTATTATTTAGCAATTTCTGACATCAAGCAATTAAAAAAATTGACACACAGTCTCCTTGTGAGGTTTAAAAATCTGCCAAATGTCATGGTATTGCATTCTCTAGTTGTAAAGTTTCAGGGGCTTAAATTTGTACTTTACATTTTTGCAAAATTTTATTTTTAAATTTTGTGAAAAGTTAACTACTTTTAATTAAGTCCCATTTAAAGCTGCAAATATGAACTTTTTTTCAGAAATGACCGTGTGATATAGTAGTTTAAATGCTTCAACTGGTTAAACTTGAATATGTTAGTTTAAAATTAGAGGGAAATAACAAATTAAAATTTCAGCAACATGCTTGGCAGGTTATAACTCAGTCCCATTTGAAGCTAGAATTCTGAAACTATGAACATATACAAGTGTAGTGATAACCTGTATACCTGTCAAATTTTATAACATTTCAATGAATACTATCAGTTATACTAAAATTACAGAATTCTAAATTTTGGCAAAATATTTGGCTACCTATAACTCAGCTTCCATTGAAGCTTGAGACTTAAAATGTGGTTTATATACCCATGCTGGGTGCTTCTCTAAATCCTGATATTATGGAGAAATTTAGATAAGAAATTTTAAGATTATCTCAAAATAACTGAAAATGTAATCTTGATTAAATGTCTGGCCAACCATACCTCCACTCCCCTTCAACCTACACATATGAAATTTGGCATACCCTTGTATGTCATGGTATTCTGTTGACATTCTAAATTTGGTGTTAATCGGATGTGTACTGTTTACATTATAGCTAAATAACTTAAATATTTTTACATTTGGCAGAATTCTGCAGAATTTTCATGAAAATTCTGTAAAGTTCCATGGAATCAGAATGGTCATTCCACAGGCATTCCATGGGCAGGATTCTATATTCAACACAGCTCTAGTATTATCAGCAACCAGGGAAAAAAGTACAGTATAAAAAAACCTGAGGCACTTAAAATGTTGCATGTCTGTGAAAGAAATGTTAAATCCCAGCAGCTGGTATTGCTGCAGTTGAGCAACTTATTTCTTTGACTGAAAATGTCTTGAAAGCACTGTAATAAAAAATAACATATATTCAGGAAATAAAAACACAAAAAGAGTAAGAACGGATGAGATACTAACAGCTGGGCCAGAAAAATCGGCACATACAATTTGATTGTGCTTGCAATTTTTGAACACAAGTTTTTGGCAAAGAAATAGCTGCCCCAAATCTTCCAGGACTTTATAAATGTTGGCAATATCCTCATTTTATGTGCAATTATGGCATCAAATGTAGGGAAAACCACTAAGTTTATATAGACTCATCCATCTTTACCAGATAAGGGCAAAGGAAAAATTTCATGGCACAGAGAAACACAGAAAACAAGAGTTCAAGAGGATACAAAATTTAATAAGGTTCCTCACTACTAGACTGAGTGTCACACAAGATGGTGACATTTAGAGGATAATGGATGGGCATCAGTGAACAACAATGCTGAATTTGCTTCGAGAAGTTGTCACAACAACATTAGACATTGACAGCAGAGCTTAAAAGGTCTCTGGTTGTTATGACAGCCTTGAGAATTAAACTCAGCATTATTGTTCACTGTTGCCCATCCATTGCCTTTTATAGCATATGAGCAACGTTGAATGTCAACAGAGTTTAACAATTTGAATTACTGTGAAATTTTATCTTACTTATCCCATTCAGGCACCATGTCAATGAGGGCCTCCCAGCAGTTGCAATCCCATATGCAGAGCACACAGCACTTGACAGGATCACTAGTTGTTCCATTTTTAAATCTGTTTCTGTTTTTTTTTTTTTTTTGCTTGTGTGCTGATTCTCTTGATTGTGAATAAACTGCAGGTGCCCACTATTGTCCAGTTTGGAAAGGAATGTGGAAGCCATCACCGATAATTCATTTTTTAGCTGTCAGCTGTGAAGAGAAAAGTGAGCAACTGGCGATGATGAAAGGGAAAGTGGAGAGCATGGGCATTCTACGTAGCTGAACCCTAATAGTGACGTACTCAAGACTGTACAACAGTTTGATGTCACTACTAAGGTATAACAACACTGGGAATTCATTGAATTCCACACACAATAGCATTTACCCATACACTATATTCTTTGAGAAAAACATCTTTAATGCACCAATTAGGGTAACTGCATGCCACAAAAGTAGGGAAATGTGGCAAAACCCATACCTCACCATAAATAAGAAGACATTCACTGGCCCTTGTGGGAGAACCAATGAATAGTCATGGTGGCCATATCATGGAGCCCCAGACAGACAACTTAGCTTCTTTTGACTCTATAGCCAGGACAGTTAGCCTACCCAAATCAGACCTCTGGAGATATCTCAAACTAAGAGCGGCAATATTAGCCAGGCACCAGATTTCTGCAGGGCCCTATGATAGTTCACTCCTAAAAATGATTTATAAATGGATTTTCATATACCACTAGGCTGAGAGGCAGAATATATGACTTTCTGCTCTCTTCAACAGTTCCAGATCTGTTGCAGGTGAAAAGATGTTGGGAACAGGACTTGCAGATCCAAATTCCTAGTAAGGACTGGCAGGGAATGCTCAAGAGTGCATATTCTGACTTTAGGACATGAGATACCAACTAATCCAAAAGAAAATTCTCCACAGATGATATCGTACTCCACAGATCCTGAAGAAAATAAGCCTTATGCCCTTGGATAGGTGCTGGTGATGGCATCAGGGAGTTGGCTCACTCACCCATATCCTATGGTCAGTCCTGAAACTCACAATATTCTGATCCCAAGTGTCAACATTTGTGAACTCTGTCCTGGCTATCAACCTTCCTTCAGACCTGCTCTTCTGGATACCAGATGGCACACCTAGTCAGACATTTCTTACCCAACTCCAGAAATATTGACTTCTTCCTACAGCTCTAGAAGCTAAAAGACAAATCCTTCTTAAATGAAGAATGGATATGCCCCCTGCTTCAAGCAATGGCTTGTAGCACACTCTAAACTGGCAGAATTTGAAAAATGTACTCACCTAGCTAATCATGCAATGTACCAATACCACTCTATATGGGACCCATTTCTCCACTATACTAACCCTCCCCTCCCTGATTTTTTTTTCTTCTCTCTCTTTACAAGAATGCTAGACATAACTGATAGATCCAAAATATCACAAATTGATTGCCTGTGAATGTTTTTGTTGTTGTTGTTCGTTACTTTGTCTACCTTATTATATTGATTAGTTACTTGATTTATTTTTACCATTTAAGATTTTATTGAACTTTTCAGTTACAACAAGCCATGAAAATCACACTCATACACCAGGCAGAAAAGTAATTCCATACAATAACATACAGAGACAAGTCATCCCAAAATGCCTGCAAAGTACAAAGAAATAACATTTATACAAGACAGATATAATCAGTTATGGGTAATAGTCCTATGCAGTCTAAGAAAAGGCTCAGATTATATTCTACTTAGCCTTCATAATCTTCATGCATCCAGTTGGACTTACTAGGATATCACTCAGTGGGTCAGATCAACACATTTTCTACCAGTACAGTTGTATATTAAGCTGCAGTCAGGTTTACACAGGTTTCATATATCAAAATGTCTACTGTATAGGTCTTCATAGTAACAGAAGGCGATAGCAAGAAAGGAGAGGAGAGCATAGTATATAACAGGAGGTGGTGGAACCAGTCAAAAGCCACAGAATGTCACCATTTTGGTGAGCTGTGTTATGAATCAGGATAGTGGGGGATTTTGCAGTGGTGGAAGTGCAACTGAGCAGATGTGGGAATGCAAGTATGCCTCCCATTTCTTATAGTATCTAGCGAGCCTACCCTTGGCCACCACCGTGAGTCTCTCAAAGGTGGCCAATCTAGCCATAGCTGCTCACCACTGTGAAAGTACAGGGGGTGCAGGCTGCCTCCACCTCAATAGGATGGCCCTTTTTGCCTCCATGACAGCCACTAGGACCCAAGTCTTGCTGGGGGAGGTGAGTGGGTTTAGTGCCGAGGCGTCTCCCAACAGAAGCGAATAGTGTTGAAGAGAGAGAGTGATTTACCTACTATTCTGGAGCAGTCATCTAAGACCTGCATCCAAAAATTCTGTAGGGTCAGACAAGTCCACAGAATGTGGAGTAAGTGGGCAGGGGAAGAGTGACACCTCCAACATTGGTCTTGTGGTATAATCTTGAGGCTATGAAGAACTGTGGGGGTCCTGTACCATCTAAGGAGGATTTTAAGTTGTAGTAACTGGCTCTTGGGAGTCCTTGTAGGCTATGTGGGCTGCTCTGAGGCACTCTGACCATTGCTGTTGAGATAGGGGCAAGGGAGATCCTGCTCCCAGGCGGCTCTGCTAGCTAGGGTAGTGTCAAGCTGAGAGTCTCTGAGAGTCTTGTAAAGGACACCTATGAGACCATGGCTCTTCCTAGGTTGATGGAGAACACTTAGGCAGCTCCATGTAGTCTGGTTGGTGAGGTTTTAAGAAGGGGAGTTAGAGCACTCCTTAACTGAAGGAATTTCCAAAAGTCTGATGATAACAGCCCATACATGTCTCAAATCTGTTCAAAGGACATAAGTGTTATGGTATTTGGAAGGAGAAGATCGCCTATGACCTGAATACCTTTGGAGGCCCATGAAATCCATTTGAGAGGTTTACAATCTACCAATACAAGTTGGTTATTCCATATCAGAGCATAGCGAAGGGGAGGAAGGTATTCTGAGCTCGGGACCCCAGTGATTGCCATCGCTCTAAGCCATGATCTACATGTTTCTGTCATAATGTGAACTGATTTCCCGTGGGCTTTTTGCTGGACAGCAGGGAAAAAGGGGGATTATCTGCTGAAAGAGCAACTTCTAGAAGTACCCATTGGGGGGTAGTGTGGGGGATGAACCAAGCCGTAGCCTGGGTCATTCTGAAAGCAAGATGGTAGCCCATGAACCAGGGGAGCCCAAGTCCACCCCTGGTCCAATGGGCCTGCAGTTTCATCCATCCCCATCTTGCTTTATCCTCCCACAGAAATAGTGAAATTAATTTATCTAGGGTCTTGAATGTTTTTTGAGAAAGCAGGATTGGAAGATTATTTAGCAGGTAGGAAACTCTGGAGAAGATGAACATTCTAATAGCTTCTATCTTACCCTTCAGAGTTAAGTGTAGTTTTCTCCATCGTTGGACTTCAGCTGATAGAGAGGCCAGAAGAGGGGAAAAATTAGCAGATTCTAGATCTTTCCAAGATGCAGTAATAGTTACGCCTCGATAAGAGAATCTTTGCGGGGCCCAGGTAATGTCAGTACCAGCAAGACAGTGTCTGCTGCACTCCCTGTTTAGGGGAGAAAGAATAGTTTTCTTTTGATTCATTGTTAGTCCTGAGAGAGCAGCAAACTCTTGTAGGGTTGCCAAAATTGTGGGAATGGAGGACCGGGGATTGGAGAGTGTAAGAAACATGTCATCCGCGTATGCATTGAGTAGATAGCTTGACTCCTTCACAGGGATGCCAGTGATGCTAGGAGTGTTTATGCATTTCCTGATCAATGGGTCCAGAGCTATAAGGAAGAGAAGAGGAGAGAGGGGACAACCCTGTCTGGTACCTCTTTGTAATAAAAAAGGAAGGAAGGTATCCCTGTTGGTGACAATTCTGGCTGTTGGTAGATGGTACAAGGTGGAGGCTCAAGAGCAGAAATAAGGCCCAAATCCATATAGTCTAAGGACCTTGTGGAGATACGCCCATTCCAGGGAATCAAACGCCTTGGCAAAATCAATCGCCAAGGCAGCCATAGGGGTTTTAGATTGCAGCGCCAGCCATTTAAGGTCCAGGACTAAGCGTAAATTATCTGCAATTGATTTCCCCTTTGAGAATCCAGTTTGTGATGGGTGAATCAGGGTAGGCAGGACTAAGAACAGCCTATTTGCCGGGACTTTAGCCAGTATCTTGGTATCTACGGGGAGGAGCAAGATGGGCTGGAAATTCACACAGAGTAAAACGTCTGAGGATTTTTAAGGGATTAGGGTTATTAGAGCCTTGTGCATAGTAGGAGGAAGCATTGTATCTTTTTGAGCATCCTGCAAAGCTCGTAAGAGGGGGGTGATAATTTCTGCTTGTAGTAGTTGGTAAAGCTCGACCAACATCCCATCCAGCCCAGGAGCTTCCCCTTTTGCCATCTGGGATAGGGCAATATGCAATTCTTCATAGGTGATTGGGGCGTCCAGATCGTGGTGTTGCTCTACAGAGAGTTGAGGGAGAGGGGTCCCCTGGTATAGAGCATTCAGTTGCTGAGAGAGCTCGTCATCTGAATGTGTAGTCTGAGATTGGTAGAGTTCCTGATAGAAGCTCTTCATCTCCTCATTAATGGCCTTGGGTGTCGTTATTATCTTTCCCTGCCTGTTTTTAAGGGCAAGTATTCTGGAAGAAGCCTGTTGCTTCCATAGGTAGGAAGCTAGTAGTTTCCCCTCCCTTGTCCCCTCCCTTCCATGACCTATGTTTAGCTCGAATTAATTGCCACTCTGCCTTTCCGTTTAACAGCACATTAATCTTGTATTTTAAACCTGTGATATAAGCCAGAAGAGGGGAGTTAAGCGGGTTCTTAGGAGAGACTTTAAACTGCTTCTCCAAGTTTGCAAGCTCATCTTGAAGCTCCTGTATTTGTTTTGCTTGCTCCTTGTTTTTAGCTGTTGAGAAGGAAATGATTCTCCCTCTTATAACAGCCTTGAAAGCTTCCCAAACTGTGGTTGCTCGAGTCTCCCCAGGGGTGTTAATATAAAAGTAAGAGTGAGCCTCCTCCTTTATGAAATCTCGAAAAGCTGCATCCTGCAGCAGTAGGGGGTTACATCTCCATCTCGTGGAGGGAGGGTTTTGGCCCGGTGGGGAGAATGAGATCGTTACTGGCGCATGGTCCGATACAACTATATTACCAATAGTGGTGTCTCCCATGCCTGCCATAGCTACATGGTTAACCAGCCAAAAATCCAGCCTACTGTGGGTACCATGGACATTAGAGTAGAAGGTGTAGTCTTGCCCCTGCAGATGATTGTTTCTCCAGGGATCGCCTAGGGCCCATTCCGACATCAGGGTATTTAGGGTTGCTAGCACTTTAGGGTGGGATTGTGGCGTGGGAAGGGATTTTCCTATGAACACATCTAGTACCAAGTTGTGGTCACCTCCCAGCAGTATTAGTACCTCTGACTCATCCTCTGTCAGTTCTGTAAAGGCTTGGCTCAGTTCAGAGTAAATCTCCCCTGAGTCTGTATTATGACCGTATACATTGGCCACTATGGCTTTGCCACCAGGCTAGGAGAGTCTAACTGCAATCCACCTCCCTTGGAAGTCTAGGCATTGAGCTTCAACTGCCCAGGGTCCTGCCTTCCGGAGGAGGATGGCTACACCCCTGGATTTTGTGGGTGCACAGCTGGCCAGCACTGTCCCTACCTAGAGCTTCTTTAGCCACTGCACTGTCCGGCCAGTAAGGTGCGTCTCCTCAAGCAAGGCCACATCGGCCCCCATGGAGTTTAGAAATTGCAGAACCTTGGTGCGTTTTGCCAGATGGTTCAGCCCCCTGACATTCCAGGAGACGCACTTCCAACCCCGCGGTGCAGCGGGTACTGTTGCCATTGATGCTCACCACCAGACACTTAAGTAAGAAAGAGGGTACTCACCCTGCAGGCAGCCATAGGAAAGGCAGTAAAGAAGAGGAAGGATAACCTGTTACTGGTTTGTGTAACTGGTAGACCACAGAGAGGAGATGCTGAGAAAGATTTGAAGGTAGCAGGTATTCTTGCCTTTGCTTATAAAAGCCTGGTCAGAATAAGAGAAATGAAGATTATTTATTGTAACAATATATGTTAAACAATGTCTAATTATCTGACAACAATCTTATGCTATAGCTCAATTAACCACTAAACAGTAAATAGTAGATCAGTTGTTGGTGCCGAGGTGTGCGTGTGAGAAGAGGCAAATATGTCCTTTGAGCCACACTGCTTCAGACACCAAAAGAGTAAAGGGAGAGGTCACACCTAACATGGGTGATCTGTCCCAACCTGACTCCATCAATCTAGTCATAAGGACAGATCTGGTGAGTCCAGGCATGTCTAACGACCATGTCCCACCCAAACATGGGGGGGTAACAGGGTCGACCATAGAAAAGTAAGCAGGAACCACCTACAAGGGAAGGGGGGGAAGGAAACCTCTGTCAACCACCAATTTCACTTCTAGATACCTTCATAAGTAGAGACAGTATCTTTTCTGGAAATTACTGGAGCTGCCAGCTATATTCTGTATGCCACAGCACTCATAGAAAATGCAGGATACCCCCCTTGGGTGCGCTCTGGCTGCTGCTGTACGCGGTCTATGTTAATCAGAGGAGCTTGCTCCCCAGTATTGCAATTGCATGGCCAAACTGCCCACCTTGAGAAGGAACTTGTACCCCAATACACCACTAGAGTAGCAAGGAGAAGAGGGAAAGAGGGGGGGTGCCTCAGCGAAGACCATAATGCTCACGCGCTACCCACAGAACGGTGGGATGCATTCACTATGGGAAGGAATGACTGATAGAGGTAGCCTGAAGGGCTTAAGGCCTGCTGTACATAGGCATAGCCTTACAGGATAGAACTCTGGTCATGATACAGATCGGCCAGCTCTCCCTTCCCTGATGACTGTGAAGTATGTAAGAGCTTTGGCACAGTAAAGGGATAGAGTTGCCCAAATATGCAGTTAGTTGTCATTTTCCATCATGGTATCCCCAGTTTTACATATCAGATCAGTTCTAGCTGGTTTAGTAGATGAGGCAAGTGCCTCTGCAAAGGTTTTGAGTCCTGGTTTTAGCAAGCCAGCAGCCGTCGCTGTTGCTTCCTCGCACTCTTCCATCATGGTTGCCCAATCCAAAGGAACCAGATCTTCCATGGGTTCTGCAGCTTCATCCTCGAAGTGGTCCAGTTGCTCGTGCCTTTCTGCTGCAAGCGGGTCAGCTCTTGGATGTTTAGCAGGTGGGGAGGCTGTGGTATTGCTCGATACCAGGGAGTAAGGGCTTCTCGAGCATTGTCGCTGTCTTGCTGACAAAGAATTTGCAGCAGGGTCCTGGTGTTTGATTTTCAAGTTAGCGCTGGATACCTCATGAGCTAGGGAGGGCACAGGAGTGATCTGATACTGCTTATCCCCCGCCACTTGTGAGGCCCATAGCTGCCTATGAGTGGGGGAACCCCTATTGGGTGGACCAGTCTGGTTAGAGTTGTTGTCCCCAGATGCAGCGCTTCCTTTCTTAATGGTTCTCTGGTCCACATGACTCCTCAGTTCCCAGAGGCATCTGGAAGAAGTAGTTTTCGGCAGCATATTCGGCCAGTGGTACTGGATCTAGGCCTCAGCGTCTCTAGGTGATTCTGCAAGGAAGGCTTGCCTGTTCTTTGACAGGTACAGTGCAGTGAGGCCCTTAAAGCAGTATTATTGAGTTGGCTATCAGTATCTTTTTTAAGGGGGTTATATGCTCTGTGCTTGGCTGCCACCTCCTGGGTAAAGTCCCAATAGAATGAAATGACGTTACCTTTCCAGACAATCTCCCCGAGGTCTCTTGTGGCATAAAACAGGCGTTCCTTGACTGAGAAGCGCAGTAAATAAGCAATAATAGTCCAAGGGCACTTGGCATTGGTTGGGCTGCCAAAAACACGATGTACTGGTTCCTTCCAACGTTCACCCAGGAGTTGCAGAATCCATTCATTCAGGCATCTTTCCATATTTGGGCCTTTGGCTCCTTTTGGCACTCCTAGGATCCGAATATTGTTTCTCCTGCTTCGATTTTCCTGGTCTTCCACTCTGTGCCATAGTCAAGACAATTTGGCCTCATGATCCCTAAGCTTTTGTAGCACATTAATATGTTGTCTCTCCAATTCTTCCATCCATTGCTCCAGGACATTGTGTTGATCCTCTAACCGGCGGACATCAGCAGTATTACCCGCTAAGGAGGCGCCAATGGTGTCTACTCTGGCTAGTAGTGCCTCAAGCATTTTGGTGATGTTAGCTAGGGCCTCTCCCACTTGGGCCTGGTCAGGAGATGATTGGATGGTCTGAATGGGTGGTCCTGCATTCCTGGTTTCCAAAGGCTCCATCCCACCATCAGGTTCTGTGCACAGCTAGCAGGTAGCACAGATTCAACTGCCCGCTTGAGCAGTGGGGTCCCCTCTGTGTCGGAGAAGTCTGTCCATCGCGGCCCAATGCTTAGTAGGGGGGGCGCTAATGATCTGATCGGGGGAGGATGCAGCAGAGCTCGTAATCCGAGCTTGGGCCATTATGGCCTAGTGGTGTAGGGCGGCCTCTATATTTGCATGGTACAGATGGTGCAATAAGAGCGTGGCTTCCCCAAAGAACAACTCCACAGTTGCGACAGAGGTGGGCGAGGTATTTTTAAAAAGTAAGTTAGAACTTCAGTCCAGCATCTTGGAGGTTTATGTTCGATTGACTGTCAGGCTGGGGCAGAGAGAAAGATTTAGGCTGCCATCTTCTTCAGGTCCAAACACCACCCCGATTAGTTACTTGCTAATCTCATTAGGTATAGGACAAACCTCCTTTTGGTTTGATTTAGGGTCTGTAGTGTGTAGTATATTATAACCTTAATTACCCTTTCTATTTCACCCTGCAGTTTTCTTTCTTTTTTTTTCTTGCCTTTTATGTTGAGATAGTACATTTCTGTATTAGATAATGTTCTACAATAGTTGTAAAATGAGGTTAGCATGCATTGTATTTGTTGTACTGTTGGGTAAAGTATTATGTAATTGTTTGCTTTCCTCAATAACAATTGAAAAAAAAGTAGAAAGTAACCTTTATTTATAGATTTCCCATTCCCTGGGGCTCAGGATGCTGTACACAGTTCAAAATGGTTCATAACCATAAATATTTCAAAAATAAAAAAAACTCATAATAACTATCACCCAAGCTAAAAATAGAGATTAAAATAAACAAATCAAGCCAGCCCGGTGGTGTAGAGGGCTAAGGTGCTCGATGCCTTACCTCTTACCATGCCAGTGACCCGTGTTCAGGAACGAATATAGGCCACCATGGGTCAGCCAAGGGGGATGGCTGGACAAGGATTGAGTAGCTACTAGCAGCTCTCCTTGCCTGGATAGGGGAGGCTGTCTCTCCCAGCCTTTGACCACCACCACATGGAGGCATGATAGGGGTGCAGGCAGGGACAGAGATGGGAACTAGGCCAGGGGTGGATGGAGCAGAGTTCGCTGGGGCCAAGTCACACTTGCGTGCCTCCACGCTCATGCGACATCCTTGTCTGGCAACTCCAGGAAATAAGGAGAGAAAATGGAAAAACAGGGGGACGTGGCCGGATGAAGCCCCCCACACTGGTTCTGGCAGTTCTACCTGATAAGTTGGAGGTACCCGAATGACCGCGGATGCCTGGTGTCAGATGGCCGACACAAGCCACCGCCTGCCTGGAAGGATAAATAAAAGATCTGAAAAAATAAATAAAATAATTAAAATATATAGTAATAAAAATTAGCAAAATACATTTTGAAAAACAGCCAGTGAATCAGGTGCCATTGCCTGTAGGCCAAAGGCCTCCTTGAATAGGTGTGATTTTTAGGCCTCTCTTAAAAGCCTCCAGAGAGGAGCCTCCCTCAAGGATCTTGAAAGCGAGTTCCACAGGGCTGGGCTAGCTACATCAAAGGCCCTGTTACCTGATGATTTCAGCCATTCCCTGGGAACTGCTAGGAGGCCCACCTTGGAGGAGCAGAGAGAGTGGTGAGTATGATGCAGAGTCAGGAGGTTACACAGATAGCTAGGGCCCCATTCATATAGGGCTTTATAGATCAGTAAACTGACCTTGAATGTAATTCCCCGTCACATCTACAGTCAATGCAAATCACACTGGACTGGGGTCACATGCCAAGACCTCAAAAGGCCTATCAGCAACCTGGACGCTGCACTCTGCACCAGCTGCAGGTGACATAGGACTCTCCATTCACCCTGAGTGTTGCAGTAGTCGAATCTGCAAGTCACAAAACCATGTACTAGTGAGGGCAAGTCATCAAGCATGATCAAGGCTGTAATCCGGGTAATATTCCTGAGATGGTAAAAGCCACTCCAGACAACAGATGACACCTGAGCCTCCAGTGTCAATCCATTATCCAGGATGACTCCCAGATTCCTCACCTTAGCAAGGGCAGTAAGAGGAAAGGAGAAACATAGAAACATAGAAGTTGATGGCAGATAAGGACCACAAGGCCCATCAGTCTGTCCATTTCTTTTTCTACCTTATGAATGTGCCATCGGCATTTGCTCTGTCAATGGTCTATCTATTCATACTTATCTAGGTAGTTGAATTTATGATCGCTTGTAACCTTTGGTGACCTTAACTCTGTAAGTGTCTTATGCCTTAAATGTTTTTCCCCTCTAGAAATCCCTGTAGGGTTATTATCTCTTCATGGCTTTCGCGGTCACTATACCTTACTCACCTTGCCATCTTTTACATATTGCTTATTCTGTGGCTCTTATTCCCCTACCCTGTATCATTTAACTGCCCTATTTCATCTTTGTATTCCCTTTCCACTACATTCCACTCTTACTATCTTACTATCTTTCCTCTGTCCCCTAACTCTCTTCCCTGCCGTAGACTAGCTCTTCAGGGGCTCGCTGCCCCTCAGGTGGGAGAAATGCAGATACCGGGCGGTTGTCGCTTCCATTGCCGCCAGCTGAGACACCTAGACCAGACTCCTTACTAGCGAGGTGTGGCATTGCCAATACCCAGTCGGAACACGAGCGCTTTTCTGCTCTGGCGTCTGATTGGCTCCTGCAGTCTGCTCCTGTGTCTCCTTTAATACCAAGCTAAAGTCTGTTTTTCTGTCTAGAACTTGCACAAAAAAGAGCTGTACTTACTTATTGCCTAACAGTTATCACCTCTATTTTTTCCTGTTTAGAGTGTCAAGAATTGGGACTCTGTTTACACTCCTTTCTGAATTTCTGTGGTTGGGCTAGTCTTTAGGCATCAAGGAATACCCAATTCTGTTGTCCTGCTGTTTTGGTCCTCCTGCTGGTTCAGATGTTCCATTGTCTGTGGCTGAGTACTTAATACCGACCCCTTCTTCCATCCCCTGCCAAGGATATGCTCTCCACAGGCTCCCTGCCCATAGGAGTGGGAAATCCTGGCACCGAGCGGTCAGCGCTGCCTCTACCACCACCTGAGAACCTAAGCACGGACTCTCTATAAGCAAAGCACGGCATTAGCAGCCATCCAATCGGAATGTGAGTGCTCCTCAGCATTGGCTTCTGATTGGTTCCTGCAGTCTGCTTCTGTGTCCGTTCCAAACTAAACATAAATCTGATTTCCATGCCGAAATTTGCCAAAAAAGAACTGTAATTACTTTTCTCCTTGACTGTTAAGACCCTTATCCTTCTGTTTGGAGTGTTACATTTAGAGATACTGTGTGACTACACTACTTTTGAAATTCTGTGCTTGCGTGAGCTCCCTGAATGAGCAGCCGATCACTTCTCCCTACTGAAGCTCCTACTAAGCCTCATTTTATGTCCACCTTAAATATTACAGAAGCACTCTGAACTGATATGACTGATGTAACATTGAGTACTTACTTGCATTAATTGCATTATTTGTTCTTTACTTATGTTATTTGGCTCTATTGTAAATATCTCTGTATGCATTGTACCATTTGACCCGGAGCTAGCAGGTCCATCTTGCAAATGAGCTTGCTCAAAGATGTTCGCCTGGATAAATAAAGATTTTGATTGATTGATTATCTGTATTGCTCCCTTATGCCTATCCCACACCTGTTTGAAGCCCTGCACTGTATTCATATCCACCACTTCCTGAGGTAGGCCATTCCATGTATCCACCATCATTTCTGTAAAAAAGAACTTCCTCACATTACCCCTTAATTGGCCTCCCTCTAATCTCATGCTGTGTCCTCTTGTCCTGCTATTTTTCTTATATTGAAACATGTTAGACTCTTTCACCTTGTTAATGCCCTTAAGGTATTTGAATGTTTCAATTATATCACTTCTCTCCCTCCTTTGCTCTAGGGTATACATACTGAGTTCTGTTAATCTGTCCTCATATATTTTCTGATGCAGTCCCTGCACCATTTTGTTTGCCCTTCTCTGGACTGCCTCAATATAGTTAATGTCCTTGAGAAGGTGTATCCTCCAGTACTGCATGCAATACTCCAGATGGGGCCTAATCAGTGTCTTGTAAAGAGGGATTATTACCTCCCTCTTATGACTTGTGATACCCCTACTAATACACCACAACATCCCTCTAGCCTTATCTACTGCTTTAGAGGTCTGCTTGGACGATTTCAGGTCATCTGTGATGATGATGCCAAAGTCTCTTCCTTCCTTCCTTTGTGATTGCTAGCAACTCCCCTCCCAATCTATAGGCAGCTTCAGGGTTTCCCTTCCCTATGTGCATGATCTTGCACTTCTTTGGGTTAAACCCCAGTTGCCACAGTTCTGACAATTTTGCTAGTTTATCCAGATCTCTTCTCATTCTGCCCACCCCATCTGGATCATCTACTCTGTTGCAGATCTTGGTGTCATCTGCAAACAGACAAACCTTACCCTCAAGTCCATCTGCAATGTCACTGATGAAGATATTGAAGAGGACTAGCCCCAGGATTAATCCCTGAGGTACCCCACTTGTGACTTGCATTTCTTCTCACTGTATACCATTTACCACCACTCTATGTTTTCTGCCTGTCAACCAGTTTGCCACCCAGTTGACCAACGTCTGACCCACCCTGAGCCTACCCAGCTTATTAATCAATCTTCTATGTGGAACAGTATCGAAAGCTTTGCTGAAGTCAAGGTAGGCAACATCAACTGCTCCCCCTTAGTCCACCACTCTGGTTACCCAGTCAAAGAAAACTATGAGATTAGCTTGACAGGACCTTCCTGTTGTAAACCCATGCTGTCTTGGATCCTGTGCTCCTATGGATTCCAGGTGTCGTACTATTCTTTCCTTAAGTAGTGCCTCCATAATCTTGCCCACTACTGAGGAAAGACTGACTGGTCTGTAGTTCCCTGCCTCCTCCCTGCTACCACTCTTGTGGAGCGGGATCACATGAGCCCTTCTCCAGTCTTCTGGGACCTCTCCTGTGCTCAGAGACTCAGTAAACAGTTCTGATAATGGCTCTGCTAGTTCCACCCTTAGCTCCTTTAGTACCATGAGATGTATACCATCAGGTCCCATTGCCTTGTCAACCCTGAACTTATCAAGCTCCTGTAGGACCCTTTCTTTTGTGAAGGTACTAGTGCACACCTCCCTCCCTCCCCCCTGTGTCCATGATGCTGAGCTGTGGGCCCTGCCCTACCTTCTCCTCAGTAAATACTGGGCAGAAGTATCTATTTAGGATAGATGCTTTTACATGGTCCTCCTCCTCACACACCTCATTATCCCCTTTGATCTTAGCAATACCCCCTCCGGACTTTCTCCTTTCACTAATGCATCTATAGAAAGTCTTGTCACCTTCTTTTACTGTTCGTGCTAGTGTTTCCTCAGTTTGGGCCTTTGCCTGCCTTACTGCCTTCCCTGCTTCCCTTAGGAAAGTTTGGTATGCTTCCCTATTTTCATCCCGTTATGTTCCCTTATAGTTCCTGAAAGCCAGCTTTTTGGCTCTGACCTTTTCTGCTACTGTTTTTGAGAACCAAAGTGGTTTCCTTCTTCTTTTGCACTTCCTTTTCTCTCTAACACAATGGGATGTTGCTTCAAGTTTTGCATTCTTAATACTTGCCCACTTTTGCCTGTACCCCCTTACCTGTATTTCTTCTGGCCAGGACTAGCTTAACTTTGTTAGCCATCTTATCAAAGTCAGCTCCTCTGAAGGAACCAAGCATCAAGCCAGTCTCCTCTCCTGCCACCTCCAAACCCCGCCAATGACCAGGCTCAGTCACCAGCACCTCCATTTTGTTCAGGTTAAGCTTCAGCCAGCTAGAGGACATTCAGTCCTGGATCTCGGCCAAGCATAAATTCAGTCCTGTAATTGCATCCTGTGTCCCAGGTGCAAATGACAAATACCAGGAGGTTTCTTTAAATGCCAAAGGACCTGCATATGTGTATATGCACATGTACAGAGAACGTTCAAACATCCAGCAGCTGACATTATGGCAAGAATTCAAGAAACAATAGCCCACGCAGTTTGTAGTCTTTGCCTTATGGTGTTGGGCTGCACCACTAGAGTTCTCAAACTTAGAATTCAGCAGCATGTTAGAGCTATTAGAAATGCTAGACAAGATACTCCTGTTGGTATTCATTTCCAAACACATTACAATAGCAATCCAACATGCTTAAAATTCATAGGTTTGAAACATATTCCACCTATGAAAAAAGGTGGCAATAGACCAAATCAGCTCTTAAAATGTGAGAGCTGTTGGATCTTCTCTCTTAGAAGTGGCAAACCATCAGGTCTTAATGGACACTGGGATCTGAAACCGTATCTGCTTGACTGATTATATGAAAAATGCTGAAATCATGACTATTTCTGAAAATGTGGATTTTGCTATTATTCAGTTTAATTTTTGGGTCTCTTTATTGGACATATGAAGAAATATTTTGAAATTCATGTTTAACTGTCTTAGGTGTAGCATTTAATTTTGATTCAGATCCTCTTTCTTACTTTTTGACTGTGAATAATACTATATGAACTTATACAGAGGTTGTTTTTCTTGATAATCAAAACTTATAAAAAGTCAATAGGATATATATAGTCATTTAAAATTTAAGATGAATGACTTAACAAATGCTGTTGTTTTTGCTTTTATTGCAGGCTGTAGTATCCAGTGCTTTACTCTGGCTCTATCTTCCTACCATTGATGGTATGTGTGAGTACATCTATGCCTGGACTGTTGAATCACAACACCTTTCTCTTTCTCTGTACTTCTTTAGTAAATGCCCTCAGCATGTAAGCAAATTGCTGTGATTAAACTGAATATGTATTCATGTATGCAAGTAGGGCTTTCCATTATAAAGTTACTGTGAGGTTTGAACTTGTTTGAGTTTATTGTGAAGTAGAGATGAGAATAATCAGTGTGGTTTCCTTTGTGTACACCTTCTTATTCTAACATGATGTTTTTGTATGTATTTTTATTTAAATCACAATGGAATGGGCTTACTAATTGCTTAACTATAATCCTTCACCTGAAGTCTATTAAGAACACTATAAAATGCTTTTACAAGCTTCCAGTAGCCACCCCCTCTGACGAAGGGTCAGTGAGGACCTGAAGATCGGCATTTTTTGTGGCCAGTGAGATTTGTCATAGCACTGGTGGTTATTGTACCTGATATATTTTGAATAGATCTTTGATAACTTAAGCCAGTGTGTGAACATTGCATCTGTGGAGCACGTTTTCTTCCAGGACAGCAGATGGTACCAAATCTGAAAACTACTTGCAATATGTACAAAGGTTGTAAGAATAGCTGAATCAAGCATCTAAGTTAGCAGCTGAGGTGGCCACCAAAAGAAAATATGCTAACAAAGAACATCAGGAGAGAGGATCAGAGGGTGGGGGGTGCCACTGGACACCAGGGACAAAAGAGAGGATATGAGGATGACCACCGGAGGGTGGGGTGCCACTGTACAGCAGGGAGCCAAAAACATATTGTGAGGACAGCGATGGGAAGTTGGGGGTGCCGCTAGACACCAGGGAAATAAATAAATAATTAAGGGGGGTGGTGATCAAGGGTGGGGGTGCCTTGAGACACTGTGGAAATGACAATAACCGGTATATATGGGGGGCGGGATCGGATGGTGTGGGGAGCCGCTAGACATCAGGGAGAAATATAAAGTCTACTATGTAAAAAAACTGTGGAGAGAGAAATCGGGGTTGGGAGGCCCCCACTGGACACCAAGGAAAAGTAGTGCTCTTACAGGGATGACCATCAGAGAGTGGGGGTGCCATTAGACACCAGGGAAAAGATGCCGGCAACCAATAAAAGGATTCTCCTCTGACAAAAAAGATCTTTTTCCATGACTCACGATACAAAAAAAGAGATATAATGTTAAAAAAACATACATTTCAGGGGCATTTCTCAAGCAGTTAACTGCAGAATCCATCTAAGGGTGTCCTGATAAGCAAGCTACACGTGTTTGTTGCTCCCCAGAATGTCATCTTTGAGGTTTTCCAAATTTGATTGTTTAGGGAACAATGGTAAACAAAATGGTGGCAAATGAAAAAGGATTTTCCCCTAACACAGCAAACAAGGATGACGTCAAAATTATAGAAGAAGATTCTTTTATTGTTTCATATAGATATTTTGAAGTGCTTACTGAACATGATCAGAACCAATTTTTCAGAATTTTAAAATGACATAACTTTGGAACGGATTAATAGTTTTTTTCACCAAACCCACAAAAGGCACATCTGTGGGCCAGCCCCTTTCTACCCTGAAAATTTCAGGCCAAAATTTCAAACTGTCTGGGTGTTACAGGCATCAGACAAAAACCCATTAAAACCAATGGGAAACCACTCATGAAAATTTACTTTTTGTAGTATGCAGAACTTGGAAACCGTACATCCAATTGAAACTAAACTTGACACATCTAGAAAGCTACCCCACGAAACTGCACTTTCAAAATTATGTGCAAATCTGTTAAATAGTTGCAAAGTTATTAAAGTGCAAAAATTGGGGTTTAACATAGAATTGCCAGTACAGCCTTAACTAAAGGGGTGCAACCACATCCCTGTAATATATATATATTTTTTTTCAGTAAGGCATTATTGCTAACATTGCTGCCTTTGGCTCTAAAGGTCCTAGGTCTAGATCTCACACCAGACCTGGGCTCGTAGCTAGCTAATGCTTATATTACAGTGTAGTACTGAAGGAAAAATGGCAGAAGCTCAAGAATGCAACCTTTAATTGTAAACAAATTTACACAATGCTCCACATTAAATAGTTGAACTGCAACTATGTGCCCGAATACTCCTTACCTTTGTATGTAAAAAGGTGTTAGCAATTGGGTGTCATGTATAGACTCAAACAAATCCTTACTCCAATTCCAGTTTAATGATTGCTAAAAGTCATCTCCTCCTGCAACTTGATTTTGGATTTTTTATTTGCTCAGGTGTTGCTGCAGAATATTTGACTCCTCACTCGTAATTTTCAGTAGTACATGTTGTTGCTTTTTGTTATATATGCCATTGCATTGGACCGCCACTAGGGGCGCAGTTGTAGATGGCAGCTTAAGGACTGCGCTCCACCTCTGAGAGGGCTAAATCTGACAAAATCCAACAAATATCTTATTACTTTGCACCAAACAATGACGGAGTTGTACGTTTAACTATTTGGAGTGAGGGGATCTAAAAATATTATCGGAACTCAGTAGTCTCATCGAGTTACACTCCATACTCCCTCATCTTTGCAGGTGGGCTTACACCGCAAGGGGACATGGAGCAGCCTAAGTCTCTGGCAGCATGGGATCCCACCTCCATCAAGCGTATGTTCAGCCAATTACTAGCGCAAATGGCACAAGTTACGTTGGTCACCAATCACTCTGCCCAAGTCCTCCAGGGCATGGAACAAGACTTTTTCATAACGATGCCCAAATCACTGAATCCACACTGCAGGACTACACAGCAATGCTTCAGGAACAGTAGGACGTGATCTCCAGGCTGTCACAGAAAGTAGATGATCTGGAAAACCGGGGACGATGGAACAATCTCTGGTCTCTAGGCTTCCCAGAGAAAGTGGAAGGTCGCTCCACAGAGGAATTTTTACAGAGGACTCTCACAGAAATCCTACAGTTGGAACAGGATCACCTAGTACAGGTGGAAAGGGCCCGCTGCATGTTAGCTCCGATACCCATGGATCCAATAGGCTAAGGCCCATCATAGCTTACCTTCTCAACTTCAGAGATAAAGAATGTATCCTGACAAAATCTAGAGCTCTGAAGGACCTCAGATGGAGAGGCTGCCTGATAAATATATACCCGGATTATTCTAAAGAACTCTCTGATCGGCGACGGGCCTACACCAATGCCAGGCACATCATGCACTGTCAAGGCATCCCCTTCTCTTTGAGATACTCAGCAAAAATGTAGGTGGAACACAACAGGGATTCCTATTCCTTTGCTACACCAGAGGCCCTGATGGACTTCCTCCTTTGAAACTGGCCAGGGGTCTTTCATGACTGTATGCCACATCCATGCTTGCCTCCCCAGGCTTCCATAGCTTTGGACAGGAGATCCCCATTAAAGCCAGCGAACAAAGCGGATTGGGCCTCCGTGCCAGGTGAGGAATAGGAGAGGCCAAATAAAGGTAATCAGAAGTGCCAAACCTCCTGGCGGCATGGCCGGCATGACCGTCCCTCTATGAGACCCCACAGCTCTAGACCTGTACTCCGCCTAATGGACACAAAAGACTCAGCCTCCTTACAGAACTTTTCTATGCAGAACCACTTGAGCCCCCTTTGACTGCTGTCTCTGGACCTCCAACAATGATCGGATGAAGCTCCTAGTGACATGACCACCAGAGAGCACTCCCCCAAATTCTCCCAATCATTCCTGGTCTGATCGGGTAGGCTCTCCCAACAAGCAACAACCCTCTGGGCAGGGGCAATCCTCGCCAATGAACACCAGGCTAAGAAAACCAGAAGAGTCCACAGTGCAGAACCCAAAATAAGGGGCTGGTAGCCCTAGTCCCAGTAGACCAGCCACAGACAGGAATCAGCGTCGTGATTCAGATAAGTAATATGGGTATCAGCTCCCATTGGACTGTCTTTTAAGCTGAAATGAGTGATTGTGTCTATGTACTGGGGAACTGTTTCAGGGGGCTTGTGGCTGGGGGTTATGCAAGGTTGCTGCGCAGGGAAGGTATGGCACACTTAGTAGGCCTAGGATGGCACCATGACAGCGAAGGCTCCATGCTACTACTGGTTGCCTTCTCCCACTGGGCCGCATAAAGATGTGAAGTGCCCTATTTCTTTCAAAAGGGGAGCTGAGGGAGGCAAATCCTAAACCAAGGACTTGTATTCCTGACCCCATTGGCCCAGCTCTGTCTTGGCCAGTTCTATACCCCCCTTCCAGGCCACCATTGCTCGAGATGTAGAGCCCACCAAACTGTCTCCCAGCACTTTCCCAGTGCTATTTCAACCCGTCTAAGCCACAAAGAAATATGTATTCACCCTCAAGCGAAGAGGTAGGTTGCCTCCTTCTCGGCTACTCTCCCTCCTCCTTTGCCCCTGGGTCTCTGTGGTAGGTTGCCAGTTCCGGCTGAGACCAACATATGCCAGGAGGACCCAATCGAAGTATCCGCAAGGCTGTTGTAAATAGTTTTAATTGTGTTGTTTTCATATACAAACTGGTAACCTGTTATTGCATTCTTGTCTATAGAATGCTGTTAAACTGCTTTAATCTATGTATGCATAGTCTTGTCTCATTAAAGGAAGTGGGTAGCCAGCCAACTCCATATCACACCTGCTCAGGATGTCCTGCACCCTCCTGGGACCCCAGGCCCCTCCCCCCATGGCCCCTGGATGTGTCAGCACCATCTCGACTAATGCTTGTTATGCCCGACAGCTCAGATGGGTGATGTTAACGCGTTTATGTGGAACGTCCAGGGGTTGAACACACCTATGAAAAGAAGGCAGGTGCTCACACATTTAAAGAGGCTGGGGGGACCTGGCATTTCTGTAGGAGATGAAGCTTCCTAAGTTAGACTCGGAGAAGCTGAAAATGGCCTGGGTGGGACAAGTGGTAGATGCTTCAGCTAGCTTGAAAAAACAGGGAGTAGCCATTTTAATTCACAAGAAACTGAAATGGGTTGTGCAGCAAACCATGAGAGATAAGGAGGGTAGATGGGTGCTGGCTCAGGTAGACACCCCAGAGGGACCCTTGCTGCTGGGCAGTGTTTATGGCCCAAACCAAGACTCCCTGGAGATGTTTGTCAGACTGGATCACAAAATAGGGGAACTCGCCTCTAATACTATCCCAGTGATTATAGGTGGGGACTGTAACCTAACGCTGGATCCCCTGGTAGATAAAAGATCACTGCATGTGGAACCCCACTCTAGAGGAGCTGTAGCCCTGGCACTCCTTATGCGGGATATGGCCCTCTCGGATGTTTGGAGGACTTTTCACCCCAGGGACCGGGACTACTCCTACCTCTCCTCTGTGCACAAGTCCCTCAGCCGCATAAACATAGAAACATAGACATAGAAACATAGACTTTGACGGCAGATAAGGACTGCTTGGCCCACCTAGTCTGCCCATTTCCCTACCTAGAGGATAAGCTGCAGATCCTATTTAACCAACAGCCTATTTCTTCCTAACCCTCCACAAAAATTGCTTTATGTCTGTCCCATGTATTCTTGAATTCTCCCACAGTTTTAGACTCCACAACCTCCTCAGGAAGGCTGTTCCATGCATCCACCACCCTCCCTGTGAAAAAATACTTCCTCACATTGCCCCTGAGCCGTTCCCCCTCTATCTTCAAATTGTGTCCCCTTGTTCTTCCACATCTCAAACTGGCTTAGCCTTTTGGCTAACCTCGCCTGACATCACAAGGGAAGTGGTGGTCACCTGCGTCCATCCGATTATTATATCAGATCATGCTCCGGTTCAGGTCTCCTTTTCTCAGGGCCCTCCTCTCCCTCTCTCTTCTGCATGAAGACCTGACCCCCTCCTCCCAAGGAATGTGGATTTCAAGCCCTGGCTCAAAAAGGAAGTCTCCTTGTTTTAGATGAAAGCCCCATTGCTGACACCACGGCGGGTAATACCTGGGAGGCCCTTAAAGCCACCCTCCATGGTGCAATTATGGGGTTTGCACATAATAGGTGTAAGAAGAGAGAACAGCTCTTAATGGATCTGGAATCTGCACTTAAAGAAGCAGAAACTCTGTTAAAAAATGCACCTCCTCCCGGTCAGCACTCCCTCCTGGAACTCAAAGTCACTGGCCTCCGGCTACAGATCAATGAACTAGTTGCCTGTAAAGCTGAGATAGCCATTCTTTGGCTAAAGCATAAGTACTGGGAGGCAGGGGAAAAAGGAGGGAAAATACTGGCATACAGTTTGAGAAAGCAGCAGGCCGAATGCTACACTGTGGCCCTGGCAGACTCAACAGGTCAGACCCACACCACTCTGGGGAAAGGTAATGAAATAATGGCCGAATTCTAAGCCAAACTTTACACACCATCCAGATCCCCGAACCCTGCTGGTGCCCTTCCATTTTTGCAGAGCCTAAACCTGCCTCAACTCACGGCCCAACAGGCAGTCACCCTGGATGCCCCTATTACGCCTTCAGAAGTGGCTGCCACTATTCTTTCCCTTAAAGCGGGCAAAGCCCTCTGTGGGACCAGCCAGTCGCTGGAAATCTGGCTGTTAGTACAGGCAGAAATCTTCCCATCTGCTGTGTCAGGTGCATACAGAGGCACTAAGCTCTGGCTCCCTCCCCAGGTCTTTTAGGGAAGCCACCATTACGGTTTACCCCAAGAAAGATAAAGACCCTCTTAAGGCTTTCAGCTACAGGCCTATCTCACTGTTAAATACTAACAGCAAGGTCTTGGCCAAACTTCTAGCTGCCAGACTTAACTCCCTTCTTCCCCAGCATATTCACCCCTCTCAGGTCGGTTTTGTTAAGGGTAGATACAGCTTAGACCACCTACGTTCTCTTATCAACCTGTTGCACCAGGCCAAATCCCATCCCTCTCCTGGCACCGCCATGGCCATCAACTTCGAAAAAGCCTTTGAATTTCCTGGAATGGGATTTTGTCCGCATGGTACTCAACACCACAGGTTTTGGCCCAAGGCTTCCAAGCCTGGATGAATGCCATCTTTTACTTACCTGCAGCCAAGGTCCTCACTAATGCATTACTCTCCCCTCTACTTCCCCCTGGGTAGAGGAACCGGGCAAGGCTGCCCCCTATCTCCCATACTATTTGTCCTTGCAGTGGGACCATTGACAGCATTATTCCAACAGGTATCCAAGGTCAAGGGTTTGATTATAGGTCAGGATGAGTATAATACTCTTACGTACGCGGATGACCTCTTAATCACCTTTGCTGACCTCGACAGCTCATCCCCATATTACATATTCTATCCCAATTTGCTGTGTACTCGGGCCTTCACCTAAACTAAAGCAAGATGGAAGTCCTTCCCCTAAATGGTCACTGTACTTCCCAGATGGCATTCTCCTACAATTTAAGATGGGCTCCTGAGGGTATCACATACCTAGGGATCCAAATCACCTCTCAACTATCTAAAATATGGGATGCTAATCTTAAACCACTTTTAGCCAACATCCGTGTTGAGTTTGAAAGATGGGTACCACTTAGACTCACCCTAGCAGGGAAGATTGCAGCTATTAAAATGATCACAACCCTAAACCCATGTATATTATTTCCCATATCCTTATACAACCCCCGCCCCATGGTACAATAAAATAGATAGGCTACTAGGACACTTTATCTGGGAGGGAAAAAACTAGATATGCCAGGAATAAACTCAGGGTTCATTGGAAGGAGGGGGGATGGAACCTCCCATTGTATGAGGGGTACAAGTGGGCTCTCCAGGTGACTCAAACCCTGAAATGGTTGGATGGTGGGGTTAAAGACATGCCTCAGTGGTGTGCTATGGAGTTGGCTACCAGCAGGGTACATAGTCCTTTGGTTCTCTTGTATAGTCCTCCCCCCAAGACCGTGGCACCTCATCCCACAATTACCCCATCCATAAAATACTGGTATAGAACCCATTGGAAACTAAGGATGGATCCCGCCCCATTAAGGTATACCCCTCTTTGGGGGAATCTGCACATTAAGATCGGTTCAGACCCAATAGTCTGGATGTCCTGGAACAGCACAGATATTAAGATACTGGCAGATCTATGCATCCCGGGCACTCTGGCCGTTGATTCCGATCAAACCCTAAGATCACTGGCGATATCTCCAGATCTGGAGTGCAGTTAAAACCCATAGTAATAGGTACACTCAGGTGTCAAGTACAAAATCTCCTCTCCCCAATTAGCTTTCCTTGCCCAGGGGCCACTTTAGCGCAATATACGTGGCCCTTTGTGCTGAAATCCCCACTCAGTCCCAGGCCTCCAAAACTAGGTGGGAAAAGACCCTTGACCTCCGCATAACAGATAAGATGTGGGCCAGGGGTTGGACTATGGTGCATAAAGCCTACTCAGACATCCGCAGTGTACTTATCCAAAATAAAATCATGCACTCCTGGTATAGAACCCCTGTGATTCTATATAAGGCAGGGCTGCTGCCCGATGACTGATACTGGAGATGCCTAGTCCAGAAAGAAGACTTATTACACCTCCTTTGGGAATGTCCCCTGATTAAGCCTCTCTGGCAGCAGGTCTCCATCCCGGGCTCCCAGATCCTTCAAAAAACCCTTGCACTATCCCCAGTGGCTCTCCTGTTGGGCCTATACCAGGACACCTCAGTTCCCCCTCGACAGAACAATACTGGATAGCTATTCTCAGTATGCTAGCCAAACATCTAATCCTCTGTAAGTGGAGAACAACAGACGTCCCCTCAGCACAGGAACTCCTTACAGCCCTGTTCTATCAAGCCTCAATGTCCAGGATATCTCATGTTATTGCCAATATCTCCATGTGATACCTGGAGTTCTGGGCTCCCTTTATTACCCTTCTGAAACCAAGAACAGGAATTGGTTGAAGTACAAAACCCCTTAGGATGCCTTCCCCTCTATACTCACCTTCGCAGGTCTACTTATGTGATTAGACAAGATGCAGCACATTATGACTCGTATGACTGCTAGAATTGCTTCTATCCTGAAGATAATTAAATATAAGCCATTACAGTGTATTATCAGTTTTTTCTTTCATGATACTTTGTGTACTATTTTGTCCCCCCTCCTCCTTTTTGCTCCCCCCCCCGTTATCCTACATACCTGTTTTATAGCACAGGCACCCCCTAAGTAACCTGTTTATTGAAGGTTTGCTCATCAGACCCTCTATGACTCCACAGAAACTGTGTTGAAGTGTTCAGGACGTTATGTCTAATCAGTCCCACTATATATATATATATATATATATATATATATATTTTGGCCAACCTAGGTACAATAGAAATGTACTATAGCTAGAGTTCTGGGGTATGCTCCTTTTTCCTCTCTTGTAACAAGGCAGTTATTGGAGGCCTGAGAGGATGGGATCACTTTCAGTGTATAAACCTGCTTCATATTCTTCTCTCCTGGATAATTGATGCAGGTTCCTTTGACATGACTTATTTAGGCTAATTGCCTCTTGCACGGTCTATCTACATGCCTGTGTAACTGCCTGTGATTTGTGTTAACACTGAAAATAAAAGCTTTTAACTACAAAAAAAAATATATGCCATTGCATACCAATCATTGCAACCTTTATTCTAGTCTTGGCTATTTTTATGGCTGCAAAGAGAGAGCTATGCTGATCTATTCCTGTTATATAGTAGAAAAAGGGCACTTTGGAAGCACATGACCAGCTACCTAATGCACCACAGCTTGTCTCCTTCCATCATGTGGAGATGAAGCACATCTCTCCATATCCTCTCCATTCAGTATAGTGTGGTTACTTCCTCCCATACCTCCTTGCCGCACTATTTTTTTGCTCCCAACCCCGCTGCCTGCTTTGATTTAATATCACCGTAAATGTGAAAGCTCCATTCTATGCTTGGTTGAGCATGTACTGTGATAGTAGATCAAAGCAGGCAGTGGGCTATGGTTAAAGAAGTTCTCTGGTCGGAGCCAACACAACTGCTATGCATTAACCTGACAAAAAGTCTTTTCTTCTTGCTGGTTACATGGAAAAAACAAACAAATCAGCAGGTCTTAACAAGTAACTGTCTGCAGTAAAACTGCGTGTTCTTTATGTATTCATTTATTGCTTATGCTAAATAGTATACAGTTTTGAAATATATTGCATGCAAACAGAAGCCACCCACTGGCAGCAGTCCTTCAACTTTTTTATGCAGCACTTTCCAACTCAAAACCAAAAAACAACAGCGCAGCTTATTTCCAGGCTCAACAGCACCCCCCCCCCACACACACACACACACATGAAGAAGCCCATGTTTATGCCTCTTGGGATCTGCCACCTTCCCATGTCCAATTGTTAGAGAGAGTCCACTCCCTTTATGCAGCAGCAGCCAGCCTTACCCTCCTCTTTCAGCCCCCAAGTTGAAGCAGTCATCCTTGATGATGCCAGGATTCTTTTCCATGTCCACACCATCTCTCACTCTCTTTGTCACTGGCTACTTGCTCTCCTGGCTTGGAGCCAAGAATGTCTCAGGTTGCCACTGTTTTCATCTCGCCACCCCATTAAGTTGTCACAGGCAGTCCATCTCTGAGTGGAGGGGTTGGTGATGCACTCACTCCATAACAGGCAGCACATCATCAGCCGCTGGCCCTGCTTTCTCCATCACCAGTCCAGACAGTCCAAGGTGGGACCCTACATATGAGGGAAACGTGAAGGGGAAAGAGATGTAGCCTGTTCAATAACAAGGGTTCTTGCAGAAGTGAGGATCTGACTGAAGACATAAAATACTGCTAGACCTTAACCTACATGCTGCAGGCTCAGTCTAGTTCTCCCTCAGAAACTACTTTTCACACTAAGTCTTGCAATGTAACATGCTTTTAGTGCTGATAATTTTTATTTTGTATGATTTTTCCCTGATTTTGGTCATTTGTTCCTTCTTTTTTAAGCCTGTGCCAGATTTGCAAGACAATGGCAATTGCATTGCAAACTAAAATAAAAATAAAACCTTTTCGGATTCTTCCCTGGTACATATGTAATGATACATATTCCCATTCGTTTATATATTAACAGGGTATGAATTAAAATGTACTTATTTCAAAACATTAACAAGTTAAGTCTTTAATGCAAAACTTTTTTTTTCATTTGCATCCTCTGTTTTGATAGAAACATAGACTTTGACGGCAGATAAGGACCACTTGGCCCACCCAGTCTGCCCATTTCTGTACCTACTGGATAAGCTGCAGATCCTAGTTAACCAACAGCCTATTTCCTCCTACCCACCACCAGAATTGCCTTATGTCTGTCCCATGCATTCTTGAATTCCCCCACTGTTTTTGACCCCATGATCTCCTCAGGAAGGCTGTTCCATGCATCCACCACCCTCTCCATGAAAAAATACTTCCTCACGTTGCCCCTGAGTCGTCCCTCTCTATCTTCAAATTGTGCCCCCATGCTCCTGCACATCTCTTTTTCTGAAATATACTACCCTCTTGGACTTTGTTGATTCCCTTGAGGTACTTGAAAATTTCTATCATTCCCCCCCTCTTCCACGAGGGTATGCATATTAAGCTCCTTTAATCTCTCTTCGTATGGTTTCTGGTGCAGACCCTACACCATTATAGTTGCCCTCCTCTGGACTGCCTCCATCCTGTCTATATCCTTGTGGAGATGGGGTATCCAGAACTGCATGCAGTACTCCAGATGGGGTATCACCAACTGTCTGTAAAGAGGGATAACAGCCTCCTGTTTTCTACTGGTGATACCTCTCCCTGTGCATCTCAGTATCCCCCAGCCCTCCTTACTTCCTTCTCACATTGCTTTCTTACCTTTAGGTCATCTGATATGACTACCCCCAGGTCCCTTTCCATTTCTGTTGTTGTTATTACCACCCCACCCCACATTTTTTTCTCTTCCCCTGGGTTTTTGTTTCCCAGGTGCATTACTTTGCACTTCTTTACATTGAATCTAAGCTGCCATACTTTTGACCATTCCTCCAACCTTACCAGTCCCTTCTCATCCTTTCCACCCCACCCCCTCGTGTATCAACCCTGTTGCAGATCTTTGTGTCGTCTGCAAAGAGGCATATTTTTCCTTCCAGTCCTTCTGCAATGTCATTTATAAAGACCTTAATGAGGACCAGTCCCAGTACTGAACCCTGCGGTATCCCGCTAGTAACCCCCCTTTCTTCAGAGTGGACTCCATTTACTATTACCCTCTGTGTCCTGTTATCCAGCCAATTCTTTACCCACGCTACCAGCCTGGGACCTACTTCTAGGCTGGCTAACTTGTTTATTAATCTTTTGTGTGGGACTGTGTCAAATGCCTTGCTAAAGTCTAGGTAGGCCATGTCCATAGCCCCTCCCTGGTCTACTACTTTGGTCACCCAGTCAAAGAAATCTATGAGATTCGTTTGACATGACCTTCCCACTGTGAATCCATGCTGCTTTGGGTCCTGTCCTTCGCTGGCCTCTAGTTACTCAACATTTCTTTTTTTCAGAAATGATTCCATCATTTTCCCTAACCCTGAGGTCAAACTAACAGGTCTGAAATTTTCCTGCCTCTGCCCTGCTCCCACTTTTGTGATGGGGAATCACATCTGCCCTCCTCCAGTCCTCAGGTACCACACCATCCTCCCATGATTTGTTAAAATGGGTAGTCAGCAGTATTACTAGTTCTTCCCATAGTTCTTTTAGAATTCTGGGGTGAATCCCATCAGGCCCCATTGTCTTGTCCACTTTCAGTTTTAGTTCTTTCAAGACCCTTTCTTCTGTGAATGGGCTGGTATTGACCCCCCTATCTACAGTGTTTCTATTGATTGGTTTAGGTATCTCCCCTCCTCTTCTTTTGCGAATATTGAGCAGAAGTATTCATTCAGTATCCCTGCTTTTTTACTGTCACCCTCTGCCCACCCCCCCTTTATTAATCCTCACTATCCCTTCTTTGGCCTTTCTGCCCTTCCTAATGACATAAAAAAGGTTTTACCCCCCCTTCTTAACTGAATTGGCTATCGTTTCCTTGGTTTGGGCCTTTGTTATTCTGGCAGCCTTCCCCGCTTCCTTCTGTTTTAACTGGTATAGTTCTCTGTCCTACTCCTTCTGTGTTTCCTTATACTTCCTGAAAGCTGTCTTTTTCACTCTAACCTTCCCCACCACCTCTTTTGAGAACCATAGTGTTTTTTTTCCTTCATTTTGATTTGTTTATTTGTTTCACACAATGGCTTGTTGCCTCTGTGATGGCAGTTTTGATGTTTCCCCATTGTTCCTCTACCCATCCTTCTTACCCATTTGCTAGTGCTTTTCTGAGGCACTCTCCCATTTTGCCAAAATCAGCCCTCCCAAAGTCCAGTACCCTTGCTTTTGTATGGCTTGACAGTTTTGTCAACTTCTACAATAATGTTGGCATTTTTATTTTACAATATGTTTTACTTCTGATGGTGTTATTTCCACAAGTGTTGTGAACTTCTACAATAATATTGTCATTTTTATTTAACAATATTTTTTTTTGCTTCTGATGGTGTAATTTCCATAAGTTTTTATAGATCATTGTGTTTTTATTGATATTAATTGTACATTTTTTACATACATATTACCATTTTCACCCAAACAATATTTTTATCAATAATATACTAATGACTAGTGCCCTGTTTTCAGAGTTCCAAAACTGGCACAGGAACTTAGGACCCAATTCATGTAGCTGACCAAGATATGCTCAATTCAAGCATATCCGGCAGCAGTGCTCTGCACCCTGATGGCTGTCCGCATTGGGTGACATCCACAGCCCCTGCCCACTGAGCCACACTAGTGCAGAGCCAAGAGTGGGGACAGGAGGCAGCAGGGGGGATGTAGCAGTGCTGGGATACTGGCATCCAACTGGATGCTCATGCTGGGTCAAGAGTGGATCCCTGACTGTGCGTGGAGCAGGGGATGGCTGGATATGACATTCCTCCCTGCCCTCAAAGTATTAAAGTTACAATTGGTACTTGCTCTGAGGGCTGGGGGCTGGTGGAGGGGGGCTGAATGGGCCATAAGGACTATGGGTCCAATCCTCAAAGTCTCCCCAGATACTAAGGTTCATACTTAAGAGGGTAAGGAGTGATAAGGCTAGTGTGCCCATATTAATCCAAGTACAAATAGTAACTCAGTGCAGAATTATTCAATAAAAAATTGCTTAATTTGTGTTTGAGTTCCAGCTTCGCTTTACTTAAAATTATTTCTATGGACAAGGAGTTTCATGGGTTAATCGCACACTGTGTAAAATAGTACTTCGTGTTTGTTCTTTTTTTCACACTCTGTGTAAAAAAGTACTTCCTTTTTGTTGTTCTAAAGGTTTTACTTTTAAGTTGAAGTGGGTGTCCTCTAGTATTTTTTGTTGTTTGTTTAAAATGTAAATTCAGTTCAATCAAGAGATAAGTATCTTGCATATTGTTGCACATGGTAAGTAAGTCACCTCTTAATTGGTGCTGCTCCAAGGACATTAGGTTAAGGTAACTGAGTCTGGATTCATATGATAAATTACATATGCTATAAATGGTTTTGGTGGCTTTTCTCTGAACCCATTCGATCCACTCAATTGTTTTGTTTGTAAGGGCACCAGACTGGGGTGGCATAATCAAGATGTGGTCGCACATAAGCTCTATAAAGGGGGAAGATAACAGCCGTGTCTCTTGATCTTATATTCCTCTTTATAGCACTTAGAGTTCTATAAGCACGAGTGACAGCAAAGAATGGCTGGGATTTGAGGTCAAATTTATCAATGACTATTCCCAGGTCTTTCTCATTACTTGTTTGAGACAGCTGTTTACCACAAAGTATATAGGGATACCTCCTGTTTTTACTACCTAAATGCATTACTTTACATTTATCTGTATTAAATTTCATTTCCCATCTGGAAACCCAAGTTGTTAATTTATCAAGGTCATCCTGAATTAACATATAATCTTCCATAGTCAGGCAAGCACCCTCCAATTTCATGTCATCAGCATATTTGATCACCCAAGATGTTAAATTCTTTGTTAGATTAGAAATGAATATATCGAAGAGTACTGTCCCCAATACCAACCCCTGTGGTACCCTACTAGTCATATAACCACTATCTGAGATATGCCCCCTAATTATTACACACTGTTCTCTATCAATGACCCAATCAGCGATTCATTTTATAAGCCTATTGTTTAGTTTTTCTTCAATCTGTTTATGGATTATAGCTCAGTGTGGCATGAGATCAAAATCTTTAGAGAGTCAAGATATATTGTGGTAGTTATATAAAAGTTGACCGTGGTGCCACAGTATTGCAGCAACCATGGATTTACTGCACACTGCAGAAAAACTGCATATTATTCTAAACTTTTTTTACCACAGTATTTTTTTCTATGGTTGTGGCAAATACCATGGTACCAATCAACTTTTATATAACTACCACAGTATGATGTTGCATGGTATGCCTCGATCTAAAGAGCCGCTTATGTTTCATAAAAACATAGCATCTTCATAATACATGATTTCCCAGGAGTAAATCACATTGTTTCTTATCAATCTTGGTGGAAGAAAGGATGTGATTTTGTATAATACCTTCTAGAATTTTTCATGAGATGGAAGTAAGGCTTACTGGCCTATAGTTGTTAACATCAAACATGTTACCCTTTTTCATGACTGGAGAAACATTGGCCTTTTTCCAATCAGCTGTTCAGAGAGGTGTTGAATATAATCTTGAGTGGAATGATGATGCTTTCACGGGCCATTTTAAGAATTTTAGTGCTTATGTTATAGGGATGAGGTACAGAATACATTTTTAGTTTATCAATAAAATTTTTAATTTCTTCCATGGTGATGGGAATTGTAAGAGAGTCTAAAATATTAATCAAAGGTTCCTGCTTAAGGTTAGTTGCATAGGATTTACAAAAATATGAACTAAAGACATTGGCCATCTCTTGAGGGTCAGAAATAATATTGTCATCAACTGATTGTCTGATTTTTTAAGGAGGTTATATACTGTAATTTAACCGTAAAAGGCCTTACTATTTGACTTACTTGCATCTTTTGCCAACTTAACCTCTGTCATACGTTTTGCCTTTTTATTGCATGTTTTGTGTTTGTTTAATAGAGACTTATATATACTTGTCCTACATCTTTGCGGATCTATGTTTCAAGTATTTTTATAAGCTGTGTTCTTTTGTTTATTAGGGTTTTAATTTTATTAGATAACCACTTTGGCCTCATCTTGGTTGTGGCATATTTTCTTATTCTAGGATTATATGCATTACATATTTTGAGTAGTATGTTTTTAAACTCTACCCACATCTTTTTTTTTTTTTAACCAGGAGAGACACACTAAGCTGAAGCTTGTTTACAGGTATGACCTGGGAGCACAAGGAAATTAAGTGACTTGCTCAAAGTCACATAGTATGCAAGTGGGGGCTGTGGGATTCAAACCCAGGTCTCCAGCTTTGCAGCTTAGAGCCTTAAGCCACTGCACTATACTGTTTCCAAATTGTTTTATTTCTTTATTGAGTAGTTTCTTATTCCAATCTATTCTATTCAGTTCGGCATTAATACTTCTGACATATGCCTTTGACTATAAAAATATTTTTGTAACACCTGTCATCTTTTGCTTATATATATCAAATTTAAACAGAGTAGAATTATGATCACTATTGGTGGGGGGCAATATTACATGAGTTTATATTAATTGCATCAGAGCTCATAACCAGATCCAAAATAGTTTTGCTTCTGGTAGGATTAAGTACATGTTGTATTAATCCATGCTGTTCAGTTACTGAAAGACAGTTGTTTCCTGCAAAGGTTGAGGACATGTTTCCAGTTAATATTGTTTAGGTTTAGTCACTCAACAACAATATATCTCCCATCTCAGTCACTTTCTCTAGTTCAGTCATTATGTCAAGTGTTATTTCTATGCAAGTATACGGAGGTCTATAACAGACTCCGGTTATAACAGGGAGTGAACGTGGTGGTTAGCCTAACCCAGATTATTTCTGTGGAAGAATTATTTTTTATTTTGCTAGAAAATGTGAAAGTGTTTAACCTTTCATGAATAAATGAAACAACTCCCCCGCCACATCAGTTGGGTCTGTCTTGGATGTATAAATTTTATCCTGCTAAGGATTTTCTGTAGTTAGAATTCATAACCCACCAGATTTCAGTAATTGCAATGATGTCAAATCTTTCATTATCATTCAGTGCAATTAACTCATCCATCGTATTGGCTCCTTGCATTTAGCAGAATAAAAAAAGAATAATGTATATGTACCAGTGCATTGCCAGTGAGTAATACCATCGAGAGGTTCTGGACACATAGGAACCTTGAGAGCGAAGCTTGAGAGGTTTCCTTGTCCAGAACCTCGAGATGGTATCACTTGCCGGTAATGCACCGGTACATAAACATTATTTATTTTTTTAATATATGGATCTGGTTTGGAAAGTTTTTAGTAGGAGTATGAGAGCAGAGTAAGTTACAGCACTGATCATGATGCTGGTGAGGTGGTTTCAGCTGAGGGTCCTGGGCGACGAGTTAGGAGAAGGCAGCTGAGGCCGGGTGTTTCACATAGTCACATCTCTGGTCCTTAAATGTTAAATGTAATGGGTTGGATAGTACTCCATGATGGAAAACAGGACTGCAGTAGGCAGTAAAGAGACAAGAAAAACGCTGCAACAAGCAACGAGAATTTCTCTCGCTAAGCGAGCGAGAGAGATGCCATGTTTTTTGTTTTGTTCTGCCTGCCCACACAGGGAAAGTGGCCAATTTGAAGTCACACTGTCAATATGTCGGGAGGGAAACTAGCTGTTCTGCTTTGCTGATAATACTATTGTTCGGGACGTGAACGACAGTATTAGCACTCTTGAAGTGTGGTATTATCACTTCAGGAATGATACTATTACCAAAATATTTTTGTATGCTTTACTGTACTATTAAATTCATTATCCATATATTAAATTTAACTTGACCATGGTTAAGTTTACCATTATCATTGCTTAGTTTGTTGTAATTAATGGACCTGTTGTTCTTTGTCTGACTAATAGATGCCCCATTCCCATTCAGTTTAAACTGACCCTCATAAAGTGATCTAGGATTTGGTTTCCCAATTGACTTTCTCTCCTTTTGTTTAAGTGGAGCCTGTCGCTAGCGTACAAATGGTGTTGATTAGTAAAGGTCATACTGTTATCTATAAATGCAATGTTTTCTCTACTGCACCAGCTGGACAACCTAGTGTTGATACGCTCAATAGTTTTATTTTTCTCATTGCAGGCCCTTGGTTCAAAAAGTATTCCTGAGATGGCCACTCTACAACCTCTTGATTTTATATGGTTCCCCAAGGCCAAAAGCTCATCATGCGACTAGCCCATGTCACTAATACCTAAATGTAAAACTATGTCTGTATTTCTATTATTATCTTTTATAATTCTGTCACTCCTGGGTGATGCATCACCAATCCTGGCACCTAGGAGACAAATTACTGAAGTGGTCACATTATCAGATCTACATACAGTAGAATCCATGTATCGGACAATGGAATTTATTTTTTATTCTTTGGTAACTGGGTAAGGCCCACTAGGCACAAGTGCCTGTTTTCAGGGGAAACCCGGGAACACTGGGGAGGTTAAGTGACCTGCTCGGGGTCATGCAGTATAAAAGTGGAGGTTGTAGAATCAAACCTAGGTCTGCTGGATGTATCAAGCTCATTCACAGCTCATTACTTATCACCAATTATTATTTTATTCCTTGGAATTTCCTTCACAACTTGTGTGGTAATGTCATTATCATCTAAAGTTGTCCTGTCTAGCACTCCAAATCTATTGGAGAGGGGAATATTGCTTTGGATGGTTATGGCACATCTCCCGTCTTCCTGTATTTTAAGTGCTCAATTAAATACCAATCATTTGCATCATTCTCAACTTCTTTTCTAACTTTTTTAAGTAAAAGACTTACTTCTGGAGTCTCATCTGTGTCTTCTCCCTCCTCCCTGTTTCTTTTCATTTTATCCCCCATACTTGCTCAATAATAGAATTTTCTGCAGACAGTTTGCACAAATTTGGTAATTTTGTTAATTTCTGAATTTTCCTTCAAATTTTGAATTTTCAGCTTCAATGATTTTATTTCTTCAATCATTGAGTGATAAACAATATGTTTTCCAAAAGTAAATGCATCGCTTGTTTGATACTGAGGTCTCATAGTGTACATTACACTTATAGCATACCACTGTGGGCCCATTTGTACTCAATGATTTAAGTAATTTTTCAGCATGCTCCAAAGTTTGCATTGTCACTATGGTATCAAAGTTAGTATTATCTATTCAAATACATAGTAAGCAAACTGTTTATGGAGTGCCCCACTTGGAAATGTGGCCACAAGTTTCAAAGCATCGTCATCAGCCTGAGTCTAAAACTCATGTTTCAGACTTATGTTCACCGAAACTAATTTTACAGTGCAGTTAGGACTTCCACTAGAGGTCCAGAAACCATGAGCAGTTGCAATGGCATCACCTAGTCTTGTTTCATGCTTGCCCCCTCCCATGAACACCTACTCACAAGGAATAAATTGTGATTCAAAATGCATAAAAAACAATGTTTACACTAGTGCTACTACAGACGTATGATGGAACCTGCTACATTTATGCTTAAAACACTAACCTGATATGCCAGATTTAAATTCATTCCCACGCTATCCCATCCATCCAGCTGACACCAGTGGATGCATGCTTGCCTCAGTGTGCATCATCTGGGCATGCATGCCAGATACAAATTGATCAATACCAGCAGGAAGTTCTGCCAGAACTAGACACATGGTGGATTCCCTACAGGTGGACGGCCTCAAACAACTGGTACAACAACCCACAAGAGACAGGGCTATCCTAGATCTAGTACTGACTAACAGGGAAAGGATCACAGATCTCCAGGTAGAAGGTCACCTGAGGGCCAGTGACCATCACATGGTTTGGTTCAGTTTGGCCACTACAACTAAATCATCCCATTCCAAGGCAAAAATATGGGACTTCAGAGGAGGTGACTTTGATAAGATGGCCAACAGAGTTAAACTAGCCCTGACAAAAAAAAAATACAGGTGAGGGGGTACAGGCAAAGTGGGCAAGCATTAAGGATGCAGTACTTGAAGCAACATCCCATTGTGCTAGAGAGAAAAGGAAGTGCAAAAGAAGGAAACCACTTTGGTTCTCAAAAACAGTAGCAGAAAAGGTCAGAGCCAAAAGGCTGGCCTTCAGGAAATATAAGGGAATGCAGTGGAATGAAGATAGAGAGGCATATCAAACTTCCCTAAGGGAAGCAGGGAAGGCAGTAAGGCAGGCAAAGGCCCAAACCGAGGAAACACTAGCACAAACAGTAAAAGAAGGTGACAAGACTTTCTATAGATACATTAGTGAAAGGAGAAAGTCAAGAGGAGGTATTGCTAAGATCAAAGGAGATAAGGGGGCATGTGAGGAGGAGGACCATGTAAAATCATCTATCCTAAACAGATACTTCTGCCTGGTATTTACTGAAGAAAAGGTAGGGCAGGGCCCACAGCTCAGCACCATGGACACAGGGGGGAGGGAGGGAGGTGAGCAGTAGTCCCTTCACAAAAGAAAGGGTCCTACAAGAGCTCGATAAGCTCAGGGTGGACAAGGCAATGGGACCTGATGACATACATCCCAGGGTACTAAAGGAGCTAAGGGTAGAACTAGCAGAGCCATTATCAGAACTGTTTAGTGAGTCTCTGAGCACAGGAGAGGTCCCAGAAGACTGGAGAAGGGCTCATGTGATCCCACTCCACAAGATTGGTAGCAGGAAGGAGGCAGGGAACTACAGACCAGTCAGTCTTACCTCAGTAGTGGGCAAGATTATGGAGGCACTCCTTAAGGAAAGGATAGTGCAACAGGTGGAATCAGTAGGAGCACAGGATCCAAGACAGCATGGGTTTACAAAAGGAAGGTCCTGTCAAACTAATCTCATAGATTTCTTTGACTGGGTAACCAGAGGGGTGGGCCAAGGGGGAGCAGTTGATGTCGCCTACCTTGACTTCAGCAAAGTTTTCAATACTGTGACACATAGAAGATTGATTAATAAGCTGGGTATGCTCAGGGTGGGTCAGACGTTGGTCAACTGGGTGGTAAACTGGTTGACGGGCAGAAAACAGAGAGTGGTGGTAAATGGTATACAGTCAACAGAGATGTAAGTCACAAGTGGGGTACCTCAGGGATCAGTCCTGGGGCCAGTCCTTTTCAATATCTTCATCAGTGACATTGCAGATGGACTTGAGGGTAAGGTTTGTCTGTTTGCAGATGACACCAAGATCTGCAACAGAGTAGATGATCCAGATGGGGTGAGCAGAATGAGAAGAGATCTGGATAAACTAGCAAAATGGTCGGAAGAGTGGCAACTGGGGTTTAATGCAAAGAAGTGCAAAATTATGCACACAGGGAAGAGACACCCTGAAGCCACCTATAGGCTGGGAGGGAGGGGAGTTGCTGGCAGTCACAAGGGAAGAAAGAGACTTGGGCATCATCATCACTGATGACCTGAAATCATCCAAGCAGACCATTAAAGCAGTAGGTAAGGCTAGGGGGATGTTAGGGTGTATTAGTAGGGGTATCACAAGTCAGAAGAGGGAGGTAATAATCCCTCTTTACAAGACACTGGTAAGGCCCCATCTGGAGTACTGCATGCAGTACTGGAGGCCACACCTTCACAAGGACATTAACCAAATTGAGGCAGTCCAGAGAAGGGCAACCAAAATGGTGCAGGGACTGCATCAGAAAACATATGAGGACAGATTAACAGAGCTCAACATGTATACCCTAGAGCAAAGGAGGGAGAGAGGTGATATGATTGAAACATTCAAACACCTTAAGGGCATTAACAAGGTGAAAGAGTCTAACATGTTTCAATATAAGAAAAATAGCAGGACAAGAGGACACAGCATGAGATTAGAGGGAGTCCGATTAAGGGGTAATGTGAGGAAGTTCTTTTTCACAGAAAAGGTGGTGGATGCATGGAACGGCCTACCTCAAGAAGTGGTGGATATGAATACAATGCACAGCTTCAAACAGGCATGAGATAGGCATAAGGGAGCAATACAGATGAGTATGACTAGATAGACCATTGACAGAGCAAATGTCGCTGGCACATTTATAAGGTAGAAAAAAAATGGGCAGACTGGATGGGCCTTGCGGTCCTTATCTGCTGTCAACTTCTATGTTTCTATGCTTCTGTCACCTCCATGCCCACTCGCACCACTCACTCAGGGCCAAGCTTTATTTCAGGTAACCCAGAGGTTCACAGGTCAGCTGCTGTTCCACACTCAGGAATCTGAATACATTTTTTTTTTAATTAAATCCAGTTAGGGATGCCTATGAGGGTTTGAAACCTTCTGCAGAGCTTACAGTAAAAAGGTAACATGGGAACTTAAAGAGTTCCTAAACAGTAGTCTCCCACTGCTGTCTGTGGAGACTACATCTCCCCAACTCCACCAGGGTAGTCACCTAGCAACAAAATGCCTGTACATTCCAAATCAGCCCCCCCTTCACTTTTTTTTTCCCACAACAACAACCACACAACAGTATTTGGGAATTTTGGGGAAGGGTAAACTTATTCACACATTCACAATATACACTTTTCTAAAGCTCCAACTTGTGCATATCTGGGGTGCATTACCCAGCAACTGCAGGTGCCTATGCTCCTGCCAACATCCATCACCCCTGCCCCCTGTAGTCTGATAGTGCAGAGCCACTTGTTGGGGCAGGACAGGGTGAATGTGCTAACTGACCCTCTTTACTTAAACAGATATAACCAATCTGTGTTTTACTGTGAAACTCAGTTGGCCAATACCATTTATATAGTGCTTTTCAAGCACACTAATGTGTTTCAAAGCCTTGGTGTTATGATTTTTTACTCTCGTCTTTAAAGTCAGGAATCAGAATGTAGAACATGCATTACACATGTAAAACACTTTGTAAATGTCTTTTTATACATGTGCTCAATGGTGAAATGTGTCTACCTATAGGACAAAGTCATGCTTCTCTTATCTGCAATCTGAGTAAATACAGTGCTGTTTAATATAGTTTGCACATTGGATGGTTCTAACTTAGTGTTTGTTACCAGTTTTAAATATCCAGAGATCCAAATTGATCCCAGTTTATCCTTCATAAATTACCTGAACCACCTTACCATTCAGTTCTATTTACCATATCAGATTAATGCAATAGCAGCAATTTTAGCTCTCACCAGAGTTTGTTTTTCCTTAAGCCAAGAGTAAATTCCTTTTTGTTGCCTAAATGACAAGGACCTGAAAAATCCTGACTACTTTACCCTGGTGTAGTTTTTACTATCTAAGAGCTGTCATCGATCCATGATTTTCCAAATTTTAGTCTGTTCCTCTTGTAAGCAAACAATGTTGTCATCCACTGCTCCTAATGTGTGGAATTGCCTTCCCAGCAATCTGAAGTCCGCCACATCTCATGGGGTGCTTACAGAGTGCCAGGCATTGTTTATCAAGTCTGGATGGTAAACACATCATTGGTCAAGCAGTTCACCGTATTCTTGATTATGGCGATACTATATATTGCCATGTCCTTGACTTCCATCTCTTACCCTTAAACACCATTTATTTTCAGATACTGTGCTTCATTTTAAAATCAAATTGGGATGAGCATTATCCACAGGTGTACTTTTCACTGGTTATCTGTTATTTACAAATCAGCCAATAAACAACCTCTCCCCCCCCCCCCCCCACACACACTTACTTATCTGAAAGAGTATGTCTTCCTGTTCACAAATACAGTTTTAGAGATGTGCCACAATATGGCTTTTCCATACCAACATTTCAAACACATTTTGGCAGAGAGTGTTTCTCGTATGGGGCCCCCTTTTCTGGGAACAACTTGACCCCTTAGCTCAAAAATCCCCCTTCTCTAGGGGTTATTAAACATGGATTGAAAAAAATTATGTTACAGGAACAATCTGCAATTGTTTGGTTGCTTGATTTATTATATCTGTTATTTGATTTACAACCAGTGTTTTGTGTAAACTATGACTTGGTATGTTCTGTAAATGAGACTTGCTCCTCATGGAACATATCCTCTATTTTTTTGCAACTTTTAAATAACAAAAATCTCACCATCAGTTTAGACTGTTAGACTGTTAGCTCAGAATTATTTCTTTGATTGCTCTAATTGCACCCACAGAATGTATTTTGGCATCTGACATTTTAAGTTGCTCTGCCCAGTGGCCCGGGTCTTGTCAGAAAAAGGGACTTGGCAAATGAATTAAACAAATACAGTTCATCATGCCTCCCCCCCCCCATGTTCATATTATTCATGTTGCCCCCTAAATTTTCATATTAGATTATACTTTTTTTTAAATTAATCTCACCTCAGCAGTCCGGTGCATGGGCAGGCAGACAGGCAAATTTATCACACATCTGTTTGCTGATACTTGATGACAATCCCACAGCAGTCCTGAAGTTTTGAAATTAGGCTCTCATGAGCAAACCAGACATTTCCATTCTTGGTGTGCTCACTTCACTTTGTTGTGTGCATTACATTGGCATTAACAATCTAGCCCTTTTTTGGTGTTCCATAGGATGCAGCAGCAAGTGAGACAGGTGCAAGAGGGAGATATGCCATGCCCGCACATTGCACATGCTAGTTGTGTACACTTTGCAGTGCATTTTGTGGCTGGCATCTTGGGGAGAGTGCAAATTTGAAAGGAAAAAGATGGACACTGAATAATGCCCTTAGGCATTCCCAGGTCCCACTCCCACTGTCTGCTCATCATGAAAAGACACCCCATGAATTCAGTCTACTGGAGAGGAGTGGTACCCCCAAAGGCTGCATCATGGAGGAATAAATCCATGAGCGGTCAGGAGGAGCCTTTGAGTTTTACTGGGTGATGTGACTGACATGTGACTGTAAGACTGAGCAGAAGGAATTTGAACCAGGAGTAGAGGGACAAATGTGAATAAAAAAAATCTGGCCATTTAAAAACAAAATGAACTGCTAGTGCAGATTAATGTTTGCCTGAGGATTTCAATCAGACCAATCGAAAAAATGTTTTGGAAATCAAGCCCAAATGTTTAAATTACCTGGGTTGCCCTTGAAAATGGGCAATTGTAGCCAGTCTGGTGACATGAAAGTAGCACTACTGGCCACCGCATTGGTGACCTGGGATTAGGAGTGATCTCAGGGTGCTAGGGACTGGATTTTTTTATTTTTTTTTATTTTTAAGTTGCATAGATTACAGGATAAGGTCCATGAGAAGCAAATCTTGTTTACAGAACATCACAAGTCAATTAAAATAATAAATACATAAACTGACATACACAAAATCAGTTAAAACAAGTGCAGATAGATTGTTCCTGCAACAACAGTTTTTTTTAGGCCATGTTTAAAAATACCAAGGGTGGGTAAAATTCTGAGCTGAGAAGAGAGGTTGTTCCATGAGAATGGAGCAGCATAGGAAAAGCATTCTTTCCCAGTTTGCTTGAAACTTAGGCAAGAAAAAGCCACAATGGGACACAACTCTAAGGCTGTATTTGTGGATGGAAACTATAAGCCTTTCAGATATGTAAGTGGAGGTCTGTTTGTTCGTAGTTTTGTGAATAAGGGATAACCAATGGAAAGCACATCTGGAGGAGGGGGACAGACAATTTAATTGATATGATATGGTATAGTGGTGTCCATCCCATTAAGACTTTAAAATAAACCACAGTAGCTGGTGATAAACAGTGTTCAATGGGAGAAGAGTTGAAGCAGAAGCATGATGGTAAATAGTAGCACCATAATCTAGGATAGGGAGAATGGCTTGGGCAATAAGGTGTTTACAAAGCCTGGTGGGTATTAGGTGACCTAGGCATTGACAGACTTTTTTTAAATAGTTTTGTCAATATGAGTTTTAAAGGTTAAGGAGAAATCAAAAATGAGACCAAGATATCTAAATTCACATACAAGCTCAAGTGGGTTGTTATCTAAGGTGACAGAGAAGAAAGAATTTGCCAAAGAGACAGCTGACTAAGACCCGAACAACATTATTTGAGTCTGTTTACTATTTAAAAGTAAAATGTTATCAGAAAACCAATTCACAATTTTGTCTTAATCACCTTGGAGAATCAAGGAAAGGGAAGATGTGTTCTTATGAGCATAAAAAAGGCCCATGTCATCAGCATAAATTCAGACTGAGCAGAGTTCCACAACAGAGGGTAGGGGATCTACAAAAAGATTAAAAAGAACAGGACCAAGTTTAGACCCTTAAGGAACCTCAGAGGAAATGGAGAGAGGAGAAGAAAGGCAACAATTCCAGGGCACAGACTGAGTTCTGCTGTGTAGGTAAGATAAAAAACAAGTGATAGCATTTGTGGAAAAACTATAAGAGGATAGATGAGCTAGAAGCAATGAGAGATTGATTAAGTCAGCTGCTTTAGACAGATCAATAAAGACATGGCCTGATTCTCAAAAGGTTACGTTTGGCATAACTTGACTTGTGCCCCAAAACATGGTACAAGTAGCAAGTTACACCAGCAGTTGCAATATACGGTATTCTGCAAATTGTGCCAAAGTGGACTTACGCCAGCAGGTACACCTTAAACCCCCTGTGACATGGTGCTAGGGGGTTTACAGCAGCAGTTGTGCCCTATTCTGGAAGGGCAGCAGCAAAGTCCCCCAGAGCGCTATTCTCCAACAACCCCCAAGGGAAAACCGTCAACGTAAATTACACCAGCATATAGCTGGCATAACTGCACTTACGGCCCCCGAGGTTGCCTGTATGTGCTGCCTGCCCATCCTCCCCATGGTATGCCACCTTCCCCCAACACTGCCCTGACCCCAGAGAACAAAAGCCCTGCAGAGCTAGTTCTGTCCACCCAATTCCCCAACCCAATAACAGCATGGGAATGCCCCAAAGGGCTATCCATGCCCCCCAATACCAAAAAGCCCCACAGGACTGCTGCATGCCCTGACCCCCAGTACTTGTTAAATAGTCCCACAAGGCTGCTGCATGCCCCAACCCCCAGTACTTGTTAAATAGCCCTACAGGGCTTCTGCATGCCCCCAACCCCCAGTACTTGTGCATTAGCTCCACAGGGCTATTCACTGCCCCCTCCCCAAGCCCCTATCCCCAATGCCAGTCACCCGCAAATGGCACATCCCATATAAATATAAATAGATCTATAAATCCCTAACCCATAATCCCTGGTAGTCTAGTGGCCCCCCATCCAGCAGTGCCAGACCACCCGCACCCAGCTGGCAACTGGCACAGCCCACCTCTCACCACCACAGCCAGCCACCAACTGAGCTCTGTCTGAGCAGGTACTGTATATAGTAAGTGTTCAATGAATGAACTGTCATTCATTCATTGAGCACATACTATATACAGTACATGCTCGAACGCAAAACTTCAATAGCAGCAGCCATGGTGGTAGAGAGAGGTCTGTGCCAGTCACCGGCTGGGTAGAGGGTGTGTGGGGTGGTTTGGCACTGCCAGGTGGGGGGGCCACTGGACTACCAGGGATGATGGGGATATGTTTATCACTTGTACTTTTTAAAGTACCAAAAGGACTTGGGTTCAGGGATCAGGGATCGGGGCTTAGGGGGCATGATCAGCCCTGTGGGGCTGTTACCTCTACATGGCAATTGGGACTGGGGGGTGCCATAGCCCTGTGGGCATGTTTAATCAGTATTGGGGGATCAGGGGCTGGGGGTCCCATAGTGTTGCAGGGCATTTATGTAAGCATTATTGGGGAACTGGGGTAGGGGGTTCATAGCCCTGCTGGGCTTTCCAGGCTTGTGGACTGAGGTGGGATGGGTGCTTGTGCCCTACAGGACTTGTGGATGCAGCTTGTGACATGCCCCTCAGGTACACCCTTCTTTTGGTGTACCTTTGAGTATGTCGCAAGTCACAGGACTTAGCTGTGGGGACCCTGCCCCTTGCAGAATTGGGCACAGGGTCCTTGGCACAACTGCATGCCTTGCATGTTGCAACTTGCAACATGTGTAGGGGTGCTTATAGAATCGGGCCCAGAACCAACAAGATGTCCTTTATCTGAAGTCCTAGAGACAGAATCATGAAAATCAATCAATACTGTTTGGGTGGAGTGATTTTGTCTACAGCCCAACTGAAAATTGAAAAGGATCTGATAACTGGCCAAATAATCAGAAGTCTGAGAAAGGATGATTTTTTTTCAATAACTTTAGTAATTATAGGGAGCAGGGAAATTGGGTGGTAATTTTCTACTAGAGTTTTGTCCCCACTTTTATGCAAGGGGATGACTAAAGAATGTTTCTATGCTGAGGGAAAAGCTTGAGTTGTAAGGGATAAATAAAAAATGTGAGTTAGGAGAGGGGCCCAAATATATGCACAAGATTTAAATAAAATGTCTAGATTATTGATTCCTTTAGCAGTGTCCTCTCTCAGTGAAGACAGCAATTTAAATATGTCATCAGCTTTAATGTACCTGAAGTAAAATTTGGGTCTAGGAAGGGGACGTTGCCAGGGGATCAATAGGCAGTCCCATGGTAGATGAACCAGCCTTTTTCAATAGCAGATCAGGAGCCTCAGAAAAACATTCATTAAACATACCACAAATACTTTCTTTAGAGTATGCAGTGGAGCCACCATAGGATACATTTGAGTGGAAGACACGGAAGGTACCTTCCAGACACAGTCATCCATGTGCCGATTTTTCTTAGGATTATTTCTAACATTGGCTAGATTTGTCTATAAGAAGGAGGATTTGGATTTCCTCATAAAAGAGACACAGTAATTATGACATTTGTGAATAGTCTGCCAGGCCTCTGGAGTATCTAGTTTCTTGTCCTTTTGGTATAGCTTATCTCAGCACTTCAGCTGGGAGATGAAAAATGGAGTCACCCAAGGAACATGTTTAGATTTAAGCCTTTTTTCTAGAAAAGGGACATGTTGATTGCCAAAAAAGGCCATGTTGAAAATTGGCGGTAAAAATATTTTAAAGCAGCCTTGTTATAAACAAAAGTTATTTTTCTATACAAAGACAAAGTTCTTCTTTTGTGAACAGAATTTCTTCTTTCGTATGGTCATACAATAGAAGATCATGAAAGAAGAAATCTCACAAACGAAGATCATGAAAGAAAAATGTTGCCTTGTGGAAGAAGAAATTATTTTCTCAGCTTCTTTTGATATGAAAGAAGGTCATGAAACAAGAACTGTAATGAAAGAAGATCATGAAACAAGAACATTTCTTCTTTTGTGAGATTCATTTCTTCTTTCATGAGCTGAGATTCTTCCTTCATGAAACTCATGGAAGAAGAATTTCAGCTCATGAAAGAAGAATCAGGAGTCTTTGCTAAGCCTTCCACCTAGGAATTTAGGGATATCCGAAAACCATATTTTGGGGTAGTATTTAAAAAAAAACAGTCTCCAGAATAAAGCTAAATGGATCCTGTTTAACTAGACACATATGTTTGTTTTTCTTTAGGGCATCATTTTTATGGATTTTCAATTTTAATTTTTTTGAAAAACTTCAAAACAAAATGGCAGTCATATAAAAAAATAATTTTTCTCAAGAATGAAGAATTTCAGCTCATGAAAGAAGATTCTTCTTTAATGAGCCAAAATTTCTTCTTTTACATCAGACATGTAAATGAAAGACCCTACTGAGCATGCTCAGAACTAAAATCTCAAATTTTTATCACCAAAACAAAAAAAGGCCTCTTTCTAGGGCAAGCCCCATCTACCCTGAAAATTTCATAGCACAATTTCAAGCCATCTAGGCTGTAGGTGAGAGCAAATAAAAACAGCCAAAATCCCTGATTTTTCCCCATTTTGCATGTAGTGTAACATTTTGTAGTGTGACATTTATTTCAGTATAACCTTTTATAATAGTTAACTGAGTGTTTAAGTATAGCTTTTTACAAAATGCTTCAGTGCAATTTCTTATGCTATATAACCAAATGTCTTGCTCAGCTGTCTTGTGATACCTTAGTCTTGTGATAATATTACACAACACTTTACCTTATGATCAACATTGAATGTCCTATAGTAAACCTAACAGGATGTTGTGCCTTTATTTAGATGGCATCCACCTGTTAGAGGAAGGTGTGCACAGGGAACCTTTCACAAGAACTATAGTAAACAATTATAATGTTGTGCAAGAAATTAGGTAATACTTATGCTTTGACTGTTATTCACCACACCCTAAGATTAATAGGTTATGTTGTTATATGATTGGCCTATAATAGGGAGTTGATAGTTTTTAAGATAACAATTCTTTATATAAACCCCATATAAAAATCGAATAGCTAGCACCAAACAGAAGCAAGAATACATGTATTTGAAGCTGATGGAATCGCAAAGAAAATAAACCAGAGGAAAACATTCACTTTGTGTGGCTTGATTCATTTAAAGATAGAAAACACAATGCAGCTATCTTTTACCTTACAATTGGTGCCATAACTCAGATGTCCAAAGACAGTCTATACGGTTGCTGATGACATCAAATGAACTGAGGATGAAGCCACTGTGAGGAATGCCTACCATACCTGAACTAATTACTACGTATAGAGGGAGGCCGGAGGGACAAACAAGGAAGCTGAGGCGAAGTCAGACATGAATTGCCAATGAACCTACTGACGTAAGTATGGATGCCATATTATGTAAATTTTTAGAGACAAACCTTAAAGAAGGTTCGGATAGCTCTCCTGAACAGCAGGAAGATGCATACTTATGTTTAATTAAACAATGTACAGACTGTAATGAGAAAAGTAAATCAGATAAAACCAAGTTAGCTAACATATGTCAAATGTACGTACAGTATCAGTTAGATATAACTGCTAGGACGTATCAGTTGAAGAAAGAAATGTTAGAAAAAGATGATGCTCTTTACTTAAATATAGTCACATATGTCACGGAGACTAAAAACAGTGAATACAAATTAAATGTCTCTCAAGGAGAAGTATGTGGTTTAATGATTAAGAATAACCAATTTGAAGAAAATATTAAATTTATTAATAAGCAGAGTCAAGCCCAGATTAATGAATTATCTTGGCAGTTACAACAAGCCATAGAGAGATTAGATCATGCCAATCAAGAGCATGCACAAGACATAGCATACAAAGAACAAACTTTGTAATCTTTGCAAGCAGAAGCCGAGGTACAGTGCCAAATTTCTTTAGAATTACGGCATCAGGTACAAAAATACAAGCAAATTCCTACCCAACCACAGCACATGCCTTTTCCATGTGGCTGTTTTGGAAGGCGCACGCACACATCAGAATCAGAGACTGAGTCAGATGACTCTGAGGTAGAAGAAATTATTGCATTATGCAGTAAAAAGAAAATGGCTCATTTTATTACAAAAACCAAAGGAGAAGGAAAGAAAGTGCAGCAATTATAAGGAAAGCGATTAAAGAAGTTAACCTGAAAAGGAAAGGAAGAGTTGGAAACTCTAGATAAACAATTACATAAGGATATTAAGGAAATGGAAGAACGCTTGAAGGAAGATACAAACTTGACAGAAAAGCAAACCAAGTATCTAACTGACCAAGTAAAATTAAAGCATGATCAGTTAGAGTATAACAAGGGATTGTATGAGCAAGATGCAGAAGCCAGGGCTCAAACAAAGAAGTCTGAGGAAGCCATGGAAGAGGTAGCGGTCCATATGGAATTATCTCAACAAGATCTTTCCATACAGGAATCAATGCAGTTAGTAGACCAGTTAAGCAAATGGGAGTCAGATCAAAATCTAGTCCCATATTGTTCTAAATTAAAGACATTAGTAGCAAATTTTAATTTGACCAACAAAGATGCCTGTAAAATAGTAACACTGTCACTTCCTGCAGTGATACTACAAAGTTTACCTGCCAAGATGACAGGAAATCAGGCATGACCAGAGACTGATAGCAACTGAGCAACTGTGGATGAAATCCAAGCTGTGTTGCAATCTATGCATGGGGTGTCACATACTGACCGGAGTAAGATCTATGAGATCACTTTACAGCCAGGTGAATCCCCGGTTAGGTTTATCAATTGTTTATATGCAGTCTATGCCACATATGGAGGCGTGGCAGACCCTAGCAAGGATAAATAAGCTTTTCTGAGTTTGATTGATCAACACGTCACAATCAGTGTTGGGTAAGTTACTTTTTCTATTACTTTCTATTACTTTTGGAAACTTGCTCCAAAAAGCTCTGTGCTGTCACTAGCAAGGATGGAGAAGTACTGGAAAAAGTAATACACCTTACAATTACAATTACTTATGTCTTTTTGTATAAAAGAAATGCATAACTGTAACTAATTACATTTGTTTGAAAGTAACTAGTAACTAACCTATTACTTTCAAAAAATTTAATCTGTTATAGTTATTCATTGTTTTTGTATGAAAAGAAATAAGTAACTGTAATTGTAAGGTGCAATACTTTCTAGTACTTAGCCATCCTGCTAGTGTCTAAAGCTTCCTGGAACAAATTTCCAAATGTAATAGAAAGTAATAGAAAAAGTAACTTACCCAATACTGGCCACAATTGTACCTGCGTCAATACGCATGTTATGTAAACGTGTGGAACGAGCCTTAGAAAAGGAAGAATTACTTATGGAGTGGTGGCGAATGCAGACAGATAATGGTCCTGAAAAGGGAAAAGACAAACGAAGGGTAGCCACTATTGTCAAAACAGAAGGAAAGGATAGATCTACTTGTAACAATTGCAATAAAGAAGGCCACTTTAAACATGATTGTTGGGCTAAAGGTGGAGATATGGAAGGAAAACAGAAGCAAGTTTTAGAGAGGAGACAAGCTCAAAATCCAGGTAATAATGCTAAACCTGGTGGTAAGGAAGACTTACAAAAATGTATTGAAGTGCTTAGTAATTTGATTAATACTAAGACAGTTGCAGCGGTTCAACAGGAACCCACTGCCCCCAGCGACAGTGAGAAAGAGGGTGAAGAAGAACTTCTTGCTCGAAATGAGAAGAAAAAGAAATGACGGGACGAAGCCCCCACCTTCCAAATCCTTGGTCAATTACAAGGGGATGGGGAAGGGCACCCAACAATATCAGCAATGGTCAGGGGCTGCCAGACTGTGATTTTAGTTGATACTGGTGCTACTGTTAGTATAACAGATAGTGATATGCCTTTAACAACTCACAGGAAATGACAAATTAATTTGCAAGGATTCTCAGGGGGTGTGTTAACAGCATATTTGACAAAACCAGTTTTGGTTCAGATAGGTGAACAACAATTGAAATGTATGTTTTGGAAATGTAATACATATGAAGGTACCATCATGGGTATGGACATTTTAGCACAACATGGTTTACTAGTAGATCTTAGTAACGTGATTTTATGGCAAGGAAGCACTACTAACCCAAGACCAGATGTGGATGACTCACACAGTGTGTACACAATAAAGTCATTAAAGATTTGTCATACGAGTGATTTATGAAAACGAGTGCCACAATGGATAAAATCTGTTGTACAAAGGCATGACTCAATTTGGGTTAAAAATGCTATAGAGTGTGGACGAGTGTCTAATATGGAGCTCCAAATCGAGGGACCAGACCCACCATCACAAAAGCAATATGCGTTTCCAAAGGAAGCACAGGAAGAGGTAGGAATTATTTTGAAACAGTTACAATCACAAAAGGTAATTCGCCCGATATGTTCAACTGTTAATTCCCCTCTTTGGCCGGTTCACAAATCAAACGGTACTTGGAGATTGACTATAGACTATAGGGTCTTGAATAAGGTAACGCCTCTAGTCACCCCAGTGGTATCTAGACTACTGGACTTAATATCTCGGTTGTCTCCCACTGCCACTATTTATACTGTACTAGATGTGTCAAATGGATTTTGGTCTATCCCTGTACATCCAAACAGACAGTATAAGTTTGCTTTTACCTTTCAGGATAAACATTACATATTCCAGTGTTTGCCACAAGGCTTTCACTCATTGCCCACTTTATTTCAGCAATGTTTAGCTGAAATATTATTGGGTTTTTCAGTACCAGAAGCAATAATACAATACGTTGACGACATTTTATTGCAGACTGATACATACCAGGAGCATGTTAGTTTATTGAACAAGTTGCTGACAGTCTTAGGCAAGGCAGGGTTAAAAATGAACCCTAGCAAAGCACAAATTGGGCAGTCACAAGTTGTTTTTTGGGAATATGTATTAACAAAGAAGGATGAACTGTAGATCCTGGTAAAAATCAGGTAATACAGCAGTTACCGAAATCCAAGACAAAGACTGCATTACAACAGTTCTTGGGCATGGTAGGATTTTGCAGAGATTTTATTGAAGCCTTTTCTAGTATGGCAAAACCTCTGTATAATCTACTGAAGATAGAAAATGAAACTGATATCCTCAGTTGGGAACCAGAACATCAGATAGCTTTTCTGGCTCTAAAGCAAGCACTAATGACAGCTCCGGCTCTTATTAGCCCTTCTGACTCCTCTGATTTTGTAATACAGGTACATGCAACAGATCAGCTAATCAATGCAGTAGTATTACAAAAGAGAGCAGGGACTTTACGTCCTGTGGGATATTTTTCTTGTGTATTAATGCCTGTGGAAAAGACATATGAAGAATGTGTAGAACACCTGTTAGCTGTATATTGGGCTATACAAGCTACAGAACATATTGTGGGGTTTAATAGGATTATCCTGCAAATGTCTCATACTCCAGTGAAATTTCTACTTGAAAGGGATGTGAGAGGTGTGTCTTCATGTAATTGGTTAAATGGGCTTTAGCTCTACAAGGGAAGAATATCACTGTAGAAAAGTGTACCTCACCTATGTAAGTTGAATTAATGGTATGGGAGGGAGAGGCACATGATTGTGGAACTGTAATGGGAATTGATTTTAAACCTATATTTGCTGCAGAACCACATACTGAAGCAAGAGATGTTTATGTAGATGGCTCTCACTTTTGGGAGGATGGATATTTCCACACAGGCTATGCCATATGGACACCAAGTACTAATCAGGAAATATTAGTACGATGTCCATCATCATTTTCTGCCCCAGAGCGGAATTGGAGGCAGTCTGCGGAGCTATTATGGCTTACCTTCAGGAGGCTATTAATGTCTTCTTGAACTGTGCTTTTGTTGTCAATTCCTTGTTAGATTTTCTTCCTATTTGGACGAAAAGAGGAATGCGGACAGCATCTGGGGAACTTGTCACATTTGCTCCCATATTACAACATATATGAGATATAGGAGCTCAGACACCTTTGAGAATAGCAATCTGTAAAGTAAAAGCTCACCAAAAGAATCCAAAGGATATCTATGAGTTAAATAATAACTTAGTGGACAACCTGGCTCAAGTTTCAGCCAAACAAGCAAACTTATGGGTAGACCCTCTAGGATGTGATTCTACACAATTGTGGGAGATGGATGAATTTGACCAATACCATATTAAATGGATAGCTTCCGTCTCACAAGTCCCAATTTTGGGGTATATCCAAGATACAGATGCTTGGATAATGGGTTGTCAGAACCAATAGAAAGACACTGGATAATGTGCAACCAAGCATGTTACCATATGGGAAGATATGGTAGTATGGGAACGACAACCTGGGTTTAGGAAGTGGATTCCACCCACTTCATTTAGGAAAGCTATTTTCAAGGATAATCATCAAATTGGAGGTCATTGTGGACTCCAGAAAACTTGTAAAATGTTGGCACAAAATTATTGGTGGCCAAAATTGGGAAAAGATGTCAAGCAATGCCTGGAGGCATGTCTCATCTGTGCACAGATCAATCCTCCAGTGCCTGGTAAGAGGGTTCCGTTAGGGCATATACCCTTAGCGGATGGTCCTTGGTCCAGCTTACAAAATTATTATGTGGGTCCCTTGCCTACTGCAAAAGGGGGTTTTGATATTTATTAGTCATTGCTGACATATTTTCTAAATGGGTAGAAGCATTGCCCATATGAAATGATAGTGCTACAGCTACTGCAAAAGCGCTATGGAAACAGGTGTTCTCACAATGGGGTTTTCCCAAAATACTTGAAAGTGATAAAGGAACTCACTTTACAGCGAAAGTAATGACAGCTTTGTGTGATATTTTGGGTATTGCTCAATGTTTGCATTTGTCCTACCATCCATAATCTTCAGGAATGGTAGAAAGATTAAATCGCACTCTGAAAAATGCATTGAAAAAAGCAGTGCTGGATACTGGTAAAGGGTGGGTGATGCACTTACCAGAAATCCTAATGGGTATTAGAGGTATGGACAACAAAAGTACTGGCTAAAGCCCATATCAATTGAAAACTGGGCGAGATATGCAGCTGTATTATCCATTGGATCCAGATCTATCAACACCAGTGTTGGACCGCATCAAAACTAATGTGTTTTTGCAACAGTTACAAAAACGTTAGCTGTTTATTTACCCCATACTGCCAGGAATATGACACAGACTCATTGGAAAAACAAACAGATACAGTGCATGATGAAAAAGTGATACTACCCATTGAACAGGGTCATCACGTCATGGTGAAATATTTTGGTCAGAAGGGACCATGGGATGCTAATTGGATGGGGCCCTATACCATCCATGATGTTTTGGGGCCATGGGTCATTCAGGTCCATCAAATTCGACAAGGGTCTACAGAGACCAAATGGGTCCATGTGGACCAATGTAAATTGTATCAGCCTTTAAATGATGACAATTGATACTGCTCTGTTTCTCCCAATATATGAAGTACAATGATGTATCCTGTACTTATGCTGAGTAGTACCTTACTGATCCTGGTAACTTCCAACAGATACGATGGGTGCCCAGGGCACATATGGAACAGTTTATATACCAGAGTGTATGCCAATCATTCTGCATGGGATATTCCAGTGCTGTTAGGAGAATGACATGAACACACTGGATATCTTCTTGTCAAATGATACTTTATTTGTTATGGACAATGTCAAAATGCGATATGGGGATGCTCTCCAGAAGCATGGCCTGGCGTGGCGATGTGTGTGGTGAACACAACAGCCCAGAAAGGAATCTATATCCACTCTACTTTGGGAGATACAACCAATTTGACAAGAGAAGAACAAGATTTATTCTGAATAAAATTAAAGGATTTGTTACATTATCCATCCAATATTACGTTGTTAAATGTATCTTATAAAGGTTATAGACATAATATGTGGTATTTTTTATATACAGTAATACATCTATTGTAGTAAACCATACAGTAGGGTTAAAGCAATTTTTCACAGTATTGCCATTGGAAAATGAATATCCTTTGTTAACTTACACTAGCATTATACGGGGCCAGGTATGGCATGTAATGTCAGTCGAACAGCATGGCAAAACTTTAGTGCATGGAATATAGCGTATCCAAAACAAGGTATATCAGGGCAAAACTTCTTGCCCCCATCAGATGGCATCATCTTGATGCAAAATGTATATCCTCTATATTATTCTTGTAGATTACAGTATTACAATGTGTTGCTACATTTGCCTTTTCCATAATTACCGCTTCAATGTAGAGATCGAGCTTCGGTAATAGTGTGGCAACAGTATTATAACAATACTTTAAATTGATACCATGACAGACACAAATTGTGGTAATTTCAAATTCCTGCAGAAGCACCACCAGGCTTATTCCATTGTAAAAGAGATGTATGGGTCTGGTTAGGCTCAGGATTTGGAATTGCTAATGATATTGATGCTATAGTTCTAAAGGGTCATATTTGTTCTTTGGAAACGACTTTAAAAGATATGGATACTGGACCATTATCAACTACTGTAAAATTAGCAGCAGATAATGAAGAAATTGATTGGTTTGCATTCAGAGAAACCTTACAAAATTTTAAAATCATTGCTGAGATAGCAGCCCATTTTTACAACTCACTTTCTAATATGTCTAAAGAAAGCTATATAGAACTGGCTTGCTCTCAATTTGCTGCTGAAGCACACACTTATCTAGTTAATGAGTTAAATAGAATTGAGACCAGTAGGTTACCTTTAAGAATAGGTGAGACCAATGTAACTAGATTATTGGATCATCCTACAGTATTCCTATTACCCTTAGCTATGATCAAAGTATGGAACTCACCAAATCACTATGCACAAGTGCTGCGACATGTGATTCCCATACTAGTAATAATACCTGTATGTTTTGAAACACTGAAAATATTGTGGCAAATCAGTAATTTGGAAGTAATAATACATGACCAAATCATGGGACTCCAAATACCAGGTAATACCATTATCATGGTACACAATGAATATGTTGTCTTACCTAAACAACAGTGTGTACAAGAACATGAAACCTTACTATGTGGGGAAGAGATATCAACTGCCCCGTGGTTTCCTGTACTGTACAATGTAAATTTACCCTAACATCTGCAAATCAATATCATCAAGCTATGAGATGGAACCAATCATGATGTGTAATTGCAGGTCAACCTTGGAATGTACGGGGGTGCAGTGACAAGACCTGGTGGGTTGAAAATTGGACCCTTCGGGAACGTCCTGCTTATAGCCGAACAAATGTTACCTATATCAATGGTTCCAGTATGGCCTTAGATTTACTCACTGATTTGGCAACTCCACCTCATTTCGAATGACCCAAAATTGATAAAATGACACTTGGTGCATTGTTGTATCATCAACAAACAAAAGGACTTATTTTGACACAAAAGGCTTCTACTAAAGAGGTAAAGAAACAGTCATAATATATCCCTATTGTATTCTGGTGGGATTGGGGATCGGCTGTTTTGGGTACTAGTCCAACCCTCATAGTGGTGGGTTGTGGTATTGCAGTGATATGTGTTCTTATTATTGTACAATTGTTATTGTATCATAAAATGAAACACATGGTTCAACAGATACAAATGTTACAATGGCAACATCGTCTTGTGTGATCTCCAGGTATAGAGAGTCACATGGGGGGAATTGTAAACAAATTAAAGTAAGTATCCGGACAATGCTGTTATATTTGCCTTCAGGAGATCTACTGGACTCGGATCACAAGTTCTTATCAATATCCTCCATTTAAAAGTGAACAGTTTTGCTGCTTAAACAAATGAGTACGTATTTTTCAGGAGGCATACCATGGCACGCCAGGTGCAGCACTTTTAATAATCACAATATCAAGGTCTTTGCAAGGCTTCAAAACAAAGAAATGGTGTAGTTATTAAGTTTAGTTGAAAAGTGGAGACCCCAATTTAAAAAGAAAAGCACTCGGCTCAGTTCAGTTTTTTTTAGGGGTGTGTGTGTGTGTGTGTAGCATATATTTATTTGCGACACACATATACTGTATGCCTGCTGAAGTACAGATTGTTCTATTTAGAACATCTTGAAGAGGCATATGCAAATTCAGACAGCTTGTCTTATAACTCAATATGCATAGTGTGGGGAAAGGGAAACATGCAACAGCCTTCTCCCTTCTTGTTAGTTATAGCATTTAGACCTCAATTAACTACTGGTAGTACTTGTACATTCTCACAGTAGCTGTGCACATATCAATCTGGAATTGAAATCCCTCCATGTTTCTGATCCAGTAATTAACTGGTTGGGATGCGATAGGCTCCTTTGTAAGCAATATGCATATTCATATGTTCGATATGAACCAGAACGTATATGTCGGTAAGAATTTGCAAAATTGTTCTAAACACTTAACATATAGCCTTCTTCAATCAGTTTTTTCTGTGGTCCACACCTATATTGCTGCACACTGATCTAAAAAGACTCTCTAGCACATATTGTAGTTGATAGATAGATAGATAGATAGATAGATAGATAGATAGATAGATAGATAGATAGATAGATGAGATGAAAATATATTAGAACAAATCAAATATACCACGTGGTGTGTATTTCTGTAGTTTAATTTTTAGCACTGTAATATAAAGTGATAAGACATAACATAACATAAAACACTTTTGAATCAAGTAAGTTATTCAGGTTTCTTATTTTGATGCATTCCCTTAGTATTTGATGATATGATTACACAGATGTTAATACCCCCTCTAAATATTGGACTGGGTAGTGTTCAACTCATGTAGAGAAAATGTTAGCAGTTGACAAATGTGTTTTACTACAGCTCAAGTACCAAATCCCCAAGAAATTCAGCTTAATAGGCTAGTTTAAACTGTCCCCTTGTTATCATCTGTGGCCTTCTATTATATACAGATAGTGAAGTAAGTGGTAAGGCACGGATTGATTAACTGTGTGGGAAAAAGACACCAGTACATGGCAGTCCAAGTCTCCCCTTTGAATTCCACAAAGGCACTTCCTCAATGTATGACCCTGAGCAAGTCATTTCACTACCTGGGCTTAAGCTCTTTTTAATGTTATTGTTTTAATCTCTCTCTCTCTTTCTATCTCTATTGCTCTTTCTCTCTCTGTGTCTCTTATTGTAAGAGGTTTGAGGTGCATTTTGTTTTAAAGGCAATAGATATGTCAGTTTCAGTTAACACACACTCTCTAAGACTGGGAATCATTGCCATTTATCATATTTATGGTATATAACAATCTGATCTGTGTCCACGTTTGAGATTTGAAAGGGGGAACTTTTTTTTTGCAATACTATTACAGACAAAATGAAGCATGAATGCTGAGGACTGGTGCTGCACTCTGAGCTGATTTTGACAACTTATACACCTGCCATGTGGTTACTGAAATGCCATTACAAACATAAGCCTCTGAACTTAAAATGCACCATTTCATGAATGAAAGCATAGATAATCACACCTGGTAAATAAAAAGGAATACATCTTCAGTCACCTTCACATCTACTCACCTTATTGACTGGTGGCTTTTCCTATGAATGCACTGACAGTACCTCAGATGGCTCGCCTCACCTGTAGAGACTCAGAGCTGTGATGAATAGCTGGCGGCGGGTGCACTCTGAGGCTGAAATGCAGCAACACCAACAGGCAGCCAACATGAGGGAGAAGCAGTACATGCAGTCCATCGATGATGCCTTCGAGGGCTCCACTCGCACAACCTCAGCCTCCCCTATGAGAAGAAACTGTCCAGAGTCAACAGCCTGCTCTTCACCATTGGCTACATCAACTTTCTAGCCAGCTGGTCCAGTCCAACCTGGCCCTGAGGAACCTAAGCAGTAAAACCTGCAGCCAGTCCAATAAAGTTATCATTTGCCACTTCGGCACAAGTAGGTGTTGGCTGAGTTATCTTCCCTTCTCAAGGAAGGAATAACACCTTCATAATCCCAACTCTCATATGTAAACCATGGGGTTGTTGCCAAAGGTGATCTATAGTGAACCCCCCAAAAATGCTCTCACATCTCTAAGTAAAGCATTACTGAATGGGTACTTCTACATTTGCTTTTCATTTATTTTATTTGAGGATGTGATCAGGGGAGTCATATGGGGGTAGCAGAGTGAGGTAGTACTGGTTGGAGACTTCAGTATTCCAGACGTGGACTGGAGCATCCCAGCAGCAGCATCAACTAGGAGCAGATTTATCCTGGATTCCCTTCAGGGTGCTTTCCTCAAGCAACTGGTCATGGAACCAACTCAGCAGAAGGCAATACTGGACCTAGTGCTCACAAACAGGGACAGTATGATGGGGGTAACAGTGGGAGAGCACCTGGGGAACAGTGACCACCAGTCATTGTGGTTTGAAATCACAGAAAGAGCAGAACCAAACCACACAAAAACACGTATCCTGGATTTTAGGGGGGCAGACTTTGGGAAAATGGGGAGGTACTTGAAAGAGGCATTAAGAGGAATGGGGCAGAAATCAGGGGTTGATGAACAGTGGGCAGTATTTAAAATGAGGATTACAAGAGCAACAGAATTATGCATTAAGCAGGTTAGCAAGAGGAAAAGGAAGAGGAGACCATTATGGTTTTCCAAAGAGGTAGCAAAGAAAGTGAAAGCCAGAAAGATTGCATTCAGGCAATACAAAAGACACAGGCAGAAGGGATGGGGAGAAGTACTCAGAGAAGCAAGGGAGGCAGGGAGGTCAGTAAGGAAGCCAAAGCTCAGACAGAAGAACACATTACAAAATCAGTGGGTAGGGGACAAAACCTTTTACAGGTACATAGAGTGAAAAAAGAAAGGCAAGGAGGATAAGTGAGACTGAAGGGGAGGATGGGCAGGCGTGGAGGATGACAACAGTAAAAGCTGACATATTGAACAGGTATTTCTGCTCAGTCTTTACAGAGGAAGAAGGGAGGGTAATGGGTCTGAAGGGAGTACAAAGGGGTGAGAATGAACACGAGAAATGGACACAAGTCCCTTTACACGAGAAAAGGTCCTGAAGGAACTGGAAGTAATGAAGTTAAAGCAATGGGGGCCAGATAGAGGTGCACCCAGGGTCCTTAAAAACTAAGAGAGGTGGTGGCTGAACCTCTGGCTATCCTGTTTAGCCGATCACTGGAAACAAGAGAGGTACCCAAAGACTGGAGGACAGCAGATGTAGTCCCCTTATACAAAAGTGGGAACAAAGGGGAAGTGGGGAACTACAGACCAGTCAGTCTCACCTCGGTAGTGGGGAAGATCATGGAAGCACTACTGAAGGAGAGATTGGTGGAACATCTGGTTGTCAATGGACTACAGGACCGAAGGAAGCGTGGTTTCACCAGGGGGAAGTTATGGTATGACAGAGATTGCTGTTGATTGGTTTTGTAGTTATTTGTCCGATTGTCCACTTAAGGTAGGATTAAATGGAGCTTTTTCAACTAGTAAAATCTTGTTACAGGGGGTGCCACAGGGGTCCGTTTTGGGCCCCTTGTTGTTTACGGTATTTGTAGATGTTGTTCCATCTTTATTGAATGATACACATTGCTTGATTTATGCAGATGATATTATTTTGTATAAAAGTTCAACTTCTGTTGAACTTATAAATAAGTCTTTAAATAAAGACTTTGCCATTTTATGTGGGTGGTTAAAAGGGAATTGTTTAGCATTAAATAATACGAAAACAAAGCATATGCTTTTTGGATCTAAAATTAGATTAAATAGATCTCAAAATCTGTCCATTTTTGATTTATTGGGTAATGGGATGGAGCAGGTTAAACAGTTTAAATATCTTGGTGTTCTTTTAGATTAACATTTAACATTTTCTGATCATGTAAAATATATTTCTCATCAGATAAATCTGAGACTTGGTGTATTATTTAAGTTCAAATCCCTGTTGACTTTACCAGCTAGACGTGCAATAGCTGAGGGTGTCTTATTACCACAATTGAAATACAATGCATTTCTTTTTACTAATTTGTTTAATAGGGAGCTGTCTCATCTTACTAACGTGTTTCATGGTATTTGTAGATTTACTTTTAATTTGCCTTATTCTACTCATCATTCTGAGCTGTATAAACTATCTGCCTGGCTTCCTCCCAGGATGAGTTGTCCTTACAGTTTATGTTCATTAACAGATAAAATTCTTCATCAAGGGACTGATTCTCCATTATATTCACTTCTTCATATTAAAATAAATTCACGGAAACTTCGTTCTGATCAACAAATTAAGTTAAAGGTCTCTAAGACTAAAACTAAAATGGGGGATGGTTCATTTACTTACTCTGCTGCTAAAAATTGGAATGAGCTTCCTATTGTTTTATATGAAAATGTATGTCATCAAACTTTTAAAATCAGGTTAAGAAATTATTTTCTTGATAAACTGCATTGCTGTTGTTTTTATGATTATTTTATATTTATTATCTATGTTAGGTAATGTATGTTAAATGTTGAATTGTATTTGTGATGTGAGTTGTTTATTGTAAACATCTTGACTGTATATGTATTCAGTCCCCGGGTCGTACATGAAAACGGGCCTTTGGCTCATTGTACTTACCTGGTAAACAAATGTTTAAAATAAAAAAATTAAAATGTCAGACCAATGTCATTTAATTTTTTGACTGGGTGACTAGGGAGGTGGATCAGGGGATGGCAGTGGACATGGCCTATCTGGACTTCAGCAAGGCCTTTGACACTGTGCCACATAGAAGACTATTACACAAACTGGGGAATATGGGTGTGGGCAGGACAGTAGTGTGGTGGATAGGTAACTGGCTGGGAAGCAGGACACAGAGGGTGGTGGTAAATGGCTGTAACTCCACAGAGGGAAGAGTGACCAGTGGGGTACCACAGGGATCAGTGCTGAGACTGGTCCTATTCAACATCTTCATCAGTGACATTGCGCAGGACCTAGAAGGCAGAATTTCACTGTTCGCTGATGATGCAAAGCTCTGTAACAGAGTAGACACACCAGAGGGTGTAGACAGAATGAGAAGGGACCTGCAGAAACTTGAAGACCGGTCAGGGGTTTGGCAGTTGAAATTCAATGCAAAGAAGTGCAAGATAATGCATATGGGGCATAAAAACCCTGGCACAATATATCAGTTGGGGGGTGAGGATATAGCATGCACCAGCAGGAAAGGGATCTTGGGGTTATCATCTCTGATGACCTCAAGATAGGGAAACAGTGTGACAAGGCAGCAGGTAAAGCAAATAGGATGCTGAGATGCATAGGCAGGGGCATCACCAGCAGGAAAAGGGAGGTCATAATTCCACTGTACAAGACACTAGTGAGGCTCCACCTGGAATACAGTGTACAGTTCTGGAGACCTTACCTATGTAAGGACATAGACAGGGTAGAGAAGGTTCAAAGGAGGGCAACTACGATGGTACATGGATTGCATCACAAGTCATATGAGGACAGGTTGAAGGAACTGAATATGTACTCCCTGGAGGAGAGAAGGGAGTGAGGGGATATGATAGAGACATACAAGTATCTTACAGGGAGGAACAGGGTGCAGGAATACACTATTTTTAAGCAAAAAAGATGTTCCAGGACTAGAGGGCATGGGATGAAGTTGGAGGGACAACAATTCAGAGGAAATGTGAGGAAGAATTTCTTCACAGAATGGGTGGTGGACAAGTGGAACACCTTGCCAGAGGAAATGGTGGGGTCTGAAACAATCACAGGATTTAAGAATGCATGGGATAGACATAAAGGAATTCTGGAGGTCAGGGGTAAGGGGCAACAGACTTCTAGGAAAACATAAACTGAACTTACAAGCTCAAATGGGCAGACTGGGTTGGCCATAGGCCCTTACCTGCCGACACTGTCTATGTATCTATGTATCTATGACTCCATCAGGTCCTGGAGCCTTCTGTCTTTTTAAAGAATAAATAGCTAAATAGGTTTCATCCATAGTGACTGGGTTTTTATGTCATTTTTGAACTGAAAGTTTAGCTCATTTAGCATGTAATCGGGGAGATCGGCTGAATATGCACTCTCCTCTTTGTGCAGTAAATTGGAGAAGCAGGGAGACATTGCTAGTAAATGTTTTAAAGCAGGTATGCCACCGTTGCCTTGAATTGTTTGTCTCCTTTCCAGTCCAACTTATTTCCTGCTCCGTGTCGGATTGGTTTTTTTCTCTGTGTTTCTGTCTATTATTTTCTCAGTGGATGAAGGCCCATCTGAAGGGTGGCAGCCAGGGGTTTTCCCCATGATGGAGTAGGACCAAGGATAGACAGAAGCCTGTCAGAATGGAATTAGCATGGAGAAGACTTCCAGCAAGAAAAAAAACAAACATTTAAGAAGCCGTTTGGAATAGATCACCTGTCCCAAGATTCTGAGTTTGACAAAAGTACTCAACAAAGTTACCCGATTCTGAGGGATGTGATTTTTGTTTTTTTTAGTGATTTTAAGTAAATTTTACCATTATGCAGTATTTTACGGCATTGTTTAGTATCCAGCTTGGGTTTTAGTGCCTAATGTTTTGAGTGTTTTGTATACCATTATAAACTCTTACTATGCTAACCTTAGTTTAGTATATTAGAATATAACATTAAGGCATAGTTTTATTTTAATTTATTTTTTCACTTTTCGCGCCATATGCAAATTTTGGTTCACATGTTCTGTGCATAAATGCGCAGGTGCGGCATTCTAACTTTAGCTTCCAGATTCCTATGGACGTTAAGTACACTGCACTCCTGCTACCTGTCTTACATTTTGCTGAATTTTAAAAGATACTCTAACTTCATCCTGCTCTTTGAGTCCCTTTGGATCCTGTCGTCTCCTGGGATTCGCATTTTGGTTTGCATTTTGGGGGTTGTAAGGGCTTAACCATCCTATTAGATCGGCTAACTGGCTGGGGTTGTTTGAGGTTGTTCGATATCTGCTCAAAGTAAGCATCAGTTTTACTATTTTCCTCGGTGTGTTAATAATCAAGTTACCATTAGCATGTTTTATGTTTTATGTGCCCTCTTCAAATGTTCTTTGAGCTGATTTTGTATTCAGATTTTGTATTCAGACTCAGCAAGCAGTGTCTAGATTTATATCCATTTGATATTATATTGATATTTAGTTGGAGATTGTAGATTTAAATTTTGTGTTTGGGTACTTACGTTTGTTTATTTTTTTGTAGTGTCTCTGCTAATAGGATCTGCCCTTTCTGCCTTTTCTGCATCTAATTGCACAACTTTTGACCCTTGGATAGAGCTGGATAGAGTTGGATGGCTTTTAAAGTGGTTTGACTTTTGTGCGTATGGATATTATCATTATCACATATTTTACATATATCACGTGACTGTACGCGACATCTTGAATAGATCTGAACAGAGCTGTGTTGAATTTTCTCACTGGAAAGAACTGAGTGTGAACTGAATGAGCCTTGGTAAATTTAAATGAGTAACCAATCAAGTGGTTAAGAAACAATTGAAGTGAAGACAGAATTCTGTGCCCAGAGTGGTGAGAAAAGTTTTCCCAGAAGTGGGGTAGCACCGAAGAGCTCGTGGTCCCTTGGACAAGCATATAAACTTCTTGACTGGAATTTTTCCTGTCTTTTAATTTAAAATACTTCTTTTAAGAGCATTTCTGATAGAACTTGACAGAGCTTGTTAGAGCTTGAAGCTTGAAGCTAGAAGTTTGAAGCAAATTTTGCATTTTGCTTTTTAAGACTTCTATAGTAGCCTACAGCAGTTCTCAGCAATTTTTGGGTGTACAAACCATATAGCTAAGTGTGCAAGCTGCAAGTTACAAATATGGTTAACACAAGACTCCAGAGAAGCAAACAAAATTGCTCTTCTCTTTTAAGTAAAACTATATTGGAAAGTAAAGGAAATTTAAAGGAAAACAATGGAAAAGATGCAGCTTTCCTCAGACACTGCAGAAACTCTCAATTAGTGCTATCAGACAGTAACAGCTTTTTTAAATTATTTAGAACAGCTAACAACAACTTCCACTTTCTGTTGCTGGCTGAAGCCATGAACAGCAGTGAGCCTCCTGAGCTCACTGTATGATAATATGCCTGTTTGACCTCTGCTATTGGTTGACAGGTCATAGTAGCATGAAGTGAGCTCAGGAAGCTCTCTGCTACTCATGAAATGGTGGCTGCCAGCAATAGAAAGTGAAAGCTGAAGGTCACTGTTTAAATCACTAAAAAAAGCAATTAGAGGAATTAAAAATAAATGTTACTGACTGAAAGCACTTATCAGGAATGTTTGTAGTGCCTGGGTAAAGTTGCACCTTTTCCCTTGTTTCCCTTTAAAACAAATCAAGATCACAGAAATGTTTAAAATAAACACTGTTCTACTAAGTAAACAAACTTCTACTCCTAACAGGCCAATAGACATATCTATTGAGCAGACTCCTGATATCTCTGGAACTAGGCCAACTGAGTATAAAGAGACTCTGGATGTTCATCTGCAACTAGATATGTCAGCAGTAACTGTGGTAAAAGATTCTCTTGTATTTAAGGCCGATGATAATTTAGACTTAAACACCCAGCATGCTGAGTGTTTAGAGCAGATTGTAAGTTCTCCAGATATCTCCTTATGTGAGAGTGGAAACAAGCAGGACCCCTCAGAGAATGACTCAGCTAGGTCACTTAGACTATGGGATAATAGTCTTGTGTCTGTAGAAAGCATGGAGGCAGTTTTGCCTTCACATATATTGAACTCCCAAAATAGAGAACTCATGGGGGTTGTGAAGAACTGCAGCAGACTATTAATGGCCTTAAATACTTGGAGGAAAAAATTAGGGATAATAACTGTGGTGAGCTGAATGCAATCGGGTTGCAGGGAAAAAATGTTGACTCCCCGATATCCTTTACTCCCACTCGTTTAAGTGAGGAGCTTATTGTTGCTCTGCAAGACCCTAGTATTGACCCTCTTATAATAATGGGACAATTGATAGTAAACAGAGAGATTATGGAAAATATGAGAGCTCATATAGCTCTAAATTAGGTTATGTTAAACCAGATCCTCGGAAGTGCCGTACAAATTCAGGTTTCAGTGGAGAATCAAATAAAAGGGGCCACTAACCAACTGAGACCTGATTTTGGCACAATAGAGTTTCCTGCCTCAATTGGAGATATAAGGGAGAAGAAGAAGGGAAGAAATAAAAGAAAGAAAACAAGCAAAACAAATAAAAAGAACAAAAAGAAGGGGAAAGAAAAAGAATTGGCTATTGAAGTAGTGAATAAAATAGAAGATAGGAAATCGGGGACAGAAAGGTTTACTTTTCAGGAAAAAAGTAGGAAAATAATAACAATAACAATAGGGAAGTGCACACTATTGGGCACGTACCAGGATCAAATGGTGACACCCCCTCCATTAGATGAGGAAAAGATTTTTAGGGCTAACCCAGTACCATCTTCTGAACTAATGTCCCAATTAGCATTATTATAGCAAGAAATGGCTGAACTGCAGCAAGATTTGTTTTATCAAAAAACTGATGTATGTGATAGTATAGTAGAGCAGGAGAAAAGAGTGTTAAAGGATGTGACTGAGGGTATAAGAGAGGATTTAAAGCCCAATGAAGTTAGGGATGTTGTCCTTGAAAAAGCTACCTTCAAAGAGGGATTACTGGATGATGATGACATGAGATGCTTATCAGTAATTAGATTATATGGGCCAAGTGCCTGGGATAACCTAGAGAAGACTTGTCTGGAATTTCAGGTGTTGGATTATCTGAATAAGAAATTGGACATTGAGGTACTTGAGAAGAATATTGTTAAGATTTAAAAATTAGCTATTTATGGAGTAACAATTGTTGATCTGTATTTTTCCTCTCCAAGACTAGCAAATTATGTTTGGATAAATAGGCAAAACCTAAATATAGAGGAGGTTTTGCTTTTTTATCCAAATAGAGAGAATTTTAACAAAATAATTGATCTGATAAACAAAGTAACCACTAAAGAGTTGATACTGTTTGGAAAGAATCCAATGGCTCATGAAACAGGCAAAAAGTTGGCCCAGGCACTATGTGACCTCTTGACTAATTTTTTGGACATCCCAGTAGAAAGATTGGGTAAACTTTATGTAAATTGTGTGCATACAGGCAGCCAGATCAATATTTCTGTTAGTGATGAGAGATTGGCTGGGCTAATATTAGACAAGTCCATAACATTGGATATGCTAGGTCTATATATTATTGATTCAGCACTTTTAAATAAAGATAACTACCCTGATGTTTACCCCAGTACTTGTTTAGATATTGTAAATTTACCTCTGATTAATAAATACATGGCATTAGCAGGGTAGGATTCCTGACTTCCTGCTACTGTAGATAGTTGTAAATCTATGGAAAATAATATCTGCATTATCTCCTGGAATATAGCAGGTTGGCAGTAAATTTGGGCAGATAAGGATACCCAGCTGTTTTTAACAAACCATGAAGTAATATACCTACAAGAAACCTGGCATAATAGCAATAATAAATAATGAGGAAGCAAATATCAGCCTGAATGGCTATGAAATTTTTAAGGCCGCAGGAACAAAAATAAAAAATATGGGGAGACATTCCGGTGGTATCATTATATTAATTAAGATTGGTACTTTTCTAAAACTTTATTGTGGAGAGTTTCAGAGAATTTCATAATTGTTTATTTGTTGAATGAAGGTAAAGGAATCCTCCTTATAAATTCATATGTTCCTCCAGAAAGTTCCTGTTATTTTACAGAAAATCTATGCATGAGTTTTCTGATATCTTAAAAAACGCATAACAGAATTTTCCTAGGGCTGATTTATTAATGGTGGGCGACTTCAATGCGCAAATTGGTTCCTACGATGGTTTAGTGGACCATCCTCTTTTCACTCAGAATCTTTTAATGTGTAACCTCAAAGAACATCAAAGCAAGGATAAAATGACTAATAAAAATGAGAAAAGGATGATAGAAATATCAAAAGAAATTAATATGTATCCACTAAATGGGAGATACTCTGGAGATCTAGAGGGTAATTTTACCTTTCTTTCTGCAAGAGGTGCCTCTGTAGTTGACTTAGCCTTTTGGTCAGGGCAATAGAGCTACTGGTTAAATTTACAAGTATTAATAAGAGCCAAAAGTGACCACTTCCCAATATTCCTGACAGCACAAACTACTTTAGCTGTAAAAAATATCAAACAAAGGAGGTGCATATAAGTCAGACAAGATCATTTAAATGGATTTTTGGGAAATTCAATTCAGAATCTAATATATCTGCAATTATATAGAATTTTATTGCTCCATATTCCCAGACATTGCTACAGGCCACCTCTTAGGTTGAACTCTTAGAGTCTCTTGAAATATTATATGAAGAGATAAAAATGTCTTGAATCGATTGGGTGGGAAAAATTTGATTAGAATAGAGAAAACTTGGTTTGTCAATGAATGTAGAAGAAGTAAGGCACTTATTAGAAAGTTAAATAGAGTATATAATAAGGTCCCTTCACAAACAAAATTGAAGGAATTAAATGAGAAGAAGAGAGTATAAAAATTGATCGTAGTGAAGAACAAAATCTTTTATGAAAAAAATGGAGGAAAGTGCTCAGATCAGTGCAAACAAAGGATGTTAAAATGTTTTGGACTTTAGTTGCTAAAGGACAAAATTCCTTTAAAGGGAATATAGATTCATACATCACAGAAGAAAAATGGATTTTGCACTTTAGGAATATTTATTCTGTAAGTGAAGGAAACATACCCAGTGATTTTTTGATAGGCTATAATAACTTAATTAGCCCAGTCACTATGGAGTGGCTAAGGCCCTCACACCTGAAATGGAGGAGATCTGGGGACCAGAGTTTGGTTCCACATCTCCTGGAACTGAACTTATGTTTTTTTTTAATGTTGCAATGACATTTTCCCCCCCTCCCAAGTTTATCCCTGTCCCTGAGGTCTGCACCTCCTTGGAGTTGATTATATTAATTCTGTGTGGAGTGGGGGCCAAAAAAACCCACATCAGGGTGTGTGGGCGGGTATCCAGTAAATACAGTGACCATGTTTGAGCGATTGCAAAAAGGGTAACTCAATCATGGCACCTGTGTTCTGGGCTACCTGGCAGGGTAGCAACAGGATACCGGGGTAGGCAAGTACAGTGACAGGATGTCACAGTGTATACATGTGTGAGGGAGAGGGATCATGCCACATGATGGGCAGAAGGGGAGGGAGGGTATGTGGGGTGTAGTGCAGTGGTCGGCTTCCAAGTTGGTTGTATGGTGTGGTGTAGGGTAGCAGGCTGCGGTTGGGAGGATGCTGTGTTCAGTTCTGGGGCAGGCTTCTTTTTTGCATTGGGTCACTTATTTTATTTATTTTTTTAAGTTTACACCCCCCGACATGCACCCCTGGAGTTGAGAATCCCTTAAGTAGGGGGTGTGAGGGCCGCAGCCCACATATCCTAAAATCCATCACTGGCTTTGTGGTGACCTGCAGCGTATATAACTGAATTGCTTTTCAGTGATATACATTTGCCATATTGTGATCGCCGTGAGTTAGCTATTATGACATGAATAATTATTGGGGATGGGTGCCCCCATAAAACAAAAGACTCCTGATATTTTTTTGAAGTTTTTGTGTTTTGTAGACATTTGTGCCAGTTGGTGTTTTCACCAATGTTTATGTGGTTTTAGAGGTTTTGGTTGTGATGTTTTTGTACATGATAATATGACCTGGAACCATCTGTCTGTCTGACTATCTATCTATCTATCTATCTATCTATCTATCTATCTATCTATCTATCTATCTATTTTTCTTAGGCAGACTGGGGTGCCTACCCCCAGTACTACTTCTTCTCCCCACCTCAGGGTTGCTCATCTTTTCTTCCCAGTTTTTATATATATATCGTATATTTTTATATGATGTAAGCAGACTGGGGTTCTCACCCCTGGTACTTTTTGTTTTAACCTCCTCCCCTCCAGGCCACCCACTCCTGGTCCCACTATGTAGGTGGTGGCACAGGAGTGCCCACCCCCGGTGCTGTCAAACAGAAGCCCAACACTGGGATTCCCAAACTCCAGAGCCAGCTAAGTCCTGTGAAAAAAGATAAGTGACCCTCATTAATTCTTTTTTTAATCTTCAAAAAAGAAAATGATCCCAAGATGATCTGACCCCACACACATACACCACACTACCCCAACCTTCCATTCAGCACCCTCCACCCCACACCCTCTCACCTCCCACACACCCTCATGCACACAAACATGTCCAATTGTAGATCCACACTCCAATCAAAGAGTAAAACATATCTTGCTGATGGAGCTGGCAACTGTGATATGAGAAAATCAGGTAAGTGTGGTTTAATGTATTTCAACATTGACCCCAAATTTTCAACATTGCCTTTTTGTGATCCTCCTCATGACCAGGGGTGGTGGAATTGTGCAAATCTGGCCTGAAACATGATTTCACAGTTACTTTGAGAAATCACATTTTGGGTGGGATTTAAAACTTTTCAGTGCCTTTGTTCATAAGGAGGGTCATAGGAAGACCATGTTGAACATTTGGGGTCACAATATGTAAACATGACAGAGTTATGAGTGTATGTTGAAATTTTTCTACCTTACTCATAACTTTGGTAATTTTAAATATTTTGACCCCAAATTCTCAATATAGCCATTTTTTCACACCAGCTCATGAATGCAACAGCTGTCATTTTTCAAATCCTTCCCAAAATGTGTTTTCACACCTGTGGTGCAGAACAACATTTTGGTGGCACGGAATGATGTTTTGGTAAGGATCTGAAAATCTTCACCAACTGGGTTTATGAGGTGGGGTAATAAGAAGGTTATGTTGAAAATCTTGGATACAAATATGATAAAATTCTGCAGTATTTCAACGTCCATGCATAACTTCACTAATTTTCAATATTTTGACTCCAAACTGTCAACCTAGCCATTTTTTCACACCACCTCCTAAATGTGACAGGTGTCATTTTTTAAATCCCGAATGAGATGTGTTTTCATACTTCTGGTGCAAAATAACATTTCTGCCAATATACTATAAATGCTACATCATGTTTATAAGGAGAGTCATAAAATGACTATCTTGAAACTTTGGGGCCAAAATTAAAATAAGAAACATTGTGTGTAGTGCCAGTCTTGACCCCAGTGAGTATGCTTTGTGATCCTGTGTCAGTGAGCTGAGTTTGGGGTGAGCTCAGTGACCCAGCTGGATGCCGTGGGGGTGGGAGGATGCTGCTGTTATGTGACACCCTTCCACCCAGTGAACGCAAGCTGTAGGGTTGTCTGCAAGGGCACGGGTACTACATAGTGAAGACAACTGTCCTCATTTATTCTTTACCTATTCACTTTTTACACATTCTCACTTTGGACATTCATTCTTTACACTTTCACTCATCACACATTCACGCGTTGCTCTTTCAGATCTCTTTGCCCCATTAGATCTGAAAAACAAAGTGTGAATGTGTAAAAAGAGAATGTGTAAACAATGAATATGTCAAGAGTGAAAGAAAACAGTTGTCTTCACTATGGTACCTGGGCCTATGCGGACAACCTGATAGCTCTCATTCCTTGGCTGGCGGGAATGTGCCAGGCCCTACACTTCTGTAGGTGGATGCAGACTTCCCATGGTGAAAGACCCAAAGAGCCCTGCACATTTGCATCTGTTCATACAGGTCCTGAATGAGAATACAATTCTACTATCTCAAAAGAGGAAACTTCTTTGCAAAAAAATGTTTGCACCATTTAGGGTAACTTAATGGCAGAAAATGTAGGGAAATGTGGGATCAGGGTTTCTAACCCTAACTCACTACCTCCCCCCCCCAAGCATCAAAAGGAAAAAATATTAGGGTTTTCAGTTTCTGGAGTCTTGGTGAATTAGTGATGGGGTCTTCCTTGGGGTTGTCAGCCCTAATGCTCACCCTGTTCCCGGAGCAAAGAATATCACACATGATCTCCTAAATTTAGTAATGTTTCTAGTTACAGGTTAATATTCAGAAATCTGAAGTAATGTTATTGGGTCCTAATCCACCACAACAAAATATACCACCTGGAGTTGGCATGTGTAAAGAAAGTATAAAATACCTGGAAGTACAACTTTATAAAAATCAAAATAAATTATATGATTTCAATTTTCCTTCACTGTTACAAAGTATTTACTCAGATATAGACAGATGGGTATTACTGCCATTATCTATTATGGGAAGAACTAATATAATAAAAATGAGTGTTCTGCCTCATTTTCTGTTTTTGTTTCAGACTGGGACAAAAATTCTTTACGGAGATTCAGAAGCACACCAGAAAATTTATGTAGGCTAATAAAAGACCCAGGCTTACACTGGAAAAGTTGTATATGTCCATGGAAGAAGGAGGTTTAGGTCTTCCAAATATGTATTTGCAGTATCTTGCTGCTCAGTTAGATTTGGTATCATTTTGGTTTAAGCAATATGAGAACGACCCCTCATGGATTGCTCTGGAAGCATGCAGGCTTCCTGGGAAGGAGAGTAAGACAACATTAGATATAGATATAAAAATGTGTGTCTTTCCCTTTGTACAAGAACAACTACAGAAGCATGGCAAAAGGCAAATAAAATGTTAGGTTTTCAAAATAAAATTACACAGCTCTCAGTGTTATTTTCTAACGCTTGGTTGCCACTCTTTTATATCCCTAGCAAGTACCTTCAGAAAGATTTTTTATTTCTTAAGGACCTATTTTCATCCACAACTTCAGAATTTCTCTCACATCAGAAGCTTGCTGCAAAGTTAGATTTGCAGCTGGGATCATTTTTAATATACCTACATGTTAGAGTAATTTTGAAGAAATGCATGTGGAATTTAGAACTACCTCCAGTTTCACCATTGCAATCTTTTTTTTTTTCAACTTTAGATACTGAAGGGAAACTGATAGGAAAACTATATTCATTTTTGCTGGAAGGAGTTAAAGATGATCTAGAATCTCTTAAAAGAACATGGGAACAAGACTTAGCAAGATCTGCCACCATGGATCAATGGAAGAATATTGAAACATCACATTCAACTGTTTTGCAAAATGTTAGGCTGAGGCAAATTCAGTTGTTTCAAGGAACTTATTATACACTGAGGAAACTGAATAAATTCAATGACAGCATATTGGATCATTCTCAAGGATGTAATGTACATGAAGGAACATTAATACACATGTTTACAACATGTGTAGATCCTAAAGGTTTTTGGCAAAACATGTTGGCTCTATCCAAATGAATTATTGGAGTAGATATTCCATTTGATCCCAGAATAATTCTTCTCCATATATTTGACTACCTTGATATCTCACTAAACAATGAGGCCCTTCTCAAATTAAATTTAATCAAAGGCAAAAATGATCATCTTGCAGCCCTGGAAGGATATTAAAGCTTCATCATATACAGAATTCTTAAATCTTGAGATAGACTGTGCAAAATCAGAAAGGCTACATTATTCCAGGACTGGGGAAGTGAACAAATTTGAAGCATTTTCATCTCCATTCCTTGTCATATTAAAGGGGTAATAGTGAGTTTTTCTTTTTCTTTTCCTTTTCCTCTTTCTTTTCATTCTCTCTTCCGTGCCCCTGGACACACCAATGCTTTGGGTTATGATGAAAATCTTTGTTTTAGAAAGTGATTGGCTTGCTCGTTCACTTATATCACCATTTTGAGACAAGATTCTGAACCCCATAAAAAAATCACACATGATCTCCTTTCTTCATGCAGGGCCCACAGGGCCCTGCATGAAGAAAGCTACAATAAACTGAGGGAGTTGAGAGAGGAGCTGGTGACCCCCTTGAGCACTCCGTTCAATACATCCCTACACTCAGGAGAAATCCTGCTGGATTGGAAGAGTGCTGATGTTCTGCTCCTGTACAAGGGAAGGGGGGAGGCATGAAATGAACAACTACAGGCCAATAAATCTAACTTATGTAGTTAGTAAGCTCATGGAAAGACTGCTCAAGGACAGAATCAGCAGCTACTTGGAGGCAAAAGGCCTCCTTGATCCCAGGCAGCATGGCTTTACCAAAGGCAGATCTTGCCAGATGAATCTAGTTGGGTTTTTTGACTTGGTCACTAGGGTAGTGAATCAGGAGGGTCAGTGGATGTGGCCTACCTGGACTTCAGGAAGGCATTTGATATGCTGCCACATGGAAGGCTACTGTACAAAATGTAGTGCCTGGGTCTGGGGGGTGTCACAAGGTAGGCACAAAACTGGCTGGAGGGCAGGAGGCAGATTGTGCTAGTCAATGGGATGCCTTCAGGAGTAACAGCGGTCACTAGCAGTGTCCCACAGGTGTCTGTACTGGGACCCCTGCTTTTCAACATCTTCATAGGAGACATAGTGGAGGGGCTGGGGGGTGGAGTGAGCCTGTTTGCAGACACCCCCCAGACCCAGGCACTACATTTTGTACAGTAGCCTTCCATGTGGCAGCATATCAAATGCCTTCCTGAAGTCCAGGTAGGCCACATCCACTGACCCTCCTGATTCACTACCCTAGTGACCAAGTCAAAAAACCCAACTAGATTCATCTGGCAAGATCTTTAATAGGGTGGACATGAGGATGGGGCCGAGAGGATGCAGAGGGATCAATGGAAAATAGAGGAATGGGCCAGGAGGTGGAAGTTGTCACTCAACATGGCTAAATGCAAAATCATGCACCTAGGCAAAAAGAAAGAGAGAGTAGAATACAGCCTGGGGGCAAAACAACTTGCAGTGACCACTGAGGAGAGAGACATAGGCATTAACATCTCACCTGACTTAAAGGTGGCTGGGCAGTGGCAACAGCCAGCAGAATGTTGGGTTGTATTGGGAAAGGGATCACTAGTAGGAAGAAAGAGGCCTGGTCCCCTTGTGCACCCAGCTTGTCAGGCCACATCTGGAGTATGGGGTCAGTTCTGGAGGCCATATTTAAAAAAGGATGTAGAAAGGGTAGAGAGGGTACAGAGGAGGGCTACCAAAATGGTGCAGGGTCTCAACCACCTGCAGTATGAGGAGAGACTGGCAGCCATAGACAAGTACTCCCTGGAACAGAGGACACAGGAAAGAGCAGGGGACATGACAGAGACCTTTAAGTATCTAAAAGGGATCAACAAAGTGCCTACAGATGACCTATTCCAATTGAAGGGATGTCCCAGCAAGAGGGGCGATGATCTCCAGCTTGAGGGTGGGAAGTTTAGGGACAATTTCAGGAAATACTTCTTCACCGAGAGGGTAGTGGATGCCGGAAATGGGCTGCCAAGAGAGGTGGTGGGAGAGAACACAGTGGGAAGGGGGTTCAAGAGGGCATGGGACAGGCATAGAGGGTTGTTGAAGAGTGGGTGGGGGGTCCACAGCAAGCCTCACAGTTGCTGGACAAATGGGCAGGCTAGATGGGCCTGGCAGTCCCATTCTGCTATCACTTTCATATATTCCTTTGTTCCTATGTAAACTGTGTTGGCAACATTTGGCAAGACATACTTCTCTACCTTTGAAGAATGTATCAATATGAGGCACTGGCTCACAGCTGTATCTTGTGCTTCAGACTAGAGCAACAGGCTGGGGAGAGGGGTGAGCATTAGTATTGACAACCCCAAAGAAGACCCTACCACTAATTCAGCCAGACTCTAGAGACCCAAAACCCTATTTTTTTTTTCTTTTACTTCTTGGGGGTGGGGTGGGGAGTTAGGGTTGGAAACACTAATGCCACATTTCCCTATTTCTGTGGTGTTAAGTTACCCTAACATTAACAAGTTTTTTGCAAAGAATATTTATCTGTCTGTCTTTCTGTCTATGTATCTATCTATCTATCTATCTATCTATCTATCTATCTATCTATCTATCTATCTATCGATCTATCTATCTATCTATCTATTATTCTTGAAACGTGGCACAAGTATAATTAAGTTTGAGCAGGCTGTTTTTAATGTTAACCCTAAATGTTTGCACCTTAACAACTTTAATACCATTTAGTGATACTGACTTTTGCATGCACAGTTCAAATGCCAAGTCCATAAGACTTGACACGTTTCATAGTGGAAGCTCATCTAGATTCCAAGATCAGGAATTTTAAAAAGCCATTAAAATGCACTTTTTTAATCAGCTATGGAGTAAAAACAGTTTACAATATTGTTCCAGAACATTCAGGGTAGAAGAGACTTGGCCCAAAGGCATGCCATTTAAAGGGTTCATGAAAAAATAACAATCAGTTCTCAAGTTATAAGGTTTTGAAATATGGCATCTGAACATGCTAATTGGGGTTTTAAAGATAACCCTCTGATGCAAACAAAGAATTGTATGCTGACAAGCTGTTTTACTTTCACAAGAAAATGTTTTTTTAAGTTCATGAGAAAAAATGTTAAGGTTGTTAGCACTACTATTTTGTTTTTTTTTGTTTTTGTTTTGTTAAAAAATAATAAAAACACATACAAATTATGCTGTTTCAAAAAACAAACATCTGAACCTTAGATAAACAGAACCCATTTAGCCAGATTCTGGGGCTTGTTTAACAAAATGTGACCTAGATAAGATTTCTGGGCACTCTGAAAATCTTTGATTGCCAGCTCAAATAGGGCTGTAATTTTATTGTCATGACCAAAGAATTCTTTGTTCATGAGAAACTTCTATTAAACAGTTCCATGTTCACACATAGAATTGTTTTTAGTGCTTTATAACAATTTTTACATCTCAGCAAGAATTGTTTGGTCACCAGGAAAGTACATAGAATTCTTCGTTCACACATATAAATTAATTTTTAGTGAATAACAATTTTTATGTACAAAGATTTGGACACCATTAACTGTGACCAAAGAATACCAATTCATGACAGTAACATTTTCTGTTACTGAATTTTCAACAATCTTTTTTTAACACCCTTAGTTAGATGAATACTGTGGGTGAGAACTGTATTTTCCCCTTTAAATGTGTGTTTATGTTGTAACATCATAAAAGCCATTTAAAAGGCTGGATTGCATGTCCAAAACTCCCATGAATGTTGGCAAGGCATAAAATATAAGTCTGAGAATTTGGGACATAAATATTGAATAATGGGATGTGTGTTGCGGTATGATTGTGCTGGTACATATGTAATGCTGGACTACAGAATTTGCAAAGGACCCTGTGCAAAGTCTGAAGATGCACATAATGCCATGGTAGGGGATCTGCCTGGGGACTGAAGTAAACTGCACAAATTATGTACACATGGAATGGCAAATATGCACATTAAACTAAAGTACTGTACGTAAGGCTGTTGTATGGAACTGCATACCCACATCACACCTGAGCAGGGCTGAGCCTCTGCACCCAGAAGTGGGTTGTAGTTTGGGTGTCATGGATTTCTTTCTGTTTCTGCAGCCAGAAGTGTCTCTGTATGTCTTGCAGTGTGAATGTGTATCTCGAGTTAGAAGTACTGTTGTAATTTCAGTGTATTAGCTTTCTCAAAAAGAAAGGAAGTTCATTGCAAAAAACAGCATTAATGTACTAGTTTGTGTTCAACTTAATGCAACAAAAGTAGAGAAATGCGCTATTACGGTTTCCAACACTAACCCACACTCCCCCCCCAAAGCAACTTAAGGACAAGGCCACACAAGCAACCACAGACAGTCATCATTAGGTAAGATAAAGAACATACAGCTGTTTCCAGGTTACATAAATGCAGTAGCACTACTGTGGTATCTTCAAAAATATGTATACAGCACACTGCAGTTTTTTTTTAACATACTCCATCCATGCTGTTTAGAAATGTAGCAGTGTGACTGCAGAAGTGGGTGTGCATGTTTTGTATTGTCCATGTATATCTGTGGCTGTAGAAGTGCTGAACCTGCAAGGGCCTGCACTTCTGCAGACAGTAGTCTTGTAATTTGAGTGTCATGAATTTGTATCTGCAGCCAGAATTGGGTGTGTATGACTTACACTGTGCATGTGCATCTGTGGTTGCAGAAGCTCTGGCCCCACAGGGGCCTGCACTTCTGTAGACAAAATTAGTGTTATAATTTGGGTCTAATGGGTTTTTATCTGCAGCCAGAAATGGGCAAGAATGTCTTACACCATGCATATGTAACTGTGGCTGTAAAAGCACTAGCCATGCAGAGGCCTGCACTTCTGTAGAAAGAAGTACTACTGTAATTTGGGTATCATGGATTTGTATCTTTGGCTGCAGAAGCACAGGCCCTGCAGGGGCCAATGCTCCTGCTGCCAGAATGGGTGCATATGTCTTGCAATGTGCATGTGTATCTTTGGCTGCAGAAGCACTAGCGCCACAGGAGCCTGCACTTCTGCAGACAGAAACAGTGTTGTAATTTAAGTATTGTGGATTGATATCTGCAGCAGACCTGGGTATGTATGTCTTACACTGTGCATGTGTATCTGTGGCTGCTGAACTACTGGCCCCACAAGTGCCTGTACTTCAGTAGACAGTAGTGTTGCAGTTTGAGTCTTGTGGATTCATATCTGCAGCCAGAAGGGAGTGTGCATGTCTTATACTGTACATGTGTATTTGTGGCTGCAGAAGCGCTGACACAGAAGGGGCCTTCACTTCTGGAAACAAAAGTATTGTTGTAATTGGGTATCATGGATTTGTATTTGTATCTGCAGCTGCAGAAGTGCAGACCCCATAGGGGCCATCAGTTCTACAGCTGGAACTGGTCATATACGTCTTGCAATGTGCATTTGTATCTGTGGCTGCAGAGGTGCTGGCTCCACAGAAGCCTGTGCTTTTGCATACAGAAATACAGTTGTAATTTTTACTATTGTGGATTTGTATCTGTGGTCGCAGAAGTGGGTGTGCATGTTTTGCAATACACATTGATATCTGTGATTGCAGAAGCACAGGCCCTCAAGTAGTAATGTGATTTGAGTATCATGGATTTCTATCTGCAGCTAGAAGTGGGTGTGTCTTGCAGTGTGCATGTGTATCGATGGCTGCAGAAGCACTGCACCCCGATGATGGATGCCTTTCGTGTTTTCTGGAAGCAGTTGTATGTTTCAATTCATTTCATTTTATTTAGACTAGTGAGCAGATTAGCAAGATTGCCATTTTTCACAGCAACCAGTATAAAATAACAAAAAACAAATTCAATTAATAATATCAATCAATCAATCAATCAAAATCTTTATTTAACCAGGTGAAACACCATTGAAAAAAAAAACATTTTTGAGGTGGACCTGGACAGTACACATATTCAGTACACATACTAAAGTTATATAAACAGTATATACAAGTTCATGTTCTGTACATAGCGTAGATTGTACACACAATATACATAAGACATATACAGAATAAGTACACACTATATACATTAGTGTGTACATATAGGGAAAGTAATGCTCACATCAGTATTCAGAAGAGTAAGAACATTCAAGTAATAAGATAGGAAACAATATAATGCTGAAGAACACAGGCGGTTACCTAGAGTAGCATACAAAAACCACAAAGGAGCTCGCACTAGGACGGGGTGCCATGGAAAACTAAAAGTCAAAAACACAAATCCAGGCACTCACCACCACAAAAGAACTTGGCCCAGAAGGGAAACATTTTAAAAGGATTTATTGAATTGCCTGACACGTTTCTGGTCCCACTGGACCCTTTATCAAAGGCTAAATGAGGCAGAAAAAAACACACACATATATAACCCTAGAATAGATCACATGACAAATTACATCAATTAAAAAACACAAATAAAATGTGTCTAACAATGAAGCAGTACTACATTCCTCCATGGAATTCTATATATCTAACAGGCAGAACACTAATTACTTCTAACATTCAATGAATAAAAACAGCAGTACTAGTTTAACAATTATACAACATTAGAAAACTACATTCCTCCATGGAATTCAATATATCTAACAAGCAGAACACTAATTACTATAGTAGCATAGCATTTACATGTAATTTAATGAAAGCCTTGTGTGGGGGGCACAGAGAGTAAAAACAAAAGAAAATAATGTAGAGGTAGGCTTGAAGCATAGAAAAGGGGGAAAAGGAAGGCAAGAACAAAAATTCTTAAAAAAGTAGGGGGCCAGGATAGTGAGCCAGTGAAGATAAGGGACAATTGGTGACATCAGAGGAATATTTACCGACTCCAATACAGAGCACCTGTTCACTGATTTGGGAACCTATAGAGAGGGAGGAGGAAGGGGGTGTTGTAGATAGCAGGTGCCAGGGGGACACAGCGCTAGTCAGTGGAAGCAGTTACAAGAATCCTTGACAGAGCATGCAGAAAGCATTTTGAATGCTGAGAAATTGATAGAGCAGACCATTTTCAAGGATTTTTGTATGTTGTCCCATAGCAAGGGTAGAGCATAATTTATAGATGAGATACCAAAATGTGATTTGACTTTGGGTACAGTAAGTGAGATATAGGAGGCACTTCTCAAAGCATACTTACCTACCACACTTAGTGGAAGACAATCCGATATGTATAGAGGTAGCTTTTTAGTGACAGCTCTGTACATCCAGAAAGCGGCATTTTTTTGTCTTCTATAGGCAAGGGATGTCCATCCTACTGCAGCATATAGGGAGCAGTGGTGTGTAGAATATGGAGCACCAGTGATGAATCTTATGGCTCTATGGCATAGAGTATCTAGTTTGGTTAGTGTAGTAGCAGGGTCATGGCAGTACAAGAAGTCAGCATAGTCCAACAACAATGGAATGTGGTGAGTACTAGTCTCCTCTTTGCAGCCTGGGTAAACAGATTTTTGATTCTGTAAAAGAGGCCAAGCCTTTGCCTGAGCTTTTTCATCAGTTCCTCAGTATGCACGAGGAAGGAAAGCTTATAGTCAATCCAAACCCCCAGGTATTTGAATTTGGTTACAAACTCTAGTGGTTTGCTAAGAAGTGTAGTAATCTGGGGAATGAATCCTTGTGTAGTAGGGTTGTTAGCATTAGTAAATGGTGAGAAGAGTATTGCCTTCAGTTTTTTTAGCATTCAAGAGTAGTTTCTGGTTCAGTAATTGTAATTGCAACTGATTAAACTCCTGCTGGAGAGCCATGCAAGCTGTTTCAGGAGTAGATCTCTCAATGTAAAGTACCGTATCTTCAGCAAATAGATGAATATTGACATATTTGATTCCTATGTCAATTCCATTAATATAAATCACGAAAAGCAGCGGTCCCAGAATACAGCCTTGTGGTACACCACTCAAAAGTGATTTCAGTGGTGAGAAATCACCTTCCACTTTTACCTGCTGCTGACAACCTATGAGATAGTTTTAAAACCATCTCAGAGAGGGGGAGTCCATGCCAATATTTCATAGGGATGACAAGAGCAATTCGTGGTCGACAGTATCAAACACCTTGCTTAGGTCCAGAAATACTGCACATACAAAGTTCTTGGTATCCAAGGCTTCCTGCCAGTCATTGGTAACCTTTGCAAGGGCCGAAATAGTGCTATGGCATGGCCAGAATCATCATTGTAGAGGGTTTAATAGATTTGCAGTTTCTAAGCTGCATACTTACTATCTGCTCTAACATTTTGGATTGGATAGGGAATAAGGAGATTGGCCTGTAATTATTGAGGTCACTAGGGTCACCAGATTTGAATAAGGGAATCATGTGGGTGGTTTTCCACATAGGAGGAATTTTACCATGCAGGATAAATAGATTGAAGAGATGTGTGACTTCAACCGGCAGGGCCTGGAGACTGATTTTTAGGAAATATGGCTCTGTGTGGTCTGCACCAGGTATCCAAGTGAAGGAATAAATCTTCAGCCTCTTTCAGTGAAGCAGGTTGTAAGGAGAACACAGCATCAGTGACTGGAAGTACTAGGACTGTGGCCTGAGTTGGGAATGAAGGGTATTGATAGAAGAAGTATCGAAGGCTAGCCATGCGGTAACAAAATGCTTATTAAGCTGCTCAAGGATTGTCTGTTTATCAGTCACTATGTTGCCACCATTGGATACTTTTGCAGGTAAGGAGTTGGAAGACACGTGACCTTCAATCTCCTTAAGGGTTTTCCAGAATTTAGCATAACACTTGGAAGAGTCATCAAGTTCAGCTCAGTAGTAGTTAGCCTTGGCCTCTTTGACCATCTTAGTACAAAGATTCCTTGCCCTCCAAAACAAATTCCAGTGTGCTAGGAGCTTAGTTCTTCAAGCATTTTTCAAGAGCAAGTCCCTATTGAAAGGGCGGCCTTCAAATCAGTCATAAACCACATGCATGATTTTTTTCTTGGTGCAGTTTTTAACCAGGAGTGCATGTTTGCCAAGAGCCCTGAGTACAATTTCCTAGAAGATATCATATGCCATATTTGCTGTTTTTGCTAGATAGACCTCCTGCTATCTCAGAGAGTCCCATAGGTCAGATATAAATACACAAGAATCAAAATTATGGCAGTTCCTCTTAAGAGTGAATTTGGATGTAGAAGCTGATTTTGGGGCAGTTCTCGCATAGGCAATGAAACAGTGGTCACTGATATCAGAGAAGAGTACACCAGCATGAGAGAATATGTGAGATTTACTTACTAGGATAAGGTCCAGCAGTGTGCTATTATTTGGGTTCTTTTTGTTTTGTCACATTACTTCCATTATAAGCTGGGATAGACTGAGGGAGTCACAAAGGTTTTTGAGTGGTTTGGCACTGCTGGAACACCAATCCAAGTTAAAGTCACCCAATATTATCAATTCTGAGGCGATGGACCCTATTATGCTGCTTAAATGGTCTAACAGAAGTAGTCCAGTCAATGGGGGCTTATAGCATCCTATGACACAAAAGGATACAGATGGGGATAGCTCATCTTTGAGAGTCAGGCTTTCATATTCTTTGGGAATTGAGGTAGAACTAATAACTGAGGCTGAGAACTTATCATGGAAATAGATGGCAACTCCACCACCTCCTGATTGTCTATCAGTTCTGAAAATCATATAGGACGGTATGTTCACCTCAAAGTCTGTGGTACCAGGTCTAAGCCAGGACTCAGAGACCACCACAGGTTTAGTATGTAAAATCCAAGCCTGTATAGAAGGAAACTTCTTTAGTAGGCTGCATACATTGATGTGCATGAAACTCAAACCTCTGATATTGGCTAAGTTTGCAGGAGTGGAGATATCCTCAGGTGGACTGGGGTTTAGCTCGATGTTGCCAGAACATAATAACAGAAGCAGCAATAGTTTCTTGATGGCCTCTAGTAATAGTCTATGACCTCTAATCCATTCTTGTTTGCATGGATATTCAAGTAAGGTGGGGGGACTATTGAGGTGGAAACCAAGGGCGTGTAACATCATAGAAACAAGAACACTGGCTGAAAAGGAGAGAGAGAGATGGGAAACCAATGGTGGTGATGAAGACATACATTCAATGGGCCTCCCTGATAGGGTTCCAGACTTCCAGGGTATCTGTACTAAAGGTTCCAGTACTGGCAACTGAAATACCAGTACTAGTTTTGGTAACTGAAATATCCAAGTACAGAATATTGAAGTGCCAGCTGTACCCAAACAGTCAGCTGTGGTGCAAGATTCATATGAATTGTTAGGGTGCTGCAGATGAACATTGCATGTTTCAAGGAAGCATAGTAAGTGAAGACAGAGCTGCAAATAACTGATCTTCATACTTAATTCAGATCACAGAGTTAGTCTTGGAGTAAAAAACTGCCTGGATCAGGAGGCAGGAGGAGGAGCACAGGGATACTGCAATCAGAAGTGCAAAAAACCTGCAGCATGGAGGTAGGTTATCCTTAAAGGTTTCACAGGCATGCAGCTTAAAAGAAAAAAGCTGTAATCCTTTAAATGGATGAGCAACAGATGGCTAAATGGTTCACAAGCAGGTTTAGCAAGGTGGTGTGCTCCTTTAAGTAATAGAACAGATGGCACAAGATGAATACCCAATGATATGAACTTCCTCCAAAGTGGGAGGAGCCAATGTCTATTTAAGGTGGCCTAGGGAGGGGGTGGAGGGAGGGCCAAAAACCAAAATAAAACCAGAATGGAATAAGAACAGGCAGAATTAAAATGCAGAGTTCGGCGGCTGCCAGATCCTTTGTAGCCAAAGCTGCAGAGAACAGCCCAAAACAGCCAGCAAGTGCTGCAGCCAGTCAAAGCTAGGCTGTTAGTGCATTAGCCAGTGGGTTATGAGCTTCAGCAGCTGGGAGCCAATCAAAATCATGGCTTAAGAGCCGGTGTCTTGCTGCCATACCTGGGGCTCTGAATTGGGGACAGGTCCTCGGGGGATGTAACTTGCACTTGGGGTCCAGGCCAGCAGCTTCCTCCTGATGGTTGCAGGAGTAGAGAAGGCCCTGAGGGGCTTCACTTGGGGAGAGAGTGGAGGGTTACAGATATAGCCCTAGGACAAAGGGCTTAGCCAATGTCAATGTTGCATGAAACATACACAATTGGAATCCAACAACAAGCTATACAATCCAGATTTAAATAAGGTCAATTGTACACCACTCAAGACAAACTGAGGTAGATTGTTACAATGAATAATTGTTTTGTAATTAAAAGATCTGTGGCCAAAAGATGAACTAAATGGCGGATGGCAAAAATGTGTTTGGTTTGGGACCTAGTGAAAAACATGGTACGTCTAGGCAATTTCTCATTCTCTGAATTTGACAAAAGGCCTAACACAATTTTATGCAGAAAAAATGAAGCTTTAAATTCTGCACATTGTTTGAATGGAAGACATCCCATTAAATTATGTAAAAGGCAGTGATGTGTTGATCCCTTCATCCCAGTTGCAAACCTACATATGGAATTGTAAAGTATGTTTAATCTATTAAATACATTTTCAGTCAAAAAATACAAAAATACTACCATAGTCAAACTTAGAAAGCAACAAAGCAACAAACTATTTGCCAACAACACATGTGACTCAGGTACCAAAAATGGATTTGTTCTATATAGCATGCCCAATATACTATGAATTGTCTTAGTTAACTGGGCAACATGATGATCAAATGTAAAAAAAAACTTATCCAAAGTAATCCCCAGGTATTAAAAGCTATCCACACATCTGATTGGGAGCCCTGTTAAATCAAAAATCTGAATACTGTGTAACAATGGTTTACTAGAACAAGAAAAAAGGTTTTTTTTAATTTAAAAATAGCTTATGAGAACAATTATGAATATGATTGAAATCACTTTGAAGGTTTTTTTGTAAACATTTTATTAGAACTAAATGAAACTGCATCATCTGCATATAAAATAAACTTATATGAGGTACAAACTAAAGGTATGAAATTCAATAATAAAGAAAATATCAACAGGCCCAAAATGGAGCCCTGAAGGACTCCACACTGTATCTCCTTAGTGTCAGATCAAGCCCCTTCAATAACAGTGCAATGGGCTCTACCCTGGAGCTAGCCCCTGAACCAAGAAATTGAATCAGCTGAAGTATCCAGTTCGACCACAGTGTGCAGAAGAAGCTCATGATCAACCAAGTCGAAGGTCTTGGTGAGGTCCACGAAGACTGATGCCACTTGGAGCCCCTTTTCCAGGGCCCCACGGACATAGTCAGTAAACTCTACCAAGGCCGTCTCAGTATTATAATTTGATCTAAAGCTATGCTATGTCTCAAACAAAAGATCATATTTAAAAAGATGTTCATTCACCTGATCAAACACAATTCAAGGAGTTTTGATAATGGAGAGAGTAGGGAGACTGGGCAAGTTTGATAGAAAATTCCTAGGTTCAGATTTATGAATTGATTTATGAACTGGTTCAATGATGTCTATTTTCCAACATTTGGGGACTATCCCATGACACAATGAATAATTAAATAAATGGGTTAGGGGAACTGAAATAGAACAAGCTATTTTTATTAACCAAAAATCAATTTGGTCCAGTCCAGTAGATGGTTTAGGATAACTTTTTAAAATATAGTCCATGAACACAGTAGGTGTGAGAAATGTAAACTAGGAAGAGGAGACATGATTACTGCTTGTGAATTGCAGAGGAATTGACTCTTGGGCTACAAAATTGTTCCTGAGGTCATCTAAATTACCAAAATACTAATTGAATAACCCTGCTACCTCAACAGGGGAGTCAATTACTCTTTTCAATTGAGATAAGCGAATTATTTTTACTTCTTCCCAACACTTGATTTAAGACTTGCCAAACCTTTTTAGAATCCCCCATATTGTTCAATTGTTGTTTTTTGAAGAAATTAATCTTTGCTTTCATACATGCAGATTTAGATTTATTCCTAAATCGCTTATACAGTATTAAGAGACTAGGGTCCCTATTTTTTTCTATAATCCTTGAAACATTTATTTCATCTACAAAACCTCTCAGTCAATTCCCCTGTAACTCTCATATTTTTCTAGCCTTCACCCTTAACTTTTTTACTGGGAAGACAGAGTTACAGATATCAGTGAAAACACAACAAAATTTAGAATAAACAAGGTCAATATCCCTAATTGTATTTAAAAAGTCCAATTGGTATTGGAAATGTTTTCATTAAATATACCAACCAAATCTTCCTTGATTTTACATGATTCTATATAGTTGGAGCAACCTTGGCCCTTTTAATGTCTAGGGTGCAAAACACTAAGGAATGATCACTTAAATCATCTGAAAGGACTCCAGAAGCAATTATCTTATTTGGGTGAGTTACACAGATTAGGTCCAAGATAATCTTGGAACCTGTCCTGTAACTGAACCTTGCTGAGTCAGTGATAATTTGTTGTAATCCTAGTTCAATTACACATTCCTTCAACATGTTATCATTACCATCCACCCAATTACAATTGCCGTCCCCAAAAACAATCCAATCCCTATTAGGTGGTGTGATTTTCCTAAACTCATGAAAGATAGCACAGCCATCTTCAATGCAACTCGGTGGAGAGTAAATTGAACTCACTAATTGATTTTTTTAAAAATCCATTTAAACCTAGTTCAATTTTAATAAATTCACAGGAAGAACATGGCAGGTCAAAAACAACTTTCTTTTACCAATCCAATCTTTCCTGAATATTACATATTCAGGAAAGATCGAATTAGTAAAAAAAGGGGGGTATTTAATTTATGTAGCTAAATCACTGATGGCTCAGGAAGTTGTTTTTGACCAGCCATGTTCTTTCTGTGAATTTATTACCATGGAATTGGGGTTAAATAGCTTTAAAAAAGTTTTGGAAGTTGTTTGTCTTACCTGATGATGGCTGTCTATGGTGACTTGCATTGTCTTGTCCTTTTGCTGCTGGGGTGGAATTAGGGTTGGAAACCCTACTACAATATTTCCCTATTTTCATGGCATCAAGTTGAACCCTAATTGGTGCATTAATGCAGTTTGTTGCAATGATATATATATATATATATATATACACACACACACACACACACACACACATGTATATATATATATATATTCATTGCAAGAAACTCTGTAAAAGCATCAAGTTAGGGTTTCTAGTACAGTGACACAAGTTTGGAAATTTGATGTTAGAGTTATCAACCCTACCATCCCACCCCCGCCACTCCACCCTACACACACCAACAGGCATCATGGTGTGCCTTGGGGTTGTTGGGCCCAACTCTAATCCCATTCTCCTATACTGTGCCATTTCAGCTTCCTTACACATGGAATGGGGTGAGAGTTAGGCCTGATGACCCCAAGGCATACCCCGGTGCCTGTTGTTGTGTGGAGGGTGAGGGATTTGGGTAGTAGGGTTGGTAACCTAACCAAATTTCCAAACTTTTGTCACTGTAATATCATATATATATATATATATATATATATATATATATATATATATATATATATATATATACATACACACACACAACTAGGGTGAGAGCTTTCTCAGTGGAATAACCTGTGTTATTTTCTCTGGAGTGAGGACAAATCCTGATGACATCACCAGAGTGAGGATATCACATTTATCCTCACTCTGCTGATGTCACCAGAGTGAGAATATCTGCACTGCAGATTAAATTCTAAAGGAAACTGCTTCAGAAAGCAGTTTCTCTTTCTCACTAAACCTGCAACTTACTCAATTAGCTTTGCAAAACACTCTGACTTGTGTCCCACTGAGTTTCTAACACTCCTAGCCCATTACTGTGCTGATCTTAGCCTCAAAACAACCTGAATTCTAAATGAAACTATTACAAAGCAGTTTGCCTTTCTCGGTGCTACCAGCAGCAGTTTGTCTTTCTCAGTGAGCCTCTGAATCACTCAGTTAGCTTTGCAAAACACACTCACCTGTGTTTCTCACTCCCAGTCCATTCAGAACGCACACACATACACAAACACACACACACACACACACACACACACACACACACCACACAGAATGAGCAGGAAATGCAAAAAGTGTTCCTAACGCTCTCACCCATTGTATAAACCACACACATGATGTGCAGATCATGGGATATGGAAAATGTTCTCACTCCTGCATCATGAGCTGTGCATTCTCACTTGTACCTTCAGCACTCTTGAGAACACAGAGCTCACTCTGCAGGAGTGAGGAATATTTCCATCCTACTCCTGCCATCATGTATATTATATATATATATATATATATATATATATATATATATATATATTTATATATATATATATACTGTATATATATAATAACACGTTATACTTGACCTCCTGACCTCACGAGTGCCAAATCCATTCTTACCCATATTTGAATTTGAGTTATATAACTGGTGTTTAGGTGGGTTTGTGATAAAAATTATAAAAAGTTACCAAAGAAAAAAAGTACATAATGTAAACTGTGCTACTCAAAGCATCTCACTCTCACCCATGTTAGGTTTGAGTTGCACAACAGGTATTTTGGTGGTTTTGTGATAGAAATGATAAAAGATTATAGAGGGAAAAAAATAGCAAAATTTAGACTGTGCCCTTCAAAGCATTCTGCTGGCTTCAGTGCTGCACATGCCTATTGTGACGTCCTCAGCATTGTCAAAGCTGCTCTCTGATCAGTTCAGCATTCCATTGTTTAACTGTGACCTTTCAGCTTGCAATATAGCACTACTATCTTCACAGTAGACAGTGAGACAGCAGTGATATCTTGAGAAGGTTTAACCCACACCAGTTGTATGGGATATGCAACGGGGGACCTGTTGTGTAAATGATTTATCTTCACAAGAACAGTTTGACCACAGGTAACCTCATGAGTGGCATAACCCACAAGTGATGTGCCCATGGTCAAACTGCTTGAGTCAAGAAAAATCATTTACACAACAAAGTCCCCATCACATGTTCCATTTATGCAACATGCTGGGCCCATGTCTGAAAAGTTATTTTTTTAAAAGCTGTTTTGGTATTTTATTTTTTTCATTTACAAGACTTTGAGGGGTTTTTTTTGGTGAAAATGTAGTATTTCACCTTATGTGAGGGTAGTTGTTAAGGGCATTGTTAAGGACGTGGTATAATGATGCCACGTAAATGTGCTGACATAGCCGCTGATTGGTGCAGAAGGCATTTTTTCTAAATTCTACTTAAAAAAAAGAGGCGACAGTGGTTAGCAATAGAATGGCCTGCCTGTAAGGAGGTTATGCTTGTCATGAGCTGGTGGCAAAAACTCCTGCACCAGTCTGTTTATTTTTTTAATTTATTGTTATATTCAGGGGTTTCTGTTAGTGAAGAGCTGGGTGGGGCTGCAGCGTGGCTGGAGTTCAGCAGTTCAGGAAACAGAGAGTGGTTACAAGAGCCATTTCAGTTTTCGGGAGTTAAATTTTATTTATGAAAACATTTTTTTTGTATTGCACCAAGGGAGGCAGAGTGAGTGGAGAGACTATGGGACCACTGGAAGCAAAGCAGCAGCAGTGCAGCACATTTGAGGAAGCTGATGTGCTCAGAGTACTTCAGAGGTTATTGCAGGTATGAATGTGGGGAAAATGTTTCTCAGAAAACAGCTTTAGTTAAAAAAATTAATAAATAAAAGCTTATCGGAGAACAGCCTGTGATTTTTTTAAGGTGAACTTGTAAAAAGGAGAAGGGCCGTGGCCAAGCTGGGAACCAAGATGGAAGCTTAACTGCAAAGCTCCGTGCAATCTTGCCTAAATCGCAACCATCCAGTCCTAACTTTGGTACTTGAGCAGCAAGTAGATTAGTAAATAAGAACAAGAACATATTTTTGATCCTATGGTGAAAAAACAATCATATTTAAACTTCAAATCCGTGATGGAACCAGCTAAGCAGCAGGGCCCAGACCCACCAACTACTCTGGTGGCCTCTAAGAAAAGATCAGATTATCAGAAGGGATCCAGCTCAACTACCCAACCAAATAATACTGCATCAGCACAATCACTGGAAAAGTTAATAACAAATCTAAAATATGACCTTACAGTATGTATGAACTCCGGCTTCGATAACATTACAGCACAGCTCTCCCATCTCCAACAATCTTTTAACACCCTGGGAGAAACAGTCGAGCAGCACACTACACAAATTGGTGAGCTGGAGGAGTGGGTGGGGACTCAGAATGATACTGTGCACCATCTAGAAACCTCGCTACAGGAATCCCTTCGAGAGATTGAAAAATTAAAGGCTACCATGGATGACCAGGAAAACAGGAAACGCCAGTGCAACCTGCAGATCATGGGGTTGCCCGACGGTTCTCAGGGTAACAATCGTGCAGTCTACCTTCAGGCATGGTTCAGGCAGCAATTACAGATTTCTGAGTCCATCTCACTAGAGCACACAGATCACCGGGGAAGAAACCGGGGCCCGAAGAATGCCCTAAACATGTCACAGTAAAATTTCTCTGATACCAAGATCGCCAAATAGTTCTGGAAGCAGCACACAGACATGGAACTACTACCAGCCAGAAAAAATGAGTAAGCATTTTTCCAGACTACTCACGCTAATTACAAAACAAGGCAGTTGGAGGCAGTATAGAGCAGTGGTTTTAGGCTCTGAGCTGCAAATCTGGTGACATCCAGCAGACCAGACCTAGGTTTGAATCCCACAAGCTTCCACTTGCATACTGTGTGACCCTGAGCAAGTCATTTAACTTCCCTGTGCTCCCAGGTCACACCTGTAAAAAAGCTTTCAGCTTAGTGTGCTACTCCTGGTTAAACAACTAAATAATAAAACCAAAAAAAACAAGAGGCAGATATTTCAGGAAGTAAAAGGAAAATTACACACCTTAACCTGCCCATTCACGCTCATTTATCCAGCCAGGCTGATTATTCGGAGACGGGAAACCTTCTAAGGCCTTCACCAGCCCTGACACAGCAATGGAATATATTAACCAGGAGACAGGCCGAAACAAAGAACCGATGAACCGGAATGAAGAGCATATGGATGCCTGAATACAAATCTCAAAGGTACTGTTTTAATGCTGGGGATAGAGTGGGGAATCTTGGGGTGGGGAGGAGAGGCCTACAAGCCTCCATGGCTGATAACACCAATGGGTCCTGTAAGACCAGGCCACAGGTCATCCCCGTCGCACCTTGGTTCTCGTACCTCCCATACTTCTATTAACTGTCAGCTCACTAGATGATCTAGCTATGCCAACAAGCAGGGACAACAATTTTACCCCCTTTGTATTTTTTTCTTCTTGTGTTGTGTCGGTCTGCTGGTGGTAATGGACAAAATATTCTAAAATTAGAGCCAGAGACTTTCCCCCGGTCTGTACGGGGAACTGATACCAGAGTAACAGAACATTTTACAGAAGAACTATTGGTGTTCAAAGGACAAAAATGGTCCAGGCAAATTTCATTTAACCCAATGAGGGCACAGAGACCTCTGAATGGGGTAAAAAGAAAAGTGTCCCTCTCCTTTATGGAACTCTATAGCTGGCATGCAATACTGACTACGATTATAACTAAGTCAGTTATGGCAAATGCAAAACGACTGATGTTTGATTTAAAGCTCAAGTTACTGTTTTTTTCAGAATTTTAGTGCAAATGGATGGTAACATGTGGAACTAATGGGTGGGGGGGGGATTCGGAGGGGGCTAAAGGGTGGTTTGAGGAGAGGGAACAATGCTAATGATGTGGAACTATTCATCTGATATTTCGGAGATCTCTGGATTATTCCAGGGAATGGAACATATGAGTTATGGCAACTATATGAAGGATGGATGAGTGCTGTAAGTTAATCTGAATAATGCATGGGAGGGAGGTTTGCCGGGAAGGGGGGGAGCCACTACAGGGTCCCTCTGTCTCATGGGATTGCCCCTCGCCAGACTCACTCAACGATGGGCATGTGGCCCCAAACATTATTTTCTGGGCAACAGTCCCAAGAGAGGAAAGATTAGTAGAGGCCAAGATTGCCCTCTAAGTACCGAACAAGATTGGTCAACTATAGCCCCTGATGCCTGGGCCCCCACCCCCACCTCAGAACGGCTCATTAATATGGTATTCTAAAGGACTGCCAGCCAGCAAGATCTACAAGGAGTACAGGGTATAATGTCCTTCCAGGGTAGGGAAGGCAAAAGGGGGGAAGGCAGTGGGTTTTTAGGCACCGGTTGCCCTCATTGTAATGGGATTATTAGGGAAGGGGATATTGTCCTTCCTAGGTAAGGAAGATAAGAGGGAGGGGAAGGGAATTGGTTTGTCTGTGCCAGTTGTGCTGATTGTAATGGGACTACAGGGGAAGGGGATGAGGGGGGTAAAGGAAGGGAAATTGGCAAAAGGGTGTTTAGAATTTCATGTGAAAAAGAGTTAAAAAGTTGGAAGTCAGTTTTTGAATACCTAGTTTTTCCTAAATTAAATGGATATATTAAAAGACACCATAGAAGGATGCATTGGTTTAAGGGAAAGGAATAGGTACATTAAATGTTCTATCATGGAATGTTAATGGCCTTAAGACAGTGGTAAAACAGAAAAGGGTATGGTCATATATAAAAAAGGGTCAGGGAGATGTGGTGCTCCTGCAAGAAATTCATATGTCAAGATAGAAAGCAGATAAGCTATCCTCATGGGAAGGAATGCTAAAAACAGCCACATTTACCTCCAAAGAATGAGGGGTAGTGATTTGGTTTCGCCCTGGCCTAAGAGTTAAAATCCAGTCTACAATGGCTGACCGTCAGGGGAGGTATTTGTAGATGCAACAGTGGAAGAAGTAAGATATACATTTATATCTGTGTATGGGCCAAACTATGATGCACCTGACTTTTTCCATCACATGGTGGTGACTTTAGCTACCTATGGGGACAATATAGTGCTGGGATAGGGACTTTAATACATTTTGGGACATGTCTGTAGACATTCAGGCACTAGGGTGAGATCAGTGCCTAGGAATGCCCATGCTCTCAAAAATTTGGCAAAAGAAAGAGCTCTGGTGGAGGTGCGGAGGCACTGCAACCCCACAAAAAAAGTATTTTTATTTTATTCGCATGCACATCGTATTTATACAAGAATAGATTACATGTTTTTGGCCCCCAATCAGTTGTGCTGAGGACTAAGCTCCTCATATGGCCCAATCTTGATTTCTGACCATGCCCTCTTGAAGAGCATATTAGTCTTGGGTAATGAACCATCAGCATCTAGGCAATGGAGGCTGGACGCCACCCTGCTGAGAGATCCTGCTTTTGTGACACAAATAACAGCACATTTAAAAGAATATTTTATAAACAACCTGGGAACCGGAATACCCATCACTGCAGTGTGGGATGCCATGAAGGCGTGCATTATAGGGGAAATTATTTCATATGCCACGTATATGGGTAAAAAGAAAAGAGAAACAGAGGTAAAATTGGAGAGGGAGATACAAGGGCTGGAGAAAAAACTGATGGCAGGAGATCAGGCAACAGACAGGCATGCATTATCACATTTGAAGGGGGAGCTGAACCAAATGGTCTCAAAAAGGAAAGGGAGAGCCTTTATTTATACCCAATCGCACAATTATTTAGAAGGGAACAAATCTGGTAAATGGCTTGCATGGTAGTTAAAGAAGCAAAATTGGACAGAACAATACTAAAGGTGGAAACGGTAGGAGGGGGTACCTCTTCAGACCCTAAAACAATAAATGATGTACTGTATTTAAGCAATTTTATCAAACACTTTACACTTCCCAGCTCCCCCAACATGGTGATCCCGAGACCTTTCTCCAGACAGTTACCCTTCCTACCCTGAGTATGGAGACCCAAAAAAATTTAGATCAACACATTACAGGGAGAGAAGTGAAAAAAGCGGTATGGGTCTCTAGATCAAATAAGGTGCCAGGACCTGATGGTTTACCGACAGAATTTGATAAAACCTTTTGTCTGTTTTGGAGAGCCCCATATTGCAAATGTTTTAAGAGGCCTTGGATAGAGGAGAGTTACCCAAGACCCAACCCCTAGCCACAATTACAGTGCTCCCAAAACCAGATAAAAACCCTTTACAGTGTAGCTGGTATAGTCCCAACTCACTGCTGAATGCAGACTATAAAACTTCAGCTAAAATAATAGCCCGAGGAATCCAGGAAGCCCTTCCAAGCCTGGTTCACCCAGATCAGTGGGGCTTTGTAACAGGTAGGCAAGCAAAGCATGATATTCAATGTACACTGAACATTATGTGCCTATGGAGCAAGAGGGGAAGGGGGATCTCCCAAGGTCTTCTCGCAGTAGATGCAGAGAAAGCTTTCAACCACATGGAGTGGCCTTTCATGTTTGCAGTCTTAGCCAAGTTCAGCTTTGGCCCCAATATCCATTCCTGGATCCAGTGTGTTTAGATACTTCACCCCAGGTACAAGTACTGACTAATGAAATACTATCAACACCCTTTTGCCTTACCAGAGGCACTAGGCAGGGATGTCCTCTTTCCCCACTGCTGTATGTCCTTACCATAGAGGCTCTAGCCAGTGCTATTAGGACTCATCCTGACATCGAGGGGTTTTGGAGAGGGGACACGGAGCATGTTGTCTCCCTTTTTGCAGATGATGTGCTCCCATATGTGGCTCAGCAAGCCAGGGCCCTGGGGGCCCTGGCAGATCTTTTTGAATTATATGGCCCATTTTCTGGACATAAGATAAATTGGGGAAAATGTGAATGGCTACCCATGGGGAAAACAAATCCCACATAAAAGTGGCAGGGAAAGATATTGCTCCCTCAACGGAAATTAAATATTTGGGAATCAGGTTACCCAGAGTCTTAAAGAACCTGCAGGAATCCAACTATAAACCTCTCATTAATAAAATCAAAAAGGACTGTAGAAGATGGCAGTATCTCCCTCTAACACTATTGGGACGGGTGAATACAGTAAAAATGAAATACTCCCTCAATGTTTGTATTTGTTTCAGACTCTACCCGTTCACCTACCACAGAAATACATTAAAACTATAGAAGGGGCAATAACCATGCTGATCTGGCAAAGCCAAAGGCAACGAATTAAAAAAGCAATCTTATGGCTTCCAGTGAAAAAGGGGGTCTGGGTCTCCCAAACATTAAATGATACTACTTGGCAGCCCAACTTGCCTATGTACAAAATTTGGTCACACATGGTGTCCCATCGAGGGCTTGGGTGCCCCCAGAAAGTCTATCAGGTGGTACTGATTTATACAGTCAGGTGTTAGTACCCTCAATATTTATTGAGAAGTGGAGTAGTTCAAAGAACCTCTTTACCCGCTCTACTACCAAAGCAAGGACCCAGGCACACAGGATTATAAACCACAGTCCCTCACTATCTCCAGCTGCATCTCTGAGTTCAGTGCTAGAGCTGGAGAGTAACCTTTTCAAACAATTCCTTACAATATTGGCAGCATGAAACCGAAAGGGCCTCATAACCATCTCCCAGGTCCTTAGAGAAGACACAGTCATGCCATTTGGGGTGACAAAAGATACTTTTGATTTGAGTCCCTCACATTATTTTTGGTACTTGAGAATAAGTAATAAACTAAGGAATTTGATGGGAGATTTTCAAGCCCCCTTGCAGTTGGGTTGTTCCCCAGTAGAGGAGATTTTTGCGGGCTTCACAGCCCATGGAAGGTCTAAACCATTAAGCAAGTGCTATAAATTATTAGTGGGGGCTCAGCCAGACCCGTTTGTAAAGATAAAAGAAAGTTGGCCGAGAGATCTTCCTGAAACCCTGACAGAAGGGGACTGGAAAGAAATATTTAGAATTGGTATGCTCTGTTCTGTAAATAACAGGTTGAGAACAATTCACTACAATAGTAAGAACTTACTTTACCCTGGTTTGGGCACACAAGATAGACCCAGATTCTTCTGTGCTATGTCCAGAGTTTAAGGCTGCACTGGGTACCTTCTATCATATGGTCTGGTCCCATCCTAAGATCCACTCCTTTTGGAAGGGAGTACTGGATGTCATGTCTAAGGTTCTGGGAGGGAACATACCAGTTGGCCCTGTGGATGTCCTCCTGGGGCTTCCAAGGGGAGGAGGTAGAAGACAGTCTGAGAATCACCCACTCAAGAGATTAAGTATAGTTGTAGGAAAACAGATCCTGGCTCAAAACTGGGCATCAGAGCAGAGACCCACAATATCCCATTGGGCATGTTCACTAGCACAATGCATGAAATTAAAACGAACCCAATACATGGTAAGAAATCAAGTTAAAAGGTATCAGGAGATCTGGGAACCATTAGAGAAAGCAATGGTGGTTTCCCCTATTCTAGTGCTATCTGTCAAAGGGATGAGTCTTCCCCCCCAGGGAGCCTCAGAACATTTGGAACCCAGGACCCTTCAGACCTTCAGACCTTTCAACCCTTCAGATCTTTCAATCCTTCAAGTAAAGGGGAGCAGGAAATAAAAGTCACAAGTTAAAATGTTATGTATCAACTCCACTCTAAATATCATTGTACCAAGGTATCCCCGTAGTAATTCTCTTAGAAATATGTATGCCAGGGAGACCACGTGATGCAGGGTACCGGGTAACAGCGCCTCCAAGTCGCTCCAGCCTCCTGAATCCCTATTTTCTTGTTTTACACTTGAAAAAAACCCCTAAACCTTCAAAAACTACTCTAGCAGATTGTTCTAATACGAGTACCTGATTTGTTGACCGTCATTCCGATGAATGTCTACATGAGAAGGCCCCGAAGAAATCATGGGCCTTGGTGTTGCAGAAAAGCCAGTGCTTACAAATGTTGCTATGGACCAGGAACCGCTAACTCTAGGTAGGTTCCTGGAAGAATTTAAGCCCTTCTGTGAAGAAGGGAACTTAAATCACTAACGCAAAAAATAGAAGAGACTGACAAACTCAGACAACACTACCTGTATTTGTTCCCTCGAGAAGTGGGTGGAGAAAATTGATCCAGGGCTGGCAACTATGAGGCAGAAAATATCCCGACTAGAGCTAAAGTTGGAGGATCTCGAGGGCCGCAGCCGCAGGAATAATGTTATTAGCCTCCCAGAGGGAGAAGAAGGTCAGAATACTATTGTTTTTGTACAAAAGCTGATTGAAAAGATCGCCAGCCCCTCTCCCTTCGGAGCCAAGTATATCATTGAGAGGGCACATAGATCACTTCGTCTGAAACCTCCTCCTGGATCTCTGCCTCGTCCTATTATCTGCCAATTTCTGAATTTTCTAGAGCGGCAGCATTTTCTAGCAAAAACAAAAGAATTGCAGGAAGTAAGATGGGAAGATAATAAAATCAGAGTAGCCCAGGATCTCCCAGGTTCCGTAAGGCAGAGACGTACAGCAGTTTCACTCGATAGTTTTGAAGATTATCGCCACGGGGCTAAAGTTTAAGATGATATACCCAGCCAGATTACAAGTACAAGTGGCTGGTACTTGGCTTTCATACAAGGATCCAGAGGCTGCACCCACTGGGCTTAAGACAGCCCTTCCTGATTTATTCCGGGATCCATGACTTGCAATTAAAGAGCTGGAGATGCCAGCTTAGTGAAAACACTGCAGATTTGGGATACGAAGAAGGGAAAGAAGTTATTTCCCATTTTGGATCTAGTGAGCCTGGAAGCGTAGTTCAAAGGGACATCATGCTACTGTGCTTAACCTGTTGGCTCCGAGTGTCTATTCGTTTAGAGGGCTCTTGATGCAGTTTACTTTACCCAGTGGACACCTATAACATAAAGACATCGTTACTTGGTTTGTTTTTTCGATATGAGTCTTAATATAAAGGAAATGGGTGTTTTCAAGTTAGGATTTTCCCTCTAGGTATTTTCTACCTCTGTTCCTTATTTAAGTTCATTTTGCGATGGTGCGCACCGCCGCACAGCTGTTTTTCAGTTAGGCGTCTCGCAGAGCGTCTGCAATCTTGCATCACTAGAGGGATTGCATCGCTAGAGGGAGCTCCCGATACATTTTTTCTCTGTAAGTCAGTTCTGTTTTACGCACGAGAAGCTACATTTAAGGCTGGATACACTTGTGATGTGCCTCCCAGTACTTTCATTAATTTTGAAGAGGGAAATTCGCCCAAGCTGCTGCCACTGTTTTATGTAGTTGTGTATTACTCCTACCTGCCTGAAATTAGCATGATTCTAATGTCTAATTCACTTCTTTTACTTTTGCTTATTCTCAAGGACTAAAGCAGCTAATTTATTTTTCTAGTGCTCCTTTTTTTAGCTGGCTCTAAAGAGCCGAGTACTTTCCTCTGACAACTCGAGGTTGGTACTATGCGAACTGCTTGTTACAGAGTTAAGTCTATTGTTTTGTAGACTCAACAACCTCTTGTTCATAGAATGGAATGGGTATTTGTTCAGTTTTGGATTATTGGGGTAATGCTGGGTGGCTGGGGGAAGGGGGAAGAAAAGCGGTAGTTTGCAGATCATTGTTTGTTGCAGCAAGGGTGGTAGGGTGGGATGGGTGCTGGCCAGATACAGAGGATCCTACTTACAGATACAATGGCAAATGGGGTATTACAAAGGGTGGGGGATAGCAGGGATTGAGGGAAGGAGATGGGAGTGGTGGGGGAATCGTGCACGATTAAATTCATTTGTATGTATTTTCTGTTTTTTTTTCTCCAGTAGGTATATGTTTTCTGTCATTCAGGGAGATTCACCACAATTTATCTGGGATGATGGCTAGAGATTTAGTATTTGCCACGTGGAATGTTAAGGGTGCCTGCAGCAAGCTGAAACAATATCAGTTATTGAAACATCTATGATTATTGCATATAGACATTGCTTTTATACAGGAATCTAATTTGTTAATCTCAGAAGCCCCAAAAGTAAGGAGGCAGAACGTGGGTCAAGTTTTTGCTGCAGAAGGGAATTCTCAAAGCCGGGGGTTCTAATTTTAATATCCCGATCCATCCCATTCATACCCATAAAAGTTATCAGCGACCCTAATGGCAGATTTTTATTGGTCCAGGGAAAAATGCATACAAATAATATACTATTAGGCAGTATTTATGGGCCAAACGTCGAGTCCCCCGAATTTTTTGTACAATTGGTCAAGATTTTGACTCCTTATTTATGCATCCCCATGGTTCTAGGAGGGGACCTAAATTTAACTTTCGACCCGAATGTAGATCGTATGGGGAGTAAATTTAAAGGCCTCTCCCCAGCCCAAAGGGCGCTGAGGAAATGGGTAGATCAAACAGGCCTGCACGATGTGTGGCATATTCATCACCCCTCCCCGGTTCATTGGACTTCTTCAAGACTTGATTACATTTTGATTTCCCAGGATTTACTTCCCAGGATAATAGAATCTTCCATTCTTCCTGGTTCCCTGTCCGACCATTCATTGGTCACATGTCAACTTTCATTTGTTTCTCTTCTCAAAGTAGGGGGAAGATGGAAAATCAGTAATCAGCTACTAAAAGATCCCAGTATAGTGCAGGACATTGCAGATCATATTGCACAATTTATAAATATCAAACACAATACTACCGGTAAGGCAGATGTGGAATGGTGCGCCTTAAAAGCATTTCTAAGAGGGGTATTATTTGGTTTGGCTTCCAGACGAAAGAAGGCGAGTGAGAATCAACTTTTGAATCTCATTTCCCAAATTAGAACCATTGAAAATAGCATGGCCCCGTCTACCCCCGAACAAATTAAGCAAAAACTTATAATGCTTAAAGATGCTTACTTGAACTTTATGAGAGAGAAAGCCGAATTCTTGATTATTGAAACAAATGCTTCCGATACTGATCAAGGAGAAAAAGCTGGACGTCTCCTGGCATTAAGACTTAGATAACAAGAACCATCTAGATTTATTTCTACCATCTTATCGCCAGTAGATGGTACCTTAAAATTTACCCCATCTGAGATCACTGCTGAATTTTACTCCTATTTCCAACAAATATACAGTCCTATGCTAAATCCTCCTTCTCCGGATGAACTAAATAAGTATCTCCTTGACTATCAACTGCCTTCACTTTCACAAGCTCAACAGCTAGCATTATGTGCCCCTATTACTCAGGAAGAACTTTTTAGAATTATCAGGGATCTCCCTTCGGACAAAACCCCAGGACCTGATGGTTTTTCATCTAACTTTTATAAAGTTTATGCATCACAATTGGTTCCCTTGCTCGTTCCTTTATACCAATGTATTCTCTCTGAGTCCAGCATAGATAAAACCCTATTTGAAGCCTTTTGATTGTCCTTCAACCTAAACCTGGCAAACGCCCTGAGCTGACATCCAGCTATAGACCAATTTCCCTTCTTAACCATGACATCAAAATCCTGTCTAAATTACTAGCGGATCACATCAATACCATTATTTCTGATCTAATAGGACCGGAGCAGGTGGGATTCATGAGAGGCAGATCCTCTGTTGATCACCTACGTACATTGGTCCATGTCTTCTCGACATCCTGGGATGCTCACTACCCTGCCACCCTTGTTTCCCTGGATGCCGAGACGGCATTCGATAGAGTTAATTGGAACTTCCTATTCCATACCTTACAAGCCTTTGATTTCCCCCTGACATTTGTAAAATGGGTCCGCGCACTGTATAAATTACCCTCGGCTAGAGTGATGTGTAATGGAGTGACCTCTAACCTCTTCCCATTGCATTCAGGCACAAGACAGGGGTGCCCCTTGTCTCCTATTCTTTTTAATCTATATCTGGAACCTTTAATACGGCGGTTGGTTAATTGTCCTAGAGTTCAAGGCATCCCCGTGCTTAACCATGAAGTTAAGGTTTCGGCCTATGCTGATGATCTAATACTTCAGCTTTCCTATCCTACCTTATCAATTCCCCCCATGCTTGAGATTATAAAAGAATATAGTGCCTTTTCAAATTATAAATTAAATGTAGACAAAACAGTTGTTTTTCCCCTTGACTATAAACTAACAAAACAAGAAATCCAAACTCTAGGTTTGTCTTGGGAAGCACAATCCTTGAACTATCTAGGTATTGTGCTCACAAGAATTCCAACCCTTATCCAAAAGAAAAATCTGGATTCTTTATTAAATACAATTACTCAGGACTTAAAAAGGTGGTCCCTTCTCCTTCTTTCAATATGGGGCAGGATCAACATTATTAAAATGAATGTTGTTCCTCGTCTCCTTTACCTGCTCAATCTTTTAAATGTATAGCTTCCTCTCTCATGGTTCAAAAAAGCACATGGTATCATTCTGGATTTTATATGGGATAACAAAAGACCCTGATTGGCCTTTCACAAACTAGCAGCGCCTAAAGCAAAGGGTGGTCTCCGTCTTCCACATTTAGCATTCTATTATTGGGCATGCCACGCCAGCAAGTATCTTAGATGGCTTGGGATGGGAACTCACGGAACGCCATCTCCATATATCCCACTCTGGCTTAAAATTGAATCTGATCTAATTAGACTGTATGGCTTTCTCCTTCCGCACTGTTATTTACCAAGGTTAAACATCTTCCTATCCCACTGCGTTCCACCCAGATTGCCCTTTCTGTCAAGGTGCATTCCCAGTTGTGTGCCTTTTTGAAATATGACCACTGTACTGATCTGGCACAGCCATTAATGGGGAACCCCAACCTTAAAATTACTGGTAAGGTTCTTTCCACTCATTGGCTTAGACACCTCTCCAATTCTACCCTATCTTGTTTTGTAGATGGTAGAACAGGGTCCTGGTTAACTTCACCTGAGATCTTAGCTAAGTTTAATATCCCAAATTCTTATATTTTTAAAATGTATCAATTACGTCACCTATTGATAAAAACTATGGGGGTAACCCCTTCTCCCTCCATAAACCCACCTATTATTATGGGTATGGTCCCTCTTGTTGGCCTTCCACATGCAGTCTCCAAACCGTTCAATATTCTCTTTGATTGGGCTTATCCAGACTATCTGGGTCCTTTGAGCTACTGGGCACCTCTTCTCCCTGAGATACCTATAAACTGGTCTGTTCTATGGCAGGGATGCCATAAGTTCATCACGCAGGACAGACTCCGCCTCATGCAATTTCGCATATTGCACAACCTATATTATTCACCACAAAAGTTGGCTAGATATGGTATAATTTCTTCTTCCACTTGTACCAGGTGTGCACAGGATGAAGGTAACTTATTTCATATCTTTTGGACCTGTCCCAAAATATCTCCCCTCTGGGAGCTTATCAAACAGAGAGCTGACCCCCTTTTAGGGCTCAATGAGTTATTCTCCCCAAGGATTTGTCTCCTGGGCGATTTCTCCAGAATCACAGTCCTTGCTCGGAAGTTCCACATGGCCTTAATATCCATGTCAGTTAAAAAACTAGTACTAAAGCACTGGAAGGATAATGAAAATATCTCTTATACCGAATGGCTGAAGGACTTACTAGCTAATCTTAGAACAGAGAGATCTATAGCTAGTCTCCAGAATACTATACCTAAATTTAATAGAATATGGGGCCCCTTGCAAACTCTTTACTCCTTATAATTTGTCTAATTTTGTATGCCTGATTAGTAACTCTGGTGATATAAGTTTGTTTTGCCTGTGCACGATTCAGGGAGGGGTGATTCTTGGGGGGAAGGGGGTGGTGGAGGGTTGCACCAATCTGTTTGTTAGGCTTTGTTGTTACTTTTCTTTATCTAGGGTGTACTGTTTTTGGTATGCATGTATAAAAAGTTAATACATTTTGAATTGAAAAAAAAAAAGAAATATGTATGCCAAAGTTTATAAAAAGCTTTCTGGTTGTCTTTGTATCAAACCCTGTATGATATATAAAAAACTATGTATAAAATAATTGAACTTAAAGGGAAAGATCGCCTTACAATGTAAAGGAAATGTGATGACTACAGATGTATTAATGTCCAGTGTAAAACTGACTTCTTTTAAATAATGTTTACAAAAAAAAAATTGTAAAAAGGAATACCATTGTGTTGTGAATCCTGGTAGTGGGAAACATAGAGACATAGAATTTGACAGCAGATAAGGATTGTTTGGTCCATCTAGTCTGCCTGTTTTTCCCTGCCTATAGTATCACTGCAGATCCTACCTGATCTCCAGCCCATTCATCACCCTCCCTTTCCCTAAGATTCCTTTATGCAAATCCCATGCATTCTTGAACCCCACCATTGTTTGGCCCCCACCATCAGCACTGGAAGACTGTTCTATCCACCACTCTTTCTCTAAAGAAGTATTTCCACACATCTCTCCTAGTCTACCACCTCCAGTTATTACCATGCCCCTTTGTCCTTGAGTACCCTGTGTTTTTCTGAAAAACATTTCCCTTTTGTACCTTGTTTACTCCATGAGGTATTTAAAGGTTTCTATCATATCTCCCCTCTCTCCTTTCTTCCAGAATGTACATATTTAGGTCCTTTAATCTCTCTTCATAGGGCTTTGATGCAGACCCTGCACCATTTTAGTTGTCCTCCTCTGGACAGCTTCCACTCTGTGTCCTTTCTGAGGTGTGGTCTCCAGAACTAGACACAATTCTCTAGGTAATATCTTATCAGTGTTCTATACAGAGGCAACACCACCTCCATTCTTCTGCTTGTGATACCCCTCCCTATGCACCCCAGCATCCCACGGCCTAAAGGTGGCCAGGCAGTGCCTTGTTGCACTGCCTGGCCACCTTTAGGTCATTCAATATGGTCACCCCAAGGTTTCTTTCCTGCTTAGTGGTCATCATTACCACCCTCCATTTTGTATTCTGCCCCTGGACTTCTGTACCACAAGTGCATTATTTTGCACTTTTCCACATTGAAAACCAGCTGCCATACCCTTGATCGCTCCTCAAGTTTTCTCAGATTGCTATTCATCCTTTCCACCTCCTCAGAGTGTCCACCTTATTGCAGACTCTGGTGTCACCTGCAAAGAGGCAGACTTTCCCTTCCCAACTCCTCTGCAATGTCATTTATTAAGACACTAAAGAGAACTGGACTCAGTGTTGATCCCTGAGGCACCCTGCTGGTCACCCTCCCTTCCTCAGAATGAACTCCTTTTACCACCACCCTCTGCCACCTATCCCTTAACCAATGTGTTACCCAGTTTACAACATCTTGACCAACTCCTAAGCTATCAAGCTTGCTTAACTAGTCTCCTGTGTGGAACAGTATCTAACACCTTACTGAAATCTGGGTAGGCTACATCCAGCACTCCATCTTGATCTAGTTTCTTATTCCCTCAGTCAAAGAACTCCATCGGATTCATTTGACATGACTTCTGTACTGTGAATCCATGCTGCACTGGGTCTTCTAACCCACTGGATTCAAGATATTCCACAATCCTTTCATTCATCAGTGATTTCATTAACTTTCCCACCAGTGAAGTAAGGCTGACTGGCCTATAATTTCCAGCCTCTTCCCTGCTACTACTTTAGTGAAGTGGGATGACATGTGCCCTCCTACTGTCCTCTCGGACCACTCATATTTCCAATGAGTTGTTAAACAGCACCATCTGAGGTGTAGCCAGTGCTTCCCTGAGCTCCGTCAATACCCTTGGGTGGACCCCATCTGGCCCATTCCATTGTTCACTTTCAGATTTGTGAGTCCCTTTAGGACCCTCTCCTCCAAAAATGGAGTAGTGTCTACCTCCCACCCTTCAATGCTCCTGTTACATTTTTTGTGCCACCTCCCCATCTCTTTCCTGTGTGAACACTGAACAAAAATATTTGTGCAGGATGATTGCTTTTTCCTGTTCTCCATCTGTACTGTTCCCCCGTTCCCTTTTTACCCTAACAATCTCACCCCTGGTCTTCCTTTTTTCACTTACATACCTAAAAAATGTCCTGTCCCCTTTTGTTACTGCCTTGACTATTCCCCCTTCAGTTTGCACCAGTGTGCTTCTTACTGCTCTTGCTGGTTCTGTTTGTTTCCCCAATACACCTTCCTATCCTCCTCCCTCTGCATCTCTTTGTACCTTCTGTATGCTACCCTCTTAGCTTTTACCTTTTCCACCACCTGCTTTGAGAACCATAACAGTCTCTTTTTCTTCTTTCTTTTACTCCCTTACTTGATCCAGAGGGGTGCTACCTTCAAAATGGTCCTTTTTAGTTCCCCACTTTTCTCCACTCCACTCCACCCAGTTCATCCCCCACCCCACTTGGTCATTCCTGGGGCATTCACCCAACTTTTAAAATCTGTCCTTCTAAAGTCCAGGACCCATACCTTTGTGTGGTTCAATTCCACAGCCATCCTTTTATTGAACCATACTGTACAGTGATCACTTATCACTAGGTGCCCCCAATGTCTGCAGCACTGTCTCTGTTGGTGAATACCAGGTCCAGTATTGCTACTTCAAGAGTGGGTTCACTGACTAGTTGCCTGAGAACCCCCCCCCCCCCACAGGGAGTCCAAGATCTAGGGAAGTAAAGCAGGCTGCCAGATGAACAATACAGTAGGCAGATGAGGGAGGGCTGGGATCAGGCAATGATGTGTCTATGTACATAAATGTGCATGACATGTCTACTATATATAAATGAAATTTATACAACATTAGTGTAGATAAATGAATTTATACAATGGCTTTTAAGTCTACTGTATGCATGTTGCATAAATACTTATATAGTTAACTACACAACACAGGTGCATGTTTTGTGCTAGTACACCAATAATAAGAAGGGGGTTGCTATTTAAAGCAGCATTTTGTATCATCCTTGGGCTGCAGTTATGTTAGTACTTCAATACTCAACATCTATAAAACATATTATCACCAGCACTCATGCTATATATTTTTTATTTGCAGCAAAATATTGTTGTAAGCCCCCCAAAATGGGCTTACCTGCTGGGACAATGAGAAAAGGCAGCTCTACTCCATCCCCCCCTCCAAAAAGCAAGAGAGGAGAAAAACTGGCTGCAGGGAGGGAGGGAGGCTCTGGCTACCCCTCCGCCACAGCAGGAAGTAGAAAGGGGGGAGAAAAGGCAAAGCTGGTGAGGGAGAGAAAGGAAGAGTTTGGGAGAGAGAGAGGGAGAGTTTTGGGAAAGAGGAGGGAAAGCAGGGTGGAGGGGCAGGAGGAAAGGGAATACCAAGCCCCCCCAAAGGAAACCGGAGGGCTGTTTTGGTGGTTTTGCCTGGCAAAGGCTCTGGGGCTGCATCCCTCTATCCCCTCTTCCCCAAGCATAAGGAACATGAAGGACTCAGACAGCCACTGGGGCTGTGCAGGAGGGCCCCTCAGGTTGGTTGCTCAAAAGTACTGGGACAGACTGTTTGGCTGGAAGGTACTGCGACCTCCAGCCTGGAGCGTCTGGGAGACTGATGCATCAGGGATAGATCTTCCTGCCAAGGAAGAAGCCGGGGAGACTAAAAAGGTACCAGGGGAAGTTGAACTGCTGTGCTCCCCCCAACCACAAAGATCAGAGGAACCATGATGAGAAGGACGAACAGGCCTGCCTTTGTCAAAGCCATATACAAAGGCCTGCAGGTCAAGCTGGAAAGGCCAGGCAGGCAAAGAACTACACCACCCATTTCGTGGGAGACAACCTGCTGTGGACTGCAGGGGTCATCGCCCTCTCCAGGCACTGTGAATACCCCGAGCTGCAGCTCATGGCAGACCATTGTTTTCTTTGCCAGGAGGGTCAGGAGGGAACCGTCCTCTACACCAGTTTATCTTTGTTTTTCTTGGAACTTGTGTGAGTGTGTAAGGGCCTCAACGGTAAACAGCAGGCCTGCAGACTAAGGGACCGTGAGGTACCCACTAACTGTGACTGGTCTGGGTGCACCCAGGGGAAAGGGGGGAAGTGGGTTAAGTGAATGTTTAGTAACCAGGAGGTTTTGGAGGAGTAGCCCCCACCTCCTTTGTATTAGATTGTAATAAACTATATATTTATTGTTCATCTGTTTCACCTGCTGAGTGTGTAAAACCATTATGGGGAGTGATTGTGGGTCTCGGGGGTCATCACAGGCCGTCGTTAGAGGGGAGACCATTACTTATTCTGGGGAAACATTCTAACCTATTCTACTCATGTGAGGTGATGCAGAGGCCCCAGGTGGAGGGCTGTAAGGCACCACAGAAACTATCGGTAAGGACTCAGGCCCAGCCCCTTGGGGAGGTACTACTGAGCCCCCGAGACCGTCAGGGCAGCCCAGGTGAGTGGGTTTATTGGGGGGGAGAAGTTACATTTTATATATGCAAAGTATTCTTAGATCTGTGAAATAAAGACTATATTCTTGGATAAAGACCATAGTCTTCCCCAGTGCTCACTATACAGTATAGTATCAAACACCCATAATATTATATGCAGCATTTACATTTGTTACCATCTACTTCCAAAACAAAAACTTATATGACATACTGGGACCAGTGCTCAGCCACAAGGGACTTGCACAAAAATATTTCTGCTTCACTTTTGTGACAATCACCTGCTTGCAACCCCCAAGCTATACTCACATGGCATTGTCACCCTTCCCCATACAATACCTCTGCTGCATCTATGTGGAGAATGGAGTCACCATACAAATGTTCAAATGTTCACAAAGCTTGGCAATCGTTGAAACCTCTGTTGCAACTTTAGCAGCAGCTCTCTGCTGTAGAACTATTACATGAAGTCGGAAGGGGTGTCACTAAAGTGTAACTATCAGGAAAAGAGCCAGAAGGGGACAGAGATCAGTGCAGGACCAAAGATGAAGAGCCACAGGCAGGAGAATGAGGCTAGGGAGGGGTGTTCCATCAGACCACCAGGGACCATCAGGTAGGCCATCACAAGTGGCTGTCATGTCAATCCACAAGGAGAGCCTCAGGATATGATTTGTGTGTGTGTGTGGGGGGGGGGGACTCTGTGGAAGTAGTGCCTGTGCCATAGCTTCTGAGCATTGCTTAGCACCATGAAACTGCTGTCATATCATATGTAAACATCTGTGAGTGTTAGACTGTGGCTGTTAGCAATGGCAGACCTTGCTAGGCATATTATTATCTGGAATGTCTAATTTGCATTTTAACATAGTTGATGGGGGAACTCCTCCTAAGACAGCCCTTTGTGGATAGCTAAGTGTGCGGTCATAATGGTGTTGCTGTTTGCTCCCTGTTTTGCCTCAACACTCTTAGTGACTTTGTATTGGGCCTTCAGTATGACACTTCTCTGAGTTAGTGTATTGTTCAAAAGTACAGTAGTAAACATTTGAACTGAATGCATCAAAAGTTTGCATTAATTTGTGAATCAATGCTGCATCTTTTTCAAATAAAGGTGTTGCACTAAAATGATACAAAATCTTACATTTACTTTTGATGGGCTTAACCACAGTTGGCTTCCATCTGCCATGCCCCTGGTTTATGTGGCTGAGGCCTCCTGTTGTTTTAAAACAGGTTCTCCTGATTCGCCTCATAGCCAAGTTCACAATACAGTAATATCTTTCACTTGCTATAAGTAAATGGGTAGTCACGGATGTCTCTTGGCTAATCAAGACTGTTGTCTTGTGACATCTTAGGGATTCGAGAACCCTGAAGCTGAGCAGTTCTGGAACCCTAAGATGTCATGAGACAATACTCATAATTAGCCAAAGGATGTCAATGGCTACCCAATTTACTTTTTTATCAGGCAATTCTTTTTTCCCCACAAAGACTGCAAACAGCAACAGTTTAACCTGGCCAACAAAGCTGAGCCAATGTTTTCCTTGTATTTGCTACTGCTATAGAAATTTTCAGAACATAAGAATTACATAAGAGGTTGTTTCCTATGACAGTGACAGCCCAGTGAAATTAAGTTAAAATAGAACTAAAAAAGTAAGTAAAGTTGTATATGCTGATTGATGGTGCACTAAATTCCCATCAGGTGGCATTGGAAAGGTTGAGCCACGGTCTCTGAATTTCCCTGCCCCCAATCCCAAAGCCACACTACTGTAACATAATCAGATAAATAAAAATATATTTATAAAACAGAAATACATTGAAAACAATCAATCATATCAAGACTAGCATAGTTTAAGATAAAAAACATAAAACTCATTCACAGTTTCCCATAACAGCAACTGCGGATGGCCACAAAACAAGTTATATTCGAGATGTGGACAAGCTTAAGTGCACCAAAACTAAATTGCAGCAACAAATAAAAGTTTTTTTCATTATTTAGTGTGAATTTTGCTGATTTCCTATTGAGAGGCATGGAGAAAATGTGTCTCCTATTTCAGAATTGTTAACTACCCACTTTGTTCCTTCCTCTGTATCCCAAAATGCACTGCTTACAATGAAGTTTTTTCTTTCAGTTAGAAAGCATTACTGCAAATAATCCTTAATACAGGCTCAAACAGATGTTAAATCCCTTGAAAGTTATAAAAAAGCACAAGATTTTGTTTAACATGTGATCGACTGCCGATGCTCATACAAATGCTGTACAAGAGTCATTTAAAGCAATGCTTAACAAATATCGCACCTCATTTTTCCTGCATCTGCCTGACCTGAGTCTGACTGAGATTGCATGCTATACTTCTATGACAGGATGTTGCAGGGGGGCTACACTTTGGAGACCAGTGCTGAACTTTCTCATCTTCTCCTGTTACAAAGTTTTGTGCATTTTTTTAATTATGTGGTTGCACACGAGTTATTCAGAAACCAGCTTGTTACAGATATGGCTTGATGTGATGGAAATGGACAGAGGAAATCTGGAGATACTGATGGCACAAGAGCATGGTGGATGCGCATTAGCAGGGCTCCCACAAGCACCTGCATAAAACAGTGGAAACTGACTCTTCCAACATTAATTGCTAATCTCCAGAATGAAGCAGGAGCCGGCTTTGAAAATCTCACTGCTCAGGTGGCCCATATCCAAGCAGTTGGCAGAGATCTTGGTGGCTCTTGGCTCCAGACTGGATGAGGCTCAATATTGGATCAGCGATCTTGAAGATACAGTTACAGACCAGGCTAGGATTAATAACATTTTAAAAGATCAAATGGCAAAATTATCTGCCCAAGCAAAAGATCAAGAAAATTGAGCCACAAGATTAAATATTCACATCATTGGGCTGCCAGAAGGCTTGGAAGGTTAGGAAAGTGGCAAAACAGTACAGAAGTGGATGGTTGCAAAACTGAAGTTGGAAGCAGCGTCTGAGAACTTTGAAATCCAACGTGTACCAGAACTGGACCAAAACATAAACCAGGGGAAAGACCAAGGCATTACAAGATCAAATACCTCAGATCCCCTGAAAAAGAGAAGATTTTACGGGTGCCTAAAGCCCAGGGACCGATCGCCATAGATGGAGTTTGGGTATCCATCATTCAAGACTACAGTAAGGATCTTCAGACCCAGTGGCAAAAATTCACAGGAATCAAAACTAACCTGCATCACCTTGGTTAAGATTTTACCCTGCCATACTGGGCAAAACTTCATGTTACTAAACCAGGATCCCCACCCTGCATTTTTGAAAAGCTCCAGGAGGCTGAGCTATATATTAAAATAGAAGCTGCTGTGGGAGAGGGCAGATCTTGTCCCCACTCCACTGTACCACCACCATAAGCATGCAAGGTAAAGTAAGAAATCTTATCTTTAAAAGTTTAATTCATCACAGTGAACTAAGGTGACATCATGTTGAGAGCCGAAATAAAATCCCTGCTATGTGGTGGTAGCAATGTGAATCAGCCTGTCATGGTACTGATCCCTGATCTGGGCTTTTTAACATGTGGCAATATGCAGTTGCATCACATGTTATATTGATGGCTATACTATATAATCTGAGTGATGTATCTCTCTGGGTTTGGGACTGGGCAAATGGGACTGTGAAGGTAATAAAGGTGGTCGACCGAGTGTCGAGGAGCTAACATTGATGTGGTTGTCTATTTTAGTATAGGAAAGTGTTCAAAGAAGCGACTGTTATAAAATAACATGACCTCTACATTACAATCTGTCATGGTATTACGCACATATGTGGTTCGTGGACGTATCCTAACATAGCAGTAGCAGTACACTACGAACTGTCACTCAGCTGAAACTGACACAGTGCATGGCAAGACCAATCACAAAGATGGTTCTGACATCCCCCTTCATGCAACATGTCTGTACGAATGTACAAATTATTTCATCATGGAGGAAAGATCCTTTCTCAATAGTGCTAACACCGTGCAATCATTGATGCTCTGTAGTCCCAAAAGGACCTCCCATATTTTGTCCATCGGGGGCAAGTGATCAGAGCAGCTTTTTATGTTTGACAACCTGCCCTGAACTCCATCACATTTACCACAACTGCAAAGAGCCACAGCAGTCCACATGTCACTCAACAATGCAGTGAATTCAGATTGCCTACAGCTGATGTATTAAATTTCAATCTACACTGCCGCAGTCATCTGAAAGTGTCTGTTTTGAACTTTAACCCATGCAACACACCTACTGCACAACTACTAATGCCACCAAAGATTTCAGCCTACCTGATTTGGCATGAATGTCACTTTGTAATTTATGATGTTTGAATCCCACCACAACCACTCCCCAACTATGGCTGAAGCCATAGGGAGCAATGGGGAGGCAGTTGGGATAAGATCATCTCTATTAACCTAACTGCCGATGTCATAAATCCAAAAGGGCAGACAGATAAACTCGTTGCCAACCCTGTTCTTTGTTGTTTCTGAGTTTTCTAGGCTTGAGTTCCATTTTCTGTCTTTAATGTCTTTTACACCTGAGAATGTGCCTATTCTGGATCTCATAAGCAGGCTTTCACTTGGGGTCAGAGTAGCCCAGAAAAACTGTTGACTCCATGTAATGACTATTGCACTAAAGTGGTTTATCTCCTACAGCTTATAGGTGCAGTAATGCACCAAATGAATACTTTCCACTTGAACTGCAATGCTTTCTTTGTGTGAGCTGCACTCATATCCAGAGCACGCATGTTATTGTATTTACAGTTAAATCTTTACTATACGCAGCAGGGAATGGGTCATAAGTAATCTCATTAAGCTGAGTCACAAGTGCTAGCTCATTTGTTTTGTTTTCGTGCAGTTGGGGGACAAATTGTGTTTCATCTGCAGCAAACGCTAGAAAGGAGCTGATCACTACTTGGACTACAATCTAATGGTAAGACTGTCCCAGGGCATTACTGTCTGTGGGGAAGTGAGCACAAAGGTGCAGCATCTCAATCTGTAGTGGGTAACAAACTTACTGATAATACTATTTATGCTTCTTTGCAGTGTAACAGTTGGTAAGGTATTTTTAGGTAGGGATTAAACTGTTAAAAAAAGAGAAAAATAAGAGAAAAAAACATTATGGATAATACTGTAGTTTCCAGTTAGTACTGTAGTGGTACTGTCTTATGCTTCATTGCAAGTACAGTTGGTATTGCATTTTTAGTTGGGGTCTGGGCTGGTAGGTAACCTAAGATAGGACTGTATGTTCTAGTTAGAACTGTATTTTCCAGATAGTACTGTTTAACATGGGTAGAATAGTGGACTGCAATGGATATGGGGCAGCAGTTTGGATGAACATATTGTGGAAGCTAGGAGGGTGTCTGATCTGTCACAGGCTGAGGAATCTCAAGGAAGAAGTGCTGTGGCTTGGGAGGGAGTTGGAGAGGATGGGGGAAGGAGAAGAGAATCTAGGGCAGGAGGGCCTCCCCAAGGGAGTATCATGAGGATGCAACATGGGGGGGGGTACATCAGATCATGGGAGGGGGTGGAGAGGGGGTGTGGGAGCAAAACAAACAAGGGGCCTAGCACTGGAGGGAAGGCTTATGTCAGAAGGGAGGAACCAAGGCACAGCAATGCGAGGAGGCAGGTAATAGGTTTGTGGTGTTGACGACATTGGTGGAGGAGGGGGTGCGGTATACACAGGAAGGGGCAAGAGAGGGAAAGGGAAGGGACTGCACAAGGGATGATAGCCAGTCTAAGAGGGGGTGACAGGGGTGAAGGGGTGAGGGGCACACCTGGAGGGACGGTCGAAGGGAGCAGGGATCCAGGAGAATGGAGCAGGGTGGATAGAGAAGATGTCAGGGGCATAGCAGCTGTGGCAGTGGAGAATACTGATGGGGGAAAGGCAACAGGGACAGACAGGGGGAATCGTGTGCAAGAGGAGGAGTTTGGCAGGAGAGGAAGAGTGACAGGGACAGACAGGGGAATTATGTGTAGGAGGAAGAGTCGGGCAGGAGACAAATGGTGATAGGGACAGATGGGAATTCTGGACCGGAGGAGGAGTCAGACAGGAGAGGAACAGAAGAGGGGAAGCTGGCAGATGGAAATATAGGGGAATACTAGTACTGGGGGATTCAATACTAAGGGGGATAAGGTGGGGTAGCAAGGGGGAAAGGCATAGACGTATATGGGTGGAGGCCATGCCTGGGATGACAGCTGAAAGAGTGAGACAGTTGGTCCTGAAATATGCTAGAAGGGGAAGAGAGCGACCTCATTTAATTCTATATCTGGGGACAAATGACCTGGCTGATAGTACATTAGAGGTAGTCCAAAAGAGGTTTGAGGATCTGGGAACTTTATGTGAGGGGGAGGGTAGATCATTAACTTTTTCTGAGGTATTACCAGTGCCTAAGGTGAGTACAGCTAGAAAACAAAGGCTTAAGGGATTTAATGAATGATTAGGCAAATGGTGTCACACCAAAGGGTATGGGTTAGTGGGAGGGTGGGGAAAGACCTGGGAGGACAGTAGTCTATACACTAAGGATAGACTTCACCTAAATGAAGAGAGCAAGAAGGTGTTGAAATGGAACTTGGGGAGTATATTGAGGTAGCTGGACACTTAAACTAGGAGACAGGGGTGGCAGGTGGATGAAGGGCATACAGTGGCCACGAGATGGGAAGCAGAGGGAGCTTACCCCCCAAAACTAAGGTGATGAACAAGGTAGAAGCAATAGTGGGGATGCTGGAAGTGGAAGGCAGAGGGATGGGAAGGGACAGTAAAGGGATGGATGGTGGTCACCATGAATGCTAGAATCCTGAAGGATAAAATTAATGACTTACAGGCCCTCATGGTGGAGAGGGAGATGGACACGGCACCCCAGTACTATGACTGGGACGTGGCTGTCCCAGGGTACAGAATACTCTGCAGGGATAGGGAAAACAGGAGAGGGGGTAGTGGTATTATACATGAGGGAGGGGCTAAAGTGCATTAGGGAGGAGGGGGAGGAGGGAGAAACAGTCATTGTGGCTGATAATCCAGGATTCCAGGAATAGGACTCTCTGGATGGGAGTGGTATACAGGCCACACTCCCAAAGAGAGAAGTTGGACAGGGAACCTGTGAGGCAGATTAGAAGAGCATGCGGGAAGAGGAATGTGGTTGCTGCGGGGGACTTCAACCTGCCGGGGTAGATTTGGGAACCCCAGCCACCAGCAATAAAAGGGAGCAGGTACTGCTGGATGCCTTTCAGGAAAGCTTCCTGACACAGGTGGCCGGCAAACCAACCAGGAGGGAGGGACACCCCTCGACCTAGTGCTCACAAATGGAGAGTTTGTGAGGGATATCAAGGTGGACGAACCCCTAGCAGGAAGTGACCATCATTCAGTATGGTTCAGGTTGATTATGGGCAAAGAGGGGGTGGCATCCAACGCAAAGGTGTGGGATTTCAGGTGGGTGGATTTTGCAAAGATGGGGGAGTTAGTGAGTGGGAACCTGGCCAGGATCCAGTCTAATATGGACACGGACCAGATATGGGAGCTCATTAAGAAGGGGATACTAGAGGCTGCCAGTTCCTGTAGCAGGACTCGGAGTAAAAAGGCCAGGGCAAAAAGGCCAAGTTGGATGAGCGGGGGGGTTGTGGAAAAGGTGAGGAGTAAAAAGGGTGGCCTTTAGGAGATACAGGAAATTAGGGAAGGAGGAAGATTTGGAGGAGTACCTGCAGGAGGCAAGGGAGGTGACGAGGGCAGTAAGAACAGAAAAAAACACCAAAGAGCTCAGGCTAGTGCAAGGCATTAAGAAGGGAGAGGAGAGCTTCTTCAGGTACATCAAGGAGAAAAGGAGCTGTAAAAAACAGATAGTAAGGATTAAGAAGGACGGGCGATGAGTAGAGATGGGGGAGAAAAGGCAGAAGCACTCAGTGACTACTTCTGCATGGTATTTAGAAAAGAGATAGGGGAAGTGCTACCAAAGGGGGGTGGGAAGGCAATAAAGGCTGGGGAGGGAGTAATGGATTGGGTGATCACAGAAGGTAGAGTGCTGGAGGGCTTGAGAGTGCTCAGGGTGGACAAGGCACCAGGGCCAGATGGCATTCACTCCAGGGTACTGAAGGAACTTGCAGAGATCTTGGCGGGGTCCTTGGCAGGCCTATTTAATGCCTCACTGAATTCGGGATGCATAACCAAGGATTGGAGGTTGGCTCACATGGTTCTCCTGCATAATATTGTCCCCAAAGATGAACCAGGGAATTATAGACTGGTGAGCTTCATGTCCATCATGGGGAAGCTAATGGAAACAATCCTGAAGGAGAGGCTGGTGTCCGTGCTGGAGTTCAATGGGCTACAAGACAGTAGACAGCATGGCTTTGTTGCAGGCAGATCCTGCCAAACCAACCTGGTAGATTGCTATGACTGGGTGACTAGGCAGATGGACAAGGCTATGCAGTGGATGTCCTGTACCAGGACTTCAACAAGGCATTCAATTCAGTGCCGCATGGGAGACTTGGAATAAAACTTGAAGGCATAGGAGCAGAAGCAAAAATGGTGGGATGGGTGACAAACTGCAGGGAAGGCAGCAAAGGGTGGTGATGGATGAGGAACTCTCATGAGTGGGGTTCCACAGGGCTTGGTGCTGGGACCAGTGTTATTTGGGATATATATTGCAGACATTTCCATGGGCATCAAGAGCAGGATCAGCCTGTTTGCCAATGACACCAAGATTGGGGCAGTGGTGGATGACTTAGAGGGGTGGCAGAGTTTGCAGGAAGATCTGGAGAAGCTGGAGACTTGGTCAGACACTTGGCAGCTGGGGTTCAATGCCAAAAAGTGTCAGGTACTGCATTTTGGGGCAAAAAAATCCAAGGAGAAACTACCAACTGGGGGTGTGCAGCTGGTGGAGACTGAGGAGGGGAAGGATGTGGGGGATCAATGAACAACTTGGCACAGTGTAGGAAGGCAGCAGCAATGGCCAACAAAATGCTAGATTGCATAGCAAGGGGAATAACGTCGAGGAGGGGGAGGTGATTCTGCCGCTGTATAGATCATTAGTTAGACCACATCTCTAATACTGCATGCAGTACTGGTGCCCATACCTGAAAAGGGACATTAAATTACTGGAAGGGGTGCAATGCAGAGCAACTAAGTTGATCCAGGGACTGGGGGACTTACCGTATGAGAGTAGGCTAAAGGAGTTGAACATGTACTCACTAGAGGACAGGAGGGACAGAGGGGATATGATTGAGACATTCAAGTACATGAGAGGGATAAACAAGACTGGTACGGAGGGGCTGTTCAGGGTAAGGGTAAGGGTGGAGAGGGACACTTGAGGCCATGACATGAGACTGAAGGGGGAAAGGTTCAGGAGGGAAATGAGGAGACACTTTTTTACAGAGAGGGTGGTGGTAGGGTGGAACTCGTTACCAGCAGAGGTGGTAGCCTGTAAAACAGTGGGCTGCTTCAAAAGGTCTGGGAAAGGGCAAGAGGGAGGATAAAGGGAAGGGGTGAGGAAGGATGGGCAGCTGCAGAATTGCTGCTAGCTGCAGAAAGAGCAGACTTGATAGACCAAATGGCCTTTTTCTGTTGGTAAATTTTCATATGTACATACAGTATGTTCACATATGCTCTTTCACATGCTAAAGGCTATAATTGGAGTTATATGCACTTTCTGCCCCCCCCCACCACCACCACCACAGTTGAGGAGGGGGATGTAGCCACAAGTCATGCCATTATGTGTTTTCATAACACTTTTCTCTTAACAATAATTTACGTATGTTTATGTGCTTTACTATCTCAATAGTTAACCACCAAAACAACCACAGGGGAAGATGCACATAACTAATGCATCTGGGAGTGAGGGGGATAGACACATTATGTTGCAGCAAACTCATTTCTCTATTGTGGCTCTAAGTTATCCCAAAGTTAGGAATCCCCACTACCAGGTTCAAGGGGTGCACGTGGGGTTCAGTGGGGGAGGGGACTGGATCCCAATAGTGGTATCTACTCAATATTTTGTTCAATGTTGTTTGCCGGAGTACTCTGCAATTGGTGACCGGGGGAGGATGGGACAAAGGTCTCCCAATGTTGTTGTTATACTGTTCTTGTTCAGGTTATTGTTTGTTGTTTTATAATACAAAAACTAGCTTCTGCTTGCTAAATTATCCTGCATCAGTATGTAATGGTACAGACTACAAAGGTGACAATGACTGAAAATTTAACAGTTTGCTCATGGAATGTCAATATCTTAAAAACACATATTAGGAGAAAAAAGTCCTAGGTAAGATCAAGAGTACATGTGCAGATATCCTCTGTCTCCAGGAGACCCTCATGATATCTACAGAGGGGAGTCACACCAGGAGACTGGTACAGCTCGTATTTCACCTAAAAAGCAAGTGGGGCTGCTATATTGCCCAGACTTCAATTCCCAGGAACTGTTACTCATGCCTGCTTAGTTAAGTCAGGGGGTCGATATGTTTTGCTACCAATATAACTTAACTCTGGTCAGAAAATCCAAGTGGGTTCCATATATAGTCCAAATTTGGACTCGCCAGATTTCTTCAACAGACTCTCCATGGAGATTTCTAGTATAGAAGGTCCTTGGATATTGTGTTGTGACTTTAATTGTGTACTAGACAACATCATGGATCATTCTTCATGGGCAGGTGGGCCATGTTCCAAGAGTACCCAGGCTTTAAACCACCTAATGCAAGACTATAGACTGGTGGACACCTGGCGGTACTTCCATTCTATAGGTAGGGAATATACTTATTATTCCCATTGCGCAAAAAAAAAACACACTCATCTAGAATATGCCCTAGCTTCTCAAGGATTATTGCCAGAGGTCAAATTTCTGACACATAGCACCATGACTGTCACAGACCATTCTCCATTGTGCCTCACTATGGCTGGAATGGGTACCCTGGCTTACACAAAAGTTGGAGACTAGATCCTACCTTGCTCAGAAATAAATATTTTCAATTATTCACAAAAAAAAAGCAGATAGAGTACTACCCGGAAAACAACCCATGAGGGCAAACCTCCTCAGCCATGAAATGGGATGCCCTGAAAGCAGTTCTTGAAGGGGCTGTCATTTGATATGCAATGCATACAAAATTTAAAAGTGACCAGCAATTAACTGACCCAGAACACCAGATCTCTGAGACAGAGAAAGTCTGTGTGGTGCTGCCTACCTCAGAGCAATACCAAATCCTTCAGAGCTTAAGGTGGGAATACAATACAGCCTATAATGCCAAAACAGAATGGGCACTGCTCCTAACTCAAGCAGACAACTATTTCGAAGGTGACATGGGGAGGGGGGAGTGGCTGGCCTGGCAGTTGCAAAGCAGGGAGGGGGCAAAACATGTAGCCAAAATAAAGAATATGGCAAGGGAAGAGGTAACTACAGACTAGGAGTTCTGTGACAGCTTTAGAATGCACTATGAAACACTATACACTATACACTACTGCAGTATCCCCTACAGACAAACAAATCAAAGAATTCCTAGATAAGGCAGCCCTCCCCACCATAGACCCAGAGAAAAAAGAAATGCTGAATGCACTAATATAGGGCACTGAGGTAAACAAGGCCATTATGCACCTCAAGGAGGGGAATCACCTGGTCCTGATGGTTTCCCTATAGACTTTTTTAAATGTTTCTGACCGAATTACAAGAACCCTTCACAGCTATGATGGAAGAGTGTCTGATGTCTAGAATACTGTCCAACTCCATGCGCTCTGCCACTATCTTAATTCTCCCCAAATCTGGGAAAGATCCCTAACAGTGCTCCTCCTATAGACTGATTTCACTTTTAACATCTGACTACTAAACAGTGGCTCTAGCAAGTTGGCTGGAGAAAGTGTGTCTCACATTTATACACAAGGATCAAACAGGATTTGCTAAAGATAGACAAGGGAAACTTAATGTTAGAAAGACGCTAAATATGGTTTGCCGCTGGGCAAGGAAGAGGATTGGAGAAACAGCTGCAATCTTAATTCTTGATGCCAAAAAGGCCTTCAACAGTGTGGAGTGGGGGTATATGTTTGAAATACTGAGGAGCTTTGGCATAGGATATAATATGCTCTGTTGGATCAGGGCCCTTTATAACCAACTGACAGCCCATGTTATGGTTAATAGCATGCTCTCTAAACTTTTCCACCTAACGAGAGGTAGGCAACAGGGTTCCCCTTTTCCCCACTCCTGTATGTGATGGCACTGGAAATCTTGGCAGTGGTACTGAGATAGGATTTAAGACTGGAGGAACTACAGGCAGGGGGGTTGTCTTTAAAGGTGCCCCTGTTTGCAGATGACCTGCTAATATACTTAAAAAATGCAAAAGGGTTTGCACATTCTGCAGCACATTCTGGCAGGATACAACAGAATTGCAAGTCATTAAATACATTGAATGAAAAGTGAATTTTTACTCATGGGTGAGACAGATTCTAACTTGCAGACTAGTCTCGCAGTACAACCAAGGATAATTACATCACTAAAATATCTGAGCATCCACATTCCCAATAAAGCAGCCCATCTTTACAGAGAAAATGACTCTGCACTTTTGGAAGTTGTGCGTAGGCACTGTGAGCAGTGTGAGGGATTACCTATTAGTCTCATAGGAAGAGTTAACACCATTAAAATGAACAACCTTCCCAAATGTTTATATTTATTTCAAAACTTACCTATTAGGGTGCCAGAACTCTTCTTTAAACAATTGGATGGCATCCTACATAGATTTATCTGTGGGGGTTGTCTGCCAGACTCAGAAGAAGTGTACTACAGATGTCTCTGAAGATAGGAGGATAGGCACTCCCCTGTTTCAAATATTATTACCGGGTAGGACAACTATCCTACCTACAGACACGGTGCAGGACACACACCTTTCTGGAGGCATTTGGAGAAGGAATCTCTTTTTGGTGGGCTATTACATAGCCTCCTGTCCCCATGACTCAACCAACATAGACCCCCTGTTATATCTAACCCATTTACCCTACAGCTAGCTAGAATCTGGAAAGGAGCATATTAATTCGTAGGTCATAGTAAGGGAATGTCGTTCAATGTGGCACTACATGCCTGTTTCACTGAACAAAAAAAATGATAATGTATTCACACACCAAGCACTGCTATGCTGGGGGAAGGCAGAGATCAGATGTGTTGGAGATCTTTGTTATGGAGGTTCCTCCAAGTCCTTCACAGAACTTAAACAACAATTTGGTATGGGGTAGGGGGATTTGTTCACCTATTTGCAGATCAGACAGCATCTTTCTCATGTGACCCCTAGCTTATTATCAATAGAAGAGGCTATCTGTACACCACACCCCAGCATATCTACCCTTACTTGTCTATATAAACTTTTCCTAATGTGCTATACACACACACCTGCAATTAAAGCTAAACTAGACTGGAAGCAGAATCTAGGTATATGCATTAATAATGAATCATGGAGAGCCGCCATGCACCATATCCATGAACGCTCCAGATCAAATAAACTCTGCAGAATACAATTCTGCTTCCTATATAGAGCCTCTCTCCCTTAAAACTGCATAAATTCAAAGTGATAGATCCTCAACATGTCCTCAGTGCCATGTGGGTGCGGGAGACTTTCTGCACATGGACTTGTTGTGCCCTAAGGTGGCATCCTTCTGGCACAGTGTTCACAATAAAATGCAAAAAGTTTTAAAAGCTGCCCTACCAAACTCACCTCTTGAATTAATGCTGGGAGCTGAACCCAGAACATCTGGATGATTGAGAGTTCACAGGTTATGGAATACCACATCAATCAATGCAAGAAAAACCGTTGCACAACACTGAGTTAGTGATACTCCACCTAGTACTGCTCATTGGTTAAATAACTTACTATTATGTATGAAAATTGAAAGATACTAGTTAACAGCTCATGGGCAAGAAAGGTTATTTTAAAATACCTGGAACCTTTTACTGGAAGCAATTGAACAAGGTGTAATCAATGCCTGATTTCAATCTCAGTTGTTTTGTACGGTGTAGGACTTCCAAATTTCTTACTTTCATGAGTGTATAATATGGAAATTACTGTATTTGGGAGGTTGCACAGTCATTGTGGCCTGGAACTCCACGGGAGGCTAAAAGATTACATCCCACTAGCCAGATGGACACATAACAAGCCATAAATAATTAATATTTTGCATATTCCCTTACCTATGTGAGTCATTGAACATCAGGCATTTATTAAAATATCACCTGCTGTTGGGTTTGTATGCAGATCTATGATCCGATATAGTTATGTCTGTACCATAACATCTGTATTACATGTCCTATTGTATTACACTCTGTATATTTCTTGCAAGCTTGAAGCTTTTCCAACAGAATATGTCTAAAAAAAAATTTGGAGATACTGTGCAAGTCAGGAACGGAAACATTAATCTCACATTTTTAAAACAAACAAAGTAAGTTAGCTAATCAAACCAATGACATTTTTCTGACTGTTAACTTTGTGAAAGTCACACTATAGTAAAGATGCTTGCTGGGCTGTTTTATGTGAACATATACTTTGCATTTTAAAACTGAATCCTGATAAATTTTAAAAACAGATCGCTGCAGAATATTTAAACTAGCAAATGGGGAGAGGGGTGCAGTACCCAATACATATGAACATGAAGAACACCCCTACCCCCTCAGCTAGTGATCAAACAGGAGTTCAGCATGTTTGTAGTTCATTTGCATCACCAGGTAAGGAAAAAGGTCTAGCTCCCCATACGATGCACAGGAGAAATGCCAGACCTCACCCAACAACTAATGCACCGAAATCTGGCCAATGGAAAATCATGCAAATGCCCACAGTCTGGAAAACAAGCTCTCAGACCTGGAGGCAACAATAACAGAGGCTAAACTGGACAGAGTAGCCATTAGTGAGACATGGTTCACCAGTAACCACACTTGGGAGACTTCAGTACCTGGCTATGTACTGTTCAGAAGAGACCAAGCTGCAAAAGGGGGGGTAGTGGCCCTTTATATCAATGAAAATATCAAAGCTACAGAAATTCATAATGCACATAAGGAGCCAGAAGAACTGTGGGTCACCTGGAATCAGTAAATGGGACAGCTATACAAACTAGGGTTGTCTACAGACCTCAAAACCAGGAGGAGAACATAGACACATTACTGTTAGAAGACATACAAAACATGACAACTAAAGGGGAGGTTCTGGTAATGGGAGACTTCAGCATGCCAAATATAGATTAGTCAATACCAGCAGGAACATCCGCAAGAACGAGGCACATAGTGGATTCCATGCAGGGGGAGGGCCTCTGACAACTAGTATAACATCCCACAAGAGACAGGACTATTCTGGATCTAGTACTGACTAACGGGGAAAGGATCACAGATCTCCGGGTAGAAGGTCACCTGGGGGCCAGTGACCATCACATGGTATGATTCAATTTGACCACTAGAACTAAATCATCCCATTCCAAGGCAAAAATATGGGACTTCAGAGGAGCTGACTTTGATAAAATGGCCAACAGAGTTAAGCTAGACATGGCAAGAAGAAATAGAGGTGGGAGTACAGTCAAAGTGGGCAAGCATTAAGGATGCAATACTTGAAGCAACATCCCATTGTGTTAGGGAGAAAAGAAAAAGAAAAAGGAGGAAACCACTTTGGTTCTCAAAAACAGTAGCAGAAAAGATCAGAGCCAAAAGGTTGGCCTTCAGGAAATATACTGGAAAGTAGCAGAATGAAAAAAAAGAAGCTCGGTAAGCTCAAGATGGACAAGGCAATAGAAACTGATGGCATACATCCCAGGGTACTAAAGGAGCTAAGGGTGGAACTAGCAGAGCCATTATCAGAACTGTTTAGTGAGTCTCTGAGCACGGGAGAGGTCCGAGAAGACTGGAAAAGGGTTCATGTGATCCCGCTCCACAAGAGTGGCAGCATGGAGGAGGTAGGAAACAACAGATCAGTCAGTCTTACCTCAGTAGTGGTCAGGATTATGGAGGCACTCCTTAAGGAAAGGATAGTGCAACTCCTGGAATCCTTAAGAGCACAGGATCCAAGACAGCATGGGTTTACAACAGGAAGGTCCTGTCAAACTAATCTCATAGATTTATTTGACTGAGTAACCAGAGTGGTGGACCAAGGAGGTGCAGTTGATGTTGCCTACCTTGACTTCAGCAAAGCTTGCAATACTGTTCCACATAGAAGATTGATTAATAAGCTGGGTAGGCTCAGGGTGGGTCAGGGATTGGTCAACTGGGTGGCAAACTGGTTGACGGGCAGAAAACAGAGAGTGGTGGTAAAAGGTATACAGTCAGAAGAGATGCAAGTCACAAGTGGGGTACCTCAGGGATCAGTCCTGGGGCTGGTCCTCTTCAATATCTTCATCAGTGACATTGCAGATGATGGACTGAAGGGTAAGGTTTGTCTGTTTGCAGATGACACCAAGATATGCAACAGAGTAGATGATCCAGATGGGGTGGGCAGAATGAGAAGAGATCTGGATAAACTGGCAAAATGGTTGAAAGAGTGGCATTGGGGTTTAACACAAAGAAGTGCAAGATCATGCACATAGGGAAGAGAAACCCTGAAGCTACCTATAGGTTGGGAGAGGAGTTGCTGACAGTCACAAGGGAAGAAAGAAACTTGGGCTTCATCATCATCATCACAAATGACCTGAACTCATCCTAGCAGACCACTAAAGCAGTAGGTAAGGCTAGAGGGATGTTGGGGTGTATTAGTAGGGGTATTACAAGTCAAAAGAGGGAGGTAATAATCCCTCTTTACAAGACACTGATATGGCCCCCATCTGGAGTACTGCATACAGTACTGGAGGCTGCACCTGCACAAGGACATTAACAAAATGGAGGCAGTCCAGAGAAGGGCAACCAAAATGGTGCAGGGACTGCATCAGAAAACACATGAGGACAGATTAACAGAGCTCAGTATGTATTCCCTAGAGCAAAGGAGGGAGAGAGAGGTGATATGATTGAAAGATTCAAACATCTTAAGGGCATTAACAAGGTGAAAGAGTCTAACAGTTCAATATAAGAAAAACAGCAGGACAAGATGACACAGCGTGAGATTAGAGAGAGGCCGATTAAGGGGTAATGTGAGGAAGTTCTTTTTCACGGAAAAGGTGGCGGATGCATGGAACCGCCTACCTCAGGAAGTGGTGGATATGAATACTGTGCAGGGCTTCAAACAGGCATGGGATTGGCATAAGGGAACAATACAGATGAGTTTGAATAGATAGGCCATTGACACAGTAAAGGCCTATGGCACACTCATAAGGTAGAAAAACTGGACAGATTGGATGGGCCTTGCAGTCCTTATCTACCATCAACATCTATGTTTCTATGTATTTGAATTCTATGCCACAGCACTGAGACATTCAGTGGTCCTGCAGCACGTGAAGCGCTCTTGGCTGTTTATGAGATCTTCATGTACTGCAAACTCTTCTATTCACTTGAAAAGAAAAAAAAACATGCTTTAAAGCACTGTAATGAATTCATTTTGTTGGATTAATATTTATTCCTTCTTATTTCTGTATCCCCATCCCAATCCTCATTTTTGCTGTCCTAGTCAAGACACAACACAAAACCTCAGTCAAGATAAGTTAGGGGAAGAAGTCTACTGGGAGACTGATGCTAAGTCCTACTTGTAAATCATCTGCTAGGGGTGTTATTAACTAACACATTAGCCCTCTGCCAAAAAGCAAAGTCATTGATTCCACAATGATTTCATTGTTCACCAGCTCAGGAAACTGAAAAATCCTAATTCACTTAAATCAGTTTCCAACCCATTCTGCTGTCAAGTCCCTGTTTCACCACATATAGGTTTAAATTCTGAAGTTAATTATACAGTGCGCATTCTAATAAAAATACCAAAAGCTGTTTTGCAAGTACTGTATATTATATTTCCAACTTTTTCAAGGAAAGAGGCAGCTTACAGAGATCAGAGATGTTTAATACATTCACATTTGTACCACTGACAGTTGCACTTGGAACTGTAGGAGGCTCTACATAAGCAATAATCCACAACATGACATGCATTTCTAGAGAAATAATACATGCCCTAGGTGAATTAGATGACATGAGGCCAACGGCCAAGAGACTTTCAACACACCTGGAAAGTTCCTTAATATTCAAGAAATCCATACCCTGGAATGGGTTATCGTGCTTGTAAAATGGTAAAAATTAATAGAAAAATGTTTTTTTTTTCAATTAGGTTGTTGCCAGGTAGAGTAGGTCAGTTTGATAATGAAGGCTGCATGCCTCTGAATGAACCAATGAACTGCATTTCATTTATAAAAACCTATGCCTTGTATCTGAGTTTTTGTGTTTAAAAAGTGGAAAAAAATATTTTTATGGAAAAAGATTTGATTTTTATTTAGTAAGGCCGCTACCTAGATTAGGGCAGGTTAGTTGTGAACTATGCCATTTATAGGTAAAAAAAAATCCACAATCAGGTGCTGTGTTTTAATCAATGATGTTGTTCGATTTGGTCAGTTATTCTTATACCCTATTTTATAAAACAATATACTATGCTGACCTGCTTTTACTTCACTCAGCTGTGGCTCAGTTAAACCTACATTTGTGCTCACCAGAATGCTTCCCAATTTAAGGAAGTATTACCAAGTTTTACCAGTAGTATCCACTGCACCCAGTGGTAAGCAGTGCTAACCAGCAATACTCCAATACCACGTGCAGTGCCCATCAAGTAGTGGCACCAAGGTACACTGAAATAGCACCTGTGGTACCTATCATTGGGTAGTATCATTTTACATAGCAGGAGTGTCAGTTTTGTCCATGAGATGGTGTTACCAAGGTACACTGGAGTAGTGCCCACTGTGGCCAACACTGAGGAGTGTTACCAAGTTACAATGCAGAATTGTCAGTTGTGACTGTGAGATGGTGTTATGAAGGTACACTGGAGTAGTGCCCACTGTGGCCAACATTGAGGAGTGTTACCAAGTTACAATGCAGAATTGTCAGTTCTGACTGTGAGATGGTGTTATGAAGGTACACTGGAGTAGTGCCCACTGTGGCCAACATTGAGGAGTGTTACCAAGTTACAATGCAGAATTGTCAGTTCTGACTGTGAGATGGTGTTATGAAGGTACATTGGAGTAGTGCCCACTGTGCCCAACAGTGGTCAGTGTTAGCACATTACACTGCAGGATCACCAATTGTGCTCATCAAGTAGCATTTCCAAGGTACACAGCAGCAGTCATTACACCCAGCAATGGGCAGTGTAATCTGAATAAATTGTAGGAGACCCTGCACTTGAAGTTTGGTCAGTGTTACCATGGTGGCACCCATTTTGTGTGATGGACAGTGCTACCAAGATACATTACAGTAGTACCCACTATTGACTTGTTTTGCACATCCTGGAGAGTGCAACTAAACATCAAACATTTGACTCATTCTGTAAGATTACTCATATTAGGGATGGCATGGTATACTAGTTTCATGGTGTAGCACAATAACTATGTTTCACAGTACACTGCAGTTTTCAAAACTAAAGCCCTTTATTCATCGTTAACTTAAAATACCAAGAGGCCCTCTGGTAATGTTTCCCAACTTGGACTTAATAGGGGGACCTCTTAACTAAATGTTGATTGTCACCCAGTGGGTGCCAGTAAGAGTGGGATTGCATTTCACAAATAGATTAGTAAAATGATGTGCACAGTGGCTGATAAAGGTACAAGCTAACAAGGGCCTGTCTGGCCAGATCTCCTGGATAAGCAAAATAGTTAGCACATGCTATGGAGAATAAGTAGGAATCAAACTGCAAATATCAATAATTCAAAATATATTTGTATTTCCACTTTTTGCATGCCAACTAAATGTATTTTGAATTACTAGCATTCATTGTGTGATGCCTACGTGTTCTCTGCTGTGTGTGCTAACTCTTTTGCATAACGTTTGGTTATCATACCATTAAACACTATACCACAACATCCTGGCTCGAACTAGGACTAAATCAATGCTGCTTGCATAAATGCAGCTACTAATGTATGTGAAGGAACATAAAATGCAATAATTTTAAGCAGCAGAATAAACTTAAAAGTAGAAGTATTGAAAATCTAGTGCGTCTTCTGCCTCGGGAGATGCCTACAGATATTTACAAATAAAATATACAAGGGATAACTGCAACTATATTTAACATGGATATATCTAAATTCTTCCATTTCACAAAGTGGCACATTTTACAAGATTATAACAGGATGAAACTAATAATCAAGAGTAGTTGATTATTTTTCAGAATTTAAGTTAAATATACGCTGTACTATGACACAAAATTATTAATTAAGGAAACTGTGGCCGCACTATGTCATCATACATCTTCTACAATATATCTTAATTAGTTGTACTTGAACTATAATATTACCAAACCTAAAAATCATAGACAAACCCAAGAAAAGGTTTATTTATAATACCTCCATTCCAATTCTGGGAGAGACAATTATTTTAGCTGTTCATGGATGAAGGTTTGTTATTAAGGCATTTTCTGTTATACTGCTGAAAAATGTAGAAATCTGTTATTCAGTTTGGGATGTAGGCCCTGTAGCCTAAGATACTTTACAGGGTTGATTGAATGTTGGTCATGCTGCAGGAGCTTTAGAGCATCTTTTGTTTCAATTGCTTTGGTGGTCTTTTACTGTTCCCCTGTGAAGTTTTCCTTGCTCATTCTCCACTTGGGAAGTTCCTCATCTACTTTCCCTTGACTCTCTGGTCATCAGCAGCTGTACTGCCAATGTCCCAATTCTCTACATCAGTAAGATTCTAGTTCCTTTGGTTATTCCTTGCATTCTCTGTGGCAGAGGACTTATGAAATGCCTCAAGGGATCAATGGAACTCCTTCCACATTCAAACACTGAAAGCAAAAATCTGTTGGTGATATGAACTTGCAGGAGCGCCTCATGTATTTGGAAAATGTGATAATTTTTGGCAGGACCCCAGAAGAACATGAAATGCACTTGTTCAAGGTATTGGGTCCTTTGGAGGAATTTGGATTAAAACTATCCATAGACAAGTGAGAATTCTGTCCAGGCTTGATTAAGTATGTGGGTCATATTTTTTCTACAGATGGCATCTGAACTGATCCAGTTAAAAAGCAAGCCTTAACCACAGATGTTGAAAGATCTATAGAGACTGCTAGTGTTTTGTGGATATTACCAGAGATTCATAAGGGTTACACCAAAATAGTGAGATGTGCTAAATCTTATTAAATGGTATCTATCAACCCAGAAGAGGAAAGCCCTCAAAGGAAGGCTAGTCCCTAAGCAATACCTCTGCTTTGGAGAGCCATTTGGGTAGTACAACTTACCAGCATAACAGTCTTAGAAAACATCAATCCTACCTAACGGCACATGCGCCATACTGATGCAAGCCTCAGCAGCCTTGGAGCTGTCTTGTACCATAGCTACCCAGAAGGACAAAGACCTGTAACCTTCACCTTCTATCAGTGAAGAGGTATCCAATACACCAACTTGAGCTTCTTGCCCTGAAGTGGGCAATAGTTGACCAATTCCATGAGTATTTTTATGGTGCCCAGGTGACAGTCAAGATCGACAATAACCCATTGACCTACATGAAGACTACTGCTAAACTCTCCCATGTGGAACATAAGTGGTTGACAGACCTTGCAATATACAACTACTGTGTGGAGTATTGACCAGGATTAAAACATATAGATGAAGACACCTTGTCAAGGCTACCATCCGCTAAGAACCCTGCTGATGCCACTGTGAGTGACAGATGGGTATGAATATGCACAGTTTCTGTCAGAGCCTTGTGCAAGAAGTATAATACTGCTAACAAAGTACCTCCAGTAAATCCACATCAACTAAGTGGTAGTTTGGGTAACCCAGCCAAATGCATACTACATTAAAACTCTAGGGACCCAGACAGTGCTGTAGCAGGACAAGAATCATGGTTAACACCTTAAGTTGTATACACTGTAGAACTGTGGGGTGTAGTGGGTGATCTGACAGTACCGACCACATATTACTGGGGTAAGTGTTTTCATCTGATGCCATGTCACTGGGTATGCAAATTGTTGTGCCTAACAACTACTACCTCTCATAAGTTTAATTGTAAATAAATGTTTTTTTTCCTGTTTATTGACTGGGTGAGAGAAACTGTATTGTGTGCGTACTGTACTGTACTGCACTGCAGTGCACTGTACTGTGTTGCTATGCTGTCACAGGAAGTATCCTGAAGTGACGAGGGTGGTTGGTACTGCATCCTAGGGGAAGGTACTATACTTTTGACCAGGCTCACTTTAAATCTCTGGATGAAGACGTAACACTATTAGATTTAGGATATGAGCCCCCATTCATATAAGAAGTTAAGACACAAACCCCTCAACCTCCTCCCCCACAGGAAAGGGGTGTCACTGCCTAGCAACCCGCTGACCTGATAGCACCCATGTGACTGGCTGTCCAATGTGGTATCCCAGTATGTTTCAGTGGAATCTGCCACAACTATGTCAAATCAGCTAGCAAGCAATAATACCAGTGGTGGGTGGCATTGGGCTATAGATACCTGTCCAAGGGTGTAATGAGGCCCAACACCACAGGTGGAGGGCCTTATAGCCCCTGGAAGGCTAAGGACAGCCCATACTACCCACCCTTGAGGGTACTATTGCTCTTGGAAAATGGAATTTATGCTAAATATTAGGAACTTTTTTTAAATTTAACAAATACTGTAAATAATTTTAATGAAAACAACCATTTTATGTAAAGTAGTCCCTCCCTGTACTGCTTTCATTAGCACTAGAGGGTGCTGTTGCCTTACATGATTGTACCAGTGTGTTGACAGTCCTGTCCACCCAACAGCAGTCTCTTGACATAATTTGTGTCCTCAGTCTCACTAAAGAAACTCTTGTTCTAAAGTTCTCTGCCACTGATGACTGAAAGACTATTTATTTTATTCTTACTGTGGTTGGAAGGCATGCCCATTATGTTACATGCATGACCCTGCTATGTGAAACCTAGAAGTAGAGACACAGAAGTGCAGTGAGAGAGGACAGTACTGTAACTTTTTTTTGTATTTAAGTACGGTGATGAGCTGAAGTCATGAGCAGTAAGAAAGAAGCGATGATGATGATGAACATGACAGGAGACATCCTTCCCACTTGCCAGTAGCATGTTACCACTTCCATTTCTTTGGCGGTCGCTCGGCAGTGGAGATATGTGTGAGCAAGCAGGAATTCCATTCAGAAACGGCTCCAGTGAAATAGTAGGCAGTTTTTATTTTACTTTTACCTTAATCAACCAAAACTGGTACAGAGACAATTGGGGGGAGAGAAGCCGGCTGTCAACTGGGTTGCTTACTTGCTCAATAAGCGAGAAACAAAATGGCAGATGGTCAGCTTTTTAAAATTCTAATTGTAATGCTGGCAATTAATTTGGCCAGGTAATTAGGCTGTTGGCACTGAGACTTGTTTTGGGTGGGCATTGTTGACTCATAAATGCCCACCTTGGCAAGGGCAGTTGGAATGGGGAAAACCTTAAATCCATTTCCTATTAAGAAACAATTTTCCCCAACCTGTTACCCCTATAATCCAAACAGTTTAAATAAGCTCAGAATGATAATTAAAATTCTTTTTCCTAATTGCACTTATGACAGAGGTGAATATCACAGCTGCCTGACCCCTACATACTCAAACAGTTCTAAATCTCCAACAGGCGGCTGTATTTATTTATATATTTGTTTATTGATTGATTTGATTTACCAGGAAAGTGATCTGGATCAAAGACCCATTTTCAGCCGCACCTGGAGAAAGGGGGGTACATACAATATGCATGACAATACAAAATTACAACTTACATCACATTGATTTAATATCATGCAATAAAAGCAAAAAAGAAATGTTGAAATGATGGAAAGGTAGCAGGATTTTCAATATGTTAAAATAAACAGTCAAGTAAAGTGCATGCTTATAGAACCCTACAATAGATGGTCTAAGGAGATCACTGTGCAAAGGAGAAAACTTAAATATTTATTTTCAATATGACAAAAGCATTTGCCTGTCACCTGTGAGACTAGCTTCCAAGACAAATGACAGAAAGACATCACAAGACCTTCTGGAAAACCATTCGCTGGTTTTGTAAAATATATATGTGATTTCAGAAAGTCTCAGATTATAGCTAATTTTTGGCATATTTACTTTGGGATTTGAAAGGTTCTTTTGGCATATTTACTTTGGAGTCTAAAAACTTCTTTGCAGTACTCCACTAACCCATAAGATTTTATTTTGAAGACCTTTAAGCACCTGTTGATGAGGAAATGACTTGTTCATGGTATGTATGTCATCCCGAAGCCCAATGCCAAATGTCTTATCTTTTGATAGTTTGCAAAAGGGTTTCAAGCATGTGCAGAGTACTCCATGATCATAGACATTCTCTTGGTGTGGAGATCTCAAATGGGGGGATCTGGAGGAGGAGCTAAGATAATTTTCTTTCCAACTCCAGTAGAGTACACTTCTAGTATGAATGAACTATGAAGTCATGGAATAAAATTTTAAAAAGGCAAACAGGAAACAGGAAATTAATTTCTGATGAATCTGTATACCATATGAAGTATAGTGATGAGGGAATAAAGAAATGTAGCAAGACTTACAAATGCTAGAAGGGTGGTCAAGGGCTTGGCAGTTGAAATTCAAAGTCAAGAGTAAGGTAATGCACCTAGGGAACAAGAACCCCCAACATGGAGTACTGGATAGGAGGGGTGAGACTCAGCACTATGGCTGAGGAATGGGATCTTGGAGTTATCATCAGTAACTCACTTAAAACTGAATCAGTGCAACAAGGTTTAGAGCAAGGCTAATATGGTGCTAGGATGTATCAGGAGGAGTATCCCTAACAGAAGGAAAGAGGTAATACTTCCCCTGTATAGATCCCTGGTGCGACTTCACCTGGAGTACTGCACCCAGTTCTGGAGTCCTCACCCCAGGAAGGATAAGTATAGGCCAGAGACCATGCAGTGCAGAGTAACAAAAATGATTCAGGGCCAGTGGTTCAGATCCTATGAGGAGTGTCTCAAGGCATAGAACATGTACTCACTGGAGACCAGAAGGGAGAGGGAAGCTATGATAGAGACCCTCAAGTTCCTTAAATGAATTAACAAAGGGAACTATTAAGCTTGAACACTAACTCACAGTCTTGTGGACATGAATGGAAAATAACAGGAGAGGATCAGGAGGAACATAAGAAAGTATTACTTTATGAAAAGGGTGGCAGAACCATGGAACAGTCTGTCAGATGAGGTGGTTGGTGCAAAAACATGGGTTTCAAGCAGACTTGGGATAGAATGAAGGGTATAGAGGTTGCCCAAGGTGACAGAACCAAGCAGGGGAATGTGTGTGAGGGGGGGACAGGGAGGGTTAGCACTCTGGAGGAACAGCAGGCTCCAGGGCTTACAGGGAATTGGTATTTTTCTGCCATCCCTTTTGGTAAGCCATGCCTCAGTCCAATTCATTAAGTTTCTATTGCTCTTTAATTCATTTATCTATTAATTTGATATGGGATACCACGTCAAAAGCCTTTTTAAAGTCAAGGTATATAACATCTGAGGGTATTCTGTTGTTTAGACTTTCACTTGTCTTTTCATAAAAACTCAGTAAGTTTGTTGTGCATGACCTGCCTCCAATGAAACCATGTTGTTGCTTGTCTTTTAATTTTAACTGCTCTGTCCGATCATTTAACATGTCTTTAATATGACTCTCTATTACTTTTCCTAAGGTGCTCATCAGACTAATGGATCTATAGTTCTCTGCTTTGTTCTTCAATCTCTTTTTAGCAGGACCACAACCACACTCCTCCAGTCCTCAGGCACCTCCCCAGAGATAGGTTGAATATATAAGTCAGTGGGTCAAGTGCACTTTCTTTAAGTAATTTTGGTCCCATGTCATCTGGTCCAGCTGATTTAGTTTCGTCCAACATAAGCAGCTTGTTCAAAACATTCTTTCTATTACTCTTGAAAGATTTACCCCATCCTCCTCCCTTCACATCCTTTCATTTCTGAATTTTGAAATATACTTCAAAAATAATGAACATCTCTGCTATATCATTATTGTCATTTATTTCCTTCTTGTCATGCATAAGGGCCCCCTCAGTATGTGTCCTATTATTTTGGGAGTTTACGTATCTGTACAATTTTGGATTAGATTTATAGCGAGATAGCTTCTCCTCTGTTTTCTTGGACTTTCTTATCTCCCTCTTGCACATTCTTATTGCTTCCCTGTATCTGTTTACATTTGCCTCGGAAGACTTCACCCTCCTTATTTGATAGTGACTTTTCTTCCTAGATATACGTTTCCTTATTTTTAGTGTAAGCCACGGTGGCACTTTACCTTTCCTATTTTAAAATACTTTCTTTGAAATATACATGTCCCTTAATGTGTGTATTTTACTCTTAAGTACTGTAGAACTTGAAATGTTCACTGTTTTCGCTGAAGCACCAATTTGCATGAAAATAAATGTGCACTAATTAGCACTTTTAATATTTTTTCCATTATTGTGAATGTGGTGATTGTGACTTAGCACTAAAATAAATGTATGCAATTATGGTTGCATTTGTGTTTGCGCTAAATTTACTTTGCATGAAAATAACTAGTTTTACAGTATGTTCCATGCTTAGTTAACATCCTTTCCACTCATTTCAACTTTCCAGTCCCAAATCTGCATGCAATTCTTTATTCCCTCATAGTCTGTTTTGTAATAATTGTACACTTCCATCACCCTGCTATTGGGGATAATACATTTATTCAGCTTGCATAATATATTATGGTCACTTCTTGAAAGGGGGTTGAATATTTCATAAGTGCCTTCATCAGTGAAATATGTGAAGACAAGATTGAGTACATTTTCCCCTCTAGTTGGTTCATTTATGTGTTGTATCATATTACATTGGTGTATAATATCCATAAAGTAGTTTCCTATACTAGTAGTGGCTGTGCAGGTTTTCCAATTAATCTCCAACATGTTAAAAGTCTCCCACAACTAGAGTGTCATTAGAGCTACAGGCTACCTTCAGTACTTCAGAGTGTGATTTTCTGTTGTCAGCTGTTTAAATATCTGGAGGTATAGAAGAGTTCCCTGTAACTAGTTGGCTACCTCTTACATTATCTTTTTCCATATAGTCTTGGTTTTACCCCCATCATTTGGGTCATACTCAATAAGTTCTAGCAATTCCCTACAGTAAATGGCAACACCCCCTCCCCTCTTACTTTCTCTTTGTTTACTGAAAAGTTGATAGCCAGTAATGTTTTGGTTCCAGTCTTCTAACTGAGCCCACCATGTCTCAGTCACTCCTATAATGTCAGGATTTAACTGAGTGCTGGTACCCTTAGTTCATCCATTTTATTGCACAGGATTCTAGCATTTAAAGGTAAGATTGTTACTTCCCTAAGTTTTATATTTTTAGCTCTTGACTTTTGCCTTGAAGTTTCATCTCCTGCACTCCGTTTTTGCCCAACACCCCTAGATATTAGTTTAAAGGTCTGTTCATTATTTGGCTAAGCATTCTGCCAGTGTCTGTAAGTCTTCCTTATTTAACTGCAGTCTGTCTTTATGTAGTTCGTTATTACTAATTTAGAAAACCATTTCTGTTACCTGCAATATGATGGCTATAATGGTTTCTAATGAGTGTTGCTACTCCTGTTAGATATTATGAATGCAATTTCTTCTGCACTGCATGATGATAGGGAGAGAGCAGGCAATGGCATCAGTGAATAAAAGCCTTCTTATCTTATCTATTTTAATTTTGTAGGTATAAGTAATAGAACTACTGTGTTGCATCACTGTATTCTGTGAGACCATTTCCCTTATCAGATGTTATGAATGTATACCTTCCCATACAGATAGGTATTTATACAGTAATAAATTATATTCCTATATTTTTTCTTGATACTATATCAGAGATAAAAACACCAGCTATTGGACAATGCATGGCGTTTTACTTATCAGACAAAGGATCTTTGCCACTAATATGGCTGGTATCGATGGTAGTTGTCTGATGTTGACTCATGGGGGGGGTTGACATCTGTTATTAGCTTCTAAGGATTGTTTTTTTGGGGGATGCCGACAGGGAGCTCTGGTCCCTCCCTCAGAGCGACTCGCCCTCCAACTTGGTAGTCGGGTCATCATGGACCTGTCAGCTCCTGATTTTGTGCTGTTTTTCCCCTGAGCCCATGACTTTGCAATGGGCAGAGCAGCTGCCTCTGCCGAGGCAGCCTTACATCCTGGCTATGGGCCCTCCCTGTTCTTGGCAGCATGCCTGTGCTGACAGTCAGCCACCGTTGGGTGTCAGCCTACAGCTCGCTGCGTGATCCCCTCTCCCAAGGAAGGGCAGCTGTTTACAGATGCTTAATCCTTCCTCACACCACCAACTCCCGAGCAGCCTGAGTTTGTTCCCAAAATCAAGTCACGAGAATGGTGCAAAGTGTGGCGTCCAGTGCGTCAACCCTCAGTGCCACCGGGCCAGCCTGGAGCTTCTAAGGAATTTATGTTTCATTTCAGTACATGTCCATAACTGCAGGAATCTACATCTACTCTTACATTTTATAGATAGTTTGGTGATTTTTTTTTGTTTGTTTTTACATGTGTGAGAGTACTCTGGATTTTACAGAACTAATGTCATGGCTTCATAATGCTTACAAACTCTGCAGCAGCTATATGACAATATTACCAGTTTTGAAATGCAGCACAGGATTTATTTTCATTATTTAGTTGGCATTTTTAGGTAGGCTTTTGATTGTGCATTTGAGATGAGGGATCCAGATCTGATCAGTTTTATTTATGCAGTACAAGCACATTTCCTTTACTAAGTACTATGTCTCTGCAAGCATATACTGCACCATAGATATTATTTGATTTTGGAGCATAATAAAATTAAATTTCACTTTTCCTCTGTGTTATTGGGTTTATTTTCTTGTAATAGACTGCATCTTAATGAGGAGTTATTAATTTTTAAAACACCAAGTTATACAGCATCTCTGTCCTGTTGCTCTACAACAGACTTAAGAGTTTACTAACTGGAAAACTCTGTTAAAATAATGGAATTGTGAGGCATAACAGACATCTATGCATTGTTCTAGCAGTGAGAGATGCAGTGCTCAGGTATGCTTTGATCTATGGTAGAACTCTAAGAAGGTTAACTGACAACTTTATTTGGGGTAGGTGCACCTCCCAATACTTGCTCACATTGCGAACATTACCTGTGAGAACCTGACCACAGATATGACTGTTAGTCTGGAATATATGAAGTGTGATAACCATGAACAGTACCCATGCAGTATGCTAAGCATGTGCTATGGGGCCTGATTTTCAACGGGTAGCTCAAATGTACGAAGCCCACCATCCGATATGTTGCACTACCATGCAGGGTCTACTTGCTTCAAGCTGGTGGAATCTGTGGCTAGGTGCACAGGTAACACATTCAGACTCTTGGAAGTCGCTGAGATGCCCACTGTAAATGCCCTCCCCCATGGTGGCCAACATCATGGGATTAACCCAAGGGTGACCACTCTATGTTGACAAGACCCCCACCTATACTAAGGGTGGTGGAAGCATCTCCAATTTTTGAGAGGTGGGTGGGGTATCAGCAGAAGAACAGGGGTAAATGCAGCCCTAGTTAATCATATAATGGGCACTAGCTGTCCGATAACATTGGGCTTAATATCTTAAGACTTCCTGAGAGCCACCAGCATGCCAAAAATACTGCTTCATGCTGATGGCAGCAAGAGCCTCTTGTGCTGGCATAAATATAAGGCCTCTGATGGTGGCTAGACAAGGGAATCTGCAGTATGCTCCCAAGGATCTGCAAAGTGTCCCGAGGGGTAGAGGGGCTTAGGTCACCAGAAGGAGTGAGATACCAGGGCAATGTTAAGAGCACACACAAAAAAAGGAAAAGAAAATTGTGTCGATGGTCTGATACTTTGGTTCCATTCCTAAAACTTGTGTGCATGTCAAAAACCTAATTGTTGGATATTTCCACCTCACTGCTCAGCAAATGGTGGGTATGCCCTGTGACTTGGCAGGGAAGTACAGATTTCACTACAGTACTATGTACTGCATTGTTACAATTTATATACTGCTGAGATGTAATAGCTAATTTTCTGTAGTACCCTACTGAAGTAAAGAGAGGTTAAGTGACTTGCGTAGGCTCCCACAGTACGGGAGAATCTGAACCCAGGTGTCCTGGTTCCCAAGCATGTGCTCTAATTACTAGCCATGCTGCCTCTTCCGTTTTATCATGTCTTGGCAGTGTGCACTGCAGTTGTGCCTCAGCAGTTGCTTGCTGCCCAAGAGTCCCTCAAGATACCACCATACAGTATTTAGCAACTTTCCTGTTCATAGATATAAACTGCACTATTCTGTTTCCCAGTCATCAGGGCAGCCTGCTTTTGGAAGCATAAGTCAGTTTGTTTTCTCAGTGTGAGCCTAGCATTGGCATTCTGTAATAAATGTGCACAATGTTTGTCCAGGCTCTATAACTCCCATAACATTCCAGTGACCAAGCAACTGTAGCATACTACTGCCACACTGGTAGCAGGCATTAGGTGACAACCTCTCTGATGGGATGCATGCATATCTTCTTGTCCCCACTGTGTGCCTGAGTAACGTGTGAGAGGTGTGCTATGTTTAGTCATGCATGGAGTGTAAGAACTTCTATAATAATCTGAAAGAAGCTGTATGGATTTTAGCTATTCAGCTGATACTAACAGCATGGTTCTGTACCTCTTTGTGCCTCCAGGGTATTTGTTTAATGCTGTTCCTAGGCACTGCATACATTACATCATCTATCAGGATCATGTGGCAGAATTCAAACATGGTAAAAGGAAGCATTCCTGAGTCATATATGGAAATAATACTTTATCCCCCACCCCATGCTGATCTGCTATTTCTGGCCCACTTGCCAGAATCTGTGGCAGAAATACAGCTTGCATATTAAATAGAATCCACTGTGATCTTTCATCCTTCTTTCAGAATCCAGTCATTTAGTAAACAGCAAAAGCAAATCTTCCCAGAAAAGATCTTGACTTTTGTATTCTATTCTTTGGCCCACTTTTAAAATTTAAACAGGTGATAACTTTATTCCAGAAAACAGCATCAACTGTGCAAATCAAATCCAGTGAAAATCTTCGAAGATAAATATTTCATTGTTTCTGACTGTGAAGAGATGCATGTGCTGTATCTGGATGGACTGGGGTGATCCTTGTGTTCAGCAGATTGTAAATATACGGCCAGATTCTGTTTGTTTCTGTTCCTGAATATGAATGCAGGATACCTCTGTTCCTAAAAATAAACAAACAAAAAGAAAACCAGTTACTAACCTGGAAAAACAAATTTATGTATACTATAATCAATTACTTTCCCCAGGAGTTAGATTACTAAAAAAAAAGCACCTTGTTATAGATACATCATGTCCCCTTCCCCTGTATACTTCTTTGATAAACAATAGCTGCCCACCATTCCCTCAGTGAGAATTGATAAGGAAACTAACAATGAAAGAAGATTTATGTGTTTTTTGTTAAAGAGCTAGTGTACTGCCTGCAATGAATTGTACCTTTCAGATGTAGTCAGCTATCACTTCTTGTATCTCAAGTATTTTTTCCTTTTCTGTGTGCTAATTAGAAGATTTTCCACCTGGCAGTACTGGGGTCTGGAGGGAAAAAAAAGTCAGTTCTGTTCCTCCCACTACATCAACACTGAGACCACGCTTACTATGAAATCACTAGTAACCAATGACTAACTGTTTTTCACCGCCAGGTTTCACTTTCTCATGAAGCAACAGGGACAGGCTCTCCCTGGTTACTAGTGATGGCATAATTTCCTGCATTTTGATTGGTAGCTTGTGAGAGTCACTGCTCAGGCTGCAAGGATTATGGTGCCTCAAGGTGTTTGGTCTCATTTCTGACGATGTAGTGGAGGAACAGAAGTGACTTTTATTTCCTCCAGACAGAGTGCTACTCCACACATCACCCCAATACTGCCAGGTTGAAAATCTTCTAATTAGCAAACAGAAAATAAAAAAAATACTTCAGATATAAGAAGTGATAGCTGACTGCATCTGAAAATTACTATCAATCCCAAGCAGTACACTGGCTCTTTAACTGGGCAAGTACACAAGACAACTGAATACCTATTTACAGGTATGACATGGTAGAGTACAAAGCACAGGCTTAAAACAAAACATATAGGAATTTGAGATGGTGAACAATGTCCACAATGCAATGTACAATTAAGAGTGAAAACATAAATACTGGTGATTCAGCAATGTAGGCAAATAAATATTAGCAAAAATAATAATAGACACAAATAACTCAGGTCTAAGTAGGCCTAAGGATGATGCAAACAAAGTGCATTGATGGGTCAGGGTAAATAAGCGTAGTAGATGTTAAAAAATTAGGGAAATGAGTGCAGTTCAAATAGTAGATATAAGGAAGTGAGTCCTCAGAGCACCTTTAATGGAAGGCAGGGTGGGAGAGTTTGGGTACTGAGAGGGGGAGGAATTCCAAAGTCTAGGGGTGAAAGAGGAAAAGTCCTGATCCCCCACTTTGGTTGAACACCTTGTTACGACTGGGGGGAGGAGTCAGCAGATCAACACAAATAGTACAGATGGGCTCATTGTAACAAAGAGGTAGAGGAGGTGGATCTGAGTAGTCTGATGAGGAAACACCTCAAAGCATAGCAGCAGGAAGCAGAAAGGGAGTGCCAACCCAGGAAGAAGTATAGGAAGTAAAGGGTACAGTGATGAGTTATGTGGAAGGGACGATAAAGTAAACCAGTCAACATTATTATTTAGAAAATGGCAAAGAACATTCTCATCATCTGATTGGCTGGCAGGCTCCCAGAGCTGGGCAATTAATTTTTGATAGATGGCCAGCAAAAAACAAGTGCCAATCCGGGGTGCCCCATTACTTATCATATGATTGGGCACCCCGAATTTTCAGTCTGACCAGCCGCCATTTTCTCCCTCTACTATTGATCGACATTCCCCCAACCCAAACACACAAAAACACACAACAGCAGCCTGATACACATCTAACTGGTATTCCAGACTTCAAACAGTCTAAAAGTTTGTTTTTTTTTAAATTAGTGGTAACGTGTCACATGCTCTAACATATGGCTCCCGCTCTTAAAAAGTCATCCAACACAATAGTGAAACTGCACATATCGGGAGCCAAATACAAGAATTCCTGCCTCTGCTCTGCACCCTGACCTCACAACACGCATACTGTCCACATACCTCCTCCTCCTCCCCCTCCTGCATATTCAGGCTACTCCACTGCTGTTTCTGGGTTGTTTTTTTTTCTTTTTCATAAAATGCGTCCATCTTGTCACAGCCAGCACTCCTGATGGCTGATTCCTCACTGGCTCTCCAAACTACCGGTACCTGGGCTCCATATCTTAAACTAAACTCCCACAACAAAATGTACCTCACCGCCACATTACTTTGTGGCCTCGAACCCCATCCCCATCTTTCACACATGACTACAAATCCCATAAACCGACGAGGCAGCCACATAGCCTCATACAGACAAAATGTTGTAAACTAGATTGCCCTCTAGTGGTAGACATGCAGCAGTGCAGGAACTATTTTACAAGAAAATGTATTTAAAAGTTTTTTAAGCATTAATCACACTACTTCAAAGCTTTTTTTTTATATTTTTTAAAAATAGATTACTGATGGGCCATTTTCTAAGTGCAATAATACCCTCCAGGGTGGGCATTATTGGGGTATACCAGACCTTCCAGGGGCTATAAGGCCCTCCGCCTGAGGCGTCGGGCCTCATTACGCCCCTGGGCGGTCCAGTATTTCCCAATAATGCCCACCCTGTTGGGTATTATTGCTTACATTCCACATTCCATTTGTGGACAGAGGTTCTGGTGGCATTTGTGTAAATAAGTGAGCTGAACTGCTGACAGAGGAGAACTCCTTGGGATAGGAAAACTCATGCATTCAGAGTAAAGAAAGGGCAGAGGTGGTAAACCAGGTCTATCCTGAAGTCATCTGATTTGCTAATGGAGGAGATGTGTGTGCAGAAATCAAGGCAGAATTAAATGTGATGCCTAGGTATTTAAACTTGTTCACCAGGGAAAGGATGGTGCCATCAGAGCACTGCATTGACGGAGGGTTGGGGCAGGATAATCTACATGCCTTTGACCCAAATAGCATTGCTTGGGTTTTGAAGGCACTGATAACTAGCTTGATGTCCATTGGGGAAATTGGTGGAGGGGGGAGGGGAAATTATTTAACCTGGAAAGGTACACTAAGCCAAAGCTTGTTTCCAGGTGTGACCAGGGAGCACAAGTTAAGTGACTTGTTCAGGGTCACACAGTATGCAAGTGGGGGCTGTGGAATTCAAATCCAGGTCTCCAGGTTTGCAGCTCAGAGTCCTAAATCACAATGTTATACTGCCTCAATGAGCCAGTTCTGAATGGGGGCAAAGTAATTTAGTTGGGCATGAATTTTGGAGGGGTGATGGGAGCTACAGTAAAGGGCAATATCATCTTGGGCTGCCTTGAGTAATGAGTACTAAACTGGGTGAGGTGCCACCAAATTCGATGAACTGTTGCCTGTCTAATAGATAATTAATGAACCAGGCAGAGACATATAAGGAGATGTCAGTTCTGGTCAGTTTTTGGGAGAGGAGAAATGATCTACAAGATAGAATGCCTTGGATAATCGATGACGACTGCTCCAGTAAGAGAACCATTGTACATTGCAGTCTTTATGCTGTCAGTTAACTGGATCAGAACAGAGGGGCACTATGCTCTTTACAGAAGTCATGTTGGCATGGGGTAAGGAGTTGGTAATTTTGTATATACTGTATTCTATTAGCTGGGAGGCTGCCACCTTTCCGGGTAATTTTCTGAGAGCAGGTAAGAAGGCTACTAGACAATATTGAGATTTAAGCTTAAGGTCACTCTTTTTAAGGATAACCTTGAAAGTATGCTCATTTTTAGTGGCAAATGATAGCTTCTGCCTATTGTCGTCATCTGTACTCTTTTGTGCAGATTTTAAAGAGCACCCATCCTGGATTTTTTAAGTATCTCCCCAGAAACTGTGAAGGACCTTTACCTGCCCCAGAATCGATTAGTGTATGAAGTTGAATTTTCAGTCACCTCTATTTAGGAAAGAAGGAAAGGGTCGCATTTTGGCTCCATGGAGCCGAGGTGCTGATCCCTTCCACTTCCTTGTCCTGAGCAACACCCCCCATCACATTTTGTGATGTAATTATACAGAGACAGCAGGCTGCATGCTCCATAGACAGTAATGGGGCCATTTTTCAACACAGTTTTTTGTATTTTAGATGCTCATTCTGCACAAATCAAAGTCACCCCTCAACTAACAAGACCTTTGTTAGTTGAAGGGTGACCTTAATTTGTTCAGAACAGGCATCTAAAATGAAAAAAGGAAAAACGATATTAAAAAAAACAGTCCAATTACTGTCTATGGATTGTGCTAGTGCAGGAGCGGTGTTCAAGACATAGAAGTGGAAGTGATCGGTGGCTCAGCTCCACAGAGCCAAAATATGATCTTTTCCCTTCCTAAATACAGGAAACAGAAAATTTGTCTTTATGCACTAATCGATTTGTGGGCAGGTAAGGGTCTTTTACTGTTTCTGGAGTGAGTATCAAAAAAGGTGCTCTCTAAAGATTGTAACATTCAGTGAGTGCAAGTCAGTTGTGGGGAGGTCTGAGTAATTACATGCCAAACAGGATATACTGTAGCACCAGTTAAATAATTTTGTAGTCAGCTTTCCTCCTCTTCCTCACTAGCGCACATGGATTTACATACCCATTGTGATTTGTGCTGGGTTTGAAGCTTTTAACTGTATGTGTGTTTACAGAAACTAAACAAACTGGAAAGCATCTGTCTTCTTGTATAATTTATACATCCTATAAACTGTTCTTTCTGATCAGCATTTAAATTATTTTACTTCCTTCTACTCACAACAACAGAAAGACAGGAGTTTAAACGTGTGTGCTCTAAGGCATCTGAAGAAACAGTATCTGTCCATACTTATGGGAATCATCTTGCGTGAAAGGTAAACTGCGGGGCAGTTTTCATAAACGTTTGACCCTGGATTCCCAGACGCTGGCTATAGTTAGGGGATGTTTAAATACTATTGCCAGATTTCACCCCTAATTTTAAGCAGAAGACATTAATTCTTGTGGATTTTTCTAGGAGAAAAGACTGCATTTTAAGACGATTAATGTTACCTTTTAGTGAGCAAGACCTGGCTGTGGTGCTCTCTGCACAGTAACATGGTCTTTGGCATGCCTCAGTACCACTGGTACTTTGATTAACTACTGTTATAAAATGGGTTTCAGAATCCTAGAAACGTTATTGGTTCAGCATATCACCTGACAATTGATTATTTCCCCCTATTTAATCAACAGTTGGGTTTCTGACTACATTCTCAAGATAGTAATAACCTCATGACAAAATATAAAACTAGTTCACTGCTGTTCTCTAGTAACTCACTCTGTTCCTTAATTACTAAGCTGAATGCAACCCACGAAGGGAGCATTTAGACTGCAGTGTTGCTCTAGGACAACTTGCTAATTATTGTGCTGCATACCATCTGTTCAGGTATTGTAATCAAACATTCTAACAGCAAGAGAGGAAGGAATCTGCACTTAGCACTCACATACTTAACTGACACTCTGAAATGATGGTGGGAGGCTGAGGACATTACAGGCTAATACACAGCAAAGAAAAGGAGAGCAAGATATCTACAAGCAGCTTGAACAAGCTCTCCTACAAGAAAAAGTAAAAAAATAATGTGACCTGCCAGAACTCTAGAAACACACGCAAGAAAGAAACAATTAACCTGGAACAGATGAAAACCAAAAAGGTTAAGCGAGTAAGGATAGAGCTAACATAAGCCATCCTTTGTTTTCTTTGAAATAAATGGCTTTACTTTTCATTAGTTTAACAGTTCAGTTGTTTAAAAAATGTAAAAACTACTAGTGTTGTAGGAACTACTTTAACAAGTCTGACCTCAACTGTGTGCAAGCTCATGGTGACCATACTTAAGGAATGGTTGATAGAATATCTAGAGGAGCATGGTCTCCAGGATATGAGACAGTACAGGTTCATTGAATGGGGGGGAGGAGATCACGTCAAACAAATCTGATTGACTTCTTTGATAGGGTCAGTAGGACAGCAGACAGGGGCCAAGCGGCTGACATCCTCAATCTGGATTTTAGTAAGGCCTTTGACCCTATGCTCATCAAAAGATTGATCAAGAAGCTGGCTGATCTCAGGGCTGGGGAGAAGATGACTAGATGGCTGAAAAACTGGCTGTGGGACAGAACCCAGAGGGTGGTTGTGGGAGGAGAGTTATCTGACACCAGAGAGGTCACCGGTGGGGTCCCACAGGGTCGGTGATTAGGGCCGGTGATGTTCAATGTCTTCATCAATGACACTGGAGATGGCATTAAGGGCAAAATGTGCCTATTCATGGACAATGCCAAGCTCTGCGGGAGAGTGAACATAGCTGAAGGGATGCAGGACTTACAGGACAATCTGGAAATGCTCGGGACATGGTCCAGGATCTGGCAGCTTGGCTTTGAAGCCAAGAAATGCAAGGTTATGCACACTGGAGCTAAGAATTCCAGGATGGAGTACTACCTGGGTGGAGTCCACGTATCTTCATGAGAGGAGGAGGAGAAGAACCTGGAAATGATAATCACTTGTGACCTAAAGCACTCCATGCTGTGCAATAAAGCAGCAACAAGGGCAAACAAGATGCTAGCATGCATAGCTAGGGGGATCAGTAGTAGGAGAGAAGAGATTATACAGTATCTAGTGATAATAGCAACCAAAATGAGCGACTACAAAAATAACGACTTATTTTGGGCACTATTATTCTGGGCTACCCTGCACTACAGCGACAGTATGGGAAAGCGACTGTGGGGAAGGGTGAATGGAAAGGGGGGGAATAGCAAGGGGAAGGGGAGGGACAAAGAAGGTATTTTTGGGGGTTGGTGTATCTGCTGCTGCTGAGCTAGCCATGTGGTGTGGTGGTGTGGGAGGCTAGCTCTGCCACAGCAGGTACTGGGTTCAGGACTGGCAGCAAGTACATTTTGCCACTGCCTGCTGCTGCGGGACTTACATTTTGCTGAAATCTGGATTTTGGCCCCCTCTCCGACATGCACCCCCTTGAGCTGAGAATCCTAATTCAGGGGGGAGGGAGCACGGGGGCATAGCCCCTCACCGCACAAACACTTTTTAAAAATCCAAATGTCGGGTTGCCTTGAAATGTATATCACCAATTGCTTTTCGGCGATACACACTCACCGTAACAGTGATCACTGTTTTGTGATCGCTGTTATGACATGGAACCGGTTATACAGTACTGCCCTTGAACAGGTCACCAGTGAGGCCACATCTAGAGTATGGAGTTCAGTACTGGTGCTCACACCTCAACAAAGACATTAACCTGCTGGAGAAGGTCCAGAAGAGGGCTACAAAAATAGTGGGCCAGCAGGGTAAGGCATAAGAGGAGAGGTTGAGGGCACTGAACATGTACTCCCCGGAGGACAGGAGGGGGGGCATGACTGAGACCTTCAAGTACTTGAAAAGGATAAATAAAGTAGATAAGAAGGGTCTCTTTAAGCTAAATGGAAACCATAACACTAGAGGGCACAGTCCTAAGCTGGAGCAAGGGAGGTTCAGGAGGGAGGTCAGGAAGCACTTATTCATGGAGAGGGTGGTGAACACTTGAAATGTGCTGCCAGAAGAGATGGTCTCGTAGAAGATGGTGGGAAGCTTTAAGAGAGGCTGGGATAGGCATGGGGGAAGGTAAGGATCATGGGTAGGGAGGATGGAAAGCTTGGAAGGAGGGGTGAGGGGGCAGTGTTAGGTCAAGCTGTGGACCATCCAATACAATCAGACTAGATAGACCAAATGGCTTTCTTCTGCTGGCTTCTTCATATGTATGTATGTAAGTGGATGTACTCAACTCTATTTTTTCAGGTCTTCAGGTTTTTAGCAATTTCAAAGTATTTCAGTCTTTATTTCTTTATTTTGTTAACATTTTTCATTTTATAAGTACAACAAGCCACTCCAGGACCTACAGTAGGTATATGCTGAATTAATGCATGCTGCAGATGCATAAAGCATTCAGTCATTGGCTTTGGGTCTTACTACGCAGCCAGGGCATGAACTAATTCAACATGCACCATGCCCTGTCCTGGCTTATTGTAAAATTAGTTTCCGGACTGAAAAATTGTATAACTGAAATTAATGTAGTATATGCACTGCATTCCAAAGTGCTTTCCAAACAGCTTATATACACAGGATAGCATAACTGTGATGCCACATCTCATTTCTGGCAGGGTCCTTCTTGTGCTCATGACAGCTTGATGCCTCTCAGTACTACAGGGAATTTTTTTTTATTGACATATCTTTGCTTTCTGAATTTCCTAAAACAATTTTCAAGTTAAGCAAATGTGACTTTGCAGTATCACCCTCAATTATATCATCAAGACAGTAGCTTATCACACCAGTCAGTCCCTATAGTATCTGGTCCACAATCCACAGAAATAGCATGGGCACTGGCTACCTCGGTAATGCAGCTCATTAAACTGATATAAGCCACTCTGTATATTAATGGTACAAGTTGGCTTGGATGTTTCATTCAATCCCACTTTCTTTTAAACTTCTAAAGCTTATGTCTAGTGAATTGTTTTCCTCCTGCTAGCACAATAAACAAAGTATTTGGTCTAGAAATAGGGAAGTGGTATATGTCAAATCAGGAGAGTAGTCTGATCTGGTCAAAAATGCCAATTTCCATCGTTTTTAGTGGAGTATAGAAATGTTAAATTCTGGAATTTTACCAGATTTTCCAGTAAAAACCAAAAACAGTGCCCTGAACATGAGAGAATTCTACAAATATATGCAGAGACAAACAGTGTGGACTCCTCAGATATATTTATATTAAGGAGTAGCACCACCACAAGGGGACACAAACTCAAACCAGTGGGGGGAGGGGGGAACTTCAGTAAGGACTTAAACACTTTGTTACAGAAAGGATGGGAATATAAATACCAGGAGCAACTCCATGAAGCTGGAGTAGGGGCAAGTTTAAGACAGGAAGTGCTGTTTCATTGAGAGCATGATGGAAGGTTTGGATTAAGCCACCAGAAGATTTTGTTTGTGCACAACTCGGGGGGTGTCAAAGACAGTGAGACAAACATGAGGGCTTGGAAAAGACCATACCAGAAATGGATGGGGAAGAGGGAGTGAGGAGCCTCTAGTATTCTCTCATTCAGCATTAGTTACATAGGAACGGGCAGACATGATGGACCAACAGACATTTTTCTGACGATAGATTCAATGTTCCTGTGTTTTAGGGTGTTGAACTGGTGGAGGAAAAATCTGCACAGTAATGTGATTAATGCTAGAACTGTCTTGGGGTTTAAACTCCAAAGGGATATGTGCATAGGGCAATTAAGAGTGAAAAACAGGGTGGAGATTCTTTAAACTCTGAAAGTATTCACCAATTCTAGACAAGCTATACTTTAGAGATGTTTAACCTTTTTCTATCCTATACAGAAACATAGAAGTTGTCGGCAGATAAGGATCTCTTGGCCCACCTAGTCTGCCAAGTTTTCCCTGCCTACTGTGCCACCGAAGACCATACTCAATCTCCAGTCATCTCTTCCCCTTGCCTTACTACCAAGGTCCCCTTATATCTGCCCCATGCATGCTTGAATACTGTCACTATTTGGGCACCCACTATCTCCACTGGAAGGCTGTTCCAGGCATCCACCACCCTCTCTGAGAAGAAGTATTTCCTCACATTTCCTCTGAGTCCCCCCCAACTTTATGGCATGACTCCTTCTATGGAAAATGCTACCTTCCAGTACCTTATGAATATCTATTAAGTATTTGAATGTTTCTTTCATATCACCCCTTTCCCTCCTCTCCTCCAGAGAGTACATATTTAGTTCCTTCAGTCTCTCCACACAGGTTTTTGATGCAGGCCCTGCACCATTTTGGTAGCCTTCTTTTGTACCGACTCCACCATATCAATGTCCTTCGGGAGGTGGGGCCTCCAGAACTGGACACAGTACTCCAGGTGGGGTCTTACCAGTGATCTGTACAGGGGTAATATTACCTCCTTCTTTCTACAGGTGACACCCCTCCCTATGCACCTGACCATTCTGCTAGCCTTCCCCACTGCCTTATCACACTGCTTGGCTACCTTCGGGTTAAGAAATTATTACCCCCTAGGTCCCTTTCCTGTTTGGTTTTTCCCAGTACTTTCCCTCCCAGTTGGTACAGGGCCACCGGGCGTCTGTGCCCAAGTACATGATTTTGCACTTTTTTGCCTTGAAATCCTGCTGCCAAACCCTTGACCATTCTACCAACTTTTTCAAATCATCCCGCATCCCCCAGTGTGTCTACTCTGTTGCAGATTTTTGTGTCATCTGCAAAAAGGCAGTTTCCCTTCTAGACCTTCTGCAATGTCACTAATAAAGACACTGAAGAGGACAAGGCCTGGTGCTGAGCCCTGAGGTACCCCGCTGGTCACCTTGCCTTCTCCAGAGTGGACACCATTTACCACCATCCTCTGACTCCTGTAGTTTAGCCAACTTCTTACTCAGCATAACTTTCTGACCTACTCCCAGCTTGTTCACCAGTTTTCAATGTGGCACGGTGTCAAAGGCCTTACTGAAATCCAGGTAGGCCTCATTTTCCGCTCCTCCCTGATCCACTACCCTGGTCACCCAGTCGAAGAACTTGATTAGGTTTGTCTGGCAAGACCTCCCCCCTATGAAATCATGTTGCTTTAAATCCTGTAATCCACTGGCTACAAGGTTTTCCACTATCTTTTCATTTAGTAGTGTTTCCATTACTTTGCCACTACCAAAGTCAGGCCGACAGGTCTGTACAGTAATTTCTTGCCTCCTCCCTGTTCCCAATTTGTGAAGTGGGACCACATCTGCCCTCCTCCAGTCCCTATATTATCTATGTATATATCTCTGTCCTGCACCAATTACTTACATTTTGAGTTTGAAATGTTTTCTGTATAGAGATGAGGCAATATGAATGTTAATCATGTCAGCTAAATAAATATAGCCACTTATACAAAGGCATTCAACTTCACTCCAGGTATACCATGTAAAGGACTGAAAAGTAAGGAGAGACCCAAGATATTTCTGTTAAACACCACAAAAGAGAGCCACACTTGAGACAGGATGCAGATTTGATCAGCTCCACTTTGAGTGTACAAAAAAATCCTAATTTTAATAAGCATAGAGATGATTTACATTATTAATATTTGTATAGCTACACAGCATCAACAGAGAGGATTCTACTGATACCTTACTCGATATGGGTCACCCAAAGAACCAACTAGGAGGATCAGGACAAAAACCTGGACGGCAACAACAGCCACAGCATGGTTCCGGGGACCTGGCCAGCTCAGTGGGCCCTAGTGGAGGAGGAGGAGGAGAACCCCCTCCCTGGAATACCATGCTAAACGCTGTCCGTGAACTGGATAAAAAATATTGAAAAGGTGCTGGACAGACATACTGCTCAGGATACTAAGATTGAAGCTGCAGAGAAAACGGCTAAGGAAGCAAATGACAGGTCACGGTGCACACAAGCTGCCTTTGCCAAAATGATCTCCAAAAACACACATTGAAGGGCCCGAATGGAAACACTAGAAAATATGAACCAGGCAATGAATATCCGATTGGTTGGACTACCGGAGGGGATGGAGGGGAACAAGCTTCATGTTTTAGTGCAGAGATGGCTGCAATCTTTAATGCCAGGGGATTTATACCCGGCTCCAGAAACACTTAAAAATGCCTACAAAATTAACTTTCGCCAGGCCCAGGCAAGTCAAGATGTGAGCAGGATAATCCAATTAGTGAATGAGGGACTGGAGGTTCGGGATGTCATCCTGGGATGGGCCAGAGTGCATTTACTGATTACAATTGAGGACCAACAGGTCAAATTATTCCCAGACTGGTCATATGCCACCAGGATCTGCCAAAAACTCTTTGATCCCCTCTGACAACAACTCCAGGGTCTTAGGATTTTTCACTCCCTTCTGGCCCCGGCACATCTATGCATCAGCTACAGAGGTAAAACCTTCCAGTTCAATAATCCTGGTGAAGCCAGGAAACGAGTAGATTGTATCATGAAGGAATTTCAAAAAGGAGCTGCAGGGAAACAGAGGCAAGGTGAATAATCTGAAGGGGAATACTGATAGTATTCGAGGGGGACTGCATGAGTCCTAGTGGTAACTTTAAAGTTTCTTGTTTTGTTCTTATCAACTCACCGGATGACTTTTCTCCTATATTCGCTGAGGAAATATTTTGTACTTTGTATGTTGTAAAGTTAGAATGGAATTAAGCTTTGGCCCATTTAGTCCGTCCCCTACTCTTTGTGAGGCAATCCTAATATCCCAGGTGGTTATCCAGAAATTTTTTAGATTTCATAGAATTAGTTATATTAACTAATTCCTTTGGAAATTTATTCCAGAAAGCTACTGATCTTCAGGTGTAGTAGCTGCTTTTTTTTGTGTTAGCCATGGGGAGTTCAAATTGTTTATTATGCGATCTTATATTTATATTCCTAGTATTAGGTTGGATGCCACATTGGTTCATTAGTATTATCTTTCTGGATGTTATGAAATAGGAGACAGTCTCCCCTATGTCTTCTGACTTTCAGGGGCATAAGGCGAAGGTGTTGAAGTCTGATTGGGTAGGGTAAATTACATAGTCTGGGAATGATTTTAGTGGCTCGATACTGGACCCTTTCAATTAGGTTGACATCTTGCTTGTAGTAGGAGGACCAGAAGGGGGATGCATAGTCTAGATCGTGGTATACATAGTTTCTATAGAGATTTAAGATGCTGTATTCATCCTGAGTTATAAATGATTTTTTTTATAATATTAATGATTTTATTTGCCTTTTGAACCATTGATCCGAGTTTTATGTCTAAAAATATTGTCTATTATAATAACTAAGTCCTTTTCTGAGTCAACTGTGCATAAAGTTGTACAGTTGTAAAGTTGTAGAGTCAATAGTATAAGGGTGTAGAGGGTTGTTTTTTCCTAGATGTAACTCTGCACATTTGTTTAAGTTTAACTTCATTTTATTAACCTTATACCATTCTGAAATATTGTTAAGACTAGTAGAGAGTGATTTGTGTTTGGAAAGAGAATCTACTTTGTTGGCCAGTTTGGTGTCATCTGCAAATTTTATGATTTTTGATGTAACACCAAAGTGTAGATCAGAGATACAGCAATTAAACTATATATTAACTTTTGGTTTACCTTGGTCTGGTTGCCATCCATTCAGGTTCCTTGTGTCAGATTAACAAATGACACTGACCACGAGGTGCCACGCAGCAAACAGGTGCTGAACTCGAAAACTGAATTCCATTCTGTGTTATTGCAGCATCTCCATCTAATTAAGTAGTTTCTGTCTTTCACTACACTGTTTAAAGTTGCTCTTGCGGTACTAAATGTAGTATGCTCTCTGACAGTTTATAAAGTTGAAGAATGTAGGTTGTGGGGAGGTGGTATCTTAAAGTATCCTCTCGGTGCACTAGAGGTGCTGATCAGTTTAACATAATGCCTTGAGTTTAAAACTGTAGATGTTATCTGTGGGGCAATGGCTATGTTTGGGCCATATTGAATCTTGTTTAGATATGTTATCCATTTACTTATTCCCACAGGTCGTAGCAGCTAGCCTACTGGTCATTCGGGTAGCTTATATGTGCATGCATATTATAAGTTTTATTGACATTCAGGATGTACCCCCATATGTGGTATCAATAATTAATGGAGAAACAATGCTGGTGCTAACAAATGATGTATAACAATGTGATTGCCATTAATTGTATTTGTGTGACTTGTTTATTATAAAAGGAATAAACATAAATTTAAAAAAAATGCCACAGAAGAAAACTGATATTTATGAACCCCATTTGCAAAATATCAAGATATCTTGCATCCTGGTATATATTACAACTGATATCTAGTAAAGCTGGGCACATCACAATGGAATACTGAACAAATCCAAGATCAACTTTCTCAGTTCTGATGCTATCAAAATAGCCATGTATAGCACTGAACCCATCAGTTGAAATCAAAGATGAGCAGATTTTCATACAGATGATTTAAAAGACATAACAAGTAAACTGATTTTGTATAAATTGAATATGCAATAGGCTGACTCAAATTATACATTTTTCATTATTTATTTGAAAATTGGTAACCAGGAAAGGTGCACTGAGACAGGGCTCATTTTCAGGTGTGACCCAAGGGGAGAGGGAATGGGAAATACAATAAAAAAGCAGACACTGTATTAATGATAGGTACAAAGTACAGAGTACAATTTCACATTATCTATCTGCATCATCTGTACTTTTTGTATGTATTGCATGTTGTGTTGTAAATGCTGTTCACACTTGAAAAATGGCAATGTTGCTCAATGTGCTTTTCCAGGGTAAACAATAAAATGAAATGTGGTACAAGTGCAAATAAAAAGTAAACAGAGCTAAGCAAAGGTTCAGTGAGCAGCTTTGATACATTAACAAAGAGATCAAGGCAGGTGGAAAGATGGCAGTGTAGGTGTAGAATGGGGAGGAGCCTGATACAGGCTGAGGTAGAACACAGGAGGAGGCCCAAGATCAGAGATGGTAGGGACTCCAACAGGGGAGGATCAAGGAGGTCCTTTTTGTCATCACTTGTGAGGAGGACTTTAAAATCACTTCTTGCTCCACTACTTGCGAATTTTAGAGGTGGCCAATCCAGGAATTTTTCACCTAGAGCCAAGACAGATCTGAACCAGGGGTCTGGCTTGACTCTATGAGCCAAAACACGAGCCGAGATCTGTCTACTGCAGGCTGTTTGCTAGATAGGAGATGAATGTTTCTGACACTGCACTAACTGCTCAGCCTGACAACAGTGCTTACCTTGATCATAACTGGCTTAGCTTGACCTTGGTTCTCAATTGTTTATAGAGATCGAGCCGCACTGAGCTGGGCATAAACCTGAAGCCAGGCTCGACCCTGCTCTAGCTTGCCAACCTCTAGAGAATTATGGTCCTGCTCCCTTACTTATGAAGATAAATTGAATATTTTGAGACAGCCTGTTGCATATCCCCTATATCTTAGGGGAGGTCCAAGATATTTACTGTAGCTTTGAGGAGTCTCACTACGACACAATGTTGTAGAGGCCAAGACAATGAATGATCCATCACCCTTCTCAAAGCCTCTCTAATATATGCATACTGTATTTAAAAAAGGTGGATTTTCCATACACAGATATGTCACTGAATTAAAGGGAAGGCATAATGGAACAGTCAAATAACTGCTTCACATTTTTAGTCCCTCAGTATTCTAATGTCTTGTTGCACAGTGGATTACCTTTTAGTATCATCAGGGGTTTTTGCTGAATTGGGCCAGTGTTATGATGTAAGACCTTACACTGAGGAGTCTAGATTATTGCTATTACTGAAAGTACAGTTACGTAAGAACTTACCGTAACAGTAGATCTTTGAGAGGAGCTCTTGCAGCAGGCTATTACAATCAGGACTATGCTGCAGGCACTAGGACCCTCCCGTGAAAACTTCTGCCAGCAATACACAGCAGGGACCGCCCCGATGCCGGCCCGCCGATATGGTCAGGGTACAAGAGAGGGCGGACCCAGATTCACCTCAGTTCTTCCGCCAAGACCCAGCAGAAGGCCTGACAAGAGAAAGAGATGAAGTCTACCATGAAGAGAGTTGGAGAAGAAAGAAAATGGATCTGCACACCTCGAGGGGGAAGGCGGGTGGGAAGTAGCGCCTGCTGCAAGAGCTCCTCTCGAAGATCTGCTGTTACGGTAAGTTCTTACGTAACTGTACTATCTTACTTCGAGTGGGAGCTCTTGCAGCAGGCTATTACAATCAGGACTGAGTCCCAAGCAGTCCCACTGCAAGGAGGTAGCTGATCCCGGGAGGTGGAATATGCTGACTCCAGAGGCCTTAGGACAAAAGCCCTTGTAAAACTGCTAGGCTGAAGCCAGCTCGGCGTCTGGAGACGATATCCAAGCTGTAATGCTTGACAAAAGTATGCACCGAGTTCCAGGTTGTGGGCGCTCAAATGTCCTGAATAGCAACATTTCGCAGGGCGGCAAAAGAAGCTGACACTCCTCTGGTGGAGTGACCCCTAACCGGGCCTGGCAGGGGCTTATTGTGATGCTTGTAGCAAAACGAGACACAGCGAACTATCCATTTAGAGATAGTTTGCTTGGACACTGGTTGACCCAAGCAATGTGGTGCAAAGGCCACAAAAGCTGCTCCGATTTACGGTGCTGAACCGTCCTTTTGAGGTAATACCTCAGAGTCCTGTGGACATCCAATGTGTGGAGGAGAGCCTCCCCTCTATTGGAAGAGGAAGGAAAATAACCGGGAAGATCAACCGACTGGTTGAGGGTCAATTCTGAGACCACTTTCGGAAGAAACTTAGGATTTATTCTGAGGGAAACCCTTTCCCTGTAGAAAACCAAATAGGGCTCTTTACACATCAGAGCCTGAAGCTCGGAAACCCTTTGAGCTGAAGTAACAGCAACCGAAAAGCAAACCTTCCAAGAAAGGTAGCGCAGCTCACAATCCGCTGCTGGCTCAAAAGGAGGGAGGGTGAGTTTCTTCAACACAAAAAGGAGGTCCCAGGGTGGGACAGGGTCCCAAATGGGAGGTCTCATATGTAGAATTCCCCTAAGAAAGGTGCGGGCCACATCCAATTGTGCTAATGCTTTCTCTCCCACGACAGCATGGTAGGCGGAGATTGCCCACATGTGCACCTTGATAGAGGAGTAACTCAGGCCCTTATCATACAAGGAGAGGAGATACTGTAAAGCTGAGTTCACAGGGCAGGTGACGGGATCCAAATATTGCGGCAATGCCCAAAGACAGAAACGCTTCCACTTCATAGCGCAGGTGGAGCGAGTAGAGGGCTTTCTTGCTGAGACTAAGACCTCCGCCACTTCCGGGGAAACCCCTTATCTATGTTGAGCTATGTCTGAAGGAGCCAAGCATGTAGGTGTAAGGACTGAAGATCCGGATGGACCAGTGACCCTTGGTCCTGGGACAGTAACTGCGAGCATATGGGCAGCGGAACTGGAGACTCCGTGAATAACCGCTGCAGAAGTGGGAATCAAATCTGCCGAGGCCATTTGGGGGCCACTAGGATCATCCGGGCCCCTTCTGCCTGTAACTTGAGCAGTACTCTCTGAATGAGAGGGAAGGGCAGAAAGGCATAGAGAAACCTCCCTGCCCAGCAAAGGGATAACGTGTCTGGCCAAAAAACTCCAGGCGCGTGCTCTCGCGAGCAAAACATTGGCAGTTTGGCATTGCATGGTGACGCAACGATGTCCAGCTCCAGAAGACCCCACCTGTCGAACAGCTGGTCTGCTATGGATTGTAGCAGCTCCCACTCATGTGCTCTGGCACGTGACCTGCTGAGGCTGTCGGCCAGATTGTTTAGGACACCTGGAATGTGCATCGCGGACAGCAGAATGCCCCACTCCAGTGCCCAGTACCAGAATCTCATCGCCTCCCTGCAAAGAGGATACGAATGAGTGCCTCCTTGTTTGTTGATGTAAAAGACTACCGCCATGTTGTCTGTCTGAACTAGAAGAGAGCCTGGCACCAGATCCTCTCGAAAAGCCTGGAGGGTGTAGAGGACCTCTCGCATTTCCAGTACATTGATGTGGAGGGACTGCTCCTCGGGTGACCAAACCCCCTGCGTTCGATGTGCACCCAGGTGCATCCCCCACCCCAGGTCCAATGCATCTGTCATCAGAGTCTGACCTGGTGGCTCTGGATGAAAGCTGACCCCTTTCTCCAGATTGCTGGGGTCCATCCACCAAAGCAGAGTTCTCCTGACTGGCTCCAAGATCTTGACCAGAGAGTCTAGGTCATCGCAGCTTTGGTCCCACTGCACCCTGAGCATCCACTGTGGGACTGTCATGTGGAGGCGAGCCAAGGGAGTGACAGGAATGGCCACCGCTATGTGCCCCAGTAAACTGAGGAAGTTCCAAGCTGGAACTCGAGACGCTATAGAGATCCATTCTGCCATCTCTTGCAAGCGAACTCCCCTGCCCTGTGGGAGGAAAGCCATGCCCTGGATGGAATGCAAGATCGCTCCTATGAAGGCGAGCTTTTGACTGGGCTCCGGGGATGATTTTTGTAAGTTCAGGGTGATCCCCAGCTCTCAGAACAGGGTATAAGTGTCTTCGAGAGCTCGTAAGAGGCTGCCTTTTGATGGGGCCGTAAGTAGCCAATCGTCGAGGTAGGGGAACACATAGTGTCCCATCCGCCTTAGTGCTGCAGCCACCACTTCTAGGCATTTGGTGAAGACTCGCAGAGCGGAAGAGAAGCCGAACGGAAGTACTCGACACTGAAAATGCTCCCCTTGGAAGTGGAACCTCAGAAACTTCCTGTGGAGAGGATAGACCCCGATATGCATATATGCATCCTGCATGTCGAGAGAACATAGCCAGTCCCCTTGGTGCAGCAAGGGAAGGAGTCCTTGAAGAGTCACCATCCTGAACCTGTTGTACTCGATAAAGAGGTTTAGAGGGCTGAGATCCAGAATGGGACGAAGGTCCCCAGTCTTTTTTGGAACCAGAAAGAAGTGAGAATAGAACCCTTGACCCTGCTGCTGCAAAGGGACCCTCTCTATTGCTCTCTTCTGCAGGAGGGTCTGAATTTCTCCTTCTATTAGTGGGATGTGAGAAGGAGGATAGCGGGAGAGCTTTGGCAGAGTGTGTGGAGGAAACTCTGTAAACTCTAGCGTGTGTTCTCTCCGTACAATATCCAAGACCCACTGGTCTGCAGTAATAGACTTCCACCCTTCGAAATGAAGGGAGAAGCGGCCCCCAACCAGTCTCCTGGGACTTCTGGCAGAAGAGGGGGCAGAAGGGAGTCATTGGGCAGAGCCGGGAGTGGGAAGAGAGGTCTGGGAGGACCTGGGCCCACGGGCGGGAGGTCCACCGGAATGCTGGTTCCCGGATCTCCTATGGAAGCCTCCTCTCTGCCCCTGTTGGTTGCCACAGGCTGAACCTTGACTGCCTGAGGGCTTACGAAAGGGCCGTCTATGGTGCTGACATCGCTGGTCACCACGGTACATCTGGCGGACCGACCAGATCAACTTGCCTGACTCTTGGAGGCGGGGGATCAAAGCCTCCATCTCCTGCCCAAACAATACGGTACCCTGGAAGGGCAGATCCCGGATACCGGCCTGCAGATCCTGGTGAAAGCCCAAGACTCTCAACCAGGCATGGCGCCGGAGACACACCCCAGAGGCGGCTGCCCTGGCTGCTGTGTCTGCAGTGTCATACGAGGCCCTCAATACATGGGAGCCTACCTCTGAGCCCAACTGAATAAGGGCCAGGAGCTCTGTCTTTTTTGTCAGAATCTGGCATAGTCTGTGTCAGCTCTAGTCCCCTTTCCCACAGTGCATTCTGGTACTGTACCATATGCGTTAGGAAATTAAGGGAGCGGATGAAACAGGTGGAGGCTGCATAAACTTTCTTGCCACCTGGTCCAGGTAGCGGGACTCCGGGTCGGAAGGCTGTGAGCTGAGGTGCTTCGGTTGCTGAGACTTATCATGGGCAGCTGTGATCACCGAAAAGTCGGCCTGAGGGTGTTCCGCTACAAAGAGTTCCGCCCTCGGGGCCTTATACAGCCTGTCTGACTTCTTAGGAACTGCCGGGGATCGAGGCTGGATGCATCCAGGTGGTTCTAGTAAGGTCCTGGAATGTATCCACCAAAGGAGGGATAACCAGAGGCTTTGGCTCCTTTTGCCTCAGGTATTTGGCCAATCTCCTGCGTTCCGGATCCAGGTCCTCCGTGTCCCACTCATTGGAAGCCTGGATATGCCTCATGACGTCCATAAAAGTAGGATCATCCAGAGGTGAGCGAGGCTGGTCCTTCTCTCCCGGGGCGCGCTTGAGGCTGAGAGAGGATGAAGAGGTCGACGATGAAGAGGAGGATCGACTATCCGACTTAGAATAGTCTGACCCCGTCCTACGATCATGCCTTCACTGACATCGGTAGTTAGGGGATCGACGTCGGTCCGAAGATCGACTCCAGTCCCTGGACCGGCAGGACCGACGTCAGGAGCGTCCTCGCCTGGAGCGCGAAGGGCTCCTGGAGTGTGATCTAGACCGACGTCAATCACCAGAATCCCTGGAGCGATGTCGGTGGTCCTCGGACCTGGAGCGGGAACGAGCCCTGGAGGGGGGTGAAGGCTGGCGTTCCGGTGACTTCCGCGTGGAAGACTCACCCCCCCGGCTGTGGTTCTCCCGCAGGTTCCGGTACCAGTGTCTGGACTAGCGACGGGGAGGACCGCTTGTGGACCTGCCCCCACCAGAAGGAGAAAAGATCCCTGAGCTCATCCTTGGTGAAAATTTCAGCCGCTCACTTCAAAAAGGAAGTCTCCGGAACATCGGGTCACGAAGGAGAGCTCTCCTGAGGGCCCAGGGGGAGGAGGACTTGGGCGATGGGGATGTCGGTATCTCCACGACCGACCCCACGTCCTTTGCCCCTTCGACCGGCGTCGGTGTAGGGACCGACGATGGAGGGACACCAGGGGGCATCGGAGAGTCCTTGGTCTCCGGAGGCACGCCTGTAACAGGTGACGTCGGTGCCTTAGCAAGTGGGGCCGAGGCAGGCACCTCTAAGGACTTGGTGATGACCCTTAGCAGAGTCACCTTTGGCTTGGCCGGCTTCCCCCCTGACAGGCCGGTCTTAGCCGGTGGTGTCTTCGGAGGTTCTCCAGACCCCGAGGGACGGGCCTTTTTGGAAGAAGGCTGCAAAAGCGAACGCGACCGAGACCGGGACTGACTACGGTCCTTGCTGTGGCGCTTCTTCTCCTTCTTCTTCCCCTCCAGGGAGTGCAGATCCATCTTCTGCTCCAGCAGGTAGGTCTTGAGGGCTTTCAGGTGGAGGATGCGGGTCCGGCTGGTAAAGGCCTGGCAATCTGCACAGTTGGCGGTGTCGTGGTCGGGACCCAGGCAGAAAACGCACCGCCGATGGCCGTCCTTAACTGGGATCTGCCTCCCGCAGTCACACTTTTTGGAAGTGTTTGGGTGATGCCACCAGAAGACACGAACCCAGCTGGGTAAGATAACGGCTGACATCAGTACTGGGAAGCGGCAAGAGTAAGGAAAACAACGCTCCAAAGCGGAAAAAAAGTGATCAATCGACAGCAGTGAACTGACATCGGTACCTGAGAAACGGTAAAAAATGTCGAAAAAGGCAGGAAATCTTGATAGGAGATGTTCTTTTCGCTGGATCGCAGACAGAAGCTATGTCTCTCGGCTTCACGTGCGGGTATGCGGTGGGAAAGAACTGAGGTGGAGCTGGTTCCGCCCCCTCTTGTACCCTGACCGATGCCGGACAGGGCCAGCATCGGGGTGCCCTCGCCGTATTGTTGCGCAGAAGTTTTCACCAGAGGGTCCTAGAGCCTATAGTCCTGATTGTAATAGCCTGCTGCAAGAGCTCCCACTCGAAGTAAGATCTTTGATTATTTATGTTTTTATTCTGTTTTAAATGTATTTTTATCGTGAAAGTGCTTTGATATTTATGAATTACGCTACATAAATAAAGTTATTATTATTATTATTATAGATTAAAGGACACCATCACTATTGGAAATGAAAAATATTAATTGGGGGAACCCACCACTTTTTATGTAGGATTTAACAGGGCTGCCAGGGCTACTTACTCATGATATGTTTCATTTGTGCACTTTATTTAGTTCAGTTGTATTTTATCGGTGGGGGGGGATACATTTTACGCTATAGCAGTATTTACTTACTTTACTCCTGGAACCGAGTCCGACTTTTAATTTCACTCCCGAAACTCAGTTCGCCTACGTGCCCTGCATTTTTCACCACACCCACAGGTATATCTCAAGCATGTCTACTAGATCCACCTGTTCAAAGTATAGTCAAGTGGAGTTCTGACAATTTTCAGTTCTCTATCCATGTTATCTGATTTAATAATGCAGGTATAGCAGGACTTGATCATTTTGCCCTGCCTCCAGCCATCATCTTGATCTGATCCTTGCAGCATCTGCAGATGAATACCAAATTATTCCCTGAAAGTGAGACCTAAAGATGAGAAAACTCCCAATCTGATGACCTTTTGGTCTCACACAAAAGGACAGTTATGCACACCATCATCTGTTCTGGACAAATAGAAAGATTCTGTCAAAAAACAGGAACACACCATTCAATTTGGAGTTACAAAATAGTATCTAAATTGTATTAAATCTGGGGGCAAACAAGATCATGTAGGTTCTCCAGGACTCACATCTGGCATAAGAATGTCACCAGTTGCCACCCAGAGACAAGAAAGCAGCTTACCAGGCTATGGAATGTATTTCCTAAGAAAGAGAATTATCTGTCTGCAGGTTTCCTCTCCTGGCAGAGGCTTTGGAGTTAAGGCATGGTGAGTAGATGCAGACAGCTGGCATTTAGGCTTGCAGGTACAGAGATGAAGTTCAGGTACTACCTACTTCACAACTTGGAATTATGGTAAGTTAAACTAGTAAGTTGCAGGAATGGACCAATGAGGAGCAAGTACTGATTTTGGTTCCTACACAGACTCCAGGATTGCATATACAATCTCAAGCAAAATCTTCCCATGCTAACATGGAGGAAGGTGTATGTCCTTCCCTTTGGGAGAGGTCCTTCCGCACAAATTCTAAAATGTAAAGTATAAGCTGTAAGGATGTCCCAAATGTAAAACATTTTAGTCAGCAGTATCCTAATCAATTGTGTGTGTGTGTATGTGGCGGGGGGCAAGCTGAAACGTTTCTTTGTTATTGACTTGGTCTCCATCTGAAGCAGCAACTTTACTAAACTGAATAATCGTAGTCAAGTTTTGGCTGCAAAGCAGAAGGCTGCGTGCAGTTAGAGCTCCTTATAAGTAGTATTGCATCAAAATAACTTTTAAATAGTGAAACTTGAATGAATGTAGTAGTAGTAGATTGTATTTATCACTCTACCCCACAGGCTCATGGCACCTTACAAAACAACAATGTGCAGTAGCTGATCAGACAATAACAAGTTACTAATACCAGTTTTAGCCCCAAAACATTAAAATACTTCACAAAAATACATTACACGATTCTGAAGGCTATCTCTTAATGAGATCACTCAGGGTAGGCCAATGTAAACAGTTGAAGACCCGCTTAAAGCGCTCCACCATCCTTAACTGACAGAGCAGCATGTTCCAAATACCTTGCACTACAACCACAAGTGCTCCATCCCCAGACTCCCTCAATCTTGATATGGCAACATCTAGGAGCTCCCTCCCCACCCCAATCAGAATAAAGGGCAGCCCAGAGCATATGGACAAAGAAGTCCTTTCAGGTAGCCCAGAGCTATAATTTGCAGTGCTTTGAATGTTAACAAACTTATATGTCAAATGTCATCTAACAGTAGCAAGTACAATGTCTGCAGAACCGGGGAGTTATGTATGAAGCAAGGAACTCTGGCAATCAGCCTGACTGGGACTTTCTGTACCAGTTGTAAGGTGTATGTCAACCCTGCAGTTAGCCCGAGATACAAAGCATTGCAGTAGTCCAACCTCGATGTGACCAAAGCCTGCACTAGTGCTTTCAGATCCATGGAACTCAGGGTTTGATCCAAGCAATGTTCCTAAAGTGGGAAATGCCACCACCGACTATGGCTGGCACCTGATGTTCCATTGTAAATCTGCAATCAGTCATAATGCCCAGATTCTTTACCCTATTCCTGGCTATAAGTGAGGTGGCATCAAGTTGTAATCCAGCCCACTCCCCTCCCAAACCTGCTAGATTGTGAGAACCATAATCCACCGGCAACACTTCTGTCTTGTCTGCATTCAGTCTCAACAAGCTAGAGGCCATCCAGCTGATCAAAAGTATTGCTTTCTACAGGGGCCAATAACAGACATAGCTGAGTAACATTGGCCTAACAATGAAAACTCAAACAAAATCATCAATTGACCTCTCCCAGTGGTAGTATATACACCACAACATGGGTAACAGAATTGAACCCTAAGGTACCCCACAGTCAAAGGCAGCGGGCATAAGGGAAAATTTTCAAGTGCAACCTGATGCATCCTGCCTGAGAGAAAGGACTCAAATCAAAGATAAAACAAAAGGCAACCACCAGAACTGTGACTGGAGCCACAGGCGAAACAACTATGAACAAACTGCCAAAAACTATGCTAAATGGTCACTTGTTTCAAAACACCAAAAGCACCAGTGCATGTAGCAAGGCTTTTGGCATTTAGGACTCAAACTACTTCAACACAGCGCCTGTGAGTCCTCCTGAGCTCCTCAGCTGAGTTGTTAAAACTCACTGGTCTACGATGACAATAGATGATGCGAGATCAAGGAGAACAAGAATTGATCATTCCCCCCTATCTCTGGTTGGAGAAGGTCATTTTGCACCCTGATGAGTGAAGGCTCATTGCTGTGATGCCTTCTGAAATCTGACTGGAAGGGCTCACAGATCAATAATTTCTCCAGATGCTGCTCAGTCTGCATTGCCAGAACCTTCTCAATAATCTTCACTATATAGGGATATTTTGAGACAGGCTTGTAACCAGACGTCAGGGTCCAAAGATGACTTTCTTTTAGGTGGGGCTTCAACACCCCATCTGCAGTGCAGTGGGGAAGAAACCCTCCTGTAGGAAGCACCTGTCAACCTGCGAGCTAAAGCACAGGGCCCTCTGCACCTTCAGACAAAAGCTGTAGCTTTGAGAGACATGACTGTTTAGGTGAGAAATGGGGGGTGGGTTTTTAGGTCGTTTAACTGTATGGTATTCTTTTTTGGATAGAATTTTGTATGTTTAGGAGTAGTTTTCATTTGTGCTGGGGTAGTATTTCAAGTTGTGTGGGAATTTGTATAATTAGTATTTTAGGTATGCTAACTGTTTAATTCATTTGGTAATTGCAGTTTGTGTGATCCCATAGGATTGTACATATTGCAGGTTTATGCTTTTAATTTATGTAGGTATATACTTTTAATTACTGTAGGTATATACTTTAAACTGATAATTTAATTACAGGAACACAAGAAAATAAAATGGCCTAGTCTATGAGGAAAATTCCTTATCCATGTATTATCATAAGGGCACGGTAGCACCACAATAGATAGGGATGAGCAAGTGGTTCTATATTAAACCCCTAACTTTGCACCTTAATAGCTTTGGCAGTGTTTTACGAAATTAGCTGAAGTTTTGTATATGTTGTCTAGGAGGCAAGGTCTAAATCTGTGCAAAGCTTCATGCTGGCAACTTTTGCAGTTTCTGACACCTGCATATGTAATTTTCCTCTCAATGTCAAATTTTTTTCCCTACGCTTAATGTAACCCCCCTACAAATGGGGGTTCCTAAAAGCCTTCCCGAAGCTTGCCTAAGTGCCACTGCCTCATGCTGGTTATGGCAATGCCATTTAAATGTGGGTGCTGTGAGTGCTTGAGCCTCTGGTACTGTCTCTTTAAAGCTGCCTGCTTGCAGCTTTGTTAGTTACAGGGGGGCTGTGGGTTTGCTGCTCGACTCCTCAGGAGCTGTATTTGAATAAACTCCGTTTCTGCCATCGCTAAGCGAGCAGAGGAGCATTATTGAAGGATGTAACTGTTTTCTGGAACAACTGTAGCGTGGCAGTAAAATTGCTGTTTATTTAACCTGTTTCCCTTGCAGCTGGGACTTTGTGTATTCTGCCCCTCCATTTTGGATCAGAACTACCTTTTGGATCCAATCGGAAGGGGGGGGGCTTAAAATGGTGTATTGGGCAGCCAGCCAGGACTGGGACTCTGTTGAGAGCTGGCTGCCAATGGAAAGTATGGCCAGTGACTCTGGGAAGTGAAGTCCAGGAGTGTGGCACCTTTTTGCACCAATAGGAGGAGACCGAGAAGACTGGCACTTGAAGCCCTCCAATGGTGTTGGGTGGCGCCCGAGTTGGAATCTCTGCCCAACGGCAGGGACGGCAGAATCATTGTGGCTGTGAGTGAGGATGGAGCTCCGGGCTCCTGCGTTGTGAGTTTTCACGTGGGAAGCGCGTGTGGAAAGCCTACAGTCGGGCGGCTCGATCATCTAAGTAGTCAGACTGAATCCGCTGTGTGCTGCAGGCAGAGGAAGCTGTACATGTTGCAGCTACCTACCAGGCTCACCCTGTAGAGGACTGGAGAATCTGCTGAATTGCGCTTGGTCTGTCAGGACAAGTGAAGCTGCGTTGATCACCCGGTTCAGTCAGAGAAAGCAATCGGGAGTTTGTAGCAGCTGCCTGGTATGGTACCCCTCTGTGTTACATATAAATGTGTGGAGCAATATTTGAATTACAGGCCAAGTCCTGCAGTGGCGTGCGAGGGATACTGCTGCAAGGGTCGTGAGTAAAAATCATGGTAGCTCCCTGTTGTTTGATCTATTGCGTGCAAGTGTTTGTCTGTTTTCCTCTCTGGCTACACGACCTGAGCCTGCTGGCTCTGGATTACAAGTTTGGGTATTGTACAGTTGCTTTCATCTTCAGGGCCCCAACCAGCTGCACCGAACTTGGCTAGCCCCTTATTGCCTGGGTACCCAGTGTCAGTGACTTACAGGGAACTTAGCCTGTGCACAGTGCTCTGAAATAGTAGAGTTTAAGCTACTCAACTAGATTTCCCCCTGCCCTTGTTATTTCCCCCTAAATAAATCAGATTTGGTTGTTTGCAAAGTATACTGCCTAAACTGCGTGTTTGTGCCAAAATACTGTACAATGGCTCTTTCATTACTGTGTCTTCCTTTACAGGGGGTCCCCAGAGTCAAGCTGATCGACCAAACCCTGGGGGTAAGTGCATATTGTAAAGGTACTGTTGGTAACATGTGAAGGCCACTAGTGGGAAGAAAAGGGGGTTGCAATGACCCAGAGGGCTGTGATCAAGTCGTTCCAGACTGTTTTAAGCCCGACCTCTGGGTGGAGGCACCCGCGATTGGATCCAGGCCCCTCAACCTGTTATTAGCTGAACAGGCAGGGGTAGTAGCCCTTGGGATAGTGCCCCCTAGGGGTTACATTAACATGGGATTTGGGTTTCCTCTCATGTAACCCCTACAGAGAATGGGATATTTTTCCAAAACTTTCAGGGTAGAAGCATGATGTGCCAAGGTTGTGGAAGGTTTTGTGAAAAAATATTAAATGGTTCCAGAGTTATAAGGATTTAATTTTTTTTCTGTTTTGAGTATGCCCAGTAGGGTTTTGGGAATAACATTCTTATACTACACCAACATTTCTGTGTTGCAAGACCATGTTTGGTTTCTCATTACTTGCTTCTCATAGTACCAAAAAAATTGTTATGCTGTGAGAGCCATCATCTTGTTTTTCCCCTCAAACCAAAAATTAAAGCAAATACATAACAAGCATTTGTCAATGCCAAATGTTGCTTGCTTCTATGTGCTGTTTAGGTATTTGGAAGTCATTGGAGTGCAAATATTGAAAAATTTAGAACTTCTGATACGTGAACTACGCATAGCACACTAAATAAAACAGTCATTGTTAGGAATTTTTCATGAAATGTTCAACATAGCCATTTTAAGACCTCTGCTCATGAACAGTGTCAGTGTGATTTTGTTAATGTGTCCCTACATTGAGTTTGCACACTGACTTCCGGCCGATGTCTTCCATGCAGTGAAACACGTTTAGGCAGGATGTGAGAAAATGACAGCTGTACTGCTCATGAGGAGGTGTGGTAAAATGGCGATTGAAAATCTGGGTGAAAATATTGAAAATTTGTGAACTTACGAGGCCTGCGTAGAACTGCTAACAGCTAAATAAAACAGTCATTTGGGAATTTTTCACCAAATTTTCAACATAGCCATTTAAGACCTCTCTCATGAACAGTGTCACTGTGATTTTCTTAATTCATCCGTGCATTGATTTCACACCGACCTAGCCATTCTGCCTACAAAGGCGGAAACACATTTTGGGTGGGATGTGAAAAATGACAGCTGTACTGCTCATAAGAAGGTGTTGTAAAATGGCAATGTTGAAAATCTGGAGTGAAAATATTGAAATTTCTTGAACTTACGAGCCTGCGTAGGAACTGTGCAATGCACGCTCATAAAACAGTCATTTTTGGAATTTTTGGACCAAATTTTCAACATGGGTTTTGGGACCCTTCTCATGAATGATGTCACTGTCATGGCAGTATTCAGGCCCAAGGGTGATTTCACAGTCACTACTTGGCGAAATCACCCTTTGAGCCAGTGCGTCATGACGGTGACATCGATATGAAAAGTCTAAACACCATGTTAAATTGGCGCAAATTCCAAAAATACCTGAGATATGCAATAAAGTTGAACCCCCGATCTGGCCATTATACAGCTTACCGGCATTTCCTCAGTTCGCGATCGGCTTTGAAGAGTGAGCGTGTTCCCGGTCCACGAAGATCGTCGGCGCCAGAGTCGGAGGTGGTATAAATTGAGGGTGAATGGGGAGGCTGGGTGCACAGTGGGTGGGTGCGGGTTGTGGGAGGTCGGAGGCAGGCCGCGGGACGTTTTGTTTATAGGTTTAAAAAAATCGTCGGTGGGGCGTTTGCCATGCTGGGTGGGCTCCCAGCGTGGCACAGGAGCGAGGGAGCTGTTCAAGCGGCGGGATTAGGCACCCCGTCTGCCAAAGAGACTGATTGCCACGCTGGGGTGGGCTCCCAGCGTGGCACCAGCTCTGAGGGGCGGCAGCTCAGCGGCGAGGTTGGGCACCCCATCGGCTACACAGTAGGTGCGGTCGCGCGCGCTGCGGTGGGGGAGCTTCGCTTCTATCGGTGCTCACTGAAGCGTAGCTCCCTTTCAATCTGAAGCCACTGCATTTTGAGCATGTCATAGACAGCTCCAAAATGCATTGGCTTACAGGGGCCGCGCCTGCCAGCTCACTGACTGAATTGGAGGAGGAGGAGGTGACACACCTCTGAAATCTCCAATGATGGCACTATGTTTCTTGCACATGCGTGCAAGCAACATAAAAATGGGGTAATTTAAAAAAAAAACACACCTGTTTAGCCAGATTCTGATATTTGTTTATTACAGTATTGGCCAGAAATACCTGTTCTGAGTACCACAAATTCCAGGGCACAGAGCTTAGAGAGAGAAGCTGTTCACCCGTATTGTCTGTATGAGATTAGCAGGACTTTCTTGAATGCTGAAGCTGCAACTCGAAGTTATGATGCTGGCTTCAGCTGAAGCCAGCAATATGCTGTTCTGTCTGTCTATCTCTCTATTTATCATAATTGTTAACAGGACCAGGGCACCCGCCCCGGTACCACTTCTTTCTCCTCCCTCCCCTCTAGGTTGCCCACCCTTCCCAGTATTTATTTATTTTTAAATATCCAATATAAGCAGATGAGGATGCCCATCCCCAGTACCGCTTCTGGTGACCCCTTCCCCTACAGGTTGCTTGCTTCTGTTTACCAAAAAGTAGCCTGACACTGGGGTGCCCAATCCTTAGTGTTGCAATACTGAAGTGAATTGAATCGTCCTTTAATGTTTTTGTTTTTTAACCTGTAAAAAAAGAAATTGGTCCCTCATCGATCTGATCCCCCCCCCACACACACACACCCACCAACCTCACCCAACCTCCCACTCAGCACTCACCTCCTCACACCCTCCCACACACCCTCACCCACCTGAACATGTTCCGTAGCATAGATTTGCTGTCCAGTCAAAGAAAAATCTTGTTGCTGGAAACGGCGACTGTAATATGAGAAAATAAGTTAAGTACAGTATAATGTATTTCAATTGGAGGTAAACTTTATTCAAAACTTAGTCAATATTGAATATTTTTATATCAACTTTTCAACATGGTGTTTTTGCGACTCCACCTCATGACCAATGGTAGTAGTGGAATTAATCAAATCTAGCCCGAAAAGCAGTTTCATGGTCACTTTGCGAAATCACCTTTTGGGCAGGATTTGAACATTTTCACTGCCCTTGTTCACAAGGTGGGGTCATAAGAAGACTATATTTAAAATTTGGTGTCAAAATGCTCAAAAATGACAAAGGTAAGAACATACATTGAAATTCTTCTACGTTTGCTCACAACATTGACAATTTTAAATATTCTGACCCAAAGTTTTCAACATACTGTAGCCATTTTTTCATACCACCTCATAAATGTGACACCTGTCATTTTTCAAATCCCAGCCAAAATGTGTTTTCGCACTTGTGACGTGCAATGATGTTTCAGCAGGGATTTGAAAATGTTCACCTACCTGGTTCATTAGATGGGGTAATAAGAAGGGTATGTTGAAAATTTGGTGTACAAATACAGTAAAATGCACAGGTTATGGGTGAACATTGCAATATTTCAATGTTCATTCATAACTTCGCTAATTTTCAATATTTTGGCTCCAAACTTCCAATATAGTCACTTTCCCACACCACCTCATAAGTGTGATAGGAGTTATTTTTTAAATCCTGGACAAGATGGGTTTTCGCACTTCTGGTGTAAAATGAACTTTCGGCCAAAATACTGTAAATGCTATGTTTATAAGTGGAGTAATAAAATGACTATCTTGAAAATTTGGGGTCACAATAAAAAAAATATATAAATATATTTATTTTATAGGAGCACGTTCACACCCCTGTATTTAGGGTTATACATACACTTCAATGTTAAACCCCAAAATCTGCACTTTTAATACCTTTGCAACCAGTCAAAGGAGTTGCATGAAATTTTGCATGCACAATTTCATGGGGCAGATTTCTTGATGTGTCAAGATTTGTTTCAGTCAGACGTGTATATTCTGAGATACAGATAGTGCAAAAAAACAGATTACTCATCTGTAACAGTAGTTCTAGGAGTGGTATATGTTGTTCACCCACACTTCATGGCAGGTACCTTGCTGCTTTAAGATGTGCCGTAAAGTCTTCAAGCTGGTTCCTCCTACCCACCCAGGTGGTATAATCCTTGGCTCCATCCCACGATGCCAGATCTTAGCCCACTGGAAGCCAGGTTTGTGCGTCAAAGCTGGGGAGTTCACGGGGGTCAGTGTGAATGAACAACATATACCACTCCTAGAACTGCTGTTACAGGTGAGCAACCTGTTTTTCTAGGATCGTGGATATGTTGTTCTATCCACACTTCATGGCAGACTCCTAGCAGTTCTCTGGGAGGAGGGAGGTGAGACACACACCCCCTACTTAGAGAAGAGGGACTGGAGAACTGAGGTTCCAAAACCAGCATCCTGGCATGACTCAAGGTCAATGTGATAATGGGAAATGAAGGTGTATGCTGACTTCCAGGAGCAGCCCTGCAGATTTCCTGGATAGGGACATCCCTAGAAGCAGCCACCGATGCAGCGATATGGTGGGTGGAATGAGCCTTAAGCCCTGTGGGAGGCTCCCTACCCACCAACCTATAGGAGAGGTCAATGCAAGATGTAATCCATCGAGCTATTGTCTACTTGGCTGCAGATCTGCCAGGTGCAGCTTCAGTGTACGTGACAAACAGCTGGTGAACCTCTCCCCAAACTTCCACCATTCACTCTTTGTAGTAGGCGAGCGTTCACCTCATGTCCAGAGTATGGAGCCTGTACTCTGCCTCCGAGGTGTGACTGGGGTAAAACACTGGCAGAGTAGTTACCTGGTTAAGGTGAAACTCTGACACCACCTTCAGAAGGAATTTCGGGTGGAGGCGCAGGACAACCTTGTCCCTGTAACTCCCCAGTCCTTCTGGCTGACATGATAGCCACCAAGAAGGCAGTCTTCCAACACAAATGTGACATGTCACACTTGTGCATAGGTTCGAAAGGCTTGCCCATGAGCTGTGCCAAGACCAGCAGTAGATCCCATGTAGGTGGAGGTTCACGCACTGGAGGGGATATGTGATTTAGGTCTTTGAAGAAGTGCCAGACCACCTTCTCCTGCACCGCCGACCGCTGACCGGCCCACGCATGGTAAGCAGAGATGGCTGCCAGGTGCACCTTTAAGGTCATTGACCGTAGCCCCTGTTGGGAGAGGGACCAAAGATAATCCAAAATACTAGCCACTGGGCAGGATGAGGGGTCCAGTCCTTTGCCCTGACACCAGATGGAGAATCTTTTCCATTTAAAGGCATGGCATTTTCTGATTGATTCCTTTCGGGATGCCTCAACAACATTGAGGACCTCATCGGAGGAACCCAAGGCCTGGAACTCTAGCCACTCAGGAACCAGGCTATCAGGTGCCCGGATTGAAAGTCCAGATGGAGTACCTTACCCTGGTTGACTGAGAGCAGGTCTTGGCATGCTGGAAACCGCCTTGGGAGCCTGAAGCTGAGGCTGAGGAGATCTGGATGCCAGAACTGGTGGGGCCAGCCTGGGGCCACCAGGATCACCTGTGCCTTGTCTCTTCTGACCTTGATGAGCATTTTGTGAATCAAGGGGAGAGGAGGGGAAGGTGTAGAAGAAGCCTGGGGTCCACAGGCTCAAGAAAGCATCTCCCTGCAGCGAACCCTGCTGAGGGGGGGTGGGCATGGAACAGTCTCAGCTTCACATTCTTCCTGGAGACAAACAGGTCCACCTGAGGGGTGCCCCAGAGGGAGAACAGATCTTGTACTACCTCCTGGTGGACAGACCATTGAGATGCCCTGCCCATCCTGCTGGGGGTATCGGCCAACTGATTCGAGGTTCCTGCCACATGGATGGCCAGGAGATCCGCCTCCAAGCTGAGCACAAGTGACCAAATGCAGAGAGGTTCCTTGCAGAAGGGCAAGGAGTGCGTTCTGCCCTGCCTGTTGAGATAGTACATGGTCATGGTGTTGTCCATCTGGACTTGAACCACTTGACACTGGACAAATGGAGCAAATGCGGTTAGGGCTCGGCGAACCACTCAAAGCTCCAACATGCTGATGTGACATTGGTACTCCTGAGGGGACCAGAGCCCATGGGCTCTGTGCTCCCCCAGACAGGCACCTCAACCCATCAGAGGGGCGTTGGTCATCATGATGACCATCAGCTCGGGGCACACCTTCCTGCAGGTGGGATGGGACGAGCCACCATTGGAGGCCGTCCCACATCCTCTGGGTCATGGAGACCACCTGGTCAAGATGACCTGAGTACTGAGACCACTGGCTGACCAGTTCCCACTGAAGGGAATGCATATGCCAGTGAGCCCATCGGACCATGCTGGTGCAGGCCGCCATATAGCCCAGAAGACACAGGAAGTCCCAGGCAGGGTGCAATTGCCCAACCAGAAATGATCGGGCAAAGGAGGAGGAAAGAACCTCCTCCCTGTCCTCTAGAAGCCGAGCTCTGGCTCGGCAGGAGTCGAGCTCTGCTCCAATGAACTGGATCACTTGCGCAGGCATGAGTTCCGACTTGGCCTCATTGATCAGGAGACCATGCTCTAGGCAAGTCTGGAGGGCCAAATCCCTGGACCGCTCCACCTCCAGCCTGGAGGGACCTGCTATCAGCCAGTCATCCAGGTAAGGGTACACCCGGACCCCTTGGCGCCTCAGGTATGCCGCCACCACTGCCATGCATTTGGTGAAGACCCTGGGGGCTGAAGATAGGCTGAAGGGTATGGCTTGGAACTTGTAAAGGGTTTCATTGGCTCTGAAGCAGAGGAACCGTGGATGGGATGGATGGATCGGGACATGAAAGAATGCATCCTGAAGATCTAGAGAGCAGAACCACATTCCTTGTTCCAGGATGGTATGATCTGAGCTAAAGTTACCATCCAAAAGGTGCGAGATCTGAGGAACTTGTTCAGGTCATGCAGACCTAGAATGGGGCGCCAGCCCCCTGTCCGCTTCAGCACCAGGAAGTACCTGGAGATGAACCCTGGGTATGAAGGTGGATCCGCTACTTGGCGCACCACCTCCTTGAGGAGGAGCTGAGCCAAGTCATTTCTGAGAGCTGACTGAGAAGCTGTGGACAACAGATCCCCCCTGTGGAGCACGGGCTCAATAAGGAGGGGCCTGCTTGAATTCCAGAGGCAGGCCTCGACCTATCACTTCTAGAACTCAATGGTCAGTGGTGATAGCGGACCACGTGTAAATGAAGTGGCTGAGCTGGCCCCCCACGGGGGGTCCCAGGGGAGGCGTGACAGGATTGAGGGAGGCACCCCCAAGCCATCATTGGGCAGGCTTGGAGGAGGGTCCAGTGGGGGGGGGGCACCGAGACCTTCCCCCTGGGGTAACTAAATGAGGAGGCCATGGACTTGGCCCGAGGATGCCAAGTTTGAGCCTGCTGGCCCTGTTGCTAATACTGCTACTGGGCCAGTCTGGCCGCAGGAGTGGACAAGCAAAAGCGCTTGCAGTTTTGATGCTTGGAGCCCTTGTCCTTTTGGGCAGATGTGGTGGAGTCCAAGGTGGCACTGGACTTCTCTATGCGCTGGAGGTGACCCTCCATGCCAGGCCTGAACAGGTCAGTGTCCAAGAAGGGGACATCTGCCAGCTTATGCTGCACATCTGCCAAAAAGGTTGAGATGCATAGCCAAGCCCTGCAGCACATGGCCACTGTGGCCACTACTGAACAGGCACAAGAATCGCCAATATCCAGAGCCAACTGGAGTTGTTGTTTCACCACTGCCCTACACTGATCCCAGACCTGTTTGACCGTGGTCTGAAAGTCCGCCAGGAAATGAAGGATCACTTTGTCCAGAAAGCCCAAGAGGGCATGGGAGAAATGTGCCATGATAATGGCCAAACTGGCCTGATGAAGGCCAAGGGAGGAGGCTGCACAGACCTTCTTCCCGGAAAGGTCCAACTGTTTGGATTCCCTGCCGAAACACAGAGTCAGCCACCAACCTCACTGCAGAGGGGTGCTCGGAAAAGCCCAGCAGGGACCCCATGGGCACCGCGTACTTGCGGGTCATGAGGGCAGAAGGCGCAGGACAAGATGTCAGATGCTGCCACAGCTCCAAGGCTGGACCTACAATGGCCTCAGACACTGGGAAGGCCTCCACAGGAGTGTCCCCTTTATCCAAAATCTCTGTAAGGGGATACTTAGCCTGTTTCTGCACAAGCTCCAGCTCCATTCCCATGGATTCAGAAATGAGCCATCAAATACCCATTGGCAAGGAAGGGCCCTCGTCGACGGAGCGACCCCCCAAGGACTCGATGTCCACCAGACGGGAGACCATGGAGGAATCCTTGGACTCCAAAGAGTCCTCGTAGAGTGGGTGCCCACCCATGTCACTCTCCACCTGCCTTGGGCAGTCAGGAGTGAGAGCGACCGACAACCAATGGGGCAAGCCTTGGGCCGACTGAGAACCCTTGGCTGGAGCCCCAGACTTCGGTTGCTCTGGCGGCAGCCCAACCCAAATCAGGGGAGTAGCTGGCTTCAGTTGAGCCAGCAGGGCCTGAACCAGTACCTCGGTGATGGAGGCCATGGTGGAAGTTGGTTGTTCTGGCAAAAGCCATTTGATGGAAGGAGTCAAAACTGGGAGTGGTTTGGACCTGGATAAGACCAACTGCTGCCACATGAGGTCTTCGTTGCATCGATGCAACTTGCGCCAAAGCCTCTCCTCACCCAAGAAGGACACAGACATAGAGTGGCAGTGTAGCTTACTATGACAGTGGGAACGAGACCGCTGGCAGGAGCAAGTCTTGCCCAACATCGAAGTTGAGGAACGGGACCTCAACCTCGACTGTCAGCAGAGCCAACAGGGGACCTTGACAGGACTCAGAGAAACCCTCGGCTCCTGGTCCAGTTCCTTGGTGGGCGGGGCCGACCCATCTGAAGACACCATGAGCACCGGTGTCCAAAAAAGACAATCGTCAGCCAGATTGGGCGACAACCCACTGATCATCTTGAGAAAGAGCTCAACCACGTCGACAGGTACCTCAGCCAACTGGTCTGACGGGGGTATCATGAAACCAGCAGCCTTGGCTGTGAATTTGACCGAAGTCGAGGCAGGAGATTCCTGTGAGCGGGACCACTCTTGGTCCTAGGAACATCAACGTGTTGACTTTTCTTTGTTATTTTTCGACTCCTTCTTCTTGGAGCGGGAAACATATGACCCCAAAGGGCCCTCTCCCTTTGTATAGGGAGACTGGCACAACTCCTTGAAGGAAGCCGAATAGGAGGATCCAAGATGCAGCGGAATGAAGGCCGAAGCCGAAGAGGAGCCCACCATGGCCTGAGCCGCCTCCTCCTCAAAGGCCTTGAGCTGTTCCAATTGCTCAGTGGATCCCGCAGCCACAGAGACCACCAAATGGGCATACTTCGATTTGACCAGTGGGTAACGCTTCTCTGGTCACCCCAGCTGAAGTCAGGCAGTGCGATCTTCCAGCACATTCAGACAAAAGGACTGACAGTGATCGCAGGCCTGCGGATCATGGTCCAGTCCTAGGCAGTACATGCACTTGGCATGAGGATCTGTGTGGGACATCTTCTGCCTGCAGGAGCACCTGCGAAACCTGGGGACTGACTTTTCCTCCATCACGGGAGCGAGGGAAGAAGATGATGATTGAACTCGAGAGGGTTTTAGAATCAGTTTTGAAAGTGAATCCATATATTCAAGAGCCAGGAGCTAGTACACGCGGGAGCGCTAAGGAGGGAAACTGAACCTTCCAGCAGAAAGGAAGATCTGGTGTCATGTTGTGGAGCCGAGGATTATACCACCCGGGTGGGTGGGAGAAGCCAGCTTGAAGACTTTCTGGCACATCTTAAAGTGGCAAGGTACCTACCATGAAGTGTGGATAGAACAACATATCCACAATCCCAGAAAGTGAAGTTTTCTGAATTTTTCCCTCATCGGTTAGAATGGGTTTTCTGTCAACATGGCTAGTGCCCAGAACATTTGGAATTTTGGTCTAAGTTTTACAGGGTAGAAAAGGGCTGACCCACAGATGTGCCGTTTTCTTGTTTGATGAAAAAATATTAATCCATTCCAAAGTTATTTAATTTTGAAATTTTTAATACTTGGTTCTGAGCATGCGCAGTAAGCACCAAAAAATAGCTGCATGAAACGAAAAAAGAATTATTTTTTCGTATGACATCCTTTTTTGTTTGAGGAAAATCCTTTTTCATATGGCTGTTTTCAGTTTTGCCTGAGAAATTCAAATTAGGAAACTCCCAAAAATGATATTCTGGGGAGGAACCAACACATATAGCTTGCTTATCGGGACCCCCGTCCCTTAGCTGCATTCTGTACTTTACTGCTCAAAAAATGCCCTTACAATGTGTGTTTTCTTAATATTGAAATTCTATTTTAGTATCGGAGTTATACAAAAAAGATCTTGTTTTGTATGATGACTAATGAAAAAATATATTTTTTCATATGGGAAATCAATGTATTTCAAAGGGATTTTCAACTTTGGTGCATAACTTTGCCATTTTTGCATATTTTGACACCAAATTTTCAACATACCCTTTTTCCTTTTTGAGACCCCACCTCATGAACAATGGGGGTGTCATTTTGCAAATCCTGCATGAAAGGCGATTTCGTGGTTGGCGGGCAAAATCACAATTCAGGTGGGATTTCAACATTTTCAACATATTTGTTCATGAATTGGGGTCATAACATGTTAAAATAAACAAGTTGTGCACATCTTTTGACATTTCACTACGCTCACTCATAACTTTGTTCATTTTCAATATTTTAACCCCAATTTATCAACATAACCATATCTTTTTATCACCTAATGAATGTGACAGCTGTCATTTTTCAAATCTTGCCCAAAATGTCTTCTTGTGCCACTGCCACGGAACTTCACTGCAGTGGAGCAGAATGACATTTTGGTGGGAATTTGACAATTTTTACTATCGGGTTGATGAGGTAGGGTAATAGAAAGGCTGTGTTGACAATTTGGTTGCTGTTGCTTTACAAATGGAAATGCAGGGCCTGGAGGGCCCTGTGCTTCCCCATAAACATACATATATGCATCTATGGAGGGATGGGAGCATAGGGCCCAGAGGGCCCTTCGCTCCATCAGACAGCTAAGGATATGATTACAAGATCTCAACAAGTTTGGATATATGGGAGCACAGGGCCCTCTATCTCAAAAATAAGGAAATCCATTGCAAACAAATGCATTAATGCAACATTTAGGGTTCAGGCTAAAGCAACAAAAGTATGGAAATGTGGCTTTAGAGTTTCCAACCCTAAAACCCGAATGCCACCCCTAAAGCAAATCAGGAGCAGAGTCTTTCTAGGGGTTATCAAACCTAAATCTCACCCCGTTCTATACTCTCCAGAAACATACACACCTAATGGGGAGAGCTTTACTATAACATCTTAGCTTCCTTACACATAGAATGGGGTAAGTGTTAGGGCTGACAATCCAAGGCACACCCCTGTCACCTGTTTGTGTAGGAGAGTGGGGGGTGGGGTGAAGTGTTAGGGTTAGAAACCCTAACAGCACATTTTCAAACTTTTGATGGTGGAACCCTGATGCATTAACAAAGGAGACACTTATGTTCCACTCACCCTCCTTAGCATATTTATTTATTTTATTTTATTTAGTTTTTGTTGACCGGGTAAGTGCACTACACAAATCCTGCCTATTTTCAGGCACGACCCGGTGGAGGGGGATACAGATGAATGCTGACTGTCCTTGAACCAGATTAAGCGGTTGGTGGTATTTTTAGTGAATGAAGGAAATTTGGCTAGGACACCAGGGAAATTCCCTTACTCTTTTCGATAAGTGCCATGGGATCTTTAACATCCACCTGAACTACCACCAATCCAGGCAGATGGGACCTCGGTTTAACGTCTCATCCGAAAGTCGGATAAGACATATAAGTGAGGACCCAGATTATACAGTTTCAACAGACAGACATGGCATTTGGGGGGCTATAGTCACAGCTAGTTCACATTGCACATTTACTATTTCTTTTAGCATTTTCTTGCTCATTTATTTCTCTCATTGTCTGCACCCTATTATTTAGCAACACCTAGGGGTCATTAAGTTACAGTATGTGAGTGTGTCAAAGCTCTGCATGTAAAATCCTATATCATTTGTCCCAAACAAAAGTGTACATAAAGAAAGTTTAAACCTTAAGGAAAAAGCGCGAAGTGCCAGCATATGAGGGAAGATGTGCAGTGCATCTATGCAGCATCTGCACACAACTGCTCATGTGCACTGCACAACACCTTGAGACGCTGCCTCTCAACAACAAATCAACACACAATATTGAAAAAGATATTATCCATTCTTTTTCATATTCCTTGGGATACAGCCCTGGGATACATCACACAGTTTAAATAATCTTTTATTTGAATTTCCAGCCCCATAAAGATTAGTGAGTTAGGAGTTTATATGAAATCAGTTTCACCTACTCCCAGACTTAAAAGCTCAGATAAATAAAATTATGAAATGGATTGGCAAAAAACAGTGATCTGTTTGGCTGAGGAGCTTAGAACCCAGTGCTGATATCCTAGCACAACAGCACTGGAAGAAGGTCTGAGTATCCTGAGTCCTCTTCACCTCAGTTTAGCCTATGGAATATCAAGCTGTACTGCTGTCAATCGAGTGGCCACTTGCTCCAGCTCACATACATCAGTTGCCAGTCACTTAAGAACCCACTCCCAAAAGAAACTGAAAAAAAAAATTCCCATTCTGTCAACTGTTGCCCCTCTCTAACCTGGTCATGGACTATAACAACAGTCTCTTCCCCTGAGGCAGCTCCATTTCCTCACAATGCCACCCACAGCAGCTCTTCAGCAACCCAATAACCGAAACTGAAGAAAAAAAAAGAAAAAAAAAACGTTTCTTGTGCTGTCAACTTTACCCCCGTTCAGCCTGTCAGATATCACACCCCACTGCCACCGACTGCCTGCTCACATTCCATAATTTAAAAGAAAAATTAAATATGGTAATTGACACAGCTAACGGCCTCCAGCGTAAACAGTATAAGTCTCTCACTGCCACCAAGTGTCCACTCACTCCTGCTCTGAAAGTTTTACTCATCTTGGCTCCAAACAGCGAACCTGTCACCCAATGCCACCATTCGCCCCTGGTGCCTTCCATCAGAGCTCCTCATGCCACCAACTGTGGATCACCATGCCTTTTCCCCAATATGGCTGACAGCATTTCCTCATATGTTGGGCTTACAACAGAGTAACAAGTGTGAGTCCTCAACGTATTTTTAAAAAAATGCACAAACTTTCCGACTAGCAAAAAAGCCCGATGCTTTCAAACTTGCTCTCACTTATTCTCATACAGTGTACAGTAGTAAGACTGCTTATTTGTAGCAGGGGTGCCACCTACTGGCCAAGTATAAACTGTAAAACAAATGAAATAAGACTATTTTTTTAATATGTACTTTATTTTGCCAATATTGTTCGTTTAAATTATAAAACTATTTATTTTTATGTAAAAAAATCTAACACACATTTTTGATCCATTTCATAATCACAATAAGGCACTCAAGGGTGTGCATTGTGCTGGGACAGTGGCACTTCTTGGGTGCTTCAATCCACCTGAGGAGTCCCATTATCACAGCACAATGCACACCCTGTGGTGCCTTATTGCTTAACCTGCAACTGTGGTCCAATATTCAAAATCGTGCAAAGCATAGCGCAAAACTTTCCACTGCACTTTACGATTGCCCAGGAGCCCTAAGATGCTATATTCAGTCGAACAGTGCACCAGCGCTATTTGACTGACTATAGGGCCATGGCAGCACAGCACTGAGCCACTTAACCCTACCCGATATGGCTCCCGAAGTATGCTGCCAGAATGGATAGCACCAGAGCGCTATCTGCAGTATTCAAAGGGACCTATGAAAAAGAGCCCATTGAGCATGCAAAGTACTAAGGAGCCATCTGCATGCCCATTGTGGGCTCATTTGCATGGGTAGTGAGGAAGGTTAGCGTGGCACCATTCCCCTCAACTGCCCAGTCCCAGAGTGATGTAGGTACCCCAGTGCCTAGTGGTCCCCTCCATGATTGCCGCCCCTAGGAAAGAAGGCATCCCTGGTGTCTAGTGGCCCCCCGATCACCAGCCCATAAGAAAGAAAGGTATCCCTGGTGCCTAGCAGCCCCCCTCCAATCTCCAGCCCATAAGAAGGAATAGCATCACAGGTGCCCAGCAGTCCCCCACCAATCAACTGTGTGAAAGAAATGCATCCCTGGTGCCTAGTGGCCCCTCCCTCCAGTCACCAGCCTGTAAGTAAGAAAGAAAGGCATCCCAGTTGCCTACTGGTCCCCCTCCAATCACCAGCCTGTAAGAAAGAAAGGCATCCCTGGTGCCTAGTTATCCCCCCCGACTGCCAGCCTGTAAGAAAGAAAGATATCCCTGGTGCCTAGTGGTACCCGTCAATCATCTGCCCATAGGAAAGAAAGGCATCCCTGATGTCTAGTGGTTCCCCCCAACTGCCTGCCCTTAAGAAGGAAAGGCATCCCTGATGCCTAGCACTCCCCCTGATTGCCTGCTCTTAAGAAAGGCATCCCTGATGCCTAGTGGTCCCCCCCACCGATTGCCTGCCCTTAAGAAAAAAAGGCATCCTTGGTGCCTAATGGTCCACCCCTCAATCACCTGTCTGCAGAAAGAAAGCGTCCCTGGTGACATGTTTCCCACCAATCTCCAACCTGTAAAAAGAAAGGCACCCTGGTACCTAGTTGCCCCCCCGATCACCTGCCCAAAATAAATAAATCCATGATGCCTAGTGGTGTCCCCCTCCAATCGCCATCCCATAGGATATGTGACAACCCTTCCTGGCTAATACCTCCCCATGGCATGAAATGCCCACCACCCCAGTCACCGTACCAGTACCTTCAGTGCTGCAGGTGCATATGGTGACTGGTGCAGCCCTCCTCACACCTCCTTGGCTGGCCGCCATATGTCCAGGCAGGAAGCATGCATCTCATTTACAGGACAGGGTGACATGCCTGTCCTATAAATGAGACTCGCGCTCCCTGCCTGGACATACAGCAGACATCCAAGGAGGTATGAGGAGGGCTGCACCCACTGCCATATGAAACTGCAGCACTGAAGGTACTGGTAAGGTGACTGAGGGGTGGGTGTTCAGTGGTACTAAATGCCAGGGAGGGCTGTCACATATCCCATGGGCTGGTGATTGGGGGAACCACTAGGCAACAGGGATGCCTTCCTTTCTTATGGGCAGGCGATCAGGGTGGAGACCACTAGCCAGCAGGGATGCCTTTCTTTCTTACAGGCTGGTGACTAGGGGGGCACTAGGCAACAAGGATGCCTTTCTTTATTGCATACTGGTGATGGGGGGGGCACTAGATGCCAGGGAAGCCTTTCTTTTTTATGGGCTTGCTATTGGTGGTGGTGGGGGGGTGATGCAAAAGAAGTCCAGGGTGAGTGGATTCCCTTCTAGGTTCAAAATATGATTTGGTGTGGGGGCTTGTGGGCGAAAGTCTTCAAAGTAAGATATATAAGCCAGCCACTCCAAGTAAATTTCAGATCTATTTCAAGTTTATTTCAGTATTTCTTATAAACTTAGATCCTCAATACCCAATGTTTCACCTAGATTTAGGCTTCTTCAGAGGTGAGGATCTGTTATTCAAACATATTAAAAAACATTTTTAGTACATTGTGTATACATCAATTAGTAATATTTTTTCAAAATATTGTCATTTTTACTTTTTATATATAAGGCTTATTTCTTACAATAGATATCAATCAATCAATCAAGTCTTTATTTAACCAGGCATTCATCGTTGAACAGAAGCTCATTTGCAAGATGGACCTGGGTGGAGCATGAACAATTGTATACACAGGTCAACACAGGTATTTACAAGGCAATACAGATAATACTCTTTACAGAGATGAAGAAAAAGAAGTTCATATGTATATAGAATTATACAGATATTGTACAGATTACATGGTATTTACATACATAGAAGTGTCTATAGGAAGATAAAGCAGGTTATCTAAGGTTGCAGGAGGAAATCTTGGAAGAAAAGAAATAAAAATAAAAATATACACCAGGTAGGGGTGAAGGTGAGGAAGGAGGGAGGTAAGGGAGAAAGGCTAGGAGGCATGGTGCACAGAGAGGTTGGTAAAGCAGGATGTAGAAGGAGAATGGAGAAAAAAGAGTATGTGAGCCCAGGATTGAATGCTATAAATACAGGGCATGGTAGGATGTCACAACCCAGGGTAGTGAGCTCCTATCCGAGGTTGGGAAAGGAAGAATAAAGGGATGGGCCAGGCCTAGTGTTGATAAGACAGGGGATAAGAGAGAACAATTAGGCTGGTGAGGAGCAAGCTGGAGGTCAGTACTTAAAATTGGGTCTAAGTGGCTATACACCAGTGCAGACACCGGTACTGGGTCTGAAATTGGGTGGATGAGTTACATACTTCTCTGATTGTACAGAAATAAAGTGTCTTGAAGGCATTTATACCGATTAAAGTGCTTAATTTGAGTTTTTTTTGTAGATCATTCCATAAGGTAGGTAGTACGAAGCTTATGGCTGCCCTGCGGAAGCGGAATTTTGCTTTGGGTATTTTAAGTGTAATAGCTGAGTAACTTCTTAACGCGTATTTCCCAATTATACCCAGGGGAAGACAGCAGGAGATATAGTAAGGCAGCTTATTAGAGATGGCTCTATAGGTCCAGAGAGCGGTGTTTCTGTGGCGCCTGAACTTTAGTGATGTCCACCCCACCGCCGAATATAGGGTGCAGTGATGCGTGTCGAAGGGGAGTCCCATTATAAACCTCAGTGCTCGATGGTAGAGTGTGTCCAGTTTAGCCATGTAAGAGTTGGGGCATTGGCTGTAGAGGAAATCAATGTAATCAACCAATGATAGGAAAATGGATTGGACCAGTTGTTTCTTGTCATCTCTGGTGAGAAATTGGTTGATTATAAAAAACAGTCCAAGCCTTTGCTGAAGTTGTTTTAGCAAGTCCTCGATATGTTCAATGAAGGAGAGTCTTTGGTCTATCCAAACTCCCAGATACTTGAATTTTGTAACAGATTCTAGTTTTTCACCTAGAACTGTGGTAATTTGAGGAACTGTCCCACTGGACATAGGGTTAGCTGTGCGGATAAAGGGAGGGACCATCGCTTTGTTTTTGGCATTAAGTAACTTTTTTGGAGGAGTTGGCTTTGCAAAGGTTGAATTCTGACTGTAGGTCACTGCAGGCAGCTTCAGGTGTTGGGCGACTCACGTAGAGAACTGTATCATCTGCAAACAGATGGATGTTGGCTTCTTTTATACAGTAGTCGATGTTATTAATGTAGATTGCAAAAAGTAAGGGCCCTAATATAGAACCTTGAGGTACCCCTCTTTGCAGAGTTTTTAAGGGGGACAGGCCCCCTTCGACTTTACCTTGTTGAAGGCACCCTGTAAGATAGATAGTAAACCAACGCAGAGAGGAGGGGTCCACATCTATGGTTTGAAGGGAGGAGAGGAGCAGACTATGGTCGACGGTGTCAAAAGCCTTGCTTAGATCAAGGAAAACAGCACAAATAAAGTTTTTGCTCTCAAGATTATGCTGCCAGTCGTTAGTAACTTTGGCAAGGGCTGAGATAGTGCTATGTTTAGCTCTGAATCTGGACTAGATAGGATTTAGTAGTTCCCTAGACTCAAGGTGAGTCCTCAGCTGTGCATTTACAATTTTCTCTAGGAGCTTGGACAGGACCAGAAGGAGAGAAATTGGCCTGTAGTTATTGAGATCGCCAGGGTCACCTGATTTGAACAGTGGTATAACATGGGCTGTCTTCCATATAGGTGGTAAGGTGCCCTGAGACAGGGATAAGTTAAAAAGGTGGGTGACGGGTATTGCTAGTATGTGGTAGGCAATTTTTAGGAAGTAAGGGTCAAGGGTGTTGGCCCCAGCACTTTTTCTAGTATCCAACTGAAGCAAGAGGTCATATACATACATACATTATATGGGTTTCCTGCTACATATCTGTTCTGTTCAATTGCTAGTTCAGTATGTTATGACATTTTTTGTAAAGAAACTGTTAATATCTTTAAAAAGCTTAGGTGTCAAAGCTCTCAGCAGAGCTGTAGTGCCCTCTGCTGGTGCCTGTCAACTTAACATCCCTATGAGGCTATTCCCTTTCAGCACAGAACAATCCCATTCAGTACAATACATTTTTAATAATCTTTCACTTATATTTCTGCAACATCTTTACTTGTTTATAAGTCCTGCAGGTCATGATTAATACATTTCAAAACATTTCAGACATTTTTTGTTCATCATTATTATACACATTCAAAATACATATAGAAAGTTTCATTAGTTCCTGTGTCACATACCTGTTTGTATTAAAGTCAGTGTTCTTTCTTAATTGTCTTTAACTTATTGACAGATTGAGAATTCTGTTAAATAATATATTTAAAGTAAGTTAATGCAGTCATTTTTATGTTTCTGTAATACATTTATTTACAAATGCATTATGCTGACATACCTCTATAGCCGCCCTATATATAAAAAATGAATGTCAATTACTATAAATAACTTGTTTAGTATTTCTTTATGCATCATTTTACATTCTTGCGTCGACTCAAATTATAGCATTTTTATGTTTAAACATAAATTGTACATTATTTATTTTAACTCACTTGTGTGCTAGAATAATAATAAGAATGTGAAAAGATGTATAAAGGAATACTAAACAAGTTATTTACAGTAACTGAAATTCATTTTTAAGTATAGGATGGCTATAAAGTCATAAACCCTAACAAAATGGGTAAAAATACACAAAACCATACAACAAGGTATGTTACCATAATGCATTTGTAAATAGATGTAGTTTAGAAACTTCCTAAAAATTACTGTATTAACTTACTTTAAATATTTATTTAACAGAAATCTCAACCTGCCAATAACTTCAAGACAATTAAGAAAGAACACTGACTTTAATACTCACAACAGGTATGTGACATACAGGAAGTGATTAAACTTTCTATGTGTATTTTGAATGTGTAAAATAATGACAAACAAACAAAATTTTGAAATGTATTAATTATGGCCTGCAGGACTTATAAACAAGCAAAGATGTTAGAGAAATATAAGTGAAAGGTTATTAACAAGCATTTGTCAATGCCGAATGTTTGCTTGCTGGCATTGGCAGTGGTAGTGTGAAGTTCCAGAGCTGCATAATAGGAATGGCACTGAAGTATTGAACTGAAGCCAACCCCACCACCACCCTGCAGAGAGTGACAGGCATTGGGATGTGCCTTTGGGTCGTCAGGCATAACAGCCACGCCATTTCACCACACCCTACCCTGCAGACACTGACAAGTGTCACGGTGTGCCTTGGAGTCTTTGGCCCTTATGCAAACTCCATTCCATCAGGAAATACGGTGAGATGGGTGCAGTATAGGAGAATGGGGTGAACTTTGGGGCCGAAGAGTCCAAGGCATACCTCGATGCCTCTCACTGGCTGCAGGGTGCGGAATGGTATGAGCATTACAGGCATGAATCCCAAGTCACACCCCTGATGCCTGATATTCTGTACAGGGTGGAGCGTTATGGTTGGAAACCCTAACACCTCAGGCATTCGTTGGTATTTTCACTCCAAATTTTCAACATGTTTTTTTTTTGTGACCCCCACCTCATGAACAGTGGCAATATCAGTTTGATAGCTGAAAGCTGCTTATGCACAGCGACTACAGCATTTAGCACCACAGGTGCAAAAACATTCCAAACAGGATGTGAAAAATGACAGCTGTACTGTTCATGGGGAGGTATAAAAAATGGCAATGTTGCAAATCTGCAGTAAAAATATTAAAAAAACTGGTGAAGTCACGAGCGTGCACAGAAACTGTGCAGCACACCCTGTAATGTAATTAGTTTGGGGATTTTTTACAGTAGATTGTCAACACAGGCATTTTGGGACCTCCGATCATGAACAGTGTCACTGTGATTTTCTTTATCTGTCCTGAACAATGACTTCCCACAGCGACCACGCATCTCTGCACTGAAAGTGTGAAAACACATTTCAGCCATGTTGTTAAAAATGACAGCTGTACTGTTCATAAGGAAGTGTGGAAAAATGCCACTGGTGAAAATCTGGACTGAAAATATTACAAAGTCATGAACTTATAAGGGTGCGTGGAAACTGCACAATGCTCACTCATAACACAGTCATTTTTAGCAATTTTTTCACCAAATTTTCAACATAGCCATTTTACAACCTCTGCTCATGAGCAGTGTCACTGTGATTTTCTTAATGTGTCCCATACATTGATTTACGCACACCGATAAGCGCCGACAACGCGCTACATGGTAAAACCGTTTTGGGCAAGATGTGACAAATGACAGCTGTACTGCTCATAAGGAAATGTAATAAAATGACAATGTTGAAAATCTGGATTGAAAATATTGATAATTCACAAACTTACGAACGTGTGTAGGAACTGCAGAACGCACGCTTGTAAAACAGTCATTTTTAGGAATTTTTTCACCAAATTTTCAACATAGCCATTTTAAGACCTCTGCTCATTAACAGTGTCACTGTGATTTTCTTAATGTGCCCCATACATTGAGTTCGCACACCGACTGCACCATTGTGCACTACATGGGTGGAACACGTTTTGGGCAAGATGTGAAAAATGACAGCTGTACTGTTCATAAGGAGGTGTGGTAAAATGGCAATGTTGAAAATCTGGAGTGAAAATATTGAAAATTCGTGAACTTACGTGCGTACATAGGAACTGCGCAATGCAAGCTCGTAAAAGTCATTTTTAGGAATTTGTCCACCAAATTTTCAACATAGGCTTTTTGACAGCCCACCTTATGAACAGTGGCAGTGTTGTTTTGTTACTTGGTCCCGAAAGGTGATTTCGTGCAGTGACTGCGAAATCACCCTTCGAGCCAGATTAACGCCATGACAGTGAGGCATTCATGAAGGGTCCAAAAACCCCATGTTAAAAATTTGGTGCAAAAATTCAAAAAAGCCTGAGATATGCAACAAAGTTGAAAAAACCTTATCTATCCCATTATACAGCTTACGGCATTTCCTCAGTTCAGCGATCGGCTTTGAAGAGTGCAGATGATGTTCCTGGTCCACGAAGATTATCGCGCGGAGTACACAGGTAAGTATAGGGTGAGGGGTGTGGGAGGCAGGGTGCGCAGTGGGTGGGCGTGGGTGGGGCAGAGACAGTGAGGACCATTTTCAATTTCAGTTTTTTTTTTTTAAAACAAAGGGCGAGGCGACACGGGCGTTTACCACGCTGGGGTGGGCTCCCAGCATAGACAGGGGCGGCTTTTGGGGGAGTGTGGAGCCCGGCGAGGACTGGGCACCCCATTGGTGACAGCATCATTGCCAAGCTGGGGTGGGCTCTAGCGTGGCACAGAGCAACTGTTTTTGGGGGCGTGGGCGGCGAGTTAGGCACCCCGTCGGCTATACAGTGTGTGCATGGGGGGGTGGGCCAGCACGCAGTATGCATATGTGTGTGTAGGGGAAACGCGCATGAGCAGGAGATATCTTATCGCTGCTCACTGAAGTGTAGCTCCCCCTTTCAACTGTACTCCACTGCATTTTCAACTGCTGTCATAGACAGCTCCAGCGGGCATTGGAGAACTGCGGCCATGCCTGCAAACACACTGACTGAATTGGAAGAGGGCTGCCACACCTCCGAAAACTCGGATGATGGCACTATGTTTCTTGCACATGTGTGCAAGCAAACATAAAAATGTATTGTGCTAAATGAGATTGTGCTGTTCTGAAAGAAAATAGCCTCATAAGGTTGTTAAGCTGACAGGCACCAGCAGAGGGCACTATAGCTCTGCTGAGAGCTTTGAAACTCATTTTTAAGATATTAAAGGTGCACTGTCAGCTTTGTCCCAACATTTTTGCTCATTTCTAGTCAGTGTTCCCTGAGGCACGTACTAAACAAATTACTAAAGTAAAATGCCCCTGCACGTGCCAAAAGTTATAATTTTCACTCATTACCTTTTAATTTTCATTATTTTATATCCAAGCGGTCCGAACGAAAGTAAGCTGACCTCCAGAAGCTCATCCATCCTGACTACACGCATTTGTAACAGAGCGCAGTCGCGAGGTGCAATTTTTAGCAGGCCCCATAAACTAAGTTCTTAGGTTGTGTATTTCTTAAGCTGAAATTGAACTATGCCTTTTGTAACAAAAACCAAGCAGTACTATAACTAAGAAACACAATTGAAAAATGGAGCTGAAGTCCCGTGCATGTGCACTAGGGCATGGTGTCTGCTCCAAGCCGCTAATGCGCATGCATGGGATTGAAGCAGCTCTGTGGGCAGTGCAGTGAGGAGATGCAGGCACCCACCAGACGTAGTCATGCCATGTCTGTGGAGACTAAGGTGACCGCCATGATGTGCTTGCTCACCACAGGCACCTTCCAAAGGCCAACAGGGGACACCATGGGTATCACTCAATCAGCCACGTCCCACCTCCTCACACAGTTCTTCAACACTCTGCTGCCACATGCTTTGGAGTTCATATGGTTCCCCAGCAGATAGGCTGAGCATACAGCAAACACGCAGGACTTCCACAGGGTGGCATGCATGCCTGGCATGATTGAGGCCATTGACTGCACCCATGTGGGCATCCACATGCCACCTGGCACTGACAGCCATGTGTATATTAACAGGAAGGGATACCCAACCATCAACTGCCAGGTGGTGTGCAATGCCACAGGATGCATCATCAATGTCTGTGCTACACACCCTGGGAGTGCACATGACTCATTCATCTGGCACAGTTCCATGCTGTGCCAGAGGTTCGAACATGGGGACATCCCCATGGGTCACCTTGTGGGTGAGTAGGGCATGGGACAGGGGCATGTGTGGTATGACCCTGGGGGTGGGCAGGCCAGGCAGTGCAGGTGTGGTGGTGTGGGCAGTGGGTGACAGGGTGAAGGGGCGCAACAGCATAGCGCAGGGCTAACCATCTCCTTCCCTACACAGGTGACAGCACATATCTGCTGAGGACCTGGCTGCTCATCCCCTGCAGAGGAGAGGTACAATGAGACACATGTCAGCACATGCAATATCATCGAGGATGTCTTTGGCATGTTGAAAGCATGATTCCATTGCCTAGACAAGTCAGGCAATGCCCTACAATACAGCCCATCCAAAGCCTGTGGTCTATTCCTGGCCTGTTGCATCCTGCACAACATGGCCTTTGACCATGGGAAAACTGTCGAGGCTGATGAGGGTGACAGTAGCAGGGACAGCGTTAACAATGGGCCGGAGGTCGGTGGGCAGCAACCCCCTGGTAGATGTGACCCCCCCCATCTGGCACAGATGGCATGAAGGCATTGAGACACAATCACCCAAGAGCACTTTGGAGAATGCAAAAAGGTGCAGTGACACACATACATAGGTCACAAAGACCAGCACACCACACACAGGCAGGTATGTGCACAGCGGGATGCATGCAAGGAATGGGGTGCACAGCAGGGATCATGGAGGCAGTGGAATACACACACACAGCACAGGCATGTGCATACACACACACAGGCAGAGGAACATGGCTTGGATCAGATGCATGATATTGGTGCACAGGCATAACCGGTGTGGAGCTGCCCTCATCATGACCAGGCCACATGTCCCAGCAGCCCAGCTAGCACACACGAGAGGCATGTGGCACAACACATGTGTGCCACCACATGCATGTCACATCACCACTGCCCATGTGTGCACAGGGCAGCAGCAGCGGACAGCAGGTCAGGGCAGCACACACCTCAGGCCAACCGTGCGGTCCCTCAGCCACCATGGCCATGTGGAGGCTGCCGCGCCGGGGCCAATCAGCAGATGCTGGTGGCACAATGGCCACAGGGGGTGTGTCAGATGCCCCCCCCCGGCTAGATGTGCAGGACTGCGACCATGTCCTCACAGGGGTACAGAGGCAGCTAAACTGGCCAACCCCAGGCATGCCTGGGATGCCTACGTCAGAGCCCGGCATCTGCTGCGATTGGGTCGCCAGACGCTGGGACCATAGGGTGGACAGCGCACTGCGGGGGGTCCTCTGTGCACGGCCATGCCCAGTGGAAGCCAGTGATGCCAGCCACAATGGTACCGGTTGTGTGGTCCATTGCTGCCACAATGGCACCGGACATGCAGTCCATAGCTGTGGTCATGGCCTCCTGCATGTGGCACAGCCCATCCATGATCTGTGCAGTGCCCCTGTCCTGCTGCTCAGCCAGCTGGTACACCACCACCAGCAGTGCCCGCACCTCGGTGGCAAGCAGCACCTGGTTCTCCACAGATGCATGCAGCAACTGGGTCTGCTCTGTCAGCCACTCGGCATCCTGTGCCTCATGGCCAGAACGCAGATCGGCTGGGAGTGACCAGGCATGCTGCTCAGCCTCCCACTCTAGTGGACACTGCACAGTGGGCCATGCAAGGGGTACAGTGACGTCAGGCACACCGGCGGCGGACCCCGTGTCCCACTGCCCGGTGGTACCTGCATCCTGCTGCTGCCACCCAACCATCTGCTGGGTGGTGCCCTGTGCTGGCACAGCTGCAACAGCACTACCACCATGCTGGTTACAGCGGTGGCACCACACCTTGCTGCACCTGTGGAGAAGGGAGGCGGATGTGCAGCCGCGGACACATTGCTGGTCCCTGATGATGCCTGTGAGGCAGGCAGGGGCGTATCATCCACAATGTCTACCTGGCTGTCCAGGATAAGGGTAATGTCATCATTGGAGCCAGATCCTGCCCCAAGCTGAGTCTCCGCTCACAGCACATCCAGGCTGGCATCTTGCAGGAACACATCCAGGGCCTCGACTGACCCTAGGCTGAACATGTTCACCAGCCCCGCAGCCTGTCCGGACCATGGACACCGGTGGATGTTGAGGGTCTGTCCACACGGCCGTTGCTACCACCCTGTCCCCAGCATGGAGGCGTGATGGTGCTGCAAGAGAGGAAGAGATGGTCAGTGGTGCATTGGTGCCCATGTATCCTCCCCCCCGTGTGCATGCCACTGGTGTCACTGGCCAGCAGCGTGGTATGACTGGCAGTGTGCACACACGCATGTGGCACAGAGGCAGACACACCTGCATGCTCTGGCACACACCTGCCAGGACAGTGCGAGTAACATATGTACCATGCAGTGATGGGCTGCCACCCATCTGGAATCCCCTGCCGGGCACACCCTCCACTGCAGTGTGATAGATGGTGGCTGCCATTAGCTCCTCCGTGGCCAACAGGGTGGGTGCAGTGGATGGCCCTCCACCGGTGGCACTGTGGCAGGACCGAATGGCTGCCACATTCTCCTTAATCCTCCACTTGTTGGTCCCAACCTTCTTGTAGCACTCCTGTGCCATCCACCGGTGCCTACTGTGTAGGTTGACGTAGGCCGCCACCTCATCCCACCCTACTGACCATTCATGCGGTGTGCCCGTGGCACCAGTTAACAGGGCCTCCCTGTTGAGGTATGCCTTGAACAGGGCATTCATTTCATCCTTTGTAAAGTTGTGCCTGCACCTGCGTGCAGGCCCATGCTCTTCCTCCTCCTCCTCCTCATGTCCAGACATTCTTGCACCTGTGAACAGGGACAACAGTGTGTCAGTGAGGGCATGGCCCATGTTGCCGTCCGTGGCAGTGTTGTTGTGGGCCGCCAGTGCCCCAAGTCAGCATCCACCTACCTGTAAGGGTGCAACACCGGTCCGTGACCTGTGATGTTTACTGGTGCTTATATGGTGCATTGCATGCAAACGAGCTTGTGAGCAACAGTAATGATATGCTAATGCACCCTACTGCACCGCGCATTCGCTGATGAGGTCATTTGCATACCACAGCTGAATATCGCGATCCTGCACCATGCTCAACTGAGTTGCACTGGAGCAACTCCATGGCACATGTGCGGTACATGGTCACGCAGTGCGCACACCATCGCACATACCTATTGCGCGAACAGTGTTTCATGAACGATACTGTGCTATTGCGTACGCATCACTGGGGTGGCATCGTGCATGCCTGCGTGTACTATCACTGGCCTCAGTCGTGCACATGCGCGATGTGGTGTGTGATGCATGTCCAGCCCATGTGTGACTATGCGTGGAGTCATGACCTGCCACCTCTGAGTCAGGTTTGTGACCCCGCACAGCTGCTGGGTCATAGCGTGGTGCACATGCCCAGAACCCCACTATGCACCTGCATTGCGCATCATCATTGTGCATATCCACAATGCGCGATTGCTCCATGTCGGTCCCCATCGCGCATTGCAAACATGCTGCCCCCACTTGCACGTTCCACCACCATTGTCCAGGACACTGCAGAGCTTGAAGATGGTGAGCGGACAAGACTGTCAAGCATTCAACTGGTCAGACATCAAGCTGGTCAATCTCGTGGCAGTTGTGCAGCCATATGTGGCCCACCTCTATGAGCAGGTGCCACTCCGGCAGGTGTGGGGTGATGTGTGGCAGAACATCTCCAGGGTCCTAGAGAGGCACACGGGTGTGGTCAGGACAGCGAAGCAGTGTCGCCACAGGTACGGGGACCTATGGTGCAGGAATCCAGATGTCCTGCGCCGGCTGCAGGCGCAAGTGCAGCGTGGGGCTGTGCCACAGCCAGATAGGTGTGTGCAGGTGGCGTGCATGTCCATGTGCCCAACTGTAGTGTGTGTAGGGCTGTACGGCATGGTCTGCTGCTGAGGTGGGCATGTCCTCGCAACCACAGGCATCATGCATGTCCACAGCACATGCTGCAGGCATGCAGGCATGGGGGCCACGGGGCGGGCAGGGTCTCACCCAGCGCAATGCAGGCTGTGAGGTGGTGGGGGGTCCTCCATGTATGTGTACTCATGTCCTCTTCTCTATATTCCTCCCACAGGGCTGGAGGACTGCAGTCAGGCCAAGGAGGCCGCGGCAGACGCGAGGGACTGGGGTAGGCCCCAGGGCACAGCACGCAGGGGTCAGCGTGGGGCAGGTAAGTGTGGTCACATTGAAGGTACCTGTCTGCGTGGGTTAGCAGCGGGTGCAGGGTACGGGCATGGGTGCCCCAGCTAAGTGTCAGCTCGGCCGTGGTTGGCGCACTGTCCATTGGGCATGCTGCTGTAGCATGTCTGTTGGTGGTCAGTGGAGGGGACGTGCACACAGCCACCGCCTTGTCTGCTGTGACAATGCTGTCACCCTGTGCTGTGTGCCCTTGCCTATGTGCACATAGGCACAGCACACTACACTGTCTGCACCATTGTGGTGTGCTGTTTGGATAGCTGGGGTGGCCCACATGACACAGGTCCACTGTGGTCCCCCTGTGGTGTGTTCCCGAACTGTCCACTGCATGCTGTGGGTGGTCCTTGGTCATTTATGCAGTGCAGTGATTGTCTCTCTTGTCTCTTCCCCTAGGTGCACCTCAGCTAATGGCCAGGAGGGGTTCCATGTTGAGACCGCAGGTCCTGGGACAGATTTTGGTCCTCCTGAGGCAGATCCTGTGGGTGACAGTTGGCATTAGGAGTGCCATGCGGGGCCTGGAGCAGTCCCTGTGTCGCCAGAGATAGCCCTGATTGTATAGAGCCCCCTTCCCCTGCCATTCCTGTTCCCCTGCATACCCACCTCCGACTGTACAGACTCCTCCACTGTCCTCGTCACCCACTCACCCACCCCTCACATGCCCCTTGCTCATTCTGTTGTTGTTTCACCTTTCTATTTGATAAAGCTTCTGTTTTGCTACATACCTGTGTCTGTGTCTGCTTTGCAGGTGGTGTGGGGAGCCATACTGCAGCTGTTGGGTCATTGTTCCTGGAGCCACTGTAGGTGCAGGGTAGGTCACTGGCACCAGTCATGTGGGGACTGTGGGGTCTGTGTTGGGTGTACTGTTGTGTCCCATGGTCTTGGCAGGTGTACCTGGTGGCACACGGGTCGGGTGTGTCGGTTCATGGACATGGTGGGGGGCTGTACCGGTGTTTGTTGCCATGTGGGAGGGGCACCATGCATGGGGTCTTGGTTCCCTTGGTAGCATGGTCCCCCTGGGGTCAATTGGCTCCCATCATCCATGGTGCACTGTCCTGCACGTGGGTGGGGGTTGCCTGCCTGTGGCATACTGCTGGGGTGGATTGTTTCTGGTTGTGGGGGTGTGGACAAGGACCTGGGTGTCGTTGTGCCAGGGACCTGCGGGTTGCTGCCCCCATAGGTGGATGGTATCCGTGGCCTGCATGCTGGTGGGCTGTGTGGGGTGTGGATTCCTTCGCAAATGGGGGGTGGCACACCATCCCTTGTTCTCCAGTGCAGGTCCAGCCGTGTTTGCCTGTGGGGTGGGGGTCTGGGGACTGATCCTGTCCACGGGGCATGGGCCGGCAGGTGGGGTGCACGGTGGGGTGCCTGTGCAGGTGCCTGGGCTCTGTTGCAAGCATGCAGGTGTTGCATGAGTTGGCTCGGTCCATGGCCACTGGGCCATGGTCAGGCTCTGGGAATTGTGTCCAGGGCACGTCGCTGTCCAGTGTGGTTAGGCATGGTAACATGGGCTGGCTGGTCAGCCTTTGCCACGGGGACGCCGGTTGCCCAGAGTCCTCTGCTTCTGGTTGGGGTTGCTGGTTGTGGTGCTCACATTGGGTGGGTCCTTGCACTGCCAGGGTGGTGGGTGGCCAGTTTGGTATCACACGGTATTGGGAAGGGGGCATGTACGGTGCCTTGTGGGTGCATCTGCTGGACACATGCAGCCAGTATAGGATGGGGCTGCGGGATGTCACGGGTACAGTGGGTTGTTCCATGTGTGCTGCCCTTCAGATGGGTGCCCTGGTAAGCCTTGCTGTGCCACGCAGTCCCTGTCAGCCACCATGTGTCTGTGGTGCTGACTGTGTTGCTACCTCTGTTCCGCTGGGCGTGGCCGTTGTCCTGGCTGTCCTCCCGCAGCCACATGGGCCACTGACCCAGCAATCGCTGGGTGTGTGGCCCATACCCCTGCCCTGTGTGTGTCCTGGTGCAGCCTGTGGTGGCCCCTGCGCATTGCATTCCTGTCTGCCAGGGCTGCCGTCTGCTTGTGAGGATGCACATGTCCACTTTGGCCAGCGTTGCAGTGCCCCTCACAGGTTCTTCAGGTGCCCTGTGTGGGTGCATGGCTCGCCTGATACCGGGAACATCCTCCTTGTGTTTGGCCTGTCTACTGGCACTGTGCCCTATGCGCACTGTGGGCCTGCCCGGTGGGTGTCCGTTGCTCGACCCTGATGTTGGCATGGCTGTCATTTCAGAGTTGCGGACCGGTGCCCGTTCAATGCTTAGTGGGCTGGGGCTGTCTGTGCACTATCCCCTGGTGCCCTTTGTTCCCTGCGGGTTACTGTGTCTGTGTATGGGGTATGCTCTGGGTGGGAATCCTGTGCCCCTTGCCCTGTGCTGCCTTGATTCTGTGTCCCTGCTGCCTGTGGCTCATGCTCTGTTCACAGGGTTCATGCTCAGGTCTGCTCCGCAAATCCCTGGTTGCACCGGCGCATTCCTGGTTATGCCATGGCGCATCTTTGCCATATTCAGCTGACTTGCACTGGAGCATTTCGGGTGGCGCATCTTCTGAATATGGTTCCAGGTGTGCCATGGCGCCCTTGACTTGCACTGCACCAGTCTTGCGCCGGGGCTTGGCGCAATTCTAAGAATCCGGCCCTTAAGGTACACATTTTTGCAACACAACCTGGGAGCCCAGCAATTATTCTAGACTGGGAACTAGGTGGATGCCAGTTTTAATAAGGCTCTGCCACAGTTCTTTTCTAAAATGTAAACCCGGTTTTCTTAATTCTGAATATAAATAAAACAGCTTTACTTGAAGTTGCTCAGAGTATTTAAAGACAGCAATTATAATCTTGATACTGCAAATGCAATGAATTAATATCATTCTTACCCTTTTTACAAGTTCATGCAGTGCCTTAGGATTCATTTAATCATCATCCCATTCACCAAACACTGGATACAGCATTAAAATCCCTGATTAAATCAGTAAACATGTAAAGTGAACTCAAAAAAGCTAGTAAGCAGCCCAGAAAGAAGTTATGGCAACAGCAGCATGGTGCAGTCAGGGGTGCAGAGTTCTGTGCTCTTAAAGATGATTTAAAACCCGGGTTCGAAGCACTGGCTTCCATGAGATGCACAAAGACATCAAGGGATGCTGCATCATGGAGTGGTAATATAGAAAAGAGTAGGGTCTCCTAGGACATGTAGTGTGCACCCAGAGTGTGCAGCACATTCTTGGATGGCTGAGTTTAGTAATGCAGTCTCAGAGTGCAGTGTTTCTTTCCAGGTTTGTTTTTGTTTGCTGCTAACATATAGCTGGGCATCTAGTGCACACCAAATGCACAACTTAGTGCACAACTGTAGAAGCCTGTCCCCTTGACCCCCTCTCCTTGACAGTAAAAATGCTGATCTGCCCACCCAGTCCCCCAAAATAACCATAAATAAAAAAAACAAAAAAAAAAAACAGAGATACTCATCTGCAATCTGCCTGTTTAAAGCTACCCTTTTGCCTTATTTTTGCAGATGTAGATGTGTACCTCATTGCTCACAGAGGTGCCCATCACCGGGACATTATACAAGTTAAAATTACTTTAAATACAATATTTCTAAGAAGATATTCTTGAAGATCTGGAATAATTGTATTTTTTTTTTCTTTTTGTTAATGTTTTTCCCTGAGGTTTGTACATTTTGCTGCAGTTTTCACTCTTCGGGACTGAAAAATTGGTAAAGGGGACGGGGAGCTGAGATTGTATAACCACTAACTTCAATAATATATCAAATAAAACAGAAGCATCTGAGCATGAAGTTCTTATGAACTTAATGGTTATGCAATGATTTGCTATATACACTTATTTTACATAATTCAACACTATTCTAAACACAAGGCCAGACTTCACTATGGTTCTGTTCACTAGTGTTCACAATTCATTCCTGTAACTCACATGGTTTCAATCTACATGTTTCTGCAACCTCCCTCATATATCCATATAGTTCTTCTAAATCTCTTAATTAAATCTAAATTAACAATCATTCAATTTCTTTCATCACAAATTCTTAATATTGCTAAATATTACATTATTTAAATTTTTAAATTCTCCCAGTATAGCACACAAAAAAATATTTTACCTTGCGTTTTCAACCTGTAATTATACAATGAAGATTACAAATCTTCTAACCTGATTGGTCAGTTGGGATCTTTACTAACATACTACTAACATACTAAAATGCCAGCAGAATAGGCCTAATGGTCTTTCGTGTCTGCTCGTTTGGTCAGCCCCCACCCTGGTTGCTGACCTTGCTGCCCCCCTCGCCTTCTCTGGCTTCTCCCTTCCCACTTCCGGATATTTTTGCTGCATTGCATTTTGCTTCCAGAACCCTTCCCCTGTACCTGTCCCACCCCCTCTTGAACCCCTCCACTGTCTCTGCCTCCACCAGCCCCCTAGGCAGCGCATTCCATGGCTCCACCACCCTCTCAGTGAAGTAGCACCTCCTCCTTTCTCCCCTGAATCTTCCCCCCTCCAGCTTCCACCCATGCCCTCTAGTGGCCCCCTCCTCCTCCTTCCTTCGAAGCACCCTGACTGTTCCTCCCCTATTTACCCTCTTCATGTACCTGAAGACCTCTATCATGTCCCCCCGGTCCCTTCTCTCTTCCAATGTGTACATATTTAGCTCTTTGAGCCTCTCCTCATAGGTCCTGTCCCCCAAGCCCCAAATCATTTTGGTTGCCCTCCTCTGGACCCTCTCCAGGAGGTTAATGTCCCTCTTTAAGTGTGGCCTCCAAAACTGCATGCAGTACTCAGGTGCGGCCTCACCAAGCAGTTATACAGAGGGAGTATCACTTCCCTCCTTCTGGAGGTGATCCCCCTAGCGATGCATCCCAGCATCCTGTTGGCCTTGGCTGCTGCCCTCCTACAAGTCTCAGAGTTGTTCATCTTGACATCCACCACCACCCCCAGGTCCCTCTCAGCCATCGAGACTTGTAGCATTTCCCCCCCAGGGTGTACACTTGCCCGGGTTTCTGGCCCCCAGGTGCAGTACCTTGCATTTCCCTGCATTGAACCTCAGCTTCCACTTTCCAGACCATCTTTTCAGAGCCTCAGGTCCCCCTGTAGGGCCACCTCCCTCCTCCCCATCCACCACCTCCCCAGTTTGGAGTCATCCAGAAGAGACTCATCTCCTCCTGATTCCTGTCCTTATGTCAGAGGCAGTAGGCGTTGAACAGAAGGGCCCTTAGGACTGATCCTGTGGGACCCCACTGGCCCTCCCTGGGATGAGACTATCCCGCCAACTTCGACCCTCTGGGTCCAGTCCTGGAGACAATTGCCTATCCATCTGATCATCTGGTTCCCCACCCCATTTCTCCCAGCTTATCCAACAGGCCCACGTGAGGAACAAGTCAAATGCCTTGCTGAAGTCTAGAAGAGGACATCCACTGGTCTACCCAGGTCAAGGCACTCATCACCAGTCATAGAACTCCGCCAGGTTTGTCTGACATGAGTTTCCCAGGATGAATCCATGCTGTCTATCATCCAGGCACCTGACTTATCCAGGTCCCCCTAGCCTCTCCTTGACAATGCCCTCCATCACTTGCCCACCACCGATGTCAGGCTGACAGGCGCTGATTCCCTGCCACCTCCCTCGACCCCCTTGTGGATGGGCACTATATGTGCCCTTCCAGTCCTGGGCACCCACCCTGTCCTCAGAGATGGTGAAAAGCTCCGCCAGAGGTTTCGCCAGGACATCATAAGTTCCTTCAGCACTCTGGGATGTAATTTGTCTGTGCAGTGCTTTCTCCGTCTCTTAAGGGGCTGAGGGCTTCCCTCACTCTCTCTGCTGTGATTTCCACTTCGGTACCTCTTCTCCTGCTTAGCCCCCCCCCTCCTGCCAGTGATGCCTCCCCTCTCCCCAGACCACTCGATCGGTGAGGGTCCCCCCTCCTCAGTATCTCTGTCTCCTCCATGTGTGATGCAGCACCCTATTTTCCTTGGTGAAACTGAGGTGAAGTACTCATTTAGTACCTCAGCCTGCTCCCCGGGTCTTGTACCCATCTCTCCCCTGATTTAATCCTGCTAATCTGCCCCTTCACCTTCGTTTTCCCCAATGTATCTAAAGAACCCCTTGTTCCTCTCCCTAATTTCCTGGCCAGGTTCTGCTCCTTCCTTGCCTTAGCTGCCCTCACCAACCTAGTGGCCCTTCTAGCCATAGCTCGTACTCCCTCGATCTCTTTCACTCCTTGAGCACTTGGATGCTTATAGGCTGCCTTCTTTCCCGCACCACCTCCTGGACCTCCCTGGTCCACCAGCAGGTTTTGGGCCCTACCATTTAGTCTTACCTTGCACAGGTGCTGGTAGCATCCTGCACCCCTCTCTGATGATTTCCCACCTACTATCAGCGTCCATGTCTGACCCAATCCCATCCAAATGCTCCTTAAGGATCCTTCCCATTTCCTTAAAATCCGCCCCCCTGAAGTCGGTTACTTCTGTCTTTGTGCAGCCTTCTACCCCTCCTAGGTCCAGGCAGAACCAGACCGTGGCATGGTCACTCCCCGCCAATGGGTCCCTTACCTCCAGGCCCCCAATCTGGTTACTGTCTGCCAGGACCACATCCAGTACCCGCGCCTCCCTGGTCGGTTCCCTCCCTGCTGAGTTAGGAACGCATCTTGAAAGACATCCAACAACCTCTGTTCCCTGGTCACAGAGGATGTCATAGTCTCCCAGTCTGTTCCTGGCATGTTTAAGTCCCCCAACACCACCACCGTTCCTCTGCCCAGTCTGCAGTGTCTCTCAACATCTGCCACCAGACTGTCCTCCAGCTCCTCCGCCAGGGCAGGGGGTCTATACACCACTCCTATTTTTACCCTCTTGCCCCCCCCTTGTTATCAAGGTGACCCAAATCGCCTCCACGGTTCCCTCCGCCTCCTCTACTCCCCCTATGCCAATGCAGTTTTTGACTATCATTGCTACCCCTCCTCCCCTTCCCTCCCCCCTGTCCTTCCTGAACATAGTGTAACCCTCCAGGTTCAGGTCCCAGTCGTGTCCTGCAGTGGCCCAAGTCTCAGTGACCACTGCCACATCCACCCATGAGTAAATCCCCATGAGTAAATCCCATCAGAACCCATCTGTAAAGTCCCAGCTGTTTACATAAACAGTTTCAAAATCAGTACACCATTTAAACTGTTTTAAAATCATTTCTGTCACCATCATGCTTTTTTATAATAATCCCTATAACGTTGCAATTTGCCAATGATTTTCTTTTTTTTTCACTTGTATTTTATTAAAATTTTTACGGTGACACATCTTGTTTACTTGTATCAATCCATCATTTTACCACATCTGATCATTATGACAACATCTTGTTCCCTTAAGGAAACAGGACTGCCATGGATTACTACAGGGCTAATATGCACTTCGTAAAGTATTTCAAGGGGAGAATGCATTGGACTGCCCAGCCTGACTTCCAGCTACTAATTGCTCCCTCTGTCCACCTATGTGTATTGCTTATCTAGGGTACCACCTCTGGTCTGCAGGCCATAATAAGAAGGAGACACATGTAGACCTGGACTACCCCACAACCCTATACTTAGTGCAGCATATGGTGCACATACATTTATTCATAATGGGGCCAATTCTCCAACATGCAGAGTGGCTACGCACCATGTAACTACCACTCCATGGATGCTGTGCCCCCTGCACCCAATTCACTACAGAGGCACAGGGCTGTTACGCACTGGATCCCCTGGCAGGCCAGTGAGTTGTGCATGGGGGGCAGTGCATGGGGCTTGCTCATGTTATTCGCAAAAGCGTGGAGTCTCAGGTGAGGAGGGATGCAAGCTACACTTTCCAGCAACAGCCATAGCCACTGTGCGCCCCCCTGACAGTATGCCACCAACAGCTGCAAACACCATAGGGCCCCTCTGACATGCCACCCCAGCCCTCCTTGACCACTGCGAGGGCTGGGGGCAGCCGCCCAGGCACTCACCTGGTGTTTGTGTGTGTAGCACTGCCAAATATCCCTACATCCATGGCACCATGCGGTGCAGTGGATCCACTAGCGGACCGGGACCAGGTATCCCACTGGATGACAGCCTGAGTCTGCCAATCTGTCCCCATGCACATGCATGCTGGGTGGGCGGGGCCATGGACAGGTGCCCTGCAGGTGCTTCATGGTTGAGAATTTGCACAACCTGCGCCTGTCCATGGATGCATAGGTGGGGATGCAAGTTATGCGCATATTGTGCATACCTTGCGCCCTTCAGAGAATTGCCCCAAATATGCTGAGCAAGTCAGGATATAGTGTAGTACTATGTGCTTATGTAATACACATGTGCATATGATAGTAGTATCCTAACAGGGCTATGTGCTAGCAACCTATGGCCCTAATAGTATTAGTATTGCTTATGCAGGACTGATGGTGCAGTTATTTTTCCAAGCTATACAGCTGACACAGCTTTATTTTTGTGCAATACTAAGCATCTTTTGTCTTGTAACCCCAAATTAGTTTTAGCTAGTTCACTCATATCAATGTGTACTTGCAGAGAGAAAGAGATGATCTGTCTTCTGAGCTAACCTTCTACCAATGAGACTTCTGGGTTTTGTGATTTTACCTTATTTGGTGGGCTGTTACCTAGTAACGTGCTTTTCTTATCTATAGTATAAGAATGTCTGTAAGACTGTTTTTCACTGAGTGTGCATGATGACACCATAGTGTTAGGAGGTTTCAGAACTCCCAGCAGGTTCGCTGTTTTTCGACATGTTTTGGAATGAACTTTTCTCTGTGATATCTGGGATTCTGTGTCGTGTTTTGCCAACAGGTCTAGGATCCTGCCAGCTAACACACACACGTTCCATCCATTTTGCATGATGGGAAATGTAGTTTGTAGCTGCACTGTCATTTTTTCTAATTTATAAATATCTAATATGATACCCTCCCACTGGGCAATCTGTGGAGACGTGGTTTGCAACCAAAGTCGAGTCATTGTCTTTTTAGCTGCCATAAGCAGAATTCCTATTACACAAAGGTGATGTTTATTTTTAATTTGTGGAAGGTAATGTAGTAAAAAATGGCATAGCTAGCATCAGAGTCCTGATGTTTGGGACAATATTTTGGAGCACTGTTTCAACTGATTTCCAAAATGGAGTAAGGATTGGACATGACTACAAGATATGTGTATGGGTAGCTACTTCACACCCACATTGCCATCAACAGGATGCTTTATGGAATACAGTGTACTTACAGTATCTGTGATCTGTGGGGTACAGATATTTCTGCTGACAATTTTCTACCTGTATTCACACCAGTTATAGGAACCAGTAATATTGTGGTTGCCGGTGCTATATTTTAACCCATTTTTCCTCTGGTATCACCATGCTTAATTCTGCTTCCCAAGTACTTTGTAAAGTCTCCATTAAATATGTAGAGGTGCTCATCAATGCCTGGTAACAGAAACAAAATGTGTCTCCTTTATTTCTTTTGAAGGGTTTAGTGTGAATGGGAAAATTGCTGGGATTTGTTTTGGATCAGGTTGAAGTCCTATATTTTTTTCTAGGAATGCTTTGATTTGAAGAAATCTGAAAAAAATCTGACTTGCCAAGTTGGAACTCAGCCTGTAATTGTTTTCATAAAACTGGTACGCATATGAAAATTAGGCTGGTTTCAGGACTCAGCACTCGACCACCTCTTCTTTATTGCATGTCACCAATTTTGTTCTCTCAGCTATGGACAAAAGCCATATAACGGCAGCCATTTTCATTGAATAAGCGAAGACCTTTGATTCGGTCTCTCACCCCTTCCTGCTACAAGACCTTAGGTCTGTCAGGCTTCCAGTACCTGCAGTAAACTGTTTTTCTTCCCATCTTCATGACCAGCAAAAATCTGTACAAACTGGTGATCATTCTCCTCCCCGCTCCCCATCCTCTCCGGAGTCTTCCAGGGTTCCATCCTTGGACCCATCTTTTTCTCCCTATTTATAAAGAACCTGCCCTCAGTCTGCAAAACATCCAACATGCACATGTGTGCTGACAATACTATCATTTTCATCTCCAGACCCTCTGTCAACAGCGTTCAATCCCCCCTCCAAGATGATTTCAACAGAGTCTAGACCTGGTTCCTCAACAATCAACTCAAACTAAACGTTAAAAAAAACAACTTTGCTATGACCTTTAGCTCTAGGCAAATGCTGGCCACCCTCCAGTCCTATCCTGACTTCTACACTTTGGATGGTGCTCCTCTTGAGACTGTCCCAGTGTTCAAATATTTGGGGGTCTGGTTGGACAGCCACCTGGATTTCACTGCCCACATCGACACCATCTGTACCAAATTACACCCCAACCTGGCTGTCCTTTATCATCACAAAGACAGCCTCCCCCTCCACACCTATAAAGACCTAGTAGCCAAAATAATATTTCCTGCCTTCGATTATGCTTACGTGATGTACAGCATAACCACCAAATCTTCTCTTGCCAGATTAGACACTCTCCTCAATGCTTTCTGCCATTTTGCCACAGCCTCCCCCCTTACCCACCACTGTCTCTTGTACGTCACGCTATTCTTTATGCCTCTGTCTCACAGGAGAATGATTCTCAGTGCCTTCTTCTGGTTTGGCATCCTCCCATCCTACCTTGTAGTCTGCCTCTCTCATGTCATCTCCTCAAATTACCCCTTCATCATAGAGACTCATGCACCTTTACTATCCCTCACCCTGACTCTGCATCTGGTCAATCTGCTTTCTTCTTTTATTCCCCTCCCATTGGAATACAGTCCCCTCTGACCTCTGATTAGCCTCCTCTTCCTCCTCTCTCAAACAGCTTCTTAAACTCTCACCTTATCCTCAATGCTTGGAGTGTTCCCAATTCTCTCATCATCTAAATTGCTCTCCCGTAATAACTGCAATTGTGTTTTTTTTTAACTTGTATTTATTGCATCTGGTTGTTACCTTCAGCCTTGGGTCTTGTAATCCTGACCCGTGTCTCTTTTTTGTTAAAACTGCACTTTTCCATGCTCTATGCAACTGCTATGCTCTTATGTAATTTTTATCCCTACGCACCCTTTCCCGGGTCACACCTGGAAATTAGTCTCCACTCATTGGTGGCTGTCCCTGAAAGAGTCTAACATGTTTCAACATAAGAAAAATAGCAGGACAAGAAGACACAGCATGAGATTAGAGGGAGACTGATTAAGGGGTAATGTGAGGAAGTTCTTTTTCACAGAAAGGACGGTGGATGCATGGAACAGCCTACCTTAGGAAGTGGTGGATATGAATACAGTGCAGGGCTTCAAACAGGCATGGGATAGGCATAAGGGAGCAATACAGATGAGTTTGAATAGATAGGACATTGACAGAGCAAAGGCCAATGGCACATTCATAAGGTAGAAAAATAAATGGGCAGACTGGATGGGCCTTGCGGTCCTTATCTGCTGTCAACTTCTATGTTTCTATGTCCCGGTTATCAACTTTTAAATAAATAAATAATTTAATGCAGGATTTGAATTTATACTCCAGGCGGGCTGGAATAAAGGTCATATCCAGTACTGGGATACTAATCCACTTAGATCTGAATATATTTTCCTTGAGATTTAGGAAGAGATGCCAGTTTTGCAGAATGATCGTGGTTATTGCAGGGGACTGGGACATACTTTTCCCTTTCCCTTTCTTTGGTTGAAATAAAGACGTGATGTCTAGGGGTTGTGGGGTGATGTCTTTCTTAATTTTTTCTCACTGTGGGGTGGGGGGTGTTCAGCTATGGTATGACATGTTGCAATATTGTGGCTGTGGTGTATTGAGAGAAGTTAAGGAGAGCTAATCCTCCTTTGTCTTTGGGTAATATGAGTTTCTTAAAGGAAATCCTCGGTTTTTGCCCACCCCAAATGAATCTGGAAATCATCCTATTCCAGTTTCAAAAATCTTTTTTTGTTGGTAAAACAGGAATATTTTGAAATAAGAATAAGCATCATGGGAGAATGTTCATTTGTATGATCTGCATTCTATTTAATATTGTTAAAGGTAGCAAGTCCCAAGCTTTCAGATCATTATTGATTTGCTCATTTATTGATCCATTAGCAGTAGAGTCTTCTTAATATTATCAGAGGTTTGCCTGTGACTAATAAAGCCAGGCTGATCTGGGTGTATTATTGCAGAAAAGATATTATCGAGTCTGTGGGCTATTATACTGGTAAACAACTGATAATCTAAATTTAATACCAAGATTTGTCGATATGAATCACACTGTGTTGCTGGTTTGTGAGGTGTTAAAATTACAGATATAATGGCATACTGTCACGACACTGGGCAGATGGCTGTTTTGTAACTGTTTTTAATGCTCATAGAAGGAGTTCCTGAAGTATCTCTGTCATGGCTTTATAGAATGTGAGCTTGGATTTGTTTAATAAATGGTAGTAATGAATTATCTCCCTGGATGTGGGCATGTTGTAAAAATTTTAGTTTTTCTTGTAAGAGTAGCAATTTGTCCTCTCACTGCCTTTTCTTCTGTGATGCATATGCAATGATTTCTCCTCACAACACCGTTTTTATGGTGTCCCACGTTACCTGTGGGGTTATTTGATCTGAGCTCTTTTCCCTGATAATTCGCAGTATAACTTCTTGTAGGAGTGAGAGAAACTCAGGGTCCTGTCATAATGAAGTATTAAAATGCTACTGTGTTTTTTTTTCTGTTTAGGAAAAGCTAGTTCTAAACTGATAGGAGCATGATCTGAAAGGTACATTGCGCTATGTCTGCCCTAGCGACCCAATCAATATGTTCTCCACTAATACAGAAGTAATCAAGTCTTGTGTACTGCTTATGTGGGTGTGAATAAAAAGTGAACTGTCTAGTTATGGAGTGTAGATGGCACCCAGTATCTATGAGCCCCATAGCCTTTTGTAGTCTTTGGAAGTGCCTTTGACCAGGGGTGGACTATGTTGGGTGCAGGTCAGTAGAGTACAAGCAAGGGTTCAAGAAGCAATTGTAATTACTGCCTATCAAGACTGGACTCTGGTGATGGATAACTATAGCGTCCATCAGATGCTGTACTGAAGAGGCATCACTGCCTCATATAAGCTACAAACCATGAGGGGCTGCTCATGCAGCCTCCCCATTACCATTGCTAGTCTCCTTCCTGGTGTGTATATGAAGAGTAAACTTGGAACAAGGAGTGTTTCAGAATTAGGGTAGCTACTCCTCATCTTCTCCCATTTTTATAGGCTGCTTCTACTATATGTTCATATCCAAATTTAAGTAGTTTTTGGTATTTGATACTAGATAAATGTGTTCCCTGCAGTAATAAAATGCCAGGATGACATTTTTTTCAATGCTGTCAGAGTCCTATAGCACTTTACCGGGCTGGACAGTCCATTCACATTGTGGGACATAATTTTAAAATTTCTTGTCATTATGTAGTTAAACATGTGGTATTGCCCCTTTCTGAACCAGTGTACCCCATCTGTCTGTTATCATCCAGTTGTCACTCCTGTCCCATTTTACACTGAATGTGTATACTTTATTAGATGTTCAAGTTGCTGTCTTGTTCTGTGTGATGAAGCCATATTACAGTTTCTTGAGTTATTAAAGAGAGGGTCACAAAAATATTGGGGGGAAAGACTAACACCTAATAAGACTATAACTATAAACCAAATATCTAACTGTAATAGTAACCTTAATAAAAACAACTGAGAACTCCATTGTTTCGGCTCTAGATTATATGGCTAAGTGAACCTAAAATAAGGGGGTCTGGAGAGAGAAGCAAATGTACCTCCTTGACAATGATTTTCATCTGATAAACAGTTTGAAACCATAACCAATCCACAAAACACTAAAAATATGTCTAAACACACATTGCCTAATGTTTTTAATCATACTCCAAAAACCAGAAAGTCAGCCAAATATCTGCCAAAAACACTGCCCTCCTCACAACCACACAAGCTGCAGATATGGACAATCATCAAAAACAGCTGCTGTCCAAAAGCAGTCAAAACTCCTGCACAAAATGTTTCTCTCATCTCAGGTTCCAATCTTACTACACTACTAATCACCACCTGACCTTTTATTTATTTATTTATTTAGTTAGTTATTTATTAAAATTTGATAACAGGGAAAGACACACAGAGACAAGGCTCATTTCCAGGTGTGACCCGGTGGTGGAGGGAAAAGTGGAGGTACTGTACAATAAACGACAATTGAGCATTCAAAGTACAACATACAAAACAATAAGTTTCCCAAGCAGTAAAACTAGAATGGAGTGACCAGTCACTGCAATGCATAGAAGCAAATTTTGGTAGCAACAAAATGAGAAGCCGACAAAGTGCAACTTACAAATCAATACGTTTCTCAGGAAGTAATACCAGAATGGACTGACCAGTCATTGCAAAGTGTAGAAACAGGTTTTGGTAGCAACATAATGAGAAGCTATGAACAGAGTGTGCAATAGAGCCACCAAAATGTGGTACCCATGTATTGAAAGTGCAGACAGGAATTTGGGAGAACAGCAGACCCAGGTAGGTAATAGGATGTAGGTGGGGGTGCAGAGGAGGCCACAAAAAGTAGAGGAGAAGGAATTTATGACGGGGGGTTGACAGAAGCAGGGGGAGGAGTAGATCTAAGCAAGCATCTGAAGGCAAGGAGGGACAGGGATAGGCGGAAGGAAAAGGGGAGCTGGTTCCAGAGAGAGGGGAGGCGGTAGGGGAGGGAAGGCAGCTTGCCAAGCAAGAGTGATGGTGAGGAATGATGAAGGTTCTGGATTCTCTGGTGCATAGAGAGTAAGAGGAGGAGGGGGGAAGGGAGTGAGGAAAGGTAAGATGGGAGGGTGCTAAACCAGTATTTACCAATAAAGGAGGTGCAGTGGGACAGGCAACGTTGGGGAAGAGGGTGGATAGAAAGGGATGAACAAAGCAAGCAATAGTGCGTGCAGGATGGGGAGTTGGTGACAAAGTGAAAGAAGGCACTGCAGAGGGTGTCTAATCTGTCCAGAGAAGAGGGGAGAGTGGTACCACAGACCACATCTGCATAGTCAAACACTGGGAGGAACATTTTACATGACTCACTGTCTCTCACAGTGCAAGTCATTCAGAATACATTCTCTCTCTACTTCCTCCCCCAAACACATTCTCTCTCTCACTTCCTCCCCAAACCCCTGCGGCTGGCACCTCATTCACTCTCCCCATCCCCTGAAAAAACACATACAACTATTAAAGTTCAATTAAATAACTTGCTGATGAGGTGGTGTCAGAGGCAATGCAGAAACCTATGGGGAAAGGCTATTTTAACAATACTATCTGCTGCAATGGGGCACTATTTTACATAGGAAGACAAGAAGGATAATTCAGGATATTTCCTTAAAAATGCAAATAAAAACACATACACACACACACATATAAATGTAATGTCTATCTTGAAAAAAGTATATATTTTACTCAATTACTAATGTTTTAATTGCAATAAGGCATTCCAGTGCATAGGTAATTGGATTTACCCACTACTTATGTGGTTAGATGTACTAGACCTGTGACCTTGTGACACCACATGATGTATGAGTAACCCTCTAAAAACACATGCAACTAGTAAAGTATAATTAAATAACAAATGCTCATGGCAGTGGGGGCAATGCAAAAAACTTATGAGGAATGGCTATTTTAACAATACTGTTTACTGCAACTGGGCACTATTTCATGTAGGTAGAGAGGAAGGATAATTCAGGATATTTCCTTAAAAATTAAAAAATAAATCATTGTAATGGCAATTTTTTTAAAATATTTATTTTACTCAATTAGTAATTTTATAATTGCAATAAAGCACTCCAGGTGTGGGTAAAGTACAGTGACGTAAGAACTTACCGTAACAGTAGATCTTCAAGAGAGGCTCTTGCAGTAGGTAATTACATATAGGACTGACGCCGGCAGGCGGCAGGATCCCACGGAAAAATTTCTAGCTAGCAATCCCTGGTGAGGAACTGCCCTTATGTCAGGTGACCGCCCAGGAGACATCGCATAAAGGCGTCCCTGGACGCCTCTTCACCTTCCAGTTCTTTCCGCCACAGGCCGAAAGAGGCCAGACAAGAGAGGAGCGGATATTTCTCTATATGGAAAAGGAGCTGAAAAGCCTAGGGGGATGGAGGGCGGGAAGGTATTACCTACTGCAAAAGCCTCTCTCGAAGATCTACTGTTACGGTAAGTTCTTATGTAACTGTACTATCTTACTGCGAGAGGGCTCTTGCGGTAGGTAATTACATACAGGACTGAATCCCAAGCAGTCTGGAACAAAGAAAGGCCCTGGGAGGAGGAAAACTACTCCAAGAAGAAGCTCTAGCCATGCAAGCCTCAAGACAGGAGGCCTTGCAAAACAGCTAGCCCGAAGCCTGCTCTACGGCGAGAGGCAATATCCAAACTGTAGTGTTTCATAAAGGTATGGATGGAAGTCCAGGTGGTGGCAGTGCATATGTCTGCTGCAGACACATTCTTGAAACAAGCTGCAGAGGCAGCTACTCCTCTTGTGGAGTGGCCTCTGACTTGACCCGGGAGGGTCTTGTGGTATTTGTCATAACAGAAAGTGATGCAATGATCCAATCACTTAGACAGGCATTGCTTAGAAACTGCACTGCCTTCCCTTTTGTGAGCAAAAGAGATGAACAACTGATCAGTCTTTCTGAGATCCTTCGTCCTGTTGGTGTAGTATCTCAGAATCCGGTGAACATCCATAGTATGTAGTAAATATTCCCCTTGATTAGAGTATTGCATAAAAAAGGCAGGTAGCTCTATGGACTGATTTAAGGTAGACTCTGCCACTACTTTAGGTAGAAACTTAGGATTCATGTGAAGAGCAACTCGCTCCTTGTGAAAAATCAAGTAGGGGATTTTATACATCAGGGCTTGGAGCTCGGAGATTCTTCCAGCCGAAGTAATGGCCACCAAGAAGAGCGTCTTCCACAAAAGAAACTTCAAATCTGCAGAAGCTGCAGGTTTGAAGAGAGGAAGGGTAAGTTTCTTGAGAACAAAATTCAAGTCCTAAGGGGGGGGCAGAAGTACGGATGGGGGGCCTCAGATGGAGAAACCCTCTGAGAAAGGTCTTGGAGACCTCCAGTTGAGCAAAGGCCTTGTTTGCGAAGGGAACATGATAGGCCAAAATGGCCACCATGTGTACCTTCAAAGAGAAATGGCTGAGACCCAGGTCGAACAGATGACATAGATACTCCAGCAGAAGCCCCGCTAAACAGGAGAAAGGTTCCACGTTCTTGGAGGCGGCCCAAATAGTGAATCTTTTCCACTTCATTGCATAAGTGGATCTGGTGGAGGGTTTTCTGGCCTCCACTAAAATCTCCGCCACTTTGGGAGACACACCAAAACGGGATTGGGCTAGGTCTGCAGGAGCCATGCATGCAGTTGAAGGGATTTGAGGCCTGGATGGACCAGGGTCCCCTGACCCTGGGTCAACAAACCTTGAGATAGAGGAAGAGGAAGAGGAGGATCCTCTGAATATTGTTGTAGAGGAGAGAACCAGATTTGCCTGGGCCAGAAAGGACCAATCAGAATCATTCTCGCTCCTTCTGAAGCTAGTTTCTGCAAGACTCGTGGGATAAGAGGAATTGGGGGAAACGCATAGACGAATCTGTCCTTCCAGTCTAGAGACAGAGCGTCGTTCCAGAAAGTGCCTCGCTCTGGAACAAGCGAGCAGAAGGTGGGAAGTTTTGTGTTTTGGGGGGATGCGAACAGGTCAACCTGTGGAGTTCCCCAAAGTTGGAAGATATTGTCTAGGACCCCTTGGTCCAGTTCCTACTCGTGAGTCATAGCAGAAGAGTGACTTAGCTTGTCTGCCAGGGTGTTGTCGACTCCTGGAACGTGAATCGCCGTGAGGTGAAGGTTGTGTTGTGTTGCCCAATTCCAAACCCTCATTGCCTCCCTGCATAGAGGGCAGGACTGAGTTCCTTCCTGCTTGTTGATGTTCCACACTACGCACATGTTGTCCGCCTGGACGGCTAGGTGGCCCGGAAGGATGTATTGGTGAAGGGCTTGGAGAGCGTACAACGCTGCCCAAAGCTCGAGCACATTGATGTGGAGAGCTTGTTCTAACCTGGACCAGGAGCCCTGGGTCCGAAGAGGGCCTAAATGGGCTCCCCAACCTTCAACTGAGGCATCTGTGGTTAGAGTCTGGGAGGGGGGAGGATGAAAGAAAGGAACCCCCCGAAACAGGTTCTCTTGAACCATCCACCATTGTAAGTCTCGCATCATCAGCAATGAGATCAGAACTGAGTGATCTAGGTCATCCACTAGTTGGTCCCGCTGAGAGCGTAGAGTCCACTGAGAGATCCTTATGTGAAGTCGAGCGCGAGGGACCGTCAGGATAGCAGCCGTCATGAGCCCGAGAAGGCGAAGGACCGACCTCGCCGAGACCATCCTGCGATTGGATAACAGACTTATCTGGGTCTGAAGGGAGGCCGCCCTGTCTGGAGGCAGGAAGGCCTTGCCCATGGTCGTATCGAGGATTGCCCCAATAAACTGTAGCCTCTGGGAAGGGTCCAGATGAGACTTGGAATGGTTGATGGCAATACCCAGGCAGGCAAAAACCTGCTGGGTGAGGGAGAGTAAACGCAGGAGTTCCTCCCTGGACGAGGCCGCCAGGAGCCAGTCGTCCAGGTAAGGGAACACCTGTACTCCCTTGGTACGCAGGTGGGCCGCCACCACTGCCAGGCATTTGGTAAATACTCGGGGGGCCAAGGATAGACCAAACGGGAGCACCTTGAACTGGTAGGGGCCCCCCTGGAACACAAAACGAAGGTATTTGCAATGAGACGGGTGAATGGGAATGTGCAGATAAGCATCCTGCATATCCAGGGCACAAAGCCATTGACCCGGCCGGAGGAGGGGCAGAAGGCTCTGCAGAGAGAGCATCCTGAACCTTTGTGCCTCTACATAAAGATTCAGGAAACTGAGATCTAAAATCGGTCTGAGATCTCCTGTCTTCTTTGGGACCAGGAAGAAATGGGAATAGTAACCTGACCCCTGAAGATGAAGGGACGGGCTCTATCGCTGCTTCAGCAGAAGAGCCGATTTCCTCCTGGACCAAGGAAGGTGTTCCTGTGAATCGACGACTTGGGGGGCGGGTGGTGTTTCTGAAGAAACTCTATGGAGTGTCCTTCTGCTATGAGCTGGAGCACCCAAGAATCCGTGGTTATCCTCTCCCATCCCGGAAGGTGGAGGGAAAACCTCCCTCCTACCGGTTCCTCCAGGGAGTCTGGAGCCAGTGGGAGAGGAAAGGAGTCAGGTGGTGTGGGGCAGCGCCGCAGCTGAGGCCCCCGCTGCTTTTTTGGGCGGGGGGGCTTAGCAGCCGCGGGGGCCCAATGTTTTGTGGCCCGCCTTCCCTGGGATTTCACCTTTGGCCGATTCTGTCTGCGAAAGGGACAGCGCTGCTGCTGATGGGGATGGTACATGGAATCAACTGATTTCAGAGCGTCCCCTTCTCTTGCAAATCAGTAATGATGTCCTTGACATCACCCCCGAAAAGCACCGACCCCCGGAAAGGTGCTTTCTGGATAGCAGATTGCACCTCCGGGACCAGACCTGACACGCGGAGCCAAGCATGATGCCGTAGGCCTATGGCGAAAGCTGAGCTCCGCCCAGCAGTGTCCACTGCGTCGTATGTCGCAAGTAGCATGTGGCGACTGGCAGAATGAGCAAAGCGGACGAGATCAGCCAACTCCTGTATGACTTGAGAGTCAGGCAAGGAGTCCAGCTTGGCTTCCACCTGAGTAAGGATGGCCTTCTGGTAGTCCCCCATGTGGCCGACATAGTTCAGGGCCCTAATCCCCAGTGTGGAGAAAGCGTAAATCTTTCTCCCATACTGGTCCAGAAACAGATTCCTTATCAGGAGGTGACGAGCTAAGATGTTTTGGGTTCGTCGACCAATCATGAGCGGCGCTAATCATGACCGAGTCGGCATGAAGGTGAGAATCCAGGAAATCAGCACCCTCTGGAGCCTGATATAGCCTGTTCAACTTCCTAGGAAGTGGGGCTAAGGCCAATGGCTGTTTCCATATCGTGGTCAAAAGGTCGGCGTGAGGCTCTATCCAGGGTGGCACTAATGTAGGAGCTGTCACGGGCAGATCCAGATGTTCAGCGAGTTTCAGACACTGAGGATCTGGTTCCAAAGAGCGCCACTGATGAACCTCCTGGATTTTTCTAAGCAACTCCGTAAAAGAAGGATCCTCCGGAGGAGACTTCGGAGGAGTCCTTGGCCGGGACTTCGACAGACAGTGAGGATCGTCGTCTCTCTCAGAGCAGCTGTCAGAAGAGTCTGAGGAGTCCGAGAGTGAAAAGGAGGATGAAGAAGAATAAGACTCCCTTTCCCAACCCGAGGGAGGAACGGGTCCCTTGGGGAGTCCCCGGGGACGCGCATCTGCCCCTCTCTGGATCCAGATGGAAGAACCCTGGAGTGCGGAAGTGGTGAGGGAGTGTGCTGCCTGAAGTGTACGGGAACCAGGGACGGCACTGTCGCCAGAAGGCGGCTCTCGACCTCTTTGGTGAGCTGAGCCTTGGCCTCAGCTCACCAGGAGGCCAGAGTCTCCTGCAGGTCCACCGGTGGCCGCGAGGGCAGTGAAGGAGGAGGAGGCAGGGGATAAGAATATGGGCTATACCCATATGGAGCGTATCCAAAACCCAGCGTTGGGTACTGCGGTGCCAGATACAGCATTCCCAGGTACACCGGCGTCGAATAAGACAGCGGATACCCGGAAGATGGGGGCTGCCTGGGCAGATGGCCCAGCTGGGAACCTCACGGGCGGGTCCGCAGCAGAAAGCCCGGAGGGTGGAGGGCCCAATGGGAGCAGGAAATCTCCCTGAGTCAGTAAGGCTGATGTCAGGGCCAATGGCGGAGGCCCTGACGCCGGAGGTACCGACGTCAGAGGGGCTGGCGTCGAACCCGACGTCTGGAGCCCGGCGTCAGGTCCGCCGCTCGATGGAGGAAGGACTGGCGGAGGCAAAAATCCCAACCCGCCCGGGGATGGAGGGGGAAAGTCCCCGGGTTCAAGCTGGGGGGGACTCTGGCTCCCCAGATGGCAGCGAAGGCTGCAGTGAACCGGGAACGACAGACGTTGGGGGATCCGTCGTCAGTTCTCTCGCCGGCCGAACGTCGGACAAGCAGATGTGAGGCATAGAGGCGAGCTCTCGGCTGGTACTGGAAGAGCTGACGTCCGACTTACGAGAGCCATCACCGGAGGCAGGTCAAGAAGAGAGGTCGGCCTGGTCCAGTGGGGAAGAAGCCATGCATCACCCTGGAGGGTCGGACGTCTTACCAGCCCTCTCCGGGCGGACGTCAGAGGAGCCGACGCCCGGCTTACCGGGGTCGCCCACGATGGTAGGCCGCAAGCCTGCAGCTGAACCAGGGGCAGAGGCCTCCAACTGCCCGGAGGTACCCACAAGGCCTGAGCGCGAGCCAGATGGGTGGGCCGCCGCCGCCGCCGCCTCAGAAACCTCCGAGGTGGCCGTCGAAGAGCGATCCCCTGGAGGGGATGTTACCTGCGTGCCCGTGACTCCCAAGGGAGATGCAGTGGAGGAGCCTTTGTGCCAGTGCCTCTCCTTGTCCTTTTTCTTTCAATGGCCTTCGGGGAAAGTGGACGCCTGCCTTAGCTTTTTAAGCTCCTTCTCCATACAGCTCATTTTCTTCTTAAGAATATGGGCCTCCAGGAATTGCTGCCATCTTTTTCAGGTAGCCGCGTTAAAGCAAAGGCAATGCTGGCACTTCTTGACCTGGTGATCAGGGCCTAGGCAGAACAGGCACAGGGAGTGGCTGTCCTTGTGCAGTAGTTGGGCGCCGCACGAATCGCACTTGTTCTTGTGCTCGGAGGGTGTAGGGGATGACATACAACGACGTTAGTTCTGACGTTATCGAAAAAATAAAGATTTTTCGGTAAAAAAAACAACCAAGGTAGGGCTGACAAAGCACAACTTTTCCGCGAGGCGCTGCACAAGCTAACAGTGGTGAAGAACTGGAAGGTGGGCATCCGGGACCGCCCCTTTATACCGACATCTCCTGATGCCAGTCACCTGACGTGGGGGCGGTCCCTCGCCAGGGACTGCTAGCTAGAAATTTTTCCATGGGGTCCTGCCACCTGCCGGTGTCAGTCCTATATGTAATTACCTACTGCAAGAGCCCTCTCGAAGTAAGATCTGGATTTACCCACTTCTCATGTGGTTAGTAGAAAGAGGAGGCCCTCAAGGATCTATACTAGGGCCCTTGTTATTCTTAGTATTCTGCAATGATCTTCCCCAGACAGTTCAAACAACTAACATCCATCTGTACGCCGATGATACGGCTCTTGTTGCAACTGGGTCAGACTTTGCAGACCTGAGAGTTAACCTGCAAAGGGACTTCGGCAGCATAGGGGAGTGTTCACCAGGTCAGGGCTGGCAATGAATATAAAGAAGACAAAAGTCCTCTACTTTGGAAATAGAAACAAACCAAATTTGGGTATAACATCTTTGTCAAATGTTCTAATAGATCAGGTAACTGAATATCGATATTTGGGTGTAATATTTGATGTACAGTTAAATTTTCAAGAACATATTAAGGAGTTACTGAATAAAGTTAGTAGGAAACTAGGGGCCCTTAAACGAACATCAAGACATTTGGGCTTAAAAACTAGAAAAATCGTAGTGGAACAGATGGTGATGCCTACCATTGATTATGGAAGTGTTATATATAGGGTTGCACCTAACTTAATGTGGGTTAAGTTAGATAAAATGTATTATAAACTTGCAAGGTTTATATTGGGCTGTCAATATAGAACACATCACTGTACATTATTAATTACTCTGGGATGGACTACCCTAGAACAAAGAAATGGTGAGATATAGTTGAAATTATTGCATCGCTTTTTTATAAAGCAACCGGCTCATTACATATCAGTTAATGCACTGACAAAAAAGATTGAGTCTACTCGGAACTTGACTAGATCTTTACATGTTAATAAAATAAAAGGTAATTATAATAAAACAAAATTTGGGGTAAAAACACTAAAATTTCAAGTGGCAATATGGTGGAATATACTTCCATACTCAATGAGAGTGGCATCCACAAATGTATTTAAAACAGGACTGAAATCAATTTTTCAGGTTGTGTGTAATTGTTAATTATTTGGCTTATTACTATGTTTAGTAATTCTGATTATGTTATGTAATTGTGCTTTAACTTTGTCTGTTAGACTTAATAGAAATTTTTAATAATGTAATGGATGTAGACTGGGTTTGAACTTAATCTAGGTTGTATGTAGTTGTTAACTGCTTGGTTTACTACTGGGATTTGTAAACTTAGACCATGTACCACGATGCACTTTGTTCTAGTTTCTTCTGTCTTCATAGAAACTTTTGTAATTTAATGTACTTAGGCCTGTTAGTACTTTTGTACATTTTGTACTTGTTGTTTGTTGTATTAGATAGATTGTTAATATGCAATTTGAATAGTGTATAGTGAATGTTGTTGTATTTAACAAACTTGGTAAAAATCTTAGTATTTATAATACACTATATGATTTTTAATTTTTAAGTAACCAAACAGGACTTGTCTTGTAAACAGGGATTTCATCCCTAATGACATGTGATATCCTGTATAAAAATAAAAAGGTTTTCTACCTACCTTAAAGGAACTTGGTCTGTGGCCTTGTGACACCACACAAGGCATGGGTAAATCCCCCAATAACCTACACCCTATCATGCCATATTGCTTAAATCTCAGATTGTGTCTTTTTTCACATCTTTTATTTCTAGTTGATTTGCTTTATTTAATTAAATGGATTGATTCTACGTACACCTGAAATAAAAGCAAAAATAGGGAATCGCCTCAACTGGTGGAGAGATTGTGCAGAGACCTTAGAAAACTCGAGAAGTGGTAAAGGGTAAGGCAGCTGGGTTTTGATGCGAAAAAAGTGCAAAATCATGTACCTGGGCCAAAGAAATCAAATGAGAGTGTAAAATGGGGAAGAGGTACTGATGGTCACAAAAAAGGAAAGGAACCTTGTAGTAATCATATCAGATGACCTCAAGGCAGTGAGGCAATGCGGGAAGGCAGTAGGCAGGGTCAGCAGAATACTGGGGTGCATAGGGAGAGGTATCACCAGCAAAAAGAGGAAGGCAGTTTTACCACTGTATAGCTCATCAGTGAGAACCCACCTGCAGTACTGTGTCAAGTTCAGTTCTGGAGACCACATCTCAGGAACGACATAGACAGGGTAGAGGTTGTCCAGAGAAAGGCAACTAAAATGCTGCAGAGGCTGCATCAGAAGCCCTATGAGGAGAGACTGAGGGATCTCAGTATGTACAATCTGGAACAGAAGAGGGATATGGGGACATCATAGAGACCTATAAATACCTCACAGTATAAATAAGGCACAGGAGGGGAGTATTTTTCAGAGCAGAAGGTGCATGAGAACAAAGGGACATGCAGTGAACTAGAAGGGGGGAAATTCAGGAGGGATGTGAGGAAGTACTTCTTCACTGAAAAAGTGATGGATGCCTAGAATAGTCTTCCAGTGGAGGTAGTGGAGGTGAAAACAATGGAGGTCTTCAAGAATGTATGGGATAGGCACAGGGTACTCTTGATAGAGAAGCAGCCATGAAGGAGGCAGATGGAGATCAGGAAGTGTCACCATCTATGGTGATAATAGCAGCACTGAAAAATGTGCAGATTAGGTGGGCCAAGCAGTCCTTATCTGTCAACAAATTCTGTTTCTATGTAATTTGCAGAAGTATTTGTCTGCCACAGTGTGTTTTTTTTAATTAATTCACATGCAGATTTAGGCCCCCATATTCAGAGCCAACTGCACGCACAGTGCAACCTGTAGTAGTGCACCAAAAATAGTGCATAGTTGGCTCTGACATATATTCAGCCAGTTAGCACGCACTAAAGAAGTGCGCTAATTGACTGAATATTGGGCCATGCTGGTGCAGCACTAAGTGGATAAGGGCTGTGCCGACATGGCCTAAGGCTGCATATGACCAACAGGAGATGGCATGCCCAAAGCAAAATAGCGCCAGGGCTCCTGTGGGTCATATTTAACCCAGGCAGACAAATGAGTTCATTGGGTATGCAAGCCAATAAGGGGCCATCTGCATGCCCATTATGGGCTTATTTGCATGGGTACAGCTGACCTCTAGTGCTGATTCAGGCTGGCAGTAGTGGAAATGCCCAGGTAGTCTAGTGGACACCCTCCCCCATCGCCCTGCCATAATAGTAATACCACTTCCCTCATACCTAGTGGACCCCTCACCCCGACTGCCTGTTCTATTTTGATTTTTCAAAACAAGTCATCCATCCAAATGGGCCATCCCTGTACATTTTTCTTACAAATGGCACTAAAGCAATAAGTCCATATTCCTGAGAATAAATGTATTTATGGGAAAAGAGAGAGAAGACATGCAAGCAGAAGCACCCCCCCCCCACCAAAAGAGAATGACCCTCCCATGTAAATGACACTCCTCCGCCCAACTGCTGGGGACCCCCACCCTGTACCGCCCTCACGCTGGTCATCCCTCATCTGACAATCCATATTAGCTTAGCAGCCAGCACAGCCCTCAGCTTACTCCTTGGTCCGCCACTGTCAGATGGTCACAGAGCAAGACTGTGAGTACTGCACTTATCCAGAATTGTGCTCTGCAGCTGTCGGATGATGGCCAGCTAAGGAGGTAAGTGGAAGACTGTGCTGATTGCCGAGTTTATATGGATTGCCAGGTGAGTGATGACTGGGATGACAGGGGGTGTGGAGTTCTCAATGGGTGGGTAGGTGGAGGGTTTCACTTGCATGGGGGGGTTCATTTGCACTTGGTTTGGTGGGTATGTCTGCTTCCAAGTCTTCCCCCTCACCCCATAACTGCATTTATTCTCAGGAGTAAAGACTTATTGCTGGAGTGCCATTTTTTAAGGAAAATGTGCAGAGCTGAGCCATCTGGTTGAATGACTTATTTAAAATAATCAAAACAGAACAGCTGTTCAAGACAGGAGGTCCATTAGACCACCAGGGATGTAGCAGGGTAGATCATGGGGGAGAGTCCACTAGACACAGGGGTGGGCAGCTGCAGTTCAGCCAACCTGCCTTCAAGGGGGTGGGGGCACGGTCTTAGAGCTGCATGGAGTTTTTCAGTGGCAGTAAACAGTGCTGCTCTGGAGGCTGTTTAGTGCCACTGAAAACTTTGAATATATCACTTTGTCTTTATGCACAAGGGACTCCCTCATTTGCATCAGTGCAACAGTATGGTTGGTGCAGTTGTGCTGCCTGGCTTGGGCACTGCTCCAGGGGCCGCTGAATATGGCCTGCCTGGACTGCTGGTACTAATTCAGGTTAGCATAGGAAATAACTCAGTTAATGCCACGCTGACCTTTTAAATATGGTACCCGTATGCATCTACTGTGTTGGTGCTCACCCAATATATACATATTAGTGAGTCTGTTTAGTACCAAAACAATGATTGTGTACTGTAAAGCACTACCTGAAATAGAAGCACTAGTGGGGGAATTTCTTACAATGTCTCCTGCACAGTAAACCTGCTTCTCATTTGTTTAAGCTCGCCCACCTATGGTTTTATCTAGTTTCTCTGTAGCTGGGCCAACAGCTCCTAAGAACATAACAAATGGATCTGCAGATAGAACATGGGAAGGAAATCCATGTCTTATGTTTTTACTATTCAGGAGGAATTTTCAAGAAACACCATTTTCTTCCCACAGAGCTACTGTATGTGTTTAATGTGCCCTGATTAATAAAAAGAACAGCAAAATGCAAAATCCGAGCGAGTCTTTCGCTCCCATTTGTCTGCTAAGATCGTTTTATACCAATCCTGAGGCAAAAGTCAACACTAATGGGCAGTGGTTGGAGACATTTCAAATGAAGAGGAGTTCCCCTTTGTCGCATTAGTGTTTAACTCAGTGATTAAGCCACTGAGTTAGAAAGCTGCGGGGACAATAAAGTAAAAGGAATTAAGGGTGGGAGACAGAATATACGAGAGTAGCCGATGTCGATGACCTATTCATCTCAGTGCGTGACGCATATTATCCATCACACCATTACTTAGGCTCATAAACGATTTTGGTATCATATCTGACTATCATCAACAAAGATAAAACAGATATTTCCATTGAATAATCGGTGACACCAGGTGCAAGTGGAGACCCATGGTCTACCCTGAGCAGCACACCATGTCAATATCAGGGGATCAAACTCTGCAAAACATACAAGGAAACTACTATAGCTGACTTAAATCAGCAAAAGAAAACAAGTTGCTTTGGACTTCTAATGGTGGCACAAGTCATCAATGTAATGGGGCATAGAATCGCAGCCCTGAAATGAGCATACTGCTGAGAGTGACGTATATCCTAGCCATGCTGCAGACGACAATACAAAACAAATAGCTTAATAAACTGCTGGCTCTTAATAACCAGTTCATTTGAGCAGACAAAACGCCTAAATGTACCTGCAGGAAACTTGCCAGGTTACCTTAGCAACAAGGAATTAAGTCCCAGATTTCTCAGTCTACCAAGCCACCACATCACTATGGAGAGCACAGCAGTGGTACAGACTTTTATGTAAATATACAACAGAAGAATATAATCCAGTCTGGATTTTAATAGCAGAAGAGTTTTGTCAGACTAAAGAATACTGATATTAGCATGCTTATTTTTCAATATACCAGAGACCCCTGCAAATCCCCCCATAGGTCATACAAAGATGGAGCTGTCTAGAGTAACACAGAAATTAAAGGTCATGATGTTACCAAACCCTGACCAGAAAATATGGGAAAATAAAAATAAGGAAAAAAAAAGGTCATGAGGTGGCCCAAACCCCTAGATGGCAGCAATGCACGTAATGCAGAGTCACACAGCTAATGGCTGGGGAGATAATGAAACCATATTGAGTCCTACAGGGGCAGTATAGAAACATAGAAGGTGTCGGCAGATAAGGGCCTCTTGGCCCACCTAATCTGCCCTATGTACCCTATCCATTCACTATACACTATCTACTCTATTAATGTGACCTATTCTGTCACTGGACTCCCCACCACCCTTTACATCTAGGAACCCTCTGGGCTCGATTCTCAAAGGGGGCTGAGATCAGCGCAAGCTGCAGCAAACAGCAGCTTGCACCGAAGCAGGGTGCGGCATGGACCCTGCACCAGATTCTAAGTCCTCACACTTCTTGCAACCTCTCCCATGCCACAAACATACAGTGCACAGGAGGGATTTGCCTCAGGTTCCTGCGGCAAAAGCAAGTGGTCCCCCCACCCTAATCCCCACTCTCACCCATAATTAAATGTATAATAGAGGCCCCCTCCTGGTGGCCTTGTGGCCCCTCACCCTGATCCCCGCTGTCACCCATGATTACAATAAAGAACCACTCCTGGTGGTCATGGCCACCCACCCCAATCCCCGCTGCCATCCATAATTAAAGTATAAATAAGATCTTCTTCTGGTAGTCTAGTAGCCCCCCACCCCAGCAGGTTGTGCCCACCATCCCCACTCCCCCATCCCAAAACACAGCTGATGACCGGCATGGCCTACCTCTCACCTCCACGGCTGACCACCGGACTGAAATGTTAGTGAGCGTCTACTATATAGTGTACGCACTCATGATTAATTATGAGCTCGTACACTTTACAGTAGGTGCTCACTGACAGTTCAGTCCAGAGGCTGGCTGCAGAGGTTAGAAGTGGGCTGTGCTGGTCTCTGGCTGCGTTTCAGAGTGGGGAGGCTGGTGATGGGCAGCACCTGCTGGAGGTGAGAATCTCCACCAGGAGGCAGTTTGCATTTATACATTGTAATTATGGGTGACAGGGATCAGTGGGGGAGCCACTAGGCCACCAGAAGGGGTTCTTTATTATACATTTAATTATGGGCAACAGCAGGGATCGGGGTGGAGGGACCACTAGACCACCAGGAGGAGTTCTGTATTGTAATCATGGGTGACAGCAGGGATCAGGGTGGGGGGCCACTAGACCACCAGGATGGGTTCTTTATTATGCATTTACAGCGAAGCCCGCCAGGATGAAGCACAGTGTCACAGGTTTTCTGCATGACAAAAGGGATTAACTCCCATTGAAAATGCATTGTCTGTGGCAGTAACTCTACTGCAAAATTCTGCAGAGTTGGGCTTCATCCTGGTGGGCTTCACTGTAATTAAGGGCAACAGCGGGATTGGGGTGGGGGGACCGTGGCATATTGCCAACAGGTTAACTCTCCCAGAGTAGAATTTTTTAAGTACCCTTAGACCAGCCCTAGCTGGTCTAAGGGTACTTAGAATTTCTCCCTCTTGGAACGTCTGAGAATCCCATTTTCAGGGATGTGGCCCCTTGCGCTACACCAGGAGCTTTGAGAATCAAGCCCTCTTTGTCTATCCCATGCTTCTTAAATCTGGTAATTGACTCTGACCCCACCAACTCCACCAGAAGGCTGTTCCACTCATCCACCACTCTTTCAGTGAAGTAGTGTTTCCTCGCATTTCCTCTTAACCTCCCCCCTTCTAATTCCAAAGCGTGACCCCTCATTCTTGAACATCTTTTCCTTTGGAAAATGCTGCCTTCCTGTACCTTGTTCTTCCCTGTGATGTATTTTTAAGTTTCTATCATAAACCCCTTTCCTCCTCCTATCCTCCAGGGAGTACAGTACATGTTCAATTCCTTGAGCCTTTCCTCACAGGTTTTCTGATGCATGCTCTGCACCATCTTGGTTACCTCCTCTGGATTGCCTCCACCATAGCTATGTCCTTATGAAGCTAGAGCCTCCAAATCTTGACACAGTATTCAAGGTGTGGTCTTACCAGTGATATATACAGTGACATGATCACCTTCCTCCTTCTACTGGTGATGCTCCTTCCTATGCATCCCAGCATCCTGTTAGCCTTCCCCACTGCCTTGTCACATTGTTTTGCAACTTTTAGATCATCCTCAATAATCACCCATAGGTCCCTTTCCTGCTCTGTGACATTCACTGCCCCTTCCCACCCAGTTTATATGTCACCCTCGGGTGTCCGTGCCCCACATGCATTATTTAGCACTTTTTAGTTTTGAAACTCAGCTGCCAATTTCTAGACCACTTTTCCAGCTTTTTTGTAGATCGCCCCTCATTCTGCCTATCCCCCCAGGTGTGTCCACTCTGTTACAGAGTTTTGTGTTGTCCATAAAGAGGCATACCTTTCCCTCTGCTCCTTCAGCAATGTCACTAATAAAGACATTGAAGAGGAATGGGCCCAGTATGGGTTAAATGCCTGCAATAAAAAGCATGCAAGTGTCACACGTTCTCTTGCACATGCAAACAGGCAGAATGACAAGATAAAGGAAAGTGAGGCCACTGTCCTCTCCCAAGGCAAGATCTCCACCATGGTACTGATATGATATGCATTTCTAATACAGGAGCTGAAATGGGAGGCTAACAAGGTGAAAGCATGGTGGTCCAAGAAAATGGGGAAAGATATGCAAGACTATCCACAGCATAACACCTGGGATTTCACTAAGGCATCTTCCATTACGGATTATAAGATATAACAAACCATACTTTTGCGCAACAAGTATTATACCCTTTAGAGGTTAACAAACAGTGCTATTTCTAACCCAAATTGCTAAAAATGTGAGGAGGAAATAGAAACATTATTGGATGTTACGTAAGAATGTCCATCAATTAGTTAATTCTGGACTGCATTAAAATCAAAATGAACCATTGTTGGGGCTGGAAGAATTTTTCATACCAGAGATATGCGTGCTGGGTGATTTATTTACTAGAAATGACACAAAATACCATAGGCGTATCATAACATTAGTCACATGGGTCACATAGGCAGCTAAAAATTGATCCTAAGCCTTTGATTAGAAAAGAGTGCCCACAAATAGAGAATGGCTGGTAGAAATAATAGAAGCTGGTAGGTTTGAGAGAACTGCACATGGACTGTAATGCACATCTAGCAATCAGAAAGATATGGGGCACTCTAGAAACCCTGAATTACTGGATCAGGTATATGAGGAGTGAAATACAGTCAACCAGTGGGAATACTGTCTTTCCTCTGAGTAGATTATGGTCTGCGAAATGATTAAATTGCACAATATGTTTAAAGATTTCTAAGGTGAATGAAGCATGGGCTTGTGTTTGTTGCTTTTGGTCGCAGAGCATTAAGGGCTAATTCACAAAATGGATCTAACCTAAACTGCTCTAAATCAATGCCGCAATGCGAGCCTTGGTTATGGGTGGTATCTACCTACCACAGTCATGCCCATGCATGGGAACAATAATATAATAATAATAATAAACTTTATTTACATGGCGCCTTTCAAAAACCAAGGTGCCTAACGACTTTAAAACCAAATCAGATATCAATACACGTATAACATTAAAATAACAGCATACCATCCATCAAAAAAATCAGTCCCTGAATGCCTGGTGCCACAAAAAATTTTTAAAGCTTGCTTGAATCCCTCCACAATTGTGCACTCCTGTAACAGACAGGGTAGAGAATTCCAAAGGGTAGGGGCTGCATACTTAAATGCTGTCACCCCTGATGATTTCAAAACACCCTTGGAATCTCTAGCAACTCCTCGTTAGCTGAGTGGAGTGATCGTCCAGGGCAGTAAGAGACCAGGAGCTCTTTCAGGTACTCCAGGCCAAGTCCGTGTAAGGCTTTGAAAGTCAGCAACCCGACTTTAAAGGTGATCCGCCACTGTACTTCCAGCCAGTGCAGTTCGCGCAGCACCGGCGAAATATGTCAGGTCTGAGCAGATTCTATCAAAAGCCAGGCTGCCGCGTTCTGCACAAGCTGCAAGTGATGGATTTCCACCCCAGGAAGCCCTAGGTAAAGGGAGTGGCAATAATCTAAGCACGAGGACACAAAGGCGTGGACCAAAGTAGGAAGGTCACCAGACGGAACCAGATGCTTAATCCCGGGGATATTCCTAAAATGATAAAAGGAGGATTTGATGACAGCTGACACCTGCGAATGCAGGGTCAGCCCTTCATCAAAAATTACCCCCAGGTTACACATCCATTCAGAGGTCGGGAGTGATACACCACCAAGAAAAAGTCCAGAGGGTGAACCAACCCCCAACTCCCCTATCCAGCGACCTGTGTCCACAACCCGCACCTCAGTTTTTTCTGAGTTCAACTTCAGCCAGCTGGAATCCATCCACTCCTGGATTTCTTCAGACAGTTATTAAAGACCAAGAGAGCTCCATCCTGGTTGGGTGCAAAAGAAAGGTAGAGCTGGGTATCATCAGCATTGCAGTGAAACCTGAGCTCATAGCTTCTTACAATGTCTCTGAGGGGTAGCATATACACCTCGAACAACATGGGTGACAGCACTGACCCTTGAGGAACCCCACATGACAGAGAAATAGGGTCTGAGGAAAAGACCCCAGACACCACTCTCTGTGTTCTTCCCATGAGGAACGATGTAAACCACCCGAGCACTGTTCCCGACAGTCCACAGATGTGTCTCAGGTGACCAAGCAGTACCCTGTGGTCCATGGTGTCAAATGTTGATGAGAGATCCAGAAGAACCAAGATGGAACAGCTCTTCTGATCTCTAGCAATCAGGAGATCATTGAGCACCTGAACCAACACTGTCTCAGTACTATGCCTCTTTTGAAAATCGGACTGGAGAGGTTCATAGATGTCAAGGATGGTCAAATGGTCCTCCAGTTGTGTTGCCACTACTTTCTTGATCACCTTCCCTAGAAAGGAAAGGTTAGAGATTGGTCTGTAACTTGCATGCTAGTCTGGGCCCAAAGTAGCTGTCTTCAAGAGTGGTGTCACCACCGCCTCTTTCAGGGAGCTAGGAAACTCTCCAGATTCCAAGGAGCACCAGACTATCCATGCTGGGGCCGGACCGATGACATCAGTACAACCCAAGATCAGGGAAGTTGGTCCAGGATCCAAACTACAGCAAGTAGGGTGCACACCCTGGATGATCCGCATGACATCCATGAACTCCGATCGGTTTTGAAGGTACTCCAGGAAGGCCAAGGAGCAGTGACCTCGTACTAATCCAAAGCAATGCCCATAGAGTGGGCC